>AP028165.1:26758762-29321262 GCA_014132275.2 Samia ricini | reverse complement strand
ATCCATCCATCCATCCATCCATCCATCCATCCATCCATCCATCCATCCATCCATCCATCCATCCATCCATCCATCCATCCATCCATCCATCCATCCATCCATCCATCCATCCATCCATCCATCCATCCATCCATCCATCCATCCATCCATCCATCCATCCATCCCATCCATCCATCCATCCATCCATCCATCCATCCATCCATCCATCCATCCATCCATCCATCCATCCATCCATCCATCCATCCATCCATCCATCCATCCATCCATCCATCCATCCATCCATCCATCCATCCATCCATCCATCCATCCATCCATCCATCCATATATAACAAAGTCTTTGTCCGTTAGTTGGCTTACAAGCTACAGCTCGAGAAGCAATTTGAATTCACATGATTTTTTTTTTTTTTTTTTTTTTTTTTTTTTTTTTTTTTTTTTTTTTTTTTTTTTTTTTTTTTTTTTTTTTTTTAATTTATCGTACACATTTATAAACCGGCAACGCACATGCAATTCCTTTGGTGTTGGACGGCGGTGATCACTTAACATCAAATGAACCACTTGCGCGTTTGCCACCCAATTATATATATAAAAAAAAAAAAAAAAAAAAAAAAAAAAAAAACTACAACAGACAATATATTATTATAACTGCAGCTTATATTAATAACGTTTTAACGCTTATCTAAAAATGTATAGACATTTATTGAGTTTATTTATTCTTAGTTTTATATACTGTAACAAACACAGAGCAGTCGATAACACTGAATTATATGTGTCCTATACCGCAGATTATTTCAATGTTAATGATTACGTTAAGAAAAAAAAAAAAAAAAAAAAAAATTATAATAATATAAATAAATGAATTGGTAATTTATTATTTAACTAACTGTGCCCGCGACTTTGCTCGCGTGGAATGTAAACGGTTATATTCGAATAGACAGCCTATATTCTTCTTCTAGATGTAATCTAAATCTCCACCAATATATGCTTATCTCTATCTATATCCCATCCCCGCGGAGGATGACCACCCGGCCTGATCAGGCCAGCTCCCAGACAGCCATTCCAGTGCAATGGAAGGTCAAGACCCCCACCCTCTTTCCCACTTGGTTTGGCAATGCGGCAGAGTCCAAGACCACGCCGCAGCGGTGCCCGATCTGAGTCATTAAAACTCATAAAAAAAAAAAAAAAAAAAAATAATAAAAAATCCTATTCAATGAAAAGTTTTACGGGTAAGTGCTTGAATATATGAGAAATATTTTTTACTTTAGCTTAGTAATAAAAAAAAAAAAAAAAAAAAAAAAAAATTAAATACTAAATCCCCTCCGTGGCCTTATGAGATGCAGTTCAAATTGTGCTCCATTCATTTTGAAGGCAGATTTGGGCTCGGCGTTGTGTTTTGCTCACGAAGGCAGGCCATCATTGTGGGGTCTTCGACACAGTCCGCACGTAGTTTGTCGAAAACATCCACGATGCTTTGGCGCATTTCGTTCACATTGTCACACTCCCGATTAAAAACTCTTTCACATACACACAAAAACACAAAAATCTAAAGGGGTCAGATCAGGTGACCGAGGTGATCAAGCGTATGGCCCTAATCTGCCGATCCAGCGATCACCGAATAGCTCGGTAAGGCGCTCACGTACGAATCTCACGACGTGGCCACGATATTCAGCCAAAGATAGGTCGTCTAAAATGTCTACTAACTTTTCATTTATAAAGTTTAAGTATCGCTGTCCGTTAAGTCGCTGTGGCAGCAACACTGGTCCTAGTACGCGATTCTTAAATAAGCCTGCCCATCGGGTTTGGTGCCGGGTTTGTCGAACACCGTACGGGTTCCTCTCAGAAAACACGTGTGTATTTCTTCGGTTCCACAGGCCGTTTCTGGTAAATGTTGCCTCATCCGTCCTGATGACATGTTCGGTGAAACCAGGAACACGTTGTTGCTGGTCTAATAACCAACGACAGAAAACTCGCCGGCGGTCATGATCGCCGGGTACTAAAGCTTGCACTTTATGTGGGCGCATTCCGTTACGCTTTAACACTTTGCGAACTGTCCAATGTGACACACTTGTTCCATCTCGACGCCTTAACAATTTAGAGATACTTCGTGTACCTAAGTTCGGATTCCGGCGAACGACATCTTATATGCGCTCCTCGGACCGTTATAAACGTACGCGTTTGGCATTATTACACAAAACCGTAATAAAAACAACACAAACTTAACAAGAAACAAAAAAAAAAAAAAAAAAAAGTAACAATAGAATGATAACAACAAGAATAATAAAAAAACGATTGATCGAATATCGTATCGCTCACGCGCCGAATAAGGTCAAAACAGAACTGTCTCAAAACTAAAAATCAATCCAGCCAAAGCGCGCGCGTCCTCGCGCTGGACGTTTTGATCATTTCCACAGATCAATAAACCGTTAAGACATTCGCAACTATTATTTTATGAGTTTAGTTATCCCTACTGACTAGTCATCTAATGGTATTTAGAAGTTATAATTATCATTATAGAATACAGTTAGACAATCAATAGTACCCTGACGTAACAAGAAGTTCGTTACTACAAAAATGATATTGAAATTAATAAATGTATCTAATTTGGTACTCACGTACACAATTATAAAAATAATATCATCGTTATCTTCGATTTTGTACAAGAAATTATTATTTCTAAGTTCACATTAATTCCAATCGCGATAGACAGTTAATTAATCTATCCATACTAAATTTTAAAAATTTTTTACTTTATTTTAATTATTGTGATTGCCGCCTCTATTTCTTAACATATCTTAGTAGGTAAATTGCTTCAGCGCGCAATGGCGGGACATCAAAAGTACCGCCAAAAGTTTCGGGTCCGTTTACCATACACACGCGCCGCCGCCGCTCACACTTGAGCAAAAGAGAAAGGAGGGAGGCGCTTTAAAAAAAATCGATTATTTAATTGAAAATTGAGGTCCTAAAAATTAATCTCTAGGTAATTGATCATTTTTCTATTTGCTTTTTATTCATAACTAGTATTCTTCTATTGGTTAAAAACTAGATCATAATCATCATTTTATGAAAATTTGAGTAAAAATCTTGCCGAATTTTTTTTGTTGATAACATTTAAGGTCGTTGATGGAAAAAAGACCAATTTTTTATAATTTTATAATATTTAGCGCTGTTTTTACAATAATATCAAACTTAAAGGTATAAAATGAAGAGAATTTAAAATTGGCAATTCACTTAAAATACCCAGATGTAGTGAGCGTCCAATTAACACTATGTTTACTTATCATCAGGCAAGATATATTTCTCTTCCATCTTATTAGTTATAAAAATACATTTTTAATCTCACAAAGAGCCACAAAGACAACTCTTCATTTTTTAATTAAATAAGTGAAAAACTTTCTTACATTTGGAGGTACATTCTTAATTCTAAATAATTTTATGGTTGTAATCTAATCCCGATTGCCTAGATTCAATTATAAATTGTTAAATATCGATTATAAAAAATCATTTTATTGGTCTTTAAGACCGATTCATCAAAACCCCGAAGTGCTAGTAGCGTAATACTGTTAACACATGTACGGACCAGACCGCGGACATGGTATGGCGGGCGGCCGAGGTCATCAGTCACCTAATTAGGGATGATCTTTTCTGAAGAAATTCGATTTTTGCGACTTGAATTGAAACTTGATAAATTGATTCACAAAACACCGAGGACCAAAAGGTCGATCTTTAAAACTAGTAAAGTATCAATTATTAGAGTATCCTTTTTGTTTTAATATGATGATTATCTGTAAATAGGCAAAGATGAAACAGTTCAGTGTCATTTTTTCCTTAGTAGTCTAAGCGTTCTTATTTTTTGTTAAGTTGCTTTGACGACCTTTTGTGCAAAAAAAATGGAAACATTTTTTGGAATAAATGATGATTAGTCTAATTTCGACCACTGGAAGAATACTATTTACGAATAAGAAGTGAAATAAATCAAGTCGAAAAAAGATTGATCTCTTGGACCTCGATGTTTTGTAAATAAACGATTTTTTGGAAAAATCTGTTTCCTATCCCTAATTTGGCGACTGACGACCTCGGCCGCCCGCCATACCATGTCCGCAAGCTGGTCCGTACACGTATTAACAGGTTAATTGTAGTCCAGTAATATTTTAATGCAGTGTTTTGTACCGAGCTAGATAATTAGCAAAATAAGTTTTTAGATATGTGCTTTTAACCTCCGACGGACAAAAGGGGTATAATTTTGCGGTGTTACAGTCTGTGGCATTATAGTTCGCAAACGTTTGAATTGATTTTGATTTCGTTTTTTTTTTTTTTTGAAAGATGACGTCATCGAGTGTGTCCTTAGCTGTTTCAAGAAAATTTATAAGCCCTTTGAAAATTGAAAGGATGTCAACTTCTTTTACAAGGCTTACAGAGTTGAAATTTTGTATTCTGTTATGGCTCCACCCATTTACGGTAGAGTAGGTATATCCCAGTGAATAGGTTATAGGTAGATACGGTATGAATGGATCTCAATCATCAGTTTTTTAGTTTAAGTAGTGACAATGACTTAAACTTATTAAGTGCACATTTTACGTTACAAGATCATTTAGAATTAACATTCTTACTTCGTCATTGCATAGTTTTGCAGAGAATCGAACACGGGACTAGGCTTTCTCAATGTTGAGACCATATTTACTTCGAGATGCATGTGATTACAATTTGAACCTTATTACATAAGGCCACGGAGGATGTGAAATAAATACCTAACATCATACCTACCTACATAATGTTTTAAAATAACTTAATACTGAACTGATTTGAATACGTACATAACTAAATACATCAGAATATAATGATGGAATAAAGAGCCTATCTTTGTTAAAATGTAATTTATGTAAAAAAAATTAAATATCGGGGAATCGAACGAACTTGGTCTACTCAATCAGTAAATTGAAAGTGGCTAGGTATAGACTTTCGACTAATTGGTCCTACCTCTCAGTGAGAGGTGGGCTAAGAGCTGGGGGGGGAGTATTCTCCTCCATCCCTACTGGGCCATTGCACGGACGAGGCCCGGTGGGTTCGCCGCAGGGGGCGACGTGGTGCTTGCGAAAGCTACCCCATGTCGCCCCCATTCCAAATGTGGCGGACGGCTCCGGGGGGTTTTAGTGGGTATTTCCGGACGCTTCACGCTCGGGCGAGTCCCACACTGGCACGGAGTTCGTCCCTCCGTGCCCCCTTACCTATTGCATTGGGGGACTCCGGTCTCACTAATGCAATAGGTAAGGGTAGTGCATAAATGCATATCCCCCCGTCAAAAAAAAAAAAAAAGGTAAAAGGTATAGACTAGCACAGTGGAAAATAGTAGGTTATAGTAGATAAGTCAGATACTCAGGCAAGTTTTGTAAATAGTATTGGTGCGATTGCTAGCCTAGGACGTGCGAGCGGGACGCGGGGGCGGGGAAGCACCGCCTTTTTTTTTTTTTTTTTGACGGGGGGAAATGCATTTGGGACTCTGATCCCACAAATACAATATATACCTCAAATACAATAGATACCTTAAATACAATAGATAGGGAAGCACCGCCTGGGCGGTGCGAGTCGCGCGGCCGTTGACCTGAGCGTCAGCTGTTTTTGATTTTGTATTACATTGCTGGTTTTTTTTTTTTAGTAAAACAATTAATTTTTTTATGAGATTATCGTTTCATTTAGCAGAACTAATATGACAAAGCGCGAATAATCATAATATAACGTTTGAATAAAAAAAAAAACATCAGGATTGAGTTTTTTTCCTGACCGATCACGAAAGGTATCAGCAGTACTATCGCCTGTCTCCGTGTTCAGGAGCGTGTTCCCTAACACCCTTTATATTAGCATAAAACGCAAACACAATTATAATTTATTACATATTTATTTTGTAACAATTACACATGTATCATATACTAGGACTAAACGTTATGAGGCGCGCGCGCTCGTGTGGTCGCGGGGCGCGGGGGGCGGTGCGGCGGCGGCGGGCGGTGTGGGGGGCGGTGCGGGGGGCGGCGCCGGCATCTCGTCGTCGTCGTCGCGCGCGTACAGTTCGGGGAAGCGCGCCATGCAGCTCTGCATTTCGCTGAACTTCTCGTAGCAGTCGCTTCCCTTCGGGTCCGCGTCGCTGTGGAACCGACCGGCATCACGTGAGACCGTCACGTCGCTACTCACAGCCCTCTACATACGTATTAACTTCGGAAGTGATCGACTTCATTTTAAATAATATAGTTGTTGTTGTTACTTTGCTAATTCCGTTTCAAATGATTTTCAGCTGTCACATATCATTTTAATGAGAACCATGGGAATTAAGACATTTTGACAAATGTTTTAGTGAACAACAAGCACATCACTCATCTCATACACACATACAAATCATTAGTAAAATTAGATAACCTCAATAATTAAGTGTATTACAATTAAATAATACTAATGTAATTCCACAAGTTAATTGTGTTTCATCAAACGCTTTAGACACTAGTAACAACTAAGTAATACTTGAATAAATCGACGGAGTAGTTTATATCTGAAATTCACTCTCTTAGCTGTAAGAGAAATCATTTACTGGATTTTGGAGGGAGTTACTGTTTAATAACCTCAAATGTTAGCAACCCGATTTCTATACTCTTCCTATAAAATGTAGTAAAAAAATAAGCTAAGTTTCTCAGAAATAGAAATAAATTATTTTCTACTAGTAGAGGTGAATTACCAATTTAATTCTTATGGACAGCTGCGGATTGGATGAGCTACAAGCTATGTTATTGAATTTAGATTCACTAGTTCCTGTGATAATCCACATTTGGTACCTTTTATTACCGGGTGGTAGATTTCCGAGGCTGCTTTTAAGCAGTAATATCACTACCACAGAACATAATCAGAAATAACCAGGCAATGACATAGTTTATCCAAAATACTGGAGAAAATCATAAGAATTTATTAGTTGAATTACTGGAAAGGTCTAGACTAGTATCTTATATCAAGTATGGGTTCCGATAAGGTATGCCCAACGATGCCCAAATACCAATAGGTGTGTTCCGGCAATATCACTTGAGAATCAGTACCTCTAGGCTTAGTGTGTTTACCATCCTGGACCACATTGTTACTTAACATCAGGTGAGATTGTGGTCAAAGCTGAGCCTATATCATAACAAAAAAAAAAGATGTTATGTCTGAACCATGTATTTTCATTTGTATCAGTGCACTTCTGGTGGTCGACCATAATCATTGAAAATTTGATGAAATCAAATCAGTTGGAAACAGAGGACATGAATGTAAAATTGTTTTATATTTGCTTATCTGTATGTGACATTTCTAAATAATGGAATTCAATGTCCGAGTATATCTCTAAATCTTGCAAATGCCTTTAACATTGTTTTGACTCCTCTCATTAAAATTATGACCGAGGATATTCAACACATGGAATGCAGATAATTATTGGAGATAACTGAATGGTTTGTCTGTACACCTGGTGACACCACCTCATGCGACTTGCTAAATCATATTCATCTCAGTGCCAAGTTTACATTTGTTACTCAAGATGCAATCGACTCATATTGTAATTTTCTGAATCTGTTTACTTACTGTAAGTTCTGGTTCTCCCGACTGACTACTGACTGGTTAATTCCTCATTATAAAATGTTAAGAACCTAAAATACTTGAAATGTGAACTACATAATAATATTTGATTGTTAGGGAGGTAAGTAATTCATACCTGTAGTGGAAGCAGGAGAACGCGGCGCGGAAGTGCGAGCCGCAGGGACCCGTCGCCATCCCGCCGAGACACGGACAGCCCCAGTTGATGGAGCCGTCGGGGAGGATCAGTCCGGGGGGCGGAGTCGCCGCCGGGAGCTGCACCGCGCTGGGTGTGGCGAGGTCCTCCGCCCTCGCGACCAGCACCGCGTGCCTCCCCCCCGCCCCCGACTGCAGCAGCCGCGTTTCACCACGCGGGTGCAGCATACTACCCGCTGCCGGCCACTTCTTGTTCCCTGCACTACGTTATTATTACTCCTCTCTTAAATCAAAATCAAAAACATCTTTATTCAATTTAGGCCCTAAGAAGGCGCTTATGAACGTCTAAAACACTACCACCGGTTCGGAAAACAACCCAGTCGAGAAGAGCGCAGGCGAGAAACTCGATCTGGTTCTTTTTTTTTTCATAAATATAATATATATAATTTTTTTATGTCATAAAAAACTATACAAATCGTAGTTTTTTAGTGGAAGCACAGAGATGTGGGTTATTTCCAGACATCACCATCGTTCACCTTAATGATCCACCCTGTAATAACCTTTTGAGATTATAACTTGCTTGACATAATACTTGAACGTTATTGTCAGGTAAATCGGTAATGTTACTTGGGATCTTATTGTAAAACCGAATACTATTACCTATAAAGCTTTTATTACACTTACTTAACCTAAAGCGTGGTTCCGGACAACTTGTCTTTACTTCTAATATTAAAATTATAACGATCATTCACTAGATCTTTACAATGTCAGGCGAGTGCACTTCATATGTATTCATGTATTGTTTTTATATTTATACAACCAATATGTTTAACATTAAACATTATGTTATATTAAACATAAAACATTATGTTGAACTATGATAATTATTATTTTTCAGACAAATGATAACATGATGCTCTTATTAATTGAAAGTAATAGCCAACTTAAATATTAAATACTTTTATTACTTAATACATTTTCGTATCTTCAACAGAAGATGCAGTCAATACATTTTAATAAACTTATTAGACATACAAAGATAAACTTACAATCAACTGATTCCAAACTAAGTAAAGCTCTTGCAGTAAGATTACTAAGGCGGTGGACAAATCCAAGCATATGGATGAATAGAAATCCATTTTGATTATTTACAAGGACATGTTTACTGCAGACTACATTTTTGGAGGAGTTTAGGTCACACATTCCTTCTTGGTTTCGTAAATCGCTCCTTTAATGAAGAAATAAGTACCTACATGTGATATATGACTGCATCCTTTCACATGTTTTATGATTTTTAATGAATCCTCTTTCTACCTTTTTTGACCCTCACATGATTAACGGACAATTCCTCAGATATGTCAATTACATAATATTGGTACATACAATGCTTTGTACCAAATAACAAAGAGTCATGAAACTCGGTTCAGTAGTTTTCGAGTTAGAAGCCAACTAATGATCAGACAGAAAGACAGGCTGGTAGACATTGTTTGATCTAATGTAAGAATATATCACATGTCATGTGCATCTTGCTCTACTTGTGACTGTAAAATTAAACTAACAATGCATAACCAGAAGAACTATGCAAAATAACAGTGCACAATGGAGCAAAGTATCTTGGTGATAAGTAAAAACTTAAATGTCAACCATCAAAAGTAATATATAGAACAAGAATCAAAGTAAGCAAACTACTTAAGTAAGTTATCTATTCATCATCATTATTTCTTATAGTGTTCCCAACTCACTAGAGCTCTCACAGTATGTTCTCCTCTTCCACACGTCTCTATTAGCTCTCATCTCTTTATTTACTCTATACTTTTCTTTCATATCACATACTCCATTAGGTTTCCTTGGCCTTCTTCTAATTTTCCATCCTTCATACATTCATATTCATTACTATTTTATCTACATACATTTCCTCTCTTCTCATAAATATTAATTCAATTTTCAATCTCTTTCATACCACAACAAATTATTCCCTTTCAACTTTTATACCACTTTCAAACTCCTTCTAATATATTAATTTCTAATTTTATCCATTCTTGTGACAGCACACACACTCACACACATCTCAACATTTGCATCACAGCTACATGTAACCATTTCCCAACCATCTCATTGGCTCAGCGTTCTGGACTTATTTGTCCTGCCCTTTATTTAGGCTGATTTTAAGTTTAACTTTTACTTTTTATGTTAATCTATTCAAACCTAAGTAAATAGGACAATAGAAGAAACAAGATCATTTCATAACATATCCTAGAGATAACCAGCACAGGAAAGCAAACCAGCTAACATGTCAGGATGAAATCTCACACATTAGAAACATTTTAGATGTGGGTGACAACAGAAAGAGATAAATTAGGAAATTAGGAAAGTTTTAGAAGTGATATTTCTGTCCATGCATCTGCTAAAAACCCTCTGTATAGTTCTAAATAAATATATATATAGAAATAGGGCCATACAAATGAACAGATCAAGTTAGTTTCTAGTTCTACTCAAAGCCTGGGCTGTTTTGCAAACTAGTAGTAATGTCTTGACATTCATAAGTGCCTTCTTAAAGCTTAAATTGAGTAAAGTATTTTTATTTTGATATTTTGACAACAGGCACATATTTGAAATAATGTGAAACTTGACTTTAGCTTCAGAACAAAACAGGTATATCTATGCAACTAATAACAAAGATCTTTACAGAGTTAATCTTTGAACACAGGAACTGAACCCACTATGAACTACATCAGGTACACCCCCTTTTTTAATTCAAAAAAGAGTATTTGACCCATTGAAAATGGATTTGTTATGTCAGTTGATTATAAAATCTCTTTAAAAAAATACATGCTGTGAATCTGTCATATTTGAATAGATAATTACTTATTTATATTTTATTTAGATAAAGAATAACCACCAAACAGTTCACATGGTGGCTAAACACTTGTGCTGGTTTTACATCTGAAACATTACAATACAGGATAACATTTAATAAAGCAGAGAAGATACCTTTTAAATATATATGACTTGAAAATTTAGACGAGCGCCTGCAGGGAGACGGACTGCGCCAGCACTCGTAGCTCCGAGTCCAGCGTGAGAGCAGCGCGCAGTTTACGTAATTGGTTTGCGCGAACGCGAACCAAAGCCCTTCGGTCTCGCACAGAGAGCACGTCGACAAGCAGTGAACCCGCACCGCACTCTCCGAACACGTTCCTCACACCTTCCTCTAAAGACAGGCGTACCGACAATTCCTGCGCACTCTCACTGCATCTATAATTTAAAATAAGTCAGTAGTCACTAAATTTACATTTATAAAAGGTTTTGCTCTAATATTTTGTAAAAGATTCGTACAGACTCTTGGAACTACCATCTTCGTAATCTTACTGGTATTTTTTACAAAGTTGTGCAATTTACTAAAAAACTTACGCGAGCAATAAGTAGAAGTATCCAGTATTCATTCGATGCTTTATTTATTCTAAAGTTACTGCAATTATATTTGTATTTCTAGATAATACTGCATAATGTATTCTGTTGAATAATACAAAAATTAATCTTTTTTTTTACTTTGACATATTATGTTTTTTTTTTTTGTTCCATTTTTTTTTCTTCTTCTTAGTTAATGGCAATCTGTGTGTACACACAATTTGTGCCAATGTCATGTAGGTAAGATTTTCAATCTTGTATCAGCGTTACCAAGCTCCAACAGAACGGTGGCCTATCCTGTTCGAACTTTCCATTGAGCTTTGTCGGCACCTCAGAATGTATGCTACGCGTTGTCTTCTATAATAAACTTAACTTGAACACAATAACTAAACTATTTCACACAAAACGCCACCAAGATTATATGATATAGAGACAAGTACACAAGTTTAATGAATTAAAGAAAACAATTGCTACATGTCAGACTGAGATCCCGCCAAAAACTCCTTTGTTCCATTTATTCCTTTTTAAGGAAAAGGCAAAGGTACTAGTAAACCATGTAGCCAATATAGACGTTAGGAACACTATCAATAAATTAAAAAGATCTCTTTGGGTTGTTTTCATGAAAAGGTCCTCGCATGCTTGTTATTCTTCAGTAAAAATTCGATTATTTCTAAAATGTGGCTCTTCCAATTCCTAAAATTTTAATAGAAAATCGTTAGTGCTATTAGTATGCATATTTACTATTTTATTATGTCCAACAATATGATTATTATGAAGCGAATGTATTAAACCAGAGAGAATCCAACCAAGGTGAGTATTTTGTGCTATAGGAGAACCTGGTGGACCCTTGACGCCTGTTATCCCCGTTAAGAGTTAGGCAGAGGTGAAATAGCGATCTACACCACCCACAGTTCGCCGAGCTTAGTTCCGTCCCAGATGTGACAGGGGGGCGAGCCTGTTGCCATATCGGGCACAAATTCCAAACTCCGGGATGATACTGAGTAGAAAAACCTAATATCACTTGACCCGACCCGGGGATCGAACCCGAGACAGAACGACAGTCGCACCGTAATACAACTGCGCCACCGAGGGAGTTTGTCTTTGTTAATTTTATCGAAATAATTTCTAAATTTGGTGATTTATCCTTTAATTGAGATTCGCTTTGTATTTAATTCTTTTAATGATTTTGTATTCGATTTATCGGCATAAGTGGCCATTATGAAAAAAACAAAACAGACAAACGAAAAATAAAAATTCAACCGATTTAAAAATTTAAAACTATTCGAATATAAAACAAATAAATAATAGATCGTTCACGTTCCTCAAATTAAAGGTTCGTTGAGAAGTTGGCTCTATGATCGATTAACCGCGCGAAGTGTAGTGGGTATTTTGGATTTTCTTGGTAGTGAATGCGCTTATATATATAACTCCGAATTTTGAATGATCTCCCGCGATACAGGAATTCATTCCTAGTGCGGGGATCAATAGACATATATTTGTGTGTTAAATTTGTAAAAAATAATAAAGATTTATGTTTTTTTTTATCACTGGATCTTTGCTGTCTCGAATCTTTGTATTCGAATTCGAATGTTTTTATTTCACTGCTGACACCTCTCTTGTAGCAACACAGCTCGAATTGATGTGTATAATATCGTTCTTGTACGTAGATTATTTATTATTGTCCTGTCACGGTCGCCAAATTATGTCTCCGCGGACACTTGGGATTTTTGTTTTCTTTAACGTATATTTTCTGGATATACTATATTGTTACAAGTATAAAATAACATAGGTAGCACTTGTAACAGTCTTAAGCTACACATTTAATGAGAGTGCCGTAGTGACGCGCGATGACGCGCGCGCAGGTATCAACTCTCGGCTCGTCCCGCGCATGATCCTCGTAACGGCAGTAACAGGTAGTCAACATTGTAACGCGTTTTAAGTTATTGAAAAACGAGGAGTCAAGGTGTACTGATAATGTATGGACTGTATGATATTTAAACACAACACATATTTTTAATTTATAAAATTTACTTCAAATATATAAATATAACCATATATCTTATATAGAAATATATGCTGGAAGAAGAGAAGTCATCTGGGACGAGTGTGCAGGGATATTGCTACAAAATCACTGTTAAGCGACGCTAGAGTTGTCGTCAGTGAAACCACAGGCGGTGCGCCACTCCGTCATGTTCATCACGTAGCTGGCCGTCAGCTCCGCGAACTCATCGTAGTCGCAGAGCAGGTCGGTGCAGCCCGACACCTGCATGTACTGCTCCGACTGGTCCCGGGGGGACGCTAGGTACACCGGCTGGAAAGATAACGTTTACATATCGTGAACAACTTGGTAAGGTTTCAGTAACAAAGTGGCGGAGAGAGTGACTTACAATGGGGGCCCACACATTAAAACTTTGGCGAGAAGGTCAAGCTCAGCTGCGTTTCCAGTTCGTAAGATTCGCCAATTAACAGATATTTCTACTGCTATTTTAGTCTATTTTGCTTACTTTCATAGCTTAATTAATGTTTTACGGCAGTTTGCTATGGGGGGCAACGGCTGAGATAGATACCATATTTATAATACAAAAACGTGCAGTTCGAGGCATTTACGGTACGGGACCTCGCGAATCACTGAAAAATAAATTTAAGGAATATTAACTTTGCCTTCACAATATATCTTTGATAATTTAATGTACGCCCGCAAAAAAAAAATAAAAAAATGTTTGATATAGCAAACGCCCGGCATAATTTTAATACCAGAAGTAATCAGAACTGTCCCTTGCTTTAGGCTTAGTAAGAAAAAGAAAATATTTTTAGGTAATAATATTAGGTTCTACAACACGACAAATCACTGATTTACCAGAAAATAAGTTTAAGCTTAAACAGGCTTAAACTTCAAACAGGTTTTAATGTCCAAAGAATATTACAGGGTGGATCATTACGTGAACTATAGTGATGTCTGGAAGTGACACCGCTCTCTGTGCGCACGAGCGAAAAACGGTTTATTGTTACAATTTCAATTATACTTTAAACAAAACATTTTAGAAGAAAAAAACAGTTCGAGTTTCTTGCCGGCTCTTCCCGACTGGGTTAACGCTTCCCCAGGGCCCAAAATGAATAAAGATTTTTTTATTGTGACTCACGAGCACGACATATTTCCCGGTGGCGGTGACTCGGCGCAGCTCTAGCATTATGAGGGACCCATACTTGGGCACGGCGTCGGGCTGGAGGCGCGCCACCGACATCAGCGAGAACACGTTAAAGTCGTGAGCGGACAGGATGCGTACTGGCTGCGTGTCCTCACCGGCTATCGCCTGCGCCGTCACGTTCAAGAACTCGTTCAGCAATACACCTGGAATATACCAATGAAATAATAATAACATTAAATATAAAACAACATTTAACAATAACATAAAACAATGAAAATATTAATACCCCTGACTCTACTAAAGACTTACTCAGTATGTGCTTGCGGTCTGTTTGTTTTAGTGTCAGATGAATAATGATCGAACCTGTTTAAATACTTCACGAAATACTTTGTGCAGTGAAAATAGAACTAAATGCTTGTGAGATGCCAAGTTTTGTGTAGGACACTGCAGTGTGTTTTTTATTCGAAAAAAATATTTAAACGGTACTTGCATAAATTTACCAAGAGAAACATTTCCGGGTCAGTAAAGTTCATTGGGCATTGGGTAGAAGAGCACAGCTCTACGACAGTACCAATGGGTAATAGATGTGATTATGAGTCAAGTCTAAGTTTTAACAAGTTCATCATGAACTCCGAGTATAGTTTGATAATAACAACTATGACTCCAGCTAAAGCAACATCCCATCTGTTACTCAATAAACATTTTATAATATTCCATCAGAGGGCCCACACAAAATTACTTTTTATTGAGCCATGATATAAAAATAAAATGCCTCTTTCAAAAATTAAATTAACGTCCAGCAGATCGCGAGAGAATGTCTCGAAAACAGACCCTGGGGGTTAAAAAAAAAAATTAATGGTTTTTTTAGTAAATAAAGTTCGTAAGTCTAAAAATAAGACTAAAACACATCATAAATAAGCAAACAAGAAAAAATAGAGTAAATGATAGTTCACTTAGTCTGAATGTCAGCGGAGTACATATTTATATACCTGTAATACATAACAGCTCAGAGAAGGCATCTGTTTTTCAAGATTACTTTACTAACATATAGAAGTAACAAAATATATAACTTGGTCAACCAATGGTGATACTTTACTTCTAAAAAATTGATTACTCCTATAAATACAACCATTTGTGCAAGTGAAATAATCAATTTTTTTAAACAGTTAAAATTAAAACGTACCGAAGAGATTTGGGGAATGTCGGTGATGGTTGTACAGTCAATAATTGTCAATACTTGGCTAATATGTTTAATTAATTCATAGCAACAGGCACCTTCCTCAATTTAATGAAAATAAATAAAGTAGTGGCCCTGTTTAAATCTGGATGTAAAAGTAGTATTGGATATTATAAACCAATTTCTGTATTTCCGTCGATAAATAAAACATTCAAAAGGATCATGCTTAATCCACTAGTTGCATATTTTAAATAAACCATATATTTGTGGATTTTAAGGATTCAATTGGTGTAATCTTTCTAAGGCTTTTGACTGCGCGTCAACATAATAAAACTAAAACATTATGGTGTTTCTGGAAGCTCTCTTGCCGCTGTCAGAAAGTTACTGTAAATGGAGATCCAAGGTATCATTCGTTTAAATCGGTACCCCCCTAGATATTAGGACCGTTTTTATTCCTCGTATATATAAACAATTTACCGCAGATTGTTAATAACCGTGGTGACTTGGTGCTTTTTGCAGGCGTCACTTCTATAGTATCTTATTATCTTAACTGTGTCCTCCTAATATATTCTTGATAACTTACTGTATTTAAGCACAAAATTACTTTAACCAGCATAATTTTGGTATAAGGAATAAATTTAAGTTAACAGTTCCATGTTTCAATCTTAATAATATAAATAAGTTTTATAATATTTAATGGTTTTATAATATTAAATAATAATATTTAATAGTGTTTGTTTTACAATAAAGTCCAAAGCAAATTACAGATTTACCGGGTAATAAGTTCAGGTAACATATCAAGCATGTATTAATTTGCAATTTTTAATTTAACAATAAATAGGGTGGATCATCATGTGAACGATGATATTGTCTGGAAATTACACTCTTCTCTGTTCATCTACTTACTAACTTTGTAACTATAGTTCCTTAAAAAAAACATATGAAAAAAAACAGATCATATTTCTTGCTAGTTCTTCTCAATGTCTAGATTGTTTGTCGAACCGGTATTAGTGTTTTGACGTTTATAAACACCTTATTCGGTCTTAATTGAAGAAAGTATTTTTGAATATGAATTTGTACTTGCTAGAAAAAAGCGCTCTTAGCTGGAATCTGGATTAGGTACAGTTATGGAGCCAGGCTGTTAAGAGAAAAATCAGCCCGGGCATACTCTCACCTGCTTGAAGCGCGATGTAGTCCTCGTTTCCTAATGCGATGCTCATTGCCGCGCCGGCTGCCTTTTCTATCTTAGGGAGCAGCTCTTCCAGTTCGTCACCCAGCGGCACACCCAACCCCATCTGCAGGTTATACCAAGTGCGTTAGCCTCACCCGTCACAAGCGGCACGACTACATGCGCATGGATTGCTGCTACTGCTTACCTGGCTTACGTATACGTCGTACATTATGGTAGCGAGAACAGGTGTCTGCGTGATGTTAAAGCCGATCAGCTCAGACCAACGCTCGAACAGATCGTTATAGCTGGATAATTTGTCGGTTGTGCTCAAAAACACGCTTTGGTAGTACGATTTAAACGCCGGACAGTTCGATGTCGCTGTGTTCTGAAACACAACGAGTGTGGTAGACTCATTTGAATATCACATAAGGCCTTAAACACCTCCTCCTCCCTTAAGGTGTGAAATAAGGAATGGAAGTTCCTTATTTTCAAACTAAAACGCACGAAATTTAATGTGTTCATATTTCTGGTTACAAATAAATGTATCAGCGTTTTTCAAATCTTTACCCCTTTTTTTGCATGTGCATGACCCTGCATATACATTTACTCATGCCCCTGCCGATCTTATCCGAAAGTATAAGGAATATAATTTTGGATTAGAGATACCGGGTATGTGGGACTCACCGGCGTGAAGCGCCGGGAATACTCACTAAAACCTATGGTACTATCCGCCGCTTGTGAGGGGCGACACGGCATTGTACATATAAGATTGTGTTTAATGTTCTTAGATTGGATACCACACCAAAAGCGTGGTTTATTGATATCAGTTCGAGTGTAGGCAAGTCCTGTGAAAAGAAGGTAGGAGATTACAGAGTCGTATTCGCTGGGCAGAGTGGTGTAGGGCACGGGCTGCCAGGGAAGGGTGTCGTTCCAGTTGTCTGCGGTGGGCGGGTAGAGTGCGGCGAGCGAGGTGAGCGCCGTCATTTTGGTGCGCGTCGAGTCGGTGGAGCGCACGTACAGCTCGGACTGGTTATACCGCTCGGAGAGAAGCTCGCCGTAGCGCCGGCGCACGTACTCGCCCAACTTGTATCCGGTGCGCTTGCCTTCCTGTATCACACGCATACCAATTAGAACAACGCTTTCTACAGTATTCAACTGAGATACAAAATAGCAACAGATTGTATACCTTATATTTACATTTATTTCACAATCGTTTATGATGGTAACGTCCTAAGTGTAAAGATTGGTTCTTAAGAGCGTCTCTTTGAACACTTCAATAGATGCTTCCCGAGAGAGAGTGAGATTGTATATTGTTAGATTCGGACATAGCGCGACATTGTTGTGTATCGCGTCTACTGAGTGGATATACCGCGGCGGATACTCACGTCAGTAAGCTGTCCATATCCGTAGCGGCTCGTGCGCAGCTCTACCTCAGTGAGATTCGTGCTGAACGCTATGGTACTATCTAAAGGCGTGCGATCTCCGTGACGATGTACCTGCGTATGAACACACAAAAGTGAGGGGAAAAACACAGTAAATTGTATAACTCTATGATGTTACTTCGAGATCATATCTCAAGCGTTCCAGATTCCTCACGATACTTATACCCGATATTGTACTGGTTCAAATAAAATGAGTAAAAATATGAAAATTCAGAAAAAGTGATAAAAACCGTTACGCTCGCAAGAACTTATCATCGAGTAACCACCAGAATTTGACAATGACCACTTAATCAAATAGTACTACCTACAGAAATCGACTATACTGAAGTTGTAGGACTTACGAGGAATGCGAGCAGGAGTTCAGTACCGTCAGTGACGTCATCAGCGGAGAAGCCTGGTGTCAGAAGCGCCACCGCGACCACCAGGGCTGGGATACAGTTGTACATGTCGGCTGCGGGCTTGCGGCTTGCAGGACTGCTGGTGGACACCCAGCGTGGACCTTTTATATGCCGAGTCAGATTAAGTGATAACTGTCAATTATTAATCTAGGATTACTGTGACACGTGGTCAGTGTTATTCATCGCGCGCTCGTGATTCACCAGCGCCGGCCACGGCTACGTGATGCCCCCGCGCTATGCGAGAGACATATTCTGTATTATTTTTATTATTCATAAACTTATTTTTGTCTTTTTATTTGATATTTGGTTATTATTTATGGATATCTGCACTTATAATATTTCATATTCATATTATATTAGACTTCTTCTTTCTTTCATATCAATGAATAGTGTATGTAAATTTATACTTAAAACCTCATTTCTCAGCAAATAGTTTACATTCTCTTGAGTCAAACGGTACATGGACTGAAACAACTTCACTAAAAACTCCAAAATTACGAAACAAATCTATCAACGTATTATTAATTTCACTAGCACTTTTATTATTTAGTAATTTAATAACTGACCACTTAGTGTAGTAATCATATATGAATAATCAGTTTTTCCTCTTTGATTCCATTCCATCAATACCACTCTTAATTTTTTTTTAGAAATCTTCAATATGAGTATCAATGTGAGGCCAATAATATTTTTTTTCTATGCGTTTCATTTTTGACATGTGAATGTATCTATCAAGTAATGTTTTTAAAATCGACATCATTTAATTCTTAGGTACGATTAATCTACCCTTGTAAAATACTAAATATTAATTAAATTACTAAGTATTAATAAAAACAATTAATTTCTAAATGTGTGCTAACGATGATACGGGCTTAGTAAAGAGTGTTTTCTAGGTAAAAGTTACAATTTATTATTTTTTACGATTTATCGGATAATAAGTTTAGGTACTACATAAAGCCAGCTTTAATTTGCAAAGGTAATTATAGGGTAGATCATTATGTGAACTATGGAACTGACACTCTTCTCTGTGTATCTACTAACAAATGTTGTAACTATGAGTTGTACAGTTCTATAAACAAAACATAATATGAAAATAACCAACAGAACAGGGCTTGAATTGAATAAAATATTTTTGAATTTGAATTTTTGATCATGCATACAATTTGAAATGTTATTACTACGAGACCAACCATTCTTAATTTATTATAATAATTTGATTGACTCCTGATTGATTATCCTTAGAACTATCAGTAATTAAATGAGATTTTTGTTCTGCTGTTTATTCTAAATTGTTATCAAAACCCACACAGTGTATACAATCATACATATATGCATCATCTTCCTCATTACCATAATCATCTGACAGCGATGGCCAACCCGCCTGCCAAGCCTGGCGGTTATGGTAATCACCCATTATTGAGGGAGACCTAGATATGTCCATTAATGGACGTTTTTCAGTTGGCTGCATGAATGAATAAATTTACCCTGAACATATTTAATATTCCATAACATACGATAAATTTACTGAATTTACATCTTTTCTTGGCCATTTTTAATATAGTTCACTTTGCGCTGGCTATACAAATCCTTCAAAATCCTACCGACCGCTTCATTGATTCAACCGAAAGACGTTTCAGAAAGACGCTCATATAGTGTTGTTATTATTGGTATGTCGATTATCCATAAAAAGGAGACAATAGGAAAACAATGGAAAGTTGGCGTAAATGCCGGGTTAGTGCTCAAGGGGTTAAGAAAATGTATTGTTGTGTTGTTATTTGATATTTATTTATTAATATTTATAGATTATAGAATGTTATATATGGAACTACGTCTATATTGAGTAAGGGATTGCAGGCGAGTGTCGCGAGTGACAGCTGTGTCACTAACGTTTCGATAATACGTCGGGGAAAAAGTATTTTAGCATATAGTGTGTATAAACTTGTAATAAAATCTCTTTGGCTGTACTATTTGTATCTGGCTGGTTTTGAAAACATAAAAAAGGTAAAATAAAAAAAATAAAAATAGTGAAATGTTGTTTCCAAGTATTTTTCATTTGTTTTTCTTTCTGTCAAAATAAGTGATTCTAATAAAGAAATTAATACCTTTTTAAATTTTATTACAAAAAACGAAAAATTGCTACGCAAACCGCAAAAAAGGTTTATGACGTCTATGGACCTAATGTAGTGTCAGTAAGAGTAGCACAAAGTTGGTTTAAGCGTTTTCAATCCGGAAATTTTTATGTCAAAGAAGAACCTCGCTCTGGTCGCCCTATTACAGATGAAGAAGACATCATTTTTTAAAAAAAATGGAGTAAGTCTGGAATGTCAGTAGTCATGACATAGCTGAAGAACTTGGAATTGACCAGAAGATAATTTTGACCTATTTGAAAAAAGTTAGGCGCACAAAAAAAAGCTTGCTTTTTTGGTGCCAGACGAGCTCACTGAAAGAAACCTAATGAACCGTGTACTCATTTGCGATTCTTTATTGAGACGTTTTGAAACCGAACCGTTTTTGAAGAGATTCATAACTGACGATGAAAAGTGGATCACGTACTATGAGAAGGTGCAAAAAAGGTCGTGATCAAAGGACGTTCAAGTTTCACAGAATGGGGCAAAATTGGATTGGAAGTCCATTGTTTGTTATGAGCTTTTACCACCGAGCAGAACCATTGATTCGGATCTCTATTGCCAACATCTAATTAGACTACAGCCAAAAGTTGAGCGGAGGCGATCGGAATTGATCAATACAAAGGATGTGGTTTCTCATCATGTTATCGTAGAGCACACACATCTTTAGCCACTCAGCAAAAATTAAGAAACTTTGGCTAAGAAGTGTTAATGCATCTTCTCTGACCTTGCCTTTAGATTTCCATTTATTTCGGTCTCTTGAAAATTATTTAGGCTGTGTTAGGTTAACATCAAGAGAATACCGATGAATAGGAATACCGATGCCTGACCCACAGGCTCTCTCCCCACCCACCTCTTAGCCCGCTTCTCTAATGAGAAGATTCATCCGGGGAGGGGAGGGGCTTATCCTGACACACACAGGCACCACCCCCTCCCCCCTAACTCCAACTCCTCCCCGCATCTGTGGCACGAACTCTCCTCGTCTCATCTTGTTTACCAACAAGACGTAGCGAGAAGAGGATCCGAACCACAGCTGCCTACAATGACAGGGGAGGTAAAAAGTGCTCTCCCCAGCCAGCCCTCCACCTCATCTCCTCACACTCTCCCCGGCCCCATACCACCTACTTGTTAACCCTAGCATAGGGCGCCCGCATTTGAGACGAGGGGAAGTGAACGCTTCCCCCATCTGGTGTCCGTCCTCCTTCCCCTCTTCCGCACATCTCGCGCACCTCGTCCTTTCCGCCGAACACTCAACCGCCTTATGGCCATGTGCACCGCACCGGAAACACTAGCCCGCTCTGTCCACCTCTGCAACGCACAACGCCCGGGTGTGCCCTAGGCCCATGCGCTTAAAGCACCGCAATGGTTTAACTTCAAGTGCATGCACCTGAGTCACGCTCCACCCTGTCTTCAGCCAGCCTTTTTCAACCACCACCTTCGGGCCGCTTCCACCGGGAGCGACACGAACAGGTCCTCACTCCCCTCTCCGTCACCCGAATCTGCCCAGCTTTCACCTCACCCACTCCACACTCTCCCTCCTGTGAGACTCTAGCAAGAGCTTCCTCCCTCATTACCGAGTCCTCCAGACCAACAAGGCGAAATCGGCTCGCTTTGCCGGTCTGGAGACCATCGCTACCTCCGCAACCGCCGCCTGCAGGCTAGCAGCGAGAGCATCCGCCCGCCCGCCCTCCCCCCAGAGCCCGAAACCTCCAAAATACGGGATCCAACGGCGGTAGGGCGGCTCGACATGCTGTCGATGCCCATCCCCTCCAATCCTCTAACATCAAGAGAGGCCTGCCAAAACTATTTGTCTCGTTTTTTGATCAGAAGTCCCTAAATTTCTACAGCAACGGGATCATGGGACTACTCGTATTTACAAGATCTCAGAAAGTCATCGAACAAAATGGCATATATACTGTAATTAAATATAAATAAATAAATTTTGATAAATTCTTGAGTTTTCATTTAAGATGCGAAGAAACTTTTCCCCCGACCTAATACTCGGACATATTCTACTTTACTTTGATAGTGAAAAGTCGATTTGTGATTTTTTGTATAACAAAGCAAGTTCAGGATAACAAGGTTATGTAAAATGTAACCGCCAGAACTAATTGACAATCGCACATTTCAATTATACTGGATATTGATAACGTATGGAAATTAAATTAAATGTATAAAAACATAACTTCATATTTAGTTATTAGTGTTATTTGTTATAATTTATATTTAGTTGTCAAAGTTAAAAAAAATACAATTAACGTTTCATAACAAAGTAATATTATGGAAACTTGTTAAAATGGAGATTCAATTTTAATAAATTTAGTTACAACGTTACAATTATTATATTTTAAACGACTTATTACTTCCCTGAGTTTCATTTGAATATGAGTTTTATGTTAGTTATCTCGTGGTTGTCTATTATTTCTGCATACCTCAGTAGAAGCGTAGCGTGCTGGTAAATATTTAGTATACTTGATAATAAAGGTAATTTATTACTTATGTTATTGACAAGTGTACATGTGGGCGTTTCGCGGTCGCGGAAGGCAATGAGTCAGATACTCTATCAAGATTAAAAGCAGGCACGCCACCCGATGCTACGTGACGCGTGTTGAATCAAATTGTGCTATCTTATATTGGCAAAAACATATTCACACCCGAGCCGACCGATCAGGGTGGTAGGGCCTACGTGCCCTCGGGGGCCTGCTAAACAGTTGGTGGAGTTAGGGTGAATCACAGTAGGGTGGTGAGTGGTCAGGGTATACGCTCTTGGAGCAAAATCTTTGCGATGCTTCGACATACCCGTTTAATCTGTCCGGAGGCGATAATTAGAGGAGGTGATATGTTTTGTGCTGAGGCTAGACGAGAGAATAGACTTCCTGAAATAATACATTTCCCTCACACATAAAAAAAGGCCTTCGAACCCGATTGGATCTCGACCTCTCTCCTAGAGTATGAAAGTTTGTCAGCATATTTTGTACAATTTCTTCATAATTTGGTGTTTTATTTCTAATTATTAGGACATTTTCGACTTTTCCAACCAACACAAAACTTTTCCAAGCTTTACTTTCCGAAACAGTCATCTATACTAATAAATAAATTTGAAGTGTCTGTTTGTAAGGTAATATTTTCTTTATACTTATACTTTCCTTAAATAAAGTAATTGTATGAACCAACGAAATATCACAACTTTTTTTCTTTCATTATTGAAATATTACCTATTTAAAAAAAAGAAAATAAATTAATAATTAATTCATAACTTTTATGTTAGTTATGTTATTGCACTTAATTCCTTGTATTTCTTCTTATATTTTAGTTTTAACAGTTTGTAACATACTAGATTATTTATTTCTTTATTGTATATTACTTAACAGTACATTTACTATAATACAGTTTATTTATTTTAACATTTAAGTATTACCAATTACAAAGTAATTATAATTACATTTTGTTATGCAGTATAATGTCTTCATATTAAAATTTTATTGTATGTATTTGTGAGTATGTGTATGTGTGGGTGTTATAAATAGTGACCATATTTACTAAGTTCCTTCTCTCTCACCGTATGTACGTACTAACGTATTGGGATTTTAGGTTTTATGTTCTTTATAAAGATGTTCCTGTTTGGCTGAATAAGATCGGCATAATATAATAGAAGTTCGTGTAATCTATGCAAAACCGAGTTTTTTGTATAATTATGTTTAACTATTTGAGGTGCAAATAAGTGAGGATTTCGAGTTATTTTCGTATGTATTTTTAAGAGGATCCTATACAGTAATTCGGGACAGTCAATGTTGTAGTTCAATATGTCATACAAAAATCGCATATCGTAAAGAGATCGTCATTCCGCTAATGAAGTTACTTAAGTATGAGTTAAGTTAAAATCGGTCCACAAATGACGGAGATATCGAGTTACAAACATACAAAAAATATATACAGACGAATTGATACCCTACTCCTTTTTGAAGTCGGTTAAAAATTAATAATAACTGACAGTAAGATAGTTAAAAATATATGTTTATTTTTTTGTAATTTCCTTTTCTATCGTTAAGATGCATAAACGTTGTTAGGCGATACTGGAGTCGTCTACGACGATGTCCTCAGTGAAGCCGCAGGCGGTGCGCCACTCCGTAACGTTCATCACGTAGCTTGCCGTCAGCTCCGCGAACTCATCGTAGTCGCAGAGCAAGTCGGTGCAGCCCGACACCTGCATGTACTGCTCCGACGTGTCCCAGGGGGACGCCAGGTGCACCGGCTGTAGGAAGGATGTTTACGTATCGTGAACAAGTTGGTAAGGTTTTAGTAACGAAGTAGTGGAGAATGGAAAGTGACTCACGAGTACGACATATTTCCCGGTGGCGGTGACTCGGCGCAGCTCTAGCGCTATTACGGACCCGTACTTGGGCACGGCGTCGGGCTGGAGGCGCGCCACCGACATCAGCGAGAACACGTTAAAGTCGTGAGCGGACAGGATGCGGACTGGCTGCGTCTCCTCACCGGCTATCGCCTGCGCCGTCACATTCAAGAACTCATTCAGCAGTACACCTACAAGGTACCAAGGAAATAATGATAAGATAACATTATATACAAATATAAAACATAACATTACATAATAACATAAAACATTATTACTACTGACACCACTGAAGAGTCATTTATTCATTTTTTGCGTATTGCGTAGTGCTTTTTTATAGTTTAGAAATTTATCAGGATAAACATTCCGTCAGTCAGTAAGTTTCATCGCGGGGTGAATGAGGTAAACTCTCTGACAATACCAATTAGCAGTAGATGTGATTTGAAAGTTCAAACATAGTGAATTAATAAACTTGTAACATTAGTTATGAATAATTTCTAAATACCATCAAATTTTAAAGTTTTATCAAGTTATCAGAACTTGATAAAACTTGATGAATGTTGAGTAAAGACAATTTCTTTAATAACAACACACATGTGTCCATACATACATTAATAATAATGCCCGTTTTCGATGAATTTATTAAACTTAGACATTATTATAGAAGATAATTATCGGAACACGATAATAAAAACGAAATTCTTGAGATAAAAGTACAAATAGTATTAGCGACTCTTGAGTACATGTCTTCAAAACAGACCCGTGATTTTAACATTTTAAGTAAAACGCTCTCAGCCAGAATTTGGAGTAGATGCAGGAGTGGCACAAGGCTAACGTGAGATAAAACAACGCGCGAATGTTCTCACCTGCCTGCAGCGCGATATAGTCCTCGTTTCCTAATGCGATGCTCATTGCCGCACCGGCTGCCTTTTCCATCTCAGGGAGCAGCTCTTCCAGTTCGTCACCCAGTGGCACACCCAGGGATATCTGCAGAGGATATACGTCGCGTGTTAGTCTTACCAGCCATACGAGTATGTGGCACGACTACGTGCGCATATATTTATTCTACTCACTTGGCTTACGTATACGTCGTATAAGGCAGTGGCAAGGATCGGTGCTTGCGTGATGTTCAAGCCGATCAGCTCGGACCAGCGTTCAAACAGGTCGTTGTAGCTGGACAATTCGTCAGATGTAGTCAAATATACGCTGCTGTAGAACGATATAAACGTCGGACAGTTTGTCGATGCCAGGTTCTGAAACCCAATGAGTAAGCTCAAACACACGTCACATAAAAGCGATTGTCTTGGATTACTGTGAGGTATGTTAAATTACAGAGCATCTATGTATGTGCATGCGTTGAAATAATTCACTAGAGGACAGCGAGGAAATAAGGCAAGGTGATGGTATTATTGCGGTTCGAACAAAGAATAAGCACCCTGCTAGAAATCTCATAAACTACAATAAAGATAATGGATGCGAAGATAAGATTGAGGAATGTATTTCACCTAAAAATATACTTCCGAAACAATTTGGAATGGCTAAGCTATTAAGAAGTGAAAAAACAGAAGATGGATGTAAAATAAAATATATAAATTATTGTACAATTGAATAAAAATTCGGAATCCAAAGAATTTATGAGTAAGATATTAGTTCCGGGACAGTGGCCTCACAAGTGGACAGGAGTGGGAATACTTTTGAAACAGTATGAAGTTTTTTCTATTCTACGGTTGAAAAAATTGTCTGTTGAAATAAAGTGGATAACCCGTGATATAGGTTTCGATAGGTTTTAAAGGTACTATTTTACCACCGTATACGTATATATGGCTACAGGTGTAGATTTAGGGTAAAGACATACATACTTTCAGTCTCTCTATGCTCGACTTGTTGGAAGTTTGGTCATATGAAGAAGTATTGTCCTATGAAAAATAATTATGCACAAAATGTGCAGGTTTATAAGGTGAGCATTTTATAGTAAAAAAAAAAGGTAATTCTTAAGCCAGATTATTGGCTAGTTAATGAATGGTTTCTTTGAAGCAATCATTTAGTTTATTAATAACAAGATTAAAGTCTTCTTTAATTGCGGATCTGATTGATTCCAACTTAAAATTCATAAATGTCTAAACTGAGCGAAAATAATAGTAGCATCAAGTCCCATAAATCGCAGAGTGTTACAAGAAGTAGTCGGCAAGCTGACAATGGAATCACAGTTCAACGTGTTATTAATGTATTTCTTACTCGATAAGATAATACACTCATTACGTTTCCAGTAGCGTTTGTCAATATTTTTAATTATCGGAAAAATCAACAGTTGACACAAAAACCTTTACAAACCAAGCATTTCAGCTTATCATCAGCGCGAGTTATCTTTACAAGTTAAACAATGTATATCTAATTTAAATGATACGAGGCGACATAAAAATTATCTTATTGTCCTAATCCTATTATTATAATAATACTGCAGTAATCACCTAATTCAAATTTTAGGTAGAAAAGTACAACGAGCGCCGTTCGTGAAAATACGGTAAAACTAATAGTACGACAAACCCACTAATGAATACTTCCGAGTATAAACACCACAGTATGTAATAAATATACGAATGGAGGAAATATAAAATAATACTAATCAATTACTGTCTACATCACTTTTGCATCAAATGTCTGTCACGTTAATCATACTAGAACTTATATTAATACAATATTTGCAACAATATTGACAAACTATGATTGCTTTTGAAATCACTAACGTGAGCGTACACTACTCCGGACGACCACCGATGGTAGAATTGTGAAAATCCCTACTATTACAAATGCAAAAGTAACTCTGTCTGTCAGTCTGTTATTCCTTCACGGTTTAACTATTAAACCGATTTTGATGAAATTTAGTGCAGAGGTAGATAGAGTTTAGGAAAGGACATAACCTTAAACAGGTTGAAATAGGGTATGAAATATGCGAATTAAAACGTAACTTTAAATAAGCCGGTGTAAGAAGGCTTAGCTCTAAGTAAATTTAGGAAAAATCCAACTCATCACAATCTATATTTACAAGGAAAAATAGCATACGTACAACCTGTTATTGCAAAAGGCAAAAGGACTAAGCTGGTAAAAAAAAATGCTTATAATCATGTTGTGCCTGGAGAAGATATTGGATAATCAAAAAATTGTAAATATCTTTGGTCGTTTCTTAATTGAAGGCATTTGTTAAGATAATGTCCAGGTTAAGTTAACAGGAGTTAAGACTATGTATACTACTACTAGATGACTCACAGAGTCGTATTTAGCGGGCAGAGTGGTGTAGGGCACGGGCTGCCAGGGAAGGGTGTCGCTCCAGTTGTCTGCGGTGGGCGGGTAGAGTGCGGCGAGCGAGGTGAGCGCCGTCATCTTGGTGCGCGTCGAGTCGGTGCAGCGCACGTACAGCTCGGACCGGTTGTACTGCGCGGACAGCAGCTCGCCGTAGCGCCGGCGCACGTACTCGCCCACCTTGTACCCGGTGCGTTTGCCTTGCTGTACCGTACACATATGTACATATTATATACCACTAAGCACAACGCTTTCTACAGTATTCAACTGAGACGTAAAATGGTAATTTACAGGTTTCCATAACTAATAAATTTATTGCCTGTTCACAACCTCATATAATATGAAACGACATTAATATACATATTTATATTGATGTTTGTCAACAAATTTCCTATTTGTGGGTCCTAAGTAAGAGTAACCAGGAAAGTGTCACAAAATGTCCTGCTAAGAAATTGTTTTTAACACGATCATTTTCAATATCGAACGCACAGGTTTGTTGCTACATTCAGACATGGCGCGATGTAGCCGCGTAGCGCGTCTCGTGAGCGAATACTCACGTCTGTGAGCTGTCCGTATCCGTAGCGGCTCGTGCGCAGCTCCACCTCGTCGGGGTCCGTGCTGTACGCTATGGTACTCTCGATGGGCGTGCGGTCTCCGTGACGATGTACCTGCGTAGAACACACAGTATTTAGAATATTTCTATACTAACCCATTCGTGTTGCCGATTTCAAAGGATTAAATTGGGGTTTCCAAAGTCCGTGGAAACTATATGGAGTTAATATGAGGTTGAAATTGACGGTGACCACTCAAACATATTCTCCACCAATTTCACTATAACCAGGATATTTGTCAGCGTGATTAAAATATGGTGAAGGTGTAGACTCACGAGGAATGCGAGCACGAGTTCAGTGCCGTCAGTGACGTCATCAGCGGAGCAGCCTGGCGCCAGCAGAGCCACCGCGACCACCAGGGCTGGGATACAGTTGTACATGTCGGCTGCGGGCTTGCGGGTTGCAGAACTGCTGATGGATACCCAGCGTGGCCCTGTTATATGCCCACTGTCAGATTAAATGATGACTGTCAGTATATTAATCTGCGATTAATGTGATTAGCTACACGCGAGCAGCATTACAGATCGCGCGGTCGTGACTCACTAGCGCGGCTTACGTGATGTCACTTTGTGAGGGACACTATTCTACTAAGATAATCCCATGCCGAATAAGTGTGATAATCTGAATAATTAAGTTACATTCAAAACAAGAACTTGCTGTAATACGTATTCGACGGAGACATCGGCAGCCGCGCTATACGGACACGCTGAGAGTACAGAAGGAGATAGAATATCACATTTAAAATGTGTATACAACCTGCTTTCTTACTTTCCTGAATTGATCTTTTGATTTAAATGTGGATAGATATCAATTTAGCTCTCTCGGAGCTGTTTATTATTTCAGTAAAGAAACATGGCGTGTTGTTATATTTTTGTTAATATTGTTAATTAAAGGTAATAGTAATATAATATGGAATGATAATAGTAATGTTAGTGATAAACATGAGAGCCCTCTATCAAGATTGATTGGAGGTGTGATGCAGCAGAATGCACGTTTGTGGCGCACGTCACGGGTCACGCACGCCACACGCGACCGGCACGCGCGTCATTTTCCGCGCAAATCGACATGCTGTACTCGATACAGATTTAACGCCCTAGCAATGATTTTCTGAGAGCTCTTAACTATTTATAAATTATATATTTTTTAACGTTTTGACCCAGTCAACTATTTACAATGTTTTTGGAAAACCAATATATATTTTAAATTCACAATAGAGTAATAAAGTACTCGCGTCGCTCTTTGTGTTTTGTATGACTATGTAAAAAGTATTTATAATTTCGTACAAAAATGAAGTAATAAATATTTGTTAGTTACTTTTTGCGGCTGAGTGCCTTCAGCACTCGCCCCCAAAGTTCGGTGAAGCTGTACAGGCCCTCCGGTCAACAGCATTAGTTAGGTTAGAAAAAAAAAATGTTAATTACTTATTTTATTCTCCTTTCAAATGAAATTCTTTTCACAAAAACGATCAACATTATCGTATTGTAATTTTAATAAAAACTGGTGTTAATTTTTGTTTGAATGATATTTTAGACGTGGCAACACAAAAGTTTACGAATCAGCCATCTTATTTATCCTTTGCATCAGAGATAAATAATAGAACTGTGAAAAATGCTTCTAAGACACCAAGAATAGAAAATATCCATAATAATAATAACCTTCCATGTCGCTGGCTGCCGGTTGATAGCTATAGTCCGTTCACAATTCTTTTACCTCTGAAGTTTTATTCTGGTATTTTGGCATTACTAGCGGTTACATAGTAAAATATGTTGTCAATCGGTTTGGATTTTTTGCTTTTTGTAATACATTTAAATCGTAAAACATGCCAAAACAAATTCATAGTAGTTCTACAAATATTTTCCTAGATATACGTACATTCACTGTAAGAATAAAATGAAATGCCATCAAAAAGAAAACTTGTTAAAAAACGAAGTCTCGGAACCCAGTTCTTCTACCGTAAATAGTTGTGAGATCCATGTACTACCAAGTCGGGTACTTTATTAAGTCCCTACTTAAGGGACCATCTGTCTTAAGTTATTAAATAATTAGTTAACCTAATAACATATTATAAGGACCATAACAATATTAAAAATCTTTTACGTGTTAAATAAAATAGATTAACTTATTTATGCAGTTGGAGTATGTAAAAAATTAGATCGAAATTACAAAATATTTTTAATTTTCTTTGATTTACATAATAGATACTAATTGTATTCTAAATTCTAAATTAGAAGCTTCTATGTCTGCTAGAAGTACCTTAGAGTTTTGATGATCGATCTGTCAGTGAATGACAAAATTAAGAAATTAAGAACTGACTAGTTATAATAATTAAACTAATAGCTCACATTGAATTAAATTTGATATATACCGTGTTCATACAATGCCTTCTTGGTTACTGAAAATTCAGGCTTCTAGTTTAATCCACAATGAAGTTATAGGGGTTCGAAAATGGCCTGGACCAGAATGGCCCCCAGATAAAGCTCCGTTAATTCCATTCGTCAACGATTTGCCGCCATGAGTCGTACGTAAAATAGTTTTTCTAACTTTTATAGGAATAAATATCGAAAAAGTCATCTCGGTTTATTACAAAATATATAAAAAAGCCTTGATTTGTATCAGGATGCAATAAATAACACACACACGACAGTCTGGAGATGCGATCGACATTCTGGAGAAGCCGTCCCGATGGAAAATACTTTTACTCCATGGTGTGCTAAAGCAAAAAAAAAAGGTAACTGTAGATGTGGTGAAGAAGGTTGTCCGGGAGAGTTTCAAATTTACTGATTTCGACTCTGACGCCGAAATTAGTCAATGTCATAGCACCTTCGCTTCCCGCACCCACGGCAGCGAACCGGCGAGTACCCAAGACGCCACTGTGGACACCATGTGGTATCCGCGTATGGCCCTCAGCGATACCGTGCGCTGTGCTGCTCGCAGCATACGGATGTTGCCGACGCTGAGGGCGACCGCCCACACTGGTGCCCCGTAGACGCCAATGCTCAGCACAACCCCTGAGTGAAGCCGGCGGCACGTCAGGCCGGGCTACCCCACGCTAGGGAGGAACCGCCCCTGAGCTACGATAAGGGTGTGCTCTCCGAGTAACCGTCGACTTTTTTTTCTAACGGTGGAAGTCTTTCCGATGGGGTCGATAGAGGGGTGGGTGACACTCGCCCGGCGTTGAGGGTGCCGGGAATACCCACTAAACTCCTCTGGGCCACCCGCCACAATAAGTGGGCGATACGGGATAGGAGATGCAAACCCCACGTCGTCCCCTGCAGGAGGCCCAAATGGGCTACCAATATGAGTAGTCATGTCTTCCAGTTGGGATAGGGAACAGTTGCTGCCTCCTGACCTACAGGCTCTCTCCCCCCCCCACCTTTGTAGAGACTATGTATGAGGAGATTACACAGTCCATGCATAGTAACAGAACCCACTATACCATTGTTATGGGGGACTTTGGAGTTGGATGACAGAACCACTGGGGCTTCCGACTGGCCAGCTTTGTGGAGAAAGAGGAACTCTTTATGATGAACTCCTTCTTCAGAAAGCGAGAACACAGGACCTGGATGAGTCCCAACGGTGTGACTAACATTAGGTTACCGAAGATGTATTGTCGCGAAGACAAACTAAATTTAGTCTAAGAAATATAAATAAAAACGAAATGAAAATATAATATAAAATTTATAAAAACCGAAGTTTTTACCGAATCTAATAAAAACTTATGTTACATTAGCAGAACGCACGGGTAAGATATACTGACAGTTGACGTAAATAAACTAATAGAAAACCTTCGAGTTATCTTAATGAATTTAATAAATAAGTATAATGAAGAAATATAAATAATAATAATGTAATTATTATTTTAAATATGAATTGAAATAAAACCAATCATTACAGTATTGGGAGGGAAAAATTAAGATATCATGTTCTGGAAACTTGTTCTTTAGAGATTGTTGAGGTCCCATATTGTATATTGCTCGAACAGCTCTCTTTTGTAACGACAAATGGTATCTACTTCAGCTGCTGTAAGACCGTAAGACATTAGGCTATGAAAGTAAGCAACGTACACTAACCTAGCGGTGGCAATATCTCTTAACATGCGAATTTTGCGAACCATAAAGCAGCGGAGCTAAGCCCTCCTAAAGTTAATTTATGGACCCCATTGTAACATATTATCAAGTGTGATACCCATAAATAGAGTTTTTTTCAACTTCTATTTCAATCCTACAATCAATATGTTGAACATTGGGAAATGTCAATTTATTTATTTAGTTTTCTTTGTATATAGAAGTAAATTATTTAAGTCAAATTATTTAGAAATGTTTGCGAGTGTATTATTTAAGAGCCTAACCTCTGAGTTTTTTCTTTTCACTTTAAATATAAGTGACGTATCATCTGCAAAAAGAACCATATCAGCCGAGTTATTAACCATTAGCCGTAAGTCGTTAATATAAGAATACAAACGGTCCTAAATCGACTTCCGCGTAACACCGATTCAAACTAACGAGCCTTTGGAGGTTGCCCCATTTACATTTACTTTCTGACAGCAGTTTGTTAAATAAGATACTAATAAGAAGACAGAGGTTTCAGAAACAGAAACAGAGGTTTTAGTTTCAGTATAAGTGTACTGTGATCAACGCAGTCAAAGGTCTTTGAGAGATCGCAGAACACACCTATTGCATCCTGCGAATCCTCCCATGCACCCAATATAACACTTATTAATGTTGCACCAGCGTCAGTGGTAGATTTGGATTTTGTGAAACCAAACTGCCGTACATCTAAAATATTTTCCGCTTTAAAATATTCCATTAACTGATTTACGACAGTCTTCTCGAAAATCTTACTAATCGATGGAAGTACAGAAATAATTTTCAAGACTAAATCTACAACGTGACTTAAATAAGGGTACCACTTTATTTCATCAAATTTGGGAAAGTGCCTGTTGCTATGCAAACCGTTAAAAATGTTAGCCAAATATGGTGAAATATCAACAATCATTGATTGAAGAATCATTACCGACATTCCCCATATGTCTTGAGTGTGTTTTCAATTTAGTTGCCTAAAAGCTTGTAGTATGTCACCTGCAGTAATAGATGTAAAATAAAATTTTGAATTTATAGGGGCACTTAAATTATTAAGAAGTAACACGAGATCATCGTTTTGTAACTTCGCGAGGTATGTTAGTGACGTATTCCTGAAAATTAGTTGCTACCTCTGAACTGCTTGAAATACGTACTTCAGGACGTTCTGATGGGAAGCATTGTCATATATTCTATTATTACCTATTTATGATATGCCAGATAGTCTTGGTCTTATTTTTAAACCCAAGAAGTTTTGGCAGCTATACAAACACGTCTAAAAATGTTCAAAGATGCCAAATCACTAAAAATAAGTTTTTTCCTAACATTAATACCTTTTGTTGGGCAAATTTTATTACATTAATTGCTAATCACCTTAAATAAACTGTCATAGTCTGTATTCGGATCTCGATTTATAAAATTAAAAGTAGACAATTTTTGTTGTACGTTATCATTTCAGCGATCTAATCTACTCTTAGAAACAAGTCTAATTGTCTTTTTGTAATCGTTATTAGACAATTGAATGTCAATTTTTACAAATTGTCTTTTATGATCTAACCGTATTCTAGTTATAATTCCACCGTCAATGGTCTTAAAATTAGTAACCAAGTCGCGTCTGAGCCGTGGTTTTAGTAGGTTCATTAAAAAGCGGATCAAAATTGTACGACTTAAGCAACGAATTGAACGCAGTGACGAGTGACTGGTGACGAGTTTAAAATGTCTATGTTGAAATCACCACATATTAAAACTCGCTTTTTTTAAATTAAATATTGTTACTAAAATTTTCTTCATTGTATATAGAAATTGAAACATATTCACTGGAATATAATCTGGAGATCTTGAAACACACAATATGATTAAATGTCCCATCTCTGCGCAAGCCACTTCACAAACACGGTCTGTTGAGAAACTACATATATATGTTCAGGTTGTAAATTTTAAATTGTTTTCGATAAAATAATACAACCACCGCCGGCGGCGATTTTCCTATAAAATATATCCAGTACCTCTTATCTATAAATAAATTATCTTTACATATTGTATCCTGTGAAAAGTCATATTTAACTCAGCCTGCAAGCGCTATATGTCACTACTACAAACATCCTGACTTTGTGACGGTTCAATTTTCACCAGATCAGGATCTGATCAATGGAACTCAGGCAAATTGAGAAAATCCCAAAAAACCAAACTTGAGGTTGGTAACTCTACCCAGGCGGGCATCATTAGAAAATGCTCTACCACCAAGCTATAGTTTCCTCACAATGTTTTCCTTCACTGAAAGCTCAGGCCGATTTTAGAGTCTGATAGGTGGGGATCGAACCCGCGTCGATTGACGCGGTATCCGGCCGCACTAGAGAAAACCCTTAGAATATTATTGACACTTACAAGTGTACCTTCGTTTTCAAATCTATAAAGTAGACTTCACAGCTATACCTAAAAGTACATACTTAAACCAAAATTTAGAAAAAAAAGCAATGAATAAATAATAAAAATGCACTAAAAGTCAATAAATAACTTCTTTATTAATCTGCTTCGTTAATTTTGGACTCGGTGCCAGGTAGAGTTAACCAATGTACTCTTTTACAAATGTAAATAACTGCCTAAACTTTATCACAATTACATATAAACCAATTAAAGGACTCGGGTGATTTTAAAGAACAATTAATCAAAATGAATATATCTAGCGCCGTACTCGTACATCATCACTTTTTTATCCATAAGCTGGCACCGATTTCCAAATTAGCGAAACAGATTAATAAAGTAATTATTTATAGACTTTTTTGTGCATGTTTATAGTTTATTCTTTTAAAGCCGGTTTTGTTTTTAATTAAAAATGTTTTTTTATATCATATAAGGGAAGCAGGAAATAAGTAGTACAAGTTATACTGTATAAATAAATAAATAATAAGTGAGTTGAGCCACAGGAAGAGCCAGTAATAATATATAATGTTTTCTTGAGTGTCAGAGGAAGAATAGATCATATACAAATTGTCTAAATTCCACACCGCTGAAGCCGCGGGAGATAGCTAGTTTCTTATAAATTCAAATACTTTACAGTAAAACTGTAAATTGAAGAGTATTTTGTTCACAATTTCGTTAGAGGCGATTTGAGGTGAAGTAGAAAGGAGTTCATGTTTTTAATCGAAAACCTATTTATTACCGTAAAATTGTTTTGATACCAAAGCTAGAAAGCAAATATATTTTTTTACAAAAAAAGCTAAAGGAAATCTCAATCCACAAAGCCAAATTGATTAGGAGAAATAAGATTTGTAGACTGGATATAATTAAGAAATCTTGTACTATTTTTGCCAAAATTTTAGAAAAGACTCCTAGAAGAACGATAGGATGATAATTATCAGGTATACCTACCTGTACTTTTATGGATAGAATCAATTATTAGACTCATTTGTCTGTTGAATCAACTAATAAACTTAGGTTGCCAACAGTCTTAAGGTTCCTGACAACTATGGCATGCCGAATATTTTTAATAAAGATGTTGATGTAGTCGTCTATACCAGTTGCTTTTCTATTTTAAAATCGCAAGATAATGCTATCTACTTCATCGATGTGTGTTCGTTTCAAAAACTATGACGAGGAAGAATTCAATGTAATCGAGTCTGCAAATTTTATGCATTTCTATTCAAAATTATTCTGCTAAACTTTTTCCAACTGATGTAAAATAATTATTTGTGTGGATTTAAACATTCCTGCAACGACAAAAACTCCAATGGGGCTCCAATTTTCCCCTCTTCTAACAAGTTTGAATAATATATTTAAAACAAATCAGTTATCATTTTAAATATGTATGTTTATTTGTTTGTTATTTACTTTTGTACCATTAAAATGCATAAAAAATTGTAATATATGAAGGAATAAGAGTTATTTTGCGTAAAGAATATGTAGACAATTGTCAGGCGATGGTGGAGTCGTCGACTTCGAGATCGTCGGTGAAGCCGCAGGCGGTGCGCCACTCCGTCACGTTCATCACGTAGCTTGCCGTCAGCTCTGCGAACTCATCGTAGTCGCAGAGCAAGTCGGTGCAGCTCGATACCTGCATGTACTGCTCCGACTGGTCCCAGGGGGACTCCAGGTATACCGGCTGTAGAGAGGAAGTTTACGTATCGTGAATAAGTTGGTAAGGTCTCGGTAACGAAGTAATGGTGAGTAGTGAGTGACTCACGAGCACGACGTATTTCCCGGTGGCGGTGACTCGCCGCAGCTCTAGCGCTATTACGGATCCGTACTTAGGCACGGCGTCGGGCTGGAGACGCGCCACCGACATCAGCGAGAACACGTTGTAGTCGTGCGCGGACAGGATGCGTACTGGCTGCGTATCCTCACCGGCTATCGCCTGCGCCGTCACGTTAAAGAACTCATTCAGCAGTACACCTGCAACGTGTTGGTTATAACATCAAGATAGGAGGTTTAGTTGATTATACTACGTTACTGGGTATCGCATTTGAGTCACTGATACCGTGCAGCAGTGAACCAACGCGAGAAAGTGAAATAATGCACTGACCTGCTTGCAGCGCGATATAGTCCTCGTTTCCTAATGTGAGACGCATCGCCGCGCCGGCTGCCTTCTCCATCTCAGGGAGCAGCGCCTCAAGATCATCACCCAGGGGCACGCCCAGGGATATCTACAGCGTATACCATGCGCGTTAGTCTCACCAGTCATATGCGGTTAACCTACATGCGTAAGTATTGCTCCTGCTGCTCACCTGGCTTACGTATTCGTCGTATAATGCGCTGGCGAGGACCGGTGTTTGCGTGATGTTAAGGCCGATCAGCTCCGACCAACGCTCAAACAAGTCGTTGTAGCTGGACAATTCGTCGGTTGAACTCACAAGCACGTTGTTGTAGAATGACGAGAACTTCGGGCAGTTCATAAATGCTAAATTCTGAAACCCAACGCGTGCGGTAAACTCAAACGAATGTCGCGTCAAGATGTATGATTGTCATGACTTAATGAGAAATGTATTAAATTTATAAATGCCTTTATTTTTTTTTCGTATGAGTAGATTTCTCCTTGTTTGTACCGCGCTGCGTTAGCGGGTCTTTATCTATACTAATAAATAAAATTGAAGTGTCTGTTTGTAATGTCAAAGTAATTTTTTTTACTAAATGGATATAAATGTATATCGAAAGCTATACCAAAAATACAATTTTTAAAATTTTTGTCAGCCTGTTTGTTTGTTCCATCTAATCTTCGGAACGGCTAGACGTATTTTGACGAGACGTTTTTGGGAGACAGCTGAAATTACTCCGCGTAACTTAGGTACTTTTCATTTTCGAAAATAGGGTTCTACGTAAAAAAATCAAAACTCATAAAAATTTGAATAAAATCCGATTCAATTCACAGTTTTACGGGAAAGTGCTTGAATTTATAAGAAATATCTTTTAAAATAACTAGGGTTCCGTATAAGAAAAATAAAAACTATATAGTGCAGTGAAAATTTACATGAAACGCGGGCGCAATCGCGGGCACTTCCATGCATCCATCCATTCAACCGTAAATACGTCCACTACTGGACATAGGTCTCCCTCAAAGATAAGGGGAGGATTTACCATAATCGCCACGCGTTGGCGATCCCAGTAGATGTTTGTGGTGCTCAGATAATGATGCCTATCCCCTGGTTTATTTCTTAGTTGCCTTTTACGACACCCACGGGAACGATATTTGGTGGTACTATTCTTAGCCGAGACCACACGGCACTTAGTTAATAACAAAGGATGTTTATTAAAAGGATATGCTAGCGGCATTTGTTCCATTCAAACGTAGTCCCCTGTTTCCTGCATGAATTATAGAATTATGGTAAATATTTTTATACCAAATATATCCATCACGATCGTCAAACAAATTTGATAAATAAAATTTTCAAAATCAAAACGTAGAGGCATAGCCAAAGTATTCTTATTCTATATCTAAAAGAAAATTGAAAATGAATTCATTTTTACAGGAGGAAACAGGGTACTACGAAGTGATGTTTTTGTCTATTTCGTATATGGTCCAATTAGCCCGAGCTGCAATTGTCGCTTTCGTGTTTCATAATTCTTTCTTTGGGGCGCAACGCGATACCAATAGATTTCTGAAATACCTATTTTTTAAATCTCTACCGACCGCATGTCCTCTTAATAGCGTCTCTTAATACATATTCTATTTTACCGAGAGAATGGTATTGGTGCGAGAGTAGGCAAGTCTTGTGAAGAGATCGTATGAGATGACTCACAGAGTCGTATTTAGCGGGTAGAGTGGTGTAGGGGCACGGGCTGCCAGGGAAGGGTGTCGCTCCAGTTGTCTGCGGTGGGCGGGTAGAGTGCGGCGAGCGAGGTGAGCGCCGTCATCTTGGTGCGCGTCGAGTCGGTGCAGCGCACGTACAGCTCGGACCGGTTGTACTGCGCGGACAGCAGCTCGCCGTAGCGCCGGCGCACGTACTCGCCCACCTTGTACCCGGTGCGTTTTCCTTCCTGTATCATACACATATACCCACATATGTACATAATTACTATATATGACTAAGCACAACGCTTTCTATAGTATTCAACTGAGACATAAAGTGTTATTTTACAAGTTTTATACCTAAATTAAGTTCCTGATTACCTCATGTGACGTTGAATACCATTTATAATGGTGGCAGGCCGAATATCCAACACCACTTGGTGTTGGTGTAGGGGGTGATAGTAGGTGGTAAGTGTAGGAGATATTTCCGGGCGACTCTCGCCCGGGTGAGTCCCACACTGGCACGGAGCTCGTCCCTCCGTACCTCCTTACGTATTGTATTGGGGGACTTCGGTCTCACTAATGCAATAGGTAAGGGTAGTGCGTAAATACATTTCCCATCGACAAAAAAAAAGGCCAAATATAAAACATATACTATAAAGAAATTGTTTTATCATGATATTTTTCATTATTAGATTCAGACGCGATATTGTCGTATGTCACGTATACTGAACGGATACTCACGTCTGTGAGCTGTCCGTACCCGTAGCGGCTCGTGTGCAGCTCCACCTCGTCGGGGTCCGTGCTGTACGCTATGGTACTCTCGACAGGCGTGCGGTCTCCGTGACGATGTACCTGCGTATAAACACACATTAGCTCGTTCGTGTGCCGATCCCTAAGGAAGTAAATTATATAACTGTGATTTTTCAGGGTCTATAGTAACTGTATGGCGCAACTATTATATAATATCTTAAGTGTTCCATTTCTCACGTGAAGTATTGCTTCATCGACAACCGATACTATTACTGATTCAAGTAAATTGATGGAATATATAAAAGATTCGAAACTTGTGTTAGAAGACGACACGAATGCACAGAGTGATCAGTGGGTAACCACCAGCAATCAACAGATACTTAAGCCAGCGAAAAGAGTGGAACTCAGGTATGTGTAAACGTAGCTAAATGTTGTGAAGGTGTAGACTCACGAGGAATGCGAGCAAGAGTTCAGTGCCGTCAGTGACGTCATCAGCAGAGCAGCCTGGCGCCAGCAGCGCCACCGCGACCACCAGGGCTGGGATACAGTTGTACATGTCGACTGCGGGCTTGTGGCTTGCAGAACTGCTGGTGGACACCAAACGCGGCTCTGTTATATGTCGAGTCAGATTAAATCATGACTGTCAGTTTTTAATCCGCGATTACTATGATTAACTACAGACAGTCATCGTTACTCATCGTACGCTTACCTGAGCCGCACGAATACGGGGGCACTATCTTTTAGATAATCACATGTCCAATTACGAGGATCTAAACCTAAGTTTGGGATAAAAAAAGTACTGTAAAATGCATTCGCCGGTACACATCGAGAACTGCGCTGTTCTTCTCAACCTCTATTGAAATCACAAACCTCTATTAGTTGAAATAATCAGTGAGTCCATACAATTCATTTTCTCTGTAACGGGAACACAGCAATGTTAGATTTTCCAACTTTTACAACTCGATCATTTAAAACTTATTATCTAGGTAACTACCTCTGCCGACATTCAGAGCCAATATTTTTTAGTCAAGAAGAGTGTAGAATAAATTTAATTACTAATTCTATGAAATGATACAAGGCAATTTTCATAATTTATATATATGAATTTGTGAGTGATGTTAACACGTTTCTTTTTTGGTGCTTATTATTGATTTCATTTGAATATTACTTCAGTAAGCATTTGTACTCTGAAACTCACGATTCAGATAACATGAATAATACAATATGTGCACCTTGAGTTTCTATTAAAAATGCAAGAACAGCATTACCATTATAGCGTTACATCATTTTATGAAGCAACATAATTTACTGCTCTTCATACTTTAGTCAACGCTACTTTAAATAGAGTAAAAGGGTAGAGGGACCTGGTGAAGGTCGCGGGAATCCGCCGAACTCGGATGGAACAAGACCAGTCGTCGTGGAGATTTTTGGGGGAGACCTACTACAGCAGTCTTATACGTCTTTTGGTTGAATGGATTACTGAAGAAGAACGAAATATGTACATTGACAATATTTCAGAAAAGATACCATGAAGTGGTTTAGAATCGGCAACAAAACTACAAGGAATAAATATAAAAAGTTCCATGTTGTCAGGCGTAGCAAAACTAATAAGAGTTTTTTAGGCAATAGTCTTAGGTTTTACAATAAAATCCCAAAGCATATTACCGATTTACCAGACAACAAGTTTAAGCACCATGTCAAACAAGTTTAATTTGTAAAGGTTAATATAGGGTTTCCGACGTGGGTAGGGTCCTCTCCTTGCCGTCGCTCGTGAGGGCGATGGTCGGGAGCTCTAGGGCTTGGGCGGTTGTCTCTTCCTGTTGCGAAGCCGTCATGCTCGCAAAGGAGGAGGCAGAGCGGGAGAGGGAGCGGGCAGCGCACCCCAACCGAGCGTGCGTGTCTCACGCCGGGGCACCGGACGCAGCCGTCCGGGCGCCCGTCGAGGTAGCCAAGCCTCGTAAAATAACTTGACGTCGGACCTCCCGTGAGGTATGGCGCTGTCAGGGCCTCTGCAGAATACATGTATAATGCGCCTCCGTAGACCCTGGCATCTTTGCGCCGGTTAGGGACGTGGAGTGTTTAGTCAGTCGGTTACGGCCAACCTGGCACACGGACACCAAAAGAGGGCGCCTCTCGCAGAGAGGGTTGTGACTCGGTGTCTCAGTCTGTCGCGAGGATCATACGTGTGCAAAAAACTTGGTTTTCGGGACACGTCCAAGCGTTCAACGAGCAGATTTCAACCACGTAAAAAAAAAGGGTAGATCATTATGTGAACGATGGTGATGTCTGGAAGTGACAGCATTCTTTGTGCATTTACTAATAAACTTTGTAACTATTAGTTGTAGAGTTCCAAAAAACGTGTAGACTATAAAACCTGCGAGTTTCTTGCCGTTTCTTCTCGATAACTGGATTGTTTTCCGAACCGTACATTATATTTATTTATTTATTATATTAACATAACATAACATAAGCTCACGCCTGTTATCCTCGAATGGTTAGGCATAGGTGAAATAGCGAACTACACTACCCACGTTTCGCCGAGCTTAGTTCCGTCCCAGGATGGTGGTAGAGCATTTTGTAATGATGCATGGTGGTAGGGCACTTATAATGATGCTCGTCTGGGTAGCTACCACCCTCAAGTTTGAAAACCTGTCGCCAAGCATCAATAGGTGTGTTCCGGCAGCATCACTTGAGAACCAGTACCTATTTTTATTTATTTAATTTAATCTTTATTGTACACTGTTGCGGATTAGCTCAGTTTTAGGTGAAGATTGGACAAATATTATTATGGAAAACAGGAAAAAAGGCGATATTCGGTGTATCTTATATGAGTGTATTTTTACTATCCGTCGTTGACGATACATCGAATTTTTGAATTAAAATACATTTGTTTATTATAAGTAAAAACTAAACAGAATAAAAAAGGTTATTTACTGAGATAAAAAAGGTATAAAGGTTGGATTCTCAACATACACCATTATACACATATAATATTATGCATTTGAAAATGTGAAATTAGTACAAAGGGCGGCCTTATTGCTAATAGCAATCTCTCCCAGCCAACCTTTGGATAGTATATGTTCCATGGAGAAGAATCAGCGGTGTTTTGGGTATAGAGATAAATCTAACCTAATTAATGCGACTTAAATTGAAATAATGTGAACATACATATGAAATATACTATAAAATACAGATGATTTATTTATTTATTATAAAGAGGCAGCACCAACAGTACATATATTATACATTAGCCATTTATACGTATGAATCTAATTATGTTATGCATACCCATTACAGGCGCTCACAGCTTTGACAGACATCTTATAACTAATTTATAATTAAGTACAATAATAACTTTGTTAATTTGTATGGAAATAATATTTACGGTTAGCTATATAAGTTGTAAAATTTTGCGCAAATATGTCCAAGTTATCCACTATAGTATTGAGTTCATTATATGTTCTACACATTCTCATTACAGGAGAGCTAAGTTTAAGATTAGTTTTACATAGAGGTTGGAAAAAAGTGTTGGTAATTTTATGTCTTATGAAGTACTTATGAGGAACATTAAATTGTACCATTTCAAAAATAATAGGGCACTCAATACCCCCATTAATGATTTTATGAATAAATGCTAGGTCATGTAGTTTAGGTACGTCTTTCCCTAAGTGTTAACATTTTAAAATATAAAAGCCTGCTATCATATGTATCTCTATGAGAGATTCCTGAAGTTCGAAATGCAAGAAATCTACTGAACGATTTTTGTATGCTTTCAATATGTTGCGAGTGGCAGATATAAAAAGGATTCCAAACTGAACTAGCAAACTCAATGTGACTTCGTACTAACGAATTATAGAAAAGGATTTTCGTTGATGCCTTCTTGAAGTTTTGCGCATTCCTTCCGAAAAAACCAAGCGTCTGCGCAGATTTTTTTACAATAAAATCTATGTGAGCCTTAAAGGTCAGCTTGCTGTCATTAATAATACCTACATCTAGTACTTCTTGTACCTGTCTTAGGCTTATGCCACCTAAAGTATAATCCCCATCAATAGTTTTTTTTCGTGTATATTTAATGTAACAATATTTTTCGACTTTCAAAAACATTCTATCGCACCACTGAACAATATTATTAATATCAAAATGAATTAGAGCACAATCTACAGGTGAATATATAGTTCTGTATATTTTGAGATCGTCGGCAAATAGTTTAAAATCACAGTATTTCATGTTTTGTCTAATATCATTTATAAACGTAGAGAATAGGATTCAGAATTGGTCCTAATGTGACCCTTGTAGCACACCAGAAGTTGGAAAATATTCATCAGAGACTGAAGCACACTGATATATCCACAATAGCCACTGCTTGTGTCCTCATATGTAAGTATGTTGGAATCATTTATAAGGTTATCATGTATTCCCGTAGCAATAAAATATGATCCACCTTGTCAAATGCACTACTAAAGTCTGTGTATATTACTTCAATTTATTGTCCTTTATCTATTCGATTAGATAATTCACTTATGAAGGAAACTAAGTTCGTTTCAAACGAACGTCCCTTCTAGAAGCCATATGATATATAACTTATAGACTACATTATAATACTACATAGATATGAACCAAAATTGAGTATATTAACACAATTTCTCTCATATAAAGCAAAATAATGTTAAAGAAGATATATAGCAATTTTTGACCAAGTATTTAAAAATGCCCATCGTTTGTAACCGCCTCATAGAAACAGGTAACGAATTCCATAATTGTGCAGCTGTGAATGATTTTGCACAAAAGTTTGTGCAGTGTATTGGGACTTCAAGCGTTATAGTTTGTGATGATCTTAAATTTCGTGTAGGCTTAGTGTGTTTAACATCTTAAACCACATCGTCACGTAACATCAGGTGAGACTGTGGTCAAAGCACTGAGCCTGTAACGTATAAAAAAAAGAAGATGTGACAGGGGGCGAACCTGTCGCCATAATATTAAAAGATCATAATAAACATGAAACCAGGGAACTAAGCTAGTAGCTATACCACCCTCAAGTTAGAAAACCTGTCGCCAAATACCAATAGATGTGTTCCGGCAGCACCACTTGAGAACCAGTACCTCTAGACTTAGTGTGTTTACTATCCTGGACCAGATCGTCACTTAACATCAGGTGAGATTGTGGTCAAAGCACTGAGCCTATTACGTATAAAAAAAATTGTTCTAAAATTACTGAACCGATTTAGATGAAATTTGGTATGTAAGTAGTTTATACTCTGTAGTAAAATCTATGTATTTACATAATGTATGAATAGCGTCTATTTAGATTCAATTAAAATCATAATAATGAAGATTTTAAGATAAATATTTTAAAGATCTAAAGTTTGTGAATTTGGATTTTCGGAGTAATCTCCGGTACCACTGACCCGATTTTGAAAACTACTTCACTGTTAGAAAGATAAAGGGAGGAGGGCATAAGGCTGTTGATTTCAAGAGTGAGGCGGGAGGTCGAACTAATCACCAGGAAGAAAACCAATTTATTGTACAAACGAACGTGTTAAATTTTGTTTTTAGTGTAATTTTGTAATTTACAATGTTAGTAAGCGTTGAATAAATCCTACAATACAAAAATAATTATTTTGGTCTGATCAAACAAAAGTTGTGGGGACGCATATCATAACTAAAGATCAAATAGAATTATCTTTTATTCAAAAGGAAAAGTTAAATTCAATACGGAATCAAATATGATAAAATACGAAAGCAATACAATGTGCTATGTACCAGAAAATAAAACGACATTCATTAAGTAAAAGCTTCTCGATCACTATTTACACCAGACGAATTTGTGAGAGAACTCGATGAGTTATGTAAAAAATAAATTCGAAATAATGAAGACTATGTAAATAACGTACTGTTATACCCCCGCTATGTATGCCTTAATGCTGCCCTGACAATCCCAGGTCAGCATAACTCCCTTAGCTCTTAGGAAACAATGACAGATCAGTCAGTCGGACTTGAGCTTTCATCCTGGACGGTTGCCTAAAGATAATCATATCCTCTGCGGAAACATATTTCCAAATCTATATTTCTATTATATTAATTAAAAGTTCTCCGCGATTAAAAGTTATTTTTTTTAAAAAGACATTCTTAACACGTCCTATAACATTTTGGTGGCAGCGGTGGGATCCGGAAATCCCCAGTGCTCGTTGTTAATCGCTCCACGACTCCCGGATCCTGCAAAAACCAAACTCAGTGCTTGAAATACGTGAAATCTAATAATCCAGTGAATTTACCTCAAAGTGAAGAAAATAATTAAGTGGCCAGTGTTTTCATCTGAAATACTAAATCAGTGATATACCATTCACTAATAAGACAGTGAATATATGTAAACTAAGATCCAGAATCTCGCTAATACGAGATTACCCTTCGCCGTTCCTGGAAATCTGCGCGCCGCCCGGCGCTCTCCTTATCGCTCCGGAATGCAGTGTCTTATCGCCGTGTCCGTCTCGATCGTGTTCTTCGTATTAATGTAAGTCTTTGGTCATTGCGTCATAATTTCATTTATTGTGTTACATTTAATCGTCTTAAATTTTATCTGTGTAATTGTTGTGTATTGTATCCGTTCTATTTCCAAATTCTATGGTCGTGTAATTCTATATAAATAAGTACGTGACATGCCAAAAGCTGACGAGACTAAACTTATTTTGACTTTACCTGGGCCGTCTCCAATCCCGACGGAGAGTCGGTCCGCGCCTATCGTCCCTCCTCAGACTAGGTCTGCCAATAATCCTTCAACTAACACTAGGGTAGAGATGGATTTAAATATTTTACTTAAGTTTATTAAAACATATGACGGCGACAGGGAAAAATTGAACTCATTCCTCGTTAACTGTAACAATGCATATGAACTAGCTAGTGAATCCCAAAAAACCAATCCTTTTTAAGTACATACTATGTCAATTACAAGGCAAGGCAGAAGTGGCTTGCTCGATTAAAAATTTTAATACCTGGGAACAATTAAAAGATTTTCTTAAAACACAATTCAGTGAGAGGAAGCATTACTCTCACCTACTCACTGATCTACAAGAGAGTAGGCAAGCCCCACAGGAAAACGTCAGCCAATTTTCGCTTCGAGTAGAAACCTATCTGTCACAACTTTTAACCGAAATATCACTATCCGACACTAAACAAAAAGAGGTTGCGGGACGCATTGCCTCTATGGAAGACCTAGCCCTTCACCACTTCCTCATGGGACTGCAACCCCGCATTTCTAATATTGTAAGGTGTAGGTCACCTAAAAATTTGAACGAGGCGATTAACCTCGCCATATCTGAAGAAAGGATCCAACAAACAATGTTCAAAAGAAATCAATCCGAGAATAGAGTAAGACCGCAAAATAATAGTCAATTTCGACAAAATACCTACAGACCATTTTTAAAACTGCCTAGTCCGACCCAATCGAGACAAATCCCAAACTTTCCACAACCAGGATCATCGTCGGCAAGTCCATTTTGCCGGTATTGTAAAACTCCAGGGCACGACATTTCCGCGTGCAAGAAGAGGGAATTCAATAATAATCGTTTCCGGGTATCACAAAACCCCGGATTTAATCAAGGCCACTATAGGCCGCCTCCTCGCGTAAATTTCGTGTCTGAAGAATCCTCGGAGGACGCCGGTCGTGATGAAGTGGATACATCACCATTCAGGCCTGATATTGGTTCTTTAAACGAATAAGGGTCTCGTCTCCGTGTCGCCCGAGACAGCATCGAAAAGTCGACACAGCCAATAATCAGCCCCAAATCGGAAGCCTGTCAAAACCCATTATCCAACATGCTACACAACAGGGTAACCAGCCCCAAACTGGAAGCATGTCAAAACCCATTATCCAACATGCTACACAACAGGGTAACCAGCCCCAAACCGGAAGCATGTCAAAACCCATTATCCAACATGCTACACAACAGGGTAACCAGCCCCAAAACGGAAGCCTGTCAAAACCCATTATCCAACGTGCTACACAACAGGGTAACCAGCCCCAAACCGGAAGCCCGTCAAAACCCATTATCCAACATGCTACACAACAGGGTAACCAGCCCCAAAACGGAAGCCTGTCAAAACCCATTATCCAACGTGCTACACAACAGGGTAACCAGCCCCAAACCGGAAGCCCGTCAAAACCCATAATCCAACGTGCTACACAACAGGGTAACCAGTCCCAAATCGGAAGCCTATCAAAACCCATTATCCAACGTGCTACACAACAGGGTAACCAGCCCCAAACCGGAAGCCCGTCAAAACCCATAATCCAACGTGCTACACAACAGGGTAACCAGTCCCAAATCGGAAGCCTATCAAAACCCATTATCCAACGTGCTACACAACAGAGTAATCAGCCCCAAACCGGAAGCCCGTCAAAGTCAAAGCCCACTACACTAATTCCTCAGGCCTATTCGACGATACCAAAGAAAGTATACGAAGTAAATATAGATACGACCAAAAGGCTATTACCGCATGTCCTACTCGATACCCAAATCTCAAGTACACCTCTAACCCTATTGGTCGATTCCGGTTCTGCAATATGTTTAGTCAAACAATCATGCATCAGAAAACACCAGACTCTTGTAAAGGAAACAATTAATATTAAGGGAATTGATCCTGGAGATGAACCAACACCGACGCTTGGTCATTTCCAATTGAAAATGCGATTGTCCGATAAGAAAACCATATCCCATAAGTTTCACGTTATAGCGGATATCAACCTTCCCTACGATGGAATCATAGGAACTGATCTCCTGACAGCATTTGGCTGCAGTATTGATTACAATACCGATACTCTGAAGGTAGGAAACTCAGAGATATCCCTAAAATTTTTCGAGCCCTTCTACATAATTCCACCACGAACAGAAACTGTCATCGAGTGCTCTGTCCGTAATACCAACCTAGAACAGGGCATAGTTGTAAATCAACATTTATCCGAGAGTGTGTACATATCCAATTGTATAGTAAAAGTTAAAGCCAACAAGCGAGTTAACCTAACAGTAGCAAATACATCAGAGCTTTTCGTTAATATAAATCCCAACTTAAACCTTGAACTAGAACCTCTACATTCTTCAGCCTTTTCAATTAATATAAGCACCAAGGAAGTATCCATCAGAGCCACAGAGGTTATCAGGTCACTTAGAACCGACCACCTAAACCAGGAAGAAGTGGAAGCACTCGTTGGACTTTGCAGTCAATATTCTGATATCTTTTACTTACCTAATGATCAATTAACATACACTAACGCACTCAGTCATCAAATTAAAACCAATAGCGACGTCCCTATCCATACTAAATCATATCGTTTTCCTGAGTGTCATAAAAAAGAAGTCGAAACTCAGATATGCAAAATGCTTGACCAAAACATAATTGAACCGTCAACATCACCATGGAGTTCACCGATTTGGGTGGTACCCAAAAAGATAGACTCCCAAGGCATACGCAAATGGAGAATAGTAATAGACTATCGAAAACTGAACGATATTACTATTGGGGAAACATACCCCATTCCACAAATTTCGGAAATATTAGACCAGCTGGGTAAAAGCAAATACTTCTCGACGCTAGATCTCACGTCCGGTTTCCATCAAATACTTGTCTCTCCCGACGACGCACCCAAAAACAAGCTTTTTCTGTACCCCAGGGTCATTACCAATTTACCAGAATGCCATTTGGACTGAAAAATGCGCCATCAACCTTTCAAAAGTTAATGAATAACTGCCTCTCTGGACTGCAAGGTACGAGATGTTACGTCTATTTAGATGACATAGTTATTTATTCGTATGATCTAGATTCCCATATCGATAACCTCACCACCGTTTTTGATAGACTCCGAAGCTTTAATTTAAAACTGCAACCGGATAAATGCGAATTTCTTCGAAAGGAAGTCGCATATTTGGGCCACACCATTAGTGAAGAGGGTGTAAGACCGAACCCGGATAAGACGAGAGCTGTTACTGATTTCCCTGTGCCAAAATCTGCAAAAGATATAAAATCATTCCTAGGACTGGTGTCATACTACAGGAGGTTCATACCTGACTTCGCCAAGTTGGCTAAGCCACTAACTTCCCTTTTGAAAAAGGATATCACTTTCTGCTGGAAGAACGAACAGCAACTATCTTTCGAATCACTAAAAAACAAACTGGTTTCCTCGCCTATCCTGGCCTACCCGGACTTTACGCAGCCATTCCTCTTGACTTGTGACGCATCAAACTACGCCATATCCGCAATCTTATCTCAAGGACTTATAGGGCAAGATCGACCTATATCCTACGCATCTAGAACACTCAACAAAGCCGAGTGTAACTATAGTGTCACGGAGAAGGAATGTCTCGCAATCATCTTTGGGACGAAGGTATTTAGACCTTACCTATATGGCCATCGATTCAAGATTCTCACCGACCACAAACCACTGCAGTGGTTATTTAACTGTAAAGACCCAGGATCCAGGCTTATTCGTTGGCGGCTGAGACTCGAGGAATTTGAATATGAGATTCAATATAAAAAGGGGAAAACAAATGTCAATGCGGACGCCCTTTCTCGGTTTCCCGTAAATCCAATCCAACCCTCTCATACTCCGAGGGCATTAGACGAAGATTTAATGGATTTATTGATTTCTCCACCTTCATTTAACCCAAATGAAGAACTTTCACCTGAGCCTGTACTAGACCCCCTGGATCTAAATGGAGATAACGTGGCACCCTTACCTGACGTAAATGTACCGTCAAACGTTCCTGATACATTAAGAGAAGAAATCGAAAATGAACAATTAACCATACCTGAACCAATTGGGGAACATTCTATACCCCACGACGATCACGTTGATCTCGAAGGTACACCGTTTACAGCCATTTCTCCAAACACGTCTACAGATGATTACTCCACGTTCCTGAAAACTATAACGGAAAAGGATAAAATATTTAACACTTGTATAGAGGAACACAATGAAAATTTATTAAAGTCTCCAACTAAAGTAATCCTGATTCCTACGTCACTCGATTTAGACGAGTCAAATCCGTATGTTCAAGATATTCTTACCAACCTAGAAAATCGCGACGAGTTCCTAAATATGGAAAAGGAATTATATTCATCCCACAGAATCAGTGTTAATAACAAAATATACTACCTTCCTGTTTACAAAGGTACATCATTTTGACGAAGCCAGCTATCCGGAAATTTTTGAAACCCTGAAGAGATTAAGAAATGAATTAATCGTCACGGAAAATACCACGGAAATAAGTATATCCGATTTTAAAAATCCGTTTGAAAAACACTCCCCTATAAAGATTCATAATATTCTAACTTATCTATTCCACAACACCAACATTAAAGTAATTATGTATCATAACAACATAGTATACCCGTCTCCAACTGAAATTAAGAAAATATTGCAAGACAACCATGACATCCCTATAGCAGGCCATTTGGGTTCTGTTCGTATGTATAACAGAATAAAAGAATCTTACTATTGGAAAGGAATGCGAAACGATATTGAAGGTTATGTGAAACAATGCAGGTTGTGCCAAGAAAATAAAGCTCTAAGAAAAATGAATCGTGCACCTATGCAGATTACCAGCACCTCGACTGCACCATGTCAACGCATCGCCCTGGACATAGTAGGTCCACTCCCCGAAGCAGGTCCTGCCAAATTGAAATACATACTTACCCTACAGGATGACCTCACCAAATTTTCCACAGCTTACCCGATACGCAGTACTACAGCCGAAGAAACAAGCGAATGTTTACTTCACTTTATATCTATTTTTGGAATACCGAAATTAATCCTAACAGATCAAGGAACCAACTTCACCGCCGAATTGTTTAAAAAAAGACCTGCGAATTTTTGAAAATAAAACAGTTGTGGTCTTCACCTTATCACCCACAAACCCAAGGGGCTCTTGAGAGGAGCCACTCCACACTTAAGGAATACTTAAAGTCCTACGTGGACAAAAATCAAACTAACTGGCCTCGGTATGTGTACACGGCTATGTTAGCATATAACACGGCCATTCACACGACAACCCATTATACACCGTATGAACTCATGTTTGGCAATAAACCATATATACCCAACTCTATATTTGAAGAGACAACCGGAACAACTTACCCAGAATATGTAAAAATGTTACAAAACCGTTTAAAACATTCTAGAGAGAAGGCTATTGAACACATTCAAAAATCAAAAGTAACTTCAAAAAATTATTATGACTCGCGCACACGTGCCCCACATTATAAGGTAGGCGATTTTGTCTACCTTAAAAATCATCTACGACTGCGAAAAGCCTTGTCGCCCATATGGAAGGGGCCTTACAAGGTTGTCAAAATCCATGGGAATAATACTCTGTCCCTACTCATAAATAGAAGACATGTACGACATCATTTCGATGAAGTGAAGCCCGCCAAAGTACAGCCGATCCTATAAATATAAATCAACTCAGATACTAATAAATAATTTAGTCTAGGCCGTTACATTAGAATACCATACTCGCATATACACTTTAGTTAGTCTAAATCGTAACCGTTATTTACAGAACGACATCTTGGGGCCAACCACAACAAGATTACATTCAACCAATTACCTCAAGCTCTGGCGTTTATTTTGATTATTTAGGTATATTAAAAATCAACAGTGCCGAACTAAAGGTCCTGATACCGGTAGATATTTCTCATTTTGCTCCACATATCCAAAATTTAAATGCCGTTTTCAAGGTTACCAAACATCTATGCAACTCAACTCACATTGTGCAAATTGATGCGGAGTGTCACAATATGCTCCAACCTTTATTAGTAAGATATCAAGACCTTAGTAAAGAATTCGAATCTATCTCTCACCTAGTAGATAACCGTAAAAAGCGTGGTGCTTTAATAGGAGGGATAGGAACAATTTTTAAACATATATTTGGGACTTTAGACGAGGATGACGCTCTCAGATATGACGACGCAATAGAATCCATACAAAATAACGAGAAACAATTAACCTCACTAATAAAAGAAAATATTTTGGTCACCACATCAATCATAGAAACTTACAATAATACTTTGTTGAAAATTAAAGATAATGAAGCTTCATTAAATCGAGCTATTGATAAATTCTCTTCAGTGATCACAAACATTTCCGAGTCAACTAACGGTTTACAAATACTTGCTAACGTTAATGAAATCTTTAACAGCCTTGAAACCTCTATTCTTGCATTATCTTTCCAACTTGAAGATATTATTAATTCAATTTTGTTAAGTGGCCAAAATATCTTACACCCATCCATTATAACGCCCCGACAGTTGTACCAACAATTTGTAGACAATTATAGACATCTACCTAATGACCTAGAATTACCTGTTAATTTAGAGATAAGCAATGTACACCTAATTTTAAGTATTTCTAAGTTAATTTGCTATTACTTAAATAATAAGATTGTATTTGTATTACAAGTGCCCTTAGTTAATATAAATGATTATGTCCTATTTCATAACATAGCTTTACCTACACCATATGATAATAAAAATCACCGGACACATTTAGTCTTATTATCCCGGATAATAAATATATCGCAATGACCAAAGATAAATCTCATTACTGTAATCTGGACAATTTAGAGAAGTGCAAGGTGATACGCCCCGGAATCTTTATATGTGACATTTTAAACATTTATGCGGCTGACGCTAAACACACCTGCGAAAGTGAACTTATTGTTAAAGTGAATAATGTTAAACCTGTGCAGTGCGAATCAAAACTGATTTACGGTAAACTAGACATTTGGAAGCCTTTGGTAGATAACAGATGGATTTATGTCCAATCAGAACCGAGTAAAATTACGATAGACTGTCTTAACTCCGGACTTGTAGAAATAAATATACTAGGTACAGGCATACTCGATATTCCAGGAACCTGCATCGGCTATTTCAAAAGCACTACTCTGATACCCAAGTACGATAAATTGAATTTAACGTCTCCAATAAAATACTTACCTGATTTTAATTTAATTAATGATTCATGTTGTAATATAACTAAGTTGTCTGATTTTGTAAATAATGTGTCTCCTATTTCTCTACAGAATATTGATCTAGATGAGTTTAATTCTAAAAACAAGCTTAAATTAGAATCATTGTTAAATAAAGCAGATGAAATAAAATATGAACCACATATTGTAAAATATGGGACACAGTATTCTACTCTAACTATTATTGTGCTTATTTTAATAATACTATACTTAGCTTTTATTACTTTAAGGAAAATTTGTAAATCTGGCGGCAACCCGAAATCTATTAACTTAAAAACATTGATTATCACACCTTTTCGAAGGAATACCCGAAATAATCAACCAGATGTACAAGAGCCTAACATTGAAATACCACCCCGCTTTGCTCCACTTAGAACAGAAGTCTAGAACAGAGACTTTGTTTCACCCCAAAGTCTCCTCTTAAGGGGGGAGGTGTTATACCCCCGCTATGTATGCCTTAATGCTGCCCTGACAATCCCAGGTCAGCATAACTCCCTTAGCTCTTAGGAAACAATGACAGATCAGTCAGTCGGACTTGAGCTTTCATCCTGGACGGTTGCCTAAAGATAATCATATCCTCTGCGGAAACATATTTCCAAATCTATATTTCTATTATATTAATTAAAAGTTCTCCGCGATTAAAAGTTATTTTTTTTAAAAAGACATTCTTAACACGTCCTATAACAGTACGTAACGCACGATACCCTTAACAAACTGAGTTAACTTATTATTAATATGTAATTTTTTTACTAACAAGTTGCTGTAAAACGTACATCGGCAGCTGTCTCACTCGCAATACGCCTTTTTTTTTTTTTTGACGTGGGGAAATGCATTTAAAACCCCCCGGGGCCGTCCGCTGCATTTGGGATGGGGGCGACACGGGGTGGCCAAGCACCGCGTCGCCCCCTGCAGCGAACCCACCGGGCCTCGTCGTGACTCGCAATACGCCCTGCGATTATAGAAGGAGATAAATATCCTTTTTTGTACATGGTATAGGCTTTACAGTGCTTTGACCACAATATCACATGATGTTAAGTGACGATATGATCTAGGATGGTAAACACACTAAGCCTAGAAATACTGGTTACTGGTAATGGTACGTATATACAATCAGACTTCTAACTTTCCAGAATTAATCTTTTGATTTAAATTTGTATAGGTATTATGTTAGTTCTCTCGCAGCTATATAAATATTTTTTTCGCTTATCTCAGTAGAAGCATAAAGTGTTATTATATTTTTCTTATAATTGATAAGTTATGGTAATTATTAGTATTATAATATGATATGATAATAATAGTGTTATTATTGATAAACATGAGAGGGCGTGTCGCGGCCGCGGTCACGGCTGGTAGCCACACCGAGTCAGATACTCTATCAAGATTGATTAGAGGTGTGACGCGGCGGACGGCGCACGTGTGGTGCACGCCACGCGTCACGCACGCCACACGCGGCCGGCACACGCGACGTTTTCCCCCGTACGGTTGACGCCGAGCGCAAATCGACATGTTGTACTCGACATGGGATTCATGAGATACATTAAAAATAAAGTTTGGTATGAACAATAACGAAACTAACAAGTTCTCTTCTTAATATTAAGGAATATGATTTTGTTTCTGTAATAAGTGAAATTGGATGGATTAAATATTATTTCATTCAATACCCATTACATAATAAAAGCCGTCAATGTTGTTAGATATGAAGTGAAATATACAACACGAATGAATTAATTAATAATAAAAACCAATGAAGTGATTATAAATCCCATCTTACACCCGTACGAAATGTAAAAAAGCCATGAAGCTCAGCCATGGAGCTCAGCCATGGCGCTCTGCCTTGCCGCCCTCAATAAAGTGGTTACAGATTGAGCTATTGAATTTCTGCACAGTAAGTAGATAAATACCCCAAATATTTGTATATAAATTTCTTTATTCCTTACTATAACTTATTATTGTTGCCAGTTAACATAGTACAAACTACAATTGTTGTTTATGTCTAAATGGTTCTAAGTAATCGTTTTATTAACACGTTGCAGTTTTTGGTGTGTCTTTGAGTAATTCATTGTAATGGTCTAAAACTTTGTTTATATTATAGAAAAATATTTTTGAAAATGAAATTAGCAATGCACGGACTACAGTTCTGAGGACTTACTTAGACAACCAACGGAATAATTTAGTAGTAATCGTTTCGACTCGAACATATTTTCAAAATATTTTAGATGTGTCAACCAAAAGCTTAGAATCTGCTATCATATTTGACTTACTGTAGTATGTTGTTGACAGCTGCTGTCATATTTCATTAGAAACGTGAATCCAAATTTTTTTCTTCTACTGACAATTACTTAAAGCCGATAAAGGAGTTTTCACTTCAAAATCTGTTGTCGTTAGAAAAGAGAGTAACAATGATACTCAGCTTTATGAAGAATACAGAAAAGTGTTAAAGGGAAAATTGACACTTGGGCTCAGCATCGGGAATGGATGATTTGTTTATGGTTCTAAATTCAATTTTTTGTTCTTTTTTGTTGTTAGATTGGCACAACTATCAATTAGATTAAATACAGTGCTGTTTTTAGTAAGAGCACGTCTATCGCGAATCACACAATGGACAAAAAAATCGAACAAAAAGTTTCCCTTAAATTTTGCATTGTCAATGGAATTTTATCAGGCCATCGACGTTTTCTACGGATGTTAACACCATAAAACATATAAGTGTAGGAAATAGTGACTGAAAATCCTTATTCGAGTTTTTTTGTGTGTCACGAGTTGATCCGTATCATTTTAAATAGTCACGGGATTGTGTAACATGTTGCCGCTCGGGTAATCCCAAAAGACCTAATTTATCTCCAATAACTCAATTGCATGAGAGTCGCAGAGGACATGCTAGAACGAGTCAATTTTGAACCAACATTCATCAAGAAATACCATTGAGCAACCATAAGGTGGTCACCAGATATGGCTTTAGCCGAATTCTTTCTTTTTCCTAAATTCCTTCTTGGCACCCGTTTTCATTCGATTGAGACATAAAGGAGAATTCGCGACGAGAACAAAACGTAATTCCGGAAAAAGCGTTTAAGAAATGTTTTGATGATTAGATTATTCGCTTGCATAAGTTATCTTTTCTGAAGGAGCAAACTTTGGAGGCAATAAAATAAATTTGGATGAATAATTAACATTATATCAGTTATTGATCTTTTCCTGGTACTTTTTTGACTGAGTAGTATGACGACGGAGGAATCTCCGTAGTGTAATTTTAAAAGATGAGACGTCAGCATTTTTACGTCACAATTGTTGGTTTCATGATGATGACTCATGTTTGGCTCTTCGGAAGAAAACTTGACGAGCAACTGCTAAGCTTCGTTTATTCCACGGGCAGCGTAACAATGTCCCAGAGAGGTCCGTACTGTACGACGGTTCGTGCATGAATGAATCGTATTTTTTTATAGGATTTATGCTGTTGACCGGAAGGGCCTTAACGACTTTACCGTAACTTCGTGGGCGAGTACTGAAGGCACTCGCCGTAACTAATCGTGTGACGACCACTACTCGAATTTTTGAGACTGGTACGTGAGAAGTTTTACAAAAATGTTTTTGTAAATTGTTAACATGCACTGATCCTATTCATAATAATTATTTCATTAATGCTTTTAATTATAACTTAACTGTAACTGAATTTAATTTAAATTAATATTTTAGACTATTAATCAAATAATAACTTGTAATTATGAAAACTCGATTTGAAAACGTAATGAAAATGATTCGTTTTCTTTAAATAATTACAACTGGCTTTTATATACAATATCTTAAGTAAACAAGTTAAAAAAATGACGGTATAGTATATAATTATGTGTATTTAATTGTGATAATTTCTTTAACTAACATTACATTTAATACATAAATATGGCAATTTAGTCAGGAACAGTGATCGTATATGAAGAGTTGCAGGATGACAGGCAGTCTCAGGCGATGCTGGAGTCGTCCACGACGAGATCGTCGGTGAAGCTGCAGGCGGTGCGCCACTCCGTCACGTTCATCACGTAGCTTGCCGTCAGCTCTGCGAACTCATCGTAGTCGCAGAGCAGGTCGGTGCAGCCCGACACCTGCACGTACTGCTCCGACTGGTCCCAGGGGGACTCCAGGTACACCGGCTGTAGGGAGGACGTTTACGTATAGTGAATAAGTTGGTAAGGTCTCAGTAACGAAGTACTGGTGTAAGTGACTCACGAGCACGACGTATTTCCCGGTGGCGGTGACTCGGCGCAGCTCGAGCGCTATTACGGACCCATATTTGGGTACTGCGTCGGGCTGGAGACGCGCCACCGACATCAGCGAGAACACGTTGTAGTCGTGAGCGGACAGGATGCGTACTGGCTGCGTCGCCTCACCGGCTATCGCCTGCGCCGTCACATTCAAGAACTCGTTCAGCAATACACCTGCAACGTAACACTACTAATTGATAGCCCTGAGACCATCGAGGACTTGGTATGCGAGTTGTGTTGTGTTCTCATGACTATGGAGCTATTTACAAATGATTGCAGAAACCTCAAAATCTGTGCGTAGTTTTCATATTTAAGTTAGACCCCTCGTGGCTGTAAGACGGAGTATCCGTGGAGTAATGTGCGATAGATTACACTAACCTGCCTGTAGCGCGATGTAGTCCTCGTCCCCAAACGTGACACGCATCGCCACACCGGCCGCCTTTTTAATCTCAGGAAGCAATTCTTCTAGCTCCTCACTCAGCGGCACACCCAGGCCCACCTGCAGTTACAGGTTACAGTTACCACACCAGCACACCACGTGTGTTAGCCTCACCAATCACATGCGGCTCGGCTACACGCGTGTGGGTTATAGTTACTCACCTGGCTCGTGTAAACATCGTATATGGCGTACGAGAGAGCCGGCGCCTGCGTGATGTTGAACCCGATCAGGTCGGACCACCGCTCGAACAGGCTGCTGAAGCTGGAGAATTCGTCAGAGGAGCTCAAGTACGCGCTGTAGTAGAATGATATGAATGTCGGACAGTTCAGCATCGCCAAGTTCTGAAACCCAACAAGTAAGGTTGTTAAAACGAAACACTGTCTACACTTATTAATAAATATATTTCATTATATATTTTGATAAATTGTAGAAACACAGCGCTTTCACTATAATCTCATCTGATGTTAAGTGACGATGTGGTCTAGAATGGTAAACAGACTAAACCTAGAGATAACCGGTTCTCAAGCGATACTGCCGAACCACACTTATAGGTGCTTGATTTGAGGGTGAAAAATTAGTAGAGCATTACTGAGTCCATTATTATTTACAATTTATGTTAACGATATTCAAAACTATAATTGAATCCTAAAAAATGTTCTTTGACACTGATAAACATTCAGTCATTGACTCGACATATAATCTATGTGGGCAGCCTCTTGTTAAATATAGCGAAGTACGTGACCTGGGTGTGGACCATGATTCCAAATTAATTTTTGATATTCATATAGACACAATTGTGAAAATGGCATTAAAATCATGAGGTTTTATTATGAGGTTATACAAATACATCTCTCAAGTTAAAATATTGTATTGTACATTTGTACAAAGTCATTTGGAATACGCATTTTAAATGTGGAATATCTTATCTATATAGGTTTATGTTTTCATGAATAATTATCATACCAATCCAATAACTACCTGGAATTTTGTAAATGATACCATCTATTACCGTTGCCAACTCGGCGCGAACTTTATTACTACGTATTGTTATTAGAAGTATTGACTAATGATATTAACAACGTGGATCTATTTCTAAAATTTATTGTAATTTTCCGTGTAAACTAACTCGACATAGTTCCCTATTGCAAGAACTATTTGCTTCATCTAATTATAAGGAAACATCTTATTTAGTTCTCATTGTTTATTCGAAGTAGTGTTAGCAACGTCACACATGCGCCCACATTTTCTTTATAATTTAACTGATTTATATTTATGTGATGACTTGTTATTGGTAAATATATTGCTATATTGTTATCTGTTACTGTTAAATTACTTTACTGTTAGTCGTCCATAATAATAAATAAATCTAAGGCTGGCGTGCATCATCTAAGCTTATATTTGACAAAAGTCAAATCCGTAGTTAAATCTACAGTTAGGCAAAAACGTGTTGCACCATCCGAGTTTAGCTTAAATTACGTTTATTTCGATTGTCATGACATCTGCCAACGATATTTAAGAGATCCTATTATTTATATTTTTCAAAAATATGTCTCTATTGTAAGATATTTCGTGGGAATTGTCTTCTAGCGATGTTTTCTCTTTTTGTTTCAAGCTAATACCATCATTTTTTTTACATACAATAAAATATTAAATGTTTTTATGTTTATCAATAAGTGTTTGAATACTTAATATTACTCAGCAACAATAATAATTAACATGTCTTTCATTAGGATATATATTACAGTAATAAATGTAAGACATATACTAGTTTTTTTATTCTTGACAAACTTACTTGGTTTTTAGAGTTAATAGGATTTGATCCATAACGAAATATATCCAAAATCTTCGTTTTAGTGCAAACTGACAACAATAACAACACGTTTGTTTTCTATTTATCAATATTGCTTTTGACATTTTTTACGATGTTACCATACATAAAATATTTTCCTTAATATTTATTGGGAGATTGATGTCTCTTTCAACTGACAACTCTTTTAACTTTAACCCTATCTAAAAGTTGGGTTGTGCACTCCAAACTTTGCTACAGCTATGGTTAAAGATATAGTAAAGATTAAGTTTAAATTTAAACTTTACTATAAGTGGAGATTTCGTGCACTCCACCCTAAATAAATGAGTAGAAAGGGCCTACTACCGTGCAATTCACATAAAATGCACAATGCGATTGTCTCGCTGCTGATCAGCAAATGGAATTAGTGTGTGTCCGTATGAATCTTGTCTGTGAATTGCTACAACAGTAACACATAGTTGTATAATAGCCTCTTTTCACATATATTTTGCAATATCGTTAAAACAGGAAAACATTTTTATTGTAAGTTAGTATATCGCACTAAAAGCAAGCGCAAGCGAAAACGAATCCTGTGAAGAGAATGTATCCTACTAGATGACTCACAGAGTCGTATTTAGCGGGCAGAGTGGTGTAGGGCACGGGCTGCCAGGGAAGGGTGTCGCTCCAGTTGTCCGCGGTGGGCGGGTAGAGTGCGGCGAGCGAGGTGAGCGCCGTCATCTTGGTGCGCGTCGAGTCGGTGCAGCGCACGTACAGCTCGGACCGGTTGTACTGCGCGGACAGCAGCTCGCCGTAGCGCCGGCGCACGTACTCGCCCACCTTGTACCCGGTGCGTTTACCTTCCTGTATCATACACATGTATACCCACATATGTACATAATTACTATATATCACTAAGCACAAAGCTTTCTATAGTATTCAACTGAGACATTAAATGGTGATTAATAGGTTTCATACCTTATAAATTAAGTACCTAATTACATTCTTTTGAGATGTTAAATGACGTATGATTGTCACAAAGTCTACATGGATTGGTACCGAAGTACAGCTATTTACACACTATTAACACATTTAAAGATGCTTAACACAGATCTCTGTGCTTCCGTTAACATTCTTTATGACTATTATTTCTATATTTTTTATATGAAGAACAAGATAGAGTTTCTTGCTAGCGCTTCTCGATTGGGTTTTTTTCCGATCCGGTGGTAATGTTTTTGACGTTCATAAGCACCTTCTTAGGGCCTAAATTGAATAAAGATTTTTTTTTTATTTTGCTTGTCAATAGATTTGTGATTTGTAAATGTCGGATAAGAATGCGGTACATCGTCTGCGTCTGCTAAGCGGATACTCACGTCTGTGAGCTGTCCGTATCCGTAGCGACTAGTGCGCAGCTCCACCTCGTCGGGGTCCGTGCTGAACGCTATGGAGCTCTCGAGCGGCGTGCGGTCTCCGTGACGGTGTACCTGCGTATCAACACGTTTGTTATGTCACAGGGTGGACAGTGAACCTTCGCCTGTTTATGTTGCGACGCAGTGAATTTTTCCTGCTATTGGATTAGGTCTATCAATATCATAAGAGGCTCGTAATTCATCAAGCTAGTGTTTCATATTGTCGATTCTAAACGGAGTAAAATTGTAAATTGTATAAGTTTTACTACAAGGACATATCCGAAACGTTCCAGTCTCCTCACAACGTATTCCGACACGCGGTACTACGCGCAGTACAGTTCTGGTTCAATTGAGACGAGCAAAAATATTATAGATTCGGAAGGAATGATGTTAGATGCCGATACAGTCCCGTCAAGTGATCAACAGGTAACCACCGGGAGTTGACAGCTGTCACTTACGTATACTCGCAAGCGACATCACGTGACTCAGGATATATGTGAAAGTTACAATATGATGAAGGTGTAGGACTCACGAGGAATGCGAGCACGAGTTCAGTGCCGTCAGTGACGTCATCAGCGGAGCAGCCTGGCGCCAGAAGCGCCACCGCGACCACCAGGGCTGGGATACAGTTGTACATGTCGGCTGCGGGCTTGCGGCTTGCAGAACTGCTGGTGGACACCCAGCGCGGCTCTGTTATATGCCGAGTCAGATTAAATGATGACTGTGAGTTATTAATCTGCGATTAGCAAAACTCCGTTACTTATCGCGCGGTCGCGACGCAACTGTGCGGCTTGCGTGATGTCTCAATGCGAGGAACACAATTTTTATGTAAATTTTTTATACACTTTTGTTTTGTCACATTGTAGAATTCCTGCCTTTTCCAACTTGACATTTATTTCAAATTACCGCCTTTACCGCACTCCTTTACGCACAGTGTAATGAACTCTACGTCTTTAAATCTATTTATCAGTGACGTTATATGGCCAACGGGTTCTCGAATAGCTACCATGAATCGGAAGTCGTAACGTGGGTAGGCCCTCCACAAGATGGACCGACGACCTGGTGAAGGTTGCGGGAGTTCGCTGGATGCGGATGGCGCATGACCGGTTGTCGTGGAGATCTTTAGGGGAGACCTATGTCCAGCAGTGGACGTCTTTTGGTTGAATGGATGAATGTATGTAGATGTTTTTAAATAAATTTGTTACCCGAATTCCTTGTTTTCTTAATTGGTTACACCTTAGTATTTCAGTGTAACGGTTTATTATATACACTTTATATTGTCTTGAATGAGTTTAAAACGTCGAATGAAATTGGAATTTATCAAGGACTCCAGACATTACTATAAGTTCACCTCATTACTTTGTCTAGAACCTTCAAGATTAGTAATTTTTATTAAGTGAAATTTGCACTAAGCGTTGTTTTCCGCACCAAGTCTACAAGCTAATTAATAGGGTAATTTGTTAGTGTTTTGAGACTAAACAAGAAAACAAGTTATTTAAAAAAACACGCTTTAAAAGTGTGGCTAATTTAAAAGATAAAAAATCAACATAATTCTTTTATAATAAAACTTTTACTTTAACAATATAAAGTTTATTATAAAAAAAAAACATCATAATCCTTCCTATGCCCTGTTCCTAATTTACTTGGGGTCGGCGAAGTATGTATTCTTCTTATATTTTATTTATGGTTTATGGAAACATAACAACAATTTATTGACTTGAACAAATGTGTTTTTTACACGAAAGTGACTCAGTGCTTTGACCACAATCTCAATTGATGTTAAGTGATGAGGTGGTCCAGGATATTAAATACACTAAACCTAGAGGTACTGGTTCTCAAGTGATGCTGTTGGAACACAGGTATTTGGTGACAGGTTTTCAAACTTGAGTGGTAGCTACCCAGGCGGGCATTTTTAGGAAATGCTCTACCAACATGTTATCGTTTCCTCGCAATGTCTTTCTTCACAGAAAGCTCAGGCTGATTTTAGAGTTGGAATAGGTGGGCTCGAACCCGGGCCCATTGACGCGGAATCCGCCCGCACTATCCACTGTGCCATCATCGCTCAAAACTTTTCTGATTCAGATACCAGGTATCGTAATCGAGTAACGTCATGGTAGCCGCAAACGCCTAAGCGGGCTAATTTATGTTAGGAAAGTATTCAGTCGATCACTTGTTTTTCCTTTTTATTTAACGTGGAAAATGCATTTACGCGTCCCAGTGCTATTACACCGATATAATTATTTGGAAACAAAGGTCAATAATCTTATTACATTTGTTTTTCTGTCCCTCTTATTCTTTTCAATTATGAATTTTCATGTATTTCTAAAATAAAAAGGTTTACTTAACGTTAGAATTAAATGAACACATTTTGATTAAAAATTAAAAAGTTTTATAATAACCTACGCAATACGCCTGTATACGTATGTAAATCTATCGATCTCAGGTAATAGATCCATTCTGTATCACTAGAGGCTTTTATAAAAGAAAAAGAGTTATATCTCTAATTTATACTATAATGTACTTTGTGGCAACGATGTGACGCCCCTAGCTGTAATGCTTTCGTCCTTGCGTTGTTCGTTTACACGTGGCACTGACTATATCTACTGTTTCTTATTCCAGAGTTTAATATATGTAATTCCGATTGTTTTATATTTACCATACGTAAGGTAATGATGAACTAACTGAAAAAGTTCTTGAACAAAAGAACGCCATTTTTAAAATTAACGTTATTATTAGTGTTTAGATCAATTTTAATCCAATCATATTACGAATGTGCTGTGTAACCCATTTAACAAATCTTAACTTAAAATTATTGTTTTCTTTGAGATATAAAAAGTATAGAGGTAATCCTCTTTACTCTTTATAATTAAAGGACGAGTGAAACCGCTAATACGAGTATGTATTAAACTGTGTCTAATTTCGCTTTGAAAAGATGAAACCGAAAGTATTATTTAATAATTAAATGATATCAAAGGTTAAACTCGAAATCGTTACCGTAAAGCAGATAGCGTGTGAGTCACGCACGGCGCGTCCCTGTGCACGCGACGGCGCGTCGTTGATAACAGATAACGCTTGCATACCTACTACACGTTTACTAGTTGACTAGCTGAGTCGATAACGGTTCAGTAGTATTCAGTGGCATTCGAATACCACCGTAAGTTCTAATCACACAATCAGCCTGAACTGAACGATGTAGGAAATATTATACGAAGACCATAGCTTAGTTTTGTTCAGTCGTTTTCGAGTTATAAGCGTGGACAGACAGCGAGAGAGACAGACGTTACATTTTGTAATATATAAGAATAGTTCTAAAGTAATTTAATAATTTATGTAAAAAGAATAAAATACATGCTTTAGTGCCCAACTGGGGAGGCTGTTGACGCCGCTGCCAGCGCGGTACAGTGACACTAAATAACCATTACACGCACAACACTGCACATAACACGCAGGTACATAAGTCCTGTGTAAGGAACCTTTCTCTTATTAAATATAAAATGTAGGGTTTAGCTAGGTTTCAAATTTTGCGGACTTTTTTATACGCTGGTAACGGCCAAGCCGAGGTTCGTACCGTTTTGGTAACCCTTGTGCTAGTTACCTTTTTGCGGCTGAGTGCCTTCAACACTCGCCCACAAAGCGAAGGTGAAGCCGTAAAGTCCTTTCCGGACAAACAGCATTAGGTAGTTAAAGAAAAATAAAGATAAAGATGACGAATAGGCAATCGCTGAATGAGACATTACGTAACGTAACAACCAGCAGAGAGAGACCGCGCGATAACAGAGATGTATTTATCACAACGCGTACGTATTGTATTTATATAATTGGCGACATTGTGACTGGACGAGTCACATTTCACCAACAACTTGAGAAAGAATTATCAAATCACGCGTGATGAATAAAATAAATGTCTGCTGCGACACAAGTAATATTTCACATAACCTACCTAAATCAATTTCTTTTACAACTAATAAGTGTTAACAACATGAAAAAATGTAACACAAAAACCCGCTTAAAGTAAGCGTCTTATATATGAAGCAAAACTTTATTCCTTGATCAGTTGGTTCATTATATCACCGTCTGACTGCTAAATTGTGTTGGTCCACGGTTACCGAAAACACTGCCGCTACTGTTTCTGTTCTGTGGTCGACCCGGTCGGGAATCACGGTTTGTCGCGCGTCAGGCCAAAGCCTCTATCAATATTTCCGTTAATTTCAATCCTATGATGATGGCGATAGACCGGACGGAATGATGGTTGTCCCTTTGAAGATGGCTCACTCCTTAGTAAAGGAAGTCACGTAACTCGTTACTTTAGTATAGTTCTTCAGATACCTCTTTCATTAGCAAAGGTACTTCATCAGCGGAGAATCTCAAACGGCACGAATGTGCTCCTCTTAATGGAAGTAATATGGTGTTTATGCCATTTGGAGTCGAGACTCTGGGACCGAGGTGTCTGAGTGCACACAGCTTTTTCAAGGAGCTCGCGAGCTGTCTAGTTGCTGGTGAACGTCTGACGAGTAAAGGACTAAGTAATATCTTGCATTACATACAAGGTAGCAATGCGATCAACCTCCAAGGACCTTGTTCTTTTAGCGGCGAGCTGGAGCCTTCCAGCTCCTACTATTAACAGTTCAATTATCGAATTTATAATTACATTTGTAACAAAACAATTAAGTAATATTGATATAACGTTTTTATATATATAGATTTGTTTACTGTATTATGTTAACGTTGCGTTTCGTTCTAGTATTTTGAAATACTAGCTGTAAATGTATCTGTAATTTGGCAAGTTTTAAGTTGCGAGTAATAAATGTTACCTAATTTGTTGGTCATTTTGAACAGAAATCAATTATATTATCTTATTTATTAAATATTTTATATTGTCCTGCCAGCTCTCGACTGTCCGGTGTCCGGTGTCCGCCGACAGTTACGCACGAGTGCGGAGTATTGTAGAAAACAAATTAGATTGATCTCGTCTAGTATGTACTGAATAAATAAACATAATATTATAACACTAGAGTACACTGTAATCAAGTACATTACTGAACACAGCACAGTAACGAGTGCGCCTGGACAAGGTCCTATTCCGCGTGTGTTTGAATCTTATTGCCTGAGATTTTGTTGGTGACATTTTATTTCGTTCTATGAAAACCGTGATGAAACCGTAAACATAAACTGCCGGCAAATAGTTCCGAATGTGTTCCGGCAGCAAAGACAGTACCTCTATTCTTAGTGCAATACAATGCTCTATTGTGTGTGCTTGAGGTATCAAGTGATAATATAATTAAACGTTATGCTATTAAACGTTAAATAGTGAATATTAATAGCGAAACAAAATAAAAATTATGTTTTTTTATTATTCTATAAATAGATTAAATTTGTTATTAAATTTATATTAAATTTACATACAACACAGGTCTTAATAGTGTGAAATCCAAAAGAGGATTGGCAGGCATCGCCAGGGGATGTGCCGTGACTATGATAAATATGAAAATTAAATTGAGGTATTTCAAACTGCTCAACGCAGAAGACGCGAAAAGTAAATCACGTCAAGACTAAGTGTTAAATAATTATAATCTGCAAAATAAATTAATGTAATTAATCTGTACAATGTTTATTGTTTTCAACTACTGTGAAATGTTTCGTTTCTTTATATTGTCAGCGCCGCTGAGAGAGATATGGATACAACAGTATTCCAAGTATGGATATCGAATCGTATTGTCAAGGGAAATTCTACGAAAGACGTGATACTGTTTAAATCATACAGACGGCTCAATTACATTTAATATAATGTTATATAAAAGTTCTTGCTGAACAGTTTAGCAACATTCTTCATTATACGCAGTATGTCCGGGTGTTACTATATATTTTGCTAAACCCACGAGAAGATAACTTTAAAATTTGCCGCCTGAGACCTGTTTGGATATACATACTCGTACATGTATACTATAACAAAGAATAGAATCGGATGCTTTACGCGCATGCTACCGGACGGACGGACACGTAGAGCAACAGCTCTGGTCCTGACCGACGCGACCGGACACCGGACGAGGGTCATCGTTTTCAGTGTTTGTTTCTTGAGCAAGACTTTCAATGGCTACAAAACCACAGAGACATCGTGGACCGAGGCCGTGACGTCACCACGATGCTGTGCCTTTGTAAACCAGCGTTTCTCACGCGGAGCGGTTCGACGCCGGCTCTACAGTCGTTGCGTCCGCTCCGACTAAAATTGCTTAGTTGAAATCATATTTACTATATTAATAAACGCTGTATCAGGCTGTTAAACATCAGGTCAACTAACACCGTTTAATGCTACATATGTTAGGTTTTACTATAAAATACAATTGTGTTTTTTCCATATTTATTATTTTCAGGCACTTTTACTATCACGGTCGCCACGTTGTGAGGCTTTGGGAACGTTTATTTATTTTAAATATTTACGGTCATTTTACATTATAAATAAAAAGCTTCTTATAATTGAATTGTATATATTTTATTACTTCTTTTATTTTTAGATTGACACAGAATGTACTATTTTTAAAATTAGAAGTTACATATTTTTAACATATCAAGTAAAACCTTGGTCTTTTTGGAACAACAATATATCTTGTACATGTACCATTTATATTAATAGCGAAATGACGTAAGAGGTTGTAAGTAGTATTACTTGATATACGTGTGCTCTAAGTGTTTGCAAATAATTAACCTAATTAACAACAAAAGTGTCGAGTTCATTCTATTCGAATTAGTAGGCGAGAAAATATTCACGATATTTCGTGAGTTTTCTGATACAGCGAGCAGGTTGGACGCGCGCCCGACACACGCAGCTCTGTATACACGCCCGCTTGCACTCCTCTGGGAAATGAAGATTTCACGGTGTCGCGGTCGTTTACTATTCGATATCGTTAAAGAATATGTGGATATGACTCTTATTATAAAATATTATTATTATTTGAAACGTAAAATGTTGTAGCACCTATTTCTTCCTATATAACAATTACATTTTTTTACATTAGGGAACCTCATAATGTAAATAGTCGCGTATAAACTACAACGATGAATTTAAAATATTCTTGACATGTTAAGAAAAAAGCAGGGGCGAGAATATATCCCGTATTTGTACCTTTCGAATCTTTGTGGAGAACTAACATTAGTTCCCGGTTATGAATTAGTTTAAAACTTTGTTTCAGTACATCAGTAAACACAATAAATAAAAATGATGTATGTTAAATTTATAAAGTAAAGTAGATCGAGTATCGTTGCTGAATACTACTTTGTGTCGTAATACAAACGTGAACACAATTTTCACTTACAATGGTAACATCATGTCAGGTCCATCTCATTCTTTTGTGAGATTAGTTTTCGATAGCGCTGAGAAATATTTACAAAACAATATAAATAATAGCTGTCTCAAGTGTCGCGAGCATTCCGCGACGCGCTGCCGCAGAGCCGCCACTGTCTCGTCATTGTCTCGTCACTGTCTCGTCACTGTCGGGCACTAACTCGCTTCTCTCTCACTACAATCTTATTGTGATTGCACTCTTCAGAGTTATGAGACTGTATTAAACCCAATGTTGCCCACACACGCTATAGTCTGTGCGTTGGTGGTTGCGTGCGACGCGCTCGCCATAAGAACCGTGTCTAACAATGCAAACGAACCCGCAGCTAAACCTAGTGAGTTTTTCCCAGACTGGGTCCCTTTTAAAAACAAACATGGCGAAGAGTTAGGTGAATTTGTTCAAGTTCCGAAAGCTAAACTAAAGAAGAGATTAGCTCTACCTGTGAATTTCATACTGAGAGCCGTCGCGGAACCCGAGGGTGATGACTACCTCGATAAAGGTCAAGGTGAGACTGAAAATGATGAATATTACGAAAGGAAAGACTGGTCGGACACGCAGCGGCCGGTGGTAACCAGCACGAATACCAACCACTCACAGATCTCCGACATAGACGGAGTGGTCGACATCATCACAAAAAGACCCGCCAGTCTCATTTTGGAAGCTATTAACAACCATCAGAAAAACTTTTTAAAATCAAATATCGAGCCTAAGCAGATGATTGAGAAACAAGACATTAAAGAAGTAGAAACGAAGGATGAAGACAATACAGAAGAAAATGAAAACGAACAAGACAAAAGAGAAGACACAACTAAAAAGTCCGACGATACTGATTACGACGAGACTAGTTCAGAAAAACCGAAGTCAGATGATGAAGATCAGACCGAGAGCGAAGCGAAAAAGGCGAAAATACTCAGCAGTGTAGACGAACTGAAAGAACGACACGCAGAAGAGCAACGACTTATTTCTGAGAAAGTTAAGGAAGAAGAATTGTTTAAAGAAGAAAGAGACAGAGAGAACATACAACTCTCCAGTGAAGAAGACAAATATGTTTCAAAAAATAAGTTAAACAACATCGAACCCGACTACGAGGAGCACGACGACAGTGATTCCTCGTCAGGTGAGAAACACAACTGGAAGACACAGAGTACATCGACTAGCACTGGCAGTACTACAGCGACTCCGCAAAGAACAATCAGACGCAAAGGCGGGAATAAAACTCTTCAAACAGGGAAACTGTCGGTATTCAAAAACCCAAACTTATACATGGTAGAGGATGAGGACAGCACAGAGACTCCCACCACCCAGCGTCCTATCCCCACGAGATCCACAGCAAAGGACACCACTGAGAAATTTTCATCTAAATATCGGGCTGCACTAACTGACGATTCAGATGAAATTGAAAGGATATCTCTTCTTCCGGAGAACGATACCCAGGTCAGAGGAACCCACGCTGTTCTTTCCGAAGAAAAGGAAAAACAAGCGTCGCAAGACTAAAGTCTCAACTTCGGCGACTGACTCCTCTGTAGCGGAATCTGTACCGGACTCGACCGCGAAACACTTGTCGATTGCGGAGGGCGTAGTCGCCTCCGAGACAGCGAGCACACCGCAGCATCAGGCAGACACGGTTCCCGCCTCTACTCACCACGAGAAACAAGAAAAGAAAACACAAGACTACGAAAACGAAAAAGGTGAGTCCCATTAATATATAGTTTTCTGAATCACACTCTAACGCCACGTAGGCACTAAATTGTCCCATGACATACATTTACAGCATTAGATATAAATTTTAGAGTTTAAATAAGTTCTAGTTTAAAATTAGCGATACCCCATATATTTAGGAACTAGCTATGTGCACGTGGCTGCGCCCTCGTTTCGTATATTTTACACTGCGTTTTAATTTATACGGAATCCTAAGTATTTTCGAAAATTAAAAGTACCCTAACTTACACGGAGTAACTTCAGCTATCTACCAAAAAATTCCCGCCAAAATCGATTCAGCCGTTCTGGAGATTACTGATTATAAACAGACAGATAGATAACAAAAATATATATTTTTGGTATAAGTATCGTATATACATTCATATCAATTTAGTAAACAAATTAAATATGACATTATAAACGGACAGTTCAATTTTATTTATTAGTATAGATAAACACAATTTACAATATTCTCATCTGACATTGCGCGCGAGAGCCGCGTGACAATACGAGTCTACGTCTAACTGGAACTAGTAGAGGCACGTTACTTCGCGTATGTCCGCAGACACACACTGTTAGAAAAGGTTTTCTAAAAAGTTTTTCGTTTTTTATTGGTTTGTTTGAAACTTATATATGAGTATCCTAATCCTTACATATTACAAAAACAATGGTATCGGACTGTTTGTCCGCTTTTTATTTGGGTAAAACTAAACATAACTGTAACTCGAAAACCACAAATCGATTTAGATGATTCTTTTTTACATCGTACATACTTCATCTGTTGCGGTTTTAATATAAATTTCGCTACATTAAACACTGTACATTTAAAAGTATCAGAGTAATAAAAAAAACCATCGTCACGATTCTTAAAAATTATTTATATGAGTTTGATTTTGAAGTATCATCCAACTAAATAATGAAAAAAAATAAGTAAATGGAAAAATACCCTCCATAGTTATCAGCATATTGTTATATTAAGACATTAAGTAATTGAATACTTACAAAAAGTATAATGCAGTGAATATTCCTGACGGATAGTTTACGCGACGAGCGCCGCGGGCGCTACTCGTTTTCAATGAATTTTCTTTTGAAATCATGTAATTCGATTTTAGAAATCAATTGTCCGTTAATTAATGTTTTGTTTGTATCACGCTGAAATTATTTCCACGGGCGCAGTCTCGTTACAAATACGAAGATTGTTACACTCGAATTCCTGTGTGATAGTAACGCTAAACGTAAACCGTGCGACATTAACCATATTATATGTGTACTAAAACTCTATAAACGATTTTGTGTCATGTAGCGAGTGCTATACTCGCTCGCTAACACTGATTCAGAATGCACAGCTGAATTAGCAATACTCAACTAAATGACTTTCAGTACAATGAATACAAGTATTATTTGTGGTAAATAATGAATTAATTGTAACAATGTATTCAGAAAAGAATCGAACACAATGACAGAGAAGTGCATTAATGTGTTCAAGCCGTTCATATCTGCTTTTTTGTACGCAACTCCAATAGTTAAGCCAGTAGGTTCTCTATCATCCATTGTACATTGCGCTTAGTGACTTTTAATTTGTAAAAATTTGGATAACATTTAATCAAAATAATTTAAAACATACGACGCAATATATAAAATACTTATATATTTTACAATTTATACACAATGAATCGGAAATTTTGGCTATAACCATATTTTTGAGAAAATACTAATTTTGAAAAACCATTACCTATCGTAAACGATGGAATAATATGAGACAACTTCACCAGAGTAACAGGAAGCGTTACAGTTGTAGAGCTATAGCATCTCGCTGACACTGTGACTCGGCCTTTACGCCGGTGTTACGTTATTCCACCACGAGAAGGTGCACAGTAACCGAGTGCGTGCTCTTGGGGAATTCCTTCTTGCTTGTAAATAACATTATAAACTGTGTAATTTGTTTGACAAGGTTTTCGTTTCAGAAGTTGAGTCAAGTTTTGTGTTGTTTTATTATTGATGAGTTCTATTACATGTATGAAAAGAAATATGAAAGGATCAATTTTCCCTGTTCGTTCTCGTTTCTTGTATTCGTTATTAGTAAACTATATTCTGGCATATTTCATATTAGTATACGCGGTGTTATTGTTTCTTTGAGTTTTATTTCGTTACAGTACATGGTTTATTTTCCATTTTTCAAAGGATTTAGTTCGCTTCCATAACCGATAAAGTTTTAACAAGTCACCGCAACAGGGAACTAATATTGGCTCTGGTTGCAGCAAGGCTTCTCTCGGGGAATCGTAAATATACAAGATCATATATAGCTGCTATCGGTTTATAAAGAAATATTTGCGTTAAGGATTTTGTACTTTGCTAACTATCATACGAGTAACGACGTGCCTGAAGCCAAGGTGAAGGGTACAAGGGTTTGCTTTCAAGTGATACCTTTATATACGAGTATATAGTTAGCTAAAAATTGGAAATTTGAGTTTCATAGTCCGCCATGCGGGGGTTAAAATTCTCCAAAATGTATTTACTTAATAAATACGTTCACTTTTAGGATATTGTCTATATTCTTAATGTTATAGTGTTCGGGTTGATGTAAGCAACAGGTTATGTCTAAAAAGCGTGTGAATTGTCCGAGACTGGACCTGGATTATGTTTTAGATTTTTTTTTCTATCCTAGCTAATGCTGTTGACCGGAAGGGCCTTTACAGCTTCACCGTAACTTTGGGGGCGAGTGCTGAAGGCACTCAGCCGCAAAAAGTAACTAGCACAAGGGTTCGAACCTCGGCTCATCCGCTACTAGTGTTTAAAAAATTCCCGCGGAATTTAATCCTAGCTAAACCCTACATTTATTATATATTCTTAAAAAAAGGGTTCCTTAAAGTGGTATATTACCTGCGTGTTATGTGCAGGAGTGTGTATGCAGTGTTGTGCGTGTAATGCTCAATGCATGGGCAGTGTCACTGTATCGCGCTGACGGCGACGCCAAGAGCCTCCCCAGTTGGGGAACGAGAGATGTCTTGGGTCGCCGCCGTAGGGGGACCCGGAAAGTGTGCGTGAGCAAAGTTAGCGTTTCGCGGGCGTGGGCGCTGGCACGCAAATAAACGAGGTTTATACGGAAAGACCCTATTCATACGAGTGATGTTATCGTCGCGGTCGGTCAAGATATTACGCGGTCGTCGCATCTTGGGGAGGGTATTCGGGTCGGGCGAGTACGAGACGGCTCGTACTATGAGGGGGTTCGGGTGTGTCTCTGCGCGTTTTAAGAAGGTTATGATTTAGTATTGTATGTTCTATATATATGTATCTAAAGATGGTGTATTTAGTAGAGTATTGTGTGAAGAGAGCGCGACCTCAGAGTAGCCAAAGTAGACATAGTGTCGATAGAGAGCCTTAGGATCGCGTCGCGACGTCACGCGTCCTCTCTCCGCACGTCTCGCAATTATAAACGAAATTCAATTTCATGTTATATTACATCAAGAATAGAGTAATTTCATATTGAATGGAATAACCTGTTGTTTCTAAACTGTTTGTGGTTTTAATGTAACGGAGAAAGTGAGATAGTTAGCGTGTGTAAACGCAGCTTGCTGTCCCGCTCTCTCGTCAGCGTCCTAGACCTCGTTGAAGGTTGGCGATATAATGATTTGGTTTCAGCGCAGCCAGAATTGACTATTTGAATTTGCGTTAATTCTCTAGTGATTCAAGCTTTTATTTTTGTAAATATAAAAAAAAAAAATTATGACGTAGGGGGTAACATTGACAAATTCTATCACATTTTATTTACCTCGCGCACATAAAAGTATCGAGATGTTATCGAGGTGATGATGGGGCAGTGAATAGTGCGACCGGATTTCGCATCAACGGACGTGGGTTCGAACCCTAGGTGGGTTCAACTCAAAAATCAGCTTTCGGTGAGCTTTCGGAGCTTTCGGTGAAGGAAAACATTGTGATGGATCCATAACATGGAGGTAGGGCATTTTCTAACAATGCCCGCCTGAGTAGCTACCACCCTCAAGTTTGAAAACCTGTCGCCAAATATCAATAGGTGTGTTCCGGAAGCATCACTTGAGAATCAGTACCTCTAGGCTTAATGTTTACCATTCTGGACCACATACATATTAAAAACCATAATTAAATTTTATATAGAGTACAGAAAATTAAATTATTGTAAATATTCACATTGTCAGTGTATTATATCTGAAACGTCGACTCAAGTCAACATATTAAACGCATCGTTTTGTGGCGCGGCTACACGTGGCATGGCATACTGTAGCGCGGTGTGGTATGACGTGGAGACACATGCGGCACTCGACTTCTTATCACTTGGTTATTACAACTTATTCGTTTTGTTATATAGATAAGCCGATATAAATATAATGCGTCAATAATCTGTATATAAATCAAAAATGACTTGTAGATACCGCTTAGCGGTAAAGGAGCTCGCTCTCACCCGTCGTGTGAAATTTAACATTTATTATTAATAACTATTTCCAGTGATATTATAAACATTCTACATTAATTTACAATTTATATTTACGTAACTTGCTATGTAATTTGCACTATGTTTTGGATATAATATACATATTATGTAAGGGGAGGGGGGGGGAGTTAAGAAAATCTATACATGCCGTTATCTTGGAGGGAGGGAGGTATAACTCATTCTTACGTAATATTTTACAAGTCGAAATTTATTAATAAAAATCTATTTCTATTTCGGATGCTAAATGATTTTCTATTTTACTATTTTGCAAATATTTATTATTTATTAAAATTTTAACATCTTAAATATGTTTATTTCCATCCGTTTTAAAAGTCATAAATAATAATTATATTATCGAATAGCCTTTAAAGTAGGTTATAGTTATATTATAGATGGTTGCATGAAAAGCGATAGCCCATCGCATATAATGTAACTATTACAGTAAAATATATAAATATAGTAGGTCGCGTTAGTGCAGGCCCCTTAATAATTTAAATTTATTGATACACGATATCACCTGGATTGTAAAAAATATGATATGTGTCGTGTTTCGCTCGGCGTGGTGCAGGCGTGGAGGGGCGTGGTGCCGGCATGACTTGTACCACAGCAGCGCATGTCGCGGGAACGCGCTAGTCGTGTTAATAAAAGAAAGTTGCCCGTAATCAGTTTGCGGTAACAAATCAATCAGTTTTCAATTAATCCGGTGCACGTGACTCTGTCGCCTCGTCGTCTCGCTAGCAGTCGAGTTGCTTCCCACGCGTCGAGTCGACCCAACGCACTGCAACGCTGTTACTAATTCATACATGCATACATGAATATGATTAAATATATTCAAATTATGCCAGCGTAAGAAATTCAGATAAATAAGTGACCGTATAAAGTTTATTTTACTGAGCTATGATTTGGCGCCGCGTCGCTAGCGACTGTATAGTGTGTGTTGGCGGGGGCCGCGGTGTGGTGCGGGGGGTGCGGGCGGGGGCATGGGTTGTGGATGGTCACTCACTCCCCGCTCTATATAATATCAATCGGAGGAAGCGGTTTAATTTTCCGGGTGTTAGCTCCGGAGCGAGGGCAGAGCCGCGCGCGCGGTCCACTCGCCCGGGATAATGTGGTTTTTTTAATGTAATAATAATAAATGTATGAAGTAGCGGCTTCCTCCGAAACTGTTGTAAGCCGATTGAAACGAAAATCCGTAACGTCGTTTCAAATGTAGTGTGTCCACGTCTCTTCACTCACTGTATAAACATATATACGAAGACTTAATTACTAAACGCACATATACTATGCTGCGCCCGCGGATCCGGTCACTTATAACAATTAATCTATCACAGCATCATATTTATTAAATATTTAATCCAGCGATTCCCAAGCTGCGATACGGGTACTCCTGGGAGTACGTGAAAATTGTAATCGGTGGAAATACTGAGAAGTTAAAACAGTTAACTTATATAGACATTATTATAATGTATTAGGTCTATTTTAGGGGATGTTATTATTTTGTAGTTACTGGTTTTTGGAATAAATTTCGATAAAATTGATCTGATTATCGATTGATTATGTTAAAAATAATATTATGTTTAAGGCTTAATATTATGTTTTTTACTATATCATATCAAAAATCAAATCATTCTTGTCGAAATTAATTTGTACCAGCAACTGTTATAAGAATATCCTTAAATACAATAAATAAATAACAAAGTGTTAAACACAATAAAAATTTATTAATTAAAGAGACTCCTGCAGCAACACTCAAGAGCACAAGTGTCTAGAGATAGTTACAATTAAAATAAAACAATCTTTATTCAATTTACGTTAAACATTTATATTATAAATAATGTTTATAGTACCAGATTAAAGCATGTATTCATAATTAAAGTAAAAATAAATCTGTAAAATGATCCAGTGTGGTTATCGAGTTGGAGGCCTCCTAGCGAACACAAAAATGAACGAAAGACGTTGGCTTTTTTTTATATGTAAAGATCGAACGGTAAGGATTTAGCCAGAAATAGAGTTAGAGTTGCATTTAGCAAGCTTCTCTCCGGGAGATAAACCAAGGTTAATATTATTTAAACGCTGTATAATTACGCCAGTGCGTACAGGGGTTGAGTGAAATCCATAAAAATATACAAAAATAGGTACCTAGTAATACTAAATATATTCATATTAGGAGGATGTTTTGCTCTGTTTCGATGAGACTGTTTGTAAGAGAGCTCTGATCAATATTTTAAAATAATTACGAATCACTTTCACCGGTCACACTTTCCTCAGCCCACTGATGGGATCGCTACGATCAGTTTAACGCGGAACTCATTACGTAAACCGTTATTGTTTAGGCTATGATGGTTAAGTACTTGACAACTTACAATGTTACAGTTAAGGGTCTCAGCTTAATCACTTGATGTTCTTTAACAACTTTTTGACTCTCCAAGCCAATCCCCCCCCCCCCTACTCTTTTTATTATCTTTAAATACAGGTTTTAGGTATAGCGTAATTAATTTTTTGGAAAACTGCCACATTTAGACGTGACACATTCCACAAAAACATCTTAGTGCAACCCTTCACTCCTTCCGAACCTCCTTCACGTGATTAATAGCTTGATATATCGTGGTAGAGACATATTCCGATAGCATGTTTTAGTTGAGAACTAACAGTATATATGATGTAACCTGTGGCTAACACCTAAATTTGAGATTCAGTATAATAAGCTGTTCACTTTTTTTTTTTTTTGACGGGGGGAAATGCATTTACGCACTACCCTTATCCATTGTATTTGAGGGATCGGAGTCCCCCAATACAATAGATAAGGGGGCACGGAGTGACGAGCTCCGCGCCAGCGTGGGACTCACCCGGGCGAGAGTCGCCCGGAAATACCCACTAAAACCCCCCGGGGCCGTCCGCTGCATTTGGGATGGGGGCGACACGGGGTGGTTAGCTGTACACCTACCGTTTAAACGAAATGCCACATGGTTTTAAGTGACGAACTGTTTAAGATTTTACGAACAGACGTAGCGGACATGTGAGATATGATAGACGACGTGTGGGAGAGGGTTGGTGGTAACCAAGAAGCAAAGAAATCGCCGTGACGTCACACACTTGTAACTAATTGCATTCTTTGTCTTATGTGCCTTCGTAAAACAAAAACAGTCCGTCAGTTTATCTTCTAAATCTAGAATAGTCTAAATTATCGTAAGCGTCGAGTGGAACGCAGTTTTGTCCAGAGTAAGGGACTCCGACTAAACGACTACGTACTACTACGTTCATAGTAGATTGATTACCAGCTACAATAAACTGAAATAATATTATCCTTCAGTATTAAATGGTTAAAAAAAATGCACATTTATTAATTCATTAAGTGAATCTTAAGTCTTGTAGGTACGAGATTCAGTTCTTCTAATTTTATACCAACTACGGAACGGTTTTTCATAAAAACTTCAGTGATTCCAATTTTACAGATTTTCCATGAAATTACTTACAAGTATATTTCGATATGATATCCATAGGTTTTTACGTTGCGACATGTTTCAAAGAGAGAATGTATTGAGAGTATAAAATAATCCATCTGACGAACTATTTGATCAATTTGGTTTACAAATGTTATGTGTATTTTAAATACATATGAATACGGGCTGGCTGTATCGTTAGACTGGTGACCTATCTACAAACAGTGGCACCTGACAGTGGTGTAATGTTGTTTGTTTGTTTGTTGCAGGCGGAGGACGCGACTACCACTCCCAACACGAAGAGGAGCACGAGGAGCACGGGAAGAAAGCTTAAGCTTACGAGGAGTACTTATACTCACTCATACATTAATAAGCCTTTAATAAATAACACAGTTGCTCATTTAAAAACTTACACTCGACTAATGGACCCCCCCCCCGTGGGCCTCGCGAGCTACAACTCCTTCCTCAATCTCATGGTCATATGTGTCATGGATACAGAACATTACAATATATTATTATATTCACCTACAAGAGTACCACGATTTAAACGTATAAAATTTCGTAGAATTTTTTGTCCTTCTAAATAAATTACTTGAAATATTCGTTCATACTCTCAGTACATTTTTGTTAGATGCACTGGGACTGGAAAGCAATAGAGTTGACGACACATTACAACTATTTACTGATTTATGTGTAATTATATTTTTCAGTTACCGCGTTTTCTAAGTTTAAAAAAATATAGAAATCGGTTTGCACAAGGTCTAATGAATAGAGTGAATGACGAAGAGCTCCCAGCCATTGCAACTTGATAACCGTTTATTGCACAGAATTGACTCACGCGTCGTCGCGAGATGAATCAATAATCGACGCTGGTTAACACAAGCGCCTTCTTTTACAGTAATTATTGTGCTCTATGGACCAATCACCATCACACTGGAATTACCTTACAAAATCACATGAAATATGTAAGGTTCGTTGGGCAGGATATATTAGTAGACAGAGTGATGGCAGATATACTAAAACATTGCCGAAGTGGTGGCCACGTAACAATGGCTCTTAATGAACTCATAGCCTAATAAATTTGAAATATACATACATACATACATATGCTCACGCCTGTTATCCCCGAAGGGTTAGGCAGAGGTGAAGTAGCGAACTACACCACCCACATTCCGCCGAGCTTAGTTCCGTCCCAGATGTGACAGGGGGCGAGCCTGGCGCCAAATCGGGCACAAATTCCAAACTCCGGGATGATACTGAGTAGAAAAAACCCAATATCACTTGACCCGACCCGGGGATCGAACCCGAGACCTCAGAACGGCAGTCGTATATAATACAACTGCGCTACCGAGGCAGTTAAATAATAGATAATAGTTTGAAATATAAATAGATAATAAGTTCTATAGAACGACAACTTCATAGATAAAGACTGATTGTTGTCTTCGCGAACGAAATCTCATTATCCATTGTCCATCTTCATGCGTATATATCTATCTATCTGCAAACATTATAAATTATAAATAAATATTTAATTTTATCTTTTGACGAATAGTTTATACAATATAAATTCATTACGTTTTTGAAAACTATTATTTATTGACAGACATTCAGATTAAATTGAATGATAGACGAAGGAGTTCGCCATAGTTGTACCTGTTGTTAATAACTAAAAAGCAGTTTCCTAGTTCTCAGAGAGCCTTGCGTCTGCGTCTTGGAGATGATACGGGGCGGGGATGGAGATAATTGTGGACTTGGGCATACTTCTCGCAAGATAACCTGTTATAGAGGATAAACATGTTTAAAGCAGATGAAAATGCAAGCGCCGCGTGTATATCCTCTGAACATATTTATAAATATACTCCCTGACTAAATACATTAGATTTTACTCTTAATTTGAAAATGGTTTATTACAATGCTGAACGATATGCGATGGTAAAAATACAAACCAGATGACCTTTACATATGAGAGCTTTTCGATGCGTCGCGTTGCTCAAATAAATTCACTTGTTATAAGAAGTAAACTGGTGTCGCACATTGCTGGAATCCTCGACACAATTCACTATATTTCCTGAAATTTATTTCAACAATAGACATTAGTCGTGTAGAGGTTACATAGTTTCATCTTTACTTCACATGTTAATGTGGTGATGATGTTTGTGTTACTGAAGGTGAAATTCACAAAGAGACGCGATGAGAAACTGACAAGAAAACTTCTAGCGAGCCTCGGCACGAGACCTTGGTATTTACATTACGCTGTTGACGTAAGTCTGTCTGTGTGTAGACCGGTGGCTGCATGCTCGTCTCGACGTGCCGCTACCGCCCGCGCCTTAACCTCAGCCGTGGGCTCAATCCCTTCCACTTTCTGTTTAATCCCAACTGATTAAACTTCTAAAAGCTATCCCATGATAACGGTAGTACCGGTAGCGTCGCGTCGACTGGACACAGCAGTCCCGCCCCGTCTACTTACTGTCGACTAACTCTTGTAATGTCAACTGTTTAATATTCATTACTAATTTATTATGTCCGAGGTGCGCGTGTCATTACTAGGGTTGCGAACTCCTTAGGAACTCTCTGCTCTAGCTACCGTGATATAGTTGTGTAACCCTATTCCGAAGTCCCACGCGAGTACATAGTGAGGAGCTGCGGATCCGAACATTTGTAAAAGTTAATACTATAAGTCTGTAACATATAGCATGGATCCGGATACTGCCGAGACAGTCTTGCATCTTATCGCAGACTGTCCTAGGTTCGGCTCGTCCAGGTACGATCTCGAGCGCAGGACGGGAGTGAGGGTGAGAGCGGACACCTTGGCGGCCCTGCTGCTGGACGATGACCACCGCCCCGCCCTCTTGCAGTACATGGACAGTGTTGCAAGAGGTGCCGGGATACGTAATAAATAGCGGTGGTCAATCTGGTGATGTGATGGTGAGGCCGGACTCGCGATGTAATACATAATGTCTAGGTTAAGTAAGTTAAGTTTAAGTTAAACAAAAAGGGGATTTGGGGGGAATTGTTGTATTTATTTAAACCGTTGATGCCAAAGTCCCTGATCATGTCAGGGGGGCCTTTTAATAAAAAAAAAAAAAAAAAAAAATCATATAGCATGATTTAAATTACAGTTATCTGCAAAAAAGAGCAAGATAACTTTGTTCATAACATATATGACATTTTAATATGAATTTTAAAACTATAGCAATTCACAATAATTGGTATTCATTAAAAAATAAATAATAATCTACGACGCCCTTACAAGGTAACGTTATGATGGCACAAATGTTAGAGACGGGTCAATTCGTTAGATGAAGCCGATCCAATAAAATATTATTTCGGTACTACTTTACATTCTGTGTTTACGTACTCGTTCAATGTTGCCATTTTCATATTTCATGCTGCAGTCCTGTTATTTTATACAAATACACGTGCCTATTTTGTATATCAAAAAATACGTTTTCCGTTTCAAGAAAAAATCCATACACTCGCCTTTTTTACACTGCCAACACTGAACGCATCGGCCTGGCAATTATTAAAAATCACGATTTTTAGTCATCTTTACTAACATTATAAAGAGGAAAAATGTATATTTTTGTACGTAACGAATAAACTTAAAAACAATATTACCGATTTGGATAAAAATTTGGTCTGGAGATAGTTTGAAATCCAAGGAGTTACATAGAATAGTTTTTATTACGAAAATCCCACGGGAACGGGAATTACGTGGGTAAAACCGCGGAGAGCAGCTAGTTTCATATAATTTGATACTTGTTATTATTATTTTGTATTTGTTTGATTGTTTTCGTTACGTTCTTTTATTGATATTTTATTGCTAAAATTGTAAAAAAGTTGAGAAAAACTGTTCTAAATAGTGAAACTCACGGGATTTTTTGGTTCGTTTACGTGAATATTTCGAAAGCGAACATCAATATGACTGGTCTTTGTCACCGTTGTTACAAGCATGAGACCGAGTTGCTGACGCGGTTCGTATTAGAGTTATTTTGTCAAGAATCAACGAAGAATAATTTGAAGTTTTGTCATTTGAGGACAATAAGCTTATTAAAGAATGCATGTTCACATGTTACACCACGTGACCGGAAGAAATAAGGTGATACGCGCAATATTACGCGGGATATTATGACAGAAGATTCGGAACTCTATGTACAATATATGACAATAAATTAACAATTAATCTCTAGGATTATTCCAGCGATTCTGATTCTGATAATATTGTAGATATTCAGTTAAGATTATTTACATAATTTCTAATACAGACTGCTCATACCATGGCCGTTAAAGTTTCGAATAAATCAAGTCAGTTGTTCGATAAAATTAACTTTCATTTTTGTTCGCCTCATCATGCCACATTCGACCACAACTACAATACGATACGCACTTTTAACTGTTCATTTTGTCGATAATTTCTCAGCACTAGTCACACACATTTAAGAGCTGTCATTTTAATCAAGTTATATTTTACAGACTATAAGTACAGCTCTATGTAATATTCTTATAAATTCTTTTGTGAAAGAAAATCAGCCAGATTCGATTTTTTTCTACTTCAATGAACATTGCAAGAAAAGATTTTATTAAGTTAACGATGTATTGGCATGTTATTTGAAGCATCCTGGCATTTGTTTCAAATTAAAGTTAGAAAAATAGTGATTATCGTAAAATTGCTTTACTAATGGCGCGATTTCCTGTAACTGTGTTTTCTTAAATTCAAGTTAATCATCTGAAATCGACCTTAGAACGCTATTTTTCTTAGGAGTCCGTTTTTTAGAAAAGGAGTTTATTTTAATAAAGTTCTATGGAGTTACATATTAACATTTTCATTTAATTTATTAATTTATAATATTTACTTGTTTTGTTCATAAAATTTGAATCTAATATTGCATCATCTCTTTCTGTAGTTAATTCTACTACCGTATATAATATTTGTAATTATAAGTATGATTGATTTAGTGACGCCGTAGAATAACCTTTTTATATATTATTTATTTTATACTAATTTTAAGCTATATTTATTGACATGACTTTAAATAGTGATGTGCCCTTAGATGGTAATACCTACTGTATTCGGGAGGATGTTATTATAAATTAATAATATCGTAACACATATATAGATGGTCGCTGATAAGTTTCCAATGTGAAGATGATGGGTAACCAGCATTAGTTTGTTCTCTATTACCATACGGTTATGATTTCAGTAGGATTCGAACTTACTCATATGCAGCGCATTACCACAGAACCTTGAATAATAGTTTATTCGTGCAGTTGTAATATATTACAGAGTAAAAATATAAGCTCTGATAGTTTCGTATGAACGCAGAGGCGCGCAGACTCGGTGTTTACAAACAATGTATTGTTCTAGGCTCGACGATTGTTCTAATTGTGATTGTATTGTTCATGCGTACAGCGATGTGATAACAGAACACTATCAGATATAAATATAAATTCACTCAACGCAAGACACATATATAAATTCGTTACAAGTTGAGACCCGAACCGAGCCGAACGCGACGGCTTCACCGGGCACCTGTCTAATCGAATTCGAGTAAATTCGTTTTAGAGTTCATAACCTACAACGACACCACTAACACGAGTTCTCGACGATAACTCGATCATGTTTTGTTTTAGTTTTCATTAGAGAGAAAAGAACATATATTTATATGTATAAAATGATACTAAAAATCAAAGATCAAAAAAAATCAAAAATCAAATGTTGTTTCATTACTAGCTATTGTTTCAACTCCATCGCTTGCTACAATGAAATAATCGTCCATTTTTTCTAACATATTTGCCCTATTTGCATACATAGGATCTTTCTTCTCTTTTATGAGACTACATTAATTCATTTTTATTTTATTTTTTTCTTCCACATTCTTCTACTTGTTCCAATAAAAAAAACACCACTTTCGCTGCAAAAAACTTTTTTTTTTTATTTTTTAATAATACATATTCTGCGGACTCTGGGTCCACACCTTTTTTATATAGTAGGTTTAATTCGACTTGCGTCAGAAAAAATTGCCTAAAACATTTCATGCAGCTATGCAGTTAGTTATCTTCTTTCACAATTAATTAGGTGAGCTCAAATCTACTTATATTTTACATCAAAATTATTTTCTATATCTTTAAGATATACCTTTAAGAGCGTTTTCACTCTTGCTCTTCGATTACGGCTACTTTTGCACTGGACTTTTTTTACAAACTATTTGCAAAGTATAAATAATAGTAAGCGAGTTTAGATGGTAGGGGACTCAAAATAAAGTTCCCGAAGTCAATTACTACTCCGTCTGGTGATTGTACGGCTGTTAGTGAGATTCCTGAATCGTTTTAATTAATTGCGAGTAATATTTATGAGTTATTATAACAAACAGCGAGCTGTCGGCGCCATATACACCGCTAACACAGTACTATGGTGTGGTGTATTACTAGTTAGGAACGCGACACCCGCGAAGCAGATTCGTAACTTTCCAACGATTACCTGTCATTTATTTTAGTTACAATTATGAACATAACTTTGTAGTACGCGTAAAATATATGTATGTTTTCGTCTTCCATACATTCCTACATCTTCATTTACTCCTTTTTCTATTTCTATCCCTCACACACTCCATCCACACTTTGTTTGAGCTTCCTCTATTTTTTCATAACTCCACATTTATATTCAGTACTATTTTATTTTCGTGTGTTAAGTCTCTTATCAACAAACGATTCCCTTTCTACTATTTTACCACTGACTGGTGCCACTTTCAAAACTCCCTGTAAGATATTCATTTCTGACTTTATCCATTCTCGTCACTCCACATATCCACCTCTGATACATGCAATCGTTTCTCAACCGTCTTTTTATAAACAGATCCAGTTATTTGATCGACTAAATTGCTTTTCGAACGATGTTAGTGTTTTGACGATTATAAGCGCCTTCTCGAGGCCTAAACTGAAAAAAGTATTATTGATTTTGATATTTTTTATTCATAAAAGGTCCTTCAATAACTTTATATTAGCTCATACAATATCTATTCGAGCAATAAATGATTAAAATGACAATATTAAAACAATATTTCACGTATCATCGTTATCAGATAACGAGGTAAGCGCGAAGGTGTGTGCATGCACGCGCAAACAGATCATCCCACATAACTAAATTACATCAAACCATATTATTTAATTAGTAAACTACTTAATAATTATTTTTTTGTGTATAGTTTGTGATCTCATTCCTAGCACAAGCCGCGTGTGACGTACTAACGTGTCCTCTACACTAAGGGTGGAGTGCACGAAATGTCCAGTTATAGTAAAGTTTAAATTTAAACTTAATCTTTACTATATCTTTAACCATAGCAGTAGCAAAGTTTCGAGTGCACAACCCAACTTTTAGTTAGGGTTAAAGTTAAAAGGGTTGTCAGTTGAAAGATACATCAATCTCCTAATAAATATTAAGGAGAATATTTTATGTATGGTAACATCGTTAAAAAATGTCAAAAACAATATTGACAAATAGAAAACAAACGTGTTGTTATTGTTGTCAGTTTGGACTAAAAACGAAAATTTTGGATATATTTCGTTATGGATCAAATTCTATTAAATGTAAAAACCAAGTAAGTTTATCAAGAATTAAAAAAGATAGTATATGTCTTACATTTATTACTGTAATATATATCCTAATGAAAGACGTTTTAATTATTATTGTTGCCGAGTATTATTACTTATTCATTCGTGTTTATGTTTTAGGGATAAAATTAGTAGCTTTACAAAATCTGAAATATTAAGTCTTCAAACACTTATTGATAAACATAAAAACATTTTACATTTTATGTAAAAAAAATGATGGTATTAGCTTGAAACAAAAAGAGAAAACATCGCTAGAAGACAATTCCCACGAAATATCTTACAATAGAGACATATTTTTGTACAATATAAATAATAGGATCTCTTAAATATCGTTGGCAGATGACATGACAATCGAAATAAACTTGGTTTAAATTTTAAACGCCCAAATTTCGTGGTTTATGGTTACAGTTAAATTATGACGTAATTTAAGCTAAACTCGGATGGTGCAACACGTTTTTGCCTAACTGTAGATTTAACTACGGATTTGACTTTTGTCAAATATAAGCTTAGATGATGCACGCCAGCCTAAGCAACTCTTCTATTCATGTTTGTAATAATGGTGTTCTTATAGATGGACTTTCATATTGATTTCGAACTTCTAGATAGTTTTCATCGTCATCATTTCAGAGCCAAAAAGTCAAAAAAAAATCTTGCGTAATACTTGGACGGACATCTTTAGATTCGTTTGTAGAATTATTTTCCTTTTTTCTTCCTATTAATTATTTCTTTATGAAGTTTGTCGAGCTTCATCTAATTGCTTCCAATTGAAGATTCCGAAATACTTCCTGAAGTGTAATAAAAATTCAAAAATACCTTGAAGAAAAATTATTTTTTTTATTTCACGGTAGATACCTAGTGCCTTAACGCACCTGATATGTAAATATGAGATTTATGTGACTAGTTTCAATGGTAATGTAACACTTCTGATATTTCAATATGAATTGTGAATGTATTAATGGCACGTCCCGTTCGCCTACAGACACGCAGTACACAACGTAGATCAACAGTATAATAACATACTAAACGTCTCTACGGATACTCTGATGAACTGAGAAACAAATATAATATATACTCCGCACTCTGTGGTACAGTCTAAATCGGAAAATCACACACGTATCAGGGGAAGCTTAGAGTGCGATATCCAATAGCCACGTATCGCGCACAAAACATTGTTCCAACTTTGAATTAATCATTAAAAATTAAATTAATTTGTTTATTACTATCTGTTTTATATTTACACGGAGTGCAACGGAAGAGCAAATACAACCAACAAACACGCTTGTAATTTTTCAACTGCTTTATTCGTGTCGGTGTCACAGCCAACACTCGAACACACTACCCTCTTATGTCAATATCTAACACTATCTTAATTTGTGACCTATTTTACTTGAAACGTCTTTTTTTTGTTACTGTTTGACTTCGTGTGTGAATGCTAAATATAAAATGTAGAATTCGTGGAGCAGTACAGTGTCTAAGACCAGAGTCCTCAGTCCTCCCTCTCACTCGACATGATCCCCGACGTACTGGATACGCCCGCGGACACGAATCTCGCGATTGCTTCTCTGGTCGAGCATCTCAACACCGGAATCAGGGAATGATCGGCGCTTTATACTCCCTGATGACGTGAGAGCCCTGCTCACCCTGAAGAACGCCGCAACCCGTGCCCACGACGCATATCCGACCGAGGAAAATCGTGCACGTTTACGTTCTTTGCGTAGAGCGGTGAAAGACCGCATAGATCAGCTTCGTGACAACAAGTGGAACAGTCTTCTCGAGGAGCTGGTACCTTCCCACCTCGCGTACAAGAAGCTTGCATGATCGATGACAACGGACTGCTCCGTCGTTAGAATGTCTCCCCTAGACAGAAACACTCAGGATCTTCCACCCGCATTTGACGATGACGAAAAAAGCCGAGTGCTTAGCCGACAGCCTCGAGCAGCAATGTTCCCCCGTCACTGACAACGTTGACGTCCTCCACGTCTCCGATGTAGAGTCCTCAGTATAGGACCTAGACTTTCTTTACCCGGTTGTTCCCCTCATACATGTCACCTTTGATGAGGTCTTTACAACTATTAAGGGCCTTAAGCTCAGAAAATCTCCCGGTCCGGACGGGATCAGGAATGAAGTGCTCAAGCTTTTTCCTCCCCGTCTCATCGCGTTACTGGTCTGCATCTTCAATGCGGCCATCAAGAACCACCACTTTCCGTCCACTGGGAAAGAAGCAATAGTGATAGGAATACACAAGCCTGGCAAAGATACAAAGTCACCCGATAGTTACCGCCCAATCAGCTTGTTAAGCTCAATAGGTAAACTCTACGAGCGGATCCCTCTGAACCGACTCCTAGCGCATGTCCTCTTCTACCTTTACATAGCGAACTTACCAGACCTAAATCCGAACCCGAAAGACTACCCGCTCGAAGGAATGGCGGCTAATAAGGTTCATTTAGGTCTCTATGCCGATGACACGGTCATTTATCTTTCATACCGACGTAGAGACATTCTCAGATCCTGCGTCCAAAAGGCTGTTAACATCTTAAGCCTTTGGTACAAAAAGTGGCGCATAGCGATTAACCCGGGAAAGAGCACCGTGATTATGTTCTCCGTAGAGAAAGCTGGCCTTCCTCGTCCAGTTAGTCACCTAGGAGTAGAGATTCCATGGTCAACCGAGGTCAAGTACCTCGGTGTCACACTAGACAAACCTCACGTTTTGAAAGTCCGAAACTGTTTCGGAGAATGCGTTCTTACCGATTCCGATGATAATATCACGTGCGAAAATAGGATCTTTCCCTTTCAACCGATTCAATATGCCTGCCAGCGCCCACGCCCTCGTAACCGTCGTTCCGGAAGTCGGGGACAGGCGGCTAACTTTGCTCCCGCACACTCTCCGGGTCCCCCTCAGGCGGCGACTCAAGACGTGTCTCGTTCCCCAACTAGGAAGGCTCTTGACGTCGCCGCCAGCGCGATACAGTGACACTGCCCATGCATTGAGCATTACATGCACAACACTGCATACACACTCCTGCACATATCACCCAGGTACATAGGTCCTGTAAGGAACTTTTTTTTTTATTATTAATAATAAAAAATGTAGGGTCAGCTAGGAATCAACTCGCGAGTGAGTCTTGAGTACTCAGGTGACGGCCAAGCCGAGGTTCGTACCACTTTGGTAGCCCTTGAGCTAGTCACCTTATTGCGGCTGAGTGCCTTCAGCACTCGCCCCCAAAGTTCGGTGAAGCTGTAAAGGCCCTTCCGGTCAACAGCATTTGCTAGGTCAAAAAAAAAAAACAAATCGGTCTAGCAGTTTATCAGCAATGCGCGTTTGAACATAGAATATCAATGATTTTATTATAGACAAGTATATATCCAAATATTATATCTAACATATGTATAAACAAAGATAAAATAATTTAAGTAATTTTCTACTTATCAACCAATCTTACTTGTTTTGTTCGGTATCTATTGATAAGCTTTAAAATTACTAATAAAATAATTTCGGTATTACTTTATTTTGAAATTGAATAATGGATAACTAATTTATATTAATGCAGGGATAATTAATGTTCGTGGTTAACTATTAGCATAAACAATTTCCGAACATACTTAGAGTAAGGACTGAGCGGAATATACTTGTAGAGCTAATGTATCGTTGGATTGTAGGGTGTCCATAAAGATACGAAGACCGCGAAAGGGCATCATGACAAAGAGAAGCATCACGGCGAGTACGACGACCACAACGGTGTCAAGGAGGAGCACCTCGACGAGTCCGGGCACTACGGCTCCCATCACCACGAGGAACACGGGAAGAAACATGCCAAGGTACTGATCACCTCCTCTCACTCCACTTCCTCATATTCATTCATCCCATGCATCAGATTGTATTAAAATCAATGAAGTCACTTTTCCGTTTTTAATTACTATTATTTTTATATAGTTTCTAAAAATGATATTATTATTTTATAGCCCATCTCAGTCGCTAATTAACGTACACTTTATGCACACAAAATCTTATTATAATAGGACGACCTGATTTTGAGTTAAATCCAAAAATAATTTTGAATTATAAATCATCATCATTCTCTTGCCTTTTCCCAACTCACTTGGGGTCGGCGCAGTATGTTTTCTTCTTCCATACGTACCTACCAGCCGCCATCTCTTCATTCACTCCTTTTTCTTTCATGTCCTTTCTTACACACTCCATCCACACTTTCTTTGGCCTTCCTCTACTTTTCCATCCTTCCACATTCATATTCATTACTATTTTACCCACATCCGCTTCCTCTCTTCTCATAACATGTCCATACCACGACAAACGAGAACCTTTCAACTTTTCTACCATTGACGCAACTTTCAAACTCCCTCTAATATATTTTGAATTATAAATATAATTAAAAAATCTACAATATATAGACCATCAACAGCTCCTTGACATAGACTTTATGAGTATAAAGTTTCATCAAAATACACACATAGAAACAAAACATTTATTTGTAAAAAAAAGTTAAATGTCAATTGAATTAAATGTACAAACAAAACTTCAGTTTTATTATTAGCTATACTAATACGAGCGCGTAACAATATCTGCATTTCATCTGATGTTAAAGTGCAGTCCATGAACTCTGACGTCACCGGATAGACGAGGACCTGTCTCGAGTCGGGATGGTGATGCCGGAGTACGCGTACCATGACTAAGAGCTCTGGATACCGCCTGATCCCTGACACTTGTTGCACTTTAAAAACTATCAATATAACGAATTTTGCACAAATTGTTGGTGGTTGCGATAAATTCCCGTTCAATTACCCTATCACCCCACTAGCTGCTGGGTGTGTAGCTAGCTAATTCCAGATTTCGCTAAAACTCTACTCTTCATTATACGGATCACAACATAGGTAATATGTTTCTCATAGAGCTGGTAAAGAATACAGAAAAATCTTTAAACAACATTGATACCTTAATTGTAATAATTATCTAAATAACAATTCAAAATCAAAATCAAAATGTTATTCAATTTAGGCCCTAAGAAGGCGCTTATGAACGTCTAAAACACTACCACCGGTTCGGAAAAACAACCCAGTCGAGAAGAGGGCAGGCGAGAAACTCGATCTGGTTCTTTTTTTTTTCATAAATATAATATATATAATTTTTTTTGGCATATAAAAAACTATACAAATCGTAGGTTTTAGTGGAAGCACAGAGATGTGGGTGAATTCCAGACATCACTATCGTTCACGTAATGCTCCACCCTGTAATAACCTTTTGAGATTAAAACTTGCTCGACATAATACTTGAACTTATTGTCAGGTAAATCGGTAATGTTACTTGGGATCTTATTGTAAAACCGATTCTTACATATTGCCACTTTTTACAGTTGTATCTTTAATTTACTTTTAATAACTTACTAAATTTCGTTTAGTGCACGCAAGATATTTACTAGATATTAATACTGAAACTATTCTCTGCAGTACGAAGAGTCTGGTAAACACTCAAAAGGGCATAGCACGAAGGGCAGCCACGACATCCACAAGAAAGAAGAATATGAAAAGAAAGTCGAGTTCTTCGAGGAAGAAGGCGACTCCGCTGAGGAGGAGAACCACGGCGGACATCATCAAGAGAGGGAACATAAGGAGGTATGATACACCAGAGTTGTCAGTCTAACAAGAAATCGAATGCTGACGTCATCACGATACCACATTACTTATACTGTGATAATTACTATTGAATGTTTGGAAGTTACTTCATGATATTCATGAATTAGTTCTATCGGAGGGTCCGTATTAAAAAGAAATCAGATTGCCACGACCCGGAAGAAAACACGACGAAGAGCAACGAAACTATAAAACATTGTACAAAGTTCTATTGATAAGCGAATTTTTACCGAAATTCTTGAACCGCACAAAACAGGTTCGCCATTCGGTGATCCCTTTTTTTTTTTTTTTTTGACGGGGGGAAATGCATTTACGCACTCACCCTACCTATTGTATTAGTGGGACCTAGTATCCCTCCAATACCATAGGTAGGGGGGCACGGAGTGACGAGCTCCGTGCCAGTGTGGGACTCAAACCCGGGCGAGAAGCGCCCGGGAATACCCACTAAAACCCCCCGGGGCCGTCCGCCGCATTTGAAGTAGGGGCGATACGGGGTTGCCAGGCATGTCGCCGCGTCGCCCATTTGGTGATCCCCTGCAATAGAATGAATAATTAGTTAAACAGCGAGTCAAGTAGCGAATGATTTGTATCAGAGATACGCGGCCGCTCGGATCCGTTTTAGTTCCACTTTCAAATAGTTATTATAGCAGTTAAAATATTTTAATTATAAATCAAATAACAATGGAATCGATACAGTGAATAGAATCTGCGATACGAGTGCAAGCAGAGCTGTACGTGCGAGCATTTCGTTCTACTATACCAACGTTTGTGTAATTTCATCGTTGTTAACTGCGGGTGTGTGCCTATCGTAACGGCTGCAACTTAACATCTTAACACGCCGAAGATAATTGATTTGAAACTTGTTTTCACATCACTGTTGTTTGTTAGCTGCAGTGAGTTGTCGCGGGCGGGGTGCAGGAGGGGGGGGGGAAGGTGAGTCTCGCTGGTGACGTTTCTCTATGAAATACTGTTGAAAACCCGTGACAATAGCATTCATCAATCGATTCGTGAAGCGATCAGTTAGACATCGCGTGGCCGCGGCCTGATCTGCTGTGCCTACACATGCATGTTGGTACTTACAGGGGGCGTGAGTTTGGAGGAAGGGAGAGGGATGCGGACTGCGGGGAGGGACTAAGTAGATACACATGTTATCATGATATCAGTCAAATTTAAATCTTGGTTCACGTTCAAGCGCATGTAATCCGCCAAAGTCAAGGACGTCGATAAGTTAATTATAATTTATAGTACATTTGATAAGGACTATTTCTTTACTTAATTAGTTTTAGAAGGCCAACAGTGTTTAACAGCGAGGGAGATAATAATTCATAAAAAACACAATATAGCCATTTATAGGTCCCATCACTCATACGTTACATACTTTCTATGCGCATGCAGCAGTACAAAGACCGCACTGAAACTAGTCATGCAGCAGTTGGATGCAACGAATCCTTACAGCGAACGAATCACAGCGGCGGCGCTGTGTCGCGGATTTCGATCTTATGAAACGTATCTCATCGTTTTTTCGTTCGATATAGTTTTTTGTTGTGAATGTTTCCGCAACAAGGTGAAGGCCGGTCGTTCGCGAGCGCATCGCCTCTCCGCTAGAGACTTCATACTCCTCAACAAACCGTGTCGTTATTGTCAATTATTTACCTTATTACCATTCCTTGTTTTTTGTTGATCAGTTTTGTGCACTTTCTATTTTTTTTTTTCATCTCAATTTTATTCATACGTGTTCTCTTTGCATTTATTTCGGTTATTCGTTAACGACTTTTGAATTTCATTTATAAATTAAACATTTACAAATTCATAGATTCTGAGAAATATTATATAAGGTATAGTTTATAGGTAATGAAAGATTTGATATGAAACATTTAAAAATTATTCGAATACCATAGATGTATCAAGAACACTGCTTTATTGACATTTTTAAGTTTAATGTTTAACCGCGACGGGTCTCGACTTTCAGTCCAATTACGACATCGTATAGCAGAAAAAAATGTTGTGTCGAAATAAATTTCAGACAGATTGAACTGAATACTTTAGATTTCAATTATAATACTTTGAATGTATTTAATAAAGTTTTTGCACCGACAATAAAAACATTTTTATCCGATTTCACGTTCGTTGGTAAGTTAGCGCGCGGAGGTCGCGGGGCAGCGAGACCAATCAGTGCTAAACTTGTAAAAGTCAGTTGTTGTCTCATACAAAACATTTATGGGCAGTTCATCTGTTCTCTTTTATTATTAAAGTCTAATATAAACCAAGAAATAGATGATGGTGATGGAAAAATTACTAAAATATATTTTAAAGTTTTCCAAATTTCTATTCCTTTTTGTATAATTAATAGATATGTAAATGGTAAATATTATCACAAATAAATTAACCAAAGGTTTAAAATGCCGACGATAACAGAGGTTTATGAATATATATATAGTTATTAGTTACATAAAGACGAGTGGGTTGTTACATACGATCCAGTTAGTTATACATTTCTATAAGTGAAAAGTATGATAGAACCGAAGCAATGAGGCTAGTAGATATGGATAATACAAGTTGTTAGTTAAATAGAGCAGTTTGTAGCTCGAATAATACTGAACAAAGTAAAGGCATAAAATTAGCGGCGGGTGCGTCGGGCGCGCCTGTGCGCCCCGGAGTGGTCGGTGCGGTATCTCCCTCATGTACAGAGTTCCTACTCGTTTCTAATTAAAATGTTAGTTTTAATATATTCGTTAAGGAAGCGGTCCGAGCCGAGTCGAGCCGATGCCTGAGCACTGCGCCGAGGTTAGCGCGATAACTACGAGTTAACTAATAGTATTAACTAATAGTTTATTTAACCGTTATTTATTTACTAACTAGGAATAGGATCAACTAAATATTACGAAAGAGATAAAAATTGCACTTTTTATATAGTCTAAGCTAACGGACTTCAGTCAGAGAGTTTCCTATATGTAAATGTTTATTAAATTCTTCTGCAATTGTCATAATAATGCTAATAATTTGCACACAGGGTGGCCATTACAAGAAGGGCAATCTGGAGGCCGGACATCACGAGCACGCGAAAGGCGATTCCGGACATTATCTCAAGGGTGGACACGTGCATGGACATAAGGTATTTGAATCAAATTCCAAAAGCGATGATGGCGCACATATAATAAGTCTCAGCTTTCGGTGAAAAAATCATCGTGAGGAAACCAATAGCACGGTAGTAACGCATTTTCCAGTAACACTCCCTCGGAACCATCTTCAAGTTTAAAACCTGTCGCCAAATTCTACTAGGTGTGTTCCGGTAGCATCACTTAACATCAGTTGAGATCGTAGTTAAAGCGATAGGCCTATATAAAAATATAAAGTAAAAAATGGTAATAGCTAAATACATATACAGTAATACCCCGCTTAGCGCGACCCCGTTACGCACGGTTTCACTATAACGCGAATTTCAAATTTCGCGTTCAAATGCCTCGCATTACGCGAAAGAGTGCGTATAAACATAATGTTAATACAATAGATGTATTTTTCCTTAAAAAAATAAGAGTAGATAATGTGTTCTTAGAATTAAAGTGATTGATTAAAATGATTTGTATTTTTTTGTATTAAATTTTGACGTATGTTTAATCATAAACCTCGATATACGCGAATTTCAGTTAACGCGATTTTTATTCGGAACGTATCCCTCGCGTAAAGCGGGGTATTACTGTAATGGAAATGTAAAGTCAGTTAGAAAACTAATCACTTCGTTCTTGTTGCGTGACATAATCGACTTCAAAGTGCAATTTAACTGTAGTCCGTAGAACGTAGTAGACAAATAAACATACTTTAATATTTTGTAATAGATTTAATTTATTTTTTAATTAAAATTAAACATTCTACGGACTCTAGGTCCACACCTTTTTTATATTGTAGGTTTAATTCGACTTGCGTCGGAAAAAATTGCCTATAATAGCAATTCAAGCAGCTATGCGGTTAATAATCTTCTTTCACAATTAATTTATTTATCTATGTAATAAATCTATTTCTATTTTACATCTAAATTTTCTATATCTATATGTTATCTATATTATCTATATGTTAAATTATTTTGTAGAGACTTATTTTGTTATTATTAATTACAACAAGCCAAGCAGAACTAGGTCCGTGTCCGCATAGTTATCTCATAGTTTGGGTTTGGGCAATTATTGCTTGTATGACCTGTTGGTCTCCATGTTTTATGGCCATCTTGAAATTATAATCCGCTATGTCCTTCACCGGTGCGCTCCGCTCGGTGGATGAAGCGGCCTATTGCGTCGTCGGCCACGTCGATATAATAGATACAGGTCTCCGTGTGCCTCGAGATGGCCACAATAGCGTGGGATACACTATCGTGGATCTGTAGCTTTCTCCCTTTGGTCTGGAGGATCACCACCAATTTGAATGTCAACCCCTGCGACTCGTGGATCGTCAGGACTCGCGACCCCTCTCCTGTTCCGTAGCCCTTGTTTATAAAGGCTTTCTTCTCTACGTGAGTATGTACTAGGTAGAGAGTATCGGTGGAGTATCTGCGCTCCCGAGTAACCCTCGAGTCTCAGGCACCTCACTATCGGTTTGGATGAGTATATACGGTCATAGACCTCGCTGAATGTATGCATTCCACGTCCATCGGGTTCCTGTGAGTGCAGAGAAGTTGTTTTGTGATACTGGCGACTGCAGTTGGTCGGCAGTAAGACATCTAATAGATTTGATTAGGAATATAAGGCATGGGGGTGTCATCAAAACTGAAAAAAAAAATCACGTGATTAAATCACAACCCTTTAGTTATATCAATGAACTTGCAGGGTCACCAGCAGTCCGGTGGACGAGACGGTCACGGTCAACATGGGCACCGGGAACACCATAAGGCGGGGCATGAGTCCGCTAACAAGTGGGTCTACCACCACGGACAGCCCGCGAAGACGGCCAACTTGATCCTAATAGACCGCCGCCAGGACAAGTACTCGCACGGACCTCATTACTATGGCTAACGTAAACCTCGTTTCCAGCTCAAACTGCATTACTAAAGCTCCACTCTGAATTATGTTTACATCTTTCTCAATTTGTTTCTTATAGAGCTATATTGAATCCCCACACAACGTGCAAGCAGTCTTATGATTATAAAACGTACGTTATCTGTTCTGAATCTCTTATGTATATATAATATATTCTCTCATTGTACAAGCGAAGGCTGTTATTGCAAACTGATGCAATCTCAACAATTAAATGTATTAACTAATTGAATAATAGATTTATTTATTGTTTTATAATAAAAAAAAAATAGAACGATAATGTATTTTGTAATATTTTCTCTGTAAAACGTATCAAATTTTGTATGTATAAATATCGTCTTCGAGTGACAGCAGCGCGCACTGTGCCGCGAGGACGCCGGAGACGCGGTATCTGAGTTGTTCTATTCTATCAACAAGTAATGTTATTTGTTCACGGCACGTTGTATTTTCATAACAAATGAATGATATTAAATATAATTAATGAAACATAATGCTCCTGACACACACGTGATGAGTGATAACACCGTTTTATATGAATAATATAGTTTCAAGATAATACTGTATAGGTTAATATATTATGCTAAGTAATTTATTAGTATGTGACGTCAGAGGGCGGGGCGTGTCGGTGGCGCAGGGGATGGCGGAGGGGGGCTGGGGGTTATCTCAGTGTTCAGCTAAGCCGTGCCTGCACCTGCATAGAGAATATTAAACGTAAATTAATTTATAATCAGATTACGAAATAGTGAATGTACTCTCTTTGTAAATAAAAAATGTGTTTCTTGACATTTGTGATATGTAACTTGTTTTTATAATTCGTTTTACTAGTTGTGTTCCCGCGGCTCCGTCCGCGTTTTATTTCTCCTTTTTCTTCTGTACGTAATATATTTTTCTAAATTTTTATTTACAATAATATATTTTTTTTTTATTAATTTTGGTACTAACAGAAAACAAAGTTTCTAAAAAATTGAAACACGTGTCAGTAAAACTATCCATTTAATCGGAATGTGTTTAAAATTGTATGAGTTTCAGTTTTATCCACGGAACCCTAATTACTTCTCAAAAAAGTTGTCTAAGTTACGTCCCTTAATTTGAGATATTTGCCAAAAATGGTCGCGTTTAAATCGGTCTCGCCGCTCTGGTGATTAGCCGAAACAAACAGACAGGTGCTGTATATACTTTATAGAATACGATATTTTTTTTATTTGCACAAATGTTTAAACACAAATGTATTCAGTAAACTGTTGTTATTTTGTTATTACAATAAGACACTTTTTTTTATTGTGTAAATAATAAATGTTCTGCTTGAAAAACTGATTATTATAATCTGTTCGTATTTGTAGTTTGTACCACTGTTGTTGAAATAATCCCTCGCGTTATAAATATCAAACCAGAGCGGCATTTAATATGTTAGGAACGTTATAATAATGTACTGACTTAGTAGATAAGTTAACTGTAAACATACTCCGTAGTGAAGCTCGTATGGATTTTAATCCAACATTGGTTACAATGTTAGTATTATTTTATTGAAGTATCAGTAAGGTGTCGCCTCCTAATACTTGCTAGTAGGAAATATTTACGAAGTAAACATTCGTATTGGTTTAAACCGCAGACAGAAAGACATAATTCTTTTTTTAAATGGTTTAACCGAAAAACGTCTATTTCTGGACATATGTTTCCTTCAAAAATTGGGGAATTGTCATAATCGCCACGCTTGGTAGGTGGGTTGGCGATCACAGTAGGTATTTGTGATTCTCAGAGGATGTTACTTCCCATCTCCTGGTTTATTCCTTAGTCGCCTTTTACGACACCTACGAGAAGATATGAGGTGGTACTATTCTTAGCCTTACCATACTTTACAACTTTCCAATTTGGGACTAAAATATTCTATACGTATACATGCGTCACCAGCGACCTGTTATGACTACATATAAGTAAGTAAGATCTTCAGTTAATCACATTCCATTTATTGTGACGTCATATACTTTAAAAAAATTGAACTCAACATGTTTTCTGAAATTTTGTAGTTAGAATTTTAATTCATCAAAAACTGACTGAACTTCCCCCTCACAAAAATCCCGTTATCTAAAAAGCAAATTAAAATAGCTGATTATAGCGAGGTTAAATTGTCTTCATAGACTAATTTTGTAAGAGATTAATAACACTTTCAAATAAAGGGGTAAATATTTGGAGACTTTTCTCTGTCGCTTAACAAAGGATGCCTCTCTCTAATAAGTTAAAGTTAAAATAAGTTAAAACATCAACCTTAATCAAAACTCCGCACTCTTGATATTTAAAAGAGTCTTAGTAGAAGTGCCTCACAGTAACCTCGAGTCCCAAAACCAAGCTAATGAGGCTTAAAATAATCTGAGATATAAGTAGAGATAGAGCGACAGCACAACTTGGCAGTAAGGCACTGGTAAATACAGCCTACGGCAATAGGCCCGATACCACATTTTTTGGTAAAGGTATCGTACATACAATCATATCTATTCAGTAAAAAATAATAATTTTGAGATTACAAACAGACACATCAATTTTATTTATTAGTATAGTTATAGATAAGAATAAATGAGTATTTTGCTTTAACCACGTAACTTTTTTTTTCTCTAATTCTCAGGTGTAAAGCGAAGAGATATTAGACGTACATTTGTATTTCTTTGTAGGGCAGAAGTGCTTAATCCATTATTAAGTAATCAGTCAACAGGACAAGAGTTGGAAAGTTTTGTTGGCATTCGTACAACAACTTCGTTGATGGATATTAGAGTAGCGCAGAGTGTCAGGCAACGCCGCGGGCCAATACTAACGTCACTCACGAAACTTATTAATTTAAATAAATGTTAGGGCTCTTGCCCTTATTAAGGTTATTCAATAACGCTCCTGCAATGGAACCGAACTCAACATGTACTATATTGAATATTAATATATTTATAACGTTAAGAAAAATAAAAAACGTTTCATTAAGTTTATGAGATAGTGACTATATCAGTTTGATTTTTAAATAAAATAATATAAGGAATAATAGATTGACAAATCTAATTAATAAGGTGAGGGCGACTGTGCAAGTCACCAAGTAGAAGACGTTCTAATGAAAAAGCTTGTCAAAAGAACGCGTAGTCGAAAAGAAAACAAAGCTCTCATTAAAATGGATGAAACGAAAGATGTATGTCAGGATCGTAGCAGGTGGAAGGATGTAGTCTCTGCCTACCCTAATGGGATAGAAAGGCGTGACGTTAGGTATGTTGTATATTAGAAGTTAGAAGATATAACGTGTCTTAAATATAAAAACGACAAGACATAGATACACTGCCAACTATAAATCACACAACGTTCACACGTTATATTTTATAAGAACGTGACATCAGCATTGATACAGTCCGCGCTCGCAGACTGCCGAATCAAGTGACGCGATTTATTGACTCCCTTGTTTTGGCGAGACACACGGACTGTTCGACTGGCGAGCGCTTACATGGTTTTTAATCGCAACTAATAAAACAATTTTAATAATGTTATAGATTCATAATAATGTAAAAAGCATCTAAGTACACTAAGTCACGTCGTATGTCCGGGATGCGCTAGTGTATATCTCTAAGCTACCAAGAGAGCTACTCGAGTTACCCATTTATTTGCGATCGACAACGTTTTTAAACTACACCTTATCATCAGATGAAGTAAAATCATTGTGCCGATTTAATTATAAAAACTTTTATTAATATGTCGATTACCTATAAAATGAGACAATAACAAAACAGTGGAAAGTTGGCGTAAACGCCAGGTTAGTGCACAAGTGGTTATAAGGTACTGTTTTACATTTTTACAAGTTAAATTATAATTTTATTATACACATTCTGTTTTAAAAAAACTCACACATTTTACGTACAGACTTATATAAAATAACTTTTGCAAAATTATAATATTTGTGAAATTATTCATTATTAGCTTAATCGATTCATATTGATGGAATGTAGAAAACAAATCAAAAAATCTTTTTATTGAATATTTATTATTGAAATTGCATTTTTTATTGAAGCCATCTCAGTATGGAAGTTCAAAATTTAAGAAGTCTGCCTTTCAGTCAGAAACAAATATTTCTACCAGTATTTTTTTTTGAATTCTCAACCCCAAAAGAGGTTAAAAAGTGCACTTCTTTGTTAATTACAGGTTTAGAGCTGAAATAGGTAAGCTAAGCTAGATGTCTACGAGAAATAGTATGCTTGATTATAGCTAGAGATAATAATCGAAATATTGGTTGTTAAAATAAGTCTAGTCCGCATATAAGTAAATATTACTTTAAAAAAATATATTTAAAAGTTAATATTCAACAAATTAAATATAACACAAATTGTTATATAAAGTGTGAGAGAAGCATGACCGCATGCTGTACCATCGCAGCGTTCCGTGTGTCTCTCAAGCGGATACTACGGGTCGAGTAGTACATTATTGTTTGTCGAATACTCTGTAAAGCCGTCGTTATGATGCCGCGGCGAGTGTACGGCCTGAGCATCGCGTCGCTCGAGTGTCTGCGCGCTGTATCATCACTCACTAGCTTTCCCGTTCCGTTTTCATCTATATAGGTACGTATGTTGAACGTTCTGCGAGCGGTGTGTACGCGATCAGTGCTCTAGTGGACTCGTGTACCAGCCTAATGGTTTCCTTAATACACGAGTTTGAAATGCAGTGTGTAAGCTTGCTGCTTATGCAAAATTATTAATAAAATATTACTTTAATTATTAATTACAAGTGCTTGGTCGCTTATGATAAAGTAGACTCAATCCTATTTTAATTGCTAACTAAATAACAATGCAATAAACATGTGATATTAGGTATGGAAGCGATGTAAACATTCCACAAGAATATATTATGGTAAGCTTTATAATGTAGCAACGTTATCCAATTTAAATTGTTTTAGTTAAACTGCACTGAAAGGTTCCCTGGACAACGACACGCAGTAAATATGTAGGTGTAAAATAATTTATAAGTTGCAGCGCAATCCAAGCGGTATGAGGCGCGGCGGCGGCGCACCTTTATCTCCCGAGGGATGCTGCTCGTTGCTTACCAACGCATGAGCATAAATCATATAATAACATAGTTATTCTAACACGAAACACTAGTTGACACTTGCGTCAATTGATATTAACAAAACACATTTAGTATTATTCATTAACTTATTATGATAATATAACTATGCTAATCATAGCGAGTATCAATTAATTGGAATATGATGATGCGTGTATATAAATAACAAAGAAATACAATCTGAAACAAAGAACTAAGAGAGACAAACAATCTTGAGTTACAAATAATAAAATGTATTTGTCTTTACTATATACCCGCAAAAACTTGACCACAATCCCGCCTTGTGTTAAGTGGCGTTGCGGTTTTTGGCGGTAAATAAAGTAAGCCTAGTGGTACCGCTTCTCAAGTGATGCTGTTTTTTAGCGACAGGTTTTCAAACTTGAGGATAGTCGTTATGTACCGTACACAGACCAAACACAATCTTACTTTTTTTGGCTGTCTGTCTGTTTATTCCGCTTAATCACTTTAACAGCTGCACCGATTTTAACGGGACTCTTTATGGTAGATAGCTGAAGTTATAGGGCTCAACTTAGGCTACTGTTGTTTTTCGAAAGTAATTAAGATTTCTTGTAAAGAAATTAAAACTTCATCAAATCAAATTCAATGCACAATTTTACTGGCTGGTGTTTGAATTCGTGAGAACCGTCCTTGCTTTCTGTTAGTACCAACATCAATTTAGGAACAAAAAGTGACTATCAAAACATTATTTTCCAGTGATCATGTAAAAACTTGTTAATTGAAAAATATTTAAAACGCGAGCGGAGCCGCGGTCACACAGTTAGTTTAATATAAAATTATAAGTAGGACGTACATATTTTAATTTACTTCAATAGTAGTAGATAATTAACATGTTGGTTATGAGAAAAGTGTAAAAGTCTAAATCTTTTAGTAAATGAACGATTTAGTTTTAGTGCGTCGCGGTAGAGTCCCCCACTCGCGCCGCTCGTGCTCTCTCCACCGAGTACTTGCAACTCGATACGAACTTTATTTATTACTCTTTCAAGTACAGAGAATATATGGTTTTCATAAGATCATACCAGATAATTTTAAACTTGATCTTCTTGTTTCAATTACTATCATAAACAAGACATACAGTGTCTAAACACATTCATTTAATAAAATTAAGAACGTCCTAGAACGATTTTATTATTTAACTAAAGGTTGTCTGTCCTCGATTATGGCCGCGTTTGTTGTAAATCTTTAGTTAAAATTTACAAATACAGAATAATTTTATATAAATATTTTTTATTTTATTTGCGTATTTACATATAAATCAGAAAAAAGGGAAGAATGAGTAATCTTGTATTTATCAAATATTACAGAATTACCGTATGTTATTGCCATTGAAAATCATTAGAGAAGCTATAATCGTAAAACAGTTGATGTCGTATATCTATACGATGTCCGTTTGTTTGAACTGCGATATCTTATCAGATATTCGTAATTTATGCGCGTGAACTAATTATAATTTAATCAGTAACTATATCGAGTGATGGCGGAGGGAAATATACCGTGTAATTCTGAAAGTTGGGTGGTTTTTATTTCATCATATTGTGTTAAAATACATAATTATTGCGTAATGTCTTTTCTGTAAATGATATTCCTTATTCGTTATAGGCTGAAGTAATTATTGAGCTTGGGCTTTGTTTTTACGTAACTGTGGGATATTTACAGGCACGGAGTAAGTAATTTCGAAGTGATTTTTTAGTTCATTAGTTTAGCCGTTTAGCGTATGAAAGCCGCGTCGATTGCGTGGGCCTTCACCCTCACATGAGGGGTTTTTGGATTTCAAATACTTGAAATAATTTACTTGACACTATTACTTAAACTAAAATATCTTTTTATAATATTTTAGAACTATGTATCCGTTTGTATAGAAATAAATAAAAGGCTTATATTGATTACTTTATTTTGTAGACTAATAGAAATAAAATTTAGGAAACATAGACAAGCCTTTCATAGCCCTTCACAAAATTTATATGTACGCAGCCTATCTTATGTTTAGATGATGAATAAACTATGAAACTATTAAAATATACATTATATTACTCGGAGCGCCAGTACATGTAAAAACTAGACAAATATTATATAATAGCTTTTGTTAATAGTTTCAATTAACAAATTATGTAATTTAGACATTTCAAAAACAATTTTTACAAAGCATCAAGTTTTCACTTCCGTTGGCAGTCTCTATGGCTGCCTAGTTTTTTTTACTAGCTCTGTGCCCGCGGCTGCGCTCGCGTTTCATATATTTTTAATTATTTATGAACTCTAACTATTTTTCATTTTTTTTTTGCTACTAACATTAAGCAAATTTATTTCTCACACATTCAAATACTTGGCAGTAAAACTGTGCATTGATCGGATTTGATTCACAATTTAATGATATTTATTACGCGAAACCCTAATTATTTTCGAAAAACAAAAGTGCCCTAGGTTACGCGGAGTAACTTCATTTATCTACCAGAGAAAGTTCCGTCAAAATCGGTCTATACCAGAGATTACCCGGGGCAAACAGACATGATTAAAAAATATATATTTTGACATTACAAACAGACACTTCAATTTCATTTATTAGTATAGATAAATCATTATTTAAAGCGCAGGTCCAGCCCACACGTCCATAAACTAAGATATAATTCACTTTTACTAACGACCTCACTAGATCCTTAATTAAAATTTCTTGTAGTATGATAATGAGAGAGGTCGCGGATTCACTTGCTACCAATTCACTAGTACGACACGATGTCATATAAATTCATTGCTACTCCAGCAGTTGTCATGTAGTATGTAAGGTAGTTTTGTCTGTCCGTCTGACAACCCAAATTGTTAGAAAACACATAAATAAACTAATATTTTATTTTAATTTATTTACTATTGTAATTTGACAATACTTGTAGGTATACCATATTTTTCGTTGTATCATTCTCGGTGCAGATATAAAGATTATCTGCTTTATATCTGGCCACAGTAATTAATTTATTTAATAATGGGCATGGTGTACGATGTATTAATGTAAGCGAAGTCATGGACAAAAGTTAGATAAGCGGCTATCAACAATCGCCCACAAAAAACGTTATTATTGGTTGATTATCAAACTTTGTAGTAATAACTTCATGTTGCCATATAAGTTGAACTACCTATGGATTAAAGTACAGTTTATACATAAATCATAACGACATACTTAAAAAAAAAACATTTTTTTTTCACATTGCCAAAATTAAGTTGGAGTGTAGATAGCCGCTTGTGATTCTATACGACTCATATGGTACATGTCATGGGGATAATAATGAATTAAGTAATAAAGCATTAAACTGCGGGTTTATTTGACAAATATCAGAAGAATCTTTGAACATGTTAAATGGAAAAAAACTATTTTATAACTAATACATTCATACATACATATGCTCACGCCTGTTATCCCCGAAGGGTTAGGCAGAGGTGAAGTAGCGAACTACACCACCCACATTTCGCCGAGCTTAGTTCCGTCCCAGATGTGACAGGGGGCGAGCCTGTCGCCATATCGGGCACAAATTCCAAACTCCGGGATGATACTGAGTAGAAAAACCCAATATCACTTTACCCGACCCGGGGATCGAACCCGAGACCTCAGAACGGCAGTCGTATGTAATACAACTGCGCTACCGAGGCAGTTATAACTTATAAGTTATAACTAATATTCTAAACAAAAGCAATGGATACTTGGTGTCGTAACTCGTGGTCTCGTTGCGTTTCTTTATTTGCGGAGGCAATTCCGAGTAGAGAGGACACACTTACATGAGTGTTCCGCGTATAGACACATGTGGCGCGACTACAGAGAGTGTATGAGACGCAAGCCCGCAGCCGCCGACGGCGTCGCCTCGCTCGTTCCCTTCGCAAGCATTTCTTATAACAAATACTTATGCAGATCAAACTTAGATAATACTAAGGCTGGTATCTTTTATATTTATCTTAGATTAAGCGTTCGGGGAAATTATAACAAGCTATGCAGTTAGTAATCTTCTTTCGCATATGTGAGCTTAAATCTACTTCTATTAAATTTTTTATATCTATATATTAAATTATTTTGTAAACACTTATTTTGTTATTATTAATTACATAATTATTACTTAATTTTTTTTTTATTTTTTTTTTTATTAACGGTCGTAACAAGTCAAGCAGAACTAGGTCCGTGTCCGCATAGTTACCTCATAGTGATATTTTGGTTAAGAGTTAGGGCAAGTTAGAGTGAACTGATGTCAGAGCTTAAGTATTCTCATTTTAGTTAGATACTTGCAATGCTTTTACGACAATACTTAATTTGAGTATATTACAGTTGGGTTTATCAACTCACAGCTTACAGAACAGTCGTATTACCTTTCAATGAAGTATAGAGCAAGGGACCACGACAGCCAGACCTTTGTTATTTTATAAATGCTGACAGTTTGTGTACAGTGACAGATAACAAGTATTCAGTAATTTAGTGTAAAAAATTCATCTGAAATTCGTTGTAGTATAAAGGTCAGTTTTTATATTTTTTATTCGGAATAATATTAGAAATAACGTGGTTAATTACCAAAATGCATGGTTCCTCCCGCAGCCCAGCACCATTATACTATAGTAAATTGTAAGTATACTTTCGTTATAGTATAAAAGCTATATTACAAACAACACAAATGAAAACGTCTTCCATGATATCACTTTATTACAACTGGATCATATTTATTTCATAAACTGTACAAATAAATAGTATAACGTATGTTGTAAGTATAATAGTTTGCAAAAGGTTGCAATAGACCGAACGTTTTTTTATTATGATTCGGATAGTGTTTTGACAACAATTTCGCCTGATGATAAGTAACGATGTGGTCCAGTAAAATGGTAAACACATTAAGCTTATTGTACTAGTTTTCAAGTGATGCCTCCGAAACACACCTATTGGTATTTGGCGACAGGTTTTCAAACTTCAGGGTGGTAGGCATTATTATTAAATGCTCTACCACCATTCTAGGGTTTTCATACGACGTTTTCCTTTACCGAAAGCTCAGGCTCATTTTAGAGTTGGATAAGTAAGCTCAAATCTGCGTCCATTGACGCGTAATCCGGCCGCACCACCCGCTTCGTCATCATTGCTTCAAGCTGAAGGAACCGTCGAAACTCAAACATAAAAATCAGCTTTAATATTATAACGAAAGTATACCTTCAATTTAATATAGTTTTAGGGTGCCGGGCAGCGGAAGGAACCATGATGTCCGGTAATGAACCACGTTGTTTCTAATATTATTCCGAACAAAATATATAAAACTGACCTTTACACTATAGCGAATTTGAGGACCATGTGCCTAAGATAAGGAAAAATGAAATCATATACGATTTTTTCAAATAATTTAGCGATTGTATTAACTTTAGAGACAGGTCTATAATTTTGAATATTGTGCTTAACGCCAGATTTAAATATGGGAACTACACAAGAACCCTTCCAGACAGTTAGCATTACCCTAAATTTTAACGATTTATTAAACAGAAATGACACAGGGTAAGCAAGGCTATCTCGATAAGCCTTTAAAACAAAAACAAAGGTGGAAGCCCATCAGGTCCACTGGCCTCATTAGTGTCTAAGTTTCAAAAAAATATTTTAATGTAATTTCCGGAGATATTTGAATACAAGATAGAGAGATATTATTTTTTTTTTTTTTCTGAATTAATTGGAACGGATACCGAGTTATTCTTAACAAAATACCGAATTGAAATAATTATTAAACAAGTTACTTATTTCCACACCACTTGAAGACGATAAATTACTAAAGTATCAGTAAGTAAGGCATCTGTGAATTTTCTCTATTTCACGAATGACCAGAAATATTTACTATGTTTGCTTATTTTATATTCACAGTTCATGATATAATTTGATAATTATATCAAACTACTATGATATAGTAGGCACATTGAGCTAGTTCAATCAACTGAGAAAAGATGTAAGTTATATATTAAACCAATACCTTTCTCAAGGTATATACGTTATAAATACAAATGACAAAATTCTAAAAATCGGTCGAAGTTCACACACACGCACACAAAACACAGACACACAATTCACACGAATAAACTGAAAGCGTTTTTTTTTTTTTGGAAATCGATCAATGATAAGACTAATTCAACTACATCCTGTAAATTCTGAATAAATTTAAAGAGTATGTACTGTAAAATAACTGAAAAGTATAAATTCAAAATAAAAGAACTAGAGGATCGGATCCGAGAGCTCATGGCGGGTTAACTAAACATTTATAAACAGTTATCAACTGTAAAACATGGAAATGATTTTCAACTTATGTAATAAAATAGTTCATTATATAAAAAATATATTCTTAACAGACAGTCTGACATAACATTTTCTAGTTTCCATATTGAAATAAAGTCCTTATCATAAATTTTTCGTAATGAAATAAACGGTAAATATTATAATAGATAAATAGGCGGAGATAAATAGGAGGTTATGAGCGCGTGGGATAAGCACCGCCCGCCCAGCCGCTCGGCCGCCCAGCCGCCCAGCCGTGGGACCCGTAACGTGCGTGTATATAACCAGTGCGGAGTGTAGGCTAGCGCGCAGTCACTCGCCGGTGAGGCGATACTCTCGCAGGCTCCCTCGCGCGATACCTTCATCTCGATACAAGTTCCGTCGTAGAAACTCTCCCGTCAACTGCAACCTAACTCCTCAGGTTAGTATCCTACATACATTCTATGGTATTTTGTCATTTCTACTCTTCTTCTCAATATTTTTTCAGCAAGGAATAATATACATATTATATGTTTTGTAATAAAAAAAAATTGATTAAAAAAAATGATTTGGTTAAAAATGGCATTAAGCAAAATAATTTTTCTAAATGAAGTAACCAAATGAAACGAATAGTTTTCTTATAGTCCTTTATTTTGTAAAGTTCCTTGTAAATATATATTTATTTTCAATATAAGAAAAAATATTTTTTTTTATGTATTTATAACCAAACTTAATGATTATAAGTTAAAAAAAATTTTGATACTAAGCTTATTTAAAAAAAAAAACAATAGAAGGTAAATGAACTCGTTTATTTTGTTTAACGCTTGCATATTGACAGGTTAGTTTTATATTTATGACATCTATGCTATATAAGTTATTCAGTAATTTTTTTAATGTCCTGTAAACTAAATCGTTAAGTAATGGTTACTAATTATTACATTTTAAAACTTTTCCAATTACATACACATATTAAGCCAGTAAAATACCTAAATAATGGTTATATAATTTCTGCAAACAATCATGTTCACACAAATATCACAGGAACCATATTATTCAAGTTGTGGATGTATCCATTACATCTACTTAAATCAATATAATATCTCAGTACAGTTTTAATTGTTACTTTCTGTAGTTCGATATATTTGTTGTACAAACAACGCGTATCGCGTTATGTCTTAACTGTTTATATCTTTACTGTTTTGCTCTCGATGTTGTATTTTTTATTTTATTTTATTGGTGATTTATTTACTCAATTATTATATGCATGACGTAACTTATAGCACTATACCTACTATTTTTTTTTTGTTATGTAATTTCTTTTTTTACCATATAATTTATATAAAAAATTGTTTACATGAGCTGACGTTTTGAGCTTGTTATTTGTGCCTATAATTGAGGTGGCATCTAGCGCGCCTGTAATGCCAATGTAACTTATAAATTATGTTGATGTTCACTTTGTTGGTATAATAAATAAATAAATAAATGTGTTCCTCTTACCGGATCAAACAAAATATTCTTGTTTATATCAATAATAATTTACAAAATCTTATTTATATTAACCCCTTGAGCACTAACTTGGCGTTTACGCCAGCTTTTCATTGTTTTCCTATTGTCTCATTTTTTATGTGTAATTGACATATTAACAAGAAACTATACCTTTTGCATAAATAAAAATCTATGTATGCTTATCTTCTAATTTATACCTTTGAAACTTTTGTGAGATATTCTGCAGAGCCCGGAGAAGCTAAATTTTTTTACCAAGTGTCATTGCAAAGCGTGCCGGGTTCATCGAGTTTATAATAAAAATAAATAAGTTAAGTTAAAATAAATATTTAAAAGTATTAAAACTGTTTAAAAACAACGAGATCCAGTAACGTCTAATTCTAGTTAATCAAATAACACGTATTCTTATAAGAGCTATGTGAAAATGAATGACGTTGCGAAGTTGATGAAACTCATTCGACAAACAAACAGGACGTAGAAACAGAACAACTAACTTGTACGTGTTGTTATACAGTTTCCATTCCATAAAAGCCGCTCGGAGCCGACGGACATTTGGAACGCGAGCTGCAAAGCTTTGCAAGGATAAAGAGACTTGTCACCTCATTCTTCAAACGACGACTCGTTTGGAAGTTAAATAATGAGATCGCAAAAATTTTATAAGAGTCAATTTCACCTCAAATTGACCAATAGTTAGAATCGATCCTTTTCCATTTAGACAAATTTGTCAGAAGTTTTCTTTTATCATATTATGAAGTTCTGCCAAAGGAAAAAATTGAAAAATGTTTTTTTTTTAAGATATTCATAATTGAAAAATTCGATATTTTCAAATTTTTTCAAATGCAGAAATGAACATGTAGTGTTTTTTAGACGTTCATAAGCGCCTTCTTAGGGCCTAAATTGAATAAATAAATTTTGATTTTGATTTTGATTTTGAACCATAGTTCATGTTAAAGAGGATACTTAGGATTTAAAAAAAAATTGACAAAACATTTTGAAAATCCTTGTACTATTAACGTGTGGTGACGGCCAAGATTAGCACCACATCTTGCCGTGACTGACCTAAAAAGCGAATAAGGGACAAACCAGAGGATGGGCTCAGCATCTTCGGACTACCACAAATACCTGACTGCAATCGCCAACTCACCTGCCAAGCGTGGCGATTATGGCCACCAATCACCAATAATGGAAAAAAGCAAACAAAAATATTTTGTAATAAAATACAAAACTTAATATTTTTGAAAAAAAAACACAGTTCCAAAATCTTTTAAGAATAGTTTAAAGTATTTAACAAAAAAAATAACAACCAAAATTTGATGCTCATCGTCAATTTTGACGATTTTCAAAAATTCAACATTTTATAATTTGGAGTTTTTTCAGTTTTTTTTATAAAAAAAAATATTTTTTGTATCCCCAAGTGTCTTCTTTAAAATGATCTGTGGTTCATTTCTGTATCTATAACCGTTTTTGAGATATTTAAAAGATAAGATTGAAAAACTATAAAAAATATTGAAATTTTTAATTATGAAAAAAAATAACATTTTTATTTTTTTTCTTTGTGAGAACTTCGTAATATGTTAACAGAAAACTGTTACCAAAAATTGCCCAAATCGAAAGGGTTTGATTCCAACTGTTGGTCGGTTTGAGGTGGAGTGACCAATATAAAAGAAATAAATTTATTTATGAAACTTTAAAAGCTAATTTATAACTTTTAATGCTGTTTCCGATGAGTAGAGTCTCGACTTTTGACATGAATTTTCTCTTGATATTATTAAGAGATAAAACCACCTTTTGTCCTAATTCTAACGTACTGGGAGCGCGTTACTGAATCAAAAAGGGTAACTTCATGTCAAGCGTCCAAACTTACAGTATATATATGAATATAGCAAAATAAAATAGTTTAAAGCATTGTCTCCCTCTGTTTATAAATAGGAGGCATTATCATGATGGGTTAATAGGACGGGGTTCTCACAAGCGTGGGGTAGTTTCTATCCAGCTGCTTTCAATAGCACTATACCATACCGCTAAATGATGTATTTCCACCGGTTGATACCGGAATGCGAAACTCCCAAACGTGCCACCATGTGAACGAAACCCCTACAACTAACTTCGCATTGTGACAGTTACAGCCTTGGTGACTGTCACCGTCATCTCCTATCAGTCCAAACTGTTCTTAAATTAACCAGTATGATAAATACAAAGTATATTTTTGTCACGTATGATTTTATATTTCTTTATTTAATACTAGCTGTGCCCGCGACTTCACCCGCTTTGAATTCAGACATCTATCTGGATGCAATATAGGTTATTACCAAATTTCATCGAATTCGGTCAAGTAGTTTTTTGCGTGATTTGCGAAGAACTTAATATACAGGTAGACTATTTTTTATAAAGTGTCGAAATGTGTTCTGTAGGCTTTTCTGAAGGCCCGCATAGTATTTTTTTTTAAATATCTGCAATGTATAGATTTCGCCTCGTTAGTCTTTTATTATAAGTATAAATATCAAAGGTTTATGTATCCTTCAAAAGAACAAACATTAAGTAGATCGGCGACCATTACTCTATGTAGCGGCGACACACACACACACACACAAACATATATACCACCGTAATACAAATAACCACAAAGTTCCCAACAACAAACTTACCTGATATAAACGCACAGAGAACAATCATATTATTATTTCCAAGTTGGACAAATTTATATTTAAGTGAAATAGGGTCTGGTCAAGTATTACGTTAGCACAAATGTGGAGCGGAGGGAGCTAGTCTTTGCTTATTCTACACAGAGGACGTAAGCAATGTTTACTTTATTTACTTCTCCTTACTGACGCAAATTTCGTAACCATGGGAGGGGGGAGCGTTGCTTACCATTGTTGAGAAAGTGAGTGAAATAATCCAATTTCTGCTTAAGTTCTGCTTAAGTAATGTTGTCAGTTACAGCCTTCTGTCGTCACATTGTCGTGCCTCACGTTCAGGGAATATTAAGTTACTTTTCTGTCTCTATGTGATAGCAGGTCGCGCTCACTCGCGGTGCATGCATACGCGATCCCGTGTCTGCTCCAATTAGGTGGCGGGAGGTACCGGGGGGTTTAGTGGGTAGTGGTCAACGGCGCTTCTCGCCGCGAGTCCCACACTAATCCTGTGTGACAGCCTCTCGTGCTTTCGTGCGAGAGACTGTCACACATCTTCGTTTCGTTTCAGTCAGATCTGGAAGGGGGGGTCCCTATCAGATCTGGCTGGACGGCTAGTGCGTAAATGCATTCCCCTCGAAAAAAAAAAAAAAAGGTCACGCTCACTCCACTCAACCTTGTGATAAGTCTCTGTATACTTGCGTATTTGTTACTAAACCTCGGACGAGAAAAACAATCTCTCGATTATCTAATTAACGTTTAATATAGTCTGTGTTTATGTATGATCATGAAACATTTCAAAAAAATACAATGGAAACGACAACATATTGTTTTCATGAGAGACGCGTTTCTAGTGCACACCCAATTTCTTTTTTATAAATTTCACAGTATTCTCAAGTCAGATAAATTATTTGAAATTATTTTAACTTACTAGTTTGTTCCTTTAGAAACGATATAAGTTATGGTTGGAATGACATCCTTCTTATCGTATCCATCACCTTTTTAACCCTGTTAGTTTAAGGACTTATGTCGATTAGGATATAAAAGTTCCTTTCGAAGGAACAGTCACAAGACACGCGAATTAACCGAAATGATTAAAAGTACAAATAGGCAGTTATTTAATGGTTTTTTATCGAGAACTTTCTGTCGGTTGTCTTTAAATACACGTACTGCCTTCTCTGGGCGTCGCTTTAGTCTCTATAGCCTAAGCTCTTCCCACTCGATTGGAAAGATGTCACGTCAACTTTCATTCAGAAGGTTATTACATTGTGCTTGTACTTACTTACCTGTCTGGTAGCTTAGAAGTTATTTCAATACATACTTTATATTAAAAACTAACTTAAATTACTTTCTAACTCCAGTTTAAAATAATCGAATAATAAAGTCACGTATGCTGTGTAGAGAGCCCCGAGGGGGAAAAAGCCTCGCAAAGCGGTCACCGGTTCAATCACGAAGTTGTAAAGATAAACTAGAAAAGAATCTTATACAAACACATCACATGCGAGGGTGAGTGAGACGGATGTAGCGAGAGGGAGCGAGAGGAGGAAAACCGACGATACACTTATAACTTATTTCTTCTACGTATACGTTAATATTTTTATTTAAGTTTTTTTTCTATGAATAATTGAGTGTGTGGCTCTCGTCTCCCCTCACCCTCTCCGAACTCCGTCCGCGTCCCTCTTTATATCAAATTCTTTTGCTTTGTGTACAAGATGGAAAGATTATTTATTACATATTAAGTTACATACATTATGTACTTGAACCGGTGATGGCTTAGTTGCTAGTGCAGTCGGATTTCACGGCAATGAACGCGGGTTCAAACCCAATCCAACTCTAAAATCAGCCTGAGTTTTCGGTGAAGGAAAACATCGTGAGGAAACCAAAGCATGGTGGAAGGGCATCTTAACAACGACTGACTGGGGGTAGCTACACACTCAAGTTACAAAAACTTGACTCCAAATACATGTGGGTTCCGGCAGAATCGCTTGAGAACCAACATTTCTAGGCTTAGTTTGTTTCCTATCCTGGACCACATCGTCACTAAACATCAGGTGAGATTGTGGTCAAAGCACTAAGCCTATACCGTGTAAAAAAAATAATGGTATGCCCTCTTATACCAATAAATGTATTCATAATAACGATAATTTGTAATTAGATGATGACTAACCTCAAGATGAGCACTGATGCTTTAACCACAGTCTCACCTGATGTTAAGTGACGATGTGTTCCAGGATGGTAAACACACTGAGCCTAGAGGTACCGTTTCTCAAGTGATGCTGCCAGAACACACCTACTGGTACTTGGCGACAGATTTTCAAACTTGAGGATGGTAGCTACCCAGTCGGGTATTTAATAATACCTAAATTAACCTTTTCTAATGAAAATGCCCTACCACCAAGATATGGTTTCCTCACGATGTTTTTTTTTTCACCGAAAGCTCAGGGTTATTTTAGAGTTGGCTTGGGTTTGAATCCGCGTTGACGTGAAATCCGACCGCAATACCAACTAAGTCATCATCGCTTCTTTCGTTTAACAATAGTAAGCAAAGTCTTACTCTTCCCCCCCCTCACCTTCCCTTCACTCTCCACACACTTAAAAAATAAATTAATAAGTAAATGTATTGGTTACGTGTTCAGTATTTAGTCCCTTTGCAGTTTACGTAATACTTGAATGGTCCCGAATTCACATTTCTGTCAACAATGAAGTGTAGGCGCGTGTCAATATAACAGGCGCGATACACAAATTGTGCATTAAAACTAATTCCGCAAACTAATAAGTTCACAATCAGTGCAGTATCACTCGCGGAACGGACGTTATCGCGCGGGTGATAACGCGCAACATGGACGCGCACTCGGGTTTATCTACAAACACAGCGGGGGCGATGCGTGGGAAAATATACATATTTCTAAACCTAATAATTAGACTACTATCACCTAACTAACTAATCATGTTAAGATCATTTGAGATAGAGATCCACTGGTAATAGGCACATGAAATTAATAAGTTACGTGTGTTAAATATAGATATTTTTTTTAATATACTTACAAAATATTAGTGGTTTCGCTCTTGGCAGTTATTATTTTATTGTTATTTTTTATCCATAATATCATATAAATAACTATAATATAGAAATGTCTAGGATTAAAGCAATTGTGCAACTTTTACTTAAGTATTGAGCACTCGTGTACTGACATAATATTAAAACTTGAAGTTTGATCATGGTAGGGTTTAGCAAGGGTGCCCCCCGGAATGTTGACCGATGGGTCATGCCTCCCTTCGGGGGGGGGGGGGGGGGCGAAGAGGTGGGGTGGAGAAGTATTCTCCCCCATCCCCATTGGGCCATTGCACGGGCGAGGCCCGGTGGGTTCGCCGCAGGGGGGCGAACGGCGCGGTGGCATGCAGTGCAATCCCGTATCGCCCCCATCCCAAATGCGGCGGACGGCCCCGGGGGGTTTTAGTGGGTATTTCCGGGCGACTCTCGCGCGGGTGAGTCCCACACTGGCACGGAGTTCGTCCCTCCGTGCCCCCTTACCCATTGCATTGGGGGACTGCGGTCTCACTAATGCAATGGGTAAGGGTAGTGCGTAAATGCATTTTCCTCCGAAAAAAAAAAAAAAAAAGGGTTTAGCAAGGGTAAATTCCGTACATCGTTTTATACAAGTAACGGTCAAGTCGAGGTTCGTAACACTTTGGTGCCCTTGTACTACTTCTTTCTTAAGGCGGTATTAGGGTAGAGTAGGGAAAGGTTTTAGTGGTTAGTGTGCGACGATCAGAGCAGCCATTTTTTCTGCGTGGTAGCTCCGACCGCAGTGTGAGTCCGACATAACCTCCGTGGCCCCGCACCGAGCCTTGTGCGTAAACGCATTTCCTCCCTACCGTTCTAAACTATCTCTTTGAGATGAGTGTTTTAAAACCGTTCACCCCAAAGTTCAGTCGAGCTGTTCAGTCTCTGCCGGTCAACAACATTAGCTAGTTTTAAAAATAAACCTGGAATCTGAATAATTTCCAACAGTACATTAGTATTGATTGATGGTACGAGAGGTGCGTGGGGCTCGTTGAAATCTTTTGCTTCAGATGAGATCTCTTATCTGATGCACGCTGACGATAATATTTTACAGCGAAAACTTACTCCAATAAAAAAAATGAAAACGTTATCTGATTTGAAATCATATTAAGCAAAAAAAATACTGCATGTGTAATATCAAGTGTGTAATATTGTAGGGAGCAAAGGAATGTCGGCTTATCGTCATGGTTTGACCGAATCCTACGAGCGATATCGAATACCAAATAGTCGTATTTAATATTTAGGTATTTTATGTTCCGATGCGGGAAGTCCTTTGAGAACATGTTTTATCCAACTATAGTTCAGCTCGGTGGCGCAGTTGTATTACTTACGACTGCCGTTCTGAGGTCTCGGGTTCGATCCCCGGGTCGGGTCAAGTGATATTGGGTTTTTTCTACTCAGTATTATCCCGGAGTTTGGAATTTGTGCCCGATATTGCGACAGGCTCGCCCCCTGTCACATCCGGGACGGAACTAAGCTCGGCGGAATGTGGGTGGTGTAGTTCGCTACTTCACCTCTGCCTAACCCTTCGGGGATAACAGGCGTGAGCATATATGTATGTATGTATGTATAGTTCAGCTCAAGATAATCATTTTCTGGTCAAGCCAAGTCTATTTAAAATTTCTATGAAGTAATTTCAAAATTTCGATAAATATTAGTGAGTTTTATTTATTTAGTTTTGTAGTAACTAGTAGACGTCAAATAAAACATTTATTTTAATGATTGTGTAGTTAATTAATAACACCTGAGGTCCAGCGATCCAGCTGTGTCTGAGATAGGAACATTGAGTCATACCTTGACAATTGAATTAACTTCTAAATGCATACAAAAATAGACGACAATATCTCGTTTCTGCTAACAAGTATAAAACATTTTTTAAATTCATTTCAGTGCTATCTTGTGCCTTTTCTATACAATAAATTAAATTAATTATTAAAATCCTTGACATTTACACACCCAATAATCATAAGTCTAAGAAATTGCTAGTAACTTGTCTAAAGGAGCCATAAATAATATGAAGACGTGGAAAATGTATTTAACATTATAGAATAATATAAATTAATTCAATGGTTTTACTTACAGATACAATCAATATTAATGGTTAATTAAAATAGTTTATTGCCAGTTTTTATTCTTATTTACCCCTTGAACACTAACCTGGCGTTTACGCCAGCTTTCCATTGTTTTCTTATTTTCTTTCTAGTGTTTCATTTTTATGGGTAATCGATATATTAAAAGGAAAAAAATTGTAAAAACAATGTTAGCTTAAGTTCGCAGTATTGTTGTATAACTAAGTACATTAACTTTCATTCAAAAATAATACTAGATTATATAAATAAGTGAGTATAAGGTATTATAATAACGGGATAGAATGTTACGGGAAGACACTAGAGACGTTGGCTCGGCCTAGTTCAGGAGCCGGGAAACACTGATGTAGTTCGTACATTAAATTTATTATATAAGCATTATTAATTCCTTACATATTCATTCAATAAAGTTATTAATATACGCCAATGTTCTTAATTAATGTACAAATTAAATTAGCAGGTTTTAAAATCGGTTACTATTAATTTTGATTTTTTTATGAAAATAAAAAGATATGTTTTCGGAATAAGATCACGATGAAAATGGAGTTTAAATATATGACATAAAAGGTTATAGAAATAGTTATTTTAAACATACAATTAGTTATTTTAAAATGAAGCGAATATTATTCTATTCCTCACCTGTCAGCTCTGATGATCCCTTTGCAGAATATTAAGCATAACGGTAAGCCCTCGAGTGACCGATAAGTAATTCAAACATTGATTACGTATTCCGAAACATTTGTTTATAATTCGCATTCCAAGTGCTTCCACTGGATCCCAATATACATATCAATGAAATCTTCCACAAATTATTCCGTTCTATAGATTTACTAACGTTCTCTCATTACAAACCAACTCGTTGTGTATTCACAAAAGATGTTTCTTACTAATAACTATCTAATCAAAGAGAACTGAAATTATTTACTACAAATATTATAAGAATATTCAGATATGAAAAGCTTGACACTAATCTAAGATGGTAACTTACCTAGGACCCAATTATTAAATTTTTCCTCATTAATATTATCAACTCGCTCTACACTAGTTATTTATAAAGTTGGTTCTGAACTTCTTATATATTATTCCTTATATTTATATATGTAGGTACTTTATAATTTTCTGGTGTGAGGTTTTAAAGTCTACGTCTCCATTGCTGATGTGTCATATTAATTTAATTTAATTGTAAATTTTTGCATATGAGATTCGAGATACTGATGATAAATTATTCTAGAGCGCTCAATGCTGAGTCATTCCTGAGTTCGAACGATATGACAACACAAAATACCACCGAGTTGTATAAAAAATCAAAGTTTAAGTGTGTTTTAAATGGGATATCTTTTCACGCTCTGGGAGACTACTTAGAAGTAATACAATAAAGATAAAATATGACATGAAGGACTCAACTTTTCAGGGTTTTTTTTTTACAAAATTCTGTCAAACAAGAAAAAAATAATAAGTCTTTTTAAAAATCACGCTAGGATTTTGATGCACTCAGTCAGTTAAATATATTTTCATTGAGGGTCTATATATTCTAATTAAGTTTATATGCAAGTTGGAAAAAAAAACTCGTGACAAAATCAATTTGCGTGACTTACACAGGATAAATCTTAAGCAATACTTCAAACTTGTATGTACTATTATAGAATTTACTCGATAATTGTGCTTCTGTAATAGTTCTTGAAAACAAGTCACATTAGCGTGTCTTTATCTAACGCAATTGACTCACGCTCTACATTCTTTTAAAATCTTAACTTAATATTACAAATGGAAATCTGAGATGGCTTGTTACATTTGCACGCTTTAAAAACTCGCCCGTTCATCACAAAATTTTGCACACAGAGGCACAAAGAACATGTGTTACATACAAGGCAAGACGAAATGTATACAAGTATGTAGAAATACTCGAACTTAAGTACAAGTACAAGAAAACAAGTCGCTGGTTTACTCTAAGGAAAATTATGCCTGTACTTTCATTATTCATACACATTTTAGAAGGTAGTATGATGACACATTGAACTATTCATTTTTATATGTATGTATGTATGTATGTATGTATGTATGTATGTATGGTAATACATAATGGAACACCTTTATCTTCATGTTACGAGAGATTTATGTAGGAAGAACGTGGTGTTTTCATACAATTATCATTGCAGATAAGGGATCCCAGGAACCCTTTCGCGTTGACTAAACAGTACGAGCTCGGGTTTACGTCTCGTTTCACTAGTTCACATTCTGATAAGTGTCAAATCAAATCAAATCACAAATTTATTTATTCAATTTAGGTCCTAAGAAGGCGCTTATGAACGTCTAAAACACTACCACCGGTTCGGAAAACAACCCAGTCGAGAAGAGCGCAGGCAAGAAACTCGATCTGGTTCTTTTTTTTTTTTTTTAAATATCATTTTTTTTTTTTGTGTCATATTTAAAACTATACAAATCGTAGTCTTAATAATGTTAGCGGAAGCACAGAGATGTGAGTTGGTTCCAGACATCACTATCGTTCACGTAATGATCCACCCTGTAATAACCTTTTGAGATTAAAACTTGCTTGACATAATACTTGAACTTATTGTCAGGTAAATCGGTAATGTTACTTGGGATCTTAGTGTCAGAACTAAATCAACTATTTGGCGAGAAATATTCCATCTTACTTAGTTTACTATATACACACCATTATATGTATCAATATCGTTAGTGAAGTATCCTGACCCATGATAAGGAGCAAACTATAGAAAATAAAAAGGATATTGTGTGAAGATTAAAAATTACATTAACTGGGTCTTAACCAGATCGGAAGCGTTTTGAAGATAAATTTACCAATTAAAAATTGTTTCTTGTTCGTCAAGTTTAGCTTAGTTACTATTTTTATATTTTTAACCGTTAAAGTACGAACTTGGCGTTTAGGCCAGTTCTATTTGTTTTCCTGTTGTTAAATGTTTCTTGATATTTGAGCGATTAATTACTTTTTTTCAAATTCTAGTATTTCGTATTCGTATGACGTGGACAATGGAGCTTATTACACTATAAATGGCTATTTAAGTATATTGTTGAATTAATTTACATGTTTCTTTGTTGCACTAAATAAAGAAATAAAAAGAAAGGCCGTGGTCAAAAGTATCACTAACCGAAGAGCACGTATGAAAGTGCTAAAGAAAGTAGAAGAAGCGAAAGACGTGTATCAGGATCGTAGCAGATGGAAGGATGTAGTCTCTGCTCTTAAGAAGAGAGACGTGATGTTACGTATGTATTTTTATAGGTTTAAATTGAAAGTACTGTTTGCTTAATTCATAAATAAAATCATAAATAGCCATTATGTACAGAGTGAGTCGTCTGAGTTGGCTCGGTTCTGTCGTAATGTTACAAGTATTAGATAGAGACTGGTCCCTCGAGGCACACCATGCCTCACCGCGGCGAGCGCACTCTGACACCTGTCAATATTTATGAATATGATGCCGCTGTAATTGAGTTTGTCGACGTCTACAACACTTACTTATTCATTGCTATTACTACATTTTAGTAACTCGATCGTTAAAACCCTTCAAGCTTCTACGAAACATTATAAACATAGCTTTAAACCTTGACTTCGTCCAAACAAATCGTTTACCACGTGATTTTTTCAAAGCGATGTAATGTTTTTAAACCTCCATGGAACATGTGCAATATATGAGAGTCGGCTAAAATCAAACGCTAATTGATTTGTTTACAAAACTTTTTAATTAAAAACAAAATAGAATTCAAAAGAAAATACTATAAAAATCCACTGCAATGGTATACGCAAATACTTGAATAACTTTGGAAACAAATATATGAAACACGTGTAATTTTGTCTATAATATTCGAGGTTTGCTCTCGATCCACTGATTAAATCCTGACTTAGTGACAATGGGACCAACTCGAGAGTGTATTTCATCGAATTAAAAAAATCACAAACCGGTCCACAATTGAAGGAGAAATCGCGTAACAAACGGACGAATTGAAAACCTCTTCATTTTTTTTTGAAGTCGGCTAAATATATAGCGGATTTTAAAATGCAGTTCCGTTTTTAAATTTAGATTAATTAATATAAACGAAGAGTTTGTTTGGGTTCCATATAAAATGAAGTTTATTTTATGAAGTATATGTGACGGCGTTTTAGACGACTCGTATATATGTAAAAGATAATGAATTACAAAACCGTGTTCTGTATAATACAATTGTATAATCAGAAGGAAATTAATGATTAGCTCGTAAGAAGATGAAACAAAGTTTTCAAAGTACTTATTAGTAAGAGCCGGGGCCTGTCGAAGCGTGTTTTTCCGAACGTAATGTTCCCGTTTGAGTTACCCGACTCCTGCGGGGAATTCAAAACGATATTACATTCTGATAACTTCACGCTAATCTTGTTTCAGGGCTGCCATCGTACCGACATATTATACTACGCATTGTATGTTTTATTTTTATATTGTAAATACTACCTTCGGCTTATTTTTTTTATTTAAATGTAGTTTTTTTTTTTAGAACATAATATACCATTATTCTTCTTTCCTAACTAATACAATTACTAATATAATTGCTTAATGAGATACATTATTATTTCATTTAAATTTCGAAGTGACAGCCCCTGTATTCGCGCGCGACTCACCGACATCGCTCCAAACGATGTCAATTACCATCAAGTACAATTAGATTGTCTCTAAACATTATACCTCAGTAGTGTTTGAGAGTCGCATGCCCCCCCCCCCTACACCCACGGTCCCTAAGGGGTACGACAATACCGCGTCGAGCTTTCCGATCATTCAAAACTCATTGTCATTGTTACACTTACAGGATCATTTCAGGCTGAATACAATTCGATACGACGGGGAGGTCCGTATCGACTTTATTTAAAATAACGTTTTCTACTTTCATATAATTAACTCGTGTAGGATGAGAAAATGTCGCCAATGGTAACGTTATCATTGTATTAATTAAACATCACTGTATATTTTATTAAAACCTGTGTTTGTGTGTCAGTGTTGCCAGAACTGTTTATTGTGCTAACCGTTCGGAAACTGGATGAAATTAGTAAATGTTTGAGAATTTCAAAATGAATCTCGATACAGGCTAAGACTTGAACCCGCAGATATGAGCTCGTTATTAACAATTTGACCAACAAAAGTTTTACTGTACTATATTACTTTATTAGTGTGATATTTTTTATCAAACTTCATGTAAATGTCTGAGTATAAATTGAATAACTAGTACTATCACAAAAATGTTTAATTATAAAATTGTGTGTAAAACTAAATTTGTTTTACTAAACAAGACGCAATACAATTTTTCCAAAAAGTTTTTCACATCGTCAATAGATTCAATAATGCAATTTTCCGATAACACTGGTCCAGAGATATAGCGAGATAGATAGAGCCTTCCGTTGCCGGCCGGTGCACTTCCTCCTTGACTTTTCCTATCGGCTGCTATCATTTCCGGGAACGAGTGCCTTCACTGCGTCTTAGAGATGAACTAGAAACTTTATAAACTCAGAAAATGAACTCGCATAATTGGAAAACCTTGCGTAATCCTAAAAACATTAATTATTAATGGATACATTTTTAAATATTATTGTGAACTCTTATACCAAATGTTATATTCTATTCTTTACTGGTTTTATACCACATGCTAGCAAATAAGCTAATATCTTATTTATTGGTCGAGGACACCATCGTGTGCCACTGTTATTAATTTGTCAATTCATTCAACTTTGTGATTTCGTATGATTATTTGTGATAGATTCGAATTATATGTTCCATAGTGATTTCAAGTTGCATTTAAAGGCTACGTAACCCTTACGTGACGGTGATTACGTAAATCCGTTTCGCTTACACATTTTTTTATTGCTTCAATGTTAAGAGTTTTGTATGAAACCATCACTTTTGTTGTGTTGTGTTTTTATTTTTTCATTTAACAGATGTTATAAATAAACGTGATCTTGTCTTCGGGAGGTTTGTGAAGTTTCAGGGGGCGACGCGGTGCTCAGGGGGCGACGCGGTGCTCAGGGGGCGACGCGGTGCTTGCGAAAGCCACCCCGTGTCGCCCCCATCCCAAATGCAGTGGACGGCCCCGGGGGGTTTTAGTGGGTATTTCCGGGCGACTCTCGCCCGGGTGAGTCCCACACTGGCACGGAGCTCGTCACTCCGTGCCCCCTTATCTATTGTATTTGGAGCACTTTGATTTTCCAAATACAATAGATAAGGGTAGTGCGTAAATGCATTTCCCCCCGTCAAAAAAAAAAAAAAAAAAAAAAAAAAAAAAAAAAAAAAAAAAAAAAAAAAAAAAAAAAAAAAAAAAAAAAAAAGTTTGTGAAGTTGCTAATTTAATTAGTCAAACGTGAGATATAGTTTATATCTATTTTGTTGTACTTTATTAATAATAAAGAATTTTTATAACGGCGTTAAACCAGATGTTCGTGCGCGATGTCGTTGACTAACATAATCATGTTTACACGAACATCAGACACGACGACAATAAACTCGTTTGTCTCTGGGAAATTTTATTCTTAACCGTGTATAGTGTTGTTGGCGGGTCGAGTGCTCGTAAAACAATAGACTTGCATGTCTTTGTGCCTGTTCACATAAACGACACGCGTGTTGCATAACTAACGCGTGTGTTGCGACCTCGCGCATTTGTATAGCGTTTTTTAAGACGCGCGGCTTTATTTTATCTTAATATACGTATGGCTGTAAAGAATCAGCATTCTGACCCTAAACTCAACTGATAAAACCGAGGCAAAAGGGCTGTACTGGTTTTTTAAAATTTTACAATTTAATTTTACAATTACTTTTTAATTTACAATTTAATTCAATTTTAATTTTAACTTAGTTTAAATTTTAATTTATAATTGAGATCCAGATTCTAACTTTATTAATTTTATTATTTTATGGTAATTTATATATTTGAAAGTAGTTTAATTTTAATCTGAATTTTAACCTATAATTGAGATCCAGATTCTAAATTCATTATTTTAATTTATTGTAAATTTTATCTTTAATTTTAAATTTGATTTCATTTGATTTTGATTATTCAATTTTAATTCTATTTTTAGATTTAAGCGATTATCATAAGATTTTGACACTGTTGTGTAGTACAATTGGGAAGTCATATGATTTAGATACAGACGAAAAACAGACTATTAAAAAAAAAAAAAAACTCAACTGACGGTAAGCGACGATGTGGTCCAGGATGGTAAACGCACTAAACCTAGGTACTGACTCTCAAATGACCATAGTGAAATATACCCATTAGTGTTTGGTCACAGGATGGTAGTTACTCAGACGAGTATTATTATAAAATGCCATCGTGTAATGGTTTTCTCATGAGGTTTTGCTTCGCTGAAATTTCAAACACATTATAGAATTTGACAGTTGTGTTCGAATATACGCTATCTATTGAAGCGGAATGCGACTGCAGTAACAAACAAATCACGCGAACAATAGGAGAGATAGTACGTTCTTACTATAAAACACATGAAATAATAAAGAATGGAAAATTATCCATATTAATTGGTATTTAGATAATTTAACAACTTATTTGCTGGTATACTGGTAAGTTATTTCCAGGTTTAGCTCGATCTATTTGAACGGTTAGTCTTCCTATAACGTGTGAATAAGAGAGAATTGTTCCTGGTAAATATAAAGGCACGGCGAAGGAACTCGGGCTGTTGTAAAGAGGTATTTACACGTGAATGAGGACCGCGGCCCTTTCACCTCTTACACACCGCTGCTCTGAGTGTTCCCAGCCTCACATTACACTCAATGACGCGAGGTAGATTCACACGTAACGATTTTAAAATACACCACTTATTTTAACAGTATTTTACCCATAGTATTTTGCCTATATATTATAGAGTAGTATAATAACTCGTTCCCAATTCATATTGTGCATTTTTGTGAATATTTTGCTAATGAAAAAAACTAATCTATACTTAAGGCTAACGAGACGAAATATGTACATTGAAGTTATTTAAGAAAGAATACTTCAAAACCGACAAAATCACACATTTCGATATTTAAACAATTGTTGTCAGTCTGTTTATTAATTTTTTCGTCAATCATGTAAAAACTACTGAACCGGATTCGATGAAATTAAATAATAATATATAATATTGCATCCGGAGGGACGCCACGAATTCCAAGCGGATGAAGCTGCGGGCACAAATACTTGTAGAATAAACTATTGTTTTAAGAAATATGCAAGTATCTACCATTTTTTCAATCAATTGATAATTCCAATCATTCATGTTAGATGTAAGCACATACATGAACAGATGTGAATTTTCCTATGACCGTATAATTATGTTTTAATAATGAGCTAAGTAAAATTAATTAAAAGACAAATTCGTCTGTAAAAATAACATTTTATCCGATTGTAATATCTCTGTTGTTAAACTTAAACTAATTTATAGCTAATATCTCCTATTCGTTTTTACTTCGTACATTAAATAGGTGGTTAGTTTTACTGCAGTAAATAATTTATTGTTTTGAATATTAATAAATCTCACTTCAAACTTTGAAGCTATGGAGTTAGCGGTAGATTGGCCAAGAGTAGTTGTAATAACTACCGAAAGTTACAAGTTTGAATTTCAGCCTTTTCTAACGAATTTAATGGACATTCAGTAATTAGATATTAGTTAATAGTACGTTACGAGAAGGCCTCAATACTCAAGATATTATGTTATGTTAGTACCACGATTTAATTGAAAGAATATTGCTATATTCTTTAGTATAGATTAGAAGTCAGTAAAAGAGGCCGCGTGTACTCAATATACGAACCGTACGTTTCTGTCTAAATTTTGCTTCCATCCATTTAACCGAAAGACGTCCACTGCTGGACATTGGTCTCCCCAAAAGATCTCCATGACGACCGGTCTTGTGCCATTCGCATCCAGCGGATTCACGCGATCAGCCAGGTCGTCAGTCCACCTTGTGGGGGTCCCACCCACGCTACATCTTTCGGTGCATGGTAGCCATTCGAGAACCCGTTGACCCCATCGGGCTTCGGCTCTGCGAGCAATTTTCCTTAGTCCACTGCCTATTAAGCTTAGCAATTCTTCAGATAATGTTAGTTACTTTGTTTCTTCTGCGAATCTCCTCACACCTGATTCGATCCCGCAGCGCAACTCCAACCTCAGCCCTCTCCATTTTGGTTATTTAATATAACATAATTGTAGAATTAGTCTTATTAGTTGTATGTATCCGAAATTAGTATAATCTTATTTTGTAAATGATAAAATTAATGATTATGTTTAAAATGTTTTTACTTAAAACGAATACAAGCCCACTCTAGTACTTGAGAGATATATATAACGAAAGCAAAAGTACATATTTGTAATATTAAAAAAATAACAAATTAACCGCGATGTCTAAACCGCTCTGTATATGGTCGGTTCTTAAAGAGTTCTAGATCGGTTCATGCATATCGGAGCAGCTAGTGTATACTGAGTGCCTGGGGGGCGTGCTGAGGCTGCTGGAGGGGAGAGGGGAGTGTAGGTACGAGCGCCCTGACATTTGCTTTCATTGACACCGCACATAATGCGATGTCTTACAAAGACTTTAATACTAAGCAAGGCAAATGTTATTACTATCATCAGCCTTGATTCCTATATATCCAGAACTTTTATTTAGTACTTCTGGTTAAGCTCTAATCTGGCGTTTACGCCAGTTTCCAATTGTTTTCCTTTTGTCAAAGGGGTCCACGTAAAAAAATTAAACTCACGAAATTGTTAACAAAATCTGATTCTGTGTTTAAGTGGTAAGTGGCAAGTTCAGGTGGCAAGTATTTTAATCAGTGAGCGAGCAAAGTCAATTGCTTTCTGTTAGTAACAAAAATAATTTAGTGTCTGTATACAAAAAATATGGTATATTCTTTTCCAATGTTTATATAAATATTATATTACGTAGTGAATAATTGTGGGAAATATAGATACATAGAACATCTGGTATTATCATAAAAAAGGAGTGGATTAAAAAAAAGCTATTAATGTAAATTGCAGGTTTATTGAGAGGGTTCACTCAGCTGAAGTCAATTATACAATACAAACAGAGTTCCCGAACGGTGTCAAACTCTCGACGTGTAAAAGCCAACACACACACGCACGCACACTCACACACACACGTGAGTCGCCGGACGGTTTGTTATTCCAATACAAATTGGTTTGACTGAGTCCGCAGCGCCATCGCACCGCACTCCGTTATGAAATGTATCAAATTGGTCTCAACAAATGATTTTCAGTTATAATAATATTCCTCGAAAGTAACGAACCCTTCTCACACACAGTACAAAACGTTATCCGAGATTCGTTATATTTTCGGGTTAACAATGTGTTTTTATTAAATTTCAATATTATATATTTATATAATATAAACCCTGAGGTATAAAGAAAACAAACACAGAGGTCAAGCAATAAATTTATTTAGCATACAAAAACGAAGACACTTCAAGAGTTTCTAAATAAAAAAGATCTCACCCGGTTAGCTTGGTTAATTAAAGATGTGAAAATACATGTGTGGGATATCAAGGCTTGTAAAAATATATATACAGAGAAGGAAAAGAAAAGAAAAATTAATACAGGGGGTTTGACGACCAACCAACTAAATTATACAAATAAAACAAAAAAAAAAAAAAGAGTGAAGGGTTCTTAGTGCCTGAGGTCAAAGACTACACGAGGAGCTCCTCGGGACTCCACGCTGCAACTCAGGGCCTTCTAAAGGAGGTAATGAGCAACTGACGGAAGCGGCGAGCGATCAAGTACACCGGTCCCACCGGCACCACACTCAGTGGGACGTTGGCTTAAGTCCGTTAAGCCAGGAAATGAGTTATACAAACAATCAAACACAAAACACCGAACATCTGAAACGCGTCAACAAAACTAATCACGGATTTGTCACGCACACATGTTCGGTTTCATTAAATGTAGCGTCGGGTAATCCAAAATATATCAATAACTAAGACAGAAGAAGGGAACTAACAGGTTGAACAGAATATAAATTTGCTATCACCACGTGTAGGTTGACTGAAGGTCAAAATGAAATTTAGAGGTTACTATACTATTAGGATTTTACCAAATCGTACTAAATATTCTAAACGTTGAAAAGATATTGATTGATTGGAAATATAAAAGGTTTAACAACAAAAGTGTGCAATTCAAACACGCGTTTTTCAAAATACAATCTATGTAAGTTGAAACGTGGTAAAATTCTTACCGGAGTTTGACAAAATATACGGCAGCCAAACTGAATCCGGAGCTGCAATCAACTAGCCGTGGCAAAGATAATGATTACCAGCACTATGTGGCATATTGTAATATTTAAAAAAAAAAACACGTGACTTTCGACGTTCAAGTTCCACGACGAAAAAAGCTGCAAATCACGCTCCCGTATTATATACTTTGGAAATGACAGATCGATTTTTATAAACCGAGCGGTCATCACTACGAGCCCTTTGCCCCAAATCTGTTGTAGTCGCATGACATGCTTGAATGATTTGAAAATATTATATAATTATTAGACTTTAATAAATGGGGATTATTATCAATTAAATAGAACATAATTAAATATATAACAATGAAGTATGATCAAAGTTGGTTGGTGTAAAAGGCGTAATTTTAAATAAATCTCAAGTTGTACGACGTGTGAATTTTACAACGTGACAGTATTTATGTTGATCGCAGGTGCAGGTAATCGTGTCAGTTAAATGTTTCAAAAGCGATTTTACGTTTATCCTTAGGTTCTAAATGTTTATAGACAATATTGTTAATATTATGCTTTGTTATTATTGCAGTTTGAGCATACGTACTACATACGTTACAGTTATTTAAAATCATATAAAACAAAGTCGGGTTATTTACACCATTGTACCAAGAATAATTCACAGAAAAAATGTATGAAGAAAATTCATTTCTTATACGGAACGGCTTCTTCGATGGTATCTCACTGATTTCGTTTTTTCAAATCGACTCTCAGATACAAGAATGTTCCACGCAAATTGAAAGTGAAATCAAATTGAATTCAACTAACAACACAACACTTATTGATAGAGATGCAGTACAAAGTTATTCAAAACAGGTAGTTGAATATAATTGTAAAATATTAAAATAATACTAATAATGTTTATCCGAAATCAGTACAGCCTTATTTTTAGATAATAAAATGCATGTAAATTTATTTGAAAAAATAGCTCATATTTGAAACCTTTTATCACCATTTGATAATATTCCTCAATAATATTTAATTTAAAAAAACTAGAACAAAAACAAATAAAAAATACAAAAAATAGGTACAGCAATGCTATTATATAATAGGCACGGTCAGGAAGTGCTCTTAGTAGAATCACCCTATTTCAAGTTCAATGTGACGCGACAATCACCGGCGACGCATCCGGCCGGACATCCCGCATCCCGCATCCCACATCTCTATACCCTCTACATTCACGAGAGTTTATCACGCACATAACACTAACATTCGTTCAATCATGACTCCGAGTATGAAGACCTTGAACGTTCTCTATGAGTTCAATCTGACTAGTTTTAATAATAATTATATTACATACATACATACATATGCTCACGCCTGTTTTCCCCGAAGGGTTAGGCAGAGGTGAAGTAGCGAACTACACCACCCACATTTCGCCGAGCTTAGTTCCGTCCCAGATGTGACAGGGGGCGAGCCTGTCGCCATATCGGGCACAAATTCCAAACTCCGGGATGATACTGAGTAGAAAAAACCCAATATCACTTGACCCGACCCGGGGATCGAACCCGAGACCTCAGAACGGCAGTCGTATGTAATACAACTGCGCTACCGTGGCAGTTATATTATAATTATATTACTTATTAATATTCATCAATCATAATAAAAAAAAAATACAGATAACAAACAGAGTTAACGAGTCGGGATGACAAGTACTTTCAACTCTTATACTGCTTGGATTATGTCAAAAGCACTTGGAGAATATTAAAATCATAAAAAAATGAACGCATCGATTTGATAATTAATAAAATAACTGAAAGCGGATTAAGCTCTTTTCGAAGGTATTTAAAATGTAATTTCACGCCACGATAAATATAATAAATTTCAGGAGAACATTCTAGATTCGAGTGGCACGAACGACGTGTAGACGTGTTTTATTATCCACACACAAACTACTTGTAATTCAACATGCATTCTAATAAATATATAAATATTTTAAAATTGCAAATATTCTAGAATTCATTACAATATACCTAAATAGCAACGCGGTTCTCTCCGGTGGGAGTGGGCAAAGATTACGTCCTTCCACTTGCTACGATCTTCAAAATCAAAATTTATTTATTCAATTTAGGCCCTAAGAAGGCGCTTATGAACGTCTAAAGTACTACCACCGGTTCGGAAAACAACCCAGTCGAGAAACTGGATCTGGTTCTTTTTTTTTATAAATATAATATATATCATTTTTTTTCGTCATATAAAAAAACTATACAAATCATAGTCTTAATAATGTTAGCGGGTGCGCACAGAAATGTGGGTTAATTCCAGACATCACTATCGTTCACGTAATGATCCACCCTGTAATAACCTTTTGTGATTAAAACTTGCTTGACATAATACTTTATCTTATTGTCAGGTAAATCGGTAATGTTACTTGGGATCTTATTGTAAAACCGAATACTATTACCTATAAAGCTTTTATTACACTTACTTAACCTAAAGCGTGGTTCCGGCCAACTTGTCTTTACTTCTAATATTAAAATTATGACGATCATTCACTAGATCGAGCTTGTCTAAATGTTTACGAATATGCATTAAGTTATCGAAGATGTATTGGGAGGGCAAAGTTAAGATATCATATTCTTGAAACTTGACACACCGCCTTCCCTTCTTCTACTTTCCATACATGCTCGTCTGTTATGGGTACTTTTCACGTGGTCTTTGTTTAAGACATTTTTGATTTGGTCGAGATACGTTCACATAGGTTAACCTTTACCGACGTTCCCTTGCCTTTTAAATTTATTTCGGAAATCTTTTATCGCCCACCCTCTTCACGCACCCGAACCAATATTTCCAATCTTGCTCCCCTTCTTAATGTTTATCATTACATCCTCTACCAACTATTGTGTTCTTTTATCATGCTACTGCTAACTTTATCCATCATTTTCACTGCAAGTGTACTTCTCAGACTTTTCATCTCCATAGTGTTAAAATGGACATTCATGCTTCTTCTGCCAAACTCACTACCATACCTAAGTGTGTTTACATTATAAGCGTATATCGACATAAACATAAGAGGATAAACAATATAAGATTATTTTCTGTCCGGTACATTCATTACTTTGTACACAATCGCTAGCTCTGTTTCCACAGCACGGCGCGACGGTGCTACAAGCACGGCGCGGCGGTGCTACGTTTGCGGTGAACGTACTACGCCATTAGCATATATGCTACGTGTGTGCATACAACTAGATCGTAGCAACGCTACGACTTTTTATTATGTTCCTACGATCAGACTACGAAATACGTATTCTTCAGCTCATGTTGAAACGTAATCTGTACGTCGTGTGACACAGATACTCAACTACGAATATAAATTAACATATCAATGTTAAGACAGTATACGTTATATTTTACAGAGTTTGGTTTTTCACTTTAAATAAAATAGGAAAATTATAACATTTTTATACAAAAAATAGTATTTCGAAATAGTGCGACAGGCGGGATCTAAGTATTGTTAGGATAATTATTCGTATACTTTATTTATATACATAATAAGTAGTATGAAACTGTAATAGAATTTACGTATACATTTCTGAACCGGAACCGGAAAATAAATAAACGGAAGTGGAGTTAATTTTGGATTTAATCAATAATCAATGTAAGAATTTTCTATATTTTTAAAGACGTATTTTAGAATGTCTACATATTTTGTTTGTTAAGAATATTATTAACAGGTATTGCATGTGTTACAATATAAATTAGTCGCCCATCGGGTATTTAAGGGAGTCATTATCGAGACGTGGCACGGATAGCATATAGAGTTTTATGATACATGGCCAAATATACGTTTCAAACAGATCGATATACGTGTAATTACTGCACCCTGACCTGTCCCTACAGTATGCATGAAGACTGACTGATTGGGAGGCAGAATGCTTTGGGTGCGGAAAATGATGTTGCTTTGTTGGCACTTTAGAGTTGGGAATGGCATGAGTAAGCATATTGAGTAAGGGTTACATGGTAAAACAGCAGTTCAGAAGCATCGGTACACAGACAGAGATAACTTTGATAATTTTTTTTATTTCTGATGAAGGTTCAAGCTTCTGTAGTGGAAATAATTTAAATTGTTAGTGCGTAATGTTTCATTGTTGAAGAGTGACAGCAACCCCCCCTCCTGGCCACCGCCAATTCCGCGCACCCGACGCTCGGGGCGAAGACGTTCGCTCTGCGTATAACTACTGTCAGAAACAGAGTCGAAATTAACGTTTCAATTGATCTGTTACAAATGATACCTATTAAATTAAATTTAATATGAACTGTATTATCATTGAAGATTAAAATCTAGTCGTAACTCAACTAAACCAGGGTACTCAGGCATTGTAACACGTGCGGTAGCGCTGTGCAATGGGTAAGTCAGCACAGTTTTCCCGCTATTTAAAAACACTTAGAGAACGACAATCGTCAACACATCGATAATATTCCTGATTTGGAGTCGTCCATAGGTGATGGTCACCATTTACTACTAGATAGAATGCCCGTCTGTTTGCTGTTCTTTGATATTTCTATATCCGTTTAGCAGCAGCTTTGAAAACACAATATCCCAATCATAGTGTCGGTTATAACGTAATGTCTCTTATACATATAACGGATTGCTTCTTCTTCAATAATAACATTAGTAAATATTAATCTCGACTCAATGGTAAGTGATTATTCCGTAGGGTTGCGTCAGCGGAAGCAGTAGACAATGTTTTAGTGCCAAATCATAGAGAGCAGTAGGTCGGGCCGAAACGCGACGGCGACTGTTTGTAATAAAAGCCTCGTAAAGTTGAATACGAGAGATTGATATAAAACGCACCGGGACCGACACAGACGGTGGAGCGCGTCCACTTGTTATTAGATAATAAATGTTCTGTTTATGTTTAGATAGAGGTTTGTAAATGTAATTCTGGTATTATTGTTTTAGCCGCGGCAGATGTTCTCGCGGTACTGTTGAGCCGGCAGGTTTCATCTCACGGTTGTGGTCCATCTGCTCTGTTCAAGATTAAATTATCTCGTATTTGGATAGTGTTTAGGATAGTTTTGGATAGGTTTCTTTAATTACACTAGCTGTGTTCCCGCGAATCTGTCCGCCTATCATTTTTTTCTAGTCCACACAATTATTCACTGAGTAATGTAATTTTAAAACAAAAATTGAGGCGATGATGGCGCAGCGAGTAGTGTGGCCGGATTTCTCGTCAACCGCCGCGGGTTCAAAACCCTCCTATCCGACTTTAAAATCCACTTGAGCTTTCGGTGAAGGACAAAATCGTGAGGAATCTATGGAATGGTGGTAGGGCATTTTCTAATGATGCCCGCCTGGGTAGCTACCATCCTCAAGTTTGATATCTTGTCGCCAAATATCAATAGGTGTGTTTCGGCAGCATCACTTGAGAACCAGTACCTATAGGTTTAGTGTGTTTACCGTCCTGGACCACATCGTCACTTAACATCAGGTGAGATTGTGATGCACTGAGTCTATACCATGTAAAAAAGAATTAAGAATTAAGCCCATTTTCCGGAAGACGTAGCGTGGGTAGACCCCAAGAGGTGGAACGACGACCTGGTGAAGGACGTGGGAATCTACTGGATGCCGCAATACCGATCGTCGTGGAGATCTTTGGAAGAGACCTATCTCCAGCAGTGGACGTATTTCGGTTGAATGAATGAAGTACATTTTTGTACAGGCCCTTAATTATTTTTGCTAGTACAGAAACGCTTGCCCGTAAAAGTGATCATTGAATCGTTTTATTCACAATTTCTTGGATTTCATAATTTTACGCCGAGTTCTTAAGATAAATCGAATCAGTCCGTTCGCATATAGCATTTATAGTTTATTTATTCTATTATATATAAAAATAACTAACATAAATGAATCTATGTATATGAATATATGGTACATAATAGAGTGGTGGAGTTTTGGAGTTTCAAATTAGAAAACCTGTCGTCAAACACCAACAGGTGTGTTCCGGCAGCATCACTTGAGCTCCAGTACCTGTGGGATAGCGTATTTCAAAATCAAAATCAAAAAAATCTTTATTCCATTTAGGCCCTAAGAAGGCGCTTATGAACGTCAAATTTTTTTTAAATATTATAAATATCATTTTTTTTTTAAAACTATACAAATCATAGTCATAACCAATGTTACCGAAAGCTCAGAGATGTGTGTTAATGTCAGACATCAATCACTATTTACCATCCTGAACCACATCGTCACTTAACATCAGGTGGAAATGTGGTCAAAACACTGAATCTAAAAGAACCCACCGTGTGCCGTCCTCGTTCTTAGACTGTACTGTATTTAACATCTGGTGAAATACAGTCGTTTTATCGACCTCAAATAAAAAAAAACACAGTGTTTTATTATCTTCATGCTGTCTATGGAACCTTTGTTTATTACTTGTTTCCTTATATATAAGGAAAGTTCTCGGTATTGTCATAAAAACAATTCACACGACCATTCCTCGTGTCTGTCATCATCAACAATGTAACAAAACTTTTATTTTATTTCGCAATCCTTCCTTATCCTTACATTATATGAAAGGTAATGTCTCTCCGTCTCTCTATCCATTAGTTGGATTATAACTCGAGAACCATTAATGTAACTGTGCAAGCCTGTAAGGATGGTCCTAGGGGAATGTCTGAAAGGCTGCGTTCAAAAGTAATCCGTAAACGAAGAGCGTGTAGGAAAGTGAACATGAAAGTAGAAGAAACGAAAAACGTTTGTCAGGATCGTTGTAGGTAGAAGGTTGTCTCTGCGTAACCTTATGGAAAAGAGGTGTGATGTTATGTGTACCACTAAACCGATTTAGATTTTTCTTTTTTTATATTATAGGTACGTTATCTGATCAGGTTTTAGTAAATCTGTCAGTTTTAGAACCTGCGAGTATATAAGAAAAGTAATCTGTAATAAAAAAATAAACCCAAAAAAATAGCCATTATCGTGTTTTTTTCTTACATCCTTATCCGTTAAATTATATAAAAGGCAACGTTTTTATGGTAAAAGTTTAAAATAGAGGTATAAAAAATAATAATTACATATATCAGCCCTATTTGTTGTCATAGTTTAGTGGACAAATATTGTAAATATTGTGTGTATAAAATCATGTTATTTAAAAAAGAGCTATCTATAATTTTATTCACACAAACATACCCAGTTTCAATATATTTCATCCTCTAACATACAATTATTATAAATCTGTCGAGACTAAAAAAATTATTTATTCGTAACACGATATTTTTTCTTGTAAATCTCCTGCAACATAATTGATATGATAATTTTTCATGCAGACGTGTAAGTGGGTGTGTTAACGCAACACCCTATATCATTTATATTCGTCTACGAGAGCGCACATCTCGCAATCACTGAGCACGCTGTACATCACCGATGGAAAATATTACAAAATATTTTGTGACTCGCGAATACAGCTGGTTTCGACTCAACTTTCGCATTCATTGCGAAGAATAATCCATTACTTATAAAATACAAATATTTTATTATAAAAAAAAACCCCTTTTCAAATATTATCATTAACTAAAGCTCCAAACTAGACCGTGCCTGTAACTTTGAAACCTAGGATACCACAATAAAGATACCTACAATATTTGGAGACGCAATTATGCCTTAAATTAATTAAATACAGTGTACAACAAATTAAATGAAATTACTATTTATTACAGTGTAAGAGCGCGCGTGTGTTTGTGGTGGTTACAAGAAGCGACTTATTTTGACAAGACTGCGGTTCTTTTTATGCTGAATGCTAATTATAACTAATAACTGAAGCGACTAAAGATCAAATGCCATTTCGTTGACAACTTGGTCCTATAAAAATGTGAAGCAATTTTGCAGTTTTGTTTATTTGCTTCATTATAATAACTGTCCTGTGTAGGACTTAAACACATTTTTAATATTACTCTCAAGTTTCTAGAAGTGTGTTGTGCTCTCAGAGTCAAGCTCTGCGTAATTGCATACATTGAAATATATCTACCTACAGTACACAGTAAAATGCCTTTATTGCTTCGAAAATGACGTTATAATATATTAATTTTACATTTTATAAATTAAAAAATATTGTACTAGAAGCGTTATGCAGTAATTTGCGCTATTATTTGCGTCAAGTAACAGACGCATGTTTACACATGAATTCTTGAAAACTTCTTTAAAATTAACACGCTCATTGTAGATGAATTCTTTGACCATAATCATTACTGATTATAAATAATTTATCAGAAGTACTATATACTATATAAACTTGTGTATTTGAATAAAGAATGCTTTCTGAACTTCCAATTTAAAAAGGAGTTTACATAAATAATCACTGCGACGAGAAAATGCGTAAAATTCACGACAAGAACAACATCGTAATTAACTAAATATTTCTTGTTTATACGTGACTTAAATTTTTCACACCCTTTAATCTCTATCTTGATACAAAGTAATATTTACATACATGGGACCACGCCTCTATCACGCGGGGGTAGACAGAGACTACGATCTGGACACAGCTCTTTCGTTTCTGCTACTTTCATGAGCGATTCCATACATGCGCGTAGGTTGTGGGTACTTTTCATCTGTTCTTGCTTTAAGACGTCTTCGATTTGTAAAGTACTTGTTAATTATTGATCATAAGTGAAAAAAGGGGCACTTGAATTCTATCGTAGTACCCGCGAGAATTGTCGCAGGGTTCAGTTTGGTAATAACTTGACGCGAGCATACACGTTGTTATAGATGAAAGTTGTTTGTGATTAGCGTTAAACGTTAAATTGATTGTTTGTTGATTGTTAAGCCTTCCTAGCTATTACTCAGTTCACACATTCACACTATATACTGGTTACTACACACGGGCTACGGAAGGTGAAGCAGGACACCGGCGTTACTCGAGAGGTAAGTGTCGATCTTACATTATTTTGGTCTACTGCGAATCGCAGGTCGGCCAGGGTTAATCACGACCCCGAATCGTTTAGACTAGGGCCCAGCGCGATTCGTTTGATTACAGTCGTGACTAACTCTTTAGTGTTATTTTATATTGTTATTATTCAGTTCCCTTGTGACAGTCGACTGGCTGTTCAGCTTGATCATTTTTTAGTAAATCTCACAGCTCAGAACTAATTATGACACAACAGACGATCGATTTTTCCATCTGATGGTCGTGCCTAGTTCATCCTTCTAAAGGGCATTGTCATGGTTCATACTCCAAAATAATAAACTTACCATATGAATTTACAACCCCCAATTCACCCTCTTAGGGGTAAAATTTTGATAAACATCGATATACGAGTACATTTATTTCTAACCAGAAGTATGTATATTAAATTTCTTGCCTCTTAATTTGAAAATGATGGATATTAGTCAAACAGTTCATCCTTTATTTTATACCCTTAGAGGTGAGATTTTCAAAAATATTTTTTTAGTAAAAGTCATCTAATGTCAAAAGTTTAATTTTGTATGCCAACGGTTAAGGATCTGCGTTGATAAATCAGTCAATCAGGCCAAGTAATTTTATATATATATATATATATATATATATATATATATAGATTGTTATAAACATATCAACGACTGCTTCGCGACGTAGTGTGGATTGTGTTTCGGATTGAGACAGGCTGTCCGCACTGCAAGCTGTGTGGTAACCGCAAACGCCGGTTGACACACGCCTTAACCAACAGCTCATTGTATCCTACCAAATCAAGTCATAATTTAACCACTACCCTCTCTAAAACATTTCACACTAAAGGATACATTAGAAAACCCAACATTCAGACTCTGTTCGCCCTAATCACCGAGGTTAGACATAATCTATACTTAAAGGTATTTAAGAAAAAATTAAGCGAGAGGTGACACTCATCACCATATGGGCAGCACGGTATGCAGGCTGTTATTCAGGCCTATTAGGCGAGGCCTAAGCGCAGACAGTGACTCAGTCCGGACACCGAACCAGCGGCTATCGGGAATCTGCCGCTTTGCCAAACCAAGAAGGAAAGAGGCGGGGGCCCTGACTGTGTGGGAGATAGTCTGGTTAGGACGGGGTGACCTCCTCCGCGGGGTCGGGACGGGGCATGATAAAGATGAGAAAATATTGGCAGATTACATCTGGAAGGAGAATATAGGCTGTCTATTAGATTATAATTGTCCGAATTCCACGCGAGAGAAGTCACGGGCACAACTAGCGATAAATATATAGATGAATCGTTAAACTAAATCCATTCAGTGAGAGCCACTCGCAATCAGCCAGACACTGAACAAATTTTGCAATAAATAAAACAAAAGCAAAGCAATAATTATACCTGCATATAGTTATAAACTATAATTAGATCCCGTGACATATTTTTTTATATAATTGTTAAAAAAAAATATTACTACCGAATGATTCTCTTATGTAATTTTTTAACCGAAGAGAATACACGACCTGCTGACAAAGAATCAATTTAGTTAATTCACTTACATTAGACTAATAGTTTTATTCACGTTTGGTTTTAGAAATGAAATCACCTGAACATTACAATATAAAGATATATCATTCGGACACGCAGTAGACTGTAGTGATGAACGCGCGCTCGATAACAAAACACGTATTAACATGTAATAAACAAATTGTTTTTACTGAAATTAAAGTGACTCGATTAATGCTTTGAAATAGTGTACCTCGGGACATATCGAGACATATCGGGATACATACCTAGTTAACAAATTATATTTTATTATTTCCAGATATTATGTATTCAGTTATTCCATTCAAATGGCTATATTATTATTAACGCGTAATTACTAACGGTGTTTGTTTCGTAATGTTTATTGATTTAAATACGAGCAGTGTGTTGTTCGTGGCCCGCGCCCCACCTACTACATATCATACGATATTAGTATGTAATTGCAGTAAAATGCTAGCTGGTGCCCGCGGCTCCGCCCGTGCTTCATATGTTCTTTAGCTCTGAATGAAAAAGTACATATAACATTTCATTTGTATCAAACCTAGAAAAACAAATGAATGAATAAAATGTGAGTCTTTTGTTTTTATTAGCGGAAAAAATAAATAAGACTAAATTGAAAAAAAAAATGAGAAAGGGTCGATGAAACCCATAAAATAAATAGTCTGTAACAATCTAGGAAAAAATCCGCGTCGAATGGTAGTAAGCCCAGGCCGATATGTTCAGTAGTCTTGAGGTGATGGAGCGTTAAATCCTAGTTTCCTTACGTATAGGATATAGAAGATAAGTGACAGAATCGCGACGCGAAGCGACCGTGAAGTCGTCCCACACGTACGTACTACACTAATTTCACGTTTATTATTATTAATGGATTGTTTTAAAACAACAAGCATCAGTAATATCGTAGAAAGATCTGACCTTGCATTGTAATTTGTTTACTTGACTGATTTTTTTTTTCGGACTAAATCTGTTGGCCTAATGTGCCTTGACAGTTTCACCGAACTTTTGGGGCGAGCGTTGTGCCTTAACTCGCGTGAAAGTGATAACTAGCGCAAGGACACCAAAGTGGTATGGACTTCGGCTTGGGCGGGTACCCAAGCTTAATGTCATGGAACTGCCCCTAAATAAACCCAAGTTAAGGATTTGATGGTCTCTTACAGATCCCATGTACTTGTGAGTAGTGTGCAATGTAATGCGGGAAAAATATCACTGTACTCCGCTGGTCGCGGATACAGGAGCGTCCACATCTCGGAATTGGAATACGATCCGATAAGGTCTTGGAATAATATAAGACTGGAAACGGTGCCTACTCTATTTGTGGTATTACTTCGTTTTGAACATATATATCTGGCTGGTCTGTCGTTAGCGAGCGCGGCGTGAATCGTTAACAAGTTTCGCTTCAAGCTCCTCTCTCGGGAGATTGACGTTAAGAATAATGTATGTAACGTTAATTAATTAATACAATGAAAAGTTTTCTAAGTCATAAGAAGCTCTCGTACATGAAGTTAGCTCGGAGCGTTTTTGACAAGTCGCGCAGTGTGCGCACCCCCGCGGGAAATTAACCCGTTTTGTTAAATACACTTAAAACTACATTAAACGACACTCTGACTGTGCGTCGGGAGTGATGCCCGAGGCGCACTCTTTTTTCCATTTAATTATTAATTGCCTGTAGTCATTAACAAGATAACCTGACCGTTTAATATTTCATGCTGAAATAATTCTGTCATCTAATCGAGACGTACGCAAATTGAATGTACAATGATAATAAAAATTGAACCTTAATTGAAAGCAAACATCAATCAAAAGTATACAGTTTGGTCTGAAAACCACTTTCCTTAAAAAAATATGAGCAGTTTCGTAAGTCATTATTTTCGAGAGGCTTCGTACACAAAATGTATCTGTTGTTGAATATTCCTATAAATGTATGTATGTATCTTGAATATTCATATTGAAGTTTCGGTGAATCTGTCAAGACTCTTTCGATTCATCTAAACAGCGTTTAGTCAATTAATTTAATAAAAAAATAACAACATAAATAACGGATTTCGAGAGAAGTCGATAGATTTTGATCAAGATTTAAAAATGACTAGTATTAGACTAATACCACGTATTAAAAGTTTACGTCATCATCTATAAAATTATGATTAAGTGATAAATACTTATATATAGTGATAAATAAAAATTATAAATACCTCTTAAAGGGGAAGATATACAGGAGCATGATCTGGCCTGCGTCTTGTATGGTTCAGAATCTTGGCTCATAAAGATGATGGGTGAAAGGGACTGCTTGCAGCCGAGAGGAGTAGGTTGAGATCGATGTGTGGGATAACAATAATATACAGGGTTAGGAATTAATACATTAGAGGAAATTTGAAAGTGATACCATTGAAAGAGAAGGTAAGGAGCAGTCGTCTGTCTTGATAAGAGCATGTGATGCGCAGGGAGAATGAGATTGTTGTAAGAAAGCCATTGGATATGAATGTGGACAGGTATAGGGGAAGAGGAAGACCAAAGAAAAGATGGATGGACTGTGTGAAAGATTATATGTTTAGAAAGAGAGTAAATGTAGGTATGACCTCAAATAGAGATGAATGAAAGAAGACATATCGCGCCGACTCCAAATAAAAATGGGATAAGAGCAAGGAGAGATCATTTTTAAAATTACAGTCAAACTCAAGAACATGTCGACCTCATAACTAATACTCAGATAGTGAAGTTATTTACTCAAAAGTTTGTTTATGGATTGTCGCCGGTAGCAGCCGCGTCACGGTCTACAGGGAAATCATCAGAATTTAGTAAATGGATTATAACAATGTTTACTTTTAGTGTATTCAGTTTCAGGTAAATAATAACACTACGCGTAAGTACAAAGTTATGTATATTCTATGACGCATCTATCCATGCATTTAACAAAAATACTTCCACATATGTCTCCCCCAGAGATATCCGCAACGACCCTCATCCAGCGGATTCCCTCGACTTTTCATCGTCGGTCCATCTTGTGGGGGCCGGAGAGTCACACTGCGTCTTTCGGTGCGTGGCAGCCTTTCGAGAACCCGTTGGCTCCATATAGCCTATTGCTACTTAAGTTTGGCAATTCTTCAGGCAATGGCGGTTACTTTGGCTTTTCTGCAGATTTTGTAATTTCTGATTCGGTCAAGTAGTGAATTTCCGAGCATAGCTTTCTTTATTGCCTTTTGGGTAACTTTGAGATACATAAAGAAGATAAATATGTCATACCGATCTTTTCTGGTAAGCGCTTAGTTCGCTCAGCCGAGAGAGTGTTTATTTAGCAAGAGGGCTTATTTCGTTAGGTCCTCGGCTTGGGTCGTGGTACCTGAGGCGTAAATTAGTGCTTAAGGGAGATTACAGATTTCAAGGTTCCTTACAGAATCCATGAACCCCCGTGTAGTTTGCAGGAGTGTGATATGTAGTCTAATGAATGTTAGTTTGTGCGTGAAAGACTCACTGTATCACGCTGGCGGCGGGTACAGGAGCCTTCCTCGTTGGGGATCAAGCACGCCATGGCGTTTTTTTTTTTACACGGAACACTAATTATTAAAAAAAATTCAATCTATCAAAAAGGTCCCGTCAAAATCGATTCAGCCGGTTAGGAGACTGCCCGTGAATTTAGTATAAAATATTTTAACATGACGAACAGTCACTAGTTATATATTAGTATAGATTTTTTTTTTTTAATTTGGTTTTTACAGTTATTTTAAAAAATTAGAGCATAAAGTATTTTAATTAATATTTAAAGTAGAGATTTTGGTGTAAGTATAGATAAGGATAGGAGTAACGTCATAGCTTATCATAGACAGATAATAATGGTCTGGTCTCGTACCAATATCTTAAGCAAGATAAGACAATAGAACGTAATGTAATTGAATGAATTCTCAACTAGATGCTAATTGATAAAGTTTTGTCCGTCTGTACGTTCGTATAGATCTAATGAATTTGAATATATATTGGGTTACGGTTCAGCGATACCGACCCGATTACTAATACAAGGATTAACAACAATAACACTGTTTGAATATAGTTCTAACAGCTTTAACAGAATATACATATGTACCCACATCGCCGAAACTCGTAGCCGCTAATACGATCCTAATCATATCGCATGGTGGAAAGGTATTTTCTAATAATGCCCGCCTGGGTAGCTACCACCCTCAAGTTTTAAAACCTGTCACATAATACCAATAGGTGTGTTCCGGCAGCATCACTTGGGAACCAGTACCTAAGCTTAGTGTGTTTACTATCTTGGACCACATCGTCACTTAGCATCAAGTGAGATTGTAGTCAAAGCACTAAGCATATACCAAATAAAAAAGAATTCGATATATCTATGGATTTTCTACGTTCAAGAGCAATAGCATATGTAAGCATTTAAAGTACATCGAAAAAAACTATTAATAAGGTGTAAATCCGCAATCTTGTCATATCCATCCATCCATTCAACCGAAAGTCGTCCACTGCTGGACATAGGTCTCCCCCAAAGCTCTCCATGAGGACCGGTTTTGAGCCACCCGCATCCAGCAGATTCCCTTGCAGATTTTCACCAGGTCTTCGGTCCACCTTGGTGGGAGCCTATTCATGCTATGTCTTCCGGTGCGTGGTAATCATTCGAGAACCTGTTGGTCCCATCGGGAATCGGTTCTACGTGCAATGTGCCCAGCACACTGCCACTTAAGTTTAGTAATTCTTCTGGCAATGTCGGTTACTTTGGTTCTTCTGCGGATCTCCTCATTCTTGATTAGATCATGCAATGAAACTCCAAGCATAGCCGTCTCTATTGTCTTTTGAGCTTTTTTATTAGACCCATTGTGAGCGACCACGTCTTAGGGCCGTATGTCGTCACTGGCAACACACACTGGTCGAAGACTTTCGTCTTGGGACACTGCAGTATTTCAGACGAAAAAATTCTGCGTAGCTTCCCGAACGCGAGCCACCCGAGTTGGATTCGACGATTAACCTCTTTCTCGAAGTTGGATCTACCTAACTGAACGGTTTGTCCCAGGTATATATAACTGTGAACAACTTCGAGCGTAGAGTCACGGCTTTTTATAGGAGTTGACACAACATGGAGATCAGAAATGAATTTCGTCTTGTCAATGTTCTTTTTAAGGCCAACTCGACTCTACTGAGGTCACCGAGCATCGTACCCCAAGTACGAATATCTTCTGCGGATTCAGCAATGACTACTATATCATCAATGAAGCGGAGGTGTGTTATGTACTCGCCATTTCTGTTAATACCAAGTCCTTTTGAATCCAGAACCTTGAAGACACCCTCGAGCGCAGCGGTAAAACAGTTTCAGAGAAATAAGATCTCCCTGTTTAACACTACTCCGCAAAGGTATAGGTTTCGAGGTCTGGTCCTGTAATCGAAATGACATGGTGGCGTTTTCATACAAATTCTTCAACGCTTTGGGGTGTACCGATAATATACTTGGTACCGCTGGAGAGACTGCAGTACAGTCCAGGTCTCAATCGAATCTGAGGCGTTTTCGTAGTCCACAAACGCTAAACAAAAGGGTAGGTTATACTCCTCGGTCTTCCGTATAACCTGCCACAGCGTATGAATGTGGTCTACGGTGTGGCCTTTTGGGGAGCCGGTTTGGATGAATGTCGTCAAGCCTGTGCGCTAATCGGTTCGTGAGGACCCTCGAAAACATCTTATAGACATGACTAAGAAGTGAGATGTAATAGATAGTTGAAACATAGTCTTAACTTCTTTGAGATTGAGTTGAAGAAATGAGACACCAATAACATAAAAAGGGTTTAAAAAACCATGACTTACGTAACAAAATATAAATTAAGATTACGCTTTTATCAAATAAATGAAAATACAAATATTGGCGATGCTTTTTTGTCACGTTATTTCATAAATAAATGAAAATTTTCATTAGTCAACATTATAAAATTATATGATTGCTTAAGTTTACTTGCTATAAAAATGGAAAAAAGTAAAAAAAAAAAATGTTATGGAATAAAGTTTAAAACTTAATAATGTTTAAAACAAAAAAAAACACAGTTTTTAAATTTTCAGGATCTTTTAAAAGTAGTCCAAGGCATTTAACAAAAAATAAATAGGTGAATATTTGATGATCATCGTCAATTTTCACGATTTTAAAAAAGTCAAAATTTTTCCATTAAAAAAAAATTGTCAAAATAATTTATTTTATAGCCCCAAGTATCCTCTTTGAAATGAAATGTGTTTCATTTCTCTAACTATAATAGTTTTTGAGATATTTAAGATAAGATTTAATAATCTGAAAAATATCTAAATTATGAATTTTGCATAACTTTTGGAAAAAGGTTTTTTTTTTTTTTTTTTTGGCAGAACTTCCTTATACGATAAAAGAAAACTATTGATCAAATTTTTACCAAATTGAAAGGGGTTGACTCCAACTATTGATCGATTGAGGTGAAATGACCCGTATAATTTTTATCCAAAAACTATTCAATTATAGTTATAACCATTAGTTAATAAAGCACAGAGAGGGGTGTAATTTCCAGGCATCACTATCGTACACGTAATAGTCCACCCTGTAATAAGTTTTAGAAATTAAGACTTGCTTGACGTAGTGCTTGAACTTATTGTCACGTAAATCGGTAATGTTCTTTAGGGTCTTTAAAAATCTAAAAATCTTTTATTAGACTTACTGAGCCTAAAGTATGGGACGGCCAACTTATCTTTCTGATATTAAAATTATGCCCATCGTTTACTAGATTGATCTAAATCTAAATTTTACTATAATGTTATTATCCAGGGAAGAAACAGTTGTAGGAATACATTTGTATGGAATAAACGTCGCACGTATTTCCTCATAAGAGCTATCGGAAGTCTAGAAAAGTCTATTTTAGCATTCTAGTGAACATCTTAAGAGTTTGTTGATAAGGCACGGCAACGGTGCCTTATCGTTTCATAATTATGATGACATATTTCTAATGTAAAGTGACTCGACCGATTAAGTTATTAACAAACTAATTAAAAAAATATATATTTGCCGGTTTAAACCTCGGCTATGATGCTATAAAAAGTCCACATCTGCAGTACCAAGGATTACAGATCAAGCTCTTTCTAATTCATCCAATAGAAGCCACGTTACATTACTAATGCACGAGAGTACATTGTCCGTTAAGTAAACAATCTGAAGACGAGACTGACATAATAACTCAATAACAACTTTATTAGTTGAGTCATAAAGTACATATTGAAAAATGCTAAGAATACTACAGAGTACGGAGTCGTAAGTCAAAGCTATTTGCAGTAAAGTCGAGTGAGTGGCTGTTAAACTGCCGTTTTGTGAGAGAGACGTCTCTCCACGCGACTCTACTCAAGTCAGAGACGCTCGTCTGTCGCTCACTTTACATTTAATTTTAATATTTCCTACTTAACTTTTTTTATTTCGATTGGCCTCCTCTAACTGTGCATAGCATGTCGCGCAAATAGCATTTGCTCATATAAAAGATGAGAAATTATTTAATGAATTTCTCGTATGATTTTTATTTCAATGTTATGATATTGCGCGGCCATTGAAGTTTAGAGTTCTGCCCTATCTCACATCTCGTGGGGCGAGTGTTGCGGGGCGAGGGACGCGGCGTAAGAGGGATCACCCTCATGTTACTCTAACATTTATTAATAATATTCACATCGGAATCTGTTGGTGAAAGATGACAATTATTGCGATATTTAATTAACACGGGATAAATATTTATATAATTATTGTAATCTAAATAATCGTAAAATAGGTGAATTTTTGTGATTCTAGATTTCAGAAAAAAACAAAAAACGATTATTGATAACTCAGTTTTTTGAACATTCGTCAGGCGCGTCAATTCGATGGCGCTTTTTTCAATTACTTATTTTATATGAGATCGATATTTTTTGTATTTCGTTTTAAATACACTATAATTTTATCTCAAAAAATATAACGAATAAAATTTACATTATAGTAAGTGTTATATTACTTAACACTATTAAACACTGTAAAGAAACATTGCTAACAATACAAAGAAATGAAATTCACCATAAGCTAATTCATTGATGGGACTTCCGTTTTTAAATTGTATTCTTTCATAATTAGATAATATTATTTATTAATGTTCTTAGCGCTTTTGCTTTAGCACTCTTAGCAAATTAATAACCGTGATTAGGTTTGATTTATAACTGATTAACAAAATAATCATGAATTCAGTAGGCGACACCGCACACCAATAGTTAACCCGTGACCACGGTTGATGTGACCCAAATCGATACGTCGAGATAAAACAGATAAATCGCATTTAAGACACGTTTTCAATAATAATCCTTGAAAAAACTATGTCATTGTAGAGTTACAACTCCGTACAATGCCGTAGGTGAATCTAAATGTACATAATTACAACTTATGATAAGACCAAGTGACCGCTAAGAGATCCTGGCGGTCGCTGTCCCCTGCACTGCTCCTCACTCCACTTCGCCAAGGTGATTAGCGTCAGATGTAGATAAGTCACGTTGTCTGCCCACACGAGTCTCTTTCGCAATACAACTTGAATATACAAAAATTATATCTGTAATTACATACTCATCAAATAATATAAAGACTGTTTTGTCACTTACGTTTTTACTCGACTCCGTCCATGTTTTACACTCCCCGACTTAACTTAATCGTAAATTATTTGAGTTTACATTTGGTAACACATAAAAATGTGTATATACTTTTATAATACTAACATGCCATCTCCAGACAGGACATAAAGATGGCACATTTTTGAAAGTTGGAACCAGAGATAGGTATTAATTGATAAATGTGAACACAAAACGGATCGACAAGTTGTCTCCAGCACAAACCTCACAATCACTAACTAAATAAACATGGCACTTAGTACTAAAGATCCGTCTGATTGGATGTATACAGAGAATTGATTTTTGGAAGAACTGCTCCAAAATTCTATATAGTTCTTGTTACGTTCACCAAAAAAAAATTAAAAAATTTAAACTTGAGTCATTATTGATTTATAAATATATGAGCTAACAACCTTCCTGATGATAAGTTGTCACTGTAGGTTAAAGTTGTAACTTCCTTATAATAAGTGATCAACCGAACCCTCGGTCTGAACTTTCAGGAATGCAGTCAGCACAGATTTTACCATCACTCTTCAATATTATTTATAAATGTTTATTTTATAACGTATGAATACTTGTAGATCTGGTACTATAGTACACCAGTTTAATCACATTTCTCAATTAATATGTAAATGTTGATATTTCTCCTTCATCTTTTATTATAATACGTCAAACAAGTCGTCTCGGCGCCGTCGGACGCGTGGGACGAGTCACACCAAATCATTAATTTACTCTAAGCCTTCACGTGGTCTCGGCCGTTTCGTAAAACATTTGGTTATTTTTTCGGTAAATTGGTCATAATTACGTAACAATTTTATATCACAGATAAAAATGGAACATCGATATTCAATTAATGAAGATGAAGACAAACTTTACCACCGGTTTCAGAATTGACGTTGACGTTGTCACAAGAAACACCATTTTGTGTAAAAATTTAATTTATAAATAAACATAATAATGGAATTGGAATGGAATGGAACCAATAACTGTTGAAGTGAATAATGTCTTCGAAAATATTGAAATGTGCGAACTGTGATATTGTGATTTGTGAAGAGCTTGCTTTTGTCCAGAATAAATTAGATGTTATATATGATGAAAGTATCGCTCGCTGTAGAGGATGCGACGCGGCAGCCCACTCCGCTGCCCGTCGTTAAACCGACCACCCCTAAACCTGCGGCTGCGCCATCTCAGGTGCAGCCCAGGAAGGCACGTCCTCCACCACCAGTCACGATCCAGGACGAAGCGACCTGGACCAAGATTTTGGCGGCTCTCGCGAGCCGCCACATTCATTTCTCCACGGCGACCAATGTCCGGGAGGGCATTATGGTCAAGGGGCGAACACAGATATCTCCCGAGCCCTCACGAAGGAACTTCGTGAGGCCAAGTATGCGTTTTTCACCCACGCACTTGAGGAGGAAAAATCCTTACGCGTTGTCATGCGAAGAGTTCCCAAGGAACTCTCGTGTGACGAGATAGCTGCCTCCCTTAAGGAGCAGAATTTCCCCGTCATTGAGGTGCATCGGATGCACTCTCAGAGAGATAGGATGAAACCATTTAACATGGTTTTAGCCTCTCTGTCCGCCACTGAGGAGGGTAAGAAGGTCTTTGGCCTGAAGACCCTCTGTGGCCTGTCCCGGATCTCTGCGGAGGTTTCACACAAGAAATCCTACCCCTGGCAATGCCAGGAGTACAGCAAAGTGCCAGGGGTACACGGTGGGTTCGCCGCAGGAGGCGACGCGGTGGCATGCAGTGCAATCCCGTATCGCCCCCATACCAAATGCGGCGGACTACCCCGGGGGGTTTTTGTATTTCCAGGCGATTCTCGCCCGGGCGAGCGTCCCACACTGGCACGGAGTTTGTCCCTCCGTGCCCCCTTACCCATTGCATTGGGGGACTTCGGTCTCACTAATGCAATGGGTAAGGGTAGTGCGTAAATGCATTTCCCCCCGGCAAAAAAAAAAAAGAAAGAGGTACAGCAAAGTGCAGCCGCGCCTAGCTACCCCCCCCCCCCCCACCCTCAGGCCCATCTGGGATGTTTGCTCGCATTGATGATTTCTATGCTATCGTACGCAAAAGAGTGGCATTAACCCAAAGTAGACTTCGTAATAGTATAAACTCGATCATGAAAACACTCATTGAGTGAACGAAAGTCCTTTTAAAGAACACTTGATTACTATTTAAAAATTAAGGGAAAAGAACTATTTAAAAGGTATTTTTTTGTATTTGTATTGTATATATTTACTAGACCAACAATAAATTTCTTTCTTTCTTTCGGGCGGGGGGGCGGGAGGGGGAGGGCGGGAGGGCGGGAGGGAGGGGGAGGGCGGGGAGGGAGGGAGGGAGGGGAGGGGGGAGGGCGGGAGTGGAGGGCGGGAGTGGAAAAAAAAAAATCTACCCAAAACCAAAAAAAAAAAAAAAAAATAAAACACAAAAAAAAACAAGAGGAGGGAGGGATTAGGGAGGGAGGGAGGGAGGGAGGAGGGAGGGAGGGAGGGGAGGGAGGGAGGGAGGAGGGGAGGGAGGGAGGGAGGGAGGGGAGGGAGGGAGGGGAGGGAGGGAGGGGAGGGAGGGAGGGAGGGGGAGGGAGGAAGGAGGGAGGGAGGAGGGGTGATTTGGAGGGAGGTGAGGGACTTTCTTTCTTTCTTTCTTTCTTTCTTTCTTTCTTTCTTTCTTTCTTTCTTTCTTTCTTTCTTTCTTTCTTTCTTTCTTTTATTTTCTTTCTTTCTTTCTTTCTTTCTTTCTTTCTTTCTTCTTTCTTTCTTTCTTTCTTTCTTTCTTTCTATATTACATCACGCGTGTTCCACATAATATTACTTGTACAAACATTTTATTTTATGTTATTTTAGGACCTCGTTGATTTCAATTGAAAACAAACAAATAACTAAATTTGTTTATCACCTTTTATCATCGAAGAGAGTCAAGTCGGCAAGGAACTATCAGTTAAAGCTCGTTCATAAATATCCATCATGACGGAGTTAGACAGTTAGGCAACAATTATTAGTATCATTAACTACTATAATTTCATTCAAAAATTTTTTTCGTTTTTTTTTTAACGAAATCTCGCACTTACTTTAGAATATTATTTGAAATCTAGATCATTAACACGGCATCTGTATATGTAGTTCGACTAAAAAATTACTGCTTTAAAACAGCTCACTCGTATTAAGATGGCATAAAACATTTCAAGAGGCATTCATTTCGTTGCTTATATCATTTTCGAAGAAAAGAAAAACATGTTTTATAATGATTTAGGTCATTAATGAAAATGCGAAACGATGTTCCGGATGTCAAAAACATTCAGTAAAGCTGAAAAGAAACAGACAAATACGGAATTACACGCATCGGAAACAAATAATGAGCTACCTACGATTTAGAGTGAACGAGTGTTCTGATATACTCGTAAGTACTCCGGTATTTTATTCATTTTGATTCTAATGTAGGTAGGTAGTGTGTGTAATCTTCGATAACTTAATGCATATTCGTAAAAATTTAGACAAGCTCGATCTAGTGAATGATCGTCATAATTTTAATATTAGAAGTAAAGACAAGTTGTCCGTCCCACGCTTTAGGTTAAGTAAGTGTAATAAAAGCTTTATAGGTAATAGTATTCGGTTTTACAATAAGATCCCAAGTAACATTACCGATTTACCTGACAATAAGTTCAAGTATTATGTCAAGCAAGTTTTAATCTCAAAAGGTTATTACAGGGTGGATCATTACGTGAACGATAGTGATGTCTGGAATTAACCCACATCTCTGTGCTTCCACTAACATTATTAAAACTACGATTTGTATAGTTTTTTATATGACAAAAAAAAAATGATATATATTATATTTATGAAAAAAAAAAAGAACCAGATCGAGTTTCTTGCCTGCGCTCTTCTCGACTGGGTTGTTTTCCGAACCGGTGGCAGTGTTTAGACGTTCATAAGCGCCTTCTTAGGGCCTAAATTGAATAAATAAATTTTGATTTTGATTTTGTGTACTCAAATTCTTTATCACACTTAAACATTTTTATTTACTTGATCTTTTCAATGTAATAAAGCCTTTATGACATGCTGGTTGCACGCACGTAATCACTTTATCTAGTATCCTAATTTTAATTGCATAATGTCTATATCTAATGTCTTATCTACAATTAGCTTAGACCAGAAAAGAAAGAACTTAGCCAGATGGCTCATGCTAGGCTTCAGGTGTTACTATCTATTTTATTTCGCATTCGATTATAGACAATCGCTAAACTTAACTAAGAACAAAAAGAAATACAATCGACAATAACAAATTTCTAACTACACATTGAAAACAAAACACTCATGAATTTACAAGTGATATTAGCGTAAATTTCAACGTATGCGTTTATTACTTGAACGGTTGTTATTGAGAGTCGTGTTAACCGCACAGTACAATCTGAATCGAGAAGTTAAATATATATTCTCTCGCGTAAAACTCGTTTAGCTGCCGACAGTAACTGTCGAGAAACGGAGCCGCACTCGCTTACCGCTTCCTTGCTATCTCTAACGCACCGGTGACACACTTGCTAGCTCTAGCTCTCTATTTAACAAAAAAAGGTCACGTCAAAAAAAAACGGTCTAGCCGTTCCGTCGATTAGCCTGAACAAACGCAAAGACAGACCATCATTGTAAAATTACATTTTTGTTATACGTATCGTGTAAACATTAATATATATTTAGTAAAAAAAAAAAAAAAAAACAGACTTCTTTTCTTTGAACGATTCTATATCTATTATACATATGTCTATGTTTCGTAATAGTATTGAGCGGCGACCCAAGACGTGTCTCGTTCCCCAACTGGGGAGGCTTTTGATGTCGCCGCCAGCGCGGTGACACTGACCATGCTCTGAGCATCACACGTTAACACTCCACACACACCTCTGCACATAATACGCAAGTACATAGGCCCTGTAAGGAGTCTTTTTTAAATATTATATTATAGCGGATTATAATTTCAAGATGGCCATAAAACATGGAGACCAAAAGGTCATACAAGCCATAATTGCCCAAACCCAAACTATGAGGTAACTATGCGGACACGGACCTAGTTCTGCTTGGCTTGTTACGACCGTTAATAAAAAAAAAATAAAAAAAAATTATGTAATAAATAATAACAAAATAAGTGTTTACAAAATAATTTAATATATAGATATAAAAAATTTAATAGAAGTAGATTTAAGCTCACATATGCGAAAGATTACTAACTGCATAGCCGCTTGAATTGCTATTATAGGCAATTTTTTCCGACGCAAGTCGATTTAAATCTCCAATCTAAAAAAAGGTGCGGACCCAGAGTCTGCAGATAGTTTAATTTAAATAATAATAAAAAAAAAATATTATATTAAAAAATGTAGGGATAAGCTAGGTTCAAATTTAGGGAATTTTTACACTCAGGTAACTGCCAAGCCGAGGTTCGTTCCACTTTGATAACCCTTGTACTAGTTACCTTTGGGGCTGAGTGCCTTCAGCACTCGCCCACAAAGTTCGGTGAAGTTCGCTGAAGAAGACCCTTCCGGTAAACAGCATTAGCTAGGTTAGAAAAAAAAATGCGCTTCAAGTTTATTTCGCTGCATAATGTTCGCTTCATTTAGTATTGAATCGCGTCGGGAGTCGCGATGTAAACAGAGCTCGTCGCGTTGGTATTCCCGCGCCTGTATATTGGAATGGCGAACATATTTGTGTGACCGAGTTGGTGCGGCATCCCTCTTATATGTAAATGTAAATTGCCCCGAACACATACAATTGTCTCTGTAATTTCACTGAAAGCCGTGTTTAACCGCAGATTGGATTTTTAATATTTGATTCCAAAACGTCCCTGTTCGAAACGAGGAGTATTTTGCCTTTGTATTTTTTATAGCTTAGCGCTTTAACTGCTATATAGCCTGATATTAACCGAAGACCTAGTCCAGGATAGCGTATACGCTAGTACACCTATGTCCTGGCTCTTCACTGGCCTGGGATTCAACCTGCGTCCATCGACGCGGAATCCGGACACACTAACAACTCCGCCATCACCACTTCGTTGAATTTGTAGTACCTACAATTCCCTATTTTTTTAAGAGTCGACTAAGTTATTAATGAAATCTGTCAGCTAGGTGCCCATAATTATCATCCTATTATCAATACGTGAAGTGCTCATGACAGTGAAATAACCTATTTAGATTATTATAAACGTACATTCTAGAAGGTATTTCCTTTGATTTTTATTCATCATTATCGTTATTACGCTAGATAATGTAAATAAATATCATTCCTTACATTACATAAAACGCTAGGTCTGCCTGTCTGTCTATCCTTTGGTATACGTGAGCGGAAAGTAGTCGCGGGTACACAACTAGTTATATGCTAAGCCGAACCAACTCAATAATGATGAAATTATACGTGTGATTTCAAAATCAGAATAATGATTCTCGAATTTAATATACACCAACGTACAGAGAGACAGAGATATTTTGTAATTTGAGAGAAATTTAACAACGCCAGGGACGAACATTCAATACAGTATACAATGAAATACATACAATATCACTAGTGTTATTGCATTTCACAGCAGGATTCAAACCTTTTTTTTTGCGTTTATATAAGGTTTTCCTTCATGTTCTTTATTATATTACATTCTGCTTTGTGATCTATTTACTACACAAAGTTATCGGTTTACTTGGAAGTTAGAAACTCTCGAATTATAGACTAAAGGTATAAATTTTAAAGTCGATTTAGTGAAATAATCAAATTAACCCTCAGAAACTTAATTAGAGCAAAACAACCCCGGGAAATGAATCCTTCAAATAATAATAATTGTGAATATAACTGGTAAGATTTTCAATCCTGAAATCTTATTAGTATCCAATCAGTCTCAGGTTGTAATAATCCCGGCAACAAATATACAAGTAACGAGGTAAATTAACGCCGAAGTTGTATTCGGTATCGTTCGGTGTCGCTCGATCTGTTCGGCATCATGCGGCTTCATCTCGAAATGAAGACACTAATCAACCCTTAATCAAAAACGTTTACGGAAATGTACAATAAGATATTTGTTTCTTTTGTAATATCCTTTCTATCCTTTGCGTTTCCATTCCTAAGAGGCATTGTCATTTGGATAGTGATAAGGAACACAGCGCAAGCCTACGCGATCAACATTTTGAGAAAATTTATGGATTTAGAACATATTTTTATACAATATAGAAAATTATAAGTTAATATAGATGTTACCCTTCGTGATCGAGTCAAAAATGAGGAGATCCGCAGAAGAACCCAGACAACTGACATTGTCCTAAGAATTGCTAAATTTAAGTGGCAGTGGGCTGGGCACATTGCTCGCAGAACCGATGCCCGATGGGAGCAACGGAATACGTGGCGTTGGTAGGCCCCCACAAGGTGGATCGAAAACCTGGTGAAAGTCGCGAGAGACCGCTGGATGCGGGTGGCGCAAGACCCCGTTGTCGTAGAGATCTTTGGGGGAGAACTATGTCCAGCGGTGGGGATGTCTTTCGGTTAAATGGATGTATAAATGTTTTTAACTGGTTTTGATTTTTTATAACAGTCATTGACGTATCATTTTATTTACTATGAGGGGCTTCGGGTGTGTCTCTGTGCATTCGAAGAAGGCGTGAGACTGGGTTTTAAGAACGGACCTAATGGTGGGCAAGTTCAGATCCCTACGTAAATCCACATTTCTCAGGAACCATTGGGCACCTGCAGCTTTCCTTACAAAGCGATTCTGAATCCTTTGTAAGGCGTGCATCTGAGATCTCCTAATGTGACCGAACGCGGGTGCACAGTGCGTGATGATGGGATGATTGAAGTTAGATAGGATGTACTTCGTGAGGCGGTGTACTTGATGCGCACAGGAGTGTCTGGTTTGGAAGCCAAACTGCTGGGGCGGCAAGAGATTTTTGTCCTCTATCACCTCTATGAGACGATTCATGAGGTCCCGCTCATAGAGTTTTCCCAACATGTTGAGAAGGCTGATGGGACGGTAACTATCGGGTAGCTTGTTTCTAGAAGTATTCTAAGATTTAAGATTAAATCCTTTTTTTCAAAAACAACTCTATTAACTAATACATCTGGTATGCTATCGGGTACACGTACAAATCGTCTCAAAGAGTTATGTAACAAAATTGACAATATAATATTGAATTCCATTGTCATCTTTCAGTACTCGTTTCAATTCTTTGTTACATCCCATAAAATATTATATTAAATTATTAAACACTAGCTGTGAGTCCGCGGCTGCGCCCCCCTCTCATATATATTTCATTGCATAATATAGTTTTTAATTTTTATATTATTTTCCAATTTTTTTTTGTTACTAACAAATTCAAATACCAGCCAGTAAAACTGTGGATTGAATCCGAATTTATTCACAATTTTGTTAGTTGTAATTCTTTTACGTGTAACCCTAATTAATTTCGAAATACAAAACTACCCTAAGTTACGCTAAATAACTTCAGCTATCTAACAAAAAAAGTTCTGTGAAAATTGGTTCCGCCGTTCCGGAAATTACCCGGAAGAAATAGACAGACAGACAGACAAAAATTTAAAAAATTGTATTTTTGTCATAAGTATCATATATACATTCATACATATTTAGTTTAAAAAAAACATTTAGACTTTACAAACAGACACTTCAATTTAATTTATTAGTATAGTTTAGGAGTCTTAATTTGACCTTTATCTCCCTTCTAGTAAGTCATCATCTCCCTACCCTTTTCCCATTTTTATTTGGGGTCGGCGCAACATGTCTTCCTCTTCCATTCCTCTCTATTTGTTGTCATCTCCGCATTCACTCCTTTCCTAAGCATATCATCTTTCACACAGTCCATCCATCTTTTCTTTGGTCTTCCCCTTCCCATGTAACCGTCCACATTCATATCCAATACCTTCCTTACAACATCCTCTTTCTCCCTGCGCATCACATGTCCATACCAGGACAAACGACCGCCTCTTAACTTGTCTGTTATTGGCGCCACTTTCAAACTTCCTCTAATATATTCATTCCTAATCCTGTCCATTCTTGTTCCCCCACACCTGTCACCCCTTGTCACCTTTATGGGGTAACATTCTAGTAAGTACTATTCTAAATTAAATGTGTAATAGTGTAATCTGAAACAATAGTTCAGACGGTTCATTATTCTCCTTTTTCCTAACTCACTTGGGTTCGGCGCAATATGTTTATATAATTATAAAAATGTATTTTAAAAACGTTATATAAGCTTTACTTTAAGGTAGCATAAAATAAAAGTCTCATATTGTGATCACACCGAACACTATAATCTATGGTCCGTGCGGTTGAGACGCAACTATAATCTCTATTTCTCTTACATACTATTAATAAGATTTAACTCAATAACATACGTTTGCATATTTACAAAACGTACTCGTACAATATCGTTCTAAAGCACATTACTGATTCATCCGAGAATAACTTCAAGCACTATGTCAAGCAGGTTCTAATGTCAAAATGTTTTTTTATAGGTGGACCATTACGTGAACGACAGTGTGTAAAATATTTACATTTATCTGTACTAATAAATAAAATTTAAGTGACTGTTTGTAATCTCAAAATTATTTTTTTTACTAAATAGATACACGATACGATACCTATAACAAAAACACAAGTTTTACAATTTTTGTCTGTCTGTCTGTCTCTTTGTTCCGGCTAATCTTCGGAACGGCTTGACGGATTTTTAGGGGGCTTTTTATGGTAGATAGCTGAAGTTACTCCGGGTAACTTAGGGTACTTTTAATTTTCGAAAATAATTAGTGTACCGCGTAAAAAAGTTAAAACTTATAAAAAATTGAATAAAATCTGATTCAAGGTACAGTTTTACGGACAAGTGCTTGATTTTATGAGAAATATTTTTTGGTATATCTTATTCCATGAAAATAATTAGGGTTCCGCATAAAAAAAAACGCAGTGAAAAAAAACATATGAAACGCGGGTGCAACCGCGGGCTTAAGGCTAATAAATAAATATGATAATAAATAAATTTAAAATGTCTGTTTGTGATATAAAAATAAGATTTTTTTACTAAACACATATTAATTTTTCCCATATATATGACACATATATATACAAAAAATACAATTTTAAAAATTTCTAATCTTTTTAATTTTCGAAAATATTTAGGATCCCGTGTAAAAAAATTAATACCCATATAACTGTGAATAAAATCCGATGAATAGTTTTTACCCGCATATGTTTGAATTTGTTAGAAGTATCTTTGCTTTCTGTTAGTAGCAAAAATATTTTATGGAAAATTATTAGGGTTCTGCATACAAATTGTAAAAAAAAAACGACTCAATGGTCAGTTTTATATTTTTATTTTATTTTCCATCCATTCAACCGAAAGACGTTCACTGCTGGACATAGGTCTCCCCCAAAGATTTCTACGATGACCGGTCTTGCGTTTAGGATTATAATTAGGGCTCCGTGTAAAACGGGCGAAGCCAGTTTATATATATAAAAGGATTTCCAACAAGTACACCCTTAAAATAATATAAGAGAAAGTGGAATAGAATCTTGTGTTTCCTTTAGCATTGGAAACCACAAGATACATGTTCATATAATTACATCATTAATTATTAAACTAGATATAGGTAGGTGCTAAAATAAATAATTAAAATAATCACTAAAAAAATAAAATATGAATTAAAATAATACAAATATATTTACCTAAATGTTAAAGTGAAAAGTTATTATTATCTATTGCGTATAATCAATAAAAATTGTTTTTAAATTATAATAAGAACATGAAATTGGAAAAAATAAAAGTCATCATCATCTCCCTACCCTTTTCCCATTTTTATTTGGGGTCGGCGCAACATGTCTTCCTCTTCCATTCCTCTCTATTTGTTGTCATCTCCGCATTCACTCCTTTTCTAAACATATCATCTTTCACACAGTCCATCCATCTTTTCTTTGGTCTTCCCCTTCCCATGTAACCGTCCGCATTCATATCCAATACCTTTCTTACAACATTCTCTTTCTCCCTGCGCATCACATGTCCATACCAGGATAAGCGACCGGAAAAAAAATAAAAGTATAAATTATATATTAATGTACTGGTCGTTGGTGATGTCGCGACCGACTCGGACACCGCTGCTACAAGCATCTTTTCGTTTATTATTCATCAAGGAGAAGCGACACGACTCAGGCCGCATGTGCCGCTCACTCCAGTATATAAGATGTGAATCGATACCACTCATCTCACTATCCAAATATTCATACGAGACTCGTTTTAAAACATCTCTAAAGGATGAACACTTTAACATCGACGCATCAGTTTTTTCACTTTACTTAAGTGAAGTGTTCGCACACGCACCGCCGCACCGTCGCCGCGTCGGTTCCGCCACGACTGTTATTTTAGGATCAAAATATTTATATAAAATTCTTCGAATTTTTTTTTGAATCATTTAAAAAACAAATACGGGTTTGTTAGGCAAATCTATTTTAAGCGTTAAATGTTTATTTATTTATTTGGGAAACAAACAGTACATTACGCTTAAAACTAAATACATCATATATTAAAATTTCATATTCCAACAAAGTTTCCACGTATTACTAAAACATACAAGCCAACGTGTACATATTAATTTGACAATAAAAATTGTTTAAGATAAAAAAAAAAGTTTCAAACAAACACACAAAAGGCACAAGCATTAAAATGAAAATATAGTGCGACAATCAAATTACAAATAGCGAACCAGTCAAATAATAAATAATTACTTTTCCAATCCAATCTTAAAATTATCACTCTTAGTTCGAATTAGTTTTTTTAAATGTGATAAGCGAGCGATTAAACATATCAATTTCATTAAAATATAAATTATGTGAATAACATGCTCTATGTAAAAATGTATTCGCAATAAAATTTGTTTTGGAAAATGCCACATTAAACAAAAATTGATTTCTGGCATTAGGTCTAGGGCATCTAAAGTTAAGTTCACTTAAAAGATAAGGCGAGTCTAACATATTATTGACAAGTTTAAATAAAAATATCTGGTCTCTTACCATGCGACGTTTATGCAGAGTAGGTAAAACAAAAACGTTAGGCTGATAACAAAATTTATATTGTAAATATTTCAATATGTTAGTATTTTTTATCTGTGATTTTATTATAATTGCTATTATTAATAATAATAACTGGACAATGATAAGCAATACAGTGTCACCATACTCGATCACCGTTTAGAGAAACATCCAGTTAAACATTTAGAATATCTTTTTAAATAAAATAAAAAAAAAACTTTAAGTTACTGTAGACATTTAACTGATTTTGATTTTTTACCTTGTTTTAAACGTTGATAAATAGAATGAGGTAAACATGTTAAGATATATAACGTGCTAGGACGTGTCATTTTATTTATAAGTGTTCCTCTAAATTTGTCCAAGAGTGTAGTGTAGTGTGTGTAACTGTATTATACAATAATAAATAATTCCAGAATGTTATACATGTCGGTGACGGTTTGCCTGCTGGTGTTGGGTGCTGTGCTGAGCGCTCCGGAGCGCGTGCCGCACGAGCACGATCGGGGCGAGCACGAGCCGGACGAGCACAGCGCGCTCGAGAAACGCTCACCGCGGTACGACTTCGGACTTGGCAAGCGCGCCTACAGTTACGTCTCTGAATACAAAAGACTTCCCGTTTATAACTTCGGCCTTGGGAAACGGTACGATATTTTATTGCTTAATTATATTACTATAAATGTTAAAAAAATATCATTATAATACACTAGCGTCTGCCCGCGACTTTACTCGCGTTTACTTTTAAATTGGGTTCACAAAGAAAACGTAATGTGAGTCAATTTTAATAGATAGTGCCGTTCGGAAGTTATATCTATAATATTTCAAGAACCACGATTTTTTACTACATGTTTTTGATAGATATCTCTTAAGAGTTCTACTGTATTGGTTATAAAAATATGTTTTGCTCGTTTGGTTATGAAACATCAAAATTTTTCTATCTACACAAACTATTAATAAGGATATAATATGCATAAAAGTTTCGGGAAAAGTATCTAACTAAATAAGGGTGAAAACCGAATCAAAATCAGTTACGTGATAGGTTCTAAAGAAGGAGTTAAAGGACAAAGAATACAGCTATTTTGTTTAATGTTTATAATATTTTGCAGATCACGTCCTTACTCGTTCGGTCTGGGCAAACGGTCGGTGGACGATGAGCTCGGTGCCGAGGATCTCCCCAACGAGACGGATCCCCCAGCTCTCTCTGAACTCTTCGACGAGTATGATGATACCGCAGGTGAGCTCACCTGACAAGCTGGTCATTTCTTTTCTTGTGCTATGTAGTCATAATTCAGCCTTTTTTTTTTTCGAGGGGAATGCATTTGCGCACTAGCTGTCCAGCCAGATCTGATAGAGACCCCCCCTACCAGATCTGGCTGAAGCGCGTCTGAAGATGTGTGACAGTCTGTCGCACGTAAGTACGAGGGGCTGTCACACAGGATTAGTGTGGGACTCGCGGCGAGAAGCGCCGTTGACCCCTACCCACTAAACCCCCCGGTACCTCCCGCCACCAAGTTGGAGCAAGCACGGGATCGAACTGGTGCATGCACCGCGAAAAAGGCATAATTCAGCCTACGCCAATCTATTGATTAATGTAGTGTCTGCTGTTCACTCAGTAATAATATTTACAGTATTCATTTTTTTCTTATGGATAATACCATAAGAACTGTTGACTTTTCGTGCCTAGGTGTAGGTACGTGTGTTAGATTCTATATTGAACCTGTGCATACGTAAGTACATACTGCGTGTGTTTAACTGAATAAATCCTTTAAGAGGATTTCCTAGCGGCATTTATTCCATACAAACATAGTTTCCTATTTCCTCCCTGTATAATAGTATGAAGGTAAATATTTTTATACCACATAATATATATCCACCACCGCCATGCTAGTACATTTTGATTTTTTTCATTAATTAGTTATTGTAGAAACTAGGAGCTTTAGAAAATGAAAAATAAATAAATTTGATTGTCAAAAATAAAAAAAGCACAGGCATAGCCAAAGTCTTTATTCTTCTAAAACAGAAAGAAAATTAAAAATCGGTTCAGTTTTGGAGGAGAAAGCAGAGTACTACGAAATGATTTTTTCATCTATTTTGCGTAGGTAAAATCCGACTTGTAGTTGCCCCTTTCGCGTTATATAATTCTTTCTTTGGGGCGCAACGCGATACTAATTGATTTCCGAAATATCTAATTTTCCGACCACATGTACTCTTAAACCTTGTTTAAAAAGCAAACATTGTGTTGTAATGAAAAAAAAAACAATGTGTGCATTGATATGAGAAGTTACTCTTCTTTGTTGTATATTTAAAAATGAATCTTTTACTTATTTTCTTCTTTTTTTTGAACCAAAACAAAAGTTGCAAAGACTTAATTAAATGTTACCAATTAATGTTTTAATAAATATACAATTTATATAAAATAAACTTAAATATTTAAAAAAAATGTGAGCAGTCACGGGACGCCTGGCAGATGTGAAACGTCGACATTATTTTGTAAAAGTAATATGCAGAAAAGAACAGATTGTGATAGGAACTAAATATGTCATAATGATCAAATAAAATATTACGATTATTTTTCCAGATAACGATGACTATGAAATAAACATTTATTTTCATTCAATACAAAAATTTACGAATTCCTTTCAAATCGTGACTACTTAATTCGTTTAATCAGTGACTTCGGTAACAGTTATATTCGATGTTGCCTCCGAGAACGGTATGACTGTGACAATTGGTCGATGGTAACTGAAGTATGTTACAAAAGTATTGGACATAACATTATCAAGATATCTAATAAATACAGCATCTATTGTTGTTCCGTATCTGGTGGTAGGTTCTCTTGGATTGTTACTAATTTGCAATTGAAATTCTTCTTAGAGAAACGTAATTAATGGCGTTGATTCATCTTTTGCAAAATTTACATTGAAATCCCCAGCTAAAATCAATGGTAGTTTGTCTTTATTGGTTATGAAAGTTATTGTGACTGTACGGAAATAATCTCTCGTGTAAAAATGAAATGTCATTAATTTTTTTATTTTTTTTTATTAGGAGAAATGTATAAAATGCGTCGCCACACCGTACACACTACTGCATATAGACTGTATATATATACCATCATATAGCGTGGCGACGCGTCGCCACGGCATGCGTCGCCACGCCAGAAATCGGTTTTACGTGCGGCTATAGATGTTTCACATAAAAAAAGTGTGTGTGTACTTATATGTACGTACGTAAGAAGTTATACTTCTTTGACTTAATAATAGAAAAAATTAAAACGCTGACAGCTAAGTTCAGGGTGTAAGTTTTTTCGTGACGGTTGCGTGCGCATCGTAAAAAAAATTGCTACAACCTTTTTCCCTAACGCGCCAAAAGAAGTATAACTTCAAAAATCGTTTCTAATCACAAATATATGTAGGTACTTTAGTTTCAACATCATTTTATGCCATTCAACTCTTTTCAAGCTAAAGATCAAAATCTGAAAAGATCAAATCAACAATTTCTCAAAATGCGATAGAATAAGTATAAAATACGACAACAGAAATGTACAATAAAGTTAAATAAATTTGATTATAACAGGATACGAAGTTAAGCGCGCTCGACCCTACAGCTTCGGACTGGGCAAGCGCATCGCAGACGAAGATTTATCTGAAGAGAAGCGCGCTCGGATGTACGACTTCGGGTTGGGCAAGCGGCTTCCCATGTACAACTTCGGTCTCGGCAAGCGCGCCTACAGCTACAACTTCGGACTCGGGAAACGGCTCAGCAGCAAGTTCAACTTCGGACTCGGGAAGAGACACCGCGACATGCACAGGTTTAGCTTCGGTCTAGGGAAACGATCCGGCGACGATACCTCTACGCAGGAAACCGACAACGACATGAATGTTTAAACTGTTTTTCTATTTTTAGACTAAAGTTTGTATGACAACTAGCGTGGAACGTATCGCTCGTATTACACGATTTATGTATTCATATTAACTAATTTACTTAATTATTTATTGTTTCGCTCATTTAAGTATGTGAAATAATGTCATTGAATTTCGATTTTGAAATATCTATTGATAAATTACTAGTTTAAACGAAACGAAATGCGTCCAGCTGACGCGCGGTAGATACATATAGACACGATACTCAATACACGATGCCTTTACCCTCAAGCACCGTACAAAGAGTGGAGCCGCATATATAAGAAACACTGCATAATATAAGCTGTCTCATTCTCTAGCACATTTAGTTTTATATATATATATATCTCATTAATGTCGCGTTTTCGTTTCAAATTAAGACAGGCCTAAAAAAGTTTTCAGTTAAAAACATAACGTCTTGTGTAAACCAAAACACAATTCGCAAGTTTCGTCGATTGTACTTCATTAAGAATAAACAGTTTCTACTGAAATCGTTTGTATTTAATCTACTTAGTATGTTTTAAATGACATAAATATACGATATGTCACCAGATGAGTCAATTTGTTAAGTGGACCGTGGATACGAGTGAGTATACCGCGCGTGTTGTCCGACTTGAACCCACTAATATAATACTGTAATTATTCTCAGACTGCATTTACTTATATCATATTTATTTAGTCATTAGGGATTATATTTTTGTGATTACTGTAAATTAACCAAACGTTATTTGAAATGTTAATATTTAAATATTATATTCATGTGAGTGGATAAACTCACCTCAAGAATAAAACAAGTTTAGAACAAATGATTTATTTAGATTAACATTTCCGACAGTTGAACTGAACGTCGATACGTTTGGTTTACGTTTGATTTTGTGTTTTATCGTTAAAGTAGTTAATAAAACCTTTGTATAATAAGTGAATGTGAGGCAGCGCCGCGGAGCTACGAATGCAACGCGGCGCGCCCTAAACATAGAGTAAGCATTCTAGTCATTTGTGTTGTTAAATAAATTTATCGGAATTGAAATATGTTTTTATTTACTTTAATCATCGTTTCACTATGCTCAGATCGGCTAAAGAATCGATTCGACCAAAGCCGAAAGAGTTGAAATAACTGAAAGTAAATATTGTTGTTAAAAAGTTCCTAGAGAAACAAATTGAATTAGTTAGCGAACGGAATCATGTTCCGGTTTAAATTCTCGACAGAAAACTTCAACAGGTCAAAGTACAATCCGATTTCCGAAGACGATAAATACCTTTAAACGAAATAAGCGAAGGAGAAAAGTTCTCCGATCTCTCCCCGGACTCGGGAACGTCATTACAGGTATGAAGCACCATCCCTCGGACGATATTAAACAATATTATTTTTTAAACTTATAAATAAAATATAAAGTTGTTTTAACTTGTTTCCTTTTTAATTAATTAACCTTTCAATATTGTCTTGATATCGATAAATATATTTTAAGGTCAAAGGGAAAGTATTAAAAGCATATGAAATTTAAAAGGTAAATCATTTTTAGGGGTTTTTATGTTCACCGGATGAAGTCGGTCTATTTTCCCTTGCCAAGTGATTTTATTTTTAAACTTCAATTTATAAATGTTTTACTAGTAGTAAAAAGGTAAAAAAAAAAAAAACCGTTTTCTCAAGGAACTCCAATGCCTCTGCAAAATCATAATGAATCTATATTAACGGATTTTTCCACAGAGTTATCCGGTTTATACTTACAGGCGCTAGTTATAATAAACGTCACTCATAATAAAACTGTAAATAATTAAAAACATCAAGTAATACAATATACGTAAATATATACTTTTTAAACCCCAGGGCATTCTTTATGATCCATATTTTACTACTTCATATTCTGGACAAATTAAGTGCCTAATACGTTGATAATATTATGTGATGGTCACTGTTTGTGTTTGATAAGACGTGACGACCTGCGTAAAAATAAACATGAGGATATTTCATATTCAAAATGTAAAATAATAGTTTCGGGTCTAGGGTTGACAGTTCAGTTCCAGTTTAAAATGTATTCATGAAATTGTTAATAATTATAGCATAGAATTTTCAGGACAAAATTTTTAATCATTGTTTATTATATGATCCTTAGCCTATTCATTAAACTCTATTATATCCATTACAATTGTTCAGACAGTTGAATATACAATGGATATTTAAGCTGATAATTTTTGTTTTTATTTTCAAGTGAGGTAGTTTGCGAAAGTACTGTAAAGTAATTAGTTACTCTTCAATTAGAACTCTGTTTTTATGGTATACGGTCATAAATTTAATATTTATTAATGAAATTTTAGTATAGTGGCAATATTAATTCATATAATTTTTTTTTTTATTTCAAAAAATACTGTTCTTAGTTTGTATAGTCTATCAATAGCTAATTAACAAATGCTTTATGCACACAACATTTTATAAAAACGGTCATCACGTTTTGAGTTTAAGACAAATTCTAAAAGTAATTTTAAAAATCCTTGTACACTTACAATTGCTCCTTGACATGTAATTCCAGTGTACAAAGTGTTATCGAAATCGGTCAAACAGTTTTTGAGTTAAATCCGGGCATACGTGTGTATGTCGAACAAACAATTACTATCAGAAGAAATGCCAGAATATAACACATTGAAATCGCAGACGAATTCGCTTGATGAAATCTTATAAAAGACATTATAATAATTTCCTCAGGACGACACCATTCATAACTCGTTCACAGGCAGACAATTGTATTTATATTAGTACAGGTACGTAATTAGGTCTCGTTAATGATGAATATACGTATCGTGGTCGTATTACTCTTATAGACAGATAGAGAAAGAAAAAGAATATATCCCAACTAATTTAATAAGAAAATGTAGTGAATATCATTTTCATGTTATTATTTTCCTTTAACAAGCGCCCTTTGAATTCCTTCCTTTGTGTAGGTTTACCTTTGGTTTATAAAAATACCCGCATTACAATGTAAACATCGAGTCGGCTCCGAGGCATGCGCCCGGACTGATCTCTACGGAACTATACGGTGGCTTATTCTCGCTCTATCAATATTATTTATGCGTACTATTTATGTATTGGATTTTAAAATCTAACAACATAATGTGCTTCGCGCGACTTATTAGCGGATAACTAGTCGAAAGCAATTTCATATCAACAAATTTTAAAATCTCTATCCGTTTTAAGTGGATTGAAGGTCTAAAAGAGTCTGGTAAAGTAACGTATAATCGCAAAGACATCATTAACAAAGCGATTGACTTCTACAAAAACTTATATAGCGCACCAAGTACGCAAAGAAATTACAGTCGAACTCTGAAAGAATCCATAGAATTCGAGGGACCACAATGCTCCATAGAGCCAACACAAGCTACGGGAATTATAGGAATTCAAAAATTTAGACAAGCTAGATCTAGTGAATGATCGTCATAATTTTAATATTAGAAGTAAAGACAAGTTGTCCGGAACCACGCTTTAGGTTAAGTAAGTGTAATAAAAGCTTTATAGGTAATAGTATTCGGTTTTACAATAAGATCCCAAGTAACATTACCGATTTACCTGACAATAAGTTCAAGTATTATGTCAAGCAAGTCATAATCTCAAAAGGTTATTACAGGGTGGATCATTACGTGAATGCTAGTGATGTCTGGAATTAACCCACATCTCTGTGCTTCCACTAACATTATTAAGACTACGATTTGTATAGTTTTAAATATGACAAAAAAAATGATATTTATATTTAAAAAAACCAGATCGAGTTTCTTGCCTGCGCTATTCTCGACTGGGTTGTTTTCCGAACCGGTGGTAGTGTTGTAGACGTTCATAAACGCCTTCTTAGGGCCTAAATTGAATAAATAAATTTTGATCTTGATTTTATGAATAAACATAAATCTGACAAATGTCTAGACCCGGACAATATTACAAATGATGCAATAAAAGCAGACAGTTTCATACTGGCGCTACAAGTAAAATAAAAATTACGCTGAATTTGGGTTCCATATAAAAACAAATTAAACGCAGTGAAGAATATTTGAAACGCGGGAGCAGCCGAAGGCACATAGCTAGTAGCTCTATAAAGAGAATGTTGGACATCATAATAATTTTTTTAGACTTCACTGTAGAAGAAAGCAAGTTCATGTGACATTCGAGTCGGTATCAACTACCACGAATCCTAATTCCTTACATAATGTACTGTTTTGTTTCAATTCGTTCAATTTCTTCAAAACTGTCATCGACAGGCAATCTACCAGAATATATAAATAGATAATAATACTTGAATATAACTGAATTATAAATATTTCATGAGATTAAAGACTAAGGCTTGTAACACTTTAGACCGTGAGTGCTCCACTTATTCCATTACCGAATAGAATAGCATCCGATGAGATATGACATAGGCGTAATATTACGTCAGAGCGTAGAGGCGACCCATCATCGCCAATCTCAATACACCATTACTCACAACAGGAGTCCTGGGCTGGTTTTCAACACGTCACAAGGAGCTGAGTGATCCATAGATCACACGAGATCTCTTCAACAAACACTTAAAATAACCGTAACTAATATTACAGTTAAATAGTTATTAATATAGACAGAGTGGAACAAGTGAAAGAGTTTGTGTACTTGGGATCAAAGGTTACGAGAGATGGAAACTGTGACGATGATATTGAGCGAAGAGTTTTGTTAGGGAATAGAGTGAATGGGGCCCTAAGTAACTTCATGTGCATCGAGGAGTCCTGGTCCCTACACTTAGGTATGGTAGTGAATGCTGGGTTTGGCAGAAGAAGTATGAAAGTAAGATTAACGCAGTGGAAATGAGAAGTCTGAGAAGTATAGCTGGAGTCAAGATGATTGACAAAGTCAGGAATAGTATGATAAGGGAACGCTGTGGTGTGGTAGAGGATGTGGTGACCGAAATAGAGAAAGGTATGCTTAGTTGGTTTGGGCATGTAGAGAGATTTAATGAAACGAATTTATAAGGCGAGGGTGAATGGGCAAGTCGGTAAGGGTCGACCTAGGCGAATGTATCTAGACAAAAACAATCATGTCTTAAATAAAGGCCAGGTAAAAAGTACCCATAACCGACGAGCATGTATGAAAGCGCTCATGAAAGTAGAGGAAGCGAAAGAGGTGTGTCAAGATCGTAGCAAGTGGAAGGACGTAATCTCTGCCTACCCCCACGGGAGAAAGGCGTGATGATATGTATGTATGTATGTATGTAAATAGTTATATACGAAATAAGTATCACAAGAACACTCTACTAGTTCCTAATCGTATTATTATAGATCACTCTTCTCGCTGATGAGTGATCAAACAACAAAGAATAGTTTATAACGGTAACACAAACTGTTGGTACTTATCCTTAGCAATAGCGACTAATCAATAAAAAAAAAGCAAACCTATAGAGAAACAGAATAGAAAATATCTTGAAATATTCATGTGTTCCTGTCTACATATAATTAAAATGCAAATGTTTTCTAGAATTAAGATACTTTGAATTAATTGAAATAAGGTTGCAAATAGATCATTTAAGAAATCAAAAGTCATGATTTTTTTTATTACAAGAAATAATCTCAGTGCTTAGACCACAATCTCACCTGATGTTAAGTGATGATGTGGTCCAGGATGGTAAATACATTAAGCCTAGAGGTACTGGTTCTTAAGTGATGCTACCGGATTATACCTATTTGTATTTGGCGACAGGTTTTCAAACTTGAGGGTGGTAGGTACCCAGGTGGGCATCATTACAAAATGCCCTACCACCAAGTCATAGTTTCCTTACGATATTTTTCTTCACCGAAAGCTCAAATCGATTTTAGAGTCGGATAGGTGGGGATCGAACCCGCGTCGATTGACGAGGAATCCAGCCGCACTACTCGCTGCACCATTATCGCTCCAATTTGTTTCGAGTATATTACCAAAATCTTGTACAAATGAGGCCAAGAGATTATTTGATTTAGTAACATTAACCTACCAGTAATCACCTTGTTCGGAACTTATGTAGAACTGGATACAATGGAGCTAATATGCTCCTTTGAATAAACGCTCCCAAACAAAAAAATCGCTTTAAAGTTAAACATTAACTATCTACTATAGCAGTGTTTGTATCGTTAGTGTAGAAACATCCTACTTATGTGAGCAGTGAATATTAGGAGAGATAGAGACGGTTGCACAACAATGCGAGCGCGAGGAGAAGGGGGGGTGGGAGGAGAGGCAGCGCGCGCTGCGTCCTCCCGTCCGCTTATTAGCCAAATAACTGCGATAATGTGAATGCAATAACTTTGAATGGCGCGTACATTGTTAATTCTGTGGTGAGCGGCAGGGGCACGGCACGTTCGCCATTACAGTTCGATATTGTAAGCGTCTAGTGTAGCACGGCGAGATGCGTTCTCGACATTTCCATTCTCTTTATTGTATTAATAATTATTTAAGGCGTATTCCTCCAGCGAGAATGCGGAGATAATATTTTCAAGCACGTAGTGCTTGTCACGAAAATTCAAAATAACAAAATTTTGATATTTTAACATGTCGCCTAGATAAATTGCATGATTTTTTAAATACAAAACAGAAGCAGGCAAGAGCTTGCGTTGTGAATTTTTAATCTTTTCAAATATGTATATTTTTATAAAGAAATAAATAATACATTTAAAGAGAGTTCAATCTTTGCAATGTTTGTATGTCTGTCTCTCTGTTTGTTTGTTCCGGCTAATCTTCTGAAGGGCTGGACTGATTTTAACGGACTTCTCTGGCAGATAGATAAAGACAAATTAGGCATTAGTTAGGCTACTTTTATTTGAATGAAACATATAGGGTTCTGCGTAAAAAAATTATTACTCATGAAATTCTGAACAAAATCCAGACAGATTTTCAGCCAAGTTTTCGCATTAGTTAGAAATGTTTATGCCCTCTGCTAGAAGCAAAAGTAAATTATGCAGTGAATAATTGTACAGTATAGAAAATATTATACGCGAGCGGAGCCACGGGAACAACTAGTTTATAATAAAAGTGTTTCATTTGTTCATTATTTTGCAAGATATAGTAAGTATAGTAGTAAGTAGGTACCTAAGTAATTTCGCAATATTTGTGTGTTCTAAATGAAGGAAATAATTACTTGTTAAGAATAACCGCGAAGATACAGTATATTGTGTGACGTCATAATGAAACGGCTATCTAACTGTTTCTTACAGTACACACACACACAATACATTGTTGAGGTTTTAATTAACATAACAGTTGGCGCGTCGCGGCCTCACTCTGTATTATGATTCAGTTAATATTGAAAACGGGGCTGTTGAATAACCATTTGTTCAGTTCAGTAAATATAATAAAAATATGACATAATATTCTTATTAATTAAGTGTAAATACTTGATAATTAAACTAAGTAATACTAAGTAATACGTTACGTTCTCAGAATATATATCTCGTAGAAATATAATATTGTAATTATTTAGATCCTAGATTCTCAACGCCCAATGTGGAAATAGAAGACCCCGAGAGAATTGCGGGGCATTGAGATAGCGCAGAGTGGGTGTGGGCAGAATAAAATATAGTCTAAAAAAATCCAAAAAGATATGAACAAAATAAGGTTGAAAACTATGATTTAGATACAAGTAAAGTCATAACAGCCTATGTAATGCCGACTTCCAGACCTGAATCTGAAATACCTGACCTTTTTCTTTTTTGACGAGGGTAATGCATTTACGCACTAACCTTACCAATTGCATTAGTGAGACCGAAGTCCCCCAATGCAACTGGTAAGGGGGTGCGGAGGGTTGTCTCCGTACCAGTGTGGGACCCACGGGATGTGAAGCGTCGGAAATGTCCACTAAAACCCCCGGAGCCGCCCGCCGCATTTGGGATGGGACGATACGGGATCCTGTTCGCATTCTCCGCGTCGTCCCCTGCGGCAAGCCCAATGAGCCTCGTCCATACTTAAACCCAATGGGGATGGGGGGGAGAATACCGATGCCTGACCCACAGGCTCTCTCCCCACCCACCTCATCGCCCGCTTCTCAATTGAGAAGATTCATCCGAGGTGAAATAGCTGACCTGCGAGTAGGTACATCCTAATCACCCGTATGTGGTTACTAGATAATATTGACGATAATCCCGGATTAACATTACAAACTGAAGGTAGGTTTCTATAAAACAAATTCACTGTACTTCGCACAACAGCTAGTAGGGACAACATAAAACAAACATGTTGACTATCAATAATGCCCTAAACAAAATTACCCATGATAACATGGGGTTAAGTTGTTAAAATAATTAAGTTAAAACTAAGGCATTATTGGTAGTTTATATGTTAATTTTATGTTGTTTTTGGTTGTTCCCGCGGCTCTGCTCGCGTATCTATCATTCAAACATTATAAAAAAAATTTACTTTACTTTTATCTTCATAATACAGACAGGGAGACAGACGTTCACTTTTTTTTACATGGAATAGGTTCAGTGCTTTGACCACAATCTCACCTGATGTTAAGTGATGATGCCGGAACATACAAATTGGTATTTGGCGATAGGTTTTTCAACTTGAGGGTAGTAGCTACTCAAGCGGGCATCCGAACAATCCGGCCTCACTACCCGCTGCGCAATCGTCGCGTCATTAATTCAAATAATGTAAAAAAAATACCGCGATAAATAAGCGAAAATGCTCTCCAAGATCGGCAACCCATCAGTAATACTCCTGGTGTTGCAATTGTCCATATGCGACGGTAACCATTTACCATCTAATGAGCCGTCTGCTTGTTCACCGTCTATTGATCTGTAATTAAAATAATAGGTAATAATAATAACTATTACGTGAATAATGAATATGTGAATGTCGTCAAATTACCTTACCAAATTACAAATTGCCAAAAACAGATCACGGATAACGCATTTATACTTACAAAAACATTGTAAGTTCCATGAGTGACAACTCTAAAAGGAAATTACTTTATGATTTTACGAACATTAGCCATTCCGCGCACACAGTGTTTATTGCGTGTTTTGAAATCTAGTAGATCATATTTTAATCATAATAAAGAGGACCTAATTATCTTTCAAGATTAATAAGAGGGGAGTGAGTGTCCGCTCAGGGCTGCGCTCGTACTCTCGTGGGCTGAGTACAACATCACGCGGGCTCTCGCAACGCGGTCACAAAACAAATCAAATTTAAACTTGACCTCTAGTGTAATTACGCGGAGCAGACGTTTTCATAATTTATTGCTTCAGTGCGGTGAGTCATCCAGTGTTTTAGATGGTCATACTCTGCCGACATAATATTTCCATCTTTTCTCTCTATTCAATATATGATGTACTATGAAGTACAATTTTAAGTTCTAGGTTTTCTTAAATCCTATAGTATTTTAGAACTGGGTTAAGTTACGGGGCGACACTGACTTGTCCGGTGGTACGTTACTTTAACTCCCACAAGAATATAAATGCTAATTAATTCGTTTTTTTTGGGCCGCATCCGGTAAGGGTTGACCGGAAGGGTTTTTTTTTTGACGAGAGGAAATGCATTTACGCACTACCCTTACCTATTGCATTAGTGAGACCGGAGTCCCCCAATGCAATAGGTAAGGGGGCACGGAGGGGCGAACTCCGTGCCAGTGTGGGACTCACCCGGGCGTGAAGCGCCCGGAAATACCCACTAAAACCCCCCGAGGCCTTCCGCCGCATTTGGGATGGGGGCGACACGGGTAGGCTTTCGCAAGCACCGCGTCGAAAAAATGTGTTACCCACTTTGGGTTCGAACCTCCGACCTTTCAGTCGTACCGTCTATGAGAGACACGGGTTAGTCCACGGGGCTAACCACGCTCTCTAGCTACCTGCACCTACTAAAAAATACGGTAGTAGTCTCATAAAATAATGATAATTACTAAAAGCATTTTGGGTTACATTGTGGTAAAACGATGGGTTAATGGCATTATTACATGAAACTCCGTCGATGGATGTGTATTGAAATCTCATGATAAGACTAAAGCTTTCATGAGGGAATATATCGTAATTAAACAAAGCATCGTGTTTTTCTAATCTTATTTGTTGATTCAGATCATGAAGTTAGCAATTTGTCACCAACCCGGCAATCAATATTGGCCTCATGTCAATAGTTTAAGAGATTTCGTGATGAGTCAGTCGGCCATTCATATGTTGAACCACTGGGTATTTAGGAAACACATTTATTTTAATATATGTGCAAATGTAAATAGCTATACCTACACGTGAATGAAGCCGGGGGATCGAAGCTAGTTGTAAAAAGCAACGTGAAAGGAAGCTTTCAATCAATACTTAAGGACTGATTAGTGATGGAGAGGCGAGGCAAAGTAGGGATTCTATTTACTATTCTTGGTAAGGGGGAGGAGTAAAAAATAACACAATATTTTTACTCGAATGAGCCCAAAACGTAACGCGGTCACGTTTATATTTGGTTCGTTAACTCGCAAAATGTTTTGTACAAGCGATTTATATTAAAGAAAATTGCGTCATTTTGTATTATTATTATTTATGACATATCTTATACCCCTGTAGTTACTTCACTGACTATTCTGTACTCTCGGGAACTACTGTGACACTTCACACATTTTAACTAAAGTAATATATATTGAATTTTTTGTTTCTCTTTCCTAAATTAATATGTCAATTACCCATAAAAATGAGACAATAGGAAGACAATAAGAAAACAATGGAAAGCTGGCGTAAACGCCAGGATAGAGCTCAAGTGGTTAAACAATGTTTATATTTATCTTATCGTGTCAGATAACTAATTTAGAGTATGTTACGGTTGTTAAATCACTTGACGTAAATTAACCGTCCCGTTTTGAGTAAAAAAATAAATGGTCACGGTATTGATGAGCCCTATTCACTAAATAAATTTAAAAAAAACTACTTAACAAAGCTGAACCACCGCATCGGATGAGACAGAAAAGTTACATTACAATAAATATAGTTTAAAAAGGGGTTCGAACTTACTGGTAGAATATTATCTATAGAACACATACATTCTCTATGATTATTGTCTTAAACAACAGCATAGACAGGACTTCAAAAAATATATTTGACAGATCTAAATATATTTAATACTAGCGACCCGCTCCGGTTTCGCTCGAATATATATAGAAATTTCTAAGTAAAAAAAGTAGACTTTAGGTACTATTTAATTTTGAAAATAGGTTAAAATAGTTTTTGTGTTTAGCAATAACTAACAAAAAAATACCATTTTGCCTCTTTACATTATATAAAGTAGTATAGTAATAAAATTTAATATGAAATAGATAATAATAATTTTACATAATAAATTGGTACCGACAAAGTATTACGTCAAAGAGATACAATTTACAATTGCACACAATAGAGAGCGCCTGAAACTCTGTATTAATTAATTACTAAACTGTTGCAAACGGAATAAACTCGTTACAACTGCATAAGTAATTTGGAACAATTAGACGGAGCCGCGCGCCGGACTATAACTACACTGCACACCATCCACACTAACTCGTAGTTGTAACTCAACCGAGCACAGTTTTAAACTTTGCAAAAGGTTAGTCAAACTCTTCTTTATAAAATTTAAACCGATGATGGTGCAGTGTATAGTGCGGACGTATTCGACCTATCCAACTCTAAAATTGGCCTTAGCTTTCAATAAAGGAAGACATCGTAAGGAAACCATAGCATGGTGGTAGGGTATTTTTTTTTTATAATGCACAGCACAGCGACTGCACTGGACCTGATGGTAAGCACAGTACAATCCAAAAACAGCGGTGACTGACACTGAACAGAGTTCACTGCCAGTCACCGCTGTCATGCTGGCCTGGTTAAATACCTCTTCACGCCTCTTTTGAAGGACCCAATATCATATGAAGGAGGGAACACGCTGACAGGAAGACGGTTCCATAACCTCCTTTTTAATAATTCCCGCCTGAGTTGCAACCACCCTCAAGTTTCCGGCAGCATCACTTGAGAAATAGTACCTCTAGGCTTGTTGTGTTTACCATCCTGGACCACATCGTCAGTTTGTTTTTTTTTTTTTTGACGAGGGGAATGCATTTACGCTTACCCTTACCAATTGCATTAGGATGATCAGGTCCTCCCAATGCAATAGGTAAGGGGGTGTGGAGGGACGTCTCCACACCAGTGTGGGACTCACCCGACGCGAAGCGTTGGAAATACCCACTAAACCTCCCGGGGCCGCCCACCACATTTGGGATGGGGACGATTCGGGATAGCGGATGCATGCTCCGCGTCGTCCCAGGGCCACGCTCATACTTTAGCCCGTTGGGGATGGGGGGGAGAATGATGATGCCTGACCCGCAGGCTCTCTCCCAACCCACCTCTTCGCCCACTTCTCAGAAGAGAAGTAATGACCAAAGGTCATCAGTCCAGGAGCAAGGGAATATACCCCTGCCCCTAAACTTATTCGATAATTCGATTCAGAAGGAGAATGTAAAGATCTTGTCTCTAGTCTAATTTTAATGCTACGTAAGTGATTTAGGATTATCGAGTTTAATGTGATTTTTTTAACTATATAGGCTCAGTGATTTGGCTGCAATTTTAACTGAATTTTAAGTGACGATGTGGTATAGGGTGGCAGCACACACTAAAAAAATATTATTTATTATGATTTAGTGAAGAATAAATGAAACGCGGGCGGAGCCGCGCGCACACAGCTTTGTTTTCATGTGTTCTGCAGAGCATTATAAAGAACTGTCGACAAAATAACTTTGCACCTTTAATATTATCATATAATTGAATTTTTTTAATTGACCAAAACGTTATTAGTTTACGATGACTCTATTTTTTGCGTCAGAGCCCTTGGTTACTGCATCGAAGGCAGTTTTGTTAAGGACTAACGTTTCTGTTACATAAATACAAGAATTACATAGTAAGGGATAAAGTTGTTTATTCATGTACATACTATTTCACACATTACGCATACAAGCAGAGTGGCGCAGTGGAAGCGTGCTGGGCCCATAACCCAGAGGTCCGTGGATCGAAACCACGCTCTGCTATACATTTTTTAGGTATTATGTGTTTCTATATTATTTAAAAATATATTTTGTTATTATAACGCTAAAGAAAAAGTATTATTTAAAATTATTTTTTAAATTGAGTTTTTTTACATAATTGTATTATAACACAAGCATCCCCGGGTAAAACAGTTAGTTTGTGTATAAAAAAACAGGAGGGGAACGGGGTGTGGTGTCTCCTCTCGAAGTACCGGTCGATGTTCCCCCCCCTTTTTTTTCTTCAAACTAGCTAACGCTGTTGACCGGAAGGCCCTTTACAGCTTCACCGTGACTTTGGAGGTGAGTGCTGAAGGCTATATGGCGAAAGATATAACGTTTGGGTTCAGGTAAGGGGGGAATTGCCGATATACAAAGCAGCGGCATATTTATTGATACTGGCCGAAAAAAGGATTAGAATATAACTGGCAACATTATTATTAGAACCCAGGGACAAACCCTCTTCAAAATATATCGATAAATGTTACTTTTTGAAGTCTAGCAACGTTAACTTTGCAGTAATAATAAAATGGTATAATTTAAACGTTTTCTTAATGTAAAATTGTGTTCTCACGCATCTACGAATACTAAAATACTCCAATTCCTATTATGTACTGCAAAGTTATGACAACAGTTAACACAAACATGAGTTACAATTAAATGAATTCTTTGAAATTACTTTGCTACTATAAACTGAAAGTGATTAAAGGTATTAGTATTAGTATATCTATATTTTGTTAGCACTTGATGTGCTACTGAAAAGTTTAGAGTTTCATGTATAATAAATATTTAAAGGATTAATTTTACTTTTAGTTTTACTAAGACGTAACAACATACACCTGTATCTATGTACAATATATAACATAGTGAGAAAGAAACGCTATTTCATACAAAAAAAAAACTTGAACCTTATAATTTGAGAACCAGTATCTAGGCTTAGTGTGTTTACCACCCAGGACTATATCGTCACATAACATCAGGTGAAATTGTGGGCAAAGCACTGAGCCTATAACGTGTAAAAAATTGTTATGAACCTAAGATAGTATGAATTCCTATAGACTTTGACATTTCTAAAAAAGAGTTGTGTATATTATATCCATTACGTCTTAGTAAAACTAAAAGTATATATATCATGAAGGTGTGGAGGCATACATGAACCATAATTATTACCACCCTGAAGGAAGACGTACTTTGTTTAAAATTTTATTAAATGTATGGAGTCCAATCAAATAGTTGAGATCGATATTAACAAAAAGACTTGGTCATAATTAATAGTAACAAATGGAAAATATAGAAACACACCTATTACTAACAAAGTTATAATCAAATATATTTTGGTAATGATAGGTTACCAAAAATTGTACCATACAGTACTATTGTACCATTGTACTCTTTGTAAATTACATTGTAAAAGTACATTAAACAAAATGAAACATGATAATGATAATTAAAGATGAAATGTTACTAAATTTACATAATCAATGGCCAAGTAGTTATTGAAGTACTTTATTGATATATATGGTGTTTACTATAATACGGGTAACATAAAAATAGAGCAAATAGATTGTTGGTATTAATTAATTAATAACAAGGACTAATAAGAGGAAGGAATTATTACAGACAAAGATGCCACTAAAATCATATTTAATAATGAGTTTACAAATACTTAGGCTTGTATATTATATTATATTTACGTCTTGCGAATTAAAAAAATTATCTCACCTAATTTTTACATAGAAACTACAATTTCAAAAAATGAATACAAACAAAATCAGTACTGTAAATTATCATAGGAACTTGAAGCATTTACTGTTGTAAACTCTAGAATTTTTTTAAAACAAAATTTAGATCATCGTTTATAATTTGTTAATATGTCACAACACGATAACAATATGAATATAAACATAACCTAACATCGAATAATTATAAATATTGTTATATTTAACGGCTTCATTTATATCCTCGTTTCAATTTCCTCTTTAAAAAATAAAGTGTGAGGAAGTTACAGCTATACAGTTTGTTGAATGAACATAAACATAGAAAACAATGCTCGCGCAGACAAAACTTTACTAACACTGATGAAAGTTTTAGTGACAAGACTGGATGGATGACACACTGTCTCATGTCTATTATGGCGATTTCTAGTGTACTATGTCATTTCGTAGCGTTATTTAAATTTTTATGAAGATTCTATAGTATGATCATTGCCATTTTTTTGGTCCCATTTATTCCCTTTTTAAGGAAAAGGCAAAGGTACTAATAGACCATGCAGTCAAGTCAGACGTTAGTACCACTATCAAGAAATGAAAGGTTTTTGAGCACATACTACTAGGGATGACGATTTGAGATCGATTATTCGTAGAATTAATATTTTTAAATCGATAACTACCATTGGATTGATTCAGTAAATTGATCTTCAATCCTAGAAAATAGTATTGCATTTTTCTACTTTGATTAAAATCACAAATTTGTATAAATTAGAAATGTACCAAAACAAATATAAAGGTACAAAAATTTTCGAATTCATATTTAACCAAATTCTTGTGAGATGGCTCTATTAGGGATGGCGTTTTGAGATAGGTAAATTAAGAATCGATCTTTAAGAGCAAAACATTGATTTTATATAATCCACATAGCATTAAATTGATTCAGTAAATCGTTCTCAGAACCTAGGATATCGAGATTTATTTTTTCTGATTCTTTGAGAACCATAAAATTATTTCTATTTAAGAATGTACCCAAACACAAGTAAATGTATAAAAGATTTTCATGAAATTAATTAAAAACCCAAGACATGGCTTGTGGTCAGTTTTTTTTTCGCTTCTTTGTGACATTCCAAATGTCTTTTTGAGATTCAAAATGTTTTTTTTATTACTATTAAGATGGCAGACAAATATCTTGCCTGATGGTTAGTATTTATATTCATTATTTAGATTTTTCCTATTAACAGTATATTTTTAACATATTATACATTCGAATTATGAAAAAAAAATGTATTTGGTTCAGTTTAGCTACATAATATCAACAGTAATTTTTATCCAAAATATACATTATTTTAATGTATAAACAATTCAACAAAAACAAATGTATTTTTATTTATTTAGCAATCTCGTCTACCCAGGCAAATTTTCTTGGAGAGATAGATTATACCAAGTGACCAGTGGGTCGTCTTTTGTTAAGATTGAAGGACAGCGCAAAGCGCGTTATGGTATCATTTGACATTGATTTCTGCCACTGAGAAGACCACGCAAATGATCATTATATGTGTAATGAAATCATTTCAAATAGCCTCAAAATATTTGGTTGGAAAAGAATGCATAATTCGGTTATTCCGATGATTCCTCAATGGCTTATCGGCCAACGATGTAATTGTGGATACCGAATCAGCCGATTTAGTCACACCCAACACGTGTGCTGCTTTAAGTCATCTGGAAAAATCCTCTAGGCTTATGAGTATTTTTATCAGTTTTTTTTTTATATTAGACAAAATTATCAAAAATTAAAAAGCTATCTAATATTTCTAAGGCTTATTAATTATTTCAGGCAAACCAGTATTTATTAACATAAATTAAATTGACAGACGACAGCGGCACAAATAGATATAGTCTGGTCACAGTCCAGTAGGAGTATTATTATTCTGAGGTTCAGAGTTATTTTTAACTCTAGCGGTTAAGTTGTCATTTTGAATATTGTGTTACCATGGTTGGTATGTATGTTTCACTAAAAATAGCTTTACATCGATAAAACAACATAGTTTACAGGTATTTTATTTGTGATCACATATCAATCAAAATACTCTTTTTTGGATAAGTATTTTTCTTAGAGTATTTAAGTATTTGTACCGTGTGGTGCCAGTTTAAAAATAGTACCACCCCACATATACCCGTGGGTGTCATAAAAGGTGACTTAGGAATACACCAGGAGATGACTGAGGACTACAAACACCTACTGCGATCGCCAACACGCCTGCCAAGTGTGGTGATTTGTATGTTTTGCGATTTAAATGTACTATAAAAAGCAAACACCCAAAACAATTAATAAAATACTTGTACTACGTGCAGCTGGTAATACCAACTTACCAAAATGAACTTCATAGGTAAAATAACTGTGTACGGACTATTATTCATCTCTGCTACACACCTAACGCAAACGAAACATATTATACTCAATAGTTATATACAATCCATTTATTTTTACCCGTTCGTAAAAGATAAGACTTTTACAGTTTTGGATTTTAGCGACTTTAGTTATATTGATAAAAATATATCGATTAAAAATATCAAAATTTCGAACTATAGATATCGATACATCGATCCTTTTCACAAGCCTAGATGTGGCTACTTGTACATTACTAGTCTGGGGATATGGCATTCTGTTCTAAGTTCTGTTTAAAAAAGATAATATACTGTAGTTACTGTAGGTATATTGCACATAGTACATTATATATACTTTATTGTATAGTGTGCCCTTTTGTAAAGTTATAAGTAGCATCACTTTGGGCAAGTAAACAGGATTGTTTTAAAATAATTTTTGGTATTTAGTTAGCTTTTCATATGAATAATTACTTTGCAATTAAAACGATATCAGGATACAAGCACACTTTGTACGGTATGTACTTATGCAAACATTCAGTGTTTTGCCAAACCATTTAAGATTTCTGTATCTGCAAGACAAACATTTTGTTTACCTATTTTGTGATTTGTGTTCTATTGAGTGAATTGGAAGTTATGGTATTAAAGCGCTTACAATGTTTTGCTTTATCCATCTTATATAATAAAAGTTGATAAATATCAGTGGATAAGAAGAAATAATTTGCTCTCAGAACTTTTTCACTTTGCTGATTATTCCTAATCATTAAAAAAAATTCTTTAAAACTTACTAACCAATAAAAATTTGATTTGGGAGTGCATTTTGTAATGAAGAACCATTTACTTTGGATCTTGACAACGATTATTTTTGTTTCTTGAAAATAATGTTGTTTTTCTTACATTACTTATATTACATTGTAAAATTTGGTGGAGTAAAATAGTAGAGTAGTGTAAAATGTCTGTGATTCTCGTTAAAGGAACCTAAGCCTCCAGTTGTGCATACTACATGTTAGGTGTCATTTCACTAAATCTTGGTACCTGAATTGACACTTGGAATATTTTTAGCATGAGTAACTGAATATGATTAATACCACTGCCACAAATCAACCAAATTCAATATATATACTATTCATAAGTGCCTTCTCAAGGCCTAAATTGAATAAAATATTTTGAAATTTACAAAATGATGTCACTTCAACCCTTTATGTTATGAACCAGTGGGGGGGTATCCTTCGCAGTGTATTTGTGTTAGCTCAAAGAAAATTCAGTATTTTATTTTAAGTTCTCGAATCACAAAAATAAAGAAATATTACATCGTTTTATACTTAATGATATTTCTATGACAGGAACATTGTATGAGATTCATTGAGTGCTTGTGATATACTGGCCGGTGACAACTGGCAAAGCTCTTATGAGTCATTTTATTGGCAAGGCATTGCATTGCACACATGACAAGATCCTGTCACTTTTTCTCTTCAGGTTTTATCTTTTAGAACCTCTGGACCTAGATTTATCTCGATTGTTTCTGCTAGTGCATGCTCTATAATACTTTCAGCAGGAATCTTTGTTGATAAATTACATATTACTTGCGGTTTTGCTGTGCAGTGTTCAATCATCAGCAGTGCTAGTTCTTCACTTAGCTTCTGCATGAATTGACGTTCTGTCTTTTTTTTGAGAAACATTTTATTATTTTCGTAATAAATTATATATGATACAAGTGAAGAAATGTCTAGCATGTTGAAGAACATTGCCATTGACCATCTTGAAGATCGTCATTGACTTATGTACCTCCGGACCATTTGATCCATTGTGTCAATACCAGTTTTATATCTATTATAAAAATAATTTAAAATTTCTGGTTTTCGTTTAGCATCATCAAAAGGTTATAAAATGAAAATATAAAATAATATAACTACATATAATCCAAAGGTACCTGTACATCAAATTTATGTAAAAATTACAATATGTGTAAACCTGCTATGTTATTTAAATGTAAATCCTCTCCATCAGTGTGTTTGTCCGGTAAAAGGAATGTCTTTTGCTGGTGGGCAGAATTAGAGGAGCCTTCATTCATTAATTCCAATTGTTTAATTTCTAATTCCAATTGTTCCATTAATAAATTGATAATTTTAAAAAAATACATTACTGTTAACTGTATGTCATAACAATCACTTTCATCAGAATCGGAGCCCTTAACATAAATAATAAATTCGTTATCCATGTCGAAATACTGTGAATACAGTTTTTTTTTAATCTTTAACATGTCGACATGTATTTTGCCACATGGAGCGATCAATTGCTTCAATTCGCTCCTTTATGAAAGCCATAATGGATCTCAAATTTTGTCCCACATTTTTAGATACCACGTAGTTTTTTAATACCCCATGTCTTTTCGAAGGGGTTCAATTCTGGGTGATAAGGAGGTAATCGCAAAATATCAAAACCTTTTGATGTGATTATTTCATCAATTATAAAAAGTTTTAAATCTATCCTTATGTCTTAATATCAAATCATACAACTCAACTTTTTTCATTAATTGATAAAATGGATTTTTTTTCAATAAGCCATGATTGCATAACTTCTTTCTTGAAGTTAGAATTAGGACTTCTTTCGGATAACACATTATATGAAGCATTATCCATAACGATTACAGCTTTTTCGTTTGTAGGCCATTGCAATATTTCATTACAAAAGTCTGTAAATTTTGCTGATATGTATTGATTCACCTTTACAATGACTACAGTTTTCAGATGGTAGGTACTTTGCCAATATAAACTACATTAGCTTGGCTTGATAAGTTACTGCAAGTACCTTTTATTTATTTTAGAAAGAATTAATGTTTAACGAGATATATAGATAATGATCTATGTAATTGTTTGTGGTTACTTCACCAGGTTTTCTCGAATCAAAAACAAACTCATAATAACCAGGTACTTGAAAATTAACCTTTTGTGTTATGTACCATAACACAAAAGTACATTTTTTTCGTAATGTCTTATTGATAAAGGTTTAGCTTTAAACTTTAGTTGAGCTCATTTCTTGAAATCTATAATGTTTTCTGTATTTACTTTTTCAACATTAAACTTCACGGTGCTGCTGGACTGTACTATAGATCAATATATTGCTGATGGCTGAACACGCGATCTTCACGTCTAATTTTTCTTTTGTTGGCTGAAAAATTTCTGTCTCAGTCATTAAAACACTGCCCGCGTATTGGAAAATATATATTAATTGTCATATTTCATTGCACAGACAATGCCATTAAAAATCGAATAACCATATTGTTATTATTCTGTCCGGGGCAGCCATCAGAAAACAAATGAAGATCCGTTATTGAATGTGAAACATACTTATTGATGTAATCGTTTATAAAAGTCGATAATTCATTGGGGCCTTTCAAAGTTCTTCCTTGTCCTTCGTGATAAGAAAAAATGTTATTGCCTGTCTTCGTGCTATGAATAGAGAATTCGTAAACCCAAAGTTGCCTGTACTAAAAAAAAGTGTACAGATAAAGTAGGTAATGGTAAGTTTTCCATATAGTCGAAAGATAACCCTAAAACCGTTTCAATAATGCCCATGCATCAAGCATTACACGCACACCACTGCATACACGCTCCTGCACATAACACGCAGGTACATAGGTCCTGTAAGGACCTTATTATTATTATTAATATTAAGAAATAAAAAATGTAGAGTTTTGCTAGGTTCAAATTCTGCGGGATTTTTAAATCACAGGTAGCGGCGAAGCCGAGGTTTGAACCCTTGTGCTAGTACCTTCAGCACTAACCCCCCATAGTTACGGTGAAGCTGTAAAGGCCCTTCCGGTCAGCAGCATTAGCTAATTTAGAAATAACAAGAACTAGAATTACTTGGTCCAACTAATAATAATTGTATCCAGTTGCCGAAAGAAGTTACAAATAGAAAATGTATATTAAGAATAAACTAACTACAAATATAACAAAATCATATGACAACAATAATATACTAGGTACCTATTTGAGGAGGAACAAAAACTCTTTAATCAGAAATATAGATTTTTACAACATAGATAAAGAAATTACGGTTCCTATATCATCATTTACTAAACTTACACCATCATCACCAAAAGGCACTGTAATTCCAATTCCGCCAGATTCAAGGATCCCAGATACTTTTGTCCTGTATTTAATCTGGATAAGTAAAATCTAGTTTTGCCACCAGCAGTCTAAAAATAGAAAATTAGATCTTTTGTTACTCCTTTTTATCATTTAAAAAACACCAGTATTTAAGTGATGTCAAATTACTTTTACGTTAATCGTTTGCTAAGCTCTTATGTTGCTTTTTTAAGTCATCCCAATAAAATGTTAACTGTGGTTCTAGGAACAGATCCATTCAGCATTGTAACACATGCCAAAGAATCGCAAGTATCTTGTTTATTTTTGTTAGTAGTGGTATTTATCTCTATCTGGAGACAGCTCTTTCCCGTCAAAGACTATTATTACTCTAGTCAACGGCATCATGAGGATTCTGTTAATTGACGTTCCCAATTAAGTAAAAATGGGCTTCGTCGGAAAAATGAATATTGTTCAAACTCCTAAAACGCTCCAACATTTTCGTCAGTAGTTGAACATGAATTGGTACTTGGTATATTTCTAATTTCTAAATATGAATCTCCGTTTATAACAACGTTTTCTTTTGTTTGATTGAAAACCCATGTTTTACTAATTTCATTTCTTATTTCGACTAAATAAATACATAAAAAAGATGAAACAATTTTGAGAACATGTACACTGAAATGAAATAAGAATGCTTATACAATAATAATATGTTCTACTTTATAAAAGTCTGTAGCACTGTTTGACGTTTACTTATGATAAATACTTACATGATATTTTACGTATGCGTCCTTATATGAAATTGCACTTTTTTAACTGACTTCTGACTATTTATATTTTATTCGTTACTGTTTTTTTTTTCTGTAAATTATCATTTGAAATATTATCATCTAGTAAATAAGCGTGGAGATTATGGCAATTCCCCCCTTTATGAGGGAGACTTATGTTCAGCGGTGGACTTCTTTCGGTTGAATCAATCAAAATATGCCAGTTTCTACCTATCTATATAGTATGTTTGTTTGTCTGTCTGACAAGTGAATTAAAAATACCTTGTCTTTCCTACTGATGACGCAATAAGGTCCGCCATATGTGCATTACAACGGTTTCCTTACTGCACCATTTCTTAAAATGATGTAATTAAAATTAAACAAGTCTTTATGTACGAAAATTTTATGAGGTGGCTTATTTATCCTATTTACCGACTTAAAACTACCAATAATGTCTTTTAATTTTCTTATAAAAGTTTCAGCACTTATAAAACTGGTTTCATAAAAATCACCAGGTGTTCTTATATTTCCAATATACAACATTTGTGCTGCGGTTACGCCTGTATCTAATTTAACAGTTGTGCGTAACCCCAACATTACTTTTGGCTTTTCCTCTACACAGGATGTGGTATTTAAACGTGCCTTTAAGCTGGTTTTTCATATGCGATGGAATCTCTCAATTTTACCATTCAAGCAAAGATGATATGGGGTAGTTCTAATTTTTTTAATTCCTAATAACTAATTCCTAACTATCTAAATAAATTACTTTCAAACTGCTGACCCTGATCACTAGTGAGTCTAACAGGATAACAGCGTTTCGATTCTAACTAATCCATCCTTCATATAAGATTTCGCCAGGATATTTGCGGTTTCCTTTAATGGATATACTTCCGGCCAACTAGTATACCTGTCAATAATCGTTAAAATGTACCTATAATAGTCAAAGGTCCTACAATATACGAGTATGTGGGTCATTCCACCTCAAATCTACCAATTGGATTTGGACAAAATTTGGTCAGAAGCTGCTTTTTATCATATAACGAAGTTTTGCTCAAGGAAAAACATTAAAGATTTTTTTTTTTCAAAAGTTAGACTAAATTCAAAATTTCGATATTTTGTAATTTTTTCAATATTATTTTTTGAATATCTCAAAAACTATTATAGTTACAGAAATGGACAACAGTTCATATATTAGAGGATAGATGGAGCTAAAAAAAAGAAATTTTTTTGTATAAATTTTTTTGAAAAAACTCGAATACGTTTAGAATTTTTGTAATTCGTCAAAATTGACGATGAACATAAAATTTTTGGCCCATTTTTTAGTTAAATACCTTGGACTTTTCTTAAAATATCCTAAAATTTTTGAAACTTTTTTTTCGAAATTATAAACTGTTAAATTTTGAAAATCGATAAAATTGACGATGAACATCATATTTTTGTCTCATTTTATTAAATACCTTGGACTCTTCTTAAAAGGTCCTGAAATTTATGGAAATGTGTTTTTGTTTTACCAAAATACACGCGAAATACTCGTCGCCATTGGAACGTTAATAAGACAACGAGGTTGGAACCTGACTAATTTATTAATTACATAAAACCACCTACATGTGCAAAAATACCCTACACACTTAAGCGAAGTTTGCTATTTTCCCCCCACGACATTTATCACCTTTGAATGACAAGGTTTTGTCAGGCAAACATAGAAAAGTTATGCTTCATCGACCTTGAAGATATTTTCGGGGTCATATCCCTCGGTCTGCATTGCAAGTTTGTCTTTCTAATCATCACATACTTATTTATTTACTTCTGGACTTTCGCCACATAAATTTTAGAAAAATGCTCTCGTTTCTTTTTTTAACAATATGACGGCAACACGTTGCTAGCACGGAACTGTGGATGTCTCAATTCTACTGCTAACTGTCTTGAAGAATAGAACCTCCGATTGCCACATCCCGGTACTGTTTTAACTATTTTAAAACACATTCCTCTAAGTCCGTGTATATAATTTCAATCTTTTAATGTTTATAGGCATTCCATTGTCTTCGGGATTTTTTTCTTTAAACTTTGTAACTGTGGCCAATGTACTTGTGGGAATTTCAAACTTTTTAGCGATTTCTTCTTTTTTTTCATTGTAGGATTCTTGTCTACATACTTAATGATTTTTCGCTTCTGTGCGATTCTTAAGGAACACTTGTTCCGTTTATCAGCCATTGCAACTTTAAAACTGTATAATGATCGAGTCTTTATTTTGTTTATAAGAACTATATTGCACTTGACTTTTACAAAATTATTGTAAAGTGTAGACACTTATTGCTACGACGACATTCGACGTCCTAGTAATTTGTGTTACCTGTATAGATATTTTTACAGAGTATAATTTCTGACAGATAATCATATAACAAAAACTAATAGTATAGGATCCCGATATAAAACGACCTTTACCGAGATGTTAATTTCATGAAACGTATTTTATATTTAATTTAATATGTCAATAAATATATTGCATATGGGTTGCCTAACAAATTTTAGTCCAGGGTATTTTTAACCCTTAAATGCATGATAAAAACAATTTACCCAAAAAAGTATATTCTGTCACATAAAGGCGTAACTTAACTCAAAAAAATAATATAAAATATCAATGGGAACATTTATTTTTTTAGAATAATATTTTGTATCGATTTCGATACAGTATGCATTAGCTTTACAAAATAATTATAATTTTACAAAGTTGAAAAATTATGAAAATGGTTGAAACAATCTTTAGATTTCTTACAACATAAGTGAATATTGCACTTAGAACATTTAATTATACTTAATAAATTACATGACAGCATCATACATCGACCACGTGTTTCTGTTCTTATGATGTTATGGTCCATTTGGTCAAGTCTAACTTCAAGGGGTAGGCAAAACTCGGCAAGGTTTCCATTTTCGCATTTTGGTTGAGGGTTGACCTTCCCTAATTGCACTGGTGCTTGGGCACCCTCTGTTGTTAGCAGAAGAATGTTTGCAAAGAGTTTCAGCCAACTCTGATCGAAAGTTTGCAAGGGTCATGATGTTTTTGTGGTTTCCTTTTTTTTTCTTCTTCTACTTTTTATAATACCCATGAATTTATTACGGTTAAATCTAGCAGGTGATAAAAGATTCTCATATACCACTTTCTGCTTTTCATTAGAATCCTGTACCTACCTACTAAAAAGGAATTCATCAGGTCTACACCACCCATATGCATGTTATATTCTTTGATTAATTTCGGGCACGTGATAGGAATCCTCTTTTTTTCTTTTTTATCGAATCGTTCGATATTCTCCACGGGGCATGCTCTAACATATGTCGAAGCTAAGACGACTTGGTTGTTGTCCTTCCAACTTACTGTTGTCATGTCAATGCCTTCAAAATTTGTAACATACTCTTCATAAGACCCTCTTGGAATTGAATTCTTCATAACATCTTGCTTAGTTGGCAACTTGCAAGTTTTTCCCAGACGGTTTCTTTGAACTCTATCTGAACCACAAAATTCCATCCAAACTCTAATTAATGTGTTACTTTCATCAAATTCCAACGTACCAATTTCCCAACAGCACCATTGCATAAACCATCAGTAACGTCCATGTTGGTTGTAATAACACAATGCTTTCCAACAACAAAAGTAATGTGATAAGGCAGTTCTCCAGTGTCAATAACAGATTTTTTATGTAATTTAAGTCTGAAATCAGCTTCTTGCTCAGTACTTTTAGCGCCAATAATGACGTCTACGGACGTTGAAAGAATTTTATTTTCACATTGGCTCAAAATCAAATTGTTATAGGTGGTAACAACTTCATTTTTGAAAAATAAACGAACTCCATCAGGACATAATGTAGCAACATCCTCTATTTTGAAAAATCTCGATTCAATAAGTTGAAACTCATGGTCATCTAGTACATCTCCATTACCTATTTTATGTAAAAAATTAAAAATACAATTTTTTTTTAACAATTCAGGTTCCGAGTCATCGGACATATAACTGTGATCTGGAAGATTACTTCTGAATCTTCTTTGTCATCACTCTCCGTTTCAGTTCTTTTGACAATGTCTTCTATCTTTAAAGGTGTATGATCCCCAATGAATCCTACTGGTTATAAATATTCATCTAAGAACTAACCGCAGTTCTCAGGCTGAAGTTTCACGCATATTGGATCTGTTGCATTAAGCCACATGGAATTTACGAAAATAGTTCGTAAAATTTTCTGAATTAATGATATCCAGCATGGTGGTATGGAGTGGGAGTCGAAGCCTTTTATTTTTTTTTAAGTGCTCGCCGTCTTCTTTTGCAGAGTAATTTTTCATAAAAATGCGATGTCTCGCATCATTCACACTGGTGCAGTTCCTGATACCATACATACTAGCCGTCAATTCTTGAACGGCCTTCATTTTTTCATGTATGAAAATATCAGCAGCATTTGTTAATGATACAAAAACTGTTTGATATTTTTCATTTTTCGAAAATAGCTGAAAAGGTTTTACTTTCCCTTTATTGTAAAATGCAGCCGTGTAATCGCATCTAGTAATGCATGGAAGGCTGGAAGACTTTGGCATAATTGAATTCCTAACTTCAACGTTAAATCGGTGCAATTAATGCAATCAACAGTTTGATTATTACTCTTTTTAGTAACTGAACTGGCAAGCCAGATTTCTGATTCGATAAGTTTGTGCATATTTCCTAACAAAATAATCAAAACGTCAGTATCAGAGGCTTTAATTAAAAACTCTTGAGCCTGGTTCCGCTTTAGAAGCATGAATAACAATCCTTGTATCTGCTTCTTCGTGATGACATTCATAATTAGTTTCTTCAGTTTTTTTTTTTACGGAATTTTCCTGAACTTGATAAGAGTAGCAGTGATGGTCGATGGTTAAAAAGATATTTTTGTTTTGGATTATTGTTACCAAATTGTCGTTTTGCCAATAATCAGCCAGAAACAGCACCATAGCCTCTTTAAAGTGATAATTTTTAAGGTTTTGCAAATAAAAATTTGGTCTAGTTTGTTGAAGTCCCGAATATTGAATATCGATATCGAAATTCGAATATCGAATTGTACGGAATATCGAATTCTTTTCTGCTTTCACGTTCGGAATCTTTGATTGACGGTGATAAGTAGCGATCAAAAATTAAATGTATTTCTGTTGCGTTTGTTGAATAGAATAGTTGAATAGTTTTCTTAAATAATATGCAATATTTTCAAAATCATAATCATTTTTTGTCTCCAAAAATTTGAAATTGTTTGCCATTAGAGTACATAACCTTGTTGTTATCAATTATTTCTGTCTCAATAAAATTTGATATGGATTGAAAGGCCAACTGATGTAACTGTCTGTATTGACTATAGTTGGAATCAGTAGATTCTTCCGTGGACCGCTTATTTTTCGATTGATACACTGCGTAACAAGGCAGATGGTACGCGATAGTTTGATGTTGAATTTTGGAGAGAATCACCGAATTGTCAAAATTTTCTGCCATATTTTTAATCTGTAGTGGTACTTTGTCGCCTTCAGGGAAAGTAAGATTAACCAGCTTCTTCCCACATCTCTTTTGGCCGTGGTCACAAAAAAGATAAATAATTTTGCTTGATGTCGATGCTGTTGATATTGACTGCTCCTAAAAGAATTAAAATCATTCTTTGAGTAAAAATGGATGAAAACATATATAATTGAAAATACAACTTAAATTAATAGTTTTTCATATTCCTTTCTGTAAAAAGCTTAAAAAAGCAATATTTTATTACCTTGTCAAAGCCCCAGAAGTTTGAGACAGGTCTTCAATATTACTCGTTTCATCCTCCGCAACTGTAGCACAGGAATCGACACTAGGGTTCAACTGTTGTGATTCTTCTTCAGTAGTAATAATAAAACCAACCGCACGGTAACAGGAACATTTACAATTTCAACATCTTGCGAACAAACATGACCATGAAGTCATTGTGAATTTTAAAGCGTGTGGGAGGCACACTCAGTTCCTCAGATTTTGGCTTCTGCAGCTTAGGACATTTCTCCTTCTCATGTCCGAATATTTTACAGTACCCATAACGAGGGCGGTACTTTCTAGTGTGTCTGGGCTTTCTGCATTCACAGACTTCAGCATACTTCTAGACTTTGACGAAGAAGCGAACTGCAGAACCTCTGCCGGTTTAAGTGCCTTGCCCTCCTCAAGTATATCCTCTACTTGTCTGACCTGTTGAAGTAAATCATCAAAAGTTTGAAGAGATTGTCGTGGCACCTTCTGGCGTACACGGCGGTGAAGAAGACCGTACACCATATCTAATTGCACAATTTCAGATAACGTGTTCGGTGGTAACTGTGCGATCAGTGCTCGCGCCTTACACACGAAGACATCTGTAAATTCTTCACATTGTTACTTATTAAATATTCCACGATATACTCTATGTGGTGGGAGACGTGGACCGTACATCTGTTTCAGAAGGTTAATTGCACCAGTCCAGGAGTTCACAGAATGTTTCACTCCCTGCCACCATGTCGCAGTAAACCAGGTGAGAAGCATAGGCAGTCTCTTGACAGCCATCTGATCGTCCACGCCTGCACACTCCTTGAAATATTTCTATTGCCTCAATAAACGCAATAACATCACCAGCACCGTCGAACCTTGACGTACAGGTCGTAAAACTAACGGCTGCTGGTATGGTTGACTTCGATAATAAGGACTATCGATCGGACGTAGGTCTGCGTATCATCTCCATAAGTTGTGCAAATTGGTCATTCGACATCACTACTTGTTGTGGAATGACAGATTTAGTTAAATCACCATCGCCTGCATCTCTATCTGAGAACGAGTCTTCTTGTTGTTTCTTACGTGGCTTGATGAAATCAGTTTATTAAATGTTTAAATTTTATTTTCAATGTCTCAATACTTGTGACAATACTAAAGTGTCATAAATAAAACCGAAGAGACAAAACATGTTCACTACAACATTCATATAAGAATGTTCACACTTAAAACATTTGTTTATAATGCAACGTATTAAATAACATATCGCACTTCCCTCAACTCGAAAATGGTGACGTATGTATATTAAAGATGGCCGCATTGGTATCAGGCTAGGCTCAGCACGGCACGGCACGCTTCAGCACAGCGGGGCGAGGCGCAGCATCATGTCACAACACGAGTACTTGGCACAGCTATATACCGCTTCAACGTTAAATTCATACGATATATAGTTATTATTTATGTAACATGCATGACGTATACAGTTCAGTTTATTCTTATGAAACCGCATAAAACTTATGCGCATGTAAAACACTGAATTATAACTGTTTGTATACAAAGTTCGTACACACAAAGTATATAATAGTTTGTAGTTCTTTTAAAATAAAACACGAACTCTTCGTTATGCACTATATTTACTGAATAAAGTAACAACAAAACGGCAATTTAAACAATTTTAATTAACTGACCGCCACGTTCTATTTGCGGCTGCGCGTGTGCGAGTCCTTGGACCTGGGGTTAGGGGGGATCGCCTGCAAGGCTGTGTTGAAGGGTGAGATGGTCTTCTCGCTGGTATTATAACCATAGGAAACGCTATAGTTACGTATGTATTACATAGAAGGCACTCTATTATAAAGGTGTTATAAAAGAAAATTATTATTAAAGCATTATTATTTAAAGAAAACAATAAAACAGATATTAACTAAAATATTTATAATGTATTAATCTCATAAAAATCATTAATTATGAAAACAAAAATAAATAAGGAATCAAACCTTTATTCTACTAAACTTTATATAGTCAAAGAAATTAAAAAGTTCGAAATATTCAAATGAAAAACAAAAGAGTTTGGGTTCGGACAGAGGTCTGAAAAAATAGGGCTCTGGTCGGATGTGTCGTTCTTGTAGTAAATTAGATTAGTAAACTCGATGACTAGTTTGGGCATTTGATCATATAAAATTGAATTTCAGTTTCGCGAAGTCAGGGTGATACTATAGAAATCAACTAGGCAGTTATATCACGCTAGTAGTATAAATGTTCTGTGGTTGTATCAAAGTAGTAGATCATGGAGCGTGTGTTTTAAAAGTTTCTTGGGTTTGTTTTAGGAAGAACAATGCGCCTATTGCTGATTTAACAGTGTAAAAGGCAATCTTTTCAAGATAGATACAAATGAGCAGAGATGATCAGATTAGAGGCTAGCAGAAGGGAGATTGTATTGCTGAGTAAATATATTCTTAGTCTCCTAATTAAATGAAACACTCATTAACGCAATCCCTATAAAAACGGACTGCAACGAGCATCAAGACGGAGGTAGAGATCTGAACCTACCCTCCATTTATTTCGTAATAAAGTTTCAGTGTCGCGACTTCTTTGATCCCGCGGAAACAAATCCAAATCTGATCATAGCGAGAGCCGTCGTGTACTCCACCTATCCGTTAACTCGGAAATCGCTTCGGAGACCGATAAACGTCCTTACCAACCCCGACGATGAAATCACCGCCGCAAATAGGGTCTTTCCTCATCACCTGAGGAAATATGCGTGTCAGCGCCGACGCCTGGGAAACAGCCGTTCCCGCTGCCGGGGAGAGGCGGCTAACTTTGCTCCCGCACACTCTCCGGATCCTCCTCAGGCGGCGACCCAAGACGTGTCTCGTTCTCCAACTGGGGAGGCTCTTGACGTCGCCGCCAGCGCGATACAGTAACACTGACCATGCATTAAGCGTTACACGCACAACACCGCATACACACTACATGCAACACGCAGGTACATTGGTCAAATAAGGAACCTTTTTTTATGTCAATTAAAAATGTAGGGATTAGCTAGAATTTTACAGAGTTTTACGCTCAGGTAGCAGCCAAGCCGAGGTTGGAACCCCTGTGCTAGTTACCTTTTGCGGCTAAGTGTCTTCAGCTTTTGTTCACAAAGTTCGGTGAAGCTGTAAAGGCAGTCAAAACTCGGTAATCTTGATTGAGCTATTTAAAAATCTTTAATTCAAGTATATGTCCGATACATAGGAGAGTTCTTTAATAACTCCTCGACCACCAACTCTGATTAGTTTTAAGTTATGATTGAAGAACGGGTTAAGTAAAAGTAATGAACTTCCACTCTTTAATATTTTATTTATTTGTAAAATTTTATATTCATTAGAAAATGAGAATTTTTTGAGAAATTCTGGACCTTTCGACCACAGCTGACAATGTAACAAATCTTCATCATTAAGACTACGCGTCAGGTGATCAGACGGATTTAAGTTTGTAGGAACGTACTTCCAATTATTAGTGTTAGTAGTGGACTGTATTTAGCTACTCGATTTCTAACAAATGTCTGAAGTATATTAGTTGGTGTATTAAGCCATCCTAAGACTATGGTGGAATTAGTCCAATAAAAACAGTAATGCAGTTTTGTGGTGCTACTTTATTTTTTGAGCACAATAAATAAACAGACTTCCTCGGCTTTTGTCCTTGAAGTGGGACTCGAACCACCATCTGCCGTCCAGGATGAGGCCCAGGTACTTCATCTGGGCCTTCACCCGGATCCCAACAGGTACTAAGCAGCGGCAGAGTGGTTCAGATTATCCTGGAGGTAACTAATATGGGCTCTATCCATTACTCCATATTAGTTTCGGCTTTAATTCCCTTCTTTTTTCTAGTACTTCTTTAGGAAAATCTTCAGTGATGTAACCATCTTTTAGGCTCCTTTTTATTTTTTAAATCTCGCTTTTCTTCCAGTTGTTTACAAAACTAATGAGAATCGGTCTTATTTTATTCTCTTTGATGGAACCTATGCGGTGGATTTTCGAAACATCGCTAGTTTCCAAAGTAATTTTTAGATCTTGTTTAAAAATTTCTTGGAGTCTCAGGAGCAACTCAGAAAAAGAGTCCCTTTTCTCATCCAAACCAAAATACTAAACATTGTTTTTCTTTTTTTCCTTTTCAAAATACTCAATTTTCTTTTCTAATATTTATATTTTATTTTTTAAAATTTTGTTTTCATGTGCTAGTAGTTCTAGTTTTTCGTCCATTTTTTTAAATATAATATTTGTTTGCTTTTTCATCTCTATTTTCATTTGGTCGAAAAGTAGTTTGAATTGTCCCTCCATTTTTGTGGATTTTTTTTGTTCGCTGGCAACACTGACGTGTATTTGACGTTTGATGTTATTATTATTCTGTGCTATGACATCTGTCGGCGAGTGAAGTAAGTGACTTCCGTCAAACATGATTTAATCGCCAATGGATATACACATGTATTTTATTTGAGCACTTATGATCAGAACACTGGTTGATCGGAATACTTTTTTTTCACAACACTTTCATGCAGTGAATCGGGATAATTTATTGATTTATATATATAATTAGGTCCGCGAATTATTTTGGGGCGTTACCGAGATATATATAGGAACCCAGCATCCCACCGCTGCCACCAATGTTATATTGGAATCTGTTATTAGCTTTTTTTTTAAATCAGTTTCACACACTGAAATGTGAACTGAAAAAACTGTCAAATTTTCTGTTGCAATATTCTTTTCCATTATCTGACCGAACAATTTTTATCTTTCTACTAAGTTCGTTCTCAACTTTGCATTTATAGTCTTTGAATACTTCAAGAACATTTAATTTGTCTTTCAAAAGATAAACATGTACTTTTCTAGTAAAATCATCAACAAAAGTTATAAAATACTTCATACCTCCCAGTGAAACTTGTTCCATTGGTCCACACATGTCAGTGTGGATAAGCTGCAGTGGTTGTAACGCTCTTGAACCAATATTATTAAAAGGTAGTTTGCTCTGTTTACCTTGGAGACAAATGGTACATGTGATAGAATCTTTACTTTGCTCAGGAAATTGGTTGACTCCCTCTACACACTCCGGTAACTTATTAACATCTGAAAAGTTAAGTGTCCCATGCGCCTGTGCCAAAGCACAACATCACTTAAGTTATTTGAGCATGTTAGGTTTGAAACAACTTCTCTATGAGTATTTAACTGGTACAAATTATTTACAAGTGTGGCTGAACACAGGAATTTGTTATCTTGATTATAAATATAACAACATTTATCTATAAAGTTTATTTTACAACCATTTTTCACCATAGCGCTTACTGACAATAGATTGGCAGCAAGTTTAGGTATGTATAAAACATCTGTTACCTGAATTTTCATTTGTTCGTTACCGTTTATCAATAAATTAACCTTTCCCATATTTTCCACAGATAGCGGTGTGTCTTACTGGCAACAGTTATTGTGGATATTGGTGGACTTGTTATATTGTACATCCAGTCACATCTATTAGTCATGTGCATTGAGGCACCTAAGTCCACATACCAAAGGTCCGGATTCATTGTCTGTGATGATGCTGAAAACGCTGCAATGAAACCTTTATTTACTTCTTTATCTATTTATCTATATTCTTCTTCTTCCTTAGAATACGGCAATTCTTGGCCAGATGCCCATAATTGTTACAGTTGAAACAACGGGGTCCTTTATAATTTTGAACTTTAGCTGTATTTTGATTCCTGTGAATGGCTGATTTCCTAGTGAAGAATGCTGTACTTTCTGAGCATTGAACTTCCTGCAGGAGTTTTGTTTTTAATTGAATCTGCACTGATCTTGATCCCTGAGCTCTCCAAGCCCATTATCATTGGCTTATAAGTTTCAGGTAATCCGGCCAACATCAGTGTCCCGAGCCACTCATCATTGATGTCAAATTTGATATTTCTAAGCTTGTGTGCAGTCGACATAATCTTATTCACATACTCATCCACATTTCGTGAGCTGTCAAGTGTAGTTGTGATCAGGTCTCTCAATAAGGCTAATCTTCTGTATAGACCGCTGTTATCAAAAGCCTGTTGTAAACTATTCCAGACTTCTTTACATGTTGTCGCACTCTGTACATGTACATAGTTATAGGATCTAGCAGCAGAATAAGCTTTGATTTTGCCTTTATTTCTTTCTTTTCATCTTTATTAGTTCCGTCAACACAACTCCATAGCTTTTCAAGCTTAAAATAGGCTTCAACTGCGAATTTCCAACTCGCGTAATTCTCTCTTCCAACGAGTCTGTCTATATGAAACGAATTATGACTTGTGTTGTTGGACATCTTCTTTTAATATGAAGTTTTCGGTGATATATTATGAATACTAAGCACGCCGCTCCAGTAAGGTTATGCGGTAACCTCAAAATGTATGACAACAAATACGCCGGCCGGTTTATTATAGTTCTTACTGATTTTCACTTTAATCAACCACGCTCTGCTACCATGTTGATATTTAGTTGATTAATATTGAAAAATAGAACACAATAAATGCATAAAACGTATATTACTGCAAACTTGACACAATGACATTCATATATTATACAGAGAGAGAAAGTTGCCAACATAAGACATTAAATATAATATTAGGTTGCGTTCCTATTTTCCAACAGATAGTCGTATTGGTCCGACTATGTCTATGTGGATGTGTTCAAAGCGCTGTGACGCTGTGTTCCTGTTCAACCTGCTGTTGCCTGGTTTTCTCGGCTACCTGTGCAGCCATCATTTTCTTCTTCATTTTCCGCTTTTCAGCGTATCTTCAGGAGTACCAGAGTTGGAGGTTCCACGACTCGCGTAACTGGTTGTTCAACCGATACAACCTTCTGCGAGAGATCTTGTTCTTCTGTACGACACAGGGGTGCCATCAATGTGTTCGTAGACGCGACCAAGGGTTGCATCCGTTTGTCCATTTCTCTAGAAGAGTGGATGGCATCATCGTACATCCCTTTGGTTACTACTTGCTCCTGACGGACTCTTTTCTGCTGGGGCTGCGGCGGAAGTTCACAGCGCTCTGGTCCGACCTTACGGATGGCCACTTATTCTTCTCTTACAGCAGCAACCGGTTGCGTCGCTATTCTTTGTGCGAACAGGAGGTTCACCCTCGCTTCCTCTAGTTGCCTACGCAATTCCGCGTTCTCGTTGGCTCTGTGCCGTTCGCTAGCCAGTAGTCTGTTGCAGGTACCCTGCAGCTTTGGACATCGATTTGTTAGCAAGGGCACACGCCCTTTTCGTGATCGATGCAGCCGCTTCTTTGAGAGCACGTTGAAACGTGCCCTTCAAGTGTTTGGAATTCTGAGCGACGCCGATTATAATATCAACGTCGCTGAGAATACCCCTTTGCAAGTTCGCTGTAAGTTGCTCCTCCGGAAGCTCCAAAACTGGTGTTGCTGAAGCCTCCTGTCTGGAATTCTCCGCAGCTTCAGCCATCTCTTCTTCCGCCCTGAGACGGAGCTCTTCAGTCTTTCTCCGATTCAGGTCTGCTTTGGTCGCAGCGAGGCCCACATGTTGTCCCGTTGTGGGCGGGCGCCCTCTGCCCTTCCTTGCAACTGGGGTACATATACCAGTGGCCCCAACATCGGCCTCAGACTCAGAGTTATCCAGCGTAGTTTCCCGAGCACGCCTTCTACGTTGCGTGACGTACGCCATAGGGGCATCGCTCCCGTCGCTCGCAGTCACTAATGTAGCGGCTCTGCTGGTATCGCTACCAGGATCTAGTTCGGTAATCCATGTTCTCGCCAAAGTCGTCATATTATCGAAATCTTGCAAAATTTTAAACTTTGCTTTTTTCATAATTACTCGTATCTCAGTGTCCGTAAGCAAGCCAAGTCGTCGTTCCAGATCATTAAGACGAACCTAGTCAATAAGCTTAAACAAGTCCATAAGGAGAGCCTGGTCATCACGTAGGCAGAAAGAATAAGGGTCCAGTATGAAAGCCATAGTCATCAGATTTTGCCGCTGCACTGAATGTCAGGTAGGTATTAGATGTGCAAAGTGTATGTGTATATGATGTTTACGGATCCCTCTACAATACTATACTAAAATAAATGTCAATTTAAACAAAAAAATTTGTTACCAAAATCCGAGTCTTTGAACCTTAAACAGACAAATGGGCGAGTGGGTGGCCTTGCGCCGAACGAAAATCGCGGGACGTTCGATACGTTGTCGGAAGCGCTACGTCGAGTTCTATCCGATGGTGAGATGACCAGGTCTGTGTTCATAGTGAAAATTTTTAGGGGGAAAGAAAAAGTTAAATTTAGAAAAATGTTCTATGAAAATGTACCTTTTTTAAATGTATATATCAATCTGTTCCCTGTAATATTTCCAGATAGTGTGTGCCTCGGATCGCGGGTCGACGCTGGACACCGGGACGCGGTTTGCACTGTCATTCGTCCATAGTGGAGGACGAGTCGGCCGGAATTGAATTTTGTGTGTAAAAATTTCAATATTTCGAAACTGTAATTTTTGTCACAAACTACCAGACGGTATGTTTAGATTCACAATGTGAAATCACGGTCAAATCCGCCTATGCTGCCCTCTATAGGCGATCGTACTTTAGTGATAGCTTGTAAGTTTTATTCATAACAGACCTATTATATCTCTCCGCTACTCCATTTAACTCATGACATGGACATGGTAACAACTCTATACCCTTTTGCCTTATAAATATCCTTATTTAAATATTCTTTACCATTGTCACACTGAATGTTCTTGACTCTTTTATTGAATTTATTTTCTACTAAATTTATAAACTATAAAACACTTCGTAGTTTCAGCTTTACTTTTAATACAAAATATCCTGGTATATTTACTATAATCATTGATAAAGATCAAAAAGTATTTTTCTCCACCATAACCAAGTGTTATGTGGCCCATTCAAATCAGTATGAATTGGTTCTAAAATCTCCGTAGTCTTTGTTTTATATTATTTTCAAAAGGTACATTAGTCATTTTACTCTGAATACAATTCGAACATTTCATTTCTGTGCTTTCAATTTTATCTGATAAACCAAGTACTAATTTATTATTTATTAACTTATTTAAGTATTGAAAATTCTCATGACCAAGTGCTTGACCACCTGTGGCTTGTTTACTGCTTCCAGTGACGACTCAAACCAGATCAAACTAGATTAACCGGTTATTTCCCAGTATTGTTTACGTAATTTAATTTTGAAAAATAGGTTACCCGATTTCGATGATTTTTAAAACACATATACTATTAGCACTGATAAATCCAAATTTCACTTAAGATTTGAAGTAGGAATCGTACTTACAGTTTAATAAAATATTTTGTAATTTCCATGTTTTTAATTTTTTCTCGAAAACTAAGCACCAGAAAAAATCTGAATTTTTGGTATAAGCTTTAGCCAAAAAAGGCACACACAATAGCAGTTTAAAAATAATAGGTCATCGATCGCTTTTAGGCACTGCACGCGATAGAACCTTTTTTGAAATTCTCTCGTATTTTGTTTTCACTATAACTTCCGAATTAGGGCACTTATAGAAAAAACGAAAACACATTTAGAATTGTCTAGTCGGTGCGCAACACGGCGTTTTAGGCGAAACTTTCGGTTTATTGCCAATTTTTGAGTCGAAGCTCAGCGGAAAACGGTCCGATCGCGGCGGAGGATGGCGCGGAACTATTTATTTATTTTATCAGCAACAACTATCAACTCTCTGGGCTCATTATATATTTTAGCAGTTTCATTTTTAGCTTAGTACAACTTTTAGTTATCTTTGAAAAACTTAACAAATTTTGCTTTATTCCATCGACATAATAAACATTTTTCAAATCCACATGCTTTTCATTATAATAGTTTTTGAAATACATTTTCACAGTACCTACTTTGGTTGCTTTTGAGGTTTTTCCATCTGGTAATTTTACATCAACTGAAACATTCAAATCTACATAGTTATAAAAACATGAATGAGCATTTATAAGATGGTCAGTGCACCCACTATCTAAAAGCCAATTAATTACATTACTATTATTATTACATTTTACCTTTTCATTACATCCTGATACCTGATTTACTTCCGGTTTACATACTTTAGCTGTCCATGACTTGGAGGAATAATTACTTGAAGATTCACCTTTGGGATGATTGTTAGATGATTGACCTCTGCCTCGGCTGCGACCTCTGTAGAATCCACCTCTGTTGAAACCTCTCTGTTGTCCTCGCTGGCACCGACTAAACAATTGGTAACTTCCTTGAAAGCTGTTTTGTCCATGATTATTTCTCTGACCGTGCCGTTCTCTGACAGATAAAACATTGTGCTCTTGTGGTGCTGGTTGTAAATGTACACTCACATTATTTTTTTCTCATCGCGCATAGTCATATTTATTTCTTCTTCTTTATTTTAGAATGTACATAGTCCACAGTCCTTTGTTCTTCTGGAATCACGTCCAGGAAATCTCCTATGTAACTATAACTTGGTGGTAAGGCTCTGAGCAAGTATCTTAACTTTTCAGGTTCATTAATTATACCTCCGGCTGTTTTGAATTCATTTATGGATTTTTCAAAATCAACAAAGAATTCCTCTACTGTGTCGTAGTTATTTAACTTTATCGCTTCTACTTTTCCTCGACATATAATTTGGAGAGATGTTGATCGAGTTAGGAACATTTTGTCGAACTTTTGTAACATGTCAAAGCTGTCTTGCATTCAGTGATGTACTCGTATTCTAGTTATTTATCCGAGATAGTACTCATAATAATAATCCTTGCTTTCAAATCCATCTTTTTCCATTCCGTTTCTGCATTTTCATAATTCATCGGCATCATTCCAACGGCGGGACAACGGTAAAAAGAAGTTTGTTTTCTTATACGCTTGCTTCGATCATAATGAAAGGGCTCCAACAGTTCATCTGAGTCTAATGAACTTTCATCTTGGTCATCAGATGGTATATATTCACTCCCTGACTGCACAGGTTCGTTACTATCTACTGTTATATCACTGTTCGGACTTGTAGGATTACTAACTACTGGTTATATGATTCTTGAGTCCTATGTCTCTATTTCCTTATTTCCATTTGTACAGTTTTGTAAACCAATTTAAACTTTAAGCTTTTTGTGTTCATTTTGTTCTTGCTCTAAGAAAACTATGTATCGTTTTATTATACTATATTTCTTGTTAAAAATAAATCCTATGTCCCTTTACATCATCACCATACCTAACCAACCATACATCCTTTTTCTCCTTTACTATCCCACTTTATTCTTTTTTCTTTAGAAACATAAGCAGGTGTACCAAATATTTTCAGTAGGTGAATATCATAAGTTTTGTTAGTCCAAACTTCAAATGGTGATCTTCCATCCTCTTTGCTCTTTCCAGTTCTATTAAAGACATAGGCTGTCGTATGTACTGCTTCTGCCTACAATTTCTTTGACAAATATTTAGTATACAGCATTGTCCTTGCAGCTTAAACTAATGCTCTATTTTCCCTTTTAGCTTTCCCGTTTTGCTCTGGGGTATATGGAACAGTAGTTTAATGTATTATACTATGCTTTGATAACATTTCCTTTACTTCTTTGTTCACAAATTCTAAACCATTGTCACTTTTAAACATGTTAATTTTATTCCCAATAATATTCTTTGCCTTATGTATGAAATCTTCTAAACACGATTTTATTTCATGTTTATTTTTTACAAAGAAGCCTGATCTATAATTTGTGTAGTCATTCTTCTTGATGATTCCTATAATGAAGTACTTTGACCCGCCAACTGACATTACTTCCATGGGGCCACACGTATCAGCATGGATTAACTCACAAGTTTTTAATAAAACTTGTGTTACTAATGTAACATTCTCGTTATTAACAAAAGGTAAACTATGTATCTTTCTTCTTAAACAACTTTCACACTTAGATACTGAAGATTGTTTTGTCGTCTATGTTATTTTTCAATAAAAATTTCTTAACATAGTCAAAGTTTTGGTGTGTTTAATTTTTCATGCCACTCATATAGTGTTTTTTGCAAAACATGCCTCTTCATATTTAAATCGAAAAAACATATAATATATACTTTCCATTGCGCAAACGAAAGCACAAACTTCATTATTCTTATAAAATCAGCACGAACTGTCATCTATCACAATAACATAACCTTTGTTAGATGCACAGTTCACTGAAAATAAATTTGTTTTCAATTCTGGAACAAATAAAACATTGTCTATAACAGTATCAATCCACTCACTCCCGTTATACACCTGTACTGACATCTGTCCACAGCCTAGTACACTATTGTTGCACCATTCATTACCTACAATTACAGACTTTTGTATATCTGTTGATAAATAAGAAAATAAAGACTGACCACAACACATATGTTCAGTAGCTCCAGAGTCCACTAAGCACTTAGATTTCTGATACTGTTCTCTTGACTTTGACAGGATAACTTTGAGTTTGTTGTCATGATTCATTTTTATTCTTAATTCTTTCTTCTTCTATTAATAATCTGGCCACCAAATTGTCAATAGTCTGCTTATCATCTGGCTCAGATTCCCATACCGGCACAAAGTGTTTGTACTGATCTGGTAAACCAGAAACCCAGAAACCTATTTTATTCAAGTATATTCTGTCCCAATTAACAGATAAGGCGGAAACTGCTTGCACCATCAAATAATTTACATCATGGGAGCAACTTAAGGACTTTCTAAAAATCCAGTTTTCCGAGAGATAACACTACACACACCTACTAACCGACCTCCAAGAGAGCAAGCAAGCCTCTAATGTGAATGTAGCCCAATTCGCTTTAAGGATGGAGACTTGCTTATCTCAGTTGTTATCAGAGATATCACTTCCTAATCACAAAGCAAAGAAAATCCCAGGCCGTACAGCGTCCATTGAGGACTTTACCCTCCACCATTTCCAACCCACTCTCGCATATTAAATAAAGTCAGGTGTAGTTCACCGAAGACCTTTAATGAGGCTGTGAACCTGGCTATTTCGGAGGAATTGATACAACAGACCCTGTATAAACGTAATAACGTAACAAGCAAGTCGAGTGGCGGCGATTATCAAAGAGTGAGGTGGTAAACATCCAAGGATTTGATCTTTGCCGCATCACTGTCACTCCTGTGAGTATAAGTACCTAATTTAATATTTTTTTTTTTATTTAAATTTTCAAAATGTCTCGCAGGCCGGATCATATCTTACAGCGGGTCGGATCCGGCCCGTGGGCTGGTTGTTGCCCATATATGTGTAGCGTCAGCGCTGCATATTGTAATGTATAAGTTAGCCAGTCTTGCCCCGGCTGGCACACGCAGTGCACATCCAATGCACATACAGTGCACTCTGTACACACGATAATAAATAAATTTAAAAAAAAACTTTTATTTTTTGCTTAAAAATTAACAATGGTTATAACAGTAAACTTATTTATCTTTTTATTTATCCTAAGCTTATTCTAGAGTTAGTACACGTTACTTTTATAATGAATTTGGGAAAAAATAAGGTTTAGTACGTGTCACATACTTAATATGTGCAGGGCTGCTGGGTTAATTCTTTAAAATAAAACTTGGTGTTCCTTGCACGTAAGACAACTTTATTTAGGCGAATACATAGACTGTCACATTACAAACATAGACAATTATTATTATAGAACACATGCAACACTTCTCTCTTCTAATTCTTATTAAAGTTTTAAATTACTACAAATCAAGTCTCTGAACAGGCTTATGAGTACGTGCACTCCTACGCACTTCTGGCTGAACTAGAATAGGAGAATTAGCAATGTTACATGGTATTTCTTTGTTAATTAACGGCTTATTTACTTCTAATTTCTCCGAGTGGTTTTCTTGCTCCAGTACACTTTCATTACGTACACTATAGTTAGGCAAACACTGGGTAACATTCCTGGTGAGTATGCCTTTGTCAGTGTGCACATCATACATAACATTTCCTACTGGTTTTTCAATAACACCATCTAACCATTTCCGAGAGTTATCATATGATGCAATCAATACTTTATCACCTGGTAAATATTGCTTTACAGGTTTCTTACAAATTAACTGACGCGGAATGATTACATCTTTTTTAATTAAAGATAAACGTGTACGGAGTTTTCTACCGAACATTAGCTCACACGGTGCCTTGCCTCTTATGGCATGTGGTGCTGTACGATAAGCCAATAGCCATTGCTGTATACTATAGTCTAAACAACTTTTATCAAATTTATATGCTCCAAAGTTTTTAAATGACAATCCACATCACTACTTGCAACCAAAATATCGTCAATGAAACAATATACATTTGGCATACTAAAGTGTTCATCCATAAAATCTTGCCATTCCTGTGGAGCAGGTGACATACCGAACATCATGAACGTTGGTCTATACAATCCCCATGGTGTGGTAATTGTCATAAGCTTTTGTGCCTCCTCATCCATTCGCCTGTTCATATATGCCTTTCTTAAATCAATTTTACTAAATACTGTTTTAACATTTTGATCATCTTTATTTAATTTTGCAAAAATGTCTTTAATGACAGGGATTGGATGATTTGGCACCTCCAAAAATGGATTTATTGTTACCTTGTAATCCCTACAAATTCTTATATTATGAGGTCCCTTAATTATGGTTACTATGGGTGTAGCCCATGTGCCTGTTTCTTTATTTGTCACTTTATACATTTTACCTTCAGTACATAACTTGTCAAGCTCCTTTTTAACTAAATTTTCTACAGCATAAGCTATTCTTCTTGGTTTAAATGCAATGGGTTTAATATTAGCATCTTTTAATTTTAAAGAGCCTACAGTACATTTAATTTCCCCTGGACACCCTGAAAATATATCACTATATTTTTTCTACTAAATTGTTAAATTTAATTTGCGAATCTTGGTGAATAACTAAATTGCACCGTTTTATATAAGTTTGCCAATCAATATTTATAACACTCAGCCAATCCCTACCTAACAATGGCTTTTTACCTTCTTTGACAATAATCAATGTTGCTAAGTATTCTTCATTTTTAATTTTAATATTTACATTTGTCTTACCCAATACCGTGATACTGTTACCACCATATCCTGATAGCTTGAGGTTACATGGAAATAATTTTAACTTAGGAAAGGATGCTATGAACAAAGATTCAGGCATTAACGTGACATCTGATCCACAATCAACCTCAAATGATAAATTTACATTATTAATTTTTAAAGTTATATACCAAGGACTTGGACGCTTCTCATCTATTGATACCACTTTGTTAATTTTTAGTTGACTCTCTGTATCCTGAAATAAACTGAATAAATCATAACAATCGCACGCCGATTCACTATTCAATTGTACTTCCCCAAATTGCATAATAGAAAATTCTTCATCATTTATAATTTCATGGACCTTCTTGGGTTTGAAAGTTTTGCTACTGTTAGCTTTGCAAACACTTGCCAAATGCCCTTTCTTGCGACATTTAAAACATTCTTCTTCCTTAAATTTGCATGCCCCATCTTTCCGCAGCAATGACATTTAATGCTCTCATGTTTTCACTTATTCTGTGTATGTCTGAGCTTTCTTGTCCAGAACTGCCAGCGGTTATTAATTTTGCTCCGTTCTCCGCCAGCTCCATGCTCATTGCTATCTCCACTGATCTTGCAAATGTTAAATTTTCTTCACCAAATAATCTTTTAACTATGCTTTCACTTTTTAATCCATGAACGAATTTATCTCTTAGACATCTTTCTAAATGTGTGGTAAAGTTGCACCAATTTCTTTAACGCCGCCACAAACTCACAGATTGACTCGTCTGCCAATTGTTCACGTTTCATAAATTTATATGTTTCCGCAATTTCTAATTGCTGTGGCTCCAAGTGTTTTTCAATAAGTTCCACTAATTCAATATACGTTTTATCCTGTGGTGTTTTCGGGAAATAGAGTTCTGATAACAACGTGACCATATCAAAACGAAATTAAATATTGCGACCACTTCCTTACATCCACCTCGTGAATCTTCATTTTGTTTTCAAACACCTGTTTGTAAACCTTAAATGTGCATTTTGCAGCTGAAAACTCAGGCAGTGAGATCCCAGCAGCCGCCATTTTGTGAAATTTCGTCCGACGTAACAAGACGAAATTTTTACTATCTTGCTTCGTAATTTACGGACGTAACACGTAAAACTTCCTTATTTTCTTTTTATGCCATCCTCGTCGCCACTGTCACATACTTAATATGTGCAGGGCTGCTGGGTTAATTCTTTAAAATAAAACTTGGTGTTCCTTGCACGTAAGACAACTTTATTTAGGCGAATACATAGACTGTCACATTACAAACATAGACAATTATTATTATAGAACATAGATTATAATTTATGCAACAGTAGGTACCTAGTTGTTTTATATTTATTGCACTGTAGTAAAAGATTATAATTTAAAGTTTACTTAAAAAATACTTAATTTTGATTTTCCGCAAGAACCCCTCTGCAGGTAAAGGCCTCCTCCAAGGTGTGCCAATCGTCTCTACATTTTGCTATATTTAGCTAGTTTGGTCCAGCTATTTGTTTTATGTCGTATTCCCATCTTGCTCTAGGTCGACTCTGTCTACGCGTGTCGTGAGGTCCGTTCCATTTTGTCACTCTATATGTCCACCTCAAGTCTTGAAGACGCGCCACGTGACCAGCCCATTTCCACTTTAGGGATTTAGCGTAAGTGAATGCATCAGCTGTTTTCGTATATTTGCGTATATCGATGTGACGGATTTTTTGGATTTTTCGTATATTCAGCATACTACGTTCCAGAGCTTTTTGACACGTTATTATTTTTCTTTTGGCCTTGTTGGTAAATTTCCACGTTTGACAAGCATAGGTCAAGCATGGTAGAAGACATGAGTTAAATATTTTTGTTTTTATATTTATTGGTAGATTGCTCTTGAATATCTCCCTTAAACTCCAGTACTTATTCCAGGTTAATTGTACTCTGCGTTCAATGTCTAGCTCGTTATTTTTTAAATCAAATCCAATTTGTTTGCCAAGGTATACATACTGCTCAGTGTATTCTAGAGGAATGTTGTCGACTGTTATTGTTTTCCTGGTACTATTTGTCAATATTTTCGTTTTTGTAAGGTTCATTTCTAGACCTACTTGTTTGCTGGCGTTATTTAGAGATAGTATCATTTCTTGTATCTCCTTGCTAGATTCAGATAGCAAAACCAAGTCGTCCGCAAAACGCAGGTGGCTTAAATAAGTTTTATTGATAGATATACATTTTGTTTTCCATTCTAGCTGTTTTATAATCTGTTCCAGCACTGCCATGAATAGTTTCGGCGATAGTGGATCACCCTGTCTGACACCTCTTTTTTACTGGGAACCAAGGGCTGGTCGTTTCTAGTTGAACCCCGCTTTTTGTGTTACTGTAAATACTTTTGATTACAGTCAATAATTTGTTCTCTACCTTTTGCGTTTTCAAAGCTGTCCATATACTTTCGTGCGATAATGTATCGAAAGCTTTTTGGTAATCAATAAAGACAATGTAGAGTGGTCTTCTCATCTCTTGGTATTTCTCTATTATTATTTCTAGAGTGTGGATGTGGTCGATAGTAGAATATCCTTTTCGAAAACCAGCTTGCTCTATCGGTTGATTTGACTCTATTGCGCTACTTATCTTCTAATTTATTATGCTGGAGAAAAGCTTATAGATACTGGATAGTAAACTTATCGGTCTATAGTTTACAATATTGTGTGGATCGCCTTTCTTATACAGCAGAATTATATTTGATTTTCCCCATTGACTAGATGTTTCTCCGTTTAGGATTATGTCGTTAAATAAATCAGTTAAAGGTTGAGCTAAGATTGGGGTGGCTATTTTTAAGCATTCGTTTGTAATGTGATCTGAACCTGGGCTTTTGTCATTTTTCAGGTTTCCCAAAGCTTTTATTACTTCGCTGATCTCTATTTCAATTTGGTTTGTGTCTTTTTCGTAATTTTTAGTGGTTAGCTGTCATTGACTGGTAAAATGACATTTATTGATGCTTTTTGTGTTATACAAGTTTCTATAGAAGTTGGTCGCCTCTTTGATAATGTCTCCTCGCCTATGTGTTGTTTTATTGTCCTGTTTTACTCCCTCTATCCATGTTTTACACGTTCGAAGCTCTTTGTATGCTTTTTTCGTACTTCCTGTCTGGGTAAGATACTCTCCAATAGTAATCGTTCGATGGTTTGCATAGTCGTGTCTTATGTATTTGCTTATAAGTTTGTAAAGAGCCGAAATTTCATTTTTTATTTGTCTACTTTTTATAGTATCTCTCTGTAATTCCCGTCTTATTTCTATGAGCTTTAAAGTGAGATCAGACAAAATTGTGTGGGTGTTGCTTAAGATTTGACTATTTTTTAGGCTTGTCTTTATTGCTTTGATTATATCGTCGTAGTATTGATGTATTGTAATATTTTCTTTCCTTTACTAAAATAGAGCGTGATTCTAATGATTGTAAACAGTTTATATATTTATTTATTTCTTCTTTTTACTTTTCAGGTTATTGCTTTGAGTATTTTGGTATTTCCTTCCACTCTTCTTTACTTGTGTGAGAGATATTGTTTGCTCTTAAGGGTCTGTGATCCGAAGGGTAGTTAGCGTTAAGTACCTCAATATTTTTAAATAGATGTGCCTTATTTGATAATATAAAATCAATTTCATTTTTATATTTTCCGTCTGGGGATCGCCAAGTCCATTTGTTTTTCATTTTCTTCTTAAATAAGGTATTTATAATTGTAATTTTATTTTCAGAAGCGTAATTAATCAGTCTTTGACCTATTTTATTTCTTATACCGTATCCATTTTGTTTCATGACTAGGAAATCTTCAGTTTTTGGTTGACCTATTTTTGCATTAAAATCGCCCATTAAAATGAGGTTGCTGTGGAATAATTGTATTGCTTTGTTGATTTCTGTGTATAAGTCTTCTATTTCTTCGCTGCTACTCTTTTCTGTGGGGACATACACTTGAATAATTGACAATAGGCTGCCGTCTATATTCATATTAAGTAGAGCTAATCTTTCTGTGAATCCGTGGTAGCTCTACATTTTTCTTGAGGTACTTTTGTATCAAAAACCTACACCATATTGTCCAGGTGTGTGGCCTGTGTGGCAAAGTATAGCGTTTTTATACTCTTCAATTTTACTTCCCAATCGTCTCACTTCTGATAATCCAATTACGTCCCATTTTATGTCTTTCAATACCTCGTTCAATTCGATAAACCTTCCATGTGTTGATAACGATTTAACATTGTAAGTGATAAGGTACAATTTTTTTGCTATTTTATTATTATATTTCCTTGGAGGGTCGTGGTCGTGATCTTCCACGGTGACCAGCCGGCTTGGAAGATGTATTTTGTTTTGTGCTTGATTTTTTTGTTTGGTTTCGTTCTGAGAGGGGGGCGTTAATTGCTATTTGGTGTTTTTTGTAATAATGAAGTTAAGCATTCCAGGTTTTATTACTCCTTCTGATACGCTAGATGATCTCTGTAACCCTGTTTGGATTTTGTTCTTTTTGCTCGCTTGTGTTTTTTGCTATTCATTTTGTGTAGGCGTTTTGTAATCTGGTGATAATGGCAGCAATCGTTTTTTATTGGCTGGCGTATCGGTGTTTTTTAGGACGTATTATTAACTTGTCGTACCTGATAGTAGCGAGATTACCCTTTTCCCTTTCTATTTTTACTCGTTCGTGCAATTCCTTCCTCTTTTAAAATATAGTGAGGGAAGTCTGCTTTTATATAATATGTGGTATTTTTTTAGTGATTGTTTTTGTTTGAACATATCTATCTTTACGCCTTTTAACGTTGTTGGGTTTGTTGTGTGGTAATAAATAACACTTCGATCCGAATATCGGGCTTTAATTACAATTATTTACAGCTGTCGTATTTATACTGCTAATTGTGGTATTATCTCGGTATAAACGTATGGACATCTGAGTGGAGCGCGGTCAATCAGGTGAGTGACTGGAGGCGCTGCTAATCGCGGCGGCAAGGACGCGGGCGGGAGCGGGTTACTAACCGGTTTCGACGGCGCGACGCGTAGTCTATAGGCGACTAGCGATTAGCAATTTCAGTACTCTGTGTAGTGTAATTAATTTTGTATGAGTGTTGATGAATGATGTGTTATTTGTATTATGTGTGTAGGAATGGGAAGGATAAGTGCCTACATCACTCCCCCCCCCAGAGGCCGTCACTACGGACGATAAAAAATCTGGGAAACGAATCCGCCTGCCTGAACGAGTACATTTGACTGGTAAAGTTGGCGGAATTGATTCATCCGGTAGGGTATTTACCGGTGGGTTTGGTGGAGTTGATTTCTCCTTTTGGGAAACTGGTTGGTAAGACGTAGGTGGGTCTACAAGTAAGTAGGCTGGCTTAATGCGGTCTATTGATACTGTGACTGGTTTGCCTTTGACCAGTAATTTAAATATCTTGTCCCCCCTTTCCAAAACTTGGTAAGGGCCAGAGTAGACAGGTTGGAGTGCTCCTCTAATCGCGTCTTCCCTAAGAAAGACGTGGCTAGAGGTAGCTAAGTCCTTATAAACAAAGATTTTGTTTTTTATTGTGACGCGATGCTGGAGTTGGTTGTAAATCCTTCACAAACATGCGTAAGCGGGCGGTAAAGTCGGTTATGTCCGTAGTACCGCTTTCTAATGTTTGGAAAAATTCGCCGGGTAGTCTTAGTGGCTCGCCATATAGAAGTTCCGCAGAGGAGGCGTTCAAATCCTCCTTAAATGCAGAACGAATACCGAGCAAGACCAGGGGTAGTGTTTCCGACCAGTTATGGTTCGCGTGACATATTATGGCGGCCTTTAATTGGCGGTGAAACCGCTCAACGAGGCCATTACATGCCGGATGGTAAGGCCGTGGTTCGTCGATGTTTGAACCCTATTATTTTTGACAAATATTGAAATAGAGTGGATTCAAACTGACGTCCGCGGTCTGTAATTATGTCTGACAGGGTTCCAAATCTGGCAATCCAGCCAGACAAAAGTGCCTGACCCACAGTTTCTGCCGTCATATCAACGATAGGAACAACTTCGGGCCATCGTGTGAAACGGTCGACAGCTGTTAAGCAGTAACGGTACCCTTGAGATGGAGGTAGGGGCCCTATCAAATCGATATGAACTTGGGTAAACCTGGAGCTGGGTAATTTAAATGTGCCTAGAGGTGCTGACACGTGTCGATTTACCTTCGCTCTTTGGCATGCCAAACACGATCGAGTCCATTCGCGGCAATCTTTACGAACACCTGGCCAGACGTATCTTTGTGCTACGAGTTTGGCTGTCACATTTGCGCCTGGGTGGCTCAAGGAATGCAAGGTTTCGAAGATTTGTTTCCTTAGACATTTGCTAACGAACGGTCTAGGTATAGAGGTACTGACATCGCAATAAAGTGGAAATTGGCTACCATCTAGTGTCATCTTCTTGAAACGAAGAGATGATTCTTCGTTAAGAAGTTGGGTCAGTTCGGGATCCGAAGCTTGAGCTTTGGCCAGTACTTCATGCTCAACCGGTTTCTGCAATTCATCAACGCGGCTCAAGGTATCGGCAACGACGTTATCTTTGCCAGATATGTGCTGGATATCTGTCGTAAATTGCGAAATGAAGTCGAGATGCCTGTACTGACGTGGTGAGCAGTTGTGTTTACGCTCATGGAACGCAAAGCACAACGGCTTATGGTCAGTGTAGACAGTGAAGTGTCTGGCTTCAAGCATATGACGGAAGTACTTAATGCCTTCGTAAATGGCCAGCAGCTCACGATCGTATGGTGAGTACTTCTGCTGAGAAGGGCTGAGCTTCTGCGAAAAGAATGCTAGAGGTTGCCATGCTTTGTCCTTATACTACTGGAGAACAGCACCTAAGGCTAAATCGGAAGCATCTGATACAAGAGCAAGTTTAGCTTCACAGTCTGGATGTGCAAGTAGTGCTGCGTTGCTAAGGCTTGCTTTGCATTGTTCGAAAGCTTCAAGGGCTTCCCCAAAAGGTCGATGGGATGAGATGCTTTGACTGAACCAGTCAGAAGGTTATTTAGAGGTGCTTGGGTTTGTGCGGCATTTGGTAAAAATCGCCGATAAAAATTTAACATACCCAAGAATCTTCTAAGCTGTCTGGCGGTTTTTGGCGCAGAGTAATTTCTGATTGCTTGTACCTTGGTTTCAGTTGGGCTGGTACCTGCTGCTGAGATATGATATCCTAGAAAAGTAACTTCGGATGCCCCGAAAACGCATTTTGAGGTGTTCACTAGGATCCCATACTGCTTTATCCTTGCGAAAAGCTGAAGAAGGTGATCCTCATGCTCAGCAGCTGTACGCGAGAAAACCAGGAAGTCATCAAGATAAGCGTAGCAGAAGTCTAATCCGCGTGTCATCTCATCGACAAACCTTTGGAACGTTTGCCCAGCGTTCCTTAGACCAAAACTCATGTAAGGGAATTCGAACAATCCAAACGGTGTGGTGATGGCTGTTTTCTGGATATCCTCCTCATGGATAGGAATCTGGTTGTAGGCCTTCACCAGGTCTATGGTGGAGAACACGGTTGACCCTGCAATGCTATGGGCAAAGTCATGGATATGCCTTATTGGGTACCTGTCGGGGATGGTTCTTGCATTCAACATGCGGTAATCGCCACACGGACGCCAGCTGTTGTCCTTCTTAGGAGCTAGGTGAAGAGCGGAAGACCAAGGACTTTCTGACGGACGCGCAGTACCGTTATTCAGCATTTGCTGAAATTCCTCTCGGGCAATCTTCAGCTTATCAGGAGCTAACCTACGTGGAGAAGAAGACACTGGGGGACCTGGGGTAGTGCGGATGTGGTGTACGGTATTGTGTGCAATTTTACGGTGTGTGCCTGATGGGCGTGTTATTTCCGGAAACTTGTTAAGTAATTGATGATAGCGAGAGTCCCCAGTCACGACCTTTATAGAAAACGTATTATCGTTGCATAACATTTCTAAAATAGATACAGATATATTTGTAGAATTATCAATTAAACGATGATTGCGACAATCTACCATTAAATTATAATATGATAAAAAATCTACACCAATTATGGGTTTTACAACATCCGCTACAACAAATCGCCAGACAAAGTCTCTACGAAGTCCTAAATCGAGTGTAAAGTTCACATAACCGTACGTGTCGATATTGGAACCATTGGCTGCGCACAACTGGTAGTTGGTCCTGGAACGTCGATCGCGAAGTGAAGACCGAGGGAAGACGCATAGGTCGCTTCCTGTATCCACGAGGAATCGGATCTTCGAGCTGCGATCGGTAACGAATAGGCGACCAGAAGGATGTAGGCAATCGGATGTCGCCATTATTGATTGCCTTTGGCGTTTCCCGCTTTCCCAAAGTCGCAAGGAGTTTGGCACTTGTTTGCCTTATTGCCAAACTTCGAATGGTACCAGCATAGTGGGTACTTACGATAATTCGAGTTCGAGCGGGTCAAAGATTTATTGTTTCTCTCCCCAGAATTTGAGCGGCGTACTTGCCTTGACTGTCTCTCCAGCTGCGTCGTCAAATGCTTCACGGCACGTTTTAGCTCCGCTATTTCGTTCGCCATGGTGGTGATGGAAGAACCAGGTTCTGATGTAGCTGCCACTTGGCGTGCTGGAGTCATGATGTCATGCACTCGATCTGCCAAGTCTGCTAAAACTTCCATGGAGCTCGTCGGTTGCGAAGCCAGCAGAGTTTGAACGTTGCTGGGAAGACGGCTACTCCAAATAGTGCGTAAAAAATCTTCAGGAACGCCAGATCCAGCCAAACCCTGCAGGTGTCTCAAAAATTGTGAGGGCTTCCGGTCTCCGAGCTCCTCATGCATGAGTAACTGCTGCACCTTCTTTTCCTTGGAAGCCGTCAAACGCCTAATCAGTTCTGATTTCAATTTCTGATACCGGTCCGTCTGTGGTGGTGAAATAATTATATCCTTGACTTCTTTGGCGTACTGGGGGTCCAGTTGTCCGATAACATAGTTGAACTTAGTGGAGTCGGAAATTATGTTCGAAACGGCGAACTGTCCTTCCACCTGTGCAAACCAAATTTCGGGTTCCTCGGGCCAAAATGGTGGTATCCGTATACCGACTCGGCATAATTCCGTTTGACTCGTTTCCGCATGTGTTTGATGCTCCTTCGTAGTCATGCTCAACAAAAATATAAATAAAATAATTTGTCGCTATATGCTTGTGTATTGGACCACACTCCAACTTGCACTTGCACTTTGGACTCTGTCTCGAGTTTATGAATCTCGTCTTTGATTTTTTTTTTTTTTTTATGTCCCCCTGCCGTGATCAGGGACTTTGTTACTACTTAATTCTAAAATAAATTTTTCATCCCCCAGTCTCCCTTTATTATATTTTTTATTTTTAATTGGGCGTGTTCTTTTGCCAATTTATTTTTATAATTTGAATGTGCTCTTTTGTCATTTTATTCTTTTTTCTGTTCATTCATTTATTCTTTCTTACATCTATACATATTTTCACTTACATCATAACATTTATCATTTAAATAAACATAAATTAAAACATAAAACAATGACGAATTTAAAATGAATATGAATACGGTTTAAAACGGTTGTATATGGTTGTAGTGCAAACTTCAGTCATTTTACGGTCTATAGCTAACCATTCCTTCAAATTCCCGAATCCACATTCCCCGGGACCACCAGCTTGAGACCACCGTTATTTGTTACGTTTCCCAGCACCTCTGGCTATACGGTCCATGTATTGCAAGAGGGCTGGGCGGTGGTCTTCGTCCAGCAGCATGTCCGCCAGAGCGTCCGCTCTCACCCTGGCCCCAGTTCTGCACTCGAGATCGTACCTGGACGAGCCGAACCTAGGACAGTCCTCTAAAAGATGTAGGACTGTCTCGGCGGTATCCGGATCACAGGCACACGCGGGACTAGTTTTAATTTTGAAACGATGCAGGTACGCTGCGAAGCCCCCGTGACTGGTTAGGATCTGCACGTGGGTCGGTGACAAACGGGTCTTCTTCAACACCCTATGGGCCACCTCTACCTCTGGGAAGAAGACCCGCGTCACCGCCCCCGTGTCGGAGGCCTCGTAGCGCACCTGCCATTGCCTAATAGTGTCCCTTCGTATGGCCTGTTTCGCGTAGGATCGCGGATACCGATCGTAGTCTGCCGCGGTCTTCTTGTGTGCGGCCCTTTTTGCCAGTTCGTCGGCTCGCTCATTTCCTGAGGTGCCGACGTGTGCTCTCACCCAGTGTAGACGAACCGAGCGTCCCTCTGCACGCATTTCCCGGAGCATCTGCTGCGCTATTAGGGCCAGGCGGTGTGGGGGTGCCGGGTTGGCCAGCATCTCCAGCGACGATTTTGAGTCGCTGAAGATGCCGACCTCCCGGTCCCGTGATTTTTCAACCGCCTGAACCGCCCTATAGAGCGCATACAGTTCAGCCTGGAATACCGTGCAGAAGGGCTCTAGGCGAAACGTGGAGTACCTGAACTCTTTGCCCCCCTTCCACCAAGTAAAAGCGGCTCCCACTCCACCGGCGATCTTAGAACCGTCGGTGAAGATCTGGGAGCCGCCCTGTTCCAGGGGGGCTTCTAGGCTCTCGTACGCTTCGCCCTCGCATAGCGCTGGGTGAGGATACTGGCAAAATGGAACGGGCCGCTCCAACTCACGATCGACCACGATCTCGTCCAGTTGCTCACCACGTTTTATACGGTACAGTCTCTCCACCTCCCGGGCCCGGAGGTCCAGCGGGAGCAAGTCTGCCAGCACGATTGCCGCCGTCAGAGAGACCGTGCGGTACGCCCTGCAAATCTTCTGGGCAAAACCCCTCTGCAGCGAGTCTAGCTTCTTGCGAAGCGAGAGCTTCGCCGCAGAGGGACCCCAGACATTTGCGGCGTACAACACGATCGGCTCAATGACGGCGACGTATATCGTTCTGATGATGTCCGAGTTCAAGCCCCAGCTCACTCTTGCAGCACATGCCAGTTGTTTGTAGATGTCCGCAGCCTTTTTACAGGCTGCGGTGACATGTGCTTCAAAAGTGAGCTTGCTATCGAGGGTCAGACCAAGCAGGCGGATCTCACTCTCAAGCGAAATCCGGACTCCGCCCATGATAAGGACTGGTGTGTCAAACTTAAGCCTCCTCGTCAGCACCATCGCCTTAGTTTTGCGTGGTGCGAAAGAAAGCTTAAATTTGACACCCCAGTTCATCACGGTCTGCAGAGTCCGATTCGCGAGCTCCTGCATTGGTCCGACCTCCTTCCCGGAAAACACCAGAACGACATCGTCGGCAAAAGCCTGGCAGTACACTCCCGCGGATTCGAGCTCCACCAAAAGGGAGTCTAGGATAACGTTCCAAAAGGACGGTCCAGCTATAGAACCCTGGACACATCCCTTGGAACTTTCCCGACTCACCTTTATACCGGCGTAATTGAGCTCTACTCTCCGGTCCTCTAGGTATGAAGAGACTATACCGTACAAATTCCTTGGGCACTCCTTGGCTATGAGTTGGGACTTCAAGCCCGGCCACCAAGCGTTATCAAAGGCTCCCTCTATGTCTAGCGATACCAGGGTAACGACCTCCTTGGCCACCACACGGGTCCTGATATGATTCACCAGATCATAGAGCGAGTCCTCTGTCCCACGCTGGGGCATAAACCCATATTGACGCACGCTGAGTTTTGGCAGCAGATGCCAGCGTAAACGTCGGACGAAGAGTTTTTCCAGGAGCTTCCCCAACACAGGAAGTAGGCCGATCGGGCGGTACGACTTAGGGTCGCAGTAGTCCTCCCTGCCGGGTTTCCGGAGTATGCACACGTGGGCTATCTTCCAGGGTCTAGGGAAGTGGGACAGCTCCAGGCACTTTTTGACAAGGGCCAGGAACACGTCCTCTCCCCCCCCTAGAATCGCACGTGTGCATATGTCCGCGGTTAATCCGTCGTTCCCAGGAGCCTTCAGCGGGTGAATCTCTTTACACACCCCGCATCACTTCTTCCCGGGTAAACGGCGGATCGTCCGCGGATAGCCCCCGAATATCGGCCGGGAGGATCCCCTCCGTCCCTTCCCTCACGGCCCGGTGAACCTCTGTTTCATCCTCTACAGTATCCTCCGGAAAGAGCACGGAGGCTAGCCGCTCCACGGACCCCTGCGGGTCAAGAACGACCCCGTTGGGGTCCTTGAGCAGCACCTCCTCACGTCTCCGCTCTGTCCGTCTAAGTACCCTGTAGATTCCGTCCCAGAGGCTCTCCTTTTCCTGTGTCGTACAAAACTCCTTCCAACTCCTCGTCTGGGCGTCCGCTGCCTGCCTCTTGTACAACTCAAGAGCATCAAGATAATCTTTGACGACGTACTGCCTCCTGCTAGGGGCGGCGCAGCGGATCCTGCGCTTCCGTCGCGTCGCCTCCCTTTTTAGGCGGTCCAGATCTTCAGACCACCAGGGTGGTCGCGCCACCTTCTTTACGCCACCTGCCTTGGGAACTACCTTATTACAGGCTTCCTCAATGCAGATGACGTATTCGGACACCACTGTCTCCAGACCCTCAATGTCGTCGACCTTATCCACATTACATGCCGTCAGACTCCTCTCGGACAGTTTCTCTTGGAATGTGGATATGAATTCCGACCATACAACCTTCTTTGTGTTGTAGATACGCGTAGTGACCGGCCTCTGACTGGGCAGAGGCAGGTCCACGCGTATCGAGAAGGTGATGGAATTATGTTCGGAAGATGTTAAATTCATATCGACCTTCCAGTCATCGATCCTGCCGAGGAGAGCGGGGCTGCAGACGGTAACGTCTACAATGCTTGTGAACAAGCTGCCCCCCCTAACGACCTGGAATGTGGGTAAGTCGCCTTCATTTAGGATCTGCAGTCCAGTGGCATCCAGAAAGGAGCGGTACGCCTCACCCCTATGATCTTCGGATCTGGATCCCCACCACAGGCTTTTGGCATTAACGTCGCCACCGATTATCAGGTTCTGCGCTCCTAATTTGTCGCAGATTCTCTCAAGTCGTACAATGTACGTCTCTATGGGTTCGTTCGGCTCGAAGTAAACGGAGATCACCCCTAGCGACAGGTGGCCCGCGTGCAGCACTGCAGCGGCGATGTTTTTTGTCGACGAGTCCGGGATCAACAGTGACCCCGAACTTATCTCCATAAACAACGATCGCCGCTTTAACTGGTCCAGCTCCGCTGTCAGTGTTCTGGACCGTTCTCGCATTGGGTATCTGCTGCATTACCCCGGTCCTCCCTGTATAGGGTTCTTGGACCAGGGCAACAGCAGCTCCCATGCGAGATGCCCAGCACTGCAGCTCCGCCGAAGCCAGTTTGGAGCGCTGCAGATTGGCCTGCACCATCGCTATGCGGGGGATCTCTTCTTCCCTTCTCGTAGCCTGCGTGATGGTCTGCGAAAGAGTGCCCTCAGCAATATGCCACCCGAGACCGCGCTATGGAGTCCCACTTACGGAACTCCGGGCACTCGTAATCGAGTGCCGTGTGGTGGGACTCCGATGGGGGTTCGCTTGCCCCTGTGGCAGTTGACGCAGGCTGGTTCCACATTGTCCGCCCTGCGCTGACACTCACCCCTGCGATGTTTCTTTGTGCAGTACGCGCACGATTCCTCGGCCTCGGGGCATGACTTAAGGCCATGACCGAAGCCGAGGCAGCGCGCGCACCGCACCAGGGGTGTCTGGTCACGTACGGGGCGGTACTGTATTCCGATGTGTACCTTCCCTGCGTCTACAAGTCGCTGCCACAGTTTAGGCGAGACCTCCAGCACTGGGTGGCATTCGTGTGGGTTGCGAGCCTTCTTCCGGTAACGGAGTCGCATGGTCTGATCCCCGGCTTCTAGGTCACGGAATATATCCTTATTTTGCCCCCTCAGATGGTCCAGGACGTCTTCATCGGTGTGAACCGTTAGGACGTCCCGGATCTCAACGAGGGGGTTTTTATTTGCCGGGGTCTCTACCGTCAGGCCGGCCGAGGCCGTCCTCAGCTGTGCTGCCATCGCCTCGCCTTCGCATCCTCTTCGGCTCTACAGCGGAGGACGACCTTTTGATGTTGGGCCTTCCTGACGGTGTCAACCCTGGCTCCCGTGACCTTAGCATTCGCCACCCGCTGGATGGTCTTCAGGACCCCCTCACTGGTTTCGCGGGGGTCAACCGAAGACACAATCAATGTCGCAGCGGGTGGCGGCCGCTTAGGAAGCGCGGAGACCTTTGCGTACGAGTCCGCTTCCCGGACGCGGCTTCGCAGCCCTGTGGCGGGCTGTACTTTCTCGGTGCTAGCTTGCGGACCCGTAAGATGGAGTTCCGCTTGGAGGGTAGGGTGTTTGGGTGTCGGGGTCATTAGGGCCGGGAAGCCCATCTCCCGGACCTCAAATAGCACAGTGTCCAGTTTTGCGGACACCGGCTCTATGAGGTTCTTGATGGCATCGGTTCTGGCCCCCTCCCCCTCCACTCCTTTTTGCCCTCCAGCTACCTCCATCTTGTGCGAGATGTTATGCACTGCCTCCCGTATGGCGTCGAGGGGGGGTCCGTAATTCGGGCAGGGGGGGATTTGGGGCGATTGGGACCGGTATGACTACTTTTTCGCTCACGCGCCGAGGCAGATCTTCTAGATTCGCCTCAAGGCGCGTGAGCGAACCCGCCAACCTGGCCGATCCGTCGACCAGCCTGGTGAGCTCCTCCGGGTCTAGACGCCTGGTTTCTTTCTGGTCGGGGAACCTGCGGCTTCTTAGGTCATCGACTCCCTCGCGGACTCCTTTGAGCGACTTAAGGGGCTCAGCCACCTCGTAGTCGAGGCATGATCGCAGCGTCCCAATCTCACCGACCAACGTCTCCACCTGTTTGGTCAGCGAGGAGATGCTGCGCTCATGGTTCCCCACGAGAGTGGCTATTTGTTTGGCGTGCGCGCGCTCCGCCCACGCCAGATCTCTGGCGCCCTCGGCTCGCGCGCGCTCCGCCAAAGTCCTGTGTCGCCCTCGGGAGTCCACCAACTCCAGGGTACCAACGTATAAAAACCCTGGAGTGAGTCGATGACCTTATCTCTGATCTCCCGTGTCAAATGTCTATTATAATAATGTCAATCTAATCTATCAATTAATAATTATTAACAATTATCTTGTAATCTAAAGAGGGGAGTACAAGGTTTCACTATAGTGAACCTTTGGGGGGGTCAGGGGGTGACCAACAAGATGGTCAGTATTAAATTAAATTTTAAATCTAAATTAATTTAATTTTTTGCAGGAGTCCGTAAGGGCCAGGTTGTAGCGCTCCTCTTCCTGGTTTAGAGGAGCCGTCGCACTCCTCTCTCCGGCCAAGATTGGGGAAGTTAGCCCAAGGGGGGGTGAGGTAAAAATTTTTTTGGGGAGGGGGGAAAATGCGTCCCACGGAAGTTGGATGGGGGGTCGGGGGGGGGGGGGGGGGGGGGGGGGAAAGGTTTGGGAAGTTGGTCCTAGGTCTCTAGGACCTCTGAGTGGGGAGCAATGGACGTTTGAAGGTAAGTGGAAGGGGTAGAGGATAGGCTAACTTGCCTTTGGCGTGACGTCACGGCGGGTCCAACTTCGATGACGGCTTATGTCATCGACATCGGCGAATCTTCGGCGACAGTGGCAAAAGTGTTGCCCTAGTCTCCGCCAACTGGGCCTGCAACTTGTTGGCTATGGTGTTGGGCTACTTGGAACCTTAAGATGTTTGGTAAGGTTCCTTTGCCTCAGGTAGCGAAGACAACAACTGTCACTCACGTCGATGACGTTGACGCACTAGCCTTTTAGATTTGAGGTTAAGTTAATAACCTCGTGGCTGTCACACTAGAATGATGGAAACACACTAACCGCGTGGGTGCGATGTATGGAAACTGGTTAAACACTGGTATCTTTGTTGTTTCTTAACCGATTTTATTGAAATTTTGACACTGTGTCACCACCAATTTTGCCGAAAAAATTATCTATACTAATTAATTTTTAAAAGTCTAATTACAGTGTTATTAAGTTTTTTAGTTTTATTCACTTTTTTATTTTTCTATGAAAAACTATTCATAGGAAAAATCCAGTTTTTTGTCCAAACCTGGGCCTCACTAATGCGCACCTTGTAAGCCAATAAAAAACATATGTTACCGATCTCTATTGGGCGGCGCATGCGCCCAAAGTTTCAAATTTTTTAAGTCGCACTTTTTCTTCAATAACTTTTTATACACTTCACTTAGAAGAATTCTGAGAACACCATTCGCTTTGTCTTTTTAGCGCGCTAATTTCTATATAACGCATGGGTTGTTTTCATCAGAAAAACCTATTTTTCGGATTTTTTAACCGCGGAGCGACTTTAAAACTGATCCGCTCGCGGGGGCGGCTGGCGCGGGACTTCGTCTTTGATTGTCGTCGGTAGTATTGTCTAAAATATTCTGGACAATTTGTTTTGACAATATAACGGATTATCGAGACTATGTAGATAGATGTTAAAATAATTTCTTCGACTCACGGTTTTGTTTTGTCCTTGTGCGGGCCACCAGTTTAGCGTTGTTGGGTTTGTTTGTGTGGTAATAAATAACACTTCGATCCGAATATCGGGCTTTAATTACAATTATTTACAGCTGTCGTATTTATACTGCTAATTGTGGTATTATCTCGGTATAAACGTATGGACATCTGAGTGGAGCGCGGTCAATCAGGTGAGTGACTGGAGGCGCTGCTAATCGCGGCGGCAAGGACGCGGGCGGGAGCGGGTTACTAACCGGTTTCGACGGCGCGACGCGTAGTCTATAGGCGACTAGCGATTAGCAATTTCAGTACTCTGTGTAGTGTAATTAATTTTGTATGAGTGTTGATGAATGATGTGTTATTTGTATTATGTGTGTAGGAATGGGAAGGATAAGTGCCTACACCTAGTGTTGAGAATGTTACTGTACTAGATCTTAGCTTATCTCCCTTTTTTCCTATTCTTCTAGCTTCCTGTACGTCTCTTTGTTGTAACTCAATACTGAAATATTTATGTATAAAATTCATTACAATGTTTTCTAAGTCTGCATAAGATCTTTCTGTTTCTTCTAAGCCAAAAATAACCACATTTTTCTGTCGTGATTGTTTTTTTCTGAGTAGTATAGCCTTTTTTTCTTGATTTTCCAGCTTTTCTTTTAGATTTTCATATTTTATTTCCATCGCTTTGAGCTTCTCCTCTAGTAAGCTATTTATATTTTTTGTAACTTGTTCTGTGACTTTTTCCGCTTGTTGCACAATGGTTGATTTTTGTTCATCTAGTTCGTTTTGAATTTTGCGAAGCATATTCATAACTTCCTCCATGATTGGGTGCGATAATATATTATTATCGCTGAATGACCTTTTTTATGGTCCTTGTGCTGACCTCTTTTTATTTTTGTATTTACTGAAAAACTTGAGTTGTCCTTAGAGATGTGTGACGTGCCAAAAAGTACAGTCTTTATTTCTTAGATGGCGTTAGTAGCTCGATCGATTTTGCAATATCATGGTAGAAAAAACTTAGTTTCAGATATTACATTCGTTTTTATTGTTTATTTTGTGTATGTCGGCACTGTTGCACTTATTTAATGATTTAACCACTGTTTTTTGTCCATTTTACTAAGTTCAAAGTCACTTATTTTTTATTACGTCCTTTTGGTTGGATTGGGTATATTGAAAACTGAGATAAAGCGTCGGTATTGTCGGTTTGTCGGTAGTATGCGATAATGCGGCATTTGAATTAATTTTGTCTTTCTTATATTTAATATCGTATTCGAATTCTTCAAGTTTCAATCGCCAGCGGATCAGTCGAGATACAGGATCCTTGCAGTTAAACAACCACTGCAAGGACTTGTGGTCCGTCAGGATGGTGAACCGGCGACCCTACAGATAGGGTGGAAAGGTTTTAGTACCAAATACTATAGCTAGGCACTCTTTCTCAGTAGTGCTATAATTGCATTCGGCCTTGTTGAGTTTTCGAGAGGCTTAAGCTATTTTTTTTTTTATTACAATAAAACAAATCTCCGGACTCTGGGTCCCCACATCTTTTTTTATGTTGGAGATTTAATTCGACGTGCGTCAGAAAAAAATGTCTATAATATTTCATGCAGCTATGCAGTTACCTTTTTCTATAATAAATTAAGTGAGCTTAAATCTACTTATATTTTACATCTAAACTAAGACTATATGTTAAATTATTGTTTTTTATTTTTTTTATTTATATATACATATAATTATTTTGTAAGTATTGTTAAGCTTACTTAAGTGTAATAGATACTTATCCTGTTACTATAAATTAATTACTTCATTATTACTATCACTTTTTTTCTCTCGATGAATTTTCACCTTCTCGTTGATCTTCTCATCCAGCATGATCTTAGTGCACCAGACCACCACGATGATGGGGTCACCCAAAGGTGTTCTGAACCTAAGCTGGAGTCTACGTTCCTGCGACTTCTCCTCCTCCCTGAGCACAAAACCGATGGTGAAGCTGAAAGCGGCCATATAACTGCCCGAAATGCTCCCTGCGATGATCTGGGCAGTATAGTTGTTGTAGATGGCCGGTTCTGCTTCCTCGAGTCTTGCCTTCAAGGAGCCCACGATACCCAGATGATGGTTTTCTAGGATCTTAGTACATGTCAATTTATTGACTTTAATCATGGCCCCCAAGTCTCCTTTAAACTCCATGTTCGCGTTCTCCATATCCCATGTCAGCTCTGGTCCTTTTCGGCTGTGGGTTCGATCTCGGGATCCGAACTCATCTTTGAAGGCGGTCTATAGCGGTCTGCTGTGGGTCAAAAAGGGTCGTGATTGTTTGGGTTGTTAAAGTTTGGGCATAAGCTGTTGGGCGTCATGTCCTATAGGGCCTTGCGATAGTATGGCCGGTGTTGCGTAATTAGATGCGTTACATGTTAATAAAAAGGGTTGATTGAAATCAGGATATGCTAAGATAGATGCTTCGGTCAATTTTATTTTCAGGGCTTCGTTCATTTGTCCACTCAAAGGGGATAACTTTAGACAACTTAGGGGACTTAGGAACCGGGTACTGTGCCACGGCTTTTATCGAGATAAGGTTTTACTCCGTGTTGAGTGATAATGTGTCCTAAATAGGTGGCTTCTTTCCGAAGAAACTCGCATTTCTCCGATTAGAGTTATAAGTTAAATTCTCTGAGTCTTTCAAAAATATCTTTAAGATAATGAATAGCTACTTTTAGATCAAAAGCATACAGAACTATATCATCTAAATAGACAAAACATCTTGAACCTTGAAGTCCTGTGAGGAATGTATTCATTAATTTTTGGAAAGTAGCCGGGCGTTTTTTTAGCCCGAAAGGCTTCTGTTGAATTGAAAATGCCCCTGTGGGTCGGAAAATGCAATTTTAGGTGCATCTTTCGGCGCAATCATTAGTTGCTGATATCCTGATGATAGATCTAGGGTTGTGAAATACTGGCTTTTCCCTTGTTGATCAAGGATTTCGGTGATTTGAGGTATAAGGTAAACTTTGCCAATCGTCACATCATTTAATTTTAGATAATCAATAACTATTCCCTCTGGCCTGATATGTCGGATTTTTTGGGGACCACCCAGATAAGAGAGGACCAGGGAGATGACGAAGAAGTGATGATGTTTTTTGTTCCAATATTTTATTTATTTGTGTGACCGCCTCTTGTTTATGGCATTCCGAGAAATGGCAAGTTTTAGCGTGGATTGGTGTGTCGTTACTTGTTTTAATCTCACGTTGGATGGCTGGTGAAAACGATAATGGTTCATCCGGCAAATGGAAGATGTCGGAAAAGTCAGAACATAAGTCATATAGAGGATCAGCTTCCTGTTGGTTTAAATGGGAAGTTCTCAATAGTTCGAGGACTTTGTTTGTGCGCTTAGTAACAGCTTGGATATTTGAACGTGATTGTATGGGATATGCGTCTACTGGATCTATTTTAGCTTAAGGTTACGTTTTATTGAGATTGATTCTCTGGAAATATTAATAAAGGATATGTAGATCCTTTAATTTGCCTTAACCTTCACCAGGCAGTTCGCCACGAGGAGAGTCTTTGTATGGTGTTGGTCTAAAACTAAACCTTCTTTTATTTCCGGATTTGAAACGGTGCATTCAATCACTGTTTCAGTTCGAGGAGCTATGAAATGGCACGGCTCAAAAAACTGGATTTTAATTTAATTTAAGATATCACGGGTATAATCAAGGTTACAGCCGTTGGTAGTTAGGAAGTAATTTCCAATAATGCCGTCATATGGCAGATCTTTAATCACGTGGTTCACGGATTTCTTGTCCGAGATTTTAAAACCTCAGGGGGAAGTAACCTTCAGTTTGAGTGGTCTCTTGATACTTATGGGTTGCTTAGTTAAATTTGGTTGTGTAAGTAGGATACTGGATTGTTCTATTAAACAAATCGCAGAACCTAAGTCCACTAGAAGCGTCAGCAGGACATTGGATATGGGTGAATCCATTATTATGTGTGGAAGTAATCTCTTAGAAGTGTCGATACTAATCTCGTAAACATCCGTGAGGTTGGTTGTTGATAAGGGTTCGGTGTTTTATTTGGGATAGATGTTGCCGTTTTCGGGCTGTTTACCCTGTTGTATAACCTCCTTACGAGTTGAGGGTCCTTCATTAACCTAGGGAGTGAGGTTGTCGTTTTGGGACTGGTTACCTGATCTATAACTTTTAAAGAAGTTATCGATGCTTCAGTACCCTTAGAGTTAAGGTTTCCGTTTTGGGGCTGGTTACCCTGACGTATAACCTCTTTGGATGTTCCCGATGTTTCAGTACCCTTAGAGTTGAGGTTGCCGTTTTGGGCTGGTTACCCTGAGGTTTAACCTCTTTGGATGGTGCTGATGATTTAATAAGAGCGGGGTCAGGCATTATCCCGCTCCCGGGATGCGTGTCGGCTTTGAACACTCGTCCTGTGCGCCACAGTTGCAGGACGTTTACATGTTTAAATTTTCATCCTCGGCATTTTCGTTGTCCGATTTATTCAAACCCACACAGTCGTTATCGATGAAGTTTATATGAGGAGACTTGTAGGTAAACTTATAGGTTTGTTATATCCTTCGGTTTATTGTTGGGAAGCGTAGTAACGCTTATGTGGCCTGCCGTCTTTGGCAGTTGCTGATATCGTTTCTTTACAATATCTGCAGGTAAGGCTAAAATTATTTGTGATGGATACTGTGGTCTCTGTTGGAATTTTGAGTTGGTTGTCTAGGGTTGGACCTGTTGTGGTTGCTCTGTCTATCCTGCTGTGAATTAATTTTATTATTGTTATTACGTTTATACAGGGTCCGTTGTATCAATTCCTCCGAAATAGCCAGGTTCACAGCCTTATTAAAGGTCTTTGGTGGCTTACACCTGACTTTATTTAATAGGCGAGAGTGGGTTGGAAATGGTAGAGGGTACAGTTCTCCATGGACGCTGTACGGCCTGGGATTTTCTTTGCTTTGTGATTAGAAATTGATATCTCGGTTAACAATTGAGATAAGCAAGTCTGCATCCTCAAAGCGAATTGGGCTATATTCTCATTAGAGGCTTGCTTGCTCTCTTGGAGGTCGGTTAGTAGGTGTGTGTAGTGTTATCTCTCGGAAAACTGGATTTTTAGAAAGTCCTTAAGTTGCTCCCATGATGTAAATTCTTTGATGGAGCAAGCAGTTTCCGCCTTGTCTGTTAATTGGCACAGAATATACTTGAATAAAATAGGTTTCTGGGATTCAGACGCTAACTCGTAGGCGTTATTACAATTCTTTACAAAGGAATTAAGTTTATCGCAGCTTTCGTCATATTGTCTTACAAATTTTAAATGAATGTTTAGATCCATTTCGGCTGTTTTCCTAATAATTTTGGGTGAAAATATTGGTTATTTTTGCTCAATAATATCAGTACTCGGGATATCAATATTGAGCTTAACGTCTTCGGGTTTAGGCACCTTAGGCATTATATAAGAAAAAATACGGATACAGAGCATATACTAAAACCTAAAACATTATAGTTCACAATTCACAATAATAAAAGATTGTTTTGAGTCACAGGAACACGTAAGCGGCGATTAGGACTAGCTGTCAGAACAGCGGCATGGCGCCACCGCGCAGAAACAGCACATAGATTTTATTACTTATTTATTTTCACAGGCACCTTTTTAACACTATCTTAGTGTGGAACGAATTTTACCTACACAGATTACGTAATAGGCATTATTTAAAAGACTCGCGAGTTGCTGATGACGTGTTTTCTCAGGGCAAAGTATCGGGTGCTCTATAACAGCACACGGGGTGACGTCTTAAAGTACTCGCAGCTCTCACGTAGATTGTTTACAGGATACACTCAGGATACAAAGTTCACAGATAAATACTGGTACGGCGCGCGGCCTAATGGACTGTAATCCTAAGATGGCGGTGTCCCTACTTAATCGAGTTCGTTGAGGAAAAATACAATGCACAGTGCCTGGGGTTGATGTCCTTTCTCCCAGCGTCGACGTGGCGATGAGGGCGAGGGTCCGGGCAATCCCAAGACGAGAGAGACTTCTTCATCAGCCTGTGCTATATTTCGCGAGTGCGGTGCACGTGCGACGCGTAAGGCGTTTTTTTCTTGACTAACTCTTGCGGTTTGAAGAAAGGGGTAAGAGGAAAAGGGGGGTAGGAGGGGTAGGGTTGCCGTGTCGAGCCAGTCAAATTTCGACCAAACTCGAGGCACAGTAACATTCCATTTTCCCCAGCGAACTCGATATTAAATTACAATTTAATAAATTAAACTGGCGTAACCAAATACTTTTCACTATGGTAAACTTTCAGGATTATAAGTTTGAAGGATGCGGCGGTCTAATACTTGTAATTTAAAAGAAAAAAATGTTATTTACGCGAATCGCACTGGGGAATTCCGTATCCCACCGCTGCCACCAAAATAATAACGGGATCATTTTCAAGAGGCTTTAAAAAAAGGATATTTAGATTTACAAAAGAATGTTACTAATAATCAAAAGTAAACTTTTATAATGAAAATGGGGACCGAAAGCAACCGTATCGCGCGAGAGATGTGTAATTAGACTGCCTTCTTGTTGTCGTCGCGACTTAGTATATAAAGGATTATAATGCTTACTAAGCAAAGGGGCTGACGCGGAGCGGTAGCGCTGTCATCCCTTTTAGGTACACTGGAGGATCCTAACAGAACGCTTATGTAGTTAATTGGAATGATTGGCAAATATACGCATATGTTTGTTTTGGGGTTTTTATTTATTAATAAATGACCATTATAATTAAAAACACTATGTCAACATTTATAATGATTACAAATATTGATATATATTCTAACAAGAAGATAGCTGGTGAAAAGAAGACGCCGCCACGGTGACGCCAGTTGGATGCATAGAACGACCCTTGATGTCTGATGCAGACTTTTTAAGTAGAAACACACTCATCGCTGAAACACAAAAGGTCATTGATTCTATTAACGACTTGGTCTTGGTCTTGGGGTAACTAGCCCCGCAACGACTTGGTCCATAAAACGTTGGAACGTTTGGCCGGCGTTTCTGAAACCAAACGTCATAAATGGAAAATTATAAAGACCAAAAGGGGTGATTATGGCTGTATTGTTGATATCCTCGGGTTCTATTGGAATCTGCTGGTAGGCTTTAACCAGGTCCAGCTTACTAAGTATAGTAGAGCCAGCGATGTTATGACATACGTTACCGATATCGCGGACAGGATATAACGGTCAGGGATTGTGCGTGCATCGAGTGCTCGGTAATCCCCGCAAGGACGCCATGTAGTATCTTTTTTCGTAACCATATGCAGGGGTGATGACCAGGCGCTTTTTGAAAGTCGAGCTGTACCACACTGTACCATTTCCTCAAATATTTTCTTGTCTGCTATTAATTTATTCGGTGCGAGACGTCGAGGTCGGCGGACACCGGTGGTCCGTCCGTTGATGTTATATGATGTGTTGTATCATGCTTTATTTCTCTTGGTAAGCCTGGAGGCCTAGTCAAGTCAGTAAATTCAGAAATAATGTTAGATAGCGATATGTTCGAAACGTTGCATGTTACCACTTTAACACTTGCTTGCTCTGTGTCTGGAAAAGTGGCACTGCAGTACAATCCGGTGTGTCCATCTAGTAAGCGTTTACCTGCGCAGTCAGGTAATAGATGGTAGTGAGAAAAAAGGTCGGCACCGATGATAGCTGTGCATACGTCTACTATTATAAAATTCCAAGAAAATTCTCTGCGTAGTCCTAAATTAAGGCTTATTTTTAATGTTCCAAAGGTACGAATATTGCTACCATTGACCGCATGCAGTACATAGTCGAAAGACTGTGGTCGAGATGAGAGCCACCGGTACGGGTAACATGATAGGTCAGAACCGGTATCCACCAAGAATCTGCGGCGAGATACCAGTTCAATAACGAACAGTCGGAGAATTTGGAGGAAGCAGTCAGTTGCCGACGCTACTGACCACCTTGCTGGTTTTCCGACGTCTTCCAGGTGCATGGAGCGTTGCACTTAGTGGCTTTTTCCCGAAATCTTTAATGATACCATCACATTACTGCTGGTGATTTGGAGTGATGCCGATGGTCACTTGGTTGCCTTCTGAACTTGCTCCTGCTGCGGTATGCAATTAGGGCAGCAACTTGCCTTGCCAGCCCATCAAGACGTGCAGTTATATCTTATGTGCTGTATACTGCCGGTAGTCTCAATGAAGGGGTGGCTGTAGCTGGTGATACCTCTAATATCTTGTCTGCTAATTCAGCCACCTTGTCCAAGTCGAGTTCCGCTTGAGCTGCTAGTATTGCCTGCAATTGTTGTGGGAGGCGGCGTAATCATAGTTGACGAAGCAGATTTTCATCACTGTTTGTGGTTCCGGCCAAGGACCGTAGGTGTCTGAGGAATTGTGATGGCTTTCTCTCCCCTAATTCCTCATCACTTATTAGTTGACGCACTCTTTTCTCTTCGGAGCTGGATTTCGCTTCGGAGTTTGTTCTGTGGTAATCCAGCAATTGAGAATTGCGACTCGACCTGAGGTAACCAAATTGCAGGTCTATCCGTCCAGAATGGAGGGAGTTTGGCAACTACCTTAAATATTTTAGTATTGTCATTGCCTGTAGGGTTATTGGTTATATTATGTTCTGCCTCGCTATTCAGGATTGTAGCCACTTGTGCTTGTAAACTTGCATTTTGCTCTTGCAGCGGTTTTGTGATATTTAAAAGTTGCTGCATTTGGCTGACTAACTCATTGTTTTGTTCCTGCAGAGCAGCCAGGCGTTGTTCTACGTCTGACATGTTGTTTAGCTAGCTAGTTATCGGTGCAATATGATGAAACAACGGGTAAGAAAAAGTCAGTCTTTTTCTAACAAAAAAAATTAAAATGTTTTACACGGTAATAGTCTTAGAACACAGTTTAATGATAGTTTGAAATGATAAGTATATAGTTTAAAACGTTTATGTTCACAAAACAACAAGAAAACACAGTCACACAAGAAATTGTTTTTATGAATTGTCAAACGATTTTGTCCATTTTACGTCGCGGTCACCAATGTGGGAAATGAAAGAGTTTTATTCGCTCCACTTATTTATTGTAGCACTAATTATTTTAACTTAATGTAGACAGAACAATATAATTACATATACCAAAACATAGCAACTAGATATCTCTTTCGACTATCTTTACCCAGGAATCTTTACCATAGAGCCGTCCCTCGTTAATAGTGATGTGGCACATCGAATATAATCGCCACAAGTGTACTGACAAATTTATAGCTGAAATCATACGACACGATTTTTATTACGGTTATTTTTTGAGCGGCGTGGAAAATGAAACCGAACTGAATTATATTTACCAGTCTGTTACAAAAACATTTGACTCAGCTTGCTTTCCTCTACATAAATTCCGAACTAACTGTCCGCAGATTATCACAAATGAACCTTCTTTAGTACAGTCATTAAACTTAAATAAACAGTCCAGTATTTTAGGACTAAGACGGTTTTTTGAACAAGATAATTTAAGATTTACTGTTAAATTAAATAAACATAACTGTAACGTAACAAAATGGATATTTTTGTCTAATACATGTAAAATTTTTGACCCGCTACGTTTACTTAGTGCGTGCGTCATAAAACTTAAAATATTATTGCAAAAATTGTGGATCATTAAATTAAACTGGGATGAAGCAGTTCCACTAGAAATAAAAAGAATTTGAAATACATTTATATCGAATGTAGAAGTACTGTCAGACATAAAGGTTCCTAGACATGTTTTTGTATTGTATGAAAGTAAATGTTTTACGCTGTATCGGACGCACGTCACACGCGTCTTGCTCGCACTGCAATCTGACACAACTGACAGATACATCACATCTCCACACTTAATTTAAGACGACTTTTAATACAATCTTTTTTTGAGCTAAAAATTCTCTTTATTATAATCAAGTATAATTAAGTGAATTTTAATATTTGGAAGTGAATATTTTGTGTGCAGTAGAGTAAGTTTAAGTAGTACTCACGTTTGTAGCACTGTATGTGAGTTAACTCACATTATTCACCACCTGCCAGCACAAACTTACACATAGACATTTGTTTTTGTTTAAACAACACAAAAGGCACCATGGCTCAACTTGCTGATATACAGTCCACGCAGAAGAAACTGTAAGAGAGTTTTACTGAAAGGATGACTGAACTCGAAGCACAGCTGCAATCTGGAAGTTCCACCAAAGATACAGTTGCACGAGTAGCAGAGGAATTTCGAACATTCAGAGTGCTCATGTTCAATATGCTCCGACTTCTTCGTCATCAGATTAATGAGTGTACGCGGATGGTTGACGTCATTGAGACTAGGCACCGTCGCAAATCATTAATTTTCTTTGGAATTACTGAGGCCGAAAAGGAAGATTGTACCACTGCTGTTCTGGGGATAATCAATAAAATCATGTCACTAAAGGACATCTCCGCCTCCTCTATCAGAGTCTGCCATAGGATTGGGAACACTAGCAACGAACACCATCGGCCAATACTTGTCAGGTTCACGGACGTCGACCATAGATTTGCTGTTTGGAGGGCCAAATCGAAGCTGAAGGGTTCCTCTATATCAGTGAAAGAGTTCCTGACGAAAGTTCGGCAGACTATCTTCGCTAAGGCCCGACATCACTTTGGCATGCGAGCGTGCTGGACGCAGGATGGCACAATTGTAGTAAAAGTTGCAGATGGAAGTCGATTCAAAATCATCACAATGGACGAGCTGGACTCCTTAATGGCGATATACCCCAAGGCCGTAGACAGTTCGTTGTCTGCAGGTAGGAGTGCGGGTACATCAGCCTCAAATTCTAAATCGCGTAAGAACTAGAATTCACCTTGTTTCTGAGTCATAACTAGCGCGCGTTTTCATTTATTTTTTTCTCTTTCCTCTAATTTAATTTATTACCTGTAATTGTCATTCAGTGCACGAACGATTATTATTCATTTCTTCTCTTAGTTCATTAGTAATTAGTGTTATCTTAATATTATTTACTTTTGTTATTAATTATTAATACTTGTATGTCAATTTGACATTGTCTTTTGATTGGTGACACTGACAGGTGTAGCTGCGTTCTGAAACTTGTATTTTCTATTTACTGTGTTGTTTTCTTTAAAATGTTTTATACTATTATTTCTTTAATCGCTAAAACTTACTCTGTTTTACGTAAACTATACTCCAATATTTAACTCACTGTGTCGACTCATAACAGGCTAAATAGTGTATTAACATATTAGTGTTGTTTGAGATACTGCGTTCGAATATGCGCACCAATTAGTATTTGTTGTTGTCATGGTACTTTCTTTTATGATTTTTATTATCATTTAAATTATATCTTATTTGTGATTACACTGATTCGCTTTAATGTGATCATACGTGTAAGCTGGCGGGTGGTGCAGTGATAATTAACTCAAAAACTTTTCTTTTATTTTTTAATTATATTAATATTATATTGTAGTATATAGATATATTATATTTGTATTCTTATATTTATATTTAATTATTATTATAATGTTAGCTATAGATGATGAATTTCCCTTTTTTTCTGCCAATGATTCTGCTCCATCGTCGAATGACGATAGTTATAGTTCTACTAGTGACACCCTCGGAGACTTTCTAAAACAAAGTTTTGGACGTCATCAGAATAGGTTCTTTAATGTTTGCCATTTGAATGCTCAGAGCTTACCTAGTCACTACGGTAATTTACTAGAGGCCTTTACTGCTACCAATGTTCATGCCATTCTAATTTCTGAGACGTGGCTCAAACCACATTTACCTTCTACAATGTATTCTCTTCCCGGTTTCATACTTATCAGAAATGACCGCGCGGACAAGCGAGGAGGTGGAGTTGCGATATATCTTCGTAGTGATTTTTCATACAAAATTATTGCCGCATCACCTTCTCAGTACTCAGCTTCTGCGGAGTTGCTATTCTTAGAAGTGTGGGTCAAAGATACTAAAACTTTAGTTGGGGTAGTGTATTGTCCTCCTTCTATAAATTACTTTGCTGACCTTGAGTTAGTTTTTGAATCTATGGGATCTGATTTTGCACATCACATCATAATGGGTGATTTCAATACTGACATACTTGCTCAACACTCGCAGCGTACCATTAAACTCCTAGATATCGTTGAGTCTGCCAGTCTTCTTCACGTTTTGCCCCTTAGTCCCACTCACCACAATTTACCCGGGGACGACACTTGGTTAGATATCATTCTCACTTCCACCCCGTCATTTACTTCCTCTTATGGTCAATATCCTGCTCCAGGCTTTTCTCATCATGATCTAATTTTCATTTCCTATATCCTTAAACCTCCTAAACCCAAACCAAAAGTACTCCATATACGCTGTTTTGCTCGCATGGATATTAATAAGCTCCAAGAGGATGCCTCGGCAATTAGTTGAGAACCTTTGTTAGGCGCTGACACTATTGATGATAAAGTTCAGATATTTAATGCTGTTATAACAAACTTATACGACAAGCATGCTCCGGTCATAGAAGTTAAATTAAAGCGTCCGCCGGCACCCTGGATGACAACTGGAATCCAAATGGCAATGAGACGGAGGGACCGTGCATTTCGTAAATTTAGGAGAGATCGTTCTGACTTTAATTGGAACTTATTTAAAACCGCCAGAAATCGATGTAATCAGATGGTACGCAACGCCAAACGCAAATTTATTTTAAATAACATCTCTTCTGTGTCTTCTTCAGGCAATATTTGGAAGTTCAGTTCGTTTCGTACGCTTGGGCATATCGGTCGCCTCTTAACATCTCGCGGCGAGCAAAAAAATTAAACATACCCCCGTATTGTCAGTATCGAGAACTTACAAAGTAGTTTAGATTCAGAGACTTGTACGACGACATGACTCTACAGGAACTGCGTGTTGAATTAAAAACTTTTCAATTAAGGATGATGGCTATGCTTGAAAGTTGGTTTACCAAACGGGATGACAAGTTCTCTAAGCTCTTAAGTGATTTCAACAATATGAAGACTTCTCTTAAGTTTATTAACGACAGTTATGAAGACCTGAAATCTAAAACAGACGATATAGCAAAGCGTGTGTCCCGTACTCGAAACAATGGAGAACAACTCTTCACGAATTATCCATTTGGAAACAAAGTTGGATGCTATGGAACAGCAATGACGTCAGTGCAACATTGAGATCAGTAACTTGCCAGAAAGGCGAAGAGAAAATCTTATGGCCTTATTATTAGACACAGTCTAGTCTTGGTGAAGGAAACCGTGACTAAACAGGATATAGTATCAATTCATCGTGTACCACATGCTTCTCAAGATAGTCAACGTCCTAAAAATGTTATTGTGAAGTTTACGAGCCGCGCCATCAGAGATAACTTTGTATCTGCTGTACGTCTTCATAAAGGAATCACCTCAAAACAACTTAACATCCCTGGTACGTCTCAAAGAATATATGTAAACGAACATCTTACTCTGAAGAACAAGATTTTATTTCGACAAACGCGTGAAGCAGCAAAACAGCATGGATTTCGGTTCGCCTGGGTCAAACACGGGACCATACTTGTTAGATTCAATGAAATCTCAGCAGTACTTGCCATACGCACGGAAAAGGATTTGGCTAAAATCAATACTCAGGATAAGTAAGCGAGAACTACTCGTATATCGGTATTGTAGATTGGATCCTACGGTATTTCGTGAAATATGTGTTAGTATTTTGAAAAATGAATTGTATAAATTATCTAACTAGCCTCAATATATGTATATGTTGCGGTCTCTGTTACACACACTACTCTGTGCATTTTTATGTTACTTTAATTCAATATTTTTCATGTACAGCGCTGGGTATTTTAATAGAAAATCATGGTCTTTATTACAAGTTTTGGTCATTTAAGTACACAATTAAAGAACAATCATCATATTTAATTTTTAGTAAGAGTTTAGACCTTTGTTTAGTAAGTGGTGACAGTTCTATTAAATTATACAGTATCATCAGTTTCTATTTTGTAAATCAGGTGAGTAAGATCTCTCGTTCCAATCTACTTCTATTATCTTATAGTAATCTTAGTTACGAATTATGTTACCATAATGCTTGATAAAATTCTTGATAAAACTTCGAAGTAAATTAGATATACTATTAAATAATATCCTAGCGAATTGTTATGATGTAATTATTCTGACTGAAACATGGCTGATACCCAATATTGCAGACCACGTTCTTATTGACTCCCGATACATAGTATATAGGTGCGATCGAGATAGTGAGGCGACCCATAAGCGAGACGGCGGTGGTGTATTAGTGGCAGTTCGTCGCGGGCTACCTGCCAACCGTGTGCTGCTTGCCTCCGACCATACCTTATGGTAACATAGCAATAACACTCTGTTCTCACCGATCGACTATGTGCTATTGAAATTTAACGCAAGAAGCAAACAAAACGTTATATGTGGTTTGTATATTCCACCAAATCAAAATCATCTTATTTATTCATATTTTTTAAATGCATTAAACTATGAGTTAAGTGGTAATAGTGTTTTTAGATATATTCTACTTAGCTGGTGATTTTAATATTCCTGGAATCGAGTGGGGGACGCAAGGTCATAACATTCCAGATTCATTTTCAATTCAAAATATGAATAGTAATTATATGGTTAAAACATGTATTAAAGATTTCTTGGTATCTACTAATAGTACACAATTCAATTATATAAAAAACAGTATGGGCCGGGTTTTGGATTTATTTATATCTAATGTAGAATTATGCGTTTGTGAACCTCCGTCTAATCCTCTAGTGCCTGTAGATCATCTTCACCCACCTTTCTGTGTATTTATAAACTTTTGATTTCCCTTACCAAAACATGAATCTGGCTGCTGCGCCTAGATATAGATTTTTGGAAGAAGAATATATGGCAATCAATGAGCTTATCAAGGCAACAGAATGGTGTAATATTTTAATGAATGTACCAATCGAACAAGCAGTAAATGTGTTTTATGAAAAAAATTATGATATTATAAAGTTGCATGTACCTTCACGTCCTTTTAAATCAAATAATTATCCGGTCTGGTTCTCGCGACCACTTATTCACATTTTTAAAAACAAAGCAAACGCTTGGATTAAATGGAAAAAATATAAAAGTACGACATTATGAACAATTTTCCCTTTTCCGAAAAAGATTTCGTATACTTAGTAAACAATGTTTCGATAATTATATTAATTTAATTGAAGATGGGCTGAAAGAAGATGTTAAAGCATTCTGTAAATTTATTAAAAGTAATAACAAGAAAACTGGAATCCCATCTGTTATGAAATATATTGACATAGAGTCTGACAAACCAGATAAAATTTGTGAACTTTTTGCTAGATACTTTGGGTCTGTATATGAACCATGTAATGAAGTGAACATTAATTTTGAGAACGTAGAGATTAATAATATGTGTGACTTTACGCTTAGTGACATACACATTTCAAGGGATGAAATAATGAAAGAACTAAAATCACTAGATTTAACCAAAGGATGTGGACCGGACTACCTCCATTTTTCATTAAACATACTGCTGATATCACCATCACTACTCCGTTATTTATATTGTATAATAGAAGTTTACGTGAAGGTATAGTTCCTCAAATATGGAAAAAGGCCAATATAACCCCCATTTATAAAAATGACCGAAAAAATTACGTTCGAAATTATCGTCCCATATCGTTACTGTCTACTTTATCGAAAGTCCTAGAACGTTTAGTTCACACTAAAATATATCCTAGCTTACATAAAATTATAATACAAGAACAACATGGATTTGTCAAAAAAGTTCTACAGTTAGTAATCTTATGTTATGTACTAATTTTCTCTTTCAATGTATCGACAATCGCTCACAAGTAGACTCTGTTTATACTGATTTTTGTAAGGCTTTCGATAAGGTAGATCATCAATTACTTTTGGAAAAGATAGCATTTAATGGTATTCGTGGAAACTTACTAAGATGGTTTACGTCTTATATTACACATAGAACACAAAGAGTTGCAATTAATGGCTTCACTTCAGACACAATTAAAGTGACATCAGGAGTAGCACAAGGATCCATTATGGGTCCATTTATTATTTATTATTTTTATTAACGATATTGGTAGCTGTTTTGAACATACTAATTTTTTATTATATGCTGATGATCTAAAAATCTATCGAGAAATAACAAATCTCGTTGATTGTCACAAATTGGAAAATGATCTGAACAGACTCAATAATTACTGCAAAAAAAAGAACAAATTATATTTAAACCTAACTAAATGCAAATCTTTTACTAAAACAATCAACTACATAACCTTCAGTTACACACTTGGTGGAACTGCACTGGAAAAAGTATTTATGATAAGAGATTTGGGAATATTAATGGACTCTAAATTACACTTTGTTGTTCATATTAATCATATAGTGAATAAAGCATATGCGATGTACGGTTTCGTAATGAGAACTTGTGCACCTTTTAAAAAGCCTGAGTCGTATATTTTACTATATTATACTATATTAATTAGATCACAATTGGAATATGCTACTTCTGTATGGAATCCGTTTTACAATAAATATCATAATGAAAGCGTTCAACGAAAATTTTTGCAGGCGATGAACTATCGTTGTTTTCATTCGAAGTCCTCTTACGATTCACTTTTAAACAAATTTTGTTTACCGACGCTACATGCGAGAAGATTACTCCTTGATCAAATGCTGTTGTTTAATATATGTAATAATAAATTCGACTGTAATTGCCTTGTTAGGCAAATTTATTATCATGTGCCGTATCGGCCACACTGCACACGAGAGACCCGTAAGCTGCATCTATTCGCGTCTATGCCCAGTAAGACGAATGCCGGTGAGCGCGCACCATTTTGGAGAATGACAAAATTTTACAACAATCACTTCAATAATATTGAAATATTTGCGTCCTCATTGGCCTCGTTCAAGAGATTTATAAAGGAGACTATTATTTCTAACAATTTATTACTTTGTGGATCCAATGAATTAACCAATTAATATTTGTTCGTCTAGTTTATGTTAGTTAATATTTTTCTATTTTCTAATTACTCTTTGTTTAATTTTAATATTTTGCCCTCATTTGTAAGTTTGCGTATTCCGTGGGCAACGGAGCTGATTACACTATAAGTACTATTTAAGTATATTGTTGAATTCGTTTACATGTATTTGGTGTAATTGTTTGTTGTCCTAAATAAATTTAAAAAAAAAAAGTTCCTTGGCACTTTGGGTATTGGTAAAACCCGGCATGTAGATCTACCTAAGACAATAAAGTTGAATGACATAAATCGCCATTTCACCACTTCGAACCAATTATGTGATTTAACAAAGAGTCATACATTGGATTACATAGCAGGTTTACCAAGTACTAACATCCCCATTTTCAACTTTTCCACGGTAACGCTAGAAGAGATTAAAAAAGGTATACTTTCTATTAGATCAGAGGCAGTGGGTTGTGACAGCATCAGTCGGCAGATGATCATCACCATTCTTGACCATATTCTTCCTGTTATATCTCATCTTATTAACTTTTCTCTTTCCTCCGGACTATTCCCATCTGAATGGAGAAAGGCTTATGTTCTACCATTACCTAAAATTGCCAGCCCCACTCTAGCTAGTCACTTTAGACCCATATCTATTCTTCCTTTCCTTTCTAAAATACTCGAATCATGTGTACATAAGCAGTTGTTTTCCTTTATCAATAGCAACAACATCTTGAGTCCTTTACAATCCGCTTTCAGGCCTGGGCACAGTACTGTTTCTGCCTTGCTTAAAGTTACTGGCGATCTTAGAGCCGGTGTAGAGAACTCAATGGTTACAGTGCTGGTTCTGGTAGATTTTTCTAACGCCTTCAATACTGTTAGTCACGACATACTTCTTGTCTACCTTATTATAAGATCTCACTGGAAGCATTGCAATGGTTCTCCTCCTATCTTTGTGGACGTCAGCAATCGATTTGCGCTAATGGGACTACATCTAACTGGTGTGAGCTCATTGCTGGTGTTCCTCAAGGCGGTATACTCTCACCTCTTCTTTTTTCCCTGTTTATTAATCTCTTAACTTGTGAACTTCGATGTACGTATCATATGTATGCTGATGACTTACAATTGTATGCTCAAGCCAGGGTTGAAAACTTAGCGAATGCGATAGATTGTGTAAATCATGATTTGGTCGCATTAGAAAAGTGGAACAAAAGGTTTGGTCTATCAGTAAATCTTTCCAAGTGTCAGGCTATTATAATAGGAAGTCCACGTATGGTTAGTACAATAGATTTAGCCACATTACCATCAATGATGTTTAGTGGCTCTACAATTCCAATCAGCCGTGTTGTAAAAGATCTTGGTTTACACATAGATTCCACCCTGGGATGGAGAACGCAAATTTCAAATATAAGCCAGAAAGTTACTAGTACTCTAAGGTCACTGTACCGCCTGAAAAGTACGACCATGTATCGACTTATCGCAAGCAGCTAAATTGGCTACCTATACGTCAGCGACAGAGTTTGCGGGCATTGACAACTTTATACTCTTTGTTATTTTCTCCTAATGCACCTGCCTACTTAACACCGCACTATCAATTTCTAAATTCTAGCCATAATCAGAATCTTCGTTCTTCACATAATCTTCTCCTTCTGTCTCCTCCTCATACCTCCGGTTTAGTACATTCTTCCTTCTACATCCAATCTAATCTTCTATGGAAGGCACTTCCCTTGGAAATCAGGATGTCCACGAGCCGTATGGCTTTTAAAGCCAGGGTACGGCAACTCTATACTAATTTTTTAGCAGAACCATCGCACTAATACTTTTCTATTAATTAATGTATTGTATATATGATGTATGTATGTATTATATGTATATGTGGTATGTATTTTATTATATTGGTATCTATGTATATATATAATATTATATTTGTGTACAAGTATATAATATTATTATTTAGTTTTGCACCTACCTTTGTTGATTTCTTCACCACCCTAAGGTTGACTGGGAGAAAATGCCTAAGGCATTAAGTCCGCCTTTGTACATAAATGTGTGCAAAAAGTGTTAAATAAATAAATAAATCTTAACTTAGAATTTAACAACCTTTTTAACATAATATATTACAATACACAAAACGTAAACATATTATTCATCGATACGATATCTAATGACTGGTTTACGTGTTCGTTTACTATGACGCGTTAACTCTGGAGACTCATTCTGAGGAGAATCGACTGGACTTTCTAAAGATTTATCAACATTTTTTTTCCGTTCTACTACTTTCCACTAAGTCCTCAGAACCCCTTGCCTCCATTTCCGGTCTTGGATACGCTACAACATTCTTACCACCCTTGCGAACTAAATCATCGTTATCATTCTCCGGAGAACACTGAACATCGGTTAGTAACTGTTGTAATAAGGTAAATTTTATAATCTTATTAATGTTCAAATGATACAAGTAACGCCATCTAGTATTGATTTGGGAAGTTTCCCGTGATGTGGTTTTGTTGTTTGTCTTTTGTAATGAGTAAGAAAAATGTGCCCGTAAAATAAAACTAAAAAGTTAATATTTCTATCTTTTATTTAAATATAACAACCACTTCAACAGTAACGATCAAAAAAAAAACCGCGCCAACCGCACTCGCGAGCGGATCGTTCCAAGTCGCTCCGCGCTCTTAAAAATCGTAAAAATAGGTTTTTCCGACCAAAACAACAAGTGTGCTACACCAAAATCTGCGCGCTTAAAAGACGCGTCGAATGGTGTTTAAAGAATTCGCGCAAGTGGTATACATCAAAAGTTATAGCGAAAAAAGTGCGGTTATTAAAAATTAAAACTTTGGGCGCATGCGCCGCCCAAACTAGATCTTTAACGTGTGTTTTTTATTTGCCTAAAAGGTGCGCAATAGTGAGGTCCAGGTTGGGACAAAAAACTGGATTTTTCCTGTGCATAGTTTTTCACAGAAAAATAAAAAAGTGAGTAATACTAAAAAACATAATAACACTGGAACTAGACTTTTAAAAATTAATAAAAATAGATAACTTTTTCGGCAAAATTGGTGGTGATATAGTGTAAAAATTTCAACAAATTCGGTCCATAAACAAAAAAGATATCAGTGTTAAACTAATCCCCATACATCGCACCCACGCGGCTAGTGTGTTTCTATCATTTTGGTGTGACAGCCGCGGGGTTCTCAAACGGGGTTCTCAACTTAACCTTAAGCCATAAGGCTAGTGCGTCAACGTCATCGAGGGAGTGACAGTTGTTGTTTTCGCTAACTGAGGCAAAGGAACCTCATCAAACAGCCAAGGTCCCTAGCAGCCAACACCATAGTAGTCTCAGTCTCAGTCTCGGTTGGCGGAGACAACATTCTGCCACTGTCGCCGAGGACACGCCGATGACATAAGCCGTCATCGAAGTTGGACCCGCCGTGACGTCACACCAAGGCAAGTTGGCCCATCCCTTACCCCTTCCACTTACCTTTAAACGTCCAGTGCTCCCCACACAGAGGTCCTAGAGACCTAGGACCAACTCCCCAAACCTTCCCCCCCTCCCCCCAGCCCCCCCCCCCCATCCAACTTCCGTGGGACGCATTCCCCCCCCCCCCAAATTTTTTACCTCACCCCCCCTTGGGCTAACTTCCTCAATCTTAGTCGGAGAGAGAAGTGCGACGGCTCCCCTAAACCAGGAGGAGGAGCACTACAACCTGGCCCCAACGGACTCTTGTAAAAATAAGATAAAATTTTAATTTTAATTATAAAAAATTTTAAATTAATATTAATATTGACCAACTATTTGGTCAACCCCCTGACCCCCCTAAAAGGTTTCAACAGAGGGAACCTTGTACACCCTTTATTAGAATATATAATAATTACTTATAATTATTAAATGTTACATAGTAGATGACATTTATTGATATTGACAATGATTAAAGATTAATAGATTTGATACTTAATGACATAATTAATTGACTATATATAGATTACAGCTACAATTTATGCTCTTAGTGTTAGTGTTAGTGTCTCTTCTGTTATTTACAACTTATACAAATTTATTAGTTATATTATTAATTTATTGATTGTTTTTAACTTATTCAATTTTACTTATACAATTATTAACTTATTAAATTTTAATTCTGTTATTTTAAAAATTTTTTTTTTTTTTTTTTTACATATTTACATATTAATTTTAATTACTGATTTAATTTACTACACTTTATTTACATATTCTTTACTAAATTATTTTACAACTTCTACAAATTTAATTTTAAAATTTTAATAATTAATTGATTTGAACTTATTATTAATCTGGAACCTTTATATTGTTATCATTCTATTGACTTGAATCTGTTACTATAGCAATTACAAAAACTACTATTTTAACTTTTAATTAATGATCAGACTTAATTTATTATTACAATTTTATGCTTTTATTATTACTATTAAATTATTAACTCTGTTATCTTACAAATCTACAAAGTTACTATTAAATGGTCTTAGATTATTATTTTAATTGTCACTTTATTTTAATTATTATTTACAATCTATTCTTATACAAAAATTTTACTAATTTATAATTCATATTTTAAATTCTTAATTATTTTAATCCATTTTAATTTATTATTTATTTGTTAATTTAATTTATTGCTTATTGATTTTAATCTAATTTAATTAATTTTAATACTGACTAATTCACTGTTATTAATTTGAATTGTGACGCAAATTCACTTCTAATCCCAAATATAATTAATACGGTTGTTCCTGAATTATTGATAGATATAGTTAAAATTTCCAAAGAGACAGTGAAATTCATAGAATATAGATTTGATACAAATTCTGAAAATGAAGCCCACCACCAGCGCCACTTCAAAACGTCCAGCGGCAGTAAAACCATACAAGAGCGACAGCGAGGTCGCAGCTCGGAGGGCGAAGGGTGTTGACACGGCGCGCCGCGGCAGTGGCAATGAGGACAACCTGTTAAAAGGAGTCCTCAGCAGGAATGTCACTGCCGCTACAACAAAAAAAGCGCGCACCCTTCGAATACTAGCCCCCCGAGCTCTAGCCATTCGAGCGTCGCATCTCCGCTGGACCCAAAACAAGCGGACCCGGAGGCCTCCCCCGAGGTGGGGGACCTTTTATTCGGAGGAGAAGCTGGGAAGGGGGGGAGACCGAGTATGCTCCCCCCACACAGGGGAAGGACCGGTATGGCGATGGACATGGCCAAGATCCGCGCCAATGAGTTCCTCCAGGAGGCAAAGGACGCCTTGGAGGGATCGGGGAACTTGAAGCGGGAGATACGAGACAAGGTCATCGACTCGCTCCAGGGCTTTTATACGTTGACCCTGGAGTTGGTGGACTCCCGAGGGCGACACAGGACTTTGGCGGAGCGCGCGCGAGCCGAAGGCGCCAGAGATCTGGCGTGGGCGGAGCGCGCGCACGCCAAACAGATAGCCACTCTCGTGGGGAACCATGAACGCAGCATCTCCTCGCTGACCAAACAGGTGGAGACGCTGGTCAGCTAGAGCGCGTTCGCCGCGTAACAAACCAAGACGAGAACGCAGGGAGCGTCGCTGGAGTATCATTGCCGGACTTTCACCAGTAGTACTATGAATACTATTCCTATAGGCTAACAAGAAAGTTTGAAGTGCAGCATCTGCATCTACTAAATCTCTATACGCTTTCTTAATAGTTTGTTTGCATAATTTAACCGCATTTTCAGCGGCACCATTAGATGATGGATGGTACACTGGTGAAAATGATTGCTTGATGGCATTAACGTTTAAGAAATTTTTAAATTCCTGACTAGTGAACGGTGGTCCCTGGTCGAACACCACTTCAGTCGATAGGCCGAAACGTGCGAAAGTAGCCTTCAGTTCTTTGATAATAGAAAAGGCATTAGTTTTATGCATTTCAAAAATTTCTAGCCATTTGGAACTAGAATCAATAAGTATTAAATACGTCTTACCATTATAAGGACCTAAGAAATCTAGGTGGATTCTAGACCAGGGCTGAATATGATAAGGCCATGGTTGCGGTGGAGCATGGGGAGATTGCGCTTCTGCTACGCAAGTTTCACACTGCTTACAGACCTGCTCTCTAAATCGATATCGATGTCGGCCCACCATACGTAACTTCTAGCTATACCTTTAGTTTTAACTACACCCATGTGCCCTAAATGTAACTGTTTTAACACTGTTTCCAGAAGTGCTGGGGGAATAGTTATGCGATATCTCCACATAATACAATCACGTTCCAGATATAATTCATTTCGTTTGTTGAAATAAGGCCTAATTTAGTCTTCTGAACATCTAATTGGCCATCCCGTTCGTAGGTATGTCACCACTCTGCTCAATATCGGATCCTTTATTGTAGTTACTCTCACGCCATTACTTCTGACGGGTAAAAAAACGTTCTACAAAATGAATATACGAGACCTCTTTACTCACTTTGCTATCAGTACTACCTATTGGAAGTCGCGATAACGCGTTGGCACAATTTTTATCAGATGCTACATATTCTATTTTATAATTATATCCAGCAAGTAATACGGCCCACCTTTGTATTTGAGTGGCTGCCATAATAGGTATGCCTACTTTATTCCCAAAAATATATGTCAATGGCTTATGATCTGTTCTAAGGGTAAATTTCCTCCTTTATAAATATTGATGGAACTTCCGAATTCCATATACAATCGCTAAAGTTTTCCTGTCTATCTGTGCGTAACCGCGTTCTGCGAGACTAAATGATCGCGACGCATACGCAACCGGCCGCTCGCCGTTCGCTGTAATATGCGACAGCACCGCCCCGACGCCTACCGCGCTCGCGTCCGCTGTCAGCACAAGCGGCAACTCTGGGAAGTAGTGGACCAAGACTTCACTACAACTCAGACTACGCTTTATGTTAAGTTAAGCCTCTAAGTTAAGACGTCACGGACGCAGTTAGAGTGTTTTGTGTTTCTCCTTAATTTTTATTTATTTACTTGAAATTTCTGTTTCGTACCTTCTATGAGTGTTTCGTATCGTATTAAGCATCAACCATTTTATAAGTGATAGTGTTCGCGTGTGTTTAAAAGTTATTAGATTGCTATAATAGACATATTTTAAAAGTAATCAATTGGATCTTTACGTCGAGGGTAGTACATTAATCAAAAAATGCCGACAAATTAAATTGTAATGTGAAGAATTGTTTTTTCATCAGCGCCATCTAGCGTTGAGTAATCGAACTTGGTTGTTAGGTGTGACTAGAGCCATCTGCCAATAATTTATGACACCAGCCACATTACAACACCAGTCACAATGGCGAAGTGTAGCTGGTGTGGAAAATTTATCTCATCTTCAACAAAAGAAATTGCAGGCTGTAGCAAATGCACCCTGGTATACCATAAAGCCTGTATCTCAAGCTCTGAGTTGGGACCCCACGAAGAATGGGTATGCCCCGTATGCAAAAAGTTAAAAGGTAAAGGCGACAATAGCTGCACTCCATCTGAGCCTGTACACGATGATGAAATTCGAATTCGTGCATGCAACACGAGTGAAACTGATATGGCCGTCAGTGAGTTTCGGTCTGAGATAGCCGAATGCATCGCTGTAATGCGAGAGTTTCGGAAGGAAATGGCAGAATTACACGTTTCCATTGCAGGTATCTCAGAGAGAATGGATCGCTTTGAAAAGAGGTTGGAAGAAGTTAAAAAAGCGGGAGGAGCGATCTAAGCCGAAAGAGGTTGCTGAGTTGGAGCAAAAACTCAATCAACTACACCTTCAATTTAATGACAGAGATCAGGAGGCTCTTATATCGGATCTTGAGATTGGTCATCTACCAGAGGAGAAAAGGGAGAATGTGGTGCATACTATCACTATGCTTGCCTCCCGGTTGGTGATACAATTAGATGAACAAGATGTCGTCTTTGCGGAACGTGTGGGTCCTCCACCTGGTACCGGGAGTATGGGAGATGCTGAACGCCCGCGGCGCGTGGTGGTACGCTTAACGCGGCGTCGAGTGGGAGACGAACTGTTGCAAGCTGCGCGCGTACGTCGCATACTGACCACTGAAGAGGCCGGACAACACTCCACTAGTACCGGGCATTCAAGTATATTCCTTAATGAAAGACTTACGTGCATGAATCGCTAGCTCTTTTTTAGAGTGCGTGAGGAGTGCCGTAAACAACACTGGGAGTGGCTGAGCCGCTGCGCTCGATCTAGGAGCTCCGGGAGGGAGTCGAGGACCTTCGCGCAAGGAGATTCCCTGAAGTTAAGGACAGGTGCCGACTGGATAAAGAGGAGCTCCAGCAAATAATGAGTGGCGCAGACAGAATTCAGGGATCGCTGACTCGCCTTGAGGTTGAGCTCGATGAGCTCCCCGCAAGATAAGCACCGGTCCCTGGAGTCGGAGCTACAAGCCACGGGTCCGCAGCTAGAAAAAGATAGTAGCACCAAGGTACCACAAGCCACCCCTGGGAAGCGGGGCCACGTCCGAAATGCGGGCACCTATGCTGCGGTCTCGGCTCTGCCGAAGCGGGCACCACCCTCTGCGACACTCATAGTGTCCTCAGTCGACCCCCGCGAAACCAGTGAGGGGTTCCTGAGGACAATCCAGAGGGTGGCAAATACCAAGGTCACCGGGGCAAGGGTCGATGCCGTTAGGAAGGCCAAGAATCAGAAGGTCGTCCTGTCGAATGTCGAATAAAGTAATTAATTAGTAATAAAAAGATCTCTGGTCAAGCTAGAGGATGACGGGGATTTAAAAAAAAAAATTGCCTATAGGTGGCGTTACCATTGATATTTTTTCTCCTGGCATTTGTTTACGTTTTCTAAACTTATATCTCTCAACTAGAATGCTCGGCTTGGATTGTAAATAGCATTCAACTATACTTGTTAACTCTGCAAAACTTTTACTGGTAGGCTTACGCGGAGTACACAAATTAACTATTAATTCGTAACATTCTGCGCCGATCACGGTGATTAACGTCGGTACCCGGATATCGTCGGTTATTTTATTCACAATAAAATATTGTTTAATGCGATCTATATATAAGCGCCAATTATCTGTTTGCAGATTAAATTCATTAATCTTCCCAATTGACATTTTATGTATAATAAAATATAATTTCAAGCACTGTCAGGTTCATACTCGTCGCCACTGTATTGTATGTAAGTATATGTTGCACACTGTATCGAAGCACGTCACACACGTCTTGATCGCACTGCAATCTGACACAACTGACAGATACATCACAGTTTTGTGTTCTAGTCCAACATGAATCGAGTTACACTGCTTTGTAGATGCATCTCAGGCTGCCTACGCAGCTTGTATCTACTTGCGATCTACAGACAGCGCTAGCAATATTATGTGCCTCCGCGGACACTTGGGAGTCTTGTTAAAGAAAACCCCGTATATTTTCTAGATATACTATATTGTTACAATTATAAAAATTATATAGGTAGCGCTTGCGGCAGTCTTAAGCTACGCATTTAATGAGCTCATCGCGGCTCATCCCGCGCACCACCCTCGTAACGGCGTTAATATAATGTTTAATCTTTTATGTGCAAAAACGCGCGTGTCACCTCTTAAAACATTAACGATTCCACGGCTTGAACTTTCGGGAGCGTGATTGGGTGCGCGATTAGCTTGTAAGGTAACCAGGGCTCTACGCTGTACTGTGAACTGCAAAAAAACATTCTGGAGCGGCCCTCTGTAGTTCTAAGTTGGATTAGGACTCAAGATAAATTACTTAAAGCATTTGTATGTAACCGTGTTAATGATATCCATGAATTAACTACTAGAGATTCGTGGCGTCATGTGCCTACTTCCTTAAACGCAGCCGACAAAGCCTCTCGTGGAGTTGACCCTGATCAACTTCAGGGCTTGAATTTATGGTGGCACAGGCCATCCTTTTTATTGTAAGATAAATGTGACTGGCCACAAAATGTAGGTGTTATTGATGTAAATTTACCTGAAAGAAAAACACGAAGTGATTTTACAATATTAACAACAGTTAATTGTAAAATCACCATTGATTACATTTGAAAAATATTCAAGGGTCAGTACATTAAAACGAGTTGTGTCATATATATTACGCTTTATTTACAACTGTACAAAAACTAAAACAAAGGGTTACTTACAAATAAATGAAATACAAAATACTTACCTAAAAAAATCAGAATGCTGATTTTAGTTATGATAAGAAACACCCAATATTCTTGGATGGCAAGCATTACTTTACTCGACTCTTAATGGAAAGTGAACACTTACGTTTGTTTCACGCTGGCCCTCAGTTACTCCTTAGTTCAATACGTGGACAATTTTGGCCGGTAAGCGGTAGAACTTTAGCTCGTAGTGTCGTTCGTAAACGCATCATATGCACGCGACTGCGCGGTAAGGCTATGGAGCCATTGATGGGCAACCTACCTATAGATCGAGTAACGAACTTTTATCACTTCCAAGTATGCGGCCTTGATTTTCCGGGACCATTTTTTATTTCTAGCAAAAAGGGAAAAGGAAACCGCATTTAACAGATACCAAAGGATCGAGCAGCTGAAACAACAATTCTGGCAGAGATGGAGTAATGAGTACTTGGCCGAACTGCAGCATCGATCAAAGTGGCGCTTGAAATTAAAGGAGCCGAAGGTGGTTTTCAAGGAAAACAATACACCTCCATTGAAGTGGAAGTTAGGAAGAATTCAGCAGTTGTACCCTGGCACCGACGGAGTTAGCAGGGTTGCAGATTTCGCAACACAAAAGGGGGTTGTTAGGAGGGCAATTAATAGAGTGTGCCTTCTACCTCTTTTAAAACATGAAAACTGAAGCTTTCAGTTTTTAGGGCTGTCAGGATGTCGACTCGCGTATCTTGCTTGGCGACAGAAGGTTGAAGGCGGGACGAGGCGTACCGAGGACGGAGAGGACATCGACGCTCGAGAACTCGCACTTAAAGGAGCTCCGTGATCACCCGTGTGCATAATTTAAATTGGACTAATAATTAAAGTAAAACTGTTTAATATATGAGCAGGGTTCTTTTTTTAATATCAAGGCCTCAGCTGAGCCGACATAATAACAACAACGACAATATGGCTCTGAAAATAGAGATATAGTATTTGTTAAGATAAGATTATGTAGGTGAAACAAAGTCTCTGTTCTAAGTGGAGCAAAGCGGGGTGGTATTTCAATGTCAGGCTCTTGTACATCTGGTTGATTATTTTGGGTATTCTTTCGAAAGGGTGTGATAATCAATGTTTTTAAGTTAATAGATTTCGGGTTGCCGCCAGATTTACAAAATTTCCTTATAGTAATAAAGTAATAACTATAGTATTATTAAAATAAGCAAATAATAGAGTAGAAAACTGTCTTCCATATTTTACAATGTGGGGTTTATATTTTATTTCGTCTGCTTTATTTAAGCTTATTTTTAGAATTGAACTCATCTAAGTTAATATTCTGTAGAGAAATAGGAGACACATTATTTACAAAATCAGACAATATAGTTATATTCAACATGTATCATTAATTAAATTAAAACCAGGTAAGTAATGTTAGTGTAAGCATGTGAGATGTTAAATTCAAGTTATTGTACTTGCGTGTCAGAGTAGTGCTTTTGCAATGGCCGATGCAGTTTCCTGGAATATTGAGTATTCCTGTACCTAGTATATTTATTTCTACAAGTCCGGAGTTAGAACAGTCTATAGTTTTACTCGGTTCTGATTGGATATAAATCCATCTGTTATCTACCAAGGGCTTCCAAATGTCTAGTTTACCGTAAATCAGTTTTGATTCGCACTGCACAGGTTTAACATTATTCACTTTAATAATAAGTTCACTTTCGCAGGTGTGTTTGGCGTCGGCCGCATAAATGTTTAAAATGTCACAGATAAAGATTCCGGGGCGTATCACCTTGCACTTCTCTAAATTCTCCAGATTACAGTAATGAGATTTATCTTTGGTCATTGCGATATATTTATTATCCGGGATAATAAGACTAAATGTGTCCGGTGATTTACTACCATATGGTGTAGGTAAAGCTATGTTATAAAAAAGGAGGTAATCATTTATGTTATCTAGGGGCACTTGTAATACAAATATAATCTATTTAAAATATTAATATTTAAGTATAATTAATAAAATAATAATATTTAAGTAATAGTAAATTAACTTAGAAATACTTAAAATTAGGTGTACATTGCTGCTTATCTCTAAATTAACAGGTAAGTAATTAGGTAAATGTCTACAAATTGTTGGTACAACTGTCAGGTCGTTATAATGGATGGGTGTAAGATATTTAGGCCACTTAACAAAATTGAATTAATAATATCTTCAAGTTGGAAAGATAAGGCAAGAATCGAGGTTTCAAGGCTGTTAAAAATTTCATTAACGTTAGAAAGTATTTGTAAACCGTTAGTTGATTCGGAAATGTTTGTGATCGCTGAAGAGAATGTATCAATCAATAGCTTCATTTAATGAAGCTTCATTATCCTTAATTTTCAACAAAGTGTTATTGTAAGTTTCTATTGTTGATGTGGTGTCCAAAATACTTTCTTTTATTAGTGAGGTTAATTGTTTCTCGTTATTTTGTATAGATTCCAATGCGCCGTCATATCTGAGAACGTCATCCTCGTTTAAAGTTCCAAATATATGTTTAAAAATAGGAGGGCTATTAGAGCCCCACGCTTTTTACGGTTATCTACTAGGTGAGAGATAGATTCAAATTCTTTACCAAGGTCTTGGTATCTTACTAATAAAGGTTCTAACATATTGTGACACTCCGCATCAATTTCCACAATGTGAGTTGAGTTGCATAGATGTTTGGTAACCTCGAAAACGGCCTTTAAATTTTGGTTATATAGAGCAAAATGAGAAATATCTACCGGTACCGATCTTTAGTTCGGCACTGTTGATTTTTAGCATACCTAAATAATCGCCATAGCTTGAGATAATTGGTTGAATGTAATCTTGTTGTGGTTGGTCCCAAGATGTCGTTCTGCAAATAACTGGAATATAAAAAATGGAAGATCTGTTCAGTATCTCAGTGGCAATGTTTTTTTTAACTAAATTAGACCTATTTCAGGCATATAATCAGATAATTTTAAAACGTATACTCTTATCAATAGATACCCACCGGGGACTATTCAAATATTGTCGCTTAGTTTATGGTCTCTCTTTAAGCCCGGGAATTTTTCAAAAAATGACGTCAAGTGTGTTTTTAAATAACCCCAACGTAATAATTTTTTATGATGATATTTTAATTAAAAATAAAGACTACGATAGCCACTTAAAATCAATCAAAGAAGTACTGGGAATATTGGAAAAAAATGGCCTGAAAATTAAAAAAAGTAAAGGCGAATTTTTCGCGAAGGAAGTAAAGTACTTAGGATATATATTTGATAAAAATGGTGTCCAGGTAGACCCTGAAAGAAGTAAAGGCTATTATAATAATGCCTCGTACAAGTAATATCACAGAATTAAAATCGTTCATAGGTATGGTAAACTTTAATGGAAAATTTATTAAAAATATGAGTGTGCATCTGTTTCCCCTTTATGAACTTTTAAAAAAGGGTAGAGAGGATATGGGGAACAGAGCAGAATTGTTCTTTCATGAAAATAAAGTTTTTGTGTAGTACAGAATCACTCGTACATTTTGATATGGGAAAAGAGACGGTATTAACAGCGGACGCGATCGCGCGGGAACCAGGCGCGGTGCTGGCGCAGCGCGAGCCGGGTACCTCAGTGGAACGTCTCGTTGCGTACTGTTAGGATGGCAAACCGTGAAGTCTTTTTAAAAAAAATCAAAAAGTATTACACGAGCACACACTTTTATTAGAAACCGAACAGATGTACAGACCCGTCAATTGACTTACATAGGACTGTCTTAGACTGCTCCGTTATTGTATGACAATGCTTTTATATATTCTAAAATTAGGTTGACATTGCATTTTCTATGAACATAATTAGGGCATAACAGTACGCTTCACGTTCGCTCACTACTCATGAAATACAATATAGTTAAATCCGTAAAGAGGCTTTAGCTCTTGTTTAGACTTGCAACATTTTGGCGAATAGACGTCAAAATTGTGCTTTACTATTATTTTAATAAAATAAATATATTTGATAAGTCCAGTCTGTGTTTATTAGAATTATTTTACGTTTTGAACATAATAAAAGTATATGTACTAATTAAATATATATTATACGGAGATAAAGTGACCAAATTGGACCTTATAAACGCATTCACGAAAGCTACAAAATCAAAAACTTCGTTAATCCGAGGGAGTATATGTGAAAATATAATAATGTAGGAGTATACGTACATTGCAACATCTAAAGCCACACAAGCACCGAATCATTCACTATTCATCGTTCACATTGTGAACAACGTCACGTATATTACAGCCACCGTACTTGTCTCAATTTGTGGAAGCAAAATTGAAGACTAATTATTTTTGCCTACTTTCATCCTACTACTATAAACACTCTACAATACAAAGACACATACTTTGCCTTATATTTTGTAATTAAGAATAAAAGAATTTTATTTTATTTTTTTTAAGTACCTACTTTGTAAATAATATTAGTAATTTACGTTACAACACTCTCAAAAAGACGTTGTGTTAAAGTGCTACGAATATTAAATAAGAAAATGTCGAAAACTAGTCAAGAGTTATCGATAAATGAGATCTATAAGAAGATTGGAGCGCTGAGTGGTAAAATTACGTCTCAGTCTACACTTATAGAAGCACAAAATAAAAAAATTCAAGAACAACAACAACTACTAGAAAAATGTTCTACGGCAATTATTGATCAGAAGGGGGTAGTCGAAGAAATATCTAACAAAGTCGACAAGTTAATAGCATTTATATGTGGAACACAAACGGAGATCGCAACACATAATCTGCCTATACAGACTGTCGTTAGCGAGAGCGAGAAAACCGCAGTTGCCACAGTATCTGCCTCAATTGCGCATAATAACGTGACATTGGGCACGCGCAAAACAACCAATCGAATGAAACTTAAGGCTGCGCCCATTGTGCACGAGAAACAGCGTTTTGTAAATTTGGATAGTATAGAAAATGTTCAAGAAACAGAGAAAAAAAAACGAAGATAATGGTAATGAATGGAGTATAATTAAGAATAAAAAGAAAGCGAGTAGATCTTACTTAAGCGTAATATATAAAGGTGGCAATGCTGTTGTAAGCAAGATTCATGCTGTTGAAAAGAAAAAGTTTCTGCATGTGTGGTCCCTTCACCCAGAGACACTAGAAAGTGATATAAGTGACCATGTTACAAATATTTGTGGAACTTCTGGTGTAAAGGTAGAAAAAGTTATACCTAAAACTAAGAGAGATTATTCATCCTTCCAAATAGGAGTTCCCGAACCGCTCTATAACAAGCTCTGTAGCGAGGAAGTGTGGCCTGTCAATACTCGTTTTAGCGAATGGAGGTGGTTTCGTGCCTCAAGAAAAACCGAGCAAAACAAATTCAAGTAAGGTAAATGTAAATTTATATTACCAGAATATACAAGGACTTTGTACGAAAATGAATAAACTATTCAGTGGCCTCTTAGAATTTTCATATGATTTATACTTATTAACAGAGACTGGACTCAATGAGTCAATGTAAGATGGAGAATTTATTCCTCCGGGATACACCGCTCTACGATGTGACCGTGCTGATGGACGAAAGCAAGGTGGAGTAATATTAATTATACCATAAAGTTATGTTTTGCAACCAATTCCGCTGCCTCATGGTCATAATGTAAACAATGCTTTATTTGAACTAGTGTGTGCAATAGTGCATTTAGGAGGTAAATTTTTATTTTTGTGCTGTGTTGTTTATATACCGTCATAATGTTTGGCTTCAGAATATATGCATTTATTTTATTTAAAATATTTGTATTCACTATAGTAAAGTAATTGTCATCGGTGATTTTAATATGACGTCTACTTCAGTTGAGGTGTCGTATTATTATGAATACTGTTTACCTTATTGTGAGTTTCATCAAATGAACACTGCTTTAAATTTTAACAATCGAACCCTGGATCTACTATTAACTACGTTTTCGGAATGTGAAATGTCAGTTCGCGAGGCAGAAGATTCACTACTGAATGTGGATCAACATCATCCCCCGCTTGCTGTGCGTATATAGGTGAGTGTAGCCCGAGACCGTACCTCAAGGAACGGGTATGACTCCTTATCGAAACATGCGTGCGTTAATAATTTATTCGTTGGCCTCGATGTAATTTCAATAAGACTAATTTATTATATTTGGATAATGCTTTTGCCAATATTAACTGGGACCTATTGTATTCGATTAAAGATCCAGAACACGCTTTAAAATATTTCTATAACTTAGTCAATGGAGTTCTGAATGAATGTGTACCAACTACAAAGCATAATTCCAATATTTCTAAATATAACTACCCGAAATGGTATTCGCAGGATTTAATTAATGACATTGAGAAAAAGTGGAAATTTCATAAATTAAATAACCTTCAATGTGATTACGACATGTTCTCTTTTTACCGGGCACAAGTAAAATTTAAAATTGTAATAGCGTATGACGCATATTGATATAAATTACATTAAAATATTATTAATGATCCAAATTCATTTTGGAATATTATTAAACAAAAACGAACATCGCATAATAATACTTATTTGGTAGACAAAGGCGTAACATTAAAAGAGGAAGAAACAGCACAGCGGTTTGCAGAATTGATATGTATGAACTGTTATACATACTTGTATATACATACCTATACGAATACATACTGCGTTCTGTTAGGATCCTCCAGTGTACCTAAAAGGGATGACAGCGCTACCGCTCCGCGTCAGCCCCTTTGCTTAGCAAGCATTATAATCCTTTATATACTAAGTCGCGACAACAAGAAGTCAGTCTAATTACACATCTCTCGCGCGATACGGTTGCTTTCGGGTCTCTATAATTATTGTAAAAGTTTAATTGTGTTTATTAATAAACATTCTTTTGTAAAGTTTAAAGAACCTTTTTTTAAAAAGGCTCTTGAAAGGGTCCCCGTAACAGTACGCTGCGTCGTGCACCGACATGACAGTCAGAATAAATCATCACAACTAATCGGTCGTTTTAATCATAAGGTCGAACACTATATTGTCGACGAGGACGTACTACCCACGCGTGCAAATAAAAATGTCGTTTTTTTTAGGGGTTTTGCCCGTTTTCAATTACAAAACTAGTGAGTGAAGTATTTTTAAAAGTCGTTTATCACAGTTTTTGATAGTAAATTCTATTAAAGAAAATAAAAATTCTATTCTTATAACGCATTTATCAGACGTATCATTTCGACTATTGAGAAACTTAGCATACCCAAGGGAAGTGGAATCGTTACCATACGAAGAATTTATTTTACTTTTGGACACCCATTTCAAACCCAAGCAATGCTCTTTTGTGGATAAGGCAAAATTTTTCGAAGCAGTAAGGAGCTCAGGCGAAACATTGGGGGATTGGGCAGCACGACTTCGAGGTCTCGCTAGTTATTGCGACTTTGGTGCAGCTCTCGAAACGAATCTTAGGGATCGTTTCGTCCTCGGTCTTGGTTCAGGTCCTGAACGAGATAAATTATTTGAACAAAATCCATCAACCTTGACTTTTGCACGAGCTTTGGAACTGGCTGAACAAGCGGCATGCGTTAGAGAAGCTAAAATTACCGCTATAAAAGAGGACATCTATATTTCGAGAAAAGTGTTCACAGAGGTGCCAGTGGCAGGGGTTCTGGTGGACTCCATTCAAGCGCGCGGTCGTCGTATTGTGCAATTTGTGGAATGAGAAACCATCAGCAATCTGAGTGCCGTTTAAAAATTGTAAATGTAAGAAATGTGGGAAAAAGGGTCATTTAAAAAAGTGTGTGGTGAAAACTCACGAGTGAATAATATTTCTCAGTCGAATGACGAAAAGGTAGATGAATCTGACTGTGAGTAATGTCAAATGTTTCAAATGAGGTACGTGAACTGCAACCAATTGAAATTAGTATTTTTATAGGAACAAAACTAATTAAAATGGAATTAGATTCCGGTTCAGCTCCGTCAGTTATGTCTGAAAAGTTGTATAGAAATAAGTTTTCTAATTTTTTTTAATTAATTTTTTATGTCAATCTCTCCTGATTTATTGTATACCCTGTTGGGGTGGAGCTAGCAAAACACTTCTGCTGCCTCTAGAAAGAGCTCAAAGAGCCATTTTGAAGGTGATATTTTTCCGACCATACAGATATCCTACCGATGATTTATATAAGGAATGCCAGGTTCTTACTGTTCGACAACTTTTTATCTCCCAAGTAATTTTCCGTATGCACGCAGGTCTGACAAGCTCATATTGTCTTGAGAAGAAACGAAAAGTTAACGATATAATCAAAATCCCTAAATTCAATACTTGGTTTGCTTCTCGTTTTGAAGACTATCTTGGAGCACTGTTGTATAATACAGCAAATAAGTTTCTAGGGATTAAACAACTCCAAAGCCATAAATTGAGACAAATTGTATTTAAATGGTTACAATGTATGACCTATGAAACTACTGAAAGTCTATTGAAGGCCCAGTTTAGAATTTAATCATTCTCTATACAACAACGTTCACCCATATTCCCTAAAAAAACACTTGTTACTCCTACATCAGACATACACATACACGCACACACACAACACATACACACACTCATATACACATACGCACACTCATATACACACACTATCTCACTCACTCATCTAATTTGCAAATTGTAACTTTATGTTGAATGATATTTAAGTGTACCTTTATATTGTGCTATCATATCTGCGATACGGTTTGTAACCAGTGCAGATACCCACATTAGTATTTTCAGGACATGTAACCTTTGTTCAATAAAGTTTATTATTATTATTATTATTATAATCATAAATTGATACAATGTAAAGTTAAAATGCAATTATATGATGGAAGGACCAATACTTTACCTAGTAATGAAGCGCTATTATTGGCATATGTTCGATTTGATATGGAGGAAGAAACTCATGAAGAGCTATTCACGAAAGCTTTGGCGACAAGCACCAAAGGTGAATCAATATTTAATGTCCTGAGTGATTTGTTTAAGGAAAATTCGATTCCATTTGTAATGTATGTTAGTTAGTGTAGGTGTTTTATTATTATATATTTACTGTATGTGCACTTATCTACGTACTCAATAAATAAGTCAGTTCCGGACAAATTGTATTTTAATCAACACCTAAATATACATTGGTGACTATTGGTGGTTAATTAACAAAACCCTAGGGAAAATTACACGAATTTGACCTCGGGGGAGTTGGACAGTGGTCTGCATTTATATGATTAGTAAAACAATTCGTTTTAATAAATTACATTGAAAATGAATTACACGTGGGTACGTTACTGACACAGAATTACTAGAGATGCTAAAGCATGTTACTGACGCAAGTGGGCGCACCAACATAACAGTTAATGTGCGATCTATGTGCCTGTATCGTTATTATAACATAATACGCATCAAGACTGACGTTTAGATCCCGGCTTATTAGCAGTATCGAGACGCCAACTTTTGGTTGCCATGCACGTCACTGTCGATTCAAAACACCACCGTTTTAACTATCAACTGCGACACACGCCCACCAAATATCGTCCCGAACATAATCATAACAATCATCATCTTGTGTGAATGTTTGTGTGCATTCATCATCATCACATCGTGCATGTATTCGCACGTTCATCGCATCAAAATCATCATATTGGAAGTTTAGCGGCCAGTCTGATCAAGGTACGTGCATTATATCTTTGCTGCGATTAGCTGGATCTAAACTGATCAAAGTCTCTTAAGGCCCGTTTAGCGTCTCCCCAGAGTAACAGAAAGCCACCACTACTATTTTGGCGGTGCGTATGCTACATCTTTTTGGTCCCGAAACCGGGAATTTTTAAATTCGTGTAACGTCGCCTTTCAATTTACGTGCGGTATTTCTTGGTCCACGTTACCTTATAAATCCCTAATCTAACATAGTTTTAGCATAAGCTTGGTATATATCGCTTTCTAAACTATTTTTAAACACTAGACTATCTTTAACTTGACTGTCATTTCCCGTTATCTTTATCGTAGGTATTTCTAAATTTTTGTGAAATCTATTTATGCAAGCATTCAATCCTTTCGGTGCATAATATTATTTCGCCATAAAATTATTAAAAAAAATGTCCAAAGTCGTAAAACACCAGCAAAAGGTTCCGGAGACCACTGATCCACCAACGGCAACTGCTACAAAATCGCTCAGGGTGAGGGCAATTACCAAGTCGGCAGCAGTTAAGTCCATTGTGTCTGAGAAGCCGGTGCACTCACCCGCAAATGACCAGCTTCAGTCCCGGAAAACAACATCGGAGTCCGGGAAACAACAGAGACCAGAGACCGGTGTGCCCTCCGTGAGGCGTAGAGTGACCCTTCCTAAAGACGCTCTAATCACCGATGCACCCACCGTCGAGTCGGTCGCATCCTCGCAAACAGAGGAGCTACCTCCCGCCGAGACCAAACAAACATCTTGTTACCAAACCAAACAAAGAACAAAACAAAACAAAAGACCTTGTGGAGGCGCTCAAAGAGGTAAGGTTCGTCCGGGGGTGGTTAAATACTGAGATAGTGGAACCAATCAAAAACATCGACTCCCTAAGCAAGCAGATGGCGCACCTGGACAAAAAAATAACCACCAAGGGTGAAAAGAATCGCCTGGAGAACCGCTCTATAACGGCAGACCCAAAATGGGGCCAATTGGAGAAGGCCCTCCAGGCTCTCCAAAATAATAACAAACAACTGTCCAACCAGTTGGACACCCTCAGACGGTCGGTTGAAACAATCAAAGCCGACCTGAAACAAAGTTTGGAGAACCAGGCAGCGCCGCACCCCGAAACACTCCATCCCTTGGTGCTTCCGGAGGCCGCAGCAGTAGCACAATTACAAAACGAGGTCGAGGAAATAAGAGACACCTCGAAGAGATTACTCGAGAAGCCGGTCTGCAGACCTCCCTCCTCCGCCAAACCCATGGACCTTTTTTTTTTTTTTCGAGGGGAATGCATTTACGCACTAGCCGTCCAGCCAGATCTGATAGGGACCCCTCCCTTCCAGATCTGGTTGAAACGAAACGAAGATGTGTGACAGTCTCTCGCACAAAAGCGCGAGAGGCTGTCACACAGGATTAGTGTGGGACTCGCAGCGATAAGCGCCGTTGGTCACTACCCACTAAACCCCCCGGCACCTCCCGCCACATAATTGGAGCAAACACGGGATCGCTATGCATGCACCGCGAAACCCCCATGGACCTAACCCCTCAGCTCCAACCCATCACTGAGAAACTGGAAAGCATGGCATCGACCATCAGAGAGCTGCGGGATAGGGAACCCACCTAAGCGACACCAGCTAATTCCCGCGCCAACCGCCGTCGCGAGCGGATCATTTTTAAGCTGCTCCGCGCTCTAAAAATCGCAAAAATAGGTTTTTTAATGAAAATTAATAGTTGTGATATACCAGCTGCAAATACGCAGCGAATGGTGTTTTCGGATTTTTCCTAAGTGAAGTTTGTCAAAAGTTACGGCGGAAATAGTGTGTTAAAATTTTTTTTTAAACCTTTGGGCGCATGCGCTGCCTTAAAGCGATCGACAACATATATTTTTTATTGTTTGGAAAGTTGCGCATACATGAGGACCAGGTTGTGTTAAAAAAAAACAAATTTTTCCTAATTCCTGGTCGACGCGATAAAAAATCTCAAACAAGAAATTGCTGAGATAAAAGCTATGTTTATCGGGCAAAGGTCACACAACACAGTAAATTATCGTCGTCGCTCATCATCGCGCGTACCTCAATCTCGTTCTCACTCACGAAATTCCCGCAAAAGTACATCGCCGTCACCATATTATTACTATCATCGACGATTTGGGAATAATGCAAGACGATGTACTACACATTGTACTGTTGAGTAAGGCTGGCCCTGTGTTATGGTGATTAAATAAATACTCCGGTTTCCCAATTAAATATTTATTACTGTTTACTGATAGGGCACAGCGCTTACTGACTCGAATCTCTCTGGTTATACGTTATATAGGCGAGACGATGCATGGCGCTTACGCCCCTACAGTACTTTCAATAACGAAAAGTCGGAAAACTAGATCGAACGTTGGCTGCGGCGGAATCCAGCGTTGCGAAACGGAACTACCGCCTATTTGTCACTGACAAGAAAACCAAATTAGTATTTTTGGTAGACACACGTGCTAACATATCAGTGATTCCAAAACAAAAAGGTTCAAGAAAAAAACCGACATTGTTCAATTTATATGCAGCGAATAACACTATTATACTTGTAACACTTACGGCGAAAAAAAAATCATGGAACTTGACTTCAACCTTACCCGACCATACAAATGGAAATTTATTATCGCTGATGTCACCATACTCATACTGGGTGCCCATTTTCTTCGATATCATCAGCTGATCGTCGATCTCAAGAGCCGACAGCTTATTGATAATACGACGAAACTCTCAGTCAAAGTCCCTCCTCGCATCTCAGTCCAATCAACTATCAAAAGCATCAACCCGCATTTATCTTATCATGACATACTAGCTGAATTTCCCGGTACCACAAGATTAACTTCGATGAAGCTAAACTCCAATCACAATGTCGAACATTTTATTGAAACCACTGGTCAAACCAATACACTTCGTGTACGGCCAATACCACCGCATCGATATGAACATGTAAGGAAAGAGTTCGAAAGCATGATGAGCCAAGGTTTGTGCAGACCAAGTAAAAGCCCCTGATCAAACCCACTGCATATCGTCATGAAAAAGAACGGAGAAATTCGAGTCTGCGGAGATTACAGATGTCTGAATTCTATTACAAAACCTGACCGCTATCCAATACCACGAATTAAGGATTTCACGTACAAGCTTGCCGTAAAGCCATTGTTTAGTAATCTCGATCTTAATAGAGCCTACCAGCAACTACCAGTTCGAAAAGTTTCATGTCATTCTTCATCAGTCAACGTCCGTCTACCAAAAATCCTACTTCCGACCTTTAACGGTGACATTAAAAAATGCCCAGCGTACTTTGATAATTTTAATTCGTTGATTCACAATTCAACCTCTATCAACGATACGGAGAGATTCCATTACCTCTTATCCTCCCTTAGCGGTGCGGCATTGGGTATTATTAAACCTTTACCAATGACTCATGAATACCATCACGACGCGTATAATGCGTTAATCGCTCGCTATAAGAATAAACGTGACCTAGCTTTTACGTGTTGCCGGGATATTTTAAACATTGATTTCAAATGCCATGATCCTCGTAATTTTAGGAAATCACTGGATTTATTGTAAGTATTTTTAAAATAGTAAATTTGCCAATTAATGAATATTGTAGTATATCATATTTTATCGAAACTGGAGCCAAAATTGCGTTGAGAGCTTGAAGTGAAAAATGTTCAGAAATCAAACTACACTCATATGAATAATTGAAATTTTTCTTGCAATCTAAATGTGAGGCGTTATTACGTGACACTCACATCGTCGAAACAATTCAGACAGCGAAACCTCAACAAAGGTTTATTAATGCACAACCGCCACCCAGACGGAATGATTCCACACACTTATCGCTGCGTCTCCTGCCAACAACGAATGCAATACCGTAGGCGTTACTACAACCCTTCCCTACTCTAGCAAATGCTCGTTTTGTAGTGATTTTCATTCATAGCATGCTCAGAATTTCTTCAAAAATCGTTAGATGAACGCATGAAAATTGCTACTGAGGAAAACTGCTGCTTCAACTGTTTGAAATCTTCTCACCAACTAAAATACTGCAAATCTATTTTCTTGTGTCGTACCTCCAAAAGTAAACATCATACATTACTTCATCGTGACAAGTCTAGTCAATCTAATCAAACAGTTTCGTCTTTGGTAGCAAGTTCGTGTACACCCTCGGATGTTTTGCTAGCAACTGCACTAATAGTCAAAGCAGTTTTATTACGGAATCCGCTTTTAAACGTTTAAATCTGCAACCAACTCCAGTTAACCCATAATTTGATTCTGTTAAGCGTACTTAACAGTCTGATTAAAAAATAAAACACAAGTTATCTGTGCGTTTTTCGATAAATATTGCAATTATTGGTAATATATCATATTATCTATTTTTACGCATTTTGTATTTTTACCGCGTAGCAACACTATTTTTGACAGTAGTGGGTCAAGATACGGACCAGGCCGAGCACTCTTCGTGTCGTTCAGGTAAATAATTTCTTTTAAATAGTTTAATATACATAAAATATGCAAAATACTATGTAAATCAGTTGACGTATATGTAAATTGTTTTAATTTATTTTTTAAGTGTTCAAATCATAAAGGAAGGCTATGACAGACTTCAGACAAAAGTGTTAAGTCCACTCAACAAAGATCGATTATAGGTAAACAAAGCTTCGATTATTGTGTTGAGTATCCTCAACATAGTTGCTTGGTGTGGATTTTATTTTTTCTTTTTTCTTGAGTTTGGATTTTTTTTTATGTCTGCTTCTCATACTTTTAAGCATTATATAACTACGTCATTATTTATTTATTTGTTTTAGAGTGATAATTTTATATAAAACTGTCTATCAACTATCTTAAAATTTAGTATTACTTTGATTTTAAAACTTCTACTTCATACACTTTTAATAGTTTTTAATTTACAGAACACGAGGTCAAGACGAATACTTGCTTTAGTTCCACCGGAAAATGCAGCATCTGATTTTAGTGGAGCCTCAAGTTTCGAAAATGATGATAAAGAAGAAATAATCATCAATCAATGTCGAATTTCAGAGTCATATATTGCAGGAATTAACATATACTCCTCTGATGACGATACCGGTAACTGTAGTCCTACAATCCTGGTACAGTCAAAACAGGATGACAACGACAATAACATCAGTGTGCCAAACAAGGATTTATCTGTACTGTCATTACCATTTTCACCTATGTCGAACCTTCCATCTGTAACGACATCATTTATTCTTGATCAAGTTTCGAATTCCGCAGTACCATCTCCTCGTTGTTCCATGGACCCACCTAGTACTCCGCAATCTCCCCAAATAACTACTCCTAATTTGACTGGTAAATCTAGATCAATGAAGAAAATTCAACGAACAAAACCACATAATCAGCCGCGACGCGACACTCAGTAAGAAAAAAGCAACTAAATTTGAACTTCAAGTGGACTATTGGACGTTTTCAGCATCGCGCTGATATAGAAAATGACAAGTTTTTCTACCCAATACCTGATGAAAAGACGGCCCTTGATTATTTCCACGACTTTTTCCAGAAGAACTATTTTCTGAAATTTGTTAATATACAAACATGTATTCGGTCCAAGAATCAGGGCGTTCGTTGAACGTGTCTATTGGAGAAATGCGTACATTTATAGCGATCGAACTTTTCATGGGCATCGCAACGCTTCCATCATATTTGGATTTTGGGCCGGAGATACTCGTTATCCAATAGTAGCCGATCTTATGCCTATTAAGCGGTATCAAGCAATATGGAGGTACATACATTTTGTTGACAATACAGAAACAGACACAGATCCATACTTCAAAATAAGGCCATTTGTTGAGCAAATCAGACAGAATTGCCTCAAAACAGAGGAAGAAAATCGATTCAGTATCGATGAAATGGTAATTCCTTACAAGGGTATTAAGGCTGGAAAAAAAGACAATACAATCCACGGAAACCCCGAAAGTGGGGTTTTAAAAATTTGGTACGAGCCGGAGCATCTGGGGTTCATTTATGATTTTTTCCTGTACACTGGAAATTACACATTTCAAGATTGTTCATTTACTCCAGAGGAGGAAAGTAGAGGTTGGGATGCTAAAGCGGTTTTGAGATTGTGTAAAACTATAAAAAAACAAGGCTTGTTATTTCGACAATTTTTTTTACGTCACTTGAATTAATACATCACCTAAGGGCGTCTTACGGAATACTTAGTCTTGGTACAATACGTACTAATCGACTGAGAGGTGCCGAATCAAAACTGAAAGCCGATAAACTCTTAAAGTCTCAAGGTAGAGGGGCATTCAGTCAAATTGTCTGTAATAAGACAAAGTCATCGTTGGTGAAATGGAATGACAACAAGTTGGTAGTGCTTACTTCTAGCTTTACAGATGCGTATCCCATAACAAAAGTTAAGAGGTATTGTAAAATAAAGAAGCAAAATGTTGAAGTCCTCTATCCAGATATAGTGAAGCAATATAACGCGCATATGGGGTGTGTAGACTTGGCCGACATGTTGATTGCTTTGTACCGCACCGAAATGAAAACCAGACGCTGGTATTTATCAATATTTTCACAAATGCTCGATATTTGTTTTAACAATGCCTGGTTAATGTATAGAACAGCCAATAATAGAAAAGGGTTGAAGAAACACAAGCTGTTGAAATTGTTTAGGATGGATATTTTTAAAGGATTGATAAAAAAAAATGGCATAATATTGATGCAAGCAGCGTGAAAGATTTAAACAAGAAGGACAAAATAAAGAAACCTACACGTTCTTGTCCGGTAGATGACGTCAGGTATGATATAGTAGACCATTTTCCAGACCATGAAACCGAATATGGTCGATGCGCATACTGCAAAAAAGGTTTCACTACAGTTTACTGTTTGAAATGCAATCTGAAACTTTGTTTTGTCAAAGGTCGTAACTGTCATTTTAATTATCACTATAAAACTGATTGAATCTTTCATATTTTCAATAAATAGAACAAATATGACCGAAGCATGTTTTATTATCAAACCATCTTTTTATTCAACTTGTTAAGCCCGCATAACATACTTTTTAATAAGTCAATTTTACAACATGCATTTTTGTTGAGCATAATTAACAATGAGTTTTCAGGAAAATTTTCATTCTCGATTTTTAAATTTATTTTTTCCGTGTTATTTAGGAGCTAATAAACGGAATCTATCAAAAGTAACCTTGATTTCATAAAGACTTTTTTTGCCAAATTAAGGGTTAAAAAAAAGGGGAGACAGTGACTCCTATTGTCGGAAATGTTAACTGTACAGTAGGTAGGAACAAAAAAATCTTGTTGAATTTAAACCTCCACGTCATATCCAAAATATATGGTGACCAACCAAGCGCGCATTTGAACATATCAAAATGCTCGCATATCAAATCATTGTCTTTAGCCGATCCTAGCTTTGATACTCCAGGCCCTATTGACTTATTATTCGCTGCGGATATATTCGCAGAATCCAGCCTTAACCAGCACATCAAAGGTGACGTCAACCAACCTGTCACCTTTAACTCGATCTTTGGTTGGCTTATTTTAGGAAAAACTAATCTGTGGTCTTCGACTATATCTGAAGCGTTACCAGATGTAAATAAGAAATTATATTCTTTAGTACAACAATTTTCGGAACCTAATTCAGTACAAAGTTCATCAATCGTATTTCCAAATGCGTTACCATGCGAGCAAAACCTTACATCTGAACATTCTGGTGATGAATCTGGGGGGTATTCCTTTTAAACCCGAATCTGAGACAACTTTCGAAGATTCGCCTGGTGTTGGTTTGCAAAAATTCCACCGTATCGAGCGAATATTATCCCTGGGCCCGCATCAAAAATCACAACACGTAGATTTTATGTCGAATTACATGAAATGTAGTCGCATGCCATTGGTTTCATTATACACATTGAGCAAAGGAAGGTATTAATTCCGTAAATAATCGTATCAGTTACGTTCTGGAATTTCTTTTTTTCCGGAATCATGGCCACCTATTGATTTAACTGACACTCCGGGAGACGGGTATTCTTATCAAAACCTATCTCATAACCTTCTTCATCATATATCGCGGTGGTCAGGGCCTTCTTGGTTGTCAAAACCTGTACGTTTGACAATTTCGATGGTATTTCCAGGTCTCAACAACAATAAATACTCATTTATCAATTATCTATTAAAACAGTTATTTGAGGACAAAACTAGAATTATATCCTACATCAGACTTTCTATACCCAACATTAAAATTCCATACAAACACGAACAAGATTCAATTTTAATGGGTCGTGAGAAAAATAGCTCGCTGTTATTAATTGCAAAGTTCGTTTAAGCTTCCTCGTTCGTCAACGAAATAAAACGTTTGAAACCAAACCTACCTTTAGCAAATCTTTTATGTAAGTTAAACTCATTTTCAAACGATCCGGGAGTAGTGAGGATTCGACTGTGAGTGAGGATTTGGTGTCAAAATGGAGGTTTTCGACCACGTCCGATCGATTGCCGTCATCGGTTTTGTGATATCTCTACTCAATCAAAAGATAGCTTTTGCAATTATTATCATTCATTAATTACCAAATGACCTTTAATCACATGCCAATAATAACCGATACCGAATTCTGTTGATCTTAATTACGGTCATCACTAATGGATATATGCTAATGACTTTCAGGTAAACAAGAAATGACAACAAACTTTTATTTTCTCAACTAATTCTTTATTTGTGAAAAGATGACTTAAACAAGTCTGACAATAATGTATCATTGTACAAACTGTAACTGCTAAATAATTCTGTAAAATCTTTCATTGTTTTGCCAATAAACTTATAGTATAAATACATTAGACAGTACTCGCCGCAAACTGATGTAAAAACATTTTGTAATATACATGTATTGAAATCCCATCTCCTTGAATTCCGTTGTAAAAACAATCTATGGTATCCTGTAGGTGAGCGCCCATATGAATCAAAATACTGGCCAATACCGTTCTCATCTATATGTATTGCTATCCAATGAGACCCTGGCTTATAATCGGAGTCTAAATTGCTTATCAAGTAGGATGGAGCCTCAACATATATTGGCATGCGGGTTGCAGCATACACATTATGTTCTAGACATGGATGAATTTTTCTTAAATGCTTCTGTATGTCTATTGTATCCATGATGCCAAGAAGTTAGCGGTATGGTGAATAGTATGTGAATGTTAAAGTTTTAAGAGGAACCCACTATTTTATTATTCATTATATTATAACATGAGGGAACGCTGTATTATAAATATTATAACATAGGAATTGATTTATAGTGTTTTATTTAGGTCAATCATTACAGTACAAACAGTAGGACTTAAATCTATTTACATGAATTCTTAGCTACTATAATCTACAGTAACATTGCGATTTTTATCTATTTCAATAACGTTATCAAACTCTGCGTAAACAATGCAGTTTATAGTTTGAGAGAGAGCGGATTCAAAATGAACTTCTAGTCTCACACTACCATGTTTTATGAGATTCCAATGGCTCGATGAGCTAGCTGATAAATCAGGAGTTAAATCGAATGCCAAAAGACAGTATCCTCTAGCATATTGCTCTCTAGATATTCCATTACCTTCATTAAGGAAATGTATACCTGTCCTTGAGAATAATGTATGATAGGCTGAAGTGAAAATATTACTCTCGAATGATGGTTGTAAAACTTTCGAAGGTATTTGTTGTCCATCAATATATAAACTAAATGTGTTAATATCGTAGTTTTCAAAATTGAATGGATTTTTAGCGAGACTTCCATTAAATGCCGCGTTGTTAACAAATCCAACTATACATCTTTTAGGAACTTGTCCCTAAAAATATTATCAAGTGTGTTTTCCCTGAATCACTGACGTATTATTATTGTTGAAGTTTCTCTTGAACCAATAAATTTACCATCATTATGTAATTACTTTTTAATTATTATGTGTTATTTGATTAGAAATTTCAAAATAACATGATTATCATGAAGCATGTTCTTAATTGTAGTCTATTAGTAGTAATTACCTATTTGTTGAAACAAGATTACTAATGTAGTAAATTTGGTATAAATGCCGTTGAATCTTTAAAAGTATTCATTGATACTGCCTAACAGTAAAGCCGATTGTAAGTTCAACTATATATTCAGTGTTTTATTAGTGTGAATATTAGTGCAATGGAGGTAAGCAATTCATTTATTTTTTTTTACTTATATGTCTTAAACAGTCAATTTATTATATACTCTTTTTTTATTCGTGTTATATAGTATGCATATACTTATTTATATATTACATGTGTTGTTGTAGAACTCATTCATCGAAGAAAATACATATAAACAATACTATTATACTCTAAATGATAATATTATAGAAGATAGTCAAGATATAAAAAAGAATGTACAATGTAAAAAAAGAAACAGATCCATAGATTTAGATGAGATGTTTGAAGTACCTCCATAGAACAAAAAGAAGAAAATCAATTCATCAACAGTGGCACGAGCATGCAGGGAAGGTGGTGTTTCATACATATCTACGAATACAGAAGACAGTGTAAAGGCTTCACATTTAATAAAAATTGAAGTATACGATTTAAAATTTTTTTCAAAAGTTCCATTATCGCAGCACTGGAAACATGCTGATATCCGATTAAAATACTACACAAAGAGTACAAATAAAAATTATGAGTCTACTAAGGAGGTGATTTATAATATATCAAAAGAAATAGCATTAACGGAAAGCTGTAAAAAATTTAATTATAACGATGGTTAATGAATAATTAGTGTTTTTAATAATATTCTTTCTTTGTTGATGTGATCATTACTTAAGTAATCATGTACATAATTAGGATCCTACTATATATAACCAATGTAACTTTTCATACGCATCTATTACGTTTCCAAACTGTAAGATGTTACTATACAATTATTCAAACAGTCAAACATGGATACAAACAGCGCAGTGCCTATCTATACCATTGATAAGACAAATCTTGAGTTATTAAATAGTGTAACTAATGAAGAGCTCTATAAACTTTGTAACAAGGTGGAAAAAGATTTACTTTACGATTTATCATATGATGATGAAATGTTCAAGATTTGTGCTCCAGTTGAATCAATGATCAAGTAAGTATTATAAATATTCTTTTATTATTGATAGAATATTAACTATTATTAACAAGTTTTTTATTTTCATTATAGGCCTTTACAACAATCGCAACAAACCGGAGAGGCCATCAAACGAGTAAATGAGACTAAAGCAGACATCACGAATATGAAAAAGGCAAGATATAACGAAGATGCTTCTACTTCAACACTGGAAACCAACAACACGGATAACGATAAGGTCAGCTGCAGTACTTGCAATGTATTTGTGAGTAAAAGGTATTTTGCAAATCATTTAAAAAGTAATGTTCACAAAAATAATCTTTTGAAATCACATAGTTCTATGAGAAATGTTTCTGTTATTGAATCCGCATTTGGGCAACGAATAATTAGAAATAAAATAATATCATATAGAATAAACGGTAAAACTGATGAGTCTTACAAATTATCATCTGAAATATTTCTTAATTCCGTAAAAGATGATATATTGTGCTTGATCAAAGAATCTATTGATCAGCATACCGTTTTTAAAGTAAATTTTATATTACATGCAGATTTCATTCAGCAAACGAAAGATATTAGAAATTGTTTTGAGTTCCAAACGTGTAACTTTATAATCTTTCGAGGAGATGACTTAAATATTTTCTATTCATCTTTGAGTGACACTTTAACAAACAAAATTAGCTCATTTGAGAAAAAAGACAGCGGTTGGAGTCTTATTGCAATCAAATGTTTAGATATGAATGTTAATAAATTCAACCCACTACGTGGTACTTCATATATTAATTTGCCTCAAGATATAATAACAAAGAAAGCAGTGATTAACGTAGTCAAGTTTATGGAAGCGTTTTATAGTTAAAAAAAAACTTTATTGATTAAAATTACATAAAAGTTAAAGTATTAAACTAATTAATTATATTGGAGCGTGTGATCAAAGTGAGATGTTCAGCACGACTGTCCCTTATTCTATTCAACTTAACAAGTAAAACCTTATTTGTTGGTTCCCATGAGTTATACGACGCTACGGAGAAACGCTGTGCTTACACAGCGTTTTCGTGTGAACCCGTAATAATTATTCGTCCTGGCGACCGCATAACTCCTCCCTCACCAAGCGCGAAATTATCGGGATCCGGTGAGATTTCGATCTGGTTCCGATGATTTCGCGTGAACTTATGCCGATAACAGTAGTATACGATTAAACTAACACAGCTTAAGACTAAAAGCACATACAATATAAAAGTCATTACACTAACACTATTCGTGTCGATGATTAGATTCATCGCGTCACTTTCACTATAAGGACCTTCACTGAATGTATCACTATCTTTTAACTTTAGGATACGGGAGTAATGTTTTGTTTCTTCAAGATTAATGTTCTTTATATTAACCGAAGGTAAGTAGGTCATGTTCTGAGTTTTTAGATCTGGTAATGATATGATAGGTACAATTTTATACTGGAGATTTTTAGCAAATGTGCGCTGATGCGTAAGTTTCAGCTCGCCGATGTGGAGGATGCAGTTTTCTGCTGTGGTAACTATGTAGGTACCGTGAAGCTGTTCCTTGGTGTTATCGTGGTTGCATTGTTCTGTGACTACGGTGGGTTTTCGTGTATAGACGATCCAGCTTTCTAAGCTGATCCTTTGGATCTTGATGTCTTCTACTTCAACAGTATATGGAGTGCATTGAGTAGGGTTCGCCAGAAACTCTAGAAGTTGCTCTGCACATGTAGGCGCTCGCATCTGCATCACGTCGTCATCAGTGCACAGGAACATGTCTGCGTCAATCTTCTCGCATGGCTTTGTGACGGATAGGTATTTGGAATTTTTCGCCAAAAGGTAAGGGAATTCAGGAAAAACTACAACTGTCTTGTTAATGGAACCTTTGTAAACCGGTAATGAATATATTTTAATATAATCAAAAATAGTTTTATCAGTCAAGGGTACTTCTAAAATAAACGTTATCTGGTTTCCTTTTACATAAGCGTTTACCTTAATTATTCTTTCAAATTTAATTACATTTCCTTCGTTAACTTCATACATTAAATTGTGGGATTGTTCTATTGGTTTTAAAAGATTTAACAATTCAGTGGGGTTAACAATCGATTGGTGTAAAACGGAAACTTTAGTAAAGGCTAATGCTGTCTCTATTTCATTTAATATTATATAAGTAGTTCTAAATGTACTCATAAAGGTATCAAATACATTTATAACGTACGTGAGATATAAACAATCGTTTTCTTTGTTACCGTGAGACTTAATAATTTCTTCGATTCTTTTTAACCGTTTATCTAGGATTGACACATTTTCATTAACAGTTTCTGTGTTATTTATGAATTCGTCCAACATTTTAGTAACTATGGTTATCTTTTTATTCAAGGCAATTTCCTTGGTGGCGATCATAGAAATTTCCTTGTCGTAACGAACCGCGTCTTGATAATCTAAGTTTCCGGAAATGGTTTTAATCAATGACCCTAATGGATTGATAAGGCCTCTTTTACTCCTATGTGAAGGGACCAGTTGCCTGAATTTTGAGACGGTTATGTTGCTTAAATAGTCCACCTGTATTTTTATTCCTAAAAATTCATGAATAAATGGTTTGTGTGATTCAATTATCTTTACGAAATCCTTAAACTTTTGAATACTTATTTTTAGATCATTTTCTAAAACGTCTAAGTCGAACCGTTTTACTATGAGCCATTTGTCTTCCTGCTTATACGCTTGCCCTTCTTTAACCGGCAGAATCCCGGGGTTACCTTCAAGTTTTTGAAGTTGAAGGCCCAGGCTGAGTGGGAGGAGAGTCATTATGACCACGCACCACCTGCGGAGGACGTTTAATGTTCTTTAGTGCTACTTTTGTTGACCGTTTACCTATTTCGATAGGGACTACGTTTCTTTCCACTCTTCCTGTGACTTTTGCCTTTTTGTACCTAGCCTTATCCTTACTTTTTCTTGTGTTGACGTCTTTAATAAATACTGTGTCACCCTCGCTTAGCTCTATATTGTCGCCTAATTGTTTTTCTCTACTTTGTTCCTTTTTCTTGAGCATCTTATCGGATAGAAACTGATAAAGATACTTAGTACGCTTAGCGTGATCTTTCATTAATTGTTGTAAGTAGCATTTTTCGAATTCGGCAGCGAATATATTGCTGGAATCTGTATGACCGAATACGATCTCGAACGGAGTTAAGTCAGTAGCTGAGTGGATGGTATTATTGTAAGCCATTATGGCATAAGTCATAACAGATGCCGCGTCTGTACATTTTTTGTCGTATTTAGCTAACCGATATATTTCTATTAGTGTCGAATGAAAGCGCTCAACTATGCCAGTGGAATTTGGGTTATGCGAAGTACAAATGTGTAGTTCGATTTTGTACATTGCTGTGAGTTCTTTCATTAACTCGTTATTAAATTCGGTGCCGGGGTCGCTGCTTATTTTTCTGGGTGTACCGTACATAGAAAAGTATTTTATTAACGCGCGAACTACTTCCGCAGTAGACTTATTATTTATTTCTATTGCCTGAGCTAACTTACTAAAGGCGTCGACAATAGTTAGGTACTGTCGACCATCAATACTAAAAATATCTATGAAAATTTCTTGGAATGGTGCATCCTGTGTTTGTGTTAATTGTAAGGCGGGTTTTACGGGTTTCCTATCATACTTCATTTTCTTACATACCTCACAGCCATTGATAACTGATGATACTAACGCCTGCATGTTATCCCAAAAGTAATTTCTTCTAATTCTGGCTATTCTGGCTATTGTTTCTTTATTCCTCGGTGACATGTTTTCCCTTCATGATGTTTCAGAATAATTGCCTTTTGTTCATTTTCGTCTTCCACATATACAACTCTCTCTGTACATTCATAAAACTCAACCATACCTTCCCTGAATAATTTAATGACTATCTCATTGAATTCCTTCCTATGCTGTTTATCTTCGAAGTATATAAAGTATTTGATTTTAGGTTTAATATATTCCTTTAAAAATTTTATAATTAGTTCCTCGTTATTTACTGGTAAAAACACTTCAAGAACTTTTTGTTTACCTCGTGACATGTCTCGCACCTGAATATTATTCCTAAACCAAGTAAAGATCCAAATTTGATTGGGCTTTGTGTCGATTGCCTCATTAAGAATAGGAATTCCTTTATTTTCTAATTCTACAGCTGAATGTACTGTTGCTGTGCTACTAGATGAAGGGGGTAAAGGGTAAGTGCGCTCTGATTCGGATATATCACTAATCGATATTACGTCTGAGTTATCCGATATTGAAATTATGTCCTCACTATGATTTCTAGCTGCCAATCGGGCTGCCCTATCCTCAATTTCATTTAAGTGTTCTTGTATTTTCTTTTGCTCATCATCATCTATATTTACTTTCATAGAAACATCGTCAGAATCACTCATTGCATTTAACTTTATTCTAGACAAGGCGTCCGCGTTGGTATTTTGCTTGCCGTTTTTGTAAATGATTTTAAAATCGTATTCCTGTAAACGTAATCTCCAACGCGTTAGCTTACTATTTGGTTCCTTTAAGGAATATAACCATGCTAAGGGTCTGTGGTCCGTGAATATGGTGAAGGTGTTACCATAAAGGTAAGGCCTAAAATGTTTTACTGCCCATACTATAGCCAATAGTTCTCGCTCTATTGTACTGTAGCGTGTTTCAGTGTCGCTTAAAGTTCTACTTGCATAGGCAATAGGTTTGTCATTTCCAATAATTCCCTGGGACAACACGGCTCCTAAAGCTACGGAAGATGCATCGGTTGTTAGAATGTATGGTTTAGATGGATCGGGATATTGAAGAAGGGGTGCGTTTGTTAGTAGCTCCTTACAGCGTTCAAAAGCGTTAATGTAATTTTGATCTAATACAATTTTGTGTCGTTTTTTCAAACAAGATGTTAGGGGTTGTGTTACTTTCGCGAAATCCTTTATAAAACGTCTATAATAGCCAATTAGCCCTAGAAAGCTTTTTATTTCAGTTACGGTTTGAGGTAATGGATAGTCTAGTACGGCTTTAATTTTTGCGTCATTGGGTTTTAACCCTTGATCTGTTATGGTGTGCCCTAAGTAAAGGACTTCCTTGCGTAAAAATTCAGATTTGTCTAATTGTACCTTTAAGTTGGTCGCTCTAAGTCTGTCAAATACAGCTCGTAAGTCGTTGATATGCTCCTGTAAACTAGAGCTATAGATAATTATGTCATCCATGTAGACTAAACAGTGGTGACCTTGAAGACCTCTTAGTATATTATCCATAGTTCGTTGATGTAGCTGGGGCGGTTTTTAGCCCAAACGGCATTCTTAGAAACTCGTAATGTCCACCTGCACTAAACGCTGTCTTTTGTCTGTCTTTTTCGTTTATTTCGATTTGGTGGAACCCGTTAGCTAAATCGAGTGTACTAAAATATTTACTTTTGCCTAACTTGTCGAATAAGTCGGTTATATTGGGCAACGGGTACTTGTCGTCAATAGTTATTTCATTCAATCGTCTATAGTCTACGACCATACGGAACTTTACTTCACCGGATGCATCCATTTTCTTTGGCACTAGATGCACAGGTGCATTCCAAGGCGAGTAAGATTCTCTAATTACGTTATTCTTTAATAATTTTTGAACTTGGGCTTTTATTTCCTCTGCTTGAGCAGGAGGTTGCCTGTAAGGTTTGACATAAATTGGATCTTCGTTTTTCGTTCTTATGGAATGTTTTACTTGGTTAGTGAAAGTTAAGGGTAATTGGTCGCTATAAAATATGTCTTTGTATTCTTTGCACAGTAAACTAATACCTTTCTTTTCCTCGTCATTCATGTGTTCAAGTCTAAGTCTAGCTAAATTTTCATCTAAAATTATTTCAACTTCAACGTCTTTCATTTCCACGTCAGTACAGTAGATACGTTCAGAGTTTTCTGAGTATTCAGTGACCTTAAAAGGTTTTGTAATAGTCAAAAGCATGGGCTCATTTAGGGTGTTTTGAATGATGGTACTAGCGTATCCGTTGTTGCATTTTACAATGGCTGACGGCATCCTAACTCCTTCACAAAATTTAGTGAAGTTTAGAATTGCTTCCCCGGAGAATTGATCCGTAGGTAGTTTGACGAGTTGTTCTGTTCGCGAGTCCAGTTCAATAACGTAGTCACCTTCGTTTATAATTGGGAGAGTTGTAGTTTTTGTTACGAGTTTTGAATTTTTCAGATCTATAACAGCTTCTAACTGTATTAATAGATCATTTCCTATCAATCCATCATACTTACTATCTACATTATAGACATAGAATTTATGGCATTTATTACTATTAAATGAAGGCATTAACGGAATATAAACTACTTCATTATGCTTACTTGATGCGTGTGTACTAATTACTGTAAAGGGTTCGCAAAGGGCATAGGATTCAAAAAATTGATGAGCTTTAAGTGGGCTTATGAATGATCTAGTGCTGCCTGTGTCAATCATGAGCTTCGCGTCAATTTCGGGAATGTATATATACGGCAACTTAAGTTTTATATCGCAATTTAAATGTACTATTTCCGGTTTTCTACACAAGCTCGTATATGAAAATTTTGAACTTCTTCCTGCACACTATCATCCTTCACTATCTTACTTCCCTGTTCACTCGCGTTTATTTCATTCGATATATACTCTCCATAATAGTTTCCTTCATCCTGTTGCCAATACTCCTGATCGTCGCATTCATACCCGTTCTCATAACTACCATAATATTCGGCTTCACCTAGTTCTAACTCATTCAGTCGGAACCCCTGAGGCTTAGGCTGTGGTGCAGTACGCATGGACACATCTGTGTTACCTAAACCACTCGTCGGCTGGGGATGCTTATACCCAAACTGTCCTTGGTTGAATTGAGGACGGTAACCGTGTTGTTGGTTCAATTGGGGACGGTAACCGAAATGTTGTGGAGGGTTTTGATTGAATTGTGACGGCTGCATAGGCTTCTGCTGTGTACCGAATTGCTGAGGACCTAACTGTGGTTTGTAGCCAAACTGTGGTAGAGTACCGTACGGTTTCTGATTTAACTGTGGCAACCTCGTCTGATTATTTGGTATGCCAAATTTAAATTGGGGAGGATTCTGTGGTTGTATTGTGGGTCTAAAGCCACCAAACTGTAAGGGCGCGCGAGCTACGCTAGGCATACTATTTTGCATATTACTAGTAGTACCAAATTTAAATGGAATTAGTGGTCCCGTCTGTTGTCTATTGATTTTACTTTTAGAGTTATATTGCTCGAAGAAATTAACTTCTTCTAACACATGTTGTAGGGCTTCCTCTAATGTTGTCGGTGTCTTTAACCTAACTACCCGTATAAGGTTTTCAGGTAAGTTATACAAAAATACGTTAAGAGCCATGTTGTTATAGATTATAGACTTAGCCCTTTTTATCTCGTTATCGGGCAACTGGTTTACCTTAGAGATTAAAACTGCCCTAGTTGATTGTATCCTATTACAAAAATCTGTATAACTCTCTCCTTGTTTTATTTTTGTACTTTCTAATTCTATAGCTATGCATTCCTCGTTTCGCGGGTCACCAAAATGTTGGATTAGTAATTGTTTAAATTCTACCCAAGTTTCTATATCCTCTCTTTCACTAACTAATGCTGCCGCCTCATCTGTTAATCTGCTTGTAATTGTATGCATAACATATAAATTTTGTTCTGCATTTCCCTTATAGTTTTCGATTATATATTCACATTTTCTTAGAAATAAGTTTAGGTGCCTTTTATTTCCGTTAAAAAGTGGAATTATTTTTAGCATTTCGTTTGGTATGACCTTAATTGTCGCCATTTTTAATAAAATGTAGTAACTATCAAATATAATATAACAATAATAATAAGGTAATTTATTTTAAGTGAGAAAATTATCAATTATAAATACGGAAACAACTTAACTAATACTGATCTACCAATTTGAAGGTTAACCAGATAACTATAATGAAAAAGGTTCGATTCCACAATAGTAAAAGGGATGGTATAAGGATGGCGAAAAATTCACTCACCAGCCACGCTGCATGCTGTCCTTGTAGTCCTTGACGAAATTTATTTGTTCGAGGATCGCGCAACGTCAAGCAATCAATCGCGAGCACGTACGATTTCGATTACGATATATCGCGAGCACGACGTACGACAGCGCGATCCTACCGGCTGCGCCAGTCAAGTTTATGGAAGCGTTTTATAGTTAAAAAAAAAACTTTATTGATTAAAATTACATAAAAGTTAAAGTATTAAACTAATTAATTATATTGGAGCGTGTGATCAAAGTGAGATGTTCAGCACGACTGTCCCTTATTCTATTCAACTTAACAAGTAAAACCTTATTTGTTGGTTCCCATGAGTTATACGACGCTACGGAGAAACGCTGTGCTTACACAGCGTTTTCGTGTGAACCCGTAATAATTATTCGTCCTGGCGACCGCATAACTACGTAAAAAATACAGATAATTTATGTTTTAAATGGGCACTACTCTCTGCTTTATACCCTGTCAGTAAAAATGCTGATCGAGTAACCTCGTATAGCATGCATTATAACAAACTTAAATTTGATGGCGTTTCTTTTCCTATTAAATTGTTTGATATACCTAAAGTTGAAAAGTTGAATAATATTAGCATAAATGTGTTTGGTTTAGAATATAATTCAACAAAAAAATGTCATAATATAATAGGACCATTATTTTTAAAAAAATCTCGTCAAATTATCCACATAAATTTATTATACATATCGAATGGTTCAAAAGGGCATTATTGCTACATAAAAAATTTATCACGATTGGTTAGTAAACAAATTTCAAATCACGGTCATTCGATTTACATATGTAATGGATGTTTACTCCATTTTCCAACAAAAGAGAGATTAAATCAACATCAACAGTATGATTGTTCTCACATTAGCACACAGTTACCAAATAGTGAAACAATATCAAAAAATTGGTTCGGGCAACCTATATCAAACGACAAATTAAATTTTGATAAATACGAAAAAAAGTTAAAAATTCCTTTTGTTGTATATGCTGATTTTGAAGCATTTTTAAAACCCATAGAATCGTGCTCCAACGACCCATCCAACCCTTATACACATAATATTCAGAAACATGAAGTGTACAGTTTTGGTTACTATGTTAAATGTTCTTACAACGATAGCTTTTCAAAATATGAAACATATAGTGGACTGAACTGTGCACAAGTCTTTATAGATCGTTTATACAGTGATTTAAAAAATATTTGTAAAAAAAAAAACTGTTTCCAAAAGTGTCCGAAACCATTGTCAACTGCAGATATATATGAAATTTCTAACGCAAAAGCTTGTCATATCTGCGAAACTGAATTAAAAGAAGAAAGTTTTCTTGACTTTGATTGGTATACTGGTCGTTTTAGAGGTGTTGCACATGAATTATGTTCAGCAAAATTTCGAGCACCCCATCATATTCCGGTATTTCTACATAACCTCAGCAACTATGATGCACATTTCATTGTTCATGTGTTAAATTTTGTTGATGGTGATGTGGAAGTAATTCCCCAAAATAAAGAAAGGTATATTTCATTTACCAAAAAATTAGTAGTAAATAACCAAAAAATCAATTTAAGATTTGTAGATTCATATAAATTCTTACCATGTAGTCTTGATCAGCTAGCTAAAAATCTTAATGCAGAGCAATTCGAAACATTGAAAAAAAATTATCCATATGATGAAGATTTTAACCTTCTACGAAGGAAAGGTATTTATCCATATGAATATATGAAATCCTATGATTGTTTGCAGCTTACATCTCTCTTCCAGGTCAAAACGAATTTTATAGTTCACTTACTGATTCCAATATTTCAGATGAAGATTATAATCATGCTAAGAATGTTTGGCAATACTTTAAATGTTGCATATTACTCGAATTTGTATTTGAAAACGGATGTTATGCTATTGACTGATGTGTTTGAAAATTTTAGAAAACTATGTATTAAGACATATGGTTTGGATCCAGCTCATTACTATACGGCTCCAGGGTTAAGTTGGGACGCCATGTTAAAATTTACTCAAATTGAATTAGAATTATTAACAGACTATGATAAAATAGCATTTATAAATGCCGGTATTAGAGGAGGTGTATCACAATGTAGTAATCGCTATGCAAAGGCAAATAATGATTTAATGGAAAGTTATGATAATGATAAACCAAAATCATATCTAATATATCTAGATGCAAACAACCTATATGGTTGGGCTATGTCTCAGTTTCTTCCCATAGGAGATTTTGAGTGGGTGAGTTCTGAAACAAACTTTTATGTGTCAGAGGAATCTGCTTTGGGTTTCATTTTGGAGGTTGATTTAGAGTATCCTGATGAGCTTCACAATTTACATTCAGACTTACCCTTATGTCCTGAAAATATTTGCATCGGTAATACTAAAGATGTCAAACTAGTTCCTAACCTTAATAATAAATCTAAATATAAAATACATTATAGAAACCTAATACAATGTCTTAAAATGGGGATTAAATTAACAAAAATTCGTCGAATATTAAAATTCAAACAAAGCCCTTGGTTACAAAAATATATAAATTTAAATACTGAGTTGCGAACTTTGGCTACATCTGACTTTGAGAAAGATTTCTACAAATTAATGAATAATTCGATATTTGGAAAGACCATGGAGAATATTGAAAAGAGGGTCAATGTAAAATTATTAACTCAATGGGAAAATAGAGGTAAGGTCTTGGTGCCCAAGATCTAATATCAAAACCGGAATTTCACAGTTTATCAATATTTTCAGAAAACCTGGTAGCGATACAGTTAAGAAAAACTAAATTATTTTACAATAAACCCGTTTATTTAGGATTTTGTATATTAGACATTTCTAAAACTCTTATCTATGACGTTCACTATAATTATATGATCAATAAGTTCAATGCTGAAAATGTTAAATTGTTGTATACAGATACTGATAGTTTGATATATCATATTTTTACTGACAATCTTTATAAAGATTTAAAACCTGACCTCAGTACCCATTTTGATACATCTGATTATCCCTCAGATAATATTTTTGGTTATCCATCAATTAATAAGAAAAGGTTAGGGTTTTTTAGAGATGAAAATAATGGAAAAATTTTAAAAGAATTTGTGGGGTTAAGATCTAAAATGTATGCATTTGAAGTTGAAAATAAAATTATTACAAAAGCTAAAGGTGTAAATAAAAGTGTCACAAAAAATATGAACATTGAAAATTATAAATCATGTTTGTTTAACTTTAAATATTGTAGTATGCTTAGATTTATGTAGATCATTAAAACATGCAATATTTACCCAAAAAATTAACAAAATATGTTTGTCGTATAATGATACTAAACGTCATATTTTACCAAATAATATCGATACATTAGCGTGGGGTCATTATAAATTAAGATCAGCATAAAAACAACAAAGATGACATTGTTAATCTAATCTTAGTATGTTATTAAATAAGGTTTTCTTTATTGCACAGAGTGATTTAAGTGAATATTTACTTTATAAATGGTTTTGTGTAAACTTCGTCACTTTTGTAATACATATTTTTTTTTATTATTTGTAAATATTTTGTTTTATATTCTTGTTTATTTTCTCCGTTATATTGTTTTGTAAATTGTTTAAACAAATTTGTATTAGTTTTAATAGATAATTTATCAATAAATGTAAATATAATATGTGAAATATAATCTTCTTTTTCAAACAAAATGTTTCATTCCTTTTTTAAACCTTGTCGATCCAACACTTAAAAAAAATATAAAAAATGTTTCATTTTATTCATTCGTTTACTGCAATTGTTGCTGGTCCTAGTGGATGTGGTAAATCAAATTTCGTTACAAGTTTTATAAAATACATTAAAGAAATCTGTAATCATGATTTCGATCAAATTACTTGGTGCTTCGATGAAATGCAACCTATATATAATTTGCAGAACGTAAATTATTATCAAGGTATCACAGATCTTAATATGTTTGAAGGAAATAATGCGCATCTAGTTATCATTGATGATCTCATGAGGGAATCTGATAGTCGTATTGTTGATATATTTACTAAAGGCAGACATCATAGAAACTTGAGTGTATTTTATATTACACAGAATTTATTTCATCAAGGTAAAGGTCAAAGAGATATTTCTTTGAATTCTAGTTACATTATTTATTTTAAAAATCCTCGAGATAAAACCCAAATACGTTATTTAGCACGTCAAGTATCACCAGAAGATACAAAATTCATCGAAGATGCTTATAGGGATGCAACTAAAGAAGCACATGGATATTTAATGGTAGATCTAAAACAAAACACTTGTGATATGTGTCGTATTAAAACAAAAAATTTCCATTCAGATGGATATTGCACAGTGTATATTCCAACAAAAGGATTTAAATATGCGGGGACCCAACATATTCCTATCATTTATAAGTAATGCAGCGCAGCCTAACGACGCATAAAAATTTATTGAGAGCACTGTACATCCTTAAACCAAAATATCAAAAAGCACTATTAAAATCATGTGATAAAAAAGAAATAAACTGCATTTGTGAATGTATTCATAACGTTCTACAAGGTAAAGTCTCACTTGAGGAAAAAGGGAAAAAAAACTTGAGAAATATAAAAGTGTACTTCGTAGATTAGTACGTAAAGGCAAAAGTAAATTCAGGAAAAAACTAATAATACAAAAAGGAGGTGCATTTTTACCAATAATATTAGGTTCTATTCTTAGTGGGTTGGTAAGTTCTCTGGTATAAAAATGAAACACGCTAAGAAAATGTTGCTGATTGAACCAACTTTAATAGAAAAATTAAAACAAAAAACACTCATAAAAAATGATAATCCTTTATCAAGATTGGATGCAGATATGGAAAAAAATCTTAAAAAGTAATGTAGAAGATCGCAAAAAGTGGATTTTATATTTACAAACACTACAAAGATACTTACACTTTAGTGAAGAAGAACGTCGTCCATATGAGTTACCACTTATTACGGACACGATTAATAACGGCTTAATTGAAGCTAAAATCTATGATAAAAATAATGGTTTAGATGATAAACATGTAGTTCCTGCAGAGACATCGGACAAGAATGTAAAAGATCAAGAAGCTGACTTTATTCATAAAAAATCATCATACACTACAAATCATATATTAAGCTTAATACCAAAAACGTATGCAAAGAAGGGTGAGTTATTATTAGATTTGGTGTCTGCACGTAAAGATAAACTCCAATGGGATAATGAAGGTACAGTTACGATAGATAATGAAAAACTTCCTGGAAGTAATATTGTAGACTTAGTAAATGATTCGTTAAGACCACTAAAGAAAAGTGATCCAGTAGGCTGGGAAAAATTTGCGAAAGTATTAAAAGATATTAAAGTACCACTAACATATGTTGGGAACTCAAAGAGGTGTGAATTTATAAATAAACTACAATTAAAAGATCTTGGTGGGCACACATCGGGTGAAGACCTTTTCTCGAAACAAACCAGTGGAGAAAAGTATTCAAAAAAAATTAAGAATAAAATTGAGTGGGAGAAATGGACTCCTTACTAGAAATTAATAAAATTTATTACGATCCATCACACCCAGCTGGTTATGGTAGTTTTGATAAATTATCAAAAACCATGAAGGGTAAAATGACTAAAGAAGATGTAAAGAAATGGCTGCAGTCCCAAGAAACGTATACTCTTCATAAACCGGTTCATAGGAAATTCCCTCGAAATAAATATATTTTATCAAATGTAAATGAGTTGTGGCAAGCTGATTTGAGTGATATGAGAACTTATTCGAAATATAATAATGGTTTCAATTATATACTTTGTGTTATTGATGTCTTTAGTAAATATGCTTATATTAGGTCGATGAAGAAGAAAAAAATTCTGAAACGATTAAAAAATGTTTCGAGAGCATATTTAATGAGGCTAATACAACCCCCACACACATACAATCTGACAAGGGTACCGAATTTGTTTCAAAAGATGTACAGCGATATTTTAAAACTAAGAATATAAATTATTATACTACGAATAATCCAGATATTAAAGCGAGTATTGTAGAGAGATTTCAAAGAACACTTAAAACGAAGATGTGGCGTTATTTTACACATAAAAATACCTATAAGTACATTGATATCTTACAAGACTTGGTTTATTCTTATAATCATAGTTTTCATTCTAGTATTAGGATGTGTCCTTGCGATGTTTATTCCAGTAATATTATGACTGTTTGGACTAACTTATATGATAGAAAGAAAACGGTTAAAAAACGTACTAATAGTTCACTTCCGAAATTTCACGTTGGTGACTATGTTAGAATAACCAAGTACAAACATATTTTTCAAAAAGGATATGAATCTAACTGGAGTGATGAAATATTTGTTATATCATCAATTATTGATAGATCTCCATGGATTGTTTACACTCTGAAAGATTTACAAAATGAATCAATAGTAGGAACTTTTTATGAAAGAGAATTACAAAAAGTTTTATACAATCCCACTTTAAATTATAAAATAATTGGTTCTCGATACTTTGGCAGCAGAAAGGAAGTGTTAGTGAAGTGGAAAGGTTATCCAGATAAATTTAATAGTTGGATTTTGGTTTCTAGTTTAAAACAAATATGATTAAAGAAAGTTTTTATTTAACCTTACTTAGTAATAGTTCCATGGAATACTTTCCTGATAACATGACAACAAATTTTTCAACTAAATTACCGAAATCCATTATATTGGAGGGTGAATGGTCTGTTGGAGTTGTTGAATTTCAATATCCATGCACCATGTTTACCGTTCAAGATCATGAAAATATTATTTATATAACAAAAAGGATGATAATGCCAAATGATGAAAAACCTTCGTTAGTATTCTACAAAAAATATATTCCAGCCACAAATTATGATAATATCAATCATATTTTAAAAGCATTAAACAATATCAAAGAAAAAGTTACATTTCATTTCCACGAAATATCAAAGCTTGCATCTGTTACCGTTAGTGATGAAGCAATAACATCAGTTACTTTATCACCTAAGTTATGTATTCAGCTTGGATTTGAACCAAATAGAAATCTTGTTGAAAGAGCTTTTGGAAAGTGTCCTGCTAATTTAAATCTAGGGTTACCATCTCAGCTATTTGTTTATTGTGACATAATCGAACCACAGATAGTTGGAGATATGATGACTCCTTTATTGAGAATCATTCCATTAGATCCTGCAAAGTATATTTATGGAGCAAATAAAATGCATGTTTTTTCACCACCGCACTACTTGCCCGCCATGCGCAGAGAATTTGATACTATTGAATTAAATATAAGATCAAGCACGGGACAAAAAAAACCATTCCAATTTGGAACAGTGTGTGTTAAACTGCATTTTAGAAAAAACATAATGTATTCTCATCGCAATAATACAATGTGTCCATATGAACATTATTACTCACACCAAGCGGGGTCTGGCATTGGAGTGATTTACAAAGGTGCATCGTATCAACGTGTCACGGCATTGGCAGCTTTTTAGGAGGATTGTTCAGATCTATTTTACCATTATTCTCTAGCGGTGCTCGAGCTATTAATAGGTAAAGAAGCATTAAATGCTGGGGTGGGTGTTTTATCAGATATGGTTAGTGCACGACCCATGGAAGATTCAATTAAAACACGGCTTAAAGAAGCTAGTTCTAACTTGAAACGAAAAGCCCACGACAAAATAGACAAAATAAACATGTCTGGTTCAGTGTATATAACTAAAAGAAAACGTTTATCAACTTTCGTTCCACCGCTTACTGCAAAGGTAAAAGCTATTAGGAAATCTGGCATTAAACAGAACAAAATTAAAGATATATTTTCGAATTAATAATGTCTTTTCTACATAGTCATTCTTGCGAATGTATTAAATCAGAGTTGGATTTATTTGCTTTACCATCCACACAAACGAATATAGAACATGGAGTGTGGATTCATTACAAACCCATTTTATCCCTTGGCGATGATGGACCTATAGAATTTCAAATACCAGGAACAGGTGATGACTACATAGATTTATCGCATACTTTGGTACATATCAAAGCTAACATATTAAATCATGATTCAACAAAATTGAGTGCATCAACAATTGTAGCTCCAGTTAATAATTGGCTGCATTCACTCTTTAATCAACTTGATGTTCATTTAAATCAGAAACTTGTTTCACCACCAAACAATACATATGCCTATCGTGCATATATGGAAACTCTGTTAAACTATGGTCCTGCAGCTAAAGAATCTCACCTTACTTGTGGTCTTTGGTATGAAGATACAGCTGGAAAAATGAATGCAACTGATGAGAGTAATGTGGGCTTCTCGAAAAGGCAAGAATTAGCAAGTGAAACTAAAGAAATAGAAATGGTTGGACATCTACATGGAGATTTATTTAATCAAGAAAAGTTTTTAATTAACGGTGTTGAAATGTGCGTAAAATTAATTCGTTCAAGAGAAACTTTTAACTTAATGGCTTCTTCAACTGATTTAAAATTAAAAGTCACCATTACAGATGCAACATTAATAGTTCGCAGAACACGAATCAATCCCAGCGTATTACTTGCACATCAAAAAGTATTAGCATCCACCACTGCCAAGTACCCCATTACTCGAGCTGAAGTTAAAGTTTTAACAATACCTTCAGGGATTCAGGGAAAAACACTTGATAATATTTTTTTGGGACAAGTTCCTAAAAGATGTATAGTTGGATTTGTTAACAACGCGGCATTTAATGGAAGTCTCGCTAAAAATCCATTTAATTTTGAAAACTACGATATTAACACATTTAGTTTATATATTGATGGACAACAAATACCTTCGAAAGTTTTACAACCATCATTCGAGAGTAATATTTTCACTTCAGCCTATCATACATTATTCTCAGGGACAGGTATACATTTCCTTAATGAAGGTAATGGAATATCTAGAGAGCAATATGCTAGAGGATACTGTCTCTTGGCATTCGATTTAACTCCTGATTTATCAGCTAGCTCATCGAGCCATTGGAACCTCATAAAACATGGTAGTGTGAGACTAAAAGTTCGTTTTGAATCCGCTCTTTCTCAAACTATAAACTGCATTGTTTACGCAGAGTTTGATAACGTTATTGAAATAGATAAAAATCGCAATGTTACTGTAGATTATAGTAGCTAAGAATTCATGTAAATAGATTTAAGTCCTACTGTTTGTACTGTAATGATTGACCTAAATAAAACACTATAAATCAATTCCTATATTATAATATAATGAGTAATAAAATAGTGGGTTCCTCTTAAAACTTTAACATTCACATACTATTCACCATACCGCTAACTTCTTGGCATCATGGATACAATAGACATACAGAAGCATTTAAGAAAAATTCATCCATGTCTAGAACATAATGTGTATGCTGCAAACCGCTTGCCAATATATGTTGAGGCTCCATCCTACTTGATAAGCAATTTAGACTCCGATTATAAGCCAGGGTCTCATTGGATAGCAATACATATAGATGAGAACGGTATTGGCCAGTATTTTGATTCATATGGGCGCTCACCTACAGGATACCATAGATTGTTTTTACAACGGAATTCCAGGAGATGGGATTTCAATACATGTATATTACAAAATGTTTTTACATCAGTTTGCGGCGAGTACTGTCTAATGTATTTATACTATAAGTTTATTGGCAAAACGATGAAAGATTTTACAGAATTATTTAGCAGTTACAATTTGTACAATGATACATTATTGTCAGACTTGTTTAAGTCATCTTTTCACAAATAAAGAATTAGTTGAGAGAGCAAATAAAAGTTTGTTGTCATTTCTTGTTTACCTGAAAGTCATTAGCATGTATCCATTAGTGATGACCGTAATTAAGATCAACAGAATTCGGTATCGGTTATTATTGGCATGTGATTAAAGGTGATTTGGTAATGAATGAATGATAATAATTGCAAAAGCTATCTTTTGATTGAGTAGAGATATCACAAAACCGATGACGGCAATCGATCGGGCGTGGTCGAAAACCCCCATTTTGACACCAAACTTTTTTTTTTTTTTTTTTTTTTTTTTTTTTTTTTTTTTTTTTTTTTTTTTTTTTTTTTTTTTTTTTTTTTTTTTTTTTTATTCTCAGGGTGAGTGGACGAATATCTCGTGATGGATTAGAGTTCGAACAACAGTATCCAGCTCTGTTACCGAATAATTATCTATTTACAATACAACTAGACGAGTTCATCCAGCGAAAATATCGTTTCTCCTCTAGTTGTGTCCTTTCCTCATGGAAGCATAACAACTAGTACTTTTCACATTTCCTTTTTTTAATCGTAATATTAGCTTTCTTTATCTAAAATCAACAAAATCCCGTAGGTATTTTGGTGGGCGGTATGTATCGTTATTATAACATACAACTTTAACGTTCAGATCCCGGCTTATTAGCAGTATCTAGACGCCAACTTTTGGTTGTCATGAACGTCACTGTTGATTCAAAACACAACCGTTTTAACTATCAACTGCGACACACGTCTACCAAATATCGTCCCGAACATAATCATAACCAATTAATCATCATCATATTATGTGTGAGGGTTTGTGTGTATTCATCACCATCATCATCGTGCATGTATTCGCACGTTCATCGCAACAAAATCATCATATTGGAAGTTCAGCGGCCAGCCTGATCAAGGTACGTGCATTATATCTTTGCTGCGATTAGCTGGATCTAAACAGATCAGTCTCGTAATGCCCGTTCAGGAAGTCCCCAGAGTAGCAGAAAGCCACCACTGCTATTTCGGCGGTGCGTGTGCTACAGAAAATAAGGAATTCGAAGAGCTCGTGGATTTGGTGACCGCCCATTTGGAACCCAAGCGATCGGAGATTGCAGAGAGACGCCTTCCGTCAACGGCGGCAAGCAGAAGGCGAATCGATCAACATGTTTTAACAAAATCTTAAACACCTCGACGTACATTGTAATTTTGGCACAACCCTTGAAGTTAATATTCGAGACCAATTTGCGTTTGGGTTGCAGTGTGAGAACATTCGATCGCGGCTGTTTGCAGAACCGTCATTGGACTACAAGAGAGCAGTGGAGTTTAGCTCGCGCTGGAGACGACTGAGCGGCACGCGGTCGAGGCCGCGACCGCCGGCTGCGCCTGACCAGAACTCGGGCAGGGCGAGCACACGGCTGGACTACAACGGGTGGAGCCGAGCTCACCCGTCGATAGGCACCGGCGCGGCAGTATCTGCTAGCGCTGCGGTAAGGGACCGCACGGGCCAAACAAGTACAAGTTCATAAAGTATAGTTGTGATAATTGTTTAGTGCAAGGCCACTTCCCAGTGATGTGCTCTAAAATAAAAAAGGATTCCGACAAGCACAGGTACCAAAACTTTATAAATGAATCCGATTTAGATAACGATTCGAGCGATATGCTGGGACAAGTGTAAAAATTATACTAAAGATGCTCCTTTTACAATATTGTTATTATTAGAAAATAAGGACTTTTCGTTTGGAGTTGACACGGGCAGCAAAATATCGGCCGTAAATAAATCATTCTACGATAAGTATTTTTCAGAGTTACGTATAATACGCGAAAACAATAAGTTTCCTTCGTATACCGTTAAGCTTCACGTACGCTCACTGACGCATCGGTTCAGTCAGGTTGATAAAGAAGCACTCGCAATAGTATACGGAGTGGCACGCCATCATTAATATGTGTATGGGCGTTGTTTCACTCTAAAACCAGATTACCAAGCTCTGTTATATTTTTGGAGATGTATCCCACTAACTGCGGCGAGTCGACTGCAAAGAGTACGAAGTTAGACTTTCCGCCTACAATTTTGACATTAAGTTTATCCCTACAGACCGCAATAGTAATACGGATGCTTTATCTCGACTTCCCATTAAAAAGTGAAATATTTCTTATTCAAAGGATAATGCGGCATATTTACATTTCGCTGAAGACACGTTTCCTTTAAGTCATAAATATGTGGCAAAAGAAACCAAGAAAGATGTAATTTTGTGCAAAATATTTGGATAAATTATGAGTGGGTTGACCAGATGATGTGAAAGTCGAGAACGAAAAACCATTTTTTCATAGAAAAGAAAACCTACACATTGTCCACGACTGTATCGTTTGGGGCTACAAGGTAATTATACCTACTTCTTTTCATTCACATATTTTAGAAGAGTTGCACTCAGGCCATCAAAGTATAGTACGTATGAAACAAATTGCCCGTGCAACGTGTGGTGGCCTAACATCGATAAAACTATTGTGTTACGTGTTAGGAATTCTGCACCTTGTGCCTAAATACAAGACGCACCAGCCCCGAGTCACGCCAGTTCCTAACACGAGGCCCACAGAGCCATGGAGTAGACTTCATATTGATTTTTTACAATATAATAGTATATATTATTTCCTCATTATCGATATCCATTCCAAATGGATTGAAGTGCTTACTATGAATACTGGAACTTCAGCAACATTAGTTATTTAAAAACTCAGAGGATATTTTGCCAGATTTTGGCATCCTAAACCCATCGTAAGTGATGGCAGGCCACCATTCACTTCAAAAGAGTTTGAATTATTCTTTCAGCGAAATGGAGATAAACATATTGTCACAGCTTCATACCATGCGGTTAGCAATGGTGGAGCTGAAAACGCCGTGAAAAGAATTAAGAAGACAATTAAAAAGCAGTGCTAGGTGAAAATATTGAATAAGCACTATGTAAATTTCTTATTCAATATCCATGCACATGCAACCACACAAAAAGCACCGGCTTTGGCTATGTTTGGTCGAACGCTACCGGAAACCCGGCGGGGAGAACTGTTGTAACCCCAAGTTATACCGCCCTATCAGCCTACTACCTGTGCTGGGGAAGCTCCTGGAAGAGCTCTTCGTCCGACGTTTGACATCTGCTACCAAAACTCAGCGTGCGCCAATATGGGTTTATGCCCCAACGCGGGACAGAGGATTCGCTATATGACTTAGTGACATACATCAGGACTCGTGTGGTGGCCAAGGAGGTCGTAGCTCTGGTGTCACTGGACAGAGAAGGAGCCTTTGACCACGCTTGATGGCCTGGCTTGCAAGTCCCTTGTACGGTATAGTCTCTTCATACCTGGAAGACCGGAGGGTCGAGCTCAGTTACGCCGGTATAAAGGTGACCAGTACCCCCCACCCAGAGCAATGCAAGGGCGAAGCGTACGAGAGCTTAGAAGCCCCCTTGGAACAGGGCGGCTTCGAAATCTTCATCGACGGCTCCAAAGTCGACGGTAAAGTAGGAGCCACTTTAACATGGTGGAAGGAGGGGCGGGAATTCAAGTTCTCCATGTTTCGCCTAGAGCCCTTCTGACATTATTATTTTATTATCTTTATTATTATCAATTTACATATTATTATTATTTTATTCTTATAATTGACCATGATTATTAGTATTAAGAACTTTATAATGTTTTGACGTTTTAAGTGTATGTTTTGTCATTGTTAAATGTTTAGTTAAGTAATGCATGTAATAGACAGTAAGTAAAATAACAGAGGGCAAAAGAACGTGCCATAAAATATTTCAATAAAGAGCACATAACGAATTAATGAAGCAAAAGAAATAATAAGAAAAGAGCACACATAATTGAAAAACTTATTGGAATAACAAGGTCATGCCAGGGGAGATGCTGGACACAAAAATAAACAAGAAAGTATATTATTTTCTATATTTTATCAACTACCACTCTGAATGGGGACTTTTCTAAATAAAAATAGTCGATAATAATTAAGGCGCACGCATCCCCAGACACAATTAAAAATCGATTGCGTTTCAATTTCGCGATTCAAGAGATCAATTGATTGTGCTGTGAGTGGATGTCAAAAAAATTAAAGTTGGATAGAATCACTTTTGCAGAGATTACAAAGTAAGTTTGCAAGTTGGGATTGTACCAAATAAGCCGAAAAAAAAGGTTGGTTTCATAATAAAAGCTATTGAAAGCGGCATTTCTGTTCTAAATCCGGACTGCAGAGGTAAGCACCAGAATCGACCTCACAAAATGGATGAAGACATTATGAACAGTGTTATTCCACATACATCGAGCTTCCGCGACGAATAATCCCATTCTTCTCGTACTAAAAACCATCAACTATATAGCCAGGATAGTGTTAGAGATACATGATAATGCAAAATAACGCACTAATACGTATTTTAAAAGAGAAGTTCCAAAACAAAATATTTACAATGACATTCGATGAGTGGATCTCTACTCAAAATCAAAGATATATCAACATAAATATCCACAGTATAGATCTCGAACCAGCTAATTACAAAAATTGCGTCTGGTAGGAATAAAAGGTTCAATGCCAGCAGATGTAGTAACACAATTAATACAACAACATTTGAGCAACTTTGGATTTAGCCTTGATGACATATTTCTTTTCACAACAAACGAAGCCAGCGTAATGGTTAAAATGGGCAAAAATTTTGACGGTCGCCATCAATTGTGTGTTGCCCACGGCGTACAACTTGCGGTGCTTCGTGTGCTATATGAGTCACAAAACCAGTCAACTCCCAACCCAGAGCAAGAAGATAAAGAACTACATTACGATTCTGACGAAAATTATGGAGGATTTGATATCGAAGTACCCAAGGATTCCAGAATCCGAATTTCTGTACAAAAAGAAATTTCTGAAGAAGATTCTGTACGAACCGATCTTGTCATTGCTCTAAACCGGTCTCCTGACCACATACCGTTATGGGGTTCGGGGAATTTGTTTGAACCAATGCCAAGAAAACAGGTGTGTGTGTTTACGAGCCAAAAATTGTCCCTACTCTTCAGAATACCTCATTCGAAAAGCGTGACGGCTTGAGTATTCTAGGGATGGATATCCACTGCGATCTTAATCTTAGGGAACACATCGGAAGTGTTATCGCCACAACATCTACAAGACTCGATATCCCGAGCAAAGTGCGACGGCTTTTCACACCCGGTCAGTTGTCGCACCCTTCTTTACAAGTTTGGCCGTGTATGGATAACTGTTCGCATCTCTGGGACGGATCGGCACAATACCTTCGATGCCCTGGATAGATTGTAGCGACGCGCCGTCCGCATTGTCAATGATACAGAAGTCACTAGGACCTTAGAATCGCTTCAGCTAAGAAGGTACATTGCCACGCTGAGCGTTTTTAATCGTATATATCATGGTGAGTGTTTTGAAGAGCTATACAACCTTATCCCTCCAACTCCCTTCCTTAACAGAACCACGCGGGCCACAGACACACGGTAGAATCCATCTCGGGACGCATAAAAAAGTTTACGAATTACTATCTTTGCCGCACCGTCACAAATATGGAATAAACTCCCCGCTAACGTGCTCCCCCCTTCCTACGACATGGGGTCTTTCAAAAGAGGCGTGAAGAGGCGCCTTATCAGGCTGGTGGAACGACGACGACCGCCGGTGGTATCTGTCAGCGACGGTCGCTGATGTTTTTGGGACTGTAATGTACTGTACTGTCACTTTACCGAGCATCGACAAAAAAAAGCATTAGGGATTTATTATTTTCAAAGTTTTTGATGAGGTTTTGGTTTGTCATATAGTAGTACTCGCTTGTTATCAACTAACTTGCCGTATTTGACACTATTAACTAACTTTAACATAACCTTTTAAACAAAAACACCGTTTAAAATATAAATTATTATTGAAAATACAATCTGGTTACAAAAAAAAATCATATAAAACTTAGTATAAACAATAATGAACTCTTGAGATATCAGAGCGCTTTCCAACTGAAACGAACAAGCAAAACAAATTAATTGTAAATCGTTAACTATATGTTAAATGTAATGAACGAATGAATGAATGAATGAATCTCGTAGCCCCGGACACGTCACGCATCGGACCTGTAGTCACTGACCTCCACAACCAAACCGAACCAACCAAATCACAACTGCACATACTAAACTTAATGCACTTATTACTTAATAATCATCATTAAGTAATAAATAAAAAGCATAAGATTAATTAATTAACTGCCTCGGTAGCGCAGTTGTATTACGGTGCGACTGCCGTTCTGAGGTCTCGGGTTCGATCCCCGGGTCGGGTCAAGTGATATTGGGTTTTTTTCTACTCAGTATCATCCCGGAGTTTGGAATTTGTGCCCGATATGGCGACAGGCTCGCCCCCTGTCACATCTGGGACGGAACTAAGCTCGGCGGAATGTGAGTAGTGTAGTTCGCTACATCGCCTCTGCCTAACCCTTCGGGGATAACAGGCGTGAGCTTATGTATGTATGTATAAGATTAATTAGCACGACGACCTTAGTAGCAATTAAACCCTGACTCTGATTATATTCTGGGAGTTCAGGATATTTTAATAGCTTGGGGGAGTGGGGTTCGGAATGGTAATTACTATGGAAGCCATATTTATCTATGTTTTACCTAATCATGGGGGGGGGGGGAACTTTCATTACTATCACCTTTAGGTTAGGTGGGGGTCCTCCATTAAATGACCAGAATTTTGTTTATTTCATACTTGATCGAACCTCGAACCTATGACTGTCAGCAAAGGATCTATTCAATGAGATAATGCAGGAGCTTTTGTAATGGAACCATTATAGAGTTATTAACTTTTGAATGCAAGGCGGTTCAGATTCCTGCAACTCCTCGGTGGACCTGTAGAAGCACTTGGTGCGCGGGAACCCGACCAGCTCGGCCAGCAAGTTGATATCCTTGTACGAAGGTCGAGCTCTTATCAACTGAAAAAATTCAAATGTACTAAAATTACAATAAGATATATAATATAATTCAAGTATCCGTTTGTGACATCGAGATAACAACTTTTTACTAAATGCGTAAATATGTTATTTATATATAAAAACACAACTTTTCAAATTTTTGACTGTCCTTTTGTTTGATTAAACTCAGGCTGGATCAATTTTGACGGGATTTTTTTCTGGGAGATGGCTGGTGTTATGTGAGGCGTAACTTATGCTCCCGTTATTTTTATAAAATAACTAGTGTTCCACAGAAAAAAAAAAAAAAAAAACTCATAGAATTGTAAATAAAATTCGATTCAATGGGCATTTTTGAAATGGCATGGGGTGAAAAAATGGAGACCAGCGGTTTTACTTAAAAATCCTTTACTGTAAGATCTAATGTCTACATTAAAAGCAAACTCAGTACATACAAGCACATTTTTATTATCTTATCAGTAAAGTAGTTTTTTTAAACACAAAACGATTGAGTTGATTTGTAATCTTTCACATTGTATCTGATAAACTTCATAGCCTTTTCCATAGATATTACTCAACACAGCAAAATCATGTAAATAGGTTCCGTTATTCTAAAGTCAACTAACAGACAAATTACTTTGCATATTCCGTTTCATTCCTAAAAACAATTGTGTTAAAGGCTCGTCCAGGTATTACGTAGTCACCAATGGGGTGTGGGTCGGGGGGGGGGGGGGGGGGGTCTGAATGATGATTACTTAACCAATATTTACGTATCAATTTTTCTGCTAGTGTAATAATATTACTGATAGGAGATGGGGGGAGGGGGGGGGGGGGGGGGGGGGGATACTGGAACAGGCTCATGATAAGTGAATGCTAAAGAGTATAACGGTAGAGTACCTCGGTGGCGACTTGTGTCCTGTCCTCAATCGGTGGAATGTTCCAGAAGACGATGCCGACGACGACCTCGTCGCGCAGGTAGAACAGGATGCCGCGCTTGTATCTCTTCTGATACTCCGCGCTCCTTCAACAAACAATCATTGTAATACTACCTCCGCTCCGCGGCACCGCTCGCGCATAAATAATTTCTATTCTTCAGAATGATTCACAGTGTTATATATCTATTGAATAGTCAATAATTTACTCAGATTTATTTTTAAATTTAATTCACTATTATCCTTAAAACTTGTTATCACATATCACGAACTCTAATAAAATAATCTAAACAGAGAATTCATTTCATATTAAAAGATAACGAATAGAAGTTTGATCAGAGAATACATCTATCATTTAAAAAGGAACTTTCGAGTTATGAACACACAAAGAAACATACAAACAAGCAGACAAACAACACAAATATTTTTTTTTCCCCATAGAGAATAGATTAAAAATACTCACTTTTTATAACAAGGTTTATCAGAGATCGCGTTTTCGACTACTTTCGGATTTCCTGGGTCCTCCTCGAGGCCGCACTGCTTGAACAGCCCAACAGTGGGCAAACACGCGCCGACCTCACCGACCACCTTAACGTTGTTCATTTTATATTAGATAAGCGTCATTTACTATGAGATCTTTTTTACTATGAGATTTACTATGAGACTATCATTAACTTTGAGAACATTCTCGACTGATGTTAAGTGACAATGTGATCCAGAATGGTTAACACACCTATCGGTGCTCGGTAACAAGGTTTCAAACTCAGGAATGGTAGCTTACATTTTAGCTGATCCCACTTCTGAATAATAATTTCTAACAGTTTTATTTCACACTTCATTCAGTTTATCTCTATGGGGTACGCGCAGACGAACCTCCATTTCCAGCTGGTCTCCGAGGGTCAGCGCGTAGTGCGGCTCCATGTTGCAGGGTATCCAGTAGCCGGTCATGTTGGCGCCGGCGACGCAGCCCTGCTCCTCCGCGGCCCCGTGGTGCTCCATGCGCACCCGCTGCTCGCGCCACTGCGAGTACAGGCTCGCCGCGTCTCCCGCCTGACCGTCACCGACAACTCTCACAGAGTTCACCACCACCACTCATTTTTTTGTATGTTATATATTGGAGTAGTGTAACACAATTGACAACCTAATATAAGATCTGTCTGTCTAATTATTTTAAATAACTGTGGTACGGCGCGCGGGCTAATGGACTGTAATCCTAAGATGGCGGTGTCCCTACGTAATCGAGTTCGTTGAGGAAAAATACAATGCACAGTGCCTGGGGTTGATGTCCTTTCTCCCAGCGTCGACGTGGCGATGAGGGCGAGGGTCCGGGCAATACCAAGACGAGAGAGACTTCTTCAGCCTGTGTTATATTTCGCGAGTGCGGTGCGCGTGCGACGCGTAAGGCGTTTTATGCTTGACTAACTCTTGCGGTTTGAAGAAAGGGGTAAGAGGAAAAGAGGGGTAGGGTTGCCGTGTCGAGCCAGTCAAATTTCGACCAAACTCGAAGCACAATAACATTCCATTTTCCCCAGCGAACTCGATATTAAATTACAATTTAATAAATTAAACTGGCGTAACCAAACTGTTCTGTCTATTTCTGTCTCTTCTCCCTTCGTATATGTCTCCTCTTAATTTATTCATATTTTTGTAATTATCAACTTTAAAAATTCAACCACTAAATGTAAGACGTGTCTGTCGACTAATAAATGTATTAGAATAAGAAGGTGACTAAGTAAAGGGGCAAAAGAACAAGCCTAAGAACAAACAAACAAACAAAAGAACTAATAAACAAATTGCACAAAAAAGAACACACGAGAAAAAATCAAAAACAAATGAATAAAGAAAAAATAAATTAAATTAACAAGTAGTAAAAAGATCTCTAGTCATGCTAGAAGACGGCAGGGACCCAAACAAAAAAAAAATACAATTGATCGCGACCACAGTACATTTGTGAAAAACTCTTCATTGAATGTCAAGTGCAGTTATCCCTATATAAACCTAGACAAGAGTTACCTCGGTAGGTATGAAATATACCACGTATAAATGTGTCCTCGCTTGCAGTTCCGTGTTGACGAGGAACCCCCCGTTCACGTGATCCTGCTCCAGGAATGAGACCTCAGCCAGCTCCGTGCGTGGTTCTGCGCCAATGGCGACCAGCACCTGAGTTTATTCTCACAGTGATCGTTTGCTAACCCATATTCAGGTTAAATTCGTTGTAGCTGAATAGTGAAATATGATCCAGTGTTTGTCTGAATTTCAAACCGCGGAGTATAGAAAATAAATTTGACGTTGACGTTTAAAAAGTTGAGGTAACCTGAAGCCCTCGGTAAATTCAAGTGTATTACGACAATATAGATTGATAGTACTAATTAGTGAACGTTTCAAACTGCCAATATGTCGTGGATTAAAATGTTGATTGACCCATATTCAAAATGGATTCAAATAAAGAGACTTTTGTTCAGCAGTGGGGTAATTATATAATAGTATTATTTATTTATTTACATTAAAAAATCACAGTTCGTATAAAATAGACATATCAGTTAAACCGAAACCGAAAAAATAAAGAGTTAAAAATGAATTTATCACTATTTAAATACTAATTATAAGACTATATTTACATGTGTGTGTATGTGTGTGTGCGTGTGTATGTAATGTGTATACGTATGTTTGTCGATATGTGGTTACGCCATCTATAGGCGGTTTGTGAAGGTTTGCTGGTGATTTGCTGTGCCGTTGAGTGGTGGCGCTGTAGTACCTGAGCTGGACTACTGCGCCGACCCGACGGTCGAGTCATTAGTGAGCCGTGACAGTTAAATTGTGTACTTGAATTCGAACACCTCCGCTACATATATTGTGTATACTGCAAACCCGCGCTATTGCAGCTGCACGCTATTTTAATAGTTATATATACGCTTTACGTGAAAGTGAGTTCGAGAAACCGTCCTGGACACTATACGCTGGCTGGCAGAGGGAACGGTTGCCGCCACCATCGGTGAGTAGATTACTGCAACTCCTTTCACAACCGCATCGCTTAGGCTAGATTGCCCCCCAAAACCGCTCCTAGGGCTATTTACACGCCCTAGGATCTCCCATACAATATGTTTATGTAAGGATATATGGTTGTAGATAAATTTTATGTTATTTGTTTACTAGAGAGATTTACATTTGGTTTCTAAAACTGTTATAGATATATTTTTGTTATAAATTTTTGTAATATTGTTATGCAATTCGATATATGTATTTTATTAACTATGTTAACCAAATAAATTAAAAAAAAGGTTGAAATTAAATAGATCTGATGCAGATCAATGAATTATTTATTATAATACGCAGAATTCTACTCGTCAAGTTATTGAACCTATAGTTTGTTCGATGCTTGGGAATATGAAATAGTTGTGTGTAGAGTGCGTGTGCTTAGCGCATGTCCAGTCCGCCCGAGCATACTTCATATAATAGTAACATGTGTCGCAGGATTCGCCCATCACGTACTGATAGTAGCTTATGCTTTTGACAAGCTATCCTCTAATAGTAATTTTCAAAGGAAACTTAAGAATTTTAAAAACTTAATCTGCAAGCGCTCAATAGCATGTTAATACGTGACATATTGAGGATTCCATACTGTGCTGCAGTATTCTAGTAAGCAAAGTATAATATTTTAGACATGCTATATAACATCGTATATGAATCATCAGGGTACCAACGGTAACACAGTTTTCTGGTGCGAACTGATACCTGGTAAGAGGTTTTTACCCAATATTATTTGTAAGCCAAACTTATGGCAATGACTCACATAATCAGCGATCAGCGATGTCCCGTCCGAGAGCGTCAGCTCCAACCGTCCGTCTGGCGTCTCGAACGCGTCATAAACTTGCGCTGATGGATATAAACCACAATTACCACGCTGGGAGCATATTCTTGGAGTATAGAACGTGTTCCGACCTGCAACTGGCTCCTGTACCCGCCACCGGCGTTATACAGTGACACTCTTATGTACTAACAGTACATGCGTTCTGAAGGTAACCCTATTTTTTACAGGCCGAACGAGTTTACCGAAATTCGTATAATTTTAGTGCCCTTGCAACCATCTTTGGCTAAGCTTCAGCGGGTGGAATTAAGTAGTTTCTTGTATATTAATTATTGCATGGGAAAGAGGCTCGAATGTGATACGCTCAGTACAATTGAGAATTTGATATGGACGGACGAAATTATTGACACAATACTTATAAAAACATTTGAAATATCTACTTTAAAATGATGAATTTCAAACTTCGACTTCGGACCGGTAACTTCATAGTCACGGTAAGAACTTTTTCTCATGTAGCTCCAGAAAGATTTGAAAATAAAATATTCAATAAAAGCTTATTTAATTCTTATTTCATTTTATTTTTCGTATTATTGTTTTCAGTGAACCCTTTTATTTGGTGCCGATATTATCATCAGTTGATAAAGACAACTGTTTTAAAATTCCATTGCAAGATTTCGCCCGTACTAAAACGGACATCTCTTATAGATTTCTTTCAAATATTATCTGCACTTTTACAAACAAAATACATCATACAAATCTTTTATGAATAAAGGGTTCTATAATTTTGAATACGTTTTCAAGGAATTTGAACTATAAAAGGGTATATTATGATAAAGATTGATTTAGAGTAAACAGACTAACTCTTGGGCATGAGGGTGACGCCCTCACACTTGATCTTCTCGGCGGCCCACTCGCCGAGGTACTCCGGCAAGACGTTCGACATTATGCCCTTGTCTTTAAACACGTGTATTAATTCAATAGGGTCCACGTCTTCACCCCGTTCCACCATCTTGTCTACAAGGTTAACGTTTTCAACAATATATATCCACTTTATATCTCTCTATGTCTCCTTATGTTGGTCTCTGAACATAAGTTTTTGTTAAAGTTCAAAGTTGAACCCTAACTTTGTTTTATTTTCCTGGTCTTCAATGCTCGAACAAAATAGCGGATTTTTGTTAAAGTGTTCCAGGGAAGATCCCATAATTAAAGTTTCATGTTATTATTTTCGAAGCACTAACTTAGGCACAATAAAATATAAACAAAATTACATAATATATAGTCAAATAGTGCAAATTGATAAATTGCAAATAATTAATACTATATGGCAGACCAAAATCGTGGCATAAACTAATCCTGAAATACTTATTGTTTGTTTTAATTTATTATGGGCCTGAATAAATATTATTAAGGCCGCCTAACACTGCTATACAAAGTGGCAGCCTTTTGTTAAGTGTTGAACGGAGTTATAGAGGGAGATCTCAAAAATTATAATCTAATTTTATCACGTAAACGCCACCGAAATTTCGAAAATGGTGTCATATACTGCAAGCGAATGAATTCCAAACAATAACTACTACATGGCAGATTAAAATCGCTGTAAAAAGTGTTAGTTCGGTTAATGATACCAGATACGAACTCATTTTCCCCAAGTGCCAAGCGAGTTCGCAACCGAGACAGCCGCCCCCGACGACGACGACGCGCTTCGCCCCCTTCACCTTGCGGTAAGCGATCTCCAAGTCGCGTACCGTACGTATCGTGGTGACCCTCTCCCGTACGGGTTTCGGGGCCGATTTCAATATGCTCAAGGTCTTAGCTTTCGATCCTACGCGAGTCGGAGAGAGAGAGAGATTGAAAGTCAATATCGAACTAACTTGCTTCAGTACATTTGTTGTGCTACATTATACTGATAAAGAAGCTGGAGGATACCATCTCCGTAACTCGTGGTGACCAGAGTTTAATAACTTTTTATGAATATGTACTTTAAGTGGAAGCGATTTTATATCGTTTTATGTAGGACACAGCCTTTATGTTTCTAGGTTTAGGTGTAACTTGAAACCAGCGTTATCGAATATAGTTTTAGTAAGTACGTACTAAGTGAATGTTAGTAAAACGAAGGTAATGCTATAAAAGAGAAGAAAGTATGACAGATTGCGTAATTTCGATCGAAGGAGAAAGAGTGGAACAAGTGAAAGAGTTTGTGTACTTGGGATCAAAGGTTACGAGAGATGGAAAGTGTGACGATGATATTGAGCGAAGAGTTTTGTTAGGGAATAGAGTGAATGGGGCCCTGCGTAACTTCATGTGCATCGAGGAGTCCTGGTTCCTACACTTAGGTATGGTAGTGAATGCTGGGTTTGCCAGAAGAAGCATGAGCTGGAGTGAAGACGATTGACAAAGTCAGGAATAGTATGATAAGGGAACGCTGTGGTGTGGTAGAGGATGTGCTGACCGAAATAGAGAAAGGTATGCTTAGTTGGTTTGGGCATGTAGAGAGGATTAGCGAAACGAATTTATAAGGCGAGGGTGAATGGGCAAGTCGGTAAGGGTCGACCCAGACCAACGTATCTAGACCAAATCAATCATGTGTTAAATAAAGGCCAGGTATAAAGTACTCATAACCGACGAGCATGTATGAAAGCGCTCATGAAAGTAGAGGAAGCGAAAGAGGTATGTCAAGATCGTAGCAAGTGGAAGGACTTAAACTCTGCCTACCCCCACGGGAGAAAGGCTCGATGATATGTATGTACGTACTCAACCGGTGACTTTTGAACATTAATTGCAGTTATAATATGTTCCATCTTTCGAGTATTGGAGAATAGTTTTAAATATCTGGTAATTATTTATAAACAAATGTATCGTGTTTCGCCCCAAGTCAGGGGGTACTAAAGAACTTCGTATTAACATCGGCAAACTAATAAGGGGCCGCGCAAGTAGCAAAGTTCTTGGGGATACTTGTAAAGTGAATACGTGAATATGAGTACGCCTATGTAGTTTTGGAAGCGGAAACATTACCGGGGGCCAGCAGACACCTCTCATAGTATATGGGCTGTTCCCCGCACATTGTCTTGACGTAGACGACGTGCTCGTCCGCGTCCACTCTGTGCACGCACCAGCCGGTCGCGACCGACACGGCCGGCCCGCTCTTCTTGCGATAGAATTGCACGGGATCCATGAACTTATCACATCCCGACAGATACATGCTGTGTGTTAAATACACTTTCACACTAACAGGAACGACACGACGATTCCATATTATTTGTCAATAATATGGCAGTTAATTAGTATATATAACAACAGAGTTATGGCTAGTCTCAGTATCGATTTTTCACATTTTAGAGGAAATAATGAAAATCTATTTTTGTTCGAATAAATTAAAAACGTTTAAAGTGTTTGATTGGTATTGTTAAGACAAGCCGAGTTCTCGTAATTCCCACAAAAATGTAATATTAATATAGAGCTTGTAAGAAAAACGCTTAAAGTATGACTTCACATCACAGTAAGCGCTTGGGGTAACGTTAATGTTGAAATTAATTAATTCAATACGCCATCTATCTTCAATTATGTGAACTATTAAACGGCTCACACTTCTCATAATTATTGACATTTATATAAAATTAATCTGTATTCAGTAACCGTTTTTACTGTTGCTAATAAGTTCCTTATTTATTTTTAATTTTGTCAATTGTCAGCCTTATTTACAATGAATTAAATATTTAAAAAAATTGTGAGCCGTCACGGGACGCCCGGCAGATGTGAAACATCGACATTATTTTGTATCAGTAATATGCAGAAAAGAACAGATTGTGATAGGAACTAAATACGTCATAATGATAAAATAAAATATTACGATTTTTTTTCCAGATAACGATGACTATTTTATTGAATAAACATTTATTTTCATTCAATACAAAAATGTACGAATTTATTTCAAATCGTGACTACTTAATTCGTTTAATCAGTGACTTCGGTAACAGTTATATTCGATGTTGCCTCCGAGAACGGAATTACTGTGACAATTGGTCGATGGTAACTGAAGTATGTTACAAAAGTATTGGATATAACATTATCAAAATATCTAATAAATACAGCATCTAGTGTTGTTCCGTATCCGGTGGTAGGTTCTCTTGGATTGTTATTAATTTGCAATGGAAATTCTTCTTAGAGAAACATAATTAATGGCGCTGATTCATCTTTCGCAAAATTTACATTGAAATCTCCAGCTAAAATCAATGGTAGTTTGTCTTAATTGGTTTTGAAAGTTATTGAACCTCTGTGACTGTACGGAAATAATCTCTCGTGTAAAAATGAAATGATGTCATTTATTTTTTTATTAAGAGAAATGTACACACTACTGCATATAGTCTGTGTATATATACCGTCATATATAGCGTGACGACGCGTCGCCACGGCATGCGTCGCCACGCCAGAAATCGGTTTTACGTGCGGCTATAGATGTTTCACATCAATAAACAATAAAAAATAGTCATTCATCATCGATATTTCCAATAAGTCCAGATAAGAGTCCATTATGTTTTATTAACTATCCATTTAATATCAGTTAAATTGCTACGTCATATCGATAAAAAAACCACTGAGAGATACGAATTATTTTATGTACGTAACGTACGTAATAACGTAACATAAAGCTCTTTTTTTTATTCTATTAATAGGCAACCCCACAATCTAATTAATAATATAAGAAAAGATGGCAATCCATTAAATTTAGCAAAACTGGATCTCAAGTGTAACCGCTCAGATTTTCAATTTACAGTTAATAAATAGCTAATCGATTATTAAAAAAAGACCACCTTCAATATATTATGTTACTTTTTACCTTTAACAAAACCTCAATTTTAGATTACCGTTCTGGCTGATCGGGACTCGACTAATTATTATGTACAGTATCTGTCTGTCTAGTTCATAACAAGAGGCAATGCGTCTGATGGAAACAACGCGGAGTATATATAAATGCATGTCACGTACGTATGACGTCGGCCATCTTCGATGTAATTGAGTGTATTGATATCAGGCGGATCCGGGTTCCACCACATATGCTTAGACAGAGGAGGTCTGATGTAAGGCAGTACATCCTCTTTCGTGATGAAAAATACCTGGAGATATCACTTCTGAAGCTAAAAACTCTGTATTTGAGTAAACTGAATTTAGGAGTGAAGCTATTTTATATACTTTTTAGCCACGAATCGATTTATATTCTCAAATTGATGTATTAATCGATTTAGTTTTAGCTAATTTTAAGCGAATTCAGGTAAAACTGCACCACGTTATCTTCCAATACATAGTTTTCATTAGGATGGCGGGTGGTCCCAACCATTAATGAACAAACCGACAAAGTGACATAATAAGACCAACTAAATACCTAGCGGCTTTAGCCAATAGATTCACATCTATCATTTTCGGATTGTACTTTATTTAACACTAGTGACCCGCCCCGACTTTGCACGAAATCACTAATTCCCTAAACAAAAATTAACTGACCTACGTTACTCATTGATAATGTAGATTTCTACATATGAAAAAGATAAATAATTAAAAATCGTTTAAGTAATTTTCGAGTTTATCCATGACGAATACAAAATCAGTTTTACTTTTTTCTATATTATAGGTCATTATTTTAAGATCAAATTCAAAAAAATAATTTCTCAAGTCACTAAACAATACCACTGTAGCTTTCACCCGTAATCCGTTATCGAGTATTGAATGAATATTTGGAAGTGTTGTCGATATTGTAAGCTATACGAGTGAGGATGTAGATTACCTTCGCTTTGTTGTCGTGTTCCATGATGGCTCTGTAAGCGGCCCAGGCGGCCGCTCCCGCGCCTACTATCAAGTACTGTACACACGCTGGCAAATCTTTCTCGCTGTGCGGATACCTCGTCTTACGCCGAGGTTGCCCTAAAACCCGATTTTTTTTAAACTAGCTAATATTTGATTATCTTCTATCAAATACACGGGGAATTAAAGTCAATGTTATGTACAGTTTAAACCTATAGAATTCTTAACAACTAAAGCTTCGTGACCGCGAATGATTTAAAGAATTCAAAACAAAGAAAGCGAATAGGAAAACTGAATGAACACCTTGATAAAAGGCATTTATCAAAATATGAAACTTTATTTTTTTTTAGTCCCCCGCCTGTTTCCAACCTTTTTATTGCGTTTGTTTATTATGATCTTTTTGGTTTTTCTTTTTTTTTTGTTGCGTGTTCTTTTGCATTATTATTTTTTCTTTTGTATTGCTTTTCTTTATTTACTCATTGTTTGTTTATTTTGTTTAGTTTGTGTATTAAACTTTATTTTGATATGAGCAAAACACAAAACATCCTTTATTTGTATAATGACAAATTAAGTCTCTTCTGCCAATTATGTCTGAGCTGCGGGGCAAAATATTTTGAGTTGCGACAAAAATGAAAGAAATAGATTCTTTGTAACTAAATACTCCAGATCAAAAGCGATCTTAGGCATAATTTTAATGGAACCCTGACACTGAAAGTACTATTTTACAATAAGTAATATATTCAAGGCCTCAAAATATTAAAGAAATATACAAAAAGTAAATAAACTCCCATCTTAAATTCAAGTAAAATAGATACATTATCTGTAATTTACTAACATATAGGTTTGTTTTCGCCGAGTTTCTCCTTTTCTTCTCTCCACAAGTAAACTTTATAAATCTGTAATCAGTTACAATTGATAACACCTGCAATATCAGAGGTAATACAATAGCAGAGCGTAAACAAACATTGTGACTATCAGCAAATAAAATAACTTTACGAGACAAATTGGATTTCAATGAAAATATAGCAAATATACTCTATTCAAAATATAACCTTAGATAAAAATAACCTCAAAGTGTATTATCGGGATAAACATGTTGCATAATTACCTTCAAACTGGCTTTGCGCGTTAACCAATCAAATGCAACTGACTACGGAGCAATATTAAAATAACTGGGATCGAATGATACTTACGACTCCCATTGTGGCGAGGAATGAAGCGACCGCGAAAACATACATCCAAGGGAACGGTTTTGGCGGCGGAGGCGGACACGGCGGAGGGTCAGGCACCGGCCGCAACGAGCATGGCCCTTTCGTGCGAGCGCAATCAAGCATCGGCTAAGAGAGCCACGCGTCACAACAAAACAATTTCAATCACAAAATCTTTTGCCTTTATAATCAAATATTTGTAGGGACAGACAAATTGTAAAGATCTTCAATTAGGCAAACACGTAAAATGTCAATACAAACAAATTGATCGCTATTAATGGTGCTCAATCACTTGCTAGACGAGAACCTCGACATGCCGAATTAACCGGATCTGTTGCCCAACTACTTTATAAATAATCCGAAGTACGATTGCACAAAATCAAAATCAAAATTTATTTATTCAATTTAGGCCCTAAGAAGGCGCTTATGAACGTCTAAAACACTACCACCGGTTCGGAAAACAACCCAGTCGAGAAGAGCGCAGGCAAGAAACTCGATCTGTTTCTTTTTTTTTCATAAATATAATATATATCATTTTTTTTTGTCATATAAAAAAACTATACAAATCGTAGTTTTTAGTGGAAGCACAGAGATGTGGGTTAATTCCAGACATCACTATCGTTCACGTAATGATCCACCCTGTAATAACCTTTTGAGATTAAAACTTGCTCGACATAATACTTGAACTTATTGTCAGGTAAATCGGTAATGTTACTTGGGATCTTATTGTAAAACCGAATACTATTACCTATAAAGCTTTTATTAGACTTACTTAACCTAAAGCGTGGGACGGCCAACTTGTCTTTACTTCTAATATTAAAATTATGACGATCATTCACTAGATCGAGCTTGTCTAAATTTTTACGAATATGCATTAAGCTATCGAAGATGTATTGGGAGGGCAAGGTTAAGATATCATATTCTTGAAACTTGTTCTTTAGAGATTCGCGAGGTCCCATATTATATATTGCTCGAACAGAACAGAAGAGTAATTCCATAGAGAGAGCGGCGAACGCACTTCCCGCCATACTACGATAGTTCCTGAATTAATAACTCGACTAGTTGACTGATGCGTGGAGAGACACGTCTAGATTTATACCATAACTGCCCGCGTTTTATATATTCTTCACTGCGTTTTAATTTTATTATACGGAACCTCAATTATTTTCCTAAAAAAAAAATTAGTGGTACCATGATAAAGTGCAAATGTTTCTCATAAATTATAGCACTGCCAGTAAAACTGTGCATTAAATCGGATTTTTTTACGCTTAACCCTATTTTCGAAAATTAAAAGTATCTTTAATTACCCGGAGTAACTTCAGCTATCTACAAAAAAAAAGTCCCGTCAAAATCGGTTCAGCCGTTCCGGAGATTACCCATTGCAAACAGACAGAAGGACAAAAAATTTAAAAATTCTATTTTTGGTATAGGTATCGTTTATACATTCATATATATTTAGCAAAAAAAATTGACATTACAAACAGACACTTTAATTTTATTTATTAGCATAGATAATTGCACATAAATTCGGTTAAAATATTGCAATAAGTATCAAGAATTGAGTGTAGGGGTGCATTTTATTTTACACGATCTATAACAGAAATTACTGGAAGTTAATGGTTGCTCCAGTTTAAAGTTAGAAACTCCGCGATAATTGTTTTGAGAAAATTTTAACGGCACTAAAAGCACAAGAATGGCCTTACACTTATTATGTACTGTTTGTGCCTTTCACAAATACTTCCTACTAATTTATTTTTTATAATAATTTTGGCTGAAAACTGTTAGTATGCATTTAGCTTAAATATAACGATCTAAATATCTATAGCGCATGTACGGCTAGTTACAACCGTCATGTTTTGAAATCTACCGGCAAGCACTGACAAGTGTGCTCCGATATTGAGACTTTAGAAGCTTTAGACTAATCGTACTACCGTCTAGATCGTCACTTAACATCAAGTGATAACGTAGTGAAGTGCAGAATGAGAAAAGTAAGAGTAATCTTTGAAAAAGATATAATTTATGTTGCTAAGAGATGGTTTCTAACGAAAGATTTTTATTTGTGAACTAAAACAATAAATAGTTCCAGAAATATGCGAAAGAAATCAGAGCCCTGATCACGTGAGCTGTTCATCAGTTTCGGGTGCGATCGCAGCCTCTTCCACTTCCTCCAGTTCTTGTCTCTCCGCCTGCTCCAAGAGAGTGATCCTATCCAAAGGTTTCCATGGTTCATGAAAGGCGTATTTATATTTATCCTTGCCGTGGTATCCTAATTTACACAACGTATGTTTACTATCAACGACATTCAACTTCTTCTCATGCTTGTGCTTCCAATAATCAGGGTGTACAATAGGAGAATTGTGAAATAAATCTTGTATCGGAGCGAGGTTAACATTACTCCCAAATTTGATCTGTGAATTCTCGAATAACTCTCGGCCATCTTCGTTAAGTATTTCCTGCTGAAGAAAGGAAATCTTTCACATTGATAGGCCGACGCGTGTCGTGGCTCGGCATTCAGAGTGCGTTCGACGAATAACACTATTATGTTCATGGGAAAATATTTCATTAGGTTGGTTTGCAGCTTTCAATTCTCCATTATTTATTCCTATAATCTTCTTCGGCCAACCATTAAAGCATCATCACTACCTTTACCTTTCTCCTTGGCCTTTCCAAACAAGCCTTTGAGTAAACCTATAATACTCTCGTCTTTAGGCTCTTCTGTAGATATCTCTTGACTTTGGGCTTGAGCCTGATCGCTTTTCTTCTGTTCCTTGTCTTCTTGTTTGTCTCCCGATACCAGGAACAGCTTTCCCGTCCACTGATGAAGAAAGCACACGCTTGATTTCATTAGAAATTTCATAACGCACTATGCGGGCTCTGATTTCGTCAAACGCACTTTGAATACCTTTAGTTTTTAAGTACCAGGATGTCTGCCCCTAATACATGAAAAAGGCAATGAGGAATTGATTTTTTTAAATATATACCTTAGCATTGCTCGGTGGGAGCGGAGGTACAACAACGTCCGGCACTTTTATGCGATATGGATCATAATTATGAGGTTGTGCGTCTTTGAGACATTCTGCGCGCCACGCCGGCGGCGACGGCTCGGGTTTGGGCCACGGCTCCACCCTTCTGCCCTCGGTCTGACTAACTTCTTTACAACAAGATCCTTTATCTTTCGAATATGTTCGTCCTACAAAATTCCGATATTATAATAACAGTTCTTAGCATCCATTTTTCAATATTTTAGATTTTAGAAATTAAAATCAATTCTTATAGATTGCTTCATAAAAAAAGTTGAAATTGAAAAATCTTATTGCTATCCATGACTTAACAGAAATGAATCTCAAAATTCTTTTTTTTTTACTAATATAACGCAAAATTTATTTTCGAAACCGGTTTTCGCTATTGAGCAATTCGAATAAACATTCATGAATATGGGTCGAGTGTTAACACAAATATAGAATTTCTACAACATTTATTAACATGATCATAGCGCTTTAACCTTTATGGGTATAGAAAACCCAAAGAATTACAGTACAAATCTATGAGTTTGAACTTACCAAATCCTGCGATAATGTGACCCACATTACTGTTGTGTATTGCACAGGCGGTCTGATTGACAATTTTCATGTGTGTGTAGCGTCGAAAAGGAATCGCCATCATATTGTATCGACGGGCAAAGTTTATTGTTCAAACATTAAATTTTTATAATTTTGTTGTAGTTTTCAAAATCGTTACATTGTATTTTGAAGCGGAGAATTTCCTTCTTAGTTTGATAGAACAAAATGAGATCTTCTGACGTTAGTTGGAAATTAGAAGCTTTGAAATTAGTGTCCAGAGTAAACACTATTTTCTTTTTAAAAATTGAATAGAAAAAGTATTTTTACTCAGACATAAAAAAAAATAAAATCGCCGCGTTTAAGCGCATTATTTGAAAAATGTATAAAATATAAAAAAGTCAGTTACTTTTATTTGAAAAATATTCCCACTTATAAGTTATGCCATTATTTAATGATGTTTTAAGACAACAGTTTAATAGACATATTGTATGTATTCTCGATAATATCAGAAAGTAAGGCTATATATATATATATATATAGCCTATATATAAAGTAACTGACTTTTTTATATTTTATACATTTTTCAAATAATGCGCTTAAACGCGACGATTTTATTTTTTTTATGTCTGAGTAAAAATACTTTTTCTATTCAATTTTTAAAAAGAAAATAGTGTTTACTCTGGACACTAATTTCAAAGCTTCTAATTTCCAAGTAACGTCAGAAGATCTCATTTTGTTCTGTCAAACTAAGAAGGAAATTCTCCGCTTCAAAATACAATGTAACGATTTGAAAAAGTACAACAAAATTATAAAAATTTAATGTTTGAACAATATAGTAGATATATATATATATATATATATATATATATATATATATATATATATATATATATATATATATATATATATATATACCATGATGTAATAGTAGGTAGATAGATTATTTTAAATTAACTTTAAAAATGTAAGTAATTGAAAGTGTTTTAACTAACCCGGTATTCAGCGCAATATAATATAACGCAAATATCAACAAACAACAAGAACAACATGTTCGTAATGAATATACGAAAATTAGAACTGATTATTACTATCATCAAGCGGAAATTTCATATCTTTGTAATTCTGTTCGTATTATCGAGTATATCCCAACATATGTATATAAATAAAATTGTGTTCATCATCATTCTCCTGCCTTTTCCCAACTCACTTGGGGTCGGCGCAGTATGTTTTCTTCTTCCATACGTCCCTATCAGCCGTCATCTCTCCATTCACTCCTTTTTCTTTCATGTCATTTCTTACACACTCCATCCACACTTTCTTTGGCCTTCCTCTACTTTTCCATCCTTCCACATTCATATTCATCACTATTTCACCCACATGCGCTTCCTCTCTTCTCATAACATGTCCATACCACGACAAACGAGAACCTTTCACCTTTTCTACCATTGACGTAACTTTCAAACTCCCTCTTATATATTCATTCCTTATTTTATCCATTCTTGTAACAGCACACATCCATCTCAACATTCGCATCTCAGCTACATGCAGTCGCTTCTCATCCATCTCCTTACTAGTCCAGCATTCTGATCCATACAATATGACAGGTCTTATGATGGACTTATATATCCTCCCCTTCAATTTAAATAAAATTGTGTTATTTTTACAAAAAGAGGAATTAATCTATTTATTTATACAACCACAATGCAACGTACATGTTTGATTCACTTCACTGCTCTTATATTTTTAAAGCAAACAATTTAACATTAAAAAGTAAAAAAAAGTATGTCCTTTTTACTAAAAAAAAGTCATTAGATGTTAACGATTCTCTTGTATTTTATAAAAATTATTTCTAATTACTAATAAAATTATTTCCATAGTATTATATTTACACAAGTGGAATGATGTAATTTTTTAAGTTTTCGCGTTCCATGTTTAAAATCAGTTAATTTTAACGGGTTTTTACGCGTTACCTTTGGTTTTTTTCTTCCTATGCCTATTCGTGGTCAGCCCGTGACCACGGTTGGTGAAACCCAGCCGAAACGTCTGGATAGGAAGAAAAAAAAACCAAAGGTAAAGCGTAAAAACCCGTTAAAATTAACTGATTTTAAAAGTGGAATGATGATATAAAAAAAAAAACTGATAGTAATTCCCTGTTTAGTATTTATATACAGAAAACCCTTAGATAATAAGATTATCGGAAGTTAATCAGATAGAGTTTATGCGACATGTTTCAAAAATATATTTTTTACGTGTAATATAGTCATGTATAATTTTTTATGTCATTTAGAAAACCCTTAGCAGGGAGTTCGTTCCACATACGAATTGTTGGTGGAGGAAAGTCCCTTGAAACTGCATTTTCCAAGGGCATTTTTAGATTACGAGTACTGCAGGTGAACTCACTGCCAATTTTTTTTATTATTGAATTTATCGAATTCACTCAAATACTAAACCAAACTTATATCAAATAATACAAGCTCACGGCACTTTCTATACGAATATTTTAATAATATTATACTTACGTACTGTACAAACACGTGATAATCGTAAATAATAACGAAAACTATATACAGAGATATATAAGTTTTTTTTTTTTCTCTTAAATAAATAAATTCTCTTAAAAGCGCTCTTAAATTACAAACGAAATGAATATTACATTTTTATAATACCGACTTACATACAAAATATATTTTTACACTCAATTGTACTACTTAATTATTAAATTTTATTCAATTATCTACTGTTTACCTTTTTTCCCGCTATAATTAAATTACAACCCCCTTGTAATTAATTAAAAAATGAAATATGGTTTACATTGATTTTTTTTTAGTAATATTCATTTAATTGTCAAAGGTTGTAAATTGTCAAAATTGTAAATAACATGGTTGACGTTATTTTGCTAATTCCGCTTCGAATTAATTAAATTTAATACTTGCTTAATTATTTCCAACGAAATTAGCAAAAGTAACATCAATCGTATCTTATTTATAATGGACTTTTCCGCAAAGTATCGCCTTCACCAATCGAATATTTAATTATTATTTTTTTTTTATATAAAGGTCAAGTTTAAAAACAAACGCCGACTAAGATAGTTAATAAAAATAAAGACAAAGGTTACAGAGTCGTAGTATATCGTCTGACCACTTGATAGAGCGAAACAGACAAAGTACGTTCATATCATAACATAAGCTCACGCCTGTTATCCCCGAAGGGTTAGGCAGAGGTGATGTAGCGAACTACACTACTCACATTCCGCCGAGCTTAGTTCCGTCCTAGATGTGACAGGGGGCGAGCCTGTCGCCATATCGGGCACAAATTCCAAACTCCGGGATTATACTGAGTAGAAGAAAAACCCAATACCACTTGACCCGACCCAGGGATCGAACCCGAGACCTCAGAACGGCAGTCGTATGTAATACAACTGCACTACCGAGGCAGTGAGAAATACCTTGGAATATTATTGTAGAGCTTTAGCTATGGGATTCTACAACTATTACGAATGCAAAATTTGGAATATCTTTTGACTCCTTCACCCCCCCCCCCCCCATTCCTCCTATCGCTGTTTATTTAATACTTCAACAACCCTTTTAAAATTAGAAATTACAAATGTAATAATATTGTCGTTTATTATCTCACAAGTAGCGGAAGAATCCTTGCATCGTCTCGCAACAACGTAACCGATCATAAGCTTTCGCAATACAACTGAATAACAAGTCCACGGGTTTTGAGGTAAACGAGTCTGTGCGGGAGCAACTCTCACTCGAGCCCCAGCAGCCAGTTGACCCCCTGAGCGAAGAAGAGGATGAGAGGCTGCCACGCGACCAGCCACCTGATCCAGTCCAACAGCTGCCCGTACATTATGTGCGGACGATCCCATCTGATCGCTGAGTCAAGCGCACTTTCAAACATTCTTTATGCAATTTAGACCCTTTTTTTTTTTTTTTTGACGGGGGGAAATGCATTTACGCACTACCCTTATCTATATGCAATTTAGACCCTGAGAATGCGCTTATGAACGTCAACACTCTTCCACCGGTTCGGAACAACCCAGTAGCGGAATAATGCATTGAAATGAGAAATATTCAAATATGAGGGAGAAAAACGTAAGGAAAATTAGAATATGAAACGAAATGAATAAATACTTATGGAGATTTATTTTAAAGTACAGTAACACCCCGATTTACGCGAGGGATACGTTCCGAAAAAAAAAAAACGCGTTAACTGAAATTCGCGTATATCGAGGTTCATGATTAAACATACGTCAAAATTTAATACAAAAAAATACAAATCATTTTAATCGATCACTTTAATTCTAAGAACACTTTATGCAATACATACTCTTAGTTTTTACGGAAAATACATCTATTGTCTTTACATTATGTTTATACGCACTCTTTCGCGTTATGCGAGGCATTTGAGCGCGAAATTTCAAATTCGCGTTATAGTGAAACCGCGCGTTAAGGGGTCGCGCTAAGCGGGGTATTACTGTAATTTAAAGGCAAAATAAAAAGGGTCATCAAAATCTCGGGTCATATCTGATGTCCGTAGGGGACTAAGTAAAAACCCTCTACCAATACATAGTTTAAACCAAAATTGATTTTCATATCGTTCCGTCTGGTTTAATAACAATCATTTAAAATAAAATAAAAAAAAAAACGTTATCGTATCTATGACGTCATTTTTTATCATGTATATGTAAATCCCGGAAACCCTCCTATCGCTAACCCATCGAGTGTATACATTTTCCTTAGATGGCAATAACAAGCTATGAAGCCATTTGTTAGAGCTCCAGTGTACGGAGACAGGTAAAAGGATACGGGTTCGTGAACATCCGTTTGAGATCGACCTTCTCCTTGCAGTAGGGGCAGGTCTGCTTCTTGCCGACGATGCACCAGCCGCGGATGCAGAACTCGTGAAACACGTGACCGCACGTCAGTTTGTACGTGTTCTCTGGAAACCAACTCACGTCTCACCATCTCTACTACGGTGCTTCTCGGTCCGAGTCAAAATCAAAATCGAAATCAAAATGTATTTATTCAATTTAGGCCCTAAGAAGGCGCTTATGAACGTCTAAAACACTACCACCGGTTCGGAAAACAACCCAATCGAGAAAAGCGCAGGCAGAAACTCGATCTGGTTCTTTTTTTTTTCATAAATATAATATATATCATTTTTTTTGTCATATAAAAAACTATACAAATCGTAGTTTTTAGTGGAAGCACATAGATGTGGGTTAATTCCAGACATCACTATCGTTCACGTAATGCTCCACCCTGTAATAACCTTTTGAGATTATAACTTGCTTGACATAATACTTGAACGTTATTGTCAGGTAAATCGGTAATGTTACTTGGGATCTTATTGTAAAACCGAATACTATTGCCTATAAAGCTTTTATTACACTTACTTAACCTAAAGCGTGGTTCCGGCCAACTTGTCTTTACTTCTAATATTAAAATTATGACGATCATTCACTAGGTCTAGGAGTCGATCGGAGGAAACATTCAATAGGTAAAGTAATTAATTAAATATTGCCGGAGCTTCATATTATCAAAAATAAACAAAGCCTAGGATGCTTACGTAATGTATTGTGTGTAACATTTTTTTTCTGGCACATCATAGTCCAGGATGGTAAAGACACTAAGCGTAAGGTGAAAAGGCCTAATATTTGCGAGAGACAAGTAACGTAGTGTGATGAATAGAGCAAACCCTCACCCAAGACCCCCTCCTGGTCGGGGTGGACGAGCAGCTGGTTGCCGCAGACCGCGCACACGTTGCTCTCCAACTGCCTCGTGGGCATACCCTCCTGCGTATAATACTAAACACACGAATATTACTTTATTGTGTAAATACTTGCGGGTAGTTTCTATCAGGAATAATCAGTGGGTCAACCCATCAATATACTTTAAAGTACTTAGTAAAAAAAACTATAAACGAATGGCGTTGTAAGGCTCAGTATGAATTTACGATTACACGGATTTACTTACACTAGTGCGTTTAAAACAACTTTTAGCGAACTGAAACTCTGAGCCTAAGAGAGAAGAAATGTCATAAATTCTTATTTTTTGAAGTTATACTTCTTTAGGCGCGTTATGGGAAAATGATGAGAGTGAAATGTTGAAGATGCGCGCGCATCTGTGACACGAAATGAACAGTATGAAGTTGTCTGCTTAACCGCTCATTGAGTCTCGTTAGTCGCGCATGTTGGTACGCTCGTCACCATCAACATGTTTCTAGTTTATACATTCACAACACGTGTTTTAGTTTCATACAAGTGCTACATTATATATGTGCTAATAAATTATATTCAGTAGTGATTTAAATTGAATATTTTCATTGATATCACTTACTATTTGTGAATATTAGTGAAAACAAATTGTGCTTATATACGTTTTTCAAGTGCTCCAATATAATTGAGGTTAACTATCCGTATGTATTATTTATTGATATAAATTAAAATACTTTTATTTAATATAATTAACACTAAATTATTATTTTATTGTAATTAATTATTTGCACGCAATTAAAAACTATTTTTTTAATGATGCCAAAGAAGTATAACTTCTCACGCGCGTACATAAGTACACGCACCCATTTTTTTTTTTTTTTTTTTCGAGTTGGATACAACCCCTGCAAATCAAAGATCATAAAAATAAGTCTATCCGTTCTTGAGTTTGAAATGATGTTAGTCTTATTGCATTTATTAAAAGAAAAGGAACTCACGCCGATAGAGGCCGCCATCTTGTCCGTGCAGTACTCGGCCACGTCCCTGCCGAGCACGCCGAAATACAACCCATAGAAGAGGAACATGAGGGCGAAGTCCATCCACTGCTGGGGCTTGTGCCCGAACGCCAGGTTCAGTCCGAGGAAAAACGTGAGCATCATCACAACGTACCCGAACACGCCGAGGAAACAACTCACCTTGTATATTAGATAGAACCACTTGTACACTAGCCTATAACAATCATTACAACTAACTGAATCCATACTAATAAATCAAATTCACGTGTCTCGTTGTAATATCAAAATTATTCTTACTAAATAGATAAGAATGTGTATACGATACCTGTACCAGAAATGCAAGTTTTAAAGTTTTTGTATGTGTGCCTGTAGATTCCACGTAATCTCTAGAACTACTGGACGGATTTCGATGGGACTTTTTTTGATAGATAGCTGAAGTTCTTCCGCGTAACTTAGGGTACTATTAATTTCCGAAAATAATTAGGGTACCGCGTAAAAAAAAAATAAACTCATAGAAAATTGAATAAAATCTAATTCAATGCACAGTTTTACGGGCAAGTGTTTGAATTTATGAGAAATATTTTTACTGTATCCTAGCACAAAAAAAAAAAAAAAACGCAGTGAAGAACATATGAAACGCGGGCGCAGCCGCGGGCACACGGCTAGTCAATAATAAAAGTGAAATGACGCGTCGAACAGGGGCCGGTCGATTTTAAATTTGACTCGAATTATTAAATCAAAACCGTAATACACCCTAGGGGCCGCATAAGGTAAGCATTAAAATGGGGTGCTTTGCTTATTTTTGATGATACGGGTGACGGGATGTGGGCTCTGAATGTTGATTACGTGAGTAATATATGCGTATTAATCTTCGAGTTTTTGTTCAAAATTATGCCAATATTTCAACTCTGCTTATTTTTGCTGAGAAAGAGAAGAGAGTCGAGATAAAAAACAACTAAAATTTGACTTATGTAAGAACCGAATGGCTCCATATCGTATTTCTAAAGTCGATTCTGTACAAATAGATTCCAAATGGATACGGAAGTCAGATCGAACGCGAATATTTGAAGTGTCAGGTTTATACCATTGGAAACAAAAATCAAGGTGAAACACAGTTCAATAAATATGTAGCGGCGCGGGAAAGAAAGTCAAGAGCCAATTACTAAGAAAATAAACAGAAGTATTACCATCTTTTATAATATCATTACACTTTGAAACGTTCTAATATGTTTAATGTTTAATACTGTCTGTTACATAACCGAACGCACCCGAACCACCATCCAACTATGCGTGCTGGGCCCGGTGATACAAGTTATATGTTATAGTCGGATGGCGGAACGATGCGTCCGTGTAACAGAGTACCCGACATGAGTTACCACAGCGCTAAATTAAGTGTACTCACCTATACTAGTCGACACCGATGCTCTGGAGACAGGTGGAAGTAGGGTGTGTAGGTTTCAGGGGGCGACGCGGTGCCTGCGAAAGCCACCCCGTGTCGCCCCCATCCCAAATGCAGCGGACGGCCCCGGGGGGTTTTAGTGGGTATTTCCGGGCGACTCTCGCCCGGGTGAGACCCACACTGGCACGGAGCTCGTCACTCCGTGCCCCCTTATCTATTGTATTGGGGGATTTTGATCCCCTAAATACAATAGATAAGGTTAGTGCGTAAATGCATTTCCCCCCGTCACAAAAAAAAAAAAAAAGGGTGTGTGTAGGTTTGTGTAGGAGATGTGAGGAATGTGTAAGCGTGATACCACCTTTTTTTTTTTTTTTTGACGGGGGGAAATGCATTTACGCACTACCCTTATCTGTTGTATTTAGGGGGATAAAGATCCCCCAATACAACAGATAAGGGGGCACGGAGTGACGAGCTCCGTGCCAGTGTGGGACTCACCCGGGCGAGAGTCGCCCGGAAATACCCACTAAAACCCCCCGGGGCCGTCCGCTGCATTTGGGATGGGGGCGATACGGGGTTGCCAAGGCATGTCGCCGCGTCGCCCCCTGCAGCGAACCCACCGGGCCTCGTCGTGCAATGGCCCAATGGGGATGGGGGAGAATATTCCTCGACCCCACCTTCTCACCCGCCTCCCCGAAGGGAGGCCTGACCCAACGGTCACATTCCGGGACAGGATATACTCCTGCCCCAATAGAAGCGTGATACCACCTGACATCCAAAGGCGGCGGCTCGGCACTATCACTCTCCAACACTCCGTTATAAACGTTTATATCAATGTGCAATACAAAAACAATAGTTATCCACAACACTATTCTATCTGTTTATACTTAATAACTTATGCTTAATCAACCAAAAACAACAAACATATGATTTCTATACAAAAACACGTCGACACTCGCACGCACTCAACGCGACTGCTCCAGTCGTGGTACGTCAATCAAACCACGTACCCTCAATTCTATTCATAACAAAAAAATATTAAAAATTATCTATCTACCTACCTATACTAAACACTATCTTTATTTGTTTTATTTTATTGAACCAAGCTTACGATATAACAGTGTAGCTATCTACCAACAGTCAAGCGTACTATTTCCGTTAGGATCAAATAAACATGTCTAGTGATTGTGATTAAGTTAGGCAGAAGCTAGTCGCTTCAAAAATTATATATAGTTTCATAAAGAAAATAATAAGTTTGTTCTCTTATTAATAAACTAGCTATATGCCCGCGGCTCCGCTCGCGTTTCATATATTCTTCTTCACTGCGTAATATTGTTTTTAAATAACCATTGGAAAATAATGTTTTGCTGGTACTCTCCAGTGAATCGTTTTATTTTCACAATTTCTTGTTTTATAATTTATTTTTACGTGGAGCCTCAATTATTTTTTCGAAGTTATTTTTGGTATTAATAGAAAGCATAGGTATTTTTCACAAATACACCTACAACTACCAATAAAATTGTGCATTGAATCAGACTTTATTCACAATTTCATGAGTTTTATTTTTTTATGCGCAACCCTAATTTTTTACAAAAATAAAAATCTACGTTACGCGGATTAACTTCAGCTATCAGCTAAAAAAAGTCCCGTCAAAATTAGTGCAGCCGTTCCGGAGATTTGCCGGAACAAACAGATAGATAGACAAAAAAATTCAATTTTTTTTTTCTTTGCACTGAATAGGCTCAGTGCTTTGACCACAAACTTACCTGATGTTAAGTGATGATGTGGTTCAGGATGGTAAACACACTAAGCCTAGAGGTGTTGGTTATCAGGTGATGGTGCCGGAACACGCCTATTGGTATTTGGCGACAGGTTTTCAAACTTGAGGGTGGTAGCTAACCAGGCGGGCATCATTAGAAAGTGCCCTGCCACCATGCTATGGTTTCCTTACGATGTTTTCCTTCACGGAAAGCTCAGGCCGATTTTAGAGTCGACCCGCGACCATTGACGCAGAATCCGACCGCACTAGCCGCTGCGCCATTATCGCTCCATTCGCGTGTTTTTGGTATGGGTACCATAATATACATTAATATGTATTTAGTATAAAGTTATTTTGATATTACAAACAGGCATTTCAATTATATTTATTACTAAGTATAGGTTAAGTCAAGCTAAACACGTGCATAGTCCAGTCGATGCCTAACTTTGTAGAAAAATTATGTTGAGCAATCTATGACCTAATAACATTAGCAGAATTACTCACTTAACTGCCTCGGTAGCGCAGTTGTATTACATACGACTGCCGTTCTGAGGTCTCGGGTTCGATCCCCGGGTCGGGTCAAGTGATATTGGGTTTTTTCTACTCATTATCATCCCGGAGTTTGGAATTTGTGCCCGATATGGCGACAGGCTCTCCTGTCACATCTGGGACGGAACTAAGCTCGGCGAAATGTAGGTGGTTGTAGTTCGCTACTTCACCTCTGCCTAACCCTTCGGGGATACAGGCGTGAGCATATGTATGTATGTATGTAATTACTTTCATTTGAAATTATGTTGAAAACCATGTTACAGTGGCTTGCTACGGAGTAACGAGTTTTGATTGGCCTATTGACAACCACTGTTGCATTGTTTGCTTAACATTAATTGAATTGCAGTAAAGTAAATATACAAACAGATAGATAAATTGTACATTTTTTTTAACGTACCTAGGTGTGGTGACCGACATTGGCCTGTTAGAAGACTTTCTGATGACCAGTGCTGTGAGCAACGTGAATATGCTCCAGATGGTGATGAACCTCCACCAATGATTCTTTGCACTCATCAATACAGGTATCGACCACATTGCAACCATTGTGAAAAACTGAAAATTCATATATTGTGTTATCTCTACACCAGAGACAATAATTCTGATAATGTTAACTGAAGTGCTATAAATTGTAAAATTTAACCATGGCATCAGATTTACTTATATATAAAGTTGTTGGAATATGTTGACGTTTTTTAATTTACTATAACACCATTATATGGACCAGTGTGCGTTGCCAATGATGACATACTGCACCGAGATGTGAATAGGTCACAATGACCTAATCAGAAAGCACAGTGTAGCACAAAGAGCAATGCAGAGGGCTATCCTTGGAGTTTCAATGCATGGTTGAATCGGGAATGTGTGACCAAAGTAACTGACATATACCAGAAGATACAGAGTGGTAAAGCCGCAGGAATCCACTGAATGCAGATGCCATAAGACGGTTGTTGTGGAAAACTTTCAGGGATAGCTATGTCCAGTAATGGATGTATTTAGGTTAAATATATGGCAAATGTGTCATCCAAAGCAGCATAAGGCTACAAAGCCGGGGAAACAGGACCGAAAGTGAGAGCAGATAGTGACCTGCATCTGCACAAGACGAGGCCCTGATATAAGAGTCCACACCGGTCGGGCGGAGCGGAAGTATTGCACGCGACAAATTCCCGCCCCCCGGCAACAATACGGTGCAAGAAGGCGTGGGGTTTTAGTGGGTATTCCCGGCGCTTAGTGCACGGGTGAGTCCCACATAACCCTCCCAGCCCACCGGGGAGGGTATGTGTAAATGCATTTTCCCCACGGAAAAAAAAAAGAAGGTTAAATAGATGGATAGATAACACTAATGTCCTGTCACTAATGTCCACTAATGTTTGGCTCTTCAAGTATACATTAATAAGTAGTTACTTTAAATATAAAATGCACATAGCATTACAACGTTCACCCGAGTAAAAGCTCATACATTGCATTTAAGTGTAATAATCCTCGTAGTCCTAGTCAATGACTAATATTAGTATTTACTAATACATTTTAGTTATGTAAAACAACATGACACACTTGAGATTATGTTAGTTTTATCATTCATGTTTTCTCTGTTGTCCACATTGATGTATGGTTTTCTTATCTGCATGGAAATGTACAATGCAATGTTTTATAACAAACATTTTGTGCTCAAGAATAATTATCTGTGTGTTTATTAACATATAAGATCACTTACAGCATAAGATCTATAGTGTCGTTTTTTCCATTCTACAACAATAATCTGAGCCACAATCAATGTCACTATTAGAATCAAAACCATTGTTGTGTGCATAGACTCATGGCCTTTGTGGAGTTCATGTAACTTCTGATGATCATATCTGAAGAAACAAATTTTAATTATTAAAGCCCTAGTGGTATCTTTAGTACATATGATAAAAAGTATTACATATTTTTATTTCAATACAGGGAGTAGTTGCTAATATATATATATGCTAGTATAATTATAAGATTAACAGAACAATTATATATTTAAATTTACAAGAATTTATTCACATTTTTATAATTGGACAGATGGTAGAAATAAAGACCGTTTGAATTGTTTACTAATATGAAATTGTTTCTATAGAATTAATTTTATATAGGAATTAAAATAAATATTCATACCTTAACTTTTCCTCGGCAGTCAATTCCTCGTAAGTCTATACAAATAAAACAAGTATGTATTTTATATGGTTATGAAAATAAATACCTACACATAACTTGCAAAATTTGATATTTACCTTATTCGGGTCGACAGGCATATGGAGATCCATTATTGAATGATTAATAAAGATAGCGGTCACCAATTATTTGCAACTTTGTTAATGCAAACACTAATTAAATTAAAATTTCTAGTAACTTATAAGCATAACCGTGAAGCGACCTAAAGTGTCCACGTTTCAGAGATAAACCACGGGTAAACAAGTACTACTTGTCATTTCTAGCATTCGTAAATTTAATGATAGAATATCACCGAAAATAGGTCTCTTTTTATGCTACAAATCTATATGAACCAATATTCCACGCATTGTGAATAGCACAGAATAATTTTATTTTTTATCTCTGGTAAATAGTGCTTGCTTAACGAAATTTTAGTTCGTCATTTAGTCATCTAGCATCCTTATTTTTAAATTTTAATTTAATAACTTGTAGGTATAGTCTGACCGCAACTGCTATACCGTGCCTTAGGTATGAGCAGGGTTATGGAGAGTGGGAATGTAATTGGGAAACAGCACGAACTCAAATGAGATTCGTAGTGTCAGACAGATCTTACGATATCAAAGCATAATTTTTTAAACAGTATATTTACAAGTGTCTAATCCCTGCTATTGACCAATATGATTTTTAGATAAGTACAAATAAAGAACCAATATAAATGAAATGAATCTTTAATTCATGGAAATATTAAATCTTTGTATGTACTCATTTGTTACATGAAAAAGAAAAAAATGATTCAATCCAAAAAATTAAAAAATATTTATTAGGTAAATAAATTACACTGACTATTTTGACACAGATTCTGTTTCAACTTCACTTTCCATTTCGGTATCGGAACTTGAATCAGAGTCATTCAGCAGATTTGTTATTATTGGTTCAATAATAATATCGAAACTATTGTCACGATCCCAGTAATCGTTTCCATTTATTTGGGCATGGTCATTATATCTCTGCCATTTTTCTGCCTTGAGATCCAAAAACTTCCAAAAGTTTCGGGAAATTTAACATTGTGGCGTCGCAACCAATTCTGTATTTAATTTTTAAGGATGGTCATGGTCGGATTCTTCTTAACTTAAACACTGTAGTAAGATGCGTTATCCATGACAACTACAGAGTTCGACAGCAACTTATCTTTTCATTTTTCATCCACCCACTTATAAAAAGTGGGCCCGTTCATGTCTCCATGATAGTAGCCAGTCTTAGCATCTGATTTAAATATAGTCAATGCACCTTGAACCAAGCCATTTCAACACCCAGGGTGAAGAATTATCGCATGTCATGCTTCCTGAATGTCATGCACGCATGAGTGCATTCTAGGTTCCGACGCTGATTACCAACATTTGCTTACATTGTGACTGGCGTTAATATATGTCTCATGTAGGAAATACATGTTGCGGTTTTCACTTATGTATTTCCTGATTTTTGTCAAGTATTTCTTCCGCCACTCTGTAATATTAGGTTGCTCTATGAGAAGATGTTTTTTCGATATACATTTAAACGGTTACCCATTGTGTGTAAAAATACCCATTCTGAGGTATTCTCGTCTACAATTCAATATGGCATCTTGTTTCAAACTTGACATTAATTTATGAATACTAGACACTGTTTTTTCATCTCATAAAACTGGTGAATTTTTCTTCTGATCATTCCCAAGTCAAAATCAAAATGACAATTTTTTTCTTAATACCTTTCGGTTTTTTGTTGAACTAATTTGCAGTAGGCTTAAATTAGTTGATGAATTTCCCGTAGTTATTACATTTCTTACACTTTTTTCGCAGTATCCCGTAGCCTCCGATAAGAATTTGGCGCTATTTGCATTACTTTTACATTCAAAACTTTCTTTTCTTAAAATATTCGGCCACTTTGATAATGAGTCTTTATATCTCGAGATAACGCACGACCCATCTTTAGACATTTTATCTCATGTGCGTCTGAGACAGACAGTACGTAACCACGCACTGGAAGACGTAGCGTGGGTAGGTCCCCTACAAGGTGGACCAATGGGTTGGCGAAGGTCACGGGAATCCGCTGAATGCGGGTGGTGCCGTCGCCGGTCACCGTGGAGATCTTTGGGGGAGACGAATGCCCAGCCGTGGACGTCTTTCGGTTGAATGGATGGATGGATGGTATCTAACGCTCCTTTGGGTTTGTTTACAGATTCTTTTGGTATACAAATTTATAACAACAGTTACAAGGCCATTGGCAACCAATTGCATTTTTCAGCAAGAAACTGACAAATAAACAAAAGCAATGACCCGCCTACTATCGTGAACTATTAGCAGCTTACGAGAGTATTCAATATTTTAGACATATGATGGAGGTGTTCAACATACTACGATTTATACCGATTATAATCTCCTTGTGTAAAGAGCAGAGAAAAGCCCAAAAAAAATCCAACTGATTCAGTTATCATTTATCTCACAGTTCAACACAGATATTACTCATATAAAAGGTACGGAAAACGTAGTTGCTGATACCATGTCTTGTATAGAATTAGTAGCGATCGACACAGACCTATCTACTCTTGCTAAATCACAGGAACTGGATGACGAAATTAAAGAAGTTCTTAAGTCCAGTATGAGTATCATATGTAGTATCAATAGTATCATTGGGGTTTGAAAAGGTTTTAGTTCCAGGAACTAAAACAACAATCTCCTACGATATATCTACAGGTAGATCTCGCCCCTATGTCACACTTCAGTTTCGGAGACAGATTTTCAACTGCATAATCTTAGCCATCCTGATGTAAGAGCCAGAACTCGATTGATCACTGAGTGCATTGTTTGGCCTGCTATTAACAAGGACTGCCGTTTATGGTAAAGAACATGTATTTAGTGTCAGCGTAGCACAATTTCGAGACATACCATTACTCCACTAGGACATTTCAAGAACCAGTCAGCCCGTTTTGAACACGTTCACATTGATATTGTCGGACCTATACCGGTTAGCAAGGGTTACAAGTGTTGTCTTACGGCTGTCGACCAATACATTTGGTGGCCGAAAGTGTGGCCAATGTCCAGTATCACAGCTGAGGAGGTTGCGGAAACTTATGGTGAACTCTGTTGGCACTGGCCACTATTATTTATCTCCGTTGGTCACTTAAGGATGTCGAAGGGTCGATAGCTAATATATAGTGTCAGTTATCTTATAAATATTAAATATATGTATTTCCTAACTAACTGTGCCCACGACTTCTTTCGCGTGAAATTCAGACATTTATATTCTAATAGACAATTTATATTCATCTTATTATTAATTATTTTTGCGTAATTTCGAATAAAGAAATAAAATGTGTCCTGTAATAGATTTTGAATCCGTATATAGTTTTTTTTTTTTCTCAAACGTCATCAATGTAAATAAAAAATCTTCATTCTGAAATCTGGAGATTTTGTCCCGTAAGTCTTTTGTTATATGTATTGGTTATCTATGTCTTGTGATCTTACAAAATGGTCCAAATTTAAAAAAAAATGTATAGCGCCATCTATGAATAATCGTCAGAAATATATAGATAATTTGCATACATAATCATCACTCATAACACTTCGTCCTTCATGTCATCTAAATAAACAAAAACTTCAACCGTCCAATTCTAGTTAGAACGAAATAATATTGTTCCGCACCATATTTATACCTATTGATATCAACATTGAAAGTCAGTTCACTATTTTCTTAAAATGACTCCTTAATACAACACCTAGAATTCTTAGATATTGTATAAAAATATTGTTTTCTTATTTATTATGTCTTAGAGATTAATTATTTATACACATTATTTCATAATATACTATAAATTTTGTTCAATGTTAATAAATCCATAAACTTTATGTTTTCGAATAAGACTAAAACGCATTTACTTACAAACTCTTCTTTCATACTAAAGTCACCGCAGTATTATATTGTAGTCTTTGGTTGCCGCGTATCATTCAAATTACTATAAGTTTTGATAGAGTGGACCGATTTGAATGAAATAAAGTTTTGATGTTACCCCGGAATAAACTTTATAATTATCTTTTTGAGTATTTGAAATATACTTAGTACTTTTTAACTGATGCCTGCACAGACAAACAGATAGACAGAAATTTGTAAAAATGATTGAAATGTGTTTAATTACCTATTTTTATACCTTGCAATAAATGTTTTCACAAAAATCGGAAATGTACAGACACGTGAAATTTACGATTTTCTTATAGTATAGAAGATAAAGGAAAGGACTAGGCGTCTACACGTGTATAGATATTTATTTACATTGCGATTGTCTGTGATAAGTGATTATAATGTCAATGTTTGCATCTTTAGTAAGTCTAAAGCAGAAAGCTGGTATTTTTAATTTAATAATTTGTGTTATAGCCTATAGGACCAATATTCAATATTCGAGGCGTTTTATGTAATATACTTTTTTTTGGTTATTGTGTACAAGTGAAACGAATTAAAAATAAGGGGTACGATTATTCGGTATATTATTCTGAGTTACCATGAGGATCCTAGAATGGAACATTCTAGAGGGATTGCCATCGTCTTGCTAAGGTGTTGATACATGTCTGAACTTCAGAACAGGCGGTATGGTCAAATGTTTCATAGTCTGTCCGATCGGATGAATATTTCTTTATAATTCTTTATAGTCATCTCTGGTTATACCACTGATGAATCATAAAAGAATTATACTATTAATCGATAATAAAAGAAGTTAATAACAGAAATGAAGGTCTGTCTGTCTGCGATATCAAATCATGTAATGTCAGGGTGTGCTTGGCGCAATTTTACTTCTCATGTAGGTAGTCGCCCTCATTTTTAATTAATTATCTTCCAATATTTTACTATATATTCTGTAATTTTGATGGCATTTTACGTGATATAGTGTAGTTATGATGCACAAGTGTAGTGAAGTGTAAACAATTCCATGAAGCGTGAATTCTGAAATGTTCCAACCATTCCCGTTGTGGTTGAAACAAAAGGCCACCATTTTGTTCCCGCCATTTATTGTGTCCTTAACTATCGATCAATAATAAAAGAATTCCTAACGTTTGACTTGGCTGCATGGTCTACTAGTACTTTTGCTTTTTCCTGAAGAAGGAATAAATGTAAACAAGGAGTTTTTGACGGGATCTCAGTATGTCATGTAGCGGTTGTTTTCTTTAATTCATTAAATTTGTGTATTTGACTCTATATTATGTAATCTTGGTAAAGTTGATACTAGATTGAAAATACATCTTACCTACATGACATTGGCACTAATTGTTTGAACACAAATTGCCATAAACAAAGAAGAAGAATAAATGCAACTAAAAAAACTATCTAATGTCAGAGTCAAACAATGGAGCAGGGTTGCCATTTATTTGGCAATTGCCGTGTTAAACGGTAATTGGGTTCCTACAGCAAAAAAAAAAAACACGATACACGGGAAAACAATGGTTGCCGTATCCTACAACACGGCAATCAGAGTTCAAGCCCTATCCAAGTGCATTAAGTCACAGGTTACTGATAGTCCACGACGAAATTGCATTTAATCAATAAAACAGTCCGCTAATTGACTTAAGTCTTTATACTTAGTCGAATAGTGTAAGTAATACAGATCAATATTCGTAAATATATGCAAAACAAACAAAGTGAAATCGAACAGTTCTGCGGAATTGTGTAAAAGGGGACTTCATGCTAACTCTCTTCGCTTCAGGAGAATACTGATTACTGCCTGTTTTTGTGTCCAAGTCAAAGGACTCGAAATTTCCCGCAGTTCTACATGAAACGTCTGTACACTACTCTGCTTACTTTAGTTCATGTCCAGATGTACACAATACGTACTTATAATTACAATTTTTTACTTTTAGAATTATTGTATGAATCTTGTACAGTGCCCTTGTCTAATTTTTTTCCCTGTACATTTATAAAACAAATAAATAAAACTATATAGCTATAAAATAATTGCGAAAGTTAAAATTTTGCTAAAAATTTCTATGAGACACGACAATTTTCCAACTTTTACCCCAAATTACAGGAATTCGACCATTCAAAACACGGCAATCATTTTTGAAATGGCATTCTAATAACAAAATAAGCTAAAGTTATTGAAAATTTTAATTAATTTTTATTCTTATTATAATCTTATACAATATTGTGATGTATCACAAGTACTAATGTAAAACTCTTAGGGAATGTTGTATAATATAGAGCTTACGCAGTAAAACGAACGTTTATCCATGTCCACAATGCCGAATAAGGGTAAAAATACGTCAATGTTTTCGGTTTATTATGACTATTTTTTTACTAAAAAAAAGCTTCATAGTATTAAACTATAGGAAGTACTGATGTTGACATCAATTCCGTCTTGTAATTTGATTATAATATAACACCTATCAAACTGAATAAGAATTCTTTTTCCTTGTGTCTAATCCTATAAAACATTATTGTGTCATTTTACGAATATTATAATCTATTAGATCACCAGTTTAATAATTACTGTCTCGGTAAATCCACTTTACGTGAAAATGTATTTTTTTCATTTATATTTAATGGGGTTTTAAAAACTTTTTTGAAAAATTGGAAAACTGCAAAAGTTAGAGCTTAAAGAACTGCTTTATGGTGTTTCAGTTTCTCAGTCGAAGTTAAATGGTGTGAAGAAACTGCTTTAAAAACATTATAATGATGATTGAGCTAGTTTAGATTGCTTGAGTTATTTCAAGGACTTATAAGTGAGAGATAATTGTTAACCTGTTTCCAAGCACCAATAAATGTGTTCCGGCAGCATCACTAGAGAACAGTACCTCTAAGCTTACTGTGTCATCACTTAACATCAGGAGAGATTGTGGTCAAAGTATTGAGTCTATGCAATAAAAAAATAGGTTTACTGTCAATAATAAAGACAATGATTGTAAAGAAATGTAATGGGAGAAGAGCTTAATTTTTGTGTGAATAGATTTTTGTATACTTTTTTGAAATTTGTGTCTTGTAATATTTTTATTCTTTCCATGAATGACTACCTATTTACCTAAACTATTTGCAGCACAATAAATGTAAGGATATAACCGCTTTTGATATTAACTGATACAATTATCAACCCTTATTGAGTGATTTGATAAGAGATCTATAGTGATGATTACTTTTTTTTTTAACCATTAGTTTTACATCAGTTGTGTTTTTTGTCTATAATACATACATACATATGCTCACGCCTGTATCCCCGAAGGGTTAGGCAGAGGTGAAATAGCGAACTACACCACCCACATTTCGCCGAGCTAGTTCTGTCCCAGATGTGACAGGGGGCGAGCCTGTCGCCATATCGGGCACAAATTCCAAACTCCGGGATGATACTGAGTAGAAAAATCCCAATATCACTTGTCTTTGTCTATAATATGATAAGTAATTGAGTATTATAAGTAATGGAACACATAGCACACATGTATTATTAATAGTTATTCTAATGCACATTGCATAAACTTCACTGATAAAAATTTATTTATTTATTTATTGTACCAACAAAGTGAACATCAACATAATTGATAAGTTACATTGGCATTACAGGCATGTTAGAAGCCACCTCAATTGTAGTAACAAATCACAAGCTCAAAACATCAGTTCATGTAAACAATTGAATATATAAATTATATGATAAAAAAAAAGAAATTTATAAAAATGGTAACATTATAATTAAAAAAAAACAACAGATATATCCTAATTTAACCACAACTACTTAATTAGATCTACTAACTGTACGTTACATTCTGCCAGTGTCAGTTTATTTATATGATTTTAATCAACATTGTTATGTATATAATTTTCATATTGTCAGAAAACATAAGTTACTTTAAAGACTCCCACAGAGTAGAGAATTGGACATGTACTCATTGTCTACATAAATAAAATATTTTTCAGATAACAATCGACTTCAACTATTAGAAACAAAAGTCACATCAGCAGTGACACAGAGTCCTGTTACCAAAACCACAACCACATCACTGAAGACAGTGTTACCTAAAGTAAGTAAATTGTTTATTTATGAAAATTTATAACTTGTAGTTACCTAATAAAAAAATTAGTCATATAGCCTTGTTTGATATTATTCCTTTATGAGATTGTTTTTTGACTTTTTCCATTGTAACAGGTATTTTTAGAAAAAAAAGTGTTGTCTTCCAAGTAATTGTGCCTTTGTTGGCTCATAACTTGAGAACTATTTATTTTGTGATATATTACAAACATACATGGTTATTTAATAATAACATATTAACCTAAAGAAAGAGCTGTTCACTGTGTAACTGAAGATTCATTGATATGATGTGTTCCAATGCACATAGAGTTAAGGTCAGAGTTAATAAAAATCCATTTTTAATAATATATTTTCATAAAATAACTATCTGTTATAAAACAAAAATAATTTATTTCTATGAATAGTTTTATTATGTTAAAAAATGCAAAATAAAAGATTCTTTTTGATTAGATTCTTAACATTTTTATTTAAAAAAATAAACAATTAATTTTTGTACTTAGTAGTAGTCATAACTAATAATAATAATAATCAGTCTTACATAATCAACACTTGACAAAATCCAAATTTACTTATTTAATGTGAGTCATTGTTTAACTTCTGTTTTAGTGGATCTTCAGACTCTTGTTTCAAATTAAATAAAATATATGAACTTATCATACTGGGTTTTTATGACATATAAGAATATCATTAACTCATTCGCTTTCATAAAAAAAATTATCATCATCAATTGGAATCATATTTGATGTATAGTTTGTGAACATGCTTAATTATTGGCTTATTTAGTAATACTCCTACATCTTTGGCGAATACAAAGTCTAAGTGGTTGAATTTTGGCCACGAGCAACCTGGCCGCAGGAGTTCCAGCATTCCAATTTTCTTTAGATCGTCTGCTAATCTCATTATTTGCTGAGGACAGGAGAAAAATTAATTTAAAGTGTTAATATCACTTTATGTATTACACTTTACCAGCTAGTAACCTTTAAATTTTAGGTGACATCACATTTTTAATTAACTAGTCAAATATCATCCTATAAGGTATATAATTATGGTTTGTGTTAATCTAATGAATCCACAGTTTTACCTTGTGAATGTACATAAAATCTGGTATACAGTAAGGATGTTAATATCTGGTTGTATTTCCACCATACAAATATTGAAAATAACTTAATTATTTTGGTAGTCTTAGGTTATAAATGGTAGGTTTTAAAGTAATGTGACAATAATAAATAGATATATAGTCATTATTGTTTTATAGTGGTCTAACATGTTGGTAGGAAAGATAATCCATACTTATGTGTATACTTACTCAACTTGTGGCTTATACTGGCAAATAATTTAAAAGTATTAGAGAAAACTTTGACGAACATTTAATTTGGATGGGTTATACTTACAGATTTCTCAACTAGTCGATCATTTTCCCCGTACAACAGGGAGACGGGTACTTTAACGTTGGATATCTTGTAAGGTTTTACAGCACCCCATAGCCCATCTTCCCAAGACGTAAATTCACCTGGAAAAAAAATGGAATTTTGAATGATTTAACCAATTATTCAATCTGTTTTGAGTGAAAATTTATAAATAGATCTTATTTATGGAAAATGTTGCTAGGTACCTACTTCGTGAAAGCCACCCCGTGTCGCCCCCATCCCAAATGCAGCGGACGGCCCCGGGGGGTTTTAGTGGGTATTTCCGGGCGACTCTCGCCCGGGTGAGTCCCACACTGCACGGAGCTCGTCACTCCGTGCCCCTTATCTAGTGTACTGGGGGACTTAGATCCCCTAAGTACAATAGATAAGGGTAGTGCGTAAATGCATTTCCCCCCGTCAAAAAAAAAAAAAAAAAAAAGTACCTACTTCGTGAAAAACTATTTAGTTGTTTTTTATTAATATGTAACACAATGGAAATTCAAAGTTGATTGTTGGGTTTTCTGTTGCACAACAGATTTGTTTCAGACGCGTTTTACTACAGATTTTATAGACATTCTCGGTAAATGTTATCTCAAAGCAGTTTTTAATATTTATTACGACTGTCGAAATATGAATTGTCACAATGTTTATTGTTGCCATAAAGTATTAATTAAGACTAAATATTAAATAATATATATGTTAGTATAATATGTTCAAATTGTAATACATTTTTATGAATAGTTTAGTTACTAACCTGTTATAGCTATTTTGCCAAAATGTTCGATCTGACGCCACGAAGCCGGTTGCATTCTGGATATAATAATGGATTGCGTGATCTAAAAATAAAATAATTCATAATTAACAGAAGTGATTATTGTTCTTGTTGTAAATACAAGCATTAATTGTGAGTGAAATAACTGTTAATTGTAGTAATATTTTGAATCTTACCGGGTCATATTGTTCACGATCTTCGCCGACCACGAAGTATATGAGAGCCGAACACATGTCCTGTCGAGGATTCTTAAAGTTACAGATGTTATTCAGTAAGAAATCTCTTAACCTTGGTGTCATTGTTAATGACATCAAGCCTCTCTCTTGCATCGTTTTCTGAAAGGGATAGGTTATTCCGTTATATTTCTAATCATTTTCTCAAATTTTATTTTAAAATGGCTAGTTTTAGTTTTGAATTAGTGATATAATACATGGGTTTAACATGATTCATTTCTGACCTTGCTTCACAAATAAGTAAAAGATACATTGTCTGGGTGTTTTATTTTAGGAAATAGCTCTGAAACTTCGTTATCATACAGACCAGTGGCGCATCGACGCATATGGGCATTATCGTCATGGTCTTATAACCTTTTTAGTAGTTTTTTGTTAAAATCATATAATAAAAAAATATTTATTCCTGAAATTCTAGGTCATAACGCATGGTCACATCCGAACCTATTAGTTCGAAGATTCAAGTGTCGTATATGATTTTAAATAGTAACCTGAACATAACCTTCTCTGAAGGCTACATCCGCGCCTGATAGAACCAATAATAGATATAAATTATAGGCGTTATGCAATACCTAAAAATAAACATCTACTATATTTCTTTTTACAATAGCTTTAATAGAGCTAAAACAGAATATTAATTACAAACAATAGTGATGTCTGAAAATGACACCTCTCTCTATGCTTCCGCTAAAATCGTTTATTACTATAAATTATATAATTTATATTATACATGAAAATATTTCAAAAAAACCAGTTCGAGATTCTTGCGGGCTCTTTTCGACTGGGTTGTTTTCCAAACCTGTGGTAGTTTTTTGACTTTCATAATCACCTTCTCAAATTGAATAAATAATGTTTTATTTAATTTGATTTGAAAGGAGATTTAGTTTGAACCCTGGAACTATAATTCAAGGTAGCCAGCAATTATCACAGGCAAATACGAACCGGGAGATTCACAGTCTTAAGGATTAATGAGGCTAGTGGCTTCACGTTGTCCAAATAAACGGCAGGTGCTAACGCAAGGAACGCCACGATCTTGCTGTTGTACTCCGGTTTATTGGACATCATGGTGAAGAAACTTGTGGTTCCCATAGAATAACCGATGTACATGAGTCTTTCTAGGCCGGTGACGTTGAGTACCTTATCTATCATGGCGGGCACGTCGTGTTTGCCGTGCTCGTGGAAACTGGAAAGATGAAAGTTTTACTTATTGGTCGCTGTAGTTGGTCAGATTTTATACGGTCTATTCATTGTCTGTATTAGCTAAGTAATTTAATACTAGAAGTAAAGACAAGTTGGCCGTCCCACGCTTTAGGTTAAGTAAGTGTAATAAAAGCTTTATAGGTAATAGTATTCGGTTTTACAATAAGATCCCAAGTAACATTACCGATTTACCTGACAATAACGTTCAAGTATTATGTCAAGCAAGTCTTAATCTCAATAGGTTATTACAGGGTGGAGCATTACGTGAACGATAGTGATGTCTGGAATTAACCCACATCTCTGTGCTTCCACTAAAAACTACGATTTGTATAGTTTTTTTTATATGACAAAAAAAATGATGTATATTATATTTATGAAAAAAAAGAACCAGATCGAGTTTCTCGCCTGCGCTCTTCTCGACTGGGTTGTTTTCCGAACCGGTGGTAGTGTTTTAGACGTTCATAAGCGCCTTCTTAGGGCCTAAATTGAATAAATAAATTTTGATTTTGAATTCAATAACTAAGAAGCCTTACCTATATTCCCAAAACGCTGATTGATTTCTGTTCAGTCTTTCATGTGTCGTGTACCAATTTCCTCGTAGGTTCCCCAGCCACACATCATAACCGGCATCGGCTAATAGGTACCCTGAAATAATAATATTTTTTGAACTTCCGCGAAATTCAAGCTGCAGTAAGCAGCTCGTACAGCTATACGAGTTTTGAAGAATAACTTTCTAAAAAAAGAAACGATTATTTAAGATTATAATTTTACACATGACGATTATTAAGTATTTGAATTTGTCTTTATCTAACCGCTTTTGAGGAATGATAAGAATAGACTGGCAAGTTCTTGTTTAAAGCCATGTTTAAAGTAGGTCATAGAAAGTGAAGACTAAGCATGAAAGGGATTACAGAAGTATTAGACTTGACAAACTATTTTTTTTATCACTTATTTGAACAGGGCTTTTAAAAATTAGTGTATGCCAGTCCTATAGCCGCATACTGACAAACTATAGATCGAACAGTACACAAGTCTGAAATATTGAAATTTAAGTTGTTTTATGAGCTTGAAATTTAAGTTCTTAAAGAATATCGCAATACAGACGTAGCAAGGTTATTGATTAGTTTTTAATAATCTTGAACTTAATCTGTAACGGCTGTATTCCAACTCTCAGGTTAACCTTAGGTAAGTTATCAAGGGCTGCGTGTTATTAACGGTGTGATGATTCTGCTCGTTAACTTTCATAGGATCGTTTCTATAGGTAGTTAGATACCTGTTGATTGACCGAATGTAGTTAGAATATAGTACTTCAGTTAGTATAAAATAACCTAAACTTCTGTCGGGACCCATGATCAGGAAGTCACCGCTGCTGCCCAATAGACCGTGCATCAACAGTACAGCCTTCTTGCCCTTAGCACTGGGGTCGTCGGATCGCCTGGCAGTGCGTTTCCCAGCCGGAATCCTATGCATTTGCAGAATGTATCCATCTTCAGTGGTTACTCGGTGTCTCTCCGTTGGATAGCCGGCTGATGATATGAGTTTGGGCTGAAAATTATTAATATTAAAACAGTAGGCTTTGATGTTCTGATAACTGATGCTATACTGATATTTTATGAAATAAGTTGTACAGCTTGAGAAGACTAACAATTCATCTGTGGATTATCGAAGCGATGTTTTCAAATTTTTTAAATACAAGTAGGCACGTCTCTAATGTGCCTATTGTTTAATCTTGGGAGCAACTGCGATATTCTTCAAAATAAATTACTACGTAATAGCTTAAGTCGTCCCTACGCACTCTATTTCAGATAACTTTTGGAAATTGTTGCCCGGCAATGACCTGTCAAGTTCACGTGCTGCTTTTCGGTTAATACACACATGGTATCTCACTGCGCTCCCCTCACCCCTTGTAATATTTCCGAACCCCCTCCATTTTTTTGGAGTCTCACGTGATTATTGGACGTTTCGTTATACGAAATCCGATGGTAAATAAATAGAATATTTGAAAATTGTACTGTATTTACTCTTATTTTTATCAAAAGCAGAATGTAATTAAGAATAAAAGTCTGAACTTATGTGTTGGCTGCCTCATTAGAAGCAGTTTTCAACTTTTTTACTAAACAAAGCATAGTTTTTATAAATTTGCGATATCTACTTATATGTAAAAGTTTCGTTAGGTATTAGAAAAGAGCGACGCGGTGCTTGCGAAAGCCACCCCGTGTCGCCCCCATCCCAAATGCAGCGGACGGCCCCGGGGGGTTTTAGTGGGTATTTCCGGGCGCTTCACGCCCGGGTGAGTCCCACACTGGCACGGAACTCGTCACTCCGTGCCCCCTTATCTATTGTATTGGGGGGCTCTGATCCCTCAAATACAATAGATAAGGGTAGTGCGTAAATGCATTTCCCCCCGTCAAAAAAAAAAAAAGGTATTAGAAAAGAGCGAGATAGTTGAAATGTTCGATATTTGTTAATCTCGTGACACACTTGGCAGGTGTTTGTGACACCATTGAAGTACTTTATAAACATTAACATAGTTTGTTGTAATTGCGATTAATTCCGCAGAGACCAAGTTCCACACCGGTGACTATACTCCTGTCATTATATAAATTTAGTGTTTAGAAAAAATCAAAAGTGAATTCATTAATTTTAAAATCACGTATCCACAGACACGCGTCTGTAACTAATTTCATATCCGTAAAATACAAGACTAAGATGCATTTTAAGTACGTAGATAAGGCATCTGTTCTCATGACAACCGTATAATAACAGAGATAATCAAGTTAAAATAATTTAAGTATATGTGTATCTAGATGGCACGTTATGATGAATGTGAATTATTGTATGCACGCGATTTGCATTTTTAAGTAGTTTTCCACGAATGTGTCCATATCTATAAATTTGAGATCATACCTACATTCACTCTCTTTCAAATCATATTTAACGCAGTCCATCAATTTTTTCTTTGGGCTTCCTCTTCCCCTAAACCCGTCCACATTCATATCCAATATCTTACCTTACAACATCTTCCTCCCTGCGCATTACATGTCCTTACGAAGACAGACGTCTGCTTCTTACCTTCTCTGTCACTGTTATCATATTCAAACTTCCTCTAATGCATTCATTCCTAATCCTGTTCATTCTTGTTCCTCCACACATCCATCTCAACATTCTCATCTCGGCTGCAGGCAGTCTCCTTTCATCCATCACCTTTATGGGCCAAGATTCTGATCCATACAAGACGACAGGTCGGATCATGCTCTTGTATGTCTTCCCCTTTAATTATTTAAGTATTTGCTTGTCTGTCAATTACCCTAAAACGGGCTGATGAAGCTCTATTAGCATAGGGAATTTATTTCGTATTTTTATTTTTTGTTATTTTTTTTTAAGGTTACTTAAATACCACGATTTACCATTTAATAGAATACATATAAGTAATGAAAGAAATATAACAAGCATATTGTCGTGATGAACAAATATGAATGTCGTCAGTAACTGTTATAGGCTAAGTTCTTTATGTCAGTAACTGAATTAATTCTTTTGTTTTTTTGAAATACATTATTAATTGAATGTAAACTAGATTCAGGCATTGTAATTCTCGCAGAGTGCTTTATTGTATTATTGATGGACAAAGAACTGTAGCATGTTAATTGTGTCTCCGTATATATTTTCGGATTGAATTAACGTTTTATTTTTTCATCAGATAACTTTTTTCTGGTATCACGGTAAAATCTTATCGACACCGACAATGCAGGCTCTGTTTTTATGTGCTTTCTACGAAGCCTCTCCACATTTGAATATAAATAGGCTTATTCAGGAATGCGTCAGACTTAATATTTTTTATTTTCGCGGTTGTTACACCTGGTGTATGGTTTTCGTGTCTACGCTGCCTTTGCAAATTGGAAAGTAATATGACATTGTCTTAGGTTGCAAGATTTATAGTGGTGCATGATTCTAAGAAACACTAGAAGAAAATAAAATGTTAAATACTTGAATATTTTATATGTTGTATGTTAAAAAATTCTATTTGAAATTTAGTTGTAATAAACTTCGATAAATCTTGACGATCACCACTGCCTTATGAAGTATGAATTTTAATTATAAGTAACTGCGCGATCATTTGTGAATGCACTAAATAATAAATCGAAAAAAACTTACTCGTATTTGTTCTTTCAGTATTATTTAAAATCTGTACAAAGTTTTATTAACGGATTTACAACTATAAATTGCAGACATAATATATTAATTGAAATCAAACGTAGACGACACTGGCAAATGTGCTTGGGACGCCAAAAACCTAGAACGAAAAACTGAACCGAATTAATGAGCCCCTAAATTGGGCAACATAAATTATAACATGAAATTGACCTCACAGGAATTGGATCAAAAACTTGTGAGGTATAACTGTCGACCACGCGGAATAAATTAAACTTTAAAAACAACTTCAAGAACGTCCAAAATTATGGTAATAGTATATATTTGAGACAATGGTGGGTTTTGTCACTCCAAACGCGTTTATACTGATTATGTCATGAAGATACGCGTGCGGATATTTCGGCGTGCGAAATAGGAATTCAAATTTACGTCACGTGCGACCGGTATGGATCTTTCGCATAACGAATCAGTTATTATTTCCTATTTATAATTTTCTGGTATTACGTATTATGAAAGACAAAGTCCCTGTCTGTCTGTTTGTTCTTTAGAGTGCTTGGAACTTGAGAATTATAGAATTGATTGACATGATTTTTTTTTTAAATCAAAGAGGTGTTGTTTTCTTTTGACCAAGTTTTCAAAAGAAGAATTGTTAGGAGCACGTTTTCTCACAACTGTTATAAACGTAAAGCGTTCAATATTGATGCTAATAAATAAATATTAGATGCGAGCAGAGCCGCGGGCGCAGCTTGTGTCGAATAAACTCGAATGTAACTGCGTTAACGTATATTTGTACTATAAAGTTTTTTTTTTTTTTTGCCGGGGGAAATGCATTTACGCACTACCCTTATCTATTGTATTTGTGGGATCAGAGTCCCAAAACCCCCCGGAGCCGTCCGCTGCATTTAGGATGGGGGCGACACGGGGTGGCTTTCGCAAGCACCGCGTCGCCCCCTGCAGCGAACCCACCAGGCCCGTCAGTGCAATGGACCGGTGGGGATGAAGGAGAAACTATAAAGTTTTCCTACCGTTCGCGACATTCAAAATTTTAAAAATTAATATGAAAACAATAGTGTTAATGATTGGCCTACGCTGTGGGTTGAATATGTGATCCAACTCATATAGGTATGCAAAATTAAAATTACATTTATGTTACGCTTATAATTGGTACAATTTACAACAAATGTATTCCGTAATATTATTTTTGTTCCTACCAAAGGCGTTTATTACTTAGTTTTCTAACATATTTGGAAAACAACGTGATGATAAACCTTATTGTGTGGTGGTAGGATATTTTCTAATGACTGCCTTAGGGGCCATTTATTATTTATTACCGCCCAGGGGGAGGCGGTGTTAATAAAATCTATACATGCCCATATCTTGGGGCAGGGAGTGGGGGGAAGTGTAAACTCGTTGTGTCGTAATATTTTACAAATCGAAATTTATTATTAAAAATCTATTTCTATTTCGGATGCTGAACGATTTTCTTCATTCCATAATGTGGACTTTGATTTACATCGTATATTGCAAAATTTTATTGTTTATTAAAATCTTAAATGTTCATTTTCATACATTTTATATATCATAAATAATAATTATATTAATACGAGATTGAACCTTACGTCCATAAGAAGAGGACGTGTGGTGCTGGCAAAGACTAGTAGCACCCCATACTTTCTCGTGGGTGTCGTAAAAGGCGATTAAGGAATAAACCAGAGAATGGGCAACAGCAACTTCTGAGTATCATAAGAACCTACAGCGATCGCCAAGCCGCCTGCCAAGCGTAGCGATTATGGTAATTCCCCCCTTTTTGGGGGAGACCTATGCCTAGCAGTGGACGTCTTTCAGTTGAACCAATCAAACCCCCTTCGGTTTTGAGAAATGTTATGTACGGGGGCGGAGGGGTCAAAATTCGTAATTAATGAATGGCCTCTTATCCCTTTAAAATGCAATTTCCAAATAGAGCGGGTGCGGGACGAGCGCGGATCGGGTTGGGAGTTTCCGCGGTTTCTTGTATTTATATAACACTATACTGAAAGAGTGTGCGGAGCTGGTGTCAAAGTTGCTTATAAAAATACAGGGAATCATACACGCGAAACTCCAAACCCGACCCGCGGGATCTCCCAACACGACCCGCACTCGACCGGAACCCGCTCTATCTTTGAATTAACAGTGTTACCACCGGTTTCAGCACAATGTCGTTTATCATTAAAAAATCTGGTCAAAGGGTAAACTATAAAATAATAAACCTAATTGTTTTCTATTTATTATCTCTGATAATATATTATTAATGTCTTCCCTTGAACTAACGTTGAACATTAAAAATTTTTTTAATCTCATACGACATTAATGTGTCTTACGTAAATCAATATATTAAAAATGATAACAATTTAAATAACACGTTTTCGTCGACCGGTATTATTAAAATACGACGTTATGTTTGTCGTCATTTACAAGTTTTTTTAAGTTACATTAGAAATAAGAACACACGTCAAGAAATAATATGTAAATTGAAAGGATTTTATTTGGGGATCTTATTGTTTGAACACATAGCGGGTGGGTCGAGACTATAGAAGTGGTCGCGCTCAGCTCGCGTCGACGTGATGTCTTCTATAGAAACATCGCGCTGGTGTCTCGACCAACCCGCTTTGTGTTGCAACCGTAAGTCTGCAATGTAGTAGTTTTAATTTTGTTTTATAAACTTAGGTTGCTTGATCCGAATGAAAATTATTTTATTGGAGTGGGGTCTTTGCTTATTTTTGATGACATGTGAGACACGGGGTGTTTGAATGGTTATTACGTATGTTACCTTTTAGATACATTTTTTTTCTTCAAAATTTTGCCTTTATTATGGGGCGAGAGCAGAGTAAGAACTTCGCTTACTATTGGAGGGTGTGGTCAAAAATGTCTTCAATTTTGCCCTCCTATTATAACCAGTGATTTTACTAACGAGCAAGCGCAACCTATATACTAAGATGTCTGTATAATCATGTTTACGACAAATATTATTTTATTCATATAATTATTATCCAGAATGCATCCTAAAATTTATAACATCGTAAATTTAACTATCGACCGAATCCACTGAACTGAATGTTACCTGTTTTTTTTATTACGTTTCTTATATCGTGCAAAGAAATTTAGAAAATACAAAATAAATATTTCCACTTACCACAGATAAATAAGCCTCTTTATTGTGTATCCGCGCTGTACCCACATATATTACATTGATGCATAATAAATTAATTGTAATAAATATAATTAAACCGCACATTTTAACAGAAATAATATTAAAGTTTACACTAATGTTGTATGTATTATTATAGTTTTCAAAAATTAAATTAGAAATAGGATAACTCACAAATAGATTTTTGTTATTTTTTTTATGTTGTTTTTAATTGTATTCACAAAATACGATCAGCCTGGTGCTGATGATAGCATGAGACTCAAAGCTCGAGTCTCCAGCTGTTCGTTTTTATCATACGTTTCTCGATTATAAAATATGTAAACTTATTCATTGTTTATATGACGTACGTATATAAACATCGCATCACTGATACAGTATACAACGTGTGTGCCCGAATTAATATCCGTCCAGTTTCTTTATGTTCTTTCTGTGGCAAAGGTCATTGAATTATTCAGCCGCGCGGAAAGGAAATCTTTTTTTAAAAAAAATAAAATATAATTTGATTAATTTCGTTGCAAGGAAATTGTTTATTTACAAATACTTAACATAACATAAGCTCACGCCTGTTTTCCCAAAGGGTTAGGCAGAGGTGAAACAGCGAACCACACCACCCATATTTCGCCGAGCTTAGTTCCGTCCCAGATGTGATAGGCCTGTCGCCATATCGGGCACAAATTCCATACTCCGGGTTGATACCTAGTAGAAAAACGCAACATTACTTGATCCGACCTGGGGATCGAACCCGAGACCTCAGAACGACAGTCGTACCGTAATACAACTGCGCCACTGAGGCAAATGGTTATATACATTTATTATAAAGATACTAATATTATAAAGAGGAAAGATTTGTATTTTTATATGTGACGAATAAACTGAAAAACTATTGGACCGATTTGGATGAAATTTTGTATGGAGATAGTTTGAAATCCAAGGAGTGACATAGGATAGACTTATTCCGAAAATCTCACGGGAACGGGAAATACGCAAGTAAAACCGCAGAAAGCAGCTAGTTTCTAAAAAAATGACTGGTCGTCGTGGAGATCTTTGGGGGAGACCTATATCCAGCAGTGGACACGTCTTTCGGATGGATGAGTAAAATAGTGTATAAATACTTCTTTGCCCACATATATATTAACGATGCTAAAAACCGATGTTCACAGGAGAGCGTAATGAATATTCAAATCACTCTAGAAATTAATTTATTTACAATTTAAAATTTATTTTTTCTGCAAAGTTTTATTCGATTATATTATATTATGCTATCACTTTATATATCAAGGTCAATTCTCGGTCAAATGTCATTTTTGACATGTCGCTTTGTACGTAGGGACCGTCGAAATATTACTAGCCGTGTTCTGGTAGAGATGCCATGGAAAGATATTTCTTTTCTTTTCTAACTTTTGCGTATACAGAACAACTAACCAAACTTACAAAGATTTTATACTAGCAGTGTGCCCGCGGCTCCGTCCGCGTTTCATATATTCATCACTGCCTAATATAGTTTTTAAATAATCATTGGAAAATGATGTTTTTCTGGCGCTGTCCAATCAATCGTATTTTGTTCACGATTTTTTTACACCGAACCTTTATTTATTTTACTGAAAAAAAATTTGGTACCCTTAGTAAAAGCACTTGCCAGTAAAACTGAGCATTGATTTGTTTTTTTCACCATTTCTTGTGTTTCATTATATTATGCGGAATCCTAATATTTTTTCTGATATTATTTTTGTTATAAGAAAGCAAAGATACTTCTCACAAATTCAAACACCTCCCAGTTGTAATGAGTTTTAATTTCTTAACGTGAAAAATAAAAAGTTACGTTACGTGGAGTAACTTGAGCTATCTATCAATCCTAATTGATACGATATATGTATACACATATAAATATGTCTACGTCCAATTGACCATAAAAGTTCTTTAAAAACATTTAAGAATCAATTAACTGACGATTATTATTATCGGATTCGATTAGTTAAAACCCTACAAACGGACAGACGTTGCGCTATTGATCTAAATATTTATCTTTGTTCTTTTTTTTATACGACTTAGATCATCTCGAATGTTATGAATGTTTACAATCGTGCTGAGAATTTATTAAGTTATTACTTATTCAATTATGTCCGCAATTTCGTTAGTGTTGGTTCCAAATTGAAACTGTTATTGTGAGTCGATCATACATGATGCGCCATCGTTAACTTTACTCCAGGAAATATCCTGGAATCCTGGATTCTTCAAATATTCTTCATATTTGAATCCTAATAAATTATTATGATGTATGAAAATGTAGGTGGTCATGACAATTGATTTCTAGCGACTAGGTTATCGAAATCCGTTACGCGGTTTAAGAGGAGTTAGCGGTTAAATAGACAGATGCGAAAAGCGACTTTGTACCTTTTTTTTTACGAGGGGAATGCCTTTACGCACTACCCGTACCTATTGCATTAGTGAGACCGGGGTCCCCCAATGCAATAGGTAAGGGGGCACGGAGGGACGACACCGTGCCAGTGTGGGACTCGCCCGGACGTGAAGCGTCCGGAAATACCCACTAAACCCCCGGAGCCACCCGCCGCATTTGGGATGGGAGTGATACGGGATTGCGGTCGCATGCACCGCGTCGCCCCATGCGGCAAGTCCACCGGGTAGTTGAATGTACCTAGCCTAGTTCCTTGCTCGGCTAAACTTCTGTGTATCTTAACCCCTTGAGCACTTACCTGGCGTTTACGCCAGCTTTCCATTGTTTTCCTATTGTCTTATTTTTATGGGTAATCAACATATTAATATTACATTCATACTCTTTTAAACATGAACAATGTTCCTCTCTTTATTATAAACTAGCTTTGTGCCCGCGGCTGCGCCCGCGTTTCATCTACATATTTTTCATTGCGTAATACAGTAATACCCCGCTTTACGCGAGGGATACGTTCCGAAGAAAATCGTGTGAAATTCGTGTATATCGAGGTTTATGATTAAACATACGTCAAAATTTAATAAAAAAAAACAAATCATTTTAATCAATCACATTAAATCTAAGAACACTTTATGCAATATATACTCTTATTTTTTACGGAAAATACATCTATTGTCTTTACATTATGTTTATACGCACTCTTTCGCGTAATGCGAGGCATTTGAGCGCGAAATTTGACATTCGCGTTATAGTGAAACCGCGCGCAACGGGGTCACGCTAAGCGGGGTATTACTGTATACTTTTTAATTTATTTTAACGTGACCCTAATTATTTTCAAATTCTATTTATTATATTTTTTTATTACTAACATTAAGCAAAGATATTTCTCACAAATTCAAATACCTACCAGTAAAACTGTGTATTGAATCGGAATTCATTCCCATTTTTATGTATTATTTTTTTTTTTACCCGGAACCCTAATTATTTTCTATAAAATAAAATAATCTAAGTTACGCGGAGCAACTTCAGCTAGCTAACAAAAAAACCCGTCCAAATCGGTCTGGCTGTTCCGGAGATTAACCGTTAAAAAAAGACAGACAAAAATTTTAAAAATGTATTTTTAGCTAAATTTTTCTTCTTTCATGAGCGCTTTCATACATGCTCGTCGGTTATGAGTACTTTTTACCTGGCCTTTATTTAACACATGATTGATTTGGTCTAGATACGTTCGCCTAGGTCGACCCTTACCGACTTGCCCATTCCCCCTCGCCTTATAAATTAGTTTCGTTAATCTTCTCTCATCCATCCTCTCTACATGCCCAAACCGACTAAGCATACCTTTCTCTATTTTGGTCAGCACATCCTCTACCACACCACAGCGTAGTAGCGTTGCGTCACAGCGTTCCACAGCGTCCACACTGAGCTTATACGTGTAAAAAAAAAAAATCTACCACAGCTAAAGTCTCTAGGTAGCCCTAGACATACATCTGCTGATCCTGGAACGCGACGCGCCCTAACTAGCGTTTTTCACTAGCGTAAGGTTACTACAATCCAGTTACGGTTATTTCCTCTAAAACCCCGAAAATTTTACAATTATACTTTGTTAAAAAAAATGATATTGTTTTACCATCCATTTGTTAACATTAATCCACAGGTAGTGATCAGAGATGTGACAGTGTCTCCGTCGGCCCCAGTTCCTGTCGAGATCGAGAGGATGGAGCTGCTGGGATCACTGACAACTGAACAGCAGCAGCGGACCAGCGCTAGGGTTATCAAGAAGCTAAGACTAGAACCACCGGCAGATAAGAGATCAGGAAAAAGGGCAGACGGACTCTCAGACGGTAATTTATTAATATTCGTCAATACAACTGAAATATTCTATTTTTGCATTAACTTGTAGTAATATTCTGCAACTATAATGCGCTGATTGGTCAAGCTTTAGCTAAAAGAGATCAATTGCTCAATCTTAGTTTGTTTAATATTATTTTACAGTTACCTTTGGTCGTACATCTTCGTGGAACCATTCTGTATTTGTATTAGCTTGGTCGAAGTGGTCGTTGTTTTCGACGGAAATGGGTTCTAATAGAACCAAATGAAAAGAGTCATATATCTGTTTAAATTCAGATATCTTTTAACGCAAGGTTTCATTTGTTCCTTAATTAAATTCAGTGTATTAAATGGATACTAAATAACCTGTTTTAATAGATGCCGAGTTGAATCTTTAATAATTACTAACAATTCAGAAGGAATTTCTTCATTCTGTAACACCGATTAAGTGCATGAAAATAAAAGAAAGCAACACTTGACAGAGATACCGGAATGCGAAACACCGAATAAACCGGAGGATAAAGAACCTCTAAAATTCCCAACCGTGAAGCAACGAATGCCGAAAGCGCTCTGGTCCACGGACGAGAAGAGCCTGTTCTTTGAAGCTCTGAACGAGTACGGCAAAGACTTCGACGCCGTCACCGCGTACATCTGCGCCAAGATGAAGAAGAAGGGAATGCCCGACTCGAACCTCAAGACGAAGACGCAAGTCAGTCACTTCTACTACAGGACCTGGCATAAGCTCTCGAAGCATGTACACTTTGACGAGAGTGAGTCACTTTTTGGACTTTATTTCCCATATTACCGAACCCCAAACATATTCAAAAATATACACAGCGACAATGATTAATGAAGTCGTCATACGAAAATATTTATGTCCTTCGTTTATAGAAAATTTAATTAATCTTTGTGTATTCATTAATTTAATAGACAACGCGAGAGTATCTTTCGGATTAACAAAAGGGAATTAAAAGAAACAGTTACCAAATTGAAATTTTTATATTGGCAACTCTGTTTAAATGGACGTGTCTATGCGTCATAAATTCGAAGGTATACGATTGATTTTTATAATCCGATGGAGTTATATTTTGCTTGAACTTGGTAAAGTAACTCCTATAGTGTTCAGCCTCAAATTAAATCAAAATTTATTTATTCAATTTAGGCCCTAAGAAGGCGCTTATGAACGTCTAAAACACTACCACCGGTTCGGAAAACAACTCAGTCGAGAAGAGCGCAGGCGAGAAAACTAAATATAATAACATAAATATATATATATCATATTTTTTTGGCATATAAAAAACTATACAAATCGTAGTTTTAATAATGTTAGCGGGTGCGCACAGAGATGTGGGTTAATTCCAGACATCACTATCGTTCACGTAATGATCCAGCCTGTAATAACCTTTTGAGATTAAAACTTGGTCGACATAATACTTGAACGTTATTGTCAGGTAAATCGGTAATGTTACTTGGGATCTTATTTTAAAACCGAATACTATTACCTATAAAGCTTTAATTAGACTTACTTAACCTAAAGCGTGGGACGGCCAACTTGTCTTTACTTCTAATATTAACAGTATAATACATACTATGACATTTCTTACGACCGTGATAAAGATATTTAGTCTCACGCTGCCTTCATGAGCGCCTTTATATTTAACGACTCGATTAATTTATTGGCCCCTCATCACTGAGGCGCCATTACTAACGGGCGCACATGAAAATAATCGCAAATAAAACTAAATGGCGTTTCAACGCAACGCTCATGATTTCTTCTTATTGTAAATGTAATGTTTTTTAAACCCGTGTGTATTGCGTCTTGGTTGCCATCAGGACAAATGATATTTGTGTCTAGATTTTATGATGTAAAGTCTAAAACATCCGCTTAGATGCATAACAATGATTTTTAACGATGGCTATCAAGGTACAAGGCTAACGGAGAACTATAAACGAATAATTGCAGTAATTTATCGTATTACTATATGATACTTAATACAACTACGGTATTAAATTATTTATGAGATGGCAACTGTATAGAGATGTCACGTTCTTGATGTCTGAAATCAAACTTACCTACGATTGAGAGCGTTGTATTGAATTAAAACAAGTAAACTGGGCTTTTGATACTTTTTATTAGGTAAAATAATATAACTCCCCTGGAGTTCTTGTTATGAGAACCCAAGGAGGAGAGGGGCGAGACATTTTTGCTGGCGGCAGATAAGAGGGGGTAGCTTTGTACCAAGCTCCCCCCTGAGCGAAAAATAGGAAGGGGCCCGACTCGGCATGACAGGTTGTGTACCTGTCATTTACCGTGGTTGGGCCAGCCGCTGGGGTGATGCGGTGCATGTCACCCTATCCCGTGTCACCCCCAAGAAAGGCGGCAGATGGTACTGTGGGTTTTAGTGGGTATTCCTGGCACCACACGCCGGGCGAGCCCCACATACCCCCCTGGCATCTCTTATCCGGGAGATTTTGCTTCCAGTTTAGAGATGTGAGGGAGGATGCGTAAATGCATTTCCCACATAAAAAAAAAAAAAAAAAAAAAAAAAAAAAAGGTAAAATAATTTAAAAATCAAAATACAATTATATGTTGATAATTTATTAAAAAAAAAAAAAATTGATAAATGTGTTTGTTGTTGAAATGTACTTTTAATGCAAGTCGACGGCATTGCTGGGTCGGTGCAGCTGTTCCGGACATTACATTAGATTTAGTAAAAAGTCGTTCTTTCGATATTACAAACAGACATATAGATTTTATTTATTAGTATTGATAACCGGTAGACATCATTCAATAAGAATTCTTATATAATATTTGAAGAAAAAAAAACTTTCTAAATCATTTTTATCGACAAACGTTACATCTCATATTTGGTTACTAAATAAAATAAATAAATAAACAATATCGGTTAATTTTAACGGGTTTTCACGCGTTACCTTTGCTTTTTTCTATCCCGACGTTTCGGCTGGGTTGCACCAACCGTGGTCACGGGCTGACTGGCGGTGCGCGGCGTCACCTGCTGCGTTGAGGGGTATTTTGATGAACTACCCCCGTTTGGTCTTTATATTTATTACAGTCACAACACACAACACTAACAGTGTCCATCGACGTGTTGTTAGTTATCCAGTTAGTGTTGTGTGTTGTGACTGTAATAAATATAAAGACCAAACGGGGGTAGTTCATCAAAATACCCCTCAACGCGTTAGGCGACGCCGCGCACCGCCAGTCAGCCCGTGACCACGGTTGGTGAAACCCAGCCGAAACGTCGGGATAGAAAAAAGCAAAGGTAACGCGCGAAAACCCGTTAAAATTAACTGAATTTAAATATGGAACGCGAAAACTTAAAAAAAATTACATAAAGAAAATCGATTGATAAAAACATCTTGAACTGTCTATATCGTTATAATATTACGTTATCTTCTTTGACATATATCAATCAGCCATTATCTCTTAATTTAATATCCATCTCCTTTTTGGTCGTTACCTTTTTGCCTCGGCCGTTTGGTCTCTTTCCAAGACATTATTGTGCTTTTATAGTATATGATTAAAAAATAAAGTACATGGCAATGGGACAAGGAGTATGGTATGGTGTGTGCAGATGTAAAGAAAGTGGTCCAGGAGTTGTACGCGTTGATTAACTACGGCGAGCTCCGCAAGAAGCTGGTGTCGGTGAACGAGAAGACGTGCGGCCGGCTCGGCGAGCTCGTCGCGAGTGGCTCGCTCGTGTTGCGCGCGCGCGGACGCAACCTGCGCGTGCGCACGCCCATGTGCCGCGCGCTCCGGCGCCTCAATCAGATCACAGGTATCACTTAGCAAAGACAGGTTTTATAGATATATATATTATATCGTGCATCATCTTCTTTTAAATTAATAAATTATAATTAAGTATTATATATTCGTTTTAAGTATAGATTTGTAAATACATTCAAAGAGTTCAGATGTGGTCATTTTATTTAGTTTTATTTTATTTGTAAATGCAAGTATGTCCTGATACAGCTATTACGTACCAAGTGTGAAACGCTTTTATAAATAAAAGGTTTCAAAAACCTAGTATTTGGCCCGGTGGCACAGTTGTATTACGATGCGACTGCCGTTCTGAGGTCTCGGGTTCGATCCCCGGGTCGGGTCAAGTGGTATTGGGTTTTTCTACTCAGTATTTATTTATTTATTACTACTATGGACGACTAACAGTAAAGAAAATTAACAGTAACAGTTGACAGTATAATGACATATTTACCAATAACAAGTCATCGCATATATAAATCAGTTACATTATAAAGAAAATGTGGGTATGTGTGACGTTGCTAACACTGATACAAAAATTAATGCGGACTCAAAAATTCACTATAGAATAAGAAAAGAGAACAATTTAAGTATTAAAAAAGGTAAGACCTAAGCATCTTCTAGCCGAAGTAAACCTTTACTAGCCCGAATTAGATAAGAGTTTTTCCTATAATTAGATGAAGCAAATGGAACTTTCAGTAGGCAACTATGTCGAGTTAGCTAACACGGAACATTGAAATAAATTTTGTAAAGGAGATCCGCGCTATTAATACCATTACTCAATATTTTAAATAACAATACGTAGTCATAAATTTCACGTCGAGTTGACAACGGTAATAGACGGTATCTTTTACGAAGTTCAAGGTAGTTAGTTATTGGACTGTCAAGGCACTTTTTGATGAAAACATAGATATTTGATAAATCTTCTCTGGACGCTCTCAATTCGCTCAATATACTTATGATAAGACGGATTCCATATTTGAGATACATACATACGTATGCTCACGCCTGTATCCCCGAAGGGTTAGGCAGAGGTGAAGTAGCGAACTACACCACCCACATTTCGCCGAGCTTAGTTCCGTCCCAGATGTGACAGGGGGCGAGCCTGTCGCCATATCGGGCACAAATTCCAAACTCCGGGATGATACTGAGTAGAAAAAACCCAATATCACTTGACCCGACCCGGGGATCGAACCCGAGACCTTAGAACGGCAGTCGTATGTAATACAACTGCGCTACCGAGGCAGTTGAGGTATATTTGAGATGCGTATTCTAAATGACTTCGTACAAATGTACAATACAGAATTTTTATTGTTTTAGCTTGAGAGAAGCATTTAGATAACCGCATAATAAAACCGAATGATTTTAATGTCTTTTTCACAATTGTGTCTACGTGAATATCAAAAATTAATTTCGAATCATGGTACACATCCAAGTCACGTACTTCATTATATTTTTATATCCCGGAGTTTGGAATTTGTGCCCGATATGGCGACAGGCTCGCCCCTGTCACATCCGGGACGGAACTAAGCTCGGCGAAATGTGGGTGGTGTAGTTCGCTATATCACCTCTGCCTAACCCTTCGGGTATAACAGGCGTGACCTTATGTTATTGGGCTGGAGTTTAAATTAAATTCAACCTTCAATCCGACAATAAAAACGGAATAGGTTGATAAACAGATAGAAAAAAAGCTACTGAACTGGTGAGAGTGGTGACGACCATTCGGTGGTGACCAACGACATATGAGAGAGGAAAATATTGTTTTAATTCTTGTTATGTTATATTATGTTCTTTACTATTTGAGTAATTGTGCGTTGATAGTATTTATAAACGTAATTTAGCGGAGAGTTTGTTATACTCGGGTCAAACATTCGCTGCCGGTGAGACAATCAGGCGTGGAATATATTGATTGATTTGATCACAATATTGTCATGTGTGTGTGTGTGTGTGTGCGTGCGTGCGTGCGTGCAGAGCGCGCGTGCGGGTCGCGCGTGTGCTCGCGTGCGCACGTGGTGCTGCGGGCGCGCGACTGCGGCGCGTGGGCGCGCGTGCAGGCCGGGGCGCACAACCCGCGGGCCGCGGTCGCGCTGCCGCTGCGGACCCGGCTGCACGTGCTGCTCGCCGCGCTGCAGCGCCGGTGGCGTCCCAGAGTATCCTTTATTAACTAACTAACTAACCCTCTAAAACATTCAACGTTTTGTTGTCGGTTGGAACGTCACATAATTAATGTATTTTTACTGTCTGTGACGGCGACCCAAGACGTGCTTCGTTCCCCAACTGGGGAGGCTCTTGGTACCGCTACTAGCGCGATACAGCGACACTGCCCACGCATTGAGCAATTACACGCACAACACTGCATACACTTCACACTTTTTTTTTTGTAAGAAAAAGTAAGTTAAAACGAAACCAGTTTTCAATTAAAGGCATTTCGACATGATTATTTGTGCCATAAAACAATCCATGCAAATGTTATCTATTTTTATCAAACCTCTGATATGACTGCGCCCCCCCCCCCTTTGGAATTGCCAAAAATGCAAACTATTCGATATTTTATAATATAAAAAAAAACCTGTACCTGATCTCAAATGTGTAGTATAGCAGTTCGTATCAGCTTACATGCTTCAGGATTTCATCACCAATATGATACTTTTGCCATAAAATCATCACCTCTTCCTACATTAAATTCGGTCGAAACAAAATATTTTCTTCTTCAACTCCACTCTCTGTAAATAATTGTTATCTCAACGTTTACACCTTTTAAAGAAATATCATTTTTTCACATAATCACTTTCATACTTAATACGTTGATTACTCATAAAAATGAGACAATAGAAAAACAATGGAAGGCTGGCGTAAACGCCAGGTTATGCTCAAGGGGTTAATGTTCTTCTAGTGACGTGACATTCATCTCTCATGACAACTCCATACCACGTTAATCTATTACATACGTTTCCTGTGACATAGTAATTTCTAATCTTATCAATTCTAGTTTGCCACACATTCGCGTTTCTATTACGTGCATTTTTCCTTTCGTCTTCTCTAGTTTCCTAATATTCCGGTCTCTTAATAGTTTTATCTCTCGTTCCCACAACTTTTGGAGGCATTTTTGGTTAACGTTCAACTCCCGAGACTTTTTTAAATATAAAACAGGCACACGCATAGGCTCCATCTCACCTGATGGTAAGTGCAAATGAAGCCAAAGTTGGATCGCGTTTACCTAAAAGATGTCTATTCACTCACTTTTTACTGAAGATTGCCATATTATAAGTAGGTGGGAAGAGGCATGCCGGGAGAGAATTCCACTTCATGGCCATTTGCATAACAAAAGACGATGCAAATCGTCTCGTGCGAATAATACATACGGGTAGTCAATTCGTACAGCTTCTGTGTACACTACAAAGGATTATATAAAACTCGGAGAGGCTGGCCACTCTGCGGTGATTACGGAATCTAGATGCGTGTTGTTCGCAAACAGATTTGCAAAACCATTAGTCTTTCCAGCCGCAAAGGGAGCTCGTAGCCCCGTGTGGAACTTCAACCGACTTGGCAAGAGGCCGACGCGCCTTGCTTCCCGATGGGTTGCCAACTAACTTGCCTCTAGTGTGACCAACGTGCTTGTACAATTTCTATTTACCGGGATAAGTAATAATACTACACTGAGACAGTACTGTGATTTTATAAAAACAATTTAGACCTTAACGTATTGAGCGAGAATCTTGACACCGCGATGCAAAAATTCTCACAACGAAATTAACGCCATCTAACGGGGCAGCCTTTAAACTGTACAGTGCTCGAGATAACATCTCCGCAGAACCTTCTTAAATTTCTTAGCAGCATTTTTCTTTTTCTTTGCAAATCCTGAGATTTGCCGCAACGTGCTTCGGTTATGACACTATTATACTTGAGTTCCTTAGCCGTCTCAGATGAATTATAAACATAACAAGACGGTCGAGGCGGGAGAGTCGAAGAGTGTGGAGGAGCCGCAGCACCGGGAACCGGAAGAGAACTGCCAGGAGTCTGCGCGGAGCTGTGCCGATGAGAGGGAGGGCGAGAAGGGGGATCTAGAAGACCATTTGAACATGGAAACCGATCGGATGCTTCTACAGGGTGAGTTTAGTGACAGTAGTGTGTTAGCATTTCAGGCGCTGTTGTGGAAACAAAACTCCAAGCATAATTTGAAATGACATCACTACCGTTTATATAAAGATGCACCCTGTGATAATAACCTTTAAACTTGCTCGACTTGGTGTTTGAACGTATTGTCAGGTGAATCCGTAATGTGATTATTGTAGAATTTAACACTAAATCTACTTAATCTTCACTACACAGTGAAGACCACATGAAACGAGAGCGGAGCCGCGGGCACCGAGCTAGTATGAAACATAAAGAAACTAGGATTTTTTAGGTTCTAGTCGTTTTTGGGGGCAGGGAGGTTTAATCTCTCTCTCCTTGGAGAGGTGGGCGAACAGGTGGGTGGGGAGAGAGCCCGTGGCATTCTCCTCCCACCCCCAACCGGCTAAGTATGGACGTAGCCCTGTTGGGTCTGCCGCAGAGGACGAGGCGGTGCTTGCGAAAGCTATCCCGTGTCGTCCCCATCCCAAATACGGCGGACGGCCCCGGGGGGTTTAGTGGATATTTCCGGACGCTTAACGTCTGGGTGAGTCCCACACTGGTGCAGAGACGTTCCTCCGCACCCCCTTACCCATTGCATTGGGGCACTCCGGTCTCACTAATGCAATGGGTAAGGGTAATGCGTAAATGCATTCCCCTCGTCAGTCGTTTAGTGACGTGTGTTTTCTTGCAGTAGAGGAGTGAGAGTGAGACAAGCGGTGCTCGATATATTTGAATTTTTTTTTTTTTTCATAAGAACTACTTTAGTTTATAACATATGCGGCAGGGGAAGTCGCGGGTTAATAGGTTATGTGAGTGTTGTTGATATCCAGAACAGCGGGCGTCGCGGAAGGTGTCGCTGCACGTGGGCCCGCGCCCCGGGGCGGAGCTCCACCTGCCCGTGGTGGCTCCGAGCGAGCAGCTCTCGAGCCAGAAGATCTGCTTCTCCTCCTACCTGAAGCGCATGGGCTCGCAGCGGGGAGACAGCGAAGGTCAGAGCGACACCAGATCTATCTGCCTACTGATTTCCTTACGTTCAATATTTAACCTATTAATCATGTTTTTTTAGCACCTCCCCTCCATGTCGGTGACATGTGGTGAGAGTTCAAATGAAACTACTAAAGATCACGTGGATTTTATTTTTGATTTATCATAACAATTTTTAGTTTCCATTTAATTGCTCTAATTAAATTGTAAAAAATTTGAAAATCGTTTCCCAGCCGTGGCTATTTAAGGCCCCGCACTGCTCCTTGCTTGGGGAGGGGATTATGCTTTGCTTATTTCAGATGACATGCCAATGTTTGCGTAATCATGGGCTTTTTCTTTACGTAATACTTGAACAGTACCTAGTACAGAGAACAAGTTAGCCAGGTATTGCTGAGATGGCTAGTTTATATATATATATATAGATACATACATACATATCATCACGCCTTTCTCCCGTGGGGATAGGCAGAGATTACGTCCTTCCACTTGCTACGATCTTGACACACCTCTTTCGTTTCCTCTACTTTCATACATGCTCGTCGGTTATGAGTACTTTTTACCTGGCCTTTATTTAACACGTGATCGATTTGGTCTAGATACGTTCGTCTGGGTCGACCCTTACCGACTTGCCCATTCACCCTCGCCTTATAAATTCGTTTCGCTAATCCTCTCTACATGCCCAAACCAACTAAGCATACCTTTCTCTATTTCGGTCAGCACATCCTCTACCACACCACAGCGTTCCCTTGTCATACTATTCCTGACTTTGTCAATCGTCTTCACTCCAGCTATACTTCTCAGACTTCTCATTTCCACCGCGTTAATCTTACTTTCATGCTTCTTCTGCCAAATCCAGCATTCACTACCATACCTGAGTGTAGGGAGCAGGACTCCTCGATGCACATGAAGTTACGCAGGGCCCCATTCACTCTATTCCCTAACAAAAAACTCTTCGCTCAATATCATCGTCACACTTTCCATCTCTCGTAACCTTTGATCCCAAGTACACAAACTCTTTCACTTGTTCCACTCTTTCTTCTTCGATCGAAATTACGCAATCTGTCATACTTTCTTCTCTTCCAAATACCTAAATGCCTATCTTTATAGCCAAGATACGACAACCAAAACGCCAGCGCAAAGATAGCGCGACCGAGAAGGAGACAGAACAGAAGAAGTTCAAGCCGGACGAGGAACTGAAACTGATGAATATAGAGGAAACGGCTATAGACGGGATCGAACTGATGGCCTCGTACAAGAACCATGTAGACGTGGAAGACGAGGAGAAACACGCGACAGAAGACGAGAAGGAGGTGAAGTGTGAAGAGATAGCGGAGGAGGAGACGGACGTCGTCGCCGGAGAGAAGGAGATGTCCGAGAGGGAGAAGGACAGCTTCTCCGAGATGGAGGACAAGAGCGACACGGACAACGAGAGCGACCACGGGAAAACGGAAAAACAGAAGGAGCACAAGTTTCAAAATCTAAAGGTCAGTACATTCTCCGCACTCCCGAGCTTTCCCCTCGCATTAATAAAATCCGATCGAGTTCTTTTAAATGAGAAATAGTTTGAATTAACATTTGATATGCCGAATAATTATCACTCTCTAATCCTCACAACGTCGTGTAAAAAAGGGAGGCATGATTGCCTATCTCTTTCTATTTGTTTTGCGCTGATGTCCCCTCAAGCCGAGATATCTATTTCCTCTTAGACCTTAGGTTGTTTCCCCTCAGAGGAGATGATGATATTTTAATGGCTATGGAAATGCACAGTAAATAATTTATTCGTTGCAAATTTCATTTACACTAAGCCAACCCTAATCACAACACTAGTCTCTGAAACCCCTGTTTACTTGTACTCATAACATTTGTAGATAGATTTTGGTTCCCTTCGTGTTAGTTCCTCGGATTCAGTTGAAACAGAACTGTCTGGGTTGGTTCGCGGTCCTCTTATTATTTATTTATACTGATGAAAGATTTGTATTTTTGTATGTAACGAATAAACTAAAAAAGCTATTGGACCGATTTGAATGACATCTGGTATGGAGATAGTTTGAAGTCCAGGGAGTGACATGGGATTTTATTTCGAAAATCCCACGGGAACGGGAATATAAAATGAAAGAACTCCAGAACGCCTCAGAAAATATAAACGTCAATGAAGTATTTAGATTGTGTTTCGAGTATGAGATGCGCCTATTGCTATTTCTTTCCAACAGGGAAAAAAATTGAAGGCTGGCGTAAACGCCAGGTTGGTGCTTCACCGGTTGAAGGATGTTATTGTATAATTTTACAATGAGCCCTTCCCGGTGAGGTCACTAGTGTATACTTTCACACTGCTTCAGTTAAAACTCCATAGTACTTTTTGTAGTATTTATTTTCCATACATTAGAACAATATACAAATTGATGTGATATTTTTGGCGTACATCTTGACACCGCGTTATAAAAAATTAAAATTTATTACAGCGCGCCATCTATCTTTAAGAATCTTAAACAGTTATAATTTTACAAAATTAAGAACATATCAATTTTTCTAAATCTTGTGTGTTACTAGAGATGTTATTTATAATATAGTTTTTGATATAGGCGTATAAACAAATATAACTCTGTTAGATTTAGTATAAACATAAAAAATTACAATGGCACAAATAATGTTTAGAATTGATTAAACGGGTGTTTGTGTTCCTCTAACTCTAACGAATAGAGAATTGTGTAACTGTTTATTTAATTCACATTTATATATGAAAACCGATAAGCGATATAAAATAACAACAAAATGGTATCGTGTGGGAAATAATATGTCCGTTATATCTATCCATATTTTAAATTAAATGATTTATCAAAAAATCTAAACTAGTTAAAATGCTCTAGTGACTAGTTTTGAATATTATTTAAAAAAAAAACTACCTTATCTATCTTATAAAGTCATTTACGAATAGGTTAAATTCCGCATACACGCTAAGAAACGCGGCGGCAGCGTGTACACCCTGGTTGTCGACAACGAACCCGAAGAACCGAAGCCCGAAGAACCGAGAGCCGAAGAACTGAAGGCCGAAGAGCCGCCGAAAGCGGAGGAAGACCCGAAGCCTGACATCGATTTGGAACTGGCGCTGAGGCAGATCAGGAAGGGCTGGAGCGTGCACGACGCCGGCGACCTCACTGTGGGGGACCTGTACCTCATGGTATACACCTTTCTTAATTATTAAATACCCATAATAGACTAAACTAATTTAATTTTTTTTCATAAATAGATATATAATTGATAAGACTTAGTGTTCGATTTACGATCGAAATCCAATTATTATCATTATTGAGAACTTGAGAAAGAAACCAATTTTTAATATATTATATCGGAAATAATTAAATTGGAAAAAATAAAATATGAAGTGTATTTGATGAGTTCGCGCGCCCCCGTACATAGTGTCTTGAAAGCCGTGTAGTGTCTCGTCCTGACGAATTTCAAGAATAGATATTAGAAATGTTACGAACAGCGAAAGGGGCAGTTGCAACTCGCGCGCAAAGTATACGAAACCATTACTCCGTATTCCCCTGTTTCCTCTTTCAAAATTGCGCCGATTTAAATAATATAATAAGAAAGTTTTTGGCTCTACTTTTACGTTTTGTGTTTTTTTTCGCATTAGTTTGTAAAATTTGTTTGACGAACGTTTTGAAACAATATTAAAAATCACTTTCGAAGAGTCCCTAGTGTATATAGTAATTTATTTAAGGGAAAAATGAAAACATACGGACATAGCGATGGTGGATATAGATAAATAGTATGGTAAATAAATATATACTATAATGCCATTATCCAGAGGGGGAAGAGGGGAATACGTTTGTATAAAATTCTCTTAAATAAACTTTCGCATTGACGCGGTGACGGTGACGGTGACGGTGACGGTGACTCTCCAAGAGATGTTTGAGTGTTAAAAACATTTTAAATGATTTGTTGGATGAAAGATTAATTACAATAAATAATTAATACGTGTCAGTTTGGATCGCGATCGAAACTGGAGCTCGAGTACTGGTGGGCGGAGCCCTCTCCCCCCCTACGGCGTGCGGCTCCGCCGTGCGGGAGCGGCGCGGGGGCGGGGGACAGCCCGGCGGAGGAGGAGAGGGCGGCGAGGGAGAGCGACGACAACGTGTTCTCGCCGAAGCACAGCGCCAGCTTCAGCCAGGACAGTAACGACGCTCTCTCGGGGGACGAGAGGAGAGGTGCGTGTGCTTACGAATAACCGATCCTCCTCCCGCTCCCTTCTGCGACCGGCGCTGCTCCCACCTGCTCCCTCCCCATCTCGTGCGGTCACCACCCGCAATCATGCCAGAGAGTTGTTTAGGTGAGCGGCACGCGTCCCCGGACGTGAAGGCGTCACCACCAGCACCGGCACCAGCAGCAGCAGGCGGCGGCGGCGGCGGCGGCGGCAGCAGCACGCTGAGGCTGGTGAACAAGCTGATAAACCGGCCGCAGCCCCCCGCGCTGCCCCCGCCCGGCGCCGGCTTCGCTCAGCTCAGCGACAGGCGAGTTTACAATTGCTTATACATTTTGCCTTTACATATATTCGAACGGCGCCGGGCGCGACGCCTGCGCTCCTTAGGGTTCGTTCAACTGTTACGTATACGACCCTGCCGTCACCCTCCGCCCCCCCCCCCTTCCTGCAACTAAAGCTCAATTCAATTTTTTTGGTCATTTATAAAATCTTCCTTAGATTTTATCTTCCTTAGATCTTTGAGTTTATCTCATACTATATATTATGGAGACATGTCCTCATCAAACGGAAAAGAGATAAGTAATTTATTTAATAACCAGCTACGTGCCCGCGGCTGCGCTCGCGTTTCATACATTCTCCACTGTATTTTTATTAGACGGATCCCTAATTTTTGCTTAGTAATAATATAAAGTAAAAATACTTCTCAGAAATTCAAGCACTTGCCCGTAAACATCGGATTTCATTCAAGTTTTTATAATTTTTTTTTTTTCCAAAATTATTTAATTACTAAATTAAAATTATAATGATCGAAAATTAAAAGTATCCTAAGTTACCCGGAATAACTTCAGCTATCAACTAAAGAAAGTCCCTTTAAAATTCGTTCAGCCGTTCCGGGGATTACCTGGAATAAACGAAACAGACAGACAAACATTTTTATAATTGTTTTTTTAGTATATGTGTGGTGTTTTTAGTATTCATATATATTTAGTAAAAAAAAAAAAAAAAATGTTGACATTACAAACAGACACTTTAATTTTATTGATCAGTACAGATAAATGTTGTATATCGCATTGTTATTAATATTAACATACTTCTATACGCAGAGACATGAAAAATCTTTAAAACTATTAAAAAGTATTCGGATCGTTCTCTCTTACAATATGATCTTAACCGTCTGTGTTGTTATCGTGACAACAATTTACTAGAACTTAATATAAATAAATGTAGTGTTATAAACTTATTCTTAAAACAAAAAAAGTGTGTGTGTACTTATGTACGCACGTAAGAAGTTATATCTCTTTGACGTAATAATAGAAAAAAATTTGAATTTAAGGTTGGACATTTTTTTAAATATTTTTATTGATTACTTAATTTAATATTCGCTTTTCATTTTTATCAAAAAAATTTCATTAAATTTATTTAGTTATTTTTATAAATATTTATTATTTATTCAATTTAATAGCAAATATTAAAAATTAATATTATAATTTGATGTTCAATTTTAATTTTTATCACAAACTTTTTATTAAATTTATTCTTTATTTTGTAAATATTAAATAACCAATAATAAGTATTCAACGTTAATAATTTAATAATATTTAGTGTTAATTATATTAAATAAAAGTATTTCAATTTATATCACAGAAAATCACTAACTACTAATTCATCATTTCATGCTTATGTCAGGGAGTATTCAAAAACTTTTAAACGTGTATGTATAGAAGCTAAAGCAAAATTTTTGGGAAATAAAGTTCTCGTGTCTAAAAATAAGGTCAAAACCGTCTGGCACATCATAAATAAAGAAACAGGAAATAGTAAAATAAATAATAATACACTTAATCTGAACGTTGACGGAGTACATATTTCAAACAGTTCAGAGGTAGCAACTGTTTTTCAGGACTACTTCACTAACATATCTCTTGAAGTTACAAAACATATAACTTCATCACCCCAAGGTGCCGCATTGCTCCTTAATAACTTAAGTGCTCCTATAAATTCAAAATTCTACTTTACATCTATTACTGCAGGTGACATATTAAAAGCCTTCAAGCAATTAAATTTAAAACATACACAAGACATATGGGGAATGTCGGTAATGGTTCTTCAAACCATGATTGTTAATATTTCACCATATTTGGCTAACATATTTAACGGATGCATAGCAACAAGCACTTTTCCTAATTTAATGAAAATAAGTAAAGTGGTACCCTTATTTAAATCAGGTTGCAGAAGTAGTCTTGAAAATTATAGACCAATTTCAGTACTTCCATCGATTAGTAAGATTTTCGAAAAGATTATGCTTAATCAGTTAGTTGAATACTTTAGAGCAGAAAAGATTTTAGATGATCGGCAGTTTGGTTTCACGAAATCCAAATCTACCACTGACGCTGGTGCAACGTTAATAAGTCACATATTGGGAGCTTGGGAGATTTGGCAGGATGCAATAGGTGTATTCTGCGATCTCTCAAAGGCCTTTGACTGCGTTGATCACAGTACACTTATACTGAAACTAAAACATTATGGTGTTTCTGAAACCTCTGTCTCCTTCCTGGCCTCTTACTTAACAAACCGATGTCAGAAAGTAAATGTTAATGGGGTTACCTCCACTGGGTCATTAGTTAGAATCGGTGTGCCGCAGGGGTCGATTTTGGGACCGTTTTTATTCCTGGTTTATATTAATGACTTACCGCTAATGGTTAATAACTCAGCTGATATGGTTCTATTTGCAGACGATACTTCACTTATATTTAAAGTAAAAAGAAAAAAATCAGAGATTAGGCACTTAAATAATACACTAGCAAACATTTCCAAATGGTTTGCCTTAAATAATTTACTTCTTAACACTAAGAAAACGAAATGCATAAAATTTATGTTGCCCAATGTGCAACATATTGATTGTAAGTTAGAGATAGAAGGGAATTTAGTAGGCTTAGTTGACAAAACTCTGTTTTTAGGTATCACACTTGATAATAAGTTACAATGGGGTCTGCATATTAAAACTTTGGCAGGAAGGCTTAGTTCCGCTGCTTTTGCGGTTCGGAAAATTCGCCAGTTGACGGATATTGCTACTGCTAGGTTAGTCTACTTTGCTTACTTTCACAGCTTAATGTCTTACGGTATTTTGCTGTGGGGTACAGCAGCAGAGGTAGACACCATTTTTACGTTACAAAAGAGAGCTGTTCGAGCAATATATAATATGGGACCTCGCGAATCTCTAAAGAACAAGTTTCAAGAATATGATATCTTAACTTTGCCCTCCCAATACATCTTCGATAACTTAATGCATATTCGTAAAAATTTAGACAAGCTAGATCTAGTGAATGATCGTCATAATTTTAATACTAGAAGTAAAGACAAGTTGGCCGTCCCACGCTTTAGGTTAAGTAAGTGTAATAAAAGCTTTATAGGTAATAGTATTCGGTTTTACAATAAGATCCCAAGTAAAATTACCGATTTACCTGACAATAAGTTCAAGTATTATGTCAAGCAAGTTTTAATCTCAAAAGGTTATTACAGGGTGGATCATTACGTGGACGATAGGGATGTCTGGAAATAACCCACATCTCTGTGCTTCCACTAAAAACTACGATTTGTATAGTTTTTTATATGACATAAAAAAATTATATATATTATATTTATGAAAAAAAAAGAAGGAACCAGATCGAGTTTCTTGCCGGCTCTTCTCGACTGGGTTGTTTTCCGAACCGGTGGTAGTGTTTTTTAGACGTTCATAAGCGCCTTCTTAGGGCCTAAATTGAATAAATGAATTTTGATTTGATTTGATTTGATTTGAATAAATAATACATACGGATAGTTAACCTCAATTATATTGGAGCACTTGAAAAAGTATATAAGCACAATTTGTTTTCACTAATATTCACAAATAGTAAGTGATATCAATGAAAATATTCAATTTAAATCACTACTGAATATAATTTATTAGCACATATATAATGTAGCAGTTGTATGAAACTAAAACACGTGTTGTGAATGTATAAACTAGAAACATGTTGATGGTGACGAGCGTACCAACATGCGCGACTAACGAGACTTAATGAGCGGTTAAGCAGACAACTTCATACTGTTCATTTTGTGTCACAGATGCGCGCGCACTTCATACTGTTAATTTTGTGTCACAGATGCGCGCGCATCTTAAAATTTCACTCTCATCATTTTTTCATAACGCGCCTAAAGAAGCATAACTTCAAAATATAAAACCTATTAGTTATAATTATCATGTTTATAATAAAGCATTAAACAGAGTAATCGATATGAGAGGGCGAAGTGCACACCTTGACATGTAATTATGTCATAATAATATAAAATGCACTTTGTTTTGTTTTATGATCGGGAGAAGACTTTAATTGCCCATTAATTTTTGTTCTTCTTCACGACTGTCGACTACGGTCTATATTGGAGTATGCTTGTACAGTGTGGAATCCATATTATAATAAATATATAGATATAATTGAAGTAATCCAATACAAATTTCTCAAGCACTTACAGTATAAGGGTGGAGTGCACGAAGTAAAGCACGAAGTAAAGATTAATTTAAACTTAATCTTTACTATATCTTTAACCGTAGCATTAGCAAAGTTTCGAGTGCACAACCCAACTTTTAGTTAGGGTTAAAGTTAAAAAGGTTGTCAGTTGAGAGATACATCAATCTCCTAATAAATATTAAGGAGAATATTTTATGTATGGTAACATCGTTAAAAATGTCAAAAACAATATTGACAAATAGAAATAAACGTGTTGTTATTGTTGTCAGTTTGGACTAAAGCGAAAATTTTGGATATAATTCGTTATGGATCAAATTCTATTAACTGTAAAAACCAAGTAAGTTTATCAAGAATTAAAAAAGATAGTATATGTCTTACATTTATTACTGTAATATATATCCTAATGAAAGACATTTTAATTATTATTGTTGCCGAGTATTATTACTTATTCATTCGTGTTTATGTTTTAGGGTTAAAATTAGTAGCTTTACAAAATCTGAAATATTAAGTCTTCAAACACTTATTGGTAAACATAAAAACATTTTACATTTTATGTAAAAAAAATGATGGTATTAGCTTGAAACAAAAAGAGAAAACATCGCTAGAAGACAATTCCCACGAAATATCTTACAATAGAGACATATTTTTGTACAATATAAATAATAGGATCTCTTAAATATCGTTGGCAGATGACATGACAATCGAAATAAACTTGGTTTAAATTTTAAACGCCCAAATATCGTGGGTTACGGTTACAGTTAAATTATGACGTAATTTAAGCTAAACTCGGATGGTGCAACACGTTTTTGCCTAACTGTAGATTTAACTACGGATTTGACTTTTGTCAAATATAAGCTTAGATGATGCACGCCAGCCTAAGTTTCATAGCAACCCACCACTTACTAAATTAACTGCCTTACATTAACGAAGGATACAGCGAGATCAAATGTTTCTATTTTGAAACGAATCCATAACTTCTATATGTTCTAAGTGAACTAGGTTTTAGATGTCCTAGGCTTAGACCTAATGGCAGAAAACAGTTTGTATTCAATGTACCTCTCTATAGGAGTACACTATGTTGCAAACACATTTCTGTACAGGATTTGTGATATGTATCGTTTATATTTGAACGGCGCCGACATATTCTTTATAGAAAACATAACGTTTTATAAAAGAGAAATAGGATCAAAGCGTCATATATTATATGTTTAATGCATGTGCATGTAAAGAAAATATATTTCCTTAATTATGTATTTTTATATTTTATAAATGAGAAAAAAAGCAACACATTGTTTATTTTAATTGTTCTTTATTTATCTTATAAAACCGACATTTTAAGTTTATTATTTTACAATTCTGAATAATATTATAATTTATAACATATTTGACATGTATCATAATATCATAATGGCCAGCATGATTTTCTTAACCTTATAAACTAAACTCTTTTCATTATAAAATATAAAAATACATAGTTAAGGAAATATATTTTCTTTACATGCATATAATGTAATAGTGCCCGATTAATAGTTTTCATTTTTATTAGTTACTATCATGAAACATTCATGACAGTGTTTTGATTCTTGAAGTGGAAACGTTATTGGGTCTGTGTTTCTACTGTAATGTTTAGTAATAATGCATAGACGTTGTCGATAGAATAAAGGTTTGTGATTGTGACACGTGTTGTAGGTTGAAGCGTCTGCTGGCGCTGGTGGGTAACCCCCACGTGACGGGGGTCACGGGGGGCTCGGGGGTCGCGGGGGTCGCCGGCGCCTCCGGGGGGTCGCGGTGTAAATGCGGGCACGTGTGCGCGCACCAACGTAAACAGGTATCAACTCACACTCGCACAACTAAACATACTTATCATTTACGGACATATACGTATGCTGAATAGTTAATTTTAGTAATTAAGGATAAGGGAAGTGTTTTCATTTTATCTAATCCATGTTACACTTGCTAAACTTGCTAATAAGTGACGTCAGGGTTTTGCGCACCTCACAAATATATTGCGGAGCGAGAACAAACATAGAGCGAGTGAGCGAGACAACGATAGCGTTTATTATCAGACTACCCGCAGATGTTCGCGGGCGTAAAAATAATATTATATAATATATATATATATAACTCATGAAGCGATGATGGCGCAGTGGGGACTGCGAATCCTGCGGCCAATGGACTTGGGTTCGAACTCACTTATCCGACTCAACAATCAGTCTGAGGTTTCGGTGAAGGAAAACACCGTGAGGAAACCATAGCATGGTGGTAAGAGATGCCCGCCTGGGTAGCCACCACTCTCAAGTTTGAAAACCTGTCGTCGAATACCAATAAGTATGTTCCGCCAGCATCATTTGAGAACCAGTATCTTTAAGCTTAGTGTGTGTACTAAGTCACTTAACATCAGGTGAGATTGTGGTCAAAGCACTGAGCCTATACCGTGTGAAAAAACACGTGTTTAAAAAATATGAGAAAAAAAACGACATTAATTTTATAGCGCGTTTTTGTGTGTGTCATTTCAACAGAAAGGGCATGATTTCCCTCCACCGGTCCCGAGCGGGGGCTCTGTCGGGGGCGGGGGCGCAGTGTTCCGGTACCCGTCGCCGATCGCGCCCCGTCCCCCTACACAGGTACGTTTTTTTATTGATTGATTGAATTGTTGGATATCGGTTCTGCCCAAAAAGGCACGGGAGGGCGGGGGGGGGGGGGGATCATTGCGCTCGTCAGGCGGGTTGGGTTAGGTGTTTTTGTTACTCAGAGGATGCCGTTGCTCATCCTTTGGGTTACATAAGAGTAAATCGAAAAAAAAAATTAGAGAGGAATCGTGGAATCCAAAAAATACCTGTCTACGAAAAGTACTGCGTTTAAAAGGTATTAGTCCTATCCCGATATGTTCAAAGGAATAATAAACAAACAAATTAAGAAAACATGGCGAAGGGCTCATAGAATTTCTATAGTCTATAACTATCTAGGATTAATTCCGCGTCGAATGGTTGCGGTTTCACGCTGATCGGTCCAGTAGTTTTCGAGTTTACCTCCGACAAGAAAACAAACTTTGCTTATATATGTGGGAAATAATCACTCTCAAACTCAATTCTTTTATTTATACTCTTACGTCGTAAACAAGGAACATAGTCGGAACACATCTTATTGACAAGTCATTTTGTTAATCTATTATAGTAGTGAATACAAGTGTATTAGGCTTTAATTTAAAACAAATACATTAACCTTATTGAAAGTGTACAAAATCCATTTAAGAGGCACTTAACTTTTAAATGTAAATTGTCAAATGAACCTTTGCCACATCTGCCTTCACTTACTAATCGTCGAATAGTGAGAGATCAAATTTATTTGTTTAAACTTCTTAGACATTTTATTGATTCTCCGTTTCTTGTCAGTGAAATTAATTTTAGGGTTCCTCGACCAAATGCCAGAAACCACTTACTTTTTAAAATCCCTGTTGCGCGAACGAGGTTTACTAAAATTGATATATTTGCACGCCCCATCAGTTGCTTTAAAAAAATTGCTGAAAATAGTTTTAAATTTCTAATGTTTGCCATAATATTATAGCTTGTAATGATGGAGGTATTAGTGTTGTTATATTTACTTTCATTAATTATAATTTTAGTGGAAACTTGACTGGTTTATGTAATATTGTTATGTAATTTCACATGTGTATATTACTAACTGCGTGTTTCCCAAATAAATAATTGCCATTAACTAAGGAGAAACATTTCAAAGTGTTGATCGTGAGCACATGAAGTATCTGATCAAGAATCGCGTCAGAATCAGAGATATTTATGGGTTTACGGGTGGATAAGATAAGGTTCCAGTAAAAGTTTGTAAAAACACTTGATTCCGGAACTGGTAATATCTACACGGAATCAAAAAGTATATAAAATCCCGTTCTTATCGTAGAGACGTAACGCTCGTGATGCATTATTTCTATGCAAAATTATAAATAATATCATTGACTCGCCAATGCTTCTTAGTTCATTTTATATTATTTATATTATATATTTATATAAAAAATATGTATATTCAATAACACTTTTAACTCATTTATTAGACGTGCGAATACATTTTACAATAACGGGTTAAATCGTATTAATCCTTTTAATGTTTCTCTTAGGATGTTAAAAAAAAAGTATTACAAAAATAATGTGTAATTACCCTTATGTTTTGAGTTGCCGTTTTGTTTTCACATACATTACGGAGTCAGGTTTTTTTATAGTTTATAATAAAACACGCAATATGTATATCTCTATATGTATGTCTAGATCTAGTGAATGATCGTCATAATTTTAATATTAAAAGTAAAGACAAGTTGTCCGTCCCACGCTTTAGGTTAAGTAAGTGTAATAAAAGCTTTATAGGTAATAGTATTCGGTTTTACAATAAGATCCCAAGTAACATTACCGATTTACCTGACAATAAGTTCAAGTATTATGTCGAGCAAGTTTTAATCTCAAAAGGTTATTACAGGGTGGATCATTACGTGAACGATAGTGATGTCTGGAATTAACCCACATCTCTGTGCTTCCACTAACATTATTAAAACTACGATTTGTATAGTTTTTTATATGACAAAAAAAATGATATATATTATATTTATAAAAAAAAGAACTAGATCGAGTTTCTCGCCTGCGCTCTTCTCGAGTGGGTTGTTTTCCGAACCGGTGGTAGTGTTTTAGACGTTCATAAGCGCGTTCTTAAGGCCTAAATTGAATAAATACATTTTGATTTTTTTTTTGTATGGTATAATTAGTTATACTTTGGTCTTTTCGTTGTTTCTATACGTTGATATGACTGTTTGTTTGTTTGTTTATAATACATAAATAAGATAATGTGTACTGCAGCAGCAGCAGCAGCAGCTGTCGCGTCCGCTCGACCTGCAGGGACTCCCGCGCGGGAACCGTCGCGGCGCGGCGCGTCACGCCGCCAAGCGTGTCGTCGTGCAGCGGCTGCTCCCGCTGCTGCCCAAGCTGCCAGCACCCACCAGTACGTACATACCTACCACCTACCACTACCACTACCACCACCACCACCACCACTCAAACACACCTACAATAACCAAATACTCCAGAGTCGACCCGATTTATACTTCAACCTCATTCAACTTATTTCTATACGCAAATAACACAAGTCAACACACAATTTAACTTTACTTTAAAGTCCAAGTTTGATTTTAAGTTTCGGTCGTAATTATACGAAAACATAAAAAAAAATACTTTTGTATTTCGGAGACCGATTGGATGATATTTTTACAAAATCTGTAGTTTTAATTTTTGTTTGAAGATGAAACCATTGAAATAAATATATTTTTATTGTTTTTATGAAAGTTTTTTATAAAAATAACTTATAAAAAAGAGGGAAATAGTTTAAAAGTGCACGCTTTTACTTGTTCTTCTGTGGTTCATAAATATCCCTCGATAAACCTGAAATATAATCTCCCATCACGTTTTCATTGTATTAGCCTCGAAAACGTTGTGCAGAGTTCTCGTTGCTCTTCTGAACGTGTTTCGCATGTTATTTTTAAATTTATCCAAATGAGCACGCATGCGTATTTTTAATGACATCCCATGGTCTCAAAATATTTTAACGTTTATCGCAAATGCAAACTTTAGACCAGAAAAGGTATTTTCATTTCGTTTTTGTGCATAATTAACTGAAAAATCATAAAATAAACTTTAGGACAAAGAACGAATTTTATTTTGTAGAGTCGCGTAATCATTCATTTCAATAAGAAATCTTGATTCGTTTCAAATGATTTAATAAAACGCTTGTGTTAATTAGTTTAGATGAAAATCATAATGTCGATATATCAATTATTTAAAAAACATACTTCAATTTAATATTAATTATAAATCGTAATGGATAATTATTCAATTTTACAGTTGGAAATTTTAAACACCTATCCTTATTTTATTTAGTAATAAAATGGTTACATATTAGTTTAATATATTTGTAGTACTTTGTAACTAGATGGCAGTTTTTTTGATAATTTGAGATAAATAACATTGAGAATATTTCATACAAATAAAATATTTATTTAGTAGCATAATTTTATAAGAACAATTTAGGTAATGATAAATGGAGTTTGCATTTACTGTATACGGCGGGAGAGACTTATAATCACTTGACATAGACGCATTTAACCCTATCCTACAATAAAATGTAATTGAACATTTGAAAACAAGAGTTTTCGATACAAACGTAACCGTTATAATATTGAAACGTATCGCGGACTCGGGTACGGATATATCATACCAGTAGCAAACCCAACTGAATAAAAACGTAAGCGTAAACGTTTGTTTTGCGACGTTGACTTCGGCTATTTACTTTATAAATAAAACAATTAAAAGCCAGTTGGTTACGCCAGTTTAATTTATTAAATTGTAATTTAATATCGAGTTCGCTGGGGAAAATGGAATGTTATTGTGCTTCGAGTTTGGTCGAAATTTGACTGGCTCGACACGGCAACCCTACCCCTCCTGCCCCTCCTTTGCTCTTACCCCTTTCTTCAAACTGCAAGAGTTAGTCAAGTATAAAAACGCTCACGCGTCGCACGCGCACCGCACTCGCGAAATATAGCACAGGCTGATGAAGAAGTCTCTCTCGTCTTGGCACTGCCCAGACCCTCGCCCTCATCGCCACGTCGACGCTGGGAGAAAGGACATCAACCCCAGGCACTGTGCATTGTATTTTTCCTCAACGAACTCGATTACGTAGGGACACCGCCATCTTAGGATTACAGTCCATTAGCCCGCGCGCCGTACCACCAGTAATAACTAATATATTGTTTAACCATTCCTTAAATAGAAATACATACAATAGTATAAAGTAACAATTATCTAACATAATTATATTTTTTTTTTATTACAAAGAGATAATTTATTAGACACAGTAACAATGATAATATTAAAAAATATACTTTTGAAATTAGTTTCCGAGCGCACTCGATGGCGCAGAGTGCTCCGTGTCCAAACATATCTCTATCGCGAGTGATTTTTTCGTGTATATAAAAAAAAAAAACGTGTGGGGCCGGTGAAGCCCACACTTGTTGTTGTTAGCCCACTGTGCCCGGCGCGTTTGCCGCAGGACGAGTTTCCCACAGGACCTGCACGCTCCGCACTTACTATATCCTGACCTTTCCATGTCACATCCAGCCTGTTAGCTAATGTCTGAACTAAATGCGTCTCTAATGATATTTTATTACTACGATAAAAACAGATTTCTCTACGACTCTTCTCCCTTTTTATCCTCGCGTGATTAATGAACGTTCCCTAAGATATCGTTTTGTTTGCTGCATCTAGATATAATACCGGTGAAGTCTATGGCGGACGCCCCCCCCGGCCCCCTCTAAAATCTTACCGAAGCCGTCGCCCACGCCCAGCGCAGAGTAAGTATTCTATCACACCGTTTTATCTAGCTTTTTATTATTTTTCAACCATTTAGATAAACATATTTTTGCTCTGTGGCTTTAAAAGAATCCCTCGAAGTGTAATAATATTTGTTGTTTATAATAATCTGATCCCAGGTCTCCGTACTTCTACGTGCTGAGCGAATCCAACGGGCGGTTCTACTTCCACGAGGGGGACAGGCGCATACCTCTGCCCCTCTCCAAGAACGCTTTCGACAACAATAACGATGGTGAGTTGTGCTCCATTTGTACCCTTGTGTTGGGGGCAGTTTCAATCCGGCGAACATGCCGGGGAAGGGAAGGAAGCGAATCTGAATACAATTGTTATCGATATGAGAGTGTAAGTAAGGGTATGAAAGGAAAGGGGTAGGTTATGAGAGGACATGCTGCGCCGACCCCGAGTGGGTCGGGAACAGGGCATGAGGGTGGTGGTGGTGATTCCTGTCCTGATACGTAGGTATGCAGTAGTTGAAAGCGTGGTTAGCTGAAAGGTCGGAGGTTCGAACCCAGGACGGGTAACATGTTTCTTCCCGGTGGGTTCGGGTGACGCGGTGCTTGCGAAAGCCACCCCGTGCCGCCCCCATCCCAAATGCGATGGACGGCCCCGGGGGGTTTAGTGGGGGACTTCGGTCTCACTAATCCAATAGGTAAGGGTAATGCATAAATGCATTACCCCCCGTCCAAAAAGAAAAAAAAAGGCATGCGGTAGTCGTTTAAAACTTAGTCTGCTCTCGATAATTTGGTACTCGTTATTTTGAACCTTTCGATAATTTGATTATTTACCCGGACCCTTAGAGTATACTCGATGGATTGAATAAAATCAATAATGAATTAGTTACCCCTGTAATTTGAAATTATAGTATCTTGTCCGCCAACATGCTCCCCTGTTGTTTATGTTGTCGCGCCCCGTGGGGTTGCGCCATTAGGGGTTAGGTTCGACACAATAACGATTTCTCCTCATCTCTCGCCACTATCGGACAATTCATCGGATAATGATAAACTGAAATTCCCTCATTCAACAGAAAATTACGGACTCCTTTTATAAATAAAAGTGTTTGTTCATCAATAAAATCATTATGTTCCTCTTTACAGTTTACGCACATTCATAATATAAAACTTTGGGATCACATAAAATATGTCAGTATTGCATCATACATGCGTCTAATATATAATTATTAGTCACTGTGGCGCTCGACACGTATCCGTCTATAATGTGCATTTTATAAATGAGCATGTGTGTGTGCGTCCCTACAATTTGTAAATAATTTATAAATCTTTAATAAATCACGAATTTTGATCAAATTCTTGCCTACAGTAATACCCCGCTTTACGCGAGGTTTACGTTCCGAGAAAAATCGCGTTAACTGAAATTCGCGTATATCGAGGTTTATGATTAAACATACGTCAAAATTTAATACAAAAAAATACAAATCATTTTAATCAATCACTTTAAATCTAAGAACACTTTATGCAATATATTCTCTTATTTTTTACGGAAAATACATCGATTGTCTTTACATTATGTTTATACGCACTCTTTCGCGTAATGCGAGGCATTTGAGCGTGAAATTTGACATTCGCGTTATAGTGAAACCGCGCGTACTTGGTTTTTTTCCTCCTTCCCTCTTGGTAATTTGATATCTCTCATTTGATTCCCGAGTGTCAAATTATCGAGATTCGACTGTAATACTGTGATTCCGAATCTATACGTGAATAATAAAATGAAGTTTTGTCTGTGGATTTCGGGTTAATAATACTTATTTATAATTGATTATTCGAGGTCAACATGTCTTCGTTCGTCCGTAGCTTCTTAACTTTTAAATCCGATTCTAGTAATTGGTAAAGAGTAATCCAGTACAATGACGTCAGAGGAGTGACATGTCCGCGCGCCACAGCTGTCGGATAATATGTTAAAATAGCTCAAAATTGTAACTTTCAATACATAATTTTACAAAGCATTTTTGCGTTTAGCGCGCGATGTAACATCGTTTGCAGAAACCGACGAGGAGCAGATACAGGAGGACGTCCAGCCCGGCAAGGTCGAGGTGAAGCAGGAGGGGGGCTCCGCCTCCAGGCCGAGCCTCGAGTCCTGGCCGGCGCCGGCGCCAGGCACTGACCCCGGCGCTGCACACAAGCAGGAGCACCCTGACATCGGAAGTGAGACACTTGTTCATCTATCAGTTCCTAACTAACCATATAACCTAACGTAAAATTATAAAGTATACAGTTCTGTTCAATCATACAACGCACTACTTTAATCACTTTTATTCGGAAAACAAAACAAAGAAATTACAAGTCTTACGTCTAGTCATTATTGTACACTACCAAACAATATCTATTTTAAAAATGCGTGTGGCGCCATCTTTTGGCGACAGTAATAAATAATTTACGATTAGTTATATTAGGAGTTGTAAAGTTTGCGACATCTTTTGGCGGCCAGTTGTAAACCTAAACAGTTCATTTAAAGCTTAGTATAGGACTTAATAAAGGTTTTTCTTGTACGTACAATAGAGAGCGGGCGTGTAGTTACAATCACGTAGGTATTAGATTTAGATTATATCCTGCCCCCCGGAATGTTGACCGTCGGGTCAGGCCTCCGAAGCCGGGAGGGCGAAGAGGTGGGGTGGAGAAGCATTCTCCCCCATCCCCATTGGGCCATTGCACGGACGAGGCCCGGTGGGTTCGCCGCAGGGAGCGACGCGGCGGCATGCGTTGCAATCCCGTGTCGCCCCCATCCCAAATGCGGCGGACGGCCCCGGGGGTTTTAGCGGGTATTTCCGGGTGACTCTCGCCCGGGTGAGTCCCACACTGGCACGGAGTTCGTCCCTCCGTGCCCCCTTACCCATTGCATTGGGGGACTCCGGTCCCACTAATGCAATGGGTAAAGGTAGTGCGTAAACGCATTTCCCCCCGACAAAAAAAAAAAAAAAAATGGTATTAGATTTAGATGTAAAATAGAAATATATTTAAGCTCACATAAATTAATTGTGAAAGAAGGTTACTAACTGCATAGCTGCTTGAATTGCTATTATAGGCAATTAAACCTCCAATATAAAAAAAGGTGTCCGCGGAATGTTTAATCTTAATAATAATAAATAAAAAAAAAATCACGTGGGTACCGCGTCCTGGTTTTTTTGTTCCCCATTTTACTTGTAGCATCTTTTTAATTATCGTGCGATTTCTGGTCAATGATCCTTCATAGTTTCAATGGTGGTTATGTGAGTAATATTTAATTAAGCGGATTTTGTAAAAATGATAACAGAAGTCACTATGCAAGGCGCACAAACATACAAATGAATTGTTTGCTATTGCTGACTGGCGAGGCGTTACAGACGCGTAAGGTTCTGCTTACATATTCAATACGTTGCGCGAGGCAGCTAGAGGTAGCTATGGTTGAGTACCGGGAGCGGGTCGCGCGGACTCTGTGCAGGTTTCCTCCCGTCGGAGTCGCTGTCGCTGTCGCCGTCGCGGCTGCTGCGCGACGCCGAGGGCTGGGTGGAGGGCGCCGTGCAGGACTTCTCCCTCAGCAGCTTCCTCTCGCACCTCGAGGGCCGCCACCACCATCCCGACCTCGCGGTACTCTAACCCCCCACACACCCCCCCCCCCCCCACACACACACACACACACATACACACAACCAGTTTTACTTAATACATGCATTAATGCACTTTTCACTAATCTATAGGATTAGAATAAACTTTATGTTTAACCCTCTTAACACTAACCTGGCGTTTACGCCAGCTTTTCAATGTTGTCATATTGTCTCATGTTAATGGGTAATCGACATATTAATATATAACACTTGCAATAGTAAAAACCAGATAAACTCGTCTTTAATTGTTGTTAAAAACAGTCGTTATAGCAATTTTTGTTTTAAATTATATGGGTTTTCTTTACCTATAAACGATTATTAAATAGATGTGAATCTATACTAATAAATAAAATTAAAGTGTCTGTTTGTAATATGAAAATAACTGTATTTAATTCAACTGTTTTAGTGAGTAAATAGCTTAAGACTCGATCACAAAGTAACAAGTTAAATAAATGATCAGCTAAACAACTAACAGAAAATATGTACACTAATAGAGCACACACGGTATAAACGCATAGTATTAATAAGGTCTCTGGTCACGCCGGAGGGATATGGGGGACTACAAAAAAAAATCAAAATAACATATTTTTTTACTAAATACATAGCAATGGATATACGGTACCGTAATTTGTAAAAAATTCTGCCTGTTTGTTTGTTTCGGGTAATTTCCTGAACGGCTGGACCGATTTTGACGGGATTTTTGGTAGATAACTGAAGTTGCTCCACATAACGTAAACTACTTATGATTATCGACAAAAGTTAGAATTTCACGTAAAATAAATAAAACGCAGTGAAGAATATATGAAACGCGGGCGCAGCCGCGGGTACGTAGCTGGTTTTATTATGATTATTGAAATTAATAAAATTATTTATGTAAAGAATTGAAATATTTCTCTAATGTTCATTTAAATTTTGTGACGTCAATGTAAAAAAATAGTAATATATTGACATCACGTGACCTGACATAGGTTATCTTCACGGACCGTATTCGTATAACCATCGAATTTTTAACTGACCATCTGTATGTCATATATTTATCGCGATCTTTTATAAAAAAAAAGATATATTTATAGAAATGAGTGGGTTTAGTGAGATATGCTGTATGCAGGTGGACCCCCAGCTGCAGTCGCTGATGGCGGAGTCCAGTGTCGACTACGTGGCTAAGTTCGCGGACCTCGCCGCCCACCTCTCCGCGGAACTGAACCCGCTGCCCGCGCGCGACACGCTCTGACCCACCGTCCCCCTACCTACCCACATCCCCCATTTAGAGGACATGTCGAATTCAGACATCTTACGAATGTTTTAGATAAATAAAAGATTTCAACAATTCAATCAAAAATAAGCATTCAAAAACGATTTAATTCTATATTCTATAGAATATATTTAAAACATTGACTTAGTTACTACGTATATTTTTAAGCTATTATAATCTATAAATCTATAAATAAATTTCGCACTTTTGTGTTACCGACTTTTATTAAAAAATGTATAATAATAAATATAATTATCATCATTATTTTCGCAATATATTTTTATAAGCATGACTTACTTTTCAATAAAATGACTTAATAATTCAATAAAAATTCGATAGATATTTTTTCAATACCCCCAGAACATTATAACTACTTGCTTAATATTACTTCTAGTTGTTTCTTTTATTGTATAATTGTAAGAAATATAATATAATAAACATCTCGTAAAAAGTTTTCGCTTTATTCATTTATTTGTATAATTTTATGTTAAGATTTTAATTTTATAAGTTGATATACATATATAACATAAGCTCACGCCTGTTGTCCCCGTAGGGTTAGGCAGAGGTGAAATAGCGAACTACACTACCCGCATTCCGCCGAGCTTAGTTCCGTCCCAGATGTGACAGGGGGCGAGCCTGTCGCTATATCGGGCACAAATTCCAAACTCCGGGATGATACAGAGTAGAAAAACCTAATACTACCTCTTGACCCGACCCGGGGATCGAAACCGAGACCTCAGGACGGCAGTCGCACTGTAATACAACTGCGCGACCGAGGCAGTTGATATACATTTGATGAAATGTCTATATTCTTATATTGTCTGAATAATAATAATAAAACAGCATAAAATAGCGCATAATTTATTTCCATTCATTTACATAAAAAAAGTTTTTACAATTTTTCATTTTAATAATACATGTTGCATACAATTTATTGCAGCCGATCGCTTGCGAAGTGTGTGAATACAATGCACGTATGATAATATCTCGAAAGCACATGAACATGTCTGTATGATTCACTGGTCAATTTTCTCGGTTTATCAAATTCAAGAATAAAACGACACACTAAGAAATTAATTAATCTCCTATGTAACATCTGGTTCAAGAAAATCATCTAAAAGTGTTAGAATGTCTCTACTAGCACATTCTGCATCTTCTTGTCTCATACTGTTTAATCTTTCTGTGACATGTTTACCAAAGAACCAGTAATTTACAGTATCTTCACTGTTAACACTATTGGATAATGGTTTTATCGCTTCAATCAAATCATCAAGTATTCTAGTGCACTGATTGTTACTAACTGAACTTGTACTGATTGCTTTATGTCGAGGTCTATCTGTGCGATGACCTCGTTGTCTAATGTTCAGGGTTCTAGTTTCTTCTGTATCAGATTTCATCTCATCTTTAACTTCGAGACTTTCTCTATAGTTTGGTGTTTCTGCTGGATAAGTCTGAAACAGTTTCTTAACACATCAGAATACAAATAAACACTATAACAAATATTATATATCTCAATTGAAAGATAAGCAACCCCCTCCCCCATTAAATGTAGACAGGGAATCCATCCTTCTAATAGCTATAATACTGACACACATCATTCCATTCTTCATCTTTCATAAGCACTTTAATTTAGTTAAGTATGCCTAAGTCAACACTTGTAGGCTTGTCCAGTCACCCTCTCCTTGTAGAGTTGTTTCATCAAGTTGTCATCCATCTTTTCCATGTGCCCTAACTAACCAAGACTTCCACCACAAACTATAATATTTCCTTATGATCATCACTCCAGCTATACAAATTGTTTATGTAAAAATATAGATTATAAGAAAAGTTATCAATTTGAATATGTTTTACAACTCGTTAATATTATAAATTATTTCTTTAATAGTTAAAAACATTACATATAATCTCAATTCTCTTTTAATATTAAATACTAATGTCAAATTAACATTCAATTGGATAATGCAATAAATAAAAAATTAAAACTTGGTTTGTGATGTTCTAAGAACATGTTTAGATATGACAATGAATATTGAGAACAACAAAGTAAAAAACATAAAGAAAATAAAAAATTACAATACCATTGTGTTCTTTTTTATTTTTTCCTAGCCTTTCAATTTGTAAAATACATTAAAGCTTATGTAATACTTGAAGGTTTCTTTCTTTGTCTTATTATCTGTCATCAATGGGCATTGCCATAAAGTAAAAATAATATTACCTCAAAGTTGCAATCTTCTTTCTTTGACACATCCCGTAAAAACTGCAATGGTTTCCAAAGAGGCCAACAAGGTATGTATACTTCTGAGGCTGAGGTTGCAGTCTCCTTAGACTTGTCAACTCTTCTTAGGTTATGATTAAATGTACTCCGAATGTTAACCCATCTGTCTCGGACCGACCGTGCTGTAGCCATAAACATTTAGGTTCTATAACTTTGTCTACATACTTTTCATTGTCATCCAAGCTCAAGTCAAAGCTCAGAACAGCCTACCATTGATCATTAATTAAAAACCCTTCACCTAAGAGATTTTGTGTATGTGTTTTTCAGTATATCCAGTGCACAAGAACAAACAGTAACCCAACAATTAAAAGTTATTACAATGTACATATTCTTATTCAATTTCTTTTAGAACACCACAGGTAATGAACTTTCTTATCATACTGATTTAAATTTACAGTAAAATCTATTCTAGTTTTGTATATTATTTATTATTACTTAAAACTAGCTACACCCAGTATGTCCTACAATGTTTGCTATTGAAGGATTTTTTAGTCAGAAACATTCACAGAATATCTTTCAATGTTTGATAACAATTGGATAAATATGAATGCAGAGAGGACTGACAGACAAGACTACAAATTCCTTTATTATATCTTTCAAGACTTCATGATATTAAATTATATGTCCTTATCATTTTGATAAATATTTATGGCATGCAGTTATTTTGTTTATAATTTATCTATTTGTCTTTGTGAAATAGCACAGCAGGTGAAACATTTTCAGAATATTAAACCGTTCTTTTAGGTAGAGATTTTCTTTTAATATACCTAATTATCTATTTTCTAATTATAAAATTAAAACTATTTGTACAATTCATACCAGTAAAACCACGTCCCAACTTGGCTGCAAACTCTGCGTACGCTTTATACTTCTGCTGTATATGATGGTTGGTGTTTCCAAATGACTTCCATATAAATTCCCTTTTCCTAACGAATTCCACAAGTTCTAATTCTAATTTCCTTGTCCAGTAGCACGGCCTCCGTGGCATATCACCTCTGTTGTTTTCTTTCCTATATAGTTTTTTTTTATATAGGGAAATATTTTAGTTTCAGTGTCAGTAAATGCCAAGTAATTATCATTTTAAGCTCTTCCATACATTCACTACGTAATTAGGATAATTACCAATAATTAGTTTATTTGGTAAAAATATTTAGTGGACTTATAAACTCATCATTCATCAACAACCGATAAAAACAAACGAAAGCTTTTTCTTTATTCTATTTTTCTTCTTCTCAGTTATTGGCAATCTGTGTACACACAATTTGTGCCAATGTCATGTGGGTAAGATATATTTTCAATCTTGTATCAGCGTTACCAAGTTCCAGTACATAGATAAAACACTATACTCAAACGATGGCTCATCCTGCAAGAACTTTCCATGGTGCTTTGTCAGCACCTCAGAATACATGCTTCGCCGTTATCTTCTAGAATAAACTTAACTTGAACACAATAACTACATTATATCACAAAAAATGCCACCAAGATTACATGATATAGAGTCAAATAAGCAAGTTCAATGAATTAATAAAGAAAACAACTGCTACATCTTAGACTGAGATCCCGCCAAAAACTCTTTATTTCATTTTTTTCCTTTTAAAGAAAAAAGCAAGTTAACTATAAAAGTTAAGTTAATTATAAAGGATAGTAGACCATGGAGCCAAGTCGTTAGAATAACTATCAATGAATGACGGTAACAAAATGGCGGCAATCTGTTACAACTGGTTACAACCACAACGGGAATGATTAGCAGATTTCAGAATTCATGCTCCGTGTTTTTATTTTTAGTCCACTTCGCTTGTGCATCGTGACTGTACTTATATGGCGTAAAATGCCACCAAAATTATATAATATGTAGTCAAATACTGAAAGATAATGAATTAAAAATAAGGACGACTACATGACAAACCAAAATCGCGCCAACAATCTCTACGAAAACTTAACGCATGCAAGATTCCTCACCTCTTATCAGGATAAGCCATAGCGTCTTATGTGAGTAAGTATATCTACTTATGGTAGCGAAGTAATTGGCTGAATAATATTCTAGGCAGAATATAATTAAGTCAATAACCAACTAATTACAGAATCGTTCAATGTATCGGTTCTAATTATTGTACACAGGAAATGGAATAAGATTACGAGGAACGTAGTCTCGCCGTTGACGTTCCTCAAGAAGTGAAGTCTGTCACGGCTGCACCAACCATCAACATAACGCTCCGCCAGACTGCCAGCTTGTTAAGTTTCGTTTCAACGTAATTCATTTAAAATAAATTAGCAAACTGAAAAAGCTTGAAAAATGTGTACCGCATGAATTCACTGAAGCACATCAACAAAAATGTATTGAGTGCTTTGTTAAATTACTCAACCGCTACAATAATACTATTTTTTTACCCTAAATTGTTTTTTATTACTAAGAGAAAGCAAAGACATTCCTCACACATTCAAATCAATGCCAGTAAAACTGTATATTTCATTCAAAACTAGCTGGTGCCCGCGGCTCCGCCCGCATTTCGTATGTTCTGTAGGTGTGAGTGAAAAAGTGCATTTACGTAACCTAAAAAAATCTAGGAAAAATTCCACGTCGAATGATAGTAGTAGTTAGTGGTTTTGAATAGTTTTGAGGTGATGGTTGTAGAAATTATACCACGGTACACTTTTAACACGGATTTATTTAGATTAAGTTTAATACAACACAACAGAACGTCCACCATGACAACGCATAAAAAACGGAAAGAAAGAAAAGGGGTCGTGGGCATCGCTAAAAGATAATTGACATAATTCAAAGAACATTATCAAATAGTACAAAGCTTTGACACTAGATGGTGGTTATGTACACTTATTTCCTACAATTGTGCGTCAAAGTTCCTTATATAAGTACATATACTAACTGTGCCCGCGGCTTTGCTCGCGTGGAATTAAGACAACTTGCAGCCTATATTCTCTGGATCTAATCTATCTCATTACAAAATTTTATAAAAATCTATTCAGTAAACGGTAACAGATTTTTCTTTACAAGGGATAGGCTCGGTGCTTTGACCACAATCTCACCTGATGTTAAGTGACGATGTGGTTCAGGATGGTAAACATACTAAGCCTAGGTCCAGTACCTTCTTCAGTTTTAAGTGATGATCCCGGCACACCTATTTGGCGACAGGTTTTCGAACTTGAGGGTGGTAGCTACCCAGGCGGGCGTTGTTATAAAATGCTCTACCACCATGCTATGATTTCCTCATGATGTTTTCCTTCACCGAAAGCTCAGGCTGATTTCAGTGTTGGATAAGTGGGTTTGAACGCGCGTCCATTGACGCAGAATCCGGCCGCACTATCCACTGCGTCATCATCGCATTATGTGAATGTTTCTAGTCTGACGTTTGGTAACTTGTATTATATTGAAAATAACGCTACATGTAACACTGTTTAAATCGACCGGTACATAATAATTCAATGTTTTTATTATCTGTTAAATATTTGCGTCGTGACACAATCCACAATACCACCAATAAAAATAATAGATATTTTTTTATAATCAACATTTATTAATATTATAGACATTATAAATATGCTTTAGGTTTCAGAACTGCAATCCATTGCGAACGTGAAATGCACGAAAATTTTCCATAATTCTATGACAGATATACGAGTACAAGGGTATACCCACCCAGGAAATATTCCCTCACATAGAAGCATAGTTCAGGGTGATTTTAAAATACAAGACCAAATTAAAACTGGGAATGTTAAATATTCTGGTGCCACCCTGAGTGCGTGTCAAGAATGCGTTCTTCCTGCCCGCTTTCGGCTACGGTGACTCATCTATTCTGGACCGGTTCACTCTAAAGTTATTTAAGGATTTAAGTTGCATCGCTTCATGTGTCTTTTCAGAACATCCTTATAGATACGTTTCCACACCAACGCAGCTGAAGTCGCATCAGATACATTCCAACGCCATCAATATTTGCATGCCTAAGTACATTTGTGTTTTTGACTTGATCTGACCAACCGATTTTCATGATGTCAAGTGGGCATCTGAGATAACACCTGCCCAGTGTACGAATGTGCTTCCGGTACAAAATCCAAGTCCCAGAGGAGTAGAGGAGGCATGGTAGGATCGTGGCCATATACACACTGACCTTAGTGAAAAGTTTCAGGTCAAGGGAACGAACAACTTTGGGGCGCAATTTTCCGAAAGTTGCTGCGGCGGCTCCTAACCTGCTACCAAGATATCTAAATTTCTCCTCCAATTTCAGCACATCCCCACCAACTGCTATACTGGAAACCATGCTGTTATACGCATTCACGGTCATTACTTCTGTCTTAGTGACATTTATTTTAAGACCAAATTTAATTCGCTGAGTCCTGTCATAAGATTTTGTAAAACGTCCAATGTATCCGACACAAGCGTGTCAAGACTAAGCTAGGTATAAATATAGATTTTAGTTATAGATATTATTCAAGCTTATAGTCCTCCTTTATCATGTCTGCAGCTTTCTCGGCGATCATTATAGTTCCCGCGTTGATGTGGGTTCTGATAGGACTCGGTATAACGCTCGCGTCAGCAACTCTCAGATTGGTAATGTTATAAACGCGCAATCGTGAGTCCACTACCGAACCCATGGAACAGGTACCACAGTAATTTTGTCCTGAATTAATCATACAGCTCACGTAGCAACGCCAATATTCATCACTGCCGTATCGCATCTTTCCACACTTCATTGTCGGATCTACAAATTCTGCTCCCATTTTTACGAAAGATGTCGTGTTCATAATATTTAAAAAATGTTTTACATATTGCACATGATTTTTTAAATCTCTTTCATCTGTGAAAAAACCAGTCTTGACTAATGGAGCATCTCTGAAATTTTTTGAACGTAGAGAAATTTTTCCACGTGATTTTGGATCGAGATTTAGAAGAAGAACGTGGTATACACTCTTGCCTTTGGTTTTTTCATAAATATTTTCACGTATATCATTGCGATATTCTGATATGTCGTAACAATACGTAAGGAGTCTATCTGAATTATCGTCAAGAGAACTGAAAATTTCGTAGTCAGGGTAATTTTGCTTTTTATTTAAAGCCAAGAAGGCTATTATAGCTATTTCAGGGATTTCGTGAGGCGATTTCGGCTGAGACTTCTTTCTGGTTTGATTAAATCTGATATTCACAGTAACTGATACATGATTTATGTAGTTATCTCCAACAGGCAAGTCAACTATTGGTTTAATATTTTTACATTCTAAATCCTTTTTAGGACCGATACCCGAAAGCATGAGTATCTGAGGTGTATTTATAGCCCCAGCACAAACGATCACCTCCTTCTTTGATTTAAAAGTGACACTTTTACCGTATTTTGTTTGTACTTTCACTCCTATGGCTTTTCTATTTGAATTTATTATAATTTTTCTAGCCGTTGTATTTCTGAGGACATATAGATTAGGTCTATTTTTAATGGGGTTAAGGAAAGCATATGCTGTACTTTGTCTCACGCCATGTGCAAGAGTATATAATGGTTCAGTAACTCCTAAAGATGTTCTACCGTTCACATCAAGCACGACTTTGTAGCCGAGTTCCTCGTAAGCTTCAAAGTAATTCTTAGTTTCAGGGTGATAATATCGTTTGACTTTCATATTTCCAGAAGTACCATGGTAAGCTCCATCAGGAGAGCTTAAAATTCTCTGGTCCGTAAGTTTTTCGCTTTTCTTGAAGTAAGGGAGAACGCTATCGTAGGCCCAGGAAGAATCTTTAGTGATTTTTGCCCAGTTGTCATAGTCTTTGCGACTTCCTCTTGTATATACCATATAATTTAGTGAACTTGTACCGCCTAACATTTTACCCCGAATTAATTCTTGCATCGCACTCTTGTGACAATTAGAAAGAAAACAATCGTACTCTGAGTCAGTATTCCAGTCGGAGGGTGATTTCTTCAAATAATTTACCAAAGATGGAATCTGAATGAAAAAGAGGAATCAATTTGTTATTCGATGGTTACACATATGTTACAGACGCTGTTGGAAAAATTATTCTTTTCTATTTATCTAATTTGCTTATTCATTTTATTTAGAGTTGACAATAATTTTACTTGATATTAAGTGATGATATTTTAAAATCACACCCTGTTGTGTTAAAGAAGTTTTTACTTCAAAAAGTAATTAGTCAAGTGAGTGAACAATACCGGTGTCAATATGATTGTATCCATTTCAAATGTGACTTTTGGAAAAAGTTTCCTATCCTTTTTTTTTAATAGTACATTAGTAAAGTAACGGCATTGGGCCTGATGGTAAACACAATGGAATCCAAAAATAGTGGCGACCGTCGAGAGATCGGTTATCTATCGTTAGTCGCCACTGTTATGCTGGCCTGCACAAATATATCTTACGGAAGACTGTTCCACAGCTTTACAGTACGGCAAAGGTATGACAATTGGAATTTGAAATGATCGTGCCTGGATGGAAGTTACTGAAAGCTGTGGCTCCAAAGCTCAGCGCGTGTGGTTCTACTATGGAAACGTACTCCGCACGCGCTTCCCCGAGTTGGTCTTCAGAGTTCAAGCTCTGATTGTGGTGGGACTCCGCTCTGATAGGCCAGACCCTACTGGGAGTGGAGCGAAGAATGCACTAACTAAGCGTAGTCACGATTGAACCATGGGTGTCCTCTACGATTACTGACTATCTCAAGCAAAAGCCTCGGCAATCGCTGAAAGATCTTTCCCATGAAAATAGAGTAGGACCATGACATGCAATATCGGGAATCCTAGTGGGCTGTGCCACCAATTGCGACAGGACATGTGCTAGAGCGAAAGCATGATCAGCCGAGAAGCACCGGGATAGGAAAAAGGAAAGGTAACGCGTGAAAACCCGTTGCTAAATAAATGCATCATGATTAGTTCGTCCTGCATGGTCAGTCTTAGAGGAACCCAACTATGACTTGTGTCCCCATGAGTGTTAAAGCCCCCAAGACTACCATCTCCGCAGTAGGAAACTGCTCTTGAGTGTCGTTTATCACCCGGGTTAAGCAGTCGAACACCCAAGTAGCCCTCTTCATCCCTTTTATGGAATCTATAGAGGCATACGTAAATACGGCTTTGAGTTTCAAGGTCTACGTACACACATAGAACAGAGAAGGAAAGGTTCTCCTAGCAGCGCAAACGGCGACAGCAAAAGTCCGATCGTAGAAACACACAACACCGGCTTTCTCTGCAAAGTTCTAATTAATTTTAGCTTTTATTTTATTCTCACCAATGATTCGATTGGCGGATCTTCCCCTGCTTCAATAAGTAACACAGTCACTGATTTTATTTCAGTCAATCTATTTGCTATAACACATCCTGCTGTCCCAGCGCCTATGATAATGAAGTCAAATGATGCACCATCTGCAAAAGTGTTCAAAATTTAGATTTAATCTATATATTTTTTGTAATGGCAAGCAATGTCTAAAGTAAATAACAGAATCCATGACCATCATATAGCACCAGTACTCGTGATGTTATTTTGAGTCGTTGGGAACACGAAGTGGAGAAAATATCGTATGGGTGTTCAGTTCACTTTATATTATGATTTCATTCCATTTTAAAGAAAAACCATCTTTAAATATAATTGCAATCGTATTCGTATTCTTGTCGATTAGGCTGTAGCATCTCGTAACCGTGTAACACACACGTGCCATAATTTGTCTTCGATCAAATTATGTTCTGTTAATTTATCAATTCCTTTTGATGTGTACAAAATATTCTTACTTTTAATATCTTCTGCTTCTGGTGGCCAAAGGAACTCCGTCAAATTCAGCACTGTAAGGGTATTCAAAGCACCTTGTATGGTTTGAAATCCAGGTGATAACGAACAGGCCTCCATACTTGTTAACTCTGTAAAGGATAAATAAAAATTATGTTAATTGATTATTGCTCGTGGAGTTAATGATTAAGACTATTCCATAATTAGACCTCTTTAACAAACCTTTTCCAAGTAGTCGAGTATTTCAAGACTGGGTGGTACTGAGCTGGACTTAATATCTGTGGTGTGTTTATTATTTACGTCAGCTATAGTTTGGAACGTGTTGGTAAATGATTTGGAAAACTTAAATCTTCATAGCAAATGTCTTTAGTGTTTACTGTGTATAAACTATTATTTCTAAATCTATTTCCACTTGAAACCGTGTCGTGTAAACATTGATAATAATAATTATATATATTGCTTTAGGTATTTATATCGTTTATTCTAGTCTAGAGAAGTGAGATCCTACATTTATCGCGATATTTAATAAAAAAGTAAGTGTAGATTCCAAAAGTACTTTAACCGGAATATATCACGTTTGGATGTTTGGTACTAATGAAATAAAAAGATTTATGATAACTTGTCTCCTTTATGTAAATGAAGACAAATTAATTAGAGAAGAAAAAAACCATTAGCAGTCAACCGGGAACTGCTGGCAGAAAGTGAAAAACCTAAATCTATAAAATAACTGTGTTTATTTTTATTTTCTGCATAGATATGTATATGTTAACAACTAGCTGTGTGCCCGCGGCTCCGCTCGTGTATCATATTTTCCATTCCTCACAATTATTCACTGCGTAATATAGTTTTTAAATAGTCAACGGAGACAATGGACCCTCTTTATTTAAACAAACCTTATATTGTATTTAGATTAACAGAAACAAAAGATATTTCTCATAAATTCAAACAATTGCAGTGTAATTGTGCACTGAATCGGATTTTATTAACAATTCTAGAGTTTTAATTTTTTTTACGCGTTAGTTTAATTATTGACTTATTAATTATTAACTTAAGTATAATTTCAGCTATTTCCCAGTAAAAGTTCCGTCAAAATCGGTCAAGACGTTCCGAATATTAGCCGGTACAAACTGTCATACAGATTGAGGAACAGAGAGACAGACAAATATTTAAAAATTGTTATTTTGCTTATGTACCTTACATATATATTTAGCAATAAGCTGTTATCTTTATAGTACAAACAGAAACTTCATTTTTATTTATTTGGATCTACCTAGATATTATATACATATGTTAGTTAATTAAAAATAGGAAAACTCCGATGATACATTTAGGTTTCACACGAGTAATAATAGTTCAAATTAATCTATCTGGTTTATTTTTGCTGTGGACGAAAATTGATCTTAACTAAAAGTGTATGATAAAATATAAATATACCTTGCACAACTGTTTGTTTGAACAAGTGAAGTAAAGTGAATAATTTAACAATAATTTAAGTAATAGATATTTTAAATTATCATATTTGACTGTCCTTGTATTAATATCATATTGTTTTATTTTTTTTCAGCTTATTTTAGACTATATTACAATCCTTTTTTTAATGCTCTCTAATTTTTTCTGGGTCTCTCCGAAAGTCTCAAACGCCTACGTTGAGAACGTAGGGACTACGCACTGCGCGATCATCGCTTCATAACTCATGGATAAATTTAGAGGAACATTTAGAAAGGGGGAAAAGAAAACGAATAATAACTTTTAACGAAACATAACAGTTTACACGCTGAGAACAATTCAAATATATGGAAGTGTGTTTTTTAAGTTTTCTAATGCAATAGTAAGAAATTTTGCTCTCACCGGAGACTGAAAAGTGGGTTTAGTCAGATTTTTCCACGGTGTTCTGTCATCATCTATTTGGGCAGGGTGTATTTCCATATGTACCTAGACCCTGGAGCCTTTACCCGTGATAATTGTACTCGGCTATGATGATCCTAACTCGAGATACGATTCATACCTATCGCGTCTCACCATAGTTCTTGTACTTTCATTAAAAACAAATGAAGTGCTGTTATTTTGCCGAAAGCATTGTAATAACATTTTTTTGCGATCCTCTAAATTTGTTCATGAATTCTTAATTTAAAACTAACGAATTCTAAAAGTACATACTGAATGATGTAGTTCGGCTGGATTCCGCGTCAATCGATGCTGGTTCGATCTCACCTATCCAATACTAAAATCGGTATGAGCTTTCGGTGAAGGAAAACATTGTGAGGAAGCCATGGTGGTAGGGAATTTTCTAATGATGCCCACCTGGGTAGCTACCACACTCAAGTCTAAAAACCTGTCGCCAAATACCAATAGTTGTGTTCAGGGAGCATCACTTGAGAACTAGCACCCAGGCTTAGTCTGTTTACCATCCTGGACCACATCGTCACTTAACATCAGATGAGATTGTGACCAAAGCACTGAGCCTATACCGAGTAAAAAAAAGTAAAAAAAGGTTGTGTGTAAAAGAATTATTATATTTCAGAAGAAAATAATTTTGTAAATTTAAATTAAAAAATACGTACCAACGTGTGCCTTTCACTATACTCTAACTTTACCTATGGTTATATAGGTGTAGTAAAATATTAATGAACTAAAATCTATAACAATAAAAAGGCAATTATTAAATAAAACGATATAATTATATAATAGTAACTGAAAGTAATGTTTATTTGAGTCAAGTAACGACAGAGCAGGACTTAGTTTGCGAAAGGGGATCATATTATTCTATTTATTTTTAGTTTATTTCCATCTTTACGTTATAACGCTTATTTGTCGCAAGGAAATGATCTATCACATAAATGTCATTTATATGCTAGAGAGAGGATGGCATTATTTTAAAAGTATTAAAGTTATGTAATTTTATGTTACTTATTAATGCTTAATTGTGCAACGCAGTGTTAAGTTTATAAAAAAAATCTTAGAAATATAAGATACAGATTAGAAAGTCATCAGGAATTAGGAGCAAAGGGCACAAATACGAGTGGAATAAGAACTGACCGAAAGTCTCGACATCATTCTGGGAGTGGGACAAGCATGTTATATTGTACCTTTCCATTTTCTATTATGGAAGTAATATTAACAGACAGGCTTTAGAAGGCATGGAAGAAGGGATCCTGATAAGTAGTTGTCCACAATATAAGATATGCTGTTATCGTTATCTTAATAGCACCAAATTGATCTGCAAAGTTTGCTGTAACGCGTGGATATTATTAATCCAAATTTCATATTATCTTTAAAAGTCTAAGGTCATGATAATATAGGTTCTTGTGCAACAAGTGCTTCATTTATATGAAATAAAATTGTCCAAAGGGTTTAAACTTTAAACTAATAAGTACCAAAATGAACATGTCAAACATTGTATCTAACAAAGATATAATGCTAATTTTTAGATACAAGACCACATATTTAAAAAAATTCTCCATAACCCATTTAAACTATTAATTAACACTGGACACATTACATATTGTGTATTAATAGATAGGCACACACAGACACACACTTACAATGAGTAAAGTCGTAAAAACGACTATACTCTAAACCAGTGATGGGCAAAGTACGGCCCGCGGGTTAACTCGGGGCCCCGGAAGTATTTAATTCGGCCCGCCGAGGGTCCTTCGACATGGATAGTATATGGCCCGTTATAATTAGGTTTTGGCGGTCGAGAAAAAAAAAAGTAGATTCTACTTAGTAGAATAATAGATGCATAACCTATAGGTGAAGCTAAACTAGCCGCGTAATACCGAAATGATGATGATTAAAAGCTTTAACAAAAAAATGCATTTTTTCTATAATTTTGGCCTCCTCTAGAATTTTTTAAACTTTGTTTGCCATTAAAAAAGTTCATCCACCACTGCTCTAAACTCTATTCAGGTTAATAGAATGATTAAATTAAATTTCAAGAAATTAATAGTAATATGCTATTCGTTTTTAACAATAGAGGGTCGTGACCGCGAAACTGTTTCTTCAGTTACGTGCCCGTTTGTATGACATTAGGGCTTATCGAACTCCCTACCGGATGGTTTATGACTTCCGTTTCCCCGCGATAATGGAGCCAAGCGAGTATATAACGCATTGCGAAATTTTTAAAATTTAACGCTATTTTAACTTAAATTATCGCCCACTAAAAATGTGATAAAATGAATTATTACTGTAAGCATAAAATATTAAAATTAAGTAATTATTTTTACATTTATTCGGATTATCTGTTGTATGTATGTTTTTTTATAATTATGATCTGGGAACGTTGTACAAGATAATGGCGGTCAAGTATAATCTCTATAAAATATAGTGTTGTGTCTCTTAATAAATTATATTATAATAAATAATAAAGAACTATCATTTATAGCATGGTGGTAGAAAATACCAAATGCGGGCTGGCCGGCCTAAAAATCTCCTATTTCTTGCCGAGGGTCTGGTGACACACTGGGTCGCTCAGGGCGAATATATAAGAAATATGTCCACTTACCGAGCAATCTTTCGTGCACATCCAATCCCGAAGATCCTGCAGCTTGCGTAGTAGCGTAGAAGGCGTGATGCGGCGATATTGGGAATTTATTATAAAAAAGCGGCATGCGCTGCGGAGCGGTTGCGCGTATATTTTTGAACCAACTGTCAAAGTAACTACGAGAAGTGCCAGACACGAGAAAATTACTCGGCAAGAATGACAGTGATTCCTGACATTCTCACTCCAGCAACCGAATGATTCACAACATGGTAATGAGGACATAACCCACCTCTGCTTTGCCGATGATATAGTAGTCACGGCTGAGACCACAGATGACTTAAGTACGACGCTCGTTGATCTCAGTAGAGCCTCCAAACGAGTTGGTTTTAAAATGAACACGGACTAGACGAAAATCATGTCTAATGTTCATGTTGTGCCAACTCGTATAAAAATCGAGGAAACTACGCTTGAAGTTATGCTGACATTTATATATACCTCAGACAAACTGTCCAGTTAAGTAAGTTCAACTTCGAAAAAAAGATTAATCGTCGAATCCAACTCGGTAAGGCCACGTTTGAGAAACTACGCAGAATATGTGATACCAGTGATGAATGATGACACTGAGATGGGGTCTCTTAGGCCATTAGGCCCTAATTAGAAAGCTACCCAAAGTTAGACAAAGGGCAATGGAAAAAGCTATGCTCGGAGTTTTCCTGCTTGATCGAATAAGAAATGTGGAGATCCACAGAAGAACCAAAGTAACCAACATTGTCGGAAGTATTGCCAAACTTAAGTGGCAATGGGCTGGCACATTGCTCGTAGAACCGACGTCCGATGGGGCTAACGGATTCTCGAATGGCTGCCGCGTACCGCGAGACGTATACGTAGCGTGGGTAGACCGCCAAAAGGCGGACCGACGACCTGGTGAAGGTCGCGGGGTTGCGCTGGATGTGGATGGCATAAGACCAATCATCGTGGAGATCTTTGGGGAAGACTTATGTCCAGCAGTGGACGTCTTTCGGTTGAATGGATGGATGAACTGAGTGAGGACATCGTGTTATTCTATATAATATTTTAAGAAATTAGCGAAAGCTTCTTGAAGACAATAACTTTTTATATTAAGGATGATATGCCTTACCGTGGCTTTGAACACAATTACTGTACCATGACCACTACAAACCAAGCAAAGATGAGAAAAAGACAAAGCACCCGATAACCTCGCTATTTTAAAAGACAATACAATTTCTGTACATGTTATATAGTCTTAAGTGGACTTTTAACTTGAAAATCACTTACTTTATTTACAATATATTTTGCTACATCAGATGACATCATGATCTATATTTAATAAATGCATTTCTGCTTCTTAATTTATCAACCGATCTACCTTATTTTTGGTTTATTTAATATTAACTGTATTGATAGGCTATTAATGTTATGAATAAAAAATTGGGAAAAAGTTCGTATTTTTCCAATTTTTTATTATGTCGAGCACGGGAAATAAAAACAATTAAGTATTGTTATATGCAAGCGGTAAAGCCTGGTTAAGCTTGAATAACACGTAATTTGATTTAAAAAAATTTAGATGATTTTACTGACACAGTGAACGTTTACAAGGGCAAGCGGAGTCGGGTGTCCGTGTCATTTATTAGATGTCGTACCCACAAATGCGGGTGAGTCGACACAACCTTGTGATATGCCGATATAGTCGACAAGTTTGCGACGGAGCCATTTATCATAATCACCACGGGCTAAGTTATACAGGCGTTAAACTCAAAGAGTATGTGCGGAAAAGAGATAGTGCACACCATTTATTTTTCATCATTGTGTATTATTCACGGGCTCTTCACTTGAATCCTTCCTAACCAGATACTATATTGAGATTTTATCATTCCCTGTTGAAGAGAAAGGTGCTCCATTCCCAGTACTCAGCCACTTAACCGTTTTATTATTAATTTACTGGACGTTTTTGACTTGAAACAATAAAATTAAATAAAGTGTATTATAATGTGAATTAAAAAAAGCGTTGTATTTTACAGCCGCCTCTGTATAAATGCAAGTAATTAATCTTTGGTAAAGCGTGGACATCTGTCTCGCTCGCACATTGACCCGCGCGAACCGCTTTAATTTCGTCGTCGTATTCGTTACGTCGATAAATCATATGAAATAACGTTCATCAACAGCCCTTTTATTAATTCTGTAAATGTTTATTATCGTCATTAATAAAGTAGATTTCTTCAGTGGTTACTCGCATGAAATTCTGAAATTTAATAAAAAAAATAATATATGAGAATAAATAAACTATAAAAAATTATACGACATTGATTAATATTTCAATACTGCGAAAATCAATTCGATTTTATTAATTTATTAATACAAGTTTGAGTCCAGGCATAAATAAGTTGCTATTTGTATAAACCTAGTTGGAACGGCTCTAAAATGTCATTTTAATATTCAACACATAGAGTAAATAGCCACAGAGGATCATGTAACAGCGGAAGAGGAAGAAATAAAGTACCTCGCGCGCCCGATATTACTCTATCTAATGTGACACAATCATCGCAGAATACATTGAAACTGCGTATTTGATTTATGACACTCAGATAACACAATATCTGCACGAATGTTTTATGTTAAACCGAGATAAGGTGATTCATTTTGAAAATTTATGTTTCAATTGAATTTGTTTGAGTTGGATAGGTGAGGTAGAGCGTATTTATTGACCGCGTTATCAACAAATGCATATCGCTACAACTAAACTTAAGAGTAAATAATTTATTCTTTATTTAATGTGTTTGTCACTAAACGACGACTATAGTCTAAATAACTTTAAACTACGTTATTTTCAGATCTGGTGGTAATGTTTTGATGTCCATAAGCGCTTTCTTAGGGCCTAAGTGACCTGGCGACGCGGTGCCTGCGAAAGCCACCCCGTGTCGCCCCCATCCCAAATGCAGCGGACGGCCCCGGGGGGTTTTAGTGGGTATTTCCGGGCGACTCTCGCCCGGGTGAGTCCCACACTGGCACGGAGCTCGTCACTCCGTGCCCCCTTATCTATTGTATTGGGGGGTTTTGATCCCCTAAATACAATAGATAAGGGTAGTGCGTAAATGCATTTCGCCCCGTCAAAAAAAAAAAAAAAAAAAGGCCTAAGTGAGCTAATACAATAATCGTTAATCTCCTTATCACCCTAAAGGTGTCTGTGAAAAAAAAACAAATCTAAGTAAGCCCGTCATTCTTAACTCACGTATCTGCATAAAGTGTGAAATAAAAGGTTTGATATAATTAAATGAATAATTACCGTTAAACGGGGTACACAGAAATTGCGGGGGAATTGGAAATAAATTAGTAAAATATTATTCTAGAGATTTTCAAAAAAAGATCGATTTTTAGTATTAGTATTATTTATATTAGTATTATGCAGAAACATTTTATCTTTATGGTAACAACAGTGGTTAAATGCATAAATCAATGTTTTCATTTTAAATCGATTTAAAATGAAACGTCTGCGTTAAAATGTACATTTCAGGGTACATTTCATCTGATGCAACTTTTATTTCGCGATTTCTTCCATCTTATACCATTTAAATACATTAAAAGTAAACAGAAATCATATATTGTATTAAAAATATCACTTCACGCACTTTTATTGCAAATCGGGGTGAATTTTTCATACACTCTTTTATACGTCTCTATTGACCGAGTTAATGGGATATTAGGACTTATGGGTTATAGGATAATTAGGGACTATATTGTTAACTTTTTGAATAATAAAGATTTAAATTTCAACCATGGTTTGAAGAAAAAATATTTAATTGTTATCTATAAGAGATGCCGGATACGATAATGATATAAAATTTTTCAAATAAACTTGGATAATGTACCCGTTCACTCCGTTTTACCGGTTAGGTTTGACCACAACTACACACGATGATCTCTAAAGCTAAAAGCCTATAGGAATTGGCTGTCAAGTAATACTGCCGAAACAAACTTCTTTAACGTTTCTACAACTTCTTATGGAAGACGTTATACGCTGCAACAGTAATGCTTGCACTGGTGGGATTTTATCTCAAGGATGTTGTACAAAAGACAAACACATATGAGATACATCGAATTCGAAATAATTCATACGGCAATTTTATATAAACTGCATCGTGAACGGTTTAATATACAATGTACCACTAGATTTTGTCTTTTAACCATTCACGAGACCACATCGTTCACTTAACATCATGTAAGATTGTGGTCAGTGTTGAATCTATATAGTGTAAAAATACTTTCATAAATTTTCGTTTATATAACATTGGTAACGGAACAGAATACATTAATATAGTATTTAAAAAAAAGATATCAACACACAGACAGGCTGAAATATGTTAGCTTTAATAATATGGAAGAAAGAATGAAATTGCCGTCTCAAAGATTATCTCAGGGCATACATAATACTGGTTTCAGTTAAATCCGCCCTGCGTAGGGCAGGCGGAGATTTTTTTTATTATTCTCAACATTCTTGAATATTCTTAATTACACAATTCGGAAGGGGAACAATTAAAGTTTTCACATTTGCCTACAGGTCAGCGGGGCGCTTTAACGAACTAACTTCTGGAATCTTGTTCTGGCGCCGATTTGTACCAACTGGCGGGTTTTATTACGTGTCATAGATATTGACAGGACAAATTGATTCCAAAGATCATATCAGGGCATTCACTCAGCGCAAAGCTAACCCATACGTAACCGAATTCTGGGTAAGCACGCGTTGCTCCCGGAGGAGGTACAGACGCTCTCTGCCAAAAAGATCCTACAGTATATCCAGGTTGTAGACCTTTAGCTTTAGCAATATAGGGACGATTACAATAGATCTAATTAGGTCGCAGTGATATAGGACTGTCTTAGCCTTCATAGCCCCTTTTCGAATAATATTAATAATAATTCCAGATATAATTAAACGTATCGCAAATTATGTTATATCAAATTAAAATATAGTGAGATACATACGTTTTAAGCTACAGAATTTTTTCTTACATTTTTGTAAACAAATGCCAATTTTTTCGAAATCGATTTATATTCTAAATTAATTTTCGTATACGCTCGAATGTTGTTTGAATGACGGTCTTATTTTACACTAAGGATTAATCTATTTAAGACTGACTTAGGAGTTTTAAAACTAAATTATTTTGACATTTTACAATTAATTTATAGCCGCTATCGGAGTAGGCCCAGGAGTAGGATTACTAATACTGTTGAAGTCGTAGACTAATCAATTGCAATGAAGACACGTAATAAGAACCTAACGAATTAGTAGAGTTCCTTAAACTGTAGGTCCGCCTCGGTATGTAGTGGCGGCGGCCGCCGGCTGTTCACGTCGACTGTTTAGCGTTAGCCGACACATTCGAAACGATTCGACGACGGCGCCGGACGGTTTGATTTATGTTCACCTAATTATTTAGAATTTACTTGAAATATATATCGTTCAATGATTAGACGTCGATTTAGTATTATGCAATCAGATTTTATTCATTTTTGTCTCGCCGCTCCGTCTTGTCAGCAATAGTTTTTTTGTTATATGGTACAGACTCAGTGCTTTGACCACAGTCTCACCTGGTGCAAGTGATGATGTGGTTCAGGATGATAAAAAACTAAGCTTAGAGCTTATTCAAGTAATGCTGCTGGAACACACAATTGGTATTAGGCGATAGGTTTTCAAGCTTGTGTAATGGGTGGTAGCTACCCAGTCGGGGATTATTAAAAAATGCCCTAACACCAGGCTATGGTTTACTCACGATGTTTTCCTTCCACCGAATGCTCAGGCTGGATTTAGACTTGGACAGGTGGGCTCGAACCCGCGTCGATTGAAGCGGAATTCAGCCGCACTATCAACTGCGCCAACAACGTATTCACTTCCTAAACACATCGTTTTAATCTAATGAGCATGTAACCGGTAGCATAATTTTTTACCAAACCTATGTAAGTAATTCAAAGTAAATAAGTAAACATTGCTTAAACAATTACCATTCTGACTTCCATTCCCCCCATGTCATCAAATATAAGCAGAGCATAGATGCGCTTAGATTAATGTTTACTTATCCGATGATTTCATGACACACTAGTCGTTCTAACTTAGACTATATAAGGAATAACCTATTTTAACTGGGTTCAGATAGGAATGCTATTCTTTATGCTTGTCTGGAAAAGGCTGGTAAGAATAGCTATAGGTGGCGGCTATCACCACTTATTATCTGGTGAACTGCATAGCTCGTTACTACTCCGCTCTGCATAACATAGAACTATCGATTTTTCGATGTTTGATTCAATGTTTCGATATTCCGAGGATTCGTTAGTTTGTTTACAACTCAAGAACAACTGAACTTGGAAACATGATTGTTCACTTAAATAATAGATATATATTTCCTGGTCAAGTTGTAATATATATTTCTATATTGGCCATGGAAAATTAATCACTAGTATTCGTAGAGATATTTAGCACTTAATACAAGTGAAACCGCGTCTGTAACAAGTTGAGTGTTATGCGAGGGTGTGCCTGTTTCATTATCGCATTATTGGATAAAGTTGAGACCGCAATTGCACATAATGTAATGGAATTACTTGCTTAACTATGTTAGCACATTGCACCTTTTTTTTTTTTGGGGGGGGGGGGAGGAAATGCTTTTACGCACTACCCTTACCTATTGTATTAGGAGACCGTCTGCACTTGGGATGGAGGCGACACGGGGTGGCTTTCGCAAGCACCGCGTCGCCCCCTGCAGCGAACCCACCAGGCCTCGTCCGTGCAATGGCCCGATAGGGATGAAGGAGAATAGTTCCCCTCCACCTCTTAGCCCGCCTCGGAAGGAGGCACGACCGTCAGGTCGACAGTCCGGGGGGGGGGGGGGGGTAGGATATACTTCCTGCCCCCCATAGAAAGAAAAAGGGATAAGTTGGATAGAGCAGTGGCGGGCAAAGAGAAAGAGGATGAAGAAACCCGCCACTGCTTTAAGAAAAGTAGGTCCCTCCCCTTCACTCGTCTTGTCTTAGTCGACAAGACGTATTATAGCACATTGCACCTACGAAGAAGTCTAGTACTCATATATGGTTAGTTAAACATTTGTATAGTTATTTGGTGACAGGTTTTATTGGTGATTCGCTGGATAATCCACTATCATAATACTTCGCAGCCTTCACGAAGATCTTTCACTTTTAATGTAAGCAACACATAGATTCCAGTATTCAGATGCAGCTCATACGGTATGACTAACGCGACCACTCTCTGAGTGGAACTATCCCGCTTTCAGGGTGTGTCCCGTTCTCTTCACGCAGAGAGTATAAATGTCGATACATATTATTTTTTACTTGCTGATATTTTTAAACATATTTGCTGTAATAACAAATGCAAAGTTTGTTAACCTCCAAGATTAATTCAATTCATTCATTGTTAATGCCGAGAGTGAGTTCACTGACTCGGCATGCCAGGAAACAGATACCTAAATTTGTTGTAAATGCTAAGAGAAATAGAAATAAATGAGAAGATGAGTGTTCGCTTTCGATTGCATAGTTAAAAAATGTACCAAGGTTTATTATTTATTAGATTTATCCTCGAAGGCGCATCTAACCGCTAATACGTCTATGGTGAAATCCATTCAGCCATAAGATGTAAGTGTATCCCCCAATAAGAGATTGCCATAATCGCCACGCTTGGTAGGCGGGTTGGCGATCGTGGCAGGTGTTTGTGATGCTCAGAAGATGCTGCTGCCCCTGGTTTATCCCTTAGTCACCGTTTACAACACCCACAGGTGGTACTATTCTTAGCCGGCATCACGATACTATGGCGAAATGTTACATAAAATTGTATTACTAAAAAGTAAGTGAATAAGTTATTTAACTATTTTCTATTACAATTTTAATCACTTTAAACCTAGTTTAAACGTCATTTAGAATCTTATGAAATAAAAAATATTTTTATTAATATTAAGTTTGATTAACAGTTTTAATCAAGAAAGAATGGTTCTGTGGTATTGTTACAACTAATCGATCAGAGTTCAAAAATAGATCAAAAATAACAATCTGAAATCTAACCTGTCGATGTTTTTTAAACGGCATGTAAAGATCAGTTTTTTTTGTATACGATCCAGGATCTCCTAAATACCAGAATATAAGTAATATTTTTATAGTTTAATACAATATTCCTACATTTCGTGGTTATATTTACAAGTTTTCAAATGTATGCATATATCTGTAATTCAAGCAGACGGTATGTATATAGAATGAGTTCAGTTGATCGCAAGCTAGTAGGGAGAGTGCACGCGCCGCCCGCTACGGATCCGCGAGTTTCTTCCAACCCTTAATAATAAAAAAACTTATTCTCATTGTCGATTTTAGTGTTAAAAATACATTATAATAATATTTTTAGTGTTTATTTAATCATAAATTTTATGTGTTGCTATTGGTTTTGAAATAAAATTTGTGGTAAAGTTTTGTTTTTATTGAAATATAAATAGTGAGTGAGTAATTTTTTAAAAGTTTTGTGACGAATTTTAAGGAAACTTTATATAGGTGAGTGGTGTTAAATTATTCTATAAGAATGTTATATTTACTTTTTAGAATTATTTAGATTTTTATTTATATTTTATCCAATAAATAATTTATAAAAAACGAGCAATTTTATTGCAACCAGTGTTTGCTTCGAAAATCGATTATAATCATTGTTGAAAACTGTACAAAATCAGATAGCTACTAAACAAAACAAAAAATTAAAACAATCGGTTGAAAAAAGGATCGCTGGAATCAGAACAAACAGTCTCTGTTATATCTAAAAACATTTTATTACGTAGTCCTGTAAAATAATGACATGAGTATAATGTAATTATTTCAAAAATGTATTTAAATGTATTTTTAACAGATAATAATTCCATTATAATTTTAATGAGAATCAATATATATATATATCAAATATAATCTTTTAAACAATTATGCAGGTTAATCATATGCAGGTGCTATCAGAATGTATATTCCGTGTCGGAAAGTAAGCGGATATGAAATAATCGCACAGAAAAAAAGCTAATTGTTACATGTGCGTACAAGAAATATCTGGAATTGGAAAGCTTTTTTGTGTGGAAAATTGTGCTTTTTACCTAGAATCATATATTCAGTCGTAGTCTAGTTGGATTCCGCGTAAATGGACGTAGGTTCGAATCCACTAACCCTATTCTATAATGAGCTTGAACTTTAGGTGAGAGGCGATATCGTGACGAAACCATAGTACGGTGATAGGACATTTTCTAATAAATCAAGTACCAACAGGTATGTCAAAACTACAAAAATACTTTATGGAATTTAGGTCCTGATAAGGCGCTTATGAACGTCAAAATACTACCCTCGGTTCGGAAAACAATCCAGTCATCGAGAAGAACCGGCAAGAAACTCGATCTGGTTTTTTTTTTCTGCATGTTTTTTGGAACTTTAAAACTAATAGTTACAAAGATTAGTAATGGACGCAAAGAGAATGCTGTCACTGCCGTACGTTACCATTGTTCACATAATGATCCACCTTATAATAATCCTTTCAGATTAGAACTTGCATGACATGATGCTTGAACTTGTTGGTCGGTAAATCGGTAATGTGCTTTGGAATTTAATTGTAAAACCTAATACCCAGAAAACTCTTATTAGTTTTGCTAAGTCTTTGTTCCGCCAGGATCACTTGAGAATCACTAAACCTTAGTTTATTTACCATTCTGGATCACATCGCAACTTACCATCAGGTGAGATTGTGGTCGAAGCGCTAAGTTTATACATTATCTCTTATATAAGATATAAGTTAAATGATTTGGAAAACGTCCCGAGTATTTGCTTGAGCTTAAGGAAAAAATGATTTATATTGAAAAAGATATGTGTACACAGTCGAAAAATTGTGTATTTAGGATCCGGAAATCCAGGTAGTTAAACGGTAACAATGTTTTCCGTGATATCCTGTCCATCAGAAAGAAAAAAAAAACAATTAAGGAAAATGATTTTTCTGTGTAATATTTACACTTTAATAGTCTTGTGTTTTAAATTGATAAAATGTGCTGATTTTGTTTTGTTTTTGTCATTAAAATAAAAATATTTTAAATTTTTTATAACTTCTAAAAAGTACATTTATAATATTTATAGCTTATCATTTGCCAATTTATATACACTTTATCTGCGCAAGATTTTATCAAAATTGGTTAACCCGTTTTGGCTTAAAAGATTTTATTCTTATTTTTTTTTACGAACTGTAAACATAATCTCCAAAATCTATATAGCCTATCAATAGATACTTGATATATATTTCCCTAATATAGAGTTTCATCACAATCGGTGAAGTCACTCAGTCAATCAGTTCAAGTCACAGATATCAGATTAGTATCGGCTACAATAATCTGTCATAAATCGTCATAAAATCTCTAAAAATAATGAAATGTACAATCAAAACTTCAGTTTTATTATTAGCATTATGTAGGTAAATAGGGAAAAGTAATAACAGTTCCAGATATTGTTTATAATTGATTTTATTTTAGTATATCTGTATAATAGATATGGATTAGCGTTAGTTATTAATATTCTAGTAAACTTTGGATATAGATAGTTTTTATCTTCAAATTTTCAATATAGAGAAACGTCGAATTTCGACCATCGATGAAGCACTAGTAAATGTGTTATTTAGTTTTATATTCTTTTATCTCATATATGTGTTAATAGGGAACCAGATATATTTACGTGGAAGGATTATAAAAGTCTATTAAATAAAGTTTCGTATTATTAAAATTACAAATAAAATTCAAAGTTCAAAAGTTTATATTTTTCTAGACAAGATTTCTCTTACTCTATGTTAATGTAATAATTTCGTTCGTGAATCGTTTCTTTATTTTCTTGATGTAATCTTTCACTGGGCTTGATAAATATCTCACTACGTTAGATAACATACCGAATAACAAATTGAACACTATCCCAATACACAATAAGTAAAACAATTACAAGCACCAAAGATATATAATTTATCTATGCAAGCACGTACCCTTGCACTATATATATAGAATATAAACACAGTAATAATTGCATTAGATAAATATAACTGAAAATACTGTACCATAAATAAATAATTTATCTTTTGTTATTAAACTAAAACGAGCAATATTATATTTCAAAGGACACGGCAATAACTATTCAGACAGAAAAAAAAATTTCATTTGAAAAAGACTGTAGTAACATTAATAAGTTTATAGATCACGCAAACGGAGCACAGCACAAATGGGCACAGCTAATAACAGAATAAACGGAGTGATTATGCGGGTTATTGGTCATAATGTATTCTGTATCTATCTTTTAGTACTATCTTTACATATAGAAATGTTCTGTGCGTGTGTATGTGACTAAACTCCTCCTAAACGGCTGAACCGATTTTAATGAAATTTTTTGTGTCTATTCCTGAGGATTCGAGAAAGGTTTCGATTCACAATTTGAACCGATGGATTATGTCAATTTTAAAACGCGAACGTAGTCACGGGCTATGTCGCGGGCGAATGTTCTTCCTGTTATGAGACCGTCCCTGACTGTCTTTTAAAAAAAAAAAAATTACACTTTGCACTACTAAAAATGTATATATCTTTTTATAAAGATTTAGACTTAACACTGACTTCCGAATTTGGTTTGAATGGTTACAACCGAACTCCGCGAGGTTTAAATCCTGACTGATTGAGCTTTGTGTACATAGCAGTAGGGGTTCAAATTTGACTAGTTGAATAAACAACGCAAAATAAATAATTATCTTTTGTTTTGGTTCCATTTATTCCTTTTTAAGGAATAGGCAAAGGTACTAGCCATGCTGCCAAGTCTTACTTTTGGAACACTTTTCATACAACGCTCTAATAAAATTACTGTCTTGTGTTAAAGGGAGTTGTTAGGAGATCTGAGAATTCGCGATTCGTGTCATTATATTTGTACAATCTACTTGTGCACAATTACGAAACATATCACATGAAATGCCACCAAAATTACATAATATAGAGTCATGCATTGTAATTTATGAATAAAAAATTAAAATTTCTATTGAGAAATCAAAATCGGCCTAAGAATTATTTACTTTAGATTTTTATTTAGAACTAGCTGTGTGCCCGCGGTTGCGCCCGCGTTTCATATATTCTACACTGCATTTTTCTTTTATACGGATCCCTAATTTTTTTTTGGTACCTACTAAGATAAAGTAAAAATATTTCTCATAAATTCAAGCGCTTGCCTGTAAAACTGTGCATTTAATCGGATTGTTTTCAATGTTTTATGAGTTTTAATTTTTTTTTACCGGGAACCATATTTATTTTCGAAAATTAAAAGTACCCGAATTTACCCGGAGTAACTTCAGCTATCTACTAAAAAAAAGTCCAGTCATAATCCATCCAGCCGTCCCGAAGATTTTTTTTAAGCATATCCGGAACAACTTTTATTTTTTGTTTAAAAATTCATTGATTTTTGACTGTACATACCTAGCTGTAGTACGATGCGTAGGGCGCATTGCTGTCGATAAAAAAAAAAAAAAACGAACTTCCCAAAGGATTATTTTTACGAAAGAGGTCGCGTGACTACACGAAAACTCTATGGTAATTAGCATGCAATACCGCCCTCTGCAGATTGTAATAATAATATTTCGTGTGGCGGCCATTACGAAAATTTAAAAACGGAACGTTCGACAATTGACACTCCCATTTCGTTTATCGAGTTATTGTAATTGTTATAAATTCAATCCTCATTTCATTCGAGGTTCGTTGTAGTGGTACACACTTTATTAACACGTTTTAATTTCCCGATATTGTGGTTATTTACATAGACTAATAACGCTAAGAGTGATAGTCTCATACAAAAATACATTAAAGCAAAAACATATATATATGTGTATGTAAGTGATACAGAATTAAGTAATCACCGGCACGTAACGAGAGGTATACGTAGCCTTTTAAGGCTAACTTGAAATGGACTGACACCGCGTGGTGTGACTACTGCTGTTCTGAGTGTTTTATTTCTATGGTTATTTATGTTTGGGTATTAGCATTTTCAGGCTGGATTGTATAACACATTCTGAATAGTTTTATTTAAAAAATAAATGTTTAAATCACTTACTTGTCAATTTTATATATACATGTAATTGTAGAATTTGAAACACGTGTCGAACTATAAACCCTGTTACGGGAGCTCTATTTTCTAATGTGTACAACATCGTATTAAACTGCCATTTTGAATTGAAACTTGTCAAGAGCTATCGGTTGGTTCACACAGCCGTTCCTGAAAGCCAGTCCCATTATAGGCTTAAAGCGGCTCATCGTCTTTAGCTTTATTATCACTTAACATCAACTGAGATTGCAATTGAAGGGGGGCACATAATTGGGATCACAGAAAGCTATGAGTTTTTCAACATAATTATAGTTATTGAAAGTCCATTATATTATATATTTATATACGTGTAATTTTTCCATTATTACTAGTGACTTTAATAACTATATTTTTGAAATATTTTTGGTGGACCAAAATGGTAAATATGCTAAGCTTAAAGATACTGTCTCACAAGTGACGCTGCCGAGACACATTTATATGAGTTTGTCGAGAGATGGGGGTCGTCAGATGGGCTTAAAAAACTTAACGCAATTTCCGAATACTACCAGTAAGGCGTTATCGCTACAAAATCGGATGTAAAAACACTAGGTAGCCATGGCGACTGCCGAAAAAAAAAACTGTTTTTTAATGTTTGCATAATTTATTAACTGAAGTTATTAACATAACCTAAAATTTAACACACGTCCGGTTTTTACATTTATTGGCAATAATTATGTCAATTTTCATATCGTTCACTCATAATCAAAACATACGATAGGCTAAGTATACATTTTGATATTTATCTTTGAGCGTCAGCACTTAATCGCCATCTTATATTTTACACACTGTAGCGTTTTGACGCTTGACATAGCATTGGTAACATGAATCTATAAGTTTTCCCCCTATCGGTAAACGTTTAACACCGCTATAGAAGTATTCACACTTTAAAAACACACACATTTGTCTCAATACATACGCGGATTACTTCGACAAATCTAATAATCTACTCGCGAAATCCTTTAGACCTTATTCAGAGAAAACATTACAAATTTCAAATAACTCGCGAATATAACTGAATAACGTCAAATAGTTATTTGGCACGCGATATCGCTATTATGCGATGTTATTGACAATGGTTTTTTTTTTTCTTTTGAAAGAACTGAAAAAGGAGGTCTTTTCAATGGCAGGTAACAATTTTTTATTGTTATTCTGTTCGTAGGTAGGTTGTAATTGAATACGATGGAAATGATTCGTTGTTGGTTTAGTTCTTTTCTGTATATTTTAAGGTTATGACGGTGTTACCAGTAAATTATCGCAATATTTTTGTATTTTTCGTTACATAATTGAATACGCAATTTTGTCAGTGTTTAAAGTACTATATTTCTAATTTTATATCATTACCCTTACAATGCCAAACGACGACCATCTTGCTAGAATTTTATAGGTAGTTTTTATGGCACCTCAGAATTCACGTTCCATATTGCTATTACATCGAGCAAAATAAGCAATTTTTTTTTTTTTCACTCATTCAACCATAAGACGTTCAATACTGGACATAGGTCTCCACCATTAAGGGGGGATTGCTATAATTGCCACGCTTGGCAGGCGGGTTGGCGATCGCAGTAAGGTCTTTTTGGTACTCAGAGGCTGCTGCTCATCGCCTGGTTCATATCCCTTAGTCGCATTTTACGACACCCAGGGGAAGATATGTGGTACTATTCTTAGCCGGCACTACACGGCTTTATTAAATATAATTTATTTATTTATTTTTTTAGGGAAACATACAGTTTATTTGACTAATTACTAAATATTATAAAACAAGATCATACACCCAATAAAGTTTCCACTCAAAACAAAAATATACACAAAAAAAAAAAACAAAAAGCACCTCAGAACAAAATCAACATCATAAATATATACTAATTACAACATTAACGGTAAGATTTAAAAAAAAAAAACAAAAAAGAATGAATTCAAATCCAAATTGACCATAGATATTTACACAATCCTTAAACATATAATATATCTCACTTTGCTCTAATTTCTCTTTTATAAAACGTTTCCAATAAAGAATATGTCGACGTCGTTGAAGTATAAACGATACATATTGCAAGTCCTATACAGGAATGTGTTTGCAACATAGTTAGTCCTACAGAGAGGAACATCAAATTATATTTTATTTAAAATAACACTAATATTGACACATAGTTTATAATACAATTACTATAATACAAGATTATAAATATAAAATTGAAGAATGCCGGCAAAAAAGGATTCACTATCACCTTCATATATACTATGATCTTAATATAGGAAAAATCTTACATTATATAACAGGCAACGTCTATCTGTTTGTCGGCCCGCTACTATACGCGAGCGGAGCCGCGGGCACAGCTAGGGTTCATTAAAACGTTGCTCAAGAATAGATCTATGAATTTAAACAAAAAAATGTAATTCTATTTGGTGTTCCTTGATTTTATGTAATGATATTAAAAAAATCTATGTATATATAGGCCAAGATAAAACTAGTTCAGTAAGACATTTTTTGTCTACTGTGTTATCAATCGATTTTCTTTTATTTTTCGTCACTTATGCTGGTATGCGATTTAAATTTGTTTTACGTACTGAAATCCGAAACGTTTTTTTCTGTAAAGCGTCAGAGATTAGTCAGAAAAACCGATATTTTTGGCTTGATCAGAATCTTAACTTTTCAAGATTCCATATTCAAACCTGCCATTAATAACTATTGATGAGGTACATTATTTATCTCTACTATTTTATAAACAGGTAAAATTGAGTTTTTGTTAGTCATGGCTATGTTTGAATCCTATTCGATCCTTTTTTTTTTTTCGAGGGGAATGCATTTACGCACTTGCTGTCGAGCCTGACCCAAAGGTGAGAGCGTGAGAGGCTGTCACACAGAATTAGTGTGGGTACTCGCGACGAGAAGCGCCGTTAACCACTACCCACTAAACCCCCCGGTTCCTCCCGCCACCTTGATGGAGCAACACGGGGTCGCAAAGCATTCAACCGCGTTGCTCCAGTAGCTGATGAGAAAAGGGAGGATGCCACACTCATTGTGAGGCATCCTCGCCGCCTATTAATCCCGAATAAACGGGCACCGCCGCAGTCTTGTGCGCTGTCGACGCCTACGCTGAGAGTCAGCGGCAGGGTCAGCCTCCCGCTCACGTTCGGCAGCCTCTTTTCTCGATACCACTTCCTCGCAGAACGCTTCCACTGCAGCCCAACCCTCTTCGCTCGCAATCGTGGCTTCGACCACACTGGATAGCGCTAAATTGCTCCCCACAACCCTCCTCAGCACCCTCCGTTGATCACTAAACTCTGCACACTCCTCCAGCGCGTGTTGAGCCGAGTCCGTTTCCGCACCAGCGATCCTATCGATTTTAAAGCTACATTTTAGCAGTAATATTTTTACTATTATTAGGTATCAAAAATGTGCTTATTAAGAGGATATCCTAGCGGCGTTTATTCCATACAAACGTAGTCCCCTGTTTCCTCCATGGATAATAGCATTATGGTTAATATTTTTATACCAAATAATATATATCCACCACCGCCATGCCTGTACGTTTTGATTTTTTCCACAAATTAGTTATTGAAATTGAAAATGAAAAAAATGCAATGGAGTGAAGTTTTCGGATATTTTGCATAGATCAAATCAGCCCGTGCTGCAGTTGTCCCTGTTGTGTTTTATAATTATTTTTTTGGGACGCAACGGGATATCAATAGGTTTCTGAAATACCTACTTTTTCGACGGCATGTCCTCTTAAAGATGTTATTTGGCGTGCACTTTGAAAGAGCCATAAAATAGTGCTCTACATATCAAAAGTAGTCATCATTATCTATAATAAAACTTAAAATATAACCTCACATAAATAAAATTAGAAAGAATGGTTTTTCCCGGAAATATAAGACATAGATTATGTTCGAATTTCTATCGCTAGGGTGAGCATTAGTTGTAACGAATGAGATAATAGGTTAAGCGGGTTTAATGTCCTCTCAAGTTTATTCTCGAACTAAAAGAAGAAATCGGTCCCGGTGAGGCCTGGATCGTTCATGTCACGCGATTCAGCAGTTACACTAAATATTATTGGTAAAGGATTTCCTTTGTGCTCGTTAAAAAGGGTGTGCTTTCGGAAGTTTTGCGCGTCCCGGACATTTAAACTAGGGCTAAGAGGTTAAAAGACCTTCAACCATTGATAATAATAACATTTTCATAAGCGATATTTTTTTTGTTATTCGATGTCTGAATGTACGGACTGTAGGATTTATTACGCCTGGCTATAGCTATGACGGATAAAGCCTCTTGGCATAGAAATAAAACACTCAGAATGACAGTAGTCGTACGCGGAGTGAAACCGTTTCAAATTGGCCTTAAAAAGGCTCGGTATGCCTTTCGTTACGTGCCGCTGTATATGTATGTATATCTGGCGTCAATATTTAGCGAGTTTTTGTATGGAATTACCACTCTGAGTGTTATTACTCTATTTATTTATTTATTTATTAGAGAAATCAACAGCTCTTCATTACATTTTCACTTAAATAATTATTAACATATTGGATTAGCCAAAAACGATTTCTAAATTTACTTAAAAAGATAAACAGTAAAATCTAAACGAAACACCTATAATAAAATAAATTATTTGAATACAATACAATTGTTTTCGATATGATCTCACCATAATATTACACAACTATACATTATACTATAAAACAGAACTACATCGGAAGACTATATGCTATTACATAAAAAAAATAGGGAAAAAATTAAATTGAAATGATAAGAATATTCGCATCAAAACGAATAAAAAATAATAATAGTTCAAGTAATTGTTGTGTGGTGTGCGCGTATGTGTCTGTGTATATATGAGTGTGTGCATGTTTATGTGTGTGTGTGTGTGTGTGTGTGTTGTGAAAGAACGTGTGATTGTGATGTGTTATAGACTATTAAAGGAAGTTATTACTCTATGTATCTAAGTAACTTTGAATATACTTTTGCTGGTCCCGGAAAGTGACTATTGGGGATAGTCACTCGTGACTATTGTGAATTTTTCACAAACTCATTTTTTTTTGGTACCTACTAAATATATTTTCTCATAAATCCAAGCACTTGCCCGTACTAATGAAACCCGTGACATTTTGAACAAAATATGATTCAATGGACAGAACCATAAAAACATTATTTTCCGATGGTTATTTAAAAACAGTATTACGCACCGAAGAATATATGAAACGCGGGCAGAGCCGCGGACACACTGCTGGTTTAACCTATAAATACAAATTAACTTCAGAGAGTCCGTTTAATGTTTTAAAACAGTTTAACAATTACTAAATAGTTATAACGCCATCTATGAATAGCCGTCGAAAACATGTAATGTATTTATTTAAAATTGTCCTTTTAAAGTTATATGAAAACAATTTAAGTAGGTTTAATTTTATTCTATATTGTTGGTAATTGTTAATTTCATTATTTATTGATAATGTTATTATGCATACATATAATTACTGTGGGTTTTAATGTGAATTTAGATAAACGCTATTTATACATTATGTGAATACATATATGTGTGAAAAAGTTACTATTTTTTACTATTAAGTATAGACTACAACCATATCAAATTTCATACAATTCGGACCAGTAGTTTTTTGTGTGATTGGCGATCAAATTAATAAACAGGCAGACAGACAAAAATAAAAAAAAAACATCGAAATGTGTTTTGTTTTCGATTCTAAAACCTCCCTCAAGGTATTTCTTTCTAAATTATCTTCAATGTACAGATTTCGTCCCTTTAGCCATTTATTATAAGTATAGATTAGATAGACTAAACTAAAAGATCTTTGTTTCTTTAGTATTTTTTATGGTACAGAGATAATAAAACACCAAGGTAATGGGCCACGTCGTTAAAGTTTGACATATGACAATCTTCTTCACATAATTGATTTTTGGGAAAATTACACTAGATTTCACTAATAAAAATGAAAATAGCGGACAGCGGGGAACTTTCAAACCCCTGGTAACACACACTAAGCCTAGAGGTACTCTAGCTCTCAAATGATGCTGCCGGAGGACACTATTTGGCGGCAGGTTTTGAACTTACACATACATTATTATATCTAAAAATAGTTTCAGAAACCAAATTAAAGTATTTCTAATAAAATAAAATCTAAAAAACTTACAATTTATCTATACCCCGTATCTATTCTTACACAAACACACATTTTGAGATATATATATACATATATTTTATACACTAAAGTGGCATCAGGCATACGATCCGCCTGATCCGTCTCCGTAGCCTATGGACGCCTGTAACACTTTATACTTTTCAAAATTAAAGATTAAGAAATAAGAAATAATCTTACCAAGAAAATATATATTTACAGTTAAAAGAGAATTTATAAAACATTTTTATATATTATAAAAAAAATAGATATGAAAGTCAAGTTGAGAATTTTTATTTGATAAATTCAAGCCTATATTATTGCTTAGTTTTTTGATGTTATAAATAGACACTAAAATTTTATTGATAAGTATAATTAACAAAGTTCTTGGTGGAAGACTGTTTTGAGCATGTACAAATTGTAATTTCTAATAAAAGGCAGGCGGGGTCATGATCGCGTCTGGCATCTACAACCCGTGGGGTGGTCATATCCCACGTGACCCGACCCCCCTAAACACGCCTCTGTACGATACAGGTTAATATATATCCTTTACCTCGTTTCCTGTATAGTTTTTGTTTGACAGTGGCCCCCGGAGCGAGGTATCCGTTAAATAAACGACGGAAGGTTACTCGATTTCTCAAAAAAAAAAAAGAAATAGAAAACCGTTCTGTTAAAATACATCACCTCGATCGACGCGGCGCGGATATTGCGATTTTACCGATTTTTCTTTGATTGTCAATAAAATTTTGTTAAAGTTTTTTTCTTTCATTGTCTTTTTTGTCTCTAATATCATTATATTTTTTTATATATCTACTTATAGTTATTTTGTCAAGATCTAAGATTTTGTTTTCGTGTTTTGAACATTTAATTTGATTTATTATTTTAATTATGACATTCAATATTACCTTTTAATGTAAAATTATATTTATTTTACAGTATTTTTCTATAGAATCATTTAATGGTTTATTTTTTACAAATAATGTAAAAAACTAAGTCATTTTCTGCGTCTTGTTTTTAATTCACTTTTGTAATTTCAAGAAAATAATCAAGTAATTTTCTTGGGTTACGTCAGCGACATCTTAAGAGATACATCAAAATGGTGTACTATTTACAAATAACTATCTATTTGTTGTTTACAAATTAATTTACTATTGTTTTCACAACTTACTTCATTTAATTATCTTATGTAATTAAATAAATACATTATACTAAAATCTTACCAGATAATACATATTTATATAGTTTTATTCGGTTCAAGGGGTTTGTCTTGCAAGTGCAATAACGGACATACAGACGTGAGAGACAATATCTCTTAAAGCATTGGAAAATAAATACATAAATCATTATTAACTGAATTTATTTATTCAAATAACCGAAATATATTTTTTATTTAACTCTCAGTTTTCTGTTATGAGAGACGCGCGTATGTCTTAATAATTCGCGGTTTCTGCCAAAACCTAATAATAATGATCCCCCGTGGTTCGTATCTCTCTCAGAGCACTCCGCGTATTAAATTAAATTTATCTCAGACAACAGAGCCAATATAAACTGTGCCGCTGAATCGATCTTCTTTTAATTAACTATATACTTCGGGATTCTCGTAAATTGCTTCTCGTTTTCTGGACGTGGAGGTCAATGTCACAAAACCTTTTCAGGCATTTAGTTTGCCATTGTCAAGTTTATTTGTCATACAGTGTGTCTGTTGGATTAGATCAATTTCCACCCAGGAATTTAAAATCTGGGGAAGATTTTTTTTACACGGTATAGGCTTTGATTACAATCTCACCTGTTGTTAAGTGACGATGTGGTTCAGGATGGTAAACGCACTAAGCCTAGATACTGGTTCTCAAATGATGCTGTCAGAACATATGTACTTATTGGTATTTGGTGACAGGTTTTCGAACTTGAGGGTGGTAACTACCCAAGAGGGCATTGTTAGAAAATGCCCCACCACCAATAAAATTCGTAATATAATAAATAAATAAAATATAATAAAATATAATATCTCTAATGGCAACATTTTTTTTTAAAGTTAAGTAAATTAGTTTAAGTTGCTAAGTCTATTAAGATCTTGGTGACAAGTTTCAAACTTTAGCATGGTACCTAATAGGATAGGCATTCGACGATATCTCATCACTATGCTATTACAGATTCTCCTCAGCAATTTTTTTTATCACCAAAGGTTCGTATTATTTACCTTTAGTTAGACTAAAACGGGCAACCTCGGAGGGAAACGGATCAATTTAATTTAATTTAAGTCTCATAAGAGGCCGTATTGGATAAGCAATCATCACTCTCCCTTCCCATGATTCCATAACCATTAGTTTAACTAAAAAAGTAGTAACTTAATAAGTAAATATTGCTTAGGTAATAATCATAAATAAATAAATCATAGAGCTCCGCCCTCATTGAGGGTTACGTGATGGTCACGTGTGAACGCTTTAGCTATTCAATGTCGCGTAAATCAGTTCGCTATTGGTTCCAGGGCTTCATTTTGCAGCAAGCCCCCGTTCCAAACAATACACGGGTTCATGAATTTACCACAGTCGAAACAAATATACTTAATTTCATATTTACTTTAAATACAATTATCCTTAATGAGTACCACATTTAAATTTATGTTAATTTTAAATACTTTTCATAATAACTTTATTATTTAAGTACCTACATAAAAAAGGTTAATAATATTAAATGAATATTTCTTATAAAGTATTAGAAACGATTATGGCGAAGTAGTAAGTGCGGTCGGATCCGTGTCAATAGACGTGGGTTCGACCGAGCCTACCTATCCAACTCTGAAAAGAAAACTGCGCTTTCGGTGAAGGAAAACATCGTGAGAAAACTATATCATGGTAGTAGATCATTTTGTAATAATGCCTTCATGAGTAGTTACCATTCTCAAGTTTGAAAACCTGTCGCCAAATACCAGTGGGTGTGTTCCGGCAGTATCACTTGAGATCTGGTATTTGTAGGCTTAGTGCGTTTACCATCCTGCACCACATCAAAATCAAAATTTATTTATTCAATTTAGGCCCTAAGAAGGCGCTTATGAACGTCTAAAACACTACCACCGGTTCGGAAAACAACCCAGTCGAGAAGAGCGCAGGCAAGAAACTCGATCTGGTTCTTTTTATTTTCATAAATATAATATATATATTATTTTTTTTTCATATAAAAAAAAAACTATACAAATCGTAGTTTTTAGTGGAAGCACAGAGATGTGGGTTATTTCCATCATCACTTAATATCATGTGAGATTGTGGTCCAAGCACTGAGCCTATAAAGTCTATAAAAAAACACATCCCTGAATTTTTCACAAATATACGTTGGTTGCGTTTCAAACAGGAACAATTATTTTACGAACAGACAGACATAAAGCAGTCACCTTTCATGTAATGATTAAATAACCCACAAAACGTATATAGTTTTTTCAAAATAAATTATTTTATTATAATTAACTTCTCGAAATCTCAAGATTCCAGACAAAGAGTTCCAAATTAATCGTACCCGTAGATTGTTGTTTTATCTAAATTAAATATCAGATTGAAGCGTCATCCGATACTGATAATTATAAAGTGCTAATTAACTTAAGTTTGATGTTATTTAAGTTACGCTGTTAAAATATATATGTACCTACCTACCGCGTTAATAACTTGATACCGCGGAACTTAATATAGCGGAAATATCTCAAGTTATATTTCATTACGTTATTATGTTATATTAGATTGGAGGCTAATTAGTTTATACAATAGTTAAGATTATCGAATGACGGCGGTGATCGTCTGTATGTTGAATTTTACTTAAAAAAAAGTGGTGTATCTGTATACACTAGCTGAGCGATAAATTCAAGATTTTTATATTACGGTGTCGTGATACTACATAAAGATTTTAAAGCTATGATGGCTTTGATAGTAGAAAGGTCGAATTTCGCGTCAATGGGTGCAGGTTCAAATCCACCTTTCGGTGAAGGAAAATATCTTGAGGAAACCATAGCATAGTGGTAGTGCATTTTAAAATAATGCCCGCCTGGGTAACTACTACCCTCAAGTTAGAAAACTGTCGCCAAATACCAATAGGTGTGTTCCAGTAGCGTCACTTGATAACCAGTATCTCTGGGCTTAGTGTGTTTACCATCCTGGACCACATCGTCACTTAACACCAGGTGAGATTGCGGTAAAACACTGAGCCTGTGCTGTTTAAAAAAGAAAAGAAAAAATTACGCGAATTAAAAAAAAAGTAAGTCACGAGGTAATTAAATATACGTTAACCGATGACTTTTGGTAATATATAAAGTCTATAGCTACTTATAATAAAACTGTAATAGAACTTTGTACATTGAATAAATAAATTGTTTGAGAACAAAACCATTTGGAGGACTTTTAAATCAATGACACAGGACAAAGCATTGCTATGATTTTTGTTTTTCTGTCTGTTTGTCTGTACGCGCATCACGTAAAGACTAGTGAAAGGATTTTGATGAAATTCGATATGGAAGTAGTTTATATCCCGGAGTAACATATAGGATTAAAAATATATATAATATGTTCAAAACTCCCTTTAAATCGGATGAAAAGTAAATGCAAATTTATATTTTAAAAAAATGTAGACATATTATTGAAATCTTCGTTTTACAAACGCGGAATCCGACGTGGACAAAGTCGTAGCCATATCTAGTATATTAAATAAAATTGAATTATTGTCAGTTTTAGTCGGGTATGTATGTGTATATAATAAAAATTCCAAACTCATCCGGTGGAAATATTATCGCAAATCGAGTGCCTTCATATGTATTCGGAACACGTGCCACATGCTCACGTAATGTGTACCGTACGTAGTCTAGAGTAAGCGGCGGACATCAGTAAGTAATATAACACATTAAAAAAATCCACACCAAAAAATTATACTAGATGCGCGTGCGGCTTCGTTTGTGATAAACGATTTTTTTTTTGTTCGGTTTTCTCAATTATTATACTCATATACTAGCGACCCGCCCCAGCTTCACTCGGGTATATAAAAATCGAATTAAAAAATAGATTATAGTGTGTAAAATACAGGCGGAAGAGTTTTGTATGTATGTCAAGTACTCGTATTTTTTGAGTTTATCCATAACAAAAAATGATAATTTTACTTCTTGAAATAATTGTTTATCTAGATATTATACATATAAATAGGCAAAAATAAAAAATTTCAAACATAAAAAAATGTTTTTAGCTATGAAATGACGGATACAAATACATTTTAAAAATCTTTATTCCGTAATATAAAAAAATCTTTCAGCTTAACACCGATGTGATTAATAGCAATGCTTAAAAAATATCGTTTCAGTAAGCATACTAAAAAATATATTTAATAAAAAAACTCAGCTAATCATAAGGGATGAGGGAGAATATTTTAACGTCAAAAATACTGACTCGAGTCATTTTTACAGACGAACTTGAGTGTTTGAAGCGTGCCATTTTGAATTTCAAAAAAAGAATAACGTCATGTAAAACGTCTCGCGGACTGGCCGCTAGCCAGCAAGACAGTTTCGAGAGTCCGCAGCGTTCGTGATAAAAGAAACACATTTTCAAATTCAAATGTGGAATAAACGTGCATGCGCTGCTATTTTTAGATTTTAAACTTTATTCTTTTTACGTTTTCGGTGTTCTTTTGTGTAGAACCTGGTTTCGTCGTTGAAATTGTTTTAAGAAAATTCATTTTATAATGGCCTCGTCTCGGTACGCGTTTAATGTTTTTTTATAAATAAAAAACTATACTATATTCTATTGAAATGTATTGTAGAAGTTTCTGGCGGGAACCTAGTTTGTTATGTATTATTTTTTATTTATTTTACATGATACGAATTCGGCTATTGTTAACTAGTGAAATGTGTTGGAAATAATAACATAGTATATGAATACTAAAGTACCACAAAAATACCAAGTTATTTCTTCTATATAATTCTAGCAAAGCCCTTATATCCGCTAGATGCGGGTGCCGCAACGCCGATTGTGTAATTCTTATGCCCAGCAGTGAACATCTTTCATATCAATATTTTAATTTCACGTAGTTTTTATCTGTAAATAAATAATGACATCTTGATCTTTTATTATCAGCTGATGATTAAACTTGATAAAAATGGTACAGTAGTTTTATAATTATTCGTAGCTTATTATTTGTATTTACTTTGAAAGAGCTTCTTCGTGATCTAGACTCAGGGCTAATTCGATAAGACTAAAAAGATACCGTGCGGATAAAATGGACTCGGGTAAAAAATTATTTCAAATTATTATAAAATAAGGTTATTCTAACTATTTCAGATAACAATGTGTTATAATATGGATATGAAAGAGGATAATTTTTGCGCAATAAATTTATTTCATGAGTTGAGACAGGCGGCTAGGGATAAATGGACTTTTAAGTAATCTTTTGTAAGTCTCGCAAGTTTGTTATTTTCCAACGTAACTTAATATAAAAATAACCTCTAGCTGTCATAATGAATCTCTAGAGATAAATTCTGCTGTCTCCTCTCTCCTTAAAGTGTAAAGACTTTTTTATAATAATTTCTTTAGAACTTAGAAATTAAATTTAAATTTTTTGAAGCAATGGTGTCTACGGTATGAGTTACGAATCCTGAATTGAGCCCGAGCTATTGGCAAATGAAACCATAGCATAGCCGGCGCCTAGCTACATACCGCTCTTAAGTTTATTTTTTTTTACGAAATACGTGTATAGACAACTATTGTAAACTAATTCCAGCAAGTTTTTTTATTATTTTGGGTAATTCGTCACTTAAGATTAGACTTTTGGCAAAGTTAAAAGTCATATTTAAAGATTCATACTCGACCTGCAATTGCCTATTTCACGGCCTTTGCAATAATGTCCTGTACTATTACAGGGCGACAAAAGCCTCTCTCCAGGGGAAGGCTTAGTTACCATGGTAACAACCGCTTATTGACAAACAATTTGAAATCTTTCCAATACGTGTATGAAGAAAAAAAAATTAGGCAGCCATGGAGACTCCCGTCAGAAGTAGAAACACGAAACTTTGGAAATACTGTTTAAAATTACATAATTTCATTATCTAGCCGTGTGGTGCCGGCTAAGAGTAGTACCCACCACCTATCTTCCCGTGGGTGTCGTAAAAGGCGACTAAGGGATATGAACCAGGGGATGGGCAGCAGCATCCTTTGGGTACCAAAAACATCTTACTGGGATCGCCAACCCCGTGCCAAGCGTGGCGATTATGGCATTCCCCCTTAATGGTGGAGACCTATGTCCAGTAGTGGACGTCTTATGAATGAATGAACGAATTATTTATCTCTGAGCGCCAGCACTTAAACGCCATCTTATACTTGATATACTGTACCATGTTGATGGCTGACGTCATAGTATTGATAACGTATTTTTGCCTGTACAAAGGGCCCGTTCAAGTATAACCAAAAGCATCAATGTGGGGGTAGCGAGTCTATCCTTTGCTTATTTTTGGCGACATGTTGACCGGGGAGTCTGAATGTTGATTAGGCAATGTTTCCTGATTATACGTTTTTTGTTTATTTCAAAATTATATCAGTGCTTAAGTTATAGTGGGGGTTAAAATCGTTGCTTACTTTTACTAACTAGTGTGGGAATACAAAATGTCTAAAATTAATTGAACGACCGCGTAAGTTCTTGTATTTATTCAAGGGGTGTGGTCTTGAGTCTCCAGGTGTGATAATTTTCGTATAGTGCTTAAGATTTCGATCTTCGCGGTGAGTTTTGTTATATTGTCCATCTTCTTTAATGATGGTACGAGAGAGATGCAAAACGTTCTGTCCTCGTCTGATTCAATGATGTCGTTTTTTATAAATTTCAAAACTTCATCCTCGAAGTTACTACGATCCTGTTGGTTTCGACGTGGCGGAGTACATTGGCTTGTTGTCGCATTCTGGGATACATATTTATTTTGTAACGGTGTATCGTTCTCTTTAACAGTCTCTTTTGTCGGTTTATTGCCAGATGATAAAGTTTCTTTTACGTGAGGGATTAAAAATGTAAGTTGATTATAATATCTATATCTTTTACGCTTCCGTCCACATTTCCCTTGTAATTCACGACGGAAGTTATCTCTTATATGTTTTCCACTTCAGTTGTACTTCTCTACCTGAAAGGAAAAAAAAAGTAATTCAGTTAGTTGCTTTTTTTTTCAAACTGTCTAAGCGCTGTTAACCGGAGAGAGATTGTGAGTCGAGCACTTGTAGCGCTCAATTGGGAGACTGGTAGTTACCACAGGGGTACCAAAGTGCTAGGGATCGCAACTTAGACTTTAATAATATAGAATTGATTCTTGCAAATTTATATGATATAAACCCTAGGTTCTCAACCTGGGCGATAAAGTCCCCATGTGGAAATAGAAGACCCAGAGAAAATTAGAGGGGCGTGGGCTGATTAAAAATATAGTAAAAAAAATGAAGATGGTGAAAATAACATATACTCGAAGTAGGTGGTGAACAAAATAAGTTAGAGAAACTGTGATGTAAACGAAAGAATAAAATTTTGTAAATAATTTAAACAACATTCCTTACTATCAAATTTGAGAATATTGATCAAAGTACTTAGTATTATAAAAGGTAAAGTTTATGTATCTGTCCGTCTTTCTATTAGTGGGCTACTATAAGATGTAGGCACTTATCCTTATCCTTCCCATTCCTACACACTTAATACACATAACACATCATTCATCAACATTTATACAAAATTAATTACACTACACAAAGTACTGAAATTGCTAATCGCTAGTCGCCTATAGACTACGCGTCGCGCCGTCGAAACCGGGTAGTAACCGATGTAGGCACTTATCCTTACTTATACTTATATATACTTATTCTGGTCGCCTATTCGTTACCGACCGCAGCTCGAAGATCCGATTCCTCGTGGATACAGGAAGCGACCTCTGCGTCTTCCCTCGGTCTTCACTTCGCGATCGACGTTCCAGGACCAACTTCCAGTTGTGCGCAGCCAATGGTTCCAATATCGACACGTACGGTTACGTGAACTTTACACTCGATTTAGGACTTCGTAGGGACTTTGTCTGGCGATTTGTTGTAGCGGATGTTGTAAAACCAATAATTGGTGTAGATTTTTTATCATATTACAATTTAATGGTAGATTGTCGCAATCATCGTTTAATTGATAATTCTGTATCTGTTTTAGAAATGTTATGTAACGATAATACGTTTTCTGTAAAGGTCGTGACTGGAGACTCTCGCTATCATCAATTACTTAACAAGTTTCCTGAAATAACACGCCCATCTGGCACACACCGTAAAATTGCACACAATACCGTACACCACATCCGCACTACCCCAGGTACCCCAGTGTCTTCTTCTCCACGTAGGTTAGCTCACGTCTCAACGACTCAACTCAACTAAAAGCGACTCAACCGATTTCTATGTTTCGTTTTTAAAAATCATCGATCAATACTTTCTGTGTCAGGTTTCAGTATATATTTTATTAAATTATGTAAGAAATTAATATGATGATGAAGTAACTGGCTAAAAAATAAAAATAACTAAACTTAGTTATTAACTAAACATAGTGTGTATGGTATAATTATCTAATGAGAAAAACAACAATAAAAATTTAGAGAAAATTCCACATCAAAAATAATTGTAGAAAAATCAGGCGACTCAATATACTATCACTTGTGACATTTAAAATGTAAACACAAAAGTCACACATAAACATTAAAGAACGTAATTAAATAGATATTCACAAATTAATTTACTTTAAAATAAGAAATAAATTTCAATCACCTACATATTAGATGATTAATTCAAATTAAATTATATATGACTTGCTAATAACCATTTACATATAATAAATCATCCTGCTATTGGTACCGACTCAAAAACGTTAGCTTCCTACGTCGCAATCACAACATAGGTGTAATAAAACAAACGCGAGTGACAAGGACGGAATCATCGTCTTTTGTCTCCTTCTCTCTAGTGCATTGTTCGTTTAATAAAAATGTTTCTTATTTTTTAATTGTTTTTCTCTTTTGCATTTTATTTAATTGTAGAAAGTACTTCTTTATTACAATAAGTAAAATTTTTATTAAATTAGCTTTAAAAATGTATAACCATAAATCAGTAACATTGTTTTGTATAATTAAGGCCTATATATACGTACATATATCTGATTTATGTTTCGCCGTGACGTCGTCCCAGTTGTTTGTTAGAATTTCGCTGATTTCTTCCCAAGCGGTGTCCTTTAGCGGCCTATTCGAATATTCAGGCAATGTTTTGTCATACAAAATAGGTCTACTTTCGACCTCAACTATCAATTGTTCCGGTTCGAAGTCGCACAGAGATTTCTGTGCAGATGTGCCAGCCATATTTGTTCGCGATTTCACTAAACAACACAGAAATACGTGAAAGCGCGTCAGAAGCGCGCGTTGTACTGACGCAGCGTCGACGCTTTTAAAGCGCTTGCCCAAACAGAACTATTATTGTATGTATAGAATTTGAGATGACGCTCGACGTTTTTAAATAAGACACACGTAGTGACAGGAAAAACGTTCAGCGTTTTAACAAAACACAACAGTGATTCGATCTCTACAGCTTCCCACTTAATTTTATTAAAACACTTTTTTTAACGTACGTTATTAAAACGTATTCATTTATCCTGAAAGGTCTTTATTTTTTTTTTCTTTGAAATTCTTTCCATGTGACTTTTGTGTTTGTCAGTTATTCTTTTCCTTTGTGAAAAACATTTTTAACGGTAAAAAGGATTTCTATTGATAAAGAAATCAATTTAAATTAATATGTTAATGAGTTTTTGTTTTGATTGTGCTTATTAAACAATTACTAAATAGGTTCGCATTTAGTTTTGAGATTAATACATAAGTTTTTTCATGAGGGTTGAACAGGAATAATAAAATGATTTTACTTGAAGGGTCTGTAGGCGTCAGTCAGCAAGTACGTTACATACAAATTTGTCAGTAAACAATGATATGAATATTTATTTAAAATTAGTTTTTATTTAATCTTTCATCTTAAGTTTGATTTGAGAACATGCCTAAGTCCTATTATAATCTTCGATGTGCGTATGAAACATAATTAAATCGATTCGAAGAAGGTTCGAAAACCGCATTTTATAGTGTTATTGTTTAGTAATAACAACTTTCTTTGTTGTAACCTTAAATGTCATTTGAACCGAGTTATTTTATAAGGAAGTTAACAAAAAAGTTGGTCGTCACGGGACATATAATACTTGATGATACAATATATCATCATCATGCCAGCCATAAAACGTCCACGACTGCACATATACTCTATGTTAATTATTGATCATAACTGAAAAAAAGGGGCACTTGAATTCTATCGTAGTACCCGCGAGAATTGTCGCAGAGTTCAGTTTGGTAATAACTTGACGCGAGCATACACGTTGTTATAGATGAAAGTTGTTTGTGATTAGCGTTAAACGTTAAATTGATTGTTTGTTGATTGTAAAGCCTTCCTAGCTATTACTCAGTTCACACATTCACAGTATACTCTGGTTACTGCACACGGACTACGGAAGGTGAAGCAGGACACCGGCGTTACTCGAGAGGTAAGTGTCGATCTATAAGACATTATTTTTGGTCTACTGCGAATCGCAGGTCGGCCAGGGTTAATCACGACCCCGAATCGTTTAGACTAGGGCCCAGCGCGATTCGTTTGATTACAGTCGTGACTAACTCGAACACTCTATCATTCTCATCCATCGGATTCCCACGAAATTCATCAGGTTATCGGTCACTCTTATTGGGGGCCTATCCACGGTGAGTATTTTCATTACGTGGTTCTATTTAAGAACCTGTAGGCCCGGTCAGGCATGGGTTTTTACGAGCAATGTACACCACAATACCGGTTGCTTTGGTTCTTCTGCGAATTACCTCATTCCTGATACGATCACGCAACTCCGAGCATAGCCTTCTCCATTCCCATTTGAGTGACCTTGAGTCTTTTTATGAGACTCGTGAGCGATACTGTCAGGTGCCACCAGCGGTATTCGGGACGAGAAGGGACTACCGATAGAAGTGATAATTCAAAATTATGAAATAACTATTATATAATTTTAAACCCACGATAAAACAATTGAAATCTATTTTACTCCGCTGGTAAGATAATTTTAAACCCACAATAAAATATTAATTGCATGATGTATTAAAAAAATTAAATATTAGAAAACTAAATAGTAATGTCAAAAATTTCAATGAAAATATTATAATATCAATATTGGAAATATTCGAAAATAAATGCTAGTTTTTATTATTTATTTTTTTGTACATAACCAGTTTAACGTAACAGGTCACATTAGCATGTCGGTGACGCGAAACCATAAGTTTTGCCTCCGCCGAATATCGTACGACGCGGCTAAAGAAGTTTTTACTTTAAAAATATTACAAAGAAACACAAATTATGAACCCGTCAAGTATGCTATAGCAGAATAGAAAGATACAAGCAGTACAGGGTTCACACGGAAAAATAACTAAGTATACGCGTGCATACACAAAGGAGTCGACAGAGCCGGCGTAACAAAGCGTCATGTCATTTGTCGTCAAGACATAGGAGTTGGTTTTGAGGGCAAGTGACATCAATCAACGCGAATCTCTAAAGAACAAGTTTCAAGAATATGATATCCTAACTTTGCCCTCCCAATACATCTTCGATAGCTTAATGCATATTCGTAAAAATTTAGACAAGCTCGATCTAGTGAATGATCATCATAATTTTAATATTAGAAGTAAAGACAAGTTGTCCGTCCCACGCTTTAGGTTAAGTAAGTGTAATAAAATCTTTATAGGTAATAGTATTCGGTTTTACAATAAGATCCCAAGTAACATTACCGATTTACCTGACAATAAGTTCAAGTATTATGTCAAGCAAGTTTTAATCTCAAAAGGTTATTACAGGGTGGATCATTACGTGAACGATAGTGATGTCTGAAATTAACCCACATCTCTGTGCTTCCACTAACATTATTAAAAACTACGATTTGTATAGTTTTTTATATGACAAAAAAAATGATATATAATATATTTATGAAAAAAAAGAACCAGATCGAGTTTCTTGCCGGCTCTTCTCGACTGGGTTGCTTTCCGAACCGGTGGTAGTGTTTTAGACGTTCATAAGCGCCTTCTTAGGACCTAAATTGAATAAATAAATTTTGATTTGATTTGATTTGAAAAGATTAAATACAAATATCAGGTGGTTAAATTAGACATTTTTTTTAAACTAGAGAACACTACAAAATATATACATCGAACAAGTTATTCTAACATCTATATTTATTTCGATCTTTGTAACATCACTAATCGCGGGTGTCGTCGGGCCGTGAGTTTATTATCGAATTGTATACAAATAATCCGCGACGACAAGCGGTTAACGAAGCCTTCAGCAGATAAGTGGATTGGCGTATATTAATGCTGCACGACTGTGGCTGGTAGCACAATCTCGACGTTACACGACTCTGTCGACGTATTCAATTTGCTTTCATTAAGGATTATCCGCGAGATACGGTTTGGTACCTACGGGGTAGGCAGATGTTTTAGTATTACCCGATAATCGTTGAACAGTTGAAGCGGTATAACCGATTAACAGTTGCGTTAGCTTTGTATAAATACCTTGGAATGGGATTGCGCATTATCATCATATTGTATTTACAGTCCTTTTGACTTTTCACTAAATGGTGTGACTGTGGCGTTGTGTTTTTACTCGCCTTCTATTCTAACATATTCTTCTGCGATTACTTACCAATATGGAGTCGTTTATCTAAGAGTTTCCGAACTCTTTTAGCATGAAAACAAGCAGTTTGATTTCTTTTACTACCGGGAAGTCGGCAAGGTTATTTTTTTCCTTTAACGATTTTTTTTTTTACATAACATTTTTCTATCATCGTGCTCATCATAGGTAGAGAGTGTACCCTCACTATCTTGTAGCCTAAATGGTCACGGGCAGTGCGGTTCTAGAAGAATTTCCTCTCGCGAAATGTCCGGATGTGGAATGAGCTTTCTGTTGCGATTTTCCCAGGGGAATAGAGTATGAGGATCTTTAAAAGAGGAAGGGAGAAACTACTCAGGTCTCCTCTCCTCGGTCTCTATAGGCTAAGATGGCCACTAACAGTCTACCGGTTGTGAAGCGTTCATATCAAGTAACAGATATATCACGTCTTTGTAGTACCTAATTGACTTTTTTCATAATTTACCATAACCTCAACCAATGTGGCCAAAGCTTAACGCTTGGCCTAGACGCACTATCCTTCAATTATATCTGCCTGAATAAGCCTATAGGATCGTGGGCAGATTGTCTATTTGACAGTGGTAGCTCGCTGATCAGATACTAAAAGGTACACCACCATCACCTATGGCTATCACTATGACTTTGTTAAGATGTCTTCTTTTACCGAAAATTTAAGAACATTATAGGAATTCAAATTACGTTGATTGTCTCTGACCAAACTATCATTAGAGAGATGTAATGGGTATATGTTGGAATTAGTTTGTCGACATACAACCTTACGATTCCAAGGTATAAATATGATGAATGGCTGACGTCGAGGGAGGCTGTGTGTGACAACTTTAACGTGGGTATAAGGTTACTCGATACAATAATACTAATGTGATCCCATTACGTAACTAAAAATACCGTTTATTGCGGTGAAAGAATATAATAATCATATCGTGTATCTATAATATCTATTTTTATATAACTCATGTTTGATTGAAAAAATACTTGGCAGCCTGTCGATGAAATTGTTAGGCAGAAACTTTGGGAAAACTGTTTATTTGTTAATTGAAATTTTTGACATAACCTATCCATTTAGCATTTGTCTGGTGTTAACATCTGTTGCTGTTCCGAGTAATCATTGTGTACATTATCATATAGATTATTCATGATCAAAACATACGATACGTCGCGTAAGTAAACATTTTAACTAGCTGTGCGCCCGCGACTGCGTTCGAATTTCATATGTCCGTCCTTCACTGTATTTTTTTTTTTTTTTAACGGAATCCTAATTATTTTCTTTAAATTTTTTTTTGTATTACGATAAAGTAAAAATATTTCTCATAAATTCAAACACTTGCCCGTAGAACCGTGTATCGAATCGGCTTTTATTAATTTTTTTTTATGAGTTTTTATTTTTTAAACCTTAATTGTTTTTGAAAATCAAAAGTGTAATGTTACGTCATATGTTGGTTATTCCATATAATTAGTTTGTATGTACTCCCAATTGAAACAATAAAATCAGTCTCACATGATTCGCCATTGTTTCATTACGCATAAATTACGATAAGTTACGGGGAGTATCTACCAAAAAAAATTAGTCCGGCCGTACCGGAGATTACCCGTAACAAGCAGGCAGACAAAAAAATTAAAAATTGTATTTATGGTATATGTATCGTATACACGTTCATGAAAATAGTTATTTTTACATAAAAAACGGACACTTCAATTATATTTATTAGTATCCATTTCTGAGCGCCAGTACTTAAACACCATCTTTATACTTGACATACTGTAGCATGTTGACGCCTGACGTCACAGCATTACTTACACGAATCTATAAGCATTTCCCCTACCGAGAATCTGTCCTTTGAATTATAGGCAAGTTACTTGCTAGGCAAGTTATTACATCACCCCGTGTCGCCCCCATCCCAAATGCAGCGGACGGCCCCGGGGGGTTTTAGTGAGTATTTCCGGGTGCTTTACGCCCGGGCGAGTCCCACACTGGCACGGAGTTCGTCCCTCCGTGCCCCCTTACCTATTGCATTGGAGGATTTCGGTCTCACTAATGCAATAGGTAAGGGAAGTGCGTAAATGCATTTCCCCCCGTCAAAAAAAAGGCAAGTTATTACATAAACACTAAAACGTGTACCGTACTCGTAGATATCGCACGGGATACCTAAGAATGTTTAGAACTTTCGCACACTAATAAAACAAATGTGACATTTTTTCTGCTTTTCATTTGTGGTCCGTGTACGAAAACACAATGGTGCGTGGGTATTATCCAAGTGGAAAGGATCAAAAAACGTACGTGATTCTTTCGAAGACGTCCGATATTCGGTGTACGGATTCACCTATATATTATTTTGCGGACTCATTGAATAAGAGACGTGGATCGTATTTTGATTATTTTATTTTTATGGGTACCTTTTATCATTTTATATTTGATTAAAGATAATGTCTCTCCGTCCAATGTCTAATTTGTTGTGCCGTTTATGGATTTTTAACACAGAATAGATTTATTTGAAGTTTGTTATAAATTATTCTCTTTTTGTACATATTGTATTGCTTCAGTTAAGATATAAGGAAGGAAGCATGATCTAACGCCGTCCAACACTAAAACAACGGCATAATTTCTTCAAATAAAGCTTCACCAGACTTATAATCGCTCCTAAATAAGATTTTAAATGATAGTTTGCAAAAATATAACAATGTTTGTCAATGTAAACTGTTATTATGGAACAAAATGAAATATAAAGATCTGATAGCAAAAAACATGTCCGTACGAAGGAATGTTAGTAAGTTATGATTAAAAAATAATCTTATATAACACTATTACGTGTTCTGATATAACTATAAAAGCCGTTCAAGGTATACGCGCGACAGTTTATATAGGTACATACACAATCAATAGTGTTTTCAACATGATTAATTTTAAATAATTAAAAAAATATTTATACTTTGAACACAGAGAACATTCCGCCATGACTTTGAAGAAACGTGTCATGATATGTTTATGGATTGAACTTAGCACACTTTTATGTTATACCAATATGTGTGCTAATATTGACATATACTCCTGGCATTAACTTCCAGTTTATTATACGTAAAAATATTTTATGGTTTATTTATTTATTTCTTTATATTAAATAAATCACAGCTCGTATAAAATAGATATATAAACTAAACCGATACATAAAATAAAGAGCCAAAAATGAATTTATCACTATTTAAAAACTAATTATAAGACTATGTTTGTGTGCGTGTGTATGTAATGTGTATATGTATGTTTGTCGATATGTTTATGTAAGGATATATGGCTGTAGATAAATTTTGTGCTATTTGTTTACTAGAGCTTAATACTTATTTTTTTTTTTTTTTGTTAAATTCTAGTTCTAAAAATGTAATTAACATATTTAAATACTTATAATTATTAAGGTTACATGTGTCACGTGTCTTTTCATTATTCATAGTATGTGAAACAAAATGTAAACCTAGTAAGTGTTTAAAATTCTATAATACTTATAATAAAAGGCTAAAGAAAAGAAATTTGTTCGCCAATCAAGCAAAAACTTCTGAACCGAACTCGATGAAATTTGGTATGACAGTTGCCTGTAGTAACATATAATGAGGTTAGGTTAGGCTAGATTTGAAAAATATAATGTTGAAGTGAATACATAATAAAACTTCTTCTATATACTGATGTTATTAAACTTTGTATTTAAGGTTTTAGTTACGAAATAAGTCGTCTATATCACGTAGTAACATAGAGCCTAAATAAAATTTAATCATACTCTAAAATTAGCACAGCTATTTAATAATTAAATAACCAGTTTTGTGAAAAAATATTATTATTCTCAAGTAGACACTATTTATTATTGAATTTGATTCATCATTCTCATGCCTTATTCCCAACACACTTGGGGTCGGCGCAGTATCTTTTCTCCTTCCATACGTCCCTATCAGCCGTCAACTCTTCATTTACTCCATTTTCTTTCATATCATTTCTTACACACTGCATCCACATTTTCTCTTCTTGCCATCCTTCCACATTCATATTAATTACTATTTTACCCACATGCACTTCCTCTCTTCTCATAACATGTCCATACTACGACAAACGGGAACCTTTCAACTTTTCAACCACTGGCGTAACTTTCAAACTCCCTCTAATTTACATACATACATACATACATATCATCACGCCTTTCTCCCGTGGGGGTAGGCAGAGATTACGTCCTTCCACTTGCTACGATCTTGGCATACCTCTTTCGCTTCCTCTACTTTCATGAGCGCTTTCATACATGCTCGTCGGTTATGGGTACTTTTTACCTGGCCTTTATTTAAGACATGATTGATTTGGTCTAGATACATTCGCCTAGGTCGACCCTTACCGACTTGCCCATTCACCCTCGCCTTATAAATTAATTTCGTTAATCTTCTCTCATCCATCCTCTCTACATGCCCAAACCAACTAAGCATACCTTTCTCTATTTTGGTCACCACATCCTCTACCACACCACAACGTTCCCTTATCATACTATTCCTGACTTTGTCAATCGTCTTCACTCCAGCTATACTTCTCAGACTTCTAATTTCCACTGCGTTAATCTTACTTTCATGCTTCTTTTGCCAAACCCAGCATTCACTACCATACCTAAGTGTAGGGACCAGGACTCCTCGATGCACAGCCAAACGCGTCCCTCTAATTTAATTTGATCAAAATCCGTAAAATGCGTAAATAAGTAACTAGCATATAAAAATGAACATTTGTTCAGCTCTTATAAGTCCTATCTAAGTCCCATCAAGCGAATTATGGAATTCAACTAAATTATAAAATCTAGCATCTGAAGTTTTTTGGCTATCCGCTTCCGTATAAAATACCTATACTTATATACGAATAGATTATTTTTAACAGAATAATATTTACGTTAATATGTCAAGTATCACTATTAGATAAAATTCACTGATAAAACTTTATGAATTTCTGGACAATTTACTTATAAATAGATTTTATTTAAAAAATATTTCAATCACAATTTTATTGTCGATTGTACAAAACAGTCAGTAATAATAATTAAAAAGCGAAGAAATATTGTGTTGCGTGTTCAAAAGTTGAACGTTTGTATAACTCCATGAGTCCGCGAGACCTTGTTTTTCTTCCCGATTTAATAAAAAATATTGTTTACATACAAAAAATCCGATTTATTTAATAGTCGTTATTAGTTACATAATTCCGCTTTTTCGGAGGCAACCTTGTGTGACTTCGCTTTTTATTTTCGTAACGGTGACCATTATCGCTGGTCATATTTTTTAATGCAATAGACACGATATTTTTAGTGTTTTTTCTTAGTGTAAGGCAGTCGAACGGCTTGCGAAGACATAGTTTTACGTTTTTGAAGGTTTTTAAACACAAGAAGCTGGGTTTTAGTAGGAAGAACCAAAAGTTTGTTTGGGTAAGTTTACCTCTAAGAATTTTTCAGTGGCTGTATGCACATTTTTTGGTGATTATGAGTTAACCCAAATATTAGTAAGGTATCTTCTAATTTGATACAGTGAAGTTGGAAATCTGTTCCTAAATACAAAGCACTTGAGCGCTTATTTATCTACGGCGACATTGTCACTTAACATCATAAGAGCGTTAAATTTATAAAGTATCATAACCTTCTATGGATTTAAGTGGGTCCGGGTCCTCAGTAGTTATAGTCCTAATTAACCCATTCGCTGTCTACCGTGGGAAGTGAGGAAACGTAACTGAGTTTCATCCTGTAAAAAAAAATTAAAACTGAATGGCTGCTGGACAGTAAGATCATAACTTATTGGTACTTGCTTTGGTGACAGACGCTTAACTTGTGGCTGTTAATTAGCCAGGCAAGTCCTGAAAGTTTTGTTAGGTGGTAGAAATTTCATCGCGGACTATGTTGTGACTACCATACATAAGCTCTGAAATCAGCAAGTGGATATCTAGAGCTAACTGGAGGCTTTAATCGTGGTAGATATAGGCGGACATGATGATGACTATTTAATTTTAAACGAAGTACAGTTCAGAGTTCAAATAAGAAAATATACCCTACCAGTTACGGTATGAATGCCTTTATTGAAGGCTTTTTGTAAGTACCGAGCCAAAGTCCAAGTTTGAACTACTAACTTATCATCGCTTCTACACTTCCTGAATGCTTATAAAAACTGTACTAAACCTTAAAACTATACAACCCATCTATTCGTTATCACAAAAAAAACGCTAAAAATCCTCCAATCTTCAAACATTTTATACATCCGCAAACACTATAAATTGTTTCTATAAAATAACGTTTCCAAGTTCCTAACAAACTGGGGTTCGTTTTATATGTTTGCATTTAATTCTCATAACATTTTCATGAAGGAATTCATAAAATCTCAAATAAATATGAACGGAATATTTTGAACCATGTAAGGACTAAATCCCTACAAATTTCTCAATATTGAGAGAAGTTTTAAATTTAAACAACTCAAAAAAAAGCCAAATAACATACGATTAGTGGTATATTTGTTAGATTCTTGGCTATTATTTCCGCTGGTTTTATATTTAATATTTATAAATATTCTAATCATTAAACAAAAACAAATGTAAACTTAATCGTTGATCTGATGGTAGAAAGAGAGATCGAGTGTTGCCAATGGTTTCATTAAATAATAAAAAGCAACATATTAATGTCGGGTTACAAGACTTCTTTCTAGTGATACTTTTATGGATTGATACTATTTACCTTTAAGTTGGGAATGTTATATCAAGTACCAAAGACGGGAAATAATCATAAACCTCGGTCATAAAGCAGACAAAAAAAAAAAGATGATTTATAAATGTCTGTAGGCAATTGGTTTCTATCAGAATTATGTACGTAACAGCTCACATTTCCCTACAGGAGCACGTGGGACATAAAGCTCCGGTTAAACGGCATCGGGCCACTATCCCACATTTCTCGAGAGGGTTGAGCGGTAAATAGAAAGTCATAAAATAAAGGTTCCGACCGTTTGTTTCGCTCGTGTAATGACAAATGCGTTCCCGGGTAATGATGTATAAAACCTCGGAAATCGAAGGAGTTTTTTTCTTGTTTTATACCGTCTTAGTACTAATAAACTTTATCCATTAATAATTGTTTTTATACCATATAGAGATGCTGTAGTACGAAATGACAAACATGCTTATTCTAAAGATACTGAGTGACTGACATGTGGGCATTATTACCTAGACGCTATGGTGTTATGGCATATACTTTATAGGCTTAGTACTTTGAGCATACTCTCACCTGATATTAAGCTATGATGTGGTCCAGGATGATAAACACACTAAACCTAGATGTACTTTAAGTCATGGTATTGATGTTTGACGACAGGTTTCCGAGCTTGAAAGTGGTAGCAACCCAGGCGCCATGCCATGGTTTTCTCCAACGTTTTTCTTTTACTGAAAGCTCAGGCTCATTATTATAGAATAAGATAAGTGGATTTGAATCTACGTCCATTGATGCAGAATCTGACCGCACAATCGATGAGTCGTCATAACTTTATATTAAAGAACAACGGGTTACATTGAAAAATCTAAACCTATTCTTCTTATTTAACTAGCTGTGTGCCCGCGGCTGCGCCCGTGCTTCATGTGCTCTTTATCGTGTTTTAATTTTTTTATACGGAACTCGTAAACATTCTGCTTCATTTTTTTCGGTACTAAGATAAAGTAAAACTATTTTTCATAAATTCAAACAATGGCCAGTGAAACAATATTGAATAGGATTTTATTCGAAATTTCATGAGTTTGAATTTTTTACCCAGAACCCTTTTTTTTTTTGACGAGGGGAAATGCATTTACGCACTACCCTTACCCACGCACTACCCTTACCCACGCACTACCCTTACCCACGCACTACTATACCCTTACCCACGCACTACCCTTACCCACGCACTACCCTTACCCACGCACTACCCTTACCCACGCACTACCCTTACCCGCGCACTACCCTTACCTTTTTTTTTTACCCAGAGCCCTAATAATTTTTGAAAAATAAAAGTAAATTCAACCATCTAACAAAATAGTCCCGTCAAAATCGATTCAGCCGTTCCGAAGATTACCCGGAATAAACAGACAGACAAAAAAAATGCTGTAAGTATTTATTATCGTATTAAGTAAACAAATTGCTATTTTGACTTTACAAATAGATACTTCAATTTTATTTAATGGTATAAATAAATAAATAATTTCTAGGATCATAAATAGGTGTCCGCCACGTTTGTGGTAGTTTTTTGATTTTTTTTCAAATAAAATAACAACTGGAATTTTATTTTTTAGTAGACATTACACCTGTGTAAACTTGTTAGCCAGAGAAAAGCCCTTCGAGGTCCGTTAACAGAATTAACGCCATTCTTAGGGTTTTCGGTTGTCCCTAAAAGATTTAACGAAAAAAAAACATTTTCTTTACTATTATTTAAAACAATCATTTGGCTAAAGTAAGAAAGAAAAGCCTAATCTGAAAATAGATGGTCAGTGAAGCGCTTAACTAAGGGTATCCAATTAGTAACAGGTTGGGAAACCTAATGAATTACTATTATTTAGATTAATCTAGTATCATTAAAATCGATTGTATAATTTTTGGTATAATTCTGTACATTCAAAATTAAACGTACTAGGCAAACACTTATCATTTTTAAATTAATTTCAAACAGTATGTATTATTTTATCATTCAGTGATGTAATAAGGATAAAAAATGATAAGATATTACAGCATAAGTGACTAGAGATTTACTACAAATGTATGTTAAAAAGGTCATCTGAATGTTATTTAAGAAATAAAAATGAACTAATATTTTAGTTAAGTTTAGGAGAGATCTATACCGAAAGATGACTTCCACTAATACTAATTAAATCATATATACATCATAACATAACATAAGCTCACGCCTGTTATCCCGGAAGGGTTAGGCAGAGGTGAAATAGCAAACTACACCACCACACACCCACACCACAAGCTCTACGACGAGCTTAGTTCGGTCACAGAAGTCACAGGGGGCGTGCCTGACGCCATATCGGGCACAAATTCCAGACTCCGGGATGATAATGAGTAGTAAACCCCAATATCACTTGAGCCGAACCGGGGAACTAACCCGAGACCTCAGAACGAAGTCGCATCGTAATACAACTGCGCCACCGAGGCAGGCCATACATAATAACCAGAAAAATATATAACAGTTGTAAGTTGTAGTTAGTAGTGCCGTGTAGTCTTGGCCAACAATGAGGTGGTACACCATATTTTCCCGCGGATGTCGTAAAAGCCGACTAAGGGTTAAAAAACAGAGAATAGGCAGCAGCATCCTCTGAGTATCACAAACACCTACTGCGATCGCCAACCCGCCTGCCAAGTCTTATGGTTGGAATGGATGGATGTTATAAATTAGATTAATTCTGTCAAGAATAGATTGTAGTAGAAATAAAGACTATTTGTAATTTAATTTTATTTAATTCTTTAGTAAATAAGTCAAGAATAAACCGATATGGTATTAAACTGCACAACATTTAATCATTTAGTAAATCACCAAAAACCCGGCGAGAAACTGAATTCCTAAACATATTTAAAGCAAAATTAATTGAAAATTTAATTTAAGTAAGAATCTATTAGTATAACTAATTATTTTTTATCTGTAGTATTTTGCAATCAACGCTGTTAAACTCGTATTTAAGCATTTGTAAATATTGTTCTAAATTAAACATTGTACGATCTGAAATCCATTTTTTTTTCATTCCATTCCCATTTTTATGTATATGAGAAATATTATTGTATCGTTTTTGATAAAAGAATAAAAGTTAAATGATATGATCCAATAGGCTTTTCTTGAGAAAACAAATATAATATTTCAAATTATTTTATGTCTTGGAAATACGTAAAGCAGTTTTACCATCTTCAGCGTCTTCTGTGAAGGATTTTGATCGCTTTGTTCCAGAGTATAAAAGCTATAGCTAAAACATTCGTAAACAGCTCGACAAACGACGTTGTTGTTGAAAATTACAATGTTGTATTGCTTGTCCTGTTCAATTTTGTTACGATTCCGCGTCTTCGTGAAATTTCAAAGACAATTCTCTCTTTATTTTGTTTTGTTCTATATATCTATATAACTTAGTGTTCTCTTATATACAAAGGTCGTGTACAGAATATCAAATAGTCGACAAATTATAATCAATTTAACATAATCATAATCAAATCAAATCAAATCAAAATTTATTTATTCAATTTAGGCCCTAAGAAGGCGCTTATGAACGTCTAAAACACTACCACCGGTTCGGAAAACAACCCAGTCGAGAAGAGCCGGCAAGAAACTCGATCTGTTTCTTTTTTTTTTTTTCATAAATATAATATATAACATTTTTTTTGTCATATAAAAAACTATACAAATCGTAGTTTTAATAATGTTAGTGGAAGCACAGAGATGTGGGTTAATTCCAGACATCACCATCGTTCACGTAATGATCCACCCTGTAATAACCTTTTGAGATTAAAACTTGCTTCACATAATACTTGAACTTATTGTCAGGTAAATCGGTAATGTTACATGGGATCTTATTGTAAAACCGAATACTATTACCTATAAAGGTTTTATTACACTTACTTAACCTAAAGCGTGGTTCCGGACAACTTGTCTTTATTTCTTATATTAAAATTATGACGATCATTCACTAGATCGAGCTTGTCTAAATTTTTACGAATATGCATTAAGTTATCGCAGATGTATTGGGAGGGCAAAGTTAAGATATCATATTCTTGAAACTTGTTCTTTAGAGATTCGCGAGGTCCCATATTATATATTGCTTGAACAGCTCTCTTTTGTAACGTAAAAATGGTGTCTACCTCTGCTCTAAATTCTGATGGACTTTCAAATCAAACATTAAAGGACTTGTAAAATGGAAACTGGTTATTTAAATAGTGTCTGTTGATGAAGCACGGTATAAGTTATCATTCTAACTAGTTTGCCTGAGATATACGAGTAGATAAGGTAATACCTAAAATTCATATTACTATTACTCTTTCGACTTTTGACATAACTCGAATAGATTCGCAGTTATTAGAAGATATTGCGTTCAGAATAGGCTCCGTTGTTGAAACTTGCTTTACAGTGACGCGTATGCACAAGTACGTCGTGGATATTAATCTATGATTAACGTCCTCGGTCGAAAAAAACGTCCTGATATTTGACAGAGTTTCCAACCTAAAAATACATAATAACATACAAAAGACTATTTTTAGGACATACCTATTTTATTTTGATAAGTAAAATAAAAGAAAACGTGTGCTATTATTAACCGCAAATAGGAAAGGCGTTGACGTCACTACTATAGCGTTAAAACCTGTAGAGATACCCGCAACAAGTATGGAGTCGTAGGATCATTGTCCCAGGCAGCGTTCGGCCTCGCCTGACTACTCCGCATTGCGGAGCTGCATTAATATTTTACTTGTTACGCTGACACACGAGCCAGTTGACTATCGAATAGCACTCTGTAGTTGTTGTATAAACGTTTGTATTTATGTTTATAATATAAATATAATTAAAAAAATTAATTATCAGCGTCAACCGAAATATGCACAGGTTTCCGCAAATATGTCACAGCGGCCGGTTTTGTACCCGTTGGCCCAATTTTACTCCCAGCAGGCATCGGTTCTGCGAGCAAAGTGCCCAGCCCACTGCTACTTTGGTTAAGTAAATTTTGTGAATTTTTTGCAAAAGCAAAAGCAAAAAAACTTTGCTTCTTCTGTGGATCTCCTTATTCCTGATTCGATCACACAATGGAACTTTGAACATATATCTCTCCATTGCCAGAGCACAGCTCGCTCTATTACCCGAGCATGTTCTCTCCATTATCTGAGAATAGCTCTCTCCATTTCCTCAGCATAGCTCTCTCCATTACCCGAGCATGTTCTCTCCATTACCTGAGAATAGCTCTCTCCATTTCCTCAGCATAGCTCTCTCCATTACCCGAGCATGTTCTCTCCATTATCTGAGAATAGCTCTCTCCATTACCCGAGAATGTTCTCTCCATTATCTGAGAATAGCTCTCTCCATTTCCTCAGCATAGCTCTCTCCATTACCCGAGCATGTTTTCTCCATTATCTGAGAATAGCTCTCTCCATTTCCTCAGCATAGCTCTCTCCATTACCTGAGCACAGCCCTCTCCATTGGTAAATTAACTAAATTACTAACTATTATTTGTATAAATAATACAGACGAAATAGAGTGTTGCCCTAAAAGATATAAGTTGTGCTACTTGTGTGTCTAGCGTTGATGGCAATATAATTTATTCAGCATAGTAATATCACGGTTAGAGCTTCAAGGGTTGTCTCTCAAATTACAGGTTGATTCTACTTTCATGATGTGTTTTAAACAGCCAACTTAATTTAATATAGGGATGTTTGATACTCAAAAATATTACTCCACGTAATTCTTATTAAATTATTTACTAACATTTATTATATTATAGCATATTTCTTGCGATGTAGTTTATGCACCGATTGATTTTAATCACGTCTGAGGTTAACTGAAGATAGAGGTAGAAGTGGAACCGAACTGGACGAACGTGGTTGTCTACTCCATAGATAAATGCCAACACATTTTTTAAAGTGGTAATATTAAATTTATTTTTGATCAATAAACACGAATCTTTTGTTGCAGGACGTACATAATCGTGTGTCACGTAACAGTCAAGAGCGCGAAGTGAATTAAATCGTAAGTAGCAAATGATTACTTAACCAAACTGCTGACCCGTTAGTTACACTAAACGATGTGCGTGAAGTTGACTACAAATTTTCAGACTTTTCGTAATATTTTTTCTTCTACGTGAAAATTTCCCCCGACGAAAGCAATTACCATTAGTTTATCAGATTCCGCGAGGTCGTTGATATTACGACCTATTTTAGGCGGGTAGTTAAAAGTTAACGTTATAAAAATGTAGTAAGATGTGAATTTAACTTAAGTAATTATAAACAGGCGGCTTTTTTGGTTCTTTTAATAGGTTTTCTTTCGATGAAAAAAATGCTAATTCTAAGTTTTTAAACCGACGACGGCTTGGTTGGCAAGAACGCTACAGATAACGGTCAATTTTTTCTTTAATATACATATAATTTGTTCGGGTTATCTTTTATTAATTTCCAAATCAAAAATTTCTTAGCAAATTTACCAATTTCGTTGTAGTATGTGGATCACTCTCATTAAACGTTGAGTGAAGATGAGAGAGTGAGATGGAACACATCTGCATATAGTTAGCAAGAGATTATTACCTTGATGCTGGCTGCGATTATGCTATGGCTGTAATTTGCTTTCTTTTCATAAAATGTTAACTACATTGCAAAATTCAGAAGCACTCAGCTCACTCGCTCGAATTAACATAAAAACCTCATAATAGTATTTTTTTCAATCCAGTAACCAAAATCGAAATGGCAACCTAGTAATCCATCGCGTATTTAATGTGGGTCCATAACTTCTTAGCTTTCGGCGCGAACACCTTTTCCCTAAAGGTAAATGGGGCGCGGAGGATCACTTGCGCTTTGACGGAAAACATTTTTCTTCCTTTCCATTCGACGTAACTTTATTTTGTGGCAAATACATAAAATAAGACTTTGACTATTTATTTCATTTCATGAAATATCAAGAATGCCACATTGCAATTATTAATGGCAGTTTAGAAGTAAATATCTTCCTACAAGAGTGATAATTCACTGGGTGACATAATAATAATATATATCGTACAATATAATTACAGGTTCCTTAGACTGATGACGATCCACCAAGGCCAGTTGTAGTAAACACCTTTTTAACTGAGCGCGTCTTGGCAGTTCAAATCCAACCAAGTCTCCTTTTCCTAACAGCCTATCACATAATTTGAACAATTGCTTAATAAATTTTCGAAGGTCATGTAATTAGAATTTTTACTGACGGGCTTTTAGTTACTGAATTACCCTATATCTTTATGAGTGAAAATGCTACTATTTTTTTCTACAGCAGCTCGATTCTGAATGCGTATTATTTTTTCTTCTCACTGACTATAATGCAGACTTGAGAACAGGTTTTTTGGTGGGATCTCAGTCTGACATGTAGCAATTGTTTTCTTTAATTCATTAAACTTGTGTACTTGATTCTATATCATGTAATCTTGGTGGCGTTTTGTGTGAAATAGTTTAGTTATTGTGTTCAAGTTAAGTTTATTATAGAAGACAACGCGTAGCATACATTCTGAGGTGCCGACAAAGCTCCATGGAAAGTTCGAGCAGGATAGGCCACCGTTCTGTTGGAGCTTGGTAACGCTGATACAAGATTGAAAATCTTACCCACATGACATTGGCACAAATTGTGTGTACACACAGATTGCCATTAACTAAGAAGAAGAAGACTTGAGAACAGCTTCTAAAGACTTTCTTGATGAGCGCTTAAGACAAAACTGTTGAAAATGGCAACCAGTTCATAGGTACCGTGATGGTACGAACCCTGGTTTATATACCATTTACCATCATTACCAAAAAAGCTTAGTTAAACCTACAACAGGTTGTAACCAAAATAGATTCTAGTCTAGCCGTGTAGTGTGCAAATTTATTACATATAGTATTTTGGATGTGTTTTAATGAGGATGAAAGTGGGTGTAAAAACTTCCTCAGTTGCGGATCAGAGTACGTCCTAAGTCGCTTAGTGCCGTATTGTTCTTACTACAAATGCATTTATATGGCTAGCTCGTTTCCTCACATCATTCAACTGTTTGTATTATGAAATATGATAAAAAAGTTTAAATATATTACAGCTCGTTAATCAATAGTTTAACCTAACTGGATGCTAACGGTAGTTATATTTAGGAAACGGTAACCGTGCATTAGAAGGTATTCATCATAGGGAAAAGAATGTTAGTGTAAACGACTCCGTGGTTTCCCAAAGGCATATAACCGTGGTTTGTCACGCCACGCTCAACCCCACGTTTATGTGGACTATACTTCTCTATATAATTGAAACATTTTTTATATATGGGTTCAGTGAAATGGTAGCCACTACGACAGTCGTCATAATCATGACGGTTATGTTACAACGAAGCTTATTATTTCTACGTTGTATAGGAATTCGAACATATCCAGTTTTTTTTATTTGTGGTTCGAGTAACACGAATTTGTAGTCAGTTTATTAATTTAATAATTTTTTTAAAATTTTAACAGCCAATATCTCTACATTTGCCTGCAAATTATTTGGCTTATAACGTAAAAATAACAAAATCGATAAACATATTTCTTCTTAAGGTTGTAGATTCAATCTATGGCAGGATTTAGGGTTCATTTTGTTACATAAGATAGTATACGATAAAACTTAAGTTCAAAAGTAAGTCGACAAAAATGAACATTTGAGTACACCCTAAGAATATTGTGTGTATCAATCATGAAATATTTAAAAGACGATGTGATTATGAATGTAGGATTTAATCAGAGCAAAGAGTTAATTAAATGAAATAACTATTTATTATTAGACAAGCCTTTTGGCAACCATACTTTACAATCGTGTCGCCATCTTGTTATATTCTATCTAGTACTTCTTCGTCATTCTTACGTTCCGTTTCCCACATGAATATAAGCAAAATTTGTTATATACTATATTGCTCTATATAAATCAGACTTACATTATGGTTAACACCTTGTACGACCCATAAAAGTTTTATACACAAAGCCAAGTCTCACAAAGCAACCACAATGTTTCCCAAACGATTCAACAATTCAATTTAATAAGTTTTAAAAAGCAAACGGTGAACTAACGGAAAGTAATTTCGACGCGACCTACATTCTGTGAACACGTTAACTTCATGACAACACGAAATGTTATTTTACTATTTACATACTTTTCAATTATATTTGCTTTTGTCATTGTTTTTGTTGGTGGTATTCTACTGATGCTGCTGGGTAACGTCAGCTTCATGTTAACCGACAGACGTCCACTGCTAGAAGTGCAAGTTCTGTAAAATAGCTGACGAAACACCAAAGCACATCTTGTGTGAATGTGATCCATTAATACCCATTCGTAACCGAATTCTGGGTAAGCATGTGTTGCTTCCGGAGGAGGTACAGACGCTCTCTGCCAAAAAGATACTACAGTATATTCAGGTTGTAGGTCTAGGCAGTGAGCTTTAGCAATATAGGGGCGATCACAATAGATCTGACTAAGTCGCAGTGATACAGGACTGTTTAAGCCTGCATAGTCCCTTTTCGAATAATAATAGACATCGGTCTCTCCTCCAAGAATCTCTACAAGACCGACCTTGCGTCACTCGTATCCAACGGATTCTCGCGACTTTTACCAGGTCGTTTGTCCATGGTGGTCATTAGCTGCATACCCACGTTACGGTATACCTGACTAGTTGTATTAGATAGTTGTATACATATGTTTAAGCGATGGTGCAGTGGATAATGCGTCCGGCTTCCGCGTCAATGGACGCGGGTTAGAATTCACCTATCCAACTCTAAAACCAGCCTGAGCTTTCGGTAAAGGAAAACATCATGAGGAAACCATAGCATGGCAGTAGGGAATTATCTATAATGTCCGCCTGGGTAGCTAACACCTTCAAGTTTGAAAACCAGTCGCCAAATAACAATAGGTGTGTTCCGGCAGCATCAATTGAGAACCAGTACCTCTAGGCTTAGTGTGTTTACCATCCTAGACCACATCATCACTTAACATTGTGATAAAAGCACTGTGTAAAAAAATATGTAATTCAGTTAGTTACACCCTATAACTATTTATTAAATTAGAACTACCCTCTGTACCAAAATCCGTATAAAAGAGCGCTTTAAAGGGGGATGTGATTCATTCAAAGTCGGCCGTCAACGCCTGTGTATACAACGATATCACATATTACTTTCATGACTTGTTGATTGATATCTATGGATTTCACAGTTATCTAACACTAGCGACCTGCCTCGGCTTCGAACAGGTGTATGAAAATCTCTAGTAAAAAATTTATACAGCCTCTTTTACTTTTGGATAAAGGGTGAAAGAATTATTAAAATCGCTTCAGAGTTTATCGACTACAAAGAAACAAATATCTCCTCCTTATAATATTAACCTCTTGAGCACTAACCTGGCATTTACGCCAGTTTTCCATGGTTTTCCTATTGTCTCATTTTTATGGGTACTCGACATATTTATGTTGTAACAACAGATAACATCTTTAACACTCTTTAAAATAAAAATTGTAATAATGTGATTTCTCTTGATTATGGTGTCTTATGAAGTAATTTTAATCTTTAATAATGTCTCTATTGCTCTTTACTTACGCTGTGAATATACAATAGATAGAGTATGTATGTATTTTCCACTCTAGGATTAGTTTTACTTTTTTCCTCTACTATGGAATTTGTTAATAGGAAGGGGATTCGTATCAAATCACGGTCACTCCTCTTATCGTGTTTTTTATCCACTGAACCAAATTTGATCGCATTCTAATAAAAATGAAAAGAAACAAATATTTGTATGATTATTTTTTTTAAAACTAAATGATTGATTACAAGAAAAGAGATTTAAAAAAAATCATAATTAAAATAATATATATTAACAAAACCTTATTATGTCTTTGTTCAAACCCCCTTAATTAAGACATTTTTTCTGAAGCCTTATCGAGTAAACTAGTATTACTCAGAAATAATGCCTACAGTAATTAACTAAAAACTAAAATCAGAGAAACCCAAATATTGAGAAGTAAAATTCACGTTTAAGAAAAAAATAACTTAGTTTTACTAAATTAATTTCTCCAATTGCATGAAAGTTGGATCCTCTGCTATGGATTAATGGATGAAGAATAAGAGATCTATCTATCTGTAAATGAAAACAAACTTCCTCCCACAAAGCATTACTCATTAAGATTCGAATTAATCATTTCTCTTCGATTCCACCTGACAAAAACGAGCATTCAGTATCACGGAAAATCTCTCTGTAATATAATCTTAGCGAATAAGGGCACAAAAGGTCGATTATCAGGAACACGGATCACAGACCCACGCAGGAGGCCCGCAGAATCAAATTAACCCTTTCATTTCCTTTAGAATAGAACCCTCCACCTTCACATTAACGTATTATGACGACTGTATCATTGAGGGGAAATCTTACTTTATAATGAGGAACCTACAGTGATTGGACTCTATTAAAAATATTTGTCTACATATTTTATAAAGTGCAACAAAAGGTTTTTGTTCATGCAAATAAAATTACATTAACATTTTCTATTTCAAATCGGTTAGAACTAGAAGTTATGGGATTTTTATCGTTGTCATAAGATTTGTGATCTTTTAAATTTTATTATATAACGTTTACATTAGTAAGCACCTAACTAAAGAGATACATAGAATATACTCTAATAATTATTGATATAATACCTGAAGGTCGTCTCATTAGGCATCATTTTAAGGAGCGGGTTGCAAAGCGCTATTACGGCTTTCTGAGATTTCATCTGACATAGGTGTTCTCTAGACATGGCTGATTCGAAAACTTCTTATGCGTATAGAACGCGAGCTCATTCTTGGATATTATTACTGTGCATACTATGGTCGATCATCCTGCGTGGAGAGAGCCTCGTCGGGAGTTAAACTACCCATCGGTTAAAACCTTCTGTCTTATTGATAATTAGTCAGATGTTGCATAGCGATAAATGTTGGGGGTTATCACGTCCTTTTGTGAGTCTATCATGCTCGTAGAGAAGGAAAGGATCTTTTCGCTTTCTTCTCGAGCTATATAGACTGAAAGTTGGAAGTAGTGAGTTCCGTTAGCCGTAGTGTTGAAATAAGAGAATCCAACCTTGTCAATTTTGATTCAGGCTTAGAATGGCATGCACGCAGAAGTTGAATGTAAAAGTGTCACCAAAACCCGGCACAAAATGCCTGTAGAATGAATCGATATGTTAATCAGTCAGAATGTGACTCCGCCCGTGCACTCAAAAAGATCTCTCTGTATCAAAGACTCCTCCTCGTCAGAAGTTACAAGTCGTTGGTGGAGAAATGTAAAATGCGGAAGAATTATGTAAAAATTTGCAAAACGTACTTCTAAATGTAGACACAGACAGATAGATGTTCTATTATATTCATTTACAGATTTTAGGATGTATTTTGCGCATATATAATAATATAGTTTCAGTTCAGAAATATTGTGTTCTATTTTTTATCTATCAAAAGAATTTCATAGAAATCAAATTTGGAGAACCAACTAAATGAGCACAATAACTTTAAGCTTGTATAACGTTGTATCATACATCCAAGCACGTCTACTGAGTTTTCATGATTCCTTTTATGATATCATAAGGTGGCTTATCATATACGAGACGTATGAGTGTCCATTTTTCTTTAAGAACGTTTATATAATGTTTTTCTGCTAAAAATAGCTTGTAACATGCGAAGTTTCTATCTATTTATCAAGTTATCCCTTAAAAATTGGTAACCTTTCTTAGCTGTATTCTTGTAACACTTATCTTACATAAATAGATTAACCGCAGGACGATGACACGATGGTGTCTTAATTAGTTTTGAAAATTTCGAGAAGGAAAGTAAGTGAACATTTCAAGAAAGGTTTTTATTGTAAATATTATCATTCAAATTTACATAACGAAAGTATTGTCAGTAATTGTGGCTCAAATACATTTATAAATAAATTTGATATTTGATGAAACAATTTAAGACCCATTTTTTGTGTTCAACAGCTTAGGCAGCGAATAATAATTATATAATGTGGAAGCTTTTGCTAACAATGCGCTCTCTTTCAGCATCATATTGTTTAATATGATAAAAGAACGATGGAAGATGGACAATAACGATTTAATTTCAAGGAAACATAGCTGGTATCTCTTGTACTATATGTTTTCGTTTGATAGCGGACGTCAATATTTGGCACGAAGCCCATCCATTCCTTCGTAAGCCATCCCTGGCGTGTTTCCGTCGCGTTGGCTCGACGGGCCTACAACAAGAATTGTTTTTCTTCCTTCAATATCGTTTCTCCTTTGTCTCGGGCCGTTTGTAAATCACTCTGTCCACTTTTTATTCTATTACTAGGTTTATTAAATATTTAGCTTGTTAAACGAGTAATTCAAAACTGCCAGCAATTAATCTTACATGTGAAAACGTAAACAAAATGTGGCACTGTTTAATATTAATTATCGTGTAGAATAAGTGAGATACAAAAAACTGAGATGACTTTTGTATAAGATAACTATTATCTTATATGAAAATACACAATAAAATAACTAATTTAATTAATAAGAAATTAAATTCTTGATACGGCACTTTAATTTTATTTGGGTTTGGTTAACTTTAAGATTTTGTGTTCTATCAAAATTGGCTTCTTCTATCCAAATACCGCTTGTTTCAAAAGTAACGTGTATCCTAATTATTACGTGTAGTTCGAATATTTCATCCTTACATACTGTAAAAAGCTACGTCTTTTGTCTGTCTGTATATATATCGGTCTTTTTTTTTTTTTTTCCTTCCACCGCTTTTTTTTTTTGAATGCCCCGGTATCGAGCTGGCATTGACCGCGGCACTCGACGGCTGGTTTAGCGAGCCCCACTCCTCCACGCCCGAATATCCGCCCTGCAGATTGAGGTACTTCTTCTATACTCAATCTCTGTGGCGTGGAAAAACATCATCATACATGCATCGTCACCCCATCATATCGTCGACGACGCCTTCCTCCTGTCCTTCTTTTCCTTCTTGCAGGGGCCTCAGGGTCATCTTCTCTACCCCTTTCAGCCTCTTCTTTTGCTACCATTACCTTTTCGCAGAACTCCTTAAAGGCATCCCATGCCCTCTCACTGCCAATCATGACAGCAATTATGCTTGGCACTGAAAGGTCATTGCCTACCACCCGAGCCAATGCTCGTCCCATTTAGGGCAGTCTACCAGGGTATGAGTCTTCCTCCTGCACCACTTCCGAAGGTGCGGGCGAATTGCCTCCGTCGTGTATTTCCCGTATACGGCCGACCTCAGCCCTCTCTTCCATTTAGCCATAACTATTCTCCTACATTCCTTCCTGATACCCCTGATTTCCTCCATTGTCAGTAACTCCCCTTGCTGCTTCCTCCGTGCGGTCAGGTGATAGGTAGAAGCATACGCCTCAGCCTGTAACTCCCAAGGTGGGGAGCTGGCGAGAACGCAGGCCGCCCCACCGGACACCGGTATATATATCGGTCTGCCTATACATTACTTAGATATAACTCAAGAACAACTTTACCGATTTATAACGTAAATAGCATGATTTTGTTACATTAGTTTTATCTCTTGGGTTTCTTATTAAGACGCTTGTCTTAATTTTATTATCAATTATTATGCGACTGAAATTAAAGAAATCAATATGTGTAATAGTTCTAATATTAAATGTATTGTTCGATTATGTACCATGATGAAGCGATGATGGGTCGGTTGGTAGTGTTACCGGATTCCGCGTCAATGATGTGGATTCGAGTCCACATATCTAACTCTAAAATCACCTTGAAGTTTTGGTGAAGAAACAATAGCAAAGTGGTAGGGCATTTTCTAATAATGTTCGCCTGGGTAGCTAAGTTTGAAAACGTGTCGCCAAATACTAATAGGTGTGTGTTTTTCGACAGTATCACTTGAGGACCAGTACCTATAGGCGTAGTATGATTACATCATCACTTAACATCAGGTGAGATTGTGGTCAAAGTACTGAGCCTATAAAATGTTTAAAAAACCATGGAAATTCCCTGGAAGTTCTTGCAAGATGAGAAAAAGATGCATATTAAAGTGGAAAAATACTCTTGTTATTGGCAGAATTTTATATGTGTTTCACGTATTATCCTTAACCAAGAGAAATATTTAAAACTATCGTGTGTACAGCAACACAAGCTATCTAATAAAGTATTTTAATGCAGGCTTATAATGAAGAACTGAATAATTCTTATCAAGTAACAGTAATTAGACTGGGGCAGCGGTTTCCGGGGAACGCGTTAATAATAAATAAAGTTTGCGTTACCCGGCCCGCTGGATCACTTGTATAGTGGTCGAGTAAGAGATGAGATAATTCAACATCGACATCAAAATAATTATATCGATAATCGATTTTTGTAATTTATTACCTAAATTGCACTTACTGTTCATTGTTGTTTAATAACTACAATCGTTTTTTTTTTTTACCAGGTTGTTTGAATTAGTATATCGTAACTATTACATTCTGGTGTGGAAATATCTAGAAAGTATGATGTTGAAAGGAGCAAACGGAACTTACCTTTATTATTAGCCTTCGATTAAGCTGGTTCAGATTTTATTTTCCACCTCACTTCACTTTATGAATGTTCTATATAATTTGATAATTAATGTGCACTTTTAAACATATGAGAGACAGCGGCGGCGGTTGCGTGTTGGCGTTCCGTTTTTGAATAGGAAGAGGAAGGGATAATGAATACATAGACTAAATAGAGCGGGGGCGTATAGACAATATAGAGAATAAATAACTTAGAATAAGAAGAGAATATATACGATAATAGATGGCGTTAACACATTCCAATGTATTGTTTTATGTCTGAATCTATTTTTAATGTGATTTGAATATCTATTTAATATATAAAGTCGATTAGTTCGGGCCTAAAAAGAATAAATAGTATAAAAGAGTGATAAAAGTCTACATAAAACTACATAATAGTATCGAGAATGTAGACACTGCTGCCATCTTAATTAGAAGTTGCTGTATAAATCAGGCACTATGATGATTGACACAATTTTATATTTATCAGTATACTAAAATAACCGCAATGTATTAACTATAGCTTATCTACAACACTAGTTTGTCGATTGTCGATACATTTGGGTTAATTACTCTGTTTAATTTGTCTAACCACTTAACTGATTCTTAAATGACGCTGCTAAAGACGTCCGTATACCATATACCATTTTTTTTTTTTTTTTATTTGACGGGGGGAAATGCATTTACGCACTACCCTTATCTATTGTATTTAGGGGATCAAAGTCCCCCAATACAATAGATAAGGGGGGCGAATAGATAAAGCTCTGGTTTCCCTTCAATACGAATAAATCTTTCGCCTTTACGTCCGTATACCCTGATATAACTACTGACTGTTAATCGCGTGTTTTTTTAAATCACTTTATCTTAACTACTCTTGAAGGATTGAAAACTTTTCTAAATAAGTCAGTGAATAATTATGAGGAATAATGATTATTCTAAAATAAGCGGGCAAATCTAATATATTATATATATGTAACAAGAAATATAACCGTTCCTACGTATCGAAGAAATAAATTATGATTTAATATTTGCTATTTGAACTCCGCTTCGCGACAAAGCAAGACGTGTTGTTCCCTGTAAAGGCTGCAATATAAATAAATGCCCGACTAGGGAATAGAACTCGATATTACAAAGGGTTTCTTTTTTGTGTAAAAAAAAGACCGTCCGTCGTGTATTGAAACGAAAGGTTAATATAACTCGGCACATTTCAGTTCGCGTGCGCTCCGCGGAATAGCTAGTCTGTCTTTCAGTCAGGGCCATTCAGCTTACGATTTTTTATCGTTCCACTGCTGGGAATATGTTTTATGATAGACACTTTGGCTCGTGAAATATTCGCAATGGTTGATGTTACTTTGTTAATTCTGCTTCAAATGATTTTCAGCTGTCACGTATTTTGGTAACTTATTGTGGTAGGCGTCCACATTTCCGGATCGTACGTATCGGACGCATCGTAGTATTCTTTGTATAGGGAAAAGAAGTCATACAAGTGCGTTCTCTGATCCGCATCGTACGGATCGCACGAATCTACCCATCGGCAATGCCGATGCCGAGGCTCCGACGGGCATTTTTTTGCGATGCGTGCCGATAACCTTACACGGAATACCGATCAGTGGACGGACAACGCGTGCTCGCTCGCTTCGCGTCGTCCGCCTTCGATTGTCGTCCTGTTCACACGTGTTATTCCAGCATAAACGCAGCACAACTAATTGAGAGATATATTATTTCATACACTCTAATTATTCATATTAACAAACAAGGAATTATAACAAATTCTTCTTCGTTTACCTCCATTATCTTGCACATTCCACCGTACACTATGCTACCTGTTGCTACGAAAATCCATATGAAAGTGGCTTTGGCAAATCTGATCGCAGCTGATACTGTGGACGCATTGTAAAAAAATAATCCGTTTGATGCGATAAAAACCGATACTTATGATGCGGAGATGTGGACGCCTACCTTTAATGTATAGTCGAACCTATACAGCTATGCGGTATACTTACCGTCCTCAGATGTTCGATTAATGAAGTCAAAAGACGTGACAGCTGAAAATCAATCGGAATTATCTGAGTAACATCAACCATATTATTTACAATGGATTTCCGTAAAGATTTACGTAACTTTTGATACTAAAACTTTGATAGTAAATAGAACAACACGAGTATCTCGATATCTTTAATGCAACTGAATGTGGGACTGGCAGCTCGTCTTCCAAGAAGGCTGCAATGACGGTACTGATGATCACTGACATAAGAAAGTGTCACATTTTACGTTTAATAAAAAACAAATGCTTTATTTTTACGTAAACAATATCCTATTTAGCAAGAATATATTTGAAGAACATGATTATTTTTCTTGTAAAAAATATCAAAAGTTTGAATGTAATAACAGCAAGCATGTTTTTGTGGTATATATTATTTTAATACGAAGCTAGTTCCATTTTCCAGAAAAATGGTGCTACGTAAATATACATAATACTAGCTGGTGCCCGCGGCTCCGCCCGCGTTTTATATGTTCTGTGCATATGACGTTTCATTTATAGATAATTAAAAAAAACAAATGAATGAATAAAAGTAAGAGTATTTTGTTTTTTTTATAAGCGGGAAAATGTATATAAGCGTAAATTGAAGTGGAAAATGTACAAAAGAGTAAATCGAAAAAAAAAAATTAGAGAGGATCGGTGGAATCCAAAAAATACCTGTCTACGAAAAATACTGCGTTGAAAGGTATTATTCCTATCCCGATATGTTCAGTAGTTTTGAGGTTATGATGCGTCAAAGGAACCCCATTTTCCTTTTATTTATTACAAGGATAAATGCCTGTCTTTTGTTTTATGGGAGCAAATAAATTAGCAAACAAACAAATTGAGAAAAATGGCAAAGGGCTCATAGAATTTGAAAAATATATAGCCTATGACCATCTACGATTAATTCCGCGTCAAATGGGTGTGGTTTCATGCTGATCGGTCCAGTAGTTTTCGAGTTTACCTGGGATAAAGAAAACAAATTTTGCTTATATATATATATATATATATATATATATTTAGATTATACGAATAAATAGAATAATTATTGCACGTAGAAAATTAGAAATACGAACACACTCGTACAGGTAGGTACATACTCAAACACACCCCTACTCACTCATGCACGCACTTAACTCATTCTTACATTGTATAATCACGTTACATTTATAATTATTTAATCTAATTGTTGCATGCTATATTTAATTATTTCAAGTCACAATTGCGCTATCAGCAACTGTATATCTTATAGTGTCTTATGCCTCTTAGTTTGGAGACTTAGATAATTACTGGAAATGTTGTTAAGAAAATAAAATACTTGTTTCTATAAATAAATCTAAAAGTGAAGTCTTCTATTAGAGAATCGTTTCGTCGCTTGCAAAAAGAGATTTAAATGTCGCAAACAGAATTTCAAGTTAATCTGTAAATGCAGTGAGTACAATGTAAATTAAAACGGGCAAAAAGAACTAATTATGTTCCTGTCGCTGAATTAATGGCCCGAGCGTAAATAGGTCGGTGGAGCCATTAGTGGAATTCAGTTTTATTACATGTTCCCTTATAGAAGTTGCAGCGCAGGGTTTTTCTTAAGATAATAACACAGTTCTTAAAAAAAAAATGAATTACGTTTTATAGTAGCTCGCATTTCAGAACAATCTCATGTGTCGTTAAGTGAGGATTATGCAAATAATTATAACTAACTCACGAGTACACTCGACTCAACGTAAAATGATATGATGCCTTCTTACAAATCTATTGTACTAGTGAAACTTGTATAATTCGGCATATTAAAACGAAGCCTGGAAAAAATCCACATACCTATTTTGTTTCTTTCTAAATACTTAAATAATTTAGACCTGGAACTAAAGAACTGTATCAATGTTATATAAAAAAAATATAGACGAACATCTGTGCCTCTCGAAACTTTACATAAAAAGGTTTAAAATATAAGCGGAGCGATTTGAAATGAAAAAAAAAATGAAAAAATTAACTCATTCTTTTTTGGCTAATAATTGGCGCAGTGGGTAGTGCGGCCGGATTCCGCATTAATCGACGTGGGTTCGATCTGACGTACACAACTCTAAAAATCGGCCTGAGCTTACGGTGAAGGAAAGGTTATTACAGGGTGGATCATTACGTGAACGATAGTGATGTCTGGAATTAACCCACATCTGTGTGCTTCCACTAACATTATTAAGACTACGATTTGTATAGTTTTTTATATGACAAAAAAAATGATATATATTATATTTATATAAAAAAAGAACTAGATCGAGTTTCTTGCCTGCGCTCTTCTCGACTGGGTTGTTTTCCGAACCGGTGGTAGTGTTTTAGACGTTCATAAGCGCCTTCTTAGAGCCTAAATTGAATAAATAAATTTTGATTTTGATTTTTTGAAAACATTGTGAGGAAAGCATAGCATGGTGGTAGGGCAATTTTTAATGATGCCTGCTTGGGTAGCCACCACCCTCAAGTTTGAAAAACTGTCGCCAAATACCAATAGGTCTGTTCCGACAGCATCAATTTTGGTTTAATGAGTTTACTATCCTGGACCACATCGTCACTGAATATCAGTTGAGATTGTGGTCAGATGACTGAGCCTATATCGTGTAAAAAAAACATTAGTTCCGGTATTATGGAAACGATCAGAAATGTTCACCAATTAAAAGTATTATAATTATGTTAATTATTTTATAAAGTATTATTTTTTAAGCTTTTAATCTATTTTAACCATAGTATTATGTTGTATAAAATATATTTGCTGCTATTTTGGAATTAATAACTTTATATTAGTTATTCACATGATTAAATAAAGCGCCTATTAGGCTTTTATTAACTTTAGACAATTCAAGGGAATGTGTCCTATGACTTGAACCATATGAAAATTACCGTGTATAAAAAAGAAAAAGTTACCATTTGTTGCCATTTTTACTCTATTTCTTATGCAGATCGGTCGGGTTACTTTGTCGAACAAGGGTTTCTGGTTTGAACAAACTTCGTGGGTACATCGTTTTAGCTGCTAGTTTGTTGTTTAGTGTTGGACCTCGCCTCGGGACAATAACTATAGGTGAACTTTTTCTAGACACCTCAGAACAAAATAATACTTAAGCCCTTTTTAGTTAATAAAAAACCAGCGGGTATTTCTCTATATTTTATATTTCTTTCAATCTCTTTATAATAGTTAAATATTTAAATTATGGTGTTTTTAATTTTGAAAGGAATATTGTTTTCATTGGTATTTACTGTGTTATTATGTGAACACTTCTTTATCTGCCCGATAGTGCCTTTTAGACTGCAGTCTCACTAAATTAGATTTAGGTAGGTATTTGTTTTATTTACTTAAATGTATTTATGTAATATCGGATTAAGTTTTAGTAAATATTTTTTTTTATATATATATGAAATTTTGAGACAACTTATTAATACTATATTGGATTAAGATGTTATGAGAGATCAATTCTCTGATAAAAATAATATTAGCGTATCAAAAATAATGACTTTTTGAAATACTGTTATGACATAATTTTTTGTTGTTTTTCACAAATATATATTATTTAAATATATTTAATTTTCATGATTACCTCTTATTTATATTATTTTTCATACATATCTTAGTATCATTATATATTATAGGTTTTCTTTCCCTTCAATTATTTTTACGTTTTAGGCTCAGTTCTTACATAAATGTGAATAATATATTTGAATATAATTTTGTTGTTTAGGTGTGTAGTGTGTTATTAAGTTTTTGATCCAAATTAGTGATTACATAAAAATGTAATTAGAACATAGAATGATAATACTAAACCATTTAAGAGCGGATACATACATACACATACATAGCAAAGGAAATATGCGTCCATTAAAATGTCAGTCCGTTATAGTGAGTCACACTCGTTTCGTAGAATACGGTTTGAACGAGGGTATTATAAATATATCTATATATTATATATATAAAATAAAGTCGGGTTAGTAACACCATTTGTGGCTCAAGAACGTCTGGACCGATTTTTTATGATATTTGATTCGTTGTCGGTTTCATCTCCGTCCCGAATATCAGAATAACTATGAGAAGAATGAAAAAATAAAATAAAAAATTCCATTTTCTCTTTCAGTTTGTCAGGAACGATTTTTTTAAAATAAAGCTCTTTTAATTAAACTCAAAAATATTGACTGATTTTCATGATTTATTTTTGTACTTCTATGATTCGAGTAGTTTTCTTGTGCATTGAAGAAAAACTAAATTGAATTCAGCTAATGACAAAACATTTATTGTTTACATTTGTGTACGCCGAGATAGCTTGTTTTATATAGTTATATTACAAGTACGCCTGTTATACCTATCTACTTACTTCAAAAAGCGAAAGGTGTCTTTTAGTACGAAAACCAGTGACATATTTTACTATGTGACATTTAGTACCCTATAAAAAACGAACAGAATGGATGTCTTTTTAGAACAGTTTATCCGTTCTTTCTCGCAGTTTTATATACATGAGCATTTTCTGCGTTCACTATTTTTATTGGATAATTATTTGTAGGTATGTATATGAAAATTTTTATTTGAGACTAGCTGTGCCCGCGAGCGCGTATCATTTTTTCTATTTTCACTGTGAATTATTTTATTCCTTTAATTATTTTTATACTAACAGAAAGAACTAATGAATATTTATCATATATTCAAACACTTACAAGTAAAACTGTGTAGATATTTCATCGGATTTTATTAAAATTTTCATAAGTTTCAATTTTTTTTCGCGATACCCTAATTATTCTCAATAAAGCGGTTATTTAGAACTGGTTTACCATTGTGCGAGGGATTTACCGTGTGACAGTTAACTGAGAGCTCAGGTGAATTCGAACCTTTACCAATTCGTCCGGTTTCCGAATAAGCTACCACTGAACATTGATTATATCAACTTAAAAGAAGTTGTTTTAAACGATTTCACTAGTGGAAACGTGATTGATAAAAATCTCGTGTAAGAATTTAAATTAACTTTTAATTTAAATTAAATTAATTTAGCTTTTAAAACAGATTAGTACGTGGTAATAAAAAAGTATATTTTCGTAGAAATGTTATTTAGGTCTGTTCACCTTTTCAACGGGCTTGAAGAAATAACAGGTTACTAACTCTCTAGTATGTTTTTATTTGCTTCTTTACTTCAGAAACTATACAGCTGATCACTTTAGCTTCTTCTGCTAAGTTAATAAGTCCGTTTATACATGCTCGTTGGTTAAAAAGTCTTCCATTTGGCTGAAATATTTTGATCTAAGTCGACCTTTACCGAACTGACCTTACTGACTTTTGACTAATTTTACCAAGGAGATTTAGTTTTTTTTTTTTTTAATTTAAATGTTAATGGTGAGCAAGTTGATTTTATGGTGTGTAACTCAGAGTTATTACACGAGTACTATGTACTGCTTCGGTGGCGCAGTTGTATTACGGTACGACTGTCGTTCTGAGGTCTCGGATTCGATCGCCGGGTCGGATCAAATGATATTGGGTTTTTCTACTCAGTATCATCCTGGAGTCTGGATTTGTACACGATATGGCGACAGGCTTCGCCCCCTGTCACATCTGGGACGGAACTAAGCTCGGCGAAATGTGGGTGGTGCAGTTCGCTATTTCACCTCTGCTTAACTCTTCGGGGGATAACAGGCGTGAGCTTATGTTATATTTACTATGTACCTATATGTTTCTATGAAGTAGACATGGTGTGTAAAGAACAGTTTTAAAGTAAATTTTTTTATTTTTAAAGCGCTTTGCTAAGACACCGCTCCGATTTAATATTTGCGCATTAGGTACTTATAACCGTAGGGGCATGATACGGCATGGCAGATTATGCTTGTCATGCCGTTTGATCAGTCCTGCCGCTGAGAGACGCGAAGCATGTTGCTCAATCCTGTGTCGCCCGTCCCAAGTGACGGATGGTACCATGGGATTTTGTGAGTAATGCCGGCGCTTCTCGCCGGGCGAATCCGGGAGGTTATACTCCCGGATTAGAGTTGGCAGGTGCATGCGTAATTGCATTTCCCTCGTAAAAAACCGTGAACTTTTGATAATCACTATTTTTAAAACGAAATGATTACATTTATATATTTTATTTCCAACTTCAAGTTTATTTTTATTCAAATTTAAAGGATGACAACCATACAGTAAAGGTCGGCTGTGTTGAGTTAGATAATATAAATATATTACAAAAAATAAGCCGTTTCGAGTTAGCAAATGGACGATGCGACGTGACGTGGGACCTCGCAAATCTGAACGAGGGATATTAAACAGAAATTAACATAACAAACTTTGCTTACTCGATAAAATTAAATTTATGTTTAAAAGTTATATTTGTAAAAGATTTGAACACATTTGACGCATTTGAACATAATCTTGACTGGTGTTAAGTGAGGTGGCTTAGACTTAACGGAAGAGACTATCGAGTGCTGCTTTCGAAGTATGCCTATAAGTATTTGGCGGTAGATTTTTAACCCTAAAGTTGTAGGCACCTTACTCTACTAGAGTTTTTTAACGTTTTTTCAGCATATAAAATAAAAGCTTTATTCAATTTTGTACCTAAGAAGGTGCACATGAAGATCAAAAACTCTACCACCGGTAAGAATAACAACTCAATCATCGAGAAGAGTCAGCAAGAAACTCGATCTTTATCTCTTTGTTTTTAATAAAACTATAATAATTCAGTGTTACGAAACAATTTAATCTGATGCACAGAGATATCACTTGAAGATTTCATTATCGTTCATATCATGATCAATGTATTATATAAACTAGCTTGAACTTATTGTCCAGAAAATTTGTAATGTGCTTTGAAACCTTATTTTAGAACCTAAACATATTATTACGTAAAAAAGTTTTATTTCATAAAATAATCATCGTAGGCTAATCAAACCAAAATCTTTCATCTGTATCCTTGCAATATAGTGGGAGCTTTACAATCGTTTACGATGTGACTAGTAAATTTGCCTAAAAAAAGGAAAGTAACACATGATTTTCAATTCACACCCAAGGTCTCCGCCGCTGTGTGAACATTTAAGCTCTAGCCGTTACAAGCCAGTGGGTCCATAAGGCGCGGGTTGCGAATAAATTCACCATTAAAGCATGCGGAGTCGAAACCCCGGTATACGCACCGAAGCCTGGGAACATATGTTTAGACTGATACCATATTTCACGGGGTAAAGCGTTTTTAGACTATATATTCTAGAAATTATAACATAACACACATAACATAGGTTTTCAAACGTGAGAGTGGGCATTATTAGAAAACAACCTACCACCAAGCTATGATTTTCTCTCGATGTTTGTTTCATCGAAAGTTCAAGCTGATTTTGAAAATGGATAGGTGGGCTCAAACTCCGTCCGTTGATGCGAAATCCACTCTCACTATCAGCTGCGCCATGATCTATTCATTATGGTAATAGATTATTTTGTAATACTTACTTGTAACCTAAGACAAAAGATGGGTTAATACTTTTTTTTAATACCTAAGTCACTCCATAAAGTGGTTTCGATTCTAATTGCTACCCTTTTTGCGACGGTACATCTTTCTCCGTTTGACCATCTCGAAGTCGATCTCAATTTCCATTTTATGACACTTGCACGTTGTTTTTTTTTTTGTTATACTGTCATTACCGGCCCGATTTTCTTATCCTAAATTTGTTACTTCTTTAATCTGTTTGTCTATAAACAGATAAATAAATGAGTATCGCTCTCGCATATAATAGAACCGCAGCTTGTTTCTAAGTAGGTACGCGCGGGCTAGACCAACTCGTGTTAGTGAAATATGGTTTAGAAGTGTATCAGGGCCCGCGCCGAGGGATTTACCTTTGAATAACACTCCGCTAACAATAATTCCCTTAAGATTTGAATGAAACGGACCCCGGGCTTGAGCCTGCATAATACAGATTTTGGGGGTGAAAGCCGCGCGGTACTGTTGGAACTGATTTCGCAAATACGACCGCACTGCGGTTATAAACTTGGTTTTAATACGGCTTAATTACGTAAGATGATTAATAATACTACCGGATGATGTTTCTGAAGCAATGATTGCTTACTGGTGGTATATTTTGACGCCTTGTCGTAGTGACGAAAGCATTGTGATGTAACTATGACAACCATAAAAATACATTTATGAGATTTTAAGATACGAGAATATTGCTCGTTGTGTATTGCACTGACATCAAACAATTTCTTTGCTAGTCAAAGTTTTGGACCAGAAAGAATGGATTACAATTTGTTATTTAGCAGATAAACAAAATAAAACTCGAAAATTAGGTACTAAAAGAGAAATTCTCAAAATATGTAAACTCAACTTAAATGTACTAATTACATTACACGGTATAGGGTCAGTGCTTTGACCACAATCTCGCCTGATGTTAAGTGACGATGTGGTCCAGGATGGTAAACACACTAAGCCTAGAGATACTAGTTTTCAAGTGATGTTACCGGAACACGCCTATTGGTATTTGGCGACAGGTTTTCAAACTTGAGGGTGGTAGCTACCCTGGCGGGCAACATTAGAAAATGCCCTTTTATTTTTATTTTTTTGACGGGGGAAAATGCATTTACGCACTACCCTTATCTATTGTATTTGAAGGATCAGAGTCCCCCAAATACAATAGATAAGGGGGCACGGAGTGATAAGGGGGCACGGAGTGATAAGGGGGCACGGAGTGATAAGGGGGCACGGAGTGATAAGGGGGCACGGAGTGATAAGGGGGGGGCACGGAGTGTATAAGGGGGCACGGAGTGCATAAGGGGGCACGGAGTGCATAAGGGGGCACGGAGTGATAAGGGGGCACGGAGTGATAAGGGGGCACGGAGTGTATAAGGGGGCACGGAGTGCATAAGGGGGCACGGAGTGAAGGGGGCACGGAGTTTTTACTCTGGTTTCTCTTCAGTACGAATAAATCTTTCGCCTTTATTAATTTTCAAGAAAATGGCCTACCCCCATGCTATGATTTCCTGACAATGTTTTCCTTCACCAAAAGCTCAGGCCGATTTTAGAGTCGGATAGGTGGGGATCGAACCAGCGTCGATTAACGCGGAATCCAGCCACTCTACCCGCTGCGCCATCATAACTTCTAACATGTATTTCATTTTAAACTAATACAGCGGTTGTAAATGTAAAATCAATTGCACCTATATGTACAATAATTCTTTTTTATATTATGTTAAATAATGAAGCGATGTTGGGTCATTTTCTGGTATGGTTTAGTTATGGTTCTATAGATGTGTTTCCGAACTCGAATAAATCAATCGGCGAAAAAAAAACATACATACATACCATGACACCTCTCTCCCGTGGAGGGTAGGCAGACTACAACCTTCCTCTTCCTACGATCTTGACACACCTCTTTCACTTCTTATACTTTCAAGAGGGCTTTCATACGTGCTCCTTGTTATGGATACTCTTCACCTGGATTTAAGACGTTTTCAACCCTTACCGGTTTGCCCAGTCATTCTTCAATCCGTCAATCTACTCCATGTGCCTGAAACAACTAAGCATTCTCGTCTCTATCTTGGTCACTGCATCATCCACCACAGCACAGTCTTCTCTTATCATACTATTCTTGATTTTGTCGATAATCTTTACTTCAGTTATACCTTTCAAACTTTTCATCTCCCCAGCTTTAATCTTCGTTTCATGCTTCTTCTACTAAACCCAGCTTCACTACCATATCTAAGTGTAGGATCCAGCACTCCTCGATCACGACCAAACGCACCTTATCAGTTACTTTTTTCTACACATTCTAATGAAACAGTACATAATCTTACGGGTAATCTATACTAATACATAAAGTTGGAGTGTCTGTTTGTAATGTCAAAATTATTTTTTTTTAAAATAAATATGTATGAATGTATATACGATATCTTTACCATAAATATATTTTCTTAAATTTTTGTTTGTTTGTCTGTCTGTCTGTTCGTTCCGGGTAATCCCCAGAATGGCTGGACGGATTTTGACGGGCCTTTTTTGGTAGATAGCTGAAGTTACTCCGGGCAACTTAGGATAATTTTAATTTTCGAAAATAATTAGCTTGAATAATAAGAGCTCGAATGTATGAGAAATATTTATACTTTATCTTAGTACCAAAAAAAATTAGGGTCCCGGAAAAAAAAAATTAAAACACAGTGAAGAATATATGAAACGCGGGCGCAGCCGTAGGCACACAGCTAGTACATTCATAAAGATAATTTCTTTTCATTATAAATTTCCTAAAAAAAGATGTCGGAATTTTATTTAATCCACCTTAATAATGAATGAATTTTATTAATATTTGGTTCCTTTTTTGTTATGCGAAATCTCCTTGACAATACCGACAGGATCATTAAATTTTTATTTAACATCCCGAGGGTAGACTGTGTAGATATCTTCGGACATATTTCCATATCTTTGTTTGAGAAATTGCCGAGGAGCTAAGGAATTCTGACTCATTTCTCTGAAGGAGACAGCTCCCTAGGCGTTAAACTTTAAATTTCACATTAACTGAATTGATTAATGAATGAACTGATTTTGACTCAACTAATGAAATTACTTCGCTTAAACTAGATATATTATAGACATAGAAAGTTAATTTACAAACACACGCACACACACACACACACACACATATTTATTAAAAACACGTTACACTTTAAATTATTATTGAAAACCGCATGGGCTGTAAGTCACGTGGTTTCACGAGAGCCAAGTAACGAAGAGCGGTAACGCGAATCAATAAGCTTTTTTATCTATCGAGAATCGCTAAACGCAACTAAATAAGTTTTCACATCAAAAATTTACAAAGATCTCGCTAAGTTTTAGATGCGATTAAATAATTTTACTTTTGAATTTTGATCTTTGAATTGAATTATATTTAATTTCATAATATTTAATCTTTAAATTTTTATTTGAATCTTTAAAGATTTAGAAAATGGAAGGAAGCTCTAAAACACTATTTTAACAAAATAAAATTACTAATTAAATAATTCGACGGTTAAGTATACCACCACCCCTCAAAAATATTGACACTTTTGGATTTGGGTATCGTCAAAGTACATTTTTGAAGCTATGATAATACAGTGGACAGTGCGGCTGGATTCCGCGTCAATGGACGCGGGTTCAAACCCACTTATCCAACTCTAAAATCAGCCTCAGCATTTGGTGAAGGAAAACACCGTGAGGTAACCATAGAATGGTTTTAGGGCATTTTCTAACAATGCCCGTCTGTTTTCTAATGATGCCCGTCTGGGTAACTGCAACTCTATAGCTAAGCTAACTTTATAACCTATAAAGAATAGCAAGAGATCTTGCTGCAATAGAACTTGGGTTATAAATAAAGCCTCTTGTACCAACTAGGGTAGGGAATCTCAATGATTACTGCATTTACTCTCAACATACTTAAAGGTCTTGTTTTTTTTTTTGGAAATGCGATATAAGTATATTTTGCTAGCCCTTAAGTAGGTTCATGACTCGTTTCTTAAATAGGTTTATTGGTGCTACGATATATTCTTTATCAATAAGTTTGAAAAAGTGAATTTTAGTTCTACAGGTTTCCTAATTTTAATACACGAGAGCAGTTTTAAAATTTAATCTTTTAAGAATTAAGTGACATTTAATTAATAGACATTCTCGATTTTGCAGTAACAGTCTTTACTGTGTGGGTGGTCGGTGACCCGTGTCAGTGGCGTCCAGTGTGGGTAGTAATGTGTAAACTTTTATACGTACCTGGACACGTATCATTTCAGGTAAAATTTAAACGGACTCTGTTTAAATTCATGAAATACTTTCTCAAATGTGACTATAGGCTCTGATAACTAAAGTTTTATAATTTAAATGGAGAGAACTGTTAGATTCCGTAATTTAGTTATAATTATTATAATTAAAGGGTCGTATTACTTTACTATAATTTGTTAAATGGTACTGGTTTCTTCTATTTTTCTAAAAAGTAAAATTGTTAAATGTTTTCCTTTAGTAGAGTATTTTAGATTCAATCCAAAATGTGCATGTAAGATATTATTAGAACTTGGACGATTTGTTCGCTTGAACCCGTTGATATTTCACACGCTTTAATCGTTTTACCACCACGATTTAAAATGTTATATCTAATGGATAAATCGAGTACCTGGTTTTATCTTAATTGTTTGTTAAAAAGTTTTCTTTAAAATTCGTGTACACTTTAAAACCTACAAGTTCTCACATAAAGCGGTGTGGATAATCTACATTTCTACAGAGTGTGCTTGTTTTGAGACTCTTGTTTTATATTCCAGAACGTGATTTTAGTTAATTAATAATAGTATTTACCGTTTAGCTTCTATGTGTATTCGGAAGCATAAAAATATTCATGTAATCTTTAGGGTTTGTCACCATTCTTTACAATAAACAGAGTTAAAGAAAAAGTATACAGTATAAACAAAGGAAATTCGTATGCTAAAAGAAATATCATTTCTGCGTGGCCGAGGAATGGTTATTCGTAAATGGGAAAGCGGTATAAAAGATAGTTCACACATCAAACAAAATCTCGGTCCGCCCTTCCACTACGAGGGAAGGCTCATTTATTACACGACATCGTTTTACCGAATATAAAATCAACCCCCTTTTGTCTCTTATTTACAAAAGGGAAAAGATAAAGATATGACATTTGAATAAAAGGAACCGTGAATTCTGTGTCGGAATGAATTCGCTGATCGCGGCCAGATTGCGGACGGATTTGTTGGGTTTGTTCGTGTTATTTAGCTTCCGTTTTTTATGTTAATGATACGTCTCTTTTTATGTTTATTACAGTCTGCCTTTCAGCTTACTTATGCTAATTAATTAATATCCCATGACAAATTTAAGTAAGTGCGGGTTAGATTTATTGGTTGACCGTTTTTTATCACACGGTAAAGTATGGTTAATTCTTTTTCAGCGTTATAAAATAAATTCCACACCAATTCATAAAGCCAAAGTGCTTGCGATATGTTGTTCTAAATTGAAGGTTATTGTTTACATCATGCCGATTCACAAACCATTACAGTTAAACAATTAGATTAAGGGTTAGTTATGACAGGTATAGAGACTTTTCTTTACAAACCTTCCTTTTTTTCAGTTTTCTTCTAAAATAACTTTATAAGTTTGACGATACCAAATAAATAAATACGCATAATAGATATTAATACAAAAATAATAAAATAATTCAAATTGGCCTTGGATAGTGGTTAATTAAATTAACTGAAAGTACAACAGTGCTGGTTGCTGATAAGGCCCAATTACCTAAAACGTGCAGCTTCGGAGATAGACTTACTCTTAAATTAATTACATACAACACGTGTCTACGTCTCAACAACTACGTTATTTTTTTTCCATTCATTCAACCATAAGATGCCCACTACTGGATATCGTGGAGACCATTAAGGGGGGGATTGCCATAATCGCCACGCTTAGCAGGCGGCTTGGCTATCGCAGTAAGGTGTTTTTGGTACTCACAGGATGCTGCTGCCCATCCCCTGGTTCAAATCTCTTAGTCGTCTTACACGACACCCACCGGTAGGTATGGGTGGTACTATTCTTACGTACGAACTGTTACGGGGTCCCTTTCAAGAGACTTTTTAAAAAAAGGTTCTTTAGACTTTACAAAAGAATGTTTATTAATAAACACAATTAAACTTCTACAATAATAATAGGGACCCGAAAGCAACCGTATCGCGCGAGAGATGTGTAATTAGACTGCCTTCTTGTTGTCGCGACTTAATATATAAAGGATTATATACTAAGCAAAGAGTCTGACGCGGAGCGGTAGTGTAGGGTAGTGTCATCCCTTTTGGGTACACTGGAGGATCCTAACAGAACGGTACGTTATTTATTTTGATATCATTAAAATGAAGCACATTTGGAGCAAATAGTTTACTTACACTGTTATTCTATTTCTTACACATTATGCTGCTGAGGTGGAGTTTTTTTCCAGTGTTGTTGGTAACGCCACCTAATGTGGCTTCCTAAAACCCCCACCCCCTTTCCCTGTCGTGCACTTCTGTCTCGACCGCGCCCGCGCATACAACGCATAATTACTACATTTCGCAACCCCGCTATACGAGTACATACTCGTGCTCCTAACCGCGCCCGCGCCGCCTAATTCGGTGGTTATATTCGCTTCTCCGCTTATAATATAAACTATAACGCATATTGTGGTGACGTCGTGTGTTGGCTGAAGTGTGTGAGGTGTCGGAAGCCCTCGTGTGTTATCTGAGGCTGCTTTCGGGCGGCTGCGAGCGGATCTACACGTCGAAGGCGCTTGCTGCTGCTGAGGAACAGGTCAGTGCACGACTTTCTTGTTCCCGCATCCACCACGCCATCCTTGCCATTTTGGCCTACCGCGCCAGCTCGAGGCGTCTCCAGTTGTAATTATTGTAAAACCTTTTTGTACACTTTTATTTGTTTATATTCATTTCCTTTCTCTCTCCACAGCTTATGTTTATTAGTAGACAGATAATACCGCACATAAATTTTATATTATGTCATAAGATATTTTTACTACTCATAGTAAAGTGAAACCTAATAAATCATAGGGTAAATGCAATGTGAGTTAATGCGATATTTCACTGCTATATTTTTTCGTTTATTTTATGGCTATATTAAAGGTCACGCCTTAAAGAATAATCGCCTTGTGAAGTTCAAGCGAAGGTCGATAGGAGGTCGAGGTTACTGCTGCGGTGATCCTAGAAAAAGCAGAGTTAGACTATAGTTCTAGTGGTCATCGGTATTGTTCTCCTAACCTTTGCAGCATTTCACTTCTGCAATTGAAATTACCAAATGAAGACTATTGACTGAATCGATATTTTGTTATATAGTTTGTTATTTTCATGAACTAGTCTTAAAGTGTTTCTTTTCCGTAAGGTCACATCAAAAGAAGCTACATTGTTTCTTGCCAATTAGTCTGGTATGTACAGCGCAACTCTAAGCCACATATCCGTGGAAATTTAACGACATAGTCTCATTTGGATTTGGATGTTGATACTCTGTCATAATTCGAAGTGATGTTGTGATAGCTAAAAGTAATTGGCTGAATAAACATAATATGTTTTATTGAGTCTTTTAAATGTAGCGTTACACGTTCGTTGTAATTTGGGGGGAGGAGGGGGTGTTTGGTGTATCCGATGCTATCGTTCACAGTACGATGCACTCTGTTAAAATAACATTTCTTAAATGATAACAATCACAAACGATTTTACAAACACTTACGGAACCTTGAAATTCTTTTAACACTTAGGTATTGTGGTGTCACGCGATCGGTCATTTCTCTTTTTATTTAAAGAAATCACTACTTTTTGTTTGATACCAAGTTAAGAATAGATTGAAAACATAAAGATCGTTCACGTGTCACCTACGTACATATAACGTGCAATTCAAAAGAACCGAATGAATAAGTACTATCTTTACTATTATAATTGCAGTTTTTTACTGTGCTTCATCTAATTTTTGTGTGCTATTAGTTTTTCCTTCTTATTTTATCTTTCCTTCAAACAAACCCCGATTTGCGCATTGTCGATGTAAATGCAGTTAGGTAAAAACTTTGTCATCTTAATTATTATTAACTCTTTATTTTTCGTTTAATTCATTGTGCAAACAGTCAAGTTACCATCGACGTACTCTAGTCACGTTTTAATAAAATTACTGAGTATCTTTCTAGAACGTCTTCTAAGTTTTGTATATTTTGAATTATTCATTTCACAATTTCTGTGGTTACTGATACAGACTGAAAATAAAGAGCACTATATATAACTTATTAAGATACCGCGGTGCATTTCGAACATGTCTCCACCACATTGGAAATAAATGTTAGACTTCGTATCATTGGAAATGGGTTTATTGTTGGTTTCTGTGATGGAACCCTAATGGATGGAGTATTCTCACGAAATAATCTAAGGGCTAACTATGTTTTCATGACCTGAATCTGTCTAATATTATTGTTTTATTTAATATTTCGTTTCAACTATTGTAACAATTCCGAGAGGTTTTCTTTATTAGGTGTTAAAATTATTTCTGTAAGCCGGTTAAATTTTTTTCATATCTAATATTAAACATTTTTGGAAATTTTATATAGAAGGCTTACATTTTCGTAATTATTTATTTCAGAACCAATATTTTACTAATACAACGTTGGCTGTTTAAATTGCAGTGTGTACCTTATATTTTATTTCTCGATGTCGTCTGGCTCTTAGACAAAAACTAATAAATGTACATTATAGTCCAACGTAAACCGTTTATTATTATGTTATGTTTAGTTATTTATTTTCCATTTGCGTTATAAAGTATGTAATGCCCTAAATAGTTTATGGTTGGGTAGATCGGTAATTATCTTCATATTCATAATTTAGTTTTATTGATATATTTGTAAGGTAATTCAAGCCAAGGATTTTGTGGAAGTAATGAAATTTACTGGAACTTTGGTGATTGTTCGATAGACTATAACATATTTCTAAAGCAGCACTTTGCACATTATTGTTCCCTTTTTTTAAAATACGCTTTCTCTGGGTATTATATAGGCTCAGTACTTGGACCACAGTCTCACCTGATGTTAAGTGACCTGATGATGTGGTTTAAAAATAACTTTTTTCTAGTGTCCTGTAAAAATACTACTTAGTAAATTAATTTAAAGTGAAAGTAATTTGCGCCTGCACATTGCAAACAATAAACTCGCTATTGTTGTATTTGTTACGAAATCAAAAGCCATGTAAAGAAGTTTTTATTTCCATAAAATTCCAATAGCATAGAAACTCTACCATGATCGCAGCTCTTTTACACAATCTTTCTTATTCGTACAAGTCGACGCTAAAAGTTTTAAATCTAACGCTTACCTTCATCGCTTCAAAGGTCAAACTTTAACCAGGTTTTTATCAAATAAAATCCCGAACATTCTTGCTTATATATCCGTTATAACTAGGCGATGGAACTTTCTAGATAAACATTTAAAGCAAACTACGTATTGTTCGAAAATATACTTTAGTTTCGATCTTCAGCAAGGAGAATATTTACACATTAGAAGCATACCTATTTTGAGGGACAGATGTATGTTATATGTATCGTTAGATGGTACGGATAGGCTTAACTAGAATTATTCTATGTAATTACTTGAATAATTAAGGCCCAAACTGAGGTTCGTATTCATGTAGTTGCCTTTAGGCTGACTGTTGTTTTAAACACTTTGAAGTTATATTTCAAAGGCCAATGAAGCAGTAAATATGGTTTAACGTATCTCTTATAGCGGCCTTAGACATACGCTTGCATGCTACTTACACTTACATGGGTTATAAAAAAGAACTTGAGATCTGTAGATACCCTTAACCATCTCAGGCTTAGCTTGAAGCAAATCATGTAGCATTTACGTCTAAGGGAGCAGTCCAAACAGGGTTCCGTACCACTTTGGTACTGACCTGGCGCTATCTGTCATTGTTCTAGCTGAGCGTTTTAAATACGAAGCTCTTAAGGTCCTACCGGTGAATATTTTATTTAGACAGTTAGAGAAAAAGTTCGTAGCATTGTGCCTATTTACACTTATATTATTTTCGTCAACGATTCTAGTATAATATTATATCTAAATACCCTTTAACATAAATAAAACAAAGCAACACAATTCATTTAAATTTCCCGTCCAAAATTCAAAGCAAAGTAAATTAACCTGTCATTTTGACGTATAGTGTTGCCGGTGTAAAAAAATATGTACATTTTAATGGGATTCATTTAAAAAAAGGAGATAGACTAAAAATAAATACTCACGGTGTATGGCGCAATGCCGTAAAATCAATTTACGCACAATTCCCCATTCCAACGTCACAAACGAAACGTGTTTTGTCACATTTCGTGCTGTTAAAACATGCGTGATGAATTTAATGAAACATACAATTTCCTTATCTGAAAAATTTCTGTAGCTCGAATTAATTTTTTTTTAGTATCGCAAAGATTAAATAAGTCCAGCTATTGTTCTCCTCTGTTTATCAACAGATCAAGAATCATATCTCTGGAACAGCTGTACTGATTTTGACGGGACTTTTTTAGGTAAATAGCTGAAATTACTCCGAGTAACTTAAGGTACTTTTAATTTTCGAAAATAATTATTGTTTTCTTTAAAAAAAACACAAAAGAATTGAATAAAATCCGATTAAATGAACAGTTTTACGGGTAAGTGCTTACGGGCGCAGCCGTGGGTAGACAGCTAGTTATATATAACTAACCGGACTTTGTCATATATATAGATTTCTTTATGAACAAAATTTTATCTATATACATATAGATCCCCGAGACTACATAAAACTTTACTACAATGACGTGCTTCGTAAAGTTTCTTGCCGTTTGTTCTTAATGACAGCGATGTTTTCCGAACTGTTGTGGTAGCGTAGGCACCTGAAAGTGTCTTCTCATCGTCTAAATTACATAAACGTTTGTATATCTTTGTAGCAGAGGCGGTTCCAAGGTAGGAGGTCGTAAGGGTCGTGACCTCCCCAAATTCGCGCACGTCGAATTTATAGATAATTTACGACAACTCTATATATCTTAACTATGCTGTCGATATGATCACCCTAAAAATGATTGACTGCGACCATGCCTACCTAGAAGTTATATTTCTTTTATTCATTTAAAATAAAATATAACAGTGTAATACTCAAAAAGGTTAACTGTTTAGTTACATAAATCTATCCGAAAAACTACAGCTTAAGGTTTGGTAGTTTGCCATTAAACAATACACAATAAAACTTTAATTTCTTGTTGCTTGTTTGTGGAGGACGATTTCGTTACAGAACAGAAACAAAAGTGAACGACTTAATTTTAAACAGTACTCGAGACGAAATGAGAGCTAAGGAAAAGGAGTTTTGGTGTAGACAAACTTATTCTGGTAATGATTCTTGTATCACATACGGACAAATAGAACGACAAACTATATTTTTTGTACATTTTATTTATTATAAAATTGCGTAGGTAATCTTGAATTATGTAAATATAATGTGGACGGTTTTGTTGATCTTTTCAGTTAAATGGTTTTAACATCACACACTTGTTTACCGAATCAGATATTTATGTGTATATAGGATTTTTACTAAATGTGCGTTTAATCGTCTTTAATTCACAAACGATTTGTAACTAATTAAATATAAGTCTACGATTGGTCCGTTGTGCGTTCATGCTCCAGCGACTGCGCCGGAATTTGAGTGTCAACAATATTATGTTACTTTTCTTATGTTAAGTGACAATATGATCCTGAAAATAGTCAAAAGTGAAAATAGTCTGTAGGCATACTGACAGTAAGATTTTCTTTAAAGATGAATATCAAATATTATTATTGAAAATTAAAAATAATAAAAAAAATGTTTCAGATTAGCAAACTAAACATACCGTATCTCAGTGAATACAACGCAATTCGTTCTTCAGCCACAATATGTCAGACGATATGAATTGTGTCATGCGTCGTTCGGGCTTTCTTGCATATTGCTTATTTTCATTCAATGCCTACAAATATATAATACTTGTAGCGTCCATACTGTTTGAATTCCATCTGTTTATTATACGTCTCAGTTAAATACATATCTGAGTACAAAAAGGGCCTTTACGGCTTGTACTAAAATGTTCTTAAAGTAGGATAGTTCTGGCAGACCTTATAAGCTACAATTTTTCAGCAGTCTCATCGTGAGGAGAATAGTACCCATTAAAAGGTATACGAACTTTGGCTTGATCTTCTGTCAAATTTCTCGAAAATCAATTTAGATAAATATATCCGTTAAACAGGCATAATAAAAAAATATTTTTTACAGTATGTTTATTATTTATATATTTATTTTTTTTTTATACAGAACTAACTTCTTGGCTTGTACGATGCACTAGTACAGCCTGGTGTGGAAATTACTATCATCGTTGGTACCATGTTAACTTGAGTCTTCTTTGAAATATTACAATAAACTTACCTTACATCAAATGGTTTCTATTTATTACTTACTATTAAAATAAGAAAAAAAGCTAAGCAAATGTATTTTAACACTTTTTTTGAATTCATAAATACTTGAATTCATAAATACATAACACCGCTTTTTATATAAAAAGCTGTTATTATGATTTTCTTATTAAAATCATGTAGCAATCGCGTAAAAAAAAATTTCGACTTATCAAAGTGTACAAGGCATACGCCAGAAGTTGTGTCGGATATACGGATAATCGGTTTTTCGGTAATTATCAGTACTAGTATTCGTACAAATTTGAAGAAAAACGCTACTAAATAAGAAACAATTGAAAAAGAAAAGAAAACCGGTTGATAAATGAAGGTGAAAAATGCTTTAGATTACGTATTTGTGAAATGTTATTTTTTGTAAAACACATTTAACGCGCTTGTGTAACTAAACCGGATCGTATGACGTGACGGCAATTAATATTTGATGTTTCACATCTGCTGGATATTGTCGTGATTATCAACTTTTTTTTCAATATTTGTTATCCAAAGTAAATTTAAAATTACGCTTTAATACAAAAAAGTGCTCTGAGATATCTCTCTCTAGTTCTATGATCAGAGACCAAAAAAGTGACCTTAAAAATGTACACACAACGACAATAAATTGAACGATTATCAAGTTTACGGATAAAATTTCGTCGCGTCTACGTGTAGTCCGAACGTAAACGTCTTTTCCGAAAGATTTACTCGGCAATTCGAACCAATTGTAGCGCGTGTATCGGTACAGATCTAGTAATTCTTTCGTTGTCACTCACAAGTAACTTTTCCACAGAGACTGAATGATATATTACGTAATAGACATGTAAATCTGTGGAACGAAAAGTGTGGAACAAATATTTTTTTTAACGTCAAATCTTGACGAATCGACCGCACGCTGTTTCACGCTAAGTCGAATAAGAAAACACAAGTGTTATACTGAAATCCAAAGGCGTAGGGCTTAAACGTTGTATTTGAATGAAATATTGAAGTTATTTCTAGTGGAAAAAATATGTAAATCCTAACGTATTGTAAAAGGCAAACTCTATATATTTTTCTCTGTATATTTGCCCGCTAGTGCGTTTATAACTCGTGAATTACTGAACCCATTTATTTGAATCTTATTATTAGAATTAATAAAGTGAATGATTTGTGTATTAATTAGGCATACTCGTAGCGTTTTAACCACAATCACACCCGATGTTAAGCGACAATTTGGCATAAGGTAGTGAGCCCCCCCCACCCCCATGAGCACGCTATACATAGAGGGACTAGGTTTGCTAGGCATTGCGATGAGAAGTAGGATCTCTTTGCATTTTCTATAGAATTTACCATGGGGAGTGTTCCGAGAAATTGTTCTAATTAATACCGGCTGCTGGATTCCACCATCGTATAACGTGCCATAAACTTAAATTCCACCTTGACCATCTAGATGAATGTTGAATGAAGAGTGGTGTTGTGGGTGTCCATGGACGACGGTGATCACTTACTATCAGGTGCCCCGCATGCTCGTTTGTCCCCTATTCCATAAAAACAACTCTTAAGTGATGCTGCCAGTATTTACCTATATGTGTTTGGAACAGATTTTCAAAGTTGAGAGTGTAGCTAGCTATACTTTAGAAAATCTCTACTGGCATGAATTCATTCGGATGTTAACCATCGTAGATAGCTCAAACGAACTTACGAAAAATAAAATATTACACCTTACGTCCTTTGACATGGTACGTACTACTCGGACAATTTCCCTTCATACAGTATTTAAAATAAATAATACTGTGAAGAATAAAATGGATGTAAGCAGGTCCGAAACCGCGGCTAGTTACTTATTTAAGTTAAATGCTTCTGTGTATCACGTTAGAATCAATCACTATATGTACACAATTATCTAATGGTTTTCGAAGTAATTACATTAAGACTCTGCCGATAGATCGTCAAATGTCGACGGTGACCGTCCTTGTGTCTACAGTACTCTATTCATAATCATTATATAAAATGCATTAATTTTCTTCGAAGTTATATGTAGTAATGTCCCAGATGAGATACGAGGTAAAAGGTTAATACATATATTGGCTCTATTCAATTTAATGAATATCTTTTTGAATGAATGTTTCACATTGTTCAAATATTCTCATCTTTGATCAGTCAATAGTATTGAAACTTGAAAATTACTTCCAATGGAAATCGATTTTATAATTTGTTTTACTAATAGCGTGTACTTTAATTTTTACTGTCATCAGTGTTATAAAAAGGTCAGGTCAGATCACAGAACGCTTCAGGCGGCAGTCTAGATTAATATATATGTAACGAATTGATGTTCTGTAGTCATGTTCAACTTTGTAGGGAAGCTTATTTGGACGGAGAACTGTTTCTGGAGTTTCTATATAAAAGAACTTTACAAGTAGGTGTAACAAAAAAAAGAAACAATAAAATTTTGATATTCACTGAAAAACAAATGCCAGTAGGTTAACATGTAAACATTTCAAAGGGTAGCCCAATATTTTCCACACTTATAACGCGTAATTTGAATCCGCAATGATAAAAAAAAAACATCACAGAAAGATATCTCACAATAAAAAGGTGCGACTCTTTCTATATCGTTTATTTGAAGAAATCTGATATCGTTTACGAACGGAATCATTACGTGTTAAATATGTGATAATGAGAAACGACATTTCGGTGGTTTGAATCTTAGAATAAGCTTGATCGAGGTACCAAAGAAGAGCAACGTCGCAATTAAATTATAACATGCTTGTAGGATAATTGTTTATCTTTCTACCATTTAGTGGTGTACCTTGCCCTAGACGACAACATAAATGTCCACAAAATTCGGATTGTCGTGTATTTTGTTAAATTTTAATGGTGCAAATGGCAGTCGCTATATTGGCCATTCGGAAGACATCTTACGTTCGTTAAAGCCGATCCACAAGTATCAGTGAAGTTACAGTTCCTAACTACATTTTGTAAAACATTTTGAATTATGAGTTACATTTCACCCGAGTGAAACTGGGTCTTTATTATTGGTACCCACCCATCGATCTTCATCACTTGTGGTGGTTGCTATTTTGTTTTGCTTAAAAACAAGACCCCGCATTAATATGAAACGTTGATAATGAACTAACTTTACAACATTGGAATCGATGAGATGTTCGATGGAAACAATCGAAATCTTCGCTGATGTATATTGTTTTGTGTTTAAAATACCACTCACTAGCTTAGTCGCTCGTCGCGTTTTTTGTTTACATTTTTATATCGCGTCGCCAAAAGTATCTGCAAAACGTCACGTCTTGGAAACAATAAAATACCACTATTTTCACATCGTTTTTTAAATATTAAAGTGAAACTCTGGATTTTGATGTTGACTGATCGACCCGCATTGTTTATTTACTCACTGTCCATTCAAGCATATTTTATCCATCCTATTCCCTTAATTCGTTTAAAAAACGCCAAGAGCAGGCGCGGTAGGCCAAAATGGCAAGGGATGCGTGGTAGATGCGGTAACAAGAAAGACGTGCACTAACCTGTTCTTCAGTTGCAGCAAGCGCCTTTGACGTGTAGATCCGCTCGCAGCTGCTAAAAGCAGCCTCGAATAGCACACGAGGGCTTCCGTCACTTTTTTTTCTTCGAGGGGAATGCATTTACGTATATTCTAACCTCCCCGATGGGGTCGATGGAGGGGTGTGTGGGACTCGCCCGGCGCTGAAGGCGCCGGGAATACCCGCTAAACCCCCTGGGACCTTCCGCCACCTTGCCGGGGCAATACAGGATGGCAACGCATTCTACCGCGTTGCCCCGGTGGCATTTGAGGGAGGAGGGTCCTCCGCCCTCATCGTCCAATTAGTCCCTTATATACGGGCACCGCCGCAGTCTTCTGCACTGCCGGTGTTTTCTCTGCGGGTCTGCTGCAGGATCAGCCTCCCTGGCTCGCTCTGCGGCCTCCTTTTTCCACATAATCTCCTCAAAAAAGGATTCCGCTGCCGCCCAGGCTTCCTCACTCCTCAGCATCGACTCCATCACCTTGGGCAACGACAGGTCATGGCCCACAATCCCCATTAATACCCGGCGAGGTTCCGCAAATTCAGCACATTCCTCCAGCGCATGCTGCGCTGTATCCAACTCCGCCCCGCCCTCGTGGCACCTGAGCGATTTCTCCCTTTGCGCGATCTTCCAGAGGTACTTCCCAAAACACCCATGACCAGACAAAACTTGGGCCAGCCGGAAGGAAATGGAGCCCCACTTTCTCCTGCACCATCTCTTCAGGACTGGCCCAATTACCTCCGTAGTTCTCCGGCCATACCTCGCACCAACCAAGTCCTCCTTGCATCTCCTAGCAACAGTGCGCTTACAGCGCCGCCTGATCAGCGTCACCTCTCTCGGGCCAGAACCTCCCCCCGCAGTTTCCTCTCCGCCGCAAGGTGGTAAGTAGTAGAGAGCGCCTCAGCCTCATACTCCCACGGGGGGAGCTGACGAGGACGCAGGCAGCACCATGGGACACCGTGCGGTGATGGTTTCCGACACCTAACTCACTTCATCCAACACTAGACGACAACACAGTTATTAGCAATTTGTTTTATAAGCGGTTTAGCGACGATAAAAGGTCCGATATCTCATTTCGTCCTTTCTGCGATATCTCATATAATATGGGAATTAAGTATAAGCGGGTTGCGAATTTGTAAATAAGTTAATGATCTTGTAGCAGGGGGCTTCAAGAAGGGGTTGTAAACCTACCATTCTGTCCCGTAATTTAGTATAAGACCCAGCTGTTTTTTGCCCTAGGCCTAGGCCTGTATTGCGGAGTTGCAAAAATCAGTATGTACTAGCGCTGTGTGCATGGGCAGGGTTGACACCGAAGGAGTGCACTACGGGAAAAGGGATGGGGGTTTTAGGAAGCCACACTAGGTGGCGTTACCTAATGTACTTTATTTTGTTTAAACTTTATATATATGTAGGATATGTATAATAGTTTTCATATTTAAGCCACTAACTGTAATTAAAAAAAAACAGTATTTACAGTTTTTATGTTTTCTCGACAAAGTTACTTTACAACACATGAAGGCAAATCCAATAAAAACGGTGACCGTTGGTAACAGTTATAACCGTCTGACGTTGCTGGCATGCCGGCCGGACAGTGGTCTCTTCATACCTCTTTTGATTGGCACAATGTCACATGATAACGTCACAATGTCGATTCTTATTTAAGTTTAGTGTCGGCTATACTATAACTCAAAACTATGTAAAAATGTGATTAAACAGTAATTCGCCATAAAACTTGCTTAATATTATTACTTAAACTTTATTTTATTTATGTATGGGCAGGTTTTGAAAAGACAAAGTTTGAAGCACGCGTGCGTTTAAATAAGTTTAAATAATGCGTATAAATCTTCTGCTGAAAGCGCTGTTTAATCTCTCACTTTGCAAAATAAAAGCCCACACAGCGCTGTCTACTTTTCATTCCGCAGTAATTTGTACACTTCACACCAGCCGGGTCACTTCTCAACTTCGCTCAAGTTTTTTTGTATCTCTAAATTTGTTGTTTTATTTATCATTGTCCTGCTAGGATAGGTATATTTTGCGAATCTCTCTGAATTATCTGGTTTTTAAATAATTGTGTTAGGGCTAGGTTAAACCGAAGTTTCGTATCACATTTCTACATAAACCAACGCAAATGGGAATTCTGGAACCTGTTTTTTACGGGATGAAATAACAGCCGTTTTGGCGGTTGTTGGCGATTTTTCGACTATTTGACTTTCAGTTTAAAATTAAATAAATAAATGTTACCAACAATAAAAGAGTATTCTGGATTCGATGGAAATGACAATTTATAAATTATGAACACTTTATTAAAAACGTTTCTCTGTATATTTCATAATCTCTTTATTCTTTACGTAAACAAATTAAAAAAAAAAATATCTGAACTATCGTAAAAATGATTATAGTAAATAACCAAGTAAGCTTAACTTTGGTTATTCTCTGTTTAAACATTTCCCAGCAAAAGTCAAAACTTTACCATCAATACGAGTTCTTTCAGTCTATCATGTTTTTTTTTTCGATTAAACTCTTCGAACGAGGTTTTAAAGTCCAGTTTACTTAATAATATAAATTCTTTGAAGTTGTTCGCGTATGTTAAGTGAAAATAGTTTAAAATAGTACAATGCAAAGCTTTTTATGTGTATTATTTTAGCAAGTTTACGCTGGTCAGCTTATGAAATATTTTCTTTATAAGCGATATTAAAGAGTTTATTTTTAAAAGTCTCTAAGCTCAAGCTTTTATGAGCTTGACAGCGCTTAGTGTAAGGTCTAAGAAATATTCAGTGTAAGTCGCGATTTTTATTTTTTTGATTTTAAGTTGAATGACTAATTTCTTGGTTCTTTTTTGAATGTATGTTTTTTTTAATCAAATATTTTGTTCTTCTTAGAGCTTACAACTTTATTCCGTAAAATAAATTTATAAATACTAATTCATCCTTAAAATAAAGTAGTATATGGATTAGCCTAGAATCTTCATACGGTTTCGTTTTGATAACCTTGAATATTTCATAATAGCTAATCACGCGACTTTACTCGTCGAAATATACTTACCTACGACTTATTTTCATACAAAAACGCATATATATTTTTATATTTTTGAGTAAATCAAGTGGTCAAATAAGATATTTTTTTATCTTCAGAAGGATTGTGATTCCGTTAAGTCACAGACATCTTCGTCGCTCCCGATCCTGTGTTTGATTTTCAGAGACTTGGTCCGATCACCGTTTTATGCGTCTTCCTCTCGTCCGCTTTTCTTCAACCTTTCTAGTCAGCACTCCCTTTTCTAAATGATTTCAATTTACTCTTAGCCGAAAAATCGCAGTAATCAGTACAGTATAGTGTATGCTGGGGCCCGTTATTAATTTATATCATTTAGTCGGACGGCGAAACATAGCGCGTTGTAGAATCGTTCAAAGAAAATTATTTTTGCTGTCGTTAATATATAAAATTTAAGAGTCTGTTTTTTTACTATACATATATGAAGGTATATACGATACCTATAACAAAACTGCAATATTTAAAATTTTTATCTGTCTGTTTGTTTGTAACGGCTAATTACCGGAACGGCTGGACCGATTTGGACGGGATTTTTTTGTTAGATAGCTCCTCGTAACCTAAGCTACTTTCCTTTTTTCGAAAATGATTACGAGTCCCGCGTAAAAAAATTAAAACTCATGGAATTGTGAATATTTGTCAGGTACTTGAATTTGTGAGAAATATATTTGCTTAATGTTTGTACCAAGTAGCAAATTTTGGAAAATAATTAGAGTTCCGTATACAAATAATAAAATGCAGTGAAGTATACATGAATCGCGGGCGCAGCCGCGGGCACACAGCTAGTAAAGTAATAAAAGATGAAACTAGGAAATTTGTGAATTATGATTACGGCCGAATCTCGACCAACGGACTAACATAAGGGTCAGTACGTAGGTAATTATTTACTTCGATAAAGTAAGTTGCAAATCATAAATAAAATAATAACAAATGACTCAATATTTCTTCGAAGGGAAAAGGCGAATTGATTTATACACAAGAGATTTTAATAAAAACAAAGTAAGTAAGTAAGTACTGTGACACAGGAAAATACTAAAACACCTCCGCGGACTAATCCGTGGGAGTGGAATTAAGATGAACACGATCCACGGCTTGAGGAGACGTAAACTTTATAGGACGGAGGTACAGTAAATAAGGTAGAGGTTTCCCCTAAGATTAAATATCGTACAGACTTGATTATTAATTGCTTTATTGTTTACATGTTGTTTAAATATTATCCCGGTTTGTCTGTTTATTTCTGTGTTATATTTTAGATTAAAATCAATTTTTAATTATGTTTTATTTCCTTCTAAAATATTAATGTGTGTTTGTTACGTTTGAAATAAGTTACGGAGAGAAACGTTTTTTGCGCGCGTCACTAGTTAAATTTTCAAGTTCACCTAATGCGATGAGGTACACAATTTAAAATCAAGGAGAGAAATAGCCAAAAATAATAAACACTGTATATGTTGACCTTATGATTATTGCTTTATATCTGTGTTCTTTCTTGAGGACGATTGCTAATATTCGAGAATGGCCATATATATTGTTCACTCATCATGTATGCAGAAGTTTCTAACTATTATCAATATTGTACTGTAATTAATCACATGACAGTCAGTTATTATTGGTTGTATCCTACTTTTTAGTTATATTATCACTAGCTGCGTGCCCGTGGCTCCGCCTGCTTTTCATGTATTAAATATATAAATGTTTCTTTGGTAGCCACATACTGTCTGTCGCTGTCCTGGGAAGTAACTGTGCTGGATTCTATAATGGTAAGGTATATTTATAGGTGTTATATTTTTGTCCACACTGTTTTACTTGTCATATCTGTAAATGTGTTTTTAATCTCTGATTTCAAGGGATGCGTATAATGATAAAGTATTTACAGCAAACTACCTACTTTTACTTCACAGTGCCTGCCACACTTGCTTTTTAAATTTACATTCTGCGACCTAAATATTCTTTGATGTTCTCTCTTTCTAGTAGTTCTTTAGAGATACTGGTTGTTGAAACTCTGCTTCTTGTACACCATTCTTTTCATAGCAGCATAATTGAGAGATATAAGGCAATTAATTTGAATGTTGATTTTCTCTTTCTTTCTACTTCATTTGGTCAAAAGTAGCTTTTAAATTTATATTCTTGACAAGTATTGTGTTATTTTAATGAAGAACTAAAGTTTACCTAGGTCACCTAGGTTTTCGCGCAACATTCTAAGAGTATTGAAGTACATAATTTTCAGGTTCATAAAGAGAAATTAATATATTGCTGATCACCAACACCCAATATGCATTATATGCGTAAATAAAAGCATTTTTCAAACAGCACACGAAATTACAAAGCCTATTTCAAAATGTAAAAAAGGAAACAACTTTATTCCCGTATACATTTTCATTTAATTCGAGACCCAAAACATTTTTGTTTATTAGCGCTGTATTAATGCTAATTAGTGGACGTAACCATTCTTTTTTGTTTCGTATAATGGACGTCCCAGCGGTTCGCAGAATATAGCGATCATGGCTTCCGGCAATGCGTTTCAAACAGTAGGTTCGAATTAAAAATTGCCTACAAAATTATTTAACAGTTAAATTAAGATAGTGAATATATTTTGTTAAATTAATGAAAAATTTAATAATAGATTGGATATAATATCACGAAATTATAAAATTTTACTGTATTTTCGAATCGCCTACGCTCCTAAACTGATTGGCAAACGTGGCTCAATTGTTTCTCTTTGTTCCTAATAAAGTATCTAAGTTAATTTAATTAAGTAAATATTTGGGTCATCTTAATTTTATAGGAGTACATTTAATTATGACTAATTTATATTTTTACCTTATTATTATGATAAACTAAATTATTTGGCTGTTAATTTTGCTGTTTCTAGGTTAGTTCTAGCTAAAAATTAGCGTTTACTAGTTTCTTTTTATTAGTTACATGGTATGAAATCTATGTCATCGCTAGGCTTGTGATTATATTGCTATTTAGTAACAAAAAAAATGGACTAATGACCGTTTTCTGTATAGAATTTTAACTTTTAGATTGAGATTGAACTCGTAATAAATTAGTTTTTTACTTACTGATAATAACTAACGCTAATCTGACACAAGAGAAAAAAATTCGGATTTCAGTAAAAACAGATTGAGATGACACATATTGAATCTGGCCGTAAATCAACGTCTAGCTGAATTAGTATTAAGCAAAGTAATAAAAGAAATAGTTTTAGCAATTTCCTTTTCTACAATAGAATTACTGCAATTACATTTTTTAAATTTACATAGTTTTAAAGTTAAACTAAAAAACTAAACTTATTTACACTTGTTGATATTTTACTACAGTTACTAAATTAATTATCTAAATTAGTTAATTATGACATATTAGGACTGTTTGTTGTGATATACTCTTTGTTTAGGCTATTTCTGTAATTATACAGTTTTAAAAGTAAAATTATCACGAGGTTGAGCTATATGTAACCACGATTAGGGATGGTTCAGACATTTTCTATCTTGATAGATCTATGTAAAGTTCTGTTTAAATAATATTCGTTATTATTAAGAGTTCTCCTGAGAGTCTTGATTTATGGATTCTGTAAAAAATGTAATCTGCGCGCCGTCATAAACAACAATGCTGACGTTTAGAATAAATGCAATTAATTTCTACTTATGGTCTGAGTTGATATAATATATTATATGTACAATAGGAAACACATTCCATTGCACGAAACAAGACGTCTGCTGTTCTGACATTACCATGAATTTTCATAATACGGCATCGTTGCGGATGTCCGTGCATGAATGCATGCAATATTGTATTCGCGTTAACAACCGCCGCACTGGGATCAAAGCGACCTCATGAAATTTAGATGCATCGTTACTACAGCTAAAGTGTATATCATAGAGCTGCTAACTCAACTTGTTATCATTAGAGTGATTATATATTTTTAAAACAATTTACTCTATCGTTTTGCGTTTGGATAATGGTTTGACAACAACTTTAACTAATTTTGAGTTTTAAGTACTGGCTCTCCAATATTGCTTCTAGGATAATTTTTATGTAGATGTTTTGCCGACAAGATTATATCTCGAGGGTGGTTGTTAACCAGGTGAACTTTAGAAAATACCCTACCACTGCCATGCTCTCTATAAGAAAGAATGTGTTATGGATATAGCGTTAAATAATCGTCATTTCATCGATCGCTTTAAATTACAAGTTATTCAAAGGAAGTCAAAAGAATGTCCATATTTAAAAAAAAAAGCACAACTTTAAAAATGAAATTATTTAGAATGTAATCTTTTAAAACACTGTACAAAATAAGTACTATGAATATTCTATGGCGATGGAATGATCAGATATGTTGTGTGAATTATTATCGAGATCGCTTTAATTGTCTTTAATGAAATAAATAATTTTTGCCTAGGTAAATAACTATTTATGTGAAGTCTATGTCTGTAATCTGTATATCTGTAATCAGTCGTTCATTCTGCTTACCTCTCACTGCATTTATTTCAGTATTATTAATTTCATTAACATTAAGAGACAGGTGAGTTGTAAATAAACAGCTTGATCTCAGTACCAGCAAATATTTCCATAGAGAATTCGCATGAAACGATGAACTTGTAAACGATCAGCATAATTTTAATACAAGGTGTTGGAATATAGTCATAAACAACAACTACTGAAGTATATACTGAAGATAGATACATTTATTTATTAGCTGTTTTCATGTTTCTATACACGCGCGTCTCGCGGAGCTGTATGTAAAATCCTTTTATTGATGTCACTTATTAATTATAGTATATACATTCTTACAAACGACTTTTCCTTGTTTGATGAGAGTTTTATAAGGTTATAAGTGAGAAAATAGTAAAGTAAAGTAAAGAAAATAGTGTTAGGTTTTACAATAAAACAGTACAACATATTACCGATTTACCGAACAGCAATATCTAGCGCCATGTCAAGAAGGTTTTAATTTTTAGAGGTTGTTATAGGTTGGATCATTATGTAAACCATGGTGATGTCTGGAAGTGACAGCATTCTCTATGCATATACTAATAAACTTTGTTGCTGTTAGTTGTAAAGTTTCATAAAACATGCAGAAAAAAAAACCAGAACGAGTTTCTTGCTGGTTCTTCTCGATGACTGGATTGTTTTCAATTGATTGATTCATAAGCTCTTTATCAGGACCTAAATTGAATTTGAAACAATTTTTTTTCGACTACACTAATCACACTTTGGCTCGTTTATAAACATTTGACATCGAGCAATAAGCCGACGTCAGAATAAAATGTTAAATATGACTTTGTGTATATACTTCATCACTTTTAATTTTGTATTTTATGGAGATAAATATTTACTATTATTAAGTGCCTACTGATGTCCACTCTGAAACGCTTTGCGTAAATTAAATAGTCAACGAAACTTGGTAGAGCTATTTAGAGTTATCAAATCTATCCAACGTATATTTCCTTAACTGAATATATTAACTATGCCAAATTTCATGTAAGTCACTTAAATAATAAGCCAGGTGATCCTACGAATTTGAAGCGATGATGCCATAGTGGGTACTGCGGGCGGAATCGCGTCAATCGACGCGGGTTCGATCCCCACCTATCCGATTCTAAAATCGGCTTGAGCTTTCGGTGAAGGAAAATATCGTGAAGAAACTATAGCGTGTTTGGTAGGGCATTTTCTAATGATGCCCGTCTGGATAGCTGTCACCCTCAAGTTTGAAAACCTGTCGCCAAATACCAATAGGAGTATTCCGGCAGAATCACTTGAGAACTAGTACCTCTAGGCTTAGTGTGTTTACCATCTTGGCCCACATCGTCACTTAACATCAGGTGAGATTTTGGTCAAAGCACTGAGCATATTCAGTGCAAAAAAAAAGTCTATAAAAATCATCAAAACCGGTTTAGCCATTTAGAATGAGAACAATTACGAAACAGATATTATAAAGAAATCTGAAGACTGAAACATTGCGGTTTAAATAGACGTGGCGCTCTGTTTAAATAAATAAAAAGTTAGTACCAGAACCCTTGTCAAAGAATATAAAAGCAGTTGCAGTAATGACAGTGAGCTGAAACAATCGGAGTCTCCACACTCTTCCATAACACACTGTATGTATACGTAATATGTCATTTTTAAATGACAAAAGCCTCATTGTTAGGATTGAGGGCTTCAATACGATCCATTAGGCTTATTCCCGACGTCACCGGCAGTGTTAACTGATTAAACCGTGTAATCTTCCTGCGTAAAGCCGCCATTGCGGATGCTAAAACGTCCCATTTTGTTTTAACCCCCGGCTAAACAGGATTTGCCTTAATATAACACACGTACCCGTACATAATGTTATTATTTGAGGGACACGCTCACACGCAGTTATTTGATTTCGTATACACGTATGCTGGTGACTTCGGTCAAATTTTGGATTTTGTTTTACAAAGTTTTGTGGAAAAACTAGGGTTGGTTTAAAAACAATGTTTATTGAATAACTTATATTGTTATAAGTATTACATGGTTCCATAGAAATAGGTGTATTTCCACATGATTTATGATGGTTGTCCAATAAACGTCTTAACATAAGTTCCATATTTCAGACTTAGTAAAACTTATTAGAGTTTTCTAAGTCATAGTGTTAGATTTTACAATAAAGTCCCATAGCGTGTTACCGATTTGCTGGACAATAAGTTCAGATACAATGTTAGGCAAGTTTAATTTGCAAAGGTAGATCATTATGACAACGATGCTGATGTCTGGAAGTGATACCCTTCTCTGTGCATCTTGATAGACTTTATAACTATGAATTGGATAGTTCCACAAAAAAAACAGGTCAAGCTTAGTGCTGATACTTCTCGATTCTAGTAATTATTGATCCGAACCGGTTGTATTATTTGACGTTTATATGCGCATCATCAAGACCTAAATTGGATAAAGTATTTTTGAATTTATTCTGTGCCCAGATGGAAACCACTACAATTATGCTATGCGCATTATTATAATTTTCATTTTTTGAAATAGTCCTTTTTTGCCTTCAGATTTTTTTTTTTAATTAAAAAAAATTAAAGTACATTATCAGTCTGCCTGCAAAATACGATATGTTGAAACATCGTTTTTCAAAGAGCTATAATTTGTTTCTTAAATAGAAAAGATAAGAGATATTTTTACGCAACTACGATAATGTACAGTCATTAAAAAACCATACGAGCAGTTTAAAAGCCATAACGGTTAACAGATAACGCTGATAGACGACGTCGTAAAATATTGTATTGAATCTCCTTAAGAATATAAGTTTTATACATTTTTTTTTGTACTTTATTATGGCCTTGTATGTTTTAAACGTATTTTGTGACGTGTGAGATAATATTAAAAAATAAAACATTTATTTACAATTGGCAATGCTGGTTTAAACGGAACTAAATAAACAACATCCTTGATTTAAATCAGCATTATTATCAAATAAAATGGATTGAAATAAAACGTATCTATGTAATAAACAACCTCTCGCAAACAATAAAGTGTTGATATTTCCAAACGATCGTCCCTCCAACACAATGGTGATGAGTGGACGAATTCGACATAGTTTAAATGTATAACCGTGAAGCAAGTTTGTTGCGACGTGAACTGCGGACCAGCGATCGCGATGGTAGACTCGCCCGCTCATTTGTCATAATTTTATAGTAAAACATAAACAGATAATCCATTTGTGATTGAAAAAAAGAATCATAAATCAGATGACAGACAGACACAGAGACATTACCTTTCACAATATATAGAGATGACGATTTGATTATCAAATAATACATTTAATCAGTATACCATTTTTTTAATGTTTTTATTACGTTTTAAGTACTTTAATTATACTACTAAGATTTATCTGTACCAAACGAAACTACCTACAAAGGTTATACGATTTTAAAGTACACATGTAATGTTATGCGTTGTCGCATGCATGTTCTTTATACAGAATCCAATGCATAGAATGATTAATATTTGCAATTTATTCTATGCATAATGTATTAAGCGTGCGATATGAGATTCTCTATCATCATACTAGAAGACCCTTATACAATGTTCATAATCAATGGAAAAAATATGGCAGTAACACTATGATTTATTTATACTATGGCGTCATAAGTCTGATATGACAGATTTATATAGCAGGTATGAAGGTGATAAGGGTTGTAAGGGACCGGCTCTTTGATCTCGAGTTGTTGAGTCCATTCTCAATGGGTTTTTTTGCACGAAAATCTAGACCAAACATTGTATTTCTATTCACCTTCGCTGTCCTAATACGCAGTAGCGTATATAATTTATATTTACAACGAAAAAATTTCGAATGTTTTGTGTTTAAATTGATTGCGACTACCGTTTATACTGGGAAAAATATCTTATAGACCTCAACGTTTAATTAATTGTCAATATATAGTCAAAGTTTCTAATAATATAATTATAATTCGTTTATCCAATGACGAGATAAGTCTATTAAAGAGTGCTTTTCTTCATAAATGGTAATAGAATAGACCAGTTTATTTACGCAATTTGTTTTAACAAAATAATTGACCATTTATGTATAAATGAAATTAAATTTGAACAAAATGATAAGAGGTTAAGTGTTGCCGACTGTACACTAGTGTACAAATAAACTATATGAAAATCGTCAAAATGTTTTGAAAACCAGCGCATTGTGAATTTATTATTAATGAGTTTAGAATTCATGTCTTTATTCAGGATATGAATTAGGATTGAATAGTGGATATAACGTTTGAGAAAAAGTAGATTTTGTTATGTAATAGTTGAAAATACTTACAATGCCCAAAATTCAACAAACGTAACAATTAAACGACCCTTTATCTGTGATGGAACCCCATCTACCGGTATTCACAAATGTTCTTCAGAGAAATAACAGTTTATTTTTGAAGTTATACTTCTTTAGGCGCGTTATGAAAAAATGATGAGAGTGAAATGTTTAAGATGCGCGCGCATCTGTGACACAAAATTAACAGTATGAAGCTGTCTGCTTAACCGCTCATTAAGTCTCGAAAAAAAAGCTACCAACAAAATAGAAATTGAACCTCGATATTAGTCGCGCATGTTGGTACGCTCGTCACCTCTGATCACTGTTTTCATATTTATAATATTTATCAACATGTTTCTAGTTTATACATTCACAACACGTGTTTTAGTTTCATACAACTGCTACATTATATATGTGCTAATAAATTATATTCAGTAGTGATTAAAATTGAATATTTTCATTGATATCACTTACTATTTGTGAATATTAGTGAAAAAAATTGTGCTTATATACTTTTTCAAGTGCTCCAATATAATTGAGGTTAACTATCCGTATGTATTATTTATTGATATAAATTAAAATACTTTTATTTAATATAATTAACACTAAATATTATTAAATTATTAATGTTAAATACTTATTATTGGTTATTTAATATTTACAAAATAAAGAAATAAATTGAATAAATAATAAATATTTATAAAAATAACTAAATAAATTTAATGAAATTTATAAAAGAAAAAAAATGAAAAGTGAATATTAAATTAAGAAATCAATAAAAATATTTAAAAAATGTCCAACCTTAAATTCAATTTCTGTTCTATTATTACGTCAAAGAAATATAACTTCTTACGTGCGTACATAAGTACACACACACTTTTTTTGAACTGACTAACGCTGTTCATCTGTACATTAGCAGGTATCCTCAACTTTGAGGCGATCGCTTAGATCATTTACCTTTGTGATTGCACAATAAGTGCATGCGGTAATATTGTACAAGAAAATTCCCATTTGAGGTTCGGAGTACAACAAACTGTATGAATCCGTAGATTTTTTTAGGGCACAACGTAATGCTCATAGAAATGTGTGTTTATGAAGGAAAATAAATATAACACGAGTACCACTTTATCACAAACTCTCCTGGGAAGGAAAACACTCGAGGAAAATTTATTTAGACTGTATTAGATTATTTTTCTTCACTCAGGTAAGTATTGTAGAAGAGCAAATTGGTAAAAAAAATTAAACGGTTCCTTTATAAGTAGAAAGACATAAAAATACACCTGGTAGATTTATTACATGCGATTCGTAAATGAGACATTTCATTTCGACTCGATTGTTATCAAAAATACTTCGTACCAGAGAACTTAGATTTTTAGAGTGCACAAACTATGACTCAGTTTGCATGAGATTTTATTTCATAAATATACCTTTTTTTTTTTTTTTTGACGGGGGGAAATGCATTTACGCACTCACCTTACCTATTGCATTAGTGGGACCTGAGTCCCTCCAATACAATAGGTAAGGGGGCACGGAGTGACGAGTTCCGTGCCAGTGTGGGACTCAAACCCGGGCGAGAAGCGCCCGGGAATACCCACTAAAACCCCCCGGGGCCATCCGCCGCATTTGAGATAGGGGGCGATACGGGGTTGCAAGGCATGTCGCCGCGTCGCCCCCCTGCGGCAAACCCACCAGGCCCGTCTGTGCAATGGCCCAGCGGGGGTGGGGGAGAACTTCTCTACCCCACCTCTTCGCCCGCCTCTGAAAGAGGCATTAGCTTCCGGAGGGAAAAGGAGTGATCACTGCGACCGCAGTAATCACCTCTCTCCCCCCCCCCACCCCCCCAAAAAGTGGGCTTTCGCTCAGCCGCCTGGTCAGACTATTAGCCGGCAGTCAGAAGGACTGCCGTTGCCCAGGGTGCACCACGAGGAGGTTGTCTGACACCGCACCCCTTCATAAATATACCTGTATATCCACTGAGATACGGGACCGAGATGGGGATATGAACTACTCAAAATATGTAAGTAAAAGTCGAAATGTAACTTATTTGTTTATTTATTCAACATTGGGTGTCCAACTGGGTGAATCATTGTTACATTTGTTAAATGTGGTAATGACATTGTGGAGTGCGTATTATGTATTACGAGGGCAAGATGAAAGGAAACACATATATTTGTTTGACCGGTATAATGAACGACTATAAAGAAAGAATGACAAATGCGTAATGAATGTGTCGCAGCTACAAAGTTCTTATAATTATTAGCAATTAATAATATTTATAAATCATGGACGACCATCGATGCACCGGAGTTGACATATGATTGGTCGTCGCATGCAGCTATGTTAAAAGGGGCGTATCACAAGTTCTTTGTTCGTTAACGAGTCTTATCTTTCGAGGAGCGTTTAAGCTATCCTTGTTACTAAGGATAGTAGATCCACCAGTAACGCGACTTAGTGGATCCGCTACACCACTCCCCCGCCGCCGAGACCGTTACTACGGGCGAAATCTTACGCGACGGCCACTTCTCAGTGTCATTTCACTTGGGTGATCTTGGATCATCTTGGTTTGCTGGACATTCTCAGAAACGTCTCGGGAAACAAAGGCTGGTTTCAGGCGATCGATCGAAATACGCTGTTGTTTTCCCTGAATGTCTATGTCGAAGGTCTTCTGGTCACGATGTAACACCTTGTAAGGACCCAAGTATGGTGCTTGCAATGATCTTCGTTCAGGACCTTGGCGAACAAAAACATGGGTGGTAGTAGCAAGGTCTTTCGGTATGTAGAATGTCCTACTTGAATTACCGTGCCAAGATGTTGGTTGCGGTGTCAGCTTGCTAATGTGTGTACGCAGTCGGCTCATGATGTCGGTTAAGTCAACCGGTGCTTTCGTGCTCGGAGTGATGAACTGTCCAGGCAAACGGAGTGGCTCACCGTAGACAAGTTCAGCGGTGGATGCGTCAAGATCTTCCTTCCACGCGCTGCGGATTCCGAGGAGAACCCAAGGTAGGATCTCGACCCAATTGGATGACGCGTGACAGGTGATTGCAGACTTTAGCTGGCGATGTAATCTCTCGACAAGACCGTTTGCTGCGGGATGGTATGCTGTGGTTGTATGGTGAGTTGCACCAACCAGTGTAGCCAGATCTTTGAAAGTGCATGACACAAATTGACGGCCGCGGTCAGTGGTAATGTGCTCTGGACAACCGAAGCGTGCGATCCATCCGGAAACTAAGGCAGTGGTGCAACTTTCGGCTGTTATGTCCTGGAGTGGGTATACCTCAGGCCAACGTGTAAAGCGGTCGACGATCGTGAGGCAGTACTTATATCCAGAACAAAGAGGCCCAATCAAGTCGATGTGGATATGACGAAAGCGAGCAGATGGTGGCTCGAAAACTGTCAACGGTGCTGAGGTGTGTCTAGTTATCTTACAACGTTGACATTGCTGACACTCTTTGACCCACTGTCCACAATCTTTCCGGATACCTGGCCAAACGTATCTCTGGGTGATCAATTTGACAGTTGCTTTTCCTCCAGGATGACTTAAGTTGTGGAGTGTATCGAACAACTGTTTGCGGAATGACGGAGTGATGTATGGACGTGGACTGTTGGTGGATACGTCACAGTAAACCGGCACTCCTGACTCTGCTGCACTCACTTTCTCCAGCTTTAAGGCAGAACCGTTCTCTAGCAAGTCATGGAGTTCCTCATCTGTATCTTGCGCTTTTGCTAGTTCGTGGTATTCGAACGGTGCAGCGAGAGAATTGATGCGCGACAGGGTGTCTGCGACGATGTTGTCTTTCCCTGCTATGTACCTTATGTCAGTGGTAAACTGACTAATGAAGTCGAGGTACCGAAACTGGCGAGGGGAACAATTCTCTCGGCGTGAAGCGAAAGCGAATGTTAGTGTTAGTGGCTTGTGGTCCGTTATGATCGTGAAAGGTCGTGCTTCCACCATGTATCTGAAGTGTCGAATAGATTCATATATGGCCAACAATTCACGATCATAGGGGCTGTATTTTTGCTGTGATGGACTCAGCTTCCTTGAGAAGAACGCCAAAGGCTGCCACTCGTTTTCCTTGCGTTGTTGCAACACAGCTCCTATCGCCGAGTCGGAGGCATCCGTTTGAATCGACAATTCTGCTTGCGAGTCTGGATGCATTAAAAGTGTGGCATCAGACAAACTTCGCTTACATGCTTCGAAAGCCTCCAAAAGTTCTGGTGTCATCTGGACTGGTTGAGAACCTTTGGTTTTTGGTCCGGCAAGGAGTTCGTTCAAAGGAGCTTGTAAGGCAGCTGCATTGGGGATAAAGCGACGATAAAAAATTTATCATTCCCAAGAATCGTCTGAGCTCCTTAATGGTCTTCGGTACTGGGAAGTCGCTAATGGCTTGCACCTTAGTGTGAAGCGGCTGAATTCCTTTAGCTGATACGGTGTAACCCAAAAAGTCTACCTCAGACTGACCAAAGGTACACTTGCTGGTGTTTATGAGGACACCGTATTGTGCGAGTCTCTCAAACAACTGCTTGAGGTGCTGCTGATGCTGACTGCTGTCAAGGCTGGACACCAGGATATCGTCCAAATAATTGTAGCAGAAGTCCATACCCCGGAGAACCTCATCCATGAAACGCTGGAAGGTTTGAGCGGCGTTGCGAAGTCCAAACGTCATGAATGGGAATTCAAACAAGCCAAACGGTGTTGTGATCGCGGTCTTGGGTATGTCTTCTGCAAAGATCGGTATTTGGTTATAGGCCTTGACTAAATCCACGGTGGAGTAGATGGTGGTACCTGACAGTTGGTGAGCAATGTCTTGGATGTGCTTGACAGGGTACCTATCCGGGACTGTGAGTGCGTTCAAGGATCTATAATCCCCACAGGGACGCCAACCGTCGTTCTTCTTACGCACCAGATGCAGCGGTGAAGACCATGCGCTTTCAGAGCTGCGTGCTGTGCCACTCAGCAGCATCTCCTCAAACTCTTGCTTCGCTATTTTGAGGCGCTCTGGGTCTAAACGACGAGGTCGGCTGGATACCGGTGGACCTGGTGTGGTGCGGATGTGATGTACTGTGTTATGTTTGGCTGTACTTGTTGTACCAGCAGGGCGAGTGACATCAGGGTACTCTCGCAGAAGACGGTGGTAAATTGTGTCATCCATAGCGGTGCGTACCGATGAAATAGCATCTGCCGAATCGTGAGATGGTGCAGAAACGGTCATTGCGGTGACTCCATCTATCAGACGTTGATTGCGGCAGTCGACAGCTAAGTTGTAGTAACTTAAGAAGTCGACTCCGATAATGGGCTTTGAGACGTCGGCGATGATGAAACGCCAAGTAAATGCTCGTCGCAGTCCAAGGTCCAGTGATAGTGGAAGGTAGCCATACGTCGAGATGATAGTACCATTTGCAGCGAACAACTCGTACTTCGTCTTGGTTCTGGGCTCCCGAACAGCGGATCGCGGAAAGACGCACAGGTCTGAACCCGTATCTACAAGATATTGCACCTTCGTTTTGCGGTCCGTGATGAACAGGCGGCTAGAAATTGCTAGGCAGTCGTTTACCGCCACTAGTGGCTGCCCTGACAGTTTAACGACGGCTTGTTGTAGCTGCAGGGTTTGGTGCATTTCTTCGCCTGCTCCCCAAATCGGTAATGGTACCAGCAGTAAGGATGATCTCTAGGCCTGGAACGCGAACGGGATCGATGCCTGGGTGACTGTCTTTCTGATCTTCCGGAGTATGAATATGAACGTCGATGAAGTTCCATACTCATAGCTTCCAGCTTCTGGGTAAGATCTGAAACCTTCTGTGTCAGCACATCAATCGCAGTACTAGTTGGTCCAGTAGTAGTAGCTAAAGATGTACTAGCTACTTGCCCATGCACTGGCACTGTTACTTGCATCGTTACTGGCACTAAATCGTGGATGCGATCTGCAAGTTCGGCTAAATCTTCAAGACTCATCTTGTTCTGCGAAGCCACAATCGTCTGAAGATTAGCTGGTAATCTACTCGACCATATTGTGCGGATGAAATCAGTCGGTATATTCGCTCCAGCAAGGTGTTGTAGATGGCGAAGAAACTGTGAAGGTTTCCTATCACCTATCTCTTCGTGCATCACCAGTTGCTGAATCTTCCTCTCTTGGGATGCTGAGAGCCGTCTAATCAACTCGGTTTTTATTTTATCGTACTTTCCGAGGGTAGGTGGAGAAATAATAATATCTCTTACCTCGGCTGTTATATGTGGTTCCAGCTGCTGAAGCACATAGTAGAACTTGGTGCTGTCCGCTGTTATGTTAGACAACACAAACTGACCTTCGATTTGGGCAAACCACAGTTCTGGATCGTCAGCGTTGAATGACGGTGCCTTCACACCAACACGGCAGGCTTCCTGAGATGTTGCGGTATTTCCTTCCATCCTTCTCGAACGTCGGTGGTCACCAGTGTGGAGTGCGTATTATGTATTACGAGGGCAAGATGAAAGGAAACACATATATTTGTTTGACCGGTATAATGAACGACTATAAAGAAAGAATGACAAATGCGTAATGAATGTGTCGCAGCTACAAAGTTCTTATAATTATTAGCAATTAATAATATTTATAAATCATGGACGACCATCGATGCACCGGAGTTGACATATGATTGGTCGTCGCATGCAGCTATGTTAAAAGGGGCGTATCACAAGTTCTTTGTTCGTTAACGAGTCTTATCTTTCGAGGAGCGTTTAAGCTATCCTTGTTACTAAGGATAGTAGATCCACCAGTAACGCGACTTAGTGGATCCGCTACAACATATATTGCATCCAGGGTGAGCACATAGAATGCAAATCGTCTGAAGCCAAGCGGGTGAAGCCGCGGGCTCAGCTAGTCATAAAATAAAACTCATATTACACTACCGGTCTTAGTGTCTACCAAGGTAAAACAAGTTTGTTCTCGGCACCCTTTGGTCGACGCTTTAATGCCATCAAATGTATTTCATATGATGTTAAATAAAAAATAATTGGTATTTTTTTATTTAAAGTTCTATTTCAAAAGTTAATATTTATTTATTTTTTAGGATTTGGTTAAAAAATTACTAAAATTAATGGATGAGCCATAGTTACTAAAAAAAAGCAGTTAAACAGTTAAACAGATAAACAGTTAGTCTAAGTTGTCTTGAATTGTTTTGTATTGCCCTATTTATGTGTAGATATAAATAATTATTAACTATTATCCGTGTATGTCGTAAATAAAAGTCGATGCAAATTGGTGTAGCTACTTAAAGTTATAAAACATATATTTTATTCCCTTGACAATTAAATCAACACGATCGTTTTACGGTTCCTAAGGAACAAACAAGTATATAGTTTATTTTTGTAATTGAGAGAGAATCAATTCATCCTCAAACATTTTTTTCCACGGTATTTCCAATCGATGTACGTTTTCATTTGGTTTGAACCTCTCAATTCTAGACGATTTCTTTATTTAGTAGCTGGAGATTACACTTACCTTTAATGTTGAGGCAAGTATTTTGTTCATATTAGTGTTTTAAATATTTAGACATTTTTCCAAAGGTAGCCCTTTACTGTTACTCATCATTATACAAAATATTAAGCTGAAACAATGATGTTAATGTAGAACATGCTAGATTAGACGCTCGGAACAATTATTTTTTTCAATAAACGTGTGGTTTTGAAGCCACATCTAAGAGTATTAATTTTAAATGAAACTGGTGAAATAATTCTAAAGAGTTGAATTTATATTGCAATATTTTTACACTCGATTATTTTTATATTGATTTGAGGCTAAAGTTAGAGATTTTAATGGGTATTTGAGATATTTCACATAAGAATATCAATAGTAAAATTAAAGAAATGATACGACCGTACTATTGACCTATAAAGCTACCGTGCTATTGTTACCGGATGCCATTTTGAATAAATTTATTAAAATCAAAATCAAATCATAATCAAAAACATCTTTATTTAATTTAGGTCTTAAGAAGGCGCTTATGAACGTCTAAAACACTACCATCGGTTCGGAAAACAACACAGTCAAAAAGAGCCGGCAAGAAAGTCGATCTGGTTGTTTTTTTTTAATAAATATAATACGTATCATTTTTTTTTTATAAAAAGAGAGAGAGAATCTTTTTTAAAAGAGAAATAATCGTAATATTATACGAAATTACTTCTTTTTTTGGATATTTACAGACTTCATAAGGAAAAATATGTTCCAATTGATAGTTATTTTTTATTGATAATAAAAATGTAAAAAAAACATTAGCGTAACGGAAAACCTCTTATTTTTTAAATAAATAAAATAATGCCACCTATATCATTTTCTCACATGAGTCTGAAAGAGACTATTCGATCTACAATTTCTTAATGACGTGAGGATTCCCTTGCGATTTAACTATTCCAGTCCTTAAATTTATTTCGTTGTCGTCAACCTTTTAAGAGCAATAATGGACGCCAGGAGCGTTTTATGAAATTTATTCTTTCCACTTTATTATTATCTTTGTTTCGAGATAAACCGAGCGAAGTTTTTCACTGTAATCCCAGGGAGGGCAGGTACTTTTCGAGCGTTCCTTAATAAACGGCGATCTACATTGACCGATGGTATGAGTTACGAGAGTTATACATCAATTTATTTTCACCGATGGATTTGTTAACTTTATTTATGTAGAATTTATTACATTTCTAATAATTGAAAGGTAGAGAGAGACACGAGAAGTATGGCATTAATATTTGCATTTGCTAACTGTTGTTTTCCTTTATTATTTGTCGTCACAGAAACGTCGGCACTGTCAGTGAACAATCATTTAATCAATAATGACAGTTTTTTTAACTATACTGCTCGACGCTTGGCCTCAATCGTATCCAATGGTAACTGAGAATGAGGCCGACGATGGTACGCGATCGCTCAGTGAAAACTGATTCTTTTGATGACCCCTATTTTGCGCGAATTTGGAAATAAACGCAAGTAGCCATTGATTGATTCGTGATTCTCATTTGGAACGAAGAGGCAAAACGCTTTGTGCGAACAAATGAAATTTCCATTTTTATCCATGACCTCATTTGAGCGTCAAAAGTTGAAGTCAGCATTAATGTTATATAATTCTTTTCTTCCTCTACTACCCACTATTAGTAGATAAATCAAGTTGCAAAATCCGCTTTCCATTGTAAGCAACAAGCTCCAGTAATGTTGATTGTTCAAAGATAAAAATATTTGAACAATGTAAGATATTCATTTATACATGTAAAAATGAATTTCAATAAAGCTAATACACGAAGCTTTCTGAGCATGAGCTTTCGGTGAAGGAAAATATCATGGGGAAACTATAGCATGGTGGTAGGGCATTTTATAATAATGCCCGCTTGAGTAGTTACCATTCTCAAGTTTGAAAGTCCAAGTTTAAAGCACTGATCCTATAACGTGTAAAAAACACTAAAAACACTTAAAAAAAATAAGTCAAAACCAGGATTAAAAACTGTTCAGTGTTTTTTTTTCGAATGCATAAATAAATCAGAATCCTTAAGTGCCAGTACACATTCAAAATAGGTGACAGGTGATTCGCTGTCACGCTTATTTTGTACCATACGTCAAAACTTTTCGTTCGTTTAAACACTGTAACGGAAAATTTGGCTTATAGCTCATCCTCGCTTAATCGAGCTACATATATCCGGCTGCGGCCATATTGGATCCGCTTCGATGTATTAAAGGTTTTTAACCTTTAAATTTTTTCACGAATACACAGTATATGATTATGAATGAATGGTGAACGAAAGAACGAAATAAATGAAATAGATTGATGAATGAGAAGTTTTAATTAATACGCAGATGGGACACGATCGAATCGTTTTGTTTGTTCGAGACCTTTATAAATTTAGACCCAGGGGACAACAAACATAATTAGTGATATGAGTTAAATTTGATGTTGGTAGAGTTTTAATTTAAATATACAAAAGTGAGTATAAATGCGGAAGATAATTAAGGTAAGGACTGTACACAAGTAAATTGGGAAATAATTATAAAAGGTTGTTTAGAAATTATTAATTTAGAACAACTAATCAAAAGCAAAATCAAAATCAAAATTTATTTATTCAATTTAGGCCCTAAGAAGGCGCTTATGAACGTCTAAAACACTACCACCGGTTCGGAAAACAACCCAGTCGAGAAGAGCTGGCAAGAAACTCGATCTGGTTCTTTTTTTTTTTTTTTTTCATAAATATAATATATATAATTTTTTTATGTCATAAAAAACTATACAAATCGTAGTTTTTAGTGGAAGCACAGAGATGTGGGTTATTTCCAGACATCACCATCGTTCACGTAATGATCCACCCTGTAATAACCTTTTGCGATTAAAACTTGCTTGACATAATACTTGAACTTATTGTCAGGTAAATCGGTAATGTTACTTGGGATCTTATTGTAAAACCGAATACTATTACCTATAAAGCTTTTATTACACTTACTTAACCCAAAGCGTGGGACGGCCAACTTGTCTTTACTTCTAGTATTAAAATTATGACGATCATTCACTAGATCTAGCTTGTCTAAATTTTTACGAATATGCATTAAGTTATCGAAGATGTATTTAATATATTAGTAATAGTAATTTGAATGAATACTAATGAAACAAAAACGCTCGATTTTTAAAGTAAACATAGCAGAGCAGAGCAGAGCAAAACAAAAACAAAATAAAATAAAATGAAAATTAAAAAAAAAATATATACTGGAAATCATCTATACTAATAGTTAAAATTGAAGTGGCTATTTGTAATGTAAAAATGATTTTTTTTTACTAAATATATATGCATGTGTAGATGACACCTATAACAAAAATACAATTTTTCAAATTTTTGTCTGTGTGTCTGTTTGTTCCGGCTAATCTCCAAAACGGCTGGACGGATTTTGACCGGTATTTTTTCGTAGATAGCTGAAGTTACGGCGGGTAACTTAGGGTACTTTAAACGTTCGAAACTAATTAGCGTTCCGCGTAAAAAATTTAAAACGCATTAAAAATAAATAAAATCCGATTCAATGCACAGTTTTACGGACAAGTGCTCGAATTTATGACAAATATTTTTAATTTATCTTATTACAACCAAAAAAAAATTAGGGTTCCGTATAAACAAAATTAAAACGCAGTGAAGAATATATGAAAACAGGGCGCAGCCGCGGGAACACATCTAGTTAAAAATAAACGAAGTAATAACTTGTCTCGTTGCAAGAAAATATGTCTTGTTAAGAAAAAACACAGCACTTTTTGAAGTCCAATAGGTTAGAAGTCTATCTCTATTCAGTTCTGTGGTAAATTCTTCGAGATATAAATAGTTAGTTAATAAAGTCATACAAAATGAAAAAAAAATACTATATTACACGTGATACTATGACATTTCTTAAATCAATTTATAATTTTCCTTTATTGTAAACCAAATACATATTGAATAATAATAATTAAAAATATATTAATAAACATTACAATTTAAGTTATTTGTTGATATCTGTTATTACCTAGAAACTATCGACCATTTGCAAAAATATAACGGTCTAGGTCACTGCCCTTTTTTACTATGTAGTTAAATCAAAACAAAAATATTAAATTTAAATGTGTGGCTGCAGTTTTCAAAAAAGTATGAATGCAGGATAATATTAGTAAATAAAGGTCTAATTATATGCAAAGTTTCATTTCGATCGATACAGCGGATCCATTATATATATAATCCATACGTATACGTAGCATATACTGAGTTTAAGAGGTATATGAGTTTAAGAGGTGTATTTTAAATACACTTTTATAAAGGCAACATTCATTGAAACTTAATAAATGGTGATAAATAATTATCATCGGCTGCAACACCAGGGATATTACTGTTGCGTTGAAACACTTAAAGAGAGTTTTCCGGTTCCTTTTTGAAGTGACCTAGGTGATAGCTATCAGCGACAACAGTACTAACACCCATTCCACAATACAATTGTGTGAGACAAAAAGTTCCAAAACTTCCTTAGTGTGGTTGTATTTCGACTAGGTTTAAGAGTATGGAAATGACCAGCTAGCTAATAGCAGAATATACGGCTTATTCACCGTTCTTCGTTCCTTCATGTCTTTCAGTTATGATTATAAAAAATTCTAGACTTTTTTGTAGATCCATTCATAAATATATTCGTTTCAACTATTAAAATCGTATCCTAGAATTATAATATAAGACGAGTCTCTGAAAATGCGTCTTTATAATAAATCATATTATGTAAAGTCGTCTACCGACTACATCGAAGCAGTTGACGGTGCGTGACCTGTGAGAAAAGTTGCTGCTAATAATAGTTACATCTCTTTTACTCTTATGTATTCTATTGTATCAACTCATATTACACATCTTTGCTCACGTCTCGTATAAATGGAAGAATTACTTGAACGCAGCCGATCGCAGTAAAATGTCTGCGGTGGACGAACCGTGTCCGAAATTGTAACTTTAGTCATCTACTTAGATTCAAGGATATATTTTAACTATTAATATAAACTACTAATACATTCGTATTGAATGTTATGAGAAAAATATATATATATTCTTGATATAAATTTCTCTTTTTTATTTTCATGTTTTGAGTAAGTATGTAATTTCATTCATGAGTAAGTAGTGGGGGACGGTTAGGCCTCTGCTCAGATATTTGGCCTTATGCCAAAGGCGTGTAACTCGTTGCTAGTATTAATAAAATTTTAATTTCATGACGATTTTATGAAAAATAATTTTATATAGAAGAACATGAAAAAGAGAGATATAAAGACAACCAGATGAAATAAAATGTAATTAATTCTAGATAGTCTCGGTAATTACATTTTACGATTTTAAATCTTACTGCTATCGTTTGTTAAAAGTTGTTCTGATATGTACCATAAATCATTCTTCGGTTTAGACATATACTAATTTAAACAGCTTTGAATAATCGGTTAAGTAATTTAATCGACTTAATTTTATCAATTTAAAAACAGAAAGTTTGTCAATTTGATCGAATTTAATTCACTCTTTTATTCCATCCATTCCACCGAAAGACGTCCACTACTGGACATAGGTCTTCTCCAAAGATCTTCACAACGACCGCTCTTGCGCCACCCGCATCCAGCGGATTCCCGCAACCATCACCAGGTCGTCGGGCGATCTTGTGGGGGGCCTACCTACGCTACGTCTTCCGGTGCGTGGTAGGTTCTGCGAGCAATGTGCCCAGCCCATTGCCATTTAAGCTTAGCAATTATTCGAGCAATGTCAGTTACTTTGGTTCTTCTTTGGATCTTCTCATTCCTGATTCAATCACACAGTGAAACTCGAAGCATAGCCCTTTCCATTGCCCTTTGAACAACTTTGAGCTTCCTTATTAGGCCCATTGTAAGCGACCACGTCTCAGTGCCATATATCATCATTGGCAACACACACTGGTCGAAGAATTTCGTCTTGAGACACTACGGTATTTTGGACGAGAAGATTTTGCGTAGCTTCCCAAACGCGGCCCAACTGAGTTGGATTCGACGATTAACCCCTTTCTCGAAGTTGGATCTACCTAACTAGACGGTTTGTCCCAGGTATACATAAATTTCAACAACTTCGAGCGTAGAGTCACCGATTTTTATAGGAGTTGGCACAACATGGACATTGTCCATGTTCATTTTAAGGCTAACTCCTTCGGAGGCTCTTCTAAGGCCATCGAACATCGTACTTAGGTCTTCTGCGGTATTATGATTATTATTTTGTCTAAATATTACGTAGTGTCACAAAGTACATACCAAAAACTAATCAGTCATCAACACTTCTATGGTTTTGAAAAGAATCATTTTATCGGTTTAGTAGTTTGGACCCAACTTAAAGAAGCATAGAAGATTGTATAATATGTAGATCCAGATCTACCTAAATAAAACTAAATCTTCTTCCTTTCCTATCTCGTGGGGTGTCGTAAGAAGCAACAGAAAGGAAAACATGAGCATAGATCTACGCTCGGTTCCTAGGTGGCGGTTTAACCAACAAAAATAGCATCCTCAAGGAAGATTGACGTCAGACCGTCAGGGGGCCGGTTGTAAAATAAATAATCGAAACTTAAAAGCAATATGGATTAGAAGACAAAGACGTATTGCACCGGCCCCAATAAAAATGGGTTAAGGGCAGGGAGTTGATGATCCAGATCTATCTACATACTATAGCAATGGTTGTCATCGTTTTTAGATTGTACTTCCATTTTGCAGAGCTCGAATAAAAAAATGCACGTATGTGGATTACAAAATGTTGTTATTTTACTTATGAAGCGATGATAGTGTTTAGATTCCGCGTTAATGGACTTAGATTCGAACTCACCTGTACGACTTTATAATAAGTGCAAAGGAGAGCTTCGTGAGATAATCACAGGACATTTTCTAATAACACCCGTCTGGGTAGCTATTGACAGGCACTAATATGTGCGTTTCTGCAGCATCACTTGATCCTAGACCACATCACCATTTTGTGATCAACTGGCTGGCGTGGTGCGTGCGGCGTGCCCGGCGCGAGCGACATGCTCGGTGCAAGCGGTTCGTCTACAAACACGTTCTGCCCGCGTACCTGTTGGCGTTACGGCCAGCAACATCGCGCTCATTTGTGTCGTTTTAAAAATTATTCGTGTGATGCGTGTGGTATTAAAGATCATTTAAAAATAATGTGTGAAACATCTTCCAATATGACCATGCATTCGACGCAACGGCGTGAAAATAATGACAAACTTAACAGTGATGAGGAGTCCGAGAATGGTTTTTATAATATTAATGTGAGTGGTATTCATGATAAGCCATATCATGTAGCGGCCAAGGTAAACGGCCATGATTTTATTTTTGAACTGGATACTGGAAGTAAGTTATCTGTAATTAATGTAGATTTTTATAAGACAAATTTTCATGATGTCCCTCTAATTCATAATAATATTTTATTGTATTCGTACACCGGCACCGAAATCGAATCTGTGGGTTTCATGTTTGTTGATGTTACGATTGGAGATTATTGGGCACCAAATATTAAATTATTTGTTATTAAAAATGGTGGACCACCGTTATTGGGTAGATCATGGTTGAAAACATTAAATATTAGTAATCATCATTATCATCTCCCTACCCTTTTCCCATTTTTATTTTGCGGTCGGCGCAACATGTCTTCCTCTTCCATTCCTCTCTATTTGTTGTCATCTCCGCATTCACTCCTTTCCTAAGCATATCATCTTTCACACAGTCCATCCATCTTTTCTTTGGTCTTCCCCTTCCCATGTAACCGTCCACATTCTTAGTAATTCACACAAATAACATGATTTTACAGATACAACTCATTTGACATCAAGTGAGATTGTCATCCAAACGCTGTGGATTTCCTTAAAACACTTTAGGTCTATTCACAATTTATGTTTTCAAAATAAACGTGATAAAAAATGATTCAAATGAGAAGAGAAGTCCCCAAGCACCACGGTGCTTTAACAAATGTTAATCGTTGAAAGTTTTGAATTGTTTAGAATCTACGGATTTAATAACAAGGAGACGTGATCGAGCATCGTCGTCGATTCGAAATTTCATAAACCGCATAACTAAATTTAGATACAGACGCGAACAATCGAAACGGTAACTTTCGAATTGAAGATAACTCCCGAGCTGCTTGTAGGTGATACGTATTGTTTTATCACAATTAATAGAGATCAGCTTGTTCACAGAATGTCTAATAGTTTTGTACACGGTCTAGGATGGTAAGTAAACACACTAAACCTAGGTACTGGTTCTCTAGTGATGGTGCTTGAATACACCTATTGGTATTTGGCGACAGATTATCTTACTTAATGTTGATAGCTACCTGGGTGGGCATTATTTTAAATGCCTTACTACCAAGCTATAGGTTTCTCACGATGTTTCCTTCACCGAAAGCTCAGGCTGATTTTAGAGTTGGATACTATACTTTATTTATTTTTGCATACTCAACGGTAATATTGATTGTTCGGAGATACTGAGCAAAGTTAACTTAAGTGTACCGGCAGTGCAGTGTAGGAAATGTAATATGTTTTACAATTCATTAGTTACAGCTACATACAGGCAGAACTCATATTTCACTAGAGTGACCGATAGCACAAATAAAGTGCTCAAAAATATTTTAAGTTTCTCTTTCTTTACTTAAACCCTTTGTGCTGTTTGTTTCTTTCTATTTTTCTGTTATATATTTGTGGAAACTTGTAAATGGCCTTCTGTTTTTATTGTGCACAATTTTATGCTTTATATTAACTGTAAGTTTTCTTAAAAGTTTAAAATAAAATAGGTGGGTTTGAACCCGCGGCCATTGACGCGAAATCTGACCGCACTACCAACTAAGCCATCATGCCTTCACAACAGTCAATGGTATTGATTTATGGTAATACAATTCGTAAAGATTGGCAATCAATAAAAGAAGAACCTATCGGCTCTGACGATACCAAATACGAAATATACTAAACAGTAAAGTCATTTCTGAATTCAGTTACGATAAATTTAAATATAATTTTGAGAAATAAATTAATAGAATGATCGTACGAAGTGTACGAGCTGTACTGTATTTTTTTTGCTGTGACGTATACAAAACAGTTTCAAAGCCGTGAGAATTTAAACACACGATCGTAGTATATTATTATTATTATGAATATTTAATTGTGTAAATTTTCTATGTGATGACTTCGTCTTTCAAGTATTTCGGGTTTGTAATTTTCATTTCTATTCAATAATTATAGAATGTTTTTAAAGTGTTATTATGCCGATTGGTATTTGTCAAATTGATTTAAAAAAAAGGGTACATGTAAATAATATAATATACCTATGTGTGGCAAACGACCATAGATATTTTCCTACAAATTGCAGTTATGGTTTATACAAAAATGTATTCTTATTGAATTATAATAAAGCCACGAACAGAAACTATACAATAATATTTCTTATCTAAATAAAGATATCATCAACAAAATAGACGAGCGTTTATACATAAATCATTAGACTCATCAAATCCAAATCGATGGAGAATGATAACTCGGTCGGTCGTACCTCATAAACGTTTACGGTGTCATTCGTTCACGCTCATTCGTCCGTTCATTCGTCAGGCTTCCTCCTTCATTATTTTCCAATTTGAAACGTCGTAAAACAATCGTCGCAATCATCGAGAACTGTTAGGTATCGTAAACGGCAGCTCCCGATCGGTTTCAGTTCATTTCATTCATTCCCGGTCATGAAATCCTCCATCTTGATTAGGACTCTTGAATTGTACTTTTATAGTCTGTGTGTATATTCAAACTCGGGTACTTATTTATGTTACTCAAAAATGATCATTATATGATGATATGACTTAGATATGGACGAATAAAAACAATCTAGATTTTTTTATATTTGTATTATTTTTTGTCAGTTATACTGGATTTTTTTTTTATACTAAATGATTTTTGACACCCATCTAACCTGATGAAGACGATGTCTTCCATGAGGTATACAAGTATCTACTTAATGGAAGATTTTTCAAACTAAAGGGTGGTAGCTAGCTATGAGGGTAATAGAGAATAACTACCACCATGCAATGGTTTCCTTCACCTCAAATTCATGGAATAGAATAAATGAATTCAAACTTCGTCCATTGATGCGGTATCTGACTAAACTAATACTGCGTCATGCTCGCTTCGAAAATACCTTTAGAAAAGCACAACAAAGTTAAATTACTGAAGTGTTCAAATGAGTAATTAATTATTATAGTGTCTTAAAATTTAATTCGGAAATAACAGGTTTTAAAGATACTATTTTGTAGTTGGTGTTTCTATTGCGTGCGTCTTTCTTGCGACAATCCTTTCTTTGTTTTTAAATGGTGTAGTACTATTGCAAATTATCGTCAATACAAGTTCAATTACGTTTTTTTACTATGGAACTTGCATGAAAAAAATTAACCTAATCACAAACAACAGTCGTTTTTTTGACAAGCCTTATTCATGTACAAAAAAAAAAAATCATTTATGATAGGACGAGAATAATTCAGTTAAAAATAAATCTTCAATATTAAATGAGTAACGCACTAGTATATCCGTATCGATTGAACACGCGCGTGTGTATATTGTAAAAGAAAAGTCCGTGCTGGAAAAGTCGCAAAATTAATTTTGGAGTCCGCTGAGAGTTGCCCTAAAAATAGAATTTTCAATACGACCCCCGTGTGACAGTGTTGGATTGATGTGCGTGCGTGTTGGTACGATGTCGTATTTATTTTTTGAACTCACGGCACTCTGTTATTTAACACAGAGTGCGGCCCTGCCGTTTTTGAATAATTCATGGTCAACAGCCAATAATCGATATGGCCTACTGACTGTCTTTTGCCCGAACGAATGTTTTATATTATCTGTTATTTTTAAACTATTTTTTTTATATATACTTCCATACAAATAAATAAAATTAAAGTGTCGGTTTGTAACGTCAAAAATACTTTTTTAATAAAAACAAAAACTGACTTCAAAAGAATAAACTATAAAAATTCACTAAAAATTAAATAAACAATTACTCTTTAAATGTCCTTCAATATATCCTTTGTTCTAATATCAATAATATTTTTGAAATCGATGCCAGCTAGAGTTAACTGATGTACTGATGTTACTGGCCACAGGTTTGTTTTATTGAAAATAATATAAAATAAAAGGATATTTCTATAAATAGCGATTTAATATAACATTAGGGAATTGGAAGATTGATGGTTTCGGGTGAAACGGAGCCGGTTTATGTCACATTTCCGCCCCCGAGCCCTTGTTTCTAAATTCAGACCTGACGTTTTCAAATTACTAAAAGTCAAATGACTTAAGTCTTTGTTTGTTCTTTGTTTTTCTTCTAATACATCACAATCTCAAAGACCTTCTTAAATTTATTGTTTTCAATTTTGCTTAATTATCTCAATTGAATGAAACACTACCTATTGCTAGCGGTTTCATCTACGTTGGCTTCTGAATTAGATCCAGAGAGATATTGCATTATTGTGAGCCTCGAAGAAACCAAAGATAGAGATATGCTGTCACTAAATACTCTCTAAGGCCAGTAAGAACCAGTAGCTCTCTAGTACGCCATCTTGATTTAGCTTTCTTAAATTATGAAATTTATTTTAATTATTACTTGCACAAATGCTTGATATCATATTTCTCAAAAATTAAAACATTTGCCTATATTACTGTGTTCTGTGTGTGTGTAATAAGATTTTTTTTACAGTTTCATGAGTTTTAATTTTTTTACGAGGCACCCTAACATTTAAAAAAATATTAGTAGCGTAAACTACGCTTTATAACTTGAGCTTTTAGCCAGGACAAGTTTTGTTAAAATCGATCTAGCCGCTCTGGAGATTAGCCGGAACATATAGATAGACAATAAATTTACAAATTGTATTTGTACCTTATGTAAAACAATATGTACATACATACATATCATCACGCCTTTCTCTCCCGTGGGGGTAGGCTGAGATTACGTCCTTCTACTTCTACCATCTTGACACAGTTCTTTCGCTTCCTCTACTTTCATGAGCGCTTTCATATATATATATTTAGTAAAAAGTACAAATAGACACTTCTATTTTATTCATTGGTATAGAGATGTATTTAGAAATATCAAGTATCAAAACTATCTCAAGTCAAAGTTAATTTAAAGCAAATGTGCGCACGTCAAAGCTGTTAGTGTACTGTGCTTACCGAGAGACAATCCATCTACATTACCCCACACGTAAGAAAATTACACTGTTGGCCCATATAATAGTACCCGTCGAAAATTATTAAGGCTCGGATAATACACAGCGTACCTAACGTAGGAAATCTTCGTTTAAATTCAGTTTCCTGTGTAATCCGGCTTAAGGGTCGAATTTAACGTAATACTAACGAAAATTATTTAAATAATTTCAACCCCTCTCAACGTCTTGTTTTCATTCGTAAACTCTGATGTTTATGCTAGAGATATAAAGGGTTTATCTCAGTTGTAAATTACATTTAACAATGCCGTTTCTAATCTTGATACGTTTTAGAGTTTCCAGTACAATTATATTTGTATAATAAGTAGCTATATTTGTGGTTGGATCACATATAATATTTTTAATCTGGAAAAAAAATTCTTGTCGGTAATTTGGTTGGTTGTATTCTACTAAAGCGGCAGTTTTATTAGACAAATCCATGTGTTCTTAATACATTCTTTAATGTAAATACGATTCATAACATACATTGAATACAGAGGATATAGGGGAAATGTAAAATATCCAACGTCATTTACCACCACGGCATTCTTGTCGGTTTAACTGCCATTCGTGCTGATAGATGTTTTAAATTAAAAATTGAATAAAGATTTCAGATATTTCTTCTGACTAGTGTTAAATAATGTTTTAAAAATCTTGCCGTTAATACATATAAACAGAAAATTAAAATGTTTTTCTCGTCGAAAGAGCATAACATCGTAAAACTTGGTATCAACATATTTCAACATCGTTCATAATCTATTATACTTACGTTACTTACTTTATAGAATACGCTGAATTTTTACGAAATGGACACAAACAATGGCGATTAAAAATTCAAAAACACCTTCAGTTCTGACGGCGAGAGGAAAAATTATGTCGCTTTCGTAACAAAAATGTGTGTCACCTTGCTTAAAAGAAAGGAAGTGCCTTCGTACACCGGCCTTCGTTTATTATTAATCACTTTATAATGTTTTCGCTAATGGATGTCAGTAACCCGCGGCTTTGTAAACAACACACAATTGAATGTTAATAACTTAATGTACGATATTATAGATATTTATAATGTAGGTTCATTCGCTTGATTTATTAACTATTAATTGTGCTGGCAGAAAATATTCGAAATTAAATTCTTCATATTTTTCTTATAATCAGAAGGATTCGGACTGGGTCAGTAGTCATCAAGTTACCTACAGAAAATAAGAAAATATTAGCTTTCATATCATGTTATGGCAAAGTAATGAAATGTTCCCATATCATAATTATTAAAGTATTTATATAAGTAGTATAACTACTGAATACCAGAGCATAGACATCTCATCATAATACAAGTCGTAAATAAAAATTATTGGGATAAAATTAAAAACAAGATTGTTAAAGAAAGTAAAATAATATAATAAAGATTCAATCAATATTCTTGGCAGCAAATGTATTTTATGAGTCAAACACAGTTGTCCCATAAGTGGTTTTATAAGAGCGTTATATATATACATATTTTGTTACTGAATACGTCTTTGACATTTGGAAGATATGTCCTCGACTCTATTCTGGAATGCAAGAATGATATACAGGTATTTTTGTAAATATTAGTTTCGATTTAGTAAATATAAGGACACAATAACTCTGGCGTACTGAATCGCATCAGCAACACACACAGCGATAAAACTATCATAGTGTCTCACTTTGGCTTATTATATCTCGGGATCAGACTGTGTATGCTGATAAGCTAAGCAGAAAGAAATGACAGAAGTGATTAGTGATTGATCGTTGAGCTGTTGTTGATCGCCGTTTATTTAAAGTATTTTCTATTGGACTAAATAATGGTTGACGTTTAATCACATCGAATTTGAATGATGGAACACTTTAAGGAACTAAATGTTTGTAGTTAAAAGACTAAGGACTGAGAAACTATACACCATAATATTACAGTTCTATCATGAAATATTTACAGAAATGTCAGACGGCTTTTAGGTGAAGAGAAATTGGATGAGCACATTGAGTGCTAATTTGGACAGACTGGAATGACATCCAATGCAAGATGCCTACATTCAGTGTTGGTTGAATAAAAAAAGAGAGTTACACAAAAATTGTTATTGTAATTTTAAATGAACAGAATTTAATTTCCAGACCTTTCTGTGTAACATTTAGCTAACGGCAAACAATTACCCCGAAACATATATATGGCGGCGTTGGTGATTAATTCCGAAAACCAGAAAATTAACGACATCGAATTTCATGCCCCAAATGACGCGGTGAGGTTACGTTACGTGCGGGGACGAACTCACCTTGCCCGGGACATTTAAGTTAATAAAAACATAGAATTAGAAAGTGATTGTTTCGAGCTTGTTTGTTCTATTTTATAAATTACTTTTTCCCTTGTATTTGGAGATGATGAGGGCCACGAATTGACTTGCCAATACTTTCTTTAAAACATGTTTAGTTTGTATACAGACATTCGAAAAAATATTTCTCGTAACAGTCTGAAATTTTGGACTATGGCTAGATTCTACTTAGGTCCAGTATATCCATCCAGTTCGATCTATTTCACGTTTCCTATGTAAATCTTCACAGTAATTATCAAAAGATCATTCTGAAGGTTATCTAAATATTTTGAGTTGTTTTTCGAATTCTAGATCTGACAGCTTTTCTTTTCAGCAGTTTTATGGGTAGCTTGGTCTCTTAAATTTTTAAGACTTGTTATGCACTTCGAAGGGTTAAATTTTTATGGTTTGAATAATATCAGCTTTCCCTTGTAATTCATGGTTTTATTGTGTATGACGTTGACCATGCTCCAACATGGCGCTGGAAATACGTCTAGATTATTGTACCTCTGAATAACAACAAGAAATTATCACCTTCTATACCTCATTTCCAAGTTTCTGAATAGTAAGCCAATTTTGATTTTACTAAGTCTTTGTTATAGAGAATTATGGTTTTTTTTTTCGATACGATGTGACCATAGAATGAGATCAGAGTAGCAAATAAAAGTACCCTGTTTTAACAGCAATTTTTTTTTTTGCTGTCAAGTAAAAATAAATTTCATTTTGTTTTATCTGATTCATTATGGACCGATTTCAAACAGGTGCTTGTGTCAATATTTTGACACTCATGGTTTAAACGTTGATTATGTATGCATGAATTAATATTTTATATATATACACTTACGCACACAAACACAACACTCGCTACACATGCACACTCGGGTTTTACTTCCACAATATATAAACGCTTGTTATATGTATACCTAAGATTTAAAGACAGGGCGTTATCATTTAAATTTATCATCAATTTAATCACTAACACTTTTCAACTCTTACTTCATCCCTGGCGGTGTGTGTTTGTATGTTATAATTAGTGTTACCAGAAAAAAAAAGCGGTGAACTAATTAAGATTGACACTTAATACGGGTGCGGCTCTGTCAATTAGGGATTAAAGTTGTTTGAACGACTGTAATGTACCACGTGACTAGGGTTACCAACACATACACTCAGATTTGAGATGCACGATGCGAAATTCGTATAAAAATAATGATGTATGTGTTAGGATAATTATTCGTATAGTAGTATGAAACTGTAATAGAATTTACGTATACATTTCTAAACCGGAACCGGAAAATAGATAAACGGAAGTGGAGTTAATTTTAGTTTTAATCAATAAGCATTGTAAGAATTAATCAATAATCAATGTTAGAATTTTCTATATTTTTAAAAACGTATTTTAGAATGTCTACATATTTTTGTTTGTTAAGAATATTATTAACAGGTATTGCATGCGTTACACTATAAATTAGTCGCCCATCGGGTATTTAGGGGAGTCGTTATCGAGAAGTGGCACGGATAACACATAGAGTGTTATTTATCATTGTGAGATACATGGCCAAATATACGTTTCAAACAGATTGATATACGCGTAATTACTGCACCCTGACCTGTCCTTACATATGTATGCACAATTGTAATTCATTTGGATAGAGTTGAAAGATACAAAAAGCTAGGAAAACATTCAGAAGCGGGTTGAATTTGGCAGAGGTCGAACGCGCGTTTTTATGTAACGTAATTAAGAGTTTTAGTAATTTCTTACAAATATTAATGATAATATTGTAATTATTTTATTTATATTACGTTAAAATATTACTTAAAAAAATTATAATGTTTATTCTTGTTGCTCGATATTTTATGCATCGTGAGGTGCAGCTACGAAAGACCCACGAGAATAAAGTAATTGTATGAAGGCCATCGCGACACCGGCGGGCCGTGCGGAATTGAGTTTTGAACATTATCGATTTTGAATGTACAATCAAACGCGTCCATACATATTCATGAGTTCAGTTGAATGCGTCGACAAATGTTTGAATAATTCTATCATCAGTGTCGCAATCAGTTAAGAAGAAAATCAACGCAACTGTCGAATTCTGTATTTTGTTGTTCAATAAAAAATAAAATGCCTATACCTAAGTAAAATTTTAGACATTTTCGGCTTTCGTGGTAACTTAAACATTGGTAAATTTGTGAAAGAAAATCGACAAGCTTATACGTAAATATTGCTTACGTAAACAACACTCAGACCCTTCCCCAGTCCTTCATCTAATAAAAAATAAGCATTCGATGTATATGTAATATACCCCTCAAAGTTTGCGGAATTGTAATCAGTGACGTCACTAAAACGGTATTCCGACGCCCGAACATGCAAATATCTGAGACTATAACGCACAGTGACTGCGGTCGACGGATTGCTGTTTTTTTTATTATTATTAAAAGGGCGACGTTTTGACGTCTGCCAAATTGCGTCGTGCAGTGATTTATGATCGTTTAGTCCAAGAGGCATCAATTATTATAACTTCATGTTATTCTGTTTATTTATTGTATATATCAAGCTTGGCAAGGTGATTACACTTTATATGATATTAAATAAGAGAGAGTGAGAGTCGTATTTTGAGTCGGCATCATGAAACCGACCTAAGACCAAATCTACTAAGATGGTTAAAGCCTCCGGGTTCCTCTGGATATAAAGTAGCTGATTTCTAAATATGACGCAGTTCAACGTGTCACTATGGCGGATTTTTTTACCATGAGCGTGATAATTCTATTCTATTAAAATTCTAGTGATTTTAATTATGTAGTTTGATTCAAATTACGCAAAAAAAATTACGATTACTATCAAGTATTTAAATAGGTGAAGACCATTTTTTTTTATTATTAAAGGGTCAAGAGTCAAAATCAAAATCAAAATTTATTTATTCAATTTAGGCCCTAAGAAGGCGCTTATGAACGTCTAAAACACTACCACCGGTTCGGAAAACAACCCAGTCGAGAAGAGCGCAGGCGAGAAACTCGATCTGGTTCTTTTTTTTTCATAAATATAATATATATCATTTTTTTTGTCATATAAAAAACTATACAAATGGTAGTTTTTAGTGGAAGCACAGAGATGTGGGTTAATTCCAGACATCACTATCGTTCACGTAATGATCCACCCTGTAATAACCTTTTGAGATTAAAACTTGCTTGACATAATACTTGAACTTATTGTCAGGTAAATCGGTAATGTTACTTGGGATCTTATTGTAAAACCGAATACTATTACCTATAAAGCTTTTATTACACTTACTTAACCTAAAGCGTGGTTCCGGACAACTTGTCTTTACTTCTAATATTAAAATTATGACGATCATTCACTAGATCGAGCTTGTCTAAATTTTTACGAATATGCATTAAGTTATCGAAGTGGTTCATGAATGCACAGTAATAGTACTACCGTTTGAATATACTAAACAATATATACAGATATATGAACAAAAAAATAAAATAAATATAATGTATTTTAATAATAAAGATGAAACGATTGATATTCCAGTCTGGCTCCGGGTCATAGTATCATGATAAAGGACAGATTGACAAATTCTTTCAAAATTCGTTACGCCATCAATTTTCCTTTTAATTTCGTTTACACTCTTAAAAAAGCACCACCAGCGAGAAATTTGCTTTCTTGACTGTTTTAAGGTCAACAAGACATTTGTTTAATTCTGCATTCAAGCAAAACTGATATTATTTTATTATCTGTTTACGTTAAAGTACTTGAAGCGGTGACGGCTTAGTTGGTAATGTGGTTGGATTTCGCATCAATGGACGCGGGTTCAAACCCACATGTCGAACTCTAAAATCAGCCTGAGCTTTCGGCGAAAGAAAACATCGTGAAGTAATCATAGCTTGATGCTTATCATAGGACATAGCCTACCAGGCTTCCGTGTTTACCTACCTGGACCTCATCATCACTTAACATCAGGTGGGATAGTGGTCAATGCATTGAGTCCATGTAAAAAAAAGATGAAAATTTATACATGTCACTTTTACATGTTAGTATGAAACGCATTATAAAGAGAACACAGAAATTCATTTTTATTTTGGTGGATAGAAAAGTGATAATTCAGAACATTCGAAGGCACGATAGCTCAATGGCAGAGTGATTGGATACCGCGTCTATTGAAGCGAGTTCAAATCCTATCTTATGATGATTATATCGAAATCCTGTATTATGCTTTCGATGAAGGAAAATGTTGATGAAAAGGTGATGCTGGGGTAATTTTTCAACAGAAATCTACTCAGGATCTTCTCGTCCAAAATATCCATGTGTCTCAAGACGAAAGTCTTTGACCAGTTTCTGTTACCAGTGATTCGGAAATTACACTTACAATGGGCTTAACAGCGGTGGACGTCTTTCTGTTGACGAAGATGTTGCCGAGCTTAAATAAAAAATTGTCACTAATCTATACTTGTATTCCGGCTACTTAAAAACCAGTGCCTTCGAAGGCAGCTACCGTATACAACCACATCGTCACTTAACGTCAAGCGAGATTGTAATCAAACGCTATATATTGTAGAAACGCATATGATGGTTATATTGTAGGAGAACGAATATAACATTGCATATAATAAGGAGAATAAGACATGTGATTGTTGCGTGACTATTGCTCGTAAGTCAAGGGTTCGATGTCGCGTTAGACGCGCGGTGAAACTTATCAGCATGTTATTAACATTTACATGTTAGCTTTATTAAAATTCTAATTGGTAACTAGTTTTACAAAGAAATTTGAGTAAGCGTTCATTTTCAAATACCTCACTTGGGCGTGACTTTTCAAGTATAGTGTTTTATCTATGCTCCAGACTAGTAACTTGTTTCGTATTGTAATCACGACTGGGATTTCAAGTGTCCCGATTGTTTATTGTACTGCCGATAGTAAAAATTAAAGTATCCAGTAATAGTCAAACAAATCACAGTAATCAGTTTTCACTGTAAACAACAGGTACAGTCAGTCAGTCAAATGCGCAGAATATATTACGGTGGATAAATGCGGAATACATAAACGCACCCTCTCAACTGACTCTCCTTTATTTGGTGGAACGGAGAACCGCTACGACCAGAGAAGAGTTGGATGAGGAAGCAACAGGTATTACTACTACTGGCCGATCGAAAATGAAAGTGTCTGAAAAATACGAAATAGTAATTTAAAAATCTATACGTGAATTTGAATAAAGCTAACAATATAAACATTGTTAAATAACCGTTGCCTAGAAAGGCTTTACGGACGATCAACGAATAATAACTGAACCAACTCCATCGCAGAACAAAGTTAGGCTCCAATAAAATATTGTTACTGAAATAAAAATAAAACATAATTACAAAGCACGAACGTAAAGAATTAAATATATCCCAAGTCTATTTAAATTCTCGGTTTGAAACGTTCTAGAAATTTTAGCTTAGTATTAGTATTCTTATTTCATAGTCTTTATTCAAAGAGTTCAGACATCAAAGATATCTTTAATTTACATTAACTCGTGCTTTTACTTTTTAAATAAAATTGTATTATATTTTTGAGTCTTTTTTTTTCTTCTATTCTAGGTGATGTGCGGCTTCGCTTAAGTGACATAATTTTAACATTATGGCTAACCCTAAGATCCATCTTATAAGACTGCAGAACGAGTCCTTTGATCAGCTGAATCTAAATGAGTCCATCAATCGTCTAGTATTACTTTAAACAATTCAATCATTGTTATCGTCATAACTTCACCTATATACTACTCATATACAAATATATATTCTTAGGTACTCGTGAAAGTTAAATAATAAAAAAAATAAACGAAGAAGAATCTACGCGTATCAATCAGTAAGCCGTAAAAAGTTTATGTGATAACAGTTGACCGTACGAAATGCCTTAAGTCCGTACACGATTATGAACAGAGTGACTTTGCGTACACAGCCCTCTACGGCCGACGTAGAACGAATCACGAACCCCGTTCAGCGCTATTGCGTAGGTATGTTAACGACAAGAGTTATTCTAATTTAATTATATTTATACTAAAAACTAATTACAAAGTAATATATAAAAATGATATTTAAATAATTGAAATTTCTTTGCGCACCATGATAGTAAAATGTCAAGGTCGCATCATGCGATGTGCGTTAGGTATTAGTATTACGATTTTGAACACTGAAGGTCAAATAGAAGTACGTAGTGCGAGAGAAAAAAATAAATACTAAGTACTTTGTGCTATATCTGTTCTTGAGGAAGAGTGCGTATATTTTAGTCGAAAAAAAAAAATCCAAAAAAATCTTTATTCAATTTAGGTCCTAAGAAGGCGCTTATGAACGTCTAAAACACTACCACCGGTTCGGAAAACAACCCAATCGAGAAGAGCCGGCAAGAAACTCGATCTGGTTCTTTTTTTAATATATATGATATATATCATTTTTTATATAAAAAAATATATAAATCATAGTCTCAACTAATGTTAGCGGGTGCGCACAGAGATGTGGGTTAATTCCAGACGTCACTATCGTTCACGTAATGATCCACCCTGTAATAACCTTTTGAGATTAAAACTTGCTTGACATAATACTTGAACTTATTGTCAGGTAAATCGGTAATGTTACTTGGGATCTTATTGTAAAACCGAATACCTATAAAGCTTTTATTAGACTTACATGGGCAAATGGGCAAATTAGTTTTTGTCTTTATATCGGTTCTTATATTTATATCTTACTAATAATTTGTCTTACAGATTTAAATTGAAAATTACCAAAGAGGTGTTACTCCTGACACATGTTATCTGTACATAGGGATGTCTCTTCTACATTTGTACGTAGTTAAAGCTCAATGTCGAATTCATTTTCAAATTAAAATTTACTACATGTTTGAAGTGAAAGTGCGAAGGGGTGAGATTTAAAAGGACACCTCTCTAAAAGTGTTAGGTAAAGTTTGACGGTCGTCCGCAAATTGGACGGTTTATCGCCGGGTCGAGCCCCTAGGACGATCGGTGCCGAACTTCGTGGATAGTGGTTTCAAATACATGTATGCGTGAAGGGGTTAAAGAGGGGTTTTTCTCAAGGGTCGAAGTTTATTTATCGAATGTTACATCTATTATAGATTTTACATTGAGGGTACAGAGGTCCATTGTCGGGGAAAGGTGAAATAATTCACAATAAAATATACATTTAAAACTAAGATGTTATATGTGTTACCTGCAATATTCTGGTAAAGTAAGGTAATCTCACTGGAAATTCTCTTAGTCGTGATCCGTTCATTGTTGCAGTTGTACGTCACAACTATAAATTATTATTACATTACAACAACAATTTCTAACAAAGTTCATATAAAAGAGCACTGTAACAAGGACGTCGATGCATTCTAGGTCCTTTAACGGTGCAGGGGGCGACGCGGTGCTTGCGAAAACCACCCCGTGTCGCCCCCCATTCAAAATGCAGCGGACGGCCCCGGGGGGTTTTAGTGGGTATTTCCGGGCGACTCTCGCCCGGGTGAGTCCCACACTGGCACGGAGCTCGTCACTCCGTGCCCCCTTATCTATTGTATTGGGGGATTTTGATCCCCTAAATACAATAGATAAGAGTAGTGCGTAAATGCATTTCCCCCCGTCAAAAAAAAAAAAAGGTCCTTTAACGGTATTGTCCCCGCAAGTCACTCTATTGGCTGTCATAGATGTGTGTATATGGATGAGCGGTCTGGTATCACATATGTGTTTAGTTTTTATGATTTTTTTTAATTCTTGTAAATATCACTTCTTTTTATAAATTGAAATTTCACGATATTTCTAACACTATAATCACTGTGGATTAGGAAAAAAACAAAACAAAGATTGAATATTTATTAACAAAGCGTGTTTAATCACACAGTAATTAATTTTAAAGATGCGGAAATTAAAACAGATGTATTATTTTATGTCCACACTGTATGGTGGCCGGTTGCTGAGTGATAGTATATTTATATGTCTTATTTGTTCATGTCGTCGAATTCGATAATAAATGGCGAGGTCGCGTGTGCCGTCGCGTGATAGCGTACGTGTGGTGCGGCCGACGTGATACGCGTGACATTGACGCTTACACATATAACGTGATACCATAGTATCAAGCACTAAAGTTGTATAAGCTCCCGCATATATAGTTTCCATTCGTTTATACGTTATTTTCCGCCAATGACATCTAATTCAAGCAAGTCAATATTTCAAAAGATTATTACAGGTTGGATCATTACGTGACCGATAGTGATGACTGGAATTTACACCTCTCTCTGTGCTTCCGATAACAATGGACGTAACTATAATCTTTATAGTTTACATTAGAATTTATAAAAAATGGAACCAGATCGAGTTTCTTGCCGGCTCTTCTAGACTGCGTTATTTTCCGAGCCGGTAGTAGTGTTTTGACGTTCATAAGCGCCTAAATTGAATACAGAATTTTTTTATTTTGATTTTTTTATTTGATGTACCAGGAACGGTAAATGGAGTGATTGGTATTATAAAAAAAATGCGCATTATTCAGATATTAACAACATTCATTTAAAAATAATTTGTCAATAGTTCCGAAACTATACTAAAGAAACGGAAATGACACAACTATAACGATACGATATATCGATATGTCTTAAAGACTTATTCAATACTAGTACAGTAGTGAATAAATCAGCTTTGGTGGGACAACTATAGGATAAAAACACCAATAGTAAAAAGAGTCGGTGAAAACTTTCAAATGGTTTTTGAAAGCTAACTCTTTTAAAACTACATCACAAACAGGGGAAACACATAGCCGTCGGATTTTGAAGTAATAAATCGCTTGTAAAAAAAAAAACCTCAAACGTCGATGTCGTCATACATATCCATCACGAACAGTGTATTTATTTGTAGTGTTTTGGGTAAAATAAAAAATGGCGCAGACTGATCGTTTTGCGTATTGCTTTTACGTACTAATATTCTGTAAGATACTATAGCTTTCTTATTAACACTTATTTAATAGTATTCGGTATTACCGATTTACCTGACAATAAGTTCAAGTATTATGTCAAGCAAGTTTTAATCTCAAGAGGTTATTACACGGCGGATCATTACGTGAACAATAGAGATGTCTGGAATTAAGACTATGATTTGTATACTTTTTATATTTAAAAAATGATATATATTATATTTATAAAAAAAAAAAACCAGATCGAGTTTCTTGCCGGCTCTTCTCGACTGGGTTTATTTATATAGGTATTAGGTATTAGGTATATTAGACTATTCCAAGCAAGTCCTTTGTAGTACAGATAATTTAAAGTTAATTGTAGATACCAGTAGGCTTAAGCAAATCGTTCGACATCAGGTAGCTGTACGTTTATTTATTTTTTAAATAGAGGACAATTGCCTTAAGATTTTCATTGGAAACTAATTTTTCCTTCACCTAAATCTCAGGCCGATTTTAGAGTTGGATAGGTGGGATTGATCCCGCGTCGATTAACACGGAATCCGGCCCCCACTACCCACTAGCGCCATCATCGCTTCAAAAGTTCTTGTGCCACATCTACATTCTTCAAACTAAACTTGATTACTGCTGTTTCGCGGTAGAAATTAATGTCAAACCTCGCAATGATTTTTTATATATATCTCTCAACCAGCCTCTTTTTAACAAGTAACTACAAATCACATTCGTCGTGAACAGAAAAGCGGCGCAGTATTGATCTATCATTCATCAAACTAACCGTACACCGGCAGAAGCCGGATATAACACCGGATATCGACTTTACATCACTCGGGGTGTATATGGCATTGTGACAACGAAAACAACCGGTTCCTAGCCCGGGAGATTGTTCGTTCGGTCCACGTTTTTATTGTCCCTGTTTGATAGGAGCTGAGGTTAAATGAAATTTATACTGAAAGTGTCGATTGGAAACTAGCGTTATTATTATCGAAATGCCTTTTTGTATCAACACATTTTTGACAGTGTACAAGATCAAGAGCATTTAACTATACTGTGAATCTTCAAAGGACGAATACCGGAGAGGAGCAAACAGAACACTCTAACAACAATGTCGAAGAAGATTTATAAAACATGTGACTATGATTGTGTTATAAAGACAATGTTAATGAGAGGTTATATTTTGAATGCCTGTGCTTTTCGGAGATTGTGAGAGAATTTGGAAATAAAGCTCGCAACCATGGCTTATAAAATAAAAATGAAAAAAGAGAAGCATCTTCGGATTTTGACATAAATTCAGTTGCACACAAACTGTTTTCGAAACAAAGGTGCTAATAAAATCAAGGTAGTTTACGTAATTCGTTATAATTGTGTAAATTTATGTAATTTTATAGTGTTTTTATTAATTACTAGCTGTGCCCGTGACTTTGCTAGCGTGAAATCCCGACCCGTCCCGTCCTGTCCAACAGACAGACAATTGACTCGAAAGCCATTACATTATTTTTTTTCTCAAATATCTTCAATGTACAGATTGCATCCCGTTAGCCTTTTATTAAATATGAATTATCATCTCCTTTTAATGTTTCAGAACAGTCAATGTTATTAAAAATAATTATAGGCACCATCTATTAATAATCGTCAGAAATACATATATAATTTTCTTACGTAATCACTTTCATAACACTTCGTCCCCCATGTCATCAAAAATAAACAAATCGTGAACTAATTAATTATAATGAAATCATATTACGTTTCGCGCCATATTTATACCTATTGATATTATAATTGAAAGTAGCTTCACTACTACCTCCAAAAAATTACTCCTTAATACAACGGCTAAAATTGAGTATCAAAATACTGTTCTCTTATTTACTATGTTAAATTGCGACAGATCTCGAGAGTCTTTTTAAAAAACTCAAAATTACTTTATAACTTTAATGTTTCTCAAGTGGTGGTTAGTAACAGAATGAATTAAAATCTATGTTAGTTTCTTAGTCTAGAATACAAACATTATCTGAACCGGACAACGTGGATGATACATTACTGAGAATTACTCTATGCAAACAAAATACGTTATTGCTGACTGGCATTTTGGATTATAAAGGCAGGGGTGGACTAAGGGGATGTAACTATGTCTTGGGTATTTATTATTTATATACACTATACATATAGTTTATATTATTATTATGTGACTTTGTTTAATTTCAATCTATCCATCAATCTTTTGTTCTCGAATAAAACTTAAACGCATTTACATAGAAACTCTTCTTTCACACTCAAGTCGCCGCGTGTCATTCAAACTAATATAACTTTTGATCGAGCGAACCGATTTTAATGAAATGATGTTTTGATGTTACTCCTAAATATGCTTTATAATTAAATTTTTGAATTTTCAAAATATACCTAGTATTTTCTAATTGATAATTGCACAAACAAACTGACAGATAGACAGTCATTTCTAAAAATGATAGAAATGTCTGTGATTTAATTTCTGTGATTTAATCCCTTACAAAAATTCTTTCCACAATGATCGAAAATGTACAGACACGAGAAATTTACATTTTTTTATTAGTATAGATTTTGTTTATGTTTAAATGAAGGAGACGGACGCTTTAGTTTTAATCTATATTGTACATTATAAATGCCAATACCGACTCATCTCTAGACATCTTTGGGTATTGAATACAGGTTGTGACCTTATTACGTTTATCCTTTAATTACTTGAATTACATTGTATAAAGATATTTGTTAAAACAGTTTCGCTATATTATTAACCACTCTCACTATATATTATTCCCACGTCACCACTTTATTATATTACAATATCAGGAACGTTCACTTCAGCAGATATAACTCAAGTGTGTCTGTGTTGGCTCTACAGAGCCTTATATAGTCATTGCATGCGATCTGACATGTGGCAGGTGAAAGACAGTCCCACCGGATGTAGGCGAATAATATCTTAAGGCGCCGCCGGCTGTGTGGCGAAAATATTGTTAACACATTATAACATGGTAGTAACGCGCATTTTCTAATTTCCGCCTGGATCGTTACCGTCGCCAAGTTTAATAATCAGTCACCGAGATGTTGCCATGTTTACCTTCTTGGACCACATCATCGCTTAACACCAGCAAAGATCGCTGTCAAAGCTCTGAGCTTGAAATTTTAGCCTTTGAGGAAATAGATTTCAAGTGCAGATTTGGAAACAAAGATTATGTTTGACAACAGATTTTCAATTTCCAGGTTAATAGTTAAATAAGCCTGCATTAGAAAATTCTATGGTTTCATCACGTTGTTTTCCTTAAATGAAGGCTGAAGCTTATTGCTTATTGACGTGGATTAACACGTGAATTAACAGGAATTAACAGAACAAAATAACTTAATCGAGTCATGTTATTGATTTAAAAAATATGATTAAAAAAATAAATACTTGAAAATTTGTAGAAAGTTTCAAAGGAGATTATGCGCGAAACTCCCTCAGGCTCCCGCGTTGCGGGTACGTAAAATTTCAATTTATTTTATGGCATCTGTGACACTCGACTGTGAGGATCATAAGTTTTTAGTGCCGTATTGAAATAAGCTACGGCGTCATTATTACGCTGATGCGAAATACCGCAGATTATATAAAAAAAAGCCTTCTTATTTATCACTTGTTTTTTGCATCTTTCAATCAACGTTTGTATTTGTTTCACTTCTCTTTATATTTTCTCTTTCCAGTACTCTTACGAAATCGTTTTTAAAGCCTGGATGGACCATCTCAGTATATATCTTTTACCATTTCTACGACCATTAGCTTTTGACTCTAGTAGTTATCATATTCAGCTCATCGTGTCTGTTCAAATTTTAAGTTGTGTAAAATCGATCAAATTAATTTCCTCGTTAGATTTGTTTTCTTTTTTAAACAACGAACTCAACAAAAATTTAACCACGCACAAAAATAAACACCACTCAGAGCAATATTTAGCATTGCTCGATCCAATGCAGACCGTTAATATGTGAACCTCTCTATGCTTGACAGAAATCTGTCGAAGTGACTTTCTTTCAATTGTCGCATTTTGGAATCGGCTAATCTGAAAATATAGAATCTAAAAAGGCTTATCATGTTGATAAGATAACAGCGGCTGATGATGGTTATACACTTGGGTAGTTGCCATTGATTTGTTATTCTACTATCCTACTAGGTACTAAGTACGTTGCCGTCATTTTACCGTCCTACAATAAAAAATAGTTAAAACAGTTTGATTTTATTTCCGTTTCTGTTTTTTGTCTATCAATTTTCTTTTTTTCCTTTTGTGTCCCGAAATGAAACCAATTGCTCATCGACCAGTTAATTCACTATCCAATTTAAGTTTGTCCATTTTCCTGCATTACCGTTTTTGCCTGTTAGCAATATCTTTTGATACCGTTTCTTATTTTCACATCATCGTAAATAAATTTTAAGCCATAGTATTGTGTAACCTCTAAATATTGTATTATAGTGTTTAAATGACCAGTAACTAAGATAAAAGTGGATTTAGGCCTATCTTTTTTATTTTATTTTCCAGATATCTCTCTAGCTGTTTGTTTGTTCTATGAAATATCCATTGTCGTTTTGTTGACGATATAGATTATAGTATATCTTTTAAATTTGCTTGGTAGCTACCATCCTCAAGTTTGAAAACCTGTCACCAAATACCAATAAGTGTTCTCCGGCAACATCACTTGAGAACCAATTACCTCTAGGCTTAGTGTGTTTACCATCTTGGACCACATTGTCACTTAATATCAAGTGCGATTGTGGTCAAAGCGCTGAGCCTATGCCATCGAAAAAAAATAGTAGACAATTATTGTTTGGTATGCAGGAAATTAATTTCTCAATTCGTAACAAAACAACAGAATCTACAAAAAGTTTGTATGGAAGATCTAAAATCAGTCAGTTTAACACATTAAACACTCAGTAATACCAATCTATTAGCAGCTTATGGCAAAGGTATAATTTTCTGACTAGGTTTAGTTTCCTGTTTTTATGTTCAAATATCGTTTATTAATCTTATAAGCTTCACAAAGATAAACGCTGCTACCTATCAAAACCTCGATGAGAAGTAACGCACGTACATTCCCCATAAGATCCCATTAATTTAATCGCATTGGTACAAGGAATGTCGCTTTATGGGGAAATAGAAAAACGAGCTGTCAGATTAGAAACGGTCCTTTCCTAATGGTTTGGGTGTGAGTGTTCTCTATTTTATTATTTCATCTTTCCATAGAAAGCTTTATTGATACTATTATATTTTTACAGATTTGTTATAATATATTTGAGTTACTGAACAAATTAAATTTTAAAACATCAGGCTTAAACAATACAATACATTTTTTAAGTTTTCGCGTTCCATATTTAAAATCAATTAATTTTAACGGGTTTTTTCGCGTTACCTTTGGTTTTTTTTTTTTTTTTTTTTTTCCTTCCTATCCCGACGTTTCGGTTGGGTTTCACCAACCGTGGTCACGGGCTGACTGGCGGTGCGCGGCGTCGCCTGCTGCGTTGAGGGGTATTTTGATGAACTACCCCCGTTTGGTCTTTATATTTATTATAGTCACAACACACAACACACTAACAGTATCCATCGACGATGCCTGTGACGATAAATCACGAACCTTTAGATTTTCTAGCAAAAAAAAAAAAAACCAAAGGTAACGCGAAAAAAAAAAAAAAACAAAACCCGTTAAAATTAATTGATTTTAAATACAATACATTGTACTGGTTTATAAATTGATCAGAATTCAACTCGTCAATCAATAATGTCCATCCATCCATCCATTCAACCGAAAGACTCACTGTTAGACATAGGTTTCCTCCAAAGATCTTCACGACGACCGGTCTGGCGCCACTCGCATTTAGCGGATTCCCACGACCTTCGCCAGGTCGTCAGCTCACCTTGTGGGTGGCCTATTCACGCTACGTCTTTCACTGCGGTACCCATTCGAGAACTCATATATATACGGAAACTTAAAAGAAGCGATTTAAAACGAGTTAAATTTTTCAGATAAGTATTAAAAGTATTAATCTAATGCTATATATTGAAATGGAACTGTTTGATGATTTTGTTACAGAGTAATATGATTTCTTTCCCTTATATCTTGAAAATCTTTTTATGGAAACGTCAAACGCAAAAAAACTTCAATAGAATTAAAATAAGCATAACAGGTATATCTCAATAACAATTCTATTTGGAGTGGAACAATCCCGCGAGCATAATGTACGAAATCAAAGGGAATGAAGTCGTCCGCCCGCGAAATGAGACGGAATCCGGGAATGACGGACGTTTTAGATGATGCTGCGAGACGTTTTTGTTGATGCGACACACACGGTTCTGTAAGTTTACCGTCTTTATGAATCCTTGTTGGGTCAAAATTTCCTTGTTTAATATGTTCTTCTAAATTGATTACAAAATTGGTAACCCTTTATCAAAGGCAAAAGACATTCAGAAGCATAATTTCTTAAACGGTCTTTTTTCTTTCATCCATTTTACATTATGTGATTAGAAGTTCATTGAATTTCAATTTCATTCGAGTTTACTTTATCTTCATGCGAACTCTCAATATTAAGAGTAGCTTCCCAAGTCTGTAAAAACCTTAGTATAATGGCCATTTCAAATACACTACTAAGTAAATACCAGTTTTTCGATATAACTTCATTGAAATACACGAGTTCTCAAGGGAATATGAGAAATAGGTAACTTGTTCAATGAAGTTTGTCCTTTAACTTTTATTGAGGATAATGATGTTTCGGAATTACTACTTCTTTTTATCTTAATAGAACGTTTTATTATAAAATACTTTTATTAGTGTTTTTAAGGAATGATTAAAAGAGGCTTATTAGAATAAAAAAATTTAATTTTTTTATTTTATTTTAAACAAGTTTCTAAATTGTAAAGTAAAACTGATATATTGAATTCAAGTTTGCTTTTAAATTTATAATTTCGTCCGGCATAGAGAATTTAATGTGTGAAGTGATTTTATTTCTCGTATTTTTCTCAGCATATACTTTCATTTGATACCCATAACTTAGGTGTGCATAGGAAATAACTGGTCTGCAATTTCTGGAGGACCACAATTTTAAATTTTAGAATATAGCTAACCATGCTTTATTATCCAAACTAAGCGTGTATGCAAAATTTCATCTTGATAGTCTGGACTGATATTGTAATGTAATATCTTAATGTTATCAAAAAATTGTAAGACTCGAATCATATTAATAAGGCAAGTGGAAAAAGCTTGTTAAAAGAGTAAGCTGGTGGCAAGGACTAATTTTTTTTTGGAAGAGAATTGTACTATTTATTAATTTCGACGTAAAGAAATTTTCGTACAAAATACATACACCTTTTACTATGTCGTCAAAAAACTCGACGCAGATGTCAGAATCTCTATTAAAGTCACTATTAAAACTATATCATATATTAAAGACTTAATACCAACAACATAATTGAAGTCAAATCGATTAAATGTATTTTAAATTGATTCAGGTGTTTCGATTTGTTAAAGTTGGCTGTAATTACATACTGTGTGTAAACCTCGTGTTCACGTTATTCGTGATGAATAAGGCCCGAGGACATTTTACACGGAAATGATTTATTCATCAGTCACGAGACGTCACGGTAACGTATGTATGTATGTAGATCACTGCCCCGTTGGGTAATAAGGTCGTAATAATGTAAGGGTGTAATTAGGTAACCTATCGACATAAGGTTCTTGGAACATGTCATTTTCACACGAAATTTTCACGAACCGTATGTATGATTTAGATCTTTAGTTCGATATTATTTGTATTTTTTTTTAGGTAATGGTGGAGAAAATTAGCGGTTAATAACGTATGTGCGGTGATGTAAATAAACCATAGCTGAAAGTTGAATGATGTAGGATATTTTCCAACGCTTCAATATCTTTATGCCTACATATTTTTTAGTAATTTTATCGCCTTATCAGAGCCTTAATTTAATTGGGTATTTTTGTCTCGATTCGATTTTATTTATTTCATGTTCATTTTCCATTTTAAATTATACTTTCACAAGAAACTTCCGTTCAGTAATAGCATATTTACAGCCTGATATTATTATTATGAAATCACTAAATGAATATTTAATCAAAGCAAATATATTTGCAACTAAACCATCGGATTCCCTATCTAGTGAAATAGGGGTAATTTCACCCGGCAGAGACCTCGAAATCCCGCATTAAGTTCCCGATAATTTCCGTCTCGCTTTTCAGTTCACCGTCGAGCCGGGCAGAGCGAGTCCCCCGTTCAGAACTACATTGTCACTTCAAACCAGATGGGATTTGAAATAAATCTGTCTTGAGATTATTCGTGTCCGTTTGGACAGTTTCAGCTTGAATTTAATACTTCAGCGTAATGTTAGTAGTTGTGATTCACTGGAGCAATGTGTCAATGTCACATTTTTATGACTATGAAGTACCAATTGTTCTCATCATAAATCAGTCAAAATAAAAATAGATACGTCGGATTGTGTGAAAGACTATGTGTTTAGAAAGGGAGTGAATGCGGAGGCGACTGCAAATAGAGAGAAATGGAAGAGGATGTGTTGCGATGACCCAAAAATGAAAATAGGATAAGGGTAGGGAGATGATGATGATGCTGGTCAGTCAATTTACACTGTTGACAATGTTTCAAACGCCTGAGAGCAATCGTAAATGACCTATGAAGCGAGTTGATGGTCTGTAGTAAATGCTCAAAATAAGCAGCTAAGAATAAAGCGTATTTACATGGTAAATAGTTACTGATTTTTTTTCTAAAAGGAGTATACGGAGGTAAATTAGTAGTGTATCCTACCAGTCTCGATCTGAAAATATATCTATACTGGACTAATAAAATGTGACTGCGTTTCAAAATTGAAGGCTTGTCACGAGGTACATAATAAATCAAAATCAAAATCACAATTTATTTATTCAATTTAGGCCCTAAGAAGGCGCTTATGAACGTCTAAAACACTACCACCGGTTCGGAAAACAATCCAGTCGAGAAGAGCGCAGGCGAGAAACTCGATCTGGTTCTTTTTTTTTTATAAATATAATATATATCATTTTTTTTGTCATATAGAAAACTATACAAATCGTAGTCTTCATAATGTTAGTGGAAGCACAGAGATGTGGGTTAATTCCAGACATCACTATCGTTCACGTAATGATCCACCCTGTAATAACCTTTTAAGATTAAAACTTGCTTGACATAATAATACTTGAACTTATTAATGATGAATTAATAAATCTAACTCTAGATGTTGATTTTAAATCGCAATACACGTTAATTTATTTTATTTAATTTAACGTTAAACTTTTTGTTGACAAAGATAAGCGTACAAATTTACATTTATAAAGTTACACTAAATTTATAAGAACAAAAAAAAAAACAGGCAGATGTGGAAATAAAGTGTTATTTTCCGTGGTATTTTATTGAGGCCCAGAAAGTAGCTTATGGTTGCCATGTGCAAGATGTGTTCATTTTACGACTACTTAAGCAAATGCTTCAGAGTACATTTGGCGTGTAGTCTGGGATCACACTACTACTTGTGACTATTACCTAATAGATGTACACATAAATCATATCGTAAATATATGGACATAAATCCTACAGCAACAAGGAAAAGTTAAGACTATTTTGGCATTTGTGACGAATCTATTAAAATTAGAGGCATTGTATAAAATGGCTAGTTATAATCTTAGTCAATGATTTCCCATTTTATATAAGTAATGAGATGTTTCTGATATAGACAGTTCTTTAAAAGTACCTAACCTTCCTTTTTTATCCAAATGAAATGTCATTACGTACATCATTTCACTTAAGTAACTCGAACAAAAACTTTCCGAAGCAATGGTTCAAAATAAAGGAGCCCACGCAAACCTTTCGAAGGGTCCGACGGATTACATTACCATAGTATAAATACCGTTCGGGAGCTGGCAAACGGGAGTGATTCTATTCAATGTGAGGACCGCGACGAAATTTTAAGCTACGTCTTAAATGTACACAGTAGAAATAAGATAAATGTTTAGAATGAAAAAAACGGAAAGAGAAAAATAATTTTTATTTGTATATCACAGATAATAGAGAGAAATAAACTTATAACAGGTATTATAGACAAAAGTGGACTAGGAAATAAAACAACAAAAAACAACAAAACCCAAATCACACAAACGTAAGTTCGAATCCACTTCTCCTATTATTTAAAGATTTTGTTTGTTATCATTCTGGATCATAGCGCCACTTAACATCAGGTGAAATTGTCTACAGTTAAAACAAAGTATGCAACATAAAATGTCGAGAATCCAACCTTCATTGTATTTGTAATTAAACCTACCTTCCTAATTCCTTTTAGATTATTACTTTTATAAATTTAGTTTACGAATTTAAATCAATTATTATATCACATTCATCCCTTCAGTGAAAATCATTGTAAGATATACTTGCCAAATATCGCCATTTTTGCTGTTTTCCATATTATTTTATACCTTGAGCTAATTCGCAACGCAAAGCCTGTACTCAACTTTGAGTGGAAAAATGCTAAAGAAGATAAAAGGAGACTTAAGAAACTAGACAGACTAAATTTGAAGATAGAATTGATAATCTGGATTCAACATAACTAGTTGCAAGGACAATATTATTCGAGTTGAAACATCGATAATATTTTAAAAAAACGATCATGTCTAACCTTTACTTGTCTTAAAGGACTGGAAAAAAGGTTAAAACTTGCGGTGCGAGACCCCGTTTAATGGAATTAGTCTCGGGCGGGACCTACAAGCAGTATTATGTAATAGTAATGTAATCTAGTGAACCTTTTATATTCAACCGTCTGTTTATATTAACTCTGAATTGCCATTTAAATATGGTGAACCCTTTCCGTGATCTAATGATTAATTGTATGAATAACAACGTGTTAAATCTGGGTTGTAATTTACTGAAATCAAAATTATTCCCCAAACCAACTTGAAGCAATATACTCCGACAAACAATTAACAAGTAATCATTAAGGCTAGAATGGTAAGGCCATGACTGTATATAATATACTGATATTAATTATCAATACAAATCTTTGAGCTGTAGTAGTTATTTAACTATTGCTGAGGTTCTCGCACGTAATAAAATACCACAATCCACCCCGGGAAAGGAAATGCTTCCACAAGTGCTCCATGCAAAAATGGAAAACCGTTACTACAGCAGGAGTATCAACTCTGGACGGAGAAGACTTGACCACTATGATGTAGTTCATAGGCAGCAGACTAAGACTAAACAGAGAGTAAAAAAGAAGGGTGCTAAAAGGGGAACTACATAGAAATAAACAAAGGATAGAATGGTAGATAGGAAACTTAAAACTAATAGAACTAAATTAAAATAAACGACAGAAAAGAATAAGCAGATTAACTGAAAGTAAGTAAAACGTAAAATAGAATATAAAGAAATAAGTAACAAACTAGAATCATAAAACATGAAACAAATGAAATAGTAATAAGAGTAAAAGTTAGAAACAATAAATTAAAAATGATAAAAATTTAAACTGTGAAATTAAAGTTAGATAAACAAAGTCTCTAATTCATGTTAGAGGTTGCGGCAGATACGCCTTAGACGTATCAACAAATAAAAAAAACTCAGCACTCGCTGCCTGGTGGTGGTTGATTCTTTATATCATAGGACAGCAAACAGGCAAGCGGCCTACTTGATGGTAAATTACTACCGTCGCCTATGGACGAATGTAACCCAAGAAATATTACTGATGCATTGCCGACCTTGGAGATTTTAGTACCTTTTTGAAGAGTTACATGTCGTAGCCTTGGGGCTAAACTGTGATTAACACATTCCTAATTCAATGATATAATGTTTATGACATAATTCCTCAAATTAACATTAGCAACCAAACTTGACCCAAAAACGTAACACATTTGTAACAAAAATTCAATTTTGTCTTTAAGTTATTAGTTATAATTCAATTAACTTCCGCACGCTAGTACATCAGCTTAATGAATACGAGTATATCTTAAGCGCAGCGGTGAAGATTAAATGAGATTAAACTTAGCTATCGAGTTAAGTCGTAGTTAAGTTGCTCTGTCGATTACTTTCGAGTTTTATTTTTTTTTTAACTAGCTTCTTACGACTGAGCCTCTTGTATTTGTCAAGTGTTTCTCTGGATTCATGACCGTGATAACTGAACCGTTTCGTTATATTTCTTAGATATAAAAATGTTAGTGCTGGTATGAATTTTGTTTAAAAGCTTCTAAATAATATACCTTAAAAAGAGCTTTATAATTATAGCCATATAGGTAAAAGTTCAAAGCGATGATGGCCCAGCGGGTAGTGTTGCCAGATTCTGCATCAATAGACGCGGGTTTTTCCGAAATCGTTTCCGCAAATTTCATCGTTTTCTATTTTAACGTATAAATTTGGTGAGTCCCAATTTTTTTACTACCGTATAGCATTTGAATGGCCTCTTTCGCATAAACTTTACTTGTAAAGTTGCCAACCTTAGTCGCACGATATCGCGTATACTAAAAATACCTAGAGTTGCCAATTCGATACACACAAATGAAAACAATGATACATGAAATATAGTTATTTTAACTTTGGACATATGTCTTTAGTGTCAAGGTTTTAGTTTTAACATAGTTCGTTCAGAAATATAAACAAACTTCTTATTGTTTTTAGACAAATAATGTTTCGGTCAACTGATAATATAGTTAGGTAATGTTTACAAAAGTACGTGCATGTTAAAAGCACCCCCCAATCATTCAATAAAAAGGTATGAAAGTATACACAGATGACGTCATGAATAACATGGCAAACTCGGTGAAGAGATGTCGCTCTCCTTTTCCAGTGGCTGTCATCCCCTCGGGTGCTTATTAACGTAATTGGAAATGAATTCAAGCTACTCGATAAACCAATACTAATTCAGTTCTCGTTCCTTATCCGGTGACTGAGTTGTTCGGAGTCAATTATGCGCCGCGTGTTGCTACTCGTGATAGGGTTGTCAATAATACAAGTGGAATTAGTTACACCATTTATTTTGCTCAATAACGGCTAGGCAATTTTTTTTTATGTTTGATTGATATCCGCCCCGAATTGCACAAAAACATCGAAACATAAACGACAAAATAAATTATATTAAAATATATCTCATTCATTTTGTATGGAAAGGCTTAATTCATTCAAAGGCGATATGAAGTTTGCCAGGTCTAGTACTATAACATGCAGGGGGCGACGCGGCGACATGCCTAGCAACCCCGTATCGCCCCCAACCCAAATGCAGCGGACGGCCCCGGGGGGTTTTAGTGGGTATTTCCGGGCGCTTCACGCCCGAGTGAGTCCCACACTGGCACGGAGCTCGTCACTCCGTGCCCCCTTATCTATGTATTTGAGGGACTCTGATCCCACAAATACAATAGATAAGGGTAGTGCGTAAATGCATTTCCCCCCGTAAAAAAAAAAAGGTCTAGTACTATAACTGGTCACTCCCGCTCGAAATGGGGAGCGACCTTTGGTTTTCTATTTGCGAAAATCTACGAAGACGACGATCTAGTGAGTGCACTGTTTCACTAAGGCTAGACCACTCACCTTTACCACCGCTGCGGAGTCGTAGGTCAGCGCTGACGTCCTTGTTATGTGGTTGCGGACTTATGCCACATATACTATCAAACGAAGTTGTATGTCCAATAATATGCTTCCACTTGTCACTATGATACAAAGGTTTCACACCACAGTCCACACGTGCGCTCGCAAAGGATTGTACGACGAGACTCTCGGGTAGCGGGTGCGAGGTGCCGGTGGCGGCCACGACCAAAAAATGTCCCACTACCCTCACTAGATTTAACGATATCAAAAAAAACAAAAAAAAAAAACAAAACTACCTACCCGTTTAACTACATGTGTAAATGCGCGGCTCCAACATTCCGCCCATCAAAATACAACGTATTTTAAACGTAAACAAAAACTACGATAACTAACAAAAGTATAAAAATAAACTACGATAAAACGAAATGAGCGAAAGAAAAAAAAAAAATTAAAAAAAAAAAACAACTAAATAACTAGGATTAATCGTTGCTAGGTAAGGGACACAGTTTTACTACAGGTCTTTGTAAGAGACCAGCCTGGGTTTTTACCGTAGCAACACGTAAAATGCCATCTTTCCCGGGATGTAGTTGCACGACACGAGCAACTGGCCATTTCAGAGGTTTGGTTTGCTCATCCTTAATTAAAACTAACGATCCCAGTTTAAGTTCGGAAGTGTTAGTATGCCATTTAGAACGCTGATTTAGAGTATGCAAATATTCCCTGTACCACCGCTTCCAGAAATCGTGATGAAGTCTTTGTAACAATTGCCAACGATTCAAACAATTCAAACGGGTGTCGGAAATATCCGATTCTGGAAGTGATGTAAGTGGTTCTAAAGTGAGAAAATGACCAGGAGTCAATACAGCCAAATCATTGGGATCCGATCCCATATCACATAATGGGCACGAATTGAGTAAAGCTTCAATTTGTGTAGCCAAAGTTAAAAATTCCTCATAAGTTAGAATTTGATTACCTACAACACGAGCGAGATGTGTTTTGAACGATTTTATGTTTGCCTCCCAAAGTCCACCGAAGTGTGGCGCCGCAGGGGGCTTAAAACTAAATTCAATCACCTCATTCGAAGCTGCCTCTTGTAAAACAGGAAGCAACATGTTAGGAGTGCCAACGAAATTTGTACCATGATCGCAGTGTATCCGCTGACAGCGACCGCGACGAGCTATAAATCTACGAAGAGCACCAAGAAACACTTCGCTCGTTAAACCTACGACAAGCTCGATATGTACCGCTTTAGTGGCGAAGCATATGAAAAGACAAATGTACGTCTTGAAGGTTCTAGCGCCACGATGGCGTTGCACGTATGTTGGGAAAGGTCCGGCGAAATCAATTCCGATACACGAAAAGGGTTTCATTTGTGAAACTCTTAATTTAGGAAGATCTGCCAAGCGAGGAATGACAGGTCTTGGATTGGTGCGATAACATTTGATACATTTAGATAATCGATTTCGGATGGCACGAAGAGGTGATAGGATCCAAAAGTTTTGTGCTAATAAAAAACTGAGCGTACGAAGCCCGGGATGCAAGTGGTCATTATGCCACTGATCGATGATAAGCGACGTGAGACGATGTTGGCGAGATAGCAACAACGGGTATTTACAATCATAGTCTAGCTCTGATTGGACAAGTCTACCGCCCACCCCCACCCCTGATGAGACCACCTTTGTCAAGGAACGGATTCCCAAGTTCCAGATTCCAGATATTCAAGTTCTGGATCTCGTTCACGAAACTCGAAGATTGAGCGAGTTTAATCAGAGTCAGGAGCGTTTGCTTGAGCTCTGGCGCGATAAGATGATTATAAGGGTTGCGGCAGTTGCAAACGAAACGATGGATATAAGTGACGATGCGTTGAGTTTTCTTAAGGCTCGACCACCTGTCCAAAAACTCATCAAAGGTGTCGACAGTAACGAAAAGAGATATATACGAATTCCGTTGTTTTGAATTTATTGCCGGAGAACCTGCAGTTGGCAGCGAAGACTCTGACCAGCTGGCATAATCCCAGAGCAACCACGGAGCTACAAAAGTTTTCTTTATCGATGAAACATTATAAGGAGCGATGATGGTATGTTTAGAAACGCGATTATTACCATGCTCCATACGAAAATATATGACGGCCGCGTACTTCGAGTCGTCGCCGAAACCGTGCATTTGCAGTGAAATGGAATTCAATGCGGAAACGAAGCGAGAAGTTACAAGAAACAACAGTGCATTGAACTCCGTGCGACAACGAGACCAGGTTCGAAAACCAGAATGGGGTGCGACATCATCCCATTCTAATCGAATACTCCAGTGTATTTGTGTAAGTGGGGTCAGATGGCCAAGCGGATCGAAAATGCGAAACATCTTCGACAGAATCTTAGGCTTGGTACACGGTATAAAATTGAACGAGAAGGTACCAGCGATAGGTTTGTATACAAAATCTTGTACTATAATCGACAAGCAAGGTTCCGAAACTAATGGTAACGATAAGCGACAATGAAAAATGATGTGGGAGTATCCAGAGATAGAAGGCAACGACTTGAACGGTAAACTATTGATGTGTCTCCCCTCATAGTCCCAGCGGTGTGTCGTATCGAGTATACGTTCGCTAACAGGCACTGATTTGAGAGGTTCATCGACTTCCGAACATTTATAAAATTGATTATCAACTTTTTCAACTAAACAAATCATCGATTTTACTGAAGTCGGTGATGTACCTTCAATACTTCCCATGACTATCCAACCAAGGTTTGTATTAAAGGCTACAGGCCCACCGGGTCCACAATCAAGACGCTCTCCCGAAAATATTTGACAAAATACTTCAACGCCGACTAGTGCATCAATTTCTGCAGGCACGTTGAAGTTAGAGTCAGCTAGTTTGATGTTCATCAATTGTGGCCACTGAGCGATATCGATTTTAGTAGTAGGTATTTCACTACATATTTTGGGAATGACGAGAGCTTCAATGACTATCTCTGGACGACCTGGTTGGTTACGAATGCGAAATTGAGTTGAATTTGTTAATACCGAGGACGATTGACCCATGCCTTCGACAAGTGACACGGTCTTCCTTAAAGTTAATCCCAGGCGTTGAGCACACCTGTGAGTAATAAAGTTTCTTTGACTTCCATTATCTATAACGATTCGAATTGAACGATAATTACCAAAATTGTCTAATACTTTGACAGAAGCAGTAGCTAGAAGCGAGATATGCGTGCATGACTTCGAACCTGCCACCAACGCTTGTGATGTTTGTGGTGGTGCGCCGATAGCTGACGCTGTGTTAGTATCCGAAACGGGATGTGGGGTCGGCGAAACCACATTGGCCTCGGACGATACCGAGTTTTCAAAATGTAATGTAGTATGGTGAGGTTGCTTGCATTTAAGACAGCGACTCTTCGACATGCAAGTTTTAACAACATGACCTTCACGAAGACAATTTACACAACAATGATATTCCTTGACAATAGAGAATCGATCTCTTGGGGTGTGAGCCCGATAATTGGAACAATTCGCTAAAGTGTGCTGCGCCTTACACAAAACACACGAACTGTTATTTTGTGAAGGTGGATTCACTATCAAGGCTTTAGAGTTAGTGATAGGCACACGAGAGCGTCTACCATAAACATCCTGATGTGAGGGCGCAGCTGTTGTATGTACACTGCGCAGGTTCGATCTCGCAGGTGCAGCGGTAACTACAACACCGGAAGCGACGTCACGAGATGGATGCACAGAATCGCGTGTCGTACCTATATGAGGCTCGGCAAGCTCGAGCGCTTGACTAACCTTGTTAAGGTAACCCAAAAGCGAATCGAATGTGGGAATATCCCTATCATCATATTGCAACTCAAATTGCTGACGAGTATTGCGATCAAGTTTATTTATTAAAAGGTAGAACAAAGGGAAATCCCAATCCTTCACGGGTAAATCTAAATTTTTTAACACCGCGATGTTCTCCTTAAATGTATCTATGAGTCGACATAATTCACGCGGCGAATTCGAATTAAGTGTTACACTTTGCAACTCCTCCCAATAACGAAATGCTAGTTTGCGTTTGCATTGATATCGATCAACCAATGCTGAATACGCATCTAAATAATTATTTCCTGAAAGAGGAAAACCTTTCAGAAGTCGCAGAGGTTCACCCGAAAGAAGTGAAATTAAAATTGAAAAGCGTTCGATATTAGATAATTTTTTATTATTATGCACAACTGTGTTGTACATGTCATAAAACGAACTCCACGAAGTAATGTCACCGTTGAAAGTTATTAAATTTAAACGAGGTAGTTTCACAGTCAACTCATCGGTAGATATGTCAAGCTGTGGTCCGCCTGATAGAGGAGTTGACGTGAGCGCTGAATGGATTTCGATAATTTGAAAATATTTATTATCGAGCTTCTGTCGAATTGCATCTTCCTGTTCTAACTCTGAGTGGTCTAATATTTCCGAACAAATGGATAAATGCTGAGATTCGAAAGATTCATAATAATTTTCAAGGCGACTGTACCGCGATAAGAATACTGGTAAGCGAGATTTATCATTTTGAGCGTCTATTGCCGCTAATAAGCAATCATTAATGCGCTTAACGGCGATTGAACGCCTTAATTCTAAATCGTGAAGAGTAGCAGCTTTCGACATTTTAAGCAATAACTACAACAACGCAAAAATATTTTTTATCAATATCGAAAAAATAAAGAAACGAAATAATGGACTGTAACTTGAAAATAAAATTTTACCAATAATTAAAACTAGATTTGAAAATCAAAACAAAATTCAATGTTTATGCCTACACCGGTAAGCATAAGGCGTGATGATATTTACTAAACTAATACAGCGTATTAATTTGCCGAGCGAAATTAAATTTGTATATTTAAAGTTGACATTAATTACGTAATTTATACGTTTCTAAACTAAATATATTCTAACTGATTAAATAAGAATTTGTTATTGTATTGAGCTGACGAGATAATACAATAAACGATCGACGACAACAAAAGAGTTAATTAATGCATGAACATACGTCGCATGCACCGGCGCAGGTAACGAGCTGATATATAACGCTGGTTTTATGCAGACGTATGTACTATTGCTATTAAACTATATTGCACCTTATCTTCATCACAAAAGAACCAAATTAACTAAACGGCATATTAAAACTTCGAAAATTACAAATGATTTTTCAATATTTTGTAAGGCGATCTACCTACTCTAATTGAGATTGTTCGAATAATAAATAATGAAATAATAGCGGTTACATAAAATTTATGAAATGAAAAAAAAATGTTTTATGAATTATTACAACGAAATGATTTAAATAAGAATTTCAACGAAATTTACTAATTTGTATTTTTTACGAAACACGAGTGGACTTTGACCTAGTACATAGTATGGTGAGCGATATGTTGCGAATGTACGAGAACGAAAAAAACAAAATGGCTGATACTAAATGTCACTTCTGATGATGAGACAGGTTAGCTGTTTTCACCATGAGAAGGAACCGGCTCGAATGGATCAATAAAATGGTCACTCCCGCTCGAAATGGGGAGCGACCTTTGGTTTTCTATTTGCGAAAATCTACGAAGACGACGATCTAGTGAGTGCACTGTTTCACTAAGGCTAGACCACTCACCTTTACCACCGCTGCGGAGTCGTAGGTCAGCGCTGACGTCCTTGTTATGTGGTTGCGGACTTATGCCACATATACTATCAAACGAAGTTGTATGTCCAATAATATGCTTCCACTTGTCACTATGATACAAAGGTTTCACACCACAGTCCACACGTGCGCTCGCAAAGGATTGTACGACGAGACTCTCGGGTAGCGGGTGCGAGGTGCCGGTGGCGGCCACGACCAAAAAATGTCCCACTACCCTCACTAGATTTAACGATATCAAAAAAAACAAAAAAAAAAAAACAAAACTACCTACCCGTTTAACTACATGTGTAAATGCGCGGCTCCAACATTCCGCCCATCAAAATACAACGTATTTTAAACGTAAACAAAAACTACGATAACTAACAAAAGTATAAAAATAAACTACGATAAAACGAAATGAGCGAAAGAAAAAAAAAATTAAAAAAAAAAAAACAACTAAATAACTAGGATTAATCGTTGCTAGGTAAGGGACACAGTTTTACTACAGGTCTTTGTAAGAGACCAGCCTGGGTTTTTACCGTAGCAACACGTAAAATGCCATCTTTCCCGGGATGTAGTTGCACGACACGAGCAACTGGCCATTTCAGAGGTTTGGTTTGCTCATCCTTAATTAAAACTAACGATCCCAGTTTAAGTTCGGAAGTGTTAGTATGCCATTTAGAACGCTGATTTAGAGTATGCAAATATTCCCTGTACCACCGCTTCCAGAAATCGTGATGAAGTCTTTGTAACAATTGCCAACGATTCAAACAATTCAAACGGGTGTCGGAAATATCCGATTCTGGAAGTGATGTAAGTGGTTCTAAAGTGAGAAAATGACCAGGAGTCAATACAGCCAAATCATTGGGATCCGATCCCATATCACATAATGGGCACGAATTGAGTAAAGCTTCAATTTGTGTAGCCAAAGTTAAAAATTCCTCATAAGTTAGAATTTGATTACCTACAACACGAGCGAGATGTGTTTTGAACGATTTTATGTTTGCCTCCCAAAGTCCACCGAAGTGTGGCGCCGCAGGGGGCTTAAAACTAAATTCAATCACCTCATTCGAAGCTGCCTCTTGTAAAACAGGAAGCAACATGTTAGGAGTGCCAACGAAATTTGTACCATGATCGCAGTGTATCCGCTGACAGCGACCGCGACGAGCTATAAATCTACGAAGAGCACCAAGAAACACTTCGCTCGTTAAACCTACGACAAGCTCGATATGTACCGCTTTAGTGGCGAAGCATATGAAAAGACAAATGTACGTCTTGAAGGTTCTAGCGCCACGATGGCGTTGCACGTATGTTGGGAAAGGTCCGGCGAAATCAATTCCGATACACGAAAAGGGTTTCATTTGTGAAACTCTTAATTTAGGAAGATCTGCCAAGCGAGGAATGACAGGTCTTGGATTGGTGCGATAACATTTGATACATTTAAATAATCGATTTCGGATGGCACGAAGAGGTGATAGGATCCAAAAGTTTTGTGCTAATAAAAAACTGAGCGTACGAAGCCCGGGATGCAAGTGGTCATTATGCCACTGATCGATGATAAGCGACGTGAGACGATGTTGGCGAGATAGCAACAACGGGTATTTACAATCATAGTCTAGCTCTGATTGGACAAGTCTACCGCCCACCCTGATGAGACCACCTTTGTCAAGGAACGGATTCCCAAGTTCCAGATTCCAGATATTCAAGTTCTGGATCTCGTTCACGAAACTCGAAGATTGAGCGAGTTTAATCAGAGTCAGGAGCGTTTGCTTGAGCTCTGGCGCGATAAGATGATTATAAGGGTTGCGGCAGTTGCAAACGAAACGATGGATATAAGTGACGATGCGTTGAGTTTTCTTAAGGCTCGACCACCTGTCCAAAAAAACTCATCAAAGGTGTCGACAGTAACGAAAAGAGATATATACGAATTCCGTTGTTTTGAATTTATTGCCGGAGAACCTGCAGTTGGCAGCGAAGACTCTGACCAGCTGGCATAATCCCAGAGCAACCACGGAGCTACAAAAGTTTTCTTTATCGATGAAACATTATAAGGAGCGATGATGGTATGTTTAGAAACGCGATTATTACCATGCTCCATACGAAAATATATGACGGCCGCGTACTTCGAGTCGTCGCCGAAACCGTGCATTTGCAGTGAAATGGAATTCAATGCGGAAACGAAGCGAGAAGTTACAAGAAACAACAGTGCATTGAACTCCGTGCGACAACGAGACCAGGTTCGAAAACCAGAATGGGGTGCGACATCATCCCATTCTAATCGAATACTCCAGTGTATTTGTGTAAGTGGGGTCAGATGGCCAAGCGGATCGAAAATGCGAAACATCTTCGACAGAATCTTAGGCTTGGTACACGGTATAAAATTGAACGAGAAGGTACCAGCGATAGGTTTGTATACAAAATCTTGTACTATAATCGACAAGCAAGGTTCCGAAACTAATGGTAACGATAAGCGACAATGAAAAATGATGTGGGAGTATCCAGAGATAGAAGGCAACGACTTGAACGGTAAACTATTGATGTGTCTCCCCTCATAGTCCCAGCGGTGTGTCGTATCGAGTATACGTTCGCTAACAGGCACTGATTTGAGAGGTTCATCGACTTCCGAACATTTATAAAATTGATTATCAACTTTTTCAACTAAACAAATCATCGATTTTACTGAAGTCGGTGATGTACCTTCAATACTTCCCATGACTATCCAACCAAGGTTTGTATTAAAGGCTACAGGCCCACCGGGTCCACAATCAAGACGCTCTCCCGAAAATATTTGACAAAATACTTCAACGCCGACTAGTGCATCAATTTCTGCAGGCACGTTGAAGTTAGAGTCAGCTAGTTTGATGTTCATCAATTGTGGCCACTGAGCGATATCGATTTTAGTAGTAGGTATTTCACTACATATTTTGGGAATGACGAGAGCTTCAATGACTATCTCTGGACGACCTGGTTGGTTACGAATGCGAAATTGAGTTGAATTTGTTAATACCGAGGACGATTGACCCATGCCTTCGACAAGTGACACGGTCTTCCTTAAAGTTAATCCCAGGCGTTGAGCACACCTGTGAGTAATAAAGTTTCTTTGACTTCCATTATCTATAACGATTCGAATTGAACGATAATTACCAAAATTGTCTAATACTTTGACAGAAGCAGTAGCTAGAAGCGAGATATGCGTGCATGACTTCGAACCTGCCACCAACGCTTGTGATGTTTGTGGTGGTGCGCCGATAGCTGACGCTGTGTTAGTATCCGAAACGGGATGTGGGGTCGGCGAAACCACATTGGCCTCGGACGATACCGAGTTTTCAAAATGTAATGTAGTATGGTGAGGTTGCTTGCATTTAAGACAGCGACTCTTCGACATGCAAGTTTTAACAACATGACCTTCACGAAGACAATTTACACAACAATGATATTCCTTGACAATAGAGAATCGATCTCTTGGGGTGTGAGCCCGATAATTGGAACAATTCGCTAAAGTGTGCTGCGCCTTACACAAAACACACGAACTGTTATTTTGTGAAGGTGGATTCACTATCAAGGCTTTAGAGTTAGTGATAGGCACACGAGAGCGTCTACCATAAACATCCTGATGTGAGGGCGCAGCTGTTGTATGTACACTGCGCAGGTTCGATCTCGCAGGTGCAGCGGTAACTACAACACCGGAAGCGACGTCACGAGATGGATGCACAGAATCGCGTGTCGTACCTATATGAGGCTCGGCAAGCTCGAGCGCTTGACTAACCTTGTTAAGGTAACCCAAAAGCGAATCGAATGTGGGAATATCCCTATCATCATATTGCAACTCAAATTGCTGACGAGTATTGCGATCAAGTTTATTTATTAAAAGGTAGAACAAAGGGAAATCCCAATCCTTCACGGGTAAATCTAAATTTTTTAACACCGCGATGTTCTCCTTAAATGTATCTATGAGTCGACATAATTCACGCGGCGAATTCGAATTAAGTGTTACACTTTGCAACTCCTCCCAATAACGAAATGCTAGTTTGCGTTTGCATTGATATCGATCAACCAATGCTGAATACGCATCTAAATAATTATTTCCTGAAAGAGGAAAACCTTTCAGAAGTCGCAGAGGTTCACCCGAAAGAAGTGAAATTAAAATTGAAAAGCGTTCGATATTAGATAATTTTTTATTATTATGCACAACTGTGTTGTACATGTCATAAAACGAACTCCACGAAGTAATGTCACCGTTGAAAGTTATTAAATTTAAACGAGGTAGTTTCACAGTCAACTCATCGGTAGATATGTCAAGCTGTGGTCCGCCTGATAGAGGAGTTGACGTGAGCGCTGAATGGATTTCGATAATTTGAAAATATTTATTATCGAGCTTCTGTCGAATTGCATCTTCCTGTTCTAACTCTGAGTGGTCTAATATTTCCGAACAAATGGATAAATGCTGAGATTCGAAAGATTCATAATAATTTTCAAGGCGACTGTACCGCGATAAGAATACTGGTAAGCGAGATTTATCATTTTGAGCGTCTATTGCCGCTAATAAGCAATCATTAATGCGCTTAACGGCGATTGAACGCCTTAATTCTAAATCGTGAAGAGTAGCAGCTTTCGACATTTTAAGCAATAACTACAACAACGCAAAAATATTTTTTATCAATATCGAAAAAATAAAGAAACGAAATAATGGACTGTAACTTGAAAATAAAATTTTACCAATAATTAAAACTAGATTTGAAAATCAAAACAAAATTCAATGTTTATGCCTACACCGGTAAGCATAAGGCGTGATGATATTTACTAAACTAATACAGCGTATTAATTTGCCGAGCGAAATTAAATTTGTATATTTAAAGTTGACATTAATTACGTAATTTATACGTTTCTAAACTAAATATATTCTAACTGATTAAATAAGAATTTGTTATTGTATTGAGCTGACGAGATAATACAATAAACGATCGACGACAACAAAAGAGTTAATTAATGCATGAACATACGTCGCATGCACCGGCGCAGGTAACGAGCTGATATATAACGCTGGTTTTATGCAGACGTATGTACTATTGCTATTAAACTATATTGCACCTTATCTTCATCACAAAAGAACCAAATTAACTAAACGGCATATTAAAACTTCGAAAATTACAAATGATTTTTCAATATTTTGTAAGGCGATCTACCTACTCTAATTGAGATTGTTCGAATAATAAATAATGAAATAATAGCGGTTACATAAAATTTATGAAATGAAAAAAAAATGTTTTATGAATTATTACAACGAAATGATTTAAATAAGAATTTCAACGAAATTTACTAATTTGTATTTTTTACGAAACACGAGTGGACTTTGACCTAGTACGTAGTATGGTGAGCGATATGTTGCGAATGTACGAGAACGAAAAAAAAAAAACAAAAAATGGCTGATACTAAATGTCACTTCTGATGATGAGACAGGTTAGCTGTTTTCACCATGAGAAGGAACCGGCTCGAATGGATCAATAAAATGGTCACTCCCGCTCGAAATGGGGAGCGACCTTTGGTTTTCTATTTGCGAAAATCTACGAAGACGACGATCTAGTGAGTGCACTGTTTCACTAAGGCTAGACCACTCACCTTTACCACCGCTGCGGAGTCGTAGGTCAGCGCTGACGTCCTTGTTATGTGGTTGCGGACTTATGCCACATATACTATCAAACGAAGTTGTATGTCCAATAATATGCTTCCACTTGTCACTATGATACAAAGGTTTCACACCACAGTCCACACGTGCGCTCGCAAAGGATTGTACGACGAGACTCTCGGGTAGCGGGTGCGAGGTGCCGGTGGCGGCCACGACCAAAAAATGTCCACTACCCTCACTAGATTTAACGATATCAAAAAAAACAAAAAAAAAAAAACAAAACTACCTACCCGTTTAACTACATGTGTAAATGCGCGGCTCCAACAATAACATATATTTGTAAATTAAATATGATACAAAATCAAAACACAAATGGACATAATTGATTCAAATAACCTAATATTATAAATGTAAGTTTAAGTTTAATCTGAAATTAATAAATAGCAGCTATGACATAATCGCTCCTTACTGTTAGTTATTATATATTATTACTGTTTTGTTCTCGATGTTGTATTTTTGTTTTATTGGTGATTTCTTTACTGAATTATTATATGCGTGACATAGCTTATAGCACAATACATAAATTGAATATTATGCTTGTTGTGTAATTTCTTTTTTTTTATCATATTATATAATGAATTGTTTAAATGAGCTGATGTTTTAAGCTTGTGATTTGTGCTTATAATTGAGGTGGCATCAAGCGCGCCTGTAATGCCAATGTAGCTTATAATAATTATGTTGATGTTCACATTGTTGGTACAATAAATAAATAATTAAATGTGTAAGGTTGTATATTTAATTTACTATAGAGGTAAATTTTCTGAAAGATATGAACGTAGCGTACCTGTTAATATAAATATCTCCGTTACATCAACTTTTTATTTACACCAACAGAAGCGCAGAAACTCTACAGAATCTAAATTTATTATTTAGTAGGTGTAACACTAATATCTCTGCAGTTTTAACTTAACTTAGACACTTATTAATCGAGCATGTAAGTTTAAGTCTTGTGGTACTGTGTATACTTGGTTTCATCTTAGACGAGGTTATATAGAAGGATTCTCTGACATCTATGCTAAGGGCTGAAAGGTAGGTGAAATAAATTGTCTCACTAACCACTTTAACTGAAACAATAGAGTTATAACTTATGCGTTAGTAATCTAGTTGAAAGTCTTTTATATGTTTATTTTGGTATTCCTGTTAAAATAAAATAAAAAACATCATAAATAACAGATAAGACACGTGTTAACCCTAATCGAGACCATAAAAGCGCTCATCCCGTTCATTCAGGCTGTAGTATGTTTTCCTGTGTATTCGCCGGGACGCGTGCGTTGCGGGTTTCGCAGTTGAATGCGCGTCGCCAGCCCTGCATTACTTTTTTCCTCAGGTACATTGTGTTTTAAGTGCAGCCTAGCGGTGGTTTCGCCATTAAAGAAAATATATTGTGCTTTTTATAAAAAACAGTCGAGGTGCGTGAATTGTTCTTTTTATGTACAGTTTTTGCAAAAATAATGAACATACAGAGTTCATATTGTTTACGCATCATATCTGTAGTGTGCTAGTGGGTACTCGTTATCCTTAAGTTGTAAAATTGTCTTCAAGCACATAATATAGGGACTAACAGATAAGACTCGCTACCAGTCTTCTAATCTGGTTTAAAATATTGCCATCACTTATTTGTCTATCTGTCTGTATGTCTTCAAATATATCTTAAGATATCATAAAATCATATAACTCTTATTTTAATGCTTCAATATAAATGTACTTTACAGCAGAATTAGTTTGATGGTTTTATCAACTCATTATGGTCACTATCGGCATTCTTATAAAGCAATATTGATTTACAATTATGCTGATAATTGACTTTGATGACCTTTTTTTTTTAAATTTATTTTTTTTTGACGGGGGAAATGCGTTTACGCACTACCTTTACCTATTGCATTAGTGAGACCGGAGTCCCCCAATGCAATAGGTAAGGGGGCACGGAGGGACGAACTCCGTGGCAGTGTGGGACTCACGCGGGCGTGATGCGCCCGGAAATACCCACTAAAACCTCCCGGGGCCGTCCACCGCATTTGGGATGGGGGCGACACGGGGTGGCTTTCGCAAGCACCGCGTCGCCCCCTGCGGCGAACCCACCGGGCCTCGTCCGTGCAATGGCCCAGTAGGGATGGAGGAGAATACTTCCCCCCCACCTCTCACAGAGAGGTACGACCAATTGGTCGAAAGTCCGGGGAGCAGGATATACTTCCTGCCCCCCATATGACTTTGATGACCTGCATATTGGAATTACGTTGTTAGAATTCAATGGTGTGCTTGGTAACATTGCCATGCTATCCTTGAAACCCACTCATTTTCAAGAGTTTATTTATAATAAACGTAAGCTGTGTTATTAATATGTTAAACCAGTGGAATATCTGATTGATGAAGGCGATACTTTGCAAAGTCCACTTCAAAAGATTTTCAGCTGTTACGTCTTTCGGAAACTGATTTGACGTGAAGAGACGTGACAGCTGAAAATCATTTGAAGCAGAGTTAACAAAGTAAAAAATCAACTATATTATTTACAATGGAATATTGTTTCAATTTTCAAGTAATAATACTACTTTAGTATTACTAGTATTACTAGTAGTTCCAATAGTAGTGATGTGCTCTTGCTGTAGCTTGGTTTTTTAAATATTTTATTCCTGAGATCAATTTTCAATGTATACTCTAAAAATGAGTCGTGAATGCGGGAATAGAGAAAATCCTTCTATCAATAAGACTGCTTAAGATTCAGCAGGGGTGCTAGCATAAAATTTGTGAACGTACAACTTGTATACTAAACGTTCTTGGTAGGTGCGGGCGGACGCGTGCTTCGGTCTAAATAACTCCCATTTTATATTTACTCGTCCATTTGAAAAAGTACGATGTGGAATTTTAAATCAACTTCTTAAACTCAAAATAAGTGAACATTTATAATACATTTTTACAGAAAGACGGAAGATAGAATGAAATGAATAGACATATGTTGAGAAACTATGCAAAATATATTTGCGAAGATGCAACCGCTACACCTAGTTATGACATAAAGTTTATCTTCTCTATTGTGTTCTAATCTGTAGAGTTTGATTTAAATGGACGAGTTGATCTAACTCAGTCTTTAGAAATAGCAAGCTTTATCCTAACATTCAAAATATTGAACATAAATAAAGAAATATAACTAAGATAAGTGAATATTAATAAAATAAGAAATATTCACCTTACTTGAAACTAGATTATTAACTAGAATTTATCACTTAAATTTATTCATTATGGTCTTTTTATCGCTTTTTTATATTTTTACACGTACGTGCTTTTATACCTCGAGAACTACTGACCAACTTCCATATTTTTTTTTTTAAAATAAAATCACAAATGTATGCTACAGTGAATATGTGTAAACAATAAACATTCTAATATGCGAGTGAAGACGCAGCACAAGTACAGTGACTTTGTGATAAAAACATAAAATACTTACTAAAAATTCTTAATCCACTGCCCAGCTGTTTCAGCTGATAGAGATTTACAAGATATATTACAGAACCGGTGTAATTTTTGTGTGTTTTCTGTTTTGAAAAAGAAAATCAGAAACATTTTCTATTTTCCGTGAAAATGCTAATCTACTTTAGTTAGTCAGGTGCAACTTCATTTGTCGTGGGGTGGTTGGGGTGTTTCTTCTTTCTCTTCTAGGTATCCCTCTCCTTGCTACGTCTTTTGTTTAAACAAGACGAGTACAGGAGAGGGACCTAGCTCTTCTTCTTCTACAGCGGAGGCGGGTTCCTTCTTCTTGGCCCGTCTCCGTTCTGTCCCTCTCTTCCCTTTTCTGTTTATGGGGCGCAGGAAATATATCCTGCCCCCGGAATGTTGACCGATGGGTCACGCCTCCCTTCGGGGGGATGGGTTAAGAGGTGGGGTTGAGAAATATTCTCCCCCATCCCCATTGGGCCATTGCACGACGAGGCCCGGTGGGTTCGCTGCAGGGGGCGACGTGGCGACATGCGTATCGCCCCCATCCCAAATGCAGCGGACGGCCCCGAGGGGTTTTAGTGGGTATTTCCGGGCGTCTCACGCGCGGGAGGGTCCCACACTGGCACGGAGCTCGTCACTCCGTGCCCCCTTACCCATTGTATTGGGGGACTTCGGTCTCACTAATACAATGGGTAAGGGTAATGCGTAAATGCATTTCCCCCTGTCAAACTTCATTGTATATCAAAACAATCCAGGCTTCATACCGGGGAGCAGATGCAATGCTAAAGCAGTCCCTACTTCCTGGCTGAATAGGTGATAGAGAACTCCGTGAGGTTTTGTGAATAAGAGTCTGACACTAGTGACTCAATTATTCGCTGCCCGGCGGAGGTATTATACAAGACTTCACAAGTAGAAAAAAAGACCTAATATTAAAAGTTAAAGAGGTTCTGCAAAAATAAGTATGTACTTGTCTCATTATGATATTAAAATCTATTATAATGATGGTTTATGATATGATATGATGACTAGGCACAATTACGTTGAGAATATTATATTTATAGAAACCCTGATACAAATATTATTAAGAAAAGGATAGGACTTAGACATATAATGCGATGTAACGTGTATATGATATTCTGTTGTAAAATTGTATAATTACTGGAAACTCGTCCCACTGGTTGTAAGTGTTCTTATTTACTTATCATCAAGTAGAATTACGGCTCATACAATTTGCACCAGGTGTTAAACATTTTTTCCCCGCCCTTTCATTATATGAGAGGATTCACAAAAGAGCTGTTAACTCCGTTATATTTTCTTTCACATGTGGATTTTATTTCCTATTCTCGACATACCTTTTGTGCCGCTAATAGAGTCTATAAAAAGGAATATTCGCTTTAAAAGGGTTTGTAACTACCCTATATTTTTCAGATCGATGTGCATGCGTGACTTGCCTGATAATAAATATATTTATGGTATACTTATCGATTAGGTTGGATAACTTTTATTTAAGCAAAGGTAATTAATAAAGCAGACATATAGACTGCATTTTAAACGAAATACTTTTTTGTTCCGAGTGTAATTTTGTATTAATTTGAAGTTACGTCATAATATTTCTATATAGTCTATGGTATATACTATATCACGATATGGTTTTAACTGCGTGCATGTGAGTATAAATTACTATGATTTATATTAAGGTTTCAGTTTGTTTTCAATGAAAGAAGTAACTATTATTTTGCTATTATCTTACTATCATTATGCTTTGCTTTGTCTTACTCCTAGTAGTTCCCTCGGTACCAATTCTGAACAAATTAATAAATACCTTTGGCTTAATAAACTTGAAGGAACTGAAAGGTTAAAAACAACACAAAATGTAAGGTTAAAAAATGTGGCATTTCTTCCCTTTTTTTTTCAAACTGACTAAATGCTGTTCTCCGGAAGTGCGTAGACAACTTCACAGACCTTTTGGGGCCAGGGTTTAAGAAGCTCAGTGGTAAGAAACTTGATTTGAGTTGGTACCTGAAACGTATTATTCCGCGGAATTTACCGTAGTTGGTAGAAAGGTAACTACTTCCTTACAGAACCCATGTAGTTATGAGGCTATGGATTACAGTTTAATGCGTGTTATGAAGTCTATAAACAATACCACTGTATCGGACTGACAATGGATGTAGGAGCCTCATCAATTGAGGATCGGAGCACGTTCTGGGCAGCTGTATTTTTTTAATTCTACTTACACCGGTGGTATAGATAAATAAATATTATCTGATACAAAGATGCTTTATAAAAAGCCCAAAAGTAAATTAATTCAAGTATTATATCCGATACAACGTTGAACCTTCAGTTTTTGTCGACCGCAGCGCTGCGGGCTGATTTCCGAGGAGCGGGTCAAGGCGTCTATTACATACACGGTATTGCGGTCGTATGTAATACACACTTTATTTGACCTACTTCGTGTCCCATATGTTGTACGAAGGGTATCCATATGTTTTCGTAGGATCATTTTGGTTACCAAAATTGTAGTGTAGATATAAATGGAAATCCTTCCTTAGATTTTGCAGAATATCAATTTAAAAACTTGTGGTTTCTCAATATTTTTTTTTATTTTTGTCCTATATGTAATATTAAATAAAATATTAAAACCATAATATAAATGGAACATAAAAGGTTTCTCTTTATTTTTCCTATCTATACCGACACTAACTTTTACCCGCATTAACATTAGAATTTAGCCCAGAGAGAAATAGTATAGTTGTGCTCAATCTAGTTTTCTCCATTAATTTTGAAGGACCAAGATTCTCTAATAAAAGTTTGGGGAAAAAATATTTTCGCATAAAATAGTAAGTATAAACTTGCGATAAAATATATTTGTATCTGGCAAGTTATGATGATATTAATAAAAGTTACATTTCAAAAAAAGTAACAAATTTATAAAAAAAAAGTCCACCCATTTTTTCCTTTATTTTTTTTGTCTGTCAAAATGAGTAAATCTTGTGAAGAAATTCGAAACATTTTCAATTTTATTAAAATATAGGAAATTTGCAAAACAAGCCGCAAAACAATTTTGCAGCATTTATGGACCTAATGCAATCTCAGCAATAATAGCAGAAAGTTGGTTTAAGCATTATAAATCCGAGAATTTTAATGTAAAAGATGCTCCTCGATCTGGTCTCCATATTACTGATAAGGTGGACGTTATTTTTGAAAAAGGGAAGCAAGATCGTCATAGCAATAGTTACGACATAGCTGAAGAATTAGGAAACCACAAAACAGTTTTGACTTATTTGAAAATAGCTTGCTTGGTGGTGTTTATGCGTCCATCATATAATTCTGACTTTACACCTTCAGATATCCATCTGTTTCGATCTCTTCAAAACTCTTTAGGCAGTGTCAGGTGAACAACAAGAGAGGATTGCCTGTAGTACTTGTCGCGTTTTTTTTAACAGAAGACTTAAAAATTTCATAAGGTTTGGATTACGAAACTGCCAACAAGATGGCAGAAAATCATTAAACAAAATGGTTTTTATTTATTATACTATAATTAATTGTAAATATACTTTGATAAATATGTCTTGAGTTGTCATATAAAATCCGAAGAAACTCATCCCCAACCTGATATATCATTCTCATGCTTAGCCTACGTAAGCCATTCAAATTGACATATTAGCGACTTGCTAATAAATCCTATCCTTCAATATTAGCGCAGTTTTAAGTCAATTCAATTATATGCTTTCGATGAAAGTGTTTGACCACCTTATATGCTGGTACCAATCAGAGCCTTTCAGTTTGGAATTTATCAGTGCTTGAGCATCACTGTTGCTACGCAGCATAAATATATAATTACCTGTAGCGATGCGCTTTTGCAGTCAAATTTTGCACTCAATCTTATTTAATTGGTGACAATATATCCTAAAGTTAAGGGAGAAAGAGGATGCTGTAAGAAAGGTATTGGATATGAATGAATTACGGTTACATGGGAAGGGGAAGACGAAGAAAAGACGGATGGACTGTTTGAAAAATGATATACTTAGGAAAGGAGTGAATGCGGAGATGACAACAAATAGAGAGGAATGGAAGAGGAAGACATGTTGCGCCGACCCCTAATAAAAATAGGAAAAAGGTAGGGAGATGAGGATGATGATGATATCCTAAAGTAATTACGTCAGATGTTGAAATAGAACTGAAAAATAATTTATTTCGTTGTAAAATATCAAATGTTGGGTACGTAGATAGTATTAAGGTTCTGTTTACACAGCTACGTGGAGTGGAGGCCCTGATGCAGGTGTGGTTATTTACAGGTAGATTAATCTCGTGGAGGAGCGCTCCACCGGCATGAATTCGACGAGGGATTTGTTTGTCTGCGGCCACGTTACGGAACGCCTAGTTTCGCAGACATTTATTATTAAATCTAAAGTGTGGGTAGACCGCATTCTTAGTTATAATATCTGACTAACAATTTTAAATTAACAAATGTAATCTATGTTGTGTTAATTAAGCTACATGCAGCTTAAGAATAGTATGTTGTTTGTATAAGACTGCAATTACTCACCAGTCGCCTTAACTTTTTTCATGTAAATTATAAAATATATTGGCACTATAGGCTTTATTTCGTGAATACTATTAGTTAATTACTAACTTAACCTTGGTCCTTTATTCACCAAAATGTAAAAAAGAGAAATTTTATGAAGAATTGACATTTGAAACTCATAAATAGAAAGTAAATTCTGGAAAAACAGTTCAAGTATCATTTTAGTAGTTATATGGAGAAAAAGTAATTTAAAACAGAACAAATCCTTCCGGCTTACTGTTACTCTGTATTTCTGTTTTTTTAGCGTAGTTTGCTGCGTCCATTTGAGGTTTACATGTCATGTTATTAAACATATCCTAAACTTTCGTAAATAGTTTGTTTTTTTTTACACTGTGTAGGTTCTTTGCTTTGATCTCAATCTTACCAGATGTTAAGTGACCATGTGGTCCAGAATGGCAAACGTAGGGACTGGTTCAGAATTAATGCTGCCAGAACACACCAATTTATAAATGCATTACCATTATGCATACTATGGTTTCCTCACAATGCTTTCCTTCATCTAAAGCTCAGTCTTATTACAGTATGTTGCATAGGTTGGGTTCGCACCTATGTCCATCGTTGTGGCATTCGAATGCACTAACAATTGCGCTGTCATCTTTAAAAATGTATTTGAATGTATCTGTTAATAAAACGAATTGATATCATAATGCAGAGATATGTTAATTACTGCGGATTGGTATGGATTTAGTGGTCGAATGGGGTGCGATCACCATACACATGATGAAATCCCCACCCGGATATGGACATGTTTTTGTCATGTGACGGAGTTTTTGGCGTGATTTAATTCTGACGTATAGCAGTTCTTGTTTTTTTTGTTAGTGTAGATACCATCGTCCTACTCCCAATTTGTTATTTGAGGTCGACGTAGTATGTCTTCTTCTATCAGCCACCATCTCTTAACTCACCCTTTTTGTCTTCATATCTTTTCTCACACACTCCATCCATCTTTTCTTTGGGCATCCTCTCTCCCTCCATCCCTCAACTTTAATAGTCATAATCACTATCTTCGTAACACGCGTTATATCTCTTCTCAAAACTTGTCCATACCAAAACAAACGTAGATTGATCGTAAATTAGATATGACCAATTACCTAATTGTGTATCCCATTTATACACTGGCATTAACTAAAAAGATAAAGAAAAACGAAAGAACAAGGCGTACGCTCTACGACTTGTTTCAATTTGCGATGTCAATCTGTTACCTACTGAGATCAGAAATTTATTATAAATACTGACTTATTTTTGGCTTAATCTTAATCTAAAATTAAGATCCAGCTTCTAGACTATAAGATGCTAAATATGCTAGAAAATAATGTAAAATGTTGAGAAACAATTACACATTTATAAATAAATAAAAACAAAATAGAATTTTAGATAACATCGAAAACACATTAATGGAAACACGAAATCGTTTCGTCCGTACTATTTCAAGCAACGGTTTCCAATATCTCGTTGAAAAATTGTGTTTCTGGCAACGAAACGATTTCGGCGCCAAACTTTCAGTTACAATTTCTAGACAATACAAGAATCAACAATATCGAGCTTATAAAAACATAAATGATTGAAGGGATAATTAAAAGATTATTAGCATTTAAACTACACGTGAATTAACTTCTTAATAAAAAACGCAAAGAAAATAAAATATTATAACCTAAAAAGCAAAATACGATTGAACACTATCGCTGTCTTATTTACTGGGGGCCGCTCAACTAAAGTTCAGTTGAGATAATGTACTTCTCTAACTATAATTAGGAACTCCAGCATATATAACTAGTGTACAATACGTATATCCATTTTTAAAAGGGCATCCATGCGGCCGCTTCCTCAAGTAGGCATATAACACAAAGGGGAGACAATAAAAAAGACATTCTACAGCCAAATAGTATTACGTATTTATTTTTGTCTCTTTCTCTCTAACTACGAATTCATATCCGCTCTTTTTGATGTGAAACATCTAAAGCCGCACGTAACACCGATTTCTGGCGTGGTGACGCATGCCGTGGCGACGCGTCGCCACGCTATATGATGGTATATATATATACAGTCTATTTATTATTATATTAAATAAATTCGTAAATGTTTGTATTGAATGAAAATAAAGGTTTATTCAATAACTAGTCATCGTTATCTGGAAATAAAATCGTAATATTTTATTTTATCATTATGACGTATTTAGTTCCTATCACAATCTGTTCTTTTCTGCATATTACTTTTACAAAATAATGTCGATGTTTCACATCTGGCAGGCGTCCCGTGACCCACACTGCACGGAGCTCGTCACTCCGTGCCCCTTATCTAGTGTACTGGGGGACTTTGATCCCCTAAGTACAATAGATAAGGGTAGTGCGTAAATGCATTTACCCCGTCAAAAAAAAAAAAAAAAAAGGCGTCCCGTGACGGCTCACATTTTTTTTATTTCCAAAATTATAACGTTACCTTGGAATTTTATTCTCATCGTGGACATACGAATTTAACTTAATTAATTATTAATTACTTTTAAACACTATTCTGATAACTCATAGCTATTTGTAATGAGTCCTATAATAAATAAAATATTGATTTACCAACACAATCTAATTGTTCGGTATATCCCTTCGTATTATTTTCCAATTTGAAACCTCATAAAACAATCGACGCAATCATCATGAATGAACTGTTATCGTAAAAGGCAGCTCCCGATCGGTTTCAGTTCATTTCGTTCATTCGTTCCCGGTCATCGGTTCGTTCATTATCCTGCGCGTGTGTGTGCTTTCGATGAATATAAATGTAACTTATTGAAAGCTGGAGGAGTCCGGAATGTTTTTATCTTGTTCATTTTGAAATATACATATATTTTTGTTTACAATACACATCGTTTTAATGGCAATCATTCGTTACCCGGTGGTTGAAACCATAGTTACGTATAAAAAAATTACCATCTTACATCTTAATCAGCTAATTTACTACCACTACTTTTTGTTATTATTATGCCCTTGTAGTGTCCTTCACTTATCGTTATGTAAAGTGGAATTATTTTTTCAAATTGATTAAAGATATTTGAGACTCCGTGTATTATTACTTACCTATACATTATTCGATAGTTGTGGTATTTCATAGCGGTTTGGTGGTGTAATTATAACCTTATACTATACTACGTATGACCGCAGATCCGCTTGTATATTCTCTTAAAATATACGTCCTTCTTAAAATAGTAACTTATTATTAGTCAATTACTTTAAAAAGGAACTTTATAAAATTTGTAATACGTATTTACGTACGTACGTGTTTACTAGAGTCAATTAATACTAAAGAATAACTAAAAAATAAGTTTCTGGAATGTAATATCATACATTTGATATAGCAAACGGCTTTTAACAACAGAAACAATCACAATTGGCTAATTGTGATGTGAAGGCTTTGGTTCCAAAGCACATTATCGGTTTACCTGACAATAAGTTCAAGCACTATATCGAACAGGTTTAAATGTCCAAAGGTTATTTTGTAGTGTGGATCATTACGTGAACGATATTGATGACTCTCTAATGGCCGCGATGACGAACGTGGGGTAAGGGGCGTAGATGCGTGCCTTGTGGAGTAATTTTCTGAGTTACCACCTGAAGCAAATCCTGCTATCGATCGGATTCTAAGGACACCATCCAAGCTAACTACAACTTTCCATAGGTGTAGGAAATAGGTGTCAACTGGCAGCAATACTTAAGAGTCAGTATCCCTAGGCTAACGTTTTACCTAAACATCAAGTTAGTTTTTGCTTAATATAACATAGTACAGTATAAATATATATATTACTAGATGTTTGCCCGCGGCTGCGCCCACGTTTTATATATTCTTCACTGCGTTTTAATTTTTAATATGGAATCCTAAATATTTTCCTAAAAAAAAATTAACACTAAGATAAAGTAAAAATATATGGCATAAATTATAGCACTTGCCCGCAAAAGTGTGGATTTAATCGGATGTTATTCAAATTTTTATGAGTTTTATTTATTTACGCGGAACCCTAATTATTAAAAAAATTCAAAGTACCCTGAGTAACTACAACTATCTACCAAAAAAAGTCCGGTCAAAATCAGTCAAACCGTTTCGGAGATTAAATTATATATTTGGTATACACATTCATATCGTAAAAAAAATTGACATTACCAACAGACACTTCAGTTTTATTTATTAGTATAGATTAATTTATATTTTAACTTTGTTTCAGATTATAGAAGAAACGTGAATTAAAGTAAGTGTTGTGTGAATTTAATTACGTATTTTTTTATGTTTAGTTATAAATAAAATTGTGCGGTCGGGGGACCCTCGTCAGGAACGAAGTTCTTAGTTAAAACAGAAATAGATAAAACAAAACTATATAAGGCCTACATGTAATTATTGGAAAATGACTCGTTGTGAAGAAAATATCTTAAATAATAGGAGTTAAATAATAGGCGATATCTTTTCTCACACACTCCATCCATCCCTATTTTTTCTTTGGGCGTCCTCTCTCCCTCCATCCCTCAACTTTCATACTCATCATCACTTTCTTCATAACATGCGTTTTATCTCTTCTCAAGACTTGTCTATACCAAGACAAACGTAGATTGACTGTAAATTAGATATGACCAATTACCTAATTAGGTAAAGAAAACTATATAAGGCCTACATGTAATTATTGGAAGATGACTCGTTGTGAAGAAAAAAAATATCTTAAATAATAGGCGATATCTATTTTGCTGAAATTTAATTAGAGCTGCAAAAAGCTTGCGTTTTTTTAATTACGCTTTTTTTTTTAACATTGCGGACGTTTTTTTGCCGCCTAGGGTAGCCCTCCGCAACGCCCCATAAGGAACTTCATCATTCTAAAAACCAACTTTTCGTGGTTCTCATGATTCTTTTTTTTACTTTCATACTTTTTGCAACTCGGTTACGAGTATATTTTAAACAGTATTTAATAAACAATAATATATTGTACGTATATCAACAGTATGACCTGTACCTATATCATTAAACTAGATGGTACTAACTAAGTTTAAACTTCTCTCACTAATGATGCTACACGGCGTTTGCTACAAAGACTCCAACGAGCCGTGACTGCATATTCGATTCTAGTGACTTTAACGAGTCGATATTTTATTTATCGATACTGTTATTTTATATTAATTAATATGTACTTATTTTCTATATTTATGGATAACAATAGCTATTCAATGAATTGAAATAAATCTGTTCTTTTAAATATTTCATTATTTCTATATACACTATCTATTGTAATATACTGAGAATAAACCTACGATCTGCGGTTCGAAAAATTCGCCAGTTGACGGATATTGCTACTGCTAGGTTAGTCTACTTTGCTTACTTTCACAGCTTAATGTCTTACGGTATTTTGCTGTGGAGTACAGCAGCAGAGGTTGACACCATTTTTACGTTACAAAAGAGAGCTGTTCGAGCAATATATAATATGAGACCTCGCGAATCTCTAAAGAACAAGTTTCAAGAATATAATATCTTAACTTTGCCCTCCCAATACATCTTCGATAGCTTAATGCATATTCGTAAAAAATTAGACAAGCTAGATCTAGTGAATGATCGTCATAATTTTAATACTAGAAGTAAAGACAAGTTGGCCGGAACCACGCTTTAGGTTAAGTAAGTGTAATAAAAGCTTTATAGGTAATAGTATTCGGTTTTACAATAAGATCCCAAGTAACATTACCGATTTACCTGACAATAAGTTCAAGTATTATGTCAAGCAATTTTTAACCTCAAAAGGTTATTACAGGGTGGATCATTACGTGAACGATAGTGATGTCTGGAATTAACCCACATCTCTGTGCTTCCACTAACATTATTGAAACTACGATTTGTATAGTTTTTTTATATGACAAAAAAAATGATATATATTATATTTATGAAAAAAAAGAACCAGATCGAGTTTTCTGCCGGCTCTTCTCGACTGGGTTGTTTTCCGAACCGGTGGTAGTGTTTTAGACGTTCATAAGCGCCTTCTTAGGGCCTAAATTGAATAAATAAATTTTGATTTTGATTTTGATTTTTGATCTGAAAAATCATATCAATCAATTTAGTGATGCTAGAAACTTCAGACAACTAAGAGAAAGATGAACAGGTAGGAAGTTGTTGCTTTATAAGATATGAAAGGATTATTATTGTAAATTATATGACTAAATAAGAGTTAATTTTCGGAAAAGAATCGTAGTCATTGCCATCCTGACATGTTATAAAGACTCTGTATCTCCTTTACTTGGAATCGAGAATTACTGTGGGTGAGTAAAATTGTGGGGAATAGAAACTATCGTATGGAAGTGAAGCCGCTGGCATATCTAGTCGTTTGTTTGTTATTTACTTTACTAAATAATCAAGAACATGCTTGGAACTATAATAAGATCTATCATTTTACTATTACAATCAGGACCTTATTAAATACATAACATCACGCCTCTCTCCCATAAGGATAGGCAGCTACTACATTCTTTGTTTCTTGTCTTGTTTCACTTTCATAAATTTTCTTCGGATACTTTTGACCTGGCCATTTTTTAGAACGTCGACTACGAGTTATTAACCCACTATCAGACAAATATATTAAAATATAGGCGTTGAAGTAAAGCAAGTATTAGAATATTATTGACAGTTCTTTCATGGAGTCTGGAAATATAGTAATATGACAGTAGTATCATCGTATCGCGCACACTTATCAATAGACTGACCGATTCAGATTTAGGCCCATAAAGAGATATTCAAACGGCCAGAATTGTTTCAACGCTCTCTAACGGCAAATCTAAGATTTTTGTCGATATAGTGTTCCTATATTGAGATATCGCTATGTTGATTTTTTTCACTCTTAGAAGTTTTGACTAAACTTTTTAATTTGCACTGACGTAAACCATTATACGTCAATCATCTTCGGAGTGAACTTCTGCCATTTTTTATTTAAAAGGACCCTTTAATAGTTAAGTCTGTTTAGTGTAAAAATCTTAATAAGAATCATTTCATCATCATACATTTTCAGCCACACATTAAATAAGACACAGGCGTAATTTAAAACTTGTCATCCAAAATATTGTTATGTAACAATATTTATTGCTTATCCGAAACAGACTCATTTAAGAGATTTTTCTTAAACCTTTGTTAAATATCATAAATATTAAAATATCTCTCAATTTGATTTTCTATTATCATTTGATCAACTATTATAATAATATACAATATATTGCAATTATGCCGTTTTTATTTAGATATATGCCAATATATGGGATGTATCGTAAATGGCAAAACGTTTTTAGCAATTCCCCAAAAATCAGATTTTTAGAGTTAGGCCAGTCTATTGTTAAGTGTGTGGTACGTGGATGCTTATATTATGTTAGTATAAATCCGGATTTAATCTGATATAATTTTTATAATACAATCAGACAAAGTATATTCGATTGTAAAAAAGTCAAATCTCTATGAAACCGAGCGAAATTGCGGTGAAAACTAGTCTTCATGCACGCACTATCTTTCCAACTAATGACAATGTCTGACAAACATTTAGAATGAGACAACACTACACGAGCTAGTCTTCAGATGCTTGTTACAATAAGCTACGCTGCGCTACACTCGAAAGTTCTAGTGATGTGCTCCACTTTGCTTGAATTATTATCGATAGTTTAATTTTCTTCTTAAAATAGTTTTATCAAAGACATATTTCAATGAACGCGAGGATAATTGTTTTTTTTTAAACGGATTTTGAATTAAAAGAAACTTCACTCTAATCGTATTTAAGGATTTTTTATATAACTTCTCTTTTTTCTTGGACAGTAACTACGACATTAACTTTAGTTTAGCCGTTGAAATATAAACTTAATGAAAGTTACCATAGTGGTGTAAATAAAAATATTGTTTATTCTTATGTGCTGGTATTAAATAGCTACTTGCCAAGGTAACACACATTAAAAGATTACACTATGTACAGTGTTTTTCTGCCACGGCTACTAGTAGAATCTTAAATCCTTTTTTTGTAGTTGCGATTGTTTTATGAATGTAAGATATTTTATAATTTCATAATTTTAATATTAGAAATAAAGTTAAGTTGGCCGTCGCACACTTTAGGCTAAGTAAATATATTAAAAGTTTTATAGGTATATTCGGTTTTATAATAAGATCCCAAAGAACATTAGCGATTTACCTGACAATAAGTTCAAGCACCATGTCAAGTAATTTCAAAAGGTCATTACAGGGTATCCACCCTGATTACGTAAACGATAGTGATGTCTGAAATTTACACCCCTCTTTGTGCTTTCGCTAACAATGGTTATAATTATGATTTGTATAGATTTTATTTAAAAATAATATTTATATTTCGATTTTATAAAAAAAGGAACCAGATAGAGTTTCTTACCGGCTTTTCTCAACTGTGTTGGTTTCCGAACCGGTGGTAGTAGTTTGACGTACATAAGCGACTTATTAGGGTCTAAATTAAATAAAGAATTTTTTGATTAGATTTGAATACTTCAATGTTAAAACCTATCGCCTAGCATATATAGGTTATTCTCATTGGATCAGTTATTTTTTTAGGTCTAGAGTCTTATCATATTTAATTACGTCGTTATTTTACATCAGGTTAAATTATAAAAAGACACTAAACTTATGAAAATATAAGAAAACTTGTACCTAAAGTGTTCGGGCTTATAGTAAAATTGTCTGAAATAATATTCAACCTAACGACGACAAAAAATTTTGCCTTGAAGCCTTCCAAATATTATGTTTTATTAACATGAGAAGAATTTAAACGGCGTACTATTTTACATTAAACATCATTATGGTAACGTAAATATTTGAGTTGAGTATAGCGTTTATTTTCTTTCATATTTCCCAGGCGGGTTGTAAAAAAAAACTTTGAAATGAACGTTGAAGTAATGTTAGCCTAAAATTATCTGCGACAGTATGAGATATAACTCACCGTATTTGATGTGGCAAAGTTAAACGATGTAATGTAGATTCGTTTGTAATCGAATTGTTTCTTTTCTCTTATATACATATATATTACTATCTTTACCCTGTAGTTTTGTTTGCATTTTGCTAATTCCCTTCTACCACTATTTGTTAATTGCATTAAATTAGGTTAAATAAAGTTAGTAGTTACTGCAGCGCATAATGTATTTTATATTAATGATAGCTCTGTGCCCGCGGCTCCGCCCGCGTTTCATATATTCTTCACTGCGTACCTAAAAAAACAAATGAATGAAAAAAAAATGAGAAAGGGTCGATGGAATCCAAAAAATGTATAGCCTATAATCATCTACGATTAATTCCGCGTCGAATGGTTGTGGTTTCACGCTGATCGGTCCAGTAGTTTTCGAGTTTACCTGGGACAAAGAAAACAAACTTTGCTTATATATATGTATATAGATTATTTCCGGCGCTGACAATTTTACGCTAGTAACTTTATCTTATTTAGCCTTTTAAAAATGCATATTATTGATTAAAATAATAGAGCGGACGTATTCTAATACTCAATTAGTATTAAAATTGTATTGATTGGTATTTCGGAGCCTGTAACAATTTTTATAATTTGAAAATATTTGTTATAATTATTAAATGAGATGTAAGGTGAACATTATGACAATTCCTGAATTCTTAAGCAACATTCTCGCAGTATTATTCCCTCTGCATATTATAGATTTCTCTGCATTATTAAGAAAACTACGTTTTGGGCCATGACTTCCTTGTTTATCAGTCGGATATTAAAATAACTACTAAGCATTCAGGTGTAAATAGTACCTTAGAAAGTTGCCTCGTATTAAGGCTACGTAAAAGTAGCTAAGTTGTGAACTGTGGTTAAATGATAAAAAAAAAATATAGAATGAACGAGGTAATTAAATATTCGATCATTTTGTTTATCGATAGGCTACACCTATGACATCACTAATGAAGCCCAACGCTAATCGTGTCCTTATAATTATAGGTTATAGCCGCGAATGATTTCACTGGCTTCTTCTTTCATTCTTTCGAGGCTTACGTGATTATTAAAAAGCCACAAGCGGGTTTTGACGTTGACGACGATACTTTAAGGCGTATTTTTGTCCGCTTTAAAAAGTGTCGAGCTGAACGACACTTCTCAACTGAAGGGTCATTGTGGTCTCGGCGAGCTCCGATATTTCTGATATTCCACGCGGCAATTTTTCTTCACGTTCGAGGTTGGATTATTCCGGTTTGTTACACTTTTTTATGTAATATATTTTGTTTTGCGTTTTTTTCCTGTTTCATGATATCTGTGAATCCATACTCATTGTTTGTTTTTTAATTACCGTAAAACATTTTGATGATTAATTTAAAGTACGTAAAATATATTGTGCAAAGTTATATTCATCGAATGAAGTCTTTGCGTAAGTATATTATGGCAAAAATTCTTGGCTAAAGTAATTTATTCTGAGACAATATAAAATAAACCATGCAAGAGTCACAATAATCAAGGATTTTTGAATGCTTGCATAGCTTACTGACACATGGCAATGTGTATAACGATCGTGTACCTGGCAGCGTTTTTCTGTAGCTGCATTTTATAGTTAGCTCTATTTCTCTAACTTTCCACTAACATCAACTATACTGTTGCTTAATGTCAGTAAATCTTTTATTATAATGTTTACTTTTGGAAACGTATAAACATTTCTCTTTTCTTTCAAACACCATGGTATAATTGATAAGGTTCCACAACACGGGTAAAGCCACGATCAGGATATCGTCTACAAAGCCCCATATCATAGATAATTAATTTCTACCGAGCCCCCAACTGGCGTTCTCAAAGGATCGGCGGGTGAAATTATAACGTGCGGTTTAGTCGCCCCTCGTATTTCGAGTTGACCTACCGGACATTTCGTGATCCAATTTTACTGTATAGCGAAATGATGATGGGTCAGTGATAATTTAGTTGGGATTCGCACGTCGTTTCGAAGCTTACAATGATCCTGAGATTTTGGTTAAGAAAAATATTCTGGGTAAATCGTAGTTTTTCTAATAGCCATTGGGTTACTTACTATTCTAGAAAATATCGTGAGAAAATCAGAGCATAGAGATGGGGCATTTTATAATTATGCCTCTCTGAGTAACTGCCATCCTCATGTTTGAAAACCTTTCACCAAGCACCAATAGGTATAATCCGGCAACGTCACTTGAAAGCCAGTTAGTAGAGATAATCCTCTAGGCTTAGTGAGATTATCGTCTTGGACTTCATCGTCGCTTAACATCAGGTGACATTAAAATTTAAGCATTGAACTTATCTATACTTCTATACTTATAATATTATAAAGAGGAAAGATTTGTATGTAAGTATGTTTGTAACGAAAAGGCTCAAAAAGTACTGGACCGATTTTTTAAATTCTTTCACCATTTGAACGCTATATTATCACTGATTAATATAGGCTATTTTAATTGTAAGAAAAAAATAATTATTACCTACCTACTAAAACTACAATAATGTTGCTATTGCTAAATACATTATTATTTAGGTATATCCTGCATTTAGTGTACGTTTATGTCAAAATGTTTCAAAAATAAATGTCCACCCGTGCGATGCCGAGACGGGCCGCTAGTAAAGTATAAAAAAAGGAGGAAAGAATGCTCAAACTTTATATAGCAAAACAGTAGTGTACAGTCGTAATCCGTTTTCAATACCAATTAATTTTTGTGGAATAACTAAATTACCTTCATCCGAATTACATACAAAATTAATAACATTGATATCAGTTCTAATTTAAATTTGGGAATTTATTCTCGTTACAGATTAATATTTCGTTTCATGGCTCGAAACGTTATTCGATTAAATTACAATCGGTTCAAGAATTTATATCAGTTAGTTATATGAATATTTGCAATTTCTCGAGGCATAACTTGCAGCGAGGTCATGGTTATCTGGAATGCTCGATTTTATAAGGGACGTTGGAAGACAGAGTATCCGAAAGAATAACCATGCGATAGATCCAATCATCAAATAATTTCTGGCCGGAGTGACCATTTCCATGAGTGCGCTAGATTAACGGCCAAATATAACCAATCTTTCAATACGTTTCACGACCATAATCACTTTAAAGTAAAAGTACTGACAACAAGATAATTGTTGAAATCTTTCAAGTTTTTCCCTAAAACTTTACTATTTAAGATTGTAATTTTAGCTCGGACAAAAAATCATATTGCAATACTACTGAAAAGCTAGTGTCAAGTGTCTTTTAGCGAGTGCCAGCCAGTGGCAACCTTGTTGGGTAAAATTTTAGTAAACGAACCATTTCAACTTTTCTAAGAATAGATCAAATCTTGTTGTAAAAGACTTCATTGATTAGTCTAGTTTTTTTGTTGAACTCTAGTTTAAAATATTTTCATTACAATTTCCAAAAAAACAGTTGATTTTTAATTATTCGGCTTCGGCGCAGTATGTCTTCTTCTTTCATACATCTCTATTAGTAACTATGTCTTCATTCACCTCTTTTGCATTGTCTTCCCTCACAAACTTCCGTCCTCTACCCCTCCATCCATCAACCATAATAATCATCACTTTTTTGTTATATGCATTTCGTTTCTTTTTAAAACATGTTAATACTAAGACCAATGATGATCTTTCAGATTTTCTACCACTTGTGCTAATTCCTAGCTCTAACAAACTCTAACATTCATTCCTGATCCTGTCCATTCTTTTCACATTACAGATCTATCTCAGCATTCACAACTCTGCTGCATATAGTTGTTCCAGATCAATTTTCTTACTACGCCAATACTCCGAAAGTATTAGTAAAAGGTTTAATATTTATTCTATATTATGATGTTCAACGTTTGCTCGGCAAACTTCAAGTCAGTATGTCTCAACTATTGTTCGTATCTCGCGAACATTCACGTACAAACGTTCTGATACAAGGCATTTGCGAGCTGTCTACTTGTCATACATTATATTAAGACATTGGAGCTAGTTGTTACTAAAAAATTCAAATTTAGTATTTATTTATCGTCTGGAAAGTACACATTAAAGTATTTTACAAAGATATCAATGATTACGGGTGGCTTTAAAATATGTCGTTCTTAGACATTACTTGTTATTAGTCAATTTTTGATGGGTTTCTAGTCTGTCATGTAAGAGTTTTCATTTTCAACCGATTTCAAAAAGTGGTTATTATATTAACAACGTGACTGCACTGGACCTGGTGTTAAGTACCGTTCACTTCAAAACAGCGCGACTGATACTGACACTGAGCAGTACAACACTGAGGTTATAGCGATCGGGTGGTAATTATTGGGGTCAAAACGATCTCCTTTTTTAGGAATCGGATGCACGTTGGCCTCTCTCCAAACGTGGGGCACGTCGCTAAAGATTTACGATTGGTAGTAAAGGTGTGTTAACCAGTCAACCAGGTGTGTAAACCAGTAATTCTAAGCTTATTGTGTTTACCATCCTGAATCATATCTTCACTTAACATCAGGTAAAATTATGGTCAAAGCATATTTAAGCGTATATCGTGTTAAAAAAAAAGGAATGTCCAAGCCCTATCTCGGCGGCAATTGTCTCGGCAGTCGCAGAAAGATCCCTCCCATTAAAGCATCGTTGCCTTCAAGGTATGTTATCAATTTAATCATGGTTATCAATTCGTCTGTATTTTTTTTTTGTATTTTTGTGACGCAATTTCTTCGTCATTTGTCGACCGATTTGCAAATTTTTTTAAATCGACGAAGTACACTCCCTAGGTCTCCTTTGCGAATGCGGAAATTGCGAAAAACCCTCGAATAATATAAACACTTACAGGTGTTTCATATATTCGATTTAAAAGCTATGAATTAGGCTTCACTGCTATACCTAAAAATACATAGGTACTTAAACTAAAAAAGTAGAAAAAAAAAACTATTTTCATTAAAAACAAAACCGACTGCAAAAGAATAAGCTATACAAATGCACTAAAAAGTCAATAAATAATTATTTTATAAATCTGCTTCGTTAAATTTGGAGTCGGTACCAGCTAGAGTTAATCAATGTACTCATTTATAAATATAAATAACTGTCTAAGCTTTATCACAATTCCATATAAGCTAAATAAATGACTATGTAGATTTTAAAGAAAAAATTAATTAATCAAAACCGAATATAATTAGCGACGTAAAAAAACCTTTACTACTTTGTTATCCGTAAGCTGTCACCGATTACAAAATCAATGAAGTAAATTAATAAAAGTGATTATTTATTGACTTTTTAGTGCATTTTTATAGTCAATTCTTTTGTAGTCGATTTTGTTTTTAATTATAAAAGTTTTTTTTTTACATTGAACTTTCATTATTAAAGTTATATGCATACTGTTTAGTTATTGTACACATGTGAAGTATTTTGGGAATAATATTATAGCATGTAAAATGAATTTTGAGATAAAATACAAACTAGAGCATTGTTTAAAACTAACTGGTAGAATTGTTTATATTCAGTTTCCGTAATTCCATGTTATTGGATTTTACGTTTAAGCGTTCTCTTTCTTTATTTTCTGTGAAGGGTTAACATAAGCGCAACCTTTTAATTGCAATTGAAAAAAAAAAAATTATTATTTATAATACAATTAAAAAGCATTACATACAAATATCGTTATACAGTTTACTTCCGCGTCTATTGATGGTGTTGTTTTTTTACACGTTATAGGCTAAATTATCTTTGTCTCACACTAATTATGTACATTAAACAAGGACAGAGATAACTTAAATATCTCAATGGAGATCATGATTAAACGTTCTTTAAATATAACTTAAGTTAGCTGTATTATGTTTGTTGGAAACATACATACGTAACAGTTATTAGGTACTCAGAAACTAGACTTGGTTAGTTGAATCAAGAAACTTTCCGCCCTCGGGTCGGTTCTAACGTGTAATTTGTTCTGATCAGTAATTTGTGTCTAGTTTAATCTCATTCTACGTATCTTAGAATTTTCTTTATAATAACGCTGTATCCTCAATATGGTAAGCAGAAACAAGACTTATAAGTAAATTGGTATTATTTTATCATTTCAAGAATACCAATGCACTTTCTTCGTTTGCTTTATTGTATAGTGCGAAAAATAATGGTGACCCTCATTAGGATCTGTTGATGGTCACCGTCGTTATATTTATTTAAAAGTACCATTGCGTAATACGCTATTAAATATATGTATAATTGTATAATCCACATTTCCTATACTGTTATGAGGTTCCGATGTAGGAAAACGTGATGGTGTAAACCATAGCAAGATGGTAGGGACATTTTTTTATACCTGGCTGCTTTAAAAACCTGTCGCCAAGTACAAGTATGTTTCAGCAGCACTACTGGAGAGCAAATACCTACAGGCTTAGCGTGTTTACTATCGTACATCATCACTTAACATTAGCTGAGATTGCGATCAAAGTGCTAAGTATAAAATCATGAGACAACAATAATTTTTCTTTTATATTTTTCGTTGGTTAAATGGACAATTCACAACAAACATAACGAGTTAAATACGACAAAGCTTAGGTTTTGTTACAAACGCCGTTCAACTGCTAGAAAAATGAAAAATAACAGTACTACTCTGTAATAAAGCGCTAGGAGTATGAACGCAGATTTAGCTGGATATAAAACTTATCTGGATGTGACCTTCATAAATAAATTTATATTTTTAAACTTCCATTAGTGTAGCGGTGGTTGCGTATTGTCCCTACTTATTAGAGTATGTAAGAAATAGATAATTATAGTTTAAAATAATTTATTTGTTGTGCAAATTTGGAAAATATTGTAACGGTCTGTACTTCATGAATGTTTTCTTTATAGTGTGTCAACTTCGTACGAATACAACTTCACTCCGATGGATATCATTTCGTTTGGAAACCGTCAGTTTTATTTAAGAATGTATCTAAATGTATAACACTTCGTTACATTCTGGGATTACTTTTAGTAGTTACTTGAATTTATACATTCGCCGTACTCATTTGACTGTTGGTAATTTATCTAAACGATTAGCGTCTAGATAAGTAAGAAGATATTATCCTGAAACATTCTTTACGTTTTGAACGCGTATTATAATATTGGATACTACATATGAATGTATCGAATTTACGTAGATATTTATGGCCGTAATAGATTACAGTTTTTCTTCGAGTTTGGACAAAATAAAAATACACTTTATCTGATGTTAGATTAAGATAATTTAAGAGCAATAACGATCCCTGATAGATGAAAATCTACCGATAATCGTCATCATAACACCGGTCTACATCTACCATAGCTTAATCCTCTAGGTAGATCTGGTTTAAGACTTGTAGACCCCAGAACGCAATTCGTCTTCATTTGTCACTATAATAGTTTTTTCATAAGTGCACATTGGTCACTATTCAGCCAGGCTCAATTACTTTACCATCTTACTAGTGTCTGGGTCTACACTTTCTGATCCAGAAACACGATGAGCCGAAATGAGTTAAAATAATGAAAAATGTTCTAAAATTACCTTACGGAATGATACTATTAAAATATATTTCTTATTTCTAATTAAAACTAATATATTTAAACACTTTTTCTTTGTTTTTCAGACAGTAGCATTACGCACCTAAAACATGACACATCCAGTTTGTAGATTTTATTTTCTTGTTTTTTTAGAACACAGCGTATATTTTATTGGCAAATCCGCGCCGCATGCATGTAACAACAACTGCATCGTAACTAATGTTTATCCAATCTAACCGTTATAGACAATGCTGAACTATTCTCTAAAATAGTAAATATTTAAACTTAACTATGTAATAATAATTTTAATAAAATTTATTCTTACAAATAATTTATCTGAAAGTTCTTTGCACGCGATAAGATTCGCGTCACGATTTTGAATACTAAGAGGAAAAGCGGTCGGCGAAAAATTTGTAAAATGATCATTTCAGAAAACTATTGCTGTCGCTTTGCGTTCCTATGAAAGAGTTATATAGTGCAAAAGGGACAACTGCAATTCGTACTGATTGTACCTATGAAAATAGACGAAATCATTACTTTGTATCCCTGTATCCTACTCGAAAACCGATTTAATTTTTTTTTCTAATTATAAAATTGTAAAATTAAAAAGATGTTTTTTCCTTTTTTTGTTTTTTATTTTTCAAATTTGTTTCAAGGACGTATATGGAGTTTTTGGCGGGATCTCAGTCTGACATGTAGCAATTGTTTTCTTTAATTCATTAAACTTGTGTACTTGACTCTATGTCATGTAATCTTGGTGGCGTTTTGTGTGAAATAGTTTAGTTATTGTGTTCAAGTTAGGTTTATTATAGAAGACAACGCGTAGCATACATTCTGAGGTGCCGACAAAGCTCCATGGAAAGTTCGAGCAGGATAGGCCACCGTTCTGTTGGAGCTTGGTAACGCTGATACAAGATTGAAAATCTTACCCACATAACATTGGCACAAATTGTGTGTACACACAGATTGCCATTAACTAAGAAGAAGAAAGAAGGACTTATATAAACGGCGGTATAAATCGGGCACTTATTCTCATATTTGAAGGTTCCTAACTACTACAGTGATTAATCAATGTATAAATAATTAAATAGAACGTGGCGATGCTGGATATTACATTATATGGTATTATAAAACATATACTATAATTCAATTATCCCAAAAGGAAACAGAGAAATACTTTTGTATGAAATAAACACCGCCCGCATTTCCTCTAAAAAGCCGTATAGAAGTGTATAATTTTACCAAGAGCCCTTTCCCGATGAGGTCACTAGTATACACTTTCACACTGCTTCAGTTAAAACACAATAGTACTTTTTGTAGTATTTATTTTCCATACATTAGAACTTTTTTTTTTTTTTTTTTTTTTTTTTTTTTTTTTTTTTTTTCCTACCTAGCTAACGCTGTTGACCGGAAGGGCCTTTACAGCTTCACCGTGACTTTGGGGGCGAGTGCTGAAGGCACTCAGCCGCAAAAGGTGACTAGCACAAGGGCTACCAAAATGGTACGAACCTCGGCTTGGCCGTCACCTGAGTGTAAAACTCTCTCGCGAGTTTGAACCTAGCTATTCCCTACATTTTTTTTTTTATTTATTAATAAAAAGAAAAAAAAAGGTTCCTTACAGGACCTATGTACCTGCATGTTATGTGCAAGAGTGTGTTTGCAGTGTTGTGCATGTATTGCTCAATGAATGGGCAGTGTCACTGTATCGCGCTGGCGGCGACTTCAAGAGCCTCCCCAGTTGGGGAACGAAGCACGTCTTGTGTCGCCGCCTGAGGGGGACCCGGAGAGTGTGCGGGAGCAAAATTAGCCGCCTGTCCCCGGCGGCGGGAACGGCGGTTACGCGGGCGTGGGCGCTGGCACGCATACTGAATCGGTTGAAAAGGAAAGATCCTATTTTCGCACGTGATATCATCATCGGGATCGGTGAGAACGTTACGCGGTCTCCGAAGCGGTTTCGGAGCTAGTGGGTCGGAGGAGTACGCGACGGCTTTCGCTATGAGCGGATTCGGGTGTGTCTCTGCGCGATCGAAAAATGCGCGACACTGGGACTTGATAACAGAGTGAATGGATGGTAGGTTGAGGTCTCTGTGGATGTCCACATTCCTCTCGTACCACCGGGCACCTACGGCTCTCCTGGTGAAGCGGTTCTGAACCACTTGGAAGGAGGCCAGATCTGTGTAAGCGAAGGCAGGGGCGCAATAGGTGAGAATGGGCCTAACTACCGTTTTATATAATGTAATTTTATGGCGGACGGCCATCTTACTACGAGCGTTGTAAAGAGGGAAAAGACGTCCCATAACCATGTTGGCACGGTTTCTGACTTTCAAAACATGAGGTTTGAAAGTCATGTGGGCGTCTAGTGTGACACCGAGGTACTTGACTTCGGTCGCCCATGGGATCTCTACTCCTAGGTAAGTAACTGGGCGAGGAGGGTGAGATTTCTCTACGGAGAACATAATCGCGGTGCTCTTTCCCGGGTTAATCGTTATGCGCCACTTCTTGTACCAAAGGCTTAAGATGTTAACAGCCTTTTGGACGCGGGATCTGAGAACGTCTCTACGTCTGTACGAAAAATAGATGACCGTGTCATCGGCATAGAGGCCTAAATGAACCTTACTAGCCGCCACTCCTTCGAGCGGGTCGTCTTTCGGGTTCGGATTTAGGTCTGGTAAGTCCGCTGTGTAAAGGTTGAAGAGGACAGGCGCCAGAATGGAGCCCTGGGGGACTCCTGCGCGGATCGGGCGGGCTGAAGAGAGAGCGGACTCTACTCTAAAACGGAAACTACGATTCGCAAGATAATCGCGTAGGATATGTACTAACGTGTCAGGGACGCCTAACCTAACTAGTTTAAATACAAGGCCGGCATGCCAGACCTTGTCGAATGCCTTAGCGACGTCGAAGAAGACAGCGAGCGTACGCCAGGGTGAGTCAGGGCTACGATGAAACTGTGACAAGATGTGCTCCGTGAGGCGTTGCACTTGATGCGCGCAAGAGTGTCTGGCTCTGAAACCAAACTGTTCAGGAGGCAAGAGATTTTTGTCCTCTATCACTACGAGGAGTCGGTTCAGAAGGATCCGCTCGTAGAGTTTACCGATTGAGCTTAGTAAGCTGATTGGACGGTATACATTAGAACAATATACAAATTGATGTCATATTTTTGGCGTACATCTTGACACCGCGTGATAAAAAATTCAAATTTATTACAGCGCGCCATCTATCTTTAAGAATCTTAAACAAGAAGTACTCATTAAAAAAAACAAAACAAATACAATAAGCACGCTATACTTTTTGAATGTGAAATTATAAATGTGACCTCTTTGTGGTACGGTACATTCGTTTTTGAAAAGTTTTCATGCCTGTGTTTTAGAAAGTGTGCAAACATATTTTTATCTATCCATTACTAACTAAAACTGACCTAACCTAAAAATTGCCATAGAATTTTCATTTTGACATGTATATTCTGTAGGTGCATATTTTAATAGATAATGTTTTAATTGATAAAAATACACAAAGGGATACTGCAAGCCTAGCTTGTTACTTTCACATCATGTACATCAACGAACCGTTACCGCGTCCTTTTATTAATAACCGAATAATAATTATTATAATTGGTTCTGGAAAAAACGAGGTTTTAATACAAAAACAACAACAAACAACAACAACAGGAAATATTTTAACGAAATCGAATGGATTCGTTTCATTTCGTCCGGGATATTATCTTTATTGTAATCCCAGACGACTTAATTGTTTTAAAATGTTGCCAGCAAATGATAAATATTAAAATATTTATATTGTTTTTTCATACAGGTACTACTGTTTACTCATTTTTGTATTCGTTAATGTATTCTAAGTTATTTTATATTGATCGGTTACTGAAATGTTTATAGCTCAATAGTCACAAACGGTGCATAAGTATACGTACGGTACGGATTAAAATTCTATAAAAATTAAAAACAATTACATTTAGTAATAGTTATTTTCAAAATAGAATAAAAAATAACTAGTCTGTTAAAAAAAAGTTAGCAAAGCAAATATTATAAAGAGGAAAAAATTGTTTGACGATAAATTCTGAAACCAATCCAAAAAACACAGTCTATATATTATTTTAAATTTGATATTTCTGTATAACCGTTCGAAGCCGAGGTAGGTCGCTAGTCCATTGTCATATAATCATAACAGGTATAATCACTTCAGTTACCGACCGATGTATTATAACCTCATAGTTATTACAAACTCCCAGTCGGAGTGGGCTAATACTCGACAAATTATTGCTTTTAACAAGCGAAAACTAGACAGAATAAATTTACGACAGAAGTAGAGTTTGCCGGAATTAAATTCATATTGTTGGATTTATTTCCCGTATTTCGGCTGACGACTTAGCGCTCGAGTGAAGCGAAGCGAGTAGCGTTTTAAATGTCTCAATTATATTATTATTATTAAAATATACTATTTATACGCGGTGTGTTGGTGATTATGTTGTTTTGAGAGGGGAACGTCGAAGATTGGAATTTTGAATAAGATTAATAGTATTAAATGACAGCTACTCTTCTCTAACAAATTCGCTATAAACGCGTCCTCCGATCTTCAACTGGGGCAGACTTTTACACCGCTGCCAGCGCCATACAGTGCGCACTCACTTCAGCGTGTTAACGCAGGTAAACAGACTTTTTTTAAGTTCTTTTTATCTAATAAAAATGCAGAGCTTAGCTACTTTATATTCCACGGAATTTTTTACTCAGGTAAAGCCAAGCTTAGGTTTATACCATATTGGTGCCTTTAATTAGTTACCTTTTTCTACTTCTGGTGAAAAACACTACTGCCGCTGAGAAGGTGGCGCAGATAGTGCACTTTCAGTAAGAGCTGATGCAAACATGGAATCATTCCTTAACCTTACCAAATACCGGGTTAAGAATAATTGGAGCTATGCGCTCAATTTTTAGGCACTCGTTGTGTTGCGGATTAGCTCAGTTTTAGGTGAAGGTTGGGCAAATATTATTATGGAAAACAAGAAAAAAAGGCGATATTCGGTGTATCTTCTAGGAGTGTATTTTGCTATCTAGTATTGACAATACATCGAATTCTTAAATTAAAATACATTTGTTTTATAAGTAAAAACTACACAAAATAAAAAAGGTTATTTACTCAGACAAACAAGGTATAAAGGTTGGATTTTCAACACGTTGGATGGGAAATATGGTGTGCTTACCTTCCGGCTGGTGCAAATAATGATCGACCATGGCTGCTTTGGTAAGTATTTACATCAGATAATCAGAAGGGAACCAACGCCAAGATGTCATCACAGCAAGAGCTGTGAAGAGGACATGGCTTAGCACACGCTTGCAGAATATTCAGCTTGGGTTCCTAAGCGAATTGAGCTCGTAAATTTTAGGTTTAGGAAAGGCGCAAACCTTTCTCTGTCGGCTGTACTCAAATGAAAGGTCGGCGTAGAGAGGGTGTGGAATGCGGTCGTATCATTCTGCGAGAGTATGCTTACGTAGAAGGAGGTGGCCGGGCACGAAAGGAAGAGAGCGGCTTGAGCACCCACGGTCCGCCATGGGATTACCTGGCGCAGAGGAAGGAGAGGTAGAGACAGGCGTCTTACGTAACACTTGACATTTCACCAGTTAACTAACAATAGTTTAATTCATTATGTTCTTTAAACATCACAAAAAGTATGTGTATCGTTGTAATAGTCAACAATATGTCAACATCTAACATTTTGTTGTTTTTGTTTACAGCGTTCATCCCCAATCATTTTATCCATTCATCCATTCAACCGAAAGATCCACGGCTGGGCATAGGTCTCCCCCCCAAAGATCTCCACGACGACTAGTCTTGCGCCACCCGCATCCAGCATTTATTTTTATTATATTTGATGTTAATTGCCGAGGTAATCTAATTCAACACTCTAAGATTTAAGCGGGTCTCAAGTAAAGTTATCATATCATGATTGCGGAGCTTGATTACAGATTTGGGAGATGATACAAAAACCTATCAATCGGTTTATTGTAAGATTTGAATCCAAATCGATTGCTTTTATAGCAATGATTCAGTAAAATATATATTCTACCAAGAACAAACCCTTAAACCGGGCGACAATTCAATTTATGAGTGAGCCCGCGTCGCGACCTCCCGTACAACACATGCTCACACCATTAAGATATTCAAATTACAACTCCGTCAAGGAGTAAATTGGAATTCTAATGTAGTAGGTAGTAGAGTCGAAGAAAAACTTCTCGTACCGTCCTTTTTTCTCTTGAAGCACTTATTTAAGGGACACTTCATTTCCTTTTATCTCTTTTGTATTGTTCCTTTTTAGGCTTGATTTTCTTGTAATAATTTACAATTTACATTTATTTGTATCAGTCTAAAATACAAGGATCTTACGTTGAAAATTCCTAGTTTCACTGTTTATTTGTTTTATATTTATTTTTCGTAAAAAAAACTACTGTTTTTTTATCTTACAAAAGATCATTTTTCCCACGTTAAGAAGCTCTGGGTGACATTATATTTTCAAGATTAGTGGTAGTTCATACAACAGCTTTTTTAGCTTTTTGCTTGCTTTTTTTATTCAAGAAGCATTCACCAGCGCGCCTAGCAAAACCAATAAGAGTTTTCTAGGTAATAAATGAATAATGTTAGATTTTATAATTAAATCCCGCAGAATATTACCGATTTACCGGACAAGTTCAAGCACCATGTCAAGCAGGTTTTGATTTGCAAGGGTTATTATATTATGTGAACGATGGTGATGTTTTGGAAGTGACAGATTTCTCTGTGCATCTACTAACAAACTTTGTAACTGTTAGTTGTAAAGTTCTTAAAAAACGTGCAGAAAAATAAACCGGATCGAGTTTCTTGCCGGTTCTTCTCGATGACTGGGTTGTTTTTCTAACCAGTGTTAGTATTTTGATGTTCACAAGCGATTTATCAGTGCCTGAATGGAATAAAGTATTTTTGAGTTTTTGAGTAGATAGAAAGAATGTCGAGGTTTGCATCTGTCCAAAGATTCGGCAGTTTAGTCCGTTATTTTATTTTTAATATCCCTTTTTAAAATCGCCCGTGTTAATATGGCGTTCGTGGTACAGATCAGAACCGGCCGATTTGTGTTTACACGTAAGGCTGGTCCTAATATTGTCATTTATTCTTGAATGATAAGATATGGAACTTAGCTACATTTGAAGACAAAGTAGTACGTATACTCAGTAAGTGTAAAGACGTAGTCTAATGGGTTGTTTACACTTAAATTAAACGACAAGTGTTTAACTTACTTTTAACCAGGACGACGCGTGTAAACAACCACTTAAAACTCTTAAATTTGAGTTTAGTGTTATTGTGATTTAGTGAACAAGTAGACTAGGATCGAGTCTATTTTTTCGTTAAGTTACCTCCCTTCCCGCACCGCGCGTGTTTCCCTCATTAGGCGTGTTTTATGAATTAAACATTTTGACCAATGATTTCGTTACAATTAAGTTAAATTAAATATTAACATTCTTTGGCATCATAGTCACGTATGCGCATTTTACCTGAGCCAGTCTGAAGTATGCTACAAATGGCTGTGCGGTGGATTATTATGTGAACGACACTGTAACATGGATTTCTTTCTTAACAACTCATGTTTGATTTATGAACAAATCCCGGCTCGTCTTTTTACATCTTAAGACAGTTTTTGTTACGTTAATGTTTTCTTCGTGTATGTTACAATCTGTACTGTTACAGTCCTGCCTCGGTTTCAGAGCGGCATAGTTAAAATGCGTGTACGAATGTAGTCGATTAAGTAGAGTCAATTGTGAAACACGCTAGAATGATTTTATGTTAAGTGAAGTATCATATTGAATGATATCGCACTAATATATATTTCACATACATTTATTTGCTGTAATATTTGAAAATCAGGAATATTTTTTAATAATTGAACAAATAAATTTTATAAACTTTAAAATTGGAACCTACGTATTTTGCTTATTGCATGCACCGAAAACAAAAAAAGCCATTAAACATTTGCATACAAAATCAGATTTGACTCGTGACACCTCCACACAGTAACACGTAACACGAAACTTTTATATGTTTCGCATGTGAAATGCAAATTTACAAAATAGCTTCTGTAACGAAAATGGTTCTCTATCAAAACTACATTGCTGCAATAGACAATTACAAACAAAGAGTGTTACGTTATTTCTTACTTCAACTTTTATCTATATGAACTGTAATTTTCTTTTACGCTGGTAGTAAGTTTGTCAGGGTGAAATAAAATCTAACCAAATCTAATCTAATACAGTTTCTGAAACCAAATAAAAGTATTTCTAGTAAACAAACAACAAATAGGTTATCCATAAACATATATCCTTACATACACGTATCGTCAAAAATATGTATATACACACATACACACACTCATACATACACACGTGAATATGTGAACATAGTCTTATATTTGGTTTAAAAAAAGGATAAATTCAATTTGGGCTCTTTATTTAATGTATCGTTGTAGGTTATATATATATTTTATACGAGCAGTGAATTGTTAATGTAAAGAAATAAATAAATAACCAGTGACATTTTTTTTTCAAATATAATATTATATTTATTCCACTACAAGTTAAACAAATATAAATATAGCCAAATATAGTTTCTCTCTTATTTATGTTCGAGAAAGCTAGTGGAGGTAACAAAAAGATTTACAAGGATAGTGTGATGAGTCTGTCTTCTGTCTCATTAGTTCAATGAAAAATTGTCGTTACATCACAATTGTAATTCTTGAAATATAAAAAAAAAAAAAATCCTGGCCAAGTTTTACATAAATAATCGTCCAAAGAAGCCGAAAGATACACAAAAGAAGGGTGTATTACTTTCCTTTGATTATTTATGGGTTCGCCGAGGTCAATTTTGTTTAAAAAATCACAACGTCGTAACAAAGTTTTCGGGGTCAGATTTATTATTACTATAGACAAATGAACTTCCCCGACCGTTCTATTCCCTGAACGTAACCAGATGAAAAGATGAAATAATAAACCGACGCCGACGGTGCGGCCGACCGCTGGAATTGTTCTTGTTAATAATTTACGATTTGCAACCATTTCAGCCGGTAGTGGTTCATCATACACGACATAGGACGGCGAATGATACTGTTTCATATTTGATATAGGCCACGCAATCATTGCCTCCGTTATATTTGCGAGGGTAAACTTAGAAAAGTGTCGGACTACATATGTCCAACTCTTGAGATATATTTGTGACCTTAGGAAAGAGAATAAATTGCAATTCATTTATTCAACAGAAGAAGACAAACAGTTCCAAACCAAATGATTAAAAAAAGACTGTGCAAAATGTTGAGTCAAGAGTTAATATGCTATAGAAGTCATAAGGTCACCTTTGGCAACTTATTTACGGAGGCGCCATATATTCCATGTACGACCTATTTACCTTTAGATTAACACACGGATGTTTCGGGAGTTGCCCGTATCGTGTAGGCCGGGTGTCACTAGAGTGCAGTCATTTGTGGCGGTTGATGGCCGAAAAACGTAGCCCCCAACAAGGCACACCGACGACCTGGATGTGGGTGGAGATCTTTGGGGTGGGCTATGTCAAGCAGTTAACGTCTTTCGACTGAAATAACGAAGGTTTGTCATATCGCTTACTTATCAGTTTGTAGTAAGGTTAGTTCCAGACACGATTACTTGGAAATGCAAGAGATCCTGAAAGGATAGCCCTTGCATCCTGAGAAATAGAGGTAACGTGAGAGTAGTTCCTACTCTTAATTCAAATAAGTAAACGTAATAATAAAATCTAAAGGCAGTGAAATAAATTTGTAAGGCTGGTTAAATAGATCCTATAAATGTATGTTATGATGTTATAATTTTTACATTATGTAAAAGGCAATGTTTGTTTGTCTTTATTTATTTTAGTAAAGTTCACTAAGTGTATGTTTCTTGTTACTGATATTTACTATTGTTTGAAAATAATCTTAACTAATGAAAATGTAGACATGTTTAAAGATGGAAAACATAGGATGGGTACGTTAATAGAAATTCGCTGATAGGATGTTGTCTAAACAGATATCCAATTTAAAGAATGACTAGTACGGAAATTGCATATAAAAACTGTGATGTCGTTGAATTACAACTAATTAATCTTTAATTGGGTCACATTTGTTAAATATTTTAAATTAATTACTCAGTACAGTCTTACCTTTAATTTCCACAAGTAAAAGAATGGCTGTGTCACCAATTTAATAGGTTCAAATCTGCTACGTTACAATTTAGAATTTGCAATGAAATGGTATAAAACAAAAACTGAAAACCCAGCGTGGACGCGTCCAAATGTGTATACGAGAGAAAATATGTGGAAAGTTTTGCGGAATCCGAATCAGGTAGGTGCCGAGTGGAGCTGAAATAACACGTCGAGTTGAAAAAAGTGGCGTACTTTTTTATTTTTTATCACTCTTTAAAAAAGCCAGAGCCTATGATAGTCTTGTTTTGTGTCTAGATTTTAATAATATTAAATGGTCTTCCCAGGTCTTTATTATAATAGAGGTATGGCGTGATGAAAACTCATATAGTTATGGATTCAGCAAATGCCATTTGTATTAGCGGATGAATTTACGCTCAAAAGCATTAACTTAAGCCTAAGGAATCTACTACAACGGAGTTAATGACAGATTGCCAACACGAGAATGTAATCACGAATGCCATATATATATATTTTATTTATGAAGATCAAATTTTTATTGTTTAACTGTAATTGTAGTAACTGTAAAAAAGTATTTTTTCGATGCACGATGAAAAACAGAAAAAATATCAGGAGCGCGTTAGGGAGAAAAAATATAGCAAAAGTTAGCCGGTATCGGATTTACTCCGGTCTATACGGAAGCAAACAACGAATATACCTCAAAAAAGTGCATGCAGCACGAGGGAAAATTTGTGGGAATACTCTACTTTTATTTCGTTCGGGAAATTTTTACTTTAATTTCACATGAGATTCTTCAAAAATGCTTGAATACTTTATAAAAGTTAAATTTATTTATGATCAGTATTACATTTCTAAGAATAAGCCAATGTCTATTGTATTTTGTGATATAAAATATGAATCTCTGTTCGTTGAACGTTTTTTTATAAGGTTTGAATATAATAATAAATGTCAAGATGAATGTACAAAAGAGAAATCGGTATATTATTAACACAAAAAAAGACTTATAACATTTACGAACACCTTTGTATTTTCATATATATCATGTTTCATGATTATTATTATGTTTATGACAGTGAATTCAGTTCACATGCAAATTTTCTATATTTCTCATTTGTATTCCTATGCTTTATAAAGATTGTCCTATAGTTTAAATTAATAGATAACCACAGCCACAATACGTAAGTTGATCTAAAGGGTTTAAGAGTATTAGAACCTGTACAAGGTTTGACTCCAGAATCACCACTATTATTTCTACCTTTTCCTTCCTGTATAGTCCTGTGTTTTAGTCTGACAGGTCTCAACTCAAGCGGCAATCATAAAAGACCTTCCATTGATCTTAATTTTAGTTATTGTTAAGTATGACCAGTAATATTTTTTTATCATCATGTCAAAAAAGGAAGATATCTCCTGAGCATATAATTCTCCAAAGGTATTCCACAACGACTAGAATTACATCACCCGTAACCAGCGGATTCCCCCTACATATTCACCAGATCTTCTGTCCACCTTGTTAAGGGTTAACTCACGTTGCGTCTTCTGGTATATTTCTGATAAATAATCGGAACATTAACTGAACAGAATGCCAGTAAAAATGCCAGATTAACTATATTATTATTGTCTTTGTCAAAGGATACTGTCAAGTTTATGCCATTAATTTACATATATATCGATTATAACTGGCTCGGTGGCGCAATTGTATTACGGTACGACTGTCGTTCTAAGGTCTCGGGTTGGATCCCTGGGCTTGGTTCAAGTGATATTGGGGTTTTCTACTCAGCATCATCCTGGAGTCTAGAATTTGTGCGATATGGTAACAGGCTCGCCCCCATCACATCTGGGACGGAACTAGACTCAACGAAATGTGGGTGCTGTAGTTCGCTATTTTACCTCTGCCTAACCTTTCGAGTTATACGCGTAAGCTTATGTTATGTTATATCGATTATATGTTAGTATAAGTATAGTAGGCGATAAGTAAACAGGAAGCAAGAGAATTTATTTCAAAGCTTTATCCATTAAGGGGCTGAAAAAGAGCTTTTACGTTTACAATTAAACTGATATCCACTTGTACGGGCATTAAATGGGAACCGCGTAGAAACAAGGCCAACAGTTTGTCGCAGTTTTATATTTGCAGAGCGGCAAATCAAAGTAATTTCGTTGTTCAAATATTGGCACGTCGTGATCCGCGTTTGTGTTTTTCTATTTGTGTTCGACCTATCTCGATCGCTGGTTGAATTATTAAACATTTAACTTTGGTGTCGACGTGTTTGTTTAAACATAAAATTGTGTGTGATACACACTTTATCGTATTTTTTAGATGGTTAATTGGAAACTCATAGTGTATGTGATCACGATTATGAGAAAATGGCAGCTAAACATTTAGAACATCTTTTTAAATAATAAAAATTATTATAAATCACTATAGACTAAAGAGTTTGATTTTTATTGAAATAACAATTGATGAAAAAAAAAAAACATTGTTAAAATAAAAGTATTTTATTCATTAAGGTAAGGTAAGGTATTTAGGTAAGATGCTGATATAAAATGTCTTTGATTAAAAAACTGGCTTCGTTTCAAATTTTTTTTGCTTTTAAAATATTATTACGTTTTTACAAAATTAACACCAACATTTATTTTATATTTTATTTTTGAGAGTTAAAACTGTATAAATTGCTGTTTCTACATTTTTAATGTGGCTTTAATCTAATGATAACCGATACCAATACTATCACTATGTTCTGTTTCGACTACGCTAAATGTCATTTATCAGGAACTATATTCACTCAGTTCTCTCATCAGTAATAAAAAACGATATATGTTATTTTATGCTATTTAGACATTTAGTTTCTTTTTATCGAAAATATTAAAATTACAAAGCTGTAGCGGCGGTTGCGGTGTGTCGCTACTTAATAGTGGACGTAAAAACTAGAAAAAAAAACTATGGCGTAAAATAATTTATTGTGACTTATACAAATTTGAACTGTGCGCGTAATAACTGCCTTCCTAACGTAGTGAACTTCGTGCGGATCAAACTTCACTTTGGAAAACATTTCGTTCCGAAACAAAGCAATTATCATAAATTCCGTTGTACCACAAAAATAGGTTTTAAAATACAATTTGGCGGCTTTGAACACCGTTTCTGAATTTTTCTGTCAAACATGACCTGTGATGATCCACTTTCACTTTCTTTTCATTCGATGCCAAGAGCAGAATCCTAGATTTTTTTTGGATTGAGTCGATCTTATATAAACACTGGAAGGGTATGGATCAAATTTTTCATTTATATTGTTAACGAAAAGTAGCTTATTAATTAGAAAACATTTCCATTTATTTTTTCTAGTTGTACATTATTACTAAGTATCAGTGATTGACAAGAGAGAAACAAAGCGATGCTTCAGAATATTATAGACGTAAATATACATCCCAAGGCCGACATAAAGAAGACCGTTCGATACAAGAGAAATCAAACCACAAGATAGATAGGCTTGGCCTATTAAATTACCGGGAGACGTATTGTTTCCCCTGGGATATTTATTACCTAAGGGAAAGGAAAACAGAACGCGTGAGAGGCCGGTAACGTTACAGATATATGTAACGAAATTAACAATAAAATGAAGGTTACGAAAGGAAATCTTGTTCTTTCATAAATTTTCAATTTCATACCGCAGCGGTGTTTTCCTTGGCGCGTTTTATGTCTGGGATTTAGCACAAGCGTTTGTCGATTAGTATTTTTGAGTGAAGTAATTTAAAAGAATAATAAGGAATTCAGAAAATTTGAAATTTTGTTAAAACTGGAAGAATCACGATACTCTAAAGACAGTGAATTTAAACCTTATACAAGAATAACTGTGGTCTAGCGGAAACCGTGTTTTTAAATAAAACATATTGTACTGTTGTTCTAATATATAAAAATCAATCCGAGTCTGTTTGATCTGCCATTCCATCTTTAAAACATTGTGAACTTCTTGTTTGCCATTGCACGGAGTTTATGCAAAAAGTATCATTTATATTATATTATTATACCTATCGAAAATGACTTGAATTATAAACTCCACAAAATCTTTATGTATTTATATAAATATTTAATTTATAAATAAATGTAATATTAGCATGAACATAAATGTAATTATTACTATAAATAGTAATTAAACAAGATAGGTACATTTTTAAAATCTCATATATCCACGTTTATTTAATCTATGGGAGCAGTTACTATTAAATAAAATTGTAGATTGTAGAAACGTTTGTCGTTTGGACGGTATACCAGATATGAAACACAACAGCCCGGGTCATAATACGCTACGGCTGAAGCATCGAGCTCAGGTCTCGGCAATGTCTTGCAATCAGACGTAAATCTCGACAGTAGCACATATTACATTTGTTTCATACCGTTTTCTCTGTTAATTGTTTATTCTAACAGTACATTTTCTATAGCTTTGAAGAATAAAACTAGAGAAACGTTTTATTAAAGACAACGTTTGTAATTTGTGGCAGTTTTTTTAACGCGCGCTATAAAGTTGTCTGTGTGTTTATAACAAAAATAAAACGCTCGATCATAAAGATAAGCATACTCATAACCATTACATATTTGTGTGAGCACTCCAGGTTGTAACCGGACTCTTTGTTTATTCATTCTGTTTTCATAATGGTACAATTAAAAGTTAATCCATAACCGACATAATTACTTACTGGGTTTTTAACGACTTTTTACTGACAAATGTTTTGATGTTTATTTCATATAACTAGTTTTACCAGCGGCAATGTTTCATTTTAATATTTATTATTCTCTTTATAATTATTATTCTGTTTATAATTATTAATATTTTTCTATTTTTTGTAATGTAAATTTATCTTCAGTATAGATTACTTGAGTCGTCTAATACCAAACGCCATGACATCCAATTTTGGAATAAAAGAACTAAGATTTTAATGTTTTTATTTTGATTTTCAACCTATATGAAACCTAAAAACATCTCCGTTCATTAACCGGTACCTGAGCAATCCATTTGAGTAATATGAGCTTAAAAAAGAGACTTTCGTCTAAAAATCCCCTACGTTTTAAACGACTACTTAATAATGTCATTCTCTGCCACATACGGATTGGATGGCGTTTGTTTTTTACACGATTCACTTAATTAAAATATATACTAAAATCTGTCCAAAGGGTATAATATGTATGATTAAAAAAATAATTATATTAATCATTAGAGTAGTTTTCTAGTTATAAAGCCAGATTGTCAAAAGAGAGATTCTCCCTTTTAAACTATGCTAGAATTTTGACAAAAAATAACATTACATGGTTGTAATTGTAGAATATTTATTTATTTATTATTATAATAGACTAACATTAAATGTATTTACCAATGTTTAACAGTTTAATATCCTATTACCAATCACAAGTCATCAAACTTAAAACAACTGCATTCACGTACAACTGCTACCAAATATAATGAGAAACTAAAGCCTACTCTGGAATAAAAAGGATTAATTATTATCAAAACAAAGTAAGGCTTCTAGCATCTTCTAGCCGTTGAAGCAATTTTTTAGTTTCCCTTCATAACCATTATATAATTTTAATAGCTAACTTAATGAAAGTATACAAGTATGCAAAAGTTTGCAAGCTACGTCGAATAATAAAAATCTAGGAATAAAATTAAATAACTAACGTCCATCTTGTAATATCGACCTTTTGGTTACTAAATTAAACCTCATTTTTGATTGGTCGATTTCAATCTTAGTACAAGATTTTCACAATGTTATTTTTAAGAAGTTTGTTTATTTCTATTCTCTCGGAGTTGTTGAGAGTTGTAATACACTTTTCAACTTTTTATTATCATTTTTTTTTTGTTCAAATCTAATGTAAAATGTTTTCTCAAAAAACGGGATACTCTTCATTAATATTTGGATTCATTTTAACGTTCACATTGTTTTGCGTCCATTAGACAGTCATCAAAATATATACACAACTCTTTAAAACCTACTGTATTGTTGTAACAAGTAAGGTATTTTAGAATACTTTGGTTCAAGTTTCTAAGACAAAAACAAAAAAACCACCCATACATGACCTTCATTATCTCTGTAATGTATATAAATAGATATATAAACGGAAAGTGAATTCGGATTTAGGCCGAGCGTGATTACCTCATTCCGTTAAATAAACAGAAACCCGTCATCACTTCCTCAAATTTAACTTCGTATCAGTTAGTTAATTCAAACTATTTCGTATATAAACCAAATAACATTATGTTTCAAGCACGGTTACGCGGATCATCTTGTATGTTGTTAATAAAATTTGATAACGAGTTACAAATGTGAATAACTTAAAAGAAGCACCTTTAGAACATCCTGCTAAGTTTAGTCTAGTTAACAAAATTAGAGGATTGAATACCGTGTAACATGCAGATAAAAAAATATTTGTAGATGTCGCAAGGTTCACTGCGGGTGGTATTAATTTCTACTGAAAAATGCAATTTCTAGTCTAGCTATATTTAGGTCTGAAGGCAATAGAAATAACAATTAGGGACTAGTGTATAATAGGATTTTAATTGAAAGTAAAACTTAGTTTTGAGGGTTAGATTATCTTTGATTACACAGCAAGTATGGTGGGAGAAGTGCATGCAATTTGTTACGAAACACTACCATTTATGTTAAAAAAAATCACATAATGGTGGAGAATAAATAAATAAAACCAAACCTTAAGCATAGGGAATACATAAACATAAAATTTAAATATGCTAAACAGAATTTTTTGACAATTTAAAATAATAATACGAAATGAAAGAAATTACACTTCTAAATGTAACTTGTTTTGTTTGATCGCCTGCGCTGAGAGTAAATTGACTTTTTAAAATAGGATGAACTACAGCGTTTGTTTACACCATATTCCACTTTATAAAATATTATAAAATCACACAGATACTAGTCGTACTGGCAAGCAACGAGACAGAAACATTATAAGATTTGTTTGTTTACATTGAGCTAGCCGGGCGATTTCCCACCAGCTACCGTAATGGGACGAAATGAACTCCAACAGACGTGATCTGAATCGAAGAAACGGAGACGTTACTCTATTATATGTGTAGTTTGTTTAATGCTGAGGATTTGGAGGACATTTTGCTTCGGAACAATATTCATTATTTTGTTTGATTGTTAATTTTTCCTCAAATAGATTTTAAAGATGATATTTCATAAAAGAGTTCCAATATATATTATGATTATTAACAACTACTAAAAAAAACGAATATACCTAGTAATGTTTTACATTCCATTAACTTTAATAGTTTCATTTGTACAATTAATTTAATTGATTTCGTAATTTCTGGAACTTTATTCGTGACATTTGCTTCATTAATTTTTTGTTGATGATATGATAGCTTTATTTCCTTAGTAATTATCTGAATATACCTAAAACTTTTTTATATATCTTACTAGCGACTTGCCCTTTTTTTTTTTTTTTTTTGACGGGGGAAATGCATTTACGCACTACCCTTATCTATTGTATTTGGAGGATCAAAGTCCCCCAAATACAATAGATAAGGGGGCACGGAGTGACGAGCTCCGTGCCAGTGTGGGACTCACCCGGGCGAGAGTCGCCCGGAAATACCCACTAAAACCCCCCGGGGCCGTCCGCTGCATTTGGGATGGGGGCGACACGGGGTGGCTTTCGCAAGCACCACGTCGCCGCAAGCACCGCGTCGCAACTAGCGACTTGCCCTAGCTTCTAACAGGTGTTTAGAAATTACATTCTACAGGTGAATGGATTCTTAAAATCGGTTAAGTTGTTTCTCAGATAATAACAATGAAAAAATCATTTTTTTGTTTAATAGTATACAGGTATAGGTAAATAAAAATACGTGATGTATACGACGAATAGTATTAAAAGAAATTTCAAATATCATTGAGAATTCCACAATATTTAATGTTACATAATTTAGGTTTAAATTTGTACAGACACGCAGACCTCGATAAATCAAGTTCTAATTGAACATTCAAATTTCAGACGCACACACAAAAAATATAAATAAATGCTCACTGTAAACTCAGTAATTATTCATGTTTTTTGTGTGTAACAGAGATAAGTGATAGCTTGAAGATAAATATTTTGCTAAGTAGGTAAGTGAGTTAATAAACTAGAATTGCGACGTGCTCGTGAACTGAATTAGAATCTATACTTCATTTTTTTACGTCTACAAACTGACGTAAAGCTAGCATTATTCTATTAACAACTCTCAGTAAGTTGTTAATTTTAAAACGAGTTCTAAACTTCTTTACTTCCTTCAGAGTATAGTAAAACTTAAAAGCGAACAAGAAAAGATAAGTGGAACCTAATATCCAAGCGGTTGCTCTAATTAAATGGCAAAAATCAGCGTCGAGCCTCTCGACCTAGTTGCGGACAATCGAGCGACGAATTACTGCGGCACACTCGCGCAGCTGTTGGGTCAAGTTATAAAAAGAACATCTCCTTAATGCTTTTTACTTCGATGAAGTTTGGTAAAACCAAAGACTATTAAATAAAATTAATTGTTGACGGGAAGGGCTTTGCCAGCTTCAACGGTCTTTTGGGGCGAGTACTTAAACTAGAAGAGTGGTAGCCAACCCAAAGGCAATAAAATCGTACCGACCTCGGTTTTTAGCTGCTAAATAAGAAATTAATTCCACGGAATTTGGCCTAAATAATCCTACCGTGGATAAGGAAACAAACTGATCTCAAAGTCCCTTACAAGAACTCACGTATATGGATACAGTGTGGAGGGATGTGCGGAGTCCTTGATCTTCGAACTCATCCAGTGCGTAGTAGTTACAGATAAGATTTTAATTATTGCACGTTAAACGGTAGTAAGTCTTGACAGTTGTTTTTTGAATATTTATCATTAACCGACAAGTAGAAATGTGGATAATTTTAAATTGTTCAATTAGTAGAAACGCTCATCGCTGATTTTTTAAGCCAAACCATAAAGTAGATTTCAGACGTAGGCGCTGTAGGCAGCCTGTAATATGTTCGACTAATTAACTGCGTTTTGAAACCAAGAACATATTCATTGGTTGAACTATTAGGTTTAGCTATAAGAACTTTACCAACTTGCTCCGACCCTGAATCACATCAAAACATACTAAGGCATTGGGCTAATTCTCAAATTTCTTTACATTTGTATTTAAACTTATTTTCCTTTCTTGTAACCTTTATTATGTAAATTAATCCTATTGGAAAGATGAATAAGGATCCATTTACGCGGGAAATGAATTTCGCATAATTTTTAGTGTCAATCAAGGCTATTTCAAATACATATGAAAAGACAAGATTGTGCTCAGGCAGCGATATTATCATTGTACAAGCTAAGCTAGAGGTCGTTCAGCTCTGTACACGATCTGTTTTGAATGGAAAGGCAATAACTGTTGTTGGGCCATCAAGCGGACGATATTCAGGAAATCACTGTGTTTGAGTAATCATAGTTCACGCGCTAAAGTGTTCCGATCTAGCTTTTCCGTTTGGCAATACTCTATGGAATGCGAGACCATTAAAATCCTCACAGGCCCTCAGATAGGACTACACGGATCTGTTGAACTTAGATTTATTGTACGATCGTTTATTTTTCTGCTACATTAAATCCGGCTAGATTTCCGTTTGTTTCTTTTATAGAATTCGTTCTCCAAAATCTGTTATCGGTTATTCGGCTTTGTTACTCCTACTTTAAAATATTAATCTATATAACTATTAGGAGGTTATGAAAAGTCCATAAGAATTTTACCTTTTGGAGTGGTATTAAATATTTTTTTTCATGTTGTTCGCTGCACGATACAGGCTAACACAGTAATACAGCAGCACCAAAGGCAATACGATCATTCTTGCTTTCCAATAGTACTAATTTGATAAGATGTGTTTTTGTGGTTTGTTTTTAAATTTGCCATAATTTGGTTTTTTATATGCTATACATATAATTCTTCTGATCATCTCACTTGATAATACGGTGTAGTCTAAGATGGTAAACGCACTAAACATAGCTATAACTGGATTGTAAGTGATGAAAACAACAATATTTGCTTAACCACAGATTTTAAAACTTGAGGGTGGTGGCTTAACCAGACGGTCATTATAAAATACTCTATCATCATGCAATGGTTTAATAATGATGTTTCCCTTTACTGAAAGCTTAAGTTCATTTATAATACGATAGGTGAATATGAGACCCCCCCCCCTCTTTGTGCTTCCGCTAAAACCGTTCATTGTTATGAATTGTAGAATTTTAATAACTTAAAAAATATGTAAAGAAAAACAGATCGACTTTGTTGCCGGTTCTTCTCGACTGGGTTGTTTTCTGAACCGGTGGTAGTTTTTTTGACGTTCTTAAGCGCCTTCTAAGGGTTCAAATTGAATAAAGAATTTTTAGATTTGTTTTTGATTTTAGTTGATGACATATTTATGTCAATAGACGCTACACTATATTTTCCTATACTTCCATTCAAAGTATCATAGCTTCATACTATTCAAATTAATGGAATGACATGAAACTTATATTTTAAAATATTTGAAATATAAAATCGCTGTTTTCATAGCCCACAGACTATTATAAAGGGCAAATACAACTTCACAAACACATTTTGCGATCGCTCGCTCATATCGACTCAATATCTCTATACAACTTTTGTGTTCTTGTTGTTATTTTTCCCGTAAATTTTCCACGTCGACGGGCACGTACGACTGTATGCAGGTAACGTTCGTGACGTCATGTAAAGTATGATTGAGATGGACTCTCTGTATTTTCTCTAATTACAGGATTTTATATTGGTTAAGAAAGAAAAAGTTTGTAGCAAACTTCAGGAAGATGTAGAACTTCAACTGTATTCGAATGGTTTCTGGATTTTAAACATAAAAAAGGGAAAAATGTGACATACGACATTAATTACAATAACTTTATATTTATACTAATTAATATAACTATTAACATTACCACGTTGTTTTTTGTATATATTAAGTAGCGCAACAATAAAAAACAAACCTTCAATTTTATCTTACACTCTAACAAGGAAAAATAGACTGTCATCGAAATTTAGTATTAAGATAAAATCGAAACAAAGAATTCAGCTGCGTACATCAATTGTCAAAATATAATCGAAGCCCGCTTCTGATAAAAGCCGACCGGATTCCGTACGTTGTATATATCGTAGATCTGGGGTGATCCTGTTGTCAATATCACGTGGCAGGCTTCATCCGCATCACCCCTTATACGATTGATGTGAAACCAACGGGTGTGTTTGATTGGAAATCGACTTTAATATTCTGTATATTATATCGCAAAATAATCTTTGGTATTCTGTAATGCTAATATTAGGAGGTTAGAAAAAGACATTCTGCAAGGACTGTGCTATCAAAAATAGAGTCATTTCATGTGAAAGAAGTAATTTGATTTACAAATATTTTCTCATAATTAAAGGCCATATTTCTATGAAAGTTTCTTTGTCTATTATTTGTATTAATTGGTATAATTCTTTTTTATAATTTAAATAAGGTCTTATTTTAGCCTACACTGAGTTCAATTTATTTCCAAGGTTGGCAACGAATCGTACTTATCGTACTAAACCTAGTTTTACAGTTATTCATAGCCATAATCATTTACATCTAATGGCCTGTCTGCCTGTTTACTGTGATTTCGCGTTGGCGTTCCCAAAGATTGCCGAAAAAAATCACTTCTGACAAGTGTACTATGTAAACACAATTGTATTGTTGTCATTCATTTCATTAGAATTAAATTGAGACTTCGCCCAACACAGGACGTCGTTATGCGTGAAAAATTATTTAGGTTCGCACATTTCGTTCCAAACTTTTCACACATAAATGTCGTTATCCTAAACTAAACGAGTAATTAAATTTTATAATAGTCAGTAAAATGTTTTAAAAACACACAGTGCCTATTATATTATTACGCTTTTAAGTATCGTATTTAACATTAAGTAGGGGATGTCCTCAGTACGAGCGGGGTAATATTTTATTTTATTTCTTATCTTTATGGCTGTTCTCGAAACATGTCATGTTGAAGAATTCTTTAGAATTATTAATATAATTTTTATTTTTAATTGGTATTATCTCCGAATTAATTATTGATTTCAAGTTAATGTTATATTGCATGATGTTGATATTTTCCAATTTATTTTTTAGTCAAATACAATCACTACTTAAATTATTTATTTTTACACAGTATATGCACAGCGTCTTCTCAATCAAAAATATTCCTCGTCATTTTATTTTTAGATACATCAGAAACATAGATCCCTCTCACTCACACACCTTGTGTTCCATTTCAATAAAAACCCCAGTTAAACCGTTTTAGTTTCCCAATTTACAATTTTGATTAAAATTGAATACGAAATTTCGCATAAAACCGTAAATGTTCTATATCACCATTACTCTATACCAGTGTCATCGCTTTAAAACTAGTAAATTAATTTAAACCTTGTTTTCAAGAGAATTTAAAAAATAACCCGATGGACATAAGCTTTGGGAGTGAATTACATTACATCAAAAAGTAAATATAGTTCATATATAATTCTAGTAAGGCATATTAGAGTTACAAAAGCATTTTCAAGTAAACTAAGTCGTAGACGACAGATAGTGAATAATAAATTAGATGTCAAACTCTTGCTGCTTGAAAAATCTAGGGGGTGATACAATATTCAAGAAATAGTAACTGTCAATTAGTGTATTTTATTTTAAACTTAGTTGCGTAATATCTTGATAAAATGATAAAATAGTGATCAAATTATAATATGGTGATAGAGTTTCCTCGAAACGAAGTAATGATGTCTTCATTAATATTTGTCATACGTACCAACTTCATTAAGAAATTTAGATTAGATAAGCTATTTGTAATGATTGTAATACTAGGTTTGTAATACATTGACCACTGGCGGTCCTAAAATAAATAAATAAAGTTTGATTATTAGACTGCAAAAAAAATAATAGTACCACGCTGGCAACCAATCTTAATTTAATACATTGCCAAGCACATATGATTGTGTTCCGGCAACATCGCTTCAGAATAAAATGTTACCATCGTTGGTTAAATTTTAGTTTAACTCAGGTAAAGTTGTAATTATTTAGTTCAACATTTATCATCTATATACCTTTTTTATTTTATTTTTTCGAGGGGAATGCATTTACGCACTTGCTGTCCAGCCTGACCCAAAGGGACGTACCCAAACAGGGAAAGACTGGAACCGACCGATGGTGTGTGACGGTCTCTCACACGCAAGCGTCGTTAACCACTACCCACTAAACCCCCCGGTTCCTCCCGCCAGCTTGATGGAGCAACACGGGGTCGCAACGCATTCAACCGCGTTGATCATCTCTATACCTAGAGACCTCTACGCGGTAGATATGGGAAATAATCGGGTTTAGAATATAAAACTGACAAAAAAACGTCACCGTGTTAACCGCTGTAACTATCACCGCACCTTTACTGTAATAACAATTTTATTTAACGTCTATAGAACACACCGACTGAATACAGTTAAAGACGCTCGACATTTCAACCAATTTCTCGACGTTTCTCAATGGTAATGTTGTTAAGATGCTCAGCCGGGGCTCGATGAATTTATTCTCTGCTGTTTCTATTTGACATCGCGAGCGACTTTGAGAATTGTTCGTTTAATTCCAACGCCGTTGGCGATATTAGAGAAGGTGCGACATTTTAGGAAATTGTTTTAAACTACCCAACGTTCGTGAGTTTATTCACATAAGATTATTATGAACGATTTAAATTTGTTTTGAGGTTAATTAATACGTGCATTAATCTAAAAACTGTATTCAAAACTGTCTGTTGCCCTGGTGATGCGTTTAAAGAAACGGAAATGATACGATTTCTTATTAATGCAAATAGTTGAGTTAGAAATGTACATTGTCAATCGATAAATAACAAAAAACATTTAGAATAACATTATTATTATGGGTATATAATTATTTCTGTAATTGCTATGTTATTTATCAGTTGTGACAGAAAGCGGAAACTCTAATTTATTTCGTACTTTTTTTTAAACAGTGATAAATTATTGAGTTATTGGTTGTCTTTGCATGTTTAAAAAAAAAAAACAATTTTTTACTATTATATGTCGACTTTTATACTCGTAAATTTTATATGGTTACAATGACATGAATGCATCAATTTTGTTTTTAATGTTAACTCTGCAAAATGACTGAGAATTTATTAGCAGAAGGCATCCCCATGCTCGGTTACATCTAACGTGACTAAAGCCTCTAGGTAGTTCAGAACATATAGTTACTGAACTCGAAAAACGACATTAATTAATAAGTCACTATGACGGAATTTTTTCAATGTTCTTGGGGGTCGCAATCCAGTGTGGCTTAAAAGCTCTCATACTTACATACTCATAATAATTCCTCATTTATTGTTCAATGGTACCGTATTTCACATACATGCTAGAGCCCCTGTATTTACTACTAAATTTGACACCCCTTACATATCATTATCTATAAGAAACATCTATTGAAGGACTATATAATTTTCCTAAGTACCGCATCTGCCTTTATAAAACAGAAGTAAAGTGTTATAGAAAAAAAACTTTTGCCTCGAGTCCCTTTTACATAAAAACACTGTAAAAGGGTAAAGGCGGTTCAGTTACTCAGTTACTAACTCGGGGTAATTTTGTTAGGGTAAATCGTTTTGGGGGGTTTCCTTCTGTATGTTGCTGATACTGATTATATAGTTTTTGATCATCATTTGTGAATCATAGGATTTTAGTATTTATACATGTTTATAAGAATCTATGCAATTTCTATAATATTTTACTTGTGTACGTACTGCGTTTCATGTATTTTTCACTTCGTTTTAAATTTTTATCCCGAACCCTAATTATTTTTCTGAAAATTGTTTAGTTTTAATAGTAAAAATATGTCTCATAAATTCAAACACTTGGCCGTAAAACTGTAAAACTGTAAATCTAATTTTTAAATATAAATTTTGAAATCACACTCATTTATAATATACTAATACAGATTTCTTTTATGGATGATAATTACATTTTATTGTCTTTGTTTTCAAGAAAGACGATACATCGTCGATCGATTCATGTTGTTTGTTTTCTTATTTCAATACGACAAAAAACCCCAGTTGGCTTAAGACTTTTTTTCATAAAATTCCATTTGTTCTCCAGCTGTGGGTAACACTTATCCGATATATATATTCGACATAATCTTAAAAGTACACCAAACCAAAGTATAACATGAGTGAAAGAATCAAGCTTACACAAACCTATATCGAAACAAATAAAACTTCTCTATTCCCAACTACTTTTTTCACATAACAAAAAGATGTTTCTCTAACTTTAAGAATAAGACTTCATATAATGTATCTTTGATTTTATATAAATTTTAGTAAAATTATGGAAGCGTTTCACAACTTTATATTAAATACCAGACGTAACCACACGAGTAGAGGAACGGTAAGATTATAATTAATCTAATTAATCAATTTAAACTTGATTTGAAGATAATTAATTTTGAAATGTTTATATTACATTAATAACAATTTACGTAAGGTAACCTATAATAACCATTTAACCTATAATTTAAATTCACAACTTCAGAACTAATCATTCTATTATAGTCGCAAAATGAAAGTTTTAAAATTATAATTCTGTAATTTTAATTTCCGTTTCCCTTTTTTATTATGGTTACTTTAATAAAAACAATAGACGAGCCACATATATTATGATATATACACAATTTCATACCTCTTTTCTGTAGTTTTAAAAGCATTTCAATATTTTGATATTTTGGGCTTAGAATAACATGTAAATAAATAAGGTACAAGGTACAAGTACAATGTCGCAATATTATCAATTAAAATTGGAGAAACTTTCCGATTTGGTGCCCTCGGCGCCATTCCAAACCTGTACCTTCCCCCATTGGCTGGCTGCTCATTCCTACATCCTTAAACCTAGCTGAAACTGCTGAAAATGTTGTGGAATTGGCTACTCAGCACAATCTTCCCCCAAGGTTATGAAGTGGGACTCTTGAAGAAGGAACTGGAAAACGCTTTTCAAGGTCTTCCGCACATCATTGCTCCTAGTGTTACATTTGTCAATAGGCGACGATAACCATCGACCTTCTGCCAGGTTTTTGCTCTTTAACATAAAAACATAACATTTTTATTTGTAATCTATACTATGCACGATTGGCAATGAAGACTTTATTATAAATTTTACCCAAAACAACTGTTTATACCTAACGGATGTCTAATATTTCACGCCGTTCGTGGTCTGCGGATTCGGGTTCTATCGTGGGACCTTTTATCTTGATTGTTACCAACTATTTCGAGTTGTTTCTGTGAGCCGTTCTCTGATAATCGTCGAGCAGTCGTGTTAAGCAACCCGGCTTTGTTGGCCCTTCTCTTTTTCTGTACCATTCGGGGCGTTACGCGAAATTGGAATGAAAAGTTTCTTTTATTTTTTCTTTATATTGTTTATTTTATTTCAGTGTTTTGTTCAATGCTCTGCGAATCTAAAAGGCGAAGAAGCTCGAATCGGTTATATTTACAATGACATTTGAATTATAAAATAACCCTGGAGGTTTTGATTATGAATAAAGTCCTTTTGATACAACATTGTTATAATCGGTTTTATCGGGAGCACAGAGAGAGATATCACTGCATGGAAATAATGATATGGTTCTGAAACTCTAATAAAATTAGACATCAATTGTATGGCCATCAATGCATTCATGATGATTACACAGAAATACGTTTAGATCTAGTCTCTTTCCTCGTTTTTATAATAAAAAAGAAGTTAGTTTCTTGATAATAATTTAAGAAATTATAATAAATAAAAATGGTATTCAGGTAGACTTTACAAAATATAAAACATTCGAAATTCGTTTGACATGATAAATTGTTTTCAATTGACATATTATTATGTATTCAAATATAAATAAGACGCATAAGTTTTATTAAAGATGAGGAGTTTTTAACAGTTACGTGACCCCCAGACCCGTGGCGGTATTTGTTCTTTAAAAAAAACTGTGTACGTTGCCCGACTATGAAAAATAATGAAACCCAACGGAAGGTTGTTGAAAAGCCGTTGTGGGGGTTATTGTTTCCACCGTCGTTTACTTCTTGCGGTGGTTTTGTTATGCTAAATAATGAATTCGGCAGCGTTCGCCCCTTTTGCATAATGCATACTTCCAAATATCAAAGTTTTTATAAGCCTTTTAGTCCACTGGCGAAGCGATATTTCTACCGCTAAAAATCGTAAAAGACCGGCACACACCCTACTAGAATTCAGCCATCCATTTATGCTATATCTATTCACAAATATATATTACCCTTTCTACGTAATAATTTGGGGCTACTCTTTACCGGAAATTTGTCACCCTGGACATTATGGTTGGACATTAATTGTCTGGTGCAACCGCTATATTCGATAGGTGCTTGGCAACACATCTTCGATTTAATTGGAGAAAGCAGTATAAGCTGTAGCACTAAGAAATGAGTAGTTTATTGGATTTTCTAATGATAGTGCTACCAATTTTTCTATTAGATTTTTTTTTATTTATTTACCTAGAATACCCACATTGCTCTTCTCGGCTGTGTTATTTTTCGAAGTGTAGTGTTTTGACGTTCATAAGCACCTTCTTAGGGCCAAATTGAATAAAGATTTTTTTTTATTTTGATTTTTGTCTAAAAGGTTATATTTGTATTCAACATATCTGTAATTTCATAGTTATGTGAGTAATCAAATAATAAATCAGTTGTGTCTATGACTCTGCCTGTGTCTGTTATCGCTCCAAAAATTATACTTAATATCCAACTGGTTATGAATAAAATATTATTTGAACACAGAATAAGTGTACAATGTGTGTATTTTGATGGTCGTGTTATCATGGTGGTGCGATCTGTACGTACTTTGTAAAAAACCCACCATAGTGATATTTTTCGAAATATCGCTTGCCAGAATCAGGCGGTGTAGATCCAGCAGTTAGCGGGGCGATATGGTAATCGAGTTCGACTGGATTACGACAATCGTATAATTGTTAACATGTGTTGTATTCCGCGATCAGCAAGAGTATACTCAGACATACCTAGAGATTTTAGCCATGTTAGATGTAGGCCAGGAACATGATACTGACTGTCGATAGAAAGTGAGCATTGTTTTTTTTTCTTTTTTAAGATTAACGATGACATTTTTATTTTTGTTGCTTCTTCTGTTGTTTATTTACTATATTGATTATCCCATTTGATTTACTATCGATTAGCTTAACAGTTTTACATACAGTGTTGTTAATTTTTAAACTGGGAGCTGTTGTATTCGTCTGTATAGTAGTATGTGGGTAACAATATAAAAAATCAGTTATATAGATAACTTGCTCCACAAATTATCCTTATTATCTAACTATATATGATGGGTGTACTATTTGAGTGACCAAACAAAATTTGCAAACATCATCGTTCGCTTTCAGCGTATATATAGAATTTCGAGATGTTAAAGCGTATATATAGGTACTGAAAAGTTTCGCTAATTGGCATAATAGCAACGACTGTACTGTTTCTAGTCACTGTTTTTTTAGATTGTACTGTTTACAGGTATACATTTTACAATAAAAACATATCTATTTTACAAGAAAAATCATGTATAGTATGGCTATATATGTACATAGAAATAATATATAAACATAAATAAATACAATTAGCTACGTGTAAACTAAAACAGTGCAATTGTGCTATCAATTAAGCTTTACTAAGAGTGAAGTAAGATTTACTGCGGAGACTAGATTAGGACTTCATGTAACTAAGAATAATGTTCATTATTGTACGTGTTTGTCCTCTACCTCTTAGTCCAACTTAGTCGGGTTAATCGCTGGTTAGAATTTCACAAGTATCCTAAGCCTTATATATCTTTTTGCTATGTACTAGACTTGCCACTATAACCACAAGCTCTCTGATATTAAGTAATGATGTAATATGATCCAGGATAGTCAAAATCAAAATCAAAATTTATTTATTCAATTTAGGCCCTAAGAAGGCGCTTATGAACGTTTAAAACACTACCACCGGTTCGGAAAACAACCCAGTCGAGAAGAGCCGGCAAGAAACTCGATCTGGTTCTTTTTTTTTCATAAAATATAATATATATCATTTTTTTTGTCATATAAAAAACTATACAAATCGTAGTTTTAATAATGTTAGTGGAAGCTCAGAGATGTGGGTATGTAGTAAAGAGGCTAACCCTATAACTATTTCTAAGTACAAGTGACAGATTGGAAACATGAGTGTTATGGTAGCTAAGCACGCAGCCTATCTAAAATGCTTCACCACCATGATATATATGGTCACGATATTTTTCTAAACCAAAAGCCAAGATTCATTATACGTTAGAATAGATGCATTTAAATCTATGTTTATCAATGTTGAGTCCAACCACATTACTATTATCGATTTTACATGGAAATAGGTATGTGAAAATTTAAATATGCTATTAAAATTTATATCATACGTTTCGCAGTGGTCGACAATCCTTATCTGACTCAAGGAAGACGCTCATTAATTCATAGGTAGTTATATTCGTTGAGGCGGCAGTTAACCTGGCTCTTTCTGGATGTCTTGTTACCGTATTCGTTAAGGTTAGTTTACTTGAACATACAAAATGGCCGGTTTATACTTAATTTAATTTAAAATGTAAACGGATTGTACGTCCGCTTTTTACGACCGCACGATATCTAATGATTGTTTTTTTATCCTACTAATCTTTTACTTCAGATGTAATTCAATTCTTACCTATTTTAACTTTATGAATGTTAGTTTTATTTTATTTTATTGTAGTTAGTGACATCGCTGAGTCTAGTGGTAAGCGCAGAGTTTTCCAAAAATAACGGCGACCAAAGAGACATCGACGATCTATAATTGTCGAGTCACTGCTAATGCACTCTGTGCACACTTTGTGATTTTTAAAATACACTGGCTAATGAAAGTGAGTCACTATAACCGGGTTTACCACCATATTTAATGCAGTTGTGAATGAATCGAGTATCGAAACCTTATCTGCTTAGTACCAGATACTGCGGAATGTGAGACGTCGAAGCGTGTCCATACATCGGTTATTATATCTATTGAATTATTGTAGTAATCTAGTTGAATCAACTTTTAAACTTCATCAAGGTCTGTCATCCCAACTAATCTTCATTTTCATTTTTACAGTTTATTACATTTTTAGATCAAAAGGCTTTATGAGTTAACCTCAAAATTACTTAGGATTAAAATGTCCGGTGTAGCTATAGAAAAACAAAATTGTAACTTGAATGTTCAAACATTTTAAATGACACGAAAATGTGTGGCGGAAAATAATATTTTGAACTTGGAAAACTCTTGTAGAATCAGTGAGTTCACACCGCATTCATTATTATGCTTGCGTTTGATGCGTGACACACTGGCGTGTTGTTGAAACAGTAAATTTATCTTTAATTATTTCTTTTTTGTGTATTATTAAGTGTGAGTTTAGGTAGTTTTGTACTAAATATGATAACTACAGAATTTTCGCCGCAAATAAGAAAGAAAACAAAAGCCTCGATAGATAGACACTATTTCAGTAATGCGTTTAAATGTTTTTTTAAAAGTTAGCCGTCACGGGTCAGTAACATACAAACATTATTTGCCGTCATGGCATTCCAGTCAGTTAAACTATTAAGGCACAATAATAAGCAACTGAAAATGATCATAAAACCGCATAATACCGCAACATAATCCTGAACAGTTTTAAATAAAATAAGAAATTGTGTTAACTACGTTCGCCATCTTAATTACAGTGTGTATATAATAGTTAGCAAGTCGCTCCGGCACAGTATTTCACGGTAATGTGACCCCGGCGTTTGGTCGCGTTCGCACATGGTTTCATTTCGGAATGACGTTTGCACAAAAGATTTCTCATGTCGTCGTCGTCGGTCTCGTGTGCAAAATTCATTATTCCCCTCACGATTTTAATTGAAGAGTTCTTCGCGACGATCCGATGGCCTCGGTAACGTTGGTTTTAGTTTGATCGTCGTAGTTTTCAAATTCAATTACAATCGTATAGTTCGGTTAGTTTGATGATAAGCCACGTAACATTAAGCCAAGTTGTAAAGTTAACGGTATTTGTTTTTTTACGATTCTGCCCTCATATAATATTTTTTATCCACTAATTTTTTTTTATGCTACGTAAACGGTAAACAAGTATACGATCCGCCAGATGATAAGCGGTGACCATAGTCTATGGAGGCTTCTTTAAAAAAAAAATATTTCACTTTTTGAAGAGCCACATAATGGACTTCCCTGGAAAAAATCGCAGCATATTTGTGCTGTTCGCGAGTAGAAATTCTTTTAGAACCGCACTGTTCGTAACCGTTTAGATCCTAGTTTCTCAAAATGGGTGGTGACACTCCTTGTGGCAGTAGAAGACCCAGAGAAAAATAGCTAGAATAAAAATTATCTAGAAAGGTAAAATAGTTAAGATTGAGGACGGTAAGTAAAATAAGGTTGAGTAACTGTGATTTAGGTGATAGAAAGTAGATAACGGTATTATGTTAACCAATTCTTTTTTTGTATAACACTAAAGTGGCAAAAAGGCATACGATCCGTGTTGGAGCCGCGCATTTACACATGTAGTTCGGATTGGTAGTTTTGTTTTTTTTTTTTTTTTTTGTTTTTGATATCGTTAACAAATCTAGTGAGGGTAGTGGCACATTTTGGTCGTGGCCGCCACCGGCACCTCGCACCCGCTACCCGGAGGGGTCTCATCGTACAATCCTTTGCGTGCACACGTGTGGACTGTTGTGTGAAATCGTTGTATCATAGTGACACGTGGATGCATATTATTGGACATACAACTTCGTTTCATAATATATGTGGTTTAAGTTCGCAACCACATAACAAAGACGTCAGCGCTGACCGACGACTTCGCAGCGGTGGTAAAGGTGAGTGGTCTGGCCCTATTGAAACAGTACACTCACTAGATCATCTTCGTAGATTTCGCAAATAGAAAACCAAAGGTCGCTCCCCAGTTCGAGCGGGAGTGACCAATCCGACTGATTGTAAGCGGTCACTGTAGCCTATAGACGCCTATAACACCAGAGGTATCACGTGCCATTATACAAACAGTTAGAACACACACAGAGGCGAGTGTCTCTCTTTAGGCTTAAAGGTTCTTGAGAATTTGGAATCGTCGACGATTCTCACCACTCTCCTATGAGACGAGTCAAGTATTATTCAAAATATTTTTAGCCAACGTACCGGCTGTTATTTTTTAACAAATTTTATAGTTCAAGCGTTTGGACTTGTTTCAAGTGTAAGGAATAGTTTTGACTCCTCCCTCCCTGTTGGAAACGTTAAAATATAATCAACTTGAAATGGCAATATCTTTATTTAATCTGTAATTGTATTAAAAAAGATATCTTTCTTCTCAATAAAACGTGCGATCGAGGAACACGTATATTCAATTATACAAGTTTGTATAAGTTACTAAGTTACTAAGAGTAATCATAGCTCTTAAGTGTCCCTCTCTCTCTCCATGATTAAGTAATTTTGAAAGAAAAACACGAAAACTGATATGTAAATATTGCTTACGTAATCACCTTTCAGCCCCCTGCCCCCATGCCATCAAAACATAATCAAAGCATATATCACCCCTAATCTCAATTTTTCATAAATCAATATAATAAAATAAAACTTGACTGAGCAGAGAAAAAAATCTATGAGTTAAGAGAAAAAATAACCATGTAAACTGGTTCAGATTTTCTCTAGTTTTAAGCCGACTAACGGAAGGAATATACAGGGAGGTTATGTTAGAATTCACGAAGTCTCCCCATTACATAACGTTGTAACAAGCGTGAAGATTAGCGTACATATGATATCCGTTACCTATTACAGTATTACCGAGCTGAACGCTACATCTCAAAGAGTTTAAATCGCATAGAGTCACTATCGATATGATTTCCGTAAAAACGTTTTCAAATGTAAAAATCTCCTACCGACGTTATTTATCATAATATATGTTGTATATTTGAAGATATAATGCGTTTCATAATTGCGAATAATAAAAAAAATATATGTCTAAGTTAATCAGGAGCCATAGTCAGTGCAATTAAAAACATTGACCAATATAAAAAAAACTGAGAGCTACAGTTTCTCAATCGATTTTTAAAGTGACTTCATCTAGTCTAATCTTAAGTACAGAACAATTGAAAAACAGCGATCACCAGTTTATGACCATTATCACTGGAGACGCCTGGAGCTGGCGCGGTAGGCCAAAATGGCAAGGGAAGCGTGGTAAATGCGGGAACAAAGAAGTCGTGCACTGACCTGTTCCTCAGCAGCAGCCAGCGCCTTCGACGCGTAGATCCGCTCGCAGCCGCCCGAAAGCTCTCTCGAATAACACACGAGGGTTTCCGACACCTCACACACTTCAGCCAACACATGACGTCACCACAATATGCGGTATAGTTTATATTATAAGCGGAAAAGCTAATATAACCACCACAATTTAGTGGCGGCGCGGGCGTGATTAGGAGCACTAGTATGTACTCGTATAGCGGGGTTGCGAAATATAGTATTTATGCGTTCTATGCGCGGGCGTGGTCGACACAGAAGTGCACGACAGGAAAAGGGGTGGGGGTTTTAAGAAGCCACACTAGGTGGCGTTACCAATCACACTGATCAATATAATGACTATAATCCATCTGTACGTATATTGCTTAATCTTGAAGCGATTCACTATTTTGTAACGAGTGTAAAATATGGTGAACGCAATCCAATCCAAAACCCCACCTCCTTCCTTTGAAAACTCGATTGATCCCGAAACTTAGTTTATGATGCTCATAATCCAGTAGAGCAATGGATTTTGATATTTTTTTATAATGGTTTAATATCTTTGCCACATCTCAAGGTCTCAATGCAAATTCATTATAATTAATCACACGTGCCTGACATCCGATATTAGAAGCGGTGAACACGCTTCGCTAAATTATCTTCAAGTTTAACTCAACGAGATAAGTATAAATTCTAAACTAAGCTGTTAATGAGATATTCAGTAATCCATTCAAGTGTAATTTCGGTATTATTTTGATGCGTATGAGAAGCGAATATAGTCTAATCTTCGTTAGAAAACCATTATTTATTTAATAGAAGTTCCAGAAAAGAACAATCTTAACAATAAATAAACAAAGTCGTCATAGATTCATGTGCATTCATATACATAGAAAATCACAGCATGCAAGTATATATTGATTAAATTAAATAGATATATTTAAAATATTTATTTAAAAACAAAACCGACTTCAAAAGAATAAACTATAAAATGCACTAAAGGGTCAATAAATAATTACTTTACTAATCTGCTTCGTACCGGCTCCCCCTCCATCAGCGGCACAATACGTGCTTCGGTCCCCAACTGAGAAAGCTCTTGCAGCCATCGTCAGTGCGATACGGTGATAAAACATGCACTCATGCACTCTAGCATTATATGCATCATATTGCATACAGATCACAGGCAGTCACATGGGATCTGTTTTTTTACTAATCGTAGCAATAAGATAGGGTAAACTCCGCGGATTCTTTTCAATCAGGTAACGGTCAAGCCGAGGTTCGTAACACCTTGGCGCCCTTATGCTAATTACCTCTTTCGGCTGAGCCCCTTAAAGGCTCACTCCTAATTTCGGTGAAGCTTTTAAGGCCTTTCTGGTCATCAGTATTAGTCAATGTAAGCTAAGTGGTTGAGTAAGCAGGTTAAGGCATCGTTCTCATCAATATGGAATCCAGTCTTAGAATAATTAACCAGAAAGCGGTGATTAAGGAAGGAGGTATACGGTACTAAAAACCCATTCTAGTACGGCACTTTCTAATAACCATTTAAGTTCATTTAAAAGTCTATCCTTAAGCATACGATCAGTTCTTCCCTCGGATTCCATAAAATCTGATTTGAATTTGATCTAATCCTGGCTTACTGTGTTGCTATCTTTAAAAAACGTTGTCACTTAAGAGGATATACGGACAGCGTTTATCCATACGCACGTATTATTTTGTTTCCTCCCTTAATAATGGAATTATAGTAAAAACCATATAAAATGTAACCACCACCGCCATGCCAGTACGTTTTGATTTTTTTTATAAGTAAACGCTTTCGAATAGGAGAAAAAATGTGGGATTTTTAACGTCATTTTCCGACGTCCGTCAAACAGGCTTTACAAATAGAAACAAAAAAGCAAAACGTAGACGCATAGGTAAAGTCTCTCTTGTTTTATAATTGAAAGAGAGAATCGGCCCAGTTTTGGAGAAAACAGGGGAATACGAAACGATGATTTCGCCTACTTTGTACAGGTAAAATCAGCCCGAGATGCATTTATCCCTTTCACACTTTAAAACTCTTTCGATTGTCGATGACAATGACAATAGATTCCTAAAATACTCATTCTTTAAATTTGTTGATGCTGCGTAATCTTTTAATACATAAAACAATTTTATCGCATAATTTTAGTTGTAGCTACATTATAAAATAAGAAACTTTGCTCAGAATTCACGTGAAAAATACGACCATCCAATACGATCATTTTTAAAGTGTTACCAATTGGTCTGATATAAATCGGGGAGATGAAAGTGTCGCGGGATTTGAACCGGGATACGCGACCGCTACCTTTCACTTTATCCTCTAATAAATAACGGGCTTTCGAGTGATGATGACCCGTAGACCCGTAATGATAAATGTGGACCTTTAAACTGAATCATTTGAAAAGATACATTATTTATTGAATTATATATTTAAGCTGTACTGAAACTGGTTACGAGTTCTTAAAGCACTTGGCATTAAACTATGTGAGATCCACCTAAATCTAGAAATTGTGCGAAAAAGGTCCTTTACGACACCCATATACTTGTGTATGTGCAAGTAAGTAATATAGTGTGGTATATGTGATACATGAAATATCGCTTTGTATAAGCAAAAGGTACAAGAGATTTGTCAATCAGGTTTCTGAGGACATCTTACGCTGCAACCGTGGAGACCCTTTTTTTTACAAAAATATTTGGGTGTTTTATGCATTTGCAAACGCCTTACTTTAAACACTATATCACAGACTATTATTAAAGTTTTGTATACACCCATAATTAAATTCAGATAATAAACATTACTCTCTGTCATAACTATGAAAAAATAATATACTTACTTTTAATTTACGCGACGGAAATCGTACCTTGTTTATAGTAGAACAATCATTAATTAAGCGCCATTTAATTATGCATTTTTTTTAAATAACATCGTTTTAAGTACGTAAGTAATAGTTATTCACATAAACTTATTATTGCAACAAAAGTATAAAGTATTTGGTTGTCTTTCGCATTTATTTATTTAGACATTCAGGTGCATCGACAATTACAATCAGATGATATTGTAGTCAAATACTAACCAGCTCTTGGTAAGCCCAAGAAATAACAGTAGCGGTCAAGAACGGGAAAAGATCACTGTCAACAATAACTAAAAGACATTTCAGTGGATTATTACCATAAATATCATCTTCTTTTTTTTTATTACTGAAATAGAATGATGGTGTGAGTCACTATTTTCCTTTATCCTTGGAAATCAATAGTAGATATTTACACCTGCTAAAGACTTTAAGTTGTTCTGGTAGGCAGCACTCAGGGACTCGCTCTACTGGATTCGCATTAACGTGCCATTATGAAAGGTTTTACATAAGTAGACGGTGGTCGCAACCTAATCGGGCTCAACTGCCACTGCATTTACACTGGCTAATTCTGAAACGCGAGACGGCGAAACGGGTCACTATAAATAGTTTCACCATGAGTTTAAAATAGAAATTGTTACAATTTGCAAAAGCATCTACATTTTACACCGTGCTCGGTTTAAAATTACTTGAATTTTTCAATCCAGTAAACAGAACAAATCGGTGTACTTAATCTAATAAATTTATTATACGATCGTTACATTTAAGCTGACGGGTATATTGAAAGGTTTTTACTAAGTCTTTAACGATCCCCTTTTCTGTACTAACAGTATACTTTTACGAGTTCAGTAGATACGCTTCACGAGTAGGCGTGTTTTATTGAGAAGCAAAAAAAAATAGAAGCAGACTTTGCAATGGGGCTAAGTAAGGCATTTTTACCTGTTTACAATTCACAAGTATTAAAGACGTGGAGCCGGAGGAGATTTTGTGTTATTTTAATGAGCGTTTCTTCCCAAGAGAAGCAACGAGCTTGATCAACGCAGCGGGTAATATTAAATAAGTAATTCGATGTAATGAGGTGTCGAATAGCGAATTATCCTCATCCCTTGGAACACGTTTATGTGTTTCCCTCTGTGCTTCCTAACCGTAAGGTAAAATGTAGTTATTATGTCGAGTATATTATGCGGAAGCTTAGAGAGAAAAAAAACTTAAATTGTTATTAGCCTCTTTTAGTCAATTTATTATTTCTTTGCAGACTTTGTAGACCAATTTAACAGTAGCTCTTTTAAGTAAAGGGCGTTATAAACGGTGATACAAATGCCTTGATGGATGAAAGAAAACTTGGAACAACCTGAAATAGTCTTTCATTCAACTAGTTTCCGCAACCGATCTGGTATCTTGACTCGTGATTCCAGTAGGCTCTTTTTTAATCCGAGAGTAAAATCTCCCGGTATGAAGCGCCAGGAATACTCACTAAATCCAAGGTACTATCCGCCGCCTTTCTGGGGGGTGACACGGGATTGGTCTAGCACACTCCGTGTCGCCCCAGCTGCAGGTTTAAAGACCGGATTCCATTGGGCCCTGCCGTTTAGGATAAAAACGATTACCACAACCTTTTTTTTTTTTTTTTTGACAGGGGGAAATGCATTTATGCACTACCCTTATCTATTGTACTTAGGGGATCAAAGTCCCCCAGTACAATACATAAGGGGCACGAAGTGACGAGCTCCGTGCAGTGTGGGACTCACCCGGGCGAGAGTCGCCCGGAAATACCCACTAAAACCCCCCGGGGCCGTCCGCTGCATTTGGGATGGGGGCGACACGGGGTGGCTTTCGCAAGCACCGCGTCGCCCCCTGCAGCGAACCCGCCGGGCCTCGTCGTGCAATGGCCCAGTGGGGATGGGGGAGTGTACACACTACTCAACCCCACCTCTTCGCCCGCCTCCCGTAGGAGGCATGACCTAGAAGATCAGTCAGCCGGGAGGGCAGGAAACTGCCCCCAACGATTACCACAACCTGACCTGACGATAAGTTACATTGTCCTTCAGCATAATACACACTAAGCCTAGAGGTACTAGCTCTGAAGTGATGCTTCTTGGTGTATTCCACCATACTAACACTGAGAAATGTTTGAAGCATTCCTGTATTATCTAAATTGGGTATCAGGCGATGCAGTGTCCGTGATAATTAGAACACAATTTAAAATGGCTTAAACTATTTATATGTTAATGTTGGTGATCCTTCATGAATTATTTTGTTTAGTAGGAAATATCCCTTACTAGAAAAGACCGATAAATAATGTAGTGAACGATCTAAAACGTCAAGCAAATATTCCAAGGGAAAAATGGATCAGTGTCTATCCCGTTTAAACCTCCTAGCGGTTGATTCAAAGTCGGGAACTGCTATAAATACATCAGCTGACAATTACCTGTTGAACCCACAGACTGATTATGTAGAGACGCGATTTATAGAAATCTTGTTAGACATATAATTTAATAATTAGTAAAGATTTATCATTATATTACCATTTTCAATATAGAGCCATGATTTAATTTAAGTGGTTTTTTAAATATTTATTGTATTTGTTAACATTTTAGGACTCAATATTTTAGGGTTTTATTAAAAAAAAATATAGAGCAATATATGCGGCATTTATTCCATACAAACGTATTTCTGTATTTCATCCCTGGATAATGATATAGTAAATATTTTTGTTTCATATAATATTTATATGAACCACCGCTCTGCCCGTGCGTTTTAATTTTTGAACCATCAACAAAGAGAACAAACTAATTTGACAAATAAAAACACAATAAAATCCAAAACGTAGAGGTATAATCCTTATATAGAGTCCTTGTTATTTTATAGTTTCAAGAAAAAATTAAATCGGCCCAGTATTAGAGGAGGAAACAGGGGAATATAGAGTGGTGATTTCCTCTATTTTGCACGGATATAATCAAATCGTGATGCAGCTGTCTTTTTGTGTTTTATACTGTTTCGTTGAAGCATAAGCCGACAGCAATAGATTTCTCAAATAACTGTTCTTCAGATTTGTTGCCGACCGAATTTCTAGGTAAATTTGGTATGTCATCATATCAAAAACTCCTTTCTTGCAGAAACTTCGGAGAAAAGTAAACAGGTTTTTGGTTTGTCACTTTAGATTTTTAATTTTAGATTTTTTTTTCCTAACAAACTAGTTATAAGTAAGTAAAGACGTTTTTTTACACAGTATAGGTTCAGTGGTTTAATCACAATCTCACCTGATATTAAGTGACAATGTGGTCCTATGGATGGTAAACGCACTAAATCTAGAGGTACTGATTCTCAAGCGATGCTGCCGGGACACACCTGTTGGTATTTGGCGACAGATTTTCAAACTTGAGGATGGTAGTTACCCAGGCGGGCATTATTAGAAAATTTGACGGATGACGATCTATACAGGTAATGAAACAGTATAATATCGACTCATTGTGTTAGCGCATTGTAAAATCTTCGCGCATATACTTTAGACATGGTAGTTTTACGTAAATTCGTGTCTACTAGTTTTAACAGTCTGTGGTAGCACTAAACTAAAATTCCATTTTCCTTTCTTATCGGAATTACATAGGGCTTATTTTGAAGTCCCTTCGCTTAAATATTTTATGTAGGTAGGCGGGAAATAACGGATAGTTTTGATCTCAACTTTTAGTTCAGTGGGTAGCGCTTTTAGTAAAGGCGTGTGCGCGTTGCAAAATTTATCTGACTATTTTTTATTTCATTTTCTATTTTTCATATTCCGTTTTAATTAGTTTTAATGATATTTTTACTTTTTTTCCACCAATTTTATTAAAGTTTTACATTTAAAAGTTCTCGTATTATAATCAGTATGTTTATGGACTAGCGACCACGTTAGACTTCGAATGAGTATGTATGAATTTTTAATTAAAATATACCTTGTTATTCGGTGATAATGTCTCTTTCCACAGGAGGGAGAATTTTTAAAATCGATTAGGTCGATATTAATCGAGATTAGGTATTAGGTGCTTGCGAAAGCCACCCCGTGTCGCCCCTATCCCAAATGCGGCGGACGGCTCCGGGGGGTTTTTAGTAGGTATTTCCGGGCGCTTCACGCCCGGGTGAGTCCCACACTGGCACGAAGTTCGTCCCTCCGTGCTCCCTTACCTATTGCATTGGGAGACTCCGGTCTCACTAATGCAATAGGCAAGGGTAGGTAGTGCGTAAATGCATTTCCACCCGTCAAAAAAGAAAGGTATATATATATCCAAAACAATACAAAAAACCTTCTTAATAAAATAGTATAGAAGTAAAGGTGATCGACTAAAGAAAACATTACCCGACCATAGGCAATGTTGGTTCTGTAAGAGACGTTTTTTTCTTTTTTTTAATATATAAAACCGTTTAGCTAAGGCTAATCTATCGACTTTTGCATACCAACAACAACGGTAAGTAACAAGTTGAAGCTCGTAACTATGTAATGCCCTTGTGCTGGTTATCAACCCGGTAAATCTGTGAAAGCTTCTCAGAACAACGTACAGTTAGTTTGAAAACAGATGTTCTGAAAATTAATTTGATATATCAAAATAAGGGGACATGAAAGCATGAAGAAGTATGGATATTTAGCTATAGAGAGAGAACGAAGAAGTTATGAATATACTGTGTAAAGCATGATATGAAGTATATGAAAGGTGTGAATGTTGAGATGACAAATGATAGAGAAGAGTGGAAGAAGATATCATGTTGTACCGACCCTACTTAATGTAGGATAAGGTAATGAAAATGATAAACTAAAACAAAAATACAGTAGACTCAAAATTGAACCGACAGTACCAGCCTAAAAAATTAATTCAAACCGTTCCAAATAGATTCAAGTTATTTTTTATTTCATTTCTGTCTGCACGTGCATCAATGCTAATACTTTGCAAACTAAGTTATTTTACAGGAGAAAATTGCCTGAAAAACGAACGGAAATAGATCGAACTATATCCTTTCCGAACGATTGAACTCTGATTTGTTTTGTACGTTTCTACTTAGCGCATCGCTTTCTAACCGCCGCCATTTTGTTTACGTCAGGAATTTTTATTATACTAGCTTTTGCCTTTTTTATATTGTACAGGCTTTGATCACAACCTCACCTGATGATAATTAACGCTGTGGTCTAGGATGTTCAACGCACTAAGCCTAGAAATACTGGTTCTTAAGTGATTCATACCTGCCAGTGCTTGGCGGCAGATTTTTAAACTTAAGAATGGTAATTATTCAGGCAGATATTATTAGAAAATACCCTACCACCATACTATGTTTTCTCCTTTTTTCATCAAAAGCTCAAGCTTATGAAATAGGTTACGCCGATCGACGCAGAATCCGACCATACTACCAATTGAGCCTTGAAATTGTTACGCTCTGGTTTATATTACAGTTTACCACAATACTAAAACAAGCACTCTATATACTTGCTTTTGAAATCGCAGTGAAACGAAAACCGCTACAAACGGATAAAAATCTGGTCGAACCTTTATCGTGGCACTAGACCGTGCACGTCGCCTGGATATCTCACCTGGGTAAAACGTGGTCGTATATGTGGGGAAATACGTCAATAGAAACCTAAATAGAGATACATCGGTTACTTACGCAAGAAAGGCCTGATTAGTTCACTGAAAATGGAGTTTTCTAGCAATCGCTGTAACCGAAAACAATGGCGACCATTCGACAATCCAATCTGCTAAGTCTCTTCATATATGAGAGGTATTAAATCAAAAGTGCCACTATCCATGAAGTAAGATTATAACAATTGAATGATATTCAATTACTTTGTTTTCTGATTAATCATCTACAATGTTTGTTTTGCTTTGTTACAGGTTTTTATGTTTATAATCCTTCAGCATATTTTATATCTTTATATAGTGTCTTTCTGAAATCAAATTTAAACAAGACAGACATGGCGTTCTTATTCTAAAACTTTCCAGACATTAGTATTTTTGCACATAAGCGCAGTTTTAAAACTGGTTTTCTATGAGACAGTTCTATAAAGAACCAACCAAGAAACAAATTTAGCGGATGGCATTATTAGTTATATATGGGTGAAAAATAGACAATGTTGCTTTTTTATACACCCCAATATGGGATAACGATATACATTACATTATCTTGAAATTCCTCTTTATCGTACTACTTGGTTGTGGAAACGCTACCAGACTGTGTCTATTAACCAGAGAAAGAGGTAATGATAATGGTCAATACAAAACATTTTGTTATAATAACTTTAAAAATTATTATATTACACTTAATTCTGAAGTAATTATATTAAAAAAGGGTATAAGAAAATAAACATGCTTCCTTCATATTCCAAGTGTCATAAACCAATGAAATTAAATATTTAACAACACTTGACAGTTTAAAACATGGCGGTATTAAAAATTTAACAAGTGGCTATGTAGTAGGAAATTTGTGAGTGACATATAAACGCTTTGCTGGATACCATAATAGTTAGTTAAAATTTAAAATACTTGACACGGGTACTTACGAATTTGAAAATAAAAACTATTTTAACGGATTTAGTATTATGTGGTTTGGTTTTATATAATATATTAACTGTGTGCCCGCGATGCGACCGCGTTCCATATAATCTTCGCTGCGTTTTAATTTTATTCAACGGAACCGAATGTTTCCAAACAAATTGCACAAAAAAGTATCAAAAGTAAACATATTTCTTATAAATTCAAACACTTGCCCGTAAAACTGTGCTCTTAATCAGATTTTATTACACTTTTATTATTTCTATTTTTTTGCGCGGAACCCTAATTATATTCAAATATCAAAAGTACTCAAGTTACGCGGAGTAAATTCAGCTAATTACCAAAAAATGTTCCGTCAAAACCGGTCCACCCCGTTCCGGAGATTACCCCCAGACAAAAAAAATTAAAAATTGTATTTTAGTATAAGTTTCGTATATACATACATTCATATGTATAATTTAGTTAAAAATTGTTATTTTGACATTACAAACAGACACTTTAATATTATTTATTAGTATAGATAAATGCTGAATAGAGTGAAGAGGTATTTTACACCGGGCAAAGACTGTAGCTGTACAAGACGCTAGTCCGGGTCCAAATGGAGTACCGATGTAACCCCTTGGCGGGAACATGTAGATACTTGAGTTTATACTATAGCTTCAGTCACTCGGTTCAAGGATGAGCTGTGAGAGTCATGGAAGATCCCAAAGGATAGAACATTTAGTTAAGGAGAGACTGCGCCTCCTTATATGTTCCACCTTTTGTATACTTATATACATACATACATACATATGCTCACGCCTGTATCCCCGAAGGGTTAGGCAGAGGTGAAGTAGCGAACTACAACCACCCACATTTCGCCGAGCTTAGTTCCGTCCCAGATGTGACAGGGGGCGAGCCTGTCGCCTATCGGGCACAAATTCCAAACTCCGGGATGATACTGAGTAGAAAAAACCCAATATCACTTGACCCGACCCGGGGATCGAACCCGAGACCTCAGAACGGCAGTCGTATGTAATACAACTGCGCTACCGAGGCAGTTATACTTATATATAACCTCTAATTTAAACCATCATAGGTCGCGACATCGGGACGGAGTTCATGCTTACATCTTGGAGCCTAAATGGTCTCAGATAGTGCGGTTCCAGAGCAGTTTCCTTCCGTCAACGATTTAAATTTTAATAAAACTCCTTGCTACGGTTTTTCCAGAGGAATACAGTATGAGAATCATTAAAATGGGAATGTAAGAACTTTTAAAAACTCGGTAAAAGTAAGGTGGTTTTTTACACAATATAGGCTTTGATCACAATCTCACCTGATGTCAACTGACGATGTGGTCCAGGATGATAAACAATCTATGCCGAGAGGTACTGGTTCTCAAGTCATGCTACCAGAACACACCTGCTGGTTTTTGGCGAGTGGTTTTCTAACTTGAGGGTGGTAGCTACTCGGCTATACCACTATGCTATGGTTTCCTCACGATGTTTTCTGTCACCGAAAGCTTAGGCTGATTTTAGTATTGGATGAGTGGGTTTGAACCCGCGCCCATTCATGCGGGTTCAAAGCGCACTATCCACTGCGCCATCATCGTTTCAAATCAGGTTTATCAGGTAACGCTTACCATTTTAATATGAACAGGTAAATCGTATGCTTGTGTGCCACATTCGTGGTATACGAGAAAAAAAATTAAATTTGCGGCAATTTGCAAAATAATTTTTTATATCCATATCCAGTTACCTTATATCTACGGGTTTATGTACTGAAAGTTGTAATTTCCAGTCGACACGCCACTGTAAGCGGAATTCGAAAACTTTCCCTTTGTCAGACATTTTACCGGTTTACCCATAATGTATATTGTTAGTTGTTTACGTTAAAATTTAATAAACGTTTTTTTAAAAATAATATTTGACGAGGCGATGACGTGGTGTTTTTTTATACCTTGCGTATCAACTTGCATTCGAATCCTAAAAGCCTGGGTTTTTTCTGTGAAGGAAAGCATTGTGTTCTTAGGGCATTATTAGCATTACGTTTTATTATATGTATATTTAAAACTAGCGAGTGTCCGCGACTTCATCTATGTATTTTATATGGATCTTAATAAAATATGGGATGTACGAACTTTTTTGGTTTTTGATCTGTTACCGAACGATAGATGCTTTCCGTACACCGAATTTCATTTAAATATATTTTATTTTTGTCCACTAACATTAACAATATTTTATCAAAACAGGTTAACCCATTTTTGAGTTAAACACGAACAGATTTTTTTCTTAAATCATTTTTTGTCACGAATTATAAAATTAATTTTCAAAAATCTTTAATAATCTCCTTACTCATTTTCTTTCAAAGTTTCATACAAATCGGTCAAGCTGTTTTCGAGTAAAATCCGGACATACACACAGACAGACAAAAAATTTTTGAATATCAGATTCTATATTAGTAACGGCTAAACATGTTACAAAATTTCTTGTTCTAAATAGTAACAGTAACACAGTGGTACAAATCACGGCAAGAGCTGTTACCAGCATGCAAATTTCGCGGAATGTGTCCTAGATAAATCTATTCTTTATACAAGCATTAAAAAAAAATAAGTCCCTTACCTTGCCTATGTACGTTGCGTGGAGTGTGGAAATGTGTTATATACAATGTGTCACATGCACTGGTAGTGCATGTGCATTTTACGTCGATTTAAATCATTATTATGCAATGTGAGAGAACTCTTAATAAATCCTGGATAAATTGTACATCTGTGATTTACAATAATAACCATACGTGTTATAGGAGTAAGTAAGTACTAAAGAACCTACAGACAAACATTTTTTTATGTTTCACGATAAAAAGTTTGATTGTTTTTTTGTACTGCTTAGTACAATGTGGTTATGGATCCTAGAAGCACTGGCTCTCAAATGATGCTGCCGGATTACAACACTTTTTTAATATTTGGCGACAGGTTTTCAAACTTGAGAGTGGTAGTTATCAAGACGGCCATAATTAGAATGCCTTACCAACATTCTACAGTTTCCTCGCTATGTTTTTCTTCACAGAAATCATAGACTCGTTATAAGATATGTGGGTTTAAACTTACGTTCATCGACGCGCTTTTTGTTTAAAAAAGTTACTGGTAAAAGTAGGCATGTGTTTAGAAGTCAAAACATTCTATCGCGTCGTTTAACCTACTGCTACTCTGAAAGTTATGATAGAAAATAATGTAAAACAAATTGAACGCCCCTTCGCATATGTAATAAATAGTTAGAGAAGAGTACCACCACGTAGAGGTGTGTTATAGTATATTTTGTCACGCAATATTTAAACTGCGCTATGTCACGGAATCCCGCAATATGTTTACACATAGTTTTTACCCGTGACTTGCTGTTGGTGTCGAGGACTTTTGCAGTGTCACTAGATTTGTGTGCGCTTGTTTCATGCGAAAAACAGGAATTAGCAGAAATAACTTTGTTTAAATTGTAGACAATGTATGCAATTCCGTGAAATAATATATTCACTAACAATTTGCGTAAAAGTTATAGTTAATTTGCCTGAAAGTTGTTCTAGCTTTAACTATTGCTGCTGGCCAAATAGGTGATCGAAGAAACAACGTGAGATTTTAATTACTAAGAGTTTGATAGAACCACTTTTGGCTATCTAACGAGAACTCATGTGGGATTTCACTATGTATAAGCCATAAATATGCAAAAAAAAAGTCAATAACATATGTTATATTCCATAGCTTAGTTATTCAAGCATAGAGTAACAAAGTCGTTGCGATCATTAGAGAATGCAAAATCAGTACAAAATATGGGAACCCTGTGTGTCGTTTTCGTAGGTGTAAGGAAGGGCACGTAGTTCGAAAAGTGATGTGCGTCGTGAGTCGGTACATATTCCGCATCGATAGTTTAGACAATGTTTAAGAAATAACTTCAAAATTTTTTTATAGTTTTAATATATTGTTTAACGTCATAATATTTTAATAAAAAGATGACAATCTATTCAATGCACTTCAAACAAAATAATTTTAATGTATAAGTAAGCCTTTTTGACTACTGTACTTGATACTTTCGATTTTTAACAATTAAGATTTTAGTACAGTCTGACCATTCAACCGAAAGACGTCCACTGCTGGACATAGGTCTCCCCCATAGATCGCCACGACAACCGGTCTTGCGCCATCCGCATCCAGCAGACTTCCGCGACCTTCACCAGGTTGTCTGTCCACCGTGTGGGGGGCCTACCCACGCTACATCTTCCAGTACGTGGCAGCCATTCGAGAACTCATTGGCACCATTGGGTATCGGTTCTACTATCAATGTGGCCAGCTCATTGCCACTTCAGTTTGGCAATTCTTCGGGCAATGTCGGTTACTTTGGTTCTTCTGCGGATCTCCTCATTACTGATTCGATCATGCAGAGAAACTCCGAGGATAGCCCTCTCCATTCTGTTTGACATTAAAATATATTTGTATATTAATTTAAATGGTTATACAAATCATGCTAATCGAACTGGTGATCATGTAAAGACATAAAACATCAACACATAATTCATAAAGTCAACTCTCATTAATAAAATAATATTTTTTTTCTAAATGAGCTGCTAACTCGATAATTCATACAATCAAGAGTAGACACAACACTAAAGCGTCTAGTCTAAACAAGTGTCATGACGGCGTATCATGCGACTATTATTTTTGTTGCAAAAAATAAAAATCATTCAACACTCACACATGGAAATATATTCCATTAGATGTTAGGGTTTTGCTCATATAATGGTTTTTTGAAACTTTTCATTTTACAACTGGCGATTGTTTTTAAGTAAAATATTATTTTATCACATAGGTTAAACCGTTGAAACGAGTGAACCGACTGAAGGCGTCCGGGAAGTATACAGGTAAAATCCATGAGTGGTATGGCCGCGCGACCGGTATGCCAGTTATATTGATATTCATATTTCTATGTATTATCTCATGAAAACTACAGATTCTCCTTTATGTATCAAATGTAACAGGATTAATTATGTCCATCATTTCTTGATGGAATGTTCAATTAATTACAACAATAGGATGACACTTGTTACTAAGTTCAATATTAATATCTGGAATGCTGTGCAATTCTTTTAAATTTAGTTAATAATTTATTTTAAAAAAAATCTAGTTGTATTTTAAAGTATTATATAAGTATCATAAGTATTGATGAATAGATTAAGATTAGTTACGATGGGACTGGCATGTCTTTTAAGACAAAAGTCCCTTAAAAAAATAAAGAGTAAAAATTCTATGTATGCAAGTGTGATACAGTGATATGTTCTTTAGATGTTCTTTAGACTAGAGAATGCTCAAGTCACTGCAGTCTCGAAGGAATAAAGAACGTGTTTGGGTCTGTACGTTAATATTATTACTTATCTAAAAGTGAAATAAAGAATCTTATTAAATATAAACAATAAAGGCACAAAAAAATAGGGGAAAACCACAAAAAAAGTAAACAAAACTCGGATTATGTCTGAGATGTAAGTAGCGCAGTGAGTAGTGCTGCTGGAATCCGCGTCAATCGACGCGTGTTCGATCCCACTTATCCAACTCTAAAATCAGCCTGAGATTTCGGTGAAAAAAACGTCGCGAGGAAACCATAGCATGGGGGTAGATCACTTTCTAATGATGCCCGTCTGGGTAGCTACCACCCTCAAGTTTGAAAACCTGTCGCCAAATACCAATAGGTGTGTTCCGGCAGCAACACTTGAGAACCAGAATCTAGGCTTAGTGTGTTTACAACATCGACACATAACATCAGGTGAGATTGTGGTCAAAGCATTGAGCCTATGTAGTGTAAAAAAATTTTTTTTTTTTGCGCGTCTTATTTGCTTTTCGTTAAAGTTTTTGTCTGATTTTCTGCTTATGACTTACCTCCCTCAGCGGTTACAAATGGTTTTTATACAAATTGTTTAAAAAAAAACCTTTGCTCAGGTAGTATTATCCTAAACGTCCCTCTAAGAGGACGTATTAAAAAAAGCAAAGCAACTGTAATTAAAAAAAAAGTCTAGACCGAAATTTAGGTACAACTCGACCTGACACGGGTTTAATACTTAGTCCCAGGGAAACGGTTTAAATTTCATACTTAATTAGAAACTACACAGCTCCGGGATTTACGTGAGTCGGGTTTTAACATTTTTGGGAGGCCGTGTTAGATGTAGAATTATTATTACGGGATTTCTGTGGTATGCTGGAGGCTATGGAGTAAAGGATCGTAATGTTAAAAGTAAACTGTAGATATGTAACTTTATAAATATTACAAAAAATCGTTCTGTAGGGTATAAAACAAACTATAAGATTAACATATAACATTTTATTTGAATTTCGAATTAATTGTGTTCGACTGCCCCCGCGTTTCATATAATCGTCACTGGGTAATATAGTTTTAAATATTTTCACACGATACCCTAACTATTTTTTCTAATCTTTTCTTGTACTATGAGAAAGCAAATATTAAGCGAAGATGGCGCAGTGGGTAGTGAGGCCGAATTCCGCGTCAATCGACGCAGGTTCGATCCCACCTGTACAACTCTAAAACCAGCCTAAGCTTTCGGTGGAGGAAAACATCTTGAGGAAACCGTAGCATGTTGGTAGGGCATTTTCTAATTATGCCCGTATGGGGGTAGCTACCACCCTCAAGTTTGAAAACCTGTCGCCAAATACCAATGGGTGTAATTCAGCAGCATCACTTTTTTTACACGGAATAGGCTCAGTGCTTTTTCCACGATCTCACCTGATGTTAAGAGACGATGTGGTCCAGGATTGTAAACACACTAAGCCTAGAGGTGTTGGTTCTGAAGTGATGCTGCCGGAACACGCCTATTGACTTGTGTTTACCATCCTGGACCACATCGTCACTTAACATCAGGTGAGATTATGGTCAAAGCATCAGCCTATATGTTGTAAAAAAATATATAAATATTTATCACAAATAATATCACTTGTCAGTAAAACTGACGAGTCTATTTTTTTTTACAATTTCTTGGGTTTTAATTTTTTATACGGAACGCTAATTATATTCGAAAATAAAATAGTTTAAGTCACGCAGAGGCAACTTCAGCTATCTGCAAAAAAAAAAGTCCCTTCAAAATAGCTCCAGCCTATTTCGAAGCTCTGTAATGATGGAAAATGTAAACTGTTATTTAGTCACGGAAACAGCCTTCCTGATACCTTGTTATTAAAGCACGAAGATTCCAAACGAAACGCACATTGGCGTGAAGTTGGAAACGTACGAAGTTCACGCACTACGAAGAAAGCGATAATAGCTTTGTATTTTGTTGGTCGGATTCAGAAGTTCAAGCCCATCTTCCAACTCCATAATAGTACCATAGTAGAAGGGCACTTTCGAATAATGGAAGTTTGAAATCATGTAGCTATGCACAAATAGGTGTGTTCCACACCCAGCAAAGGTAATCCACCTAGAATATGGACTTTTGGAAAACTGTAACGGAGGTGAGGAACAGGAAGGAAATGGGAAGATAAGAGCATATACGGATGGTAGTAAAATCCAGGGGAGAGTGGGAGCAGCATTGACGGTGTGGAAGGATGGAGAGGAAATAAAAAAGGAGAAAATAAAATTGGAATATTTTTGCACAGTTTTTCAAGCAGAATTAATGGCGATATACAGGGCAACGAAACTGACTAACAGATATAACGAAATAAAAATTATAAGCGACTCAAGATCCGCGCTCGAAATAATCATCGATCATGACAATTATCATCCTATCGCTTTCGCAATAAGACAGGAAATCTACCTGTTATGTATAGTTAGCTGTATTTATATATGTATATACAGTGACTGCGCTCACTGTTCTTTTTGAATAAACACGTCAGTGCGTAATCAACTAGCTGCCGTTTCACTCGTACCTCATATATAACAGTGGCGACGAACTACCCACGTACCTACATGTGTATTAAAAAAAAATAAGTGTATTATTTTACGTTAAAAATAGTGTAACATGGCTCAATTTGGAGTTTTAACTACATTCGATCATAATATACAAACGTGGCAAGTGTATAAAGGCCGTTTATCGCAGTGGTTCATTGCAAACGATATAAACGAAATTAAAGACGCATCGGGGCTCAAACGACGGGCTATTTTGTTGAGCGCACTCGCGGAGGCTACATATCAGCTCGCATCAGATTTGGCCTTGCCGAAGGAACTCCAGTTGGTGCCTTATGAGGACATATTGAAGCTTCTGGATAATCATTTTATTCCCAAGCGATGTGGTTTTTCTGAGAGGCATAAATTTTACATAGCATCTCAAAACGACGGAGAAAGCTACGCGGACTGGGCGGCAAGGCTTCGAGGGTTGACAGCACATTGTGGATTTTTAAACGTTGAAGAAGCGTTGAGGGATCGCTTCATCATGGCAATGTTACCGGGAGCGGAGCGCGAAAAGTTATTCGCCCAGGATCCAAAAGATTTAACATTGGCCAAGGCGTTGGAGGTCGCGGAGAGTATCCAGAGTGCGCGTACAGGCGCAGCAGTATCGGCGGAGCAAGGCACTTCGCAGACGCAGCATGTCTTTAAGATTACTGCTAAAACTCCGAGTAGTAGTCCGACCGCGAATAAATTGCAGTGTGCAGTGTGTGGTTTTCGGAATCATAGGCAAGAACAATGCCGATTTTCCAATTATAAATGTACAAAATGTAACATGAAGGGACACTTACGCCGTATGTGTAAAAAAATCAATTTTATGTGTAAAGAGAGTGTAGAGGAGAACGGCGATGACGGTGAGTTATACAATATCCGTACTTTAAGTGGTGAGCCGATGACAGAAGTAGTTACGGTACAAGGGGTTAAAATTGAATTTCAAGTTGATAGCGGGTCGGCGGTTACTGCGATTTCTGAACGAACTTATTTAAAGTATTTCAAACATGTGTCATTATCCAAACCTAATCAAAGATTACTAACATATAATGGTATTAATATTAAATGCATAGGAATTGCAAAGCTTTCTTTCACATACATAGATAAAACGCGTACATTAAATGTGTATATAATTAGAGACGGCGGTCCGCCGCTTCTAGGGAGGGATTTTATATCTTTATACAAAATAGAAATGCTACCAATTAATTATTGCGGTGATTCGCAAAATACCGTGGCGCTCTTAAAATCACAATACGCTAATGTTTTTTCTAATAAATTAGGAATGTTCAATAAATATAAGGTTAAACTTAACCTGAAAATTGATAGTAAACCGGTATTTTTTAAGCCGCGTCCAGTCGCTTATGCCTTACGTAATAAGATAGACGAGGAGTTAGATCGGTTAGTGCGCGAGGGCATATTAAAACCTGTTGAGTATTCAGAGTATGCGTCACCCATTGTGCCCGTTCTGAAGCGAGATGGAACGATTCGTTTGTGCGCAGACTATTCAGTAACGGTAAATAAACAGCTGTTAATCGATAAATATCCTTTACCTACAACTCAGGAATTGTTTACGAAATTACACGGCGGTCAACAATTTAGTAAATTAGATCTTTCTCAAGCGTATGCACAGTGTATTTTAGATGACGAATCACAAAAAATTACTTGTATAAACACCCATAAAGGTTTATTTAATTATACACGATTAGCCTTCGGGTTGGCTAGCGCTCCGGCCATTTTTCAGCGTGTTATGGAAGGAGTATTATCGGGAATGGAAGGGGTATTATGCTTGTTAGATGATGTCTTAATTACGGCCCCTAACGAGTCAGTTCATTTTACTAGACTACATTCTGTACTCCGGCGATTACAAGATGCTGGACTAACAGTTCAAGAAAAAAAAATGTAATTTTTTCAAAGATGAAATCGAATATTTAGGATACGTAATTGACAAAAATGGGTTGAAAAAGTCCCCTCAAAAAGTCGACGCTATATTAAATGCCCCTACCCCCAAAGATGTTAGCCAATTACAGTCTTTCCTAGGTCTAGTTAATTATTACCGAAATTTTGTTCCGAACGCGTCTTCAATCCTCAGTCCAATGTATAAATTATTAGAAAAAAAAAGTAAATGGCAATGGAATTCAGAACACGATCATGCTATTAACAAAATAAAACAAATGTTAGTCTCGGACCAGGTTTTAGCACATTTTAACACTGAAGCATTGATTATATTAACGGTGGATGCTTCACCTAATGGACTAGGCGCGATATTGTCACAGGTTGAGGACGACGGTGTGGAGCACCCGGTCTCATTCGCATCTCGTACGCTAAATGCGGCTGAAAGGGGTTATTCGCAAATACAAAAAGAAGCAACCGCAATTATTTTTGGCGTACGTCGTTTTTCATCAATACTTGTATGGTAGGTCTATCCCGTTTATACTTCGCACAGATCACAAACCATTAATTACAATATTTGGATCGCATCGTGGCATACCCGAGGTGTCAGCGAACCGATTACAACGATATGCAATGTTTTTAAGCGGATATAATTTTAAAAGAGAATACATACGCAGTGCTAATAACTGCGCTGACTACCTATCTCGTGCGAGCGTCATCGGATGCGAACCACACAACACAGAGAGTTGCGAAACCACATCATTTATCGAAGATAGGGCTTCCTACGTTAATTTTGTTGTTGACGAAAGCTTACCTATTAAACTTAATGAGTTACATCAGGAAACTATTAATGATCCTCAGTTAAAGAAAGTTTCTACATATATATCTCATGGTTGGCCTAGAAAAAAATCAGATTATTCTATTCGGGCATATTGGTTATGTAAAAATGAACTTTCTTGTGAAAATGGTATTATCATGCGGGGTCATAGGGTTGTTGTTCCGAAGGTATTGCAGTCAAAAGTACTATCAGAACTTCACAAATCACACCTGGGTGTTGTAAAATGTAAGTCCGAAGCACGGGGTAAGGTTTGGTTTCCAGGTATAGATAAGGCTATCGAAGAAATGATAGTGGCCTGCAATGTATGCATTCAACTTCGGCCGTCTCCGACACGTGCACCATTAGCAGTGTGGCCATATCCGCCACGACCGTTTCATAGAGTACACGTTGATTTTCTCGGTCCTATAAACAAGCAGTTGTATTTAGTAATTGTGGATGCGTATTCGAAGTGGGTGGAAGCACTTAAAGTGAATAGTACCTCTTCCAGTATTGTAATTAGCAAACTATATGAATTTATGTCAAGGTTTGGACTAGTTCATACGTTAGTCAGCGATAATGCCACATGTTTTTTATCAGAAGAGTTTACTAAATTTTGCGCTGCGAACGGAATATCGCATGTGACATCGCCCGCCTATCACCCGGCCAGTAACGGACAAGCGGAGAGTTATGTAAAAGTCGTTAAAAAAGGTATCAAAGCATGTTTACTGACCAGTAGTAATGAAAAGAAAAACAACGAACATTTGTTAAAATTTCTTTTTGACTACAGAAATTCAGTACATGTTACGACGGGTACTTCTCCTGCAGAGTTAGTTTACGGTAGAAAGCTTCGTTCGCGTTTAGACTTAATTATTCCAGAGAACTCACCTTTACCGCCCTCCTCTGACACTCTCTTTAAAGTTGTGAAAAATAATCAGTGTTTACAGAGTAAAACGTATAAAGGGACAAATAAAACTTGTTATAAAAAAGGAGATCGGGTTATGTATAAAAGATATTTTGCAAACAAAAAGTATACCTGGAATCGGGGTTTTTATAATTAAAAGGTTAGGTAAAACTATATATCTGGTAAAAGACTATGAAACTTCACTAAAAGTAAAAAAACATCACAATCAACTTATTCCACATAAAATTACTGATCGCAACAACTTAACAGAACATAATGATTCTATTACAACAGATTTGTACGATACATGGGATTTTTCGGTTCCGCGTTCATCAGTTGATAATCAAACCAACAATGCGAGTATTAACATAGAGGGAAGTGACGGTGACCCATTGACACTGTGTCAGGAAGAACAGGCGGTAGAAACCACACAGGTGGACCAATTAGATTGTGACGAGTCTGTTGAGGAATCCGGAAATATTGTAAACGAAGGTGAACGTCGTCCAGACCAGACTGTTTGTACAAGGCCAGGAACGTCACCAAAGCATTTTGGCCGAATGCCAGGGAGGCTTACATTATCATCCGGAAGCTTCTCCTGAAACCTGAAGCTACACAAATAATGACAGGGCACGGTGCCTTCGCGGCATACTTGTGCAAGTACAAAAGAAAGGACACGCCAGTTTGCATATGCGATGGAGCTACTGATCAAACATCTATGCATGTTTTGGTAGATTGCCCCATGTTTCATACACTAAGATTCGAATTCGAAATGAAAACAGGACATGCAATAAATATAAAAACTTAAAGCTATTTTTTAGGAAGCAACGGCCAGAGTAATGAAAAAAACAGATTTTTTGAATTTATGTACCAGCATTGTGAAGAGATGTCAGATAATAAACGGAAGCAAAATTAAATAACCTTAACACCAGAATAAAATTTTATAATAAAAAGCAAAAGTAAAAACAAACAAAAATATAAAGAAATAAAAGATAGACAGTGAGGAATCAAGGATAAAAGAAAGCTCAACCTTATGGCAAACTACAAAAAAAAAAAAAAAAGAAGGAACAAACTATCGCCCACTGCAAAAACAAAGTCCCTTACTCGAGTTAGGGGAACTTGAAATAGGACAAAAAAAAAAAAAAAATAGGTGTGTTCCAGCAGCTTCACATGAGAGTCAGTCACTTAACCTCATGTGAGATATTGGCAAAAGCCTACACAAATAAATCTCTCTAATTTTTTTTATTTATTGCAAGTCAAAAAACATTTAGCAACAATAAGCTAAACGTGACAATACACGATTAACACGAACAAAGTGAGCAGACGAACAGAAACAAATACCCTCAAAACTAAACCGCAAATAATTCAGCAATTGGTGATCGTTAATAACAAGGCCCATTGATATAGTCCTGATAAATAGCGTCCACTTGTGAACGTCTCTGGCACTATCTCGCAAGGGATTTACAAATAGCGACTAATGTGACCATAACATTATTTGTATTAATTTTATTTTTAGATTTATGTTATCTAATTTTATCATAAAATATCTTTACTTTTGTTATTACTATAAGTACGCGTATTCATTAACATAATAAAAACTGCCGTAAAACGTAGAGCGAACGAAAGGTAATGTATATAATACTTATCTTTAAATTTTAGGTTAAAAATAAACTCATGTGTTGCTTCTGAAAACGAAGAAACGACAATTAAAGTCTATTCTTCTACCAATTATTCTTATTTATCTATTTTAATTAACAAATCTATCACAATAAATCTCTTTTACAATGCTATTTTTTTTCATAACCTCTCAACTGACTATAGACCTCAGACCAAGGATGCCACAGACTCTAGCGCTTGTCAGTTGTCAATGTCATTGGTAATGTAGTAAGCGTGGCCAAATTCAAAATTAAAGAAATATTGTTTCTTTACATATATATACATCAAACGTAGAAGAGTGTCTCAGAAAGCAAAACGCATGAGCTATACTGGCATATATGTACACATATTTGCAGCGCACTTCAGAGCGGCACAGTTAAAATGCGTATACTATAGTTCATCCATGACTATATAATATACTATGTTTTTTTTTTTTTTAAATTGAATGTTGAGATTAACGAATTATATATTTTACAGTAGAACAGAAAGGTGTAATGTACGATTATTCGTAATAGTTTAATTCGATATTATTGTTGTCATTGTGTTGCCTTTACATTGATTACCATTCTAAACTGAGTATCTTCAGTACTTACCACATAAGTCCGGTGAAACTGTATTAGTCTTAAAGCCAAACAGTGTACTCACAAGTACATCTGGCACATAATACACAAGTTTTGTGTTCAAATTTCAAGAGTATGAAACATTTTTCGATTCGTAAAGGCATCAGCAAAGAAGAAAAGGCAGCAGAATTCTGCGTTTTCAGTATTAGAAACGGTGGATTGATTTTATAATCGTGATCTGTTGTATCGTGAATAGGTTATATTTATTTCAATGTTTAAACATTTGTACCGAATTTCCTATCAAAATATACTCACCCTGCAATAGACCCGTAGACGTGCGTGTCCGAAATAAATATTTTACCGTTCCGATTTTTAAAGGAACATCGTAAAAATGATTTAAAATATATCAATACTTATACATTTGCGGTTAATTTGTAACCTATATATTGAATTTATTGACGTACTTTCCAAACGAAGTTCTAAGGGATTCGTATTTTTTAAGTGCATTAATTATTAACTTAATTAAGCTTGTAATGTTTAAAATGTAAAATTACTGTTAAAAAAAGTTTAACGAATAACCACTGAATTGCATTACCAAAGTATGTTTATTTTACACGATATAGGCTCAATGCTCTCACCACAATCTCACCTTATGTTAAGTGAAAATGTGTTCCAGGCTGGTAAACACACTTAGCCTAGAGATATTAGTTCTCAAGTGATGCTGCCGGAACACACCTATTGGTATTTGGCGACAGGTCTTTCAAACTTGAGGGTGGCAGCTACCCAGGCGGGCATTATTAAGAAATCCCCTACCACCATGCTATGGTTTTCTCACGACGTTTTCCTTCACCGAAAGCTCAGGCTGATTTTAGAGTTGGATAGGAGGATTTGAACCCGCGTCCATTGACGCGGAATCCGGCCGCACTATCAACTGCGCCATCATCGCTTCACATTTTAAATTAATTTTAAAATAATTGAATTATATCAAATATTTACATGCGATTCTTTAGACCTGATAAGGTATCGTCTTTATAATTTTAAGAAGTGGTTTAATAAAATGATATTTGTTAAGACTTTCTATGGAGTTTTATAACGTCTCATTACGCATGTCCTGAAATATTATTTTAGTAATTCAGACTTATATATTACGGGTTACTCTTTTAAAAATATCTAACTCGTTTCACAGTAAAATATAATTTCAAAACGATATAACAGGAGTCTGTAATAATAACCACTGTCTGTGAAACATATTAGGGCCAATTTTTTGATCCGTGGTCAACTCGAGAAATGGTCAGATTTGTAACAAATGGTCAAAATAATGCCCTAAAGCGTTTTTTTGAAACATAGTTAAGCTAACCATTTGTCAAAAATGTGACTATTTGTTACAAAATTTAACCATTCAACTCAGTCGGGTTAGCAAGATGGCGGATGGTTAACTCCAGTGCGAACAGCTGTTTCATTGCTTTTGTGTAACATTTGAAGTAGATAATTTGAAGTTTCATTATGTAACATTAATTTATATAAAATAATTTGTTAAATAATTACAACGTATTAATAAATTGCTATTTATTATCTTTTTCGTAATATATTTGTTTATGAATTTTGTTTTTCATAAGAGTTCAGTATGCCATTATGTATAGTATATCAAGATCGTACAAATATTTATTTGGCTTGTAAAATATATTAAATCCAAGAATTAAATTATAAAACCAAAGAATATTTTAGACAAGGCGAAATAAAAAAATCATTACAAGACTATCACAAGAAATAATAATGGACACAGATGTTCGAGAGTAGCTCGACGCTTTGTTTTTTGTAATGTTTGTTCGACAACTCGAATTATGGACCATGACACATTTTACTCGGAATGATCTTACAAAAAAAATTACCGGAATCAAAAGTATTCTATTATACAGTTCATTTTACTGGCAACATAAATAACTATTGCTAAATTTAACCATAGTAGATTTTGTCATCAAAAAACGCATTGTGATTATAACCATTGGTTTGTGTAATGGTAATAGTAAAATTGACAAATGGATATAGTAACTTTGACCACGGTTCAAAAAATTTGGCTCTTAGATATATATCGACATTTTCTTTATTAAATGCAGGGCGGTTTCAAGTTCTGTATCTCGTATATTATGAAATAAATAAATTTATGTCATGTTCTCTTTCCTTCGAGTAAAATAATTTTACTTTCTTTTATTAAATTACTATTAGTTTTCTGTTATAAAAATAGATTTAGAATGTGTTTTTAATCGTTATTGGTACATTTTAGCAGTCGAATGGACAACGTTCTTAGCTTTTTTATTTCAATTAGTAATTTTATAATTATCAGTAATTGTATAAACGTTGTAACTGTTATTAGGTTCAATGAAGGAAAAGCATAGCTGGATAACATGGTAGTAGGAAATTATGTATTACCTGTTTCGCTAGTTACAACCTTTAAGTTGAAAATAGGTCTCGAAGTAGGTACCTATACTTGTGTATCCAACAATATCACCCGAGAGTCAGCCCCTGTGAGCTTAACAACATCGTCACTTAACATCCAGTAAATCTATAATTTATACAAAAATTATTAAAATTCATTCATTCATTGAATTTATAAATAAGTTAAAGCGGTAAAGAATTGCTGCTTCATTTACGTCAGTTCGTCCAATTTTGAGGTTGGGTCTTGTAGATTAGATTAATGTTGTGCAGCCTATCAGTAGCTTCCCGCGTTTGGGAAACAATAGTCTGTAAATGATTGTGGTCGACACTGCATTAAATTTTAATTCCAGCGAACAATGCATTGCCTTTTCCTTGCCATGACTTGTGGTAATTAAATCAAATTAATTAACTGAAATAAAAAGTAATTAAAAAACCATACTTTAAACAACTCACATGGATAATTCTTCGAGTCATGTAATTAGAAGTTTTTGATCAATGATGATACTTTTTCAATAATATATTGTCTCATTACGTACCCTGAAAGATTTTTCAGGTTAGGTTTTCGTTAGTTAGTTCTTATTGGATAGTTTTTAATCTAGATAAATAAAAGTGAATCTTGAAAATAGATTCGATGTCAAGTTTTGAATTTATGTGCCTTGAATCTTTATTCCGTCTGTCTTAATAGTTATAACAACTTATAATTTGAAACGACTTATAAAAATGAAAAGTTACTATTCGAATATAATACAAAAGATTGCAACGATAACTATTCTAAGGTTACGAAGTGATTTCAGAAACTTCTCGAGAAGTTGTCGGAAGCGAGAGCACTTAGCGAAGCGCGAATAACTCATGTAGTCAATTCCTTAAAAGGTTTTCTTTCGAATAAGTATACTACCTATATTTTACCGACTGTTTCTAAATTATTTCTCAGCGAGATAAGGGGAAAAGGAGTTCAATCTATAGGTATACTCCTTATATTTATTTACAATGTTCTGAATATTTATTATTATATTAATTGTGTGTTTTCTTTATTATTTGTTTGCGCAAATATGCTGGCCTCGGCAGTTGTTTTATATTTGTGTGGTTTGGAGTCGAGACTCTGGGCCCGTGGGGACCGAGTGCTCGTAGCCAGTACAGAGAGCTTATAGGTCGTTTGGTCTAGACGTATCATGAACAGATGTCTGGGCTATTTCTCGGTCAGAGAATTAGCATTGCCATACAACGTGGCAATGCTGGCAGCCTTCTGGGCACGTTTCCTTGCGGCGGTGATTTGGAGAGCTTCGATTTTTGTAAATATAATATTTTTTTCTCTTTTAACGATTATTATATTAGAAATATTACTTAATAAAATAAGAAATTAAATTAAGGAATATTTATTTAAAAATCTATCTATATATAGATAATAGTTGTTACTAATGTAACTAATGTACTAAAGTACTTGTTATATTATGAAGCCTATAGAGAATAGGTTGAGAAAATTGAACTAAGTTAGTTTTTCGATTAATTATTATACATTTAGAAACACTTGTTTTCTTTAATATTTCAATAATCATTACATTCAATGATATTTAAAACAAATGCCTAAAATAAATATAAAAAAAAAAAAACATATCAGAAAACCAGCTTAATAATTTATTAAGCTGTTCATATTTCAGCGATGATAGCTTAATTGGTAGTGTGCTCTATATGCCATCTACATGTATGCTATTTAAATAGGCCTGAGTTTTCAATGAAGAAAAACATCGTGAGGAAACCGTAGCATAGAAATAAGATATTTTTTATAACTTTTTAGCAAACTACCAACCCTGAGTTTGAAAATCTGTCGCTTATTACCTATACATATGATCCGGCAGTATCATTAAGAGCCAGGACTTGTAAGCTTATCGTGCTATTATGACGCGTCACTCAACACCATGTGAGATTGTAATTACAGTGTTGAGCCTATACAGTATAAAAAAATCCACGACCGAAGATACGGGGAAAAGGTTAACTTAAAAATAAATCTTAATAAATCTACACAGCTCACATCGGAATCTCTTATAAAAGGTCTGAAACGTCTCAAACGAAATTTTGATAGAAACTTTGTTAAAATACTTCATCTTTTTTTTATTTGCGAACTCCTCAGGAGACGGAACTTCGCCAAGCCAATATCTTTTCATAGCAGTTTTATGTCTTCGATGTGATTCGCTCGATAGATCGCGGAAGTGTTTTTTTCGTAGGTAGGCGGAATAATTCTAGTTTATCTGTATACAAAGTAAAATCATCTAGACACATAGCTGCTTCAAATGGAAGCTTTAAAATTTCAAACGACACCCTTTATATGCCTGATATACCTAAGCTTTATTCTCAAAATCTGGATCGTCACCATTAAACATAATATGGCTACAACCAGAAGTATAACAATCCATATTTATTCAAAGTATCACATCAATGTCAACTAAGTTTGTTAGCTTTTATTAACTTTTCGTGTGCCAAGGAAAAAAAACAACTTATACAAAAATCTTGTGACTCTACTCGCGATATTAAAATACTCTCAAACGACATATACATGAAATACAAACAGTACTGCAACTTGATATAGATTTTAACGTAGGTTCTCGCATTGTTATTTATGACATAAGTAATAATATTAATAATAAATTATAATAACACTTCTGAACTAAATAATAATTTTCAAAGTTACCTTTCACTTTTTTGACATATCGATGATATATGTCATGCTAAGCATACTATATTAAGTAATATAGTATGTATCTTTTATACATATTTATTTAACTATAAAGTGTATGAATAATTTACGATCTGAATCTAGTATACTTAACTAATCGCAACCGTAAATATTGGGGTTAAAAATATTAAATATCTTCTTGAATCGCTTTTTATACGGTTAAAGTATAATAAAACAAATAAGTTTGTTTCATACTCTATAAGTGAACGTTTCGATCATAATCTCACTTAATGTTAAGTGACTTTGTGGCCCAGGATTGTAAAAACATTAAGCCTAGAACTAGAACAAGAAATAATATAATTATACAAAAAAAAAGTGTGCGTACTTATGTACGCACGTAAGAAGTTATACTTCTTTGACATTATAATAGAAAAAACTAAAACGTTGACTAGCTAACCTCAGGGTGTCGTTTTTTTCGTGACGGATATATGCGCATCATAAAAATTTACTCTCATTATTTTTCCCTAGCGCCAAAAGAAATCTAACTTCAAAAATACATTACAAGTTCTATAAGAAATCACGTAGTGAATTTACCAAGTAATCAGACACTTTTTACTAATTAACCATATAAGTCAAAAATGTCAAAATTAATTCACTATTATGGTTAAATATTATAGTTAGGTATAGTAAATAAACAAATAAATCATAATATTGTTTCAATTGAAAACTGAATTATACAATCAGTACACTAATTGTATGTGCTTGCGTGCTTATGCTGTGGTACATGATATGAACTTTAACGAATAAAATAATATTAAAAACGATTTTCATTAATTTTTTGTTTGAAGCAATCCACTAGGTGTAGTTCATACATTTATTTATTTATAACAGACATCAACAGCTACAATTAAATATTCACTTTAATAATTATTACATATTTGATTAACCAAAGACCTAATAAAATATTTGACTTGTTTATAATACATTGTTTACAATATCATCTTAAACGCTCAAATACCAATAAAAATTTAACAATAGGAAAGCAATTGAAAACTATCGTAAACGCCAGGTTGGTACTTGACCGGTACTATAAAAATTACAGCACAAATATAAATTATAGGAAAAAGCAAAGTAACATCTACTATATTATTTATAATAGATTTGTGTAAGTATGGCCTTCATCAACCAAATAATTGATTAATTTATACAAACAATTTATAAACGTAATTATTTGGCAAAATAAAAATACTAGATTTCATGATAGTAGTTCCAATTTTTAGAAAAGGACGAAACAATTATAGTTTTGTCGCGGTGCCAGTGGTCCTACCTTTAATCCAGATAAAAACCCTTTAGTTAGCGTTCACTTAATGTTATTGCAAAGAATAAAATTTGCACATTGCTCTCTTCTTGTCAATTTTACATGCAATAAGTTTTCGTTTCATTAGCCAAATATTACACGACGTGGTAAACTATTGAAATGAAAATTAACAATAATCAAGTTAGAGAGTAACGTTACTGTTCCCCTCTGTGTAGTGAAATATGATAAATTATTTCGTCACGTATTCAACTTGTTATCTACTTTGCCTTGGGGTGGCCATGTCCGTACAAACTGATATAAAGTAAAAGTTAACATATTTTTATATTTTTTTGACATTTAAATATTTTCTACATGATAGTTAACTCGTTGAAAATCACATTTGATTTAAACACTCAATGACGAGTCATTGGAAAATTACAGTTGTTTTAATTACCTTAAATGATAAAGACATAAACAATTAAATATTATTTTTAAGCTATTTTCCTGTTTCAATTGCATATTATCTTTGTCTTATAGTAAATTACAATATACGTAACATAAGTAGTACGAGAATAAGCGTTTCTATGTTTTTGTATTTTTATGAATTGTACCATACTCTAATATAAACATAAATGGTCCGTAGGTAATCGTGTATTTATTTTCTTCTAAAAGCACCTTTGTTTATTATTTTTTTTAATAACACCGTATTTACTGAATTTTCTTTTTATTTCAGAACAAATGGTACCGGACATACTCCCTCAGGTATGCGACGAAACGCTGCAATGACCGATGTTATAGCAAGATGGCTTATAGACATTGGGAAAGATGGATGAAAATTGCATTCATACCACTTGTTATCACTACGACAATTGCTGACTTCACTACAGAATGTCAAAGGCCTTGCGACTGCAGATGGCAGTCTGGTAACAAGGCGGCCATCTGCTCAAATTCAAGCCTAAAAACTGTACCAGCAAACTTAAGCAACGATATACAGATTCTTGATTTATCAAATAATAACCTAGAACAGTTGCATCAAGAAGCGTTCAAAAAAGTAGGTCTGAGCAACTTAAAAAAATTATTCCTCAAAGAGAGTAATATAGAAATAATACATAAGACCGCATTCATAACTTTAGCTATAATGATAGAACTTGATTTATCAAAGAATAAGATAAGACACCTCCACCCTGACACTTTCAAAGGAACTGAGAAATTGAGGTTAATCAACTTTAGTAACAATTTAATCGATAAGTTAGAAGACGGACTGTTTCGCAACTTAAAGTACCTACAGAAAGTTGAAGCGAGCAATAACAGGATAGTTCGGATAGGCACCAAGGCCTTTACCAATTTACCTCAATTAAAGATACTGAGGTTTGATGGGAACAAATTGAGTCATATGAAACCAGAAACTTTAATGGCATTACGGAACTTGTCCGGTCTCGATTTACACAACAACCCTTGGAGATGTGACTGTAACCTACAAACATTTAGAGATTGGGTTGTGACCCATAATTTATATACCCCTCCCACATCGTGCGCTGAGCCTGTCTCAGTTGAAGGAAAACTTTGGAACGAGCTGGATTCATCGAATTTTGCATGTAGACCGACCATTCTCGAACCATTGCCGGACTCGACAATGAGAAGTTACGATGAGAACGTGACTTTGGTTTGTAAAGTTGTCGGTAATCCACCTCCAGACGTCGCTTGGCGGTTCAACGGTCGAACCATTGAGTCGAAATCTTTTGGTGAGTTGAGATATTCTTTTAACGAAAATACAATGGATCTTATAAGATGGGTCAACCTAACGGTTATACATGTTAGATATAATGATAGAGGTAATTATACTTGCGTTGCTGAGAACCCTGGTGGCCGGGATGAAAAGACATTGACATTAATTCTCTCGAAATATGGAGGGGCAGGAAGTATAGCTGGATTGGATACTGACTCTTTTGCTATTCTCATTGGATGTCTAACAGCAATAGTTATAATATCTGGAGCAGCTTTACTTTTATGCTATGTAACTACACAGAATAATGATATAAAAAGGCTGATTAAGAATGACCCTCGATCTTCCAATGGCGAAGCTTTAATTGAAGGGTCCGTTACTTCGGAAAATGATAAAGGTTTCAAGCTAGATGTCAATCCCGTAACCAAACCCCCTAGAAAGGGTGATGCTCAACCTACACTAAAGGGAGAAGTGACAGAGATGTCGGAAATTAATAAAACTTTATTGGCCATCGATCCCGTTTTAGGTAAGTGTTAACATATTTAAACACAACAGGACATGACGTAACAATATGAATGAATATGAACTAAACTAAAACTAACTTATACATAATAATTTGAAGGAAGATGGTTTGAATAACAATACTTGATTTTACTATAAATAAATTATAGTATATACTATCTAATAATGTGATTTGTCTGTTTAAACGAACTGAAATCGGTTACCAATGTTTACGTTACAGATGAATTTCCTTTTCGTGAGATAATTTAATTTGCAATCAAGGGAGCAACTCTCGCATCAAACAAATTCCACTTTATCACATTTTCTCTTTGATCAACAATTTTACGGGCGGATGTTTAAGATTTATTAATTGGTTTCTGGTTTCCCTTAGTTATTTGACTGTAAAATTAAAAGTCGATTGGTCATTTAGGGCTCAGAATTTGGATGGCGTTTAATTTTGATATGTAATATAACGTATATAACGATTATGGAATAATTATGACAATAAACATATTATTTTCATATAATATATGTTGGCACAAAAAACGTATCATTAGCTATCTATATTCGTTGAGATTCACACCATTTCTGACTCGTTTCGCTTATGGAATTATATCGTTTATTGTCCATCCGAATAAGACTAGGATATTCGAACCTTTTTAAATTGTATTCAGTACTTCATCGAAATATATTAATTCAATATTAATTTATATAAAACTCAATATTATGTATTTATAAAAATATTTATATCTCTTCAATAAATTTCCTCAATAAGAGATAATGTGACGAAGATTTCATCAAAAGTTTTCTTTAATACCGAGATAAGCTTTTCATCCTCACCGACAAATGGCTCAAAGCTTATGAATCATAAAATTAAATGAGATCCTAGCTTTGTGCCAGAAGCCAATTCGGGCGTACATTTCCTCTCGCCAAATTTTTATTCTATTATCAAGGAGTTAATGGCATTTAGAGGAATTTTCATTTGAAATTTTATTAGCTGTTCCTATTATTATTAAATTAAAAGAGTTTTAATTATAAAATATATTTTTATTCATATCGCTTTGATCCGTGTCATCAGTAAAATATTCTCCTATCAATTATTAAGCTGGTATAGAATAATTTTTTCAGTTCGATGTCTATCGATTACGGTTTAGTATTATTTTAAGAAAATGCCTAATTATAATACTAACGTATGTAATCGGGTGAAAGTGATTGAAAATATTATGACAACAAATAACAAATGTAGAATCCGAGGGCTGAGAGATATTTTAGGTAATTAAGACGTCCTGGAAATTTATACAACTGTACACTTTATGTTACTTGAATGCAAAAGAGCCAATATGACTCTGGAGCAGTGGGGGGCATAACCAACACTCGAATTGTTATATTGATGATCTTCATTTGGACAAAACTTGTTTTTGAGGCACATTGAAATTTTAATATCCTTCAATTTACTATTCGAGTATTTAAAAAAAACCAGAATAGGTATAGTCGGTTCTAAAACTTAGTCAGATGTTTGTAAAATAATTTTTAACCGTGTCCCAAACATCTAGCTTAAAATAATACTCGGCTCTCAGACTATTTTTAGAAACCAACACGAGGTGTAATCCTATTGATCTTTCCATATTTAACTATACTATCTCGTGGCTAACTTGATGTAAAGTTGTGGAAAAACGCAAAGTTGTGGCCAAAAAAGTATGCGCTACCTTTGTGAATTATTTATAAAATCGAATAACTAAAACATAATTACACATGTCTGATCTTTTTAGGGCATAATATAAAAGTATTTCTCGTAAATATAATTCCAATAATTTGTTGCTTTGATTACTGTCTACAACATTTAATGTCCAGATAATAATATCTAACCAAAGAAAAGTCAATTTCACGCTTTATTTTTTAAATCCTGATCTACTAATTACTAAATTTTGTTTTTCTCAGCAGTTCAAAACGAAGATAACAGCCTCTACCCAGAGGCGGAGCTTCCCAAAATATCGCCTGAAAAGCTTCTCAGCGGCCGGCTATCACAAGAACACCAGGCTTATCCACCAGACCTGTTATCATTTCCTCTAAGAGGACAACAGCTGTCACCAATAGAAACATCAGCGCAAAACCTCAACAGTCCAGTAAAATCACCAGGCTATGGTGTAATAGCTGTCGAACCAGCTTTAAATATATTTCAATCTCCTAATTTCCAACAGAATAGCCCGAAGGGTTACGTTACTTTACCAAGACGTCCGAGAGAAGATACGTTACGTCCTCAAGTCTATTCAACTCTAAACGGGGTTTTACCATACTACGATACATTCAACATGAAGTTATTCCATGGAGCCAATTATTACAGTTTAAATAAGAGCGAGATAGATATGACTCCTATAACAAAACTCGGTGCAAATTTCAACGATGAAGAAATCGAACCTGCACCGTCTCCAGCTCCAGGGACACCACATGCGACAATACCAAGAAGCAGTATCAGTTCGCCGAATATACACAACCAGTTATTAGCGCTGCAAGCAATGTCTAGTTCTACAACATCCGAACACAGGCCTTTGCAAGTGATGTTGGCAGAAAATGATGGCTTACTTAAAAATCAAAGGGATTCGAAATACGTTTATAATGTGAATGTTGCAGCAGGTCGTAATTTAAGTAGAAAGGCGATGACCAAACCACCACCTAAAACCCGAGAAAAAGGAATTCTTTCGAAGTCAAAGAACCGTTTCTGATGAATAATAGCGAAACTGCAACTCAAGTGTAAAAGACTGTGTTCATATTTGATATTAGTGGGTTAATGTATTGCGTTTAGGTTTTACAAATAGTTACCTTTTATCTTATTTGTTTTTCTTATTGAAGTAGTAAATTTATTTTTGTGTAACTTATTGTTGATAACTTACAATTAATTACAAATGTACAGACCGCATGTTTTTTAAGTTAGCTTATAATTCGAAATCTTGTTAGGTGATTCTTTTAAAATTCATAAATCCATTCTTCGACTAGGTTTTAGCATTTTGTTTTTTTTTTTGATTACGTGAATAATAAATAGAATAATTTTTTTTTCATACTTTATATGCTCAACGGTTTTATCATAATCTCACCTGTTGTTATATGACAATGTTTTCCAAGATAGTAAACGCACTAAGGCTAGGGTTACTACTGGCTCCAGTGATGCTACCGGAACACAACTATAATTGGTGTTTGGTTTAAGGTTAAAAACCTGAAATTTATAACTACCCAAACGGTCATTATTACAAAATGCTTTGTCATAATACTTTTGGTTCTTCACGTTGTTTTCTTTCACTAAAACTTCGGGCTGATTATGTAGTTGAATAAATGGGTTCGAGTATTTTTAAATGCACAACTAGTTATTATATCAATACCCATTGGTTTACAAACTACGCTTCGTTTATTAATCTGTCGATGGCGTTAATTTGCGCAAAACTCATCGCGGCTTACATGGAAACCGTCTACATTGTCGCATAGAAGTAATTCTCTCGACTTAATTGGGACTCGATTGGCAGTATTCCAGTCGGTAATGCGCACGGTTTAGAGGCAAATCGCATTCGCTGTTTTCCACTGAATCGGCAGCTGAATTAACCGGCGTTCGACCATTAATTTCGACTGATTTAATCTTCAGAACGGATTACAGCTTCATCATTATTGTTATTACGCATTAGAATTATAAAGTTTTACCTATTGATTGTGCAAATAAATTACATTTACATACAAATGTTGTAATAATTCTTTTATAAATCTGTAGTCACTAGATATTTCCGCGATCACACGCTCATCTAATTCAGTGTATTACATAATTATACCTCGAAAACATATTTATGATTTAGTTACAGAAGTGCATAGAACGCGAGATTAATTATTCATCTTCCGAATTCATTCAATATTATCACCATATATTTTTCCATGCATTATGTTATAAATGGACAAATGAACTTACAGATCTCGTGTAAAGATAAGAATAATTTAAAGGGAATGAATTGAACTGTAATATTAAATATTTTTGTATTATTTCACGATTACAACATCAACAATTAATAACAATTAATTCATGTTTGCGTTTAATAAATGCTTTATTATCAAATAATTAAAATCTATGGTGATTAACTTGAAATAAATTTCCATAATTAATTGTAATGAAATCAAATTTTATAAAAAATAAATTAAAATAAATCTTCAAATATATAATATAAAAAATAGTTGTTATTTATATAAATTTAATTGTAATAGTATTGAATATTGGTGCTTATGGAAGTTATTCATTAATTGCAATATTTAATTGTACACATTTATATTAAAAAAAACAACTTTCTATTAAAATGTATCTGACTAGCTATGTATTAAATACATTAGTTATTTCCTTTAATATTTTATCAGTTTTCTTCAATATTCCGTTCCATATGCAGATTTTAAAACTATAAGTAATATCTCACGATAACTTCATATTGCATATTAATATATTTATCATAATATAATAATATAGAGATATATACATGAGAATATGATTATAATTCGCTCAGTGTAATATAAACCATCATTCATCTGGTGTATTGATTTATAGATCATAAATTGTTTATGGTGAAATATTTTTTTTGTTATTATTTTTAGAGTGTGAATACAATTTGGATACATTACTTTGAAAATCAAGAACTTCTTTTATAAAATTTATACAGAATTTAATGTCCCACTTACACATATTGTTAATAAAAGTATAATAGAAACTCTATGTTCGGCTTTAAACGACTGTTTTATCTTGTAAAAATGTATATATACATACTAGACAAATTAATATTATAGTGATTTATAGTAACAATAATTATAAAAAAATGAAATGATGAATATTATCGAAAGACCAATGTGATGTTTGGATAATGGATGAAAGGATTTAACTAATAAAAATACAATTTCAGATAATTTGTCTTTTATTATTAATTATTAAGATAGGCTCGATCACCACTGACACAGAAGAGAAGTGAACAGACAATATAAAAATGTATTTTGATCTCTATGTATGTATATTGATGATTTACGAAAGATGCATCAGACAGCGATGCGGAACCAGTTTTTCTGATGGGTGGACCCCTATACCTCACAATATAATTCTCAAATTTCTACTCAAGTATTCTTCTTCCCAAGTTTCTTTTAATATTATTTACATTAAAAAAAGATAGAACTAAAAAAAAAAGGTTAATCAATAAGTTCTTTGGACCTGATTTTATTTTATTTTCGTTATCTTTAAAACAGGGTTGTTCTAACAGATGGTGGTCGTTTGTGTCTAGGGACTTTTCTGGGAGTTTATGTGACACTTCAGAGTTTAAGCATCGTGACATTTTTTTTTTAAATATACTTATATACATTAACCTAAAATGCAACCAATGCATCCGATTTTAAATAAAATACAGTCTAAGAACGACATAACTCAATAAATGATACACGATACGATGATGATGACTCTAATATATCGACGGTCATTATTCTTGAATTATAGGTTATTAAACATTGTAGGACGAACAGTAATTTCTACCATGCACAAAAAATATGAAGAAAAACTAATGAAGTAGCATTTTTTTTAAGTTATATAAATACCTAATTCGATTTAAACAGGTCGCGCTAAACAGATATCAGTGTGAAAGTGTTTATATTACATAACATAACATAAGCTCACGTCTGTTATCCCCGAAGGGTTAGGCAGAGGTGAAATAGCGAACTACACCATCCACATTTCGCTGGGCTTAGTTCCGTCCCAGATGTGACAGGGAGCGAGCCTGTCGCCATATCGGGCACAAATTCAAGACTCCGGGAAGATACTCATTAGAAAACCCCAATATTACTTGGCCCGACCCTGGGATCGAACCCTAAACCTCAGAACGACAGTCGTACCTTAATACAAGTGTGCCACCGAGGCAGTCAAAATATATATTAACCCCGTGTGCACTTACCTGGCGATTACGCCAGCTTTCCATTGTCTTCCTATTGTCTTATTTTTATGGGTACTCGACACATTAAGCGGGAAAAACGGTCATTATAGATCATTTAATGTCAAGTGTTGTTTAATTTCATTAAACATGTATGCCTCAGCTTGGAACTGAACTTCAAATAAGTCCTAACGTATTTTGGTCCTTCGAGCCATATTGTTGGAGATTAAGATAGGCTTCAAGACTCCTGCCATCAACCCGTAAACACAATAACTTGCTGCAAAAGGGGTAATCTAGTTCAAGAGACTTTTTATCTGCGGTTTTAAAAGAAAACCGATTATCTTGTGGTAACATTAACTAGTGCATACACAATAAGCAATGTTCCTCTAATATGTAAACCATGTGATGAGGATGAAATGTAAAATACAAAAATGCCCATCATATAAAGGTAATAAATTGACCACCAGGATCTTCTCTTGTAATGCTTTACGTAACAATTATTTTTACATAAAATACAGTAACTAATTTAAAAAAAAATAATAAAAATTAAATGTGATCAGAGCCGCGGGGCATTGCTAGTAATGTAGAAAGCTTATCTCCTCCAAATACTTGCACGTAACTATCCTTGAAAAACCTTCTTACCAGAAAAAAGGCATGCCTGAGTGCGGGAAACTGGCTTTTGGTATTCCATAGATTTGTTGAGATAAATTGGTAAGTAATTTTATTTCATTTCGGGTCGAGATTCCATAACAGTTTTATTGATTTCACACCAAATCAATTTACAGTTACTCACTGGTAGCGCGGACAATTCCCGCGTCTTTGTACGATGTTAGTGGAAATTTTCAAGAGGCCACTAGCACTCTTCACGTAAGCTCATCTCGACTTCGATATAAATCATTCCCGGGGCAATTTCCCGCTCGCAGCCAGCTCCGGGGAAAATGTTAGATAAAAGACCCGTAGGGGCAATCATTTGTGAGTTCATATATTTCTAAGTTTCGCTTAATAGTCGTAGTCAGTCTTCAAGTGGAATTTATTATTTTGTCTTTAAAAAATTTATTACGGGATCTTCGAATTGGGAATTTATTATTAAATGTAACAAAATTGAGTATCGACGTAAAGTATGGTCTTATATATTCGGATCCAGCTTTAGCTTTCGGTGCATTAAAGTATCACTACGATACGAGTAATATGAAACTATGATGAATTGCCTAGCACTTTAGGTGTTTTCGGCAGCCTCACCAATTTTTTTTTTGCGAGGCAAATCCGCTCCTACTCTCGAAAACTAGGAGCGATAAGTACGGCTCATCTGGTGTTATAAGCACCAGGAATACTAACTAAAGCCCCACAGCTGCATCAGCACGTATATGTAACAAAGTCAGGGGATCCGGGTTTGCATGCTCCGCGACATTGTCCACGCACTCTGCTCCTTTGATCTTTGTCTCGGAAGAGAAATTAATGAGTTCTCCGCACAAAGCTTTTTGGAAGAGAGCAGCGGCGATTGTCGTCTTCCTCCATCCCGGGAGTCTTCGTACTTGATAACAGACGTTCCGTGTCTTTTGCCTGCAGGGTTACCATGGAGATCTCTGGAGGAGAATACCTCCATCTTTCTGCCTTTTCCGTGGCTGGTATTTTTGCGGTTAACCACGGCTACTCTTTCTCTCTCCTGCATCACCTTCTCTTGTGAGAGGACACCCTCACAGAAGGAGAAAACTGTGCTCTGCCCTGTCTCCATCGACCATAGAACGAATCACGCCCGATAGAGAGAGGTCGCTAACCACTGCATCCAGAAGCTCTTTACACTACACCATCCATGCTGGCAGCCTTACCTAAAAATAAGCCCCTCTAACCCTAATATTAATGACTAGCCGTGCGCCCGCGGCTGCGACCGCATTTCATATCAAATATATGCACTGCGTAATATTGTTTATAATTTTTATACGGAACCCTAATTGCTTTTAATTTTTTTTTTTGCTACTAATATTAAGCAAATATATTTCTCACAAATTCAAATATTTATTAATTTTTTTATGAGTTTTAATATTTTTACGCGGAACAAAAGAATCTGAAGTTTCGCGGAGTAGCTTGAGCTATGTTCAAAAAGAAGTCATGTCAAAATCGGTCCAGCTGTTCCGAAGATTACTGAAAACAAACAGACAGATGAACGGACAAACAAACAGGTAAAAAATTGTATTGTTGGTATCGGTGTCATATATACATTCATATGAATAATATGCTGTTATTTTGATTATTACGAACAGACACTGCAATTTTTTAAGGGTAGATTTTAATCTATCTATATAGACAAATACAAATAAAATAACCTTAAAACTTGAAAAGCGGTGACTTCCGTTTATGTTATAAACGCTTATGGACATTGCCATTTTTTTAGGAATTAATTCAAATCGTCAACTCTCTGGACTTTCCAAAGTCAAATGTTAAATTTAAGAACATAATCGGATTGTCATATTTTTGTCACAAAAAAAAAATGAAGTCAAAAAAAGTAAACAATGAATCCTCAACCATTAAATCAGTGGTTTTTTTTACATGAACGGCACATTAAGAAATTTCTTCGCTTTCTACAGTTATATAATTCCTGTCCGTAATTATTTAAGTCGCATACAAGTGCCGTAAATGTTATAATCAAAATCAAAAAAAATCTTTATTCAATTTAGGCCCTAAGAAGGCGCTTATGAACGTCTAAAAACACTACCATCGGGTCGGAAAGAACCCAGTCGAGAAGAGCCGGCAAGACACTCGATCTGGTTCTTTTTTTTTTAAATAAATAATATATATCATTTTTTGAAATATAAAAACTATACAAATCATAGTCTTAAGCAATGTTAGTGGGTGCGCACAGAGATGTGGGTTAATTCCAGACATCACTATCGTTCACGTAATGATCCAGCCAGTAACAACCTTTTAAAATTAAGCCTTGCTTGATATAATACTTGAACTTATTGTCAGGTAAATCGGTAATGTTATTTGAGATCTTATTGTAAAACCGAATACCTATAAAGCTTTTATTAGACTTACTTAGTCTAAAGCGTGGGACGGCCAACTTCTCTTTATTTTTAATATTAAAATGATGACGTTCATTCATTAAATCGAGCTTGTCTAAATTTTTACGAATATACATTAAGTTGTTGAAGATGCAATGGGAGGGCAGAGTTAAGATATAATATTCTTGAAACTTGTTCTTTAGAGATTAGCGAGGTCTCATATTGTTTATTGCTCGAACAGCTCTCTTTTGTAACGTAAAAATGGCGTCTACCTCTGCCGCTGTACCCCATAGCAAAATACCGTAAGACATTAAGCTGTGAAAGTAAGCAAAGTAGACTAACCTAGCAGTAGCAATATCCGTCAACTGATGAATTTTTCGAACCGCAAAAGCAGCGGAACTAAGCCTTCCTGCCAAAGTTTTAATAATCATAATGTTTATAGTGACCAGAAAAATTGTACTGATGTAAATCAAATAAAGAAATCTATCCGTTTATTAACCCATAAGGGTTATTTTGTGAAACAACCTTTCCATATTATTCTTTCCTTGTAATATAATTGTATGCAAAGTTTACTTTGATATTGATGCGAATCCTAAATAAATTACCACCCTTTGCTTCACACATTTATGGTTCGGTTTTTATAGGCGTTTTGTAGAAGTTCTGAAAACTCTAAACTGAACCTTATAAAGAAACAAATTTTTATTTACACGAAATAAAGTTTATATCTTAATGTCCTAAAAAATAATTTATTTTGTAATGGACCATATTTGACAGAAATAAATAAACACTTGACTCTTATGTCAATAATTTTTAACATTATAATAAATAAAATGTTAATGAATTAAAACAAAAAAAGGAACATCATAAAAGAACTCCTACTTCATATAGGAAATATAGTGCTGAACCATTAATTCGCTTATATAAATTTACATACATAAAGATTTATATAAGACTCGCGTAGAATATATATAAAAAAGCAAACAATTAAAACATGTATTCATATAAAGTCCGATTCCAGTTATTTTACCTCTGAAGTCTCATTTTGGTATGTTGGCATTACTAGCTGTGACGTAGTCAAAATATTTAGTCAAACGTTTTGGGTTTGTGCTTTTTAATTCGCATTGCATTTAAATCGTAAAACATGCCAAAACGAATTCAAAGTAGGTAGTGCTATGAATATTTTTCTAGCTATACGTACATTTTTTGATAGATCAAATAAAGTTCCATTTAATTCCATTCGTCAACGATTGCCGCCATGACTCGTATATAAAATAGTGTTAACTGTATATTGAATTTGTCAAAATTTTATAGAAATAAATATCAAACAAGTCATCTTGTTTTATTATAAATTAAATAAGAATGCTTTGACTTGTTTCACAATACAATAAATAAATAAATAGTATATTAATTTTTCCTTCTATGTCTCGATACTTAGTACTCCAAGAAAAATACGTATCCAAAAAAGAGGATTTTGATTAAAATGCTATCAGAAATAAAGGACCTTTATACTATGTAATTTTTACTGATGTATAGCTATAGGTTTTTAGCGAAATATATATCTTACCACTAATGTATATTCCGCTCGTCGACATACCAAAGTGGCCAGTAGCTACGGATAACTCTCTTCCCGGTTGGTCTATTTTGAATTTGAAACTAAGTGTGTTGAAACATAATATCAAATCAAAAAAGAAATATTATAATCTCAACTCGCTTGTTGTTGTTTGAGGTTTCTTTAAAGCCTAGTTGACGGCAACTGTTCAGTCAATACGGTTAGGTTATGAAACCGCTATTAGAAAGAATACTAATTAATCGGTAATTTAAAAAAAATAGAATTAATGAATACAGTCCGTTATCATTCTACCACCCGTTTACAGAAATCTGGGACACTTCCGAGTGTGATAGGGGAAATCCTACCCGGTATGATAGGACAAGCCCATGTCATCCCGAGTTATTCTATCTCTTACTAATTACACATAGAGGTAACAAAGGATCTCGCGGCGCCATTTTTCCTGAACATAATACCCTAGTCTTAGTAAACGTCATTTTTGCGTTGTTATAAATCATGCTTTATGTAACAACGATGAAGCTTCGTACAGATGTTTTGCGGTAATGAGATTGGATTCCACGCTGGAGGGACTTGTGTTTTTTTAACCGACTTCAAAAAGAAGGAGGTTCTCAATTCGTATGTATGTTTTTTGTATATTTATTACGCGATTTCTCCGTTAATTGTGGACCGATTTGTAATATTTTTTTTTTTTATTGTAAGAGTATACTCCCGAGATGGTCTCATTGTCACGAAGTCTGGATTTCAGGACAACCGAGAGAAACCCTCGATTTTTATAGGCACTGTCTAAACTTGTTTTATGTAATTATTTGCAAAGCTTTTCAAGTATTTGAGTATTGGAGTCACCATCTTATTTTGCTGATCTGCTGTTCGAAGGTGCAACATTTAAACTATTAAGAGTAGAAGAATATTTTTTACGACTTTATTTATCTGCACTAATTGTCAATAAAAAAGATGAAAATGCGGAAACAAAATTATTTTTTGAAGTAAAATCAAAAACTGGCTTCAAAACTGTATAAAGTTCTCAAACATTATTTTTTTGTTTCCAACATAAAACATATTTAAACAAAACAATAACAACAAACAACCTGTGTACTTAAGCTAAATAAATTATTATAATTGTGAGATAATTTTCTTTAATTCTGTTTGTATACAGACCTCGGCGATGTCTCTTTTCAAAACATCAACTTTAATACAAGGGACAAGGGCCTTCGTAATTCAATTTCACAAGCCGGCAACGAATTAGCGACCTCGTATTTCTATAATAACCACTCTTGTATGCTGAATGTTGTATGTATATGATTAACGACATTGACTTATTTGTATTGTGGTGGGCGTAGTTGTAATGTAAATAATAACTATTTTTTTATTTTTTTTTTTTTGTCGGGGGATATGCATTTACGCACTACTCTTATCCATTGCATAATTGAGACCGAAGTCCCCCAATGCAATGGGTAAGAGGGCACGGTGTATTGGGGGACTTTGTATTGGGGGACTTCGGTTGTATTGGGGGATTTCGGTCTCACTAATACAATAGGTAAGGGTAGTGCGTAAATTCATTTCCCCCCGTCAAAAAAAAAAAAAGAGGGCACGGAGGGACGAACTCCGTGCCAGTGTGGGACTCACCCGGGCGAGAATCGCCCGGAAATACCCACTAAAACCCACCGGGCCTCGTCCATGCAATGGCTCAATGGGGATGGGGGAGAATACTTCTCTACCCCACCTCTTCGCCCACCCCCCCCCCGAAGGGAGGCATGACCCAAAGGTCAACATTATATATACAGCAGGATATAGCAGGATATACTTCCTGCCCCCCAAAAACAGAAAAGGGAAGAAGGGACAGACCGGAGGCGGGCCAAGAAGAAAGAAGAAAGAACCCGCCTCCGCTATAGAAGAGAAAAGAGATAGGTCCCTCTCCTGTACTCGTCTTGTATGATGGAGGAACCTACGATGACCCCATGTGTTTAGTTGTTAAGAGTGCTAATAAGCTTATTATGAGTAACTCGTGCATATAATGTTATAATTGTCTTACCGAACATTCCCCAAGTTTAAGGTTACTCAACGTTGCATGATCTGGTATAGTATTTTTTAATTACAAAGTTTCTGGTAGCATCAAAAATAAAACCTTACATTATTATATTCGGACTCATCATATTTCTAAAAATTGTAATTATTTTAATTCTAAAATAACTCGCACTTCCCTTCCCGATGAAGGTTAATATTATTATGTAATTATAGTGTGGTGGTCCAACATGGGTAATGTCTGCCTGCCTGTGTAAATACCAAACTTAAGTTGAAGGATGCAAGGTACCTAAACCAAGGTACTAATACTAAATATTGCAAGGTACGTTCCTCTAGACTTACCCTATCACCATTTTCGGACAGTCAATTACCATTAGGTATTATTGTGGTAAAGTGCTAAATTTTAAAATATCTCAGTATACAACAGTACATTTGAACGAGTCACAGTGAAATGCTTAAAAAAAACAAAGCCAAAAATGACTAAATAACTGCATGAAATCAATGAATCAATATTCCTAAACTATGAGCCATTGCGATAAATTTTAACAGCATCCACGGTTTTTGCAATGTAATTAGATACTAGTGCTATGTCACCGCTTATAATACAGTTAGATAAGTAAGAAGCAAAAGTAAATCTGTAAAACAAAATACTCGAAATCTGACAGACTGAGAGCCAGACTCAAATTTGTACTAATATGAAACGAACATAGCCCGGAGCTTATCTAAAAATGGAAAATAAATGTAACCTAATTTTAAGCAGAGTAATTTTCCAACGACCGTAATGAACGGCCATTATTTCAAAATGTCCGCGACACGTCACTCCGTACTCTCAGATAATATTTTAAATGTACCCAGTGATTTATTATGCCCCAACGTTTATTTTTATCTTCTACATATACATCTAATTATAAATTCATCATGACACCTTTTATTAAATTAACTTCCAAAATAGTTTCGGTTTTAAAAAATGTTTTTATTTATTTGTTCAGAAAATACATACTTTTGAGTTTGTTTTAGATTATAGTGTTTATTAGTTGACCTTCTTTCAATAGCTTTAAAGTACTGAATAGTAAGTAGTACAAGTAAATGGAATAAAATTGAGTCTGTAATTAACTGCAAGGAAAAGGAATCTTTAGTAGGTGAAGAGGTCATTTCAGTCGAAAGACGTTCATCGTTGAGCATAGGCCTCCTTTACGAACTCCACAAATGACCGCTATTTTGCCTCCAGTATCCAGCGGCTTCCTGCAACCTTTATCAGGTCGTCAGTTCACCTTGTTGGGAGCCTACAAATGCTGCGTCTTCCGGTACATGACTGTAATTAACGAACCCATTGCCCACATCGAGCATCGGCTTTACTTTTAATGAGCCTCGCGCACTACCACTTATGTTTGCAAATTCTTTAGCAATATCGGTTGCTTTAGATCGTTTACCGATTTTTTATTCTTGATTTGATCATTCAGTGAATTATTGAGCATTGCCAGAAGACTACAGTAATGGAGAGATTGCTCTTTTAACAATCAGGCGAAAAGAAATTGATGATATAAATTTGTAATTTGTTAAATAAAAAGATTTTCACACAAAGCTTCTAATAAGAGTATTCGTTTTAACGTTTAGTACAGTCAGAATGAAGTTTGATCAATTGTTAATTGTCGATTACTTGAAACGATTGTTGAATATTTTTAACGCCACCCGTCCTCTTTAATTAAAACTCGTTTTTCGCTTAGGTAGGTAATACAAAATTTTCTTACGGCCTCCGTTTCGAAAAACACCTCGTAAACTTTTATTAGGTTGGAAAATTTTAAATTGCTTTCACAATTTTCTTTTGAAGGTAAAATTAAAGATTTTTTTCCACTCGAATAACGTTTGTGAAGACTGTTTCTTTTTAACTACGGGCTATTATGTATTTTGTGTTTTAGGATTACTCACCTAGATGAGCCTAATATAAGCTCTGAAGGTATTAATGCTCTGTATGCAGACCAACTTATTGGAAGTAAGAAACAAGATTTTTTTGGCTCCTACTGTTTTTCAACACTTCCTATAGAATGTGCCTATAGAATCCAGCTGCTGCAAAAAGTAGGCACCTTCTTATTAGACCAACCTTATACACATCGAAGAGTAGGAAAATTAAAAAAAAAATGCGAATGAGTATTTACTTAAAATCTTAACTTAGCTTTTAAAATTACTACGGACTTAAATCCAAAGGAAGTACTTATTAATTCCAAACATAAGGATTTAATATAGATTTGAATACTTATGCTTACTAAAGTATAACAGTAGAAGAAGTATTGCTTTTCTTGACAGCTATGACCACATATAAAGACCGTAGATAAACATAAAATTACAATCAAGTTTTTTTTCCAATTATGCGCATACAAATATTGAAACAAGAAACAAAGTCGAAGTAAAACATATCCTTTTATTTTACAGAAATACCAGTATTAAAGAAATTGATCATCGCGCATACACGTTTGCTTTTTCTAACGTGAGTTTTGTAAACACAACCGGCTTCTTACGAATATGTTTGACCGATGTAAGTTGCTAAAGGGTTTTTGGTAATTTACTGCAAAATGAATGTCTCAAAAAACAGAATTTGATGATCGGATTCTGAGAAATAATATTTAAAAAACCACTCCATATTGTTGGCCCCTTGGGAGAACTCTATGTCGAAATGAAGACTTTTAAAGGTCGGTGACAGTTATGTCTTACTTTGAATTTTTTTATACCATTAAAGTGGCAGACAGGCATACGATCCGCCTGATGGTAAGTAGTCACCGTAGCCTATGAATGCCTGCAATACCAGAAGTATTTTTTTTCTACATATTTATTTTTTTAATGACAATGTGTGTGTGACTGATTTCTAAATTGAAATAGACAGTTTTTATAAATATTGTATGTTTTTTTAAACTTCACGGTGAATTCATCCGAATCTCTAAAGAATAAGTAACACGAAAATAGTATCTCAACCTTGCCCTCCCAATACTTCGTTGAGAAATGAATGTACGTTGGCAATAAATTTAGACAAGTTCGATCTAGTAAGCGATCGGCTCAATAACCAAAAATAAAGATATATTAACAGTCTCATGCTTTATGTGCACTGCGTCAAACAAGTTTTAATTTCAAATGATTATTAAAAGGTGGATCGCTACACTAACTATGGTGATGCTTGAAAATGACAACTCTCTCTATGCTTCTGTTAAAATAGGTTATAACTATAACTTGTACAGTTTTTGCGTAAAGTACATTGTTAAAAATATTTTTGCAAGCTTTCGGCGGCGCCTTAAGATATTATCCGTCTACATCCGGTGGAACCGTCTCTCACCTGCCTCATGTCAGATCGCATGGAATGGCTATATAAGGCTCTGTAGAGCCAACACAGACACACTTAAGTTATATCTGCTGAAGTGAACGTTCCTGATATTACAATATAATAAAGTGGTGACGTGGAATAATACATAGTGTTAGTGTTTAACAACATAGCGAGGGTGTTTTTAATAATATGCATATTCATATAAAAAAGATAAACGAAATAGAGTTTGTTACCGGCTCTTCTCGGCTGGGTTATTGATCCGGGCCGAGTAGTTTTTCAACGTTCAGAAGCGCCTCCTTAGAGTTTAAATTGAATATTATATTTACTGATTTTTATTCAAGATAAACAGAATCATCGAGGTGGAAAACAGGGCGAGAGCAGCAGAAGTCACATTTATCGAAAAACGGATAAAGGTATAATTTTTTAAGTGAAGGCTACGTTCTTCTAATAAATATTAATACTATATATATAAATTTACTAGTTAGAAAAGGCTAAGATTTAAGAGGACTTGCGGTCGGCAACAGACTTGAAAAGTAGTTATTTGAGAAATCTATTGCTATGGTGTTGTTGCGCCCCAAAGAAAGAATTATAAAACACAAAAGGGACAACTGCAGCTCGGGCTGATTTTACCGTATGCAAAATAGATGAAAACATTACTTCGTAGTACCCTGTTTCTTCTTCCAAAACCTAACAGATTTTTAATTTTCTTTCAGTTATAGAATAAGAAATACTTTGGTTATGCCTGTATGTTTTGCTTTTATTAATTTTATTCATCAAATTTGTTTGACGAACGTCTGAAAATAACTGTAAAAATCGAGCATTTTTTTTTTATTTACTTCTTGCCGTACTCCGGAACGGCTGAATCGATTTTGATGAGTACTTTTATTTTTCGAAAATAGGGATCCGCGTTAAAAAAAATTAAACTCATAAAAATTTGAATAAAATTCTATTCATTTAACAGCTTTACGCTTGAATTTATGAGAAATATTTTTACTTTACATTAGTACTAAAAAAAATTGGGGTTCCGTATAAAATATTAAAGTGCAGTGAAGAATATTTGAAATGCTTGTGTAGCCGCGTGCACGCAACTAGTATCAAAGGCAAATCACTATGAAGCGTTTTAACCGAGTAAATACAAGAAACAGAGCCGTGAAATGATCATACAATTATTAAATTAATTTACACTGTATGTAATTTATACTATATTGTATATTTAATATTTCGATTACCCATAAAAATGAGACAATAGGAAAACAATGGAAAGCTGGCGTAAACGCCAAATTAGTGCTCAAGGGGTTAAATACTATAATAATATTATTATCGTGTTTAAATGAATAAAGCATAACGCAGTGGAACGTTACTGTTGAATTCAAAATGTAAACCTTCCGACACACAAGTGGGTCGAGATTATAAAATATTTTCACAGGTTGAACGTTGGCCGCTTGTAATTATAAATAAACCTATTAATTATTGTACATGATTTACTATTTAATTACTAGGTACCTACTCGCGTGGCTATATTTATTACTGACTGGGGAATAAACGCGATAATTTACTTTCAGTGCACGAGATATTATCAAATAGTATATATACCATAGCTCGTAAATTATATTTCGAAACTTGGTTCAAATTAAAAATAAAAACCTTTAATAAGTTTAAGAATTATTGTAGATAATTTTAAATTGGATGCAGATGTTTTATGGTCACCTAAATTTGTTTTTAAATTTAGCGCGCCCGAAGCCTCTGGCACACTGCTATTTACAGTATAACCTAATAATGTGTAATATACCATATTTCATAATTGTTTTTTAGCTTGAAACAAATTAAGTTCAACAGCTAGCCTCTAAATACGCAATGCATAAGGAGTACCGAAAAATTTACTTTCATGGTTGTGTTCAACGTGATGGTGACTGTCGATCGATCCGCGCCACTTGTTCCTTTCACCACCAGGTGCGTTGTTAAGTAACTTCGTAAAATGTTTAATACAGAGTTCTAGCAAAAGTTTATACGCTCCACTGTAGATAAATATTTAAAGATGGCGTCAGTCGTTTTGAAACTTTGTCGTTTTAATACTGCAACAGGCGTCCGTGAGTTACTTTACAGCTCGTAACAGATTATGTATATGAACGTCGTTACGAGCGTTAGCAATATCCGGACAGTATTCTTTCAAATGCCAGAGTCCAGCCACATTGACAATCCTTTACGAATTCAATTTGCTTGAGTTTGTAAAAATATAAAAGTTTAAAAACAAATGTAGATATAATAGATACAAGGTTAGATAAAGGTGACGAATGAAGAAGACTGCATGCAGCTGAAATGTGAATGTTGAGATGTGTGGGGTAACAAGAATGGGCAGAATTAGGCATGAGTACTTTGGAGAAAGTTTTAAAGTGGCGCCAGTAACAGAGAAGTTAAGGAGCAGTCGTCTGTCCTGGTATGGACATGTGATGCGCAGGGAGGAAGAAGATGTTGTGAGAAAGGTATTGAATATGAATGTGGACAGTTATATGGGAAGGAATAGAGCAAAGAAAAGATGGATGGATTGTGTGTAAGATGATATGTCTGTGAAGGGAGAAAATGCGGAGACGACTGCAAATAGAAAGGAATGAAAGAGGAACCTTTCATGACATTTTAGCTTCAAGTTAAAAAATCAATTATAAAATACGTTTGCTGAATCGTTACGTTCTATATTGTAAAGCGTCGTATAACTCATGGGAACCAACAAATAAGGTTTTACTTGTTAAATTCAATAGAATAAGCTGCTGAACATCTCACTTTGATCACACGTTTTAATATAATTAATTAGTTTAATGCTTTACCTTTTTATGTATATTTAAAGTTTATCAAGTTTTTTTAAACTATAAACGCTACCATAAACCTAACTACCTACAGCAAAAATACAATTTTTTAAATTTTTGTCAGTCTTTTTGTCCCGGGTAATCTCCGGAACGGTTTGAGCGATTTTGACGGGACTTTTTTTGGTGAATAGCTGAAGTTACTCCGCGTAACTTAGCGCACTTTAAGTTTTAAGAAGATAATTAGGGTTCCGTGTAAAAAAATTAGAGCTCATGAAATTTCTAATAAAATCAGATTCAACGCACAGTTTCACTTGCACAAACGCGAGCAAGGCCGCGGGTACACAGCTAGGATAATATAAGAATACATATTTGTTCCTCATTTAAACCCAGACACGCTTGCACGAATAAAGGTACTTACACCAATTTTTTTTTATAACAATTACTGTTAGCAAATTACAATATAATAGGTAGTGATTAAATTAGCTAAGTTAGGAAAAAAATATGTGAACAGAATAATAAATATTATAAAAAACAGCGTTACAAAAAATATGTGCAACCGTAAACGAGTAACAAATATATAATGCCAAATGTGCATATACAAAAAACACAGAGTTACATGATTATTGTAACAACTATTAAAATTGCCAAAATATGCCACTTGTAATAAAAAAAAAGAGCACGAGATCAAGATTTGTTACAACAAAATTGCCACAATGCTGATGTCCAACTGAGTTCACCTCAATACTCCACCTAGGCAGTACACAAAAAATCTAGTACTATATATTGTCTGTAACAGAAAGTTTTAAGTTCCTAACTTTAGAATCGCATGATCAAATATTGTTTTCTTAATTATAATTTTCGAAATCACACACAAAGCTTTTGCTCCGAAGCCTAATTTAGTACATTAATACCTTCGTCTGAATTAATATAGATCGAATATGAACTTTATAAATTACAGCGACCACCTATAATGAATAAAGTGACCGATTGTATAGAGCTATCTCACTAAGGAATCTCTTTCGATAAATCACAATGCAAGTTAAATTATGGTTATTCAGCCCTCATCTGACATCATATTTTAATAGAAGAATTTTACATTGGAGATTGTAATAGTGGAAACGGTTTATTTGAAGACTAAAATGGACTGCGCAGATTCGAGCCCACCTGTCCAACTATATAATGACCAAAACAGGATATAATCGTGATAAAACCATGACATAGCTGTAAGGCTTTTTCTACTATGCTGTAACGTTTGAAAACCTATCGCCAAGTACCAATAGGTCTATTTCAGCAGCATCACTTGAGAGCCAGGCCTAGTGTGTTTGCCATCCCGGACAACATCGGGTTAAAGTGCTGCTGGAGCCCATGCAATATAAAAAAGAATAGAAAGAACTAATAAGAAACATAGATGAAAGGTAAATTATCCAGGTAGATTGATTGATTGATTCAACCTTTCGACGTCCACTGCTGGGCATAGGTCTCTCTTAAAAAGGGGGGAATTTCCATAATCGCCATGCTTGGCAGGCGGGTTGGCGATCGCAGTAGGTGTATGTTATTCTGCTGAGAGGATGCTGCTGCCCATCCCTTGGTTTATCCCTAATCGTCTTTTATGACACCCACGGGAAGATATGGGGTGCTACTATTTTCAGCCGGCACCACACGTAGGCACACAGGTAGATTCAATTTATTTTTTTAATAAATTTCAAATGCACCACGATATAATAAGGATAGAAATTAAACAAACAAATACTCGAACCATTTAAATAGGATCATATAATTTGTCAATTTTTTTTATAAAAGAACCAAAGGATCTTCCAAATTTTTTTAACTTTAAAGTTGTTACTCCTTAAGAAACCCAATGTTAACAGAGACGGCGCACCGGTACGTCACTAGGAAATCGAAAAAGTCTCTTAGCAAAAGTTACCACAAAACTTTAAAACTCTCGGACATTGAAAAGTCCACGACTGCGCCATTGTACGGAACGCTGAAGTTAATTCACTGCAAGAGGGACAATATCTACTTTTGCTACCTGAGAAAGAAACACCTGTCGCTTTGTTATCGACCGTGGGTGCTATGACAGATAAATAATAAACTAAAAATGACATTTTAGCGCTGTTTGCGTTTTGAGCACAATTACACCTGATAATAACATCCCAGATATTCATATTAAACCTGGTGACCAGTAATACCCTATTATTATGATTACTGGAACATTCCACGAAGAAATGATGGACATCATCAATCTTATCAAACTTTTTACATAATGAACAATCAGTTTTGTTCATCAGATGCTTACAGAATTTCAGTTCATGTTGTTTTTTTAACATATGGAGACTAACACGGATAGATTTTTAACAATTATCTAAAGGTATCCTAGCCAGTGCTATAGGGGAAGAGTCTTACGTTTTACTAGATAAACCAATACACTATATGATTAGTAAGTGATCGCATAGTCCTACAACTAAGACTAAGTCTGTAAACGTTGGTTTGAAGGTAAGGACGACCTTTATCACATTTAGGCACTAATCCCTTCATAATAGCAGATATTAAACGAGATGTAATAACGGCTCGTGTGCGAATACACCCTCGTAAATACCGCCTCACGTTTAGGGTTGTCTCTAATGAGCTATCGGTTTAATTTTATTATCGACTTTAGTTTTAGTTAATGATAACGTAGTGATCTTCACGTTTGAAACTGATGTCCTTATTTATGAATTTATCGGATTTATAAATAACAAGAGTGACAATTTTCTCAAGAATGGGTAATTGGACGTATGACGTATTTCAATTGCAAATTTTAAAATATATTTTTAAAAATAAACACTCGAAAAATATTTTTTTTTTTTACTTTATTCGTTTTAAGAATCAACAGTACTTCGTGGAATGAAAGAATATCAAATTTGTATACACAACCAAAGAGTTTTGACCACCAGTCTCACCTGATGTTGAGTGACAACTTAGTCCAGAATGGTAAATAGAGTAAGACAAGAGATACGAGCTCTCAAGTGATGCTGTTGAAATACAACTATAAGTTTTTGGCGACATGTTTTTTTTATTTATTTTTTTTATTGTCCCTGCCATCCTCTAGCGTGACCAGAGATCTTGTTACTACTTATTTGTTGAATTTTTTTTTTATTCATTTTTTCTTTTTGGTGTGCTCTTTTGGTGCGATTTATTTATTTATTCTTTGGCTTGTTCTTTTGCCCCTTTCTACGTAATAATCTTCTTATTCTAGTTACATTTTTTTATTTAGTCGAAAAAACACGTCATACAATTAATAGTTGAAATTTAAAATTAGTGGTTACAATATGCGAATAAATTGAAAACGAAGACATATAAGAGGGGAGAAAAGACAGAATGGAAAAACGGTTACTTAGAATTAATTTGACAGAAAACAGAACTCATACTATGACAACACAGCTTATAATCTAGGTCATTTGATACTTAATAATAATAACAATGTCAGGAAATTAAAGCAAAAGTCATTAATTAATGTCAATAAATAACTATAAACCCAATGATAATGATGTCATTCGGAATTTAAATTTGAATTGGGCTTGGGATTTAATTATTTTTATAATTTCAGATGATGACCAGTACCTCGGTTTAATAGATTCTGAGTTGGCTTGATGTTTGGCGACAAGTTATCAAACTTTATGTTGGTAGTTACTCAGGTGAGCATTATTATAAAATGCCCTAATAGCATGCTATGGTTTTCACACGGTATTTTCTTGCACCAAAAGCTCAAGAGTTAGATAGATGAGTTGACACGAAATCCCACCGCACAACCAACCAAATCGTCATCACTTCGTTTTCTTTCATTTATAACTCTACCTATCCTTCAATATAGTTGTACGAATACCACGTTTCAATTTTCTCTAAAGTATCCTAAATTTGTATTAATAAAAATTATCAAAAGACAAAAAAATATATTTAAAAGGTAACGCTTCCGCCAACCCTGGCTAAGACATGTGTTACAAAGTTTTATTGCGCCGGCGACCTTATGAGGCTCTCGTCATGTGAGAATTTATTGTTATGTCTCACTACCTTTTTATTTCAACCCCCGGATATGTTATATCTGTAAGGGCTAGTACTGACGTTTCACCCTGTAGACAGATGTTCTTAATATCGCTCGACTGTTATTCCAAAGATATTGATGGTCTTGATCTTGAATAGGTATAACAAAGTTATTTAAAACTACAGTGTGTTGTTCAAACAATGGTGGTTTAAAGTGATCGGTTGACGGACGTAAATTTGAATCTATCTACCCTGCTTTGTAATTAGTCTTAGTTTTCCATAAAGAAGATCATAGTGAGATAACCATATCATGGATAGTAGGAAATATCCTAATAACTGCTAGCCAACACTTTCAAGCTAAAAAAATGGGTGCGTGTACTTATGTACGCGCGTGAGAAGTTATACTTCTTTGGCATCATTAAAAAATAGTTTTTAACTGCATGCAAATAATTAATTACAATAAAATAATAGAAGGATTGGAAAAGGATAATCAACAAAGTTCATTTTAAATTTGTAAAATCAAATAAATAATTTAATAATATTTAGTGTTAATTATATTAAATAAAAGTATTTCAATTTATATCAATAAATAATACATACGGATAGTTAACCTCAATTATATTGGAGCACTTGAAAAAGTATATAAGCACAATTTTTTTTCACTAATATTCACAAATAGTAAGTGATATCAATCAAAATATTCAATTTGAATCATTACTGAATATAATTTATTAGCACATATATAATTCGCACTTGTATGAAACTAGAACACGTGTTGTGAATGTATAAACTAGAAACATGTTGATAAATATTATAAATATGAAAACAGTGATCAGAGGTGACGAGCGTACCAACATGCGCGACTAATATCGAGGTTCAATTTCTATTTTGTTGGTAGCTTTTTTCTCGAGACTTAATGAGCGGTTAAGCAGACAACTTCATACTGTTAATTTTGTGTCACAGATGCGCGCGCATCTTAAAATTTCACTCTCATCATTTTTTCATAACGCGCCTAAAGAAGTAAAACTTCAAAAATCTTCCACCAAGCATCTACATATATATGTGTTCCAGTTAGAACATTGGAGAGTCAGTACCTCTAATTTTAGTTTATTTATCAATCTGAGCTACATCACGTAAGAATCAGAAAAATTTCTACCACCTTACTATGATTTGAGCATGATTTCTCCTCCATTGAAAGCTCTGGACTATTGCAGAAGATAGGTGGATTCGACCCTCGTCTGATTTGTTATTGCCTCATTTATTTCACATATAATATGACGGCACGAAATCCAATAAGAATGCATCTAAAATTTATTCAAGGAACAGAAACTAATAGAACATCACATCGCATTCTAATTTCGTAACTTTTCAAAAACTAAATTCAAAAATACTTTCTTCAGCTAATTATCTTTATAATTGATCGGATACGGAAAACAACCCAAACATCGAAAGGAACCGGCAAGAAACTCGATCTGAGTTTTTTGGAACTCTCGTTGTTACAAAGTTTAGGTAGTAGATGGCCAGAAAAAGGCGTAATTTCCAAATAAGACCATCCTTCATATAATGATCAACCTTATAATAGAATTTTAAAAATAAAAAATTGCTTGAACTTATTTTCCGGTAAATCGGTAATGTGCTTTGGAACTCGTATTGTAAAACCTAACATTAGTACCAGGAAAACTCTTACTTTTGCTGAGTCTCAAACATGGAACTGTTAATTTACATTTATTCCTTATGTTAAGATAAGTTGGTCGTTTACAAGGTCATGTTTTGCGGACATACAGTAAGCTATTAAGAATGTATTGGGAGGTCAAAATTAGGTTACTATATTTTGAAAACTTGTTCTTAAGCGATTCGTGAGCTTCAATATTATAAATGGCTCGAACTGACGGTTTTTGTAAAATAAATATAGTATCTACTTCGGCTGCTGTACAGCAAAATACCAAACCTGATATCTCCAAAAAATCCTAATATCATCATCGTTTCTCTACCCTTATCCCATTTTCATTTGAGTTGGCGCAACATCCTTTATCTTCCGTTCCTCTCTATTTGCAATCATTTCCGCATTCACTCCCATTCTAAACATATCGTCTTTCTCACAATCCATATATTTGTCTTTAGTATACCCGATCCCCTTTAACCGTCCAAATTCATTTCCAATACTTTTCTAAAAACATCATCTTCCTCCCTGCGCATCATACACATGGACGTGGTATGGACCAGGACAGACGACTGCTGACACTGGCGCCATATTCAAACTTCTTCTAATGTGTTCATTCCTAATCCTGTCCATTCTTGTTACCCCATACCAAATTAGATACGAAACAATTCATGGTTAATTCGAGATCTTTAAAAAGGCATTAAAATTTTTCATAAAATAAACATATTAAACAAACAAACATATATATAGAGTGGTCTAATATACAACGACGTATGGAAGTTGTTTGAGGTCAACGATGCGTGCATCGCTTTGTCCCGGACACGGTCTGTCGCCCCGGAACTTGTTCTAACAAGTTTGTTTGACGAAATCCCTTATATAACGAACCCCTTTATAAACATTTTAAAGTAGACTTTGTGGTTTATTCTTGAAGGGGTTTTGACAGTAAAAATACAGCCAGACGAAATCAGGTAAGCTTTCTAGATGTAAACTGAAAACTATTGTTATTAATGGATTTTTGACATTTATTCATTTTATGATTACTTAAATTAAAGAGAACATCTTGTTGGTAATTTTTGGTAAATAAACTCCCTTTCACTCTAATAAATCGTTGCGTGTAGATTATAGGACAATAGAAGACAGACACACAGATAAACACGGATTCTAAAATGTGACAAAAATTCCATGAAAAATTCTTACAAAGGGCCGGCATTTTCTTAAAGCTTTGTACATAAAGTATTCCTAACGTCAGGCTTGGCTGTATGATGTAGATACCTTTGCCTTAGAAAGAAATTAATGAAATCAAAAAAGTTGAAATGAAGATAATTAGTACAGAATATTTATTACACAGAATCGAGAAACTTCTGAAAGGAGACTATTGACGTTTGTAATTTGAACTAGTTAAGATTTCACGAGTCAAACGTAACTTAATAAAACTAAAACTTGTAAGTGACAGACGTCAACAGAAACATTATTAAGTGGACATTACGGCAAGAGTCATCGTTTTTAATGAGCCCTTGAAAGATTATTACAATAGCTTGGGAAATATCTCATATATTTTAAGTAAGGATAGAGCATACAGAAAGAGCGTTAGCTATAAAACGCTAATGAAACGCAGTGTATAAAAATAAAATGAAACTATAATGGTAATAACAATAAATTTTTTTATATTGTCTAGCCCACAATTTCACTTGATGTTAAGTGGCAATGTGGTCCATGATAAATGAATACATTAAACCCCAAATATTGATGCCGGAAATTTATTGGTGCTTAGTGATATATTTTCAAACTATCTACAAAGGCCATTAAAAGGTGCCATACCATCCTATGATTTTCTTACCATGTTTTGTTTCACCAAAAGCTCAGGCTTATTATTGTAACGTCAATGAAAGTCGGTAGTGAGCGACAGAATGATTTATTATAAAAACAATATTTACCCACCACCTTATAATATTGACCGATCGTTACACCTCTCCTCGCTAAGCTAACAAATACAATAATCATTTAATATAATTTATGTGCGAAACATTTTTTTTATATGCTCGATTATATGCACGCATTGTACGAGCGGACGCGTTAGGCGGTGGTGATACAGTCGCAATCGGACTGTGCTGCTCGCGTTTTCGCGGTGGTGGCCTCTCGGATCTAATACACGGAGTACACAATAACTTCCCGGCTTCACTTTGAGTCTCGATTTCACTGCTTAACGCGTCCTCATACAAGTCAACTTCGGCCCCGTGATTGACCCCCGGATCATCGATTTTCGGAACTATATTCTCGGCCACGGATCTACTACTCATCCGAGATAATGAGTATCTATTTTTCGGTATAGTAGAAACTAGTTGATCTGCATGCCTACGCCACTCTACCCCGTTACCTACCCCAACTCTGTACGAAACTGGACCCGTTTTTTTTACTACGGTAGCTTCCGCCCCCACTTATCCCCCTTCGATGTGTAGTCGCGGGCTAATACCGTATCACCTACTTGAAAGTTTCTATCGGCACCTTCAGCGCGCGCCACTTGGTGCTCTTGTTTGGTTTGTATTGCGGCCGCTCGGTCAGGCCGCAACGCGTCAAGTCGGTTACGTAGTCGCCGCCCCTGCAATGCCATCGCTGGAGATACCCCCGTAGTCGCGTGTTCACAGTTTCGATATTGGAAAAGGAATTTACTTAGGGCGTTGTTAATATCCTCACCTTCATAAAGCGCCCTTTTAATAGATTTTTTAATTGTTTTAACTGCATTTTCAGCTGCACCGTTTCCTTGGGGTCTATACGGAGCCGACGTTGTATGTTTAATACAATTACGATTTAAATACAATTTAAATTCCTGAGATAAAAAAGGTGGACCGTTATCTGTCACCAGTTGCGACGGAAGCCCAAAACGCGCAAAAACACTTCGTAACACCTTAATTGTAGCATAAGCATTCGTACTCCTCATCGGTACCGCCTCAATCCATTTTGAATACGCATCCACTAAAATTAAATATCGCGTACCCCCACAATCTGCAAAGTCTACGTGCACACGCTGCCACGGATGCAGCGGGAACTCCCACGGATGTAGATGTACTCGTGGCGGCGCGTCACACACACTGCGGAACGCGGCGCATGACTTGCACAACTCTTCTATATCCTGATCTAAAGTTGCCCAATAAATATAATTCCGCGATAAACTTTTCATTTTGTTGACGCCTAAGTGACCTTCATGAAGTTCCTTTAAAATTTGTTTTTGTAAAACGCTTGGAATAACTATTCTATATTTATATATAATACATCCCAGATCGACTACAAAATCAGTTTTTCTATTAAAATAAGGTTTCTCCGCGTCACAACTAGGGACAGACGGCCAACCGAATAGAACATAACCTTTTATCTTACATAATAGCGCGTCGCGTTCTGTTTCTTTTGAAATATCTTTAAAATTAATAGGCAAAGTATCCTCAATTAGGTTTACGTAACCTATTGTATCCACGGAGCAACCTTCCCGAGGTAACGGTAGTCGCGACAAAGCATCGGCTGGACCGTTATCCACCGATCGCACGAATTCTACAGTGAAATCATATACGGCCAAGCGCGCCGCCCATCTCTGCAATCGGCTGGCCGCCGTCTGCGGGATTCCTCGCTTATTTCCGAAAATGTGTGTTAACGGCTGGTGGTCAGTACGTAATATGAACCGCCTTCCGAACACGTATTGGTGGTGTTTAATGACCCCGAAAAGGATTGCAAGCGCCTCCTTATCTAGCTGGCTGTAATTATGCTCTGTGGCATTGAGTGTGCGCGACACACAGCTAACCGGCCGCTCGCTACCGTCCGGATAGCGATGTGCAAGTACCGCACCCAGCCCGTACGCGCTGCTATCTACTGAGAGTATTACGTCGCGCCCCTCTTCGTAATGTGCTAAAACCCGTTCGCTCAGGAGAGATTGCTTCGCGTCTATAAAAGCCCGTTCGCAATTGGAGTCCCATTTCCAGTTGACATCTTTTTTTAACAAATTATGCAAGGGTTGTAATAAAGTGCTTAAATTAGGTATAAATCGTCCGTAATAATTCAACATTCCTAAAAAACTTTTAAGTTGAGATATGTTTTGAGGTCTAGGTGCACTGGAAATGCCCTCCATTTTCTCTGGATCTGGCCGCAAGCCCTCCTTATTAATAATAAAGCCGAGATATTTGACACTGTTTTGTAGAAATCGACATTTATTTAACTTTACAGTAAGACCCATATCGCGTAACCTTTCGAGTACAAGCCTTACATGCTTTTTATGACTCAGCATGTTTTCCCCAGTCACGCAAATATCATCAAGAAACACGACACACCCCGGCACCCCGCGCAGCATTTCTTCCATCATTTTTTGGAATTTTTCAGGTATAACTGATAAGCCATACGGAGTACGTCAATACGCAAATGTACCCATATGTGTAGTAATTGCCGTACAAGGCTGAGACTCTACCGATAAAATGCACTGTTCATACGCATGTGACAAGTCTATTTTGGTAAACTCTTCACCCCCACTAAGGTTTGCGAACAACTCCTCAATGCGCGGTAACGGGTAATAATCTCTTTTTAATTTGGAATTAATTGTAATTTTGTAATCACCGCAAATACGTATATCCCCGTTTGCTTTAACAACGGTAACTATTGAGGTTCCGTAGTCGGAATAGTCAACGCGATAGATCGAACCGTCCGCCTCGAGACGCGACAACTCGCGCTCAACGCGTGCGCGCAGTGCCAGGGGTACCGGTCTCGCCCGTACATAAACCGGTTCATTATCAGACAGCTGTAGTTTAATAGAACCCTTACAAGTACCCAGTTTATTACAGAAAACTTGTGGAAATTCTTTACACAACTGGTTAACGAATTCATCATCTGAGATTTCATTGAGGTTTATTCTTGTAATTTTTAATGCGCGCATCCATTCCCGACCTAATATGGGCCGCGCTCCATCTTTAATGACGTAAAGTGGCAATGATTTGACCTTAACATCCCCTAACAAAACGTCTACCTCAATGTAACGAGTGATTCAATCCGTGAACCTGAATAGGAACGTAACATTACATTATCCGTTTTAATATTTTTATATGAAAATAAGCGTGTGTACATATCATCACTAATTGCTGAGATACGACTACCCGTGTCTAGTTCAAACTCAATATAGTTACCATCAATATTTACTTCCATAAAATACGGTTTGTTGCCTTTAGTTACAAATTCAATGTTAAACATACCCTCGTCCGATTCCTCACTCATATAATTATGTTGACCACCACTATTACGCCCCTGTTTGCACATCACTTTTAAGTGCCCCTTTATGCCACACTCATCACAATTGTAGTTTTTAAATTTACACTTCTCTGCCATATGAGCCTTGCCGCAGCGCCAGCAAGCTCGCATGCGTGTGCTCGCAGCTCTCCTCCCGCCGCCTGCACCGGACGCTCGCAGTGGCTGCGCACGCAAGCTGGCTTGCCCGCCGCGCGCGTAATGTAGACCCTCGCCCAATTCGCCACCCGTCGTCCCCGATGAGTCCGCCGCCGTCGACGCTATTGAGCCGCTCACCTGAGCATGCTTCTCCGCTGCCTCCAGAGCCAGCGCCAGCTCGACCGCCTCTTTGTATTGAATCGATTTCTCTGCAAAGATTCTCGATCTCATTTAGTCATTTGTCAAACCTGATACGAATTGGTCGCGTAAATTTTCTTCGAGAGTTGAACACGAGCTGCATTTACCGAAGTTACATGTAGTTGCTAGGTGTTTTAATGCTTGTAGGTACTCTGTAAGGGACTCGCCAGTACCTTGCCGACGTAACCTGAATATGTGACGCTCGGCTATTTCCGAACGTTGAGGTTCCAGGTGTTCCGTTACTAATTTCACTAGTTCGTCATACGTTTTACTTTCCGGAAAACTAGGCGAACACAAGTCACACATTAACGCGTATGTTTCTTCCCCGACGACGGTTATTAACAACGGTACTTTCAATGCATCACCGATCTCATTTAGCATAATATATTGATTTACACGACGAATGTAGGCCGGCCACTGTTTAGAACTCAAACAGAAAGGTTCTATTTTCCCGATAGGCATTTTCTTAACAGATTTGTACAAGTTACAACCGATAAAAATAAATAATCCGTTCTCGTCGCCAGTGTAACGTCAATGAAAGTCGGTAGTGAGCGACAGAATGATTTATTATAAAAAAATATTTACCCACCACCTTATAATATTGACCGATCGTTACAATTATAAAGTTAGAATCCGCACTACCAACAATGTCATCATAGCTTCATTAGTATAGTACAATTTCAATATGACCATCTGAAATATGTCAGTATCAAATATAAGATTTACGGGAGTCATGTAACGTCTCTAGTCACGTATAATTCCATCTAACATCTCCCAATCCCCACAAGTATTCATTGCGCAATTTGATAGAATTCGATACAGAGATTTATCGCATCCGTCTTATTAATGTCATATAGCAGTTCTTATATTAAATTCTTTAGATAACGTTATTTAACCCTGTGTTATGATTTTAGTCGCATTTTATATGATATACATTGGTTATTGTAAAATTCTAACAAGATGGCCCCTTTTTTCTAGAGCTATGTAGAATCAATACTAAATTCAAATAATATCCAAAATACTAAAAATCACAGATTGCCGTATAACTAATTAGAATAATTATACTCAATGTGCTCATACTGAAACAATGAAATTGCAGCATTAAGTATTTAAAGTTACAGAATCATATAAAAAAAAATATTTGTAGAAAAAAAGTTATGATTTAATAAAGATCGAAATCCTTCACTATCACTAATTTTATGTATGAATTTAAAATGCCTTCAGTATACTTACATGATGATTAAAAGTGAGACAATTATTTGCTAAAAGATGTAATGTTTTTAACTTGACTAGAGCATTCCTTTTTTGCTTTTTTGGTTGCGATAGGAATTTTCGCTGTGGTTTTATACCCAAACTCTGATCGTATGGTGACCCCGAAAACCATAACCATAACCAAAACCATAACGTGAGGTTATGGAACCGACTTCCTGTCAGCGTGTTCCCTCCTTCATACGATATTGGGTCCTTCAAAAGAGGCGTGAAGAGGTACTTAAGCAGGCCAGCATGACAGCGGTGACTGGCAGTGAATTCTGTTCAGTGTCAGTCGCCGCTGTTTTGGATTGTACTGTACTTACCATCAGGTCCAGTACAGTCACTGTGCTGTTCATTATAAAAAAAAAAAAAAAAAAAAAACCTGTGAAGATAAGATTTTTTCTTATTTACGTACATAATTTGTAGTCTATACCATTTAATACATTATTCAGTGTCTACAGGTTTCGATATCTGCTGTCTATATATTTATTATTATCTTATCATAAGCAGTTTTTTATATACCTTAGAAAATCTGCTTTAGAGGACATGCGGTCGGCACCAGTCGAATAGTAGGTATTTCAGAAATATATTGCTATCGCGTTGAGCGCCAAATGAAATAGTAATAAAACACGAAAGGCACAACTGCAGGTGAGGCTGATTTTACCTGTTCAAAAAAGACGATAACATCACTTCGTCTTACAATGTTTCTTCCTCCAAAATTGAACCGATTTTCTTTAAATTACAGAATAAGAAAGACTTTGGCTAAACGTTTTTATTTTGTTTTACTCATAAAATTTGTTCGACGAACGTCTTCAAATGACAGTAAAGTTCGTCCATTTTCATTTTCAAAGGTTCCTACTTTCTACAATAACTAATTTATGGAAAAATGGCCTTGATATTTATTAAAAATTATATAAAATATTTATCATAATGCTATTATCCAGAGAGAAAACAGGGGACTAAGTTGGTATGGAATAAATGCTGATAGTAGATCCTCTTAGTGGGACTTTTTATTAATGCACTTATTATGAAAATGCTGCATAGTATTGACCTAATGGTATTGGTAAGAGTGAATATTTTTTATAAATTCTATGAGACTAGATGTTTTAAAACTAAAACATCTAGTCTCATAGAAATTAATCATCACAAGTCGTCATAAAAAAACCTTTTAAATAGAGTTTGTTGATGGGACACGATAGAAATGAGTTCTTCATTTAGATATGATATTGTGGTCCTATAAAATCCATACCACTCTCCATCAAATTAAAATGAGTAACATACCTAATTATAATTTGACTACATTGTATAGCTTAGCTTAGCCTTCCCTGTATGACAATATCTTAACAGAAGATGGCTGCGGGACTCAGACAGCCGTCTGAACTTGGTAAGAGACAAATTTCTACCTGGCAAAGTTTCCCGTTTGCGCCTTACTCTTTGATCTTTAGGTAGAATTAGTTATGAGTTTAAATACTTTAACGGTATTATTGAAGACGATCTCGAAGCGGAACGAATACCAAAAAATTGTTCTTTATATTATAACGATTTGTTCGGAAAACGTTAGACAAGTTGGTCTTATATACGGCCATCATAATGAATACTAGAAATTAGACTCAGGAAAACCAACAAAAGCTTTTTAGGTAGTAATGTTAGATTCTACTCTACATACAGATTTATCGAACAATAAGTTGAAACACCACATCATGCCAATGTAATGTCAAAGGGTTTTATTTTATTTGATTTTATTATGTGAACGGTTGTGATATTTTACCACTCTCTGTGCATAAGCTAAGAATGCTTTGTAATTATTAATTGTACAGCTTAATAAAAAAAAACGAGTTTCTTTCTAGTTCTATTCTACTGGGTTCATAAACGCCTTCTCGAGGTTTAAACTGAATAAAACAGTTGGTTGTAATTATTATTGTATACATAGAATAACAGAATTAGACCTGTTGTGTTTGTGTTTTTAAATATTTTGATGTCAATAGTGGTTAATAGATGCTGATATTTTCAAATTATATTACCCAAATTTATGTTTAATGAAAACGAGCCTTCAACACTTATTATAATTTAAACAGGCCACTACATTGTGCTTGGATCCCTATTTATAATACATAAAATAACAGAGAATAAGGAAAAAGATACGTTCAACTTTGTACGTTTTTAATTGTATTTTCATTATATATTAATTTCAAATAAATATATTCTAGTATACAAGAGTTTTCCTTCCTTTTTAACACATAATTAAGTTTCCTTATAAATTGTTAACTTCTGTTGTAGGTTATCATAGAATAATTTCATATACTGAATTATAAAGTTACTCTCTAGTGTTTTTTTTTTTAGATTTTTTTTTATTATCACGCAAAATCCAATTATAAATATAAACCTGTCAAACTTGTATTAATTTTCATCAGTTTCGTGGTTTACATTACAATTAGTCCATTTCACCAATTAAATTAGGGGTTGCAAGTTTGTTTTGGAAGTTCGACATGTTCGAAGATGCAAGCAATTTCATAAACCTGGTCTGGTTAAAAATAAATGAACACGTATATTGCTATAGGGGTGAACTAGGGGTCGCAAGTTTGTATAGCAATTATTTCTTTTTAGAGTAAGAAGCATAAAATTTAATATGCATACTTCTGATTAGAAATAAATGTACCGACGTTTTTCAAAATGTTGCTCCTAAGGGGATGAATTAGAGGTTGTAAGTCATCATTCTCCTGCCTTTTCCCAACTCACTCGGGGTCGGCGCAGTATGTTTTCTTCTTCCATACGTCCCTATCAGCCGTCATCTCTTCATTCACTCCTTTTTCTTTCATATCATTTCTTACACACTCCATCCACACTTTCTTTGGCCTTCCTCTACTTTTTCATCCTTCCACATTCATATTCATTACTATTTTACACACATGCGCTTCCTCTCTTCTCATAACATGTCCATACCACGACAAACGAGAACCTTTCAACTTTTCTAGGTTCTTTTAGAAGTTGTAAGTGTATATGTTAAATTCGTTTACTTTAAGTTAGAACCATGAAATTTTACCCCTAAGAGTATAAATTAGCCACGACCATCAGACGGTAAGATTAAATCAACTGTTGTCACCGTAAGATCTGAGCTGTAAGGTTTACTTAAAAAAGTTGAAGACGCCCGATATTTTTTTTTACCAAATTGTTATGAAGATTAATGAAAGCTTTGAGTGAAAGTAGGTCATTTAAGTACAAACTCTACACAGATGAAGTCACGTGCACCAGCTATCTCTGTCTGTATATCTCTTAACTTTTATGCCTAAACATCTAAATAGATGATTATAAAATTTTGTAATGAGGTAGATTAAAATCAGAGGGAGTATATAGTTTGGAGATTGTCTCAATTCCACGCGAGCGAAGCCGTGGGCGCACCTAGTTAAATGTTAAGAAACGGGAAGAGAGTATGATGATTTAAAAAAATCGATTTAAATTCATATTGATTTAATTCATAGTTACAATTACATTTATATTTAAAATAAACACTAAAAAATAAACACGATTATCGACTGATATTAGACCGAATAGCTCTTAAACCTAAAAGTGTGTAAAAAACATTAAAATCATAACAAAATTTAAAAAAATGTAACAATATATATAAGTAATAAATAAGTATTACTTAGCTGTATATATAAAAATAAAATAACACAAAAAAAACTAGTACTAATTATAATAACAAAAAAAAAAAAAAAAAAAACATGTAAGCTCACTTAATTAAGAAAGGTAACTGGATTGCTACATTTATGACTATTGTAAAGCAATTTATGACGCAAGTCGAATAAAAGCTCTAATTAAAAAAAAAGTGCGGACGCAGTTTGTTTTATTTCTTAAAAAAAAAACCTTAAAAAGGTGACGATCGAGGTGTGACCGAATAATGATTTCTGCGGAGGACTAAGGAGGTGATCCTTAGTGAGACTCAGCTGGTGGGATGATTCCGACGATGTGACAGGGTGGATCATTACGTGAACGATAGTGATGTCTGGAATTACCCCACATATGTGCTTCCACTAACATTATTAAAACTACGATTTGTATAGTTTTTACATGACAAAAAAAATTATATATATTATATTTAAAAAAAAAAAAGAACCAGATCGAGTTTCTTGCCTGCGCTCTTCTCGACTGGGTTGTTTTCCGAACCGGTGGTAGTGTTTTAGACGTTCATAAGCGCCTTCTTAGGGCCTAAATTGAATAAATAAATTTTGATTTTGATGAAGATGACGATGAGATTAAGTGTCGTAACAGCAGGTGGCCTTGGTGGCCCGATGGTGCAATTTTTAGATGGAAACTACGATGTTGCGGTTCCCGTGTGATGGAGCGGTGGGTCATAGGTATATGTTATTAGGAAACTGCAACGAATTCTTTTCCATGGAATACGGTACGTAAAAATCGCTAAGTAGACAACATTTGCTACAATAAACATTATTGGAAATGTGAGGAAAAAACCTGATTTCAAATATGTTTTTATTGGTAACACAAAAGCATACGAGTAACGACTCAAACAATCAATTAATAAACAGAGGGGAAATATATACCGGACGATTTTAATTTTGTCTATTTATATGTAGAGACTAAAATGATATAATTTCATAGCCGGTGTGGAGTTCAAAGGTTGAAGTGTCTGCCAATATTATACTTTCGATGCATCAGTTCAGAGAGCTAAGCAAGCAGCATCCGGCGCTATACATATTAGCTTATAATATTGATACGAGGAACTCCTCGAAAATTTTAATAGGATTTGACTACTTTATTCTACATTAATTTTATAATTTTAGTTTGTTCCTTTACACGTCGATTACCATATACCAATAAGTGTCTTACGGAGGCATCACTTGATAAGGTGGGATTGTAAGGTGGGATTGTGGGTCAAAGCATTAGACCTGTAAAGTGTAAAAAAATCATAAAGAAAAACCTTACTCTTCAGGTATGTTGAAACACTGCATTTAATGCTTAACAAAATTCTCTTTCAACTGATCTGTTATCATCTTTGGTCGCGTGGTCACTTATAAGCAGATCAGGGTCAGATGCTAGTAAGAATACAATATAAAAGAAATTGAAAAAAAAAAAATGTCAGTTAAAACCGTAAATAATGATGCAGGTACACAAATTACAAAAACGTATATCTGTTGAATATATTGTAATATTTATTAAAGAGATAAATAAATAACTCAAGAAAGATACTGAGCTATAAGCTCTTTTCAGTACATATGATAGCAGTGTTATTAGTGAAAAACGGACTAAATTTATCAGATTTAGATAAAGATTCAAAGATATCAAGAATTAAAAAAAAAAAAAAAAAACATTTTTTTAAACTTACAAAGCATTACATCTCTCTTTTATAATAGTGGGCAGAGACTACATCCATCCACCAGCTACGACGCTTACACACGTCTTTCGTTTCTTCTATTTTCACAAGCACCTTCAAACATGCTTTTCGGTTAAGAGTATTATTGACGTTTCTTCAGAACGTCTTCAACCTGGTCTTGATACCTTCACCGACATCAACTTTTACCGACTCGCTCAGTCACCCACGCCTTGTAAATCTGTTTCGTCAATCTTCTTATATCCATCCTCTCCACATGTCCAAACCAATTGGTAATAGTTTCAAATGCTACTCTGAGCCCATGGTCGTCTAACTGCGGCCCTGGGTCGGTATTTGTATGGCCCTCGATATAGCAAACAATTATAATTGACACAGAGTAAATAATAATGTTATGAAGTATGAGGGACGAGAACCCGAGTATAAACAAAGCGAGCGAGAGGACAGCGGGAGTAACCTCCAAAAAACATTGTTTTAGCCCTGAAAATCTTATACATTCAAATTAATTTTTTTGTTTCTTGAAAATAAATTAATTGCTAATTAATTGGGTAATATAAATAAATTCATAGGTTACATGTATCACAGGTAATATGTATGTGTAGGGGCAATCGCGTTTAGACAGCTTATAAAAATATGAATGAAATTGATGGGTGATGTGAACTATCCAATTAATTTTTTTTAACCTAACTAGCGCTATTAACCGGAAGGGCATTTACAGCTTCACCATAACTTTGGCGGCGAGAGCCACAAAAAAACTTCATCGCTAGGTTTTGAATCGACGTCGTTAGCGCATGTAGTACCTTTTTTTTTTTTTTTTTTGACGCGGGGAAATGCATTTACGCACTACCCCTATCTATTGTATTTGAAGGATCAGAGTCCCCCAAATACAATAGATAAGGGGGCACGGAGTGACGAGCTCCGTGCCAGTGTGGGACTCACCCGGGCGAGAGTCGCCCGGAAATACCCACTAAAACCCCCCGGGGCCGTCCGCTGCATTTGGGATGGGGGCGATACGGGGTTGCCAAGGCATGTCGCCGCGTCGCCCCCTGCAGCGAACCCACCGGGCCTCGTCGTGCAATGGCCCAATGGGGATGGGGGAGGATATTCCTCGACCCCACCTCTTCACCCGCCCCCCCCCGAAGGGAGGCCAGCGCATGTAGTACCTAACCGTTACAACTCAGTTAAAGCAACTTCAATATCCTATACATAAATGTGGAGCCCAGAGTGATACCTCACAATGTGCTAGGTGGTCCTTGATCTGGATAGTGTGACACGAACGAAATATTTGATAACAATAAAAAAGAACATTCCCGAAAGCGTGATATAGAGCGACGATGACTCAAGTTAAGTGTATTCGGTAATCGCTTTGATGGCTGTAACTTCGAATACATCAAACTAATCCTATAAATGAGCCTAAGCTTTCGGTAAAGAAATACATCGCGATGGAGACATGGCTGGGTAGTACAGCAATGTCTAATGCTGCCTATCTTCTATTACTCTCAAGTCAGCAAATCTGTCACCAAATATCTACATATATGTATAATTACCCAGGTTTAAAGCAATTAACATTTCGGCCAAGACACTGAGCCTATACAATATTATTAACGTGTATATAAAACGTGTAGATGTTTTGAAGATAGAAATTCATTAAAAAAGGTCTCCGAACCTACGTAGAAACTAACCGTATAACGAATAGATTATGAAGGTCATAAATGCGGAAGGCAACACACTGTGAAACAATTTACACTCTCCCCCCAACGTTTATAATATGTTCATTTGCGTCCTAAACTAACAGCGAACCCTAATCTAAATCGTTCTGGATAGGAGACTTGAAGCACTGTTAGCTACATGATACGCGCCAAAGATGATCCCTATTCCCGTTTATAAATGATGCACACCGTGGAACGTTCAACTAAGTCACAGTTTCCTCAAGGCTCAAATACCATTCGATTAAGTATTAATTATAACCAAGGTTGTACTACTTAAAGCTAAGAAAAAAAAAAAGCTGGATCTCAAATGCGAATGCAAAAGAATAGATTTTTGGTGTATTTATTTATTTGAAAAACTAACAAGTTTTACATTTTGTTTTACATACTTTTTTTTTTTTTTAACTTTATTTTATAGAGTGTTTGTTCATACTGAACATGCCACCCTCATCCATTACATACATACATAAAGCCTATATTATAATACAACAACTACAATAGAAACGGAAAGAAAAATAAGACAAAATAAGTAATCAATTCCTCACCCTAATGACGACGTCCACCAAATCATAAATCGATTTGGCTTCTTTCGATATTGGGTGAGCCAAGAATACATTGCACAAACCAACATCATAATTAATTCCAAAAATTAGACGTCTTTGAGTTTCATTCCGGGTACATTCCATAATTATATGATATATATCTTCCTACACATTACAATTACATACTTTTAATTATTAAAGAACACGTGACAAATGCAACCTTAATTATAAATGAGTATTTTGTACATTTTATGAACAAGTTTGTACAAACGAAAAAGATACTTATAAACATTTTGATACTGTTCATAAATATGAAAAACAAGAATTCTCAATATGAACATGGAAATCCAAAGAAAGAAACTAGAATTAATGATTAACAGTTCAAAGTATAGAAGAAAAAAAATAAACGACTCTAACTATAAATAAAATAAGCTTAATTAATTTCAGATTTTAAATTAAATGGCAGTATCATTACTTTCGAAAGCAGTTCGATTAAATTTATATACTCTAAGGCTATTTTGAAAACGTCTAGATTTTTAGTTTTATATTTCTTATTATACAGTGAGATTATTCTATTTAGAGGCCTAAATTTTGCCCAAAATAATTTATACAAAATAGATTAAATTATGATTGATGCTCGAGATAGTTTCCTTGGGACGTTTAATTTGATCCTATTTAACAGTTCATGTGTGTCTGTAAATGTCATTTACAAACATAAATAAGAATGTAAGATCCAATAATTCTTTTTGGTCTTCCAAAGAGTGCAAATTAAAGTAATTTTAAATCTAAAGTCTACGTATTGTATATAGCTAACAGATTCCTTTGAAGCGATGATGGCGCAGCCGGGTGGTGCGGCCGGATTTCGCGTCAATCGATGCGGGTTCGATCCCCACCTATCGGCCTGAGCTTTCGGTGATGGAAAACATCGTGAGGAAACCATAGCATGATGGTAAGGCATTTTCTAATGACGCCCGCCTTGGTAGCTTCCACCCTCAAGTTTGAAAACCGTTAGATGTGTGTTCCGGCAGCTTCTTTTGAGAAACAGTACCTATAGGCTTAGTGTGTTTACCATCCTGGATCACATCGTCATTTAACATCAGGTGAGATTGTGGTCAAAGCACTGAGCCTATTCCGTGTAAAAAAATACGAAGTTCATTATTATCATTACCAAGCAGTTAATTTTTAAAGTGACTATAACGCACCATTTCAAAAACTACGATGACTTTCGATGACAGATTCCATCGGAAAACATCAACATCATATCCTGCTGCTAAGAAGCCTCTTATAACTTTAACTTTTCTTCTTGACATCATAGAAAGGAACACTGTCAGGGAGTTTAGTTTATACGTACACCATGGACCAGCCAGAATTATTTTGAATTGAAAAAGATATAAAGGGATAATCAACTTTAACGAACATTCACTATCATCTAGATGATAGGTCTTTTACCCTTCACATCCTATTAATTATTCAATAATATTTTCTATTCTTTCAAAATCAAAATAAAAATAATCCTTATTAAATTTAGGCCCTAATAAGGCGCTTATGAACGTCTAAAACACTACCACCGGTTTGGAAAACAACCCAGTCGAGATGAGTGTCGCCCAAGTCTTCGTCACCAATGGATCCTTAACGAGTAGAATATTGTTGAAGTTTATGATTTCAAATATTTCTTAAAATAATGAAATCTCAGTTTTTATGTAGCCCTCAAAATGTACGGAGAAATTAGGGAGCAAGTTTAATTTCCTCATTTTTTATCCCAAATAAACACAGATTATAACACTTAACGGGTCCAAGTGATTCTGTGAAAATGTTTACACTACAAGATTTAATTACTTAAGGCGCCGGTACAGTTTCGGTCGGGATAATTTGCCGTTATCTAACCATTAAACCCGCGCCACTGCGCCAGGAGTTGGAAAGCTTAGAGGTAGCGTTTATTCCGCTTTCAAATTTTGCAATCCGTCCCATTGCCTATCAGATTTTATAGATGAGGAAATAATTACTAAAGTTTCTAACTAAGTGACTCTCAACTATATGAAATATAGTATGAATTCTATGTAAAAAAAAAGTATGAAAGAAATTGTGACTACATCACTTTTGTGGAATCAAACTAGGTTAATGTTATGAACCACAAAAGTGCACATATTAAAGAGGGATACTGATTTAATGTAAATTATTTTAGTAAAAGTTGATTTTCCCTAGCTACTTTTGAAGAATCCCGATGGCAAATCCCTTGTTGATGTTGTCCCTTGATGGAAAATCCGCTTTATATGTAGAATCACACTGAATCTAATGTTTTTAGTATTATATATGAAATAGTATAATTTGTTATTTTAACTTGAAAACTTGTCTGACTCGTCTGTCTGTTATGAACCTTCAGCCATCTACGATATATATATATATATATAGTTCCATCACAATAAATGGTATTATATATACAAAACTTGATTGTGGTCAAGGCAGTAAAGAATCCAAAAAAAACAGTAGTATTTTGCATCAATTTCGTAGATTCTTGTTGAAGGCAGAACTTACGGAGCGCATCGGAACTTATTTAATTAGTAGACTGCGAATGGGGGGAAGGTGGAGTTGGGAGGAAGAGGACCCGGTGACGCTCTAAACACGAGCGTTACAATTTTTACATTAAATGCCACTAAATTTTCCCGAAGTATGCGCGCCCACGTCCCTCCATTTATTTCACGACTTTTGCACTTTTCCACGTTGAAATTTTGTTTTTTTTACTATCTCGTTTTAATTGTAGCGCATTGTCATATTTCAATGCTAACAACTTATTTTTATATTTTATTAGTGGCATTTTATTATTAACTATATTTATAAGAAGCATCGGAAGCACAACATAAATTGAAAATAAATAAATTTTATAAGATTTTGAGCTTCTACGAAATCGGTTTGTATGCCTAGCGTGCAGCTCGACCTGACTGCCAGTCAATCTTCGTGGTATTTTATGTTATTTTATATTATCTCCTGGCTCAGCAATATATGCAGCCACAAAAAAAAAAACATACCTAATTACAGAATCATAGTATTATTTAAGTTTTTTTTTCTTTGTTGTACAGTTTTAACAAAATGAACATATTCATCGTAATATTTTTAAATGAAAACTTGCAGGCTAAAGATTTATTTATTCATGTCCAACAATCGTCTAATAATAAATTTACCAGCCCAAAATAAAAAACATATATGTATTGTGCAGTGTGGTTCTGGATAAGAATAGTATCAACCTATATCATCCCTGGATGTCGTATAAGGAGACTAAGGGCTAAACCAGGAGATGGGCAGCAGCATTCTCTGAGTACCATAAATTCCTACTACGATCACTAACCTGCTTGCCAAGCTTGTCGATTATGGCAATTCCCTCCTTATTGGGGAAGACCTATGCCCAACAGTGGACGTCTATCAGTTGGCTCATGATGATGATGCCATTAAGTATAGAAAGTGCATTCCAAATGATTACATATTTTTTCTAAATTTGTTGATGCGTCATATTTGGTTGATGTTGTTGTAACAACTATGGAAATACATAGATTGAACTCAGCATAGGTATTAACAATTCACATCTATTACTGAACGATCAATGTCCTACCCTGGTTTACGAAATCCAGGTTGACGAAGCCGAAATCCGCATAAATTAATAACCCTTTTCCGATTTAACAAACCGAGTCAAAATCTACGCTAACTTTTAAGTTTACAATCGACAGAAACAAAAAGGACCCAGTAAAGGAAAATCTTAATAATATCATAACAGACATCTTCAGAAGAATCATTCTTGTCTTCCCTTTCTGACAATTATTACATGATTTTGAAATCGTTGTTCTGATTCAATTATGTTGGGTTTAATTTTGTGAAGTAAGCAATAATTTTAAAGACGCTTTTCATTTGACATTTCACTTTTGTATAACCGGCAAAAGTAGCTTTAGATGTTTGTTTTAGTATGGCGACAAATCTATTACAGAAATAAACAACGAAAAAATAATTCAATATTTTTTTCCTCTATTTATCAAAGTTTTCTTTATTTGTTTTATAGCTACTGAACACCTTTGGTGCTATCATAGGAATATATATAAAATTCAAATGTCTGTTTGTAATATTAAAATAACAACTTTCTACCAAATACATATTAATGAAGTATATACGACACCAACCCTAAAAATACAATTTTTAAAATTTTGTCTGTCTGTATGTCTGTTTGTTCCGATTAATCTCAGGAAAGACTGGACCGATTTTAATGGGAGTATTTTGGAAAATAACTGAAGTTACTCCGCATAAAAAAATTAAAGAAAATAAAATTCTGAAAAAAAAAAAAAAAAAAACGAATCAATTGTCGCCTTTACTGGCAATTGCTTGAATTTATGAGAGATATTTTTGCTTTCTCTTATTGTCAAAAATTTGTTTTGAAAAATAAATACTTCCGCGCAAAACAAAAATAAACTAATGAAAATTGTGAACAAAATAAGTTTTAATGAATAGCACCGTTGAAATATTATTTTTTAATGATTATTTAAAAACGATATTACGCGCTAAAGAGTACACGAAACACGGGCACAGACGCGGGCACAAAAGTAGTCAATAATAAAAATTTTGGTAACTGTTTTTCATACACTGGGTGGACATTACTTTTTTTTAACGTATTGACTGAATTTACAATTGTGGAGCTCAATTAGGGTTCAGCTCGAATAAACGCGAATATTTTAATTTTAGAGGATAAAAATGACTAGGTGAATAGTCTAAAAGCCTATCCGTAGGTATTAGTGACCGCGTTAATAAAATTTTTAATTTCGTTTGCAATTATTTACAAACTTCATAAAAACTTTTATGTAACATTTTATTACAGTTAAATTCTAGACGAAAATAACGCCTTTGGTACTTTATAAAATAATCTGAATGTATGTAGAATTCTTAACGAAGGTGCTATATCAAATGCCAACAAAAAAAAAGAGAAGAGTATTTTTCCTTTATTTACCACTAGCTGAGTGACCGCGGCTGCGCCCGTGTTTCATATATTCTTCAGTGCGTTTTTTTTTTTTTTTATTTTATTTTTTTATTTTAAAATAAAGTAAAACTATTTCTCACAAATTCAAACATTTGCTAGTGAAACTGTGCGCTGAATCGAGTTTTATTCGAAATTTTATGTTTTAATTTTTTTTGACGTGGAACCCTAATTGTATTCGTAATTTAAAAGTACCCTACGTTACGCAGAGTAACTTCAGCTATCTACCAAAAAAAAGTCCTGTCAAAATCCACCCGTTCAACAAATTTCTCAAAACAAAGAAACAGACAGACAAATTGTTTATAATTATTTTTTTGGGATAGGTATCGTATATACATTCATATGTATTCAGTCAAAAATTGTTATTTTGAGATTACAAACGGACACTTCATTTATTAGTATAGATAAATATATTGTTAAGGAGAATCCATAATAGAGAACCCAATGGTCTACTAAAAAACGTACATACTAAACTTAAATTAGAACTAAAAAAAAAAACAAATTGATAGATAGAGTTCTATATATGAATGTAATGTAAAAACCGCGGTGACAAAATACTCTAGTATTTTACCAACAGAGTGTAATTTTCCATTACGGTGTTTGTGATCGTAAAACATAGTTCACGTGACGTAGTGTTACGTGTGACGGGTCGTTTTTATACACTCAACCTAAAAATGTTTCAAAATTTCCTCGAATTTTATTTTTACCAAGACACGACAAAACACATGTCGAAATACGGGGCAGAATAGAATACACCTATAATAATTAAATAATAGGGTACAATTGAAACATTGTGGGTGGGATTAAAATTTATACGAATACTAGCTGTGCCCGCGGCTTCACCCAAATGAAAATTCAGATAATTTGCAGCCTATATTCTCCGCATAGATGCAGTCTATCTCATTACTAAATTTTATCAAAATCTTTTGTGTAAATTAGGTGTAACAAGCGATTTTGCCAGTAAGAATTAGTACATCGACTACCATATTTTTTACTCTAAGTTTTGATTATTCTCCATACTAATTTCAAATTTGTTTTTTTTTTGTATCTAATAAAGACATGAAGAGATTAGTATTTATGTATGAAAATGTAACTAAATAAGTTCATAAATAAGGTATTAGTATTTTTGCTTGATTGGCAAACAAATTAATAAACAGAGAGGTACATACAGAAAAAAAAATCGAAATGTGTTCTGTAGTCGATTCTGAAGTCCCACATAGTATTTTTTCTCAAATATCGTCAATGTACAGATTCAGTCTCGTTAGCTTTTTTACATAAGTATCTACAGATTAGTAATGTAGTCATTCGGAATATAGACAGCGTAGAGAGCGGACGTCTTTGACGTGATATGTTTTCGTTTAAGGTATTTTTCTCATCGTGAAATCGGTCAATCGCCTAAGTTTTTTTACACGGTATAGGCTTGTTGCTTTGACCACAATCTCACCTGATTTTAAGTGACGATGTAAACACACCTGTTGGCATTTGGCAACAAGTTTTCTAACTTTAGGGTGGTAGCTACCCAGTCAGTATAAAATAGCTTTTCTTAAGATTTTTTCCTTCACCGAAAGCTCAGGCTAATGTTTAGAGTTGGCTATGTGGATTTGAACTCACGTCCATTGACTCTAAATCCGACCGCACTGCCAACTAAGTTATCGTCGCTTCAAAAATATCAAAGTATATAAAATAACCATCTTTCTAGATAATCAAACGGGTGACCATAAAAATATTTTAGGGACCAATAAAATCGGCGATTCATATCCGTCATCGTGAGACGATCAGCGATAAGTAAGTATACTTCAAGTTTTATTTTGATAAATTGTATAGTTTTATCGTGTGGCCATAATATAAATAATTATATAGATAATATAATTTGATGCTAAATGACAAAATAATTCAAGTGCTATTGGCCGAGTGAGTGAGACCGAAGTCCCCCAATGCAATGGGTAAGGGGGTGCGGAGGAACGTCTCCGCGCCAGTGTGGGACTCGCCCGGACGTGAAGCGCCCGGAAATACCCACTAAAACCCCCTCGGGGCCGTCCGCCGCATTTGGGATGGGGGCGACACGGGATGGCTTTCGCAGTCACCGCGTCGCCCCCTGCGGCGAACCCACCGGGCCTCGTCCGTGCAATGGCCCAATGGGGATGGGGGAGGAATACTTCCCCACCCACCTCTTCGCCCGCTCTCCCGAAGGGAGGCATGACCCAACGGTCAACAGTCATAACAGGCAGGATATACTTCCTGCCCCCCATAAAAAGGAAGGAAGAAGGGATAGAGCGGAGACGGTCACGTCTTGTTAGACTAACAAGACGTAGCAAGGAGAGGGATATCTAGAAGAAGAAAGAAACCCTAAACCCTCCAGCAAAACCCCTCCCACTCCACCAGAACACCCTCCTGCAACAACCCCCCCAATTACCCCCCTGCCTCAACCTCCGCCGCTGCGACCCCCACACCAGCCCCCAGTGCCCCTCGCTTCACGGGAGGTCGACAAAAGGGGCCCCAAGTGATACCGCCCTACCACCAAGATATGGTTTCATACGTTTATCGTCGTGAAATCCGACTACACTAACAACTGAGCCATCACCGCTTCAATCTATACTAAAAAAAAAAAATTAAATTCTTGTAATATGAAAATAATAACGTTTAACTAAATACATATCAATGGTACGCATTTTTTTTATTATTTTTGTCAGTCTCTCTGCTTGTTCCGGCTAATCTCCGGAATGGGTGGATTGATTTCGGCGAGATTTTTTGGCAGATACTTCGTGTTACTTAGGCTACTTTAATTTGTCGAAAATAATTAGGGATCCGCATAAAAAAATGAAAACTCATGAAATACGAAATAAAATCTGATTCAATGATCAGTTTACGCGAATTTATTAGAAATATCTTTGCTTTATCTAAGTACCAAAAAATAATAACCGGAATACACCGGTCTGAGGGTTCCGTGAGAAAAAAAATAAACTCACGAGATTATGAATAAAACAACAATTCAATAGAAATTATTATAAATTTTGTTTATTATTATAAACATTATTATCCAGTGATTATTTAAGGACTATATTACGCAGTGATGAGTATATGAAACGCGGAGCATGCAGCCAGTGAAATAATAATTGATTGATTCGACCAAAAGAGTCCACTGCTGGACATAGGTCTCACCCATAAAGAGGGGAATGTCCATAATCGACACGCTTGGCAGGCGGGTTGGCGATCGCAGTAGATGTTTGTGGTACTCCGAGGATGCTGCTCTGCTGATCCACGTATTTATCCCTTAGTCGCCATTTATAAGACCCGCGGGAAGATATGGGGTGGTGCTATTCTTAGCAGACACCACACGGAACGGTAAAATATTATTTTAGTTAATAATAATAAAAAAAAACTCATTACCTACGTAAACATAAAGTGACAATCATGTACCAACGCGAAATTATTTTTATAACCGAGGTATTTTCATGATTTTTAATATAAAATCGTTTACGCCCCCGCCTACGTATAAATAACACGGAAAAGTTATTCGATGAAATGAAACAAGGTCAGAAGAATACCTCAGACGGGGTCCCGTTACAATAACAATTTCGAAAGAGAGACAGACGTCTTCATTTAGGCGCGCCTTACAAAATTGAATTTATGTGACAGCCTGTCTAGGAGAAGATATCCTCGCCCTTACCAGCGTTTCATTCGCCGCGAATAAGAGTTTTTTTTAACACGAGTTATGAGAAGGATATAATATTCGTCGTTTTTATTTTGATATTCTCTATAATTTTAACATCTATTACCAGTAGTTGTTGGTATTAAATTATACTGGCCGGTGGCAAAAATAAAGTCGTATATCTAAAAGTTTTGACTAAAAATAATAGTACGTACTTTTCCACATATATGTATGTACCCGTATATTGACTTATTCATTATTCTCATTGATATTAGTACCAAAATTGACATGTCATATGTCTAGAATCTTGTGAGCGCTGTGTTGAGGTTTTTTAAGTGAAAGTTCTTTAGAATCGTTATAATTTGAAACCCGATGAAACTAAAATGCGTCACGAGACAAAGACATTAATAGGTATTCTATATCACTGTTTCTTAACCTTAACCTTATTTTGCTCGGCATCCACTTCGAGAATATGTTTTTTTTTCTAGAGTCCTCCGTCTTAATTTTTAGCCTGTTTATACTATATTTTTAATCTACCCACGCCCCCTTTTCTAATTTTCTCTGGGTTTTCTACTTCTACGAGGGAACATTATTGCCCACATTGAAAACCTAGGATCTATATTAAGCCGACGAGAAATGTTATACAGTTGTTACCATTCTAGAATGTTTTGAGTCTCTTGGGCACCGGTTTTACGAGTAATGTGCTTCGCCTACTACCACTTTAGTTTGGTAATTTTTCGGACATGTCTTCGGACTTTGGTCCTTCTGCGGATCCCTTCATTCTTGATTATAATACACAGTGAAACTCTGAGGATAGCCCTCTCCATTGCACTTTGCGTAACTTTGGGCAATTTCATATAAGGCCCTTTGTGAGCGACCACGTCTCAGTGCTGTGTTTCATCACAATATTTGTAGGCACGATCTTAATAAATAAGTGCGTCGGTGGTCCGAGCGAGCGATACGTGTTTCTCCGTGGCTAGTTGAATACGGTGTGCCGGACGGCGCGGTATGCGGGCGGCGAGTCTCGGGGTGCGCATGCGCAGCCCGATACCGTTAGCATTCGACGGCGCGCCACAATACTCCCCCTCGAGAGACCATCTTAAGATGGGCGATAGTAATTTGGAAATCTAACTATCCTCCCAGAGCGCGTAGTTGTAGGTTCTGTCTCTTCATTTTTCCGCGAACAGGAATCTTGGTGCGTATCTTTGGTAGTATCTGGGTTTGATATATATGCTGGTTTTAATCTGTCTATTGATACTGTTTGTTCCTTTCCCTTTATCAAAAGCTTATAGAATTTGCTGGTTCGTTGTACCACCTTATATGGTCCTGAATATGCTGGTTGAAGAGAACCTCTGATGGTATCATCTCTGACGTAAACATGAGTGGTAGAAGGTAAGTCTTTAAATATAAAAACATTAGGTTTGCTGTGTCTGGATGCTGGTTGTGGTCGAATATTTTTCAAATTGTTACGAAGGCGTGTGGTAAATTCTGTGATGTCACTAGTATGAGAGGTAGTACTTGGGTGGAAAAATTCTCCAGGTAATCTGAGAGTCTCTAAAGTCCTCTTTGAAAGCGCTTCTAATTCCCAGTAGTACTAAAGGCAAGGTTTCAGTCCAGTTTTGTCCTCCGTGGCACATTATGGCTGTTTTCAGCTGTCTGTGCATTCGTTCGACCATGCCATTACTTGTGGGATGATAAGCAGTTGTTCGATTGCGTTGAAATCCAGCTAGTTCGGCTAGTTTTTTTCATCAGCGCGGATTCGAACTGCTTTCCGCGATCGGTAACAATTTCAGATGGACAACCGTAGCGTGCTATCCAGTTGGATACAAAGGCTTTGGCGACAGTTTCGGCCGTTATGTCTTGCAATGGTATTGCCTCAGGCCAACGTGTGAATCTGTCGATGGCGGTAAGGCAGTAACGATATCCGTCAGAAGGAGGTAGTGGACCTATCAAGTCTATATGGATAAACTGGAATCTGGAGTTCGGTAGTTTGAATGTTCCCCAGGGTGCTGTAACATGCCTGGAGATCTTCGTACGTTGACAAGCATGACATAGTTTTGACCACTCGCGACAATCTTTGTTCATACTGGGCCATACAAAGCGCTGAGCTATTAATTTTAAGGTAGCATTCGCCCCCGGATGACTCAAGGAATGTAAACTTTCAAACACTTGGCGTCGAAATGGCGTTGTGACGAAGGGTCTGAGTGTTTCATTGTTGTCATTACAATAGAGTTCTACCTGCGTTCCCGGAATAGTTATTTTACGTAGGGTAAGCGAAGTTTCTCCATCGATAATTTTTTTTAACTCAATGTCGCTCTCTTGTGATTTCGCTAGGAGTACTAAGTCAACAGGTTTTGTTAGTTCCTCAATTCTCGATAAGGTGTCGGCCACGACATTTTCTTTTCCCGATATATGGCGTATGTCTGTGCTGAATTGGGAAATGTAGTCCAAGTGACGGAATTGTCGTGGTGAGCATTTGTCTCGACGTGTAGCGAAAGCATAACAAATAGGTTTATGGTCAGTGTAGATCACAAAATGGCGCGCTTCTAGCATGTGTCTGAAATATCGTATTCCTTCGTAGATCGCAAGTAGTTCTCTGTCGTATGGAGAATATTTTACTTGCGATGGGCTGAGCTTACGAGAGAAAAAGGCAAGGGGATTCCAAGTGCCGTCCTTGAATTGATGAAGGGCGGCGCCTATTGCAGTATCCGATGCGTCTGTGACCATTGCTATCTTTGCATCTAAGTCTGGATGCGCAAGTAGTGTGGCTTGGCACAAGTTGTTTTTGCATTCACCAATGCGATCAATGCCTCACCGGTAATGTTCACTGGATGTGAGCCTTTTGTTTTGTCGGTAAGCAATGCGTGGAGTGGTGCTTGAATTTTTGCTGCACCAGGGAGAAACTTGCGGTAGAAGTTTATCATGCCTAGGAAGCGTCGTAGTTCCTTCACTGTTTTTGGTAAAGGAAATTCTTTAATTGCTTCCACTTTGGATTCCAGAGGTTTGATTCCGGCAGAAGAAACGGTATAACCTAGGAAGGTAACTCCTGGAGATCCGAATACACACTTTGATGTGTTTATCACCATACCGTAGTCACGAAGTTTTTCAAAAATTTGACGTAGGTGATCTTTGTGGGTAGTTTCGTCTTTTGAAAAAATTAAAAAATCGTCGAGAAACGCGTATGTAAAATCCAGGCCTCTGGTGATTTCATCGACGAATCGCTGGAAAGTTTGACCTGCGTTTCTTAGGCCGAAGGTCATATAGGGAAACTCATATAGTCCGAAAGGTGTAGTAATAGCAGTTTTGGCTATATCCTCATTATTCACTGGAATCTGATTGTAGGCTCTCACTAAATCGATGGTGGAGAAGAATTTACAGCCAGAAATGTTATGAGTGAAGTCTTGGATGTGAGGAATTGGGTATCGGTCAGGGATGGTCCTCGCATTAAGCATTCTGTAATCGCCGCAGGGTCTCCATCCGTTTTCTTTTTTAGGCGCCAGGTGAAGAGGTGATGACCAAGGACTCTCAGATGGTCTTGCGGTTCCTGCCTTTATCATAGCTTCGAACTCTTGCTTAGCAATGCGCAGTTTATCTGGAGCTAGGCGACGCGGTGAACAGGAGACTGGTGGTCCCGGTGTAGTCCTTATATGGTGGACCGTGCCATGGTTCAAGATGCGGTCGGTTCCAGCTGGACGTGTTATTTCCGGGTACTCACGTAGCAATTGATGATAAGTGGTATCACCGATGAAAGTCTTCACAGAAAAAATAGCGTTTACTGATTTTACTGGTACCGTTGTAGTCTTCAAGGTCGTGACGGTATCGATGAGACGTTGATTACGACAGTCGACTATGAGACCATAATGTGATAAAAAATCGATGCCGATGATTGGTTTGGTAATATCAGCTACTACGAAACGCCATGAAAAAGAACGGCGAAGACCTAGATTTAATTCCAAATGTATAAATCCGTAGGTAACAATTGTTGATCCATTTGCGGCAGTGAGTTCGTATGCAGTTCGTGGTCGTCTTTGTTTGAGAGCGGAACGTGGAAAAACACAAAGGTCGCTCCCAGTGTCGACTAAAAATTGCGTTTTTGAATACTTATCCGTTACGAATATGCGACCTTTTGAACTGAGGCAATCATTCGTCGCTATTAACGACCGCCCCTGGCATTTCCCGGCTGATGGTCGCACGGTTTCAGACACTTTCGAGCTTTATCACCGTATCTATGATGAAAATAGCACATAGGAAACTTCTTATAGCAAGCTTGTGAACGTATATTACTTTTGCTTCGTTCGTGGTGGTTCGTTCTTGTTTGTCTGGTTTTCTCGAACGAGTTCTTGCTGAGACTCCTGTAGAAAGCGATTGTACTTGACGAGTTAGATCCTCTATCTGTTTTGCAAACACATCAAGTGTAGATCTTAGTATGACGTCAGCTGATGCCATCTGATGTGAAGATCTTGGTGCCAGATCGTGCACTTTATGTGTTTTTATGTCGAAAGCCATTATTGGACACTAACAAGCACTAAAAATCAGGTTTTGTTGAAAAACACAGTGTTCACAATTGAGGGGTCACCAATGTAGGCACGATCTTAATAAATAAGTGCGTCGGTGGTCCGAGCGAGCGATACGTGTTTCTCCGTGGCTAGTTGAATACGGTGTGCCGGACGGCGCGGTATGCGGGCGGCGAGTCTCGGGGTGCGCATGCGCAGCCCGATACCGTTAGCATTCGACGGCGCGCCACATATTAAATAAGACATTGATAACGTTATTAAATGCACAGTTACAAAAACTACAACAAACTAACTACAAAACTTATAATATTAATTTTTATTCTGTGATAGTAAAAGGGTTTATTAATAACATTCCGAAACATAAAGAATAATTATCTCTCTTGCTTATAACATATATATATATATAAACAAGTGTGATCAAAATAAAGTTATTTTCCGAATAATAATTAATTTACTTATTACTATATAAATCGTACGTTTGACAGCATTGACATTAGCTGACCGTAAAATGCGATTCGAAAAACGATTCACTTTGCTGAGTATTTCTTTCACATTGCCTAGTGATGAAAATAGCAAAATTAATTGGCTCAACAAACTGCTAAGAGCGCGTGTATGTCGTAAAATAATATAATTTAAATATCTTAATCAATATGATTAAAACACAATTTTCCGCCCATTTTAATACATTAATAGTTCATATTTTCACAGTCTCGAGCAACGATATCTCGAAATTCTGTTTAGCATGCATATTTTTCGTTTGTAATGGTGGTTGTGCTTTAAGGAAATTTATTGTTATTACTCTATATACAGGGATGTGAGCTCAAGGGATGAAGTTTATTGGATTCTTCTTAATGCGTTTGATGGAAACACATCCCGTATCAAGACGTACACGATTGAAATTGCCGTCGGAGGTAATATAACATTGAATTTCCATCAACACAAATACCGGTAAAAGATGGAATATCTTGCCTTTACACTACATTTATTAATTAATTTATTTATTATTAATTAGGCATAATTTTTTTTTTTTTTTTGGAAGACCAACAGCGATATCTTACATTAGTTAATAATTACATTAAAAATAAAGAGCCATTTAATGGTCGTCGCCAGTAACAAAACAAATTAAACAAATTAATTATGTTAGTATTGAAAAAATTTAAGTCACTTCTCGCTCACACTGTAGAGAGAATGACTAGCTCGCCATAAAAATTAATTTAGCCGGTAATTAATAGAAACAGTGGGCAGCGATAGGGAGTCATTCGTACTTAAATATAATGTCCAGATGCTGCCATAAAGTAATCGTAAATTAGTTGATTAAAGTGAAGGTTTCGATTAATATTTGAGACACGCAGCCAATTAACAGCAGCGTTTTCTATTGACAAGTAACTGATGAGAAGCGATGTTGCCAGAACATACATACCAGAATATAAAGACCAAAGATATATACAGACCAAGATACAGACGATAAAAGGCACCAAATAAGCTGAAGCAATTCTAGTGACATTTGTATAATTCACAATGTGATAATTGATAAAATCTATCCTTAAAATCAAAATCAAAATTTATTTATTCAATTTAGGCCCTAAGAAGGCGCTTATGAACGTCTAAAACACTACCACCGGTTCGGAAAACAACCCAGTCGAGAAGAGCGCAGCCAAGAAACTCGATCTGGTTCTTTTTTTTTTATAAATATAATATATATCATTTTTTTTGTCATATAAAAAACTATACAAATCGTAGTTTTAATAATGTTAGCGGGTGCGCACAGAGATGTGGGTTAATTCCGGACATCACTATCGTTCACGTAATGCTCCACCCTGTAATAACCTTTTGAGATTAAGACTTGCTTGACATAATACTTGAACTTATTGTCAGGTAAATCGGTAATGTTACTTGGGATCTTATTGTAAAACCGAATACTATTACCTATAAAGCTTTTATTACACTTACTTAACCTAAAGCGTGGTTCCGGCCAACTTATCTTTACTTCTAAAATTAAAATTATGACGATCATTCACTAGATCTAGCTTGTCTAAATTTTTACGAATATACATTAAGTTATCGAAGATGTATTGGGAGGGCAAAGTTAAGATATCATATTCTTGAAACTTGTTCTTTAGAGATTCGCGAGGTCCCATATTATATATTGCTCGAACAGCTCTCTTTTGTAACGTAAAAATGGTGTCTACCTCTGCTGCTGTACCCCACAGCAAAATACCGTAAGACATTAAGCTGTGAAAGTAAGCAAAGTAGACTAACCTAGCAGTAGCAATATCCGTCAACTGATGAATTTTTCGAACCGCAAAAGCAGCGGAACTAAGCCTTCCTGCCAAAGTTTTAATATGCGGACCCCATTGTAACTTATTATCAAGTGTGATACCTAAAATCCTCTTTGATATCTGTGTCTATCTACACAGCAGGTACTAGTTACAGAGTGGTTAAAAATTCCTTTGATCATATCGACTTAGCGATTCTTGATACGTGCTAAACTATCGTTCCCGCTTCGAAGGCGAATAACCACGTCACCTCGATGCCCCGGGGCTCCTTCCGGCTGTTGCCGGACACAGCCCAGGGTGTGTTCTGATCCTCAATTTACGAAGCTCCTGTACTCATCGCCAGCGTGATACAGTGGCACTATCATAACACGCATGCACTCCACACAACACGTACCTAAAATGGGTTCTGCAAGGATCCTTTAGATCCATAGTTTACCTTAACCATTGTAGGTTTAGCGCTAGTCAAATTCCCCGAAATTTATGTCTTACGTAGCAGCTCAAACCGATGTCCGTACCACGTTAGCTACCACTCTCAAAGATAAGCGTTCTAAGCGCTCGCTTCAAAAGTTCAGTGAAGCTGTCAAAGGAACTCTTCCGGTCAAAAAAAAAATTAAACGAACGTATGACATTTGTACTGCATTTCACACAGTCGAAACATTATATATTCTTGATAACTTCACCTAAGCTTTTTCTCAAACTGACGTCTCTACCAAACAGTGCCTTTGTTCAGTAAGTAATAAATCAAATCTAACCAGAAACACATTTCTCTATGAAATAAACGCTTCTTATATGTATTTTTAAAAATATAGAACTCGTTTATTTAAGCGAACGGCAACGGTACCATGAAATTTTCAAAGAAAATATTAGAATCTACAATTTGTTTTTCTTTTAATTACATTAGAGATGTGACTTACATATGTTAATCGATAATTTTTTGAAATGAATTAATATTAAATACGGAATCTCTTTTAGGGTGAGGGAAGGAGGGACTATGCGACGATGCGACCGGGGGCCAGGTCTGTATGAGCGCCGCCTTTATACGACCTTTTATTTTGTCTCTGAATTTAACCACTTTATTACTTTATCAGATTCTGAGTTTGACTTTTGAAAACTAATAACCGATAATCGTATGAGGGTTCAACAAAATATTTCGTCCACCGCGCTAGTATGAGACAAACTTCTTAGCATTCCATGGATTCACCGTGCGGGTGCCGGGTCCATCGTGTAGCAGAGGGAGAAACTCAGAGCAGTTCCCAGGACTTGCGACCTAGGTGTAGATTTAAGGAGGCCCCCTTTGAGATGCGCATCAACGCTCACCTTCACTGCTCGAGTTTCCCGCCCTGCCTAGCCAAATTTGGTAGGAACCTGTTAGTGCAGCCTTTGATACTCGTTCTAAAATAGAACTTACTGCAGTTGGTTTCTATAATTGGTTAGATATTTCACTTTTTAACAAATTTTAATTTAAAACTATAATAATAAATAAAATTGACGTGACTGTTTTTAATATTACAATATTTTTTATTTTTTTTTACATAATACATATGAACACGGTACCTATCTGAAAAAATAATTTTAAAAATTTTTATTTATTTCTCCATGCTAATCTCAGGAACGGCTGGACCGATTTTGACGGAACTTTCTTGGGAGATAGCTAAAGTTACGAGGCGTAATTTTGATTTTTCGAAAATAATTAACGTTCAGTGTATTCAATGGATGAAAACATTATTTACCAATAATTATTTACAATTATGTTACGCAGAAAAGAATATATGAAATGCGAGCGGAGCCGCGGTCACACAGATAGTAAAAAATACCTTTATTTTATTCGGAAGCTTGAGTTCAACAAAACACTTTATTGGTTGTTAAATAAGATATAGTTCATGAATTATGACGATTACCGATTGATGAGAATTTATGGATATTACGGCTTGAGCCAATAAATAGATCTGATGCTACACTTGCTAAAGCTGGAACGCGACGCACTTTAACGTTTACTATTATGCGCTTTTCACAAGTGTACGGTGGTCATGACCCAGACGAACGAATTCAGCGGGTTTTCCGCAACCTTCATCGGGTCGTCGGTTCACCTAGGTGGGGGCCTATGCATACTGCGTCTTCCAGTACGTGGCAACCGTTTTAAAACCTGTAGTCATCATCGGAAATCGGTTCTACGAATTTTGTGCCCAGCCCATTGCCACTTAAGTTTGGTAATTCTTCGGGCTCTGTCGGTTACTTTATTCACGTTATTCTGTTGATCTTCTCATTTCTGATTCGATTACGATAACCTACGTCCACTGACGTGGAATCTGACCACATAAACCAATGTGCCATCATCGTTTCAGGGATTCGCAATTAATTCAGAGATGAAGGTAGTTTTCTGTACTTCTGACAACGTATGTAAATATTATAACAGATATACATTTCGCACGGATAATATTAGTTAGTCTATATATGTACCCTTATTTCTCCTGGTCACTCTATAACTTGAAAACGGATTTACCGGTTTCATTCATCTTTAAAAAAAAATCTAATGATTCGTAACCTTAGCCCTAGCGTTATATCCTTTTTGCGTTAATTAGTTGTATCGGTTAAACCAAGGACTTCATCATGAAAATCTAGGGTTGGCATTAAGAGCAAATTATAACTCTTACCTAGCTCGCTGGTGTAATAAATAAAAGCTTATAAAAAATTTCACGATGGCATATCTCTATCATCACCATCTATGAAAGCTTTCAATTTCAATGACACAGTTTTACTCTGGGCCGAGTTGTAAAATCAACGTCTAGAAAGTCGCGGGTGGTTATTTAAGAGTTATTTTAAATCATATAAAATAAGCTCAGACCTGGAAACTGGAAGTTTTTATTTCTCATTCAAATACTAACTTAAGTCAGGGATACTTATCTTAAGTTTGTATAAAATTTAACTTAACTCACGGCTATTTAAGTGATCGAGTACTTGAAATAAATATATGTTTAACGTCTGTCATGAAACTTATGAATGAGATGCTTATAAAGGATTTCTTATTCATATGAATATAAGTTTTCAAATTATATAAATAGGATTGGAATCTACGTTCGTGTTTTCCAACATGGTGGTAAGTTATTTTCTAGTAATGACCGCCTAGGTAGCTACCGCCCTCAAGTTTGAAAACTTGACGCCAAATACCAATAGGTGTGTTCCGCCAGCATCACTTGAGAACCAGTACCTCTAGATTTGGTATATTTACCATCCTGGACCACATCGTCACTTAACAAAAGTTGAAATTGTGGTGAAAGCACAGTATTAAAAAAGGAGTTTAATTTTATCGATGTTTTCCCATCTCTACGGTCATCAGTGAGCCACGCCGAAGGCTATCGAAGGCGTCATGAATTTTGCTCATTCCCTGCCTAATATTCTGTTAGACATCTATATAGTTTCAATCGGTTGAGTTTTCATACGTTAGACTGCTTCTTCTTAAAATGTATCTATGATTATTTAATACCTGAATGAAATACAATGCGAGGACTTAGTATCGCAGACTTTTTACACCATTCATAATCTTACAAATACCATATTGTCTCAATACGAAAATGTCCTCGATTAACATGTGTAGCCAGTTATGATATACGGCGCAACGAAGAGGGCTATGCTCGGCGACTTACTTCGAGATCGAATCAGAAAACGAGGAGATTCGCAATAGTATTTTAATAATCGATATTGTCCAAAGAATTGCCCAAATTAAGTGACAGTGACCTGGTCACATTGCTCGTAGAGCCGGTGTCCAGTGGAACCAACGAGCTCTCGAATGGCTACCAGGAAGACGTAGTCCTCAACAAGGTGGATCAACGACTCAGTCGCAGTAATCCGCCGAATCCGGGATGGGATAAGATAGTTTGTTATGGAGTTTCTTGGAGGATGGCTACGTCCAGCAGTAGATTCCGTTCGGCTACTACGATGACGATGAATCTAATGTAACAGTATTCATAGCAGTCTAAATAATCGAGGCACAAAAGAAAATATAAACAGTCAAGCGTATGAAATGTAACGAGATGTAATGTTACCACGTGAATTTATTGCATTCAAAGTGTATCTTATAAAGTACACACTACGTCATATCAGATAATAAATTTCATTCTAATAAAACTAACAATATTCACGAAGAGATTAGTGTTAAAATATATTTGAATACTGCACTCAAAATGGTATATAATTATCGCCAATAATATAAACTGACCATTTAGAACCTAATTGAAAGAAGTAAAGCCTTAACGCATTATCCCGATTCAATTGATTAGAAGATACGACAAAAACTTCACTCTGATCGGTGGCCATCTTTTTTTAGAGCGAGACAGAAGATATTGATTGATGGCCGCCTTCGTCACTGATAAGTGAGTCGGGCTCGTTCATTTTTTATTTCACAAACCAATAAATATTTAGTCAAAGTGGATTCCGTAACTTAGAAATGAACACTACAATTTCTTTCTGCTATAGATTGTTTGCATTTGCATTTAAAATGTGTCATTTAAAATAGTCGTACTAACATAAAATATCTTTCATATGTTTGTCTGTCATAAAATTCGCATAAATAAGCGCTCATTGAACTGGTTAAAAGTTTGTATGCTTATAAAGAAAAAGTAATATAGAATTACCACAACATATTTTAGTACTAGCTGTGCCTGTGACTTCACTCGCTTGGAATTCAAACAATTTGCATCCCCTTGGATGCAAGATATATCATTACCAAATTTCATCGAATTAGGTTTAGTAGTTTTTACGTTATTGAAGAAGAACTGAATAAACATAGAAAAAAAAAATTGAAATATGTCCTGCATAGTATTTTTAGTTAAATATCTTCAATGTACAGATTTCGTATCGTTAGCCTTTTATTATAAGTATAGATTTAAGATGAATCAAAGTTTGTATTCTCCATAATTATATGCAGTGTTACAATAAATTAATCCGTAAGTGTAAAACACAGTTGAAAATGATAATTTCACGTGTTAAATTACTTATTTTGCAAAAAAAACATCTTATAGTTTAAATAAAGTATTGATTCTTGTGTCTGTTACACTCTCAATTATTATGATAACTCTTAACCTTATTTTATATAACAATATTTAGATAGAAAAATTTGGTTAAAAATAGATTTATCATTTAAAGAGAATAGTCATGTAAATTGGTTCGTTGGTTTTCAAGTTAGAAACTAATAGTAAATAAGAGTAATATTACTTCGATTTATCAAAATAAACTTACAATGTAACCTACAAAATGACACAATTTGTAAGAAATGAATTTGTAAGAAATACATCGTTATTTAACAAAATTATGTAACTAACATTATTTCATGGTAAAAAGCGATATATTATGAAAGTCGGATGTATAACATAGCCTATTTCATTACATTCGAATTGCCTAATATCCCTCATATCATAATATAATACCTCTGGGAAATCAAAACTTTTTATTATTAATGCATTTACTTTTAGTACACTTTGTTATTGATTACGAATGTTTTAAAAATTAGGCTTAAGGCAAACATTGCATCAAACAATATGAACAATTTATATGTAATAATTTTTAAATTTTATATCGATATTTCGATGTTAAATTTAGGTTAATTAACATTCATCAGCATAATTTTAATACAAAGAATAAACATATATTAACTGTTCCATGTTTCAGACTTAGCAAAACTAATAAGTTTTATAGGTAATAGTGTTAGTTTTTACAATAAAATGGAAGAGGAAGACATGTTGCGCCGACCCCAAATAAAAATGGGATAAGGGTAGGGAGATGATGATGATGATGAGTGATAGGTTTTACAATAAAATCCCAAAGCATATTACCGATTTACCGGGAAACAAGTTCAAATACCATTTCAAGCAAGATTTAATTTGCAAAGGTTATTATAGGGTGGATTATTATCTTTACGATGGAGATGTCAGCTATCTCTGTGCATCTACTTTTTAACGATTAGTTATAAAGTTCCAAAAAAACATGCAGAAAATAAACCAGATCGAGTTTATTGCCGGTTCTTCTGGATAATTTCGATTCGATTGTTTTCAGAACCGGTGGTAGTATTTTGACGGTCATAAGCGCCATATCAGGTCCTAAATAGAATATTTTTGAATTTAAATTTCAGCTAGACCTTGTCAAGGCCATTAATAACCAGCTATTTGTGTGTAGGCCTATGTTGCTATCTACACCCTTCAGACTACCCAAGCTATTTTGGGGTAAAAGGTGTAATAGATTATCTTCAAGAGTCGCATCTCTTCACTAATATCGAAGGTACACACACACACAGAATTATTATTACGTGTGTATGTATAAAAGTGCACATGTGTATACGTAAATGCTTGTTTAATTTTTTTAAGGTAAAGTTGGAAATATAATTTTTAAAGGCACCTACTTGATTGCAGTTATTTCGAGTTTTGTAATCTAAAAGTGTGTAAATGTTTTGTTAACCGTAAAATCTGTGCGACTTAAAATCGCGAACGTGTAAGCGGCTTTAATACACCGATTAACTCACCGATGGTACCGACCCTAAAAGAAATTATCCCACTCGGTTGCTCGTATTTTAATAAACAATATACATAAATTTAACAAATTTAAAGTATTAATATACGCATAAACCATTTGTGTATATTAATAAATTAGCTGATTGGTTTATTTCTTAACCTGTTAAGCACTTTTTTTTTTTTTTTTTTTTTCGAGGGGAATGCATTTACGCACTTGCTGTCCAGCCTGACCCGAAGGGGACGTACCCAATCAGGGAAAGACTGGAACCGACCGATGGTGTGTGTCAGTCTCTCACACGCAAGCGTGAGAGGCTGTTACACAGAATTAGTGTGGGACTCGCGACGATAAGCGCCGTTAACCACTACCCACTAAACCTCCCGGTTCCTCCCGCCACCTTGATGGAGCAACACGGGGTCGCAAAGCATTCAACTGCGTTGAAAATGTGTTACCCAACCAGGGTTCGAACTGCCCACCCTTCCAGTCGTACCGTCTATGAGACACGCGGAATAGTCCACCGGGCTAACCAGTTAAGCACTGACCTGGCATTTACGCTAACTTCTAATTATTTTTATATTGTCAATTTTTTATTGTAATTTGAGCGATTAATTTATTTATCAGTTTAGGATTATAGAAAACCACATATTTGTCTAACGATTATACATGTCTATAGGTGGTTAACCTGTAAACTTATCAAGACGTAAGATATTAACTCCTAAATTATTAGTTAATATCAACGCTCTTTTTGAAAAACGTGGGAAAACAAACTTAAGACGACTAACTTCCCCGAACAGTGAACGGTGGGTTTCGTCAGTAACATAATTACCAAAACTTCTTGCTGTTCCTTTGTCACATATTCGGTAGGGGAGTAGAACTGGATTGAACTAATCCCCACCTGAGTACTAACGGCCTAGTCCTAGGCGGTATACTGCAACTGTGGCAAGATGAGAGCTGAAAGTTAACAAGATTATGTGGAAGTTTTAAAACTTACTATAGAAGGGTAGCAACTTTAATATGATCCCTCTGCCCCTTATTGTGTGATGAGGGGAGAGAAGATAATAAAATGACGACACTAGCAGATATTATAGGAAGTACTGGCCCAGAGGCTAACCTGGCTGGTAGTGATACCAGAAGAACTAGAACCATGGCAACTGCTGGTGAAAGAAAAGTCAAGGCCAAGAAGAGTGTGCTTCAAGTGTTATCGGATACTTCTAAATTGGAGGTGGAAACGGAGATCACTGGCCAATGTTTCCCCGTCTCTAAAAAGACCTGGAAATGTAAATAACAGCGGGCCAATTCTTTATTTTGAATATGGGGAAAGCGGAATCAAAGGTGAGAAGTTTCACCTTAGGGATGAAAAGTAGATGGTAGTAAGTAGAAGTAAGCAGGGCTACAGCAATCACGAAAGCTATTCAAGCTCGAGCTATAGTGATATTGTATGGGCAGATCTCGGTTGAAAAATTTTTTGTAGAGTTGACGAAGGAGATTCTTAAAAACATCAAGATCAGTCCAGGCGTTGCGTTATTTTTTTTAACCTAGCTAATGCTGTTGACCGGAAGGTTAGTTAGCCGCCTGTACTTGGCGGCGGGAACGAAGGTTACACGGGCGTGGGCGCTGGCACTCATAGTTTCTCGGGTGATGCTGAAAGATCCTATCTGCGGCGGTGATTTTATCGTCGGGTCGGTAAGGACGTTTCGCGGTCTCCGAAGCGATTTAGGAGTTAAAGGATCGGCGGAGTACGCGACGGGTAAAAATCAAGGAACCTACGTTTCTACACAACTTTAAACAAGCGACTGCATCTATTACCTATAGAATATTTGTCCTAGCTAATAAGATGTGAAACTGTGTAAGGAGCTGGCGGACATGAAAATGTATTTATTAATACCTCAGCTATTTATTTCAACATCCGCTGCTGGGGAAAAGGTCGAAGCAAAGGTTCCTAAGGAGCTCACTGATGTGAAAATTATAGGGTTTTATTAGCCGTACTTTCTGTGATAGTTGTGATTTGTTATACATAATCTTACGCCATCGTCTAGTTTAGCGACCGCGGAGAGAGAACTCAGTCTTCCATTCTTTCTCTCCCTCCACCATAACCTGATTGGAAAACGAGATAGCTGACTTCCATTTGCTCTCGCACTCTATCATCGGCTTGATCATCATCATTGTCGACGGCGAGTATTTATTTAGGTAACATACTGGCATTACATAAATGTGTTCCATTAGAAGATAAAAGTAAAAGTCCTACAGTGCCATAACTTAAATCTAATATTTAACAGTTATTAACTAAGGAATCGTAAAGTACATTCAACAAAAATAAAAAGGTCACAATCATGCAGCACAAATAACATATACAACGATACAAAGATATTTTAAAACAAACATTAGTATTATAAAATCATATGTTATAATATTTTTTATAATAAATATTAGACAATTTCCTATTATATAATGACAGAGTATTTGAAAATATGTCAACATTATTCACACATTTGTTATAGTTATAACTGGACCGCTGTAAAAACGAGTTCCTAAGATAAGATAGTTTATTCGACAGAAAGAATATGAAAAGTGTCCTTAAAATAATTGTAAGTGGGATTAATTTTTTGTGTGAAGATTGTTTTTGTGAACCAACACCCTGAAGTAAGTCACTGCTACGGGTGTTGTACCACGCATAAGAAGACTGAGTTTGAAGATTAATTACAAGTTCATTCTATGTAAAAATAAAAAATAGTTCTATATTTTTTTTTTCTTTTTATTAGTTATTAACGCTCGCTTTTGTAGATCATTAAAAAACTGGCGATCGTTTTTTTTTTTCTCTTAAATCTTTCAAAAAATAATTATTACGATCGAATGAACATTTACTTAATTATATAAAATGTAAAAGTTCTTTATTGGATACAATTTTCTAATAAATTCAAATGAAAAAGAAGATTTTGAGATTTAGATAGATGCGTAATATAATCGAAACGCTTTGAAAATATTTGCTTCAGTTGTTTTGTTAATGAACCGATCTTAACTCTCAAAGCTAGATGAGTAATAGAAGCAACAAAGAAAATTTAAATGAGGACTTATCAAAATAGAAAAGGATTGAGTTTTCCAAATATTTTATGTCTGCCTTGGGTAAATTAAAGTTCCTCCGCCCTCCCCGCCCCCACCACCAACAAAATTCTCAGAATTTTCAGTATATTATTATATACATTTTCGTGTGGATTTTTAAAAACGTCGCTACAAATTAAACTTTGTTTAGTGAAAAGTTTATCCGAAACTCGATTATTTGAGGTAACTAAATAACTGCAAGCTTTTATACGAGGTAAATTTTTAATGAAAACAAAATTTTGTGGTGAATTTAACTTAAATTTAGATTATTACTAACTTACTAACGTAATCAGGTAATATCCAGAGTTACCTATAATAGAAGCATTACCCGTCGTAGATGTAGCCCGGCATGATGATTGAGATTGTTGATAGATTCGCAATTGCTAGTGTGACCAGATTCCGTCTCAATGGACTCAGGTTTGAGCCCACCTATCCAAATATAAAATCAGTATGTGCTTTTGGTGAAGGAAAACATCGTACGGAAATCATACCATGGTGGTAGATTACTTACTAACAATGTCCCTTTGTGTGATTACCATCCCAAACCACATCGCCTCTTAACATTAGGTAATATCGCGATCAAAGCATCAGTGCTTTACCTGTAAAGTATAATTTAAAAAATCTACAATGGACAGAACACTGTTGCTAAAGGGTCTAGATAAATGAGCTCACATTTGCAGCTCATAAAAGCGATATATGACATTGCACCGTGAACCACATTAATCATGAAATGCAGCCTGCGTCGGACGTCGCCCGTCTGTCTCGACGCATGCTAGTAATTTAACAACCAAGCTGATGCTGCATCCGTCATGAACAGTTGTGACCTATGTCCGCTTGCTAATGAAGGCTTTATGCCTATTGGCATTGTACTTGATTATACGTTATGTTGCATAGCAAGCAACAATGAATAATTATTATATAAATGTTTATGTAAACCTAGTATTTGTAAAAGTTTAAAAAATCATTTTAAATGTAAAAATTTGTTTACAATGTTTGGTTTATGTAGAAAGGCTGTTCCGGTGACATTTGTACCGCCTCAGAATAAATAAACGTTGTGTTAAATTTAGTTTTCCAATGCACGAGCAAGCTTCTCAATTCTGAGAAATAAACAAAAAACAATTAATCAAAATCAGTCAATCCATTCTCGAGATATCATCAAAAAAGCCGATCCATACAAACTGTATGAAGAAATTATTTTTCTGGATAGATTTTTCTTGTGTAAAATTTTTCATACTTCTTCTGCTATACAGGTGGAGACTAAGTCAACAAGTCAAAGATTATAAAAATCCATCCAACTATTCTTGAGTTATAAATGGTGCAACTAACTCGACTTTGTTTTAATGTATATAGATTTTATAAAATAATTAAAAGCTTTAAATACCATAGAGAATTAAAGTGGGATCGAAATTTCCCTTGACGTGCAAGCTATTCCATTGTTAATTCCCAGAGCATAACATAACACCACGTCCCACAAAGATTTGTTCAACATAATATTATTCAACATAATACGCTCTAAATTCCTTACTGAAGTTTTCACATAGAGTAAGTAATGAAGACAGGCTGCCATAAATGTTCCTCTAAATCTAAATCATTTTAAGGTAAATTATTTAACTAGTGAGTTTTTAAAGTTGCCCCTACAATTGATTTAGTGTGTAGAATACCGTCTGATATTTTTAACTGTGGAAACGATGATGATCATGTCAATGGAAGTAGGATGAAATCCGTTTTTCCTATTCTACATTCACCCTGAGTTTTTTTGGTGTACGAAAATACCTTGATGAAACCTTAGCATGGTGATAGAATATTTTCAAATGGCTGTCTGCGTAGCTACCATATTAAATTGAAGAAAATCTGGCGCCAGACACCTGTTACACCAGTATCACCTGAGAACCTGTAATTTCAGGTTTAGTGCATTTGTCATCATCCCGGTCCACACCGTTACTTAACATCAGATCTCACCTGATAATAAGTTCAAGCACCATGTCAATCAAATTTTGGTTTTAAAAGGCTAATAAAGGATGGTTCATAAAATATTTTTTTAGATTTTATTTCATTTATCATGGCCAAATGGCCATTATTTACGAAGCTTTGCGGTATCTAAATACAAACTAACGATACCCTGAGCATATAAAATGAAGTAAGCCACTATTTCTTCATGTTTATAGTCGTCGAAGAGTTTACCAAAATTAGCGCCAACCGTGGTTTTTAAATAGATATTAATTTTAGTAGATGAGGTGTCTTTTTATTGGCACCACAAAATGATATTCGGATATTCTCTTATAGGATATCTCGTCTTCTTGTAAGATAGGTTTCAAGTTTGTAAATCTATCACCAAGCACCTATAAGTGCATCAAGCAGTATAATTTGAGAGCTAGTACTACTGGACTTACTCTATTTATCGTCCTGGACCACATTGTTATTTTAAATTAGGTGAAATTTTCATAAAGCGCATCATTATAATAACCTGTTCCCAACGACCTGTTTGGAATCGACGTAGAATGTTTTCTTCTTCCATTCATCTCTATTTACCCCTTTTTCATTCTCGCACTCCAACCACACTTTCCTCTACTTTTACCCATTCTTCCAAATTAATATTCATTATTATTTAATCCGCATGAGCTTCCTATTTCTCATAATATGCCCATACCACGACCAATGAATCTTTTTCAACTTTTTTACCATTGGCGTCAATTTAAAACTTCCTCTAATAAAGTAAAGTAACGAAATGTTATTATAAGATGAATGTAAAAAACTGCAAAGACGTGAAACAGCTTAAAACTAAGCAAATAAGTAAATACTTAACAAGTTAAATTAATGACATAGTCGCATCTGCTTATTATTCTCCTGCGGTAGCCAACTCGACTCGACTCGCCTCGTTTTGTCATTAAACGTTCACAAAATCCACCCTCAAATTTACATAGTAATGACGAAGCGGGTTCCTAATAGATACTTGCCAGTTACTCATTTGATTAAAAATTATATTATGGACTACTCGTGTCAGCGGCTTTACTTGAATAATTTTGTAGATTTTTTTAACACTGTATGTATACTAAACGCTTTATCTGAGATCGCAGAAGACCTAAGTACGATTCTCGATGACTTTAATAGAGCTTCCGAACGAGTTGGTCTTAAAATGAACATGAACAAGACGAAAGTCAAGTCTAATGTCCATGTATCGACTCCAATAATAAATCGGTGACTCCACGCTCGACGTTAAAGACAATTATGTGTATCTGGTACAAGCCCTTCAGGTATATAGGTCTAATTGAACTTGTAAGAAAGCTCAAAGTTGCACAAATGGCAATGGAGAAGATTATGCTTGGTGACTCACTATGCGATTGAACCAACAATGAGGAGATCCACAGAATAATCTCAACCCACATCTCTGTGCTTCCACTAAAAACTACGATTTGTATAGTTTTTTATATGACAAAAAAAATGATATATATTATACTTATGAAAAAAAAAAGAACCATATCGAGTTTCTCGCCTGCGCTCTTCTCGACTGGGTTGTTTTCCGAACCGGTGGTAGTGTTTTTAGACGTTCATAAGCGCCTTCTTAGGGCCTAAATTGAATAAATAAATTTTGATTTGATTTGATTTGAATCAAAATAACTGAGATTAACAGAAAAATAACCAAACCTAAGTGTCAGTGGGATGGTCACATTGCTCGCAGAACCAATGCTTGATGGGGCCAACAGGTTCTCAAATGGCTACTGGAAGACACAGCATTACGTTATGAAATATATGAAGGAAAATGTCGTGAGAAAACCATAGTATTTTGGTTTCCTAACAATGCCCACCGGGACAACTACCATTCTCAAGTTTGAAAACATGTCGCCAAATACCTTTAGACGTGTTTCAACAGCATCACTTGGGAACTAGTACCTTTAGGCTTGGTACAATCCTGTACGACATCTTCACTTAACATCAGGTAAGGGTATTATCAAAGCACTGAGGCCATACAGTATAGAAAATAAAAGTTTACAGTTATTAATGATTTACCTAAAATGTCTAAAAATCTCATTCATTACCAATGTCACAGATTCAAAATAGAATAACGTTTCATCGTTTTTTTAATTTTGTAAATTAAGTAGGTAAGAAACTAAAGAGTGCTAATTTAATGAATTCTACTATGGCGCGAAAAATCGGCTTTACGTCTCCACTTTGATTTAAATTTCAAATATTCTTCTTTTTTTGTTCAGAGAAAATCTACAACGTTATGTTAGTGAGAATTTAGCCTAAAATAATTTTCGTAACAAGAATGTATATTTTTTAAGACAAAATATTTAGATAATATCTAACAAAGTTCCCCTACTTCTTTTCCCTTGCGGGCCTTTCCATATAGTTGTTTTTATAGTCCATCTCTGATCTGTTAGCCTCGCTACATTACATACTATACATAATATTTAACACGATGGGAAGACGACATTAAAGAACCGCCGGCTCAAATAAGATTCTAGTAGCACAGGACAGAGAAAAATGGGCGTCTTTGGAGGAGGCCTTTACCCAACCTGGGGTTCTTGCTATTAATAGTGCAAGGAATAAATAGAAAAAACTCTTATTAATTTTGTACTTAGATATAAGATTACTTGTGTATAATGTATAAGCAAGAAATAAAAGGCTTTTTTATTTTTATTTTATTATAACAAAGTTTGCTGGTGAAATGCGAGTGAGTGTTGCCTTGTGTTGCTTTATCAGTCCCTTGTTGAATGTTAATATTAAAATTTCGTACAACATAATGCTTCTTAGTAAATAGCAAGAATATTAAATATACTATGCACTTGAGATAAGAGAGAGAGGAATGCTTGGACAATGCAGAGTCTGAGCTTTCGTTGCAGGATACATAGATATCGGAACATATACCTGATATTTGTCCAAAATATTAAATGTAGTCATTTATCTAGTCTATATGGGATTAATATATTATAAGCTAGCTACACCTCCGTCTTGGCCTGCTTCTTTTTTTTTTCACAAACATTAATTCACTTTTCTTTTTCTATCTGTATACTTCAAATCCTTTGCAAAGATATTCCGTGTGATGTAAAAACAAATTATATATTTAAATAGACGATTATTAAAAAAAAAAACAATCCCATTAAATGTATAAGATTAATTTAAAACGAAACATAATTTTACTAACAAATCTAGGATTCATTATTGGTTCCCATTCTCATTTCCATAAACTGACAATCCCAAACTGGAATATACTTAATTTCCTACTATTTTACATTAAAAAATATATAAATTAGCACAATTTTTTTCTATATTCTGTAATAATCTGGTGAAAGTATTTTTTTTTCTCTCTAAGGAAAACTCATCATGACTGCTAGCTCGCCACGAAGAACAGCAGAAAGGTTATATAGGATCGTAACCACTGAAAATACCAACCTGACTTTTCGACGCTCGCTAATATGGACCACTGGTATTCTTGCGTGACCTTCGACTAGTACTACCTCCAAAAGAGGCCACCTCTGGCCAAAACCTTCGGGTCCGTTGTAGTTTTCTATCCGGGTGTTATTTCTCGGAAAAATTTAAATTGATTTCTTTCGATGGTTCATCCACATCTAGACCGCGACCGATGGTTTTTATTAAGGCTTTATTCCTCAAGGTGGGCCACCTTGGTCAACTAGAACAAAACGCTTTAAAAACATAACAGTAAATTAATATATAGATACTGAAATATATCAAGTTATATATCATATATGAAATAGAGTGCCAACCGGGAAAATTTTAACATAACCCGAACTTCCAATGCGATGCTAACGCTGATTATTGCTATATGTACTTACCTATATTCACATACTTCTAAACGTCCATTGGATATATTAAACGAAAACCAAACATACCTTTGAATTTGTGATGTCTTCTCTTCTAGTAAACACAGAGTAAAACACTAAGAATGATCCATGTGATCTCTTAATATAATTTTGGTGAATTTTATATAGATGTTGCAAAACACAAACCAAAATAACGAAGAAAAAGACCCCTGCATTGATTGTCAATGTACGATCATAAAGATTTATTTTCTAAATAATGTATAATTTAAATTATTCATACAAATCTGCCTTACGCAAGTACAATATAATGCTATGAAATTAATATAAGTTGCTCTTGAAACTCGACCCGTTTACCAAACTCCAATCGTGCTCCTAAGCCGATACGATCATTTATTATCTGATAACTAACCGCCGCTTGATGTTTGGGACTGATAACTAGTTTAAACGAGATTTCGATTCGTCGTCGAAACAATTTTCGAAGTGGGAGAATTTCAATACCAGGGTTATCACAGTTGAGTCTTAAATACATACAAAGTTCGCAATATTTGGAAACCCATTATATTTTACATGATTGTGTGGTAAATTATATACTAAGTATAAATCAACTTGTACATAAGTTTAGTGCACATACATCACTTAAACATTTTAATGGTTTTAATCAAAGCTTTGCAACAAAATTTTTTCGTGGTAATTTTATTATCCATTTTGTTGCTTATTATTCTCATATATCGAATATATACTAGAATATATAATATGTAATTTATACAAATAAATAAAATTAAAGTCTCTTTTTGTAATATCGTTAGATTTTAATAACTTTGGCAAGAGAGCCCTATAAGTCAATCGTCAAGTCAGGTTTCACTCGACTTTCTCACAAGTACCTCGCTTTAAGTCCTGATCTTCCGAAAGGAAGCAAAAATATAACTAATAAAAATTATGGTTAAGGCTAAATTAAATTAACGAAGTAACTAAGAATGGTAAAATAAGGCAAGAAAGTTAAAAACTGTAATAGACAAGAAAACCTGAAATAGAAATCTGAATGAATAGTTTGAGAATATTAGATATAATGTTGACAATTGTATTAGATTAAGAATTATTAAACAAATCAGACTTGGTTTACGCCTGGGGAGTAGACAGAGATTCAATTAATAAAATGGCATCAATTTGGGGATATCACGTCCCATGGCGCAAACCCCAACTAATTTAGTTCGTAACAACAGTACAGTGATATCAATAGTGACAGCGTGGGAAGTCCCAGAAAAGAAAAATGAGCCGGTGTTTCCAAATCTTAATTCCGGACAAATATCGCTAGTATTGTTTTTCTGGATATGGGCTGGAGCAGCATGCTCGATGCTCATTCCGTACACGGGCACCAAGAAGTGAGTTGCCACAAGTATTTAATGATTCATTGACAACATGCTTTATAATTAATAAATATAATTTGTCTAATAAATACGATTTTTAATTATTATCACCAAAACAATGTTGCTCGGTGAGTTATTTAAGGATGAAATCCGTTAGAATTGACAACCATTTATTTTCGAGTACAATAATATACTAACGACTTACTTCAAATTACATTATTATATTTAGCGTTGTACAAAGAGTATGTTCATAATAGACTCGTTATTCGTGATTCGTAGATACGTTAAAGTTATGTGCCATGTACATGTTTAAATGGAGCTGTATCAATGCGACCTATATATCTAAATCTATTATAAACTAAGACATCTCACACCTCTAAAGCCAACTTCTTTTTTCTTTTTTTTTTTAACGGGGTGAAATGCATTTACGCACTACCCTTACCTATTGCATTAGGGAGACCGGAGTCCCCGATGCAATAGGTAAGGGGGCACGGAGAGACGAACTCCGCGCCAGTGTGGGACTCACCCGGGCGTGAAGCGCCCGGAAATACCCACTAAAACCCCCCGGGGCCGTCCGCCGCATTTGGGATGGGGGCGACACGGGATAGCTTTCGCAAGCACCGCGTCACCCCCTGACCTCTAAAGCCAACCTAACCTAGACCTAGGCCTGAATATTGGCCTGAATACTGTTTTACCTTTTTGAATGAGAGATTCTGAACCTCCTCCGGTAGCGTTATATACTTATCCAAAATTTGGTTACGAGTTGATATTAATGGGTAACACTAAGGATGTGTTTTACCGTTTCGATTAAAATGACAGTTCTTTAGAATAAAAAGCAAAAGAAAATCAATTGATAAACAGAGGAGAAAAAAGTACTGAACAGTTTTGTTTTTTGCATATAAATATATATAGTTAAATGAAATAACGCCTGTGTGTCTCTACCTATCTGCCTGCGTGTCATTAATTATTTTATAACCCATGGAATCATATACAAAATACATTATATACAAAATAACTCTTTTATTAAATCATCCTCTCGATTGATTTTATTTTTGTATTTTATGTTATTATTAATGTATTAAATATAAATTACTGATTAACAATGGTTACAGCTAAAACATAAATCACTTGATGATCCACTGCTTTCATAAACAAAACACTAATACTCATGTATACGCAAAGAGATTGAAATATATAGAGCAACCATAAAAAACGAATATTGTTTCAAACCTGTAAATGTTCCTTGTAAATCTATTTATTGTAAGTATTATAGTATACTTAAAACAAAAATCTAAACCTTTCCATTTTTATCTTAAATTTTAATAATAATCGCTATCAACGTGCTTTTGGGTAGCGTACCTGAGATACATACTTTCACATCCGAATCTCTTTACTCATCTTTTACTTTGGTAATTTATTTTCTTTCCTTTCTTACTTGACTATTTTAACATTATATCTTTCAGTTATGTTAACATGTAAGGTATCATTAAGATACCCTGGAATGCTCTAGATTCTAGAATGGCCACCACTTTTATAGTGCGTTGATATAAGATTGGCAGAATACTCTTTCTTCTTGACACTGGCAGGATTGTATACACATTGGCCTAACTCAAGAAGAAGAAGCAGAGACGCCTTAAAAGAAAGGTTCTGTTTGCTCCGTATGTCTGTAGTTCTGAGGTGGCGTATAAAATTATGGATTTTTTTTTAGCATGTAATAATTTAAAAGCTGTAAGAAAAGCAAAAAAGTAATACTTCAACTTCCATGTAAACGTAAAAATAATAAATTATAATAAACTATTATGCAATAAGTAGGCAAATATAATATAATATTAATTGTAAATATCCGACCAATGTATGAAATACTAGCGATGTTGTGTTTTAAAACAAATAAAGAGAATTTTCGCTCTTTAACAACAAGCTTTACAAATACTCGCCAGGACAATTCTATGTATATAAATGATTTAGATTAATCTCTCTGTATATACTACGCAAATAAATATTAATATACATTTTGTTTTATTTACAGTGTATATTAAGTTATTTAAATAACATAAACAACGTAGATCAAAACAATTTATTTTCATTAAAGAAGTTTCGTACTGTTGCCAAGAAAAGTTGAAAATTTAACTGACAAATTAATTAATTGAAAATTAATTCATGAACATTTAATTAATTGGGTATCATTTTCTTATAGTATGTTTTTTAGCTACAATTAGTAGTCAACTGGAGTGAAAGTTAAAGTTAAACTCGCCTTACCATCAGCTGAAATGTCTTTTTTTAAATATATTTCTGAAGTGATTACACGATCAACGTGAGGGATCTTAACAGCATGTTCGGATTTCGTAGCGATAGCTAAAATCACTCTGTCGAAACTTTAGTGATGCTTGGACGAAAAAATGAGTTTGCACTTACGTTACCTTAATTATATTTCAAACTAGCGGGTATCCGCGGCTTCGTCTAAGTGTTTTATCTTGATTAAGTGTGTAACGTCCTAATTTTGTTGTATAGCCTATCATTCAAATCAAACCCTTTTTGAGTTTTTAATTTTTTTTACAATTTTATAATTTCTAATAATGACGTTGTAATTTTCTATGTCATATCAATCGCTTTTTAATGTATATGACGTTATAAAATATTTTTTATAGAAACAGATTAACCGGTTCTTGAGTTAAAGATTTTTTTTACTATTGTAATTTTTTTTATCAAAATTAGTCAAGCCGTTTTTAAAGTTTTACTGGACATATCCACAGATAAGCAAACATTTTTTTTTTCAAGATAGGTTTAACATTATTTATTGATGTCACGAACATCAGTCACGATATTTAAAAAAAAAAAATTAAATTTAAAGAGAGAGGTTACAATTGTATTAGTATTATATATAATAATTAGTATAATAAATACAATAATGGATCTTAACCCCTGGAGCACTAACCTGGCGTTTACGCCAGCATTCCATTGTTTTCCTATTGTCTCATTTTTATGGGTAATCGTATTAATATTATACAAATTTACTAAATCGAAGTGTCTACGCTAAGCTCATAAGCTGGTAATCTGCTATTGATGTCTTGCATTATATAGACTTTCTTGCAAAGAGACAAATATACCAAAGTTTTGATTTCAAGAGTTAGCAGAAGTGCACTACAGTGTCTGTTTCATTGCGGCTCTGACTGCAAAGGTAGATCCCCTAGCCGGTGTTATTGTAAATAATATTTAAAAACATCAGTATTAAAATGTCCTAAAATTAATATTTGATATTACAACGAACATTCGTCTCATAATGACATCAAAGGAAATGAAAAGGTTGATCCCAGTGCAAAATTTGGGCCAACAAAGGTTTATTATTAAAATCGCAATCAATTAAACGTAAATTTCACCAAAATTTACGATAACTATAAATATTTTTCTTTTATTAATGAAAAGAATATTTGGTCAGCAGCTTGATTTATTTGGTTCAGTGAATACAATTTAAAATTATTCGATTTAATTCAACAAATGCAATAAAGATCAACCCCATTTGGAACCTAATATTAAAAAGAAAAAATGGATACGACAATAGTATAGGTTTGAGACTTCAGAACAATATACTATCCTTAGGCAACTCTTGGACGCCTTATGAAGAAAAGAGGTGACCCTAATTGTAAAATTGATAACATATACCGCTTACTAATTAAGTGTGTCAAAACAGTACCGAGTGATAGATTCTGATGAATATAATCAATTTAAACAGTTTAAATATATTAAAAACCTAGTAATATCAACCCATTTGCAATTATCCTTTTCAGATCAATGAAGCAAATAATATCCCTTGTAATAAAAGTTCTAAAAAAAGTATAATTCTCGGTACATTATGATTTCTTTTTTAACTTTTCTGTTGTCGGTACAACCGAAAGCGTCCAGCTTTGTAACTCAGAATGGATCTCACAATACTGTCACAGAGTAGGTACTTAAGCCCTGAATTGCCTTTATGTACAATGCCTAAATACTGTCTATTATAAAATAACCCTTTTACATGAGTGTAGTCAGCTTTATTTATTTATTTTGTGTACACAAAATTAGCAATTATTATTTTAATAAAATAAATGAAAATAAACAGTTGAAAAGTGGATGTTCTTCATGTTTTTAAATGACTAAATGATGGGGCCAACCGGTTCTCGAACGGCTGCCGCGAACTGGGTCGTGGCCGTGAAGGTCGCGGATGTCCGCTGGATGCGAGTGGCGCAAAACCGTTCGTCGTGGAAATCTTTGTGGGAGACCTATGTCCAGCAGTGGACGTCTTTTGATTGATTGGATGGATGGACAGGCGAAAATGATGTTCACTGGAATGTCTAAAAGCAATATTTTGAGGCCAGTGAGCCTAAGCTGCTCAACCGGATGTGTCTTAGCAAACGCAAGTACACCAAAGTGCTACGGACCTCGGCTTGGCTGCTTGCTATCTGAAACCTAAATTCCACGGCTTTCACCTTGGGCTAAACCTATACTGGTTAAGAGAAATGAAACTAAGTATCTGAAGGTTCCTTACATATTTTTTTTACCTTATGTAGATTGGGTGCTTTGACCACAATCTCATCTGATGTTAAGTGACGATAGGGTCCAGGATGGTAAACACAGTAAGCCTAGAGGTACTGATTCTCAAGTGATGCTGCCGGAACAAATCTATTGATATGTGGCAACAGGATTCGACTTCAGGGTGGTAGTTATAAAATGCCCGACCACCATGCTATGGTTTTCCCGCGATGTTTTCCTTTACCGAAAGCTCAGGCTGATTTTAGAGTTGGTTAGGTGAAATTAACCACTCGTCCGTTGAAAAACACGAAAAAAAGAGTGACTTTTTTCAAAATTATCTTAAGGTCCATAAAGTAGATTACACTAAAATCATGGTTTTTTGACCCTCCTCTCGCTACAGCTGCTCAAATTTGTGAAACTCCCCTCTTCTAGTATGACAACACACATTTTACAATTGGTCATTTAGAAATTTTTAAATAAAATTTGCAGTTTTTTTCTTATTGAAAGTGTTTTTTTTTAATCAACACCAAGTTACATGTCTTAAAAAATATCAAAACAAAAAAATATAGATTTTGTAATGTCACTTTACAAAATTTATGAATCCTGGCCTTTCACGTATGACGTATTTTCTCGATATCTCCTTATTGATAACACTAAAGTTTAACAATAGCTACAAATAAATATTACACAAAAACATTAATAACAGAGGAAATAAAAACACTTGAAACGTTTTTTTTATTTATCTATTTACGTACATTGAAGCGATGATGGTGCGGTGGATAGTATGGCCGGATTCCACGTCAATGGTCGCGGGCTCAACTCCATCTATCCAACCCTAGAAATCAGCTTGAGCTTTCGGTGAAGGAAAACATCATGAGGAAACCATAGCATAGTTGTAGGGCATTTTCTGATAACGCTCGCCTGGGTAGCTACCACCCTCAGTTCTGAAAATCTGTCGCCAAATACCAATGTGTGTTCCTTTCTTAACCTTCCTGATCCACATAGCCACTTAACATCAGGTGAGATTGTGATCAAAGCACTGAGCCTATATACCGTGTAAAAAAAATGTTTATAAGTATCATCATTTAGTTGACCATTTTGCACTAGCAATGTTACTTGAGAGCCAGTTCTCTTAGCTTAACTTCTGCATAAATCTTTAATAATATTTACTAATCACAACTCGACACGCCATACGTTCAAGGAAAACAAAAATTAATTACTTCAGTAAATTATAAGTTTTAAATAGTTACTAGTAAATAGGTTACTTTGGAATTACTTTGAAACATAATTAGAGCAAGTAATTATATAATATCGGTTCGTTGGAAGTTTTTTTTTTTTGGGGTTAATTAAACTGTCTGGTGTACTGCGCTACTTTTTTTTAATAACTTAATTATAGTATCATGGCCTATTTAGTCGACCTGGATCGCAATTCATTAGTAGTGCGAAAACCCAAAAATATAACAGAGTAGTTTTTGAAATCTGTAATAAAATTGAAGTGTCTGTTTGTAATATTAAAATAACAATTTTTTTACTAAATTCATGTGAATGTATCTTCCATCAAAAACACAAGTTTTAAAATTTTTCTCTGTCTGTTTGTTTGTTCTAGCTAATCTCCAGTATGGCTGGATCGATTTAAACAAGACTTTTTTTTTGATAAATAGAACAAGTTATTGCGCGTCACCTAGGCATAAGGTTTATTTTTTGCAAATAATTAGGGTTCCGCATAAAAAAAGTAAAACTCATAAAATTTTGAATAAAATCCGATTCACTGGTCCATTTTACGGGAAAGTGATTGAATTTATGAGATATATTTTAACATTATTTTAATATAAAAAAAATTCTAGCAAAATAATTAGGGTTCCTTAATTTTTTTTTAAACGCATTAAGAATATATGAAATGCGAGCGTAGCCGCGGGTACACAGCTAGTCTCTAAATAAATATACTAGCACCACGAAGGTTTAGATTCCGCGTCGATTGGCGTAGATATTATCGGTAATATCATAAGCCTGGATTTACAGTCTAGAAAAATATCGCAATGAGACCTTAGAATATTGATAGAGTATTTTCTAATACTCACCTGGTTATTAGCCTACTACCCTAATATTTGAAAATCTGTCACACAGTACCTAGGGTTCGTTCAAGTAGTACGGAGGTCCAAGCTTTGTTTATTTTTGACGACATGAGAGACGGAAGGGTTCTAAATAGTGATTAGGTAAACAATATTAACCTTATTAAACTCATTTTTTTTTAAATTTCTGACAATGCTTTTTTTTTTTTGACCTAGCTAATGCTGTTGACCGGAAGGGCCTTTACAGCTTCACCGAACTTTGGGGGCGAGTGCTGAAGGCACTCAGCCGCAATAAGGTGACTAGCTCAAGGGCTACCAAAGTGGTACGAACCTCGGCTTGGCCGTCACCTGAGTTATTCAAAACTCACTCGCGAGTTGTGTCCTAGCTATCCCTACATTTTTATATTAATATAAAAAAAAAAAGGTTCCTTACAGGATTCTGACAATGCTTGCGTAAACATTTAAGAGCTTTGCTAACAAGGAGGAGTTGGGGAGGGGGAGGGAGGGTTAGTGGCGATCAAAAATGCCTAAATGTTGCTAATATAACACTTAAATGGGCGTCTATTGGTATTTGCCATCAGTATCATTTGATAACCTGAACTTCCAGACGTAGTCTGTTAACTATCTTAAAATACGTCGTCATTTAACTTTGTCTTTTTTTGTATGAAGCCATATTTATGTCCATGGATTGATTGTGTCATAAAGGTAATTTTTTATAAAATAAACTTGTGAAAGAAAAACGCTAAATTATATAGAGCAGCAAAAAAAACATAACATACTTTTAAATAAAATTCCCATACCGGGAATCGAACCCGAGGCTCCTGGGTGAAAGCCAGGTATCCTAGCCACTAGACCATACGGGACTCACTGAGATAGATCGATATAGGTATTAACATTTAAATTTATAACAAGAGTCATAGTATCAATGTCAAATATTGAAACCTAGTGCAGACATACAACTATGGTATACGACATTTTAGTGATTCATCAATCACGTCAAAGTATTAGCATTTATGTATTTACGGGATCATTTTCTTTTAAATTATTTAAAAGTATATTTGTTTTCATACAGAGTCAAATACTGTCACTAATTAAAATGAAATTGCTGAATGTGCCTAAAAGTGTATCAACGACTCTTTTAGTCGTTGATACATCAGATAGACGCAAGCACGGAAAGGAACTTGGCATACTTTGCGCGCGTCCGCGACTTTGTTCACAGAACCTAGCTTTGACCACGGTTAGATCTTACCGGATGTGGTGTGACGATTGCGTAGACGCGCCCCACACCACCCCGGACTTTAGGTAGAGTTTCGTGAGGTTTTAGTCGGTAGAAGTCCGATATAACTCCCCATCGTTTCCTAACAGGGGTGTGTATCCTAGGAGAATTTCCCCACAGAAAAATAAATCAGATAGACGTTCTATTGATTTTGAATTTCTAGCTATTTAAAGTGACATAACAATAATAAGTAAAAATAGGCACTCACGCAGAAAATCGCGGAGTAAAATGTTATTTTAGGTCGGAGATTCCCTTGAGTGGGAGTTTACTTAGGACACGAATTGATTACCGGGTCGATTGATCTAAGATTGCATAATATATATTATACATTACATAAGCTTACTCCAGTTTTCCCCGAAGGGTCAGGCAGAGGTGAAATAGCGAAATGCACCACCCACATTTCGCCGAGCTTAGTTCCGTCCCAGATGTGACAGGGGGCAAGCCTGTCGCCATATCGGGCACAAATTCCAGACTATGGGATGATCTGAATAGAAAAACCCAATATCACTTGATCCGACCCGGGGATTTAAACGGGGATTTAATTTAAAAAATTAAAACTTTACGCTCTTTAAAACCACATGTAATTTCAGCAGCGATTTGTTAAAGAAAATTATTTATTTACAATTATTTCTCTCATCCACTCTCTCACGACGTTAAATCATGAGTTTGTCGATATTGAAGGTTCGTAATAAAAACTTAATTTCTTACTAAGCAAAATATCATGATGAAGCGATGTTACCATAGTGATGACAGCTAACTACTACTCAAAAGTCCAAATCTTTAATCAAACATCTATACATAATATAAAATTTCGATAGCTCCAAATCAGTCAGGTATTATATAACCATGAGAGCGTGGTTAGCCCGGTGGACTAATCCGCGTGTCTCATAGATGGTACGACTGAAAGGTCGGGGGTGCGAACCCAGGGGTAGCACATTTTTTCCCCCGGACTGCAGACCTACCTAGGTCATGCCTCCTACGGGAGGCGGGCGAAGAGGTGGGGTTGAGAAGTGTGTACACTCCCCCATCCCCGCTGGGCCATTGCACGACGAGGCCCGGTGGGTTCGCTGCAGGGGGCGACGCGGTGCTTGCGAAAACCACCCCGTGTCGCCCCCATCCCAAATGCAGCGGACGGCCCCGGGGGGTTTTAGTGGGTATTTCCGGGCGCTTCACGCCCGGGTGAGTCCCACACTGGCGCGGAGCTCGTCACTCCGTGCCCCCTTATCTATTGTATTGGGGGACTCTGATCCCTCAAATACAATAGATAAGGGTAGTGCGTAAATGCATTTCACCCGTCAAAAAAAAAAAAAAGAAAAAGTATTATATAACCATAACGGATACCATTTTTAACCAAAAACCAAAACTGCAGCCTACCGAAAGTCACAGCCGGTATGTCGTATCTCAAAATATAATGTCCGAATTTTAATGCAGGCGAATACCCGTGTAATGGTCAGTAGCTAGGATAAACAAAGTTTCGACAAACTTACATTGTTAAGGACATTTTCGTCAATTTATCAAACTGTCACTTGGGAAGTGTTGCCAGAACATATTAAATATTTCATTATTGTAAGGTTTTTGAACTGTAATTCTTGTGTAGTATTATATCAGATATGATATCAGTTGAGAAAAATATTCGCAAGTAATTGCGGTACCAATATTTTTTTTACATTTCAAGAAATTCATTAAATATAAATTATCTTTATCATCTCACGTTTTCAAATCGAACTGCGCATATAGATATGTACATACTTACCTAAATATCTATTTCTACCAACAGCGTCATTATCGCTTCAAACTCGGCCACCATTGCCTCCCAACTGCGCAATCAGCGCTTCAACTACGTCATCATCGCTTAATAAAATAAAATATCAGCTTAGGAAATATTTTAGATATTTTGTACCATTATTATTTAGGTCTGTATTTTTTTTTATTTCAGCCTTTTTCGATCTTTATGAAGTAAACGAACTATACAAAGCAGATCTATGAGAAATAAAAGTCCCAATATTTTACTTAAGTTCTGGCAACTTTAATTTTAGGCACCATTACTACTGAAAACAGTAAAGATAGACTCCATTATGTTTTATTACGTTCGCCGTTCAAACAAAAGCGCTGGCGAATAATAATTATTACAACAACATTTAGCTAAATCGCGTTTCACTACATAAAAACATCCACCCCCCCCCCTCTTTTATAGGATAAGAAAATAAGATAATGATATTTCAGTATCTCCTTGTCAGCTTCTAACTTGTTTTAAATCACATGTGTGTTTTCTGATAATGATAAGAAGCTTAGAATGTTTACTGTCTTTGCCCACATCGTTACATATGAGATCGTAGTCAAAGCGCAATGTTACGATTTAAATCAATGATTAAGAGGATATGGTAGCGGCATTTATACCATACAAACGTAGCCCCCTGTTTCTTCCCTGGATAATAGCATTATGGTAAATATTTTTATACCAAATTATTTCTTCATAAATTACTTATTGTAGAAACTAGGAGCCTTTGAAAATTAACAAAAAAAAAAAAAAAACAGTTTTTTACCGTCATTTTGAGACGTTCGGTACACAAATTTGATGAATAAAATTTAAAGAAAGCTAAATGTAGTGGCATTATCAAAGTTTTTCTTGTTCTATAATTGAAAGATAATTAAAAATCAATTCAGTTTTGGCGGAGGAAATAGGGTACTACGAAATTATGTTTTCGTCTATTTTGCACCGGTTAAAACAGCCGAGCTGCAGTTTCAAATCTTTTGCCGACCGCATGTCCTCTTAAATTATAATTCGGATTGTAATCAAAAATAAACTTTGAACATAATTATGCCCATAGCTTAAGGTTCTATGTACCGAACTTATAGAAAAAAAGCCCACAGACACTTAATGACCGATCGTTAAATAAATCTGTTCATTTCCTTTTTCGGATGAGCTCGTTTACCCTCTTAAAGGGATCGAGGTAAGTTTTTACTTATTTTAAGATAATCTACGTCATTTATATAATAATAGGTTTTTATATAAATTTATTATTCGAGTAGCAGCTATTGTATAATATCATATTTTTAATTTTACAAAATTATTTGTTATATATACGTACCTTTTAAATATGCAATGAAGGAATGTGTTGGTGGTTATTATGTTTGGGTTTATGTCATTTTACCCAATATTTTGTTCGATATATTAAACACTGGTAACTCGCCCCAGCTTCAAGTTCCGCTCAAAGAATTTTTAAAACAGATTAAGTCATTTTTGATTTTATCCTCAACAACAAATTATCAATTTTACCTATTTAATATTTAAAATATGTAGAACCTGACAATATAATACATAAACGAGGTCAGTAATTCTTGAGTTGAGACAATCATCCAAATTAATGTAAAGCTTTTTCCTAGTTAATGCCGTGAAAAAAGGTTTGTTTCAATATTTCCCTTATTGCATATACTAAAGAGATGAAAGGAAAGTTCTTTGACAAGCTAAACTTTTCACGTGATGTTCGAAGTATGTAGGTACAAATCTTATAATAAGCATACCCTTATACGATACCAGAACTAGTGTAGAATATATTTAGTTATAAATGTACGCGCAGTCGGCCGAGAGGCGCTGATAACCGATATCGGCGTACATTTGCCGCACAGCTTATAATTTCCGCCACAAGATGGCGTCGTTTGCCCTCTGAGCGGTTCGAGGTGCGGTGCGTGTTCGAAAGACTTTTAAATAAATAACATATCTGAGTATTATATTAAATTCATTATCTAAACCGTATAGTACATATAAATAGTGTTTAATAAATCGGTAAAGTAAATAAAGACTTTTAATTATATTAATTATAATTTTAAAAAAGCAACTTACCTTATTACTTGTTGGATTAGTTACTTATTAATTCGAAATTAATTAATTCTTTAATATTTTTATTACCAAATGATAACTATTTGAGAATTAAAAAAATTTAACATTACAATTAGTGATATTTACGTATAGGATTTAGGAATATATATAGCTAGCTTTGCCCTGCAGCTGTTTAGATACAAAGATGTTTCAATGATACATTTGATTTGACAATGATACTCTTTTAATAAGAGAACATGAGAGTGATAATTTATTGTAGACTTAGTTCATTATTTACTTCATAACAATTTCCATGTATTGTCTAATGTAACAAAGTGTATACTAAAATGTATCCAGACAATACATCTATCATATAAAATAAGAATAGTGAATATCGGTTTAGTGTTTCTCGAATTATAGGTCAACTAACTGGCAGATAGATAGATTAATTTCAATAATTTCATTATCTAATAATCAAAATGAATTTAATTTTGGTATTAACAATCGCGGAAAATGACACCACACCCCAATATCTTCATAGCAAACTAACATCTTACCAATGTATAACAAATGCGTCATAGAAATTTGAACTTTATGAACTAGTTTATAAGTATTCTAATATGTGTTAACCAACGACATTAATATATGTGTATCTTCGACTGTCTTTCAAAGTTATTGTCTGTGGTACTCAAGCAAGGGCGGCGATGACGCCGTTGGTGGCGGGTGTTTGGTTTTTCGTAAAGATAAACAAACTACTCGCGTAAACTTTCTCAAAATTCTTCGACTTCTGTCAAGAAAAATTCAATATGGCTTATCGTTTTCTATTATGTATAAAACGGTAACTTTTGTACACGATTTTCTCCGTGAAAGCTTTTTAAAACGGGATTCGTTCTTTACCTTTAAAAGAGAGAAAAACCTTTATTTTATTTGATGGTATAAGTAGAAAAAAAAATATTGTTTTACTCTTTATAAGTTTATCGTTTGAACAGAGTCTCACTTGATGATAAGTGACAAAGTTTTTAGGACAGGGATTTTTTAGGAGTTACCTGTGTCTAATTGGTTGAGAGGTTACTTTAGAGTGTCATCATTGTAGCTGCTTCAAGGATACCGCGTGGTGCATGGTAACCGTCTGTCTCACATGGGACTCGTTACGTCATGATCTAATCGCAACCATAGAGCTCAATATCTAACTCGCGATCCGATTCAAGGCGATGGTCGAGAAGGAGACGGAACAGATGACTGAGCTGACAAACTGGATGGCAATGATGGATAGGATGTGCTACGACCGCTGTAGAAAGAGTATGCTATTGCTGCGAGCACGTATTTTGCAATCAATACGTAGTCGAGTAGAGGCGCATTAGAGTTCGATGCACTGCCCCGCTGATTCATCAAAGGAGTCTTTTAACACCTGACTCCTAAGATCACAGAAGAAGGTCCTCATAAGAAGAGTTCGCACCTACCCGGGAATACGTAAGCCAGTTCCTACTACGTGATCAAATTTATAGTCAAAATTATCACAGTAGTCAAAACTAAACAAAATTTTAATTATGAAACCTGCAGTCGACAGATTTTGTTGTTGTATTAATAAATCTTAAAAGCTCTCTTGTAACATTTTGTCGGACTAATTAATTAAATTAATTTATCTAACAATGTTTTAGGAATTTCGTTTATAAATACGCGATTCCCGCGTGGAGATTAAGCTTCACGTCAACACAGTGGCACTTCTCTATTTAATTAATTCGAAATAGTAAATCTTTCTTAGGTGAAAAGTCTAGCTGCCTAAGAACAGAATTTCTTCAAGTGTGAACGGATTAAATTATAGGAGGATTTATTAGGTACCTACGTCTAATTTATGCAGTCTGCAATGTTTAAAATCAATATGTAAATCGTGTTACCTTTATTAAAGTCTTTACAGAATTTAAAATAATATTTTCACAGATAGATTATTTTTAATTCAAATATTATCATTTTAGCTGCTGGCGATTTCGCTCGTGTGGAATGAAAATTTGAATATAGAAAACGAAATTGTGAAAGAATTTCGTAATACGTAACTTTAAATCAAATCAAAAAATCTTTATTCAATTTAGGCCCTAAGAAGGCGCTTATGAACGTCATAAACACTACCACCGGTTCGGAAAACAACTTAGTCGAGAAGAACCGGCAAGAAACTCAATCTGGATTTAGCGGAAGCACAGACATGTGGGTTAACTCCAGACATCACCATCGTTCACGTAATGATCCACCATGTATCCACCATCTATCTACCCGCACTTAGCACGGACACACGTATTGTGTTACGTTCCGGAATAAAAAATAGTTTAAAGTGGTAATAACAAACATATAATAGTTATATTTATATACAAAGTGAAGTTAATACATCGTGCTACATAGTGCTCAGTGAATTTATGGAAAGTTTACAATCGACATAAACTGTGAATGATTCTAGTGTGACCTTTGAACAAATGTGTTGTGGCAGTTCTGATATTAGTAATAATATAGCAATTTCGCACGCGCAGGCTATTAAGGCGTAGCGCAGTGTGTTGTGTGATAGAATCAGTTTTCGCAGCCGTGGTTCAAAACACGCTTACATTTTTTTTTTCTTCTCATTATTTTTTGTCTTTTTTTTTCTTATAATTAATTTGCTTCCACCCTTGTTTTAATACAATGGCAATACAATGCGAAGCTTGCAAAGAAAATATTATAGTATCACAAAAGCGTATCAAGTGTGTACCCTGCCAAAGAGTTTATCACTCCGAATGCGTCAATTTCGTGGGTGACTCATCAGTAACGCGATCACTGTGGAAATGTCCTATTTGTATGTCGTCTCAAAAAAGAGTAGGCGATAACACAGGGACACCTGTTCGTTCTGTAAAAGTAACTAATGATCCTAAGCTGCAATCTGAATCACCTGTAATGCAAACTGGAGCTTCATCTACTGATGCAAGTACACAATTTGAATTAATAAATCAACTTGAGATTATATTAGATAGTAAACTACGTGCTATCAAAGAAGAAATTATTGAAGAACTCCGATCCACACTGTTCAGTCAACTAAAAACGGAAATTGCAGGCATCTTAGGAGAGATAAAAGAACTTCAGCATTCACATAATGCTCTGCATCATGAAAATGAACGCCTTCAGAAAGAGTTAGATGTAATGAAAAAATCCTTCACAGAAACAAATACCCAGATGTTAGAGCTTCAGACTGTAATGAATAAGCAGCAACAATGGGCACGATTGCCTAATATAGAAATAGTAGGATTGCCGCAAACACCAGCGGAATCACTTAGTGACATTGTCACGAACATTGCTAAGTATGCTGGCATTGATTTGAAGCCTGATATCATAGAGTTCTCTCATCGGGTGCAGCCATTCCAAAAGCAAGCAGACCGCCCAAAAACTATTGTCGTAAAATTCAAAGACAGACGTATAAAGGATCAGATTATCTCCGGTGTGCGCAGAAAAAAAGGAATCACCACGGCAGACATTGGCATGTCGGGAACGTCCAGAAGTTTTTACATCAACGAGCACCTTACTCCAGAAAATAAACATATGCTGAGTATGACTAAAACACGGGCTAAACAATATGCTTATAAATTTGTCTGGGTTAGAAATTGTTGCATTTTTGTAAGAAAAAACGAGATGTCTCCTGTTTTAGCAATAAACTCTTTACAAGACCTAGACCTAACAAAAATAATATAAGCATTTTTATAATGATAGAAATATGTTTTTTGATTTGTATACAAGCACTAGTAATTTTTATAATTTTTATAGTTTCCTATTTTTCACATGTCGTTATTACTTTTCATGCTATTAATTTTTATTTTTCTAAAAACTTTGTAATCATTATTAGACTCATTAACTGGCGCCCACTAATAAATTTACACACACATCCTTTTACACATGCAAATTCACAAACTTTATTTATCAAATCACACACACTTTTACTCACTTACTCACATACAACTCATCCATGGAACTTTGTCTTTGCAGTTTATCTACTTTACCAAAAACGCGATGTTAATCAATTAAAAGATTCGTTATTTTTCGCAAACAAATTATTATATGATGTAAAATGTAAACAAATATATTTAATCACAAAAATACAAATACTAACGATTATATTGGCTGTAACGCTTAATACAATTCTCTATGGCAGTTAAACCTTTACGGATTCTATATCAAAATGTAAGAGGACTACGAACTAAAACAAAAGAATTACGTCTTAATATATTGCAAAATAATTATGATATTTATCTGGTAACAGAAACTTGGTTAACTGAAGGTTTCTATGACAGCGAACTATGTGATAATAGGTACACCGTTTATCGTTGTGACCGTACTAAAGATACATCATCCAAAAAAATTGGAGGAGGAGTCATGATATGTACACTTAATTCTCTTCATGCTTATGAAAGACCCGAATGGGCTGTACCTGGTGTAGAGAGTATTTGGATTACGATTAGTGGGACTTCTCTTAATATATGTGACAAAAAAGACCTGCACATAGGAGTAATATATATCCCGCCTGATTTTTGTCAAGCTAGTCGGCTAGAAGCCGTTATTAATAAATTAGCAAAAATCTTTTCTGACTCTCCAAAAGATCATTATATAATCGCTGGTGACTTTAATGCACCCAACATATGTTGGACATTGGAAGGCCCGATATTACGCAAACAATGTTCCACGGACTTGCAAAATGCTACCTCACATCTTATTGAAATATGTAATCTAGTAGGACTTGAGCAATACAATAATATCAAAAATGTTAGGGACAATACTTTGGATCTCATTTTTAGTGATACAGTAGTTTCTGTAAGTATGGCTGATTTTCCTTTGGTCAAGCAGGATGTATATCATCCTTGTTTATCTATTACATTATTAGATTTACTCTTACCACCTTTGCGTCCTAACCCATTAAAAATATATAACTTTAATCGAGCAGACTATTGCAAAATAAATTACCTACTAGCAGCGCAAGACTGGCAAAAAATCATTCTATCAAATTCAATGGATGAGGCTACTAGTAATTTTTATACAGTATTGAATCAAATAATAGACAGTCACGTACCCTTTTCTATAAAAAATAATAGCAATTGTTTTCCTGTATGGTATTCTAAGTCTTTAAAAACATATAATTAGAGATAAATTAAAAATACATAAGAAATGGAAAAAATATAAAAAATCCTCGTGACTATGATGAATTTACTTTGTTACGTGCCCGCCAAAAGTTAATCCAAAAACAGTGCTATGACCATTATTTGTATCATATACAGCAAATGATTCGATCGGACCCCAAGCAGTTATGGTCGTACGTTAAAATGTTACGGTCAAATACTTCAGCATATCCTAGCAGGTTAACATTAGGTGAAAAAGAATATACTTCTGAGATAGAGATTTGTAATGGCTTTAGCACTTTTTTTGAAAGTGTTTTTACAAAAAATAACTCTTCACCAGTGAATTATGAATTTTCTACAATTGCAGGAAACTCAGATGATATACATAATTTGGTAATCGAAGAAAAATCTGTACTTACTATTCTTAAATCCCTTAGAATCAACAAAGGACCTGGTACAGATAAAATACCTCCACTTTTTTTCAAAAACTGTGCTAAAAATTTAACTAAGCCAATAACAGATTTATTTAATCTTTCGCTTAATAAGTATTGTTGCTTTCCTAAAAAGTGGAAGGAGGCCTTTATTATACCGATACATAAAAGCGGAACTAAATCTGAGATCCAAAATTATCGACCTATATCTATTTTAAATACCTTAGGCAAGGTATTTGAAAAATTGATTTACACGCAGGTCAGTCCGCTTATCTTTAGGTCCATACCAAGCCAGCAGCACGGTTTTATGAAAAGGCGTTCCACAGCTACTAACCTTTCTATTTTTACGGACTATATACTAACTAGTATGGACAATAAGCAGCAGGTTGATGTTATTTATACTGATTTTGAAAAAGCGTTTGATCGTGTGGATCATATCATATTGCTCCAAAAGTTACAGTTTCTTGGTATACGCGGTAACCTATATAGGTGGTTTCAATCATATATCACGAATAGGATGCAAGCAGTTTCAATAGGAGGCTCTCGCAGTGACTTTATAAAAATACCTTCTGGAGTCCCGCAAGGATCCATACTGGGCCCACTACTTTATAACGCTTACCTTTTTGACATAGGATGTTTTTTAGATACTCTAACTTTATAATGTTTGCTGACGACAAAAAGATTTACTTAAAAGTCAACTCAGATATTGACTGTATACACATTCAAAGTGATATTAATGCGCTTGAAAATTATTACAACAAAAATAAAATAACTGTTAATACTAATAAATGTGTACATATTACCTTTTTACGTAAAACTAAAATTATTAACTTCCAATATCTTATAAATAATACACCAATTAAAAAAGTTACTAAGGTCAGAGACTTGGGCGTTATACTAGACCATAAACTAACGATGAATGATCATATAGATACAATAGTCAGCAAGGCATACAAACAATTGGGCTTTTTAAAACGTATATGTGAGCCATTCAAAAGCATAGAGTGTATTAAAATGTTATACTACGCATATGTGAGAAGTATTTTAGAATATTCGTCGGTTGTATGGTCGCCACAGTATAATGTGTATATTGATAAAATAGAAGCTATTCAAAAAAATTTCTTAAATTCTTATGCTATAAAGATTTCAAACAATTCACAAACTACAGCGATTTATGCAGCTACTTCAAACTAGATTCTTTAGAAATTCGGCGACGTCAACATAATATGATGTTTTTGCATACTATATTATCAGGTTACGTGGACTGTGCCGACCTTCTAAGTTCAATTTCACTGCGAGTACCAACATATTGTACACGCAAGACACCTTTGCTAGTCGTCCCATACGCTAAGACTAACTATGCTCAGAATTCGGTTCTATGTCGTATTACTCGTTCATATAATAAACAATATGATTCCATAGATATATTTCGACACACAAAACAGTCATTTAAAAACGAAATAATAAAATTAAATCGCGAAAATATATAAATTAATTATTAACATATGTCATATACCATAAGACAAGTCTCCACACTCAATCACTCGCTTAGACATTCAAACACACGACACTCACACACACAACACATACAAGCGTCACAGCTCCAGCGTCAGACAATAGTGCCTTTTTTCTTTAACTTGTATATTAATATTATAATTATATACCACTATGAAGTAATGGTGGAACCCTGTCTTGGCTTTAATTACTAAACAATGTGTGTTATTCTATATAATTATGTATGCTGTTGGGTTTCCTAGAAATAAATAAATAAATAAAATGTAATAACCTTTTGAAATTAAGACTTGCTTGACATAATACTTGAACTTATTGACAGGTAAATCGGTAATATGATTTGGGATCTAATTTTAAAACCGAATACTATTACCTATAAAGCTTTTATTAGACTTACTCAACCTAAAGCGTGGGACGGCCAACTTGTCTTTATTTCTAATATTGGAATTATGACGATCATTCACTAGATCCAACTTGTCTAAATTCTTACGAAGATACATTAAGTTATCGAAGACCTATTGGGAGCACAAAGTTAAGATACCATATTCTTGAAACTTGTTCTTTAGAGATTGGCGAGGTCCCATGTTGTACATTGCTCGAACAGCTCTCTTATTATTGTTGACTTTATTACATTTACTATTATTTGACTAGTTTATTACTTACATAATATGTTTCTGTATAAATTATTCATTGGTTATTCACGGATGCACGAGAAATGTATATAGAGGAGGAGGCGCATAATACAGCAGGACCTCGATAACGTAAAAGTTAAAAAATCTTATCCCACAGTCAAAAACTTTAAACTAAAATGAATAATTTCCATTCTGAGACCTTTTCTAGAACAATGTATTAACAATGAAGACGATATTTTCTCTGCTTTATTCAGTATACTAATAAATAGAATTGAAGCGCAGACTGTTTCAAAACATATATTTATAATGGAAGACAACACAAACCATAGCGCGATGTACAATGATATACAATGTATATTATTCCATATAATATCATGTGGAATCGTTCAAAGAAAACTCAATTTTTTACATAACATAACATAAGCTCACGCCTGTTATCCCCGAAGGGTTAGGCAGAGGTGAAATAGCGAACTACACCACCCACATTTCGCCGAGCTTAGTTCCGTCCCAGATGTAATAGGGGGCGAGCCTGTCGCCATATCGGGCACAAATTCCAAACTCCGGGATGATATTGAGTAGAAAAACCCAATACCACTTGACCCGACCCGGGGATCGAACCCGAGACCTCAGAACGGCAGTCGCACCGTAATACAACTGCGCCACCGAGTTTCAAATCAATTTTTGTTTTTTGTTTCGTTTTGTTTCGTTAATATATAAAATTGAAGTGTCTATTTTTTTTTTACTAAATACATATGAATGTAATTACGATACCTATACCTAAAATGCAATTTTTCAAATTTTTGTGCATCAGTCTGTCGGTTTTTAATGGCTAATCTCCGGAACGGCTGAATCGATTAGAACGGGACTTTTTTGTTAGATTGCTAAAGTTACTCCGGGTAAACAACCAGTTACTAAAACCTGTAGAATGTTTTTATGCATTTCAAGTTACAGAATGAATGTTAAAATTTAACATTATAAAACTTAAATACTGCTTATAAATACTAGCAGAATTTTAACAATATTTCGGTTTAGAACACGCATTTAGTAAGTAAAATTCGAGTACGATACGGTAAAGTTTAAAAAATAGTTTAAAAGCCATCATATTTTGCTACCGGGGACGCGCGGGCAACTTTGCAGTGATACACAGTTTGGGTACCCCTCGGGCAGCTATCCAGAACTGATACAGACACGCGGGTACATGTGTTTTTTGTAAAGGATCTTGTCTAACTTAGATGTAGCTAGGGTACACTCTGCGGAATTTAAATATACGGTAGTAGCCTAAGCCGAAGTCAGTACCAGTCTGGTGGCCTTGCGCTAGCTACCACTCTCCCGTCTGTGCGCTCTAAGCGAGCGCTCGCTTCAAAAACTTGGTGAAGTTGCCAAGGCTCTTCTAGTCGACAACATTAAGTCACTGCGATAAGTAAACTACAGATCTTAAGGTACCTTATAGAACTATGCGTGTAGTGTGTAGAGATATTAATAGGCTGCAATATGATGCGTCTTTTGCTTGTGTATAAAATTATCGCTGGCGGCGGGTACAGGAGCCTTCCCAGTTGGAGTTGCAAGCATGTACTGGGCCGCCACCGGAGGGGGCTCCGGGGTGATTCAATGCCTCAGAAAAAAAGAATTCTAGTTTTTAACTGAAATATAAGAAAATATACATTAAAGCCTTGCAAAAGAAAGTATTTATAGTTTGCTAATGGAATCGTGTAAATCGATTCAATTGTTTTTGGGTTATAACCACAAATAAATAGGCAGCCATACAGACAGACATGTTATCTATTGTGTTATCTATATATTATTACGTGAAGCAAAAACTTTGTACCCCTTTTTACGAAAATTGCGCGGACGCAGGAGTATGAAATTTCACACACTTATAGTTTATATAGAGAAAGATTGATGAATGCTAATATTTTTTTAAAAAAAATACATTAAATCAATAAAAAAAACATTACACACACTACTATGTATTTGACACGCAAGCACACTCACACGATTACCAATGCATTATCAATCACGTAAGCAAAATGTTTACTTTTAAGACGGTTTTTACTTTAAGCAATTGACAAGAAAACGTAAAAAAAAATTGTGAATATTTTTAAAATGTATTATTACTCTTTTGTAAAAGAAACCATAAACTGTAACGAGTTATGGTTGAATTTTGATCACAGACGAGCATTAGTATTTATTCAAATATATACAAATACAGACAATTGAATTGTTTTCATGTCATTTACGTTTGTCTAATTAATTAATTTGGCTACGTCGGGATACTCCTTGATCGTTGATTTCTCACATGTTTGTCGTATGTTCCAAGTATCCAAATTTTGTAACACTAAATTTTTGGATAAATATAATATATAATAACCAACACCGCGAATCTTTTGAATAAAAGTTTGTATGATTTAAAATATAAAGTTCTATCTAGTTTTGTTACGTTTGACACATTTCCTAGAGTAAAACTACGTGTTCCGACTGGCGAGACATTTTCACTCGACAGGGATGAGGCAAGTGTCGATAAACTTTTAGTATATATATTATCTCGTTTGAGATTAAGTGTCGATAAAGTCAACGTTAAGCTTAAAGAGAATAGCTTTCAAGCGAAAGATTTATAATCTTGGTAGCTAGCTTAGCGAGCATTATGAATGGTCTTACCTCAGTACTACAGTTTCATTACTTAGTTTTTTTTCACTAAAAGCTTATGGTAAGATAGTAACCGTTTCTCATTACATTAGTTACATTCCAACGGCACATATATATTTGAAAATATAGTTGGTGTTAAGAGGCCATAACCACCAACGAGGGCACGAGACTTATAAAAACATAAGTTTTGCTTTGTTGTTTGTTGACTTAATAGTAATTACGTGAGTAACTTTTACTTAAGCAGAATTTGTCAAAATTATGCCAGTGCTTTCGTTACTATGTAGGGGAGGTGTGAAAGCTTTGCTTGCTATTGCTGACACGGGAAGGTGAGTCAAAACGACTGAAATCCTACTTGAACTTGAACGGCCTCTAACTTAGTTATTTTGCGCTCTTCATAATGGTTGCCATCCCATATTTATTCATCAGGTCATCTAATCAATTTTTAATCATTTATCCTACAGTTTCCACTCAGGTAAGACCCGTAAGGTTATCGACGACCATGCGATGCATGCATGCACGTGATTAAAATCTTGTCACACGTTGCTTCCTGGGGTCAGTCAGTCCATATCCTAGTCAGAAGCTTTTTGGAGTAGTATATGTACACAGGCGTGATGATGCCGACTATCAATAACTCTCTGTCTTCGGTCATTATCGTTCTTAGATTTGCACTTTATTTAACACCAGATGAGGTGTAGCCATTATGCTGAGTCGCAATAAAAAAAAAAAAGAAAATATTGGTTTTTCACAGCTCTTGCTAATTATATTACAATTATGATCGATATAAAACCGGAACAGCTCTACTGTCCGCAACTAGACGTCGTCACGTCTCTCCTCGGGGCAATATTCTCCTCCCTGCCTCCCCCCCATGACATCGGATCCGGAGGTATCCGAGAATTCCTCTAGTTATTGCGCACCTGGACTGAAAAAACAACGTCCGATTTCCACTATCGACACTGTTGTTCGCTTCGTCTCAACAATGTTTTACGTGAAGCCAATTTAATGAATTAGCATTGATTGAGAATCTATTTATTTCTTGATCTGTAGACTCTTACTTTTATTTGTTACTACTTCATTGTACGTTGAAACATTAAAGACTTATATAATAATAAAAATAAAGCCTTTAGTGACAGAATTGAGCCAATGGTATATACGTAAGGAAGAACGTTAACGAGAAATTAGTCGAACGACTCCACAAATCTTGTTAGCAAGACAGATCAAATTGACTCACAATAGAGATGAACTGAATGAAAGTGACGTTTATGCCCTGCAGTGGATTTACAAAAACTTTTAATAATGGTCACCAAGATGCCAACAACGTTCGCAAGAATCCGTTTAATGCGGGTGCCATAACTCCGGTCGTAGTGGAGATCTTTGAAGATACCTATAACCAGCAGTGGACATCTGTCGGCTGATGATGATGATTATAATGATACGAGTATATTCCACTATCCAATTTTATACTGGTTTATTGTTTGCCCATAACCTTATTTGCAGTTAAGTGACAATATGCCAAAAACATTGGATTTCTGCTACTGCCTACAATTCTGTCATGTTTTAAAATAGACTAATTCAAATCTAAAATTTGCATCTGTGAACTAGAGTTCTAGAGTTTAGATTATTCTGAATTGCCATACGACGCTCGATAATTCTGCGATGTCATACTAAATAGAGTTGTTTGAGAACAAATATTATCGAAAATATATTGTATGAGTGCATATTAGCTAAATAACATGACATTTTAAATCCAAATAATCTTACTAAATCTATACTAATATTATAAAGAGGAAAGGTTTGCATTTTTGTATGTAACGAATAAACTTCAAAACTACTGGACCTATTTGGATGAAATTTGGTATGGAGATAGTTTGAAATCCAGAAAGTAACATAGGATAGTTGTTATTCCGAAAAACTCCGTTTTTTTTAATTACCGAATTCTGCTTAAAAAAACCTTACGCATGGATATGACTATTTACCTCAAAGAATTAGCATTTTTATTACCACATAATATTGATGTTACAAAATAATAAAGTACGTATTCTTGTTTTATTCTCAACCCTTTTGAAATTTATAAACGCGTGTGGTGCCGGCTAACAATAGTATCACGTCATATCTTCCTGTGGGTGTCGTAAAACGACTAAGAGATATAACTAGGGGATGGGCAACAGCATCCGCTGAGTACCAAAACCACCTGACTGCGATCGCCAACCCGCGTGCTATGCGTGGCGGTTATGGTAACGGCTCCCCTTATCGGGAGAGACCCATGTCCAGCAGTGGACGTCTTACGAATGGGTGAATAGAAACACTAATCACTTGCCACGCGTCGTAATAAATATATGATAATTCATATAATTAATTATGTATAATCAATCTTATCTTATAACTAATCTACGACATTAACTTATCAGAGATTATAAAAAGTATTTGACAGCGATAAGCGTTAGCATCTGTTAATTACGAAATTAGTTCGGCAAAAACAATAATTAAGTTCGTAAAAAAATATTCATGTTGATCTGATCTTGTTGACGATTCTTTTGCATTAAGGTTACCTTTTCGTCGAATGATAATAATTTTTCAACTTATAAGCAGACTATACCTATATACCAGACTATACCTATATAACAATAGATTAATTACAAATTCTGTTAGTACAACAATAACAGAATCAGTAGACGCTGTGAATTAATCAGAACTGACATACAATATCTACATTATTAGTATTACTACTAATGATTACTCAAATACTCAATTCAATTCCACCTCAAACGACACAAACCAGGTACCATTTTTATGCAACTGAATCATTTGCTTTAATAAACTTTAATGAAGTGATTGAAATATGGACCACGAATGATGTAAATCCATCATAGATAATTAAAGAATATATTTTTAAGACCACTTTATTTTGCCAACGTATATTAAAATTGCCTTTTTTATTATTATATTCTAATTTTAAAATTACAGTAAACATATCACAGTACTTTAATACGATGTGAAATAAAACGCGAAGATATTAAAAAATTATTTAATCAAAATTAAAACACGTATTAACAAATGTTTATTGTCCGTTTCGTCTCCTGAAATTGTCAACGACATACCGAGCGCCCCCCTTAATGGCCTCCCATGTTTCGAAACCGGCTTGCTCAATGAAATCTGGATCGACTAGGAATCCTTGGAGTGTGTTCTGTATATTTCTATATGCTGGTAGTTCGAACGTGTAACTGTAAGGTGTACCAACAGCCATAGCATAATCTCCAGCACCACCCGACGCCTCATAAAGAATAAAAACTACGTTTCCAACAATATAATTTCTATTTTGCGGCCATTTGACAGCGTCGATAGCTTGTGCCATTCGAACGCCAAGGAGGTTTACAACCAAAGCGTTAGGTGGAAGCACGCCATTACCGTAACCATAAAGAATCATGCTGCCAAAGCTGTGGATATCAAGGTACAATTCAATACGGGAGCCGTGCTGTGCTAAGATGTCCCTGATTATAGCAGTTTCGGGTTCGGAGAACGGTCCTCTTCCGTGGAAGGTTTCAGAGCAGACGTTGTTACTGGAAGCAGTGCCCCAGAAAATGTCAAAGTTACGATTGAGATCAACACCGGAGCAGAAGTCACCGATCATAAAGCCTCTGGCACGATTTTTACGCCAGAACCGCTCCTATAGGAAAATAGTCATAGTTACTACTTAAAAGTATTTCGTACAATCTATACTACGCAGACCCTTTATATTGTGATAAATATTTATGTGTTAAGTAACTTGAGCAGTTATTTCAATATGTTATTGTGCTCAAATAGTATGCTTACCGCTTTAAAAAATGCTTTCTCATTTTTTTTTATATTAGATCTGTTTGAGACAGTAAAAATCTACATAATACTAAACAATGTAAATGCTATGGAGAAATTAGTGATTAGAATGAGCGTTTCCTCAATAACTTTATTTGAGATTAAATTAAATGTTAGCTTTTATAATTCAAAATCAAAATCAAAAAATTCTTTATTCAATTTAGGCCCTATTAAGGCGTTTATGAATGTCAAAAGACTATTACCGGTTCGGAAAACAACACAGTCGAGAAGAGCCGGCAAGAAACTCGATCTGGTTCCTTTTTTTTCATAAATTAAGAACGTAAATATTTTATAAATAAAATCTGTACAAATCATAATTAATACCATTGTTAGTGGAAGCACAGAGAGGGGTGTGAATTTCATGCATCACTATCGTTGACGTAATGATTCACACTGTAATGACCTTTTGAAATTAAGACATGCTTGACATGATTCTTGGACTTATTGTCAGATAAATTGGTAATGTTCTTTGGGATCTTATTATAAAACCGAATACTATTATACCTATAAAACTTTTATTAGATTCACTTAGCCTAAAGCGCGGGACGGCCAACTTATCTTTATTTCTAATATTAAAATTATGACGATCAATTACCAAGTCAAGGTTGTCCAAATTTTTACAAACATACATTAGGTTATGGAAGATGTATTAGTAAAATTGTTTCTTTTTTCGTAGCATTACAATAACTATAATAATTTGGGAAACTTTTAACCAAGTGTTAGTAATTTACTTACCCTAGCGTGAGTGTGTTCATATCCGTCAGGGTTAGCAATAGGAAGTATGATCCAGTCCACATTTTGTAGTAAATCTCGTTCTGTAACGTCAATCACCAACTTGTGGATAGCATACAGAGTTGCAGGGAGAGTCACCCATTCTCGAGCATGGAGAAGTGACTGGAGCATTACGATCGGTTTTCTCCTATCCTTAAATTGTAAGATTATTTTTTTTAGTTTTAACTAAAATCCGACTTTAAATCTATTATGACTGTATATTTATATTGTCTAGAAAATATAAACTAAAATTAAAATCTAATCAAAGATCTAGGACCCCCATACTAAGGTTTTATTTATGTTTCTCAACAGTAAAATTTTACAGTAATTTATTTAACACTTTTTAACTTCGTCTTATAAAAATTCTAATTGTAATCTCCTATAAGTGCCAGTTGATTATTAGACTTTTTTTATACCAATAATCAAAGAGTAAGATTATGATCTAGCAACGCTACATTGAAATTTATTATTACCTGAAAGTTAGTGGTTGAGATCCTCAAGTATTTGATATCTCTTCCTTCAACACTTCTTCCCCCAGATACCACAGTGACAAGGTTAGGATAGGCATTAGCCAAATTGACCATATATTGATCCACCTAGAATGAAAATAATAATATTCAAACTATCGAAAACAAATATAAAATTCTTCGAAAATATAACCAGTTATATAAACAGTTTGCCAGTGTTAATGTACCAGCCAGCTTGGAACCTATTGGTTTGGTGCGTGACGATGGCAAAAGACCCGATGGGATTACGCTTCTGCCTTGGAAGATGGGGCGGCCCTTGGTATGGGATGCTACTTGCGTCGGTACGTAGGCACCGTCACATCTTCCAATTACCTCTTTGAAGGCAGGTGCAGCAGCTACATCAGCGGAGGATCTCAAGCGGCGCAAATATGCTACCCTTGGTGAGAGTTACATATTTGTCCCGTTTGGGGTCGAAACTCTGGGACCGTGGGGCCCGAGTGCTCATAGCCTTTTTAAGGATCTCGCGGGTCGTCTAGTCGACACGTCTCGCGACCAGAGGGCTGGCCAATATTTGGCACAGCGAATTAGCATTGCCATCCAACGTGGCAATATGGCCAACCTCCTGGGAACCTTCCCGTCTGGCGGCGAGCTGGACGGCATTCAAAATCAAAATCAAAATCAAAATTTATTTATTCAATTTAGGCCCTAAGAAGGCGCTTATGAACGTCTAAAACACTAACACCGGTTCGGAAAACAACCCAGTCGAGAAGAGCCGGCAAGAAACTCGATCTGGTTCTTTTTTTTTCATAAATATAATATATATAATTTTTTTATGTCATAAAAAACTATACAAATCGTAGTTTTTAGTGGAAGCACAGAGATGTGGGTTATTTCCAGACATCACCATCGTTCACGTAATGATCCACCCTGTAATAACCTTTTGAGATTAAAACTTGCTTGACATAATACTTGAACTTATTGTCAGGTAAATCGGTAATTTTACTTGGGATCTTATTGTAAAACCGAATACTATTACCTATAAAGCTTTTATTACACTTACTTAACCTAAAGCGTGGGACGGCCAACTTGTCTTTACTTCTAGTATTAAAATTATGACGATCATTCACTAGATCTAGCTTGTCTAAATTTTTACGAACATGCATTAAGTTATCGAAGATGTATTGGGAGGGCAAAGTTAAGATATCATATTCTTGAAACTTGTTCTTTAGAGATTCGCGAGGTCCCATATTATATATTGCTCATTCATTATTTATAGTATTTTTTATTTTATTTTAATTTTAAATTTTTGTGTATAAATTTATGTACTTTTATATTATTAAATTTGTATATATCAGTAACATGTTTTCAGTGATTATCGTTTTTTTTTTTGTTTCGATAAAGATATCTACGAGAAGTCACGTAACAAAAAATAATTGATCGAAAGTTTACGTGTGACAATGAATAGGATTCAAGAAACATGCAACTTAGTACACGTTGCAAGTTTTTACTAAGATTATGAAAATATATAAATCCCACATAATATATATACTAATAACACTTAATCGTAAATGCCTAATCGACAAGTTAACTTATGACGTAGAAACGACTTCAAAAGTTTTCCTAACTGAACTAAAGTTGTTGATATGATACTCTTTAAGCGTACATGTTGCTTTTTAAAGTTTCATTTAATCAATAATGTTGAAAAAAAATCAAATTTTGTAAATGTAGTTAAATTCTGAATAAAATTAAGTAAATTTCTCTGGGCGTAACCTGGTATTATAGACTCAGTGCTTTGTCCAGGTCCAGGATGGTAAACAAACTAAGCTGAGAGGAACTGTGGTTCTGAAGTGATGCTTCCAGAATACACCTGTAGGTATTTGAATACAGATGTTCTAACTTGAACCTGGTAACTACCCAGGCGGGCATTATTTAATAATGCTCTACCACCAAGCTATGATTTCCTCACGATATTTCCCTTACCGAAAGCTCAGGCTGATTTTAGAGTTGGAAAGGTAGGTTTGAACCCGCGTCCATTGACGCGAAATCTGACCGCACTACCGACTAAGCCATCATCGCTTCTTAATCACTCTTTAAATCTAGCGTATTATTCAAATCAATATAAAATAGTGTAAAATGTCGCAAGAGCTCCTCCTACTTTTACGAGTAGTATGTTTTTATTGACTGTTGTGGTTACAACCGTAGTCCTAGAATAGCTTGAACACATGAATGTTTCTTATTTCATACAATAAAAATTACTTATCATCATTAAATAAAAATATATTTCAAATGGCTTACACCTATAAAATACTGATAGGATTATATTTACAAAGGTTTATATAATGATACATAACAAAGATTATATTACTGAAGGTAAGATTTAACAAATAAAAACAAATGATAATGATGGTATAACAGAGTAGATAAAATTAATACGTACCACTGCGTATCTATGTATAGTGTCAAACGAGAGACCTAATCTTGACCTGTTGCTTTTAGTTGAAGCGGATGACAACATTGCGTCTTCTAGGTCCAACAGTCTGAAATATTAATAAAGCTTCTAGATTCTCAAAACACATGTTATGGTAGGGCATTTAGAATACATATTTTTTTACTTTTTATCATGGTATAAAAACTACCAACCAAAGAGCTTGCTTTTTAGATGCATTTTTTCTGATTTTATTAACAAATGGTAATAAAGAACTACACTTATATATTTATGCATTCTGATTTATTACTTCTGCGAATATTGTAAGGTTAAGAATTCCCGTTTACAAGATTTGCATTAAGCAAATTAAATAACTAAAGATAGCATATAGATCAGTCCTTCTTCGAGATGTCATAGTCAATGTTAAAACGACCATAATTAGATCAGGAGACTTTGCAAACTTACAACTGTTTCATTTCTAGTCTATTGAAGGCCCAGTTTAGAATTTAATCATTCTCTATACAACAACGTTCCCCCATATTCCTTAAAAAAAAAAAACACTTGTTACTCCTACATCAGACACACACATACACGCACACACACAACACATACACACACTCATATACACATACGCGCACTCATATACCCACACTATCTCACTCACTCATCTAATTTGCAAATTGTAACTTTATGTTGAATGATATTTGAGTGTACCTTTATATTGTGCTATCATATCTGTGATACGGTTTGTAACCAGTGCAGATACCCGCATTAGTATTTTCTGTACATGTAACCTTTGTTCAATAAAGTTTATTATTATTATTATTATTATTTATTCGTGTGTATTAAATACATTCAAATTGAAATTTACTGCAATCAGAATGATTTTTAACGTAATTTCATCCATTTCTTATTTTTAACTAACTTACTCTTTAATATTTTCCACCTCAACAGTAAACTGAATACCAGTATTGAGAAGCTCATCTTGGAATTCTTCCCTCAGATGACCAGGAACAAGGACCCTTCCAGGTCGACCGGGAACTGCTTGACTCCAGAAATCTAGATGGTATTTATTTTCTAAGTCGTTTAAGATTTGAGCTTCATCTAAGTAGTTCACTTCGACTTCATATAGTGCATAACTAGAAAAAAAATTAAATCGAAATAATGAATAAAGTTGAGGTACAAATATTGTTATAACTTATTATTACGCAAAATATTATATGAAAAGACTATTTAAAACTACTATTTATATACAGTTATGGAATATAACTGAAAATGAATTTAAAAATGAAATCTAACTTTTATAAAATCGAACTGACTTCATGAGGTGTAATACTCATTGCTACCTCAATCAAATATAAAAATACAATAACATGTACCACGTGATATGCTACCTAGCTGACGTGGCAAAAAACTGACATGTTAGTCTAAAAGCCGGAAACCGTTGGAGCAGACTACTTTTGTAGTTTGGACTCGGTTTTCGTATTAATTTCCTCCTTCCCTCTAAATTTTTATGTCCCTACCATTCAACAGAAGTTCCCTAAGTGTAAATTACTATTTATTCCGCGTTGAGATGAGAGTTAATAGAGGAAAGTAGAATAAGAAAATATAATGGAAGAAGAAGTAGAAAAATGGAATGGTGATATATGATGTCATAAGCCACTAGGTAGTTGGATACATACTATATGATCTCAAAGTATTGGAGGGGTTTTTTTATATCTAAATTTATTAATCCTAATTCATTATAGTCTCTCATGAAAGTATAAATAAGAATTTTCCTTATATAGTTAACTATTATTTTCTTACCCGTCATACTGTTCATGCTTCGCAACAACGAAATAAAAAACTAGAGATAACACAAACGCCACCCTATACATAGTGGCCGCTGATAATGCTGTGTCCGAGAAAATTGTACAAATAGTGACCACGGTATGACTTTTACCTTTATTTATGGTAATTTTAATCAGAGCTCGCTATCCAATAATCCAATCGACATTTGGACGCTTCGATAACGTCCAATAGGAATAAATATGGTTCAGCTGTCCTTATGTTACAATCGTTGTGGAAATCTTAGAGGAGACTTATGCCCAGCTGTGAACGACTTTCTGTTGACTAGAATAGATCCCGGATTGTATCAGCCCTTAACCTGTTACTATGGCGGGTTTTAGACTAGTGAGTCATCATCGCAAACCAGTCTGGCTCAATTTCCGTACCGTATTTATGAATCTACACTGGCGGATACAGAAACTTGAGGCGCCGATATATGTTATGTAGGTTATTCACTATGTGTATGGCAATTGCAATACTGTCGAGCATGAAAGTTCTACTTACTACATCGAAGTCTTCTCTTTGATACCAAATCTCAGGTTCGATCTCCACAAACGCCTATAGACGTAAGCATTTCTAATATGTTAAAAAATATTTTTGCTTAGTTTTGAAGATTTTTTTAACTCGGTTTATTTTTTAAGTATTTCGTAAGATACACCTGTAAAATATCCCAACGATGTTGGCCTGTAGTAATTTCTGTACGATCTACGTGTATCTAAAGATGTACTAGCAGGCTCGTATGACTGAGCAGAGAGAGAAACACGAGCAGTGAAGGTGAGTATTGACGTAACTCGGAAAGGAACCCCTTAAACTCACACCCGTGTCACAAGTCAAATGATGGACGAGACACCCAGGTGGTGAATCCATGGAATGAAATTCGACTCTCTTTATAAACGCATGACTTAACCGTGCCCAGCAACTGTTGGTAAATGGTGTCTGAACATAAAAAAAGTCAATCAATTTATAGCGGTCAAATAATTCATCAGGCAACGACGGTTGATACAACTAGTGTTTTCTAAATGGCAGATTAGACTTATCGTTGGATTAAAACGTATTATCAGGTAAATTAAAAAAACCCTCATGTAAATGCACCGATTCAGTAATAGTAATATGTTTGGTAGTAAAAATAGATTTTCTTTTGTTCTGTTTTGTTAAATGGGTTCACGTAAACAAAGTACATCAAAATATATTTAATGTTCGATTGAGTGAAATAAAGTACTTTTTTTTATTTTATATGATTACAAATATTTGTAATAACCACTCAAGCGATGTAGTTGAATGATAGAGATAAATGGTCTGACCAAATTTTAATTATACATATGGAAAAGTTTATTTCATTTTTCAACGTTTCAACCACAATTATATCCTGTCGTTAATTAGCGATGTGATCTAATACGATAATAAATATGCTAAGTCCATAGGTAATGGCTAACGAACTACGGCTGCAGTAGAGATGGGATCACCTCAACCCCTATCAGGAATTAAATGCGGTGTGAAAGCAGTCTCTATGAGGAACACCATGGGTGTTTTAGTCAATAAGAATCTGACATAACTAACTTTTCCCTGCCGGGCTAGGTTGGAATCTTTTGCAAGATACCCCACGTAAAACAAAAAAGAGGTACTTCTGGCTTTTTATTAACACAATTTGTTCAACGCAATGAGATGTCATTTCATGTGGATTTGAACGTAAGTCCATTGAGGTTAAATACTACTAGATTACTAATTAATTATGGAGCTACGATACTTTATCTAAAGCATTGATAATATATAATAGATATAAATGTTCGCGTAGGGGTCATCGTATGAACATAATCATTATTTGAGGAAAAAATGTGTTGCTAATTTTTTAATTGTTAACTTGTCAGTACCTAAAGACGGCAGTCATGGGAACGGCCGGTAGAAGTCAAAACTCGAAAGTGTGGAAAAAAAAACTGTTTTTTTTTATTGCTTAAATTACAGTGTGAGTAATTAAATTTTGTTTCATAAAATTATAACCATTACCCTTTTTTTTTTTTTTTTTTTTACGTCTATTGATGATTCGAAAAATAGTTACAGTAATACCCCGCTTAGCGCGACCCTGTTACGCGCGGTTTCACTATAACGCGAGTTTCACATTTCGCGTTCAAATGCTTCGCATCACGCGAAAGAGTGCGTATAAACATAATGTAAAGACAATAGATGTATTTTCCATAAAAAAAATAAGAGTACGTATTGCATAAAGTGCTCTTAGAATTAAAGTGATCGATTAAAATGATTTGTATTTGTTTGTATTAAATTTTGGCTATGTTTAATCATAAACCTCGACATACGCTAATTTCAGTTAACGCGATTTTTTTCGGAACGAATTCCTCGCGTAAAGCGGGGTATTACTGTATATACATTTTTTATAATGTTTGTTCATAGCCAAAGCATCCAATAGGCTGCGTAAGCATACTTTATTATTTATTACTGAGCGTTAGCACTTTACGCCATCTTATGCTTCACATATTGTAGCATGTTAACGACTGACGTCATATCAATGGTAACGCGAATGTATTAGTTTAGTTAAAATCAATAAATAAATAAAAAGTACTAAGTGATATATAAATCTCTAATTGAAATAAAAATATATGGCCTATAAATACACTTACTAAAACGCTTTTTATGTGACATTCGGATTGATTGTAAAAAAATTAAAAATATAGAATAGGTTAATTTTATTATTTGCGTATAGCATATACCCAAATATCGATTTTAATACACAGAAAATGCATATTTATTACAACCTAAAACCTTTTGCACTTATGCAAACAAGGTCCAACCTCAGCTTGATTGGTGCACTGAAACTTCAAGTGTCAGTACAGTGCTATTATAGTATTCTGGTTGAACCTAGTTGGTACGCTGTGGAAACATGAGGCACTTAATTAAATATAAAAATAAGACACCAAAAACTACATCAACTAGTTTTCACATATATTATACAAATAAATCTATGAACATATTTCGTGTTATTCTTTTGCACCGTCACGTCTTCCAGTTACCTCTTTGGAGGCCGGAGCGCAGCTACATCAGCGGAGGATCTCAAGCGGCGCAAATATGCTACCCTTGCTGAGGGTACATATTTGTCCCGCTTGGGGTTGAGACTCTGGGGGCGTGGGGTCCGAGTGCTCATAGCCTTTTTAAGGAGCTCGCGAGTCGTCTAAACGACACGTCTCGCGACCAGGGGACAAGCCAATATTTGGCGCAGCGAATAAGTATTGCCATCCAATGTGGCAATGCGGCCAGCCTTCTGGGAAGCTTTCCGTCTGGCGGTGAGCTGTACGGCATTCATAATTCATAGTTTTTTAGGTAATAGTAATAATTAGGTACTTTTATTTAGTTTTTTGTTATTTAATTCTAATGTATTTTATATAATTAATGTACCTTTTGATTTGAATAAATAGTTTGTATTGTAATATCTAATTTACAAAGATATTGTATATTAATGCGTAATATACTACGTAAATACAGTAATGTACTGTTTTTCAATAAATCTGATTTAATTTGATTTGTTTTGCAAATTCTCTGACATTTATTATCAGTTACAACTCTAATACTACGTTCAGACAAAAAACTGGAAAAGCACCTCATAATTGCCGTGTGATTTTAATTTGCTTCGTTTTTATTAGTTTTACTTGTTATCTATGCCGAGCTTTCTGGATAGATTGCGTTGTGAAGGTGGCAGGTAGGTAGCAGTACCGTGGGGTTCTGGGTGTCTTCGCACCGGGAACCGATTTGTAAATTGATTTTACCTCGTAAGTAATCTTTGAGTAGCGATAAAAAAAATATGGGAGACGATGACGACGACGACATCTACCTTAAAGATTTGATCAAATCTCTATTTTATCATCTCCCTGCGACATATAAAATACAAAATAACTTTGAAGTATGAAATATTTTACGAGTATGATCAAGCGACAGTTATTGTGGGTGTAAATGGCCTTTTATTATTAATTTAATCAATCTAAATATCTTATCTTTAAGGTTTCCCCGCTACTGGTCGATTCACAGTAGACCTTCGGTAAGCCAGACTTTTTTGTTTGTTACGCGTTTCTCCCTCATTTGTGGAACGATTTACATTATTTTGGATGTTTCAATATTTTGGATGATTCGCATGTTTCATATATTCATGTACAAAGTTATGAAGTAGGCTTCATATATATAGCTAAAAGTACATACCTACTTAAACTAAAAAGTAAAAAAAAAGTATTTTAACTTAAAACAAAACTGACCTCAAAAGTAAACTATAAAAATGCACTAAAAATCAATTAATAATTGCTTTATTAATCTAGTTCGTTTATTTTGGAATTGGTGCCAGCTAGAGTTAACCAATGAACTCATTCACAAATGAAAATAACTGCCTAAACTTTATTACAATTATATATAAGCTAAATAAAGGACAAGGCTGATTTTAAAGAACAATTAATCAAAATTGAACATAATCAGCGACGTACATTTACACCACTTTGTTATCCATAAGCTGGCACCGATTTCCAAATTAACGAACTAGATAAATAGAGTATTATCTATTGACTTTTTAGTGCATTTTATAGTTTATTCTTTTGAAGTCGGTTTTGTTTTTAATTAAAATAGTTTTTTTTTAAAATACAATGTTTGTGGTAAGAATATCGGACAATTACCTTATTATTGCCAAAATAGACCACGAGTAACGCATGTATTTTTTTAATACTCTATAGGCTCAGCGCTTTGATCACACTCTCACTTGACGTTAAGTGACAATGTCCCGAGGATGGTAAACGAACTAAACTAAAGTTACTGGCCCTCAAATTATACTGGAACAAACCTATTGGTATTTCGCTCCAAGGTTTCAAACTTGAGGGTGGTAGCTACCCAGGCGGGCATTATTAGAACCTTTTTTATTTTATTTTTTGACGGGGGGAAATGCATTTACGCACTACCCTTAAAACGCACTACCCTTAGCATTATTAGAACCTACCCTAGCACCATACATGCACGATATATTTCTTGACTGTAAGCTCAGGCTCTTTTAGAATACCTAAACTGTGGCTCACCCAATCACAAGTCCATTGCTTTCTTCAAGTGACAAACATACATAAAAACCTCGAGTTTATATAATTAATAGACGAAGGATATCTTATCAATATTTATCGATACCGGGTTAAACTAGATACAGCGTGCTCCGTAAATCTGATAAAATAATTATTACTTGATATAGTAAATTGATTCTTATCACTAATAATAATCCTATCTATATAATATTTTTTTTTAATATTCAAAACGGATTTCATTTCAAAATGATATCAGATTAATATACATAACATTCCATGTAACATTTATTACATATGATACCTATACAATATACTAAAAGGGATACGAGAGATTTGTTGAGATAAATTTCACTAAATGGCCAGTAGCACTAATAGTTTATGTGCAAAATTCTCAAATAAGATATCTATTTTATAATATCTTATGTATGTGCATAATCCTTGATTAATATAAGAACTTAGATATACTTTGAGATAATTTAAATACCTATACCTATTAAAAAAATCAAAATACTAAATTGTTACTAAATATACGAAACAGAAACCAAAAACACAATTTTTAAAATTTTTATTTGTTTGTTCCGGCTGATTTTCTAAACAGCAGGACCGATTTTGGCCGGACTTTTTTTGTGAAATAGCTGATCTTACTCTGCGAAACTTAGGCTAATTTATTTGTTCGAAAATAGTTAGGGTTCCGCGTAAAAGAACATTAAAACACAAAAAAAATTAGAACAAAATCCGATTAAATGCAGTTTTACTGGCAGGTATTTGAATTTATGAGAGATATCTTTGCTTAATGTTAATTGCAAAAAAAAAAGAAAATAATTCGGGTTCTGTATAATAAAAATTAAAAACTATATTACGCAGTGAAAAATATGTGCAACGCGGGCGCAGCCGCGGGCACACGGCTAGTATTTAATAAGCGTTTAAAGATTTTAGCGGGTATTGTGAGGGGATGATCTATCCCTGTCCCGGTAAACAAATTTAAGTATTGAACTTGTATGAAACACGTCTAGGTTAACGTTATGTTATAGCGTAATGTACTTTCTCTTTCTAAGATGAAATTAAAATGCTTTCTTATTTTTGGTCAGATTTTAATTTTGTTTGTTTGTGATCAGCCTTAGTTTTTGTCTATTTGTTTTATCAGATAATAAAAATTAATCAATACTCTACCCTGTTATATTTAGTTTATTGATCATTTAGTTATTCGTTCATTTAAGTTTACAGTACAAGAAAATGTTATGCGCTGCTATAATCGGAATTCGATTATTTTACATTTAAATTCATTTATTCCTACTTCCTATAAGATTAATTTGTTCTCTATAGCAATGCAGTAAATAAATACAGCCACGTCCCATTTTTTGTTCCGCTAACTGCGAGGCTTGTGATGAGAGAACCCTTAGAATGTCGTTTCTAGAAGACCGCTATAAAGGAGGTAATTATAGGTTTAACCTTACTTATATAATGTTTCATGGTCATGTCTGTTCATAAATAATAATGTAATATCAAATACCTATCATTTAGTAAGACGTACAAGAAAAAAATCAATGGTTAGTAAAACCGACATCGTTTTAGTTAAACAATTTTTTTAAATGGTGAAACTATCTATTATATAAACCGTTCCTTTGAATAATAATTTCCATAATTTAAAAACTACATACATACAAATTTCATTTTTAATGCATACTTTTGTATAAGGGACTGTTTTAGAATTACCAACAGAATTTTAAACAATTTTTTTTCTCCCCTTCTTGTCAACAATGGTAAGTAAGCTCTTACCCAATCCCCCATGGTAACAGACATATTTTTTAGAAAATCTGCTTATGTAAACAAGCAAATATTGCTTATGTTACCCCATTAATGCTCACTTATACTTGAATGGCCCCTAAGTTATATTCAATATGAAATGAATACAATTTTATGCAAAAAAAAATCTATAAAAGACATAAAAGTAATTTAGAAATGTTTAATATGCAAATAATTAAATGCCTTGAAATATTTTAATAGCAATTACGTTATGATTTATTTTAGATATAAAATGACTTAAGGAGTCCATTATAAAAGTATGAAGATCATTTTTAAGAACTTTTAAACGTAGACATACCTGTGAATATTTCGTATGGTAGTAGAGATTTTTCGATGGCCGTCTCGCTAGCTACCAATCGGTCACCTAGCACGTACCTATAGGTCAAAGAAAAATGAATTATATATTATAATTTATTGGAATTCCCTATCTTCATCTATTGCGTTTAATCCGTCCATACTCTTTATATTTACTTATCTACATAATTAATTATAAGTAAACGTTAAATCTTTTAATTTTCACAAAATACACACTTCAAAATGTAATACACCGATTATATCATCCACAAATTACGTCATACAAATTTCATGATTTTTGTCACATTTGTGAGACACGTTCTCCCATAGCCATAATATGTTTTCGCTATGCTCAACCTAGTATAAACAAGACTGACATTGCTAATTAAAAGCCGTTACAAAGAACGAGTTGCAAAAGTGTGCGTGAAATAGTGTTGTCATAACTAATCATAAATGTGTTATCGATGGTATATTCTGGTCAGTGGTGTAACTGTATGGTGGCAGAGCTGGTAAAATCCCACGGGCCCCGGTTCGAAGGGCCCCGGCCCGCGAAGCCGCGAGCTTAGAAGAATCCTAATATTTTTAACATAATTCGGTAAAAATTATAAATACAAATAAAGTTAGCCACGACTATATATTTAAACGCTGATCACCACTTTAGTGATTTTATTTAAATCAAATTACAACGTGACAAATCTGCTTTAAATCTATTTTAAATATATTGTGACGTCACAAATTTTATAACACCTTCAACGCGTTGTCACACAATGTATGTTAAATTGTTATCGAATCCCCTTTAACTTGTTAACAATTATTCATTATTCAAAGGAACTGCGGGCGACGTTCATACCATACGAACATATTCCCCTATTTCCTTTCTGGATAATAGAATCATAGTTAATTTTTTTAAACCATATTTAATATACTCGTAATCAACTTTCAGGTCCCCCCACCACCTCAGACTTCTAAGTCATAAAAAATAAGTAACACAATACTTAAACGGACCTTAAGCAAAATTTTGTCCTTAAATTATAATATATTTAAATATTCGATAATTTAGTTTAATTAATTTTACGTTTTTTTCTATTTATTAAAATAAAATTCTATTAATCTTTGTACTTTATCTTGTACTTGTAAATCACAACCATTCAACTGCGGATTCTCCTGTAATATAGAAGTCCAAAATGTTTTACTGAGGAGACCCAAGACATGTAATGATTCCCAACTGGGAAACTCTTGCATCCGTTGGCATCGCCATATAGTGACGCTGGATATCATGCTTACTCCCTAATCAAGGTAGATGGATTCTGTATACCTTCTTTTAAACAAACCGTTCAGGTCTATGCCGATTCATGATTCGTACCACTTTGTACCACCCACAAAGAATTAGAGGACGAATTGTGTATTCGTAAATAAAATATTTTATTTTTCTCTTTCAACAAAAGGATATTTTTAAACAATATAAAGCTTACAAGCAACGGGCTGTTCAAGTAAAAGTTAAGCAAAATTTCAGATATTTTTGACCTTTAAGCTTTACTTAAAGCTTCACATGAGCTATGACGAGGAGGTGGGGTATGATCATTGGCGTAACTATACCATTTGAGACCTATGGCAAATTTGGTGTTCATTTGTGTTCAAGTGCATTTGGAGGGGCGCGTCGCCACGTTGTACATTTTAATAAATCACTAAAGTGTTTAAATATTTTGTCTTGTCTAATTTTGTTTTTATTTGTATTTATTGAACTTTGTTTCAAATGTTATGATTTTTGTGAGCTCGCGGGCCTCATGCGACCGGGCCAGTGGCATTTTTCCAGCTCTGCTTCCCTTTAGTTACGCCATTGGGTATGACGATGTATCCATATTTATGGTAGTGTCCATGATTACGTAACCGTTGGCATAATTTTAAGTTAATAAGTAAATATTGCGTACCTACTCACCATTGAAATCCATCAAAAATAAATAGAAAAGATCCCGGTCGCCATTGACTATTTTAATATATATCCGATCTGTTTTTTTGTTTTTGACGAGGGGAATGCATTTACGCACTACCCCTACCAAGTTCATTAAGAAGACCAAGGTCTCCCCAATGAAGTTGGTAGGGGCGGTGTGGAGGGACGTCTCCATACCAGCGTGGGACTCACCCGGCGAGAAGCGCCGGAAATACCCACTAAAGCCCCCGGAGCCGCCCGCCGCATTTAGAGGGGACGATACGGGACCGCGGTTGCATTCACCGCGTCGCCCTCTGCGGCAGGCCCAATTGGGCCTCGTCCAATCTATCCGACCCCTTATTTTTTTTTTTTTTTGACGCGGGGAAATGCATTTACTCACTCCCCTTACCTATTGCATTAGTGAGACCGGATTCCCCCAATGCAATAGGTAAGGGGGCACGGAGGGACGAACTCCGTGCAGTGTGGGACTCACCTGGGCGAGAGTCGCCCGGAAATACCCACTAAAACCCCCCGGGGCCGTCCGACGCATTTGGGATGGGGGCGATACGGGATTACTAGGCATGACGCTGCGTCGCCCCCTGCGGCGAACCCACCGGGCCTCGTCCGTGCAATGGCCTAATGGGGATGGAGGAGGAGAATGCCCCCCCACCTCTTCGCCCGCCCCCCCGAAGGGAGGCATGACCCACTGTTCAAACATCCGGGGGCAGGATGTACTTCCTGCCCCCAAGAAAAAGGAAAGAAGAAGGGACATAGCGGAGGCGGGCAAAGAGGAAAGAGGAAGGAACCCGCCTCCGCTATAGAAGAAAAGAGAGATAGGTCCCTCTCCTGTACTCGTCTTGTTGTACTAACAAGACGTAGCCAGGAGAGGGATACCTAAGGAGAAACACCACCAAGAAATCCCCACACACACCCACTTCCCTCCAGCCTCCACATGACCCCCTCTCCTTCCCTCCTAAAATCTATCCGACCCCTAAAACAAAAATAAAATAATGAAATAATAATTGTTACTTGATCTTTGCAATATGCTACCGAATTTTATACACATATTATACTAGCTGCGTGCCCGCGGTTCCGCCCGCGTTTCATAATATACTCTTCAATGCGTAATATAGCTTTTAAATAATTTATACCTGACCTACAAAAACATATAAATGAAGAAAAATGAGTCTTTTGTTTTTAATAGCGTAAAGAATGTACATTAAAAAAAATATGAGAAAGGATCGATAGAATCCAAAATAATTAATAGCGTATACCCCATCTACGAAAAATTCTGCGTCGAATGGTATTAGTCCCATCTCGATATGTTAAGTACTTTTGATGTGATGGTGCGTCATAGTTTTCAATTTGCCTTGTAAATGTATATATATAGAAGATAGATATATGAAATGAATGTACATAAAAGCCCATTGAATTATCAAAGAAATATTAACGCTATAAGTTGCTCGTACCTTTAAAATCTACCAACCTATACCTATTTTTATTGCCTTATTTACACTTCACAGTGGTTACTGTTTTCAAATTAACTACATGTATGTCGAAAAAACTAACGGAAACATATATTTTGTTTATAAATATAGAAATAATTCGTAGATAAAACACTCGTATTACACAATCAGAAATCAGATAACGATTTGTTATCAATGATAAAAAACGTATAAAATCTAAGACACTGAGTTTAGATTGTCCATAATCCTACTAAGATGATGAAGGCTTTCATATTGCTGTGTTTACTTGGACACGTATTTGCTAAGCATGAACAATATATCGGGACTGTACATAATTATATATTAATAACTAGCTGTATGCCCCTGGCTCCGCCCGCGTTTGATATATTCTTTACTGCATAATATACTTTTTAAATAATCGTTAGAAAATAATGTTTTAATGGTGCTTCCCATGTAATCTTATTTTTTAAACGGAGTCCTAATTATTTTTCTAAACATTTTTTTGGTCCTAACAGAAAGGAAAGATATTTCTTAAAAATTAAAACACCAGCGGGAAACCCTTATTATTTTCAAAAAATACCGTACCATTAATTACGCGGAGTAACTTCAGGCATTTGTACCATTCAAATAAACAGACAGGAATAAACAGACATACAGGCAGACAAACAAAATTTTAATTTTTTTGTTTTGGTACCTATACAAATTCTTATTTAGTTAAAAGTTTTTTTTTTAATTACAAACAGACACTTAACACTTAAATTTTATTTATTGGTATGGATACGTAAGTGCTTATTAATTTTGTTATAAGTTATAATATAAATTATTCGTTTTATTGCGCTTCCAGTTTGTAAGGATTCACCTTTAACCCCTTGAGCACTTACCTGGCGTTTACGCCAGCTTTCCATTGCTTTCCTATTGTCTTTTTATTGTCTTATTTTTACGGGTACTCGACGCATTAGTGATGCCACTATAATAGTATCGTTAACAAAAAAAACAGAGTAATTAACAAATTAAATAATAGTTAATTATTAATTAAACCTAACCTAATAAAAATAATAGCTGTTGTCAGTTTTTTATTCATTAAAACATATCGGAGTATCATCTACTCCCATTATAGGAGTGACTCAGCATCTTTTTTATTATCAAACCTCCTGCGTGTAAGGGAAACTCTTTGGTGCAACCCTGACTCCCAAACCGGTGAACTTTCTGGATGAAACGGCATCCTTTTCCATCACTCAGTCAATGCCGAAGAGCTTCGAACCAAAATAGCCTTCATAGACACACTGAACGTAGTCCTAGTGTTATTTTAATGTTTGAAACCTGTTTGAAGGGTGCGATTTAACAACATTTTTTTGTTCCATTCTACTTCAACCCCCGTTATATTTATCTACTTATTAAGGCACACAATACACACACACACAAAAAACACTACAAATAATAATTTAAAGACGTTCACACTGTTGTAACATTGTTTATAAAGAAATTTTATATATGCACATTAAATTATACAACCACAAACAAACAAAGGTAATATAAAATGTAAAACTTATCAACATTATAATAATGACATGTATTTATATCTTTGGAGTCAGTCTTTGGCACTTACAGTAACGTAATATTTACTATATATTGGATTGTTGAAAGAGATATTGGTTTTATAACAGGGGAATTGATTATAAACTTTGAGTGAGATTCCGGATATTGACGTTAAAGTTTATTTATTATTGGCTAACCTTTAACATTCTGTCCATACTTATCAAGTCTCCTTTGACGACTGATACACTGTACTCTCGAAGCTTTCACATAGGTAATTAAAACGAAAATGTTTATCTGGTGCACATTAAATAGGTATTTTATTTATTCTGTACAAGGCTATATCGATTTTTATACACATTACTGTTTACTTATTAGTCAGTTAAAACAACTATTGAAATTCCAAAATTATCGACGGAATGATTTTCGTTCAATTTTTAAATTCATGTTTCGATATAATAAGAAGGGGAACTAAGCAGTTGGTGTTTGCTTCCAGACTACTTTTATTGCTGCCGGAACACATCTATTAATATTTGGCGAAAGATTTTCAAACTTGAAGATAGCTACCCAGGCTGGTATTATTAAATAATTCCCTACCACCATGCGCTATGGTTTCCTCGCGATGTTTTCCTTCAGCGAAAGCTCAGGCTGATTATTAGAGTCGGATAGGTTTTTACGCAGAATTCGGCCGCACACTCCACTGTGCCATCATAGCTTCGCTTCCTTTGAACAGTTAGAGAACGATGGTGACCACCGATTGATAATAATTTGTCGACAATCGGCATCATAATGCTGGTGATGATCGTGGTAGATGGAAAAAACGGCATAAGCCTCTAAGTAGCTCTTAACGAAACATTATAAGAAATTTTTCATAAGTACTATGGTTTAGATCCAGCCGGGTCTATTGCTCTACCACCAATCTAAGTTTCTGGCCCCGTAACGCGAGAATCCTATGACGATTTTCACCACGTAGTTCTTTATTTAGAAAGGTAACAAACAGTCATGTATACAAAGAAGTTATTATAATATAAAAGGACCTAAATTTAGAAAAAAAAAACTTATTTTATTCTTAAATCTTATTGAATTTGAAAATATATTTATATCATCATTTTGTTGCTTGTTTTTTATAGGAAAATGTTATGTGGAATGCATGTTGCAAACGTGAGTTAGAACGAGTAATATTCACATTTTTGAAGTTATACTTCTTTAGGCGCGTTATGAAAAAATGATGAGAGTGAAATTTTAAGATGCGCGCGCATCTGTGACACAAAATTAACAGTATGAAGTGCGCGCGCATCTGTGACACAAAATTAACAGTATGAAACTGTCTGCTTAACCGCTCATTGAGTCTCGAAAAAAAAGCTACCAACAAAATAGAAATTGAACCTCGATATTTCATTTCTACTTCTATAGTATTCTATGATATACTTCTATGATAGTCTACTTCCCAATTCCCAGGTGGAAGTCCTATTATGTTGGACCAACCTCGCCTGAGCAGATCCAGATTTTCGGTTCTATAGTGGGTCCTCTGGAAGTGGACGTCCTCAGCGCCCCAGTGTTGGGACGGGAGGGTGTGGTCCTCGTCCAGCCAGAGTTTCAGGAGGACTTCATCAGGACCCTTGTTGAGCAGCAGATTGCTTACCGAGAACATGCGAATGACGTTAAACTGTAAGTTACTCATGACTACGTTTTATTTTTATTTTGCTGCCTGTAACTTTGTTCTAGATTAAATATGAATGATTTAATCGTTACTAATTAGCCTAATGATATATGGACACTGATAAGCAACACGGTGTCAACACTAAAACACAAAAAGAAAAACAAAATTTTGGTATCCAACACAAAATCACACAATCCAGATACAATTTTATGTAAAAAAACTGTTTTTAATTTAAAGCAAAACCGACTTCAAAAGAATAAACTATAAAATGCACTAAAGAGTCAATAAATAACTTATTAATTTACTTTATTAATCTGGTTCGGTTATTTTGAAATCGGTGCCAGCTTATGGATAACAAAGTGGTGTAAATGTACGTCGATAATTATATACAACTTTGATTAATTGTGCTTTAAAATCACGCTGGTCCTTTATTTAGCTTATATATAATTGTGATAAAGTTTAGGCACTTATTTCCATTTGTTAATGAGTACATTGGTTAACTCTAGCTGGTGCCGACTCCAAAATTAACAAACCAGATTAATAAAGTAATTATTTATTGACGTTTTAGTACATTTTTATAGTTTATTCTTTTAAAGTCGGTTTTGCTATTATTTCAAAAAGTTTATTTTTCTACTGTTTAGTTTAAGTATGAACTGTGGTATAGCTGTGAAGCTTGCTTCATAGCTTTGGAAACGAATATATGAAACACTTTTAAGTGTCTATAATATTTGAGGGATTTTCTCAATTTCTCTGAGTACCACTGATCAGATCTTGATGTAGTGGAAATGGGACCAATTCGGAAGTGTATTAAAAAAAAATTGCAAATCGGCCCACAGATGACGGAGAAATCGCATAACTCCTACTTTACTCCTCCTTTTTGATGTCGGTTATAAAAAGTTTAACACGAGTCTCCAATTGAAAATATTTCGTACTAACATGTGCGCTTTAACATCTTTATTATATCAATGTTTTAAATCAGTCTCTGTTGAACAATTGAACTATTTACAGAACCTAAGTTATAATAAAAATAAAAAAAGTTTTCATTTAAAAATAAATAAGGGATCTTATTGCGTAATAATAAATTATAATACCGCACGTGTGGTACTAATACACGTATTGAAAAAAGCTCTTATATCGTTATCCGACACTGATTGTTTATTATCAGTTAATAACAACGAATGAGCTGACGCATAATCTCCCCTGACGGTAAGTGACGATGTAGGCTACATAGTGATGATAAACTCTAAGGTGACAGGCTCTCGAATATAACTTTACCCTGACAAATATTAATCTCTTATTCGTCGAATAGCACAGGCGAGAAGATATTATTTATTTATACATACTGCCTATCCAAAAGGTCAATGTTGTATCACCACTCTAGACGATGGCAATCATTCTAGAATTTTCCATGGAAATTTCATGACACCTCGGAATAAACGTTCCGTATTATTTTCAATACACAATATACTTGTACACAATAACCGAACTATCTTACGTAAAGCACCATCAAAACCACAGAATATAGGTTCCAATAAAACAAGTTACTGAATTAAAGATAACAGCTACTGCATGAAAGACTGAGGTTCCGACCAAAAACTCTTTTTAATTATTACATTTGCTTGGTTCGATGTATTCTGGGTAAATATTTGCCAGAGTCAGTGTTTTGATTTAGTAAAATAGTTTCTATATTGCTAATATTTGCTCACGCAGTGCACATGAAAGAGAGCAGTAGTCATACCTTTGATAGAAGGAAAAGAGACGACAGTAATATCTCACGTGCGATTGAAATTCCACGTACAGTTTTAATTATGGAGGTTATAATAGTGATTCTTAATTCAAAATTAAGTTTCAATAACATAATATGCGCTAATCTTGTAACTTAATTTATAAAATCACTATCAATTAACTGACTCAAATAGACTTTTCAGGCAAAGTAATGTACAGATTACCGACGCCGCGTCTATTGATTTTAAACTATGGACACTATACTTTAATCATTGTAGTTAGGTACTTTGATAAAAAAAACTTTCGTTTGAACTCCATTTTACTCTTTTTTTCTTTGAACGTACGTATATATCCTCCTGATATTATTGGTCAATCGGCTTGTTATCTTACAACAAGGTTTTTCGTTATGTTTCATACACTCCAAGCAGTTCTTAAGCCCCAATCGATAAATAAAAACATAATACAGTAAAATCTATCCATTATAGGTAATTATAAAGATTCGATTATTTGTAATCAGAAATTAATTGATAAACTTATTACCTATCTAATTAATTTAATCATTTTCATCAAATGAGTGGTTAATATAAGCTTACACTAGCTCTACACTTGGGATCCTTTTATAATATTGTCTATTTCTGACAATTATCATTGAATTTAATATATTTTTTATATTATATCAGTATTTCGACGTATTACAAGTAAATATGCTCTGCGTAGATTTTATTTAATGCAATGCGATTTTTGACTTTACTTGGCATAACGATAATATTGTATCAATCATCACTGCCCCCTGAGGTACTGAAATTCCTAGTTTAGGTGGCAGCAGTTTCTTCTTTAAAATGTACCTAAATTAATAAATATAATTATTTCTAACTATAGTTTCGTAAACTTGTTATTTTATTTTTGTATTCGCTATAAATTAAGTATGACTATAAAATATATCACGGTAAGAGGACCATTAATCACGTGATGATTTCTTTCCAAATGTGTGACTTCTTTCTCCGTTTACTTTATTTATTTAAATTTATTTAGGCTGATATCCTCCCCCAATCAATAATTAATTTTTTTTTAAATATTAACTTAAACACAGGTATAATCTAATTTTATTTTGAAAACTACCTGAATCGTTGCCTGGCAACGGGCTTCGAATTCATTTGCCGCTCTTCGGTTCACACATGGCACATTCAACGATAAAATAAATACATTTGTTGGCTCACTGTAACCCCTTGTGATTTTTTCCAAACCAAGTCAACCTCACTTCAAACCTCACGTGATTAACGGGCCATCCCTGAGCTAGTAATCTTTATCTTACCGAATTTTTTTACAAAGCGTTCAATCCGGTTAATTTGTGCCTTATTTTACTTGTCTTATTATTACTAGGAATTAAATATTTTAATTTATTATTTACAAAATTTTTTCTAGTAAATTTAATATAAATTAAATATATCAATATAAAATAATTTATATAAAATAGATTAAGGGAATCTAGATTAATAAGTCTATTAACGAACAAATATAATTCATTAAAATTTCTCCTAAACCACACAACGGATAGAAAGAAAGATAGTAGAAAAAAATAGTATTTTGTAATCGACAAATTGCCATAAATATCAATTTACGTATCTTACTTAGAATAAATCTTAAGAGATACATGGATTTTGTTTCTCAAAAACTCAATTTCTGCCTAGACTCTGTTCTAAAATAAACGCGGGTGACTTCGTTAGTCAAAGCTAGTTTATGATAATATGTTTGTGTTTATTGTATACATATACATATTATCAGTTATTTAGTTACTGTAACAAAGTTTATATTTAGTTCCGAATCAAACAACCATATAAGAAATAATATCAAAGTCAGTATCGAAGAAAATCAAAAGTACCCTAACTTACGCGCAGTAATTTTAGTTACCTACCATAAAAAGTCCAATCAAAATCGGTCCAGCCGTTCCGGAGATTACACGGAACAAACAAACAGACAACAACTTAACAAATTATATTTATGGTATGGGTTTCCTATATGCATTCATATGAGTATGTATTTAGTAAAAAAAAATGTTGGTTTGACATTACAAACATATACTTCAATTTCATTTATTTAGTATGGATGACGACTGCAATTTTTTATCTGTGATTACCATCGATGACGTCTATAGGATGCGCATTCTGTTAATCGGAGGAAATTCCAACGACATAAATTCGGCTTTAAATCGGTCCCAGATTATATCTCTGTCTTCGTAGAACAAAACAAAAGTTATGAAATAATAGTAAAAGTCATTTTGCTAATCTTTTGTAACTTCCACGAAGGCAAAATGAAATTAAAAGTTATCGCATTATTTTTCCTTAATATAAATTATTTTTACAAGGAGGTAAAATGCACAGAAAAACACAATTGCAAATCCCTAACAATAAGAATTTTAACAAATTTCTCAGACAACTCGACTACGATGACATGCTCATCGAGGCAAGGAGAAACGAAACTCTAACAAGAAATGGTGGAAGGCAGTTACCGTACGATAACTATCAGGAATTAGAAGTGGTTAGTGGTATTTTGACTAAATATATTACAAGAATATGATTGGCGAAGGTCGCAGTAATCTGCTGCATGCGGATGGCGGAAGGCTTTGCAGATCTTTGGAGGATGAATATGTCCAACAGTGGACGTCTTTCGGTTGACACGATGATAATTATACTTGGTTGATAAAGCTTCAATACCAGAAATCATATTCGAAAATTCGATCCTGAGCATTTACCATAGTATGGTCGTAGAATATTTCTTAATAATGTCTATCTGAGTAACTACTACCTTCAAGATTGAAAATATGTGTGTTTAGGCTTAGTGTGTTTATCTTCCTTAATCACTTAACATAAGTTTAAATTGTGATAGTAGCATTAAGTCTATTTAGTATACAAAATCTTGTATAAATCAGACGGTTTTCAGTTATCTTAAGAAAAACACCATAGTTTTCAAGTACGTACAAATGGAATAAAAATGTTGATGTGAAAATGTAGAAAGTCTTGGTATTAATTTTTTTTTTATGTTACCAGATCGATGCTTACTTAGATGACATCGCACGGCGTTATCCCAACCTGGTCACCTTGGTCACTGCAGCCCAATCCTTCGAGAGGCGCCCCATCAAATATCTTAAGATCTCAACGACTAACTTCGCAGACCACAGGAAGCCAGTGATCTTCATCGATGGAGGCATCCACTCGAGAGAATGGATTTCTCCGCCAACTGTTACTTGGGCTATTCACAAATTGGTCGAAGACGTGACTGAGCGCGACCTTTTAGACAGATTTGACTGGATCCTATTGCCTATTGTGAACCCTGATGGTTACAAATTCAGTTTTAGTTCTGTGAGTATAATCATAGAGTTATTGTTTAGAGTCATTTTTATCATTTACATATTATTGTAAAAAATACTGTAATTTTAAGTGATTTATTTAAAGATGCAGTCTAGTTTTAAAATCACATAACTAGCCAAGCGAGCATTAGAAAATGCCCTATCGTTATTTTATGTTTTATCTCTAAAAAAAACCCGTTACTTTGTCGAACAAGCAACATGAAATCTACTTACAGGATTTTTAGAACGATACGTGTCTTCATCATAACTCTACTCTCGTACTCATAACTCTAAGCACTAACCTGATTTACGTGATTCTTTACAAAGATGCAATTTCTGGTCAGTCTCTAGAGTTTATTCTGATACATAGGTAGGTAATACATGAATCAAGCTATGAAGATAATAGCTAATTAAAACGAATTAAACAACTAATGAAAAGCTAGTCGCTTGCTTAATATGAGCCGGTAATAGTTTTATCATATACTAAATAAAATATAAAAAGATCAAGTAATAAAAAAATGTTGTAACAAATTTATAGTTGTGGTAGAAACAAAGCGCAACAAAAATGATGGGTATTCTTATAAACATATGCATAATTAAGCTAACACTACGCCTGTGCACGTATCCATTCGTATACCGCAATTATACCAGAATTTTTGTAGGGTGGCCAATATCAAAAACCTATCAGTGTCTACTAAAAATTACATGTGTGCGCTATATTGAGTCTCGCGTAGAGACGATATCCCTCTCGTCCTCCAAGTACCTACCTACATGGTCACATCGATGTTTAAAAATTTCATTACTCTAGATCAAGTGCAACGCCACTGTTCGGACATCTCGTGATCCGTCTCATCGTATTCAAAATTATTAATTATAATTGTATAATAGTGAAATAGGACCAAAAAAGTAATGTTCCAGATGTTTTTTTTTTATGTACGCGTTTCTTAATTTTAATTCCTATTGAAAGAGTTTCATAATTTAATGTGTTCTCTCTGAATTTAACAAACGTGACACGTCGGGTAATCAATATAGGCAAGACTCTTATGTGCCTATTCCTGGCCTTGGGAGATTTTGCGACTCTCTTCAAAATAAATTACTGTGTGCCGATAATTATTGACTTCCCCTTAACAATAGTGCACGTTCACTTTGATCTGGTGTCGATAGTTCGAAACTCACAAACATCTAAACTTACACATAAAATCTCAGAAAAAATAACTCTTTCCTGCATACAAAGTCCGTACAAGATTCTTGGTTCATAGGCCTTAAATGACTGAACGAAATCATTCTATCGAATATTTCATATCTAAAATGTAATATTTACCTAATATTATTTTATTTGCAGAGTAGATTCTGGCGCAAGACCAGGTCCACTAACCAACACGCTCTTGGCAACATCTGCCCAGGTGTCGATGGAAATCGTAACTATGATTTTTTCTGGAACACAGTCGGCACCAGCAGTAACCCTTGCTCTGATGTCTTTGCGGGCAGCCGTCCGTTCTCCGAAATTGAAACTAGAGTTGTCCGGGACATTATCGCTGAGAATTTGCACCGTATGGCTTTGTATTTAACTATGCATAGCTACGGTAGTATGATTTTATATCCCTGGGGTCATGATGGTTCACTCTCTAATAACGCTCTAGCTCTCCATACCGTTGGTATTGCTATGGCTGATGCTATCCACTCGGTAGCTCTTAGTAATTTCCCAAGATACATTGTCGGAAATTCAGTTCTGGTGATCGGTTACCCAGCTGCCGGAGCATCTGAAGATTATGCGCACCTCGTCGGTGTTCCTCTTTTCTTACACCTACGAACTGCCTGGACTCGCTAGTGGTTTCCAAGGTTTCCACTTAAATCCGAGATACATCCAACAGGTTTGTCATGAAACTTGGTTGGGTATTGTGACAGGAGCGAGAAGGGCTGGTGATTTATTCGTTCCGCCACCTTAAGAACTGTATTTTTACGCAAACACTTTGTAAATATGAATAAATTGTAAATAAATATATATTTTTTTTTAAAAATATTATAGTTTATTTTCATCCCTACAGAGTTTAAGACTTGTATCAGTTATACGATATAAAGGATATCCACAAAAATCAATGTATGTATTATACTCTACCAGACCCGACAGTAAAACACAACTAACGAACAACGACAACCACCGATTTACAAGAATCTATCGACAGTCATCATCGTAATGTTCAGCTACATTTAATACACCGAATGCCATTAAAGTTTGTCAATTCTTATAGCAATGTCAGTTACTTTGGTTCTTCTGCGGATTTTGCGGATTACTATAATCTATACCCGCAGAATAACGAATACTAAATCCCTATTCGAGGTAACACGCGTTCGAATCCTATCCTTAAGTTTATGCAGCAAAAAAAACATCTTCACGAAATGTCAGTTTTATTGTAAAGAACATTGGCGCACTTATTAGATATACACTTGAGACCTCTAGACTAGTACCACCTTAACTTTTACCACTTTGTTATTTCAAATTAAATGAGATTGTGCTCAAAAAGGCAGTAGGTATAAAATAAAAACAATAACAGATTTATAAATCGATGGTTATCGTTCAATAATACATAATAATTATGATCGATCGTGTATTACATGGCGCAGGTTTGAACGTAGGTTTTTCTTATCAAGTAATATACTTACGCTTAAAGCAAGAAAAGTTTCAAATCTTTCTCCTCTTTGATTAGATTGTATTCTTGTATGTCCTTATCAGGCGCTGCTAAGTCATAATTACTTTATGATTCAATATTATCGCCGGATTTTAAAAGTTAAAGCTTACGTGTTTTTTTTTATACTAGTCAGATCAGAGTCTCTGCCTGCGTTTATACATATATAAATATTATTTTAAAATTCAATGATTTGGATATAGCATTGTAAGAGAACTTACTAGCCTTTTTTGACAACCTAATTTCTTATAATAACAATAAAAAATGTGGGTACTTGGTTAAAACATCGTGTTTTTATTAAAATAAAAACTTTAGCTCCGTTATTAATGTGTCGAGTACCCGTAAAAATAAGACAATAGGAAAACAATGGAAAGCTGGCGAAAACGCCAGGTAAGTGATCAAGGTGTTAAATTTCAAAATATTTATAAATGAACATTAACATTACACAATTACATAGTATTTTTATTTAAAAAAAAATATATAAAAAAAAAATAAACAAGTCTTTATAGAATCGGTGAATTCATAACTGCAAAAGTGAGCGTCATGCCGTTTACTGTCACGATATAGGAGTCTATTTTACTGCTAATTTGTCCTAATAAATGTTCAACAGCAGAAGTTAAGCCAATCGGTTTGCTTTTGATTATAAATATGTTTCGAAATAGACAGACAAATAGATACTGTTGTATTAGGAAGGAAAAAAAATAAAAATAATATCAGTTATTAGTCACTAAGCTTACCTAATTGAATTACGCAATTGCAGTAGTTTTAACACCAAATAAAGATCATCGAAACGACGTGATTACCCCTGAACGTAATTACCCAAGTAAGTCAGTTTCTATGTAATCGGTCAAGTAGTTTTTTGGTTTATTCGTTACCTACAAAAGTACGAATCCTTCCTCTTTATAATATTAGTGTAGCCGTATAATATATGTAACGTACAATTTATGTTTTAGAATTTTGTTTTATTATCACGGTAAAATATTAGACAGGTAAAACTAGGGATAGTTTCCTTTTTTGTCTTTTATCCCACATCACCAAAATGACTGCAATACGTCTTGTGTTAAAAAAACAAGTGTCCAAGAACCATAATGGCAGCCGATAGATGGGAATTATATCCACCACTGCTAATGCCGCTAAATAGTTCTGAATATGTACTTGTTAATCTCAGAATATCGTTCACCTACCACTCTGCAGTGAGGTTAAAATCTGTGTCGATCAACTTAGGCTTGAATTCACATAACTATCGTAATAAACCTAAGATTCCCGTAAAGGAAACATTCATTATGAAACGATAACATGTTGGCGTTAAAATATGTCACCAAGGACCTATACATTTGTTCCAACAGCTTTACTTGAGAGTCACTACCTCTAAAATTAACGTACTTATTACCTTAGATCACGTCGCTACTTAAAATCAGGTAAAATTATAATTAAACCATTTGACAAATAGGAAATCTCTATCAGTTTTTGCAAGGTCGCCTAAAAAGGTTTACTGGTAGGTACCCAATCTCCCCTATTGGAAGTGGAGTGTTTAAGGGCATAATTGGACTGAAGTAAGTATTTAAACCCTGGTGCTAAGAATATCAAATATTACGTACTAAATTAACTAATTAATATCTTTAGATTTATTGTACTTGGGTTCCGAAACTACGTCTAAACGGAATTGAAATTTTCAAAGAAAGTAATTGAATTTTTAAACTCACTTGGAATCGGTTCAGTATGTTTTCTTCTTCCGTTAGACTATATTAGCTGTCATCTCCAGTTACTCCTTTTTCTCTCATATTGTTCTACAGAATCTATCCACACTCTCTTTGCCCTTCCTCTATATTTCCATTCTTCCAATTTCTTTATATTTCTTCAACGTCGATAGTCAGACGTCATTACTATAATATACATTGCTACATTAGACCTTACGCTCAGATCAGAATCTTATCAATGCTTATTTGTGAATAGTTATTTTTCTAATCAGTAGGGTTTTTTCTTTTAATAATTTATTTTCTTTTAATCTTATAATGGAAGTAATTAATCACTGTAAGTGTAATAATTAACGATAAAGGTGTTATAATAAATAATACTGCAGCAGCTACTTATGATTAGACAAGCTGCACCCGCGGCTTCGGTCACTTTTTATCCCGATTTATGTTCTTCAATATAATTCACTGCATTACATGTCTTAAATACTTTCATATTTGAGGTATATTATCCGTGAGGTATATCGGCGGGTTTCAATATTGAATCTTAATAGTTAAGACTGAGATTAAACCAAAAATATATTGGGTTTTTCTAACTAATCACACTGACACTTTAGAGAGAAAAAGGATTGAATATTCGGTAAAACAGGTTAAGATCGCATTTTGGATCTGGCCGTAAACCCTCATGGCTTCAAAATGACTGAATTAATAAATAATATTATGACACTAGTAAATGCTGCTATGACGTCAAATAAATAAAAACGACATACTGTAAAAATAAGTTATGTTCGGTCCGTTTTTATTTATTTTATTGCGATGACCATGCTAACCAAATGAAGGATCACCTATATTCGTTTTAAAATTTTAATTCAGCGAATTTTCAAATATACGTCAAATAATAATATAAACCGTGAAATTTAGAGATGGCATGGCACAGTGCATTCACCAAAGAGATAGGTGCGCAGCGAGCAGCCTGCGGAATGAGACATTTTAATGAATTCACGGCATCTTTAGAGCGACGCCGGGTTAATTAAACTGGAAGAGATAATTATGATTATTTTTAACATGTTGTACTTGTAAGTAGAGTAAAGGTTTTTTAATTAGCTTGATAGTCAACAACAATAGTATTATGATATAATCGTTAAAGCATAGACAATGAAGCGATGATAGCGCAGTGGGTAGTGCGGCCGGATTCCGCGTCAACGGATGCGGGTTGGAGCCCATCTATCCAACTCTAAAATCAGCCTGAGCTTTTGGTGAAGGAAAACATCTTGAAGAAACCATAGCATTTTGATAGGCCATTTTGTAATAATGCCCGCTTGGATAGATCAAGTTTGAAAACCTTTCGCCAAATACCAATAGATGTGTTCCGGCAGCATCACTTGAGAACCAGTATCTTTAGGCTTAGTGTGTTTACCATCCTGGACCATATCATCACTTAACATCAGTTGAGATTGTGGTCAAAGCAATGCGCCTATACCGTGTAGAAAAGATCAAAAATAAGTGTAAATGAATGAATAAATAGTTGAAAAATTATATTCCTTTCAATAGTTTGTATATTAGTTAACATCTGAAAAATTAATTATATCAATCACCGATAAAGCCAGTTGAAAATAAAATAATTTTAAACTTATAAAAATCAACTTTGTAATAAGTAAAGGCTATTCGCAATAAATTTTGATATTCGACAGAAAAAAAAATGCAACGTTGCTGGACCAGTCAACTTTTTATCCAATGGAATTACTCAACTTGTCTTAGCCGCGACTTCGCCTGTTTGCAATTAATTTACTTCCCCACAATTATGTAACGCATTACATAAATATATAATTAATAAGTTAAAATAGATGTTTTGTCGACTTAATTTACTATTATCATTCAAATTTGTTTTTCATACAAAATATCTAAAGTAATAAAATTTACCAAATCGACCAAATTACGCATCTAATAATTAAAAAGTGACTCATAAAACTAGACAACCCGACAGACGCTTAATCTGACAGTCAGAAAAAAGACGGAATAATTCAAATTTGACATTTAAATTTTAACCATACACTTTAAAAATGTCTAGATGTCTATTCCAGTAAATTATTGCATACTAATTTCTTGGCACCTCCTACAGAGCAGGTAATTAACTGTGAAGGATTTTAATGAAGAAAATTATTGGTTGCGCGCCACAGCGGCACGGCGTGCGACCTAGAGCTGCTGCCTTCAAATCGGAAGTTTCAAATCATGATAATTACTAAGTTTATACTATACCTAGAAATAGTTGAATATTATCACGTACGCAATGACTATTTAACAAAATACATCAATAAATAAAATGGCAGCCATGGGGACTCCCGACAGAAGTAAAAAACTTGGAAAGACTGTTTTTTTTGTTCTTTAAATGTGATTTTAGTAGTAATCGTTCCGACTCGAATATTTTTTTCGGGTATTTAGGGGAAACATTTTACATGTGGGGCAACACAAAACCTTAGGAATCTGCCATCATAATTAACATTCCTTGCCATCAGAGATAAACAATAGAAATCAGGCCAATGCTTCTCCAACGCCTTAAATGAAAAAAAAAAATTTTACATATCGCGGACAGCAGATTGACAGCTAATGTCACATTCCATTGGTAACGCGAATCTATAAGTATCCCCCATACCGAGAGTTACTCAATGCCGCTAAAGATGATTTCACTTCAATAATCTTCAAGTAGAACTTTTGGTGTGTAGTTTTAACGCATTTTATCACCTCTTACAGTAAGTATTCAATCTACAATCAATCAAATGAGTTATCATATTCGTTTTTTTATATAAATACGATACAAAGTATTATTTGTTCGGCTTTTTGGTGTTGATTGAGATTATGTACACTTTTACAGAATTTTAGTACCTAACGATGATTCTAGTTCATAATTTTTTATTTATATGTTTGCAGTATTTGACTCTGTACTATATAAGTAATAATTTAACAAAATAATTTAACATATAGATAACATATAGATATAGAAAATTTAGATGTAAAATAGAAGTAGATTTAAGCTCACATAAATTAATTGTGAAAGAAGATTACTAACTGCATAGATGCTTGAAATATTATAGGTAATTTTTTCCGACGAAAGTCGAATTAAACCTCCAATATAAAAAAGGTGTGGACCCAGAGTCCGCAGAATGTTTAATTTTAATAAAAAAAAAGTAATATTGATGCAATTTAACATGATAGTCTTGTTTTTTACTAGAGCATTGACTTTTTAATATGAGATTTTAACTTATAACTTGGCTGTATATTCTAAATACTTTGCCTTTTTTTAGGAAAAAAACGATAGAAAAACAAACGTGTAGCATAAATTCCGCATGATTTTAAATGATTATTGCAACCTGCATATTTATATTGCATTGCAATTATAAAGCATTTATAAAGTTAAATAGGTTCGTAATCCTACTTTTCCTTCATTACGGAACATTCTATAGGTATGTCATGTCCCCCAATCGACGTTTTTGGAATGCTACACAGACCGTCAAATGATTTACCAAATTCGCGAGGAATAGAGAAGTTAAATGATAATTACATTTTTTTAAACAACAGATAAGTGAATAATGTCATAAATGTAAAAAAATAATTAAATAATTCGGCTAAAAAAGATTCTGAGATAGAAGCATTTAAAGCTTTTGGTAGGGTTCGAGAGGAGATACTCTATACTTTTCCAGCAACACGAATGTTTGTATGGAACTTGTATGAGCTACGTAACGCACTACGTTGCATATTATTATAATACTCTCAGACCTCCCTCTCTCTATAGGATAAACTTAAAAAGCTTATTTTTCATGAGAAAAGTAAAAAAAAATCATTGTTTACTACAAAACAATGGTATATTCGAGTTTTCTTATAAGATAGACAAATAAAAAAATCTTTCGCAAGGAAGTTTCATTGGAAAATAAAATACACATTTCTCAATAAAACTCTCGATGTTTTTAAAACAGTTCATCGCATCGATGATACAGGAAAGGAGAAGTTTAAAAATAAAACTTTATTGATCCAAATTTTAATAAAAGTTCTTTAGAGCGAAACGCTCACTGCGAGATGCGATGGGAAAACTAGCTTTGTATTGAAAATTGTTGTCCATTCTTTCTTAACTTTATTTTATAAGACAACTATCACGGTATTAGGTATATATGAGTATAGGGAAATAAAATCATTATAATCAATGTCTGAGTCCACCGCTTGACATAAGTCTTCCCAAAAAATGTTCACAACGACCGATCTTGTCCCGCCTGCACCCAGCAAATTTTCCCGAACTTCACCAGATCGTCGGTTCACCTTGGGGAATCTACCTACATTGTGTCTTCCTATACATGATCACCTTTAGAGAACCTGTTGGTTTCAACAGACACAGGTTCTACGGCAAATATCCCACATCCACTATATCCTCTACACTAATAAATAAAATTGGAGTGTCTGTTTGTAATGTGAAAATTATTATTTTTACTAAATAGATGTGAATCTATATACAATATCAATACCAAAAGTAATTTGTTTCCAATTTTCTCAATCTATTTAAGAGAAGATATCTATTTTAAATGAACACTAATTTCACACCACTAAAGCTGTTGATAAAGAAATGAAACAAAAAAAAACTTCATGCAAGTTCATTCTAGGTCAGTCGATGGTTAAATACGAGAAAAAAGACATAAGAGTTTCAATCTACTACCTGCCTAAAATTGGAAAGGTGTAAAATATATGACCTCTAATGATACTAGGGGTACAAGTTGGAAGCGTTCGTTCGATTTTGTTTTTTTTTTGTTACCTATCCCTATTAATAGATAACAAATGATATATATACAATACATAGATCGTATTGAAAGTTTACAAAGGAAATTTATTAAATACTTGTGCTATTTTACTGGAGTTCCATATGACTCCAGAAATTACTTAGATTTATGTAAAAACTTTCACCTTCTTCCACTTGTTTGTCGACGAGAAATTGCGGACTGTACTTTACTTCTTAAAATCTTCTCTGATAGTATTGACTGCCCAGACCTTCTATCCAAATTCTCTTTAAACTGTCCCAGAAAAATCGTTAGATTCAACCCTCCAATTTTTGTTCCCAGTTCTTACACCAACTATCGCCAAAATACTTTTATAGTGCGAGCTGGTAGAAACTTTAACCAAATCTGTAAGCTACATGACTTTGATGTATTCTCCACTAATTTAGTATCTGCTAGAAGACAGCTGAGCTTGGACTTTTTTTGTTAATCATGTCATCTTATAATATCTATTATTTAATATTTAATATCATTTTCTCTTTTTAATTTTAGGATAAAATAAGTTAGATATAACGTTGTGACTTTATTTCACATGTGTATTTCCTAGAAACTTAATGTCTATTCGTGATAATCTGTAATTGGCTAATCATTGTATATTCTTAGTGCTATATCGTTTTATTGCTGTAGATTTTCCATATAAATAAATAAATATAATAAATGTATATGTGTGTGCGTACAAACATATTTTAATGTTTTGTATTATTCCGATATTTTCATTGATCAGTAATCAAGTAAATGATAGTACTAATACTTGAAACTTTCAATATAAATCGTTTGTTTTATTATTAGTGGGTAGTATGATGTTTACTATCAACAGAGGTTTAAAATAGCGTTAGCAAAGCATGAAAACCCAGTCCTGATTCAGTTACGAAGCGAGATGGTGGTTTGCAGTAAAAGTCATAACTAACTGTTGTTAATAATAAAGCGTGTTTAAATGGAGAACTATTTATAATTTTTGCTACGTAATAGTTTTACTAATTAAAAGTTCAAAACTTACACCACAAACATGGAATTATTGAAGATTTTTTTTTAAATCCTCATTCAAATCTAATTCTACAAAAACCCCTCTACTGCTTCGCGCCGTAACGTAAATGAAAAGGCTGGGAATCGATTTACCTGGTAATGGAACGATCCGAATGGAAAATATTATTTCCCGAGATATTGCTTTTTTGAAAGCGAAAATACTACGTCGCTATTCCTTAACAATCGTCTTTCGCACATCGTATATTAAACTTAGGAAACGGCCCGACTTTCCTTTAACTAAATTTGAAATCTTTACACTTTTACCATAGGATTTAATGAAATAAAATGTTATAGTGTGTAATGGCTGAATTTAATACAATTTGGTATTGTAATTTTTATTATATTATTAAAATGAAAAATCAAAATAAATTTTTTTTATTCAATTTAGGCCCTAAGGAGGCTCTGAGAACGTTTAAAACTCTACCACCGGTTCGGAAAACAACCGAGTCGAAAAGAGCGGTTAAGAAACTTGATCTGGTTCTTTTTTTTAATATATTTAATATATATCATTTTCTTTTAATATAAAAACTATACAAATCATCGTCTTAACCGATGTTAGCGGGTGCGTACAGAGATGTGGGTTAATCCCAAATATCACTAACGTTATCATACTATCACTATCATATTCTTGAAACTTGTTCTTTAGAGATTCGCTCTATTATTATTTATAAATCATCATAATGTTTATTAATTTAATTGAAAAATTAAACATTGGTCTTAAAAATCATTCAAGATTTATAATAGAATTTTACTTCGATATATATGTATACCCCGGATCTGAAAGACGATGCTGGGCCCATGATATCTAAAAGGGTGGAAAATTAATAAAAGAAGGCTCCCAAGGATTGTGTCAGCAGCGCGAGGGACGCTCCCGCTCCAGGACGAGTGCCTGGGCAGGAAGGATCTTCCCTTACCGCGATTGTAGTAGCAGGTATATATATATATATAGCATTCGCAAAAAAAAAAAAAGACATTTTCTAATCATGTTACCTACCAACTAGCAAGTCATTTATTTAGTAACGAAGATGAAACGTAGATAGTAGCTTAGTCAAAAAAAAGTATTTTTTATTTCTTATTATTATTTATTTATTTTTATTATACAATGCAACGACCATGATAGCGCCAGACTCCAGTATTAAAATGACTCTCCTTAATAAAGTTACATTTTATAAAACGGTGGTCAAACCTGTTATTACATATTACGCAACTGCTTTTGCCCATACCTCGAGTACATAGACACCATTCAAAAGATTCAGAGTTACTTTGTAAGGAAAGCCGTAAGGCGCTGTTCGTATCAGAGAAATGTGGTGATACACAGAAATCTGAACCTATCCTCCATTCAATGCGTACTATAGACCTAATCTCGCGTCTACTTTAAACACGCAAAGGCACACCCAAGTATCCTTATAGTCAAATCTGTTTCAAATCCGAACCCAAGCCGAGGTTCGTAGCACTTTTGTACCCTTGAGTTAATCCCAAATTTTAGTGAATCTGTACCCCGCAGGTTCTTTTGATCTATTAGCTAGATAGAAAAAAGTTAGCAGAATAAAACAGAATATGTGTTCTGCGACTTTGGCGGTATCCCCAGACTGAAGCCAATATCAGTCGGAGGAACACCAGTACTAGTCTGTTCTGAATTCCGCTATCTCGGGTCACTCTTGCAGTGTGACGGACAAATCGACCGCGAAATAAGGCAAAGAATCAACTCAGGTTAGATGAAATGGCGACAGGTCTCTGGTGTGATTTGTGACTCCAGGATGACCCCTAAAATTGAAGGGTGAGGATATATAAGTCCATATTGTATATTATACCTGTCATATTGTATGGATCAGAATACTGGGCTAGTAAGAAGATAGATGAGAAGCGATTGCATGTAGCTGAGATGCGAATGTTGAGATGGATGTGTGGTGTCACAAGAATGGATAAAATAAGAAATTAATATATTAGAGGGAGTTTGAAAGTTGCGCCAGTGATAGAACCGTTGAAAGGTACCCGTTTGTCGTGGTATGGACATGTTATAAGAAGAGAGGAAGCGCACGTGGGTAAAATAGTAATGAATATGAATGTGGAAGGATGGAAAAGTAGAGGAAGGCCAAAGAAAGTGTGGATGGGGTGTGTGGGAAATGATATGAAAGATAAAGGAGTGAATGAAGAGATGACGGCTGATAGGGACGTATGGAAGAAGAAAACATACTGCGCCGACCCCAAGTCAGTTGGGAAAAGGCAGGAGAATGATGATGGGTGGTCATTCTTGTCCTGCATTCCTTTTCAAAACGTTTAAATTACGTAATGTTTGATGTGATATTCTTATCAATAAGATAGAAGAATGTATTTTTAAGTGAATAATTTATACAAAAAAAATGTAAGTATATAAAATAAATGCATTTAAATAATGAATACAGCCATTATGTTTCGAAGTTTCTTATAAAAATTTAGAACATTATTTCGTCTTTGTACATACAATGTGACAGATAAGCACATTATTTTACATGTATCCTATATAATATGTAAGGCGAGAATCTTCAGATTGATTTTGTCCAAAGACGGATCGCTTCGAAATAACGCCGAGATAATTGTACTCCTTCGTTATAGATCTTGAATAGTCGGTAAATGGGAGCTATTATTATCCATTTTTAGCTACAAAAGATTTTTTTGATTAATTGGTTTTCATCTTGAAGCTACCGCTTAGTGATAATATTTCAATTGGATTTTTATTTAGTTGTTTTTTTTACCATAGTATTTCTTTCGATTACGAAGTACGTCTACAGAAATTTTAACTAGGAGTAGCTGTAGTTAGGTGGTAGCTAGAAAGGTGAGCATTCTAAATTGCCTTACCAACACATCATAATTTTACTCTTCAATGTAAGCATAGGCATATTGCATACTAGATGATAACGTGATTCTGTCCACTTAGAATATAATATCTCTGTCAAACAATTTGAATAATATTGTGTTACATTGAGATGGTATTCCATAATTGAAATGGTAGACTAGTGGAAAATCGATTCTACGTTGAGTTTAAAGGAACATATCGTAACAAAACCAGAATTCTTGCTGCTTATCAGACAGAGTGCTTGAGATTTAGCGTATGACCACAATTGTACCTGGTGTTAAATGACAATGTGGTAGAAGACTGTAAAGAAGAAGTATCTTATTCTTCAAGACTGTAAAGTATTAAACCTTGAGATAGGTTTTTGAACGAAAATTATCTGCGTAACAGACTGTCGGCTACCTAAATAGGGTGCACGGAACTGTGTCACACTGAAAATCTGCCTCAAGAATGTTGAGTAATGGAATAGGTAAAATCCGACATATATTATGTGCTCGCATTGTTCCTGATAAGCCAAAAGCCAACTGCCTCTCAGGTGATGCTGCTGCAAATGCCTGTAGGAGCTTGAAGGTAAATGTTTAACTTTAAAATTATATATAGATATGTAGATATTAGATAATTAAAAATAATTTAGCATTATAAGACCTTTTATGCTGTAGGGTTTCATTACAATGCTTTCCTTCACCGAAAGCTTCAGTTTATACTAGAAATCGAACGGAAATCATTCGATTTGATATCTAACTTTATTGTAAATAAATGTCAAGACACTTGTAATAACTATATTAATGAAAGTTAATAATTTAAATCGATCGATATACGATAATATATAAGCAGCTTCCATTGTTAGCAACATTGGCTGCTGTCTAACTCAAACGTGTGTTGTGGTAAAGTTTTACGACACACGAGCATGCAAGAAAGTGAGCATATTTCTACCAACATACTTCTTTATTTATAAAATAAAAACTTATAAATTCGCATTCAAAATTTAACATGAAGATAAAAAATCCTACATGTTAAAACATAAAAAACTACATGTTACAAATATCGGACTTACTTTCATGTTACGGTATAACTTAGTTAATTCGTACTGATCGAATATGAGTCACATATAATCCTATAAAAATGATCCGTAATGTTACAGCTTAAATTATTGGACTTACTTTATTATTCTAAAATCGACAATCTTCGTATCGTAAATGTAGATTTTGATGATGTGTCCAAATGTTATGCTAAGTTATAAGCTCGTTTTGTTTCCTTGTTGTTATGTTTATGTTAAAAAAAAGATTTTAAATAATATTCAGTTAAACGATATACATATGAACAACATAAACGTTCGTAGATAAAGCATTTCTTATCCAAAGGAAATACAAATTATATATCCAATTTAAAATTATCTCTCCTTCTTACGTCTTATTTTTATAATAAACTAAACGTTATAAATATGGTTTTACTGATATTGTGACATTTGTCATAAAAACCACAACCATGAGAGAAAAAATGATATTGAAAATTATAACAGCTTATATTCATTAATTAAGTTATTTAGAAGACTGTATAAAAGAGAAACCTTGTAAAGCTTTTAAAAGATGTTGATCGCACAATAACGCCGTGTGTCTCAACGAATATCCAGAGCGTTAAGGCGCATTTCACGGTGGCTGGTCACAGAACTAGCTCGACGCGTTCTGTTCACGTTTGTAATATCCGTGACTCATTGAATAGAGGATCCACCATCACAATGGATAACGAAATACCTTCCCCTAGTATTTATTTTTTTATTTATTTATTTATTTTAGGGAAACATACAGTTTATTTGACTAATTACTAAATATTATAAAACAAGATCATACACCCAATAAAGTTTCCAATCAAAACAAAAAAATATACTCAAAAAAAAACAAAAAGCACCTCAGAACAAAATCAACATCATAAATATATACTAATTACAACATTAACGGTAAGATTTAAAAAAAAAAAAAAAAAGAATGAATTCAAAACCAAATTGACCATAGATATTTACACAATCCTTAAACATATAATATATCACACTTTGCTCTAATTTCTCTTTTATAAGACGATGTGTTTGCAATAAAGAATATATCGGAGTCATTAAAGTATAAATTATATAAATTGCAAGTCCTCTACAGGAATGTGTTTGCAACATAGTTAGTCCTACAGAGAGGAACATCAAATAAAAAAAACTGTTTTCTGGCATTAGGCCTAGGGCACCTAAAACCTAGTTCACTAAGAAGATATGGCGAGTCAACAAGGTTATGGATTAGTTTAAATAGAAACATTTGATCTCGTTGTATCCTTCGTTTATGTAGGGAAGTTAATTTAGGAAGTGATGGGTTGCTATGAAACTTATACTGTAAGTGCTTGACAAATTTGTATTGGATTCCTTCAATCATATCTATATATTTATTATAATATGGATTCCACACTGTAGAAGCATACTCCAATATAGACCGAACTAAACAGTTGTAAAGAAGAATAAGAGTTGATGGGCAATAGAAGTCTTTCCCCGACCTTAGAATAAAGCCAAGCATTTTATACGCTTTGGCTGTTATAATGTTAATATGATTATTATAACATAATTTAGTATCAAGATGTACACCCAAATCTCTCATATCGGTTACTCGATTTAGTGGTTTATTATATAGATGATAATTATAAGTAATAGGTTTATTTTTTCTAGCATAAGTTATAACACTACATTTATTTAGATTAAGGTCAAGTAAATTGTTGTCACAATACCAACATAGACTGTTAAGATCATCTTGTAAAAGAGAACAATCTGAATACTTTTTAATAGTTCTAAAGATTTTCATGTCATCTGCATATAGAAGTATGTTAGAATTAATAAAAATTGGAAATACATTATTTATATATAAATTAAATAGAAGAGGACCGAGATGAGAGCCTTGGGGAACACCTGAAGTGACAGGCACAAAGGAAGAACAGTGGCCCTTAATAGTAACCGCTTGGCTCCGCTCACGGAGATATGATGTTAACCAACGGAGAAGGTCCCCGTGTATACCAACTTCTTCGATTTTGCGTAAAAGCAAAAAATGTGAGAATATCTATAATGTGATAGTATCCAAGGAATATCTATAGTTCAAATGGCAAGATTACCGATAAACACACAAAACAAGTCAATGCAAAATCATTATAAATTAAAATGCAACTACAGTGATTTGTATGAAAATCCGAGATTTCCACGTCAAATGTCACACTCATCTGAACAACAATTAAGAATGTACCAAAAACTTGCTGAGACGGCACTATATAGATAGGTATAAGGTAAAATCCGTCATAGTGTCTGGATGCGGTACATTGCCGTTATCTTTCGCCACTATAAACGTAAATGTCGATATGCTGGAAAAATTAAAAAGCGACCATATACCTTCATGATAACGTCTTTGCAGAAATACTCTTTACATAAGGACAGACAGAAAGAAGATAAAAAAAATCTGTTAATCATTATAAGTACAGATCTAAAGAATTACAATATTGCCACATAACACCCATGACGAGAGATATATTATAATTATACATAAGATCTAAACTATATACGTTAATATTATCTAGTACAAAATGTAGTCGTATGTAATGTGCAACTTAAAAAAAATTGAGGTGAAGAGATAAATAAAATGCGTGCTTTTGGCCTAAAAACCTATCACGCATTATAAATTATCATTGAAATGTAAACTACAATCTTGCGATAAATACGTACGTTTTATATAAGTAATACAAAAACATTTATAAAGCGTAACTTTTAGGATTAGTGTTACACGATATTTTTCACGTCTAGATTTGCAAATATTGTCATGGAACAGGCGCAAATAACTCGGCAAAACAAAAGATTGACCAGAAATGTCACCAGACGCAAAGAAGCCAAATGGAAAGCGTCAACGAAGCGAATAAAATGAAGGGAATAAAGTATTCTTTGCACGTATGTCTTTCGTTTCTAGGATACAGTGGCCCTTTTCCATCACACCCGCCAAATGTTCACGCTTCATGCACCGATCCGTTCCCTCTACGATGAATTCCGCTCGATTTGTAGACGTCGAAACGTAAGCCGAACACTATCTAGTGGACCTAAATACGTAATAATGTGATAGTTTCACAAATTATATTTATTTGTAGGCATATTCCACCTGAAGTAATGTTAATGGTTAGTTTAGGTTAGGTTAGACACAATTAGAAAGAAAAAACAATTAGAATAAATAAAACCCTAAATATTATGCGTATTAATCTTTAATAGCAATTTTAACAAAACATGAAAGCAAATTTGCTATTCTCTAAATGCAGGCGGTTTTTTTTTTATAAAAATAATTTAATATATCTGGCTAAACATTCATTAAAAATTTATACAATAAAAACTGGTTCCAAAATATTTCTTGCTAAAGCTTAACAATAGCTCGTTGATAGAAAAAAATTAAAATGTTTGATAAATAGCACAAAAAAATGTCTTAAACGATTTTATCATAAACACTGTAAAAAGATATACAAAACTCATCTATTGAAAGCTAACATAAATTCACGAACATAAAAACATAAACGGTTTATCCCCTACAAATGGTTTCAAATAGACTACAGCCATTTGGAAGCTCTCCAATGTTCTTTGGTGTGTACCAGGCGGAACGGACAATGGTTTTTGTTAGAAAAACGATAAACTAAATATGCATTTCGTTTGCACCGGTTTATACCGGATTACGAATGAATATATTATTTCAGTACATGTTTAGATAAAGAAACAGTGATTCAACTCGCCAATTGTGTACGCTATTGCGCATGCTGATGTGTCTTATGCCCGATAAAGATCATCGAAATAATGTCTATGACTCATCTATGATTGATAATAAAATAGTTAATCAAACGATTAAACGTGAAAACACAGAAGACCTAAGTACGATGTTCGGTGATTTTAGTAGAGCCTCCGAGCGAGTTGGCCTTAAATGAACAGGGACATGACGAAAGTCATGTCTATTGTCCATATTGTCTCGACTCCAATAAAAATCGGTGACTCTACACTCGAAGTTGTTGATAGCTATGTATACCTAGGACTAACCGTCCAGTTGGGTAGATCCAGCTTCGAGAAAGTGGTTAATCATCAAATCCAACTCGGCTGGGCCACGAGCGGGAAGCTACACAGAATCTTCTTATCCAAAATACCGCAGTGTCTTAAGACGAAAGTCTTCGTCCGATGTGCGTTGCCAGTGGTGAAATACGGCACTGAGACGCTGTATATGAAGTGTATTAGCCTAATAAGAAAGCTAAAAAGGTAATGCAGATGGCTATGCTTGGAGTTTCAGCGCGTAATCGAATCAGGAATGAGGAAATATCCTCAGAAGAACCAAAGTAACCGACATTGCTTGAATAATTGCTAAACATAATTGCCAGATCTGGGCATATTGCTCGCAGAACCGAATCTCGAAGAGCCCAACGGGTTCTTGAATGGCTACCATGCACCGGAAGACGTAGCGTGGGTAGGACCCCCACAAGGTGGACTGATGACCTGGTGAAGGTCACGGGAATCCGCTGCATCCGAGTGGTACAAAACCGGTCGTCGTGGGGATTTTTTGAATTGAATAAAGTGGAATTATTGCTTTGTTCCTACCCATAGAGAAAGGCATATTACAAGACATATGTGGTAACGGAAGGGATGTTAAATCTATCAGGAGAAATCCGTGAAAAATTTCATAAGCTTTATAATAATGATACAATGTCCACCAACGGTATATTTTCAGATTATAAATAAGTGAAGTATAAAGTATAATCAACAAGGAAGCGTTTTTGATATCTATTAATGCGCGTTCGCAGTAAAGCTGATTCGTTGGCCGTAATGGCAAACGATATGACATCATCGTCATGCTCCTTCTACGCCGCCGTTCTTTGTATAGTGTACGTATATGTTATACTTCTGTCCTTCTCTGTGAGGTTTGTGTACAAACGCTTGTATATAAACTCAGTATTTCTGTGTAAGCTTATTTTAATCTATTTCAAACCACATTTCTTTATTCTCTCCATAATTTTTAGCATCAACTTAGACACTTTTTTATGCGAACACAATAGCAGGTAGGGAACACAAACGTAAGTTCTGTAAAACCTTTTTATCCATCTCCAACGGAGACGCGCAGCCGACTTTGCTGCCGCACACGCTCCGGGCTCCTCTCCGGTTGCGGCCCAAGACGTGCTTCGTTCCCCAACTGGGGAGGCTCTTGACGCCGCTGCCAGTGCGATACAGTTACACTGAACATGCATCAAGCATTAATAATTTTAAAAAAATGTAGGGCTTAGCTAGGTGTAAAATTCCGTGGATTTTTTTACACTCAGGTAAAAAAAGGTCAAGCCGAGGTTTGTATCACTTTGGTAACCCTTCTGCTAGATACCTTTTTCCGGCTGAGTGTCTTCAGCGATCACCCCTAAAGTCACGGTGAAGCTGTATAGGCCGTTCCGGTCAACAGCGTAAGCTAGTTAGAAAAAATCCATCTCCAGCTTAGTGCCTTCAGTGCTCGCTACCGAGACCACCGCTATAGACGCATTCAACAATATAGTCATTTCGAAGAAGACTTATGCTCCTTAACTAACCGCCTTTTGATTGATATGTACCATTTTGTAGTTCAGCTCATCCATCTTAAGAAGAGATCTTGTATCACAAACGCTTTTAAAATAAAAAATATTGTAATATTAGTTTTAATTAGAAATATATGTAGTTATTTTGTGATTATTATTTGTTTAAATTTAATCAACAACACCATTTCTTGTATGTTTATCTTCTTTTATTTAAACCCAAACTACTGCTTATATTTACACTATATTGTATTAATATTTTATGTTAAAGTACGGAAGACGAATAGACAGACGAACCCTGCGGAATAACTGCATCAAAATGAAGAACCAGATTTAGAACATTTTTCGGCCGTCTATAACTGCCTCGGTAGCGCAGTTGTATTACATACGACTGCCGTTCTGAGGTCTCGGGTTCGATCCCCGGGTCGGGTCAAATGATATTGGGTTTTTTCTACTCAGTATCATCCCGGAGTTTGGAATTTGTGCCCGATATGGCGACAGGCTCGCCCCCTGTCACATCTGGGACGGAACTAAGCTCGGCGAAATGTGGGTGGTGTGGTGTAGTTCGCTACTTCACCTCTGCCTAACCCTTCGGAGAAAACAGGCGTGAGCATATGTATGTATGTATAAATATCGCCAAATCTCGACTGTGAATTTCTTTCTCAGACATAATAAGAATTAACTTTGACCTTATACAGCAAAACTAAGGCTACAAAATGCGAAAACATAACATTTTAAATACAGATAAATAAATATAAACAGACTAAAATAATTTTGTTAATATTCAAATAATTATAGCCGTGAATTTAATTTATTTTAGCAGAATAGAAATGAGTTAACTACGGTTACAAGATGCGTTTAACGATTAATTAATTTAATTGAGTTAGATATATAAAAGATTACAAGATTAAACATTACGGCATAAGTGTTGCTGGCTAATTATTTCGCACAGGCGCCATTTTATCTTGAGCCAATTTAAATAAAAAGATGGCACATTTAATGATTAAATTATGCTTATAAATTTATCGTGCACCAATGAAACATAATCACTGCAACATCAAGAATATTACTGTTGCGTTACTAATTTTAACTTAGTCCTTTATCACTTTTTATTTAAGATATTTATTGTGTATACACAAAATATAAACTATCAAATACGAACGCAGCCGCTGGCATTACAAGTTTCATAATACAAAGTATATTATATTCCGTATATTGAATACGTACCGCCTCATACCGGATTAAAGCAGTTATGGCCGGCTAAACCGGATTAATATAGTAAACTGCGGTTATTTTTCTAACTAACGTGCAGCGTAACGTGTTATTTTCCTGATCTATTTTAATCAAGGTAGTATTACGTATTAAGCAGAATATCCCATAAGGTGTTACAGTATATTTTTCTCTCGTTTATATATTTTTTATTGTTAATTTTATGTATTTGTAACATTCTCGCTTTCCTGCAATCTACGGAGTTTTCTTTTGCTTGGTCTTAACGCCATTCTATTATCGTATATATTTTCTTCTTATTCTAAATTATATCTTCTCTATATTGTCTATACGCCCCCGCTCTATGTAGTCATTATCCCTTCCTCTTTGTCTTCCTATTCAAAAACGGAACGGCAACACGCAACCGCCGCCGCTGTCTCTCGTAATAATATTTAAAAAGTGCACATTAATTGTCTGATTATATTACTAAATTACGAGAACATAGAACAATCATAAAGTGAAGTGAGATGCAAAGTTAAGTTCCGTTTGCTCCTTTCAACATCATCCTTCTAAATATTTCCACCACTTGGTTAATAGTAATCACCTTAATCACCATCAGGCTACCACGTGGAGATTTTGTGGCAGCTTAGAAAAAACGTTTCGAGACATTATTTTCAATACGTTTTCAACCTGTGAACGATAACCAAACTAGAATTCACAGAAAGCCATTAAAATTACAAAATATATGATCAACTTTGTAGGTTGAGACAATAACTGCCACATGACAGATTGGATCCCAACAAATAGGAACGGAAGTGTGTAACAGGAAGGGCCGGAGAAGCGAGCGTTATTTTATTTGACCAATGAGCGCGCGCGGTGCTTGTTTTGCTAGTCAGATATTAACTACCAAAACATTTACCGAAAGATTGGTTCCGTTAGCCATTACCTGTACGCTTAACTTACACAACTTTGTGTTTAAGCAGAGCTAATATACAAACTAATCTATATGCGTAAATAATATTAATAAATATATTTACTTGATAACAATTGCCCGAACAGAGTGAAGATCATGAATAAAAAAAAATCTGTTCAAACCCATAGTGCGATCGGAGAAATCTGTTACTGGTGGATTTTACACTACATACTGGGTGGACCCAGTTCTGCACGAAAGCCCTATCATCCCACAAATCATTTAAAATCGCTTTAGAACTATTTTATATGTTCCAATCAAATTTAAAAGAAAACATGCGTATAAAAAATCGCATATATACATCGGTTTTAGTATTTCTAGTTATGTAAGGTGGGCCTGGGTCTAGAAAATTTTATCTGAATTTTGTTTCAAATTAGAATAATGAAATTATAATTATTTTATTCTAATATTCTCTCATCAAATATGTACATACATACATATGCTCACGCCTGTTATCCCCGAAGGGTTAGGCAGAGGTGAAGTAGCGAACTACACCCACCCACCCACATTTCACCGAGCTTTGTTCCGTCCCAGATGTGACAGGGGGCGAGCCTGTCGCCATATCGGGCACAAATTCCAAACTCCGGGATGATACTGAGTAGAAAAAACCCAATATCACTGACCCGACCCGGGGATCGAACCCGAGAGCTCAGAACGGCAGTCGTATGTAATACAACTGCGCTACCGAGGCATCAAATATGTAAGTACAACATAATGTTTTATTTAAAAAAAAATCCAAAATTAATCTCTCAGCGCATATACGATCCGTTTTTATACTACCTACCCAATTCCAATACATTTTTCATATTGATAATATTAACAATAAAATGAATTCACACTAAGAGTGCAGATCGTTCACTCCACTTTTGTAAATTTATTGAATTTTAATTTAGGTAAATATTTAAATATTACACGTTGCACGCCGTGAGTTTTACAAATGACAATTTTTAGTTATACAAGTTAATAATATTAGATAAAAATGCATTTTTTTTTTTTTTGCTTTTGTGGTCTAATAATTTAGGGTTTGATCATAAACTCGTATAATGTTAAGTGATTATATGACCGAAAACAGATAAAAGAAATAGCTCTCATGTGTTAATTCAGCCAGATATTAGAAATGACCTTACCACCATGCTATGGCTTACTCACATTGTTTTCCATTATCGAAAAATGAGGCTCGCTGTAAAACAGGATTCAAAGGCACGTCAGTCGAAGATATGTCCAACCAAATGATCACTGTGTTATCAAACCTTTTATACAGTTTCAACATATACCTCTATCACCAAATATAATGGTCCTCAAACATAAGCTGCGTTGGTCACTGACTTAACTCTATCTCCAGGAACGAGTAAGCGAGATGTATATACTAAGAGATATCTTTAAAAATCCTTGATTATAGAAAATCAGTTAGAAGCGATATTAAAGTCTCTTTAATTCATAATAGTTCAATAGGAAAACGAATATTTATTACTTCAATTACTTAGGAAGCACTACAAGAAGGGAATACAAATAATTCGATTATCGTTCAAATTAAACGTGCGAAGTGAGTAAGCTCGTCTCTAACAAACGTGGCATATGAGTGCGGTGAAACAATCCATATCCGGTTTTATGTTCAGCTTTGCATTGACGAGTTCGGTTTATGTTTTCCGTTGTTTGACTTTATATCGTGAATTTCATTTACCTACCTACGTCCTATGTCGGCCAGAGCCACCGTCGGGATATTCGAAAGAATTTTCTGTTTTCTCTCTTCATAATTTTTTCCCCTTCATCTGGAAGTAAATTGAAACGAAATTTGTTATGTATTAACTTAAATTGTAGAAATGAATTCATACAATTATAAATACTACAGGTTCCCCTAGTAATTGACATTAGATTGCATTCATTTACAATCATCACTGTTTTTATTAATAACAACTGTGTGCCCGCGTTTCATATGTTCTTCACTGTATTTTAATATTTTTATACGGAACCCTAATTATTATCCTTATTTTTTTTTTGTACTATGATTAAGTGAAACTATTTAATGGTAAATATAAAAATGGAGCATTGAATTAGATTTTATTCGAAATTTCTTTACGCGAAGCCTAATTATTTTCGACAAACAAAAATAATTCCGTTAAAATCGGTTGAACAGTTCCAGAGATTACTCTGAACAAGCAGCTTGACAACAGTAGAGATAAACTTTTTTAATTAAAAACTAAACCGACTTCAAAATATAAACTATAAAATGCACTAAATAATTTCTTTATTAATCTGCTTCGTTAATTTTAAAATCAGTGCCAGCTTATACGTCGCTAATTACATTCAATTTTGATTAATTGTTCTTTAAAATCACCTTAGTTCTTTATTTACCTTATGTGTAATTGCATTGAAGCGATGATGACGTAGCGGGTAGAGCAGCCGGATTCCGTGTCAATCAACGCGGGTTCAATCCCCACCTATCCGACTCTAAAATCGGCCTGAGCTTTCGGTGAAGGAAACTACATCATGGTGGCAGGGCATTTTCTAATGATGTCTGCCTGGTTAGCTACCACCCTCAAGTTTGAAAACCTGTCACATAATAGGTGTGTTCCGGTATCATCACTTTAAAACCAGTACCTCTAGGTTTACAGCGTTTACCATCCTAAACCAGATCGTCACTTAATATCAGGTGAGATTGTGGTCAAAGCACTGATCCTATTCCGTGCAAAAAAAAGAAAAAAAAAAAAATTGGGATAAAGTTTAGGCAGTTATTTCTGTTTGTTAATGAGTACATTGGTTAACTCTAGCTGGTACCAACTCCAAACTCAGCGAAACAGTATGATAAAGAATTTAATTCAATGACTTTTTAGTGCATTTTTATAGTTTTTTCTTTTGAAGTCGAGTTTGTTTTTAGTAAAAAAAAACGTTTTTTTTACTGTTTACTTAAGTATGTACTTTTAGGTATAGCTGTGAAGTCTACTTCATAGCTTTGGAAACAAATATATGAAACACGTGTAAGTGTCTATAATATTCGAGCGTTTTTCTCAGTTTCACTGAGTTCTACTGATCAGATCCTGAAATGGAACTACCAAGGAAGTGTACTCCAGTGATAATTTTTTTTTTAAATCGGTCCACAAATGACGGAGAAATCGAGTAACAAAATATATATATATACAGCCAAATTGATAACCTCTTTCTTTTTAAAGTCGGTTAAAAAAATGGTATAAAACTCTTTTATTTTTGCCTATTTATAAATATATGTTAAAATCTGGTCTCATAACACATCTGCAGTTTTTTTTTTCTTCATAAAATATACTTCTATAGAAGCCTTCCTATGCCTGTACATACTATGATGGTCAATTACATACCGCGTCTTGTAATAATACTTTAAAAAGTCTATTTACCAGCCATCTACGATCTCATGACCGGAACTAGCTAATTTCGCCATTGACAGGACATATTGAGGCAAAAACATTGAGAGAAAAACAATAACGCTAAGAATAATAGTTCCATACAAAAACTCGCTTAAAACTAAATAAAAAAAGTGTTTGTGTGTTTGTGTAAGTGCAACACAAATTTACTTAATCACCGGCACGCAACGAAAGACATACGTGTCCTTTTAATCCTAACTTAAAATAGCTTTACTCCACGTGTGACTAATGCCGTTCTGAGTGTTTGATTTCTATGGACACACAAAATAAAACACATTGCACTGTAACAGCGAACAAAAAAACCAATTCGATACGAATATGCTTGTTTTAATATCTCATGTTGCGGTTGCTGTTGGCAGGTTTATTGCTCAACTCAGTAGTGATATATTGGCCGGTTGTCCGTCTGTCTGTCTGTCACCGTTTGTATTCATTGTACCGTTTTCGGTTTGTCAATTAGCCATTTTTAAACACACATTCGTTGTGAACCCCTATCTATACTAATAAATAAAATTGAAATGACTGTTAGTAACGTATTTTTTTTAAGGGACTGTGGAAAAGGGAGAGTCAAAAAGTACAAAAATTAAATGTTTACCATGCAAATATTCATGACTAGCCGTGTGCTCGCGGCTGCGCCCGCTATTCATATATTCTTCACAGCGTTTTAATTTTTTTATAAGAAACCCTAATTTGAGTACCAAGATGAAGTAAAAAATCGCACGGATTTTATTCAAATTTTTATGAATTTTAATTTTTTATGCGTACCCTAATTACTTTTGAAAATTAAAAGTACCCTAAATTAAACGGAGTAACTTCAGTTATCTACCAAAAAAAGTCCAGTCATAATCTATCTAGCGGTTCCGGAGATTTGCCGGAAAAAACAGACATGCAGACAAAACAAAATTACATTGTATTTTTGGTATTGGTATCGTATAAACATTCATATGTATTCAGTAAGAAATTATTATTTTAATTATAAGAATAGACACTTGAATTTTATTTGTTAGGACAGATTGGTGAACTGACTGAGAGTTATAAGTTATTACATGATAAGAGTTATCGCCACATCTGTAGATAAACAGCATGTAGTGTGACAGAAATCTTCTGAAAACTGTTCTTAGACTTCGTTCGGGGCACATTCCATTAAATAAGTTTGCATTTTTTATCGAAAAAGAACCCATCGCGAAATTGTATAAAGTGTGAAGTTATTGAGGATTTTCAACATGTCGGTTAGTTAGTTAGTGTGTTTACATCTTAGTGTGGTTTTTCCTAATAGTATATTAGCAAAGCCTTCATTTGATAAAATTGAAATGTCAGTTAAGTCAGGTAATAGAATCGGGCTTAAGTTAACTTTGTATTATATCTCCTTTTATATATTATCTATACTAATTTGTTAACCCGTGTGTGGGTTTTTTTTGCTTGTGGTTGCTGTACGACAAAGTTTTTATTAGGGAATAAATTTAAAAAACGATTATAACAAAAGTAGAAAAACAAACTCAAAATTGCCTTCACTACACTTATCAGGTTTTCGCAGTAAACAAAAAAAAAAAATAACGGCATTAAAAATAAAAATGCGATAATTGTCAATCAAGTTGCCTTCGAAATTTACATCTGTATTCTAAAACTTTCGGTAAATATAAATGTCAACCATTCGGTATACGGTTTTTCCATCAAATTCAAATCGCAGAGGTTCGAGGTTTTCCCGTTTCATCAACGTACGTTCGACTCAATGTCACCTAAGATGATATTTTTGCAACTTAGAGATCTGTCGCGTACTGGAAATATTACCTCTGTATCATCATTTATTTTCTTCTATCACATCCAATTTTTCTTGCTTATTTTTTTTTTCCGTTCACAAAGATAGTAAACACTCTTTTTTTTCTAACTAGCTAATGCTGTTGACCGGAAAGGCCTTTACAGCTTGACCATAGCTTATAGACGAGTGCTGAAGACCCTCAGCCGCAAAAAGGTAACTAGCACAAGGGTTAGCGGTACGAATCTCTTCTTGGCCATAACCTGAGTGTAAAAAAATACCGCAAAATTTTGAACCTAGTTGAGCCCTGCATTTTTTATTTAACAATAATAAAAAAATGTTCGTTCGGAACCAATGTACCTGTGTGTTATGTGCAGGCGTGTGTGTGTAGTGTTGTGCATGTAATGCTTAATGCATGATCAGTGTCAAGAGCCTTCTCAGTTGGGGAATGGAGCAAGTCTTGGGCTGCCACCGGAGGGGGACCCGGAGTGTGTGCGGGTGGTAAACACACCAAGCCTGACTCTAAATTTATGCCTATTGGTGCTTGACGACTGGTTTTCAAACTCGAGGGTGGTAGCTACTCCGGGTTCCTTATGATGGTTTCATACATTTAGAGCTCACTAAATTGAATAGGTGGGTCCATTAACGCGGAATCCGACTGAGCCATCAACGCTTTATATCCGAACCAGACAAATTGATCCAGCATGCCACACGCTAAAGTACAATATAAGTAAACAAGAGTTACTCTATGGCTTTTAAACTCAAAAACCTGGACACTTTCACATTTCACAACGATTTTTTTCATGACGCATAACAGCTATGACTCACAATTGTACATTGCGCAAAACGATGAAACATTGCGAAATAAAATAATACATACAAATAACCCTACCATATACGATTTCAAGAAATTACATTTATTGTGAAAGAAAAATATGTAGGAAAAGCTGGGAAAATCCAGAGTGACGTCACGACATTCAATCTAAACACAGTGCAAATAACTTCCTTTAAATATATTCACAAAAACACAATATTATGTTGAACCGTTGATAATAATCTATGTCGTATTTCACAATATTGCGTCATCGTTTTTAGGGTTGTCAACGAGATTATAATAAACGATACGTATTACAAAGAAATTTATAAATTTATTCTGTTTACAGAATATTACAAATAAATATAAATTATTTGTTACAGTAATTTAAATATCAATATGACCTGGCTTCGCGTAAATGTCCTATTTAGGTGCATAAAGACAAAGAAATAAATAACACATGGGCGTGGGTTAATTTTTTTAGTGCCACACGTAAGGGGTTGTTCAGGTATTTTATATTTCAAATAAGGAGGAGAGGGGAGTCTAAAATGTTTAAAATTTTGCTTACAATTTGATTAATCATATTTGGAGAAATTATTACTTAATAATAATATCAACTTATTACTTCAGTGTATTTAACGCTTCGACTGGCTTTTTTTTTTAATGATATGCTCATGTTGGTACTCCTATTCAACAATTTTTAATCTTCAGTTATGGTTCATATCTTTAAAATATTCTCTATATTTTGTCGATTTAATCTAACTAAATGGATAGATTATGATTTTAAATAATAACCATCAAAATCGGTACAGTGATTCTCGAGATAGAAACGTGCAAACGTACAGTAAATACGTTACCTGTTACGATGTGAAGGTATAAATATATTTTCTTCATTTAAGTATTTTAAATTTTATATCTCCTTATATGGAATAATCATTCATACAAAGAACCGCCATAAATTATATTTTTTTATCTATGAAGGTGACAACCCTATATAGTACGAGTAGAATATAAGCAAGCCGCTTTTGGCACAGAACGCCACTTGTTATCCCGACTTCGACTATCACAGTTCTATTATTAACAAAATACCAAATAGAAAAAAAAATGAGAGGAATAATGCAGAGGGAGATTTTCGGGATCCCCCCATTCGGCCCCCATTTTGGACACGGCCGATGTCATAAGAAGAAACACTTTGGACCAAATTTCATGGATCTTAAAAAGATTGCTTGGCTGCTACATGGGCATCATGGTTTTAAACACGGTCATCATGGCCACCATGGTCATCATGGCCACCATGGTCATCATGGGCATCATGGCCATCATGGGCATCATGGGCATCACGGCCACCACGGTCACCTTGATCACCATGATCACCATGAACATCATGGTCATAAGGGTCATCACTGGTCTCGCAAATTTCGTACCCCGTCGCCCGACTGCCATTGCGGACCTGGAATCGCTTCTTCTGACCCTAATAACCATAGCCATAGACATGGCTCGAACAGGCCTGAAGATAGCAGCCCTGAGCGTAGATGTGAAGGGTTCCGTCGTAAAGATAATAATGGTCTCGCGGCAGCAAGCGTGGAGGGCCATACGGCAGAAGCCCTTACGATTGCTTCCCACCAAGGATTTCCGAAAGGCCTGGATGCTGCAAAAAGGGCTGCGAGAAGAAGCAAAAAGAACCTTCTGGAAACGAAAGCGAACAAGCAAACGTTAGTGAACCTAATTGCACTGGTAATAGAAACGACGAGGCTGTAATGTATGAGAGGGTCGTAGTTGAAAATATTCCTAGAGGATCATCTGTATGAATTTATAATGTATGTATATCTATTATTTATTTATTTATATTATTATTTATTTATTAACATTTATCTTATTACTATATTTTCTTATTTTTATGACCAATTTTGGCATTTAAAAAAATCCTATACTTCATATATTATTTACGATTCCCTTTATATATTATATTATATATGTATGTCATTAATTATTATATATATTATATATGCCAATAACTGATAAAATAATCTACATAAAACATTGCAAATAAAGCGATCAAAGATAAGAAGTTATCGATCCTTGTAACAAATATTGGACATTGATAAAACTTCCTAAAGACTCTCGATAATACTTCGCTGGTATTTATTATTATTAATAATAATTTAATTAATTTATTAAAATATTATTATACTTCGTTATTTTGTTTACGGGGTAACAAACATTCATATTAAATAAATTATATTTTCACAGGAGATGAAATTTACAAAAAATACAAATAAATATCAACATATATATATCTTGCAATAATATGTACGATATTACTAGGAATATCCATTATACCTACGTAGGCATAGGACACAGGATGAGATGTTATTTATCTATAATCTAGAAATAACTTTGTAAGAAATCTATTTCAAAGAAATTTCAGGAATTATTTTACCGAATATTTTAGGTATGTCATTTTTGTATTTTAATATTAATTGCTCTGTAACGTCATATTATACTACGTATATTTATTTCTAATTATTATTGTTTCTTATATATGTTTTAGCTTCTACGATATTGTTAAATAGAATGTCCCCAATTATCGAAAGGGCAAGTGGCCTATCAAATCACCTTGATTATCATTCAAACATAACCAAAAGGTATTTTACAATCGGGTCACAGATTAATCTGACCTCACTAAGCCGGTGGTATTACAACGCCTGTCAATTATTTACGAGCAATGGGTTTATAAACCGTGTGATATTAATATTCCATTGGATTTCTAACTTCGAACAGTTAAGGCTATGTAATGAATATAACTGCTTAAAGTTTCCTCCGAGCGATTGATATGCAGAGGTTTAGAACTTAATCATAAAGTTCACTTGGAACTAAGTAAGAAATCATGAAATATTGAAGTATATTTCAGTAGATTATCTTTATATAAATGTACTACGAAATTTACAGGAAAATATTTATTTCTTGTAAACATAAAAAACCATCAAGAAGATTTTTGGTAAGAAAAAACTGTCAAGAGAAAAATAAAGAAGAAAGTTTGTAAAACTTTCGTAATTATGAATGAGATGAATAAAAATAATTTAAAAAATAAAGTGTTCTTAAATGTACCATATGTCATTTTTATTATTAATTTTAAGTATTTTACCTTCCTTTTCCTCGTCCTCAAAGTTACAGAAGGAGTCAAGTATATACCTTTGTATATATCAAATTGACAGTTACACTTTGCATTGGATTGATGTACGCCTTTTATTTCTGGCGTTATATGTATGACTATATGTGGCGACATAGTACATTTTTTAGTTTAAAAAAAAATAGGATTAGTTATGTAAATTCAAGATTTTACGGCTCTTAATTCGTTCTGAATAGCAGAATATAATAGGAGAGCCAGAATAAGAAACAAAAGAATAGTTGACAAAAAAAAATATGAAGAAAATTGATTAAACAAAATTAGATATTAGTTCTCGAGATTTTGCAGAGCACAGTTTTTTGATAAAATCTCGAGAAGTGATAACTGATTTTGTGTTTTTTTTGTCTTCTCTTTAACTCTGAGTTTTATCCGTGTTGGTAGGAAAACTGAATTTATTTCAGTTAATAACACATTTGTTGATTCTGAGGATATACCCGTAAAGCGAAATAAAGTGAGAAATAGATTTTTAAAAATATTACTGAACTTAACATACATAAATTAAGTTAGTGAAAAAGTGATATTTTTATTATTACGCATATGGAGATTCCAAAATATTGTAAATTGTAATAACTAATTTTTTACTTTAAAAAATTTATTTAAAAACATAAAAATAATTTATTATGAAAAATTGATAGAGCAATGTAACATATAAATAGTAAATCCCCGGAGCAAATTTGAACTCCGAGTCCTCGAATTAACATCGGAATCATTAAAATCCCACGGTCCCTCGACTCCATTAATTAGGTTTATACTTTTCATCGTTTCAAATATTTTTATCTGTTTATTTCTATGCTGTTTCTTTTTGTGATCAATCCTGTACACAACAATAGTAAATAATTGGCTAATATTTTGACTTTAATCTATAATTTCTTTACAAGTTAAAAAATCCTTCAATTTCTCGACAGATCTCTCTTTTGAATAAGTTTAAGACACAGCGTTTTGCGCTGGCTCTAAATTGGGATTGTCGTTTCAATTCAAAGAGTTTCCTGTATAACTGACAAATTATGTCCAGCGGGGCTTTCTTTTCTATGTATTAAAAGTTTATATTTTCTTAAATTATTTACCGTAATTTTTCTCTTGTAAATATTTATAAAAGAAAATTATGGATGAGTCAACAACAACTAGGGCCTTTTTTGTCGGCTACTTTATTATTGGCACCATATGTTCCGTATGTGTACTCGTTTCCTAAATATGTCTATCTTCGCGGACAGACACATATATAAACGTTGCCTTTTATATAATCTAAAGGGACACGATAATTATCATTTTTGTGATTTTATTTCTGTTACTCTGATAACAATTCTCAATATATATTTATACATATTATTTAACGTTACAAAATATATACTAAAATCAGACCAGATAATAAATTTAGGATTAAAAAAAATGGTTCTCGATACAACTAACGTCTCAGGCCGATAGATAAACGTTACCTTTTATATAACGTAAGAATGTATATTGACCGTATGGTCCCGGCCAAGAATAGTACCACCCTATGTCTTCCCGTGGGTGTCGTCAAAGGCACCTACACCTACTGTGATCGCTAACCCGCCTACCAAGTGTGATTATGACAATTTTCCCCCTTATTGAGGGAAACTATGTACAGCAGTGAAGTGTTATGGTGGAATTGTAAGGATATATATTAAACCTTTTTTTTTTTTTTTTGACGGGTGAAATGCATTTTCGCACTACCCTTATCTATTGTATTTGGAAGATCAGAGTCCCCCAAATACAATACATAAGGGGGCACGGAGTAACGAGCTCCGTGCCAGTGTGGGACTCACCCGGGCGTGAAGCGCCCGGAAATACCCACTAAAACCCCCCGGAGCCGTCCGCCGCATTTGTGTTGAGGGCGATACGGGGTTGCTTTCGCATGTCGCCGCGTCGCCCCCTGCAGCGATATATATTAAACCTGACCATGACATGTTTAAGTTATAGCGGCTCTTGGATTTAAAATAACTTATCCACCATCAGACCTTGCCCTTAGTAATGCTCAAACATTTTGCCGCCTCGACACAATCGATTACCTATTACAAATATTCATTTGACTATTGACTAATACTATTATTAGCTTAGAATATTTGACTGGTACATTCATCTGTGATTATAAAAAATTAGTCACTATTAACATTATGAATATTTTCGGCTTTTTACTAAATTTGTACTGAAATGCGGCACTTCGAAACCAATCACTAGGACTCGCGTTTCATTATGTGTCAAATGTGTCACCAGCTCACGAAAGCTCCAAGTCAGTACGGTACGGTATCCAGGTTTGGCGAACGTGTAACACCAGAATCAGACTCCGTAACTCTACGTGTGCTCGGAACAGATAACGACGGCAAACATACTATTAAATGAGACGCACAGCTCTGGAAGTTCACTGAACATGTGACCAAGCATGTTCGAATTATAAAAAACGAAAATTTCAACAGACACCATCGTCGTTTTTTTTTTTCATTCGATCGTCAATAGTACGCTATGTTTTTCCATTATGATTATTTATTTTGAAAATAATGTAATCCTGACCAGGGCTTACAGAAGAAAGCTCCACTGAACTATATTTTGCTCTATCTATGTATTCCAGATTTATCCATCTAAGACTAGTTGATATGTTCTTCTGTTTAATATACTGCTCACAGATAATTTAGAGCTGTCCACTCTTTTTTGTGACAGTAAATTAACTTACACAAAAACTTTTTTAGATTTGTGGTTATCAGGTCTATATTATTGTCTACTGAATAGACTACTGAATAATATGACGGCGCGTCATTATAACCTTCTTTTGAATTACGCCGGAACGAGACTCGTGTTGATGGCTGGTGCAGCCGTAACAGACTTCACGTCTTGATAAACGTCAACGGCGAGCGCAGAACTTGTCCGATGAATCGCCTACGTTCCTCGTAATCTTATTCAATTTTGTATTTATAACAATTAAGACTGATACATTGAACAATTCTGTAATTACTAGACCATTTATTTTATTTATATTCTGCCTAGAATGTTATTCAATCAATTACTTCGCCGCCATTTGCAAATATAGTAAGACGCTTTGGCTGACTCTTATAAGAGGCGAAGAGAAGCCTTTAAATATATTTTATTATGCCCTAATACTTCACCAATTTACCGAAATTGTTTATAATGCAAATTATCGTCAACAAGAAAACCTATCAGCCAACATTTAAGTTGGATAATCCGCTCGATTAATTGATTGTCCGTATATTAGGCAACAACTAACCTTCCGCACGTATGCATACAACGGTTAATTTCATTAACATAATAAATCGCAAACAGCTGCAAAATGTTAAGTGTGCCTAATGGATTATTGGTTATTATATTTGCATCCCACTTTATGGATTCCTGGTCACAGGTAAACACATTTGGCTATGAAGTTATTACTGGAAGCTTATAATTTACTACTCTTCTGACTAGTTTGATTTTTATATTTATTATCCCAAGCATCCAATATCTTATTTATTGTTTTCCCAGAAAATGAAGTCATTCTTATAAGATTTATATAAACTAAAATCACGATAAAACTACAAGTAAACGCTTTAAACTAATAAGGCTTACACAAAAATAATTTGTTATACGAATTTTTATTATTTCCAGTGAATGATAATTTATTTTTCTAATATTATTGTTAATTCAGATGACAACCAGCAACATTATAATTCAGTTTAATTATGTTTACAAAGAAATTTAAATGATATTAGAAAATTTGTTGTTTTAATAATTTTGGTTATAAATTCCACTTTTTGAGAAAAACTTTAAATAATATTTTAGGGCAAAAAAGTAACAATGGAACTATTAAATAAACATAGAAAGACTAAATACCTTTTATTATTTAATTAGAAGATTCGGTCATGTCATTATTGAAAAAATCCTTTTCTGTATATTTACAATTTATGTGTCCCTACTTCTACATTTGTAATCTAAGTTTTAAAATGAGCGCCAATCCAAAGCACGACTTTAAAATGTCAACAAACAAAGTAATTTCTTAATCTAAATTAAACAAGAGTAATTGATAATCGCTTCATTTATAACCATTAATAAGTGACAACGTGAAAAGTGAAAACGTGAAAAGTGAAAAGTGAAAACAAAGTGAAAACGTAACAACTAGCTGCAAATACACTTTTCGTGTTATTATTTCAAATTTTCTTCATATCTTTTACATAATAATAAAACTATATCTCATATTATGGTGAAAGGGAAAAATTTTCTGTTCGTTTGTAGGATTTTGATGCGCTTTTGTTTTCTCATTTAGTAGTTCTTTTTTGTAATTTAATTACTATCATAGAAAAATTGAAAGAAGTAATTTTGGTGGCATTTTACATGATGTAGTTTGGTTATTATGCAAGTGAACAAGAAAAAAAATACCAAAAAGACACGAAGCGTTAATTGTAAGGTCTCACCAAAACTCCTTTAGAAAGTTTAGCAAATGGTCTCCATTTTCTAAAGTAATGAAGATTTAAAATATATATAAAACTCAACTTACAGGACTTTTATTTATTGCCGTAATAAAATAAATAAAAAAATGTTTGTCTGTGCCTCGAGAAACACGGCTTTTTTGTTTAGTATTTATTTTATTATCACCAATAAGTGTTATAGGTCAGTTATAGATATAATGGTGAAAACCATTGAATATTTAAGAAATACATTATTGATTTTCTTTATCTGTATTACCAATATTATAAAAAAGTAGATGTAATAAAAAAAGGTATCGTGAATTTTAAGTTGAGCATAAGTGATCGACTCTCTCGATTCACTCTATTTCGAGAAGCAGAATTTACCGGCTTCATTGCTAAGTGTCGCCAACGATCTGGCGGTGCTAAGCCTCTTGCGTGAGTGCCTCTTCCCTCCGGGATCCTCTTTCGTCGTCCCGTTCACCAACGAATACTCAATCTATTGATACTAAAATCGGTGCACATTTGGTATAGTTTAGAAGTGAAAAGAGGATATATTATTATATGAAACGTCAATTTGCAAACAGATCACTGTTCAACTACACACACGTATAAACGTTTTTCTATCAGGGTATTTATCTATACTAATATTATAAAGAGGAAAGATTTGTATTTTTTATGTAACGAATAAACTTAAAAACTACTGGACCGATTTGGATGAAATTTGAGGTATGAGCCAGCACCAGAGAAAAGGCTTTGATTTATGAATATTTATTAAGATTGTGGTACTGTGGTTATTATAACCGTGTTTGAACTTAGGTTAACTTGACAAGTGAATGTATTTAAGTAAATGTGTGTGTAATATATGTGGTCAAAAGATTTTTTTCACCACAATACACAAGACTTTTCCATTACCTATGGAAATAAGGATATCAATGTCATAATAATTATATATATCATAACATTTATACCCAATACGCAATCGCGTGTTATGTACACCATACGTTGTAAATTCACAAGAGGATTAGTTCGACTGATGCACATTTAAGTGTCGTAGCTCTTCAATCTTCTCTTCAAACGGCAATGGACAGGCAAATGTGAATTCAGTAATTATTAACTCTCATATTTTTCATAGTATCAAGCCGAACTGATAGTTTAATAGCATTCCATATCGATACATACCACATTCATTTAATATCGTAAATTATAACATGTCGGCCAAATGAAGCGATTAGCCACAAGAGATTTGGGTTTACATTGTGTATTTTACTACGATTGACATATTTTGATATTTGAAATAAATTATTGACTATGTAATATTCATTTAAATGCGAAGTATCTATCTAAGCGGTTACAATTTTTTATTCATTTTTTCGATAATAGATTTGTTTGTTAATTTTATATACACTTTAACATTTTCCTAAAATGTTACAACATCAATTTAGTTCACTTAAACTTTATCAAATTGATCATAATGGCTTGTTATGATCTCTTTTTTACTTAATGGTATAAATTTATAAAGTTTTAATTAATAGTTTCCACTTGTTAAATATAATTTTTACTTGGCAATTATTCTACATGAAAAGTTTTAGGGTTATATTTTATATTGAGTACATTTAATAGAAAGTTCAACTATCTATATAACTTGTGAAGACTTTAATTTCCCAGGAAATTATAAATGTTATAACATAATATAAGCTCACGCCTGTTATCCCCGAAGGGTTGGGCATAGGTAAAGTAGCGAACTATACCACCCACATTTCGCCGAGCTTAGTTCCGTCCCAGATGTGACTGGGAGCGAGCCTGTTGGCATATCGGGCACAAATTCCAGACTCTGAGAAAAGACTGAGTAGAAAAACCTAATATCACTTGAGCTGACCCAGGGATCGAACCCGAGACCTCAGAACGACAGTCGTACTGTAATACAACTGTGCCACCGGGGCAGTTGTAAATATCATTCGACTTTTTATGGTAGTTTTGACATCAACTTACAAAAAATTAAAAACTTCAGTTGCTTTTATGAAAAAATATATTTTATCTGTTAAGAATTTAATAAAATATAAAAACAAAAGCATCTTTGCAATGAACAATAATAATGAAACATCGTTTTTCTACAAAACCTTATCCTTTTCACCTTATAACAACATTAGGTATTCAATGCCTACTAACTATCTTTTCAAACAGCAACAATTTTTTTTTTAATTATACATATCTTTGGTAGAAATTATAAAAAAAATCTCAAAGATATAATCAATTAAATAAGAATCAATAGCTTTATTCATTTTTTGATAAAGTATTTATAATCATGTATCAACATAATCGGTTGAAGTAGGAGTAAGTATCGCTTGCAACGCTTGAATAATATGTTGTTGACTAGCGAAATTAATTAGAATTGTGTTATGTTTTATCATAAATACTTAAGTTTCCAATAACCATATTTTTACTAAACATATTGCCGTATTCTTGTTTAGACGGGGAATTTGTAAACTTTGTTTCACTCAAATTTATGTGGTGTCAAACGGGTTTTTAGTACAATCTAAAATTCCTAAAATGTTTGTATTTTATTTATTACTAGCTGTGCCCACGACTTCAATCGCACAGAATTCAGAGAATTATATTCTCTTCTCTATTAGTAGGATAGTAGAACTGTTAGAGTTTGAAAGAGTTTTGAAATAAAATTAGCCTATGTGTTAATCCAGTGTGTCGGCTATCTTCATACAAATTTTCATAAAAATTGGTCTAGCTGTTTGAGTGTGAAGAAGTAACAAACATATAAACTCACAAACTTTCACCTTCATAATATTAGTAGGATTTTTTATTATAACATCGGTGATCACCAAAAAATAACCATATGTAGATTTTTACTTAGTTTTCCAGAATAATGTAAGCAACATTTTTGGATCCACCCTCATCCTTGTCAGCAAAAAAGTAAGTAAAGCACTTATCAAGATAAAAATTATCTTTGGACTCAACATTCATAAACATGTTAGTCTATAACCATAGCTAAGTACAGATTTATTTAGAAGAAAAAATAAAACATATTCTCCCAAAAAATTTCTAAAGCTCTGTTCTGAGTGTTTCTCTCCTTGCCCGTTAAACTGAAGATTTGAAAATTAAATCTTTCATTTTCCCGCCTCCGAAATGCCCGAGGATATATTTTCAATTCGGAGGGATCGATTCGGAACGAGTTTTTCCAAGAAATTATCCCCTAACTTCGGCTTGATTTTAAATTAGTTTTCTAAATAAAACTGAGGGCTTAAAATTCTATTTTACGTATCTATTCTTCGACACCTAAGGCAAAATGTCGAATGATCGTTTTAAAAATAATACAAATTTAAAATATGCATTTTGCGTCAAGTATGTTAAGGTTTGAACTTAAGTATGTTGAATTATTTGTACTATGAAATAATGTTCATACAAATTTTAGGATTCAATATCAAAATATAGTTATTGAAGATTTTTCAGTAAGCTCTTCTATTGGGTGTGAGATAAATAAAACGAAAAACTTTCTTTAAACTAAATTGTATCTTATATTTTAGATTAAAAAATCCCATTTACCGCGACAGCGATCCCTCTCCAAACATCATCAACAACACTACGTATTTCAGATTCAAGTATAATAACATCATTATCTCTTTGCGCTATATCTAAATTAAATGTATACAGTACACCACTATCTCTAACATAATCTATGCTCGTACCAGAGGCTCTATCTCCCAGTATAACAGAACTTACACCAACCGTGTAGTTATCGTTCATAGAATTAGCCATATCTAAAGCTAAAAGATGGTGTTGTCTGAACATTCCGCTTGCAGCTCTTTCATACTGCCATGGGTAGGATATCATACCACCATTGTTTTGCAACGAAAGGTAAAGTTTGATTCTCGAGCCATAAATATCAATTATTCTTCTTATAAACTGAGCTTCGGGTTCAGAGAACGCATCTACTCCACCATAGAGGTGACTGCACGGACTCGAACTGGAGTCGAAACGCATCCAATCCAAATCGAAGTTACGGTTGATGTTCACACCGGGACAGATAAACCCGAGGTTACTCCTGAGACTTCTCGACTTAGACCAGAGACGAAGCTGTGTGAACAAATACTTAAATTAAAAGACAAATAAAAGCTGTTACGCACCTCTAAGGATAATACATTTATAAATAATTACTGCAACTGAATGAATACCTTTTTCTCAAACATGCATGGAAATTTTGTCATTATTTTCGAAAAAAGAACACGTATTTACGAATTAACGGACAAATAAAATTAGATCCATTGCAGAAGCGTTTTTTGAATTTGGAACATTACAGCGCTACAGCAATGTTGTTTTAAACGGCGTGCTGGGGCTATTAAATACTCTATGATTGGATCTCTTTTATCATTCTTGGCATACCAAAGTAAGTCTCTTTGCTTAGTACATATTGCGTTCACCTGGCTGTATAGCTATAAATGCGTTTGTTTTTCGCCACAGATAATAAATAGAAATTTGGCGTCAAAGCTGAAAATTCGATTTGATTTCTTATTTATATACTTAATAAACATAAATTTAATAATTAAAATGAGTTCAACCGGTTAAGACAGTGAAATGGAGATTGATTGTACTCCACCAGATTTAAGATAAGAAGCCAAATTGGCAATGGAAAACCTGTTTCCAGCAAAGTCAAAAGAAAAATACATGAAAGTATTTGAAAATTTTATGAGTTGGAAAAACGAGAAAAAAGTGAACATGTTCTCAGAAACAGTATTTTTGGCGTATTTTAATGAGATTGCTAAAACTGAAAAGCCACCTACACAAACAAACATAAATGTACCGGGAAAATCAATAACATTTTCTTTTAGTCATTGCCTCAATATGACGTATGTAACATTTAATAATTAAATTAAATGTAAAATATAAAAAAGGATGTTTTATTTCCCTGCAATCTTTTGGGAAAAGCACTGTGTATGCCTCGGCGGAAATGGCTAAGCTATAATGTACTATCGTAGTCTTCTGAGAGTGTCAGAATCTAATGAAGGCTCAATAAAGGAAACATCACTGCTGCATATATTTATCGAGTACTAAATCTTACATTTATACTGCAGTACAAACGGCAGATTTGGCTACACTAATTGATGTTACAAATCAGTCCTTAGTTATATCAAACATCATTAATTAAAACTGGGATCCTTTTTTGATTAGTTACTAATAGTAAGCATTAAATTAAAAGACTGTTTGTATATTTGCTAATTTACAGCATAAAAATAAATTCAATATATTTAGTTACAATGGTAATCTAAAAAAAACTTCAATTTCCATAATTCATTACATCCTTAAGGAATGTTTTCAAAAAGTTATAAAAATAATTTCTATCAATGATAAAATCTGAATCTACAAATCTTTCGATCATTTTAGCTTTGCCTGATCTATCTTATAATTCGCCTCAAACTAACAGAGTTGGTAATAGAAAATTCACTTAGAGATATAACAATATAAATATAGTACATTATTATGAGTATTACATTAGTACTTACATTAGTATGAGTGTATTCGTACCCATCTGGATTAAGAACAGGTATAACAATCCACTCGACGCCATCTAAATAACTTCGATCTTCATTCAGTAGCCTTTCAACGACATTAATCGCTGAAGGAACCGTTATCCAATCTCTGGGATTGATAGCTGCTTCGATCACAAATACTGATTTGTTGGTTTTAAGATCATTGTTAGTGATTCTTAGATACACTAGAGGTCTGTTTTCATCAGTGATACCAAGTTCAGTCAACTCCACTACAGTTGTGGTACTGGAATATGTCTCCGCAATGAGACGTAGATGATTCAGTATCTAAAAGCAATTTAAATAAAATATTAAAAATTTACTATAAACTGCCAATAGAATAACCGAAATATTTATATCGATTTGATTTTTTTTTTTTTCAGATTAAGCGCTGATTGTCAATGGCTTCATAATGGTATAATTGCTAAGCTATGAACAGATTTAAATATTGCAATATTTACATGTATGTAAATAGGTAAATATGGAACAGGACAGTGTTGTTTCTGCTTTGTTTGGCCACCGAATTGCTTTTTTTTTTTTTTAGCTAACCATGAGATTCTTGTTCTTCGTGTTCTTAATTTACAAACTGTAAAACAGCTTTTTCTTTTCAAATTTTCAATAACAATTACTATTGCATTTTAAACCCTAGTAATGGAAAAAGGCTCTCAGTCTATATGACTGGTTTGCTGTATTAAATATCAAGAAACATTGAACCGATTTACAGTATTCTAGATTATAGATATGTTCTCTAGGTAGCTAGATGAAGACTAGATATTTGAAGCGATGATGGCGCAGTGGATAGTTTAGGGCCGGATTCCGCGTCAATGGACGCGGATTCGAGTCCAATTATTCAACTCTAACTATACTCAACTCTAACTCTATGCAGCTCAGCCTGAGTTTTCGGTGAAGGGGAACATCGTGAGGAAAACCTAGCATGGTGGTAGGGCATTTTCTAATACTAACCGCTAGGGTAGCTACCAGCCTCAAGTTTGAAAACCTGTTGCCAAATACCAATAGGTATGTTCCGGCAGCATCTCCTAAGAACCTAAACCTCTTAGCTTATTGTATTTAAAAACCTAGACTAGATCGTCACTTAAAATTAGGTGAAATTTTATTAAAAGCACTGAGCCTATATCGTGCAAAAAAAGGTAAATTTTAGATGTCTTACTACATTCAGTATTTATGAAAAAATAAATGCAAACAATAATTAAGGAAATCAACAAAAACATTAGAACCTAATATCCTCTTACAATACTAGATCTAAACCATTATATACCTATGACATACTCGTATACCATAATGCAATGAATATATTTGAAGAATAATAATCATTTAGACGCTTTATTAATAACAATTAAGAAATTAATATAATCAGAAGTAACATTAACTTTATTAATTTACAATTTACATAGTTTAAGTACACTAACTCTGAGAATTTTGTTTCTTCTGAATACCTAACAAACCGACGCCTCTATTTACACCGAAGCTATAATTAACATTATTGTTTGTAGTATTTTAATAATAAATCACTTTAGGTTCTGTGAGAATCCATCGATGTCGTCTGGAAAGTTTATTACTGTTCCAGACAAGTTCAGAGTGGCTGATTCTCGTATCAGATGAGCACAAGTTAATTTAATTTGAACAAGTAATCAACATGATAGGCAAGTTATGATTCTATATTTTAATGATGCTACAACTCTCAGAGAATTCTGTATTTTAATACTACAACTCTCGGAGTTACATTTTAATATAATTAGCAATAAGTTTCATGTTTTGGACGACCTTATATTTGCCGAACGGGTTCAATATTTCTCTCTCAGTGACCATATGTTCCTCTATTTGTCTGAAGTCTAATAGACTCTATTGGTATAATATGGTGCGTATATTTTCATAAGTAAATAATTACTTAGCTACATAACAACGTCTTTAAGTGTGACGTCTTTTTTATTTTTTAAATCGCTTACTGCCGCCTATTATTGTAATAAAAATAGACATATTAAAAAAGATACATTAAAGTGTCCTTAATATATCTTAACTAACATTATAAATGCGAACGTCAGTTTATTTGGTAGTTACGATTTCACGATTTAACTACTCAACAAAACCTACTGAATTAACGCGGGTTAAGCCGAGAGAGAAAGCTAGTGTTGATATTTAGAGAAACGCGTATCTTTTTTACAGACGATTACAAAATTTCGTTTGCAGAAATACACCCTTTCATAATATAGTTTCCAAACTTATTGACAGAATACAAAAATATCGAGCTTCCACTATAACTTCGAAGCAGGCGGCGCTATCCGGGTCAAGATCGCAATGAACATGGTAACAGACTCATCTTATTGACTTACTTTTCATTCTCCTAATGCAAAGTTAGCCTGTTTATATCCTTTCAGTTCGCAATCGGATATAACAGCGGTGATTGACGATGGATTGCCGTTATTACTATAATATGTGTTTATACAATGCTTACCGACACATTGTCTGTCGACACAGGTCTAGTGAATGATCGTCATAATTTTAATATTAGAAGTAAAGACAAGTTGGCCATCCCACGCTTTAGGTTAAGTAAGTGTAATAAAAGCTTTATAGGTAATAGTATTCGGTTTTACAATAAGATCCCAAGTAACAGATTTACCTGATAATAAGTTCAAGTATTATGTCAAGCAAGTTTTAATCTCAAAAGGTTATTACAGGGTGGATCATTACGTGAACGATAGTGACGTATGGAAATAACCCACATCTCTGTGCTTCCACTAACATTATTAAAACTACGATTTGTATAGTTTTTTATATGACAAAAAAAAATGATATATATTATATTTATGAAAAAAAAAAGAACCAGATCGAGTTTCTTGCCTGCGCTCTTCTCGGCTGGGTTGTTTTCCGAACCGGTGGTAGTGTTTTAGACGTTCATAAGCGCCTTCTTAGGGCCTGAATTGAATAAATAAATTTTGATTTTGATTTTGATTGTAGCCAATTTGCTGTACAAGATTAAGAAAAATAACATCAAACTAACATAAACTAGTTCTAGTTTTATAATATGTACTCAAACTTACATCATCATATCTGTAATATGCAGTGTAGTCGAAATTTCTAGCATCATCATCAGAATTATTCCTTTGTTGTGTTACTGAATTCTGTCCATTTTTATTTAGATATCTGAAACCGTATTCGCAAATCTATATTAATAAATAAAATTAAAGCGCAGACTATTTCGAAACATACATATATGTATGTATAATGGAAGACAGCCATATTTTCTTGTTATACCACTGGAAATCGAAATGAAAGTACTATAATAACGCATACAACATAACAGTCATATATAAATTTTATACTAGACAAAGCCTCTTTGTCTGTCTGTTAGTTTGATTTATAATTCATGTACCATTGAATATATTTATAATATTCTTTTTTTGAGTAAAACTTCTTTGTAATAAGCGTCATAACCAGGATCACGATTTTATTCAAAGTACGTAGTAGAGAGAATAACAAGCACACTATATTTTTTGACTGTAAAATTATTATTTGCTTTCAACCATTTATTGGTTGCTATAGCAAATAGCACATATTCTTTTATAAACAACAGTGCGTATTATTACGTACTTGCTTTAGAAACATTTTTTTATTTATTTTTGGTCTCGCTACATCGATAAATAATGAAATAATATTGAAGATGACAGTAAATCAAGTTGATGCTAATATATTTGAGAAATGAATAATTTCAGCTAGTGCGGTGTAAAGGGTGTTTTGAAACGATGATGACGCAGTGCAAAGTGCGACCGGATTCCGTCTTAATGGACGCAGGTTCAAACCCACATATCCATCTCTAAAATCAGTCTGAGCTTTCGATGAAGGAAAACATCATGAGGAAACCATAGCATGGTGGTAGGGCATTTTCTAACAATGCTCCCCAGTTTAGCTACCACCCTCAAATTCGAAAACCTGTCGCCAAATACTAACAGGTGTTTTCCGGCAGCATCACTTGAGAACCAGTATTTAGGCTTAGTTTCTTTACCATCCTGGACCATATTGTCACTTAATGTCATGTGAGATTGTGGTCAAAGTACTGAGCTTATATCGTGTAAAAAAACAAGTAAAGGTATACTATGGTTTCTAGTTATTATGAATATTAAATCAAATGTTATGGCTTATCAATTTTCTTTGATAAATATATTTACAACTATATACGTATCACTCTTAGTAGACATATTATACTGCAGGTGGCCTGATTATTTATTTATTTTTTATTTTATTTTAAAGTTTTTGGGAAGGCTTACAGTCAAATGTTGAATATAGGTGGAAGAAATTATGAAAGTGTTACAATTGCTAATTATAAGCCTCCACCTTTATTAAAATGTACATTTTAAGGTATCCATGGACGATTAGCTTTGGGAATAAATAATATGGAATATTATTAAAGGCTTAATGTTCGTCTATACTTAACGTGAGAATCGAATGGAATGTTGTAAAATAGCAGATTTTCAAATCAGTCCAGTGTACAGAAAAATCATGTATAGCTTCCATACTCTGTTATAATTTGACATGTAATGACCCGTATATTAATTACATAGTTGTTAGTAATATATAATTATCATAATCTGTGATAACTGTTGAAATGACGATTGTTTACCACTTACTGCAATATAATCAATTAAAATCATCCAATTTTTATCATTATACTATCTGCCAATTAATACAAATATAAATAAAAATTGAATTTCGTTACTAAGTTCATGATTGTATAATTACTAGTCAATAGAAAAATATGGCATTTTCGTAAAGATCTGAATTTTTTACCTTAAACATTTTTGCAAATTATTATAACCTAACTTTTATTTTAATTTGCCTTGGGTTATGGATTAACTATTAAAACATACACACTCTCACAGGTAGAAGAAAATTGTCTGTAAATACATACATACCTTTTTTTTGTTTTCCGTTTAAAGTTGAAAATAACCATGTGCAGTCCATTTGATATCAAATGATCACCGCAACTTATACCATACTTATAATATAGTCAATACTTAATCTCATAAAAATAGTTGTTCTATCGGATGTCAGTCATTAATAGAATTCAAACTAATCAGCCAACATCCCTATTAAAAAAATTGTAAAAAATTAAACAACTAACTCGTAAACGTCAGGTATCAAAATGTCCTTATCGACACCTAACTCTGCGAGGCGTTCCTCAAACCAGTCGAAATGAGAAGGCGGCACCATGGCCCGTCCAACTGTCCCATATTCGAAACTCGGCTTCCTCCAGAAGTCTACGATATCGCTCTTCAATGCGTTAAATTTTTCTTGCTGCGATTCTCTATTAAATTTTATATTGTACACCCTGTGACTGTGAAACAATAATAAACTGTTATAATAAAAAAAAAACATAAATTATGGAGTAATCAGAAGCGGATTCAAAATCAAAATCAAAATTTATTTATTCAATTTAGGCCCTAAGAAGGCGCTTATGAACGTCTAAAACACTACCACCGGATCGGAAAACAACCCAGTCGAGAAGAGCCGGCAAGAAACTCGATCTGGTTCTTTTTTTTCATAAATATAATATATATCATTTTTTTTTGTCATATAAAAAACTATGCAAATCGTAGTTTTAATAATGTTAGTGAAAGCACAGAGATGTGGGTTATTTCCAGACATCACTAGCGTTCACGTAATGATCCACCCTGTAATAACCTTTTGAGATTAAAACTTGCTTGACATAATACTTGAACTTATTGTCAGGTAAATCGGTAATGTTACTTGGGATCTTATTGTAAAACCGAATACTATTACTTATAAAGCTTTTATTACACTTACTTAACCTAAAGCGTGGTTCCGGCCAACTTGTCTTTACTTCTAATATTAAAATTATGACGATAATTCACTAGATCTAGCTTGTCTAAATTTAAACCTTAAATTAAATATAAATCATCATCTCCCTACCCTTATACACAATTTGTATTTGGGGTCAGTACAACATATCTTCCTCTTCCATTCTTCTCTATTTGCAGTCATCTCCTCATTCACTCCTTTTCTAAGCATATCATCTTTCACACAACCCATCCATCTTTTCTTTGGTCTTCCCGTTCCTCTATAACCGTCCACATAGATATCCAATATCTTTGTTACAACATCCACGTTCTTCCCTGGGTATCACATACCCATACCAGGAGACACGACTGCTCCTTAACTTTTCTATAACTGACGCCACTTTCAAACTTTCTCTTAAGTGCTTATTTCTAATCCTATCCATTCTTCTTACCTGACACATCCATCTAAACATTACCAACTCAGCTGCATGCAATCTTCTTTCGTCCGTCATCTTTATATATATTTTTTCGTTTATAAAGCATTAACGTCGTAGAGAAATACCAGTTAAAAACTACGTTTACTTACGTTACTTTCGGTGAAAGAAAAAAACATCGTGAGAAAATCTTAGTCGGCACTTAGTTTAAGTTTTAAAATTTGTCCCCAAGCTCCTATACGTGTGCTCCGGCAGCATCAACAGTATTTTAGCTTTAGCATATTTACCATTTTAAGATACATCGTCACGACAAAAAAAAAAATCAAACTTGTACAATATAAAATAGAGGTGAATAAAAAGAGTGAGAATCCCACACATAAATGAAAGGTCCTCCTAATTCTGCAATAACATCAGTTAAAATTATTATCAAAATAAATATAATTAAAATGAAAATCAAAACAACTCACCCCGTATACTCTTCATTTTTACCAACAACCAAACTTATAAATATCGAAATAATACAAAATAAATTAAACATATCTAATATCGATATGTCCACTGGAATATGATATTATAAAATTAATGATATGTATTGAAATAAAAAAATACGTTTATCATATCTTATCATAGAGTACAAGAGAGAAATTATCTAAATAATTAAATGTTATGAAATGGACAAGGTCATTTGTATAATAAATGTATTATTCAAGTTATCTGGGTATATTTTTATCTGGAAAGAAGAAAAAGGAAAACATTTGATAAATAAAATAGTGTAAAATAAACGTAAAACATAACATATGTTACTACTTTGTGCGAAATAATTCCTAACCATTTTTCATTTACGTGGAAAATGCATTTACGCATCCCCCTGCCATCTGAAATTCGTGAGAAGGGTCTTCCGGATTTAAAATGGCAGAGGGGTATGCCCTAGTGCATGCTACCATAGCCCTAGATCCAACTAATATCCCAACAGAGCACCTTCACATTCGTGGATATTACCATAATAAGAGGAAATTCCAGCATCGTTTATTTCATACAAACGTATTTCCCTGTTTTCTCTCTGGATATTGGCATTACAGTAAATATATCCATCACTATGCTTGTATGTTTTGATAGTTTTCATAAATACATTATTACAGGGATAAGACGCCTTCGAAAATGAGAAAAATGCCCGGTTTTTCATCGGATTTGAGACATTTCTCAAACAAATTTGGCAAATATAAATACTACAAAGTCAGTCTTTCTTATTTTATAATTGATATAAAAATTAAAGTCTGCTTAGTTTTGGAGGAGAAAACATAAGAAAACAGAAGGGATACTTTCGTCAATTCTCATAGGTATACAATAAACATCTCGAGCTGCAGTTATGGCTGTTGCGTCTCATCACTCTCTCATTGAATTTCACGTGATTGTAATTGAATTCTTAAATACCTTCTTTTCAAATAACACGACTGCGTTTTCCCTTACTGATATTAAAAATAAGTTTATCTTTAATATCAGGAGAAATAAAATTCAATAAGTTTCTTGCAAATATATATTTATTTAAAATTTGCACGTAGTAATTCATAGCACTGTAGTCATTGTTAGTTTTGCACTAGTTAAAATAGGCATGGATGCTGTAGAAATAGGATGTCTTGATTCAGAAGGTACTAGAAATAAAGATATACATAGAATATTCGGTCTGGAAATCTCTCGGAATTATAGTGTTTTAACATATATGCCATTGATTCAAGCAGAATCGAGATGTAAAATAAAAAACAAAATGCAAAATACACAATGCAAACAATTGCTAAAGTGTTGTTTCGAACCAAGGCAACACAAAAATAACTCCAGTACATGGATAAATAAAAACACCTTGAAATTCGGATTCATAAAGAATTTAGAAAACTTAAGGTGGTGGAAATAATATTTCATGAATATAGGTAGCTAGAACTCCATTATTACTATAAATTTTAACAAGTCAAGGTGTCGATAGATAAACTGATAAAAATGTTTCAAAGTCCACGTTTTACTCTAGAATTATTACGTACATATCTGGCACCAACTTTTATACCTTCCCAAGTTTCGAAACCAGCCTGTTCAATAAAACTGGGGTCAACGAGAAACCCTAACACACCTATACCAAATCTTCGAGCTGGAAGTTCGAAAGTGTAAGAAAGAGGTACATCAGAAACTTTGCTATAATCTGCTGCGCTGCCCGAAGCTTCGTATAAAACAAGAGCAACATTACCAACTATGTAATCAGGATTCCAACTAGTCTTGACTGCATCAATGGCCTGAGCCATTTGAACGCCAACTAAATGAAGGAATAGACCGTTAGCAGGAAGTACTCCAGTCCCATAACCATACAAAATCATACTTCCAAAGCTGTGAATATCAATAAATAGTTCCATTCGATCGCTGTATTGCAGAAAGATATCTCTGATGACTGCAGTTTCGGGTTCGGAGAACGGGCCACTGCCGTGGAATGTCTCCATGCAGACAGTGTTGCTTGAGGCAGTGGACCAGTTGACATCGAAATTACGGTTAAGATCCACTCCTACGCAGACGTCGCCGATCATATAGCCATTTGCACGGTTCTTTCTCCAAAATCGATTCTAAAGAGAAAATTAGGACAGTTAATAATATTAGTATGTTTCTTAACTTTGAAGATTCAATACATATTTTGTCACTTCGTCCATATTCTACGTTAAATCGTTTACGAAATCTTGACATCTACAACCCTATAACAACTTATTGAATAGAAAATATAGGGATAAATTATTAACTTTATACATTACATTATATTCGAGATTTTTAATTTATTACAATACTGTAAAAGCAAAAATATTTCTGTATCTTAAATAAGAATGATCATCTATAACTAATAATATCATGTACATTAGTGAGATAATACAACAGTATAGTGACTACAATAAAAAGTTAAATAACAAAATAAAACTTACTTCTAGATGGCTGTGTACATAACCATCAGGATTTGCAATTGGGAGAATGATCCAGTCAATATCTTCGAGTAAATCTCCCTCAGTCACATCGATCACTAACTTATGAATAGCGTATAAAGAAGCTGGCAGTGTCACCCACTCACGAGCGTGTAATAGAGATTCCAGGAAAACTATAGGTTTACTGGTATCCTGGAAAAGGTTATTTAACATACAGGCCATTTTTTTTACCAACAGCTTGGTTCATTACTAATAAAAATCTACGTAATTCTAGCTTGGAATTAACGTTTAAAATATCAAGTACAAACAAGGCAGTATTGGATCAAATGCTAATTAGAGTTAGCTATTACATACAACCGTCTTTACTTTTACCAAAGTAACTTTTCTAAATCTAACGTTTTACTAAGCGAGAAAACATTGTTAAGTAGACATAGGTTTATTGACTTCAATTTAGTAATGACTGTTCATGTCATAGTCAAATGTAATATAACAATATATAACCTAAAATATCCAGGTGATATATAGCCATAACCAATTACGAAATTTGGAAGGTATAAAGTTTGAAAGGGTATTCATGTTGTACCTATTATCAAATAAATTAAAATTATCGCAACTGAATGTTCTGAAATATCCTTTAAGACTCGAATGTACTACACAACATTATCTTCGTGAAATTGGCTTGTCGCCAACTAGCTCTGTGCTTTTCATTTCAACAAGCTAATCTAATAAAATAGTTGATGATACATTCTATAAATCATTAATATTATTCTCATATATATTCTATTAACATTGACTCTGCTAAATTATCTAATATTACTCTATGGATTTGCTAGCGACTTTCTGTGTTCTGCCAACCTTTTATTTCCGAATTCCATTTACCTAATTTTTCTCAAAATACAAGTCGATTTTTTTATAATTTTCATTTACAATATTATTTACTCTTTACCAATATCGTTAAATTATGGGCTAGTATCTTGCAACGTTACAAGAAATTTAGTTTCTAGTAAAACTTGTAATGAAGTATTTTGTTCCACTTATTATTAAATCAAACCCACTTGAAAGTTGGTAGAGGATATCTTCAAATATTTGATATCTCTTCCTTCGAAACTCTTTCCAGCGTTAACTAAGGTTACAGTTCGTGGGTATGCTTCAGCCAACAATTCTAAATATGTGTCTACCTGAAAAAAAAGGAAATACTGTTATCTGGTATGTATAGGCTTCGCGATTTGGTCACCAGCTCACCTGATGTTAAGTGACGATATTGTTTAGGATGATGATAAACGCACTAAGCCTAGAGTACCAGTATGGTTCTCAAGAAGTCAACACATTTATTAAAACATGGTGACAAATTTAGAATTATTAAAAAATGTCCTACCAGCATGCTCTGGTTGCCTCATAATAGGTGGGTTCGAAATTCGAACCTATCCATCTGTGCAACCTGTCCAACGATGTGAAATCTAACCACGCTACCAAATAAATCATCATCGTTTCATGAACACATTCATTATACTTCAACTGTTATACATTACCGTATTAATTTAAAGACGAGTAAATAAACAGTATATAGTATCTTAGATCTGATATTAGATATTAGATCTGATATATTAAATCTTAGATCTAATATTAAACGAGTGATTAATGCTAATGCTTCAACAAATACAGTTAAAAAATAGAAGTAACCTGCACTTGATGCAGTTTGAGACTCCAAGCCTAGTTATTGTAAATAAAGCTACAAAATGTTTTTTAGGTTAGGTCGTATAAATCTATAATAAAAGATTACGTCGGAAGTTAATATGAGTAAAAATCTACTCATACCTGATGATAAGTATAAATCCTGTCGAAAGGTAAACCATTAGTTCTAGAAGCATTAAAACTCTTCTTCGATGCATCTGCCAGTAGTCTATCTTCTAAATCTAATAATCTGGAATCGTGGATACTTATTAATTATCTTTCAATCAACGGGTTAACATAAGAATTTAGAGTAGAAATAGAATGATAGACATTTTTGAAATAATAGTTTTATTTTATGGAAAAAATTTTATGTGAAAAATTATTCATGACCACTGATATTATCATTTCAGACTTCATGTAGGAGATATAGAAAACCTGGATTTACCGAATGTGGTCAATAGAAATTATTTTCCATTTTTTGTCTAAACTATTTAACTAATTGTTCGTAATGAAGAAAAAGTAGGTTTTTTTTATTTAACTTTCAAGGAATATCTGGATATTTTAACAAAATTTTAACTTTTTCGAAGATTAAGATAATAACACATAGATTTCAGAAATAACTTACTAAAACAAACACAAATTGCACGTAGTGAATAATCTACTAGATAAGAACGTAGTTGTAACTAAATAATTACAATATAATTTTATTATAAAAAGTCATCGTACCTACATCATTCGTTGGCCTAGATTAGGCTTATAAGAGTGATAGGTATAATTTAAAAAATAAAGCTACTTTCCCCTCGATTGCCTCAATTTATAAAACAAGTAAAATAGAAATAGCATCATAATATCGGACTGCTTGACAAGGGGACGGACGAAATCATATCAGAGACATTTTGCATTCAAAAACAGAAGGATTAATGTAATGTAATTTACTTACTCTTTCACATTTTCAGACTCTATTTTGAACTCTATGCCTTCGCCGTTAAGTATATTTTGGAACGATTCTCTATTATCTTTGGAAACCATTACCAATCCCGGTCTACCCGGCACAGCATGGGACCACACGTCCAACCCCCATTCGTGTTCGAGGTTGTTGATAAATTTGGTTTCATCAACATGTTTCACTTTTACTTCGTATAAGGAGTATCTGGAATTAATATGATTTAGGAAAAAATCAAACATAAAAATGATAGTAGTATTAAAATCATTCTCATGCCCTAAGATCTGCTTGGCTTAAATGCATGTCTAAAATAGCTCAAACTATATAGTAAGTGTAACTTAAAAAAAGGGATCTTACTTTTGCACTAATATTGATAAAAATGTACCATATATTCGCACTTATCAAAGTGATGTTATCTCCTTTCACTTTAACTTGCCATTGTCTCTCATCTATCCAGACTATTCTTTTGAATCCTAATTTATTTGACGCTATTTGCCATAAAATTATGACTAGTATCAATAACTAATGATCTTTGCTTTTAATGCTAAAGAAAATGTACGTAAATAGTAAATTAATAATTTACACAGTATCTTTATTTTTATAAGCATCTGAAAAATTCTTCTGAACCAACGTTTTTAAATCTAAGTAATTTATTTTCCATTAATGAATTTTAGAAGCAGTATAATGTCATGAAAACCACCACTTAAACGACTGTATTTCTTTTATACCACGTCAAGGGCATTGAAACGTCGCTGACCGTCATAAATGCAATAATGATGCAGCTAGTGATGCAAACCTTTCAATTACTGTAAAGAAAAACTTACCCATCATAAAATTCGTGTCTAGCGACAACATAACTCAAAAATACAGAGAAACAGACAAATCGAAACATGTCTGCGTTCAAGTGAATCTCTATTAACAATATTATATTTTATAAATCTATTATTATTATCTCTCAGATTATTAACTAACAACATTGCCTGTGGCTTCGGTTATAGAAACAAAATAAATAGTTTCAAAGGATTAAAATTTGATGTTTTTTTTTAAATATATTATTTTGGTTTTTCTATAACTTTATGTACCTACATGTTTTTTGATTCGATCGTAACTTTGATGTTAATTTATACCTTCTGAATAAACATTATTTGATTCTGATGAAAGCCAAACGATAGCCTATTCTGATCAATAGATATGCCATATCGAATTAAGTGTGCATGCATACAAAATATAAATTTGTGTTTGGATTAAGTAGAAATTAGAACGCCAAAATTAAAAATAAAATGCGCCAACAGTATTTCAACATAAGCATAATTATCATAGCTATAAAAAACAGGTGAGAGTCAGGAAATAGCTTGTCACAATTGTCCATACGAGCGTATAGTTTCCAAACGAAATGTTATAATTTTAACCAAAAAACTGCCGTTGCGTTGACATGATTGATAAATTTAGAGCAAGGGGGTAACGAAACCTTATGACATACGCATCGTAAATTTACAGAGAAATATATACTAATAAATAAAACTGAAGTTTCTGTTTGTAATGTCAGAATGTTTTTTTTTACTAATTAGATATGAATGTATATACTATACCTGTACATATACTGTCTGTTTGTTCCGGCTTATCTCTGGAATGGCTGGATCGATTTATAAAGGACTGTTTTTATTACTACGCGTAACTTAGGCTGTATTATTTTTTCTTTTGTTTGTTCTAAGGAACAACCTTGAGAAAAGTATACATCACAGTGTACATGTTTTAATTCGTTCTTATGTACAGGAACATTTCAATTCCAGATATTGTTGATTGCGGACGTATTTATTTTTGTAAAATTCTAACAAACTAACAAAATGTCTATATATTTACGATACTGATATAATTTATCATATTAATGAAGCGCCACGTTTTAAACCGGTTTATCGGTTTCCAGTCGATCTATCATTATTACTGTGATTACATGACGCAGGTATGATTATTCTGAAATAATTAAATTATTTTGTAAAATTTCCAGCTCTGTGTATCAACTAGCTATGTGCCCGCAGCTACGCCCGAGTTTTATATATTTTTTCACTGCGTATTTTCCAATGCTATTTTCCAAAAATTTTTGCAACTAACAATAACCAAGATATTTCTCACCATACAAATACCTGACAATAAAACGGTGCATTGGACCAGATTTATTACAATTTCTATGAGTTTTAATTTTTTTACACGGGACCCTAATTATTTAGTAACTTAAGCTATCTACCAAAAAAGTCCCGGCCAAATCGGTCCAGCGTTCAAACAAATATACAAATAGATTTTTTTTTAATTGTGTTTTCTAGTTATGAATCCTGTTTACATTCAAATCCATTTAGTAAAAAAAAAAAACATTTTGAGATTACAAAAATACAGTTGAAATTGTTTTTTTATATTAGTATAGATATATTTATAAAGTATAACTATTTTTTTCCTTCTACTGAAGGCGTAAAAATAGTGTTAGTCAGTTAATACATTAAAAAAAAGGATATTTTGTTGATCACCTGGTCAAGTTTTTCATTTATGTTATCATTTCTTTATTTTCCCATTCATTGATAGTATAACTTTAACTCTTATTGATAATGTCGCTTTAGATGATGTTGCATACCGAGACGTGAAACGGAGACAACGGATCAATGTTTCAAGATAATATTATACGCTATTTAGACCGGAAATAAGTCGTAAATCATCAAATCACTGAAGCGCGGTGATGATACCCATCAAAATCCCATCATCGAAAACAAAAGCACCTGTAGATAAATTTCGCCCCTAAACTTTCTTTCCCGCCGCGGCCGGTTCGCGTCGCGGGCCGTAAACAAAAGCCTAAAGATTAAACCATTAAGGCTAAAAACAAGACCGGAGACTTTCAAAGAAAACAATTTCAGTGAGCGAACCTTAATTCGGCCTCCCTTAACACCGTTACATATTTTTTTTATAAAACGTTAATATTTTATTCCCCAGATGAATTAAGAACATTAAAATAATTTCTTATTTAGTTAGTCGCTCATCGCAAAAACATCACGGTACTGAATCAATTATAATTGTATCTATATTAAAAAAGATTGATTTTTTTAATCATTAAAATATGTCCGTTAATGCCATTGTAACTCGAAAACTATTGGCCAATTTACATGATTTTTGAAACATAGATGATTTTTCTGATTTTATTTATTACATAGGTATAATATAAAAATTTGTAAAGAAAATAGTGAATTAAATAGACAAAAAATACCATCAGCTCATTCCTTGTAGTAAATTACTTAAGCTATTTTTAAGAGAACTAAATATTCAAAAGATAATATAGTGGTAGATACTAAATCGAAATTTTTATTCAGATTACACTTTATAGTCGATTTTTTTTAGAATTGACTAAACGCTATTAATTTGAAGAGTTTAATAGCTACACTGAACTTTTGGGATGAGTGCTCAATGCACTCAATCATGAGTGATAACTAGCGCAAGGGCACCAAAGTGCTATGGACCTCGGTTTGGCTACTAGCTGAGATGTAAATTGTGTGGAATTTGTCTTGTCTTGTATTTAGGTCTGTGGTGATTAAAGGTAACTACGGCTCTCGAGGTCCTTTAAAAACCCATATATACAAATAGTGTAATGCGTGTTAGGCTAGTGCACGAAAGCGTCAATGTATCGTACTGGCGTTGGGTACCGAAGGCTCCCCAGAAGGGGGTTGGAGCACGTGCAGCCCTACGGAGACCCGGAGAGTGCAATAAAGTAATCGTTCATAGAGTAACATTCAAGAGAAATATAATCCATATTTAATGATAATTATAGAGATAAACCGTTCATCGTAATGGTCCTTACTAGACCTATCACCTTAAAATAGTTCCAAAGGGAATGGCATTTTTAATAATTGTTTGCTATTGATCACATGGTCATAAGTAACTATATATCTAAAGATGTTAATACACCATCCACAGCCTGGTCTGTGCAGATGCTGAGATTTACGGTTTGTTTTTTTCAGCAGACTTTAGACTATAGATTTCCTTTACCGAAATCTTATGCTCATTATAATAATCGTGCAGAGAAGTCTACTTTAATTGTTGTTAAAAAGTATTCGTATTATATACCCACTACTCTAGATCCTAGCAAAAGAGACACTGCAAGTGAAAAAGAAAATATAAACATAAAATAATTTATATATAGAACAGTGTAAACGTACCTCCCTTTTATTCTAAAGTCGTTTCGAGCTTCCTTCTTACTGGAAACGACATATTCATATTTAAATTTATGACAAAACTTAGAATAGTTAAGGCTACGCTATGCAATATAAACTTGGAGCTATTGTTCCGCTTCACCGTTGCTATAAGAAAGTATTTTCTTCGTGTTTTTCGTTCAACTTGAGCCTTTGAATGTTGTTACAAGTAATTTTACTTGTTTTTTTTGTATTCTATGTCTATATATATATAAAACTAACTTTATTGCCAAATTCCGCGTTTGATGGACGTAAGTTCCAGCCTTATAATGAACCTGAGCATTCGGTGAAGAAGTAAACCGTGATGAAAACGATATTGGTATGGCGTTTTCTAATAATGCTCGTCTGAGTAGGCTTAAAAGTTTGAAATACGCATCAAGATTTTATTTCTACTAATTTAGCCTTTTTCTATGGTTAATTTTTTTTAATGGCTAATTATCACCTTTTTATATACAAACTACACTTAGAAAGAGAGAGAAATCGTAGGAAAAATGGTTGCGTTTCCTGTACGGTAATGGGGTCGTGTGAAAATGCTGATGACTTGTTTCCGGTTCTCCTAGCAGCCGGATAAGAGATTTATGGCGGATGGGCGTTTTCTAACAATGCTCGCCTGGGTATCCTCAAGAGTTTGAAAACCTATCACAAAATACCAATATGTGTGTTCCGCCTGCATCACTTGAAAACCAGTATCTTTAGGCTTAGTCTGATTATCATACTGGGCCACATCGCCACTTAACATCAGTTGAGATTGTGGTCAAAGCAATAAGCCCATACCCTGTAAAAAATGAACTTGAGTATTCGGTAAAGAGTAACATCGTGAAGAAAACCATAGTGGTATGACATTTTCTAATAATGCTCGTCTGGGTAAACTTAAGAATTTATAATAAAGATAACAAATTTTCGGTATACTAAATTAGCTTTTTTCTATGGTTACATATTTTTATAAGCTATTATTACCTTTTTACATATAAAACGACAGTTAGAAAGAGAGAGAAACTGTAGGAAAAATGGTTTCATTTCCTGTACGGTAATGGAGTCGTGCGAATAGGCTGATGACTTGTTTCCGGCTCTCCTATCAGCCGGATAAGAGATTTAAGGACTGATAATATTACATCACATGCGTGTGAATATTAAAGTATTTTTATATAAAGAGAATTGTTACTGATTCATTTTTAATGCCACAACAAAAAATAGTTTATAAGTAAGGCTGACCACTGAACATAAAAATAAAATCCGATTAAAAATAGGAAATATTTGAAAATTTTAATTTTATCCAAGAGAGTGAGAGAGTGAGTGTATTATGCTAAAACATGACTTCACACTATACGTGTTTTCATACAAGTTCTATAGAAACATATTTCACCAAAAACTTTAAACTTTTGTATATCAGAATATTATAAACTAAATAAATTATTTTTACCATGTACGTTATTATTTTTAATCGTGTTATTTACTTAGCCGGGTGATTTCAATAAGTGATACATCAGTTAAATGCCCTAGTGTCCATTTATATCAAAGTTGAGATATGATAAAAAAGATAAATATGTCTCACGGATGAATCCGAAAGCGAAATTTGTGGCTCGTAACAATGAGCTCTGTAGAGATACTTGGGATTTTAATGGGTACAGTACCACATAACCTGTTTGCTGTCCTTCATAGCGGACGGGGACACACGAAATATTTCCCAACAGAAAAAATAGGCAAAGCAGAAACAAAACTCATATAAAAGAGCCTGGTACTAACAGACCAGAAGTGACCACATCAAATAAGATGGATCTGAAAGTAATAATATCTACATTCTTTTATAAAAAGAGTAAATTTAATACAATTATTTGTTTTGTAAAAAAAATTATTAAAATTGTACTTCTACCCGCACAGCGCGTACATCAAAGACTACTAGTAGAGTCGTTATGTTTTAAGTGTCTCTCGGTTCGTTACTAACTTACAAAGGCACTAACAATTAGCACGTTTTGAAAACGAACCCAGTAGGCACTTGTTAGTTACAATTACATAGTACCCACACACTGAAGGAATGCACAAAGACCCCTCTACTCGTAAGTTGATACTATTCTATTCTTCAATTATATTACACAAAAAACTTTCGTATTTTAGAAATAATACATCTTTTGTCTCTTTCTCGGTCTCTTATATCTATCCCTTACTAATAACTTATCTTACCGATTTACGTAAACTATAGATTTCACTTCTGATACGTGTATCCTGTATAAATGCTATTTTCTTAAATCTTAATAAGAGGAAAATATAAATTCAGTAGAAAATTACCACCAGCAAGTTCACTTCGGATACGTTTGAGAGATATATGATGTAATGAATATTTGTGGGGTGAAAAATATAAATTATTATATGGGAACGGCGCCACGGCTATAACTAGTGTTATATGTACCGATTGTTACTATTTACAATATTTTACGTAATGTCACTATAAAAATCTTTAGCTATTCATAAGTAAATATAAGATGAACATTCTCTTCAGTAAGATTTCAAACGACATTTTGAATATTTGGTGCCCATGCTTCGAATAACAAAATGGCGTCTCGATGTAGGAAAGTATGTAATGAGAACACGTGAAATCAATTTGTAAGGAATTGAAATTTGCCAAGTAATCGTTCGTGGCGTGTGTTATTTGAATAAAAATTGTTATTAAATAATTTCATATTTACGTATTTGTATTAGGTACTTGATTTTATAATATTATTTGAGTCAAGATTTTTAACGATTGGAAAGATTTGTTGACTTTCTTCTGCCAAACTTCTTGCTGAAACCTTCCTATTTATTTCAATACTATCTAATGAAATAAACACTAAAACATAAAAAACTATATATGCTCTAAAGAACAGTTAAAAGCAGTAACTTTGTTTGTCTTAAAATTTTGAAGAAAATAATATTATTCTCCTAAATTTCACAAATGATTTAAAGTGCTAAGTTTTTTACAGTGCGTACTAACTTTCGGAGTCAGGACAAAATAATATTTATTCTGGCATAATTGTGTTTTATTAGTTTAGATTAAGTAGAATCTTACGACGTTCAGGTATAGAAACAGTGAGAAAAAGAAAACAGAATTCCAAAACTAAAAGTTAAAAGGGATTTACTATGGGATATATAAAATTGAGTACAATTTTTAAGTCCATCATTTTTTATTATTATTTTAAGTATGAGATATTTACACCAAAAAATATTACCGAACTACTTTCAGGTTGAACAGAAAACACTTCACCACGCAGACCATACCAGATGCCAACATGGATTGTGACGATTTTGAGACGGTAACCGCAAAAAAAGTTTGAATTCTAAACAAAAATAAAATATACCAAGCACATCGTTTTCGTAGTAGCACATTCCAGTCGGTTTACCCGGATTTAATGTCAGATATAAATCATAAACAGGATGTGGGGGGTTAGAAACTTTAGTGGGCCATCTGCCGGTTTAACCGTTCTGAGGTACAGTTAGCATAAATACTTAAATCAATTTTTATTGCCATTTTTATTTGATAGTAAATTATGAATGACCATAGAGATAAGAGGTGAGAGAGTGGTGGTTCAGAGATAGTCTCTTAATTGCACATCATTTGGTCTTAAATAAAGTACAGTCGAAACACAATGATGATAGCCGATAGATGAGAATCTATCTTACTCTACTAAGACATAATATTTTACATACTAGCAGTGTGCCCGCGGCTATATTCATATATTCTTCAATGCTCAATATAGTTTTTAAATAATCATTACAAAAGTATGTTTTGATGGTTTTCAATTGAAGCGTATTTTGTTTACAATTTCATCAGTTTTAATTTTTTTACGCATAACCCCAATTGTTTTCGAAAAATGAAAATGGCCTATCTTCACCAATCGGTCCAGCCATTCTAGAGATAAGCCTAAACAGACAGACAAGCAGATAAAAAATATTAATATGTGCAATTCACACGTGGTAGACGTGAAAAAACCTCAAAAAACGCATAATACATAAGTGAGGAATAGTGTTACCCACCCTGGGTTCGAACCTTCGACCTTATAGTCGTACCGTCTATGAGACACGCAGGTTAGTCCACCGGGCTAACGACGCTCTCAAAAATTTGATGAAAAAATCCGGCCTCCATAAGAAACGTACTGTCGCTTTTTCGTTTCATCGACTTTCAATCACAACGCCAAAGAAGTTTTCACTTCAAAAATAGATTTCGTTTTTAGTATAGTTACCGTATATAGGGTAATATGTACTTATAATATATAGTAAAAAGTTGTTATTTTGACTTCAATTTATTTATTAGTGTAGATAATAAGGTAAAAGCTTCTAGGCAGATTTGCATATACACTTACTGGTCCCAAAGCCACACCCCCTTAACCTTTAACTGTGACAGATTTTTCATAAGTGTATAGTAGTCAAATTCCAGTAGGGTTCAATCACCCTACCATAACACTAAGTACTGGACTTATATGAGCTAATCACCGAATCTAACGAACTGAAAATATGCTGAGATTTTGACATTGTGTATCATGGTCGTAACTCAGTTAAAAACGAAAGCCCCTACCATCGCGCTAAGGCTTTATTCATTGTATCCAATTGTCCTGATTTTTTTATACTGTGTAGGTTTAGTGCCTACAATCTCGTCTTATTTGAATTGACAATGTGGTTCAGAATGGTAAATACACTAAGCCTCGAATAAAGTGCTGGAACATACCTATTCGTGTTGGTGACATATTTTCAAATTTGTAGGTCGTTGTTAACTAGGCATGCATTGTTAGAAGATGTCCTTCAACCATCCTCTCCTATGATGTTTTCCGATTGTTTGCTTTATTGTGTTTCGATGTTCACCGAAAGCGCAGGCTGATTATAGGTGAACCTGAGTCCATCAACGCGGAATCTGACCGCACAACTAGGCCATCATCACTTCATATCGGATTGTATCATAGTCTTTGCCATCGCCTGATTAATCTTAACCTATTAATTTTTTTAAGGAACACTTTTCAAAAGCAAGAATATAATTATTTATAAAGTAGGTCGTGTAATGGGAACTATAACCTTGGTTCATAAGCTACATACCTACACAGTTTATGAAGACAAACTCGATTATCGTCGAACAAACAAGCTCCGTAGGTTCCGCGGCGGGGGCTCGATGCAATCCATCTATCAAATTAATGAACTGTGCCAATAACACTCGCTCCCCAATCTTCGTTTCGCGTTTTGCGATTATAAACGCTTTATCGAATTTGAATAAATAAGTAGGTACGTATCGTCATTTTTTGCTAATGTTAAAAATACAAGAACGGTATTAACCAATGACCAATTTCAAAAATATCACTGTCCTAAGGATTCAGTTCGAATGATTCATAATTCATGATGGACGTTTCAACTAAGGAAGTACTATTACCTCATAGATTTCAATAAAGCAGTATTGATCATGCAATCATAAATATAGACATACCTATCAATTTATAATCACGTGGATTATGTTTCTTTTTTTATGCTTTGACATACAAAGAACGTGACATAAAAAGAAACATGATGTTGATATAACAGAATATTCGTGATTATTTTTAACATTAAAATAGATTTACCCTATACTTGTATCCAATGGGAAAGAAAAAAGCTGTCTTGTAATCAGTTATGTAAAGACTATATTAGTTTTGAGGCAGTTCTGCTCGCAAAGCAGGCAGCAGAGAGAGAGAGAGAGCAGGAGCGAACCACCCTGCCTCATCGCGGTCGACAGACTGCCAGGTGTAGGGTCGGAAACGACTTGCGACCTCCATAGAGTGGCCTGCACGCGCCAGACTTTGGGCGTGTCCGATACATTGCATGCAGGCTCAAGAGGGTACGCGACGGTGCCTCTGCGCACGTGTGTCTCGAGTCCGTTTCAGAGGTCAACCTCTGACCGTGGTGGGGCCTCGCTCTGAGACCCTACTGGAATTGAAGCGACAAATCTCTTCAGTGAGCCCCGCTCCACCCAGTAACAGGGTTTGAGAGTACAGTGGGGTTTTAGTCAGTAGAAGTCTGAGGACGAGTAGAGAATATCCTAGGATTTCCCCACTTAAAAAAAAAGATTTTACTAATACTAATTGATAAATATGTCCATCGAATGATGTCATGCATACGCCATAATCGTTTAAATACCTTGGCTTTGTCGCTTATAAAAATAACAATTGATACGGAGATTTTGGCGGGATCTTAGCCTGTCGTGTAGCAATTGTGTTTTTTTGATGCATTATTAAACTTGTGTATTTTACTCTATATCATATAATCTTAGTGGCGTTTTATGTGAAATAGTTTGGGTATTGTGTACAAGTTAAGCTTATTATAGAAAATAAGACGTAACATTTATTCTGAGGTGTCGACAAAGCTCCATGGAAAGTTTGAGCAGGATTTTGCAGGAGCTTGGTAACGCTGATACAAAATTGAAAAGATTGAGAAAACATTTCACCTACATGAACATACTGGTACAAGTTGTGTGTTTCACTACACAGATTGTCATTATGGAAGAAGAAGAAGACCAATTGATACTTGAACATTAATTTGTCATTTTAACGTCGTTCATTTTATTACAAATGACATTTATGACATAACTAGTTGTGTGCGCGCGGCTGTGCCCCCCTTTTGTATGTTTTTCACTGCACCTAATTATTTACCTAAAAAAAATCCTAAATATATTTCTCATAAATTCAAGCACTTGCCTGTAAAAACTGTGCATTGAATAGGATTTTATTCAACTTTTTAAGAGTTTTAATTTTTTACGATTAACCCTAATTATTTTCGAAAATTAAAGTACCCTAAGTTACCCAGAGTAACTTCAGCTATCTATAAAAAAAAAGTCCCGTCAAAATCCGCCCAGCAGTTCCGGATTATCCGAAGCATACAGACAGTCAGACAAACAAAAGTTTTACAAATTGTATTTTTAGTATAGGTATCGTATATACATTCTATTTCGTAAAAAATAATTATTTTGACATTACAAACAGACACTCTAATTTTATTCATTAGTATAGAGTATAGATGGATTTATAGAGGAGAAACTTTTCATGTTTGACATAATGTGAGCAAAGAAAACTATAACATTCAGCCGTATATGTAATGGTTTGTTTCTGCGTAAAAAAACGATTTGAAGAGGTTATTAATATATTATTGAATATAGGCGATTAAAGAAACGGTATTTTGAAATTTGGAATTGCTATCAGTTGTGAGTGCCTTTATGCTGATTACAATTAATAACTGAGTGTCTTTAAAGTTAAAAGCATTGTCGGTTCGAAAAAAAAAGATTGTGATATGACAAAAAACGAGAAGGAACGACAAATCGCGGGATTTCCGTGAGAAATCGTCCGGTATTTCGTCCAATCTCAATGGGGATAATAATTTACATGCACCCGGGACGCGAACCGTGATTCCAATCCGGCGTTAGACACACAATAAAAACAATTTCCCGCGACAAATCTAAAGTGATTTTCTTTAGATGTCTATTTTTTATTTTATTTTAACTGACAGCCCGCGCCTATAATAAAAAACTATAATAAACACCCCCGTGTTTCATATATTTTTCACTGCATAATATAGTTTTTCATTTTATTATACGGGACAACTAACTATTTTCCAAATTTGTTTTTGCTACTAACATTAAGCAGAGATATTTCTGACAAATGCTAATACCTTCCAGTAAAACTATGCATTGAATCGGATTTATTCCAATTTTTATGACTTTTAATCTTTACACGCGTAACCCTAATTATATTCTGTCAAATGTCTTCAATTTTATAAATTAACGGCAACAAAAAAATATTTTCTTTGAACGATTCTACATCGCGCTATGTTTCTGTTGTCTTCCATTACACATATATGTTTCGAAACAAACTACGCTTCAATTTTATTTTTTAGTATAGACTAACTTACGCTGAGCACTTAGACCACAATCTCAACTAATGTTAAATGACGATGTGGTCCAAGATGGTAAACACACTAAGCCTAGAGGTTACTGGCTCTCGAGTGATGCTGCCGGAACACATCTGTTGGCGCTTGGGCACAAGTTTTCGAACTTAAGGGTTGATAGCTACACAGACGGACATTATTAGCAATTTCCTTACCATCATGCCTATGATTTCGTTTTTTTCCTTAACTTAAAGCTTGGGCTCAGAATAGAATAGGTGGGTTTCGAACCTACGTCCGCCGACCTGGTATGCGATAACTCCACAAAAAAAAGAAGTATTCTACAGTTCGCAATGATGGTTATTTTTGTGTAAGTTTTATTCACTACATTCGCTGCATACATACATAAAATCACGCCTCTCTCCTATAAGGGTAGGCAGAGACTACATCCTTCTTACGGCTATGATCTATGCACACCTTTTAGCTTCTTTTACTTTCATGAGTCCTTTCATACACGCTCTTCGGTTATGACTATATTTGACCGTGGACTTTCTTTAGAACGTTTTCGACCTAGCGAAGCTATCCTGGGCACAGTTGGTAAATGTAAATTCAAAAATACTTTTTCTAATTCAAATATAACGTCATTCAATATAAAATCGCGAGGAAACCATAGTAGCTGCGGTAGTCTTAAGTTTGAAAACCTGTCACCAAATACCAAGAATATCCCGGCAGCATTACTTACAACGCGCACGTGATACCCCTGGTATTGTAGGCGTCCATAGTTGACGGTGACCGCTTACCATGAGACAGATCGTATGTCTCTTTTCCACTTTAGTGGTTCCTATAAAAACACTTGAGAATCAGTACCAATACAGAATTTGGCTTAGTGTATTCACGGTCCTGGACCATATCGACACTTAAAATCAGGTGAGATTGTGGTCAAAGCATATGTCTTTAAATTGATTTTCGATATATAAGCCAAATAAAGATCACACAGATAAGTGGCCTTTTATATAGCATGAAAAAATTAAATGATTTTTGTATACAAACATTTATATACCATTCCATATGATATATTCATAGAGGTGTAAATGGGTGTATAACAAGAAGGAACTTATTCTCTACCTTGGAAAATATCCTACAACCGAAATAACACATTATTTTATAGTGTTATATGGTTAAGCCTTTAAGAACTTTTGTGTTGCTCTATATTTTACTGACTGGACACATTCGTACAATTTAATAGTCATTTTGTGTGAAACTACGTTTTCTTACATCAAGAATTACAATAATACGACACTTAGCGACATCTCACCTTTACTGTTGTAAACTTACTTTCCAGGCCCTGACGTGAGATGGCAACACTTTAAAGTGCTAAAATTACTCCAATTTTTATAAAAGACAGATGGGAGACTTAAAAGCTTTTTATTTGTATAAAGTCACCAAACCTTAAATTATGGGTGCCAAATATCAAAGTTTATAAGGTCAGTCACGCACAAAATCGATTCGGAATTAACATTGTGCCTCCTTTGTTTACTTGCTAGGCAAGTGACAGGAAAGTAATCGTTATGTAATATTATAAATTAAAGTAAAAATATACTACAATTTATAAAATTTGTATTTAACGTATTTGTTTTATTAAATTGTTATGATAACTAATTTACGCACCACATCACACTCTCTTTTCTTGTTATCGCATTTACGTCGCTCTAACCTCTCTCTCTCTCTCTAAATTGGCGTCAGCGCCATATCTCACAGAAAACTAACTGAAATAGTAATTCGAGTAATCATTAACGGCAATATATAGTAATAAATAGTGAATCAAAAAACAGAATTTTGTTTAACATAATTGAAGTATTATCTATTAGTAGGTACGTAAAGTAGTTTATTACAATACAATAATCACATAACATAAGTGATCACTCGATTCTAGAATATTCTCTTCGGAAAGAAATCTCTTGCTTGTATAAAATACCTTTTTTTGTATAAAAAAGTGAACATACTTCGAAAACGTTCTAATTTTAAATTATGTTTCTGTGATTATGATGGCATTTGATTTTTCTATTGTATCGATTCTTTTGTCAGTAATATAATTATTCATATTTCGTGTTTAGACTTTGTCTAAAAAGCAAATTGTTTTAGTTTTTATAATAAATTAAAATCACCTGATATTATTTTCAAAAAATAAATGCATCAAAAATCAAAATCAAAAATACGTTATTCAATGTAGACCCGGATAAGATGCTAATGAAGGCCAGAATACTATCACCGGTTCGGAAAACAACTCAGTCATCGAGAAGAAACGGCGAGAAACTCAATCTGATATTTTTTACTGTATGCTTTTTTCTGGAACTTTACTTACAAAGTTTATTAGTAGATGAACAGAGAAGGCTGTAACTTTCAGACATCACCATCATCAGCGTATATACGAAACAAAATTAATGTTACTAATTTCAACCACAAAGTAGAAACGATCATAAAGTAATAGTCTAATAAAACTATGAAGTTAAATACACATAATGTGCCTACTTACAAAGTTTACTAGTATATTCAATTGATAAAGGCGATATTTTACGGAAATCCATTATAAATAATAATATGGTTGATCAATCAGAGTAGTCATTGTGACCAGTTAGGTCTAAAAAAATTAGAGGTAAATACATAATTCAATAATCGTTTCACTGATAAAACCGTTCCAGTCGACTCGCCCGTTACAACGCTCCCGTGTCCTTGACAAAGGCGTCGAGACCCTGAAACAAACTTCACCCTATCTCCATCCCTCTCGGAGCCGAGTTAGTAGAAATTACAAATTGCTTCTTTGAAACGTTTCTGGCGATTACATTCGAAACTTAAGGCTATTTCCGACAATTTAGAACGGCAACGACTTTTAAAGTCGATTTCGAGAAGTTCTCGAAATAATCGCCTTGTCGGTTGTAATAAGTTATAGAGGTCAACTCTTCGGTGTGGCCAGTATGAGAGCGGGTTTTTTAAACTTTTTTGCTTTCTTTATAAACTCTACAATACAAAGAGATTATTATTTAGATAATCTGGAATGGATGATTCCCATTCCAGATTCTACGTACTGTTATTTTCTAGATAATAAATACCGACTATATTGAATATTCATATTTTACTACATTTTTAAGTCCTATAGAGCGTGACTTTACAAAATTTAGTCTCTCTTAATTCAAAATAGATAATATATTATCTAAACTTACCATATATATATAATGCCACTCACTCGCTTTGAGTATATGACTTGAGCCTACTTTTTAAATAAAATTATTATCCACTAAATTATTTTTATTTTACTAATAACACTAATTATGAAAATGGAAACGTCGGTTTGCTATATTAAAATATTTTTTATTAAATACTTATCAATGTATATACTGGAATCTATAACAAAAACTCAATTTTTAAAACCTTTATCTGTCTGTCTATTTATTCCAGCTAATTTCCGGAAGGACTGAACTGATTTTGACGGGACCTTACTTGGCAGATAGCTAAAGTAACTCCGCATAACTTACTTCGCGTACTTAGGCTACTTTTATTTTTCGAAATGTTTTAGGGATCCGTGTAAAAAATGTAAAATTAATTAAATTATCAACAAAATCGGGTTCAATGTAAAATTTATTAGCAGATATTTCAATTTGTGAGAAATTTTGACCAAAAAGTATGTATGTCCATCGATACATCTTTATAAAAATTTAAACTTATGTATTACATGGTCTCTAATAATACGTGTACCCATCTTCAAAACATTCTTATCATCATAAATACGTTATTAAAGGCAACTTTGTGTGTGTTCGTCAATTGGCTTTTAACTCGAGAACCACTGAACCAATTTAAAAGATTTTTTTTTATAACATACGTCGTTATGATCTGGCAAGGTTTTAGTATTTTATTAGATTAGATAGTGTATAGGAAAAGTTATGAAGATGAATAAAGTCAACACAAAATGGAATCCAACGCAGACGGAGTCGCGGGTACAGCTAGTTTAATAATCAGCAGTTCGTAAAAAAACATTTAGAAATTTTCAATACTTTATTTCACCAAAATCAATTGTTATTACATAATATGAATGATTCATTAATCTTCAATTCTTACATTCTTTTCGTCTGTTAATATGAAATATTCTGTAATGTAAAAAAGATATACAGTGGAATTAAGTAGTAACTTCACATGAAAAAAGACTAAAAACAAAAAAGTTGCGGATTCCAGTCAGGCGATCATTATAAATAACCTACTACCCTGCTGAATACGAATCATCATCATCGGAGCGTTGATGGACGTAGGTTTGAATCCACATGTCCAACTCTTATAATAAGCCTGACCACTCGAAGTTATAAAACATCGTGAGGAAACCATAGCATGCTGGTAGGGCTTTTGTAATAATACCCGCATGGCTCAAATATAAAGACCTGCCCTCAAGCACCAATATGTGAATTTCGGCAGCATAACTTAGTAGCCAGTACCTCTAGGCTTAGTTTGTTTACCATCCTGGACCATATCGTCACTTAGCATCAACTGCGATTATGGCCAAATCGCTTGACTCACAGTATAAAAAATATTTACACTTTCAATCAATTTTTAATAAGTAAAATGTTATTAGTCAATTGTCGAGTCGTGTAACTTATAGACATTTTCATTAAAATTACTTGTAATTCCTATACTTCAGTGCGATGGATTAATAAATATTCCATGGGCTGAAAAGTTGTCTGTTGTCCGTTATTTTAGTTGTTGATTAGTGACGCATCTATTCTAAATTATGAGGGGTTAACTGTCAAATGTCTACTAAAACAATATCGCTGATTGCCTTAGTGTTTGGACTCTCTTTACAAAAACATTAAACACAACATTTTCAAAGTCTCGTTTGATTTAAGTGTATGAACGTACAGTTATTTACATATTTATGTGAAGATAGGTAGTTTGTGGGTATTTGTGTAGTTATAAATATAGCAGTACACATTCATATGGGAATTTCTAATCAGACAGTGTTAGTCTCGCCTTGGAAGTTACATTGAAAATTGTAACATGGTACTCTGTTTCATGCGCCACGACGGCCAGAAACGTCCGTCAGCGAAAGAAACATTTACACGATGTCCCATCGCTCATTAGTGATTGGCGACGAATTTACGATGAACATCGAAGTAATAACGATCGCGACACGAAAATGAATTATTGTATATTGCAAACAACTTCTAAATATGATAAAACTTCGTCTACGCGTCTTAATTTGAATGAATGTTGGATGTACTGATTTTGTTTTGTTTGCTACCCGTACAACAAATTCGGCCATCACGTGCCATCTCCCCATGTTTACACATAAGCGATTGGCCTGAAGTGGGCCATTGTGTACTGGCCCATTTATTCTAAGAAATATTTCGTTCGCTAAACTCACCACCCACGACATACGTACACTTTTTTATTGCATATCAATCAATATCGGTGCAGTATATCCTGTCATCGAGTCATTATATAAAACAAATTCCCTCAAAACAATAAAAACACTCACCACAATTAAATTTATGTTGTAGAAGTTTCTTGATTATCATTAGTACTTGCCTTCGATTCTAGATCTAACCCTGCCGTTCGCCGACAACCTTAAACACATATTGAGACTTACATAATAAGAAAATAAAAGGCATTTTCACTCTGTTTGCATGTGCCTATCTCTTAATATATCGAAAACCATTAAATTAACTTACATAATTCTTATTTTAAATGAAAGATGTATTCTTTGTCCTAGTTTTTTTAGTATATATTTTGTTACATTGCAATAATTGCAATATGGCTGAAATATTTTATCTGAATCGTTGGATTTTATTTAACAATTATAAAGAAATTGTAAACTGTATCTTTTGAATAAATTGGATCTTTATTTTAGTTTAGATTGTTATTACAAATTACTTGTAAACGTTATTGCTAACTGCTGATTTAGGGCCAATTTTTTGATCCGTAGTCAACTCGAAAAATGGTCAGATTTGTAACAAATGGTTAGAATAATGCCCTAAAGCGTTTTTTGAAACATAGTTAAGCTAACCATTTGTCAAAAATGTGACTATTTGTTACAAAAATTAACCATTCAACTCAGTCGGGTTAGTAAGATGGCTGATGGTTAACTCCAGCGCGAACAGCTGTTTCATTGCTTTTGTGTAACATTTGAAGTTTCATTATGTAACATTAATTTATATAAAATAATTTGTTAAATAATTACAACATATTAATAAATTGCTATTTATTATCTTTTTCGTAATATATTTGTTTATGAATTTTGTTTTTCATAAGAATTCAGTATTCCATTATGTATAGTATATCAAGTTCGTACAAATATTTATTTGGCTTGTAAAATATATTAAATCCAAGAATTAAATTATAAAATCAAAGAATATTTTAGACAAGGCGAAATAAAAAAAAGGTAATATCATTACAAAATTATCACAAGAAATAATAATGGACACAGATGTTCGAGAGTAGCTCGACCCTTTGTTTTTTGTAATGTTTGTTCGACAACTCGAATTATGGACCATGACACATTTTACTCGGAATGATCATACAAAAAAAATTACCGGAATCAAAAGTATTCTATTATACAGTTTCATTTACTGACAACATAAATAACTATTGCTAAATTTAACCATAGTAGATTTTGTCGTCAAAAAACGCATTGTGATTATAACCATTGGTTTGTGTAATAGTAATAGTAAAATTGACAAATGGATATAGTAACTTTGACTACGGATCAAAAAATTGGCTCTGAAAATGTACTAAAATGGTTCCATTCTTGGTTTAAAATTTTTCTATGTCGTTACAATGATTGTGGCCAAGTGCTAACTAACTGTAACCTCAATGAAGTTAACTGTAAAATTTCAGGATTCAATTTCAGTAAGTAATATACGAAGTTATGTCAGAATAGAGTGTCGTTTAAGATGTCGAACATTACCTGCCATAGCGATGCCGCCGATCTTGATGCATAATCTGTCCAGGGTTCCATTGGTGGTGCCGAGGCCAATTCCGAACTGGACGCCACTGATGGTCGCGTTTATTATATCACTCACCAGTCCTCGGTTGGCAAGATCTGTAAAACCATATTCGAGGGTGTAGCCCCTTATATTCTACATTTTAGCAATTAAACTACCATACACTAGTAAATACGGGCGATTATTAGTATAGTGGGGTTTGCTGTGAGATAAGGATGTGAAGACAGTACTATCGATATGTCGCTCTAAATATACGCCTGACTGACTCCAAAACGTGAGGAACTGTGAGTAATATAGTGGTAATTACAATACAATGCAGACACGCTTCATGCTAAAACTACAGCATTAAGTCGACGTAAATTAAAAAAGCATTTTTTGAAGGTCGCATTATTCCATTAAATTAGCATATTCATTTAAACAATATAATACATTTAAAAAATACCTTTTTCATCATCCTCGAGAACATTGACCAATCCACTGTCTTTTCCATCTCCCTCGTTGATCTGAGAGTCACTCTCTATTTCTTTATTTTTTAAATTGTCATCTTTTCCCAATATTCTATTCGGAATTTGACCGGCTATCGATTCTTCTGAGACTTCTTTCTCCTCTTCAACGGATTGTAATATTTCTGTAATTAAAGAATGTGATTAATTTCGAACTCTCACTACTTCATTTTATATTCTTTAAGTTTTATTTAAGATCATCGTGCATGTTAACTTTAAACTTGATTTATTTTTTTCAAAACTGCAATAGCAGTCGCGTTCATAACTAAGTACCAGAGTGTAAACTTAATTCTTTATCGTCTACACTAATCATTTATTATCAAACTCTACTATTAATTCGATGCGATTAAAATAAAAATATATTTCATTCTACATACCAGGTGCAGTGGAGACGCAAGCTATAAGCCCTAAGGCTAAAGCGACCAGGGTAATTCGAAACATCTTTACGAAGTGGCTAAACAGCATCCTGGGACTAGTGTATTTATACGACTCACTTGTAGCATTTTTATTTCATAGGGTTCATAGTACTAGGTCGTACAGGGTTACCAGTGTATAAAAATTACACAAACTCTTATAATTATTTTACTCGTCTTCAAAATTCATAATGTGAAAATTATTATGATAGGTAATTATTATTAAAGTTTTTTATAACTTTCAATGGAATCAGTATTAAAATTTTAAAAAATCATCTTAGTTTTTTGGCTTTTACTTGCCATGTTTTTAACAATAAAATCATTTTATTTGTTATTTAAACAAAATTCATAGAGTAAATTAGATATAGCGTTAACTGTATTTGTAAAAAATAATACGATTGCAAATTTACACACATCCTGTGTGCACAGATGCCATTAAGATATTTTATAAATATATCAGTGTTAGCGACGCTTCAAGACTTTAGAAATAAGATACTATGCGATGTGTAAATTATGTGTAAGATGTTAAATAAAGATAATTTCCTAGTTAGGTAGCTTAGTAGATAGAGTAATAATTATTCAATGTTACGTAGTGCGCTGTATTATTAAGATAATAATTATTGAGATAAATAAATAAATAACAACGTGGATAATAATAATATTTGATACAGCGCGCTACAGTAGGGGTATGAAAGAGCTTCTCGCGCGTACGGGGTGCCGAACTAGCCGGCACAATAAGAATGGGCCATATGGGCCGAGAAAGGGTAGTCTCGTCGCGATCGTCAAAGAGAAAGTTAAGTTCAAGACAAGTGATTTCTTTGTAATAGTTTGTGAGAGAATAAAAAGTGTATACAATAGAAAGTATACTGCGTTGTTGCATTTTTCCCGCCAACGACCCGGTCCACGTGCTCTACTGCGTCCCTTTCGGCATACAGAATTGTCAAACTTATACCATCCTGTTTCTATGCTCATAGGGCGCGGCAGAGCAGTCTACGTAATAGTATAAACGGACGCTCATACTCGTGTGTCCGTCCGTTACAATCTTTGGTCCTTCGCTGCCGGATCGGGAACACACTTAAAAATGCCAACAACGCGGTCTCCGGTTAGGTCGACGCCTACGGAAACTAGCTCCGCAGCTATGACGTCGGTATCAAATAGGCGAACCGTCGCGCCATCGACGTCATCCGCGCCGGTACGAACACGCGGCGCCGTCGCCGCTGCCGCTGCGGCACACGCGCTCACGCCGTCGCAAAGCGCAAGACGCGTCGAATATGCCGGCTCCGAGGGACATTGGAGAGACACGTACCTCACCGTGCGTTCCCGCCGCCGGCAAACCGACGTGTACAGTACTTAGGGACATTGGAGAGCATCAACAAGCCTCACCGGACGCACCCTTTGTATCACGCGCTACGACATCAAGATCGATGAAGTCATCGAAATCACGACGCCTTGAACTTGAAGCAATGAAGAAATTGGAAAAGGCAAAATCAGCCGCTGCACTGGCACAAATAGAATTGGAAATGATTCAGTGTCAGTCTGACGACGACGAACTCGAAGAACAGGACAGGTCCACGCATATTGAACAGTGGATCAACGACAGCGCTACGTTCCACGATGAACAAGAGAATATTCAAAACAAAGACGATGTCGTTAAAGGGAGCGACATCAAGGAACTAGCGAACGCGCTCATCACCGCTGTGCAGGTCTCAAAGTCAGCCACGCCGGTCGCACCGCAGAAGTACGCCGAATTGCCTAGCTTCAATGGAGCACCGGAGGAATGGCTACCATTCATACGCACGTATCGGGATACGGCAGGTCAGTTCAACGATGTACAGAACCTAGCCAGACTGAGGCACTGCATACACGGAAGCGCGAAGGAAACGGTTCGGAGGCTTATGTTCGCTGCCTCCGACCCCGAAGAATTGATCAGCGCGCTAGAAAGAAGATTCGGAAGGCCGGAACAACTCGTGTTGGCGGAAATAGAATACGTACGGGAGCTACCTCGCTTAGGAGACTCACCGAAAGATATATGCATCTTCGCCAGCCGGGTGAGCAACGCCGTTGCTACAATCAGCGCTCTGGGTCAACCGCAATACCTTCACTCTCCGGAACTATGTCGAAATATCGTCACGAAGATGTCGCCGCTACTACGATGCAGATGGCTCGATTTCTGCAGAAACGGCGTCAAAGAGGAACCGGAGCTCGTGAAAATGAGGAAATTTTTAGAACAAGAAGCCGATATGTGGGCAACCCTCGCGCCTGTCGAAACACCGCGAAAATACAACGCCAGACAAGTGCTCACGACACGCGCCGAGGAAGACTCTTCACATGTAAGAAAAATATTCTGTGCGAATTGTGAAGAAACGGATCATTGGATCACCGAATGTCGCCGCTTTAAAGAAGCCTCTACAAATGAAAGGTGGGCTATAGTGAAGAATAGAAAGTTATGTTTCAAGTGCCTGAGACGAAAACATTCGAAAGAATTTTGTAGAAAACCACCGTGTAAAATATGTCGAAGAAATCATCATGCGCTACTACATATTGAAAATAACAAGCAAACGACACTAGCGCCGCAGGAGAAAGTAACGTCGCAACCGCCCGCAAGAGTTGTCGCAACTATCGACTCTGCGTATCCACTTAACGCAAGACGAAAAGTAACGCAGCTGCCCGCAGTAGATGTCGCTACTAGTAAGCCCGAATACAACGCTGACGAGATACGGGAAATTACGTCATCACCAATAAGAAACTCTATGGAAACTGTTTACGCCGCTGCTGACGGAAAGCAAGTTTACTTGAAAATGATTCCGGTGGATATTTTTGGACCAACCGGTTCTGTGCGCATACTGGCTCTTATGGATGAGGGATCTACAATCTCACTGCTGGATGAAGATGTAGCCAAGAGAATAGGAGCGACCGGCAAACAAGAACAACTCTTATTGGAAACAGTTGGTGGAAAAGTTGTCGAAAATAGAAATTCGCAGCAAATCGACATAAAGATTAAAGGTATACATCGCCGCGACAAACTCACACTGAAAGGAGTGCGAACGATGAGCAACCTCAAGTTATCGCCGCAATACGTCAACGCGTCTACGTTAGAAAAATGTGCACATTTACGCAACATGCAAGAGTTGCGTTACGATGAAGAACACCCAGCGCTACTCATTGGCCAGGACAACTGGGAGCTAATAGTGTCACGCAAGATAATCAAGGGAAGACCTAACCAGCCAGTTGCATCACTCACCAGTCTCGGATGGGTACTGCACGGCTGCTGTACAGGCAACAACGCTTCGCCAGTAAAGTTTGTGAATCACTGCTGTACTTCGAATGAAGAAAAGATCGAGGACATGATCGAGCAACAATTCGAGCTGGAATCAAATGGTATTCAGCAACGACGCCCCAGTAACAACGCCGACGAAAGAGCACTGCAGGTGTTGAACGAGACGACGCAACGACAACTCGACGGAAAGTTCGAGTCAGGGCTTCTGTGGAAATTGGAAGGTGAGAAGCTGCCTAACAATTACGCACTGACTCACCGAAGATTAACCGACACAGAAAAGAAGCTTGAACACAACGCGGCGCTGAAAAGCGAAAATAAGGATGAAGTTGCGTGCAAACGGTGGCACAAAATCATGGAAAATAACAAGAATAACGAACAACACCCACCAGAAGTCGAACACACCGTCGACTCGCGCCCTCTCACTCACCTGGGAGCGAGTCCTGACGATGAAGAATGCCTAACGCCCAATCACTTTCTCATTGGGCGCTCATGTGGCTCCGCGGTCATCAAAACCTTTAACGAGCACACTCTGGTCGGGAGAGCCGACTGGAGAACGACGCAGCAGCTGGCCGACCACTTCTGGAGGAGGTGGCTAAAAGAGTACCTGCCGGTACTCACGCCGAGACGAGTCAACGGAAAAGAAGCACAGTCACCACAGCCCGGTGACATCGCCATCATCGCCGATGCATCGCTTCCCCGCAACACATGGCCGAGGGGTGAGGTCGTCGCGTGCTACCCTGGGCCGGACGGCAGAACCCGAGTGGCAGACATACGGACTTCGCGAGGCGGAGTCAGGACTCCCACGTCACGCCTCATCATCATCGTGTCTGCAGCGTCGCGACCTGGAGTTGGAGTGCACGGCGGAGCGAGCACTGGGGGGGAGATTGTTAGCGACGCTTCAAGACTTTAGAAATAAGATACTATGCGATGTGTAAATTATGTGTAAGATGTTAAATAAAGATAATTTCCTAGTTAGGTAGCTTAGTAGATAGAGTAATAATTATTCAATGTTACGTAGTGCGCTGTATTATTAAGATAATAATTATTGAGATAAATAAATAAATAACAACGTGGATAATAATAATATTTGATACAGCGCGCTACAGTAGGGGTATGAAAGAGCTTCTCGCGTACGGGGTGCCGAACTAGCCGGCACAATAAGAATGGGCCATATGGGCCGAGAAAGGGTAGTCTCGTCGCGATCGTCAAAGAGAAAGTTAAGTTCAAGACAAGTGATTTCTTTGTAATAGTTTGTGAGAGAATAAAAAGTGTATACAATAGAAAGTATACTGCGTTGTTGCATTTTTCCCGCCAACGACCCGGTCCACGTGCTCTACTGCGTCCCTTTCGGCATACAGAATTGTCAAACTTATACCATCCTGTTTCTATGCTCATAGGGCGCGGCAGAGCAGTCTACGTAATAGTATAAACGGACGCTCATACTCGTGTGTCCGTCCGTTACAATCAGTATTTCCTGACAAAAGTATTTCGTAACCAAGCTATTTTTAAAGCTATGTAATATGTTACTGTCAACATAAAATTAGACTGTAGTCAATATTAACCTATATTAACTTCTTTTTTTTCTAAAGTAAATTCTATTTGACAGAAAATTAAATCTTCCAAACTCAACAAGGCTTATTCCACAAGCTAGAACTACACAAAAAAAAAACAACTCAGCACTTGGGTGACTGTTAGCTGATTTAATCTTAAGAGCTTGGCAAACTCTCATAAAACTGTCATATGGCTCTATTTTACCTATTGTATGAAGTCACTTTATTTTCACAATATAACATATTAATTTATACAATTACATTTATTGTGATGTGCTGACATCAGCGATGTATGGACAAACGAATACCTGTGTTTCCTTCCTGGATAACCATACTAAACCAAACATCTTTATACCATATAGTATTCGTATGTATACTATGGGCATGCTCCTACGTTTCTAATTTTTTCCACAAATTAATTAATACAGAAATTAGGAGCCTTCACAGATGAGAAAAAGTGTGACAATGAAAAAAAAGGAAAACGTAGAGGCATAGTCAAAGTCTTTATTATTAAAAGAAAAAGTAAAATCTGTTTAGTTTTGAAAAAGGAAATAAGGGAACACGAAGTGATGACATTGTCTATTTTGCGTAAGTATAAAGGAGTTACAGTTGTCCCTTTCGCGCTTCATAACTCTTTTTATTGGGACCCAAGGCGATAGTAATAGATTTGTGAAATAACTATTCCTCAAATTTGTTGCCGGTCACGTTTCCTCTTAAACTCCTGTATTTACAAACATAAAAAACGGAGTTTTCTTGAATCTGATTTCTAAAACATTTTAAACAGTACATCTGCCATGTAAATAAATAGATACCTTTATTTTTTTTTTGACGAGGGGAAGTGCATTTACGCGCTACCCTTACCTATTGCATTAGTGAGACCGAAGTCCCCCAATGCAATAGGTAAGGGGGCACGGAGGGACGACTCCGTGCCAGTGTGGGACTCACCCGGACGTGAAGCGTCTGAAATAAATAGATACCTGGCAACACAAAACAAAAAATAAATTTATAATATTATCATTATATATTAAAATATCTCTTTGGCCGTTCGCTTATAAGAAATGGACAGGAACGTGGGAAATACTAGTTATAGAAGACCAACATATTTTTATTCACTTTTATGTTAATAGGTTCGATGCCTTAGTCGGCGGTACACCTGTATCCCTTAGCAAATATATTAAATTGTTCATATTAATGACTATGCTTTATCATTGACTCCACTCGCATGATATTAATGTCTGATGAATCTGTTATTAATCCGAGCTGTTTACGAATTTTAAAAAAATGTGATATTTAATTTATAGTGTTTTTTTGCACTGTATAGGCTCCGTGCTTTGACCACAATCTCACGTGATATTAAGAGACGGTGTGGTCCAGGATGGTAAACATACTAAGCCTAGAGGTACTGGTTCGCATGTGATGCTGTCGGAACACATCTATAGGTATTTGACGACAGGATTTTTAAACTAGAGGATGTTAGCTATATATTTATCGGGTACATTGGATCGAATATATATTTGTATTCGTTCTGTTAGTTGTAAATATTGTCAACATCGAGTACTCAGGGATTAGGTATTGCAGTTTCGTTACCGATTCCTAATGATATTACGATTATGTTTAGTTCGTAGATAATGTATATCGGCGGCTGACCGAGGTTGAACGAAGACTGATTAAGGGATGCTTAAGCTGTAAAAAAAAACATCGATGTTTTAATTTTTATGAGAATAAAACATCGAAACGTCGATATATCCTTTGGGGCTATCTAGCGTTGGATGCATTTCTTAGGGACTAGATAACTATCAAGTTCAACTATTGTTTACTAGATGACACTGATTAATATATTCGAAGTAAGCCGTACGAATACTTATTTATTAAAAAACATTGTCAATTCAACGATCGCGTGATTCTTGTAAGTGAAGCGGAACTTGTGAAGTGGAAGCGAATGTCATTTGCTATTTATATTGTTAATAATGAAATGTCAGCAATGAAATAAAAGATATAGTAAAACAGAAAGGCTTTTTTCCAAAGCTGGCCAACTTCTTTACCAGCTTGCAATCGTTGTCAACGTCGATGTTTTTCTAATATTGATCATCACAGGCAGATTTTATTAGAAGATACCCTAGCCCTATCACCATCCTATGGATACCTCCTTCACTGAAAGCTCAGGCTGATTTGAGAGTTATATATATGGGCTCGAACCCGCGTCCATTGACGCAGAATCCGGCCGTACTATCAACTTGCCACCGTCGCTTCATACATCGCTTAGATATTTGTAATCGAGAAGTATTGAGTAATTAAAAATATCATAGAAAATTTTAACAAAATATAATCGTAGAAACAAATAGAGTTTTAGGTGCGATTTTGATATGTCATCTAGGTCGGTAGACTTTGTTTTTTATTCATTATATATAACTCTATATTATGTAATTTTACAAGATATCGTTTAGTTATTGTGCTGAATATACATATGTAAGTATAAAAATAGTGAATTATCTTTACCTATCTATAATTAAATAAGTCACTAAGTGATATTTTCAGAAGAATCTACCCCATTTATTAATACATCAAGTCACAAAATACAAACCCATAGAACAAACAACATTACTACAGCCTAATTTTCGTGGTTTAATAAATGTTCAAAATTTATAATCTAAATTCGTTTTACTTTTAAATCAATTGTAATTAATGTAAACATTGTTTAAATATTAGGTATAAGGGCACATAAATAGAAAATGACATTATGTGATAAATAAATACTATTAATTTAAATAGCACCAGGTCTCGCGTCTGCCTGATAGGGAGTCTGCATCGATGCACGCTCGTAAATAATGAGATTGCCTTACAAAGGTACTAGTGTTGAACCGTTTTGAGATATCGATAGGATATATAATTTAACAATTAAAGTTTAAATAATGCCAAACTGGAAATGTTTTAATCAATTGTCGGTATATAACGTGCCTATAACGCGACCAGAGGGCTGGCCAATATTTGGTACAGCGAATTAGCATTGCCATCCAACGTGGCAATATGGCCAGCCTCCTGGGAACCTTCCCGTCTGGCGGCGAGCTGGACGGCATTCATTATTTATAGTATTTTACTTTATTTTAATTTTAAATTTTTGTGTATAAATTTATGTACTTTTTGAATAAATGACGTGCCTAATATGACTGTGATTATGTCAATATATTTATTTACTATGCACGAACAACAATTATATTGAATACTTTAGTAACATCTGTTTCCAGGGTTTTTTTTAACAAGAGTCTAGCACTAGTGATCTAATTCGAAGCTAAAGTGTTTCCAAGATTCATATAAACATTTAAAAATATAATTATAGATTAGTACGTTGCCCCAAGATTCGATCCCTAACTGGGAAAGCTCTTATAGCCGCCACCAGCTCGATACAGCGACAACGTGTGTAATAGCAACGCACGTGTTATACTGTACACACACGCTTGCATACTACAAGCTACATGAGGTCTCTAAGGGATTTTTGTTTAGAGTTAACCAGGCCTAATTCCGCGGAGGTACCCAAGTAATAACTTAAGTCAACGCTCATACCGTTTTGATGCCCTTGCGCTAGTTACCATTTTCAGCTGAGTTCGGTTCGACCAAAAATTCAGTGAAGCTGTCAAAGCTCATCCGATGAACAGGGTTTAGTCACTTAAAACAAGAATATTTACAAGTTATAAGTTTAAAAGTTTATTCAAAATCATTTTTCAACAATCATCAATATCTATATATAATAAGTTCTATTAAATAAGTTTTTCTAAAACATATAAATCCACCTACTATTATAATCACAAATTGTTGCATAAAAATTTTATTAGAAAGTTTAGGGATCAAATCAGAACTATCGACAAAATAGTAGGGAATAGTTTCGCGATCCCAACACTAGAACTACGTAAGTTGAGGGAATTGCACCGCCGCGACACGGGGTAATGTGAGTATATTGAAGGAAAATATATCTTCGTATAAAACCGCTGTTGTTACTTAGACGCTGATAGAGGACGCGCGTATCTTTTTTTTTTTTTTTTTTTTTTTCCTACCTAGCTAATGCTGTTGACCGGAAGGGCCTTTACAGCTTCACCGAACTTTGTGGGCGAGTGCTGAAGGCACTCAGCCGCAAAAGGTAGCTAGCTCAAGGGTTCGAACCTCGGCTTGGCCGCTACCTGAGTATGAAAACTCCCGCGGAATTTTTATCCTAGCTAAACCCTACATTTTTTATTTTATTCTTTATTTACATAAAAAAGAAAAAAAAAAAAGGTTCCTTACAGGACCTATGTACCTGCATGTTATGCATGAGTGTGTATGGAGTGTTGTGCGTGTAATTGCTCAATGCGTGGACAGTGTTACTGTATCGCGCTGGCGGCGACGTCAAGAGCCTCCCCAGTTGGGGAACGAGACACGTCTTGGGTCGCCGCCTGAGGGGGACCCGGAGTGTGTGCGGGAGCAAAGTTAGCCGCCTGTCCCCGGCGGTGGGAACGGCGGTTACGCGGGCGTGGGCGCTGACACGCAAATGTGCGAGGAACATGAGGAAACCGCCTATTCGCGCGCGTGATGCTATCATCGCGGTCGGTTAGTATATTACGCGGACGTCGCAGGTTTCGGTCGGCGGAACTGACTGACGTGTGCGACGGACGTTGCCGCTTTCGGGCAGCGGGACTGACTGACGTGTGCGACGGACGTTGCCGCTTTCGGACGGCGGAACTGACTGACGTTTGCGACGGACGTTGCCGCTTTCGGACGGCGGAACGGACTGGTGTGTACGAGACGGCTCGTACTATGAGTGGGTTCGGGTGTGTCTCTGCGCGTTCGAAGAAGGCACGACACTGGGTTTTAAAGACGGACTTAATAGAGGGCAGGTTCAGATCTCTGTGTAAGTCCACATTTCTCTGAAACCGATAGACATCTGCTGCTATCCTTATAAAACGATTCTGAATCTTTTGTAAGGTTAGCATCTGTTCGTTAGAGATGTGACCGAAGACAGGTGCGCAGTACGTGATGATGGGTCTGATCACCATCTTGTACAGGGTAACTTTATGGCGGAGAGCCATTTTGCTCTTGGTGTTGTAGAGCGGGTAGAGACGGCCTAGCACCAAGGAGGTCTGGCGCCTGATTTTCTCTATGTGGGCTTTGAAATAGAGTTGGTCGTCTAATTGGACTCCTAAGTACCTGACTTCGGTGCTGTAGGGGATGACAGTGCCTGAGTACTGGACGGGCCTGGGGGGATTTTTCCTAACCTTACGGTCTCTGGTAAATAGTATCACGGTGCTCTTGCTCGGGTTGATCGCGATACGCCACTTGGAGTACCAAGAGCTGAGGTCGTCGACCGCTCTTTGGACGTGTTCCCCGTATGAGATATGTCATACAGTGGGCGTAATAGATGACGGTGTCGTCCGCGTATAGACCTAGTTGAACTCTTCCGAGATCAAGGAGGTCTGCTAAGTAGAGATTGAAGAGGACAGGTGCCAGAATGGAACCTTGGGGGACTCCTGCGCGTATAGGATGCGCCATAGAGAGAGCGTTCTCTACTCTATAGCGGAAACTACGATCGGTGAGATATTCTTGTAAGATTCTAACTAGAGTGTCCGGGATACCTAATCTAGTGAGTTTGTAGACGAGGCCTGTGTGCCAGACCTTGTCGAATGCTTTGGCCACGTCGAAGAAGACTGCGAGCGTGTGCCAGGGTTTATTATACTTGGGGTGATTGAAATTTGAGAGTACGTACTCCGTGAGGCGGTGTACTTGGTGCGCACAGGAGTGTCTGGCTCGGAAACCAAACTGCTGGGGCGGCAAGAGATTTTTGTCCTCTATCACCTCTATGAGACGGTTCATAAGGATCCGCTCGTAGAGTTTTCCCAACGTGTTGAGAAGGCTGATGGGACGGTAACTATCTGGTAGCCTGGCGTCTTTGCCAGGTTTGTGTATCCCTATTACTATTGCTGCTTTCCAGGCGGCTGGAAAGTGGAGGTTCTTGATGGCCGCATTGAAAATGCAGACCAGCAACGAGATTAGAAACGGAGGAAGAAGTTTGATAACTTCGTTCCTGATTCCGTCAGGACCGGGGGACTTTCTGGGCTTAAGGCCCTTGATGGCGATCGCGACCTCATCACAGGTGACAGGTGAGAGGGGGACAACCGGAGTAAGAGCGACTAGATCCTTCACTGAGGATTCTACAACAGAGATGTGTGCGACATCAATGTTGTCGGTTACAGGGGCGCATTGTTGCTCGAGGCTATCGGCTAAGCACTCGGCTTTTTCGATATCGTCAAATGCGGGTTGAAGACCCTGCGTATTTCTGTCCAGGGGGGGCATGCTAGCGATGGTACGGTCCATCTTCATGGATCGTGCGAGCTTCCAGTACGCGAGGTGGGAAGGTTTCAGCTCTCCTAGGAGTCTGTCCCACCTATCATTTCGGATCTGATCTATGCGGTCTTTCACCGCTCTACGCAAAGAACGTAAGCGCGCACGATTTTCCTCAGTCGGATACGTGTCGTGGGCGCGGGTCGCGGCGTTTTTCTGAGTGAGCAGAGCTCTCACGTCATCGGGGAGTACGAAGCGGCGATCGTTCACCGCTTGCACCTCTTTCGAGGTCTCCTCGATGCCGATCTTGAGGTGCTCGACCAGAGCATCGATCGCGAGGTCCGCGTCCGCAGACGTATCCAGAACATCTGGGATCCTAGCGAGAGAGGGGGTGGACTGATGGTTCTTTAGGTAACGGCCGAGTTTGTAATAGTCAGCGACTTTTACAACTGGCGGGCTAGAATTAGAGTCATCCGTGTGACCTAACAATAATACTACTGGGCGGTGGTCGGAGTCCAGTTCGTGTACGACTTGTATGAGACGCACAGGAAGCGAGACTCCTTTTAACAAGGCGACGTCTAGAACTGACGGGCGGCAGTTCGGTTGGAAGTGGGTGGGCTCTGAGGGCGCGATGACCTCAAAGTCGAGCTTCTGTACTAAGCGCATGAGTTTCACCCCATGGGGGGTGTCACATGAGCTGTTCCAGAATGTGTGCCCGCAATTGAGATCACCGGCGATAATAACTGAGTCACCTAAGGCGAAAAGTTTCCTTAGGTCTGACTTTAGGGGTTGTTTGTTGGGGGACAGGTATGCAGACACGAGTACGACTGACGGATGGCCAGTCATACCTATTCTGCATACCGAAACTTCCATATTGGTAAGCTCCGGAGCTTGCAACGGCGAGCAATAAAGTGACCGTTTATAATAAATAAGGGTACCACCGCCCCTTTGAGGGGTCCTATCGTTCCTGACTATTTTGTAATTCGCAATCCCGGGATTGCGATCAGCTGGTTTCAAAAGGGTCTCCTGGACGAGAAATACGTCTATTTGACGATCACGGAGAAAGTTAGCTATTAAATCACGCTGCGGAGCTAGTTTCCGAGCGTTAAAAAAGGAAAGAGAGAGTCCGTACGGCTTGGTCTTATCCATCGCTTACGGGTGTTGGGAAGCGCGTGCCAGCCCTTGGAGGGTCATGGCGATGGCGGGAAACCGAGTTATAGCGTCTAACTCGGCGTTTCCGGCGCCGCTGTTCAACAGAGCGTTGAACGCGACGACATCCTGCACGTCGTGGACGCGCAGGAGGAAGAGAACCCGGTCTAGGCCGGTGGAGTGGGCCTGAGGGGCCTGAGAGGTAGCCAGGCGCGGCTGCGTCTTAGCTTGGGGCCTGGGGGCCCACGGAGCCAGAGGAGCAGCGCGGCCGGGAGGCAGGTTGACCTGTTGGCACCGCGGAAGGCGTTGCCGACTTGCCTGGAAGGCACGGGAACGTCCTCAGTGTCATTGGTGGCACTTGAGGCTGGAGGAGGAGGGGGGCGGTGTTCCTCTGAGGAACGTACCTACCGCCCTGTCTGGGGTGGTTGCGCTTTATCTTGGGCGCGCACGGGCACCCGCGATAGTTGGCGGGGTGACCCTCTTGTCTGCATAGAACGCAGCTGGGGGGGTCGGCGGTGTCCTTTGGACGGGGACAGTCGGGGGTCAGGTGATCCCCGAGGTTCTTGACACATCTCGGAGCCATAAAGCAGCTCCGAGAACTGTGCCCGTACCCCTGGCAGCGGTGACACTGCGTGGGGTAAGACTTCTTGTGGGGGATCTCTACAGAGATCCGGGACAGGCCACAGAGGGTCTCAAGGCCGAAGACCTTCTTACCCTCTTCTGTGGCGGAGAGGGAGACGAGAACCATGTTGAATGGTTTCTGCCTGTCGTTTTGGGAGTACATACGATGTACCTCAATGACGGGCAGGTTTTGTTCTCTAAGAGAGGCGGTTATCTCGTCGCACGAGAGTTCCTTCGGAACTCTTCGCATGACGACGCGCAGGGATTTCTCCTCCTCGAGAGCGTACGTGTAAAACGCGTACTTTGCTTCGCGGAGGAACTTGGTCAGGGCGCGGAAGGTGTCCACGGTCTGGACCTTGACGAGAATACCATCGCGAACGCTTGTCGCGGTGGTGAAGTGGATGTGGCGGCTCGCGAGAGCCGCCGAGATCTTAGTCCAGGACGCTTTGTCCTGGATCGTGACGGGAGGAGGCGGGCGAACCTTCTTAGGCTGAGCCTGAGAGTGTTCGGTCGCGGGTTTGGGCGGCGCCGGTGTTGTCGGCGCGACGACGGGCAGCGGCGTAGGCTGCCGGGGTGTGTCCTCTACCGCGAGGATCTTGGGGGTGGAGGCTGGCGGCGGAGAAGCCGCCGCCTTCCGCTTGTTTTTTCGCCTTGGGGTGATGAACTCATCACCCCCAGCAGCGGGGGAAACTCGACGTCCATATCGTCAGAGTCTGATCCGGACGACTGGACGGAGGGCTCGGCGAACCTAGGCATGAGGCTCGGACGCCTGTCTGCCTGGTTTATGGGCGATAGCGGGGAGAAACTGTTCCCCGTCGGAACATTAATAATGTCCGCTGAAGGCGGACGGTATGGGGATTTCGAACGCGACCTACATTCCGAGTTAACGGACTCCCTATCTGCGAACGACGCGGGCGGAGAGCGCGGACGCGGACGCTCCGGAGCGTTAATATTCGCGACCGGCTTGCGGACGCGTTGGGAAAGCGCGACGGATGGTTGCGGGAGCGCGGCGGACGGCTGCGGGAGCGCGACGGACGGGGCCTGCGAGCTATTTCTAAAACTCGCGAATTCCCGAGCGAGTTCGGGAGACTTCGCGAGTAGCGACTTCACAAAGCTAAGGAGCTGACGCTCCACAAACAAAGGGTCGGCCATCCCGGGACGGCGAGAGGGCGGGGGGGTGTACTACCGCCCTGCCGGAGGGGCAGGGGGGCGCGCCAAAAAATCTAAGAGACTACGCGAGTCTCGCAAGGGACCTTTGAGTCGAGGTGCAATGACCCAAAGGAGATTGGAACCTACTAGGCCTAGGGGGAAGCCCTATCAAGCCCTAGGGCCGAGGACGTGTGTCAGACGCCCAAACAGCACCCAGGGGATGGATGTGTAGCAGGATCGGATTTCGGGTGAGACAAAAGGAAACTCGGCGTGATTACGCGCCAAGTTCCGGTATGCGGCGACCCCAGAAGGGGGTCCCCAGGAAACCTGCTGAACCCTGTGCACCACCTTTAGTTGGCACCGTTAGGTTTCCAGTGGCGACCACATCCAAAGGGAGTGGATTGTTTGGTTTGACCACGATTCCTCACCCTAAGGTGAGCGAACGTATGCACAGTTAAATAGAATTCGTACTGAAAAGTACGGTTGTCTTCTATAATATACGGAGTACCGAATATTATAACAAGTCTTCACTTGTAGTCGCGGCGCGATGCGTATCTTCGTGACCCTTTCCGAGAAACGGCGCGTTCCAGGTAGTCGGCTTCACAATAGATGACGACCGCGGGGCGAGGCGGGCGGGGCGCAGGGGGCGATCTATCTCGGCGAGCGAGCGGACCGGCATGCGTGTGCACGCCTCGGCTGACCAAGTGCGAATCCATCGAATATTAAGCTATTCAATAACATTTTCATACTTTCGTGTTAGCTTACAACAATTACTAAGTCTACTTAGTAAGATTAACAAAACTTTCAAAAGTACATTACCGATTAACCGCAGGACAATAAGTTTAGGCACTATGACAAACGAGTTCTTTGTTGTAACGTTAAGCAAACGACTTGTATAATTTTTTTTTTTTTTAAAGAGCAAAAACATCAGTTGACGTGTAGAGAAAAAAAAAAAACAATTAACGGTTTTATCTTCGCCTAGTTATATGAACGATATACATGTGTAGCTTGTAATAAGGTAGATTTTCCCGTTCCCGCGGCTCCACCCGCTTTTCATATATTCTTCACTGCGTAGTATCGTTTTTAATTAATCATCAGAAAATGTTTTGATGATGGTTTCCATTGAATCGTATTTTGTTCACCAATTACTTGTTTTACATGTAACCATAATTATTATTTTGAAAAAATAAAAGTATTCAGTAACTTCAGCTATCTGCCAAACAAATCCGTTTAATATCGATCCAGTCCTTCCGGAGATTAACTTAAACAAACAGACACTTCTAAAAGTACATATATTTTGTATATTATAATGAATATTTAAAAAAAAATGTATTTCATGATTTAACTACAAAATTTCAGCAGATGTTAATCATATTTCCAGTTGGTAGTGTACCCCAGTGTAGCGATAGAACATAAAAATGATTGGTTGTAAACAGTAATCATGTTAACAGCTTTCTTAACATGTAAATGTAAAACAAAATTTAAAGTAAATAAAAGCAGGCCAAATATTCATATATTCGGTCCACATTTAACCATTACTTCAGCCTTACGCTGCGAAATCTTGTGTTCGATTTCTGCACAAAAGTCAAGATAATAAATAAAAGAGACACGCAGATTAACTAAACAAACAATGCTTTATTTTATTTACAAAAGTATCCACATACAATAGCCAGTTTATTGAAACTTATACTAGTTCTGCCCGGTTTTAATTTTACAATGAGGACAACAGGGGAGCAGAGTCTCTTCTTTGTTTCCGTATAGGTATATATATATATATTATCTGCACATAATGAGGCACAGTTGCAATTCGTTCGGTTTCTTTAGAAATACAACGTAAAACGGTAAAAGGAATATACTCTTTTTATCTTCAAATTTTTTTGTTTCACATCCTCATCAGCCTGGTGTAGTGAAGATAAACGACAAATTTAGTAAGTTATTGTCCTGATGACTTCCATGGTTTTTGAATGCAGGTAAATAAATTATATTATAGGTATTTATCGTATTAGATATTTGCGGGAGTTTTTGGCGGGATCTCAGTCTGTCATGTAGTGGTTGTTTTTCTTTAATTTATTAAATTTGTGTATTTTACTTTATATCATGTAATTTTGGTGGCGTTTTGTGTGATATAGATTGGTTATTGTATACAAGTCAAGTTTATTATGGAAAATAACGCGTAGCATTTATTCTGAGGTGCCGCACAAAGCTTTATGTAAAGTTCTAGCAGGATGAGCCACAGTTTTGCTGGAGCTTAGTAACGTTGCTACAAGATTGAAAATACATCTTACCTACATGACATTGGCACTAATTGTTTGAACACAAATTGCCATTAGTTAAGAAGAAGAAGAAGATATTTGCAAATAAACCTTTTTTAGGTTGTTATCTTTTCAATGTTCTAATTATATTAAAATATCAAACTTATATAATACGTTATATTTTGGGAATCGAGTGCAGCAGTGTGTCTAAAAAGGCCCGTTTGGCTGTGCATTGGGGTGTGCTACTCACATTCCTACTACACTTCTATATGGCAGTGATTGCTGGGTCTGGCAGAAGAAACATGAAAGCAAGATTAATGCAGTAATGATGAGAAGTCCAAGAAGTCAAATAAAGTAAGAAATAGAGTTATAAAGGAACATTGTGGTGTGGTAGAGGATGTAGTGACAAAGACAGAAGGATGTTTCATTGGTGTGGACATGTAGAGAGGATGGATGAAAGAAGATTGGCAAAACAAATTTACAAGGCGAGTGCGACTAGGCAAGCTGGTAAGGGTCGTCCTAGGCGAACGTATCTCGCCCAGATAGAGAATGTTCTAGAAAAACCAAGTCAATCGTAATCGTAATCGACGAGCCTGTATAAAGGTGGTCTTTTTTTCTCTTTGTTGGCAAATCCTTCTATCGACTAAAACCTCATAATACTCGGTACCTTAAGTCTGAGATACGGCGCGTCATCGCAATCGTCGCAGCATACCCGGTCTAGCGCTTTGGTAGGGCCTCGCCGCGGTTAGAGCTTCAGCTCTGTGAATAAACTCGAGGACAGCGCTGTGCCACATTGCTTTCCGGGCCTGCGCGCATTGTGCCAGACTCACCCAATACCGACGCATGCGGAGCACACTATGGCGGATGAATGTCATTCCTGACCCAGCGCCCACCGCTTCGTCGACTTCGCAGTACGAGGCTACCGCCCCCCAAGCACCCTCTAGCTTTACCATCACTCTAACGGATAACATTAAAATTCTCTTAAAATCCATATTAAAATCTATAAATTTATTTATTTACCATTAGTCGTTTACCAAATCGTCACTCAACATAAGGCGAGGTTTTGGTTACAACGCTGAGTTTAATAATATGAATAAATTCGTATAATTCTGTTTACAGATATAATTAAGTATAGCAAGCCTAACGTATAAGATTAAAAAAAAATCTTTTACTCGAAATCACGTAAATTACAAGCTACATGAATAACATGAACTACCGACTAGTCGGTTAACTGGGAAGATAACCAGGGTGAATGGAAATGTTTAAACTTTACTTCCGTACAGTACAATCTTAAACAAACCATCTCTTGTGCTGTCTGTTTGTACAACCTGGCTCCCGGCGCATACACAAGTACTTGTTTTACGAGGTATCGTCGACGGTAATGAGCGGAACGATTTATACAGTAAATATATCGTTGATTTCAACGGAGAAATTTTCCTAAGTACAATACTTTGATAGCAAAACTTTTTTACGATTGGCGCAACGAATAACACGGCTCTACAAAAAAATATCGTTCTTTGTCTTAAACTTTATTTTATGATTTTTCGGTTAATTATGCACAAAAACGAAAAGAAAATAAGTTTTTTTTAATAGAATTTGCTTTTGTGAAAACGTTAGTTGAGGATATGCTAAAGGGTAAATGGGCTGAAGGTCTCATTAAAAGTCATATGCTACATGGTCATTTAAATAAGTTTAAATTTAAATAAGTCAAAACAACATGGAAGCGTATTCAGAAGAGCAAAGAGAACGTTTTCATCACGACATTATGAGCTTCGAACAACGTTATGGAAACAAGGAAAACATAATGGGAGACTATATTTGAGGTTTATTGAGAAAAAGTACCTACTTATGAACATAAACGATAAAGTAAAAGCGTGCACTTTTAAATTATTTTCCATTTTTTTGTAAAGTATTTTAATAGTAAAAGATAATAAAAATAATAATCATATTTATTTGAATGGTTTTGTCTTCAATTTTAAATCAAAACCACAGATTTTGAAAAATATCCTTCAATCGGCCTCCTAAACACAGAAGCAAATTTTTTCACGTCATAGATTTGTTTTCACTCTAATTACGATCTAAAATATCGAATTTTTATGCTTTAAAGTCAAACACAAATTTGTGTTGACCTGTGTAATTCTTTCTTACTCGCATTGTTGTAGAAAAGTGTTAGCAATAGACTGGCTTAAGATTTTTTTAGTTTTATCAAGAATTTTTAATACGCTAAACCCAGCGGTACTGGCTTTCAAGTAATTCTGCTAGAAAACACCTATAGGTTGTTTACAAATTTCAGGGTGCTAGACTGACAGATATAAAATCTCCTACCTCAGTGCTAAGATTTTATCTCAATATTACCCTCACCGAGAGCTCAGGTTCATATATAACGGTACAGGCAAATAAGAACATACGTCCGTTAAAGCGGTACCATACTTCACTTGCAATATTTAAACCTTTATTATATTATGTAAAAAGTGTGGCATTTTATGTGAATTGATTGGTTATTACACACAACTAATAAATGAAATGTATTATAAATATTAACACAGTGTGGGAAACTGTCAGGAAAGTTTTAACACAGATTTACAACTTTGATAAAATAACGTCATAAGAACTTACATTTAATAGATGTATAGTTGACCTTGTATAATATTTTATCTCATATTATATAAAGTACAGTCCATGAACAATGGCAGATGTCTATAGAAAGTTGCCATCATCACGGCGAACTGCATTCACCACGGCAAAGTCTCAGATAACTTTCTCTCTCTCTCAGATAAATCTATACTGGTTGATAGCGGAACGCTTTGTGCCGAAACGTGTCGTGATTTTTTCACCATGTGTCTGGTGGAAGCGACGCAATCGAGTATGAAAGCTTTATAACTCCCTCGAAATTACCATTAAACATTTGAATTACGTGTTTGTTTGCTAGCTATTTAAATGGTTTTTTGTTCGAGTTTCTGGCCGGTTCTTCTCGATGACTTTCGATTTTCGAATCAATGGTTAGTGTTTTAACGTTATTAACGCCTTATCAGAGCCTAAATTGAACAAATAATTTGAACTTGAATGTATATTACTATCAAGTTTTTAAAACCACTTATAAATTCAAACATGAACGCCCTCAAAGCACACGGACTATAATTTATATTTAAGAAAATAATGAAATCGCTATCGCTTGTGAACATGTCACATCTTAAACATAGAGCGTTAACCGACGTTGTTTTTCAATTTACTAGGTAGACTCCTCTTTAGATCTACGAAGTTTTCAGTAAACATTTAGAGTTACATGGATTTAATTACTAAAAAAACGTGTTTTAAAATGTTTAATTTTAATTTCAAAGACAGTTTGGTGAAGTTTATTTTTATTACTAGATGGCGCATGCGACTTGGTTCGCGTGGTTTGTGATGTAACATTTGTTTTTTGTATGAATTTTAATTATGTGATTAGCTTAGGACGCTTATTCGTTTAGGACAATCGACCGGAAAATGGTAAAAAAAAAAACAAAAATAGTCCGAGTCCGAAGGATGGTTGATTGGTATGCAAATTCTGCGGAATTTGCTCTAGGTAGTTTGTAAAAAAGAAAGTTCTTGCGTAAACTGTAACTTGAATTATTATTTTTTTAAATTGAATATGATCTCTTTAGGCCAACGTTCAGAGGCGTGGGCGACCGCCTACGACCTCGCGGACCGAGGGGCCTTACGCAAGGATCCAAATAGATTATATATATTACTAGCTGAGTGCCCGCGGCTACGCCCAGTTTGTATATATTGAATTTCGTTGCTGTCGCGGGAGGGATAGGAGGTTGGCCTCGCGAAATGAACTAGACTATTTTATAGAAATTTGGCTATGACGAGGTGTTTATAATATTCCAAAATATATAAGCTAAAATCAATCAACGACTTTCAAATAGTCTCTTATTATCTACAAATTGCGCTTTATTTAATTTCAGTAGTAATACCTAAATGCCGTTGAGATATAAAGATAGAAAAAAAACGAAAGATATTTTTAAATGAAAAGAAATAAGTGCTCAAATTTTCAATATTTTTTTACTAATTACCATTATAGAACTATACAAAAGACATGCACGATTTTTTTTTTACGTGCTTATTTTAAGCGTCTTTTTTTTATTTTCATTTATGGAACCTCAAAAAAATATAATGTCTCAAAACTGGCCTAATTCCTAAAGAACAATCATCTTCTGTTAATAGATATACAATAAAAGCAACAATCAAAATCCTCCCTTAAATCTTCGATACTTATTACAAGTACTACTTAATTTAACTTACTATAATGTGCAGTTTCATTTAGATAGGTACAAAAGCGTTCACTTTATTTCTATACAATAAACCAAATAGCGCCATCTAACTAGTTTTGGTGGAACTATTTGTTCAGTAACTCGACATGAAATCAAATTGAGAAATAATTATAACACTTGACACTGGTCTACAGCAAATATTAAGATACCTACAAATTCGTTTTTCTTTCGTATTGTTAGCTGCCTAATATAGTATATTTTTGTAATATAGTAAAGCTGTAAAAAAAATTGTTATCGGATTGTAATTTTTTTATTTACTAAAGTTCCTTAATAGTTGCTAACCAAATAAAAACTGTTTGACAAACAAAGGGAAAAATGTACTGAACTTTTATATCTATGTCTATCTATATAGATGACTGTTACTACTATAGTGTACAAATCATAAAGGAACTATTTTTTTAATCGTGCCTATGTTTAAATTCACGGGACAGATTTTGATATGACTTATTTACTTAATGTTACGAAGTACATATGTTTCATTTTTATTAATAATTTGTGCAAGTAATTTATATAATTAGAAAATATTAAATATCCTAACCACTTCGATCGTATTTAGGGGTTAGTCTTCGGGTAATAAACACTGAAATATACTAAATTCAAGCATTGTCGGGTAAGATAGCTAGTTTATATATACTAGTTTATACATAACGACTTGTAATAAGATGTAGTGTTAGAAGTGACGAAGGCGCGGATTCCCTGTGGCAGGATTATGATTTGAATCCATTTAACTTTTCTGTAATCAACCTGAGTTTTCAACGAAGGTAAACGTCTCAATAAAACCATAACATGGTGGTACGGAATCAATTAAAGGTTGGCTAGAAAGTTACCACACCATCTTAGACCACATCGTCACATTACCTATGCGTCAGAAATTACGCATAAGATTTTTTTTTATTCCAGAAAAGTTGCGATTTCCTAGCCTTACTAACTACTACTAACAAACTTTTGGATCGATACTTCGAGATTCTTTTAAAATATTGTTATTTCCTTCAATACTTTTTATTAATTGTGTTTTTTTTTTCTTATTAAGCAATCATTAGCCGCATTCTTACAATCACGACTAACATGTCACGATCACATAAAAATATTTGTAATTATATCTACACAATAACATAAAATGATTTAATTACATATACATATGTACGTCCACTGGTTTTATAATTCTAAATATAAACTAAAGTGGCAAAGAGGCATACGATCCGCCTGATAGTAAGCGGCCACCCTAGCCTACGGACGACTGGAATACCAGCGGCATCACATGACGCTGCAAACTCTTTTAAAAAAAACTTTCTAACCTCCTATTGAAGAACCCCATACTGTATTCCGCCGGAAACACGGCCGCTGGGAGCTCATTCCACATCCAGATAATTTAACTCTTGCTCAGTTTTTTAGACTACAATATGGCTGCAACTTTTTCCAATTATATATTTATAAAAAAAAAAGTATTTATTTTTATTTATTTATTGCAAGACCAACAGCTATATCATACATTAGTTACAATTACATTAGAAATAAAAAGTCATTTATTGGTCCTCGCCGTTAAATAGCAAATTATAAATCAAATGGTTGTTATTACATTACAACATATTACTACATGAACCTAAAATTAAAATAAAAAAAAATAGCAAGTTTGTAATTACTTACAACCGCCATAATTAAAGAGGTTACTTAAGGATGTTGACGCCTTATTTATGTTATTATTTTAAAAATCTAAGTCACCAATCTCGCTCGCGCTATTGAAAAAATGACTAGCTCGCCATAAAAATAAATTTTGCTGGTAATTAGTAGAAACAGTGGACAGCGATAGGGGGTCATTCGTACGTAAATACTTGGTCGGAACAGTTAAGCATAATTTGAAATGAAGTCCAGGGCAAACAACGTTATTCGACGCAGTTTGAAAAGATATGTAATGTCAGCAATTTCTCATAGTTTAACAATTGCCCCTTGAGGGCAACAAATGATGTTTCCTACAAAGTTCATTGTAACAATTGGGATCATAGGAATCTTGTAAGCGGTAACAGAGTTAATTAATGAATTTTCTTTGGATGCTTTCTAATCGATTAATGTATAAATGATAATAATCTAGTTAATATAAATTAAACCAAATTTGGATCGTATTGTTCTTTTCTACCTATAATTTTGGAACTTAAAATCCATAAACGGATTACATTTTTATTTAACACGTTTAAACCAACCGATTAAAACCATATGTATATCTAAAACTAACAATTGTATTTACTTAGGTGATAATACAACCAAATACGTATGGAGTATGGATCCACCCGCATGTGATCTCCAGCTGTCAACATCGAGCGCATACTTAGACGTTACCCCCAGGAACTGGTCAAATTCAAAGACATTATTCTCGCACCCAGCGACTTTCAGGTAAGTTTTTGGTTCTCCATGCTGACTAACATAAATTGGCTGTGAAAATAACATAAAAATAAACATAAAATTTACAATAATGGTCAATATCAGTTCCGATAAGTCTAAGAGTTAAAGCGATGATGGCTCAGCAGGTAGTGCGGCCGGATTCCGCGTCAATCGACACGGGTTTGATTCCCACCTATCCGACTCTAAAATCGGGCCGTGCTTTCGGTGAAGGAAAACATCGTGAGAAAACCTTAGCATGGTGGTAGGGCATTTTCTAATGATGCACGCATGGGTAGCTATCACCCTCAAGTATGAAAACCTGTCGCCAAATACCAATAGGTGTGTCCCGGCAGCATCACTTGAGAGCAAGTACCTCCAGGATTCGTTTGGATCCTGGACCAGTTGACATTTGGTGGGTTAATGATAAAAGCGCTGAGCCTATGCAGTGTAAAATTTAAAACAAACTAAATTTTGGTTGTATTATATTTTTACTGTTCCTGCCTGTGCTTTAAAATATGACATCAAGATTTAGAGTTAGTACAATGATAACATTATTTATTTAGGCGATAGCACAATCAGATATATACATTGAGGTGTTCCAGCCGCACTGAGATCTCCAGGTTTCTATGTCGAGCGCATACTTTGACGTGATCGCTTGAAATTTGTCAAATTCACAAAGACTATTGCCGCAGCCGGCGACCTTGAGGTAAGTTATTGGTTCCCCAGGTTGACTGACAAAAAGTGACTGTAAAATAGTATCAGAGTAGTTTACATAATTATCTCATAAAGCAATGTTTCATGTTCATAATCATAATGTTAATGTTCATAATGTTTCTGGCTGAGGTGTAATCAAATTAAGCTATAGCTCAAATTTAGCAGAATTGTTGTCTAATTCGAGAAGACTTAGCAAAGGACTGTAATATTTGACTAAGAACGTATTGTAATTATATAATGTATTCCAACTACGTCCTTAAGAATAACAACTTATATTTGACTTGATTCAATTTACAATGGCCCTTTTTAAGGTTGAGTATGAATATACTACATTAACTGCATAACACCAGAATGAACTGAAAACACAATTAAAAATAACAGTTGTTTATATTATTTAGGCGGTGAGGAGATGCTTATGAACGTCAAAATACTACCACCGGTTCGGAAAACAATCCAGTCGAGAAGAGAAACTCGACCGAAAATTTGTATAATTTATTGTCGTAATCGTTTTTAGTGGAAACAGAGAGGGTGTCATTTACAGACATCACTATGTTTCACGTAATAATCCAAACACAATAACCTTTGAACATCAAAACATGCTTGACATAGATGCAAAATAGTCTACAGTATCGGCTTTACATCAAGATGGACTATAAGCTTCTTTACTATTAACAATATAAAGAATAATAATTCAGTATATATCTCTAAATCGACGTAGATAAATAAGATTTTCTGTTTTCAATAATTAAAGCGATGAAGTACAAGCCGTGTTAACAATATGTATTTGAATATTATAATTAATTGTTTCCGATAATGAAAAACATTATTATGAAATTGTACCAGAGTGGAAAGATAATTTATTAAATAATTTTACTTGTTGAAAGTCATTAATGCTAATTAATAATAAAGTTTACCAAGACATAATATTTCCCGGTTAATAATTCTCTCCTCAGCTCTAAAGCGAACAGAGATCCTGGAAGTGGATAGCCTTGACGCGGAGTAACCTGCGTTGCTAGCATAAACGACTTCACATTTGCGTCGTGAACCGCGTACATATAAAGTTTAGGTGTTACCCCATAAGTTGTAACTTTTGTAACTACATCAAAGAATTCGTTAAGAAGCACTCCTGGAAATCGGTAATATATTAACATATGTATATGTCATATAATTTTTATCATAGATATTACGTTTTTGTACGACATTTTTGTTTTGTACTATATTGTAGTTATTTAATCCCAAGATATAACCCAAAATATATTTAATTCGAATTGTAGTAATTAAATCTTGAGTTTCCCTACTCACCAGACAACAAAGGAATGTATTCTTGTTTCCCAAATACTACAAAGGATGCTGCATCACCGGCCTTCTTTAAGTATGGTAATAAACTCTTGACTTTATCACTCAGCTTGTACCCTACAAACTCCTGTAAATTTAAGAAGATTCGTCGTCATATGAAATATAACTTTTTGTCCAAATAAAGGTCTTATTTTTATCGGTTTGTCATCTCTATTTTGTAAAATTACAACCATACAAGAATTTTATATTACAATTTTACAAAATCGTAATTTATGTTAGTGGAGATTCTGAACTAAGGCTTTCCAAGATTAATAATATCCATACAAACAGGTATATGCTTTTAGTTTATCTTTTTTAAAAATGGTTTTGCTTTATTATAATGAAATATGAATAGCTCAAAAGTTTCATTATCAAAATCAAGTTAAAAGAAATAGGAGATAATGCGATGATGGCTCGTTTGGTGGAGTGGCCAAATTCCGCGACAATGTTCGAAACCATCTACCCAACTCCTATAATGAGCCTGAGGTATCGGTGAAGCAAAATATTGTTAGGAAATCATTACATAGTGTTAGGGCTTTTTCTAGTAATACTCGCCCAAGTAGCTACCTCCCTCAAGTTTGAAAACCTGCCCACAAATACCAATAGATAGAATCTGATAGCATCCTTTAAGAACCAATACTACTAATAGACTTAGATGTTTCCCAACATGTACCATATCGTCACCATAATATCAAGTCTATAAATATTATCAAAGTAACCTATTATTAGAATAAGCACTAACTTGACTGGTCAACAAATCGTACAGACTGAATGATAGCAGCGGGGTTTTGGCAATATCGAACCCAGTCTCTAAAAGTAATGTATCTCTCATCCACATGAAAGGTTTCATAACCGGATCGGACATATTTATTAGTTTCATTGAGTCTTGTACATAGTATGGACAGTTGACAAATCCTGCATTCTGGAAATAAGATGATTAATTTATCACAAATCTGTTTTCAACGCCATCTTGTTCGAAACGCCTCTCAATCGTCTCGAAGTAAAATTAACTAGAATATATCTCCCATTGCTTATTTCGGTCCTTTTAGGACCGGTTAAGTTACATAGTGTATGCAGAATTTTAGACGTCTTTGATTCCCCCTTGTCCACAATAGCAGGTAATGCTTCCACTCGTCCTCTCTCCATTCGCCCCTCCCCCTCCCCATACTAATGTATGCATTGTCATAATCATTACAAGATTAGCTTGTCTATATAAGTAAATAAGTTACACTGCTTATGCAATCACCATTCAAATTCCCCCATCTCCTTGTTATGAAACAATGATCTGGATTAATGAATGTAATTTGAACTTAGAAAAGATGACATACAACGGATAATGTGAAAATAACTTACGAAATCATATTTCGGTACGACAGTGGAATAAGGTAGCGGGGTCCAGTTCATTGTCTTTGTCCAATCGCGCTGAGGTAAATTGTACATTGCAGTTATAGCGGTCAGAGCAGTGAAAGTTGTACGAGATACGAAGGTGGAACGAACAAACAACTCCGTCTGGTCAAAAGTCGGTGAGAGAAGAGCGCTGTATCTATTCTTGATGAATTTTCCAATTGCGTAGCCTTTTCTAATTCCTATCTGTAATTTTACCATTATTAGTAATTAGAAGTATTATAATATTAGGAAACAATTTTAAGATTATAAAATTTATATAACTAAGAGGCTCTATTTCCTTTTTTTTTCGAACTGACTAATCTCGATTCACTGAAAGGGTCCTGATAGCTTCATCAAACTTGTAGGTTAATTCCTTAAGGTACTCAGCCGAGAGATTAGTAGCTAGGACAAGTGCTACAAAGTGGTGCAGACCTCGGCTAAGTCTGCTATATTAGACATAAATTCTTCAAAATTTGCACCGCGCTATACCTACTGTGGTAGCTACAGGTAAGCTAAGCTATAGATGTCAAGGCCTGTTGTAACGTTTCCAATATGTATCTTTTTTTTTTTTTTTTTTATTATTTAAATTAAACTATCTGCAGACTCTGGGTCCGCACCTTTTTTTATATTGGAGATTTAAATCGACTTGCGTCGGAAAAAATTGCCTATAATAGCAATTCAAGCAGCTATGCAGTTAGTAATCTTCTTTCGCATATGTGAGCTTAAATCTACTTCTATTAAATTTTTTTATATTTATATATTAAATTATTTTGTAAACACTTATTCAATTATCCAATATGTATCGTACCACATAACTTTAGGTACCCGTGGTGGGTTTATTAACGTGAGTAATGGAGAATGAAGATTGGCTGTTTTTTCCGTTGATATTTGAACTCACCAAAATAACTACACTTCATCTGATCTTAAAATTAAGTATAGTTTAAGAACGATAACGACCATCGATAGATGAAAGTCTTCATCATTATACCGGGGTATATCTATCAGAGCTAATGCCTCTAGGTAGGCCTGGGTTTACACTTGCTAATTTTTTGACTTTAACGTATCACTATGATAGGTTTTTCAAACGTTACTAAATAATATTTGAGTAACGTAGTATTTTTAAAGAAATTAGGAATAATGATCACCGGAGTAAGTTGTCCAAAGCCATAGGGCTCTGTGAGATTGATTAAAGCATCTTTGTATTTGACAAGTTCACAGTAACGTTTTATCGGCGTCTTATCTCCATGTCTAAACGTCTGAAAATAAAATTTGGATATCAGGTTAAAAATTTAGGCTATTATGACTAAAAGGAGTCGGATTTCACATCGATGAGCGTAGGTTCGAAACCACCGTAAAGAAGAAGGCATTGCGATGAAACCATATCGAGGTTAAAATGCATTTTCTAATGTCCGCCTGACTAGCTACAATCCTTTGAAAATACTATGCTGCTCTGCACCTAAGATAATGTTTTTTTAAAATGAGTATATTTGTTTAGTTGTAATATGGTTAAATGTCGTCATTCATTCATTAATGTGTCGATTACCCATAAAGCTGGCGTAAAAGCCAGAATAGTGCCCAAGGGGATAATTAAAAAAATAATATTAGTATATATAAAATCACAAAACTCCATCAGCATTTATGCATTGATTGTGTATTTTTAATGAGAATGTTGTTATGTTAACCTATCTGTTATAACTCGCAAGAAGATGGCGGTGCATCATGTCAATGTATAATAATATTAAATATAATTCAACCGATCGCAATCAAAATTAATAAAAACGGATATTCGAATAAGAAAAATATTCTATATCTTTTTTAGTTAATATGATTTTTATAGAAGGCCATAACATATTAATGAGTAATTATGTATTTATAAGAACATTTGATTGTACAGGTGTATATATATAGATTCTATTAATAAATCTATTATTTTAATAATTAATAATAATTATATTAACAATTATGTATATATTCGCTATAGGTATGTAATTACTTTTCATGACGAAAAACAAAAAATCAAATTTTTAGGAGGCTAAACTCTATTTACCCTTACACGTAATATTTGATTTTGTTTTTCACCATGAGAAGTAATAACATACCTATTACGAATCTGTGTAATATAAAAGCTAATTACATTGCCACAACTCCAAAACAAAAAAATATCGAGATGTTTGGTTTAAAATGTGACATTTTACACAATTTGTAACTTAATATAATATTTCTATTAAAAAAGAAAAAATAAAAATAGGTTAAACCGTAACTAGTTCGTAAACAAAGCCATTTTGTACTAGCATGTTACTTATATTAAACATGTTATTTCAGACCAACGCGTATCAATGTTTTTTAAATAAAAAATACGTCACTGTTATAAAAAAAAATTCAAAACAGTTAAATGTAACCGTATAGTTATGTTATAAGCTTTGACCACAATCTCACCTGATGTTATGAGACGATGTGGCCGAGGATGGTAAACACAACAAGCCTAGAGGTACTGTTTCTCAAGTGATAAAAATAACACTTTATTCAATTTAAGCCCTTTTTTTTTTTTTTTTTTTTTTGACGGGGGGAAATGCATTTACGCACTACCCTTATCTATTGTATTTGGAGGATCAAAGTCCCCCAAATACAATAGATAAGGGGGCACGGAGTGACGAGCTCCGTGCCAGTGTGGGACTCACCCGGGCGAGAGTCGCCTGGAAATACCCACTAAAACCCCCCGGGGCCGTCCGCTGCATTTAACCGTCCGCTGCATTTATTCAATTTAAGCCCTGATAAAGCGCTTATGAGCGTCACAATACTACCACCGGTTCGGAAAGCAATCCAGTCGTCAAAAAGAACTGGCAAGAAACTAGATCTGTTTTTTTTTTAACTATACATCTAATGGGTTACAAAGTCTTTTAGTAGATGCACAGAGAAGGCTGAAACTGCCGGAACACATCCATTGGTATTTGTGGTGACAGATTTTCATACTTAATAGTGGTAACTACCCACCTGGCAGGTAGGCATTATTAGAAAATGTCCTACCACCGTGATAAGGTTTCCCCGACATATTCTTTCACCGAAAGCTTAGGCTAATTTTAGAATCCAACCGTACTACCAACTGCGCCATAATTGCTTCTATATTATTTAAAAATATATATTTTAAATGAAAACTGGATTAATTCATCTTATTACACAATATTTATTGATTATGAGGTTGTAAGAAGTTTGCCGGGTTGGAAAAAAAAATGATTATGTGTATGTGTAGTTGTGTCGAGTTGTACGTTTAGCCACACAGATGTACATATGTATAAGTACATATGTACCGAAGATACAAGTACAAGTGTACTAGTCACCAGCGGCGGTTTAAGGTTTCGGTGAACCGGGCGCCCGCCTAGAGCTTTCACTTTTTCAGGGGCCCCAAATTTGCAAGAAAAATATTATAATATTATTTTAAACTATACGATTTTACGAAACCTTAAGTTCTCGAGGAAGTTGAAGAAAGTAGAGTAAGGGAAAATGTAGATTCATATTATAGCAAATTCTGTACCAATAATTTTTAAGGACTTGAATATCGCTGGGTATTAATGCATTATTATTATTTCTGATTTTGGGCCTTGACATTCGGCTTCCACGAAGTGTTTCCATGACGTAATTTTTATTATCTATATAACCGTTGATTTAGTTGATTACATTAATGTAGATTAATTTTTCACAAACTAATAAATAAATAGGTATAAACAACAATATTAAGGAGAAATTTTTTGTCTATTTGTTTGTAATGGATAAATTCAAAAACGAGTTAATTGCAATCAAAAATTATTTCACCATTAGCAAGCAAAATAATCACCGTGTAAGAGATAGGCCATAGTTTTATTTGAAGTACTGACTCCTACAAAAACTACAATCATTTGTCAATTAGTCAATTAAAGTTTATAACATTTGATTATTTTCAGAGTTTCAACATTATTATTATGACATAAAACATTTGAAGATGCACAAAACTTATTCAATATTTTCATAAACCTTTCGGTTATTTAGATTTTTGGTTAATTATACTTTTCATCGTTAATAATTTCGGAACGGGTCGTAAAAAAAATTATAAATGTTCTAGAAACTGTGAAATATCCTCTTTAAAGCCAAAAAACTTTCGATTTGGTAACGCGCACGTGATACTTCTGGTGTTGCAGGCGTCCATACGCTACGGTGACAGCATACCATCAGGCGGATCGTATGCCTGTTTGCCACTTAAGTGGTATAAAATAAAGAAATAATTGAGCAATTAGAAATAAAAATTGTGACTATTATTATATTCGAAGAATAATAACATACTCCTTTTCTAATATATTGGTTTGAAATTTAAGCTAAAAACGGTTATATTTATCAATTGTTGAAGGACAGAAAAAAAAAATCCTTAATTTTTTTTATTTATTTTAATTTTATAAGTTAGTGGGCCACTTCAAAATTTAAAAAAATATAAGCTACAAATATCATCTCCAGGCTAAGGTAATTTATTTTTCGCTCCGCGCTAATATGTAATTAGGCAAGAATATAAGCTTAAGCTTTTGTGGCAGTAAAAAAACATTAACATTTTGTAACCTAATCATCAAAAAATAATTTTACTGTCTTGGCTTAAGCAGGCTTATTCTTAAGATATACATCAAAAAAATGTAGAGCGAATTGTAAGTCTTTAAAAATCCTGGAGAAAATTTTATTATGGCATATATCTAAGTCCTATGACTTGCTGACAATAACACAATTTCTCTCTGAAATCGATTCTAAAATTAACACGGACAAAGTCGAGAGCAGAAACTATTTTTTTTTCTCCTTTAAGCTATGAAATAATAATATTCATTATAAGGTATACAAATAATCGAACTAAAGATAAAAATAAAGCTAAATGCTTACCATAAACGACAGCACAAGTTCAGTTTCTTCAACTTTACAACTGAAAGTGTTGTTAATTGATAATAATGCAATTAAATTAACAAAAAAATTGTACATTTTCGTACGATATTAAGTGTTAAATGAATGTGAAAATATTAGAGCGGCACGTACGACACCATGGTGGAAGAGTAGAAGAGGGGGGGGGGGCAGGACTGTAATAAATTGTATTTAATATCTATAATATAATTGAATACATCAAATTAATATTTATATTCTATATACGCATAGCTATACTGGATTTCATCAAATAATTCTAAATCCTTACATGCGGAAAAAGATGGATGGAGTGAGTGAGGGAAAATATGAAGACGAAAGGGGTAAATGAAGGCTGATATATAAGAAGTTGAATAAGAAGACATACTGAGCTTGACTCCAAATAAAAAATTGGTAGGATTATGATATATAATATAATATATTCGAATATTATACGCAAAAATTTTGTCAAGCTTGACCTTGCAAGCAACCATCATAATTTGAACACAAGGAATAAAAATAAATTAACAGTTCCATGTTTCAAACTTGTTAAAACTAATATGAGTTTTTTAGGTTAAATGGTGTTAGATTTTACAATAAAGTCCCAAAGTGCATTACCGATATACCGAATAATAAATTCAGGCACCATTTCAAGCGAGTTTTAATTTCAAAAGGATGAACCATTATACAAACGATGGTGATGTCTGGAAATGGCATCCTTCTTTGAGTGTCTACTAATAATCCTTGTAACTATGAGTTGTATAATTCTATAAAAATCATGAAAAAAAAACAGATCAAGTTTTCTCTTCGGTTCTTCTCGATAATTGGGTTGTTTTTCTAACCGGTGTTAGTAGTATCTATACGTTCATAAGTGCCTTATCTGGGCCTTAATTGAATATTTTGGATGTTGATGCGGTTGGTCGTTATGAAGATCTTTGGGGGACACCCAATAGTGGGAAGTTATTCGGTTGAGATGATAATGATGATAATAAAGTATATACTAAAAACCAAAACAGAGAACGAATCTATGATTTTAGTAAGAATCGTACATATTAATTCGTTGGTTACGGACAGGACAGGCGTCGCCTTTTCCAGAGTAAGTATGATTTTTATATATTTTATAAAAGGAAACCAATAATCATACCATTATGTCATAAAAGTAAGTCCTAGACGGCTTCTCGTTATAAATAAAATTTAACATCTTATTGTGGTCTGCCATTTATTGTGATCGATTGTAATTGTTAATGGTAACTAAGATAATTTTAACGATCCTGTTATATATTCGTTTGAACTTTTAGTAGCAGTTTAGTTTATTCTCTATATTCCTCGACAAGTGACAAAATTCTTATGTAAGCAAGGCGCATAACGCGTGAAAATATATACCTGTGTATATAAAATCAACGATTCAACTCGACTCACATGACCTTTTTTTTTTTCGAGTGGAATGCATTTACGCACTTGCTGTCCAGCCAGACCTGAAAGGGACGTACCCCAACAGGAGAGACTGGAGCGACTGATGATGTATGACAGTCTCTCGCACGTAAGTACGAGGGGCTGTCACACAGGATTAGTGTGGGACTCGCGGCGAGAAGCGCCGTTGAAACCCCTCGGTACCTCCCGCCACCTTGTTGGAGCAACACGGGATCGCTATGCATGCACCGCGAATACTCCAGTGGCCGCCAAAATATTGTTACCCCACCCTGGGTTCGAACCTCCGACCTTTCAGTCGTACCGTCTATGAGACACGCGAATTAGTCCACCGGGCTAACCACAGATTCGAAATCCTCGAAACCGACAAATGCCCTTGTGTTTATACTATCACTAAGTTCCTCATAAACCTTTCTAACAACAATCCGCGCTTCAATCCAGTCCGACTTGATCGTCTGCGAAAATTTCAAAGTATCACCGTATAAACTAAAGTCCGTAATGAGGAAAGAGTTAACACTAAAATCTAATTTAAAGTTAGTAATTTTTCTTTTCACAAAACCTTGTTCTACATTGTAATAAATATCCACAACGAAATGCCCCAATTTTGACCGATATAATAGAATGTATCAAATTGCATATATTTCATAATGGACTAACTCGACAACCAACTCATATCCTACCTCAATGCACAAACACATATGAAAAACAAAAATACGTCAAGTAGAGTTTATAAGGAGTCCACCAACCAATTTTATAATATTGCATATGATATTATGTACAATGCTCCTCGTATTCCTCTTCTATATTTTTTTCGAATATCGGGAACTCTTCTCCGATTCATAGACCTTCCTAAGCTAATTGTCAACTTGTTTCGTAATTTTGAATAGATATTTTTAATATTACCTGAAATAAAATTACCCGAACCAGAAATATTGCATTGTAACTTAGTACTTTTAAAAGAATATTCCTGTATTTTTAACACGCTACAATTTGCCTAGTATCTACAATAAGGTAATATTTTTTATTCATATTTCCTTTATGTTTTAAAACAGTGTCAGAGCAATCATATTGTAGTTAGATAATAGTAAATCGTATTTGGACTCAAATATTTAGTCAAATGAATTCAGAACGAACTATAATTTTTTAACATTCTACAGTAGTTTTCAAGAAGTTCCATAAGGTTATGTTATCACATTATCAATTAAATACATTCAGTGCTATATTAACAAAAAGTGCATAAATACGAGATTCTAGTTTCATAGTTCCATAATATGGTTTTCGTTAGAATCGATCAACAGGTGATATTCTGGCGTACATGCTGCATCTCTGGGAAAATCCTATTGATAAGTATGATGAGGTTCTGAGAGTCAGTGTGGACATTACCATGGCATAGGGTCTGGCACAATGGAATTCTCTCCAAACTTCCCAACAACTTACGAGTATGTAAATGGATTAATAGCTTTCTATATGAAAGCAGCATCTTGTTGATGGTGCAATTCATACTTTATGATTATTTTGTTTTACCGACCAAACGCTATTGACCAGAATTACATTGACAGCTTCACCAGATTTTGAGGCGAGCGCTTAAGGCATTCAGCGTAAAATGGTAGGCAGCGCAAGTACACCAAAATGGTACGAACCTCGGCTTGCGCTGCTACCCGTGTTAAAAGTTTTACGGAATTTGCCCAAGCTAACCTAACGGTTAGAGAACCTATCAAAATAAAAGGTTCCTACAAACTTTATGACTGCTGGAAATGCTAGAATTTCACAAGGATATGTGCTATCGCATTCTGTGTTTCGACTGCATATCAATAACATGTTACCTTTGTCCATGGGTCTTATTTCAGTATCCCTACTTGCAATCGGGAACAAGCAGAATGGAGACGGGAGAAACTTGTCACATAGTTCACCCACCATTATACCGCATAAGTTCGTCAGGAACAAGTAACTTGGTTGAGTTTAATGCCAAAAAAACTCAAATTTGCGCGTCTATAAGAAAAAAAAAACTAGGTATCCCTAGGGGCTGCCGACAGAAGTGAAAAATGGAAACTTTGAAAAAACTTTATATTTTAAAATTTAAATTATAATATGAGAAATTGCCAAACATTTCACATATGTCTAGTTTTACATCTATTGTCGCTCCGAACTCTTTGACGCCCTGAACAGGTTACAGAGACGGACTCAACGTTTAACTTTTCTAAGCGCCATTTCAAAACCTAATCTGAGTAAAATATTTACTGATTTTGATTTACCGTGAGAAAAATAAACCATTTCTAAAGTAAAATCTTTATTTACTTAGAGGATAATACAATTAGACATGTACATTGAGCTGTTCCATCCACACTGTGATCTCCAGTTGTTGATGTCCAGCGCGTACTTAGATGTTATCGCTTGAAACTTGTCAAATTCACAGAAACTGTCCCCGCAGCCGTCAACCTTGAGGTAAGCTATTGGTTCCCCGGGTTGACTAACATAAAATGGCTGTGAATGAATATAAGAGTATTTTCATAATTATCTCCTAAACCAATGCACTGTTACTGGATACAAAAACATTTGCTGAAATGGCCGCCTTGTTTGGGAACAGTTAAAGAAAAGAACCGCCTTCTATGATCGATTAGATAACCGTACATTCAGAAATCGATTTTGATTGATTGTTTCAACTGAAAGAGGTCCACTTCTGGACATATGTCTCCCCCAAAAAGGGGGGCATTGTTATAATCGCCATTATTGGCAGGCGGGTTGGCGATCGCAGTAGGTGTCTATGATACTCAGAGGATGCTGCTTCCCATCCCCTGGTTTTACCCTTAATCGCCTGCTGCATATTTACTTTTACCAAAAATCAGCAGTATTCCACTTCTGAAATCACACACTGCCACACGAAGTATTACAACTAAATTCTCAAGAATAACAAGCTACTTTTGACTAGACCAAACACAATGGTATTTTTTTAACTTTAGTTAGGAATTGCCTACGCTCACCTCTGATCACAATTATTCGTTGAAAAATAATAATAATATGTAACCCAAAAGAATATTTATAATCTCCTAACAATTATTCTTGTCGCTATCACTGCAAATTTTTTGAAAACAATGTCTTGTATTTGTAATTTAAGATATGTTTATAAAGTTTACCAAGACAATATATTTCCCGGTTAATAGTTCCCTTCTCAGCTCCAAAGCGAATAAAGATCCTGGAAGTGGGTAGCCTTGACGTGGAGTAACCTGGGTTGCTAGCATAAACGAATTCAAATTTGCATCGTGGCCCGAGTACAAATAGAATTTAGGTGTTATCCCATTAAGTGTTATCCCATTGGGTGTTATCCCACTGGGTGTTATCCCACTGGGTGTAATCCCACTGGGTGTAATCCCACTGGGTGTAATTCCATTGGGTGTAATTCCACTGGGTGTTATCCGTTTGGATATTATTCCATTTGGTGTGATTCCAGTGGGCGCTGTTCTATTGGGTGTTATCCCGCAGGGCTCTGTCCCATCAAGTGTTATCCCATTGGGTGTTACCCCGCTAAGTGTTATCCCATTAGTTGTTATCCCATAAGTTGTAACTTTAGTAACTTCTTTAAAGAATTCGTTAAGAAGCACTCCTGAAAAAAGTTAATACGTTAACAATCAAGTCATACAATGTTTATTTTACTGTACTGTATCTTCAGTTATTTTATTTCAAGTCTTTAAGTTTCTCTACTGACCAGACAAGAAACGAATATATTCTGATTTTCCAAACGCTACGGAGGATGATGCGTCCGCCGCCTGCTTCAAATCCGGCAGTAGGTTCTTGAGTCTTTTACTCAGCTTGTATCCAACAAACTCCTTTCAATTTAAGAACATTTATCATCATATTATGAACTGAAACTTTTTCTCTACATAGAACTACTTAAACTATTTTATTTTATAATAAAATTGTATATTAGATGTATATGAGAAAACAGTCGACGGAGCATTAAACTCAATAACCTAAGATATATATAATATATAACCTAAAATATCATATAAGTGATATGATATTTAGAATTTTTGAAATTATTATTTTACAAACGCGAAGTTCCACGCGAACGGAATCGCGGGCACGGCAAGTTTCAATAACATAAGCATTTTTACACATTAACAATTAATTTTAATGTTGCCTAATTAATCTAATTGCTTTGTAATATTTTCAATACAAGTAGGTAGGTATATTTAGGTTATAATAGTCCTCGTATTTTTTTTTGTTTTATTTAAATGTAGGTATTTAAATTTAGTATATTACGTGGACGTTGTTTCTTTCGCCGGGTGTTCGGGTCTTGGCTATAGGTCGCGGCGGCTATCACCAGAGGGGTTAGATGTGTTTAAAATAACTTCTAGTTAGGGACTTGAGAACGGATTCAATCGAGGGCAGGTACGGATCTCTGTGGGTATCCACATTCCTCTTGAACCATTGGGCAATTCAGTCGTTCGCTATAACAAGTGTTAAAATAAACATTAACCTGACTTGTCAACAAATCGTAGAGCTCGAACGTTCGGAGGGGTGTCTTGGCTATATCGAACCCAGTCTCAGAGAGTAACGTATTCCTTAAATACATAAAAGGTTCCATAATGGGGTCGGTCTTATTTCTCAATTTTATTAAATCCTGTACATAGACAGGGCAGTTTACATATCCTCCATTCTGAAAAAATAAAACGTTACTAATTTATATTACAATACCGTTTTATACTAGATAAATTTCAGTTCTGTTTTATAGGGGTGGATTTATTTCTATAATTTAGTTTTCTTTTTACGAGTTTTTTTTTAAATACAGGTAAGTACTCCTTGTGGTAAGTGCATTCAGTTGCCATCACATCGCATGTATTTATTCACTGCCGCACTAGATATTATTATTGGATTAATGAAATAGAAAAGAATTATTGAATGAAACTCGTGTATCAAAATTAATAGAAGAGACCTCTTTTTTAATTTGAGTGAAATGCTATTTTGCACTTCCTTGGTGCGGGGGGCATGGAGCTGTGTGTGGGATGCGGATGACGCAGAAGTTCCGATCGCCCCAGACTGCCAACTAAAACTACTCTACTACTCACGACAAACCGTCTCTACTGCCAGTGGGGTCGACACAGTATCGATCTGGCACGATCCGCGATGACCCTTAGCAGGTGGCCCAACAGAAGGCTGAGCCCCTACTTGCGATTGGAGACAGCCCCCTGTAAATAAAAAAGGCTGTCTCCCAGACGGCCTCGCTAGTGCAATGAAGGTAGGGTCCCCCACAAAGTGCGCAGCACAGTCTGACGGCTGCCCTCTCCATTGCTCTGTGTCCGGCCAGGCCGCACCGGAAGCAAAGTCCCCCACATCAGATGTTACTGGACAAAGCGGGCGGTTGTGTCGGCCTCCGACACGAAGTCCACCAACCCGGCAATGCGAACATCCGCCCGCTTCATAGGCCTGGAAATCTCAACAACGTCAGCCATCGCCACCCGGAGGCACTCAGCGATAGCATCCGCTCGAGATCTCAACGATACGAGTCCCGGTGACAGTGGGGCGAACGGAGATGCCCTCAATGTTCATAGAGGAGACCTAGGTTGAGCATAACCCAAAAACATGTTACGTCTGTGTAAATGATGAACGGAAATTCAACAATAAAATGTTTCAAATTCCATGGTCTTGATTTTTTGAAATAAAACACAATATAACAAATGACTGAATAAGATGATTTAAAAATAACTTACGAAATCATATTTCGGTACGACAGTGGAATAAGGCAGCGGGGTCCAGTTCATCGTCTCTGTCCAATCAGACTGAGGTACATTGTACATTGCAGCTATTGCATTCAAAGCAGTGAAGATTGTACGAGACAGAAAGGTTGAACGAACGAAAACCTCAGCAGGATCGAAAGTCGGCGAAAGAAAAGCGCTGTATCTATCCTTGATAAATTTTCCAATCGCGTAGCCCTTTTTCATCCCTTCCTGAAAACTCGTTATCCCCTCTATATTAGTAATTTTCTTACACGGTATAGACTAAGTGCTTTGACCACAATCTCTCCTGATATTAAGTGACGATGTGATCCAGGATGGTAAACGCACTAAGCCTAGACGTACTGGTTCTGATATTCATATAACTACAGCAATTGCTTCTTTTTTTTAACTGACTGGACGCTGTTGAACGGAAATGCCTTGGCAAGTTCACCGAACTTTTAGTACGAATTCTTAAGGCAATCAGGCGGGAAAATGATGGTTAACGTTAAAGTGGTGGGAACTTCAGCTTGGGCTGCTACTTTGGACATAAATTCCGCTGAATATACCTTAAAATATACCTACGGTGGTTAAGGGAAACTGCGTACCTCAAGGTGCACCCAGAAACTATGTACCTGTGTGTAGTGTGCATGAGTGGGGGGGGGGGCATTGTATTGCGTGTTATGTCAGGTGCATGAACAGTGTCACTATATCCCACTGACGGCGACTGCAGGAGCATTTGGTAACAAAGCAAACCCCGAGTCGGAGCCGGAAGTGGTCTTTATTTAAGCAATTTATCTGATTAGTATATACTTTTAGTATTATTTTATTGAAATTGTGCCCGAAAGGTGAACAAAATTTGAAAATAATGAAGATGTATGAAATAAATAGAAATTTGAAGAAAATATTTATTTTTTTTAGCCTAAAAATAGCAGTTGTAGAGAGAAGGAAAATGTATTTAATCGTTGCACTTTTTCCTATTTGAATATAGACATTATGTTAAAAGTACACTCCAAGAACGATGACAACACCTGATCTATCTATCGACACACTCGGCATCATTATATCGGACTACATTTACCAAATTTAATCTCTCTAGGTTGACATCGAATAGGCTGATATCGAAACCGTGACGAGCCTTAAAAGGGTTACTAAGACCGATTGTACACAAGTATACAATGGTCACAAATCAGCCGTGTTCTATTGACCCACCACCACACAAATTAAGAATAGCAATCACCATAGTAAGTTCTCCGAACCCGTAGGGCTCCGTGAGATTAATTAAAACATCTTTGTATTTTACAAGTTCACAGTAAGATTTTAACGGCGTCTTGTCTCCATGTCTGAACGTCTGAAAAAACAAAAGGTTAAAATTTAAAATTTGAGCGATTATGGCGAAATCGTGGTGAAGTCAGTGATAATTTTAATACAAGAAATATTAATAACAGTTCCATGATTCAGTCTTAGTAAAACTAATAAGAGTTTTCTAGGTAATAGTTACAATAAAGTCCTAAAGCACATTACTGATTTACTGAACAATAAGTGCATGCACTATATTGCAAATGGATCATTATGTGAACGATGGTGATATCTGGAAATGACACCCTTCTCTGTGCATCTACTAATAAAACTTGTAAGTAACATATGAAAAAAAAACTACATCGAGTTTCTTGCCAGTTCTTCTCGATGACTGGACTAGACAAAACAATATGTGGTAGTATTTTGACATTGATAAGCGCTTTATCAAGGCCAAAATTGAAAAAGTCTTATAGGTTTAATTTAATCTTTATTTATTTTCATTGTTCGTTTACTATATCGAAATTGTTTTAATATTTTGTAATTCAAATAAATGTTTATACAATAAATCGTAAAGTCATATTTAGTAATGTTTATTTATTTATACTTTATTAACAATTTGTGTAAAAAGGCGGACTTAATGCCAGAGGCATTCTCTACCAGTCAACCTTAGGGTGATGCAGAGATAAAATAAAGTAGGTGTGATAAGAGATAAATAGAGAATGGAGATAATTGAAAAAGTAGACAAAGAAAAATTTGACATTTATACATAATACATTTGATATTATATGTACATACATACATATACATACATATGCTATTGTTATAGTTCAGCAATTTTATTTATAAATAATTCTCGAACTTTTATTTTAAACGTGTAACGACTTGCAGACATTCTAATATCAAGAGGAAGCGCGTTCCAGAGAAGAACGGATTGAACGGAGAAGGACGCATTAACAAAACCGAAACTTCTTACTATTAGAAGGACACAGAAGAAGAGGATTATTCGTAGAACGGAGATTTCTCTCGTGATTGGAGCATAGGTACTGAAAAAAGGATGTCATATTAGGTTTAATTTTAATAGCTATCTGACTTAAAACGTATGTTTACTTAAGCATACTTTACATACTAATGTATGTAACCATTAAAATAATTTAAATAAAACTCGATATAATTTTATAAATCAATATAATTAAAATGTATATTCATTCAATAGGTACATATAAAACAGATTTTATGGAATGTCATGATATGATAATAAGCAAATATGTATTTATAAAATATTTTAAATATATAAGAATTATAATATAAGTATTGTATAAAATATTCTACAAAAAAATTGGTAAAATTGTTTTTTATTTGTTAATAATAAGCTCAAAAACGACTTAACCGATTATAAAGATTCTTTCATTCATCAAACGACAAATTACGAAACTATAGTTATCTTATTGGTACAAATTAATCCTCCTCCGTAAATTAGCTTTCAGGTATTTTAACATAGAAAATGTTTTAGTGATAGTTTTAGTAAGATTCCCATATAAACTTCCCATTATTTACAGAGTTTTTTTTTTACGAAACATTGATTACTTCTTTTATTAATAACACCTAGTTTCATAACTTGAAAACTGCATAATTTGCATACAAACTTGCATCCCTACTTTTACCCATTTGGGGTAAGTTATTAAAATATGTATTAATTATTCTCAGATAAAAACTATTGTCAGAACCTATACTAATAAATAAAATTGAAGTGTCTATTTGTAATGACAAAATAACATTTTTTTACTAAATGCACATGAATGAACGATACCTATAATAAGAGTACAATTAAAAAATAATATCTGTCTGTTTGTTTTGGCTAATCTCCGGAACGCCAGGAACGAGTTTGACGGTCATTTTTTTGGCAGATAGCTGAAGTTATTTCGTGTAACTTAGGGTACTTTTAATTTTCGAATATACATAATTAGGGTTCCGCGTAAAAAAATTAAAACTCATGAAATTTCTGATAAAATCCGATTCAATGATATTTATTTGTTTATTTATTTGGGAAACATACAGCTAATAAAATACACATATGGAATTGCATAACAATATTACATAAACCAGTCAAGTTTCCACTAAAATTATAATTAATGAAAGCAAATATAACAATACTAATACCTCTATCATTACAACCTATAATATTATAGTAAACACTAGAAGTCTAAAACAATTTTCAGCAATTTTTTAAAGGAACTTATGGGGCATGCAAATATTTTAATTTTAGTAAAAAAAACTTATTATATATATCGCACGAACGAAATAAATATGTGTTCTTCACAAACCTCGTTCGTGCAACAGGGATTTTAAAAAGTAAGTGCTTTCTGGTATTTGGTCAAAAAATATATGAAAAACGAAGCGCAATCGCGGTCAAACAGCTAGTAATTAATATTATTAAGATAAAGTACTTACTATAAACGATAGCACAAGTTCTGTATCTTCAACTTTGATACTGGATGTATTACTAATTAAAAGTAATGTAATTATACTAACAGTTACTTGGTACATTGTCGTACGATGTTCGACAGTTAAATGATATAGAGGATTGTGTTAAATTATTGTAGATCAGAAGTAAGTGAATTCTTGGAGGGTATGAGGTGGAGGGAGGGGGGAAAGATTCTTTAATCATTTGTTCCTTTATTAAAAATGATTAATTTACCTAATACATGTTAACACTCGCGAGATTTCCGGTAGGATACCAGAAGCATTGTTTCACTGGATTTAAATATATTCTTAATAAGACTTTCAAAGTGTCGAGAGTACGATAAATATTATTCTTTATTTATGAGTTTTTTTACAGTATTTTTATCCAGAACCATAACACAAGAAGATAGAAATAATTACGGTATACCCCGTCGGTTCAATTTTGTGTTCATACAATAATCGCATAGGTTATCTCGGTTTTTTTTTTTTTTTCGCATTCCCGAACCAATATTTTCTTATTCCAACAAAATTGTGGACTATCCTTAACGACTAATAAAACCACACGGTGCAAAAGGAAGAGATTATCCATTCCTCTATATGTATTTTTTACTGTTTTTATTTTGCTTTCACCAGGAGCAAGCCCTCATATATGAACCACCATAAACCCATATTGAGAGACCCTCTTAGCAACCAATGAGGAGACGCTCTAATGGGCCTTAAATCGGCTCTGCATTTTTTTTTTTCATTAAAACCTTATTAAGGCTATTAAAAACATTTAAAAAATAGTCGGAATTCCAGATCAGAGGACCGTTCAAGCCGTAAACAAAAATTTAGACATTTTTGAAACCTCCCCACATATTCAGTAAAAATTAAACAAAATGCTTACCCTCGCTCTCTGTGATCACGTAGTCATTGGCATGACTTAAAATAGAAGAAAATATTGCTTTCACCGTTCAAAACTCCTACTACCAGTTGTCATAAAAAAAACTGCAAACATCCCGTCCGTTTGCGGCTGAGTGCCTTCAGCACTCGCCCCCAAAGTCACGGTGAAGCTGTAAAGGCCCTTCCGGTCAACAGCGTTAGGTAGGCTCTAAAAAAAAAAAACATCCCTTCCGCCATTAATGCTAACGTAGTCCTTGAATAACCTCTTATAATAGGAAAGTACCTTTTCATATTCCACATGAAAAATTTTTTTTACCGTGTAGACAAAACTTCAGTTTTATTATTGGTATATAACCTACACGTGTGACCTTGACCTCGCGTCAGTACATTTAGGTGATTAATACGATTTATTACTTTCTATTCACAGGAGTTCATGGCGGACGTTATAAATGTAAGCACCTCGGAAGAAAACTCTCTGTTATATCCATTTAAAATCTTGTATAGGCACTAAGTCTTAGCTTAGCTTTGACTATAATCTCACCTGATGTTAAGTGACGATGTGCTCCAGGATAGTGAACACATTAAACCTGGCTATCAATTAAATTTAACACAGCTATTGGTGTTTGGTATTCAAACTTCGGGGTGGCTTGCGGGTAATGCCGTGCGATGTTTTTTCCTTTGCCAAATAGTTGGATAAGTTTTGAACTTGCGTCAATCGACGCGGAAACCGAGTGCACTACCAACAGCGCCAATCGTTTTGATTTCCGATTCCACGTTATAGATTTTCATTGGTACCAAGTCATTTAAGAATCATTACAAACATCTGTGTTTGCCGTTAAAACAGATGTTAATATAAAACTGCTTTTAACTAATCGTCTTAAAATGGTGATAATAATTAATGTTATGGAGATCTTATATTTCAAGAAAGTTTTAGTTTTCAAAGGAGCATATCAAAAATCGATTATCACATTGGAAAAAACATTATTGTAAAGGTCGATATTTCTTATTCAATATTTCACGCGATATAATTGTAAACAAATAAATACCCAGTATCATCTAATAATTAAGAATGCAATTTAATCATAAAAATATCCTCTCCTATTCATAAAAATGAAACTAGGCCTGAACGGTGTTCATGAAAAAAGAATGTAATAATGCCATCTATTGAGAAGCATAAGAAACACATAATAAATTGTTTAATGTTCATAATCACACTTAGATGGCGTTGTAGTATATACTTGTCTGGAATTGGATTAAAAATGTTACAATGGCAAGATTTTTATAAATTAAAATTATTATTTCTGCCAACACTATAATAACATGATAAAAATTGTCAAAGAATTTTGACCGTATTAAAGTTACGAGAATTTTCTTACAACAACAGAATGTTAGACGGTTATTAGTTAAACGACTTATTTTGTAATAGTAGATTCTTTACTGGGTTTAGGCCGATGCCCGTGAGCCCCGGGCCTAGGACGCCAAATTTTAGTAACGTTTTCAGAACGACCATTTTTTAAAGATAAAAAAATTTAACAACAATTTCATCCACATAATACATTTTAAATAGTTTATCCATGATTTTAAAAATATCAATTATATTAAAACAAAGTTCAAACATCAAATTAATATTTTAATAGATCAGTAATAACAGCCTATATAGTACAACAAATAAAAACTTATGTACCTATTAAAAAAGAACTAATGAAACTGAAAAGCTGCTTAGATATGTTTTCAACCAATGGTTTTACGACTAGGCGATCGTTAGGATGATCCACCGTTTTGGTGGTTGGTCGGTCTTGATGGGTAAAAATGTGCAACGCTTCACGATTTTGCGTGTCATCCTTGTGCAGGGGCCACGCTAATCTTCTCTATATCAAATGGTCCTAGGGCGGTAGCAAGCCTGAATACACCACTGGTTAGAGTCAGTGAACACTTTAATACTCTTTACTCATTCTAATATTTCGCCAAAAACTTATAAATTTTGTATTTTGTTGTAATGTAGGCCAAACCGTAGTATCAAAACGGTTTGTCATATACCTAACTTAAATAAGTAAGTATATTGGTAGTATATAACCTGCATATAACCTGACAAAACTAATTTATGTATTTATTTTTTATAACTATTCGTAAACACACACTGGTTAGGTTTTTGTACATACCAGCGTATGATCGCGATTCTCGGCGTTGACTTTAGATATGGATTCAGAGACAAACTATATTACTGTCAGTCAATCATATGAGATATGTAGAAGGAGTTTGCATCTAAACACTATTAGCAATTTATAGTAAAAACAATATTTATTAGATTAATACATACTAATAAATAAAATGAAAGTGTCTGTTGGTATTGTCAAAATAACAATTTTTAACTAAATACATTAACGATATCTACACAAAAAATACAATTTTTAAAATTTTTGTCTGTCTTTCTGTCTATTTATTCCTGGTAATCTCCGGAACGGTTAGACCGATTTTGACGGAATTTTTTTCCGTAAGTAGCTAATATTATAACTTAGGTTACATTTGATTTTCGAAAATAATTAGGATTCCGTATAAAAAATATCTAGCTAACGTTGAAAACTGCATTAGACTTGTTTTCCTGTATTTAGCAAATAAACGGATAGACAGACGCGGAAAGTGAATTTATTTTATACTTTAATGTATGTAGAGGTACAGAACCAAATGTATTACATAAATGCAACTCGTCGCTGTTTTATATGTTAATGAAGTTAGAGATTAAAAGTCAATTATAAGTATTAATTGTAATGATAGTTGTGATTGTGAGAATTGACGTCTATGACGGAGGTCAGTTCATTCCATCAGCCCGCCAGTCTGCCAGTAGGTTACAGTCTCGCTCCGGCGCGACGCGATTGTTACAAGCGTCTATTAGACAGACGCCGGGCGAAAAACAACACTGTTTCGTTTCTCCTCTTACTATTAGCTTAAACCATCATTCAATTGTGAGTATTATTATTTTATTCATTACTTAATGAATATCTTTTATCGTAGTTTTATTGTATTAATTTATTTTTTCACTAGTACATATAGAAACGGTTTTAAAATGATATTTTTAATAAACGCATAAAAATCATCGTTCGTTTTTTTTTATATTTACAAAATATGTTTTTAGTGAGGTCACGAAGTACATAAGTACTGTGATTCCTCAATGATAACGATAGATACGGATGCATAGCCTGCAAAGCAGTTTGATGGTGTAGGTTTGAACTTTTTACGCATAGTTTTTCATACTAGATGGTTTCGTGGTTTGTCTGATCGTTTTAATTTTTGTCAAGTAAATAATGTTAGGCCGGTTGAAATTCAATTTATGAAAGTTTGAAAAAATAGATCTAACTTTTTTCAAAATATAATTAATAATGTAATCTCTACTAAACAAAAAACGGTTGGAAACACAGGATAAACATGTATTCATACATATTTTTTTTAATTTATTACTCATATTCATTCGTGTTATTCTTCTATACTAAATTTAAAATGAACTTTTTAAATCGATAGAAAAAATCACTGCCCAATCTCTTACAAGATTTGGAAATATGAACCCAACCGTAGGATTTTGACGTATTATTTGAACTAAAATGTACGAAATTAGTTAGACGTAATTTTTAAATGATATATTATTTTTTTATTCATCAACTTTAGCATAAGAGTTTCAAAATAACATTTCTTAAGTAAGCTTCTCTTCCATTCTTCCCAATCTTCAACTAACGAAGAAACAGCCACACTTCTGGCCAGCTCTTTTGCATTTAAAATACACTGAATGAAGGCCAATTCAATATTATTCTTTCTGTATAATGCTATATAATATCTGTATAATAAATTCTGCACTAAAAATTTAATTTTTAATCGTTTTTCTATGACTGTAAAAATCCAACGAAGTACATACATATTTAAATAGATCAGTTGGATGAAGATTTTAACTTTCACTGACTAATTATTTATTAAATAATATAATATTTAAAAAAAGCAATTTAAGTATTGAAATAATAAATAAAAGGGTGACATATCAAATGGGCCTAGAGTGGGTGAAGAAGCCTAAATCACTGAATGAACCAATGTTTTACATATTTAATGGATTCCCGATAATGGTGTTCCGAATGCATCTAAGAGGTAGACTTATCCGCCAAACTGGGTCTGTAAAGCTACAGTGGCATTATAACAAGCCTGAAAAAAAAAACCATGACGCGTGATGATAGATCATTATCCAACATCAGCTTAGCTGAATACGACCCTTAATTTGGCAACAGCACTTATAAATATATTCTGGAAGGATCACTTGAGATCTGATCCCTCTCAGATAAGCGTATTTACCATCTTGAGTTATATTGTTCCTTAAAATCATATGAGATTGTGTTCTTACCCTAAACCTACACATTATAAAACAGAGTGATATTATATATTCGTAACGTGGTACTTTTAATCTATAAAACTGCTAGCTTTTACTTGCCCGTATCACTTGGCGTATATGGAAGCTTGCTGTAACTCGGCGGAGCTATTTAGAGCTATAAAGGATGTATTCATTACTGTCACAAAGTATATTAATGCCTAAAATCTTCATATGATGCAGCGCCATCTCTTCGGGAGTTACGATAAAGGAGAACATACATTTGCTTACCAATTTTTTTGGTGATCAAATGGTGTTGGAGTTAACAATACATACATATATGTCCGAAATATTTTATATAACACAGATTTCATGTTACAAGAATGTAGTAGGAATAACAATGGAAATATCATATTACGTTTGTTAATTTGCTATGCACGTATATATACAGGGGCGAATTAAGTTAGTGCAGGGTTTATATCAGAAGCGACAAACGAGCCCCACAAATGTTATTAAATAAGACTGCTTTGTGCGCGACGATGGTAAAATTTCAAGGTAGCGGGAGCTTTAGCGTCATGGTTTTGAATATTAAAAGTTAAATAAAAGTACCTGGTGAGAGAGAAAGAAGTAGAATACAAACAAGCACGCTATATTTCTTGATTTATTATTTTCCCCTCTTTGTGTTATCTTCGTACTTGAGGAACAGTGCGATTGTATTTCAGAAAGTGAGTACCACATATTTCTTTTCTATTTTTCGGTGTGTAATATCTATCCCTTACAAAAAATCTGTCTCCACGAACTATAAATTACCAAAGACATTACACAGAAGTGACTCTGTACACACGACCATTTTTATGATTTATTATTACATTATAGACTTTTCTCTATTTCAGTTTTAATGCGAACATATTTAGAGATAAAGCTAAATAAATGGAGAATCAAGCGTGATAGACACATTGCGTGCTAAGCGCGGGATCCGTATTATTTGATACATACTGTTAAAAGCCTAATCCAGCCCTGTATGTATGCACATTAGTGTAGCATATTATAAAATGCTTATTGTTTAAAAAACTTCGTGAACGATTTGAAAAGGCATAATGTTTACGAATTACCACCATCTTTATCTATGTATAGAGTACGTCTACCTTTGTTATTGAGAAGGTCACGGTGTATTTCTTTGCAAAATATAGCGTTGTTGAAAGTGTGTCGCACGAAAACGTAGTTATACTCATCTGCATATCGTCCGTTCTTCGAGCACTCCTTTCAGTAAGTCATGTCAAACGTTATCAAAATCTAGTCTTCAAACATACGACTGGCCTACAAATTTTAAACCGTAAGTTACCTTTGTATATCATAAAATATGACGTCTATCTCTCCATCTGTTTTTTTGCTTTAAATCTAGCACAAATAATTCAGTATATATGATTCTGTTTTGATTTCCTAGTTCATATTTTATTGATAGTTTGATATGGAATAAGTTAGGACAGTTTTAGTAACGGAACGATATATTTCACCAGAGAACTAAAGACAAAGACGTAGTTCTAAATGCTAGCAATTTCAAGTGACAATGGGCCGGTTATAAGGTGTTATGTCGAAGAGTTGATAACCGTTGGAGTAGAGGATCAAGATTAGGTAAACGTAGTGACGGATACCCGGCGACTATATCGAGTAGCTAAAGACAATAGTGACAATATACAGGAAATAGTTAGAAAAGATTGAAAGCATACGGCCGACAATAGAGTGCAGTGTGGCGACTTAGGCATATGTCCAGCAGTGGACTGATGAAGACGAATAATGAATTAAGTAGTTCGACAGATAACAACCGACGAGCACTCTTTCAAACTATTTTGTTAGTTTGACTAAATATTAAAAAAATAATAATATTTAAAAATATTATATTTAAAAATATATATTTTTAAATATACTATACCTGTGGACGATATCCTGTCCTGAAAATAAAAATCAAATCCCAAGATCTGATCGCAGCGCTACCCACTGAGTCGATTTGTAAAATCAAACCATACTGAAGCCCACTCACACAAAAATTATTTAATCAAAATTAATCCATTCATTTAATAGAATACGCAGTGACCAAAGAAGAGACGTTATAACCGAGCACAACTAATAAAATATAACTCCTAAACAGAGAAATTGATAAAGTTCGGAATGAAAATCACTTTTAGGGGGATTCAGTGTTGGATGCCTGTTAAATGGAACGATTTTTTTATACGTTATAGTCAGTGCTTTGACCACAATCTCTCCTGATGTTAAGTGATGATGTGGCCCAGGATGGTAAACACACTAAACCTAGAGGTACTGGTTTTCAAGTGATGCTGCCGGAAACACTCGTATTGGTATTTGGCGACAGGTTATTCAAACATGAGGGTTGTAGCTTCCCAGGCTTGCATCATTAGAAAATGCCCTACCATCATGCTATGGTTTCCTCATGATGTTTTCCTTCTTCGAAAGCTCAGGCCGATTTTAGAGTTGGATAGGTGGGGATCGATCCCGCGTTTATTGACGCGGAATCCGGCCGCACTACCCACTGCGCCATCATCGCTTCCGAGTTAACGATGATCGTTATTATATAGATAGGAGAAACTACCTACATATAACCAAAGATGGTAAACAGTAGTATGTCTAGATCGTGGATGGTACTCTGATATACGCTTTATTTTGTCTACAATCCCGCGATTTAGCTGTAATTATTTAGTGACATTTCGCTCTCGTCATATACCAAACGCTCACCTTTACTTCGTGTTTCTAAATATATACTAGCTCAAACCGTGGCATTGCTTGCAAGTAAGAATCTCTATAGTTCACAATTATCTTCTAAATTAGTGATTAAGTTTGAGGGCGTACTGTTGGTAAATTTTTTGTCTACTTAACCCAATAGTACCCTGATATTTTTTTCTATATCTAGTTTATTTTGACCAAAATATCTACGGAAATATAACCAGAAAATGCATGTCATAAAAAAGGAATACGAAAATCAGTTCAGTGTTTCGTGAGGTATATATATGCCAACTAACGGAGTAATAAACAGATAGACCTTGCATTTTTATTATGTAAAGAAAGAAAGAATGATTATCTGCATAGAGATAATACTGAAGATGACTTTAAACAATAGTTAAGTGTACACTGTAAAGTCAAAACAAACAACTGAAGTATTGTACTTATTATCATTACCTTGAAAACGATTGACTTCCGCGATCAATGTCTGTCTACCTTTACAAGTGATTTGCTCGACTTTATCATTAACTAGAACCTGTGTAAATATTTATTTAATGCAATGCAATCATTATTAATACAGGAATTATAATTACGAACACATACTTCAATCAGCAACACTCGTTCTCTGGCCGTATGATAGAACGTGGATAGGTCGAGCTAGAAATATTTGTTTGCGATTTCATATTTCAATGAAACGAATTAAAATCTTTAACTGCGTGAGTCAAGTCTCTGTTCTAAGTATTATATCTAACACGTACGCATAATTTGGGTGTACATTCAAATGCAGGTAGAGTCATCAGAAAACCTAATTTCAATGATTGATTTGATCCGTTCTTGTCATAAATGTTTTAAATATGCTACACGTAAAAGGGATAGCGGTAATATTTCTGCAACTGCGTTTACTGAAGCGTTACAAATTTTAAAACTTTTGAGCTACGATAAAGCATATGACTATTTCAATCTATAGTAAGAAATACATTACAAATATTCGGGGTGAGTTGATCCGGTACTTTTTAATTCGGTACCAACAAGTCAATTATGGGAATTCAATGCTTTGTTGAAGATACGTAGGAGTATTTTTGATTCCCTCTTCCACTCGATTGAGTTTATTATTTCTATTGAAGCATTTCTTTTATATCATGCAAAAAAAAACTGTAATACAATATAGAAAACTGCTTTCACAACATTTCTCTACCATAGATCGTTTCAAATACGAAGGAACATTGCCTCACTAAACTAAAAAAAATCTACTATATACAACTATAAAGGCTAATCTACGTTTTTTCAGCCATTGAAACATGGTGGCAGAAAAAACCAAAGTTCTCAATTCTTGCCTTTGCCGTAATGTGCAGAATTGGAATAAATTATCCACCAGGGAGTTACTATGTAATATTAGGTATTTTAAGACAAACTTGTGAGTGACTTTTTAAGATAATCCACTGACTCTCTCTGTAGTTTTTTGACTGTATCATATTTATCATTAGATGTACCAATATGTTCTCGTGTTATGAACTTCGTGTATCTCCCTATTTCGCATATTGAAATCATCAACGCTCCATCCGTTACCTTATTGCACACTGTATTTAAAACCACGCGCGGTGGAAACAAAGCTTTAATAAGTAACAGAAACATAATAATCCATCCTCCTTTCACTAAATGCGGTACAAGACATTAGCGATGCTCTTCGGAGTTTCTTAACCGATATCGCTTTGTGTAAAACTTTGCATCATCAATTAATGTTACAGTTCAAATAAAATGAAACAACACTAGTTTTCAAACGTGTCTGCTTTTGCTTGTATGTATTATAATTTTTTCAACCGTTATAATGCGATGGTATAAGAGATCTTACATATACATCTTCGATAACTTAATGCATATTCGTAAAAATTCAGACAAGCTAGATCTAGTGAATGATCGTCATAATTTTAATATTAGAAGTAAAGACAAGTTGGCCGTCCCGCGCTTTAGGTTAAGTAAGTCTAATAAAAGCTTTATAGGTAATAGTATTCGGTTTTACAATAAGATCCCAAGTAACATTACCGATTTACCTGACAATAAGTTCAAGTATTATGTCAAGCAAGTTTTAATCTCAAAAGGTTATTACAGGATGGATCATTACGTGAACGATAGTGATGTCTGGAATTAACCCACATCTCTGTGCTTCCACTAACATGATTAAGGCTACGATTTGTATAGTTTTTATACGACAAAAAAAATGATATATATTATATTTATAGAAAAAAAAAAGAACCAGATCGAGTTTCTCGCCTGCGCTCTTCTCGACTGGGTTGTTTTCCGAACCGGTGGTAGTGTTTTAGACGTTCATAAGCGCCTTCTTAGGGCCTAAATTGAATAAATAAATTTTGATTTTGATTTTGATCATAGATTAGAGCCCTATACAGAACTGACATATAACTGACGTATAACGGCCGAATTATCTATGTTATTAACAGCGATTCCTACATGGTTTTTGGTGGAATCTCAGCCTGTCATGTAGCTGTTGTTTTTTTTTTAATTCATTGAACTTGTGTATTTGACTCTATATCATGTAATGTTGGTGACGTTTTGTTTGATGTAGTTTGGTTATTGTCTACAATTGAAGTTTACTATGGAAAATAACGCGTAACATTTATTCTGAGATGCCGACATATCGCCATGGGAAGTTAGAGCAGCTTGCTAGAGCTTGGTAACGCTGAAACAAGATTAAAAATACATCTCACACACATGACACTGGCAGAAATTGTGTGTACACAGATTACCAATAACTAAGAAGAAAATGAAAATTATTACATGGCATACCATAAAAATTTGGCTTATACCTAACTCTAGAACCATTAAACCGATCTATATCATTGTTTTTTTTTCAATCAGAAATCTATTATATGGTCAGGTTTTAAAGTATATATACATACTATAACATTAGATAGTACACAGAAAAAATTATAAGGTAAATAGTGAGTGTCCATACAAAAATTACCACTCAATTCGTCAAGCTATTAAGTATTTAAGAAATATAATGCCTTGAATAATTTTAATTAATTTACATAATTATATACAAGCGAAGCCAGTGGCATATGATGTTATTTGATTTATTCAAGCAGAACATTCTAAATGTTACTTTTGTATATAAACGTAACTATCAAATATCACTCGCTGCATTTATATACATTTAATATTGAATTTAATAGCTTATTTGAAATACCATTATATCGGGTTTTCGCGAATGAAATGGATAATGAAGTAAACGCATATTTACAACAGACTTTAAAAAATCTAAATTAATCTTAAGAACTGAGTAGAGCGGCTCATGTGCCTATAAATTTTGCACATAATTTAAACATATCGATTCGGACACTTCCACCACGCTTAAATTAAACACTGATAACCAATAGTGTTAACCTACGCGATAGCCATTTTGAGAAAATATTAAACATTTAGAACAGATATTTAACTGGTTTTAATTTTTCAATAACGTATATACGTATATTACATTTAAAACATTGATAGATAGAATGTAATAAAATTTTTAAGATATATAACATGCTAGTGTTAAGTTCGTTTGGGTGTCTACGTTATTTTTACTACTTTTAAAAATATAAATATTTCATTATGCCACACAGCGGAATTTTAAAAAATATATGTTATTTTGAATAATCTTACATTCGACACCAATATCTCCACATTTTTGTCTTTGAGGGTTGACAATGCATTGCTTGTCATTGTCCAGATGTAATAACTTAATTTCGATTGGAATCACTGCCGGATAAATATGAATAAATATAGTATCATAAGGAAACCTGAATATTCCTAATGAGATAATATTATTAACAAAAACGCTCAAGTTGCGGTCGTTTATCCTGGTATGGACATGTGATGCTCAGGGAGAAAGAGAATGTTGTAAGAAAGGTATTGGATATGAATGTGGACGGTTACATGGGAAGGGGAAGACCAAAGAAAAGATGGATGGACTGTGTGAAAGATGATATGTTTAGAAAAGGAGTGAATGCGGAGATGACAACAAATAGAGAGGAATGGAAGAGGAAGACATGTTGCGCCGACCCCAAATAAAAATGGGAAAAGGGTAGGGAGATGATGACGCTCAAGTTGCTATCACTATGCGTTTTAAAATTAGTTTACGATCCACGTTATGTCCACGTGCTGCGATTCCTAGCTGGTGAAACTTTTGTTTAAGACACTAATACACAACACATACACACGGTGAGTTTTTTGGACGACTTTCATCAGTCATGTAATTTTAAATTATTTACTTGCAGTAAATGACTCCATATTATGTAATTTTGATAGCATATTACGTGATATAGTTTGATTCATTTATTAGAAAAGGATAGTCCGTGGTCCATTGACGCGAATTCGGGCCGCATTATCCACCACGCCATCAATGCTTCATGTTTCCCTTTCCCCCTTAAAATTCAATAATTGATTATAAAATACCACTTAAAAATTTTTACATCAAGAATATTCAACTAGTTTTTATAATGTGTGAGACATTTTTCATGGTGATTAACGTTTATAAGGTAGGCTGAATGTACATTGATCTCGCGTCTGATTTATTAATCTATGACAGCTAACGTTTCCCACCCGCCATTTAAATTATTATTATTATTCTTTATAACTACTATTAATTTAATTAAAAATAGCAATTATAGAACGTGAATTAAAATGAAAATTTGAATAGTTATCTAATTAAACCGGACTAATTAAATTAATCTGTTTGTTATAAAATTGATTACGTTTATTTTTATCTCGAATTCACCCCGTTTGATAGACACGTGCTCTTTTTATCTTGAATTTTTAAACATTAAGAGATAGTAACACTGCAAAGTTCATTTGTAGATATAAACATTGTCGGTTCTGCGATGACATAATTCATATCCACGTGAGTTGCTCGTGTTTAGCCTCAATTAAATACTCGTTATTATGGGAAGTGGAGTTTTTTTTGTTGTAGTAATTAGACAACGTTAGATCTCAATTATGTTACTAGATGAATATGCGTTTTATGATAATATAAATTAAGTAATCTGCTACCAACAGTTGGAAGACATGGGTGGTTGTTTTACGATATCTTGACAACGCTAATTACTGATAGATTTTTTAGAAATTAATAACACTGTGTAATATCAAAATAACAGTTTTTACTAAATACTAATGAATATATACGGTAATTAATTATAACAGAAACACAATTTTTAAAATTTTTGCTTGTCTGTCTGTTTGTTTCGACTAATCTCCGGAACAGCTAATGCGACTTTAATGAGTTTTTTTTGCCCAATAACTGAAGTTATAATGCGTAACTTAGACTAATTTTTTTTTAATAATTAGGGTTCGTCATGAAAGAATTATCATTCAGTAAATTTCTCATAAAATGCGATTCAAGGCACAGTTTTTTTTTTACACAATGTAGGCTCAGTGCTTTAACCTAAATCTCATCTGGTCTTTAGTGATGATGTGATCCAGGATGGTAAATACACTAAGCTTAAGTATTGGTTCTCAAGTGATGCTGCCGGAACACAACTATTGGTTTTTGGCGACAGTTTTTCTAACTTGAAGGAGGTAGCTACCCAGGCGGGCATTATTTAAAATGCCCCACCACCATACTATGATTTCCTCACGATGTTTTCCTTCACTGAAAGCTCAGGCCATTTTGAAATGATGAATTAGGGTATAATGTTAAAAAAAATTAAAACTCATGAAATTACGTACAAAATACAATTCAAAATATTATTAAAACATTATTTTTCAATGATTTTTAAAAAAATATATTATGCAGTGAAGAATATAAGAAACGCGTTTAAAGTGCAGGCACACTGTATAAAATATATAAGACTGTATATAATATCCAAGTAAACCCGCGGGCGCAGCTTCTTTTGAAGTTAACGAAATAAATTATAATACTTATTCACTATACATTAATATATTTACCTATTTATAAAGTATGATTCAAGTTCCCAAACTCTGAATATTAGTATGCAAAAGTTGTAAAAACTACGACAGGTTTTTGACTGGATTCTTTTTTTTTTCTTTGGACTATAATATATGCAAATATATTTTATAATGTAAGCTACAGTAAAACTTTATACAGAGTGTGAACGTTTCGATAGATTGAGAATAAAACGAAGAATGTATAATACAAAAAAAAATGTATTTATTATTTATTAATCGATACACAGACATACATACACTTATAGAGCTTGATTTAGTGTTTCTGTTTTGACAACCTATTTTAATAAGTTTCGGATGAGACCGCGCTACCTTTTCAACGTCGAAGAATAGCTTCATACTCCAGTGAGGACTGCAGTACAGTGTAGATTTTGTTATGTAATATATAGACCGAGTTATGCTATTAGCAAATGAAATCATGTAATGTAAAATTGTTCAATAATTGTTTTTCTTCAGTAATGGGAATCTGCGATTTACATACACGTTTCTGCAAGCGTCATATTTTTTATACGGTATAAGTTCATTGCTTTGACCACTATCTCACCTGACGTTAAGTGAAGATGTGGTCGAGGATGGTACCTATTGGTACACACCTATTGGTATTTGGCGACAGGTTTTCTAACTTGAGTGGGGTAGCTACCCAGGCAGCCATTATTTAAAATGCCCTACCATCAAGCTATGGTTTCCTCACGGTGTTTTTCTTCACCGAAAGCTCAGGCTAATTTTAGAGTTGGATGGGTTTGAACCCGCGTCCATTGTCGCGAAATCCAACCGCACAACCAACTAAGTCCTTGATGTGTAAGTCTAAATCTGTGCTACATGACAGACCGAGATCTCGGCAAAAACTCTTATTGCTATAAAAATATTTCGTAAGCAGGATTGCAGACATTTTTAACTCACTCTCCTCCATGTCAGCAACAGTAACTAAATCCTTTAACCCCCTCGCAATGGTAACGCGTAAGCATATGTATAATTTTTACAAAATCTTAATAAGTACGATTCTTACTTAATTGTTGTATTCAATATTCTTGTTAAATTTTTTTAACCACGTAACGTCGTGAGCTTTCTTACAACTTTCCAACAGGTAACTATACTTTGGTAGATTTTGTCTTATTAGTTAAAATTATATATTTCAGAGTTTGATCTGGATCAATAGTACTTATACAAGAATTAACTGATAACACACTGAGAGCATCAAAACTTACGAGATTAGACCAAACAACTTTAGACAAGAAAAAAGCGTGCTGCCGCATCACATTCCCTTATTTCATACGTAATTATAAACGCACAAGAGTAAGGAAATAAGTCACCATTGCTTACGTCCGTCCACCTCGTCTCCCAGGTCATAAAATATCAGCATAGCATAAAACCCCACCCCTCTTTGGCGCTTACCCATTACTTAAAACCATTGAATACTATTTAATTATTATACGAACAAAACCGCAGGGAAACGAGTAATTTATATCCTTGTACATTATACGTATGTATTATGTCTTTGAAACTAGCTGTGTTCCCTTAGCTCCACACGCGTATCATATTTGCTATTTTCCGCACAATTCTTAACCCCGTAATATAGTTTTTAAATATTCATTGGAAAATAATATTTGGATGGTCACTATTTATTGGGCATTTATTTACATTTTTCACAAATTTAAACACTTGCCAGTAAAACGTTGCATTAAATCTGATTTTATTCACAATTTCATCATGTTTTATTCCTGTACGCGGAGCACTAATTATATTCGAAAAATAAAAGTTACACCGTGTAATTTAAGCTATTTGTCATCTTTCATATAAAATTGGTCCAGCCGTTCCTGAGATAGCCGGTTTGTGTTTTTGGAACAAAATTGTGTGTTTTGGTATATACCAACATAGTATATATATACTATTATATTCATTTATATTTAGTAAAAAGTTGTTATTTTAATATTACAAATAGACACTTTGATTTTTATTTATTTGTTTAGATAATAATTGTGTGGTTCTCTAAAGAAACAAATAATTGGTTTTAATTACCAGTATTTATTTATTTCGTGCAATGATAATTCATTAATTAGTTATTATCAATTTATTTTATATTCCGTTCATTAAGATTTTTTACAATAAATTTAAAAAAAATACTTTTAAAATAGTCATTAGAAGGCACGTTATCGTTTCCATCCTGTATATACATACTCATATAATAGAAGATTATTTAACGTCGGTTATATAATTTAGTTTAGTGCCTAATGTGCTTTGGCCTCGAACCGTACATTTATTATAATTCAGCATTGAATTCGCTATTAATAATTTTTAAAGTGTTGATAAAAATGGGAATAACTACTGACCTCTTAGAGACAATAGCGCAAACATTATTTGGCAACGCAGCTGATCGGTCCGCCATAGCGGTAAGGGATTGAAAATTTAATTTTCGCTTCATCCGTGATACAATACCCTAGCCCTGATCCATCGAAAAAAGCTCTCTAATCAGGGGCCATTCAAGAATTACTTCTATAGTTTGCTCATATTTGATGATACTACAATATTTACTTATTAATATTTTTATTATTTAAGCAGATTTTTGTATAAAAATATGCCGGTGTTTACGTTACTATGGAAGAGGGGGACACTAAGAGGAGGCGTATTTTTAAACCTTTGAAAGATTTTTAATTTCTTAACTAAAACGAAAACTATTCATTTGTTGCTATAATCCTTTAGAATAAGTAATCGCACGCTGATGTATTTTTGCACTAAGAATAGTAATAACCACAAAATAGAAATATACCAAGATAAAATAATAATTCGATTTGGAAACATGGACTGTGAACTTATATTTAGTATTTACGACATCTAAATGTGGCATTATAAATGATAATATACAATGAATAAAAATACAAAAAGACATCGAACAATTGTAGCAAGCAAAGCTCTTTCCAATTAAACTATTAAATAATAATGGAATGATTTATATATAAAAACACATTTAAATACTAATTGTACGAGGAAAAGACCACGAAATATACAAAACTGGCTGATGATTAGCGGATTTTGTTTTGTATTATAGTCATGTTTTTTGTTTCAATTAATAGAACTACAAAATGGATGGTATAATTCAGTCGCTAAGCCGATTAGTGGTTCGACGAATTTTTGAAACTATTTATGTGCGGTTAAAAATATACGTATTAAAGCAATCTGCTTTTAGTTTTAAGTCTAACTACTAACTAGAGAGTGTAAGATAGCATAGATTTGTGCTTCAATAATTTCTGATGCTTCACATCTGGTGGGAGTTCCGTGACGACCAGCTTTTCTTATTGAATTATAATTCATAGGTATTCAACGAATGTTCAATCACCATTATACGTGACCAGAATAGAACTAGTCACTATGACTTTTATTACCGATGACATTTTATCTTTTATTCTAAAGAACATATTAGATGATCATACCCCTGTATTTATAGGATCAAATCAAGAAGGTTACTGTTTGTTTGTTAATATTGTACTAATATCTTGGTGTTATTCGAACAAGGTTATTGAATTTTGTTAAAAGAAATGTATTGTAATGAATACCCATATTTTGCTTAGAAACGATTGACACTTTTACGAATCAATTTGAGCCCAATCACACCTGATCTTAAGTAACGATGGAGCAATGTGTATGATATATGAAATTATTAAAAATCGTTTTTTGGTTTCAGAAAATGTTCAAGTACATAATCCTCGTGTACATATTGGCCCAGTTAAATAATTTACAATGTAACCCGACTTCTGGGGAGGCAAGCAGTGATCAAGAACTCGTGTTAGCTTTTATAGTGAGTATACATTATGTCTACGCACAAATTAAATATTTAATGTCCCATTTTTAAATCAGTTTGTTGTAGCGATTACTAGATAATATCTCCATAAAATTTTTTATAAAATTAAACATAATACTTTTCTTGACGAATTCAATGATGTAAATTTGAAATATATTCAGCCATATTTTTTCTTAAACAGATAATGTGTTTTACTCATATCCCATATGAAAATAAAGAGGATTTTTAAAAGGATTTTTAAAGTATTTTTGGGTCTTATTTTGTACTAGTGAATAATTACACTGGTTCGAACATATACACATTAGTATCATATGCCCGTGGCCTTATGTATAGTGACTACACCTTGCACTTAACAATTTTATTACTTTTACACACAATTTTACAGTTGTTATATCAAAGAAATATATAAATGAGAATAGGATAAAAGACTTGTTGTCTAATAGTTATTTCACGCGAACGAAGCAACCGGTAAAAGCCCCTGAGATATATTAGTTATTCCAGAAATAATTTATTATGTTATGGCAATTAAAACTAATGACATTTATAATTGCATCTGACCCTAGCGTCTCAGGTCTGCTGTACAATCTTAGCTCACACTCTTTTCCTTGATGATTATGAATACTTAAAGAATCTAAATAAATTACATTTTCTTGTGTTTTCATCTATGTATAATTTTGTATTTGCCTCCCCATCATCTTTAGCGTTCATTATAATTCAACGAAATTCCCACTAAGTATTATTTTTTTTAGGTTTAGTTGCTTTTTTATAGACTTCATTTTAATGGAGTTTCTTTGCCGCAAATTATGTGTTTTGTTCTATGTTTTAATGCCTTGTTTAATCTAAGTTTATCACAAAAATATTAAAGCCAGTTTACTTACTCACAAATTTGTTTCAGATATGAATTAGTTAAAATGGAGTTGAACACTTTAAACAAATAAGAACACAATATAGTATTGATAATTATGAAAGTCAACCTTATCAACCGTCAACATATGATATCGCTTTAGATTTTAAAAATTACTAACAAAAAGAACAACAATAATAAAAACAACTATATTATATGTCTGTGATATAAACAAAATATATAATATATATATTTACATTAAAATATACAGAAGTAGCGTCTCGTTCCGTTTCTTTTTAATATATCATTCGGCCCGCGTGAGAGAACAAGACAGGTATCTATCAATAGGGTTGTCTATATAGTGTGGACTAGAGCATATTTGTATAAACAGTGCGGATAAAAAAGGTTACATTAATCACTTTGAAATACCATTGAAATTGAATATCAGTTACTTATTTATGTTTAAATAGACAAAGATAACACAGTTCAGTATCTATTTCACCTTTTTCTACTCAATTCGTTAACCGATTTTTTTTTTTGTTTGTTTAGTAGCCGTTAACAGTTATTGTTTAGTTGTTTAGGAAACAATTCGTTTTTTCTCACAAATTTTAACTCCTCAGCGAACAATGATTTAATAAAATTGGATTTTGTTTTCAATTATATGTATTATGCTTATTTTCATACGTTGCATTCATTCAACCATAAAACGTCCATTACTGGACATAGGTCTCCACCATTAAAGGGGGGATTGCCATAATCACCACGCCTGGCAGACGGGTTGGAAATCGCAGCAAGGAGTTTATGGTACCCAGAGGATGCTGCTGACCATCCCCTGGTTTAAATCCCTTAGTCGCCTCTTATGACACCCACGGGAAGATATGGGATTTTACTATTCTTAGCCGGCACCACACGGTTAAATTAATTAATGCCAAGCTAATACACACACTAAAATAGATTTCTTGTATATTACTAGACCAAAATATAGATTAATCTTCTTCCCCCTAAATTTGCTGTCTGTAGTACAAATTTGTGTGTGACACACACCCTAGGCTTTACCCAACATTTTTAAGATAGTCACAGACTGTGAATTTTTCATTTTTTCAAAGCATTACCTAGTACGGGTTATGACTGTTAGCGAATATTGTACTAACTGAGAAAAATAGAACATTATATCAATACAGATACATTCCATATATTTAAGTACCTATCTATTATGATTTTCGATTGAATCTGAATGTTATTTACTATTTGAACAGTTCTTCATTCACGTAATTACGTTCCTTTTTATTTATGCCAAGCCAAGAGTTCAGTTTTGAATTTGTAGATTTTTTATAGTTAATCGCGGTCCAGTTATCTTTCAGAATCATTTCTCCAGGAACATAGAACTCTATATTCCTGAAGTACCTAGGTATCAAATTTTTTATCAAGTTTTTATTCTAGATAAACAGACATGGAGAGAGAGCCCCTGACTCTGATGAACTCTCTTTATCGAAGGAGCAAGAGAGAATTAAAAATTTGACTCACATCGAAGGTCCGGAAGGATTGACTAACGTAAGTAAGCATAAATTAATTTTTTTGATTATTGATGTTATTAATTATTAATGATAATGACCTCAAATAGAGATGAATCCAAGAGGAAGACATGTTGTGCCAACCCCAAATAAAAATGGGATAAGTGCAGGGAGATGATGAATATTTTGTTTTTGTATCACGTCAAATCAAATTCCCATCAGATGTTAAGTATATCTGTTTGTATGTATTATTAATAAGTGCTATGATTAATCAGATAATAATTTACAATACCGCACCACCATAGTAGTCAACGAATGTAGGTTTTAATTTAATTGAAATGGTATAGAAAAAAGTTTCTTTGGCCCAGAACCTTCTTAAGCGTATCTAAAAGATCAAAGTTTCATGGCAATCGGATGAATGGTTTGTGAACGCGATTTATGGTCACGTAATGGACAAAAATACAACCATTTTAAAAATCTATATTAATACTTTTTAGGTTGGTAAACGTCGCGCATACCAAATAGGGAAATATATTCGTCAAAGATACGGATCTCAGGGTCATTCTTTGATATCAGATTTATATCTGCGGGACGAGATCTCCATCAGGAGTACAGACAAGGAGCGTACTAAAATGACGGCGCAGGTCGCCATGGCCGCTGCTTACCCACCAAAGACAGAACAGCAATGGGACGAAGGTGTAGGCAGGATCTGGCAACCAGTCCCTTATACTGCAGTTCCTTTGTCAGAAGATTATGTAAGTGTTTTGCCATCTTCATGGACTTTTCATTAAAACGTTTCTGCGTAATCAAAAGAAGTTTGCAACGAGTCACTTCAGTGTTCTTTGTCTTTGGCTGCATTGTCCAGTCAGGAAATATCTCTCCTTAAAATATTTATTAGCATTTCGTTCATTGACTTATATATGTCCATCACGCAAGAAATTCACAGGTCTGTGACAATCTTAAAAATTTTGGCTAAAGCCTAGGGCGTGTACCACACACAGATTTGTTCCACATAATGGAGTATAGTTACCAACAATATTCGCGCTTACATATATCTAGTGTAAGTAAAATAGATATACTAAGATATAAAATTACTTTAGTTTGAATTTCTTCTTCTATCTTAATTTGGGAACTTTAATTATAATAAAACTAAATAACTTGGCGGATTAATATGAAGTTCTCCAGTTTTTAAATAATAGAAAACGTTACAGCGATCATTGTCGATGGAAATTTATCTCCAAATTCTTTTTGTAAATCTTGTCCATGTAAAAGTAGTAAACTATCAAATGACCTATTAACACATTTATTAATAAAAACCATTAATTAAAATTAACCTCCGATGATTGTATCCTGATGGATAGCTAGCTCCAATAATTTTTTCGGATTTTCGGATTTTTTCCGATAAAAAAGTGATCATGTTTATGAAATATGAACTAATCTACTTAAGTTAAACTTTGTATATAAATACACGCTTATTTTACATAATATCTGGTATACTTGTACCTTTTGACCTTATTTAGATAAATATATCAGTAACGTTTATTAATAGAGCAGCGGATGGGATGTGCCTTGTACACGGCCAACTCGAGGTCGTCAATTCAAATCCGAACCGGTTATAATACTATTTAATAAAAAAATATCGTTCTATATAAGCTATTTTATATAATAATAATATCAAATTATTGTATGTACTGTGTGGTTGTTTTATGTTGGTAGATAGTCAGAAGAAAAATTGGAAATTTCCCACCATAATGATATCACCGGATGATCATAAGCCATCACCATCACCATTTCTTCCTTTACTGAAAACTCAGGCTCTATGTGGAATTCGACTTAACTACTTTTGTAGTCGCTCTAAACTGAAATCATTCTAAAAAATGTAAAAATTTAAAAAATAAAGATGCCAATAAAGTGGCTATTAAATATGTTTGCCCTTTCCAGTTAAGATATTACTCGAATTGCCGAAGGTTCATCGAGCTGATGACGGAAGCGAAGGTGGAAGCTCAACGCCAAGAGTTCGCGCAGTACGAAGACCTATTGCCATACTTAAAGGAGCAGACTGGAAGAGATTTCACAAACGATCCACTGTCTTTCCAAATGTTATTCGATCTGTTCAGGAGCTTGGTGAGATTATTATTTGTAATTTCCTCCTGAGGCACTGTAAACCCCGTCATTATAATAAGCTTGAGATTTAGAAGTAGGAGAAAATGGGATGAGGCCTAAAAGCTTAATAGAAAATGCAGAGTAGTAATAATTTGTTAGATTCTCGAAATGTCAACCACTTGATGATTTAGATATCTTCTTTTTGATTCAAATTTAACAAAATGGTTGCACTTCATGTAATTTTAAATAAATAATAGCTCACGGACGATGACGGAGAATCTATCAACAGTTTCCATCTTCGTCTACGTCTAAAACCTTTAGGAAGCTCTAAATCTACACTGGCTAATTCAGGAATAAGACGCGCCTTAACGAGGCACTATGTAAGATTTTAAAGAGTATGATAGTCACGACTCAATCAGCCTTAAAATTACCATACCACTCCGCAAACTATAAAGAAATATTCAGAGTTTAATTTTATCACTTATTCATTCGTGAAACTAGAAACTGATTTACTAAAAATATATTAAATACATATTTTCAAGGCAAACAACCTTTCTTGATTTCAAAAATGTTTTATAGAACAAGTTGCTGTGCATTTGAGATTATAATTTTGTGCAATAAAAATAAAACATAAACTTGCTAATAGAGAGGGACTTTTTAACATATTACAAACAACATTATCTCTCTGTCTGATCATTGATGTGTTCATAGTTTGAGATTTGTTAAATTCTTTTATTAAATCGTAAATGTAATATTCTCTAGCCTTAGTTTATAGTACAAATTGAAGAGATCTATGACTTTAGTAGAAAATAACTGCAACAAAAAATTCTTTTTAATTAAAAACAAAACCGATTTCACAAGAATAAAATATAAAAATGTACTAAAAAGGCAATAAATAATTATTAATATGCTTCGTTAATTTTAGAATCAGTGCTAGCATAAGGATAACAAAATGGTGTAAATGTACGTCGCTAATTATATTCAATTTTGATTAATTTTCCCTTAAAATCACCCCAGTCCTTAATTTAGCTTATATGTAATTGTGATAAAGTTTAGGCAGTTATTTCTATTTGTAAATGAGTACATTAGTTAAGTATACATGTATGACACATGTAAATGTCTATAATGTTCGAGGGTATTTCTCAATTAACCTGAGTTCCACTGATCAGATCCTGATCTGAAATGGGACCTCTAAGGAAGTATACTCCGGTAATTAAAAAAAATTGCAAATCGGTCCACAAATGACGGAGAAATCGCGTAACAAACATACAAAAGAAACATACAATCTAATTGATATCCTCTTCCTTTCTGAAGTCGATTAAAAATACTTTCTTACATTGAGCAGGTATTAAAAAAAATAGATATCATAATTACAACAATATAGAGACGGAGTCATAGACATTGCTAGTTTAAGTTACGTAAAATGCAAAAAGTATTCAAAACAGATCAATGAAAATGAAATGGCAAGTGTTTTAATATGAATCGTGACCTAATAATGCTATATTAGGCGATAAAAAACGCATCAGATCGTTTCATATTAGTCGCCAAAATGACACACAAACTGTTTAAGATTTACTATTGATAATGAATACTGTCCAATTTTTTTGAATAATTCAAATCTTTGAATTTATTGATTTTGTTATCAAAGACTAAAATAACATTAAGATTTAGTCTATTTTTACTTCAGGTAGGTCTTGGTCTAGACATACCTGAGTGGGCGAAGCCTCTGCTTCCACGCTTGGGAGAAGCAGCCAAACACGCCTACAACATGTACTTCAGGAATGCTGAAATGAAAAGGATCGGTGGTGGTACGTTGATTCCAAGTTTTATTATTTATTCAGTTTTTATTATTTATGTTGTGTGTGTGTGTGTGTGTCTGTATATACTTTTATTCAATGTCAGATGTGTGTATCAGTTTGTCATCGTAAATACATCTAAAGGCATGCAACTGATTATTCGTTTTTCCACAAAAAAAATTAAATTTGGTTACTTGTTTTGAACTGTTCATCACCAAAATTTCCATATTTACGCCGATGTTTGGTCAGATACTGCGACGTGAGTTAGTATACTTCTGTTTATTAAAGGGACTTTGAATGCATGAAAGAGGTGTTTTGTCAGTGGCTTTGTTTGTAAGCAAGCCGATGGCAGTTTCTACGCCCTGCTCGATCAGAGTAAATGTGTACTAGATTTAGAAGAAATTAAATAATAGCCAATAAAGACAAATTGTAATTTATTTAAAAATCATGAAGAATTTCCTAATAGTAAAGGCGTAAATATTAGAAGCATGGCTACTCTACAATCAACCTGAGCTTTTGTTGAAGGAAAACATCGTGTAGAAACCATAGTATTTGGGAGGGCACCCATAGGTTTTTTTTCCGCCAAAAACACTTGATACTTGTTCTCCAGTATCTCTAGATAAGTCAAGATAATCTAAGGCCTATTATCATCTTGTGTCGGATAACAAGTAATATCAGATTGTGATTAAAAACTACATTTATACAGTAAAAAAATTCAATCGAATGAAATAAAATATACAAAGAACTGTATTGTCCACAGGTGTTCTTCTAGATAAATTCGTTCGCTTAACTCAAGATATAATGTCAGGTAAAGTGGTCTCTCCACGTCTCCATATGTTCTCCGCTCATGACTTTAACATAGGTTCTCTGATGGAAGTCGCTAATGTGAAAAATGAGAACGGAATACCAGAGTACGGAGCGGTATTCTCTCTCGAACTGTACCGGTCGAGGAGTGCGGGAATTTACAGTGTTCTAGTAAGTGTTAACAATGTTATATAACATCTGTTTCTTCTTTCTTATTTTGGTAACCATTAGATTACAGACCATTTCATACGAAGAATGATTTAGTTTGTATATCTCAGTTACGCTAAATGTATCGAGCATCATCGAGTATTTTACATCCTTGATAATGTAATGTATGTCTCCTTAAATTTAGACAAGCTTGATTTAGTAAACGACCAGGATAATTTTAATAAAAAGAACAAACATACATTAATAGACTCAGTAAAACTGGTTACAGTTTTCTAGAAAGTGGTAATATTGTTAGGTTTTACAATAAAGTCCCAAAAAACATTACCGATTTACAAGACAATAAGTTCAGGCATCTTGTTAAGCAAGTGTGAAGTTCGAAAGGATTTTTCCATAGGATGGATCATTATGTGGTCGATGGTGATGTCTAGAAACGAAACTATTTCTGTAAATCCACTCAAACTGTTTATATTAATGACTTGTATAGTTATCTGTGCGTATATGACGCATAAGAAACAAAGCGAGTTTCTTGTCGGCTCTTCTTGATGACTGGATAGTGTTCCGAACCAGTAGTAGTGTTTTGGCGTTCATAAGCTTAAACTGAATAAAGCATTTTTGAATTAGTATTTGACTATAATTTCAGTTCATTTCATTTATGTTAAAGAATATAACCATCTTATGTAAAGAAAATAACTTGGTTGAAAAAAATGCAAGTCATGGCATATCAGAACAAGCTCGAAATATTTGATTCAGGTTCTCCATTTCTCACAATTTATCTATGTAACAGCGTATTTATTTTTTATTTTCTGTTGTTAACAGCCGGTATACCTGTCTCAAGCCGGTGAATCGACAGCCCAAGTCCTGCGCATTAGCAACTGTGAGCGAACAGCTTACTGCGAATTCAGCAAGTTCTACGAACTAAGCAAAGAATTCTTACTTCCTGAACGTGACTATTACCAGACGTGCAACATCAAGACTGAGTTATAAACACCGTTTCAGTATTAACTTAAGTTTTTTAAAAACAAAAGTAAACTTTAAATTTACTACAAGAATATTAAGTGAATTTAATAGAAACAAAACTAAAAATCAGGGTGATTATCAAATTTATATATATATATATATATATATATATATATATATATAAATAAATATATATAAAAATGTCTTTTTAACTATTCGTAAAATAATAGCACCAGATAACGACGGTAAGATTACAACTGGTTGGAAAATTACGATGTTACGCATAATATTCAAGACAACCGAATCTAATTCGATATCCCCGCATCTAGAATAAATAATAGCATATTAATATTAATCTTTTAGAAACATAGTTTAATATTTCATATAAATAGGTAATATCAGATACGGAACCTAGAATAATTCGGTGTTTGTCTGGCTTTTCGTCCATACACCCTTAAGCCTAGCCGAATTACTATAAGATTTAAGTTAACAAGGCACATTCTAAAAGTCGTATCCTAATGGAAATCGGTTGTTATTCATTCTGTTCAGACTTAAGATACATGGATCATAGATATTGTGCTATATTTAGAGATTTTAACATTCGGTCTCTTTGATTTTTTCTTGTATAATTACACTAAATTTTCGTGTTTGACTTATTTGATGGAATTTTTGTTCATTAAATGAAAAAACTATTTTCTTTAAAACTATCTGTATTCATTCCCAACGATATTTTGTAGTTTGATCTGTGCATCCAGAGTTGCGTTCAATAATCATATATGAATGAATGGCTTGTGGATTGAATTAGACAGTATTTCTTCATCTCAAGGTTATGAAATAGGGTTCTTCTAATTGGGGACTAAAATAATTCCAAGGTCGACAACATTGTAGTTATTCAAACGAGACAGTAACCATTTATCATTAGGTGAAACGCATACTTGTGTCCTGGACTTTGTCACAAAAATGAGAAATAAACGCAAAGCATTCCTCTAGTGTGAACAACTAAGGGTAAAATATAATAATAAATATAAGAATTCTTATGTGAACTTTCTCTTTTATATTTTTAATATTGAAATAAAAAAAAAATTACTAGAAACTATTCTGTGATATTACGACAAATTTGACTTAAGAAGTTAAAAAGGGGTTAAAACAACATACTTAATTGTTAATAAATTTGTTTTTATTATTTTGTGTTTTATTTAAATTTGCAGTCAGAACTTTCTTTACATTATATAAAAGGTAATGTCCACCTGTCTGTCTGTCCGTCAGTTGGCTTATAGGTAATTAAATAAACGCTGAAAAGTAATCAGGTCATTTTATGATGGAAGAGGGTTGTTATTGGTCGTGTTACGTCTGTGTTAGGGGTTGGTCAGTTGGAGGGGTTGTTGTTGGTGGCTGTACGTGTTAGGGGTTGTTTGGCTGACGTTGGGGGAAGGCGGTATGGCGAGTAAGTCTGGGGGTCGTAAATATGGGTTGAGGGCGGATGTGATAGGGGAGTCTGTTGCGTTGGAGGAAGATACGGACTTTACTGAGCTTAATAAGCGGGATTTCCCATGGGAAAAGTTCCAAGGGTTGAAGATAAAGGGAGGGGGAAGTGTGGTGGATGAATTGAGGAGGATGGTTGAAGGGATTCCCGATGTGTCGTGTCTGGCACCGAAGGATTGGTTTGATTCGACGGATGAGATGATACAGTGTTTGGTGGATTTGGAGGGAAAAGTAGGAAATGGAGTAAGTGGGAAATTGAGATCGATGGCGGTGTATTTGTGGAGGTTGACTGCGTTTGCTGCTGATGTGTCGCAGCATGCTAGGTCGTTGGCTTGGAACTCGGATTTGCTTGAGGTAGATAAGAAGAAGTATAAAAAGGAGATGGATAGGCTGAAGGCTTCGCTAAGAGTGGAGGAGAAGGAGGCGGAGAATCTTGAGGTTCAGTTGGTAAAGGAGAAGGAAAAGGTGGTGAGTCTTGAGGCTCTGTTAGGGATGAAGGGGGCTAAGAAGAAGAAGTGTATGATGGATGTTGCTGTGGGTACCTCACAGGGTGAGGGTGGAAGTTTAGGGTGCGAGGGAGAGCAGCTGAGAGCTGATAGTGCGACGGATATTGTGACGGCGGTTATGGGGAAGTTAGGGGGAGTACTTGAAGGGGTTAGTCGGAAGTTGGAATTGCTGGAGGGGCAGATAGCGGGGGTGGCTAGTCGGCTGCCAGGTGTGGTGGAGGTTGGGAGTGAGGTTGGTGGTTTGACGGATGGGATTAAGAGGAAAAAGAAAGTAGCGGAGAAGGGTGGTCCTCCTTTGTCCTCCCCTTTGGGGATGGACTGGGCTCCACTTCCCGGTGGAAAGAATGATGAGGGAAATGAGGTTGTGGTCAGTGGGGGAAACGCCGAGGAGGAATGGTCCGTTGTGGAGGGGAATGGGAAAAGGAGGAAGGTGGTGAAGAAGGGTGTAGTTGAGACCCCTTCTGAGCCTCAAGGTGTGGGGTTGGAAAAGAGGGTGGTGAAGCCAAGGCCGAGGGTTCCGTCGCCGCCGCGAACGGCGGCGGTGGTTATTACGCTGCGGCCGGACGCGGTGGCGAGGGGGCTCACGTATGGGCAGGTGTTGGCCGAGGCAAGGGGCAAGGTGGGGTTGGAGGCGATGGGGATCGAGAGCGTTTCCTGTCGCCCCACTGCTGCGGGTTCCAGAATGCTGGAGGTGGCGGGTCCCGATGGGAAGGAGAAGGCCGAGGCGGATGTTCTGGCGGCGAGATTACAGAGGGTTGTTGAGGAGGTGGCAGTGGTCTCCAGGCCAATGATGCGGGCTGGTGTCCGCCTTGTTGGTCTGGAGGACTCGGTGGGGAGAGAGGAGGCTCTAGCCAGGGTTGCACAGGAGGGGATTTGTGGAGCGGATGAGATAAAGGCGGGTGAAATCCGGGTGTCGGAAAGAGGGGTGAGGAGTTTGTACGTGTCGCTTCCTGTTGAGGCGGCACGTAGGGTGGTGGAAAAGGGGGGGATAAAGATTGGGTGGTGCGTGACCCAGGTGCATGCACTTGAAGTTAAGCCGCTCAGGTGCTATAAGTGCATGGGCCTGGGGCACATGAGGTTTAGGTGTGTGGAGGAGGTGGATAGGGCGGCCCAGTGTTTTTCGTTGTGGGGCACTGGGGCACAAGGCTGCGGCCTGTGTGGCGGAACGGCCAAAGTGCGCACGGTGTGCGGACAGAGGCAGGGAAGATGGGCACCATATGGGGGGGGGCTTTCTGCCTCCCCTAGGGGTGTTGGTGTTGGTAGGGGATTCCTTGGGGGTTTGTGGGTATGGTTGATTGATGGATTAGGGGATGTGGGTCTGTTGAGTGGATTTGTGTATTGTGTTGTCTGTCTTCAGGTATCCCTCTCTTAGCTACGCCTTGTTGTTGCGACAAGGCGAGTTCAGGAGAGGGACCTATCTCTCTTTTCTCTTCTTAGCGGAGGCGGGCTCCTTCGTCTTTCCTCTTGGCCCATCTCCGTTCTGTCCCTCACTTCCCGTTTCTTTTTATTGGGGCAGGAGTATATCCTGCCTCGGAATGTTGACCGATAGTCATGCCCCCCTTCGGGGGGGAGGGTGAAGAGGTGGGGTTGAGGAATATCCTCCCCCATCCCCATTGGGCCATTGCACGACGAGGCCCGGTGGGTTCGCTGCAGGGGGCAACGCGGCGACATGCCTTGGCAACCCCGTTTCGCCCTCATCCCAAATGCAGCGGACGGCCCCGGGGGGTTTTAGTGGGTATTTCCGGGCGACTCTCGCCCGGGTGAGTCCCACACTGGCACGGAGCTCGTCACTCCGTGCCCTCTTATCTATTGTATTTGGGGGACTTTGATCCTTCAAATACAATAGATAAGGGCAGTGCGTAAATGCATTTCCCCCCGTCAAAAAAAAAAAAAAAAAAGGTCATTTTATGATTCTTGTTTTAAATCCTCTATTTTTTTTTTTTAAATTATTTTGTTGGTCAGGTTTAATATTTATTTTTTATGTTAAATAGTCTCAATGAATTTATAAAAAAAGTAATCTGAATAATAGAAACATAGGATTGGTAGTAAAAATAATTATTGTCATGCCCATTCCTTTGTAACCTTTACCTTATTCTTACATTATATAAAAAGCAACGTATATCTGTTGTTTGTTAGTTGGTTTATAATTCTAGAACCACTGAATCGATTTATATAGTTATATTTTATACTAATATGTATCACCTGGCCAAATTTTGAAGATAAAAAGAAGTAGGCTATTAAAAAAACACAAGTATAATATATGCAAATATTTTGACTATTATAAATTGTACTAAAATATATAAAAAATTGAACTTTGCAGTGAATAAAAATATTATAAGCGAAGACAAAAAAAAAAAAACTTTTAATTATACCTTCGTATATCTTATATTTTGCAATAGGTGAGGTCTCAGTCTGTCCTTTAATACGCCTGTAACATTATAAACACTTGAATTTACATCATTTTTGTAATTTACATGCCACAACAATTTATTACAGTACAAAGGGTTAGAAAAAGCATTAAAGTAAAGTAAGAGAATATTTATATTTTTACTCGTTAAAAAAAAATTATATTAAATACTAACATGCATGAAAAATTTTGCCTATCTTTCAGATTTTATCCTAGTTTTATTTGCGAAAAAAAAAATCCATCAGGATCTAGAAGTATATTTTATATTTAAAACAACAAATAGGTTTCACAATGTTTCATGTAGATAGTTGATGGATACTTAGATGGAGCGATAAGATCTATATATCTGAAACAATTTCTCACTGCTCGTATTTATGATGTTAAGATTTTATTCGGTGCGTAGTCGAACGAGAGGCACCTCCCAAGAAGGGATTTTCAGTAAATCCCTGAGGAGGATGTCTGAGTGAATAGTATCTATTAAGAAATACATCTATTGAGAGCATTATTATTCATAAAATCTTTACATTATAATGTACCTATATATCACATATATTTTTAAACATTGGTAAATATATGGGTTATAAACCATAACAAGTTGTTTTAAAAATATGTGTAATTACTTATAAAAGTAGATATGTAATTTTATATTTTTAAGTCTGTTACAAAATAAAATCATTAAAATTAAGTTCTACATAAACCACTGCGGTGATTTGCAGTTGCGACAGAGTGGGATATAATATATTATAGGTAGACATAATATGTTTTTGCTATGCTCAGGTCTTTAGGTATATATAGATTACGATAAAGTGAATATTAATAAGAACATATTAGTACAACATTTTTGAATGATTAATCTGTAATTAGTTATATATAGTATACACAAACTAAGCGACTGGCAGATTAAGCTAATGCATATATTATTTATTCGGATTCTTGATAGAGCGAAATAAACACCTAAATAAAAATTATTATAAGAAAATATTATGTCCAGGTATAATTCAAGGATATAGAGCTAACGGGTGACAAATTTGATAAGGGTTTCCATGCAATATCTCCAGGTATTTTGTCTAAAAGCGTTGATGGTACCCTTCTCAGGCTCTTCTAATGATATGTGACAGAATGGACGTGTACAAATTTTTATTTTAAGGTCTTTAGATTACAATTATATTCCTGTAGTTTATCTCTTTCGAAATCCTAGTTTAATTCAGTTCTAAATACGTTTTAATCTTTTAACTATATGAAATATATTTAGCACATAAAGTATAAACTACATGATTAAAATTATTAGCGCCTGTAAAATAAAAAAAGCAATTGTGAGAAATAACAGCAGCGTACGTTTTTTAAAGGCTTGGTTAAAACTGCTATAAATATTGATGATATATAATATTATTATAGAAGCGATGATGGCGCATCGGGTAGTGCGGCCGGATTCCGTGTCAATCGACGCGGTTTCAATCCCCACCTATCCGACTCTAAAATCGGCCTGAGCTTTCGGTGAAGGAAAACATCGTGAGGAAACCATAGCATGGTGATATGGCATTTTCTAATGATGCCCGCCTGGGTAGCTACCACCCTCAAATTTGAGAACCTATTGCCAAATACCAATAGTTGTGTTCAGGCAATATCACTTGAGAACCAGTACCCAGAGGCGGCTCTAGCCTTTGTGGCGCCCGTGTGCAATCAATATCTTGGTACCATTAGTAGGCGCGCGGTCAAAATGGAATACTTACAGTTATATTTCCAATCAACAATTCGGATGCAATTTTTGATATCGGGAAGCAATTTAGCACACTCCGGGTCCTCCTCAGGCGGCGACCCAAGACGTGTCTCGTTCCCCAACTGGGGAGGCTCTTGACGTCGCCGCCAGCGCGATACAGTGACACTGCCCATGCATTGAGCAATTACACGCACCACACTCCATACACACTCATTCATAACATGCAGGTACATAGGTCCTGTAAGGAACCTTTTTTTTTATATATTAATATAAAAAATGTAGGGAACAGCTAGGACACAACTCGCGAGTGAGTTTTAAATAACTCAGGTGACGGCCAAGCCGAGGTTCGTACCACTTTGGTAACCCTTGAGCTAGTCACCTTATTGCGGCTGAGTGCCTTCAGCACTCGCCCCTAAAGTTCGGTGAAGCTGTAAAGGCCCTTCCGGTCAACAGCATTAGCTAGGTCAAAAAAAAAAAACCATTACCGCCATCGGTGCCGGCCACAACACGAGCGTAGGGTCCTTGAGAGCACTGGCGCTCCGAGTGAGGCATCTATGTAGGTGTCGCTAGTGTCGTTCGGCGCCCCCTACAACCCTGCGCCCGTGTGCGTTGCACACCCGGCACTGGGTAAAGTACCCCTAGCCTTAGTATGTTTACCACCCTGGACCACATCGTCACTTAACATCAGGTGAAAGTATGACCGAGGCACTGAGCCTATATCGAAATGCGTTCTCGATTTTTATTCACGTACTGTTTAAGTTTACTTACAGTGAAGTAATTACCTTTTTTTTATGCATTTACGCATCCTCCCTCACATCTCTAAACCGGAAGCAAAATCTCCCGGATTAGAGATCCCAGGGGGGTATGTGGGGCTCGCCCGGCGTGTGGTGCCAGGAATACCCACTAAAACCCACGGTACCATCTGCCGCATTTCTTGGGGGTGACACGGGATAGGGTGACATGCACCGCATCACCCCAGCGGCTGGCCCAACCACGGTAAATGACAGGTAGACAACCTGTCATGCCGAGTCGGGCCCCTAGTTAAGTAATTACCTAAGTAAGTCGTTTTGATAGTAGACGTTCTTTTGATATGAAATAGTTTTTAACTTAATAATATTACGGCTACGAATCTAAGCAAAATCGATATAACAATATTAATATGACATTACATAGTTAATAACATAATATTACCTACTACGCATAATACTACGCAGTACGCCAGACAACCAAATTGTAAATGATTATCGAAAAACATAAAAACCAACATGATAAAACCAAAAATTGCTTTCCGATAATTTAATGCCGGCGGAATGGCGTATTGAATTATTTGTTGTAAAATATTATTATGCCTTTCATTTGTTGGGGTATTAACTTGTAATTGACAATTATTGCGCCTTTCGACTCTACAAAGAGTGAGTACGGAAGTAGCTTTGTCGGTAATTGGTAATTAACTGATCTGAATAATAGATAATAATGATTAGTTATTCGCTTCAAAACGTCCTTTGACTTCAGCGCCTTTACATTTTGGAAATATATAACTCGTGTAATGATTGTAAATTGTAAGTAAAAAATAATCAAAAATACTATATTCAATTTAGGTCATGATAGGTCTTAATTACGTCAAAATACTACCACCGGTTCGACGACCAACTCAGTCAACGAGATAAACCGGTAAGAAACTAGATCTGGTTTTTTTCGTATATTTTTATGAAACTATACAACTCATTATGACTAAGATTATTAGTAAATGCATAGAGAAGGGTGTCATTTCCAGACATCACCATCGTTCACATAATAATCCACCCTATATATAACCTTTGCAAATTAAAAGGTGCTTGACATGGTGCTTGAACATTTGTCTGGTAAATCGATGATGTGCTTTGAGACTATTATATAAAATGTAACACTATAACCTGGAAAACTTTGTCGAGTTTGTCTACAATTTTCCACACATACAGTCAAGTTAGCAAGAATATATTAGAAGGACAAAGTTAAGATACTATATTCCGGAAACTTTTTTTAAGTGATTCGCGAGATCCGATATTATTAAATGCTCGTTTTTGTAAAATAAATAAATTACCTAATTACGTCAGTTGCTGTTTACAGTTTGAGTGCATAATAACATTGATTTTCATAACATTCAGCGTGTAATTTCAAAACAGTCATTATTTACTTTTAATGGACATTTATTTATACATGACATATGAAAAACAGTAATTTTGTAGAGCGCAAGTAATAAAAACCATATACGTAGATATGAAGTAAGAATATATTCGTTCTCCCAACTTTGTAATACATACGGCTATTTGTAATGGATAGTTAATAAGTACATACTATGAAAATCTCGAGGGATTTTCCTCACTTCTTAAACTAACCTTTACCTAAGGTAGTGATCATAGAGATTACATTTATTTTTATATATATAGGTAGTTAAATTGGAATCAGAGGTATATTATTATTGTAGAATAAACAGATACTGGACAGCATACATCATGGAAACTATGATTAAAAAATACTCAAAACGAATAATAATCACTGACGGGGAATTAAAAAAAGGTATTTATAAATTAACCCACTTAAGTACAAGTACCGGTCGGGTGGATGTATTTATACCTAAAAAACATGGTAACGTTAAACGAGGTTTTAATGAGTTAATAACACGTTAGAAAGGTGCGACGAAGAGATAATTTTATAAGTAAAATGAAAACTAAGCTAGTGGATGTATGGATTTCGAAACAGATGCCGCTTATTCTGAAAGAGTTAGGTCAGATTTTTAGTTATAACGAATAATATTTATTTTATTATCTAATTTTAATATTGTAACAAAAGAGTAATAACAAATTCAAAGGCCATCCACCCATTAAACCGAACGACGTTCACTGCTGGACATAGGTCTCCCCTAAAGATCTTCATGACGACCACCAGCATCCAGCAGATTCCCGCGACCTTTACCAAGTCATAATTCGAGAGCCCTTTGACCCCATCGGGCTTCGGTTCTACGACCATGTACCCAGACCATTGCCACTTAAGTTTGGCCATTCTTCGGACAATGTTATTTTGGTTCTTCTGCGGATCTCATCATGTTTGATTCGATCATGCAGTGAAACTCCGAGCATAGCTCTCTCCATTCCCAAAGTAACTTTGAGTTTTCTAATTAGGCCCGTTGTAAGCGACCACGTCTCAGTGCCGTAAATTATAAAGTAGGTAACTATAATAACGAAATATTCTTGTATGAGTTTATTGTATTTATAATCGCCCCTCTCTCCGCTTTATAACAAAACCTCAACCAGATCCCGAGGGGCTCGTTCAACCGTAATTTACGGAACGTTTCCAAAATGTAGATTTTTCGACAAATTTATTTCATTGTCTTTCTAAATCATGTGGATATTTCTAAAGATAGTGAAATTATTATTTATTTAATTTGTAAAATTAAAATGTAAATTCTAATGTGTAAACGACATAGACAACGACTTTTTTACTGTATGGTAAATGTAAAGGACCAAATTACTGACAGCCTTTTCAGAAATCTTTTACTCCAAACGAACAAATGTAATTCGTTATTATTACGCTAATTATATCCGGTAAGCGGTAATTAACTTGTTTTGTCATCAGATTAAAGCTTAGGTTCTCGACGTGGGCGATAACGCCCCCTTATGGAAGTAGAAGACCCAAAGAAAATTAAGAGATATTAAGACAGCCAAGAGTAGGCGTGAGCACATTAAAAATATAGTCTAAAAAATGCAAAAAAAAAAAGGGACTCTAGAAAAAACATTTTCTCAAAGTGGGCAGTGAGCAAAATAAGACTTCGAAACTGTCTATTTAACTGATAGTCTATATTTATTTTCATTATAATTTCATTTGTTGTAAAAGGAGAACGTTAAAAGTTGTACAAGGTATGTCCAAATTACCTATATTTATACCTACAACAATATCAAGTTATCATTCAAAAGTATAACAATTTAAAAGGAAACAAATCGGTAACAAATTTAAAGAATAATTTCAGAAATCTGTTGCTATCGCGTTGTGTCCTATCTTTCAGAGTTACATAGCGCGAAAGGGACAACTGCATCTCGGGCTGATTATACTTATTGCAATTAGATGAAATCTCTACTTCGTATTACCCCGTTTCCACCTTCGAAATTGAACCGATTAATCTCCAATTATAAATTAAGAAAAATTTTGGTTACGTTCTGCTTTTTTGGTTTTATCCTTCAAATTAGTTTGACGTACTGTTATATGGGACTCTGTGATTAGCTTTTTAAAAAAACAATTTCACACACACTGAAATGTTATTTTATTTTATTTGGTTGCGATTAAATACAAATTAAATATGATTATAATTATATAGAGAATTTGTTATATTTGAGGATACTCTTAATAGCTACTAATGAAACGACCGAGTTCTAGGACAGTTGGTTTATTACTACTTGAACATGGGTGCGCACGGCGAGTCGCCGCACGTACCTACCGCGTACATATTAACAAACACTGCAGAATTACAATAGAACCGCCGTGGATTGAGTATAGATGAGGACTGAGGACTTATGGGCCGAGAGATGAAAGGAAGGGAATTAGAATGATGTGTCAGCAGCATAGGCAGCTGACTAGGCTAGAAAGGGTACAATAGAAAGATATAACAGTACGCCTTAATACGCCAATAAAACTAGGATTATTTTGTTGATTTTGAAGGCTTCTAGTTTCTTTACTAGTAAATTTATAGAAATAAAAACGTAGGTGCGTGGTCATGATGTATAATATAATATTTATTATAACGTCTTTTACTACTTTTACTTTAATCCAGGAAGGAAACTGTGAAGTACATATATATGAAACAAAACTTTACCGCATTTCCTTCTAATTAAATATGATACATTACTAACATTACAAGCGGATATAATTAATTAATTTAAAATAATGTTAAGTATCAAGTGTATCAAAGCGCCTGTGACAGGAATCCACTCGGTTGGTTTTTGTTGACATTGCTATTGTTATTTCAAAGGCGCTCTTCGTTCTAATATACCCAACAAGCTGAACATGTTTTAATTACATCTAACAGAATCGTTGTAATGATATTGTATGACAAATTATTTAATTGTATATAATTATCACAATTAATACATAAATGAAATTTTATTATTTTAATGTATAAAACAAAATCCATTACATTATTATGTCGCATACAATTATAGCAGTTAGCTAAAGTTAAAAGACATAAATTAGGCTTTTTAATTTTTAGAAAATAATTCATGTTCCGCGTAAAAAAATTAGAACTCATGAAATTATAAACAAAGTAAATGCATAGGCTTTCTATCAAGTCTTTGATTTTGTGAGAAAGAATTGTGCGCAATAGGAAATATGATATGAAACCGCGGGAACAGATAATTTCAAATAAATAATATATTTTATCATACTTAGAATACTAGAACATTGTGATCTATTTATATTGATATAAGAAAGAAGAAGGATAAAATAATTTTATTCCAGCTAAACACAATTTACAAACAGTATAAACATTATATAAAATATTACATAAGAATGCCCGAGTGTCGCTAGGAAACGGTACACAGCTCAGCATAAGCTACCTACCAACATTACATTAAAAACCAATAAAACACCATTAAAAGTTATTCCCGCGGGTAGAAACGATTCTGCGTAGATCCCGTTGCAAAATTTCCGATTTTCCTAAGTCGGCTGCGGGTCAAATTTTCAAAACGCTGTAATTTTTTATTTTATTTTGAGGTACAAATAAAAGTGGTACAAACGGATACAAACGACGTACACTCCAATGGTAATATCAAACAAAAATTTCCAAATTTGTCTGCCAAGTTCACAGAGGTAATAACCACTGATTACATTTTTGTCACATAAATTACTGAAAAAGTTTTATAGGTAATTTTATTGGTCGTCACGCAAAAAGCGTATTGCAGCGTTATACCCTGTGAAACGCGGGTGTAGCCGCAGGCATACAGCTAGTTATAATATATATGTATGTAGGAATGAAAGGAACGTAAGACTGAGTGAAAGAATGCAATGTGAGCGAATGGATGATGAAAAAGAAAAAAAAAAGAAGATCGTAAATGGCGAATCGTTAATGGTTTATACCTATAAACATATCTCACAACACTTAAGTTTAAACTTAAGCTCCATCAGTTCACGTTTTTCATTCAATCCGTTCTCTCCAATAATAATAATAACCTATTAATTATTCAAATAATTAAACGTAAATTAATTACCTATTGGAATAATAATATGTTTACCGACATCGGCGAATGTGAAAGCATTTGTCACGTTTTAACGTCACGTGACTCACAGCTAGCGGGTGTAGCTAGCACACATGTTACATCTACATATATACTAATAAATAAAATTGAAGAGTCTGTTTGTAATATCAAAATAACACTTTCTTACTAAATACATGTATATACGATACCTATACTAATAATAACATTTTGAAAATTTTTGTATGTCTGTTTGCACAGTTTTACTGGCACGTGTTTGAAATTGTGCGAAATATCTTTGCTTCGTGTTAGTACCAAAAACCAATATTTAAGAAAATAATTAAGGTTCTGTATAAAAACATTCAAACCCAAGAAATAGTAAAAAAAAACGCAATTTCATCGTCGGTTTTACTGACAAGTGCTTGAAATCGTGAGAAATATGTTTGCATTCTGTTAGTACAAAAATTTTTTTAGTACTCCGTAGGATTCCGTGTAAATAATTAAAAACTATATTATGTTGTGAAGAATATTTGAAAATAAATCAATTTTACTCGCTAAAATAAGGATTTATTGGGCATTTATAGTGTAGTGGTGTGAAAGATGTTATGTTGATTTTGTGTTCTACACAAGACGGTCATTCATGTTACAATCATAATTAGAATGGTATTGTATGGTAATTTTTTTTATTCACTCAACGATAAAACGTCCACTGCTAGACATAGGTCTCCCCCAATAAGTGTCCTCCAGCTTCCCATAATTGCCATACTTGGCAGGCGGGTTGGCGATGCCCATTCCCTGGTTTATATCCCTTAGTCACTATTTGCGGCACCCACGGAAGTTTTTAGGGTGGTACTATTCATAGCCGACACCACCCGGCATTAATGGTAATTACGGATGTAATTTTTTTTATTTTTGTTCAAATTTATGCTAGTGCTTATGTAATCAGGAGGAGAGGGTAAGAGGTATGCATACTATTGCTGACGTAATACTTGAACGACCCTTCATTATAAACTTGGTTAGCTGGGTTAGCGTACCTATATATACTAAATAGTTTACCCGTTAAGTTAAAGTTAAAAACTATTATGTAGATATTTTACCATAATAATAATACTATTTATTTGAGATAATGGTACTCTATAAAAACATGTAATTATATAAGATGATGTTATAACATGTCAAACTGAATGTTTAGTTTTGTGGGTCAGTTACCTATATTATTAGATGTAAACAAAGGGAAAAAAAGAACCTGCGTCGGTCAACGCGGAATCGGACCCCGCCATTGTCGTTTCATCAGGCCTGCAAAGGTTTTCGGTATTTAAGTATACATTAGCCGATCCCGAAACACGACAAGCCGAAGGGAGTAGGGACCAACAGGAGAACTATTGAAGGCCGGAAATCCCACCACACCGAACATAACGCATACGTAATGCACTAAAATTTTAATTTAATCCAAGCCGTTCCTAATATATCTAACGGTGTAATTAGTACCCATAGTAACTTACTTGTTTACATACAGTTTGTATAGTTATGACATCCTAATTACCTTATTATGTTTAAATAAACTAATTGTATAATGTCACGCATAAACGATTTGTTTACTTCCGGTAATACACTTATACAGAAACGTCAAATAAAGACTTATTTAATTGATAACTATTCTATTATTAGGTCTTCCTGATTTCATTACAAATACATATTAAAATAAATTTATTCAATTACTGTTTTAAATTAGCTGTGCTTCGTTAGCATTTAAATATTTTTAATTCTTTCTTCAACTACTCACAGCGTTACATATCAAACTTCCATTTTTAGGTAAAGTATTACAAGACATCGCGCTGATTCATACCGTACTCTGTGGATCATTCTTTGTTGACTTCAATGTCTCGAGTACCCATAAAAATGAAACAATAGAAAGACAATAGGAAAACAATGGAAAGCTGGCGTAAACGCCAGAAAGGTGCTCGAACGATTAATTCACTACAATCCTCATAACACTTTCCGATTTTTTTTTGTTCCTTTTGTTGAAGTATTCCTTCCAAGGGATTTCTTGTGTGATCTCAGAATTCATCGTATCATAATTTTCAATACACTTCACTTGTGCACATTTACAAAACACTACCACATAATATAGATTATACTTCATGAAATACTACAAGTTAATGAATTAAAAATAATACATGACATTAGAAACCAAAATGGCCTCAAAGCCTCCCTTAAAAAAAGAATCACGTAACTCGGTACATGAGATATTTACGTTATTGCTATAATTCGTGATAATCAATTTTGTAAAAAGATAACTACTGAAATTCATACGCTACGATTTGGTAGGCATTATGTAGATACTGGTAGTGACATGTGAAAAACTCAATCCTCAAGTAACTTAAAGTACCTACCTATCACAAGATTCATATGAGTTTGTTTAGAAACGGCTTAAATGTGATCTACATTCATGTTTATAATTCCGTTGCATGGAATGTTATTTGCTCACAGAACATAATTATTTTACAATAATATATCTATTTAAACTGTCTAAAATAGATAATAATTAACAAATGTTTTATTTAACCAACAAAAGATTGTGTTTCTTTTGTTGTATGTTGTAATTTTGAATTCGAAGAAATGTTTGAATACGATTCGTCATAAAAACATATTACTTTGTCTTTCTTTATACCTATCCGCTTACAGACTATGTCACCTGGCAGGTCAGCAAATCCCACTGTTTTCATTGTTATTCCGTTTATAAATTTTTCTACTGTTGCATAAATTGTTTGATGTTACCTTAATGATACTACATTAATACCTACGTAATTGTTTATCGCGGGTAATAAAAAATCCTACTGTACGCTTTGTAAAAGTACACAACCATGCCTTACTTATCGACTAAGTGCTTGATATGATTTAAATTTTTGCTAACATTGGAACTAAATAACTAACAAATTTACAAATAATTAACAAATTTGTGAAGTAACCTACTATTAATTTCTTTACTAACATTAAATTGTTAGATATTATGTAGATATGAAAATTATTATAATACTATAATCTAATTTATTCCATGTTATCGAAATGTAAATGGTTATAAGTAAATGTTTAATCATTGCAAATCTGAAAACCTCCACGAGCTACTAGCATCATATGGAATTTGCCTACATTAAACTGTTTGCAAATACCTACTCACTTTAAATATAAGTCAACATAATATTAGTGGTGTAATAAGGTGTGGGGTTTCTAGCGGGATCTTGAGTAGTAGTAGTTATTGTCTCATGTAGTAGTTATTGTCTTTAATCTACTAACTTGCTAATTTGACGCTATATTGTGTAATTTTAGCGGCGTTTGGTATGATACAGTACAGTTACATGCTTATCCTGAGGTGCTCGAAAACTAAATTTTCTAAGATGTTGTGTAAACTTATCACGTGACGACGGCAGAAATTGGTATGCAAATCGTAGATTACCATTAATAAGGAAGAAGAAGTGTAGGTGCCTAGCACACGTAATGTATATACTCGTAGATATAATGAAAACATTTTTAAAAATCATGTTAACTTTTAAATAATGTATAATATTTTAAACGCTATTATGAATTTATGAGTGTACGGACTTATACAATCTCTATTCTTCAAAACAACAAGTAAAAAGTTAACTCAGGTAGATAATTCCCCTGCTAAACGAATGAAGTTAGGAATAGTTTCAGTGCAAGGAACAATGTGTTGCTAACTTCAGACACGTGCACCGCACGCCTAAAGCGTGAGTGCGTTGTTCAAGTTCGTGACTTTTAACTAAAACAAAACGTTTATTGACGTTCGAAAGTAAGTTAAAAACACGCACAGCCTTATAATAGAACAAGTTAACCCAAAACAAACGTAATAACATTCAATTGAAACCTAATAACAAAGTTTTTTTAACTTTTGTTTATAGCCGAATACCATTGTAACCTGACAAAGTTAAGAATAACAACTGTTTTCTGAGCACGTACTCGCGCGTGGGCTTCTTTCTATTTTGTAAGGTTATACTTATGTGTCAGTCGAGCAGTCACTCTCGAGGCGTAACGTAGTACTCTTGTGTGCTGTGTGTTTCTTCTTCGAAAACTTGTTTGTGAATCGAAATATAACGAAAAACCTTGTGGTAACGACGCGAAAATCGAATAATATACGAAAAAGTGATAGTTCATTATTTATTAATAAGTTTAAGTGAACATAATTAAATGTGAAAGAGTGCGTTCTTCGGTGATTCATCTCAGAGAAAACAAGAAATTGTTTGTGTCATTATAATATTATGTATGGTATGCATTGATAACAAAATCATGTGTTTAAAAAAAATTCTCGTGAACGTTTTTTACGGAGAATGCAAAGGAAATATTCTCGGGAGCTTTAAAAAAAGGTAAGGTCCCTACATATTGTATTGTTTTAGAAGTTTTGTTAGTTACGAGAAAACATGATAAAAAGGGTTGTTGGATGCTTTGGATCGTTGTTTATCAAAGTCATGTACAGGCAATTGATATGAATTTATTTAATCTTTTTATAGAGTAACGAGAACTATACACGAGTGATTTAATTTAAATATTTTTATATCCATTGGGAACATATGGTTTGTAATAGATACAACAATGCACGTATAGAGGTTAAACGTCTCTCAAATCTGTTTATCCTATATATATACTAATAAATAAAATTGGAGTGTCTGTTTGTAATGTCAAACTTTTTTTTTTTTTACTAAGTAGGTATGAATGTTTATACAATACCAATATCAAAAATACAATCTTTAAAATTTTTGTCTGGGTCTGTCTGTGTGTCTGTTTGTTCCGGGTTATCTCCGGAACGGCTGGACGGATTTTGACGGGGATTGTTTTCGTAAATAGCTGAAGTTAGTTACTCCGGCTTACTTAGGGTAATATTTGAAAATAATTAGGGTTCCGCGTGATAAAATTAAAACTTATAAAAAATTTGAATAAAATTCTATTCAATGTATAGTTTTATGGGCAAGTGCTTGAATTTATGTAAAATATTTTTACTCTATCTTAGTTATCTAAAAATACGGTTCCGTAAAAAATTTAAAGTCATAAAAATTTGAATAAAATCGGATTCAAAGGGTAGTTTTACGGGCAAGTGCTTGAATTTATGAGAAATATTTTTACTTTATTCCATACTTTACTTACCAAAGAGATCTAAACAAAGAATCATAAGCTTGTCACTTGATTTCTGTCAGAAAAAAATGTGATGGCGGAAATATCATAATCAAGTTCTTCTCAGGTTTTATTACAAGTAATTACTTATATTGTACTGTGGTCAGAATTCTTACTAGAGAAACTACGGAGTTTGGAAAAAAATTATGATTCATCTGCTAAATACCAACATACCTATATAGAACCAATACTAAAAATTTTAATTATTAAAGTACTTACATAAAGAATAACCATTTGGTATGTGCTAGAATACTTTAAACGTCATAAATAATAAGGTTATTGATAAAAAAACTCAAATAGGTGTTTATGAAGTCTAAGATAAATAAGATACTGTATTCGTAATGGCAGGGGATGATAGTAACTGTTTTAGCCAGAATATTGTTCAACACCCACCTGTGGATCGGGTCAATGTTTGAAATTAAGTTTCTATTTATGAAGCAGGTCACGTAAAACAATTCAATTAGAAATGTCAAGTGTTGCTTATCCGGGCGATTCCACTTGCTTATCAGCGAGGCGTGGTCGCTGTTTTGATCACAGAATTGTCCATAATTGTTTTATAAAATCCGCTTCGACAATAATTTCTTCCGCACCGCAATATAAGGAAATATTTTATTAATGAAATTTGTTTTACATTTCGAACTTTTTTTCAAAACTGTTAGTTATAAAGTCTCTTTTGGCTGAATTATATCTAGATAATATATAAGTATATCTATTTTTATCACTATTCTTTTATTTTGTAATAAATTTGTATGCAATTTCACAAAAGTTTTCTAAAATTAATATTTGTTGAGTGAAACAAGTAATTTGATAATTTAATAAGTGATATGTTTTATCTTTTTAACCTTTTCGTTACCTGTTTACAACATTAGTTATGTGGTGAATATTAAATTCCCGGAATTACAGCTGTACATTAAAAAAAAAACTTCCCACAAATGTTTGTGAATCGGTTTGAACAAACAAAATTATGGTAAATACTACCCGTTTTTACATCATTATAGAAAACCTCACCACGAGCACGACAAGTTGAGAATTCATCTACAAGCCGAAATGTGTAAAATTACATCGACTCGATAGCCGGACCGCCAGTTTTAGTTTATACACGTCTCTGAACATTATTTACGCCTGAATTAATAAGTCTTTTTGAAATATGATTGGAATATTTTCCACACATATAAAACGACTCCCCTAGTGAGAATTTGAGTGTACTATATAAATGCGGCAACACGGAAATCGATTGTATTTTATAATTACTATCAAAACACACGCCAGACGCTTGAGTGCCGTTATAAACGCTAGAGCCTAGTTTAAAAAACTGACACCAAACCCTTTCCGGCAAGGGCAGAAATACATTATTATATATATTTACTAAATAAATATTTACCTACAGTTTTGTAAAGTTTTATTAGGTCAATAAAATATTAGGTCATACTTAAGTCATATTTCATCGAGTTGTGACGAATAATGCGATGAGTGTTTACTTTGTTGCGTATTCTAGTTATGAGCCTATAGTCTTAAGCCGTGACTGTACGCTTTAAACAAGACAAATAAAACAATGAAAATATTAACATAACATCTAAAATATACAGTATACTTAAACATTTTTTACTAAACATTTTTGCGGCAATTAAATACATATATTATCATTTTATTGTGGAATAGCCTAGAAGAATCTTTTCATCTTCTTCTCTTCATAATTTTTTCAGCAGATAGTAGCTAATCACAGCAAACAAAACTCGCGCCAGTTTGCGAATAGAAAAAAAACAATGTTTGTGGTGTGTCTGACATAATGAGACTTGCGAGTGATCTGAGAAAAAAAAAATTAAAACCATTAAAGAATGAATATTAAAATTAAGAGTGCTCACTGTAGTGAATGTTAAATTCCTCTTTATCTACTACATATATAAAGTTAAACTGTAGCTATTAGTAAACTTTCGTTACGTAAGTAAAATTGGTTAAGTAATTTGAAAATAAAGTTAATAATCTATTGAATCGGTAATAATTTAACTTCCTATTTAAAACACAAAAGTAAAAAAAAAAAACAAAACGTATTGGTGATTAGGTACGTAGGCTAGAAAAAAGTCGAATAAATAAGCTTTAATTTTTCATTATTACATTACTATATATTTAGTATCTACTTATGTATTTCCCATTATTATGTAATTTATATTATAATCAGTGGCTCCGCGATCATCGTTTGCGACCTTACAATTATTTACTGTATTATATATTTCTGTTTGTCTGTCTTTGTGTGAATTGTTTTTGGTTTATGTACATTGTATTATACTTGTTTTAAGTAAGTAAGTAATATCAAAGACTATATAATATGCAACGTATCTATGGTAATAAATAGAATAAGTTTGATCATAGCAGTGGATTAAGTTTACATAAAAATACCACTTGCTTAATACTTAACCTAATTTAATAAATATCTAAGCTTTATAATGCATTGAATGATTGTAATAAATTATTAAATCCAAGTAGATCTGCAGGACATTGCTAGTTATTTCAATATAAACGAATCTATTACAAAGAATTCTTTTATCACATTTTCTCTTTATATTGATATCTCTACGTTTAATAACATAACTTATAAGTAAAATATTCAGCGATCGTTTCGTTATTATGTTAACTTGACTATACCTATCCTATTTTCACATGTTACGGAAAAAACCTTTTTACATGTCATACGTGACGGTAAAGTGTCGGAATCGGTATACTTTTTTTTTTGTTGTCCTTAATATAAAACACGCTTTTCTAAATATGGAACAAAGTAAAAGAGGCTTAAAATGACACGGGAATGTGGTAATTGTACATTCTGTTACGTATTAATGTCTGATGTACCTTAAGGTCTGTTTTTCATAACGCGATACAAACAGAGTTAGTTCTAGGTGCAATTGTTTTGTTATTTAGTAGTCCTTGGTTTTACGTCATTAGGTTACACTATACGACTCTATATTATGTAGGTTTGGTTGTGGTTTGCGTGATATCATTTTGTTACTGTGGACAAGCGAAGTGTATTGAAAATATTGTCACGAATCTTTAAGTAATTCTGAGATTTCACAACAACTCCCTTGGAACGCTTTATCGAATGGTCCCCCCGCTGTTAGAGCACTGAAAATGAGCAAAAAATACAAAGTTCGGCTTAAAAATTTGCATTCATGGCCGCAATAAATTGTAAAAAAAGCAATACAAACATAAAATTCTACGTCCAAAATGTTACTTCACGTATCTATATATACGTAATAATAGATACGTGTTATGCGAAATTAAACCAATAAATATACATGCTTATATCATCTGGGAATGTTCATTTCAAAATTCGAGATTTAGAAATTCACTTTAATAATAATTTAAAACTCGTCCAAAATTGTTACACCCACAGTGATAATAAATATTAAAACTTGCGCAATACAACTATAATACTTGCTTACTGAACAAAAAAATAAATAAATCGCTTGACAAACAAGAGAACAATATTTTATCTTTGCTTATTTATATATATACGTACGTTTATTTGTATGTAGTTTATCTAACAAAGGGCAGTATCGTTTTCAAGATGAAGTAACCTGTAAAATTAAATAAGTTCTAAATAATATAAAACAGTAGCTATCCAAGAGAAACTAGTAGGAAAGTCATTTCTCTAACTGGTCAAAGTTTCCTAGTGAATATAAGAGTTTTTCTGAGTTTCCTTACTCCCTACGATGCGTCGTCTGTGTTTAGTACTGACCAAATATAATTTTATAACTCGAATTTTAAAACCCACCGATATTTGCGTCTTAACTGATGGGCTATCGGTTAAATTGTTCTAAAGATGCTTACTCTCACGAAGAAATTGGATTGGATTTACATTGCAGATTAAAAAACAGATAACATCTAAATACACATTAAAATAGTAATTTTGCATAGTAAACGGTGATACTGCAAATTCACTGATCCTAATTGAACGTGGTTTACAGATGGATAGAAAAGTGAACACGATGATAGATCAAACTAAATACCGTTACGACTTTTTAAAAGAGATAGTTAATTAGGTTTTCTTAAAATTATTTCATGTCAACGAATTTTAGTCCGACACCTAAGGTAGTGCTAAAATTATTCTAATTTCGTACATAAACTCATAATTATCTTTGTATTCATAATTATATTTCGTATTATGTTTAAATTAACATTGTAATTATAATAATTTGTTTATTACGATCCTTATAATATTATCTTTATTGTTTATGTTTAGCTGTTTTTTAGATTTGATTTTAGAAATTTGTGGTTTTATTGTAATTAAGGGGATAATCCATTTGTCACGTGTAATGCGTCAATTTAATGTAAAAAATGAGACAATAGGAAAACAATGGAAAGCTGGCGTAAACGCCAGGTTAGTGCTCGAGGGGTTAAATAACTTCTCGACGATTATTTTGTTTGTTAAACATAACATAAGCTCACGCCTGTTATCCCCGAAGAGTTAGGCAGGGGTGAAATAGCGAACTACACCACCCAGAAGTGACAGGGGGCGAGCCTGTCGCCATATCAAGCACAAATTTCAGATTCCGGGTTGATACTGAGTAGAAAACCCCAATATAATTTTACCCTACCCGAGGTTCGAATCCGAGTTCTCAGAACGACAGTCGTACCGTAATACAACTGCGCCACCGAGGCAGTTGTTTGTTAAAGTTGAAGTGAAAACTAATTTTTAAAAGTTGGCTGTCACGGGACGCTCTGCAGATGTCAAACATCAAAGTGATATAACAGAGTTTTGGGAATTACGTATGGAATTATTACTGACTCGCGTGCCGTGACGGCAAATGACGTTTGATGTTTCACGTCTGACGGAACTCCCGTGACGACAAACTTCCTTAATAATTTTTATTTTTAAAGTTATATGATTAGATTTATTCCTTATAAAATCAAATAGGTATCCTTCAAAAGTGAATGGCTCGCGAAGCGATTGAAATTAAAAAACATCCAAATTTCAATCGCGAGGATGGGTATAGACTTTCCTCAGCGTGGAATCCGGTGCTAGAAAATCTTAAGGTTCGTGATTTATCGTCACAGGCATCGTCGATGGACACTGTTAGTGTTGTGTGTTGTGACTATAATAAATATAAAGACCAAACGGGGGTAGTTCATCAAAATACCCCTCAACGCAACAGGCGACGCCGCGCACCGCCAGTCAGCCCGTGACCACGGTTGGTGCAACCCAGCCGAAACGTCGGGATAGAAAAAAGCAAAGGTAACGCGTGAAAACCCGTTAAAATTAACTGAATTTAAGTGAATTGTAATTAAGTAATATAATAATTTTGTAAATGACAAGTTTCAAGTAATCAAGTCATCGGAATACTAAAGTATAATATGAAAATAGCTTTTAAACTGAGAGCACCGTCTTAAATAATCAAAGAAATTGTTAGTTCCACTGGATATAGAATTGTACAGAAAAATATCAATATAAATTGGATTTTCCCAATCAGTCCCTCCTCCGATTGAGACCCACTCCATTCACCTGTAAACTACTAGGCACTTTGCAATCGAGCAGAGAGCGGTCGACTCCTCTCTTACACGTTACCTGTTTACCTGGACCGTACATTATTTACTTAGTTCTTGTAGGTAAATTGTTGACATGTAGTTCTCTATAAAGGACATTTTAAGATAGAAAAACTTTATATTACATACATACATGTAACTGCCTCGGTAGCGCAGTTGTATTACATACGACTGCCGTTCTGAGGTCTCGAGTACGATCCCCGGGTCGGGTCAAGTGGTATTGGGTTTTTCTACTCAGTATCATCCCGGAGTTTGGAATTTGTGCCCGATATGGCGACAGGCTCGCCCCCTGTCACATCTGGGACGGAACTAAGCTCGGCGAAATGTGGGTGGTGTAGTTCGCTACTTCACCTCTGCCTAACCAATAGGGGATAACAGGCGTGAGCATATGTATGTATGTATGTACATGTAGGATATGAGTAGTGATTCAACACAATACTTGTTAATTAAATCTTTTATTATTTTCTTTACAAATTTTCCCGACACATTTTCCGATTCGCCATTTACGATCTTCTTTTCTTTTTCTTATTTCCATCATCCATTCGCTCACATTGCATTCTTTCACTCGGTCTTACGTTCCTTTCATTCCTACATACATTTTGGTTTAAGTACATAAACTATAAAGGGGCGGAGGGTCTATGATTTGCTTATTTTTGATAACGCGAGGGACGGGGGTTTTTAATTGTGATTATGTTGGTAAATTCTGAAATTTTTGTATTCTTGCATTTCCTTTACAACGAAGAACAAAGTAAAGTATATAAAGATTTTATACAAATGATATATCAATGTTTACGTTATTGTAAGAGAAGTGGTGGAGCGTGGAGGGGGACTTCTGTAAACTAATGTATTATAACTTCATTTGAGTGTATAATATTTGAATTAAGAATACGTATCCAAAATACGAAAATGAATGTAGAAAATCTTTTTTGAATTTTTTTTTAGGTATTGATACTAAAAAACCACATCACAATACGTTGCGTGGTTTAAGAGGGGTTAAAGAATAAACATACATACGCAGAAAAAGACTTTATTTTATAATCTATTAATAAGATATAAGCAATACGTCACGGACCTATCCATGTTTATCTAAATGGACGCCGCATCGGATACATTGTTCGTAGTTAAGATTTTCTTATCGATTAGTACAAGGAAACGGATCCATCCGCAAAACATAGTATTGCGGTATCAAGCAGTAAATTACAACCAAAGTTTAGTCCGGCAGACGGCGTGAATCATTAATTACCACGAGTAATTGAATAACGGCTTTCTCTGTGTCTGGTTAATATTGTATGACTAGATACCGCCCTGGCTTTGACTGTGTTTCGAGGTAATCCCCTACCCTGTGTATATTACACAGGGTATCGTGTGTCTGTCTATCTCTGCCCGTTATGTGACTTATAACTCGTGGACCACTGGACCGATTTACAGAGTTCTTTTTTTATAATCTGGTCACATTTCATTAGGTAAGTATTTGGTTACACATTTAATACATCAAACAAATTATGAGGGTAATGATAAATTCATAGAGGTATTCTCTGAGAAAAATACATATTTAATTATAAGTAAATACTCATACATAGAAATCGCAAGAAAATAATAGTCAATAAGCGACATTTAAACTTTATTAAAGTAAAAAAAAACATTTCAAGCAGCTCGCACAACATTAGGATATTAAATATTTTAGAAATCACATACGATGGTTTAAGTAAATACAATAAATTCCGAGCGTAGTTCATGACATAATATAACATAACATAATTTCATGCCTGTTATCCCCGAAGGGTTAGGCAGAGGTGAAATAGCGAACTACACCACCCACATTTCGCCGAGCTTAGTTTCGTCCCAGATGTGACAGGAGGCGAGCCTGTCGCCATATCGGGCACAAATTCCAAACTCCGGGATGATACTAAGTATAAAAACCCAATACCACTTGACCCGACCAGAGAACGAACCCGAGACCTCAGAATGGCAGAGTCGCACCGTAATAGAACTGCGCCACCAAGGCAGTTCCATGGCATATGTAGTATAAAATGTATCTTCAAACAATATTAGTATACATTGTTAAACGAAACAAAGTCTACCCGCCTAAGTAATATGTGTTTGTTCAATGCCGAAAAACACTATAACACAGACTAAAAATGGACTTTTTCTCCGGGATATTCTTTATTTACAAATCTCGTTTAGTACTGCGAGCGTTTTCCTATAAGAATAAATTGTTATTTGTTGTCATGCGAATTGCTTATGTTGTCTATATATTGGGTCATTGATACACATATGTACACGTGGGATTGTTCGTAAGGACAAAGCGTAATTGATATTTTATATAATATATGAAATAAAAACATAGTCAAGTAAAATTGAAAAGAAAATACTGGAGAGCAAATACTAATGGAATGATAAGGACTTGGCATTTTGTGTTTTTCTTACTATTATAGATTACGGTCGTTCTTTAGCGTATCGGTTTGTTACATAAATATAAATACTATTTTCCAGTCATTTAACTATCTGATGGTCGTGCAAGAAAAAATCCCTTTCACTTCGTGTTATAAAAATCCTGTAAATCACGCTATGTTGCGCTAAACCCTAAGAATTTGTGTCTATGTTTTTTCATCATTTTTTTGTCAATCGAGCTGACTATTCTGTTTGCATTGTTTGTTTACAGATTCCATATCCTTCTGTGCATACCCAGCTAGCACAGAAACACTATTATAGTCATATGGACGTCGACATAGGTTAGTTGTCTAAATGAATATTTAAATTCTAGCTGAATGGTTTGCAATAAAAGGTCCTATATAGTAATTTGAATTTAGTGTGCAAGTGTGTAATAAAAACAGAAGTCATTGATCTAGATATATTAAATTCCAAAGAAGATTTCACTAAGGTTAAGTTGAATGATAAAGAATTCAATCAATAGACATGGGATTCCGGTGCGTCGTTTAATATTTCCCCGTGGGGAGCCATTGTTGTCAGAGACGCGGCGCGGCCGGAGTCCCGCGGGTGCTTTGTTATCCTACCTCTATTGCGTCTCACCGTTTAAAATGTTATTTCGATATATTAGGTTTAAATTTGTTATTATATATGTATATATCAACGCTACAACATATATGTATATGTAAAATCTTAAACTTTTACCAAAAGTAAGACATTTCGTTCTGTGTTACAGGTTAATTTTGTAAGCCCAATAATGATATTGCAGCTTTGTTCGTGAAAATAACCGAAGTGCGTATAGGTAAATATACTATAATTTACGATAAAATAAGAAGCTACATGGGAAATTAACCCCTGGACGACCTTTACATGTCAGTTCGATACAAGGAGCTCAAGCTAGTAAATCTAGCAATTTGAAATTATCACTAAAGATTACTTTTTAGTAGTGTATTTTCTACTGTATGTGTCTGTTATTTTTGTTTTGGTGTAACTGCATTCTATGTTCCAGTCGCATTCATTTCATATTATTATTTTCCGATAAAACGTTACTTAAAAATAAAAGTTCTGGTAACCAGTAAGGTCATGTGAAGTTATTATGATAACTCAAACCTTAAATTCATTTAAATTTTTATTTTAGATAAAATTAAACGAACAGGCAGTACACCTGAGCTGAGGTGGTCAATCTATTCTACATCTTAACTTTAAAGAAATCTTAAAATTAAACAGGTTAAGAATCTGTGATGAGTGTGTTAGGACGGTCCACGTGCAGATGCTAACCAAACCTTTTGGACCGAAACACAGCACCATTGGAACTGGTACTTTATGGTAGATATACATTTTTAATTTGGCGTTAGAAAGATGGAAAAGTAAATTGCATATGTATTGATAGTCCTAAAAACACCTGTCTGCAAACAATAAATCCTATCCTAATCCTAATCCAATCATTGTAAAAGCGTTTCATAAGGGAAACTTATTGTAAAAGGGCAATATAAAATGCACTACGACCTTGTTTGCATTTTGGGTCTTGATAACAAAAGTATAGTCATAGAACATAACATGGATGCTGAGGGATTAAAAACCTATCGCCTAGAAGTCACACCAGATAATCTCGAAACGTAACATAGCCAAGTGAAGTAGTTTGTCGGATTTTCCACCATGTATTTAGTGACTTTATCCAAGCAAAATGAAATTGCAGTGTGAGCAGTTTTCACGTTCTAAAAATATCCCCTGAACCCCGAAAACGATCTCCAGGGAACAACCAGTACGGTATTCAGAACAGCAGTTTGTTAACGTGTTTAACGTAAATCCCTTTGAATTTAGGGGTTGCCTTTTAAATAAAACGTTCTTGCTACTAGTAAAAAGCCAAAGTAATGTTGCGAGAAACGTTAACAGCATGTCTAGGAAGGCAGGAGGGAAGTCGGTTGCACCCTGAGGACTACGGGACGGGGGGTAATCGCTTTCTTAAAATAAAACGTTCCCCCAATTTCGCCTTTTTTAAACAGAAAACGTTGTGTATCCGACGTCCTTGTGTGGTAATGCGAGTAGACAAATTACCCACCTACACATTGCGGTTGTAAATTAAGTTTAATTATATGCAATGATACAAGAGAGCAGCTTGTACACTTGTTGAGGCTTTGGACGAATTTGTTTGTTATTTCGATCTAGGTTTACAAATGTATCTTTTTTGGCCTCGGCAAAGGCAAAACTAGAGCACTAATCTAGGCGATGATAAAAGGCGATATAGTTACAATAATTGAAATTAAAAAAGTTACTATGATTTGTTCATATCGTTTTAATTATAACTATTTGTAACCGATGGCGCAATTTGTGATCAGTTCTTCTTATAGAGTAGGTAAGCAATCAAATATTTTTTGCTATGTTTCTGCTATTAAGTTTCAGTTTATCGATCTTAAATGTTACAAAGAACATATTCTCAATCTCTCGCACTTCAGTACTTTTTTGTGTTAACTCGATGCTTGTTATTAGGTTTCTTCGCGATTCCTTACGTTTATTGTTTCGTAGCGTAATTGTTTTTGTTATTTCAAAGACTATTTATTCTTTAATGTTTAATTAATTAACAAGTAACTGACGTCTTGGATCACGAAACTATGCTTTTGATATTTCAAAGGAATTTTGCTGCTTAACTGCTTAATGTCTATGAAAGTTTGTGTGCTGATTTCTATTGTCTGTGGTACATGTGGCGCTGACAGTGAGTTATACTGTACTTTACCTTTTAGCTAATCCCATGTTGTTGACGTTTTTACTAATGATTACTCACTTCTTCATTAGATAAAAATCAACACTGCTAAATTTTATTCCGTTTGATCTCATGAATAAAGGGAAATTAAGTATTTAGTTTCTATTCTAAATATTGATCTGATTGATGATCGGTCTTGCTTCCAGGCATTATTAACCATTCGTTTCGGTGGTATTCCTAAAATTTCATGTGTAAGCTTGCCGGCTTTTTTTAATCATCGGCGTTTGGTAAAAAAATCTAGTTATAATATTTTATTTAAATTTGATATTTCTGAAATATTTAATTTATCGGAAACCAACAACGCTTGGATTGCAGCGTGCCCAAAAGACATTGTCCTGAGGTTGTATACTCTCAAAGGTGTTGAGACGAGCCGCTCTGTAAACTAGTACGGAATAATCTTTATAATACGTCAACTAGTGCTGCAGAACGTGCTCGTCTACTAGCCGTTCAGGAGTGGGAGTCAAGCCTCTGGCTAAAAGTATTACCGTCCCTAAATATTGGCACTAAATTAGACAACACCATTTTCAGGCTGTCCGTCTACCTACGTTTAGAGGTATCATGAGTGTCTCCATATCGCTGCCATTGTGGTAATATAGCCGACTCGCTCGGACATCACGATCTGGCTTCTAGTAAAAGCGCAGGTCATATTACGCGTCACGCCACCCTCAATGACGTTATATGTTGGGTTTTTGCCAGTGTTAATGTACCAGCCAACTTAGAACCGAAAAAAAAGACGGGTCGGGTAAAAGGCCCGATGGGATTACGTTTATGCCTTGGAAGATGGGGCGGTCTTTGGTATGGTAGCATCCTACATGCGTCTAGACTTTAGCACCGTCACACCTTCCAGTTACCTTTTTGAAGGCCGGCGCAAAAGCTGCATCAGCGGAAGATTCTTTTATATTTATTGTTTAGTTTAGATCCGTAAAATTTTATCATATTGTTGTCATGAAATTTCTCTAAATGTAATGTGAGAAAACATTTTCACAGGCCGTGTAACAAGGTAAACTGGCGGTTGATGGTTTATTTTTGCGATGGTCGTCATCGTTTGCATTGGATTACTCTGTTTGCACTGTCCCGTCATTGAACTCTACTACTATAAAAACGGAACGTAAATCTATGACGAAATGTTGTTTTTAACTCAGGGAGCACTAACCAAGATTTATGTATATGATTTTAAAATACTATGTGTTATCAACGTACGTTTTTGTACGTATTTTGTTACGTATGTATATAGAATATGAGAATAATAGTTCATCAATTTATGAATGTCAGATTCCTAAGACGTAACGATACCTTTTGAATGCTGATTTCAATACCCAGTATATGATTATTTTATGGTTACCCAGCAGACACGTTATCTGTAGATAAAGTGCGAGAGTACTTCACACTTTCGTCCTTTAGAAAGCGGTGACTTGGAGTTTCATGTTACAGTCAAAGACAAAAACTAAAGAGGTGCTTAAGGAGCGGCGTGCCTCAGTACAGTTATGGTGTCGCTCCAACTATCACCTTTCCCATATCCCGCTGTGACACTTGCCACGAATAGTGGAACTGTCAACAGGCGTTGAAAGATTTATGAAGCTATAAAAATATATAGAATACATCTATAGAATTATGGTCTTTGTGGAAAAATTAAATCGGCAATCAACGAGCCAGTGAAATATTTTTTTTATATAAATAAATTTGGACGTTAGAATAGTAATTCGGAATGAACCATGCGTAATATGGAAAAAAACGCGCAGTGCCCCCTCCTTTACGTATGCAATTTGCTTACGTGACATGATGAGACAGACAATGTTAGTTTTGTTTATATGAGGCCGTTCAAGTTTGATGTAAGTTAAATTTTGGTCATTTTAAGGCCCCTGTGTTATCAACTGAATTTTTTTATCTTCCAATGCGCGAAGTTTCTTCTCGGGTACGAGACAAACAAAATAGTTCATCGAAACCGGTCAATACATTTCCGAGATATTACCAAAAAAGCAGTTTCAGATAAACCTAATTTGTTAGTGAGAAATCTAACAATGACGGCTTTGATTTATATGCGTATATATAGATGGAATTTCAAGGTACTACTTAAGTTTGAACACGTGTCAGGAAACTCACTCCCTAATTCAAAATGGAGTCAAGATTTTGGCGGCGCTGTGTGCGTTGGGTCTCAAGTGGATTCCCCGTATCGGTCCTCAAGCACGTCGGCCCACGAGTGGTCCTTACCGTTCCACCGATAGAAATTAAGATTGTCTCCCCTCTCAACTCATAATAACTTTACCGTTAACTAAACTCATAATTAACGTTTTTGTTAACAACCTAGATATAAAAAACAAAATATTAATATCTAAATAAGTATTTAAGTTACTGTGTTAGTTGACCGACATTTTCTGCAATGATTTAATATAGTTAAACAAAAACTTTACCCTTAACCCTTGACACAATCAGTCGACTCCCCAAAAGATTGGCAATGAGATTGTACATGAATTTAGATTTTGTCTTCGTGTTTTGTCTATATATTATTTATATCTAAATATTATACTATCTCTAACGATAGTTGATGATAAAAAATTGAGATAAGTAAAGGTAAAAATAAATTCTGTTATGTCCTGTTTTCGCTGCAATGAAAATATTTATGATATATTATTTGGTAGTAGGCGGATCACTTGATCAAAGTGGATTTGTTTTTTTTAAATGTTCTTAACAAGATTTTTACACAAAGATAAATTGGAAAAGTTACTCGGTAAATTGCAACGTTCCGGAAGAACTGAAAGTGCTTTTCTTATGGGGTTTTTGTATAAACTCACGAATCGAACGATGGTTTGTGTAATTCTTTTTTACATTGCTTGACCTGTATGTATGTATTGCATCTGAGTAATGAAATCTTCGAACTCACATTTCATTGACTTCAAAACTACAGACGAAATTGAAACTTTGTACATTTTTTTTAAACATAATTAATTAAATAACTAACTGTGTGTCTGCGACTCTGCCCGTATTTCATATATTCTTTAATGCGTTTTCACTAGTTTTTAAATAATGTTTTCATGGTGATGTCGTATCGTATTTTGTTGACAATTTTCAACAAGTTTAATTTTTTTATAAGGAATCTTAATTATTTTGCTTATTTTTTAGGTACTAAGAGAAATCAAAGATGTTTTTCATAAATTCAAATACTTGACAATAAAACTGACCAGTGAATCATTGTTTTTGTTTACAATTTAATTTGTTACGCTTAACCCCAATAATTCTTCTGAAATTATTTTTGGTACTAACAGAAAGAAAAGATATTTCTCACAAACTCAAACACCTGTTAGTAAAACTGCATTGAATCGGATTTTATCCACAATTTCATGAGTTTTATTACGCGGAGCCCTAGTTATTTTAGAAAAATAAAAGTAGCCTAAGTTACGGGGAGTGCCTTCAACTATCTTCCAAAAAGTCCCGTAAAAATAGATCCAACCGTTCCTGAAATTAAGCGGAACAAAAAGACATAAATTACAAAAATTGTGTTTTTGGTATAAGTACCGTTTATTCATTCATATGTATTTAGTAACAAGTTTATTATTTTTATATTTTATTAAATTTTATTTATTAGTAAAGATATAGATTATTTTTTCGGTGAATATAGAAATCAATCTTCCTGTTTGTTAACCTATAACTCGAGAAACCATTGAACTACTGATTTAAATTGCTGTTTTTCAAAATTGTAGACATTCTCTGGCTAGAAATAAGGATAATAAATAGGGAAGGAAATTGACATAATATGACTACCGGCACGTTAATTTGCAAAACATTACCATATTTAAGCCAATGGATACTTAAGAGTCAAGGCTATACCTGCAATCACGCTTCTTTATAATTAGACTAATAATATAAATTATTTCACATACACAAAGTTACAGCCGCCAGTATTTCATGATGCGATGGAATATCCCCGTTATCAAGTACGTATAATGACATTATAACCTATCGTAAGCGGCACTAGAATCTAGAATATTTATTGGGTTTATCGACAAATGTTAATTATGCCGATGGAAATATTTATTTAATAGTATATGTTATAATAATACCATTTCGTAAATATCCACTACTGGACAAGGTGCAATTAAAAAAAAAATATTACCGGGTTCTATTTATTCAATTATTCATGTTTTGGTGATATCAAGCCCAAAAAGTGTAGTGTAGTTTCCCAGGAGATCGCCTTACTACAAGAATAGTTTTGGAATTTGTAGGTTTCCCTCACGCTCTTCAAGTGGTGATATAATTAAGGGAAAAACACAACCAGGAAGACGAATTTATAAGGCATACTCAGCTCTCAATAAAACAATTTAATATATATGTACTGAATGACACTAAACAACTTGTTACTAAGCAACAATACATTTTCTTATAATAATCTTCTTATAAGAATGACATATCAAATAGGTTTTTACATTGCTAATGAAACCTTCTTTAATATCTTCTCTCAATGTAGTAAACCTATTGATAACTTCAGCTTAAGTAATCTAGGTCTTGGTAAAGCCTTAGTAAAAATGTCCGCCAGTGGAGTTCGCTGGTAACCTTCTTCACCTTTAACTCTCCATTAGTCACTAACTCTCTGACGAAGAAGTGACGAATTCGGATGTGTTTCGTTCTCTTATGAAACTCCGGGTTCTCAGCTAATTTTATGGCTGCTTCATTATCCACTTGCAACTGTGGCAGGCCTTTTAGCTTAACTAAGCTACCCATCAAACTACTAAGCCAAATCGATTCTCTAGCAGCCTCACTTGCTGCAACAACTTCAGCTTCAGTGGTTGATATCGCCACACTTTGTTGCCTTTGGCTTGACCATGATATAGCTCCTCCAGCATACATGCATAATACTCCAGAAGTTGATCTTCCGGTATCAAGATCTCCACCATGATCTGCATCGCTATAGCTTTCTATAATACCTTTTTTGTAATCCTTTTTGTATAAGATTCCTAAATCTGGAGCATATTGCAAATAACGCAGTATCCGTTTTAACTTTATACAGTCAGCATCTGTTGGTTTTTTCTAAATTTCTGGAAACAACGCCTACTGCATAAGCAATATCTGGCCTAGTTCCAACCATAAGAAATGCTAAGGATCCAACGATTTGTCTATAGTTTTTTTTCAAAAAACTGGACAGATCACAAGAACGATCTTTATTCTCATCATTCTTAACAATCGGCGTCATTACCGGTCTACAGCTTTCCATGCCAAATCTTTTTATTACTTTCTTATAGTAAGAAGCCTGAGAGATCTTTATTCCATCATCTCTGCTTTCAATTTCTATTCCAAGAAAATAAGACGCTGGTTTTGTGGTAACTTTAAACTTCTCTTTCAACTGTGATATGAAATTAGCAATGAGTGTTTGACTTGTTCCAGTAACCAAACCATCGTCCACGTACAATGCTAGAATTAATTTTCCATTGACATCTTCTCTGATAAAGAGACAAGGATCAGCTTCACTAACTTTGAAACCGACTTGTTTGAAAAAATCAATAATTTTTCTATTCCAGCATCTCGGTGCTTGTTTTAAACCATAAAGACTCTTCTTTAACAAACAAACACGTCCAGAACCATCATCATATCCTTCTGGTTGTTTCATGAAAATCTCTTCATCTAAGGTTCCATACAGAAATGCTGTCGAAACATCAAACTGTATCATTGACATTTGTTCACTTGCAGCAACAGCCAAAACTGCTCTTATAGTAGCCATTCTTGCCACAGGACTAAATGTCTGATCAAAATCTATTCCTTTTTTCTGACTGTACCCCTTGATGACTAATCTAGCTTTGTATTTGTCAACTGAGCCATCCGCATTCAGTTTGACTTTATACACCCATTTACATGGAATAGCCTTCCTATTTTTAGGAAGTCTTACGAGATCCCAAGCTTGATTTTCTTTCAGAGAGCTAATTTCATTCTCCATTGCTTTCTTCCACAACTCACACTCAGGACTACGAATTGCTTCTTTGAAGTAACTCGGTTCTGCATAACCATTCCACTCTGTATTCAGAACATAGTCATTAAATTTGTTTGGATATCGAAGTAGTGAACGATCCCGCAAAATCCTACCTCCTTGTTCAAGGATTTCATGATCAGGTAGTGAATTACCAACATGAATATCTTCTAAACATTCCGGATCTTCACTGACTTCTTCAATTTCTCCCTCTAAATTTATACTATTTTCTGATATACAACTTTGTGCATCATCAAAGATCTCATCACCTACAGCAGGAAAATCTTCTCTAATCGAGAATTCTCCTCTATCATTAAAAACTTCATTGTCAAAGTTAGCTGTATTCTCAATATTTAAGGGTTCATGCATCTTTCTTTGATTTGTGACTGGCAAATCCAAAGGAATATCAATTTCAGTTTCTTGCAAAGCTTTTTTAGAAGCTTTTGCTACATCTAAGGGTCTTTCATTAAATGTGACATCTCTAGACCTCACTAAAGAATTATACTCTTTATTCCATAGTCTATACCCATCATCATTTTCATACCCTATCAGTATACATTTTACGGCTTTCCTGTTGAGTTTTTTTCTATTTTGTTTAGGTACATGAGCATAACAAGGTGTTCCAATTATCCTTAAATGCTTTATTTGTGGCTTTTTGCCTATCCAAAGTTCATAAGGAGATTTGTGTTCCACTAAAGTTGGTCCAGTTCGATTTAGTATGTAAACAGCAGTATTTACCAACTCAGCCCACAACACCTGAGGTAGCTTTTCATGAGCATGCATCATTGACCTCGCCGACTCAACGATTGTACGATTTTCTCTTTCGCTACATCCATTCTGCTCCGGTGTATATGGCATTATCAGTCTTTGTTTAATTCCTTGTTCTGACAATATTTTACGTACCTCATGATTATCAAATTCTCCACCGTTGTCACTTAACAACTCATTAATTTGATATCCAGCTACTTTAGTTTCAGCTAACATTTGCTTAAGCCTTTTGTGTACTTCTGACTTTTGTCTCAGAAAGTATACAAAACGGTAACGAGTATATTCATCTTTAAACAGTACAAAATATCGGAACTTAGAAAATGACATTGGAAAAGGTCCACAGACATCAGTGTGAATACGTTCTCCAGGCTTAGTAGCTTTTTCTCTGACACCAAATTTTCGTCGATGTGTTTTACCAAAAATACAGCCTTCACATAATTCTCCACTGTCTTTCGTGTAAATTCCCAATTCCTTTTCAATTAAACTTTTAACGTGCCTCTTATTCTGGTAACCAAATCGTTCATGATATAATTGTAGCATATCAACGGTTTGCACTAAGTTCACTGACGCCATAGGTGGTACGACTTTACAATTCAGTTTGTACAAGCCACCATATCTCTTCCTATTTCCTGTCATAGTGACCTTACCATTTATTTTCATAATACACGAATTGACTCGCGACTCAAACGTACTATTTGGATTGCGATCTTGTGTAGAAAGTACAGAAAATAAATTTTTACTTATTTCGGGAACATACCAAACATCTCTCAGTGTACAAAGCAAAAAAAATTCTTGTTAATCTTAGCTCTAATTTGAATAGATCCTTTCCCAAGAGCCTTTATGCTATTACCATCAGCAGTAGTTACTGCGTGAGTTTCTCCAAAATATTCAAAATCTTGAAAAAGATCTCCTCTCATCGTAACATGATTAGTAGCGCCATTATCTACGTACCAATTATCACGATCTGCATTGGTTCCACTCGAATTAACAGATAATAATAACATGTTAACAGCTTTATTACCTTCTACAACTTGACGAGAACCAGCTTTCTTTGGACAATCTTTATTGAGATGACCTACCTCTTTACATTTGAAGCACCTTTTATTTGTGAGTGGTCGGGCTTGTCCTTTTTTAATGTATTTCTTCCGAAATTTTACAATAAGAGCTTCAGTACTGGAATTTTCCTGTATACAACTTTTAAGTGCTTTTTCGTGAGCACACAATTGACTAGTTATATTCTCTACAGTTCTGTCTTTTCTAGACATCAGCAACCAACTCGATTTGAATGAAAAATATGCTTCAGGCAAAGTATCTAAAATTTTACAGAGTAATAAAATTTCAGGTAACTCTTGACAGTTTTCCTCTTTTATCAACTCCTGTCTTAGTCGATACCACATATTTTTTATTTTCGATATATGCGTTGCCATATTATCTGAAGGATCCATTTTATATCTGAAGAACTGTAAACATAAATCATACAGGTGGTCATCACTTACCCCTTCATATAATCTATGTAGTTCATCCCATACTTCCTTCGACGTAGAGAACCTTAGTACTTTATCAAGTGCCTCATCAGTAATATTATTTGTTATCAAAAGTAAAGCTGTGCTATCTAACCTCATGTATTTCTTTACTTCTTCGTTATAAAGATCCAAAGCTTCAGCTGTAGCATCAGCATCACCTGTGCATTTTACAGGCATCTTTGGCATACATGTTGTTCCGTCTACAATGTCCATAAGACCGTCCATGCCCCGCAATAAAGCCAGCATACGGTACTTCCATTGTACCCAGTTGCGCCCATCGAGTTTTGCAATTTGTATTTTGGATAATTCCATTACGTGCTTTACGTATATTGGTCTTGCGTATCTGAACTTTGTCTATCTGGGCCCATAACCAATTAAGGGAAAAACACAACCAGGAAGACGAATTTATAAGGCATACTCAGCTCTCGATAAAACAATTTAATATATATGTACTGAATGACACTAAACAACTTGTTACTAAGCAACAATACATTTTCTTATAATAATCTTCTTATAAGAATGACATATCAAATAGGTTTTTACATTGCTAATGAAACCTTCTTTAATAGATATGGCTCTGAGGTATTCGTAATCGGATACCGCGTTGATAAGTTTAGGTTTGAATATTAAAATTAGTTTTATAAGTATTAAATCATCGATATGAATCCATACCACGGTTGTACTGTATTTTCTAATACTCGTCTATAACCATCGACTTTGAAAATCTTTCGGCAAAGGTCCTATAGGTGTGTTTGGGTAATCATAATGAGCATTAAACTAGGCTTAACGTGTGACAATATTTTATTTAATTATTTATTGGAACCATAAAAAATTTACAATAAAAAAACAGAATAACACGATATTGGCTACATTAGATTGAAACATTACAATACAATGGATGCTGTTGGGGCTGGCGGGTACCCTACGCATAAGTGAGGCGCATTGCTTGCACATGATGGCATGAAAGTCACCAATTCTCGCCCCCGCGAACATGCCCGAAGCACTGCAGTAGTACGGCCACCCCATCAGCACCCTGAATGCATTGTTCTATTGTACGCGCAGAGCGCTCTATGCTCTCTGCGTGTAGTTAGTTGACTCACAGACTGCTTTTGTAAAATTACGAAATAAGTACTATAAACATATTTTATATTATGTAATTTAGTTCAATTTCAATCAATCCCTAAATTTTTTTGGTTTCGAATAAGAGTATAACGTATTTACTTAGCAACTTTCATACTAAAGTCGCCGCGTGTCATTCAATTTGCTATAACTTTTGATAGAGTGGAGCGATTTTATTGAAATAAAGTTTTGATGTTACTGCGGAGTATTGTTTATAATTGAAATTTATAACATATACTTAGTACTTTCTAATTGATGCCTGCACAACCAAACAGACAGAAAGACAGACTTTTCTAAAAATTACAAAAATGTATATTAATAAGTAAGTACCTGTTTTTAGTCCCTTGCAATATTTTTTTTTCTCAAAAATCAGAAATGTCCTGACACGTGGAATTTACAATTTTATTATTAGTATAGAAGAAGATGGATAAACTCAAAAACTGTTTAACTTAAAAAATATATTTCACCTGCATTGATCATATATAGGTACATTTATCAGTAAGTTACGCATCGTCTATATTGATTTGATTAGATATATTCTTGATTTTATTTTAAGGTTAGAGATTTCTATATACCGTTGCGAATCTGGAGCGGGTCACTAATAAAAGACATAAAAAGAAATTTAGAAACATATTTAGCCGAATATTGTGGAATAATTTCTTCAGCTTCTTTCAACTCCTAAGCTAATGCCCGAACAAAGGTGATTTAAGATAGATTTATAATTTGAAGAGTAGTAGAAAAAAAAATTGTCTTACCGCCATTATCTTCAAATTGTAACATGTATTCTAAATTAGTAATGAAGCTAAAGAAAAATTCTAAAAGAATTTAAGAGTTGAGTTTTCAGTCCTTACAAAAGACGTCGCTTCAGGCTCATACACATGAAGAAACGTTCGTTCCCTAACACTTAGGTGTACTTACAAGTTTGTAAAGTAAACTTAGCAAGTACGGTTGCGGTTAAGTTTAAGTCAGTCTGTGCGCAACCACGTCTGAAATCTTCCTACAACTCCTAGTAACCTAAACTTTCAACTGTGGTGTTGCCGCGTTCTTATAATTCCTGAGATTGTTTCGCAGTCTAGGTTTGCCAACTTTGGGACTCAGCTATGTCGAATATGTCCGGACCAATCAAAGGTATATATGACGCTGTGTACAAAATTTTGCGTTACCTAATTATGTTTATTATGTACACAGAGCGGACATTGTCATATGTTTGTAATAAGTGATCGTTCGTGTAAACAATTTTTTTTTTTGGATATTATGACCCCTTTCCCCTTGTCAGTAATTACTCATTCCCCATGTTTCCCAAAAAAATATTTACACCCCCCCCCCCCCCCCCCCCCCCCCTCTCAATCGAACAATTTACCCATTTAGATGATTTGTTGCATAAATGTACATTTTATCGAGGGAAACAGCTCTTTTTTTATAGCTCTAAGTAGCTCTGACGAGTTACATGTTATCTTACATTTTATCTTATATTTACGCCGATCGAAGCAGGCGGAGTCACCAGTTATTGGTATTATTGGTATATAAAATAAAATAATACATGCATTGCTTGAAAACTACTGATTCGTTTTCGATGTGTTTTTTGGAATACTGAATGATACAATTTTAACTTTTGGACTTAATACCATTCCATTTGTAACTTTAACGTATTACGTTTGTCAATTAATATCAGATGAGATTGTGTAAAATTTGTAACACAAAAATAAAATTCTATTTTATACTTCCATCTCGTTTACTCTTTAAAAAAAACTTACTTAATGATGTTTTTGCGAGTGAAATAACAAACTTAATCTTAATTTCTCTCTATCTTATTCTTTCAATGTTCCTAAAGCCCGTCCAAACTGCTCGCAAAGTAAGGAGAGGAAGATTCACTTGGCTTTGTGCAACCTCATCTCGCCTCAGCCGACTTTTCAAAGTTGTCGGTTTTCGCCTACGAGTCAAAGACCACGCATCAGCAGCTGCCATTTGGACATAATCTATTGTGCCTAAACTCCTTGCGAGGCTGCACGAAGTGTGTAGACGCATCCTTTGGTCCTCGGTGAACGTCCAAAAATACTTCACATGAAGCAATTTCACGAAGAGTGGATGCTACAATTATCCTTTATAATCAAAAAGAGCGATTCATTTGTATTACGACATTTACATGTTTTATTACAAGGTAAAAACATGAAGTCGTCACGTCAAAAAAAACTACTTGTATCAAAACGAATTCCAAAGAACTTTTTAAAAGAATATAAACTACGTCTGTGTAATAAATTAGTTCTAATACCAAGAAAATATTTTAAATTTACAATTTTTTACATTATTATAGCCATTGACCTCGTGTGGCCTTCACAATATCTACGTGACCGCTTGGAAAAGGCAACCCGCGCTGCCGGTTGTAAAAATGACCAATGGGTACTCTGAGAAACGACGTCAATTTTAATTTAGTATTATCTCTATATCATAATATTAGGATCTGTAAATGGCAGTCGGTTGGGCAAAAGGTTTTTTTTTTTTACACAAAACTATGGATCTTAATTTTGAAGAATGTACGCAGTTATTTAGAAATATCAAAGCCAAGATGAATGGTCTTATTGGAGTAATTAAGGGATGTTGACATCGTCTGTCCTAGTTACTGTTACAAAATTGGAGAAAATAAAAAATAATAACGGATATAAATCCATTACACATTAATATAGTTTGATTTAAAAAATATCTTGGTAAATTTTGTAGTCGTCTCTTAATTTAGACAGGGATGCACTTGAGGCAAAAAAGCTTACTAGCACATATTGACCGCTCTAGAAATTGTTTGTTATGTTCTCAATAATATTTTTTTGATTTAGTGGTTGAGCGTGAGCGACTTCTTTTTCTTACATTGAATTTATAGAAATAGTTTTGGAGTTTTTGGCGGGATCTCAGTCTGACATGTAGCAATTGTTTTCTTTAATTCATTAAACTTGTGTACTTGACTCTATATCATGTAATCTTGGTGGCGTTTTGTGTGAAATAGTTTAGTTATTGTGTTCAAGTTAAGTTTATTATAGAAGACAACGCGTAGCATACATTCTGAGGTGCCGACAAAGCTCCATGGAAAGTTCGAGCAGGATAGGCCACCGTTCTGTTGGAGCTTGGTAACGCTGATACAAGATTGAAAATCTTACCCACATGACATTGGCACAAATTGTGTGTACACACAGATTGCCATTAACCAAGAAGAAGAAGAAATAGTTTTTAAATAATCGTAAAGGACCATATTTTTTTTTAAATATACTAAATTATTCTTTATCTTTGCTTGTGTTACATAAAACCTGTAAAATTGTTGCTTATTTGAAAAATAGCAAGTACTTAATGTGTTCTTTAATGTTTTAGGTCCCATGTATTTGAATCCACACCTGTCTACCTCTAAGTAACTTTTTTATTATTCTAAGTTGTCACTCTGTTATATTTTCACGGCTTAATAGGCGGATAAAGTTGAAGGTTGTTTCAAAGAGGGGCTACAGAAATCCATTACAAGGCCTTAGAAATGATTTAGATTTATTTGTTGTAAACATCACAGTCTGGAGGACGTGACAAACATGTTTTCAAACTTCTGCTATAAAATACCAATTACGAAATAAAGACAGTAATATGTATATGTTAAGTAATGTAGGTAAAACACTTAAACGATATTTCAGTAATAATGTTTAACCACAATCTCAGCCGACGTTAAGTGAGGACGTGGCTTAAGATGGTAAACATGATAAAGCTAGAGGTAAAGTATGTAATACAATAGGAACACACACATATATAAGCCCACCACCCTCGTGACGTCACAACCGAAACGATTTTAATGTGATGACACTAGTTTTGTTAATACTGGTTCGACAAAATAATATACATCAATAGGCGAACTAAATCATTAATACGTCGTTGAATATCGGCATATTATATTGAGGTATGTTTAATAAATACTCTATAAAAATCTATTTTTATCGGTCTAGTCTAGTATTAACGTGGCAATGCAGCTGAAAGTTATGACTAGAGTTAAAGCTAAGATTCTACTGCAGTTACCGGAAACCACCGATGTCAGGTTTTGAAATTGATTGTGGTAATTAGACAAAAAACCCGCACTCGAATATGTCTTCATACCGTTCTGTAGTATCGTCATGATATTTTTCCTTTATTAAAAATAAAGGGTTCATTCATTCATTCATTGTAGATGTCGAGTTCACATCGATGGAGGTAACCTCTGTCTGTAGTATTTTTGAGCTGTTTAAAAATAAGTGAAGTGAACAGTATTTGTATTTACCGTCATGAAAATTCTCTAGGTCTTCATAAAATAAGAAATAAACAACACAATAAAATAACATTGAATAGGTAAAATAAAGGGCAACAGACCGCAAACTCTGCCGACCGCATGTGACCTTATAACAATAACCGTAAACAAACACAGTCTCAGATAAATGATCTCGCTGGATGAGTTTCGAAACATCGACAAAAATACCCCGGGAAAGTTGAGTGAGGATTGATTGCTTCGGAACTCTGCGCGAAGACTATTAGGTACTTTATTCTCTCGGATGTCGTTTTAAAGAATTTGGATTCATTTCGTTTTCTCATCTGAATTAATATTCATAACTTGTTAAACCGGTCGCGTACAATGTTTTTTTTTTTCGAATTCGCTTTGGTCATACTAAATGTAAATATTGCTATTTCTAAAAACGTTTTCTTTAAGTTAATAAAGCAGACGAGACAGTCACACGATTAAATGAATTATTATGTGCTGTAGACAATTGTAAACTGAACTTGAGTTATTGCTTCGAGTTCAAATTTTGTTTCAGTGTGTTGAATAAAATATAAAATCACAAAACCATGCTGATTTGCATGTTACAATTTTATAAATCATTATATCAAAATATTCTAGATTCGAGTCACAGTATAGTTTTTTGTAAATAAATCTTATTTGCAATTTATGCAACTTATCTTAATATTTTGATGTTTTTTTATAATTATGTTATTCGAAATTTGGGTACTTAAATGTTTCTCTGTTGATTTCGAACAGAAGAAAACCAGCCTTTTACATTATCCTTTAGTATTTTATTACCAACATTAGCCTTTTTTATAAGATTATTAATAATTTTATAATAGTTGCCAGTATAGCTTTGCAAATGATTACCCAACCGATAATCTGAATAGGTAACTTTTAAGAGATAACTATATTAGAGTTGTAGAGATTCCAAGTGGAGATTAAGTCACCTTTTAATGTAAGAAATAATCTAGAATACATATAAAAGCCTTTTAAAATAAATACGAACTTGGCAAGGAACAGACATTTTAACCGTCAATGGCTTTTAGACGAAAAAGAAGCATAAATTAAAATGTTTTCAATGGAAAATATAATAATCATCAGGGATAAAATGGTCGACGAACACAGAGTGAGAACACGGCTGGTTCACTCCACGTTTAGAAAGCGATGCCATTAAATTGCATTAACGATAAAGAAATGAAAAGGACAATAAACTATAATCTTATGTTACATTACACCCAACTTGACTCATGTATGCTAAATTCTATTTGAATTAAATACACGAGTGATACATAAAATTTTCCTTTTTTTTATAGGATCGAACGACGAAGTACGTACGTACGTATGTGCGATGGAGTCAAATAATTGACGAAGACTTGTTGGATGTTTCAGATGTAGATTTCCCGATGCTTTTTATACAGTTTACTTATAGGTGGTAGCTACCCCCAGACAGCCATTATTAGAGAACTAGAACTAGAGTATTATGGCCATGCTCTAGTTGTTTCAGGGTATTTTTCTTGACCGGAACCTCAGGCTCATATGGATTTGGCTAGGTAGGTTCGTACCTATGTACGTCCATCGACGCAGAATCCGACGACATTACCAACTGAGCATTCATTGCTTCGATGCTGTTAAAGAGGATTAGCAAAAACTCCAAACAGGTGAGTTACAGTAAACGGCGCAGTCTAGAGATATATGTCATCGTGTTTTTAATGCCGGAAGTCAACATCCTCTTTGGTCCATAATTAAATTACCTTTTGATACACTGATTTCGTTACTTTTGTGAATTGTACGAGCTGATCTAATTGCATCGCCATGTAGAACCCTACTGGAATCACGCCTGAGTTTGTAGGGCGCACGTATAACGGCGGCCCAGATTTTAAACAAAGGATGCGTAATAATTTCGGGACCTCTCGGACCTTAGACAAATGTGGCCCGGTTATGATAAAATTAAATTTTCAGGGTACCTCCATGACCTCGACCTTGTGCGTTGCTCAAGACTCGTTTATCATGAAAAAATTCTGCTTCTGACGTTTTTATAAAACATCAAATGTTTATGAAATGAGTTAAGTTAGTATACATGTATAGGAGTATCCTAGGGCGTGTAGATAGCCCTAGGAGCGGTTTTGGGGGGCAATCTAGCCTAAGCGATGCAGCTGTGAAAGGAGTTGCAGTAATCTACTCACCGATGGTGGCGGCAACCGTTCCCTCTGCCAGCGTATAGTTTCCAGGACGGTTTCTCGAACTCACTTTCACGTAAAGCGTATATAATAAAAGCGTGCAGCTGCAATAGCGCGGGTTTGCGGTAAAACAATATCTGTAGCGGAGGTGTTCGAATTCAAGTACACAATTTAACTGTCACGACTCACTAATGACTCGACCGTTGGGTCGGCGCAGTAGTCCAGCTAAGGTACTACAGCGCCACCACTCAAAGGCACCGCAAATCACCAGCAAACCTTCACAAACCGCCTATAGATGGCGTAACCAATACACGTAACAGATGTAACAAAGGTAACTTAAAATAGTTCAGCAATAATAAAACGTGTAATGCGTTAAAATGTAAGGTTTTATGCTATAATAGAAATATATCTATCGAATTTGATTGCAATAGTACTGTTTCAATGACCAAATTTGAAGTCAAACCTTCCAAAAATCTTTGCAGTATTTTAAGATGTACCTGTTCTTTTAATTTAAAAAAAAAGCTCCATTTTTTGAGAAAACTTAAAAAAATGCTTAGGACTAGGCTTGAAGAAATAAACTATAAAGTTTAAATACATGACATCTTCCCAGTGTGCTGTCCCAGTGTCAGCATCGTTCTAAACTGGGTACTGTGTGAACGTAATGCCTGCAACAGCCAATAAACTGATCGGTCACGGTAATACACATTGGCTGAGCTGTCCTCTCTAAACGCGATACAAAATTACATTCAATTTTAAGTTGGCATCTTCGTGGCTATAAAAGTTTATGTCATGCTCTATAACATATAATTTTGTTTCGGTATAATTGTTAGTTAGCCTATCTTTATTTCTGGCACGTTTAAAATAACAGGATATGAATGAAATACAGCAAATATAAAAAAAATGCTTTTGGATAATTTGTATATTCTCATTTAGTATAACAAACCCCTTATCTATAACTCAATGAAAATTGTATAATAAAAAAATATGCCCAACTAGTTTTACAGACTTAACAAAAATTAAAAAAATGATTCGGTATTAAGATTGTTAAAAATCTCATGAAATTACCAACCCTAAAATACACACAAAAATAATGAAGTATAAATAATCCTCCTTAAATTTCTTAAGTAATTCGTTAAACCCTTAAGAACAAAAGATACGTTCAAACTGAGATAAACATCAACGGAACAACGTTTCAATAGCATAGTGAGGATAATAAATTACTATGGCCATTGACTAAACGTAACCCAGAAAAGTCTAATTTCGTAAATAACATAAATAATATTAGTTGGTTTCAAATCTAGACATTTATTATGTTGATTTATTTATTATGACACATATGCCTTACTCCCTTAGGTCTTAACTGAAGTGAGCTTATTACCGTTTTCAGCGTATATATACAATTTTACCATTTCGCAGTGTGCGGTTGTCGTGTTTGTTTTCGGGCAGAACTTTTTGGGTTCAGTGGAAGATAAACAACTTTTCTAATTACAGACCGCCAGTACAACGGACGTATCGGGGCTGGTTCGCCATTAAATTTTAATTACACTTAAATGTGGCCGGTGTCCTCTGATTTAATTTTTAATGGCTGCCCTGTACCAGGGCTTCTAATGAAATAAATTGTTGATACTTCTAATGTACGAGTATTTATACACCAAAGTCTGGAAGCCGTAAGTTCTATGAACCTCTTGCGGGTTTTAGAATTCAGCTTACTTGTAAAATGTAGTATATTTTGTCGAATGATGTCATACTGTGTCGTTACCACGGCGAATATTTCTGAATAGCTATTTAAAATAGTTCCCTCTTCCTTCCTTGACAGATCAACACGCGCAGGTCTTCGCACCACAGCTTTACAATTACTCCCATAAAGGTACAATCCAAAAAGTTCGCTATCTTTGCCGTGCCGTGAAGCTATGGAACGGTCTCCCAGCGAATGTGTTTCCTCTTTTCTTTAACTCGGGGTTTTTTTCAAGCGTAACTTGAAGAGGCATTTACCTAAGCCACCATGACTGCTGCGATCCACGATGTACATCCGATCTCTTGGTAATCGTCGCTTTTCTTGGATTCTAGACTTACCATCAGATGCAGTGCTACGATAAAAACTACTGCATTTAGTAGGGTCCGTATAACATGCTTTCTTCTTTCACTCTCCTCTGTCATTTGTCACCTCAACATTCACAACTTTATACACATGTACTTTAACCAATCCATCCATACCTTCTTTTGTTTCCCTCTACTTATATATCGATCTATCATCATACTTAACTATCTAGTTACGCGACTTTCATCTCTCTTCATGACATCTCCATACTACACTTACCTAATACTCCATAACTTAGAATACAAAACAAAAATGTATTGTAAAGTGAATACAAAAACCGTTAGGAATATAAACTGGTGGAAGTAAGGTAAAAGGCTGTAAAAAGCGACACTCGACCAAAGCACTTCGGACACTGGCAGGCAAGTCCGCTAAAAATAAAGTTAGAACAAAGTTGACTTTTCCTCGTCGAGTGCTCACTTCCCGGAGTCAATTAAACACTTAAAAGATACTTCCTCTTTCAGTTACAATAAAAGGTTAAGTGTATGCAACACAACACTAGATTCTGTAGGTATCAAATGAATTTCATTTACCTAACAAATCTCTCTTTTTCTTTTAATATCTCTCTGTTTTTGCTTTTCTTTCTTCTTTGTCTTCTGTATAAATTAACAATTTAGTATTAAGTAATTTCTATAATTCTCTATGTAAAATTTCTGTCAACTTTTCATGAACAATGTATTAATTAGGTAGTTTTATTTAGTTTTTTTTTTTGTTATTGAATTATAAATTATTATATATTATTAATGTACTTTTTGATTTGAATAAATTGTTTTTTTTTTTTTTTTGTGAAATAATATTTCAAAAATCCACTGCTTTTATTTTGTTTGAAAGCGTGTCGCTTGGAAAATTCTGAAAGGCATTGAATGCAGTGGTTCAGATTAATATAGCATTAAATTTTAAAAAGAACCCAATTATATATCATTACGATTTTACTATCGGAGTTAAGCAGTTATTGTAAAATTATTTCCCGTCAACACTATTATGAGCAGCTGATACTTTAAGTTTTTCTAAATATCGCTATGAGTATTTTAAAAATGTATATAGAAAGTAACTTTGAGATCATCTTGAGCTTTTATTAACGTTATATAATGAACTCACTATTCAGAAATATTGTAAATAAATAAATAAAGAAGGGCTCTCTCTACCTCGCGAGAATTGAAATTGAATAATAAAATTTAAATATCAAATGAAATGTCTTCAAGAGGTCACGGCTTCTAAACGGTTATTATCTCTCTTGTTGCTGTTCCATGATTCCTTTTAACGAGGTAAAACTTATTAAGTAAATTTAATAATAACAATGAACCCTAAGTAAACAACTGTGAGTGGGTTTGTTTCCATTATTTTTTTATAAATAAGTAATTAATTACCTTGACAACGATTACAGGTAACCATACGTTATTGTTACAGAAAGTGTATGGAATAATAATAATAAAGTACAGACAATGTTTTTCGCTCTATTCCGGATAATTTGATGTAAATTAATAATTTATATTTTGTTACTTTCATTAAGCGTAAAACTAATATACATATGTAAAATATTCAGTATTTTAGTTGTAACGAACACGACTGTAAAAACTGTCTATTGCCGGAGACCCATCACGCAGGTACCTCTTGGTACGGCCCACATAACAGACATTACTGACGTGTTGTTTGTTTATTTTTTATATATATATATTATAGGAATTATATATATCATCGCAATACTCTGTTAATTTTGACTTGTTAATAGAATTCATGATTAGATAATAGATTCTTTTTTGAATAAAATCTATAACTTGATTATTCAAGATTATAGAAAATAAACGGTACGCCGTTTGGATTGATGTTTACCAACAATGACTGAACCGGCTCAAAATCTAAAATTCTTTATTCAATTTGGATCTTGAAAAGAAGTTTAAGAACGTCATAAAACTACCAAAGGAAAACAACCTAGTCGCGAAGAGCGGGCAAAAACTCAAGGTTTTTTTTTAAATGTTGTTTATTTATAAATTATACAGTTTATAGTTACAAACGGTTTTAACGTAAGCATAGAAAGGGATGTCATTTTCAGACATCATTGACGTTCACGCAATGATCCACCCTATAATATAACCTTTGGACATTAAAACCTGCTTAAACCTAATTAAAACCTGCACATAGTGTTTGAACTTATTATCAGGTAAATCGGTAATGTGCTTTGGAACCACATTGTGGAACCCGATTGTTCGAGTTAGTCACAACTGTAATCAAACGAATCGCGCTGGGCCCTAGTCTAAACGATTCGGGGTCGTGATTAACCCTGGCCGACCTGCGATTCGCAGTAGACCAAAATAATGTCTTATAGATCGACACTTACCTCTCGAGTAACGCCGGTGTCCTGCTTCACCTTCCGTAGCCCGTGTGCAGTAACCAGTGTATAGTGTGAATGTGTGAACTGAGTAATAGCTAGGAAGGCTTAACAATCAACAAACAATTTAACGTTTAACGCTAATCACAAACAACTTTCATCTATAACAACGTGTATGCTCGCGTCAAGTTATTACCAAACTGAACCCTGCGACAATTCTCGCGGGTACTACGATAGAATTCAAGTGCCCCTTTTTTTCAGTTATGATCAATAATTAACACCGATACTATTACCTAAAAAGTTTTCATTAAACTTACTAAGCCTAAAGTACTGGACGACTAATTTGTGATTATTTCTGGTAGTAAAATTATGCCGGCCGTTTACTATATCAAAATCTTTACGAATAAACATTAAATTATCAAGGATATGTTGTGAGGACAAAGTTAGGACACTATATTCCTTCAATTTATTCTTGTGGTCTTCAGTCCACCTGTCAGAACACACCGAGAACTAGGGTAAGTGACAAGATGTATGTAAGATGTATGTATGTAAGATGTGTAAGTGACGTATTGAATAGTATATAATTATATATAAATAGCCTAACATAATTTTATGGTTGTATACTTGTATAATATAATAATTCTTTGAATGCTTAAACATTTTTTTTTTTTAAGTTTTACAGTAGGTATAAAATATACGACTAACGTTTTAAGAAATTGCATTACTTGCGTAATTTATCGCGCTTATCAATATCCCGTCAAGTTTTTTTTTCTAACGGAAATTTGATCGACTGTGTATAGTACTTATTATTAAATTACATAAATTGGTATTCTATATCCTGTAATGAAATCGTTTTTAGGCGAGATAGTTTTGTTATTCGGGATAAGTCTATAGAAATACAACCATAACATTATTCTATTATGACTGTAATATAGGTTTCAATTGTTAGATACATCCATGACATATCTACTGTGATAGCACAAAAAATTCTCCAAGGACGAGTGTGGAAGAAAACATAAGTGTCAAATTTCTGACCCCTGGTGATACGTGGTGAGAGTAGCCTAAACCACGGTCAGTATTACTAATTTACTTGCATTAGTTGCCCCTCGCCTGAGATAAATTGTACAGTTTAAAGTTTTTATTACTATTGGTTGATTAAATTTAGAGCTGATAATTATTGTGTTATGAATTAGAATAGGCGTGTTTGAGGCGTGAAGAGGTATTTAAGCAGGCCAGCATGACAGCGGTGACTGGCAGTGAACTCTGTTCAGTGTCAGTCATCGCTGTTTGGGATTGCACTGTGCTTACCATCAGGTCCAGTGCAGTCACTGTGCTGTCCATTATAAAAAAAAAAAAAAAAAAAAAGAATACTGTTATCTTGAGAATAAAGTATTGGAAATAGAGAATAACACCTCACAAATGATTCCTATCGACGCACATACACAAACGAATGAAGGGACACATAAAAGAGTGATTGCAACACTCGTTCCGGCGGATTCCATGTTTCATTTCGCAACGTTGATAACAGATAACAGCGCTCCCCTCTCTTATCGGCGTGTGTAAATACTGTTATCAGCGAGCGTACTTCGGTGTTACGTATGAGAGAAGTTTTATCCTGTTTTTATCGATATCGACATGTTGATATGATGTTAAGTGTCATTGAAGAATAGGGTTGATCTATTTTATCGACAATGAGTTTTCACATAATCGAACAATTAAGAGATATTTTTTGTTCATAGTTACTTTCTTAGTGAGATTGAGTTCGTCGTTTCGCTGAGGATTGTTAGGTTTGTAATCTATTTAATTATAACTAGCGAGTGCCCGCGACTTCGTCTGCGGGTCTTATCTTGATTGAATGTCAGATGTTCTAATTGCTCTTTGTTTTGCTTAATGCATCAGTTAACGAACGACATATGTTTCCCGTACACCAAATTTTATTTAAATCGATGAAGCCCTTTTTGAGTTCATAATTTTTATCGTCTACCATTTACAATTAACATAAACTTTATGCAGACAAAATTTAATCAAAATCGGTTATCCCGTTTTTGAGTTGAAGCCGATAGTATTTTTTTTTTACGAATTCTAAAATAATTTAGAAAATCTATATGGACTACCAACAGCTTCTTGACTTCAGACTTGCAGTGTACAAAGTTTCATCAAAATCGGATACGCCGTTTTCGAGTTAAGTCCGAGCATACAGACAGACACCCAAATAAAATGTACAATGTCATATTCGATATAAGCAACGGCAAAAATATATGAGTGCTTGATGACTTATATTTAATTTCGGTGTTGTAATTAAGCTGATGTATAAATGCGATGAATGAATGAAGAATGCGCTATAATCATTGTAACTTTATAACAACCAGTTATTTCAGGCTCATTAAGGAATCGAACCAAGTTTCCAATCAGAGAGATTATTACTTCAAAATAAGCTGTCAGATTAATAAGTACGCTGTAAAAAAGTAAATCATTATGATTTATAAGTACATAATACACTAATAACAATGGCTAATAACATGGTAAAGATGAAATAATTCAAGATATTTTTATCCTGTGTTAATCAACCGTTTTTTATTAGATATAAAAATAATAACTGCCTCGGTAGCGCAGTTGTATTACATACGACTGCCGTTCTGAGGTCTCGGGTTCGATCCCCGGGTCGGGTAAAGTGATATTGGGTTTTTCTACTCAGTATCATCCCGGAGTTTGGAATTTGTGCCCGATATGGCGACAGGCTCGCCCCCTGTCACATCTGGGACGGAACTAAGCTCGGCGAAATGTGGGTGGTGTAGTTCGCTACTTCACCTCTGCCTAACCCTTCGGGGATAACAGGCGTGAGCATATGTATGTATGTATGTATAAAAATAAGTGTTAGTGTTATTATAAATAAAAACTTTGAATCTTTTATTTTGATTATTATAATCTAACTTCGGTCGCCGAGCTTACAGTATTAAAAATAATAAAGTTTCATTTGAATCATACTACGGGATAGCTTTCGGTGTTGGAGAATATATGAAAGTTAAACATCTAACCTCAAACAATTATAAGTGTATCCTAATTACATTTATTCAGAAGACGTTGTCGAATTTAATGTGAAACCGGAGCATAATTATTACTAATAATAATAAAATATATACTTAATGAAAGCGAGGACACGATCAGCTGGTAATTTTATTCCATATTATCGAGAACTCATGTGTTGTAAGATGAGACTTCTCTACACCATAGATAATACAGAACAGCATGTCCATTTTATTAATTATTTCCGTGGTCTTTTTGTTTAAGGCAATAAAACTTATTATTGTTTTGTTAATAAAGTCTAAAATTTACAAAAAAGTACCACTCAAAAGAAGAAATAATAATTAATTAAATTTACTAAATCGTTATTTCAATATACATTCAACTTTGTTATAATACATTGTGTTGCGTTTAACCGAAATAGCTCATATTGTTTGAAAGAGACAAAGTTTAACGCCTCTGTAAAGGATTTTTACTCGGTGATATGAGTAAGGAAATGAATAGTCTGGTCTCTCGAAACTGTGTCATTACTTGTGCGGAACGTTTGGGCAACACTAATAGTACACCAATTAGACAATCTCGGGATCGTTTCCGTCCTTCGTATAAGCGAAAAGAAATAACAGGAAATTGTTATACCGATACATAGTGTCTAATGAGGTGTCGTGTTGTGAAAACTTAGTGACTCAGTAATCTCCCTACACCAGGAAATTTCTATATATATAAAATAATAAAAAAAATTCTTGCGCATTGAATTTCATATAGATTCTGAGTATTATGTTCGCCCGGGATAGCTGTTTTACTATTTAGAAAAGTCTGTACAAAATTGGCTTGACGATGGGAATATGTAGACTTATTTGTACGCTCATAGATCGTATCTAACTATTTATGATTTGTATCTAGTAGTAACGAATTACTTTGTACGCTTCTGTAAATTTATTTATTAAATAATTTTAATATATTTTTTTTATTTTCCTTTTCTTCTATTGTTTTTTTTTAGATAAGTTAACTTTTAGATGCTTATAAATTCAATAAGTAAAAAAAGGTGTAGTATATAATTGGAAATACAATCAGCTGTGTATCAGCACAGTAATTAAATTTAAAGTTATAAGATATTCCTACTTACTTAACTCAGAATTGCGGTATTTTTGGAAATAGGTAGAGAATGAAGTATATTATTTAGAAGTCGACGACAAACTGCCCTTAAAAGGAATACATAAGCACTTTAGAAGTCAGTACCTAAGTCAGGTACAGTAACGGTAAACAGTGGCGCCAGTCCGATTGACGTTTGGATACTAATTTTAAACCAACTCCATGTATACTCACACCATCCTAACGCCGATTAAACTTATTTGAATTTTCTAAAAGGATTTACTGTCCAACATTTCTAATTTTTCATTACGGTTAATGAACTATAACTTAGAATGGGAGGTTCGTTCATGTGAAATAATATTGTATGGGTAAGCCTTATTATTATTATTATTCGAAAAGGGGTTATACTACGACTTAATCAGACCTCTTGTGATCGGCTCTATATTGCTAATGCTCACTGCCTAAACCTACAACCTGGATATACTGTAAGATCTTTTTGGCAAAAAGTGTCTGTACCTTCTTCGAGAGCAATGCGTGCTTTCCCAGAATTCGGTTACGTATAGGTCACATTCACACCAGATATGCTTTGGTGTTTCCTCTGCAATTTCGCAGAATCTGCAATCTCTTGGGTTCTGGACACCTATGTTGTGCATATGATTGGCCAAATAACAGTACCCAGCTAGGGCTCACACTAATACTCGTAGCTGATTCCTTCTGAGCATCAGGGCTTCCTCAACTTTGCACTGAGTGAATGCCCTGATTCCAGAATATTCCAGAATTCTATATTCATATGGGTAAGCCGTACAAAAAGTCTCAATGATATTTCAGCCTAATCAATCTTCGAATTTAGTCTTGTATTGAATTGGAAACTACATTAAAATCGGTTTAATAGTTTCCTAATGATGACTTTTGGAAGGTGTTAAATTTACGAGTTTACTATTTATGTAAATGAAATAATATAATTATATATATGCGGCATAGATCTTAAGATCCGTAGTCCGTAACGACAATAAGTTTAGCTTAAACAAATCGTGTGAAATTTACGTCATTGCCGTGTACGCCTTGCGATTGCCTTAAAAGTTCGATGAAGCAGTCAAGGGTCTTCTGTTTAATAGCATTTAGTCAGTTCAATAAGAAACAGTTCTCAAGAGAAAGAACCTGTTTTGACAGTCCTCATTGTTGAATCGTGCCTTTTGAGATTGATTATCAATAGCTATACTTAGTGCCAACGTCAAATTACCTACACCAATGCTTCAAACATGGTAATGTAATAAGTAATAAGTTTTTCTTAAATAAAATTTAGCTTAGAAATAAATTATGTGTTTCAAATATTTAACGATGAATAAACACTTGACGACGATACAAATTATAAGTCATTCGAGAAGTTTTAAAAGGCCCTGGTAGATTGCTCTCGAAACGGCCGGCCGGGAACATTTTAGAACGTAATTAATTCGCAGTTTATCAAAGAGTCTCCGTGTCGACAGCGCGTTGATTGTTCCGCTTTGCCGTTATCGATGCGGGCTCATGTTTCATATTAAACGATCCCAAAGTTAATTGGAGCGGTGATAGATCAGTGGTAGTTCGCTTCAGTAGTATTCCCGTGTCATGGACAATAATTAATATTAGTTATCTGTGAAGAATCACATCACACAGCATCGCCAGTCACACTTCGATGTGAATAGCTTAGGACCGAAATTAGAGTCTTGTCTTGTCGATGATTATGGCACTTAAGATCCATTGATTTCTAAGATTAATGGGTTTCCATCTTCATCCACATTTTTCCGTGGGGAAATACATTTACGCATCCCTCTACCAACTTAAGCGGGGAATTAATTCTCCTCGGTTAAGTTGGCAGGGGGTATTTGGGACTCGGCCGGCGTGGAGTGGCGGAAATATCCACTAAAACCCCACGGTGTCGCCCGCCACCTTCCTGGAGCGACACAGGATCATACCTGCATGCTTCACATCGCCCCAGCGGCAGGCCCGACCAGTTATCAAGTAGCAGGCGAGGGCAGCTACCTCCTGGCGATTTTTGTAGTATTCATGCCAATTTCACACGAAAAAGTACGAAAATTACGTGTAAAATATTAGTTAACACTGATTTTATAAGTCGTCTGCAAATCATCTACAAAGTGAATATATCAAAATGTGAGTTGAGGCTTTAGTTAGAGTAACCAAAGTGGGTAATGTTGCCTCCCACGTCCCTTACTGAATGTATATCTTATATGTTTTCATATAATTTTCATAGTACAATTGTAATTTAAAGGCTATAATTTATTATATTTTCTGCTTTCAGGTAAACGCATCAAGGAATCCCACTTGAAGTAAGATTTATAGACTCGTTTTGAATGTTATTCCTGAATTTTTCTTGTTTTTCCAATTGAGTAAATGTTGGTTTGTTGGCTAAGGCGCTCGCTCGGGAGAATGATACTTAGCAGAAGTCTACCAAAGCGGCACAAACGTTGGCTTGAGCTTCTTAACTTTTGCCTTAACTAAACCTATGGGTGACAAAAGTTTTGAGCAGTGTAATGCCAGTGTGACTTTGCTGGTGGGTGCAGGAGCCTACAGAGCAGGTCTAGGGGCGCTGCCGTATCAGATCTCCGGCAGATGTATCTGAAAATATTAAATCATTGCTTCAAACATCATTTTGTTTACATTAGATGATGGTGGTAATAGAAATTACGATGCCTTGTTAAAATTTGAAATGTTAATTTATAAAGAGATAGGTAAAGTTGTCCTCTACGTGCATGGTAAATGGGTAACACGGAGTGAAGTTTCAAGTTAATGTTAAGTAAGCTTAGTTATTCAGTAGAGTCGAGTCGTTGTCGTTTCGTACCGTTTAGTTACACACAACTTAAGTAGTTTTATCAATTTACTTTACGGCTTAACTTCATTCGCTCTCTGAGGTAATTTACCTGAATCAGAATTTATGTGAAGTTTTCGTAGTTAGTCGTAAATAAGTAGAAAGGGAGCGTATGGGGGTTGTTTGGTACTTGTGTCAATTGTACGAACGAAATTGTACGCGGGTTTACTCAGAAAATCTTATAAGAGATCGTCCATTAATTACGTGAGGTTTCTTGACGTGTTTTCCTTCACCGAAAGTTTATGCTCATTTTTAGGGTTGAATAAGTGGGCTCGGACGCGCTTCCACTGACGCGAAATCCGACCACACTACCAACTTCGCCATCATCGTTTCATCGCCAACAAACATTGCTGACGTAATCCCAATTCAAACCTTTGACATCCGTTGATTCTTAAGTATTACTTGCAAAGCTATAACAGAAATTTATATTATAATTTCCATAGTTTCAATCTGGTGTAAATTGTTTATGGTCTACATGACTAATAAGGCATACATTTAAGGCTACCCTGCTCTTTGGTGTGATCAAAACCAAGTGTTCTCAGTATCTCCTTGAAAAGTTAATTTGGAGGCAAGATCTTCTTATGCATTCCACTCGTTCCATAACTATTCCACTATCTATACCTAGACATAGGACTACGGCTTATAGGGGATCTTTCAAATATGCCGCCACTCATTGCTGGAATAATATTCCCCCGCCGTTACGAGCTAAAAAATGTAAATTTAGTTTTAAATATCAATATAAGCAGTATTTATTGAATATTCAAAAAAATTCAATATGAACTCGTACCGTAGAGCTACAGACCAGACACAACATGGAAATTAAACTTTACCGGCACCTTAATTACCAAATTTATTGACGGTTAACATTTTCGAATAATATTATATTATTTATTCTACCTACAGTCGCTACGTCTGATCGTACAGTATTACATAATTATTATTATTATTATTATTTTTCTACGCTTATCACTTAAATAACACAATATTCTTACAACCTTGAATTTACACTCACACTTGATTGGACCATTACATAATTATAAATGTTTGTTTTTTTTTTTTTTCTTGTCTATCTATCTATCGACGGAACGTCTGCGCATGTCAAAGCCCCCTATTGGAAACCAGCGTTGCAGTGTCTACCGCTTGGTGATGCTACAACAAGTAGCTGAATAGGAAACTTGGAAATTTGGAAACAATTGTTTGGATTCACTCGTGACTATTTAAAATGTGTGTTTTTGTATTTGTAATGTAAATATTTGCTATCCAACAATAAATTTCTTTCTTTCTAATATTATAATCTTACACTCTGTAGTAAACGTTAGAAGCTTGTATAGTTATGATAAAGTTAGTAAATATATATAGTATAATCGTGTAATTTTTATTAGTTGAAATTGTTAAGCGATATCGCATAACACGTAACCCGTGAGACGGGAATATTAACGAGCTCGCGGTGATTCACAACGATCTGCGGTGAATTTATAATGTCTCCGAGCTACTGTTGTTAATACCCGACCTTGAACATTTACCAGACCTGATATATGGTTGAAACCGTCACATTATAATTATACTACTCGGTTAAGATCACTTATAAATCCACTGTAATTACAGTGGAATTGGCCTCGCTGTCCGCTATTAGGCTGGCGTGCATCATCTAAGCTTATATTTGACAAAAGTCAAATCCGTAGTTAAATCTACAGTTAGGCAAAAACGTGTTGCACCATCCGAGTTTAGCTTAAATTACGTCATAATTTAACTGTAACCACAAACCACGAAATTTGGGCGTTTAAAATTTAAACCAAGTTTATTTCGATTGTCATGTCATCTGCCAACGATATTTAAGAGATCCTATTATTTATATTGTACAAAAATATGTCTCTATTGAGATATTTCGTGGGAATTGTCTTCTAGCGATGTTTTCTCTTTTTGTTTCAAGCTAATACCATCATTTTTTTTTACATAAAATGTAAAATGTTTTTATGTTTATCAATAAGTGTTTGAAGACTTAATATTTCAGATTTTGTAAAGCTACTAATTTTATCCCTAAAACATAAACACGAATGAATAAGTAATAATACTCGGCAACAATAATAATTAAAATGTCTTTCATTAGGATATATATTACAGTAATAAATGTAAGACATATACTATCTTTTTTAATTCTTGATAAACTTACTTGGTTTTTACAGTTAATAGAATTTGATCCATAACGAAATATATCCAAAATTTTCGTTTTAGTCCAAACTGACAACAATAACAACACGTTTGTTTTCTATTTGTCAATATTGTTCTTGACATTTTTAACGACGTTACCATACATAAAATATTCTCCTTAATATTTATTAGGAGATTGATGTATCTTTCAACTGACAACCCTTTTAACTTTAAACCTTACTAAAAGTTGGGTTGTGCACTCGAAACTTTGCTACTGCTATGGTTAAAGATATAGTAAAGATTAAGTTTAAATTTAAACTTTACTATAACTGGACATTTCGTGCACTCCACCCTTAAATAATGTCGGCAATTATTTTTAGAAGTTGCTTTCTTATTATGAATAGTGGTATCTCTATTAAAATTCATATGTTCTATTTTTAAATGAAAGTTTCATATTGTTCAGAATATTTTATCGCTTGTAACATCAATAGTACTGACACTTGTCGCTTTCTACAAGTTTGTTATTTTCCCGTTGCGGAAAATATTTATTCTCTAAAAGAACAGTACCGTATTTTTACAATATCTCATTTAAAAGCAGTCACCAGTTAATCTTAGTAGAATCACATGTAACGAGTGCGAGTGAAATAGAATCCTCTTCGAGCAGTAAAGTTTAATGAGCTCTGTGCCTAAGGTACGTCGGATGGTTTGCGGGTTCTATCCCATGGGAGTTAGTTGAGAGTCTAACCGTTAAACCAATACAGGAAGCGTGTCGATCTGGTTACTGTTGCTCTTTTGGTGCCGTAGTCCAGGGTGATGTTGGCTAGTGGTGAGACAATTGAAATGTATTTTAAAATTTCGTGCAAGTCATATTCCTGGCTAGGTTATTAACTAAAATGTATAAAAGTGTGCCAAAAAATAGTGGCACATGAGAACTAGTCTCGAATCCTATCGAATCGCCATTTTGATGACTGAAGTCAAACCATACCATATATAGCCAATGTAGGACGATAAATTAAAAAAATAACAGGTTACATTACTTGCTGAGAAACTCTTAAAATTATTTCTTATCTTAAGTTAATAATAATGAAATTAATGAAACATATTTTATTACTTTTAAATATGATTTATACTCGGTATACTCAACTTATGGGCCGCATGTTGCTCGCCAAACTTTTGTCGTGGTCCACCTGACATAGTCGTTATACTACTGTTATATAAATTTATAACCATATTAAGTTTCGCGCAGATCCCAGAGTCTTTGATTGCAGAGACAAATAGAAGTATTTATTAAAAAGGTAAAGAGCACTACGAGAAGTGCATACGAGACATGATAACAATAAAAAAAAACTTTTGGCAAGAGAAGAAAATTATCTTGAACTGTTTCAGGGAAAGGAATTTCTAGGAAATTAATTATCTCTCGGGTTCTCGAATGGCTACCACGTATAGGAAAACGCAGCGTAGGTAGACCGGTTGTAGTGGATATATTTTTTTATAAGGTATAGGCTCAGTGCTTTGACCATAATCTCACCTGATGTTAAGTGACGATGTTCTCAAGTGATGCTGCCGGAACTCATCTATTGGTATTTGTCGACAGGTTTTCAAACTTGAGGGTGGTAGCTACTCAGGCGGGCTTCATTAGGAAATGCCCTACCACCATGTTATGGTTTCCTCACGATGTTTTCCTTCCCCGAAACCTCAGGCCGATTTTAGAGTCGACAGTCGATTTAGCGTCGATTCAACCTACGACCACTCCCCATTGTACATACTGTAAAGGACACATAGAGACCCGATAACTCCCCAAAGCTCCTATATCCAGCAGTGGGCGTCTTTTGGTTGATGATGATGATTTTTGAAATACAATTTTAATATGTAGTTAATACAAAGCAATATATAATTGATATTCGCATTGTGCAAAATAAAAAAACACGTTAGATTATGAAGGAATAACAAAAAGTTATAAATTTATATAGAGATAGTAATAATTTATATTGTAGGTAAATATTACCCGAGAGCCAGATGATACCAACCCGTGTTATAGAGTGACATTAACAGGCCCAAATATCCACTACGTACAAACTGACAACGTAACCCCGCGGTACAGCCGTCGCATCGTCGTAACGATCTGTATACACGATTTTTTTCCTGCCACTGCCTACCCTCAACTATTTATTACCTATTGTACTAAGACTCCGACATTACTGTATGGTCATTGTCGGAGCTCCTTTGTTGTAGATATTGGACCAATAACTTACTTCTGTCACAGACTAGATAGCACAGATAGTTCACTCGGTTTCGGAATTGCGTAGATGTGTATATTTTGCACGTTACTAGAGTATTTTAAATGACGCTATTACAAATTTTAATAGATTTGGAGCACGGTCAAGCATTATATTTTATTTACATTACTATAACATAGAATTTAACTAATTTGTAAGCTGAGGTGATCTCTGTTCTTTGATTCATATTGCAAGAAATTAATTTCGTAGTATTGTTACTCAAGTAGTATTATTTCAACTAATAGTTAAGAGTATAAATATGTACCAATCATGTTTCGTCAATTTTATTATGTAATAATTTTTCAATTACCTTTTTGAAGAAAACTTACAGTCTAGATAGAAAATTTTGCAAAGTGAAATTTTATTTTGCACTCCCATAATAAAATAAACTCTTCTTGCTTATAAAAAGTATAAAAAACAACTGTGACTGATGGTTTCACAGTTGCAATGTCAAAACTACAACCAATTACTGTGTAGTGTTATTCTGAAACTACTAAGGTTTCGTATGAATTATCTGTTTTCACTTGTTTGTGGTTCCTGGCAAGCTTTAATATCTTTTGTCTGTAGGGTTGCCAGATCAGGAATTAATGTAATTCGGCTCGACCCTAAAACCGGATTATGAATTGGAGGGGCAGTTTGAAATTTGTACATGTCTGTACCACGACTAGGTTCGATTACTGATTAGATTGTAATAAATAAATCAAGCTGAGATTTAGGTTATGTTTAATTTTTTTACCTCGTATTGTATTTCTTCTCAAACATTTTAAGATAGATTCAGAACGTACGTCCATCTACAATGTATTCAAAAACATTACCACTGGTTTTTTTTTTTTTTTGTATATGACACTGGTTTTGCTATTGGTCATCATTAGTTAATAACTATGTTGTGATCGCAACACTTTTTCTTTACGCATTATTACTTAGCGGTTTTTAAACAAATTAAAATTATTTTTCTGACATGTACTTTAAAGTACGTGAACCTATATCACTTTACTAGATTTTCTATATACGAACTGATTAAATCAAAATCAGAATTTATTTATTCAATTTAGGCCCTAAGAAGGCGCTTATGAACGTCTAAAACACTACCACCGGTTCGGAAAACAACCCAGTCGAGAAGAGCGCAGGCAAGAAACTCGATCTGGTTCTTTTTTTTTTATAAATATAATATATATCATTTTTTTTGTCATATAAAAAAAACTGTACAAATCGTAGTTTTAATAATGTTAGTGGAAGCGAAGCGAAATGGTTTTAGTATAAAATGATTTTGTTTATAATTGATTAATTTTCCATCGGTTTAACCGTTTTTTTAAATTAAATATACTTGTAAATAGAATACTAATCTGGAAGAGTTCAATAATCGACTTTATTATAAGGATTGTTTTCAAATTTTAAATGTCGGTTCTATTACAAAAAATCCCAAATTTTATTTCAAAACTGGCCAATGATAAGCTGTGTGAGAAAATTCTTCGTCTATAATAAAATAATATTTGGGTCGTGATACCTTTTTTCCCTTAAAGCACCCTTTAACATCAGATTATATAAAACACGAAACATTAAGCCGGTTCTATGCCAGTTGATCCCAGCAACTACTTGTCAACCCTAATATTACAGTTGTAACTATAAAAAAAATTACTTACTAGTTTTTTTATAAAAAATGGTAACACTCTTTTCTTTACATGTTTGAAATAAAAACTTCTTTAGTGACGTTGAGCGATTCTCGGCAGGGGAAAAACTTTATGATTCGCGATACTAATGCTATGGTGTGATCCTTCGACATACCACAGCATGTCAAGTATAAGATGGCGCTCAGAGATAAATAATAACATTTATGATTACGCTCGCTATCGCATGTTTTGTTTATGAAGTAAGTATATAAAAATGTTCATAATTATTGCTCGGAGCACCAATAGATGTAAACATCAGATCAAATTTTATATATTCAATGTCAGGTTATGTTAATCATTATAATTATCAAATTATAAAATTTAAACATTAAAAAAAAAGTTTTTACAAAGTTTCAAGTTTTCACTTCTGTCGGCAGACCCCATGGCTGCCAGTTTTTTTTAAATAATAATAAATAGTTATTTACTGTGTACATTATAAATATCACCATTTACTTGGAAGAAAGTATTCAAGACGTAGGCCTATTTTGGAGTGAACCTATGATCTTAATGGCAAATTCACGACGTACGTCATTTAAAGAACTAAGAAACTTGAAACTGTTTTTCTCATTAATTACAATGGCTTCGATGTGGCATTAGACGCGATATTCTGCACCGAAAATGTGGGGCACCAAGTACTAGACGTTCAACTCAACTTCAGTCATTTACACGCGTATCGCAAGAGAGATTTTATAAAGGGTTATGGACATTGTAAATAAGAATCAAGAGAATTGGCTTAATAGATTAAATATTTTGTTTTTTTATTTTTTATACAGTAATATTTATCATATTGAAAGTTAACTAAGTCCGGATGATTGGGAGAAAAAATGTCTAAGTCAATAATTAAGTCCGCAATTGTACTCTAATTTATGCAAGATAAGCAAATAAATAAATAACCGTTTTATCCTTCTTGCTCTTTAGTAGAAATGTTTAAGGGCGATGAACACCTAGATACTCTATCGCGTTTTTTCTCGCCTTATAGTGCAAGCAAGCCCTTACTGTATGTAACACGGTTTTAACTGTAAGTTGCTTGTCTAGTGTAATACATATATGTTATTGGCTAGGTTGTGTTATTACGAGAACATTTATCTCGCTTTCACATTTCTTAAAGGTATTTTCTTTCACCTTGAGAATTCAGTGTTTCCGTGATAGAACTCGCAGCGATGGGAAACTACTGAGCTAATTACAATGTGGTTTTCATACTAATACATCAGTGAAATTGAGAAAGGGTCTAGGCTCTATACCATAGCGTTTTTTTTATACATGTTAAGTTATAATCTATTATAAAATCATATGATAACAGTTACACTTGCCAGTTTGTAAAAATATGAATACTTATTCAAACATAAGTATCTGAATTACGTTATAATACAAAAACGAAGATATATAACGCAAAACCTGTTACTTAATATACTTAAAAGGACACATCACTTTCAACAAGTATGTGTAGGCCTTCGGCTTTTGTACCTTTATCAATCTTTCGCGTTGGTTTTACTTGACCTTTAGGTCACCTTTTACTCTGTTCCAAATAACGTCATTTTTGTAATTTTTTAAAACTGTTTAGTCACTGTGTATTCGGCAAAGGCTATAAACATATTAAAGTTTAAATGACTAGGTACGTTAGTATGTATTTGTCGGCGTATTTTTTAACTTAAGTCGGCAGTAAGTTATATGTGAGCGCTGCAAAAATCTCTGCCAACGTGATAAGGCTTTAACACATTTTTTGACGGAAATTCTTTTAGAACTCCACGCAAGTTTCTTATTTTTCTTAAGTAATATGTTATAAATTTTGTAACTTAGCTAGCGCTGTTGACCTGAAGGGCCTTTACAGCTTCACCGTGACTTTGGGGGCGAGGGCTGAAGGCACTCGGCCACAAAAGGTAACTAGCTCAATGGTTACAAAAATGGTACGAACCTCGGCTTGGCCGTTACCTGAGTGTGAAAATTCTCTCGCGGAATTTTGAACCTAGCCTAGATTTTTTATTTAATATAAAAAAAAGAAAAGGTTCCTTACAGGACCTATGGACTTGGGTGTTATGTGCAGGAGAGTATATGCATTGTTGTGCGTGTAATGCTTGATGCATGTCACTGTTGGCGGCGACGTCAAGAGCCTCCTCAGTTGGGGAAGAAGACACGTCTTGGATCGCCGCCGGAGCGCGGAGGGGGACCCGGAGAGTGTGCAGAAGCAATATATAGCTAACTTTTTTTTTTTTTTTTTTTTTTTTTTTTTCCTACCTAGCTAACGCTGTTGACCGGAAGGGCCTTTACAGCTTCACCGTGACTTTGGGGGCGAGTGCTGAAGGCACTCAGCCGCAAAAGGTGACTAGCACAAGGGCTACCAAAATGGTACGAACCTCGGCTTGGCCGTCACCTGAGTGTAAAACTCTCTCGCGAGTTTGAACCTAGCTATTCCCTACATTTTTTTTTTATTTATTAATAAAAAGAAAAAAAAAAAAGGTTCCTTACAGGACCTATGTACCTGCATGTTATGTGCAAGAGTGTGTGTTTGCAGTGTTGTGCATGTATTGCTCAATGCATGGGCAGTGTCACTGTATCGCGCTGGCGGCGACTTCAAGAGCCTCCCCAGTTGGGGAACGAAGCACGTCTTGTGTCGCCGCCTGAGGGGGACCCGGAGAGTGTGCGGGAGCAAAATTAGCCGCCTGTCCCCGGCGGCGGGAACGGCGGTTACGCGGGCGTGGGCGCTGGCACGCATACTGAATCGGTTGAAAAGGAAAGATCCTATTTTCGCAAGTGATATCATCATCGGGATCGGTGAGAACGTTACGCGGTCTCCGAAGCGGTTTCGGAGCTAGCGGGTCGGAGGAGTACGCGACGGCTTTCGCTATGAGCGGATTCGGGTGTGTCTCTGCGCGATCGAAAAATGCGCGACACTGGGACTTGATAACAGAGTGAATGGATGGTAGGTTGAGGTCTCTGTGGATGTCCACATTCCTCTCGTACCACCGGGCACCTACGGCTCTCCTGGTGAAGCGGTTCTGAACCACTTGGAAGGAGGCCAGATCTGTGTAAGCGAAGGCAGGGGCGCAATAGGTGAGAATGGGCCTAACTACCGTTTTATATAATGTAATTTTATGGCGGACGGCCATCTTACTACGAGCGTTGTAAAGAGGGAAAAGACGTCCCATAACCATGTTGGCACGGTTTCTGACTTTCAAAACATGAGGTTTGAAAGTCATGTGGGCGTCTAGTGTGACACCGAGGTACTTGACCTCGGTCGCCCATGGGATCTCTACTCCTAGGTAAGTAACTGGGCGAGGAGGGTGAGATTTCTCTACGGAGAACATAATCGCGGTGCTCTTTCCCGGGTTAATCGTTATGCGCCACTTCTTGTACCAGAGGCTTAAGATGTTAACAGCCTTTTGGACGCGGGATCTGAGAACGTCTCTACGTCTGTACGAAAAATAGATGACCGTGTCATCGGCATAGAGGCCTAAATGAACCTTACTAGCCGCCACTCCTTCGAGAGGGTCGTCTTTCGGGTTCGGATTTAGGTCTGGTAAGTCCGCTGTGTAAAGGTTGAAGAGGACAGGCGCCAGAATGGAGCCCTGGGGGACTACTGCGCGGATCGGGCGGGCTATATAGCTAACTTGTATTGTTGGGCAAAGACATTCCATAATATTCTTACAACTCGTACATACCCTAAAGAACAATTCACCTTTCGAAATTATAATGATATCAAATTATTTTATGTACCTATTTGAAATGTATCAGTTGATCGATTACATGTTTGATTTCATTTTTTTCTCAAATATTAATAATACAGAATATAATACAAGTTTTATTAACAAATTAAAATTTTGAAATGATCATTTATGTGCATTTGGATAAATTATTTGTTTTTTGCCGTAATTCGAACTTACGATTTCACGAACGGTACGTCCATTAAACATAAATATCTTATAGTCCATAACAGATAATAAAAGTATCAACGGTGCCCAATCATGATTCAGGGATTTAGGCCACAAATATACACAGTGTCTACTCAAATAATTTATTATTGAATAGTTTACTAATTAGACTACGATAAGTCAACTGTTTGAATTGTTATCTGGAATTTCAAGGTCCAACCGATGAAGGGAATCAAATACAATTCTCTGTGAAAATGAGCTCGAGGAAGCTAAATATCATGCAAGCGACCCATGTCCCAATATAAACGCAATGCATAGTTTGCTTGCTTGAATAACAATTTCCATAGAAGTGTGTAGCATCAAAATATATTAGTATTTATTGAAACATCAGTGAAAGAAACGTCGGGATGAAACTATAGCCTTTTCTTACCCTTTTCGAATTCAATATAGTTTCGTGGCGCGGTAATAATTCAAGTCGAGGCTCGTGTCTCCTAGAGGTTGCTTCAAGGACTAGGTAACTCAAAGGTTGCTCTAATAAAGATTAAGTACTTTGTATATCCATTTGTAATGACGCTGTAAACCCTGCAAGGTCAAGAAAATAAAAAAGAAAACTTGAGGGCATTCTTACTTAAATTCACTAAGGTACTCAGCTTAATACAAATAAAAACAAAGTGAAATATATCATGTCTAACGTAGACATATGTTACTCTGTGTTTGATAAACATAAACATTTAAAAACATTCAAACAGTATGTGTGTTGAATCAAAACACATTTGACTCCCGATATCATGCGTGGGTCGTGTCGCTTTCAAATTGTTGTTGATACAAACGTCGTAAAACACGTAGGTTACTTGACTCCAGTCGACGAATATGTTGACATCTTCCCTCGTAGCGAATAATCTTGTTACATACCCCCGGGATGTGAACATCTGAAATTCCGTGTAGAGAGGTACATTGCGCAAAAAGGGGAACCAAATATGGTTGATTGAATTAAAAAAAAACTAACTGTTTTTCTTTAATACTTTACCTAATATGTACAACTGTTTCATATCGTGCTTTTTTTTCGAACTGACTGTAGTTGATGACCTGAAATACCTTTACAGTTTCATCGGACTTTGTGCCAAGAACTTAGAGCACTTACTCGGCCTCTGTTTGAGCTACTACTTGCATGTAAATTCTCCAGAAGTGGCTCATGTAAATAACAGAAAAGAAAAACAGGCTTTTACAAACTTATGTGATATGCAGTCTGTTGTAGATCGCGTATGAAGTATTTATATTGGACTGACAGCGGGTGTAAGAGCTTCTCTAGTTGAGTATCGTTGCATGTCTTGGACCACTGCTGGACGAATTTCATTGTGTGAATTAAAAGAGTTGTTCTATTGAAAAAGAAGGTGATGAAGAATGCGCAAAAAAGAAATACATATTCATTAGTTTCAATATCAACGGATTCTTCAGAATCGCCGTACAATATAGGCATAGAATATTTAATTTTAATGTATGAGTAATCTCTAGGTGTATAAGGAAAAGGAAAACAAATAATTAATACGCCTACGTTTTTACTGACTGTAATTTTTTCTCAAAAAAATTGTGTCTTAGGTAGGGCAAAAGAAAGTTCGCACTTAAACTGAAATAATAGACTATATTTTTATTTTTGCTTAGAAAATGGTGAGCATATTTAACCAACTCATTTACCAGTGAACTGAAGAAACACGGCCGTACCTTGCGGCGCATTAAGACGACCTTTAATCATATAAAAACCACGTTTTATCTCTATCTTTTAAAAACATAGCGTAATCAAGATAGGTGTCCTCGTGGCGAAATAGAGAGAGAGAAAAAAAGTAATGAAAAATATCCAGTAAACCTTTGTAAACTCCGATTTAATCTCGAATTATGGGTATTTTTTCGCAATGTCCTCTACGTTTTGTTTATTTATTTTTTTTTCGTTCACAGTTTCGTTTCATAAACCGCACGTCACAGCCGGTATTTTATTCTAGGTACGTATATATATATGTATATGGTTTTTGGCGTGAACTTATTTTGCAATGTCACGGCTGGCGTGGACCGTTCTTTTTACAAATTGTGTGTAATTCGATGTCCAGCCATGTGTATGATCTTGTTTGGTTTTCATAGAAAGGTCGTGGTCATCTTGATTGGTACCTGATTGGACAGAGGATCGGTTTTTAAAGTATAGGCTTTCTCTAGTACAGTTTTGTACTTTCCACACTACCTTGGGTTTGTTTATTGGAGAGACCCTAGCATGATAGAAAATTATACCAAGTATTTACAAATGCATTTTAGTACATCGTTACATAATATTATATAGGTACGATTATATAGGTGATACAATTATGCACGATAGTTACAAATCTTAATGCAATCGTTAGATTGCACTGTATTGCCTATTTTGTGACGGTCGTCGTTGTTTTTAAATTGTATGTAAATATTTTTATTGTATTTAAAATTTACTATATTTGACCTAAAATCCTATATAAAACGTTTCACTAGATAATAAACTTTTATTATAATTTTTCAAGTGATAGACAACGCGAGATGTGTTTTCTGATGTCTTTGTAACACGCATACTGTATCAGAGCGCTTTTTAAAGTGTTTTAAGGTGATTTCTCGCAGATATCTGGCAAAAAAAAAAAAAATCAATCGTGGTTTAGTTTCTGTTAAGATGGTTGTTAAGATGTGGGTTAATTCCAGACATCACTATCGTTCACGTAATGTAATAACCTTTTGAGATTAAGACTTGCTTGACACAATACTTAAACTTATTGTCAGGTAAATCGGTAATGTTACTTGGGATCTTATTGTAAAACCGAATACTATTACTTATAAAGCTTTTATTGCACTTACTTAGCCTAAAGCGTGGGACGGACAACTTGTATTTATTTCTTATATTAAAATTATGACGATCATTCACTAGATCTAGCTTGTCTAAATTTTTACGAATATGCATTAAGTTATCGAAGATGTACTGGGAGGGCAAAGTTAAATTATCATATACTTGAAACTTGTTCTTTAGAGATTCGCGAGGTCCCATATTGTATATTGCTCGAACAGCTCTCTTTTGTAATGTAAAAAATGGTGTCTTCCTCTGCTGCTGTACCTCACAGCAAAATACCGCAAGACATTAAGTTATGAAAGTAAGCAAAGTAGACTAACCTAGCAGTAGCAATATCTATATATATCATTGAACTGAACTTGCCTGACAATTTCGCTTCATAATATTGACATAGGATACGCCGTACCCTATGTATGAAGATTATATAAAAAAGACAAACTTAAAAAACACCTCAAAATTTTTATAAATCTCTCGCGCCAGTTGAGCTGTGCCTTACCCTTAATTTGTATTTGTAATTAAAATATAGCGGCTCGGGCGGCCTAGATTATTCATAATTTTCTAAGCGACGTTCACTAGGCCGTTGTCAGGTTTTTAGAGCTCCGACCTTGACGATTACGCGCCGTCATAACATTACCATCTTGAATTTATTATAACAATAGCTCTGAAACTAGAAATTTTGGGTAAATGAGTTTTTGTTTCATTTAAAACTAATTGAATCCTTTTTTTACATGTGAAATAATTAATAATAAAAACCTCGACGAAAGAGAATTTTTCGATTTAATCCGTCCTCGCATTCACTATGTTATGAAAATTTTCTCCAAATCAGTTCAGTAGTTTTCAATTGATACAAATACTGAATCGCCGCTTGCATATATTCCTATTTGTCACAACAATTTTGTTAATTATTGATCATAAGTGAAAAAAAGAGGCACTTGAATTCTATCGTAGTACCCGCGAGAATTGTCGCAGGGTTCAGTTTGGTAATAACTTGACGCGAGCATACACGTTGTTATAGATGAAAGTTGTTTGTGATTAGCGTTAAACGTTAAATTGATTGTTTGTTGATTGTTAAGCCTTCCTAGCTATTACTCAGTTCACACATTCACACTATACACTGGTTACTACACACGGGCTACGGAAGGTGAAGCAGGACACCGGCGTTACTCGAGAGGTAAGTGTCGATCTATAAGACATTATTTTGGTCTACTGCGAATCGCAGGTCGGCCAGGGTTAATCACGACCCCGAATCGTTTAGACTAGGGCCCAGCGCGATTCGTTTGATTACAGTCGTGACTAACTCGAACAAACTACACTATATATCTAAAACATACAAGGCTCCTGATGTAAAACTGACAAGAGGTGACGTCTCTGATTTAATGCTCTATGAAAGTTAACTGGTCGTTCCGCGTTCCGCGCTACTTGTCCGCACTGAATCTGATTTGCCTAAATTTAACTCTGTTTTACATAATAGGTTAATAAAGTTGAGTCTATCGTTTTATATAATCCTATCTATGTTCAACATTTAAAAGAATTTTGTTAAAAAAAACCCATTCGAAGTCCATTAGTTCATCCTAATGCATTCATATTATCTCTTCTAATAACCGATAATGACATCTATTTAATCTTTTCAAAACCGCTAAAACCATGCATTTTCTTATTTATTGTTTTATTTCGATTTCAAAAAGGTACTAACTAGGGAACGCATCAAAATTATGCAACAGGGTTAGAGATATAAAAATTTATCTACAAACAAAAACAAATAGTCCTTATTAGATTATAATGAATTACCAAACAGGCAGAGCGACTGAAAATAATTATATTGGTGCACTCCAACTCCACGGGCACTGACGATTTGGTTTTTATACCCGATAATGCATGTTATTGTTTTAAAACGCATAAGTATGTTATTCGATCTGTGTAATTTAAGTGTGAACTGTGTTTTGTGTTAATGTGGGTCGTCGGTTCTCGGAATGAAAATCGTTATAAAAAAACATTCGAGCGAAGCGTCGTCAACTGTTGCTGAATGTGACGTTTTGTGTAATATGAACTCGGTGGGATTTCGAAACAACGGAATCCTATGTCGTTTTATACTGGTTTATAGAAAAAGCGACACACGATTTATTTCTTACAATTTTTTTTTTATGATTTCTAACAATTTCATACATACATGACATCGCACGTCTCTCGTATAAGGATAGACTAGACTACATCCTTGACTCCTGCTACGATACTGACACGCGATTTTAATTTCTTCTAATTTATGAGGGTTTTTACTCACGTTTTTCTGTTACAAGTAGTTTTGACCGCAGCCTTTCTTTGAACCGATATTCCAGTAAAGCTCTACAGATTTAGGTTTTTATTCACTCGTTAGTAAAATATCAAGATCATGTTATATATTACAGAAAACTTTTGACATAGGTACTTTATGATAATGAACAAAATTTAAAAAGGCTATATTAATATTATTTTGTCATTCTCTTGGGCCACGGATTTATTAAAACCGTTACGTATATATTGTATTGATTAAATTACACATTTTTTTAAAAAATAATAATGCTAATTAGCACACAATCATATTATTCAGTTTTAATTTAGTTTTAATATTTTAATTTAGTTCTATAGCTCATTACACTGTTTTTAAATTTGGTATTTATGTAATTAACTCGTTTTTTAATTCTGTCTATGACGTGTCATTTTAATTAGATCTAGATCTAGTGAATGATCGTCATAATTTTAATACTAGAAGTAAAGACAGGTTGGCCGTCCCACGCTTTAAGTTAAGTAAGTGTAATAAAAGCTTTATAGGTAATAGTATTCGGTTTCACAATAAGATCCCAAGTAACATTACCGATTTACCTGACAATAAGTTCAAGTATTATGTCAAGCAAGTTTTAAGCTCAAAAGGTTATTACAGGGTGGATCATTACGTGAACGACAGTGATGTCTGGAATTAACCCACATCTCTGTGCTTCCACTAACATTATTAAAACTACGATTTGTATAGTTTTTTATATGACAAAAAAAAATGATATATATTATATTTATGAAAAAAAAAGAACCAGATCGAGTTTCTTGCCGGCTCTTCTCGACTGGGTTGTTTTCCGAACCGGTAGTAGTGTTTTAGACGTTCATAAGCGCCTTCTTAGGGCCTAAATTGAATAAATAAAATTCTGATTTTGATTTTTGATTTTGAATTGTAACGGCATTTTTTAAATTTAGAATAAGTTTATTGTTTAAATTTATAATAAACTTGAATGTCGTATACGCTATTAATCCATTTTAATAAATAAATAACCATCTTCGTTCTGCTCTTGATAAGTTCTCATAGGTCGACCTTTACCTGCTCGCAGTCATCCTCGCTTTGTAATCCTTGATGTTGTTACATCAATCCTCTCCACGTGCTCGAACCAATTAACCATCCCTTTCTCTATCTTTATCATTACATCCCCTACCATACCACAACGTTCCCTTATCACAGCATTCCTTACTTTATCCATCATTCTCACATCCGCTGTACTTTTTAAACTTCTTATCTCTTCAGCAACACTTATTAATTAATATTAGAACAAGTAAGAATATTACAAATGGTAAGGTCTCTCTCTACCGTATAGTTAGTGTACTTATAAAACTAAAACCACTCAGCTAATTCACATGAGTATTTATCCAAGTCATATGTGTATTCTTTGGCCTACTTCTAGTATTTATTTTATTATTTTAAGTAATATCTGAAACAAGTTATGTAGAAGATCTCTTGCAACATCTCATACCACAGCCGTCTACATAGGTGTTAGATTAATGTACACATAAAAAAAACAAATAACAGCATTATGAATAGCTTAAGAAATCTCGTCTACGACTGAGTTAAGACAATCCTCGCAAAAAGTAACGTTTTGGGTTAAATATACAGTATAAAAAATATCCGGAGCATTCTTAGTATTAAAAACTACGTAACCCATTTCTACAGCCAATGTATATCTAGCGGTCAATATTAGCGTGTAGTTGGCACCTGATAATAGAATCTTCCTCTCACAGTTGGTAGTGATCCTTATTAATAATATTGTTCCTATCATCCAAGCTAGTGCAGTAATTCCATCGAAGCGCGGGCGTATAAAAAAACGATATCACAATCTCAGAAAGTTCTATAAAATTAAAGGCCCGGTCCTACACGAGGTAAGTTTACGGCCTACCCTCCAGTAACGGAGATCATTCGAGATGGGATGCTGTGTTTATTCTGTATTCCGCAGGTGCGTAACTGTTACCTTATAAATATACTTGTTTTGTGGGAAAACACTTTGGCCAGCGCACCTGATCATGTCCAATCATTTTTTTTTTTTTTCAATATAAAGTGTGAATTAATGAAAATGTATGTTGATGTGTGTAATTTTGTGGGAAATTGAATTTTTTGCGAAAATATTATTCTCTTCTTAACTTGTGCTTTCAGGGTGAAGAGGAAACATTCTGTGAATTTATTCAGGTTTTTATGTATGTGTTTTAATGGGAATTATGTATGTGTTATTATTGTTTTATCTATTCTAATATTATAAAGAAGAAAAAATTATATTTTCGTATGTAACGAATAAACTTATAAACTACTGGACCGATTTGGATTCAATTTCGTATGGAGATAGTTTGAAATCCAGGGAGTGATATAGGATAGTTTTTATTTCGAAAATCCTATGGCAACGGGAATTACGCGGGTAAGACCGCGGAGAGCAGTTTGTATATTTGTAATATATTGTAAGACAACTTATCTTTTTCGGCTTTTATCTATTTTTGTAACAAAATAGATAATATAAAATAACTAAATAATGCATGTGTGACTTAAAAAAAAAAAACGTAAATCGGTTTATTGGTTTTCAAATTATAAGTCAACTAACACACAAACAGATGCCGCCTTTCGTAATACGTAAAATTCTGAACACTGGACCATTATTTTGCGGCTATTTTATTTTTACATGTAGTATCCATATAATGTTTAGATAGCACAGTGTCCAGTTTGTTACTGCTTGCACAACCTTTCCAGTAATGTTGGCATTCTCAAAACTAGCCGATACGCTTTAATAATGTATGCATTTCCTCATGATGTTACATCATTACTGAAGATGATCTAACACGTGGAATCTTTTCGAATTCAATTATTTAAAAAAAAGTTATTTTCTTTTTTAAATTATATCATACGAATGAGTCATGTTTGTCAATGTGTAGTCAAAATTTGTATTGACAAAGCTTCATACATCTGCAACCTAAATAGATAATCGATGACTTATGTACGTTCCATAATTGGTGAGCATTAAATTTCTTGACTTGCTAGTCACTTAATTCCTTAGGACGTTGTCATATTTAGTTCTATTTGACATTGTTTTAAAACAAGCTTCAAATTTCCAGTTGAACTATCGTCTGAGTATTTTGCTATAATTGACTTTTCATAATTTTATTAAAACTAATATCTCTTTTTTTTAAGGGAATGCGTAAAGGTTTCTTATTATTAAATAGTGTGCCTAAATTGGGGAATTTAAAGACAGTACTTTATTTAGTACTTTAAGAAAGTAATCTTTTTATGCTTGACGTAACACTTTCTTTCTTTTTCTAGTTAAAAATAAATTTAATTCAACAACTGATTAATTTTGTAGTGAACTCAAGTACTTATAAATTAACACCGGTCTCTATTTCGTTTAACTATTAAATACGTCATATACCCTAGAGAAATTACAAGAATAGTGACAAGAAATATACACGAAAATCGATTAAATGTATCTCCCCGGTGGAATTATTTACAAATTAGAATAGTATTTGCCATTCAACAATTTGTAAACGAGCCCATTTGCGGTGTGGTATTATGACGTGATCTAAATTACCCTTTTGATAAATGAGCTTCGCAGAGTTCGTTCCCACCGAAACACTTCGTTATTTGCGTATAATCGAGACCAACTTTGTATTTTCACCCTTTTTCTGCTTTTAGTGCTCCTCTAGCTTAAGTTAAGTCGTTAACACGGTAACAATCAGAGTCATATAGAAGCGAAGGCACATCAACATACATCTCGGTTGATAAGGCAGTAGATGATTTGTTAGTGTTTACGTTACATAATATGACAATTTGTAGTTAATACAGATTATAATGAGAGATAATCGTAGATGTTATCAACAGCTTCTGTAGCATACTTTAATATATTATTGTGAAGTAAAGTTTAGGGAATACTATGGAAACGCACTAAGAGCTACTCCAATAAAAAACGGGAGTTTATTCTCTTTGCTTGTTTAAGACTCATTTACATGATTCGTTTTATTAAAAACCTTATAAATCGATTTTGATTTTCTATTATCTTTCATTTCATCCAACCACGACAAAGGGAGTATTCTTCGCCTAAATTTAAGCAAAGTTTAGTCTAAGAAATGCCATATGAGGCCACCTCAAACTATCGAGCAATTAATTCTCCACGCATGTCGAACTTTCCCACATAAAGTTGCACGTAGTATTGAGACTCTATTCTTCCAGTCAGTATTATCGTTCCAACAATACTTTATGCCTTAAGTTCTCTGACAATGCCTTTATAATATTGAAGTTTGAACGTATATAGATAAAGCTTTGTGGTGTTCGTATATTAACTACTTAGAGTTTTTTAACAAGTAGTATTTTCTAAAAATGGCCTCTAAAGGTTGAAAAAGAATCATCTGCACATCATAGGATAAGTAAAAGTCGATCCTTAAACAGAAAAAGTAAAGAGAAATACATTACCTAATGCTAAATTCAATTTAAAATATTAACTAGCTAAATGCCGAGATGGCAAAATATTTGCTACTAAGTAAGTAAGTGCCTTAAAGTATTCTCATGAAATTATGTAAAGGGTGCTCAAGTTAAATTCTCGCTAATAAGGCGAGTTTTGGCTTGTATTAATCTTTGTACATTTGCCAACGAACCTTCATTATTTTGTGTTCTTCTTAATCAGACTGTAAATGATGATGTATATTATACGTATTTTTTAAGAAATTTTATATTTTTTTAGAAAACGTTTTGATAATATTTTATTTATGATGAATTGTCCCACATAGAAATATCTAAAGACTTTCGTGTAAGCGTTAAATACGGAAACGGAGAAGAATGTATTATAAACTACCTGTGTGCCCACGGCAGCGGTTTTATTCGAATTTTATTCGTTTTAATTTTTTTTTTTCGCGTAACCTTAATTATTTACGTAAGATAAAAGTAAAAGTTATGCGATGTAACTTCACCTATCTACCAAAAAAAATCCCGTCAAAATCCGTCCAGCCGTTCCGGAGATTACCCGGAAGAGACAGACAGACAAGAATTAAAAGAATTGTGTTTTTGGTATAGGTATCGTATATACATTCATTTCTATTTAGTAAAAAATAATTATATTTTATTTATTAGTATAGATTTGGGTAATTTCACCAATTACATTTACCTACTCACATGTTTCTAAATTATAGAGTGACTTGAATACGCGCACGTGAATAAAAGTGTGATCTAACACGCAGAGTCTAGAAAAGTAATAGATTTCAATAATGCATGCAAAGATGCGTATGGGTTCAATCACCTAGTATTATTTATGAGGTAATTTATGAAACGATTTTTCGGTAATAATAGTTTCTTGAAACCTGAACAATACTTTCATGATTTAGAAAATCGATCGAATAGCATCAACGTTTACTTTACAAAGATAAAGACTTATATGTTCGGGAGAGCATTCCATCTGTACAAAAGTTACCTAATACATATTATGTTCAACTAAATAGGTGTTTCAATCATTAACTAATTCAATATATAATCTGCCTGTATAAATGTAACTTGCAAACAAATTCGATTTCCTTCAACTTATTTTCGTTTGCATAACGCGATGTGAAACTGATAAAGTTATAAATCAACAAAAAAAGTTTTAACTTAACTTCGATGTAAGTTAATATTTGGTTTTATTTTTTGGCGTGCACAGCAGTCGCTCGGTGCGGGCCCGGCAGACACTGGTCACACCGGTTTTCTGTATCACGTAACCCGAAACAACCTACCGCGTAAAGAGTCATTAGATAAATTCAATTTTATCCTTATCAATTTAAGGTTAAAAGTACAGTGTTCACTCGGTATTAGAGTATTAATGGACACGGCTGAAAGATATTTAACAGTATCCAGCTTTTATTAAAGCTGGTTTTAGGTTGTCAGGAATTTTGTGGTCGAGCACAGTGCGAGGTACTGATTACGGCCCGTAGGCGATTCTGCACAAATTTTAGAGACCAGCTAGTTCACTCAGTGGGTAATATTTTTTTATGTCATGGCTAAGAAACGTTACTGTGCGACTACTACACCTACAGATCAATGACAACCCGCTGTCATGTCTGTATGCCAAGATTTTCGTTATCAATGTTAAAACTGGTTTATCCCGAAATACAGTAGTAAGCCAAAGCAAATCACCATGGCGGGTAGAAAATTATCAAAATGGTATTGGCTAATGGAATTGGCAAAAACGCCAATCCTAGAATATTCGATGTACTGTAAGTATTAGTTTAAAAAAAGAGGTATTTACGGAGTGTACAAGTTGAGTTATTCATGTACGTGCTTTGCTGTGGATTGTGGTACACCACTATTTCGAAAAAAAAAAAAACTCACGTAATAGTCCGCTTTCAAATTGCTCGCTTTTGTGATTTTGCATGAGTTTTCTTGTTGCGTTTTTAAGCCGCCGGCTTCTCTGTTATGATGAATTTAAACTTTCGAACCCTGTGATAGTTTTTTATGATCTACTTTTATTTTACAAGTAATAATAATTAATAAAATTAAAAACTAGTTTGTGAATGTCCCACTGCTGTCCGAAGGACATTTCAACGGAAAGGACGTACGTGATGGTGACCCAGGGGTAGTATAGTCTGATTCCACGTCGATAGTCGTAGGTTCGAACGCATCTATTTTGATTTATAATGAGCCGGACCTTTCAGTCAAGGTATTCATCGCGAGGAAAACAGCATTGTAGTAGGACAATATTTAAGTCTGTTACAAAGCTATAGGAGTGTGCCGATATCCTCACTTAAGAACCAGTATATCTAGATAACCACACTAATATACTTAGCATCAAATAATATCATACATTGCTAAATCTCTTTATAATATTTTCCGACGTTGGCAAACTGATAAATATTCTATAATTATATTACATTATATTTGGAAATATTCTATTTCCAGATGCTCACATCAAAATCTCATTACTTTCGATCGTCCGCCTTTTCCAAAAACCTTGTTGTTTTTCAAACGAACTATGTTCTTGAGATGAGGAGCCTTGATAGCTTCACCGACCTTGCTCAAACACTTAAATCCACTCGTCCAAAAATAGTAACTGTCGGATGGTCAAAATGTTTCAAACAGAACTAATACCTATTTCTTTCGTGAGATATAAAGAGTAATGTGTGTATAATTAGCTCCAGAAGTCTCATTGTATCACCCCTTTTTTTTTTTTTTGACGGGGAGAAATGCATTTACGCACTACCCTTACCTATTGTATTAGTGAGACCGAAGTCCCCCAATGCAATAGGTAAGGGGGCACGGAGGGACGAGCTCCGCGCCAGTGTGGGACTCGCCCGGGCGTGAAGCGCCCGGAAATACCCACTAAAACCCCCCGGGGCCGTCCACTGCATTTGGGATGGGGGCGACACGGGGTGGCTTTCGCAAGCACCGCGTCGCCCCCTGCAGCCATTGTATCACCCTGGCATAGTTTACGAAAATGTCTCCAGTTAAGGCACAGTTGGGGACTAATTTCTCTTATGGAAAACAAATTAATGCAAGGTACGACTTTCAATATTGAAAAATGATTTAGCTTATTACATAAATCGTGATTTGCGTATTATCGTTGTCCTTTTCATTTATCGATGAACTGGAGCATATCCCGCGCTCTATTAATCCAGAATATACGAATTCGATAAAGTCACGCGGGAATGGAAAATGAACGTTATTAAAATAAAATTATTGAATACATATTTTCTGCTTCTATCGTTTTCTCATTCACTATAAATCTTATAAAATTGTTGTAAATGGGCTTTTTTACATTCTTTATAAGTCGCTTTAGTAAGTCACTTTATCGATAAGAATCGGAGCGAATGGCTGAAAACCCATTTACAACAAAACGACCACTCTAGATTAGCGACGATGCGTTAATGGGAAAAAAAATTATATCACATATATTAATCGTACATTATATAAAATTGCTTTAGACAAACGGGCATTAAAAGCTGACAATATAGAGACCGAACAATGCATAGAAATTCCAATGAAAGAAAAATAAAACAGTACAATGTTACATAATGTAGGTAATCGAATGTCTTATTTATTATTCTAATATCAATTATATTATATTACTCATATTATTCAATATAATGAAATTTATACACTAGTTTATACATTATTAGCTGTGTGCCCGCGGCTGCTCCCGCGTTTTATATTATATATTCTTCACTACGTTGTAATTTTTTTATACGGAACCCTAATACTTTTTTTTAAGATTAAGATAAAGTAAAAATATTTCTCATAAATTCAAGCACTTGCTCATAAAACTGAGCATGGAATCGGGTTTTATTTTATTAAAAGTACCCTAATTACCCGGAGCAACTTCAGCTATCTACCAATAAAGTCGCGTCAAAATCCGTCTAGCCGTTCCGTAGATTAACCGGAACAAAACAGACAGACATACAAAAATGAAAAAATTGTCTTTTTGGTATAGGTATCGTATAATACATTCATATCTATTTTGTAATAAAAATTATTTTGACATTACAAAGGGACACTTCAATTTTATTCATTAGTATAGATAAAAGATACATACAAACTAATGTCAAATTAATTCATTCATTGAGAATATAACGTATGCGCATAACGGCTTATTTACTTATGTCAATGTAAGACGAATAAATAAATATATTTAAGACACCGTCGTTGCCCTCGATCGCGTTGTGCTTATCATGTTATAATGTGACCTGATTAATACGTTATTAGGCGGGATTAGATACGCTACTTCTTCTATAAATGTTATGTGATAAAGAGATTAAAGTAAAAATTCATCGTAGTTAATTCATACAACTTTTATAGAAAAAGAAGTTTAATTTGTATAGAAAATTTACCAGACGGAGTCGTTGGTGTATTCGCTTCTTTTGGTACTTTATGGTAGTTTTCCAGTTGGTGCTCTCTAGTAGATTGTTTTCAAGAGGACATGCGGTCAGAAAAATAGGTATTTCAGAAATATTGCTGTCGCGTTGCGCCCCAAATAAAGAATTATAAAACACGAAAGCTCGGGCTTATTTTACCTAAGCAAAATAGACGAAAAAAATCACTTCTTAGTACCCTGTTTCCTCCTCCAAAACTAAACCGTATTTTTTCCTTTCTTTCAGTTTTAGAATAATACGTTCTATGCGTATACGTTTTGCTTTTTTAAATTGTATTCATCAAAAATTTTTGACGAACATCTGAAAATGACGGTAAAAATAGAGCATTTTTTTTTCATTTTGAAAGGCTACTAGTTTCTACAATAAATAATTTATGGAAAAAATCAAAACGTACAGGCATGGCGGTAGTGGTTATATATTATTTGGAATAAAAATATTTACCATAATGCTATTATACAGGGATGAAACAGGGAACTACGTTTGTATGGAATAAATGCCGCTAGGATATCCTCCTATTGGGCAGTCCATTAATCATGTAATGTTTTTTTTTTTTAATTCTCGAAAAAGTCAAGTCCACATAAAAACAGTGCCTATTGTGATACAAAAATTAATGTCTCTTAACTTAGTTTTTTTCGTTTCTCTCTATAAATTATTATTATTATTATCATATGAAGCGAATCTTCGTAGTTCATAAGTTTCTATATATCGGCTGCAAAAGAATTTTATATTCACAAGAAACAGTAACTTCATACTAAAACGTCCCTCCGTATGAAACGCTACAGAATCCACTTAATATTCACAAGAATTCCATTAGGCAAATATATTCAGAGTTGAGGTCGAAATATTACTCAGTTAATAAATAAAATAAGGTCTTCTTGTCAATGTGAAAGCTGTTAAAACGTAACCGATGTCAAACAAACAAACAAACGATAATATTATTCATGTATTTATTTATCTTAATATATATTCTAAGAGCGAAGTTGTTTTTCCACTGTACGACTATGTGTACGCTGCGGTTTGACCCACGTTGTGTCACCTGTACATATCTAACAATGTTATATTGGCGTTGTTCTAGCTTTAGGACAAAAGTTGGCAAATTTGTTAACATTTAAGTCTTCATCGTTTTTCTAAAATCTTAACGTAAAGTAATTATAACTTCATTACCATCATTCTCATGTCTTATTCCTAACTCATTTGGGGTCGGCGCAGTATGTTTTCTTCTTCCATACGTCCTTATCAGCCGTCACCTCTTCATTTACTCCTTTTTCTTTCATATCATTTCTTACACACTCTATCCACACTTTAGCCTTCCTCTACTTTTCCATCCTTCCACATTCATATTAATTACTATTTTACCCACATGCGCTTCCTCTCTTCTCATAACATGTCCTTACCACGACAAACGGGAATCTTTCAATTTGTCCACCACTGGCGCAACTTTCAAACTCCCTCAAATATATTCAAGTCATATTATAACCTATTTATTGTATTTTTGTGTGAAAAATGCAGAACTTAACGTTTGAACACAATCCTTCCTTTTGTTAAAAGACATAATGGCCAAGGTAGGTGAGGTGACACGCTAAGCTAGTGGAATTGACACTACAATTATTCTAGCAGAACACACCTGCCAAATGGTCGGTGACAGATTTGAGGACAATAATAAGCCAGGCGGATATTAGATAATGACCAATCACGGTAGGGTTTTATCACCATGTATTGCTTCACCAAAAGAGCTCCAGTTTCATGTTTTCGGTCACGCGGTATCCGATGATACTGTTAACCAACATTTCTTTAAACAATTTTGCGAAACAGAAGTCATATTTGTATAATAATGTCCCATCTGATTAATTAATTGATCTATTGTTAGATAAGTGAAATTTTAATAAAATAGAAAATATGTGACATCTACACGGATCAATCAGTACGTCATAACGGCTTACGTCCGTGCACACTTTTGACCGCTGACCAGCAACAGAGTGACTTCCGTAGATAGGACTCTCCGACAGCCGACTTAGAAACAGTTAAGATCCCACTTACAAGAAGTTCGTTAATAATTGTCATTGAGCCGAGCCACTGCACAAATCTTAATTAACTCCGCTAGTCACATAAAAAATTGTAAAAAAATTAAGTTAACTTTTTGGCTATTCATTCTTATAGTACAATGAAGGGATCATTTATAACATAACATAAGCTCACGCCTGTTATCCCCGAAGGGTTAGGTAGAGGTGAAAAAAAGCGAACTACTACCACCCACCCCATTTCGTCGAGCTTAGTTCCGTCCCAGATGTGACAGGGGACGAGCCTGTCGCCATAACGGGCACAAATTCCAAACTCCGGGATGATACTGAGTAGAAAAAACCCATACCACTTGACCCGACACGGGGATTGAACCCGAAACCTCAGAACGGCAGTCGCACCACACAACTGCGCAACCGAGACAGTTCATTCGAGGGAACATTTAATACTATGATAATTGTAATACTCCCCTCTCCGCGTTTACCTCTCATGATATCATCACAACGGGCCGTAGTTAAAACGATTATTCTACTCAATCCCGGTATTCGTTTTAAATACAAAATATTAACGAGACAAAAAAAAATTCCTTCAAGTCTGTGATAGAAATGACATCGTATAGCTTCAAGCCTTTTTCTGTTAAATAAGGAAACCGGTAAGTAATACAAGGCATAACAAGCGCCCTGCGGCATCGAGTTATCAGCCAGTTTGTGTTTATAATAAATATTCCTTAAGATGTCTCCATTTTTTTTTACGTTCAGTAATGCTCCGAGTGATTTTCCTACAAATTGGTCCGAAATGAGATCCTTTTGTAAAATATCTCATTCGGTTTGGGTTTTTTTTCAGCATGAACAATTAATAGAGTTAAGTGCTACTTTGCTTGCTAAAATATCATAGATTAATTCGGCTAATTTCCTACTGAATCCATTAAGTACCACTTTATCTATTTTTATAAATATTTTTTATGTTCTTTGGTTGATTTTGTTTTCACTTTATATTTTGAAAATACAATTAAACATAATAAATACAATAAAACAAATATCACGATATCTTTAAAACTGATAACGAAAAAGCTAGTATGAATCGAAGAAACAATGCTTTTAAAAATAAATTATAATCTACGTAATAATGTAAAAAAGTAAGTTAATTTTTACCTACGTCTAAAAAAATTCGTTTCTCCAATCTAACGTCCTAAGTTTAATAATTTTGTCCATAATATAGTTAGGCTAACCTTTACCGGAGCCTACGTTTAGCATCAACTCGGCCTAACTTTTGTGACTGCAGCAGCGCACGCAGTACTGTGCGGGAGGGAGCGAGCAAACGCTGCAGCCGCTCTCAGAGTTCGCTTATTAGAAACTTTCATTGGAAAATTTCAAGAGCCGTTTATATGGTTTAAATTATTCAAATAATTCGCCGTAATGGAATCCATTTCGTCGAAGCGCTCTCTGCTGTTATAGTTACGAGCTATGTCATTATGAACTCCGTCCTCGGTGGCATTTATTTCCTTGGAAATTCGTTATTTTCTCATATACTGTTATTATCGTACTGAATAATTACATAAAATATTCCTTATATACATTGTGATAAATAGTAATTAAATTCAATGTTGCAATTGAAGAGATCGTCCATTCTGAAGTAATGTATCTTTTTAATTACTATTAATTAAGGGGTCTTGAGAAAAGTCATACCATCCATATCATGACTTTTTGCTTACTATAATTAAAAAAATTCTTTCAAATCTTTCAAACAATTCACATAACCTTATAGCAACCACATTACTAGGATTTAATAAAATGCTATGGAACATTCCCATATCTAATATATTTAATTGAACTTGATTAATAAGACCTATCCTGATATTATTGTTTTTAACACCGAAAAAAAAAAATCTTTATGTAACTGGCCAATGGGTAACTTCGGACGTACACGATAAAAGTGTCTGTGTAATGGCAATAATGGCAATAGAAAGGAAATTTCATTTTTATAGCTGACATAACTAATCTATTTAATATTAGTTTACAATATAATATTTGTTAATTATTGATCATAACTGAAAAAAGGGGCACTTGAATTCTATCGTAGTACCCGCGAGAATTGTCGCAGAGTTCAGTTTGGTAATAACTTGACGCGAGCATACACGTTGATATAGATGAAAGTTGTTTGTGATTAGCGTTAAACGTTAAATTGATTGTTTGTTGATTGTAAAGCCTTCCTAGCTATTACTCAGTTCACACATTCACACTATACACTGGTTACTACACACGGGCTACGGAAGGTGAAGCAGGACACCGGCGTTACTCGAGAGGTAAGTGTCGATCTATAAGACATTATTTTGGTCTACTGCGAATCGCAGGTCGGCCAGGGTTAATCACGACCCCGAATCGTTTAGACTAGGGCCCAGCGCGATTCGTTTGATTACAGTCGTGACTAACTCGAACAATATTTATTAGGACGAAAAGCATAGCGAATAATTCGTATATCTATCTCTAATTATTGGTAGTGTTTACATATTAATGAAAAGATTATATACGAAGATTTGAATATTCTTAAAAATGTATCCAATCCCAAATCGGACGCAACACGTACCAGCGCTATCTGGCGTCGCCACACAGCCGCGCCGTACATCGTCGAAGCCCAAAGAGCCCTTTCATATTTATGAGACGTTGATAGTAGTGACACGAGGAATTTATGTCATAGTAAAAACGTTGCCTAGAGAGAAACTGCCTAACTCTATTGAATAAAAGAAAAAAAACTCTGACGTAGTATTGAAAAATATTGCGGTCGATTTAGACGTGATCGCGAGGGAGGGGCAATAAGAAGTTACATCGTTGTACGATATTCTTTATAAGGGGGGGTAATCTTTTTGTTCTTCCAACAACTAAAACTCGACACTCAGACCCTTACATTCGGAGTTATTTTGAGATATAGTGAGGTTACGGCCGTTCTGCTATGGAATGAATATATTCGATGGCCGTTTCACTTTTGAATATCTAATTTCTTGAGAAATTTCTACTTAAAGACTTATTTCTATGTAATTGACTTTGCAGAAGCACTTGCGCTTGTGTCAATGTTTAATTTCATAGAAACGATTATATCTCCTTTAGCTAAATAATTTTGTGACTGTACTTTATGTGGTCAAGTAACGTTACTGTAAAATGGTAGCTACTTTATTAAAACTTTATAAGCAAATCAAGTATTATATGCTTTACTTATTTTTATGTCATAGGGGTTGGAGATGGATTCTGAATGGTGATTACGTAAGCAATGGTCATTCATATATTTTTTTTATTATTTAAGTAAATTTTCTAAAAATTATGGTCAACGGTTGCGTTTCCTGGGGTAAGGGGTGAAAACTTTACTTAATATAGCTTACAAGGGCGGGAGGGGGAGTCAATAACGTCTCAAATTCTACTTTCGTAAGATTTAAACTGTCCTTTAGAGTTTATTAAAGTTTCTTATACCTCGCGCACCACACTCTCCATATATTATTATTATATTATTAATAAAATTACGCAAGTTTGTAAATTAAAAATAACGGGACTACAATGTCCTTGCAAGATCCTGATAAAGCGCCATAAGAAGCATCTCATCATTCCATCTTTACTTTATCACCAGAGACTCGTGAGAACATAAAAATGAAAAACCTAATTGAACAGAATGATGTTATTTGTAAAAAAGAAATCATTTGTTAAATTTTTGATCTCGAATAGTTTGTTCAACTTTTAATGTCATTTCATTTATTATGTGTATCATGGATTTGAAAAATAATAACTGTAGTTTTAAGTTGATTTAGTTTCACCAGAACATGATCTCTTGTTTACAAAAAGTCACTAAGATATAATCTGATAAAACTAGAACTTCTCCTCGAATTGATAAATATTTAAATTTAGAACTTCAGGATGGTAAGTTGTCAGAATGTTAAAGATTACTATATAGCCCAGTCTAGAAGTAGAAATGTCCCTTTTTACAAGTGAATAATAAAGGAGTTTATTTTTAATAAAGTATTTTAGTATTTTAGTATTTAGTATTTTAGGTCAGGGACTCGAAGTGAACCTGTCCAGACAGTTTTTTATATGTATTTTTTTATACACAAATTAACATAAATTGTCTACAACACATATATCTCTGTTAGCTTCGAGTTGTATTACCCCATGTATAGTATGATATATACAGTCCAGTGTTGCCAATTAGGTATATTGCATGCCGAGTTTAGCGTATTCTTTTAACCAGCTTAGCAAGATAATATTTATAAAGAGAAAGCGAAACAATTCTAAACGTAGTGTGATATATGCCTATGGTCAAAACTGATGAACATATTGAGGTGTTATGTAAATAATTTTGCCAGCAGTGTATCTAACTGTTTAAAAGCGATAATGGCGCAGTGGATAAAGCGCGTGGACGCGAGTTCACCTATCCAACTCTAAAATCAGCCTGAGCTTTCGGTGAAGGAAAACATCGTGAGGAAACCATTTCATGGTGATAGGCCATTTTAAATAATGCCCATCTGGGTAGCTACCACTCTCAAGTTTGAAAACCTGTCGCCAAATACTAATAGGCGTGTTCCGGCAGCATCACATAAGAACTAGTACTTCTAGGCATAGTGTGTTTACCATCCTGGATCAGATCATCAATTAACAACAGGTGAGATTGTGGTGAGCGCATATAATGTATATAAAAAAGGTTTTTATTTATTATTTCATACTACTCTTCCCTTTTACCTTTTTGAAAACGATGAAATATCTTGCAAAAGATCGTTTTTTTATGAACTTGCCGATGAAAAAGCAATCATTGGTTGAGTTACTGGCGTCGATTAATCTTCCACAGACAAAAATGTATAGTGATGCGAAATGTCGTTATAAAGCCATATAATTGTTTTATATCAGTTTGTAAAGTACATTTCTCTAGCTACCATGCCAAAACCTATCAGATCACATTTCGTAGGTTACAATTGAGGCTCAATCTTCTTTATAGATTTATCCTGTTACCATCTTTGGGCAAATTGTTATCGACTCCCAGCCTAAAATCCTAGAATAAAAATAAATTAATTAGATTACTTGAATAGCTTTTAGCGAATAAAGACATCATAGTATTATTACAGTCTGGTGAATTTTTCGTCTGACTGACTATTGACGGACTATTATGTGAAATTATGGGATAAGTGTTTTCAAGTTAACCTTCAGTGAATTTTATTGTATCTAGTTTGAGTTTTCAAATACGTTCGAACATTCTTTTTTTCTGCTGCCAATTACAATTTCCTGTGTGGGGGGGGGGGGGGATCAATCGTGGATGTAAAATAAAACGCGTTACGATTTCGAAACAAATTTCCTTTAGAGTTATTCTTCTTTAAACAAAACTACAGCAAAATCACCCTTATAAAAATTAAGTAAACAAGTAAAAGATACCTTCTATCTGTATATAATTAATTTACTTACTTTGGAATATCTATTATATTATTATTAGCCGTAATTTCAGCCGAAGATTCGCTAATGATAATGAATTCCCTTTTGTTACAGGTATGTTTTGATTAATTATCCGGTAACCTCAAGATTCATTTATCAGTAAGTGTTTTGTGTTGATCTTCCTAGTTGCTAGCCGCGGATTCTAACTGGTTTCATTAAGCAGGTTTTCACATAACATTAACACGAGAATCTCAGGATTTCATGGCCTTGCATGGTGGTAGGGCGGCATTTTCTAATAATGCCCGCCTGAATAGCTACCACCCTCAAGTTTCATAACCTGTCGCCAAATACCAGTGTTTCGGCTGCATCACTTGAGAACCAGTACCTAGGCTTAGTTTGTTTTACCCTCCTAGACCACATCGTCACTTAACATCAGGTGAGATTGTGATCAAAGCACTGAGCCTATACAGTGTAAAGAAATTCCTAATTTAAAGCTACTACAAACTAAGTTATTTAAGTTTTAGACTATAATAATGCTAAATCCAAAATGGGCAAAAGAAGTTAGAAGTTTTACAGTTCAGCTTTGAAACGAATAGTTCTATTTTTTGTTAGTACTGCGAGAACATTTCTTATAGATTAATGTTATTAGTAACTGTTCCCTTCGCAGGACTTTTGATGTTACTCGCTAAAGCTATTTAGAGTAAAGTATATTATTTTCATTGCTACATTTATATTGTTTTAATCACATTAGTTTTATTAAATTAAATTATAATTCAATTAAATTTAAAATAACACACTGTATTATCATTCTCATAAAACCTCGTATCGATCCGAGTGGTAGTTGTGAAGATATATTCTTAAGACTTGATAAATCGTCTATGGAACAGGCATGCAATTTCCTGGACGCAAACGATGGCGCCGTAACATCAACTCCACTAACGGAGTCAGGACTTAATAGAAGACATGAATAAATTGTTTTACTCTACAATTGGATACGATCAACGGCTTTGTAATAACATTATTGTTATTATATTTTTGAAGTTAAATTAAGAGGATAACAGTTTGATTTCATAACGTTCATTCAAAGAGTAACAGTATTCGAATTAGAATGGCTTGTTCTCCGCCATCATGCAAGTCATGACGTCACAACCGACAATATATGTGTACCTATAATAAAACGCTAACAAGACTAAATCTGATATTGAAGATATTTAAGACTACCGTATTTTATTTCTCCACATCTCCATGTAATAATGTTGGTATTTATCTGTGGAAGATTTTTATTAGCAATAATCAACAATTATGTATTTTTATACATTGTAATATTAGTCTGTAGTTTTTTTTCCAAAACTAATAAAATAAATAAAAATAGTTTGTGGAGCTTCAGAATTGACTGGAGAACAAGTTTAAACGATTATGAAATTTTTTGTCTATCTGTCGGTCTGTCTATTCGTTAATTTGTTTGCCAATCACTTAAAAACTATTGAACCCAATTCGATTAAATTTGGTATGGTAGTAATTTAGCTAGGTCTGTCTGCATGTCTGTTTCTATTCCAGACTTAATCACTGAATAGATTTTAAATAAATTTGGTAAATAAATAAATTGCATTCACAAGGAGAATATAGGCTGCAAGTTGTCTGAATTCCACGTGGGTGAAGCCGCGAGCACAGCTATAGTAGGCAATAAATAATGTAGTTTAAATAATACATATAAATAAATACGGACATATTAATTTGATTTTTTTTAAACTTATCCTTTTAAAAACGAATTGGTAATAGATATAAATAAATTTTGGCTAAATCTAATGACAAAGATTCTTGTTACTAGGTAAATTTATATACACTTAAAAGATAAAGAGATCAAAATAGAGGCGGAGTAATCTTTATATGCCTACGTACCTGTCTGTATTGAGAAGCTGCCTAGGTAATCGGATTACCTCCAACAATGGTGTAGAGCGGATAACAGCGTATTGAGATGTGAACTTATTTGACGTCATAGGCTACGTACCTATCGGTTGTTTAATTCTTTCTTTACAAACCCTTGCTCTGTCTGCCACTTCTGATAAAGTTTGTGCCTATTTATACTGATATAGTATTACAACTAACATAGTTTAAAACTTGTTACAAGGTACTAAATCACTTTCACCGCGACATTTACGGGTTAATGTTATCATGGTGATTGTCTATGGTAGTGATTCTCAACCTTTTTTTTTGTTGCGGAACATATTTAACGATTTCAAAATTTAGCGACACACAAAGAAAAAGATAAAAATTATTTACTTACTACAACATAACTGCATAACACAACACTGCATAAATATTTTTCTTTTTAAATGATATAATTTAATAATATTAACATTATTATATATTTGCAAAATTTGGCGGCACACTTTTGAAATTTGGCGGCACACAAAAGTGCCGCGGCACAGTGGTTGAGAATCACTGGTCTATGGGTTTCTATACCAGTCGGTGGTCACCATTGTTGTGTATTGTACTTATCGTCAAGTGTAATACAGTATTTTTTTCTTACTAATTTATTGCATTTCAAAGTTTCATGATATGGTTCGTTGGTTCAGACATGTATAATGCGTTATAAATCATCAAAATTAAATACTGTATGGTTCTATTTCGAAACTGGAATTAGTAATAAATAAAATAAGTCAATATTATTATTTTCATGCGGATCGAATAGAAGACGTAATATCCGTATAATAATAAGTAAGAAACAATTTGAGAAGTTGTGTCTATCCGCGTACATTCATGGTTTGTTGAATCTGAAGGGAGAGACATTGAAAGGAATAGATAGAAATATAGATTTCAAGGTAGATTAAATAAAGAAAACTAGATCTAAATTACAATTTCAAGTTACATAATGTACAAATTTCATAAACTTAACCAATATTTGTATAACAGAATTCAAGGAATACGGTATACGGAAGGTTTCCCCGGACTTGCTCGTTGAAAGCAGCAAAACTGCACTGATCGGCTTACGTTCTGCAGCGGACGGGAGATTATAAATAGTTGTTGAAATATCTTATATTATTTTATTCATCTAAGCGGGAAACTGTCTTTTGTTGTATTTTAATATATCTATTCTTTAATACTCTAGTTTAAACAGATAAAACTTTCCTGGCAACATTACGTACTGGAAGTCTAATTTCCCTACCTTCCTTCGATTGTGTCTCGTTCAAATAAGCCAACTAAAAGACAAACAGACAATCACTGGTTTCATTAATAACCTTAAGCGAATTCTATGCTGAAGCGGTCATGTATTACGGCCGTTTCCAATATCATCATCTTTTGAATGAAATCAAATCAATAATAAAAAAACCCTTTTTTGACACTGATTTGACAATTTACGAGAAAAAAAAAAATTCGAATTTCAATAGCTAAAAACAGATTTTGAACGCACATTGAAACTAATTAAAAAATAAAACAATTATTTGAGAGAACTTGTTCGTTTGACTAGTTGGCGAAGTCGTCTTGGAAATAATTCACCAATTACCTCGGTGTTTTCTAGCAGATGACAGATCCGCTTAACCAGCAGTTTTAATTAACGCATTTTAACTACACTATGGTGTAACAAAGAATAAGGCATTTATCAAGCTGATATTTATCTTGTTAATAAAACAAAAAATCAATGTTCCAACACAACAACAGACTTCTACAAGAAAACACAAACTCTGTACAGAGTTTCTCTCCGACTACGTAAAAAAAAAAACTTATTAAATGTTAACCTCATTGTTGTACCGTCTCTTTCACACCATAAATGGTAAGAGCGAGATAAGTTTCATTTATCATTTCGTTTTAAAGTTGGAGAGGATAAAGATATAATATGGTCGCGCGAAAGCAACGTTCGACCCCGTGTCAGGATCAACAATGGCGCCAGGTGTTGACTCACACGCATCTGTCGTTGGAGTGAGACAGATGTATGTGGAATGCGGCATTGCTTTTTTGCTCTCGTATTTTGATTCATTGTATACTATGTGACTTATTTAAATTGTTCATTACGTATTAAGCATTTTTCTATAGCAATGATGTATAACTGACTAAGTAACTTCCATGACAGTCACTGTGGTACAGCCAACTTGCTAAAGTCAATGGCAAATATAAATATGCACTGTAAAAGGTATTTTAATCTATTTGAAACTATGATGGCTCAGTTTATATTCTGATCAGATTTCGCTCCTCAGACCTCAGACGCAGGTGAGCCTCTGAGCTTTCGGTAAAAGATAACATCGTGAGGTTACCGTAGCATGGTAGTAGAGGATATTATAATATAATAATGTCTGCCTGGGCACCTACCGCTTTCAAGTTTGAAACCTTGTCACCAAACACCAATAGGTGTGATTTGAATGCCATTACCTCTAGTCCTAGTGGGTTTACCATCCTGCATCACATCGTCACTTAACATTTGAGATTGTGATCAAAGTGATGAGGGGTTATACAGTATTCAAAAAAGTTGACTCCTGTAACTGAAACAGTTACTTTATTATAAAAGGCTATTACAGTTTAGATCATTTATAATTAAATATATATTTTTAGGCGAAGGACACGGCAATAAAAAAACAATATCGGTGTTATTACAAAAAAGTTAAATCCGTTGAACACGTGTTTAAAAAAGTTCATATACAAAGGAGATTATATGTTATACAATTTTAAATTTTAGACACTAATTAGTTAAAAGCGTGTTTAACGCTAGTTTATTTTGTAATAAGACCGACCATGTTTATGTTTGTCACACCATTCCCTACACACAAACGATGTCTTAAAATTACACCCGTTCGTACAATTATCAACCCCTGTAGGGATAAAACACAACCTTCTCAAAGTAAAATCCGTTTTACATCGTTCTTCAATTTATTATCCGGTAATAGGTAATAATATTACTTTATCTACACTAATAAAGGTTAAAGATTTGTATTTTTGTTTGTAACGAATAAACTACAAAACTACTGAATCGATTTGGATAACATTTGGTATGGAGATAGAAAATCCCAAGAGTGAAATAGGATAGTTTTTATTCCAAAAATCCCACGGAAACGGGAACTACGCGGGTAAAACCGCGGAGAGCAGCTAGTAACTTATGTATATTGTAAAACAGTTCAAGAGCGAATTTCATAGTTATATAATTTTAGTACCTCCATATAACATAAATGCAGTATATGTATTTCGGGATACATACAAACTCATATTTATTATTTCGCGAGTATTTCCGAGTCTCGACGCCGTGACGCGACGTGACGCATTCATATTTATGTAGATGCGTCTCGGAGTTTGTACGTCCTCAGTAACGATGCCACGGGAGAGGCAAGAGCTGAATTAATTTCAATTATAGGAACATCTGCTTCGCAAGTTAAAACGTTACCAACGATGGTTTTATAGCATTTCCTACTAACAAATAAAACAGCTATTGCAGATACTATGTTAGTCCACTAGTTCTAGAATTGCACATTTACTAAATATTGCTAATCTATTAAGGAAATAAAAAAAATTGTATCTGCAATTGATGGTCTTTAAAGACTGTCGCATATCCCCTATAATATCAAGTACAAATGTCACAGTATTACGAAAGATTAATTCAAATGGAAATGTATAAACAAGATGAATTTTTGAAGTAAAAACTTTTAAGCGATTTCTACTAAATATAAAGGATTATAAATATCTCTGAAGAAATCACTATTAAATGAAGGATGAGAGATATATTGACTTAATATGTCCGCATTTCACATAACGGGTTTTCCCGGTCAGTCGTGTCTAGTCATGAGTGGTCTGTGGTCAGAAAGGATACAACAAGCTATGTAAGAATTAACACTATACTGATGAAAATATGTGTTTTAAAGCAAAACAAAAATTCCATCGTTATTTTAATATCTCCGCCTACATTTCTAAAGGAAAAAAGAAAGAGAGAGTAGAGTGAAGGTCGTGATAAATGTTTATATTTCAGGCAAATTAACCCCGGGATTCGTTTCTAATTTACAAAGGATAAAAACCTCTGCGAATATAAACAACAATTTCACTTTGAAATATAAACGGGAAGAAAAAAAAGAAACAAAATAAACAACAGCAGGGACGACTTTTAACATGATTCTTGTTTATGGACTAGCTGTGCACGAGGTTTCGCTCGTTTCTAACATTTTATATTCTTCATTTCAATTATTTAAGTAAAGAATTACAAGAAATGTTTTTTTTAAATCTTGACTATGGGATTTGACGCTTGGTGACGATGCGCCGCAAGGACAACAAAAATATTCCGAGCAAGGTACACTTATAAAAGAGAGCTGTTCGAGCAATATATAATATGGGACCTCGCGAATCTCTAAAGAACAAGTTTCAAGAATATGATATCTTAACTTTGCCCTCCCAATACATCTTCGATAACTTAATGCATATTCGTAAAAATTTAGACAAGCTAGATCTAGTGAATGATCGTCATAATTGTAATACTAGAAGTAAAGACAAGTTGGCCGTCCCACGCTTTAGGTTAAGTAAGTGTAATAAAAGCTTTATAGGTAATAGTATTCGGTTTTACAATAAGATCCCAAGTAACATTACCGATTTACCTGACAATAAGTTCAAGTATTATGTCAAGCAAGTTTTAATCTCAAAAGGTTATTACAAGGTGGATCATTACGTGAACGATAGTGATGTCTGGAAATAACCCACATCTCTGTGCTTCCACTAAAAACTACGATTTGTATAGTTTTTTTTTTTATATGACAAAAAAAAAATTATATTTATGAAAAAAAAGAACCAGATCGAGTTTCTTGCCGGCTCTTCTCGACTGGGTTGTTTTCCGAACCGGTGGTAGTGTTTTAGACGTTCATAAGCGCCTTCTTAGGGCCTAAATTGAATAAATAAATTTTGATTTGATTTGATTTGATAAAATTCACAGTAACTTTTTTCTAAAGGTAATTAAGCTATTTTAAACATTAATTTTGCTCTCTCATACGTAGGGCTTGCCTGTATCGATTCACAAATGCCTATTTCCATGGTTCGAGTCGACTTTAACAAATTTCTACAATTTCCATTCCGAACACATTCCACCAAAATATGGTTGCACATCATCAATGACGTCACATGTCGTGCAATTCGGTGATGGTATTTTCCCCATTAAATATTTAAAAAACTTGGAATGTGTCCTTTTTTTTTTTTTTTTTTTGACGAGGGGAAATGCATTTACGCACTACCCTTATCTATTGTATTTAGGGGATCAAAGTCCCCCAATACAATAGATAAGGGGCACGGAGTGACGAGCTCCGTGCAGTGTGGGACTCACCTGGGCGAGAATCGCCCGGAAATACCCACTAAAACCCCCCGGGGCCGTCCGCTGCATTTGGGATGGGGGCGACACGGGGTGGCTTTCGCAAGCACCGCGTCGCTTGGAATGTGTCCTAGGCGAAGTCGAAGTCAAGAGATAAGAATTAACCATGATTCCCATAATGTTGTGCAGAAACAAGCTTATGAAGAGAGGAGAAGATAAATCGTAAACCTGTTATCAACACTTTTATTCACACCGCAACAAGATAAACAACAGCTTGAGTAACGAGCAACAACAACGGAAAAAAAAAACTCCTTTTTTCCCATAACATCCATAATACAAAGGAAACCATTATCTGTTAAAATTGTTTTTCTTTCGGATAAATATTACCTCTGAAAGGAAACGCCAAATAAAATCGGGTTTCCTTCTCACGCTCATACCTTTTACAAACGGTAACGTTAATTCATCTTGCTGTTTCCATAACTTTTTATTGTAAATGAAATTGTAGATAACCGACCACCGGAGGTCCGAAATATCCGTGTTCGGAAATGAGAGAACGAATTACAATTGTTACGGATATATCTGTTGTTAACTAACCGCAGGTTACGAAAGTGCCGACATTTTTATGAATTTATAGATGATTACATTTGTATTAAGTTATATTTGAAATTAGCGTAATTTGCGCCCCGTAATTTATGTTCGACTCTATTGCATACCTACGGTCTACGAGGTCCGGGGAGGGGGGTGAGAGGAGGCACTCTCTACCCTCTCCCGGATGGTTTTAGGATGTTTCTCTTGGCGGCCACTGGAGTATTCGCGGTGCGCACTAGTCCGATCCCGTGTTGCTCCAACTAGGTGGCGGGAGGTACCGGGGGGTTAGTGGTTAGTGGTCAACGGCGCTTCTCGCCGCGAGTCCCACACTAATCCTGTGTGACAGCCCCTTGTACTTACGTGCGAGAGACTGTCATACATCATCAGTCGCGCTTCAGCCAGACCTGGAAGGTTACGTCCCTTTCAGGTCTGGCTGGACAGCAAGTGCGTAATGGCATTCCACTCGAAAAAAAAAAAAAGGTCTTTGTGTTGTATAGTGTAATGAATTCATTAAAAATAATATGTATTTATGAAGAAGCATAGGATTAGAATAATAAAAAGATTCTCAGCGATTGAATAAGAATACGTTTTTTTTTTTTAATTTATCATTATGTGATTTTTTGATAAATTCCATAAACAAACTTGTTCAACCTTAATAATAAATCATTGCGTACGTAACATTTTTTTGAACAAAAAAAAATACGTGTTGACTATTTGGATTCAACGCGAAACTGCCCGCTTCTCTCACTCCACAATCCCCCGTATGCGAACGTCGCACATGCCGACCGAAATTCGGTTGTATTTACGTACGTTAGTTGACAGATAAACTGATTTTGCTCATAATTTGAAATAAAACCGAAACCAGCGTAAATTGCGCGGCGCAAAAACATTTTTTTTTTTGACGGGGGTAAATGCATTTACGCACTACCCTTAACTATTGCATTAGTGAGACCGGAGTACCCCAATGCAATAGGTAAGGAGGCACGGACGTGAAGCGTCCGGAAATACCCACTAAACCCCCCGGGGCCGCGACGCAAAAACCTAACATACAACTTTCAAAAATTTCGCTCGTTTGGACCTAATCCTTATCGTAAAAAAAAAAATTATAATTGTTTTCTTTTTCTTCAAATCTTTGATAATTTTTATTGACGAGTTTCCACTAATACTTGTAAAACAATTTAAATTTGGAACAAATAAGAACCACAAATGAATATCAAATATGGCACACTGGCAAATTTATATCCGCAACTATTAAAAAAAAAGACTTCCCGTTTTGGATTATGAATAATGTGCTTTTAGTACCGTATTCCAAACGACAATATGACATCCGTAGAGCACGAGAGCGGTCTCTCGGACAGTTCGTGACTGTCACGTCACGACCAGACGTAATGGACTTCACGTTGGATTTTAAATAAAGCGGTAATCCCGTACTGTAAACGGAGCCCTGAAGGGTTTTCTGATTCAAAGAGTTTTGCCCACTTCAAATTATTATGAAAATCAACTTGCTATTTGTTATTTAACTGAAAATTTTGTGTTGATGTTTTTTTATACAATTAGAGTTTGACCACAATCTCGCCTGATTTTAATTGATAAGTGATGCTACCGGAGCACTTATATAGGTACTTTTTAAACTTGAGTATGGAAGCAATCTAGACGACTATTTGAAGCGATGATTGCGCAGTCACTAGTGTGCTTGGATTCCGTATCGAATGGTCACGGGTTCGAACATACCTATCCAACTTTTAAACATCTTGAAGAAACTATATAGGACATTTTATAATAATTATCCGCCTCCATTCTCAAGTTCGGAAACCTGTTGCCGAACACCATTAGTACTTCTAATAAATACATTATTTATCTAAAAAAAACAACGTTGTAGCCATGTAATTACATAATTATAGGACAAGTTGTAAAAGTCGTTATCAAAAAGGTCGAATGATAAGGTCTCGCTGATAACAAAATTTATAGAATGAACTACAAAGACAAACAAAATATACTAACGTTGAATAAACAACTTAAAATGAAAATAACGTGCTTTATGAACGGAACACTTTTTGTTCCGTTTTTTTTTTGTCTTTATACGATTGATTTTTGATGAAAATAATATCTCAAATTACGGAAAAAATCGAATTAGCTTATTAAAATGTATTTACTAAGATTACATTACTAAGATAGGGTGGGGTGATCACTGAATAACAAACAAACAATTACCTAAAAATATTCAAAAACAGCGAAATATTTATTACTTATTATCTATGACACTACAGCTTATCAATTGCTCTTCTAAGCAACAACAAAAATGAAGAAAATCGGTTGAATATAAAATTAAGGAGGAAAATGTCTTCTTCTGTTTTATCTTTGCCTGTCTATATATATATATATATATATATATATATATATATATATATATATATATATATATATATATATATATATATATATATATATATATATATATATATATATATATATATATATATATATATATATATATATAATATCTAAATATATGTAGTTAGCATCCACACGAGTAATTGAATAAAATATATCATTAAAATTCACATCAGCTGAAGATTTCGTGACGAAATATTAACAATAGTGATGTCGTGTGTGACATTCTCTTGGTCGTGATCACTGCTTTATGTTATTTGAAAACTAATTACTGCAATAAACATAACATAACATAAGCTCACGCCTGTTATCCCCGAAGGGTTAGGCAGAGATGAAGTAGCGAACTACACCACCCACATTTCGCCGAGCTTAGTTCCGTCCCTGATGTGACAGGGTGCGAGCCTGTCGCCATATCGGGCACAAATTCCAAATGATGATACTGAGTAGAAAAACTCAATACCACTTGACCCGACCGGTGATCAAACCCGAGACCTCAGAACGGCAGTCGCGCCGTAGTACAACTGCGCCAGCGAGGTAGGCAATAAACAATGTATATAATTTCTTAATGTATATTTTATATGGAACCAAAACATATTACCGATTTACCTTCAAGCTCATTCATATGTCAAGCAGGTTTTAAGTCCAAAGGTTATTTATTTATTATAATCATTACGTGAAATGACCCCCTCTCTGTGATTCCGCTAAAACCGATTAATTTGGTGATTTTAAAATAACAATGAATTTGGTGACTTTAAAATAAAACAAAAAAAATCAGGCCTAGTTTCTTGACGAAGTTGTTTTCTGAACCGGTGGTAGTTATTTGACTTTGTTTATAAACATTTTCACAGGGATTAAATTGAATAAATGTTTATTTTACTTACTAGACTGTCAGAGCTATTTACACGTGTAAAAGATATCTTATGTTCGGTGTCCTTCGTAAAATATACATCTATACAAGATCTAATCGTTTCAGCGTTATTAATGTGTCGAGTACCCGTAAAAATAAGATAATAGGAAAACAATGGAAAGCTGGCGTAAACGCCAGGTAGGTGCTCAAGGGGTTAAGAAACATATATATCAAATATTAACATTTATAATGTTCATGGATATGAGCAGCTTCTTGTGAATCCTTCTTTCCACGCGGATTGATGTGTACTAGTAATGAAATGTTTTGTTTTCTTCTGTCTTTTCGAGGTGAAGTATGAAAGCAGTAACTTTTAAATTAACACTGACGTATTCTAAATACAGAGTATTTTACACTATTCTGCTTCACTAGTAAACACTTAACGAATTTTGCGGTTTTCTCCTTCAGTTAGATCATTACCTTTATGCGAGTAGGTTTATATATTCAATATATCCTAATTAAGTTTTAAATAATGTAAAAAGATTAAAAAATATTTTGTAACCGAATCTCCAAAACATACATTTTTGTGGTTTATACGCCAAAATAATGTACTAGATTATTGTGTTTCTTGAGTAATCCTAGAGAAAGCTTACCGATGGTATATCTTTATCTCGGAGATTGACTGAAGTCAACGAGGGCGAAAGGCGAGGCAGAAGGAGTTACTAAGTAGGAAACTATTTCACTTAAGAGTAATAGTATAATTAACACAATTAATAGAAAATATCATAAAGAAACGGGATTTTTTACTACTGCTACCAGGTGTCTCGAACGTTGTGCTGAACCAATGGTAATGAAATTTTATGTCTTCCCTTGCAAGATTTCTAATAATGTACCGTAACGATTTTCAACGTAACAAGTTTCAAGAATAATGATATCTTAACTTTGCCCTCCCAATACATCTTCGATAACTTAATGCATATTCTTAAAAATTTAGACAAGCTAGATCTAGTGAATGATCGTCATAATTTTAATACTAGAAGTAAAGACAAGTTGTCCGGAACCACGCTTTAGGTTAAGTAAGTGTAATAAAAACTTTATAGGTAATAGTATTCGGTTTTACAATAAGATCCCAAGTAACATTACCGATTTACCTGACAATAAGTTCAAGTATTATGTCAAGCAAGTTTTAATCGCAAAAGGTTATTATAGGGTGGATCATTACGTGAACGGTAGTGATGTCTGGAATTAACCCACATCTCTGTGCTTCCACTAACATTATTAAAACTACGATTTGTATAGTTTTTTTTATCACAAAAAAAATGATATATATTTATATTTATGAAAAAAAAAAAGAACCAGATCGAGTTTCTTGCCTGCGCTCTTCTCGACTGGGTTGTTTTCCGAACCGGTAGTAGTGTTTTTAGACGTTCATAAGCGCCTTCTTAGGGCCTAAATTGAATAAATACATTTTGAATTTGATTAAAAATAGAAAAATCTATGGAATGTTTAAGATAAAAATTATTGCAGTAACCTATGAAGAGATCTTCTACTTAAACCATTGTGAAATATCTAATTAGAGAAAAAATTAGACGTACATATTTTTTTCTCTTTTTAACTATCTGCGTGCACGCGGCTGCACCCGCGTTTCATATATTCTTCACTGCGTTTTAATTTTTTTTATACGGAACCTTAATATGTTTTTAGTACTAAAATAAAGTAAAAATGTTTCTCATAAATTCAAGCACTTGCCCGTAAAATTGTGCATTGAATCGGACTTTATTCATATCTTTATGAGTTTTTTATTATTTTTTACGGGAAACCCTAATTATTTGCGAAAAATTAAAAGTACCCTAAATTACCCGGAGTAACTTCAACTATCTACCAAAATCGGTCCGGCCGTTCTGGAGATTACTCATTACAAACAGACAAAAATGTTATTTTTTCGTACGTTTCAATCGTATTTTTGGGATACGTTTCGTATATACATTCCTATCTATTTATTAAAAAAAATGAACATTATAAACAGACACTTAAATTTTATTTATTAGTATAGATTTAAAAATAACACCGATAATGTCCAAGTTTACTTAATCTTCGTGTTTCTATTAATTCTTTTTTTAAGATGTATTTTTTAAATAAAGCATTCTATATGTACCTATGTTCATATAAGATGGCATCGGTTTGTGTTTTAGTATTTCTACCTATTCCTGATGAATTTGTTTCACTGTTTCTTATAGAATCACATAAAAATCACTTATCGTAAGTGTCAATTTTATTATTGAATCTTTCTCTATAGAGAGACTCTAAAGTCCTCTTTGGCATACTAATTGGCAATAACATTTGCTTCTTATCCTATATCTTATGAAGCGAGACATAAAGTTGGTGTTTTCTTTGAGTCACTTTATGAAAATGGCGTATCTTTGTTATGTACTTTTTATTGGCTTTATATATTTATATATGTATAAATATAATCGTTTACTACCAGGATATTATTAAATATATGATAAGCGGATCCTATTCGTTGCTTTTCTACTAACAATTATAATTGTTTTGTCTAAATATACTCAAAAGTATACCATATTTCTACAAAAAGGGCTAATTTTATAATTTATTCTGGCTTTGTTTGCAGCGTTCTTGATCACAAATTTCATATATTATTCTGCCATAAAGTAGCGGCGCTTGCTCGAAATCATAATCTTATAATTAAAATCTCCCACTTCGCAAACAAAACGTATATATGTTTATCATTAAGACATGCCCCGGGGAAGAAGCCTCACAAAAACTAAGCCTAGTCTTTATCGTTTGTCAACGTTGGATGAGGCAAACAAAACATGGATTAGCCAGCCTTAAAACTTACTCATGTTTTAGGGTTGACGATACAGTTCGCCTAACAAAAGTCGTAGATAACACTCATATAGCAAATGTTTGGAAAATAGTATTTTTTTTTCAAATGTAATCTCTCTTGAAATACCGGCGAGTATTTGGGAATTTGATGTTTCGGAAATTAAGAGAATATGCTGGCGGCATTTATTCCATACAAACGTAGTCTCTTCTTTCCTCTCTGAATAATAGCATTATGGTAAATATTTTATAAATATACCAAATCATATATATCCACCACGCCCATGCCCGTACGTTTTGATTTTTTCCATAAATTAGTTACTGTAGAAACTAGGAGCCTTTGAAAATAAAAAATATGCTCGATTTTTACCGTCATTTTCAAACGTTCGTCAAACACATTTGGTGTTAAAAATTTTAAAAAAAGCACAGCCAAAGTCTTCTTCTTTACATAGTATTAATCGAAGTAACTTCCGCTGTCTGTTCGCTTAGATCTATTAAACTATTTAACGGATTTTAATGCAGTTTTCAGCATTAGATAGAGTGATTCGTCGGAAAGGTTTATATGTATAATATATACATATTATAGTACAGAAAGGTAAAACATTCAAACATGTGTAATATGATGTCGGAATAAACATATTTTTGTGCGCTTAAATGGCAAACGCTGGCTAAACCTTACGATATAGATCAAATTAATGTATGACGGAATTGTAAATCTTCAAAAAATCGATAAAAAAGTCCTCGGTAGTATATATTTATCTCTAAAGTATAACGTTTCCGGTAAAGCTAACTTTTGCAATTACCATTAATTAGTCACAGGTTCTCAAACATTCAACTTTGCAGGCTTAGATTTGAGCGTTGAGTCTTTCTCACACGGTCAATTATATCTCGCGCTTTCGAGAATAATCTATAAAGAAAACATGTTTGTACAATCTCATGAAAAATCAGCTGTAAATATAATATGGTATATTAATAATTTTATGATTAGTCTATACTACAGGATTGTATTATAGACTAATCATAATATTATTAATTACTCCACACTGGTCCATAGTATTATCTACATTGCACTCGCGCGAAGCCCGAACGGGTCGCTAGTATTCTATAACTGAAAGAAAATTAAAAGTCGGTTCAGTTTTGGAGAAGGAAACACTGTACTATGAAGTGATGTTTTCGTCTATATTGCGTAAGGTAAAATCAGCCCGAGCTTCTGTTGTCCCTTTCGTGTTTTATAATTCTTTCTTTGGGGCGCAACACCATAGCAATAGATTTCTGAAATAACTACTTTTCAAGTCTGTTGCTGCCCGCAAGTCCTCTTGGATATTTGTTGAGCGGCATCTTAATAAAATCGATGACTTTAGTAGTTGTAGCCATCGGTGAAATCCAACGAATGAATATTATAATTTTAGATTCTTATCAACCATTATGAATATTAAGATCCCAAACAAATGATAATTTTAGTAGAATTCATTAAATATACCATTTAACATGGCTATGAATGCATTTTTTGAATACGAAATCCCTTCAAAGCGAACATAAATCTCAGTAGTATGTTTGTATGAAAATATTTATTTTTTCATCTTTTAAATTAAATATGACTTGCATGTTTCAGTACCAGCAAATTCTTAAAGTTATTGCCAAAGTGACATTAATTTCTGAATTTTTCTTGTTTAAATTTCATTGCCATTCTTATGAACTCTGCAAAAGTAAATACACTTATGTATTGTATTGCCTTTTATGTATTATCTATCGCTGGTGCAAAATATTAAAACCTAATATTAGACAAACATCGTCGATCATCGTACTCCCTCTATAGAAGTTTTCCTGCACTTAAGAGCGACATAAATGTGAGCGCATCGACGATAAATTCGTGCCTACCCTCCGTTTTGTATAACATTCCCGGCGAAGGGTCCCTCACAATAAGTCAAGTCCTAAGCAAAGATGGGGGTCCGCAGTCGGATACTCCAGCCTGCCGATATATGCGGAGATTAAGATGGGGGAATGCCGTCAGCGGCGGCTGCGGAAAAATTGAGCCATTATTATAAGAGCAAAGGCCATTTTATTATCGCAAAATGTACGGCTCGATTATATATACATTTGTGTAAAAAAAAATATTAACGTTCAATAATCTAGTCGGAGGGCTAGTCAGTTAATGAAAGTTCTACTAGAGAGATATATAACATATAGAAATAGTCGTTTGATGAAGGCGATACTTTGTGGAAATCCATCATAAATAATAATATGGGTGGTTTTTTTACTTTGCTAACTCCTCTTCAAATGATTTTCAGCTATCAAGTCTCTTTGAAACTAATTTGTTTATACGAATATACAATTATTTCTTATAATTAAGTAAATAGTATTATATAAATAGAAATATACAATTCAATTTACCTTATAGAACTTAAGTTATTTAAAAAAGGGAACTAAATAATTAATAAATAAAATAGTCTTGACATATTATAAAAGGTTTGCCTCTTCTGTTTATCTGTTCTTTGATCAGATTACATTCGTACTATTACCGGGCTATTTTTACATGATTTCTTTTTAAAATCATATATTTGTTCTGTACTCAGGTCATTGTATAATTTTTTTAAAAGTCTTTGGAAAATCTTATAATAATAGATAAAAAACAGATAGTGAATTTTGTGGATACAAAAATGTCCACCATCATGTTCTTTGCAATAAAATACAATTTATTTAAGAATTATAAAGAATATGAGCAAAGCCTGCGAAAAATGTGTATGATTATTTAGAAATGTTAAACATAATTACGGTTAAAAGTAAATTAAAGATACTATTATTGTATAACGGATTGTATCAAATAGTTAAGCGTGGCGAAACCTTACGCAGAATTGTCAATTAGGTTTACTGTTTACGTGTCAATCTATTCGCTAAACCCCAGAAAAACTTTTATATATAATATAATATAATCTATACACGAATTTAGCCATAGTTTTTTTGTGTGTATGATATAATATTAGAAGTGATGCCGATATATAATGCTATAAAAATGTTTAAAGAGTACTTCTCCGACCGTCAAACTGTTCCTTCGCACACGGCAAAAGGGAATATTAAGTCGCAACATCAAAAAGCAATAACAAATGTATCTGATGTAGCCATTGAGAATGTCAAACCCTCGGTCGTGTTCCGCCCTTACAGAGAGCTCGTCACCCCGCGATACCGATCTACAGGGGGTGGCAATGTTTACAATGTGCGTGCAGTTATCGTTTTACCCATATAAATGAATTTTATAGCAACTATCATTTCAATGGGGCTTCAAGTTGAATCCGAACTGGTTTCTGAACCTAAATTAGTATTTACTTTAGATAGTAATGTTTTTGATTTCTTGTCAGTTTTCTAAACTGGAAGTGAAGAAGATTGGTTCATTTGGTTAAATAGACAAATTTCTAGTAAAGAATTTTGACTTCTCGTGCACAACTCATCATCATCATCTCCCTACCCTTTTCCCACTTTTATTTGGGGTCGGCGCAACATGTCTTCCTCTTCCATTCCTCTCTATTTGTTGTCATCTCCGCATTCACTCCTTTTCTACATATATCATCTTTCACACAGTCCATCCATCTTTTCTTTGGTCTTCCCATGTAACCGTCCACATTCATATCCAATACCTTTCTTACAACATTCTCTTTCTCCCTGCGCATCACATGTCCATACCAGGATAATCGACCGCCTCTTAACTTGTCTGTTATTGGTGCCACTTTCAAACGTCCTCTAATATATTCATTCCTAATCCTGTCCATTCTTGTTACCCCACACATCCATCTCAACATTCGCATCTCAGCTGCATGTAATCTTCTTTCGTCCGTCACCTTTATGAAGTAACATTCTGATCCATACAAGACGACAGGTCGTATTATGTTCTTGTAAATCTTCCCCTTTAATTTAAAGGGGATTTGCGGATCACACGTAGTAGCCGAAACCTGCCGCCATTTCATCCATGCACAACACAACAATGTTTTTATTTTAAATTGTAAATATTTAACTGTGTGTAGATGTTTAATCTATAACTATACCGAATACTGATGTAAAAATAACTTAATAGTAAAAAGATGGGAGCGTTTGTTACTATTTATTTTCGCATTTTTTATTGTTTATTAATTATTAATGTCAATATTATCAAAATTTAACAAGAAAGCATTCCACGTTTTTTTAAAGCATTAAGTTGATATTTGTGTCTATGGCATTCTCATTTTAAACTTAACTGGAAAAGTTAATTTATACCAAATTGCAGAAAATCTATTGCTTTTCGATAAAGCTTTATTGTTATTCTTTGCTTTGGTCGTGGTACAAAATCTTTATTTTATTTCGAACTTTTATCGTTGACTGAATTAAACGTTTTTTTTTTTCAAACATAGTAAAGCACGTAGATAAACAAGATTCTGCTTCACTGGCTTAGGGCTATAATTAATGTAATAATTTATAACTCGATAACCAGTTTGCTTAGGTGAGACGTGACTAAGAGAGATCACCAAATAAAGTTGCAAATACTTGCGCAGTATCGTAACCTAATTTGGTAGTGACTTGTATAAATAGGCGCGGGTAAATTTTTATTATATGTACACTAACGTTTGCTAGTTTGAATATATATTGGTTACTTTGCGAATTATTAATATAAATATATCTAAGTTATTAAGCATAACATAGAACACGTTACTGTAAAGCTCGCCTCTATTATGAGCTTTGTTTTTAAAAATCATTCAGCCGCAGTATTATTCTCTGAACCATGAAGGATATAAGTAAATGTAATCATAATATACCACGCTCATAAACCGTTTAAAGTAAATATTTAGCCAACTCAAAATAAACTCTCACTCCACAAAGGCGCGTAGCGGAAACGTAACTACCGTAACAAATGGAAAAAAGAAGGAATAACCCGTATAATTTAAAAAGATTATTCCGCGTGATGCCTCCGTATGCATGAGACGTCTCATCCGAATGTTGTCGCTGTATCGCAGCACTTACCCGCCATCCGGCTTTGCATAATTTAACTCTTAAGAGAGACATTTTAGGTTAGTATACGTGCGACATTTAGAAACAATTATACTGTATTGGCCTCATACTGCCCTAATAATATACTATCACTGCGGATTTATTCGCGGCACAAGTGATCGGTAATAAGGTATATTTACTGGTTATGTTATTAACTCATCAAAAAATTGTCCATATACTGACTAGTAAAAACTAAATTGAAATCTCTTAGAAATAAGGAACTTTAAGCATTTTAATGACATCCCAAAGAATGTGCACGGTTAAACATGACGTTTTACAATATACGTATTTCAGGTTCTATATTAATGTTTATTTTGCGAAAAAGAGATAGAGCGTCTCCTCTCAATCCCCGTCAAAAACTTTAAACGCTTGGATCACAGAATGAAAGTAATTTGTGAATTGTGAGACATTTAGAAATTATTGGTCTTCCCGGAATTAATAATGAAGATTCATTCATTCAATGTCTATTGTTGAATTCTTAATAAAGCAACAATGCGGTGTAACTACTCGAGTAATCAGTGTGTTTCGCTTATGTCATCCGTCATTGAATGCTATAAAATAACTAACAGTTCGTTATTATGTGGTCTGTCTGTGTGGTTACAACCGCAATGTGGGGACCGCATCGCGCTATTTGACTCATTATACTATAATATATCATTGATAAGTACTCTTGTTTAAATAAAACTAGGAATATTTATTAATGATTTAGAAAACAGTTCAATTTTTTTTATATAATAATTTCTTTAGAGCTTTTTAACTTAACCTAACCTAAATTTAACGTAAATACTTAAAAAGAAGTCTCACTTCTGGCACGTACTCTTTGGTGATATTATTTTTTTTTAAACAAATAACACCAAAGTTCGTCAGCAACTACTTACTAAAGAAAACTAAATTTCCGTGACAAACAGGAGAAAAAGTTACTGTATAGACTAGAAACTGCGACAAAAAGTCGCTCGTCAACCGAACCATGGTAAACTCATCAGACGCGTTCGGAATTACTCTCGTAGTTGCATGCAACTTGCAAGTCACTCCCGTAGGAATTTCAATAGAGCCTCCTGCGCCCTCCCCGGTGGAAAATGAACACCGGCTAACGATCACAGCCTTGTCTCTCACGTTAAGCCTCGAACGTTTTACACAATGATAGTATTTCAAACAGATCACTGTTTTGAGTGGGGAGAATTTATGATACTAGAAAGGTGTGTCTCATCTGTTCTAGAAACAATCGTTTCGCTCAATCAACTGGTGTTGTCACTTAGAAGCCATTTGAGTATTACACAAGCCAAATTTTGGACAATTTTGAGCCAATCAGCAATAGAAGGCAAAGGTCTTAATCTTGCGTTGTTGCGTTAGCATTGCCATATTTATAACTACAATTAATAAGTGAATTTTGCTTATGTAATCACACTATTTAAACCCATGTTATCAAAATAAACAAATCATAGACCTCTCCTCATAAATGGTTAGGTAATACTTGTACGACCTCTAAAGTCGAATATTAAGAGGATATTAGCCTTTATTCATACAAACGTAGTCACCTGTTTCCTCCCTAGATAATAGCATTATGGTAAATATTTTTATACCAAATAATATATCTGCACCACCGCCATGTCCGTACGTTTTGATGTTTTCCATAAATTAGTTATTGTAGAAACTAGAAGCCTTTGAAAATGAACAAATGCTCGATTTTTACCCTCAGTTTCAAATGTTCGTCTAACAAAGTTGATGGATAAAATTGAAAAAACGTACAGGCATAGCCAACGTATTTATTATTCTAAAACTGAAAGAAAATTAAAAACCAGTTCAGTTTTGGCTGAGGAAACAGGGTACTACGAAGTGATGTTTCGTCTATTATGCATAGTTAAATCAGCCCGCGCTGCAGTTGTCCCTTTCGCTGTCATTGCGGCGAAGCGCGACAGCAATATTTTTCTGAAATACCTACTTTTCTGACTGCAAGGTAAAAGGTTATTAAAGGGTGGATCATTACGTGAAGGATTGTGATGTCTGGAAATAACACATATCTCTTTGCTTCCGCTAACATTGGTTATGGCTATGATTTGTATAGTTTTTATATAAAAAAATGTTATATATGTTATATTTATAAAAAAAAACCACATCAAGTCTCTTGCCGGCTCTTCTCGACTGGGTTGTTTTCCGAACCGGTGGAATTTTTTTGTGACGTTTACAAGCGCCTTCTTAGGCCCGAAATTGAAAAAAAGATTTTTGCGATTTTGTTTTTGAAGTAATTGTTATTGTATTAATATATTAAGTAATTTTATATATTAAGTATAATATTAAGTAAATTTATGTAGGTAACATTAATAATTTCAAATCGAATAATTTTTAAAAGCGAGATTTTTTTTATTTTAGATTAAAATAACAAGAAACTAATATTCCATGAAAACAGTAAATTTCAATAATTTTCATGTAAAATTGTATTCAATGAAGCTTTAAACCTCGATAACGTATTCCGAGCGTTAATAAGACGCTGTTCCGCATTCTTACAAGGTGGGGTTAAGAGATCTTTGTAGGTACACGTTTTCACGGCTTTGTTGCCTCGGGGGAGCCGCGAGTGATGTTAGAGCCCCAGTTGAAACGTATTTAGTAATACAATGCGAAAACAATAGTAAAGCAGCGATGCCTTAATGGCGTCGTCTTTAAACTGTTGCATGATAATCATCTTAGGTTGAATATCGTCAGAGATTAGTCAAATACATTTCAAAACACATATTTTAAAATAATCGACGCTTACATAAAAGTCACTCAAATGGTTCTCGTCGGTTGTGACCTAACAGCTAATTCCTCGATTCACTGGTTGCAATCAGTTACAACGGTCGAAAATGAGCCCTATACTCTGTAGATATTTCGACAAACAGAAGGAGTTCGGGACAGGGCCTGGAAGCAACGCGATGTTACTATAGAACATGACGCGCCCATGGGAGCCGAGGGCGACGGCTTCATGTGATGTATTCTATAGTAACTAGTACATTACCATTATTCACATCTCTTTATGTCGAAAATATTAGCGAGATTAGTAATTCTTTGAAGCGATATTCGGATCAATAAATCATTATTCGACAAAAATAAAATAAAATTCTGAGTGTAGTATTTTACATTTGTTTGAAATGATGCACAGATTGTGGAATTTTGTTTTCGATTAATAATATTTAATTTTTTTAAACACGATTTATAGGCTTAGTACTTTGACCACAATCTCACCTATGTTAAGTGACGATGTGGTCCAGGATGGTAAACACATTAAGCCTAGATTCTGGTTCTCAAGTGATGCTGCCGGAACGCACGTATTGTTATTTGGCGGCAGGATTTTCGAACTTGGGTGGTAGCTAACCGGGCATTGTTAGAAAATGCCCTGCCACCATGCTATGGTTTCCTCACGATGTTTTCCTTCACCAAAAGCTCAGGCTGATTTAGAGTTGGGTAGATGAGTTTGAACCCGCGTCCATTGACGCAGAGTCCGGCCGCACTATCCACTGCGCCATCATAGCTTGAAATTATAACAGAAGAAAGTGTAGACAGGCATTAGACATATGTAAAAATCACCACCATAAAAAAGCGGTAAGATAAAACAATTGAGCTACCGCATCACTCTGGCTCTGTGTAGGCGGCGTCAAATAACCCGCGGATAAGTCGTCACTACGCATTTATCCCTACTTAATTATGTAAAGGAAGGAGGAGGAACGGCGGAACAAATCTTTGTATCCGTACGGGAATGCGCCCGGATACTACCGTGTCAATTTGTTAAGGAATTTGTTGGCGCGCGCCGTTCGTTCGCGTAATGACGCCATAAAACGTCACAGGGTCCCGTGCGTGTGTAATGGAAAATATTTGCTCTTGCGCATGATCCGTGTGCCCCCATAGCGTGTTTCGCATTGAGGTCAGATTTTCATTACACAACTTTTTTTTTGGTTGGCAGAAAGGATTTTTGTTATGTTTTTTGAATTATTATTTTAGTAATCCTCTCTATGAAAGACAATTCTATTCCCATTGTCTAATAAATCAAATAAATACTTATATTAAATATGATACAACTAATGGCTTAATAATATTAGAAACACAATCATTATCATAGAAATCGTTTAATTTATTGTGTAAGATGACTTCATTCGATAACTTCGGAAATAAGTGACTAACAGAAGAAACTTTAACACAGAAAACCTTCCATATATGAAACTGTAAACAGTATCAAATGCGAAATGTTTTTTGCATTTCCTAAGGCCGGTATAAGTTGAATTACCTACATACCTATAAATATGAAAATAATGTCTTCCTTTCGATTTCCAGATCGACTTACCTACCCCAATTTCCGTTACATGTAACATAAACTGAATAATAAGATTTCATAATTAGGTTATCGGTGTAAAAACGTCGATAAAATCCGGGAGCACGTGCATCGGCCCGCCCTATATTCTCGTAATATATAATAAATAATGAACTTAAAATAACTATTGTTCTGTTTTAAAAAAAAAAACCGGTATACCGCGTTCGTATAGTGTACGGTGATGAGTCGCTTCCCGTGTCAGTGGGTCGCGGTGATTCATCTCGTTGACGTATCCACGACCTATGGGGCCTTCCATAAATTACGTCGCACGAATTGCATGATTTTTAACCTTCGCTCCGTTTCACATTTATGAAACTTAGTGTGACGTCACACATATTTTATTTCGAATTTTACATTTCGGGATGAATAAATTAAACCAGAAATTCCGAAATTAATGTTTTTTCCATTTCAAATATTCTTTGACAAAGTCAGCGTGAAAAATATAATATTAGAGCAAAATGTAATGTAATAAATGTACTAATGAAATCAAGATTGAGCTACTACAGACTTAAATTAATAAAATGAGTTACGAAAAATTAAAACATATTATATAGAAATAATTTAAAATAAAAACAATGTATTATCATTGGTTGTAAAAACAGGGATTTATTTATTCTATATTTATACGAATTTTCGTTATATTGTATTATATAATACTTTTGACAAATTATTATAATCAGTCAAAAATCAAAATCAAAATCAAAATTTTTTTATTCAATTTAGGCCTTAAGAAGGCGCTTATGAACGTCTAAATACTACCACCGGTTCGGAAAACAACCCAGTCGAGAAGAGCCGTCAAGAAACTCGATCTGGTTCTTTTTTCTTTTATAAATATAACATTTTTGTCATATAAAAAACTATACAATCATTGTCTTAATAATGTTAGCGGGTGCGCACAGAGATGTGGGTTAATTCCAGACATCACTATCGTTCACGTAATGATCCACCCTGTAATAACCTTTTGAGATTAAAACTTATACAGTAATGCATATATCTGGGCAATGCGTGCCTAAAGTGAGTATACGAATTTTAATCAAGCTAAGACTAACAACAGCTAGCTGATTTTGATTTACCCATATCGTAGTTTTAGTCTACATATACAAACAAGTGTTACATCTTTTTGAACATTATTGTAATATGAAACACATTCGATAAACGGGAGAGTTGTAACCTAAATTGTCTCTAGGTGGAGATAAGGTGAATGTTTTACAGTTACATATGCGACTAGACAGCCGGGGAACACTGAAATACATTCTCTAAAATATAGGTAGGAGCTGATGTAGATACATAACTATGAGCATAAAGCAATAGTTTTATACAAACGTAACTGAACATTGAAAAGTTGAAACCAGTAAAATATATATCTATCTATGCAGTAAAATATATATTAGTTGCTTCTCGCCAGTTGAAGGATGACTGGAGGGAAAGTCGTGGTACACGTTGAAAGTTATTTATTAACTGATTCTTATTCTGATTCTGATTATTTGATGCTTATTCTGAGTTTTTTTTTTTTTTTTTGACCTAGCTAATGCTGTTGACCGGAAGGGCCTTTACAGCTTCACCGAACTTTGAGGGCGAGTGCTGAAGGCACTCAGCCGCAAAAAGGTGACTAGCTCAAGGGCTACCAAAGTGGTACGAACCTCGGCTTGGCCGTCACCTGAGTTATTCAAAAACTCACGAGTTGCATCCTAGCTATCCCTACATTTTTAATATTAATATAAAAAAAAAAAAAAAAAAGGTTCCTTACAGGACCTATGTACCTTGCATGTTATGCATGAGTGTGTATGGAGTATTGTGCGTGTAATTGCTCAATGCGTGGGCAGTGTTACTGTATCGCGTAGACGGCGACGTCAAGAGCCTACCCAGTTGGGGAATGAGACACGTCTTGGGTCGCCGCCTGAGGGGGACCCGGAGTGTGTGCGGGAGCTTATTCTGAGGACATATAGTGAAACTTAAATTCTAAAAGATCCCTCGGTAGTCGTAGGGCTTACAGTAACTACGGTGGTCAATCAGAAACATGCAGAATGCGAGCGAGACGGGACACACGGACTTCTCTCATACGAGGTATTAAATATATGTAACCCGTGCGCCCGCGGCTCGCGCTAGTGTGCCGTTAGATGTTGATGAGGTCTCTACACGTATAAGCGAAACGAAATTACGTAACACTAGTAAATAACAGGTCTACGTAGCCTTTTAAGGCCAACTTGAAATATATTCGTTTCGCGTACGAATACTGCGGTTTCTGAGTGTTTTAATTCTATAACTAAGAATTAGTTTGTACACAAACACTACATTATCTACTTCTAGTGTTTCTAGTCTATGATGTGGTTATAATTGTATGTAAAGAATCAATAATTCGACACTCATTAACATCAGTAAATGTATAATATAAAAATTGTTTTTGGCACTCGCACGATTCTGTTAAATGTCGCGGCCACGTAGCAAGCGTTTCATACAATACTCCATTATTCTACATGACACGAACAAATAAAGTGTATAATAGGCCTTACTGATATTGGAATAAAATCGTAATTTTATTTCATACGTCTTTACACTGTCAGTGTAATAATTTCAGGCAAATCTTTGTCTTCAAATATACATACTATATAATTTTTGTATTTTGTTTCAGGTAAATAGAGTTTTTGTTTGCAATGATTATCCAATAAATTCACCGTGGTAAGTTTAAAATACTTTATTGTTATTCGAATTTTAATAATTGCCTGAGGTAAACAGTACCCTGTATTTTCTGTCTTGTAATAGACATGAGAACTTATGCATTTAGATTTAAAATAAAGAGGTCGCGGTTTCTGTGAAAATATATGACTAATTTGTCATATCTAAACCGTCGGCATAGAGTAACGGTCTATGGCTCATACGAAAACAATCACGGTTGCTTTTCTTTTTCTTTATAAAATCATCGACAATTATAATATCTGATACAAGTGTATATGCAGTCTGTTTCAATTAATTAGGTGAAGTAGTTTGAAACTTATTTTTACATATAACTTATTATCAGATGACAATATATTTGTATATTTCTGATTTTTTTTTTTTTTTTTATTTTTTAATTCAGTAAACATGGAGGGAGTTTAGTAAAAAGCAGTCGAATTATACCCGCATATATATGTGGACGTGAAGATAAATACGTAGGCAGAATCACACATTTAAAGCATGACCTGGTCAATTGAATACAATGCTATTGTTATGTCTACATCGCGCTTCTTAACCAACGCCGCATCACTAACAAGGCTATCTGCACCGGAACACGTAACCAAGATGTCCTGATAAGATACACGTATTATATGTGGACATAGATACGTAATATGTTGTATGCATTCCCTATTGGGAAAACTAGGGTAAAGCGGCAGTAATACAGTGAATGTCGTAAATGGTGGAAGAAGAAAGATACCAATTTAACTTTCGTGGTTAGACTATATCATGGTTGTAGAGCATTTTCGAATGGACATTCTAGTTACCACTTGCGATTATAAAATCTGTGAACTGTGGTAAAACGGTAACTACAGTTCAATAAAAAAAATCTAAGAATGTAATTTTTAAAAGTGTTAATAAAGATAATCACATGAAAAACAGGTGAATTTGATAAAACAATAATCTCTAAGGAATGTATCTATCAATGTATATTCAATGATTTGTTCACGTTTCAGAATTAACTATTATATCCGCAAAAGAATCAGAGTGAAATTTTTATTGTTAACATTAATAATAAAATTAAAATGGAGGAACAGTCATTTAGTAATTAGCTTCTATTATCTTATTAAGCGAATACCTGATAAATTACCCAAACACAGAAGTGACAGGTCACACTAAATTTGTTCTTTACGGGAATCGAACCCTCTTAGGTTACTTCCACCATTTATACCACCTGTGTGGTGTATCTAATAATTTAGAGATTGTTTCTACAACATATCATCTGTTTGTAGGTAGACGCCTAAGTGCGACGCGGTGCTTGCGAAAGCCACCCCGTGTCGCCCCCATCCCAAATGCAGCGGACGGCCCCGGGGGGTTTTAGTGGGTATTTCCGGGCGACTCTCGCCCGGGTGAGTCCCACACTGGCACGGAGCTCGTCACTCCGTGCCCCTTATCTATTGTATTTGGGGGACTTTGATCCTCCAAATACAATAGATAAGGGTAGTCCGTAAATGCATTTCCCCCCGTCAAAAAAAAAAAAAAAAGGTAGACGCCTTAGTAAGTGCCACTAAATGCTTATTGTGATAGTCGTGAATAATATATCGACCATTCAAGTGTTACGTAAGCAACATTTTAAGAAGTTTTCGCATCCTACCTTATCTAAGAGTAATACCACTCCATATCCTTTTAGTGGGTGTCGTAAAAGGCCACTAAAGGATAAACCGTGGAATGGGCAGCACCATCCTCTGAGCACATACTACTATCGCCAACTCGCCTGCCAAGAGTGCCGATTATGGCAATCCCCAATAAGGTAGGGGAAGACCTATGTCCAACAGCGGACGTCTATCGGTAGGCTGGTGATAATGATGTACTTTAGTAGTTAAAAGTTTACAAGTAAAAAGTGCTAATCCAGCCCGTAATATTCGATTGGAGATTCAGTAGACATCTAAAACCAACGCATTAAACTTGTTAATGGAAGCTCTATAAATGACGCAGAATTAAATTTATCGTGAAAAATCGTAGACTCTAATAAAATTAACCAGATGTCAGTTGCGAGAAACCTTTAAACCGATTAACAAAATTAAACTTCGCCCCTCCCATGTACGACTGGGACGGCAGAAGTCACGTGAAGACTTAGATGGTTTCGAAGGTGCGTTGTAATTTGAATCTTTCGGCGTTTCATTTCTCCTATCATTTTCTATTCCTTCTCCAGTCAACCTGGTCCTCAAAGACTTGGCTGCTGACCGATAAATACATATTACATTTGTTATTATAAATAAAGTACATGTTTTAACACTTAAGATTGATATGTGAATGTTTTTTTTATTATTATTATTATTGAAATTAAACTATCTGCAGACTCCGGGTCCGCACCTTTTTTATATTGGAGATTTAAATCGACTTGCGTCGGAAAAAATTGCCTATAATAGCAATTCAAGCGGCTATGCAGTTAGTAATCTTTCGCATATGTGAGCTTAAATCTACTTCTATTAAATTTTTTATATCTATATGTTAAATTATTTTGTAGACACTTATTTTGTTATTATTAATTAATTAATTACATAATTATTACTTGAGATTTTCTTTTTTATTAACGGTCGTAACAAGCCAAGCGGAACTAGGTCTGAATGTTTTAAGTCCTTACATCGAGAGACCAACATATTTACGAGTCCTCTAAACATATGTTCTGGAATCTATAGATAGAATTTAACAACCTAGAGAAAGCAACTCTCTGATGTATGTGAAATAACATATCGGACGGACGGTTCGATCTACTTAATACTAAACAAAAGATTAACATCAAAGAAGTTCTTCTGATAGACTGAAACACCTCAGAGATAAACTCGGATATCATGTCAATTATTGACATCAATTTAGTTACAGTACAATATAAAAAAAAAAAAACGAATATATCCACCATTTATAATTACGTCTTAATACGTTAAACTAAACTAGTTTCGTTTGTTGGGTTTGCTTTTAACAGCACGATGAACCATTAACTTCACAGTTATTTGCTCTATACTTTATAAAGATAGGTCATTTGAAAACGTAAACAAACATTGGATATGTATATTTGATATCAAAACCACATTCAACAGAACATTGACGATCAGATAAGTATAATTAAAGCGTGTACGTACGAGTATACTATACAATATAGACGGTAATACAACTTTGTATATCGTTAAATAAATAATATTCATTTCTCATTGTAATAAATACATATGAAATTTGAGATCTCAGCTCAAAACGTCGAAACTTAAACTAATATAAAAATACGAAAAGGAATTGAAATTCTCTGTCGAATTACAAATGTTCAGTTCATTCTCTTCGTTCTGTTTTCGCACAATGACACTGCCACTGTCGACAATGCTCTGTAAAATTAAAACTTGAATGTTTAATACATATATATGTTAAATTAGAGACAATTTTATTTCATTTATAAATATGAAATTGTAAATTCTGGGACGTATTTTTGTTTAACATGCAATGTTTAATATATGTTCGACGGTGTTTGATATCTTAATTGAAGGTTACAAAAACAGATTGAACTGTAAATTATTTCTCATTTGTTTCACTAGTTGACCAGCCAAGTGTTATTCCGAAACTCTAGGCATCTCATGTAATAAATTAGCGTAGACCTTAAGTCTCCCGCCCAGTCTATGTCTAGATATCCAAGGCCGGTATCGTTCACGCTCGTGTTTACAGAATATATTATTTACGTAGCGCCATTTAGCTAATATGAAATTCGGCGGCATGCGCGACCCCGAGAGCCTCATATCCTATATTACAACTGTGTACTAGGTTTCGTTTGCGACATGGACTCTTTTATTTTGTATAGGTTATTACTATCTACTTATTATCCCTCAGTTTTTGGTATCTAGTTTGTATAAAAACACAGGGTATTATAGTTTTTGTTATAACAATCAAACAGTAATCCACAGCTTAGACCTCTTGGCGCTTTTATTTATATGTTTAAAAATCGGTTACCTAAAACGAATAACTCATATATACTATATACACTCGTTCCACAATATCCTCCTAATTTTAACATAATTCTCTCTCATTTATTTTGTACTTCTGTCATATCTTTATTTTGATATTGAAGACGTTCCTTGATCACAAAACCGCGTCGCTGTAACCTTTATTTATCTTCTATTTTTCTTTTTATTGAATAAAGTAGTTCAAACACTGCCTCATTTGTTGTATGATTTCGATCTAACCAATGAATCCGCTAAAACCTATACAAGAAATTGAGTGATTCAAAACATACCGAACTTGTTACATGGAACATGGTATGTGGTTTCCTATTCAAACAAGTTAATTTATTTTTATAATGTTATTTTTCGAATATCTTCATTGACCTTTCGGCTTGTGATTCAAATATTTATATGATTTCCATCGTTGGCAACTATAGCATGGTATAGCGTAGTTCATGACATCGTGTTTCATGCATTTGACAACCCCACATAAAGTTTAATTAATTATAAGTAATTTTTTCTAATAACGCTTAACTAAAATCAGTCTGTAACTTTGAAAGTGAAGTAAAGAAAACATTAATGATATATGTATATATAAATAATAAGGTATAGACAAGTCATATTAAACGCAATGGCAAAAAAGGTTCGAACGGACAGACTAAGATAAATATATGTAATATAGTAACGATGTTCGAGTATGTGTTTAAAAAAAACGCGAAATAGCACTCGATAGGCCTCTATACACACGCGTTAGCCTGTTTCCAAGAGGCACTTCTGCAAACGAGATTCCGTTCGAGAATATTCCATTTTCTTTAATGTAATATCGAGAGTAACATCCTAGTCGTTCGAGAGTGGATAGACATCTTGTAGATAGATAGGGTTCACTAGTGGGAAATTCCATGATGTTGCGTCATGCGGCATAGTTAAATCGTGAAGTCACAGTTGTACCTTAGAGTACCATAGAACTTATTTAATGGCTTATGATTATAACATTACAAATTTGCTAATACATGACTTTACATTGATATAACAAAAAATCTAAAGAAGCGCAAAGCGATCTTCGTTCATTTTTAAATCATGGCGAATTCGTGGTCGCTCAAACGTTAACATCAGCGGGATTGCGGGACGTAGACATTCGATCACAGGTAGGTCTACTACCGCTAGTTTTATAACTCCCGGCATTTTGAATCTTAGGTAGATTTAACCACTCTCCGGATTTGCGTTTTTTGCTTGAAATGCAAAATCAAATCAAATTTAAATTTTATCATTGGTTGGTAGAAAATATCATCTCGAAGAAACATGATGGCGTTTAAGAAGTATTCTCTTTAATACCACAGAACAATAGGAAAACGAAAAAGAATTACTAGTCTATAATTTTTTTTTTAAAGAAACGTTTATCCGAGTAGATAATTACAGATTGTTATAAATGCACGACACACGTTTAATATATGAAAATCAATAGACTAATTTAATAATCAATTAAATACGTACGTATACGGGAAGAATCATTCGGCTGTTAGAATTTTTGTTATATTCTTTCCCTGCACAAATTGAATGTTAGTATAGAACTTGTTTTAAACGTATCTGTGCGTGTCGTTAAACTTTAAAGTACAGCACACTATTTATCTTATTTATAAGCTTAAACTATTGATCACACTTTTATGTTTTCAGTGGGTCACCCTTATCTGTCGTTTGGATTTTATGAGACAATCACAAGGTAATCATTCACCATACTTCGTTCTTTTAATAATCGAGATGATGTGTATTACATTAACCGTGCGACTATTTCGATACGACAAATCGATTCGGCCTTGCAATTGATTGAGCTTGAATTAGGTTAGAACTCTTGTTGTCAGGGCCTCTACAGAATACATGTATAATGTGTTTCCGGAGACCCTGGCATCTTTGCGCCGGTTAGGGAAGTGGAGTGTTTAGTCAGTCGGTTACGGCCAACCTGACACACGGACACCAAAAGTCGCCTCTGGCAGAGGGGTTGTGACTCGGTGTCTATGGTCTGTCGCGAGGATCATACGTGTGCAGAAAACTCGGTTTTCGGCACACGTCCGAGCGTTCAACGAGCAGATTTCAACCACGTAAAAAAAAAAAAAAAAGGTTAGAACTCTTGCAAGATGGTTTCATCATATATTTAAATTAATTTAATAATCGTTAATACGTTATGTTTTAAAGTTATGTAATTGGACAATAGTATCGATATTGCAATAAGGGATCCATCATCGTGATTAAAGGGAGATCAAAGGGTGCACTTTAACAGTTTCTGGAAGTGGCCAAATAAAATCCTTCGAACATTCGAAAATGAAACTTTAAAATGCTTCATCTAAATAATATTGTGTCTCTGCGTTGTTACCATGTATGTTCTAATTATGATTTACTACGCTTTTAAATTTACAAGTATGCAATGTTCACTTATTTAATTTTCGCTTTTGATTTTTTTGTTACCGTGAAAATATTGTTCAAGATGGTGAATAAAAAGGAATTGCCAATAATCTATATGAGGTTAAAGTTTAACTCAAATAACTTTCAAGCGAGTAGAATTAGGAAGCTAATCATAAGAGACCTTTTTGTAGATCAATTAATTTCCTGCAAGATTAGTCAGTAAAAAATTATTAACTTTAAAAAATCCTACGTTTTTTAATTAAGAAATAGACAATTGCAAATACGCACCTCTTAATATTAAAATTAAGAGTTCAAATTTTCAGGTCTTTTTTCGTCATCTTGAACATACTTTGCACTGTAACAAAACAAAAATATGGTTTTATTTTTTTTTTTTTTGCCCACCCTAATTGTTACATTATGCAAGAGAAAGGGAGAATAAAAAATGTTTTTTTTTTGACATGATTCTTGATCGCCACTTTGTCAGCTTCGTAGCGTTTCGGTCGTGTTAGCTTTGGCAAATAATCGTCATATAACACAATTCCAGGTTGTATTATATTGTTAGCCTATATCTAAATAAAATAACCCGCCTTTTTTAACCATTCTACCCCCTTTTTTGACTAATGTAATGAAAAGAGAAAAGGTACGCTAGCATCTGTTTCACATTGAAATTGTTGTCAATGTATTTGATCGAATCGAAAGACGTAATATATCGCGTGTTCGCGCCACTTACCATATTGTTACGTTTTATTACGTAAATGATGTAATAACAGACCGCGTAACATACGAACGTGAATTAAACATTGTGTACAAACGTTCAGATGTTTGAGTAGTCAATAGATTCCAGTGTGTAATTTTTGTAAATGGTTTCTAAGATCCTTTGGCTTTATTCATTTCCCCTATAACATCTAAGTTTATTTTTGTTTTTTGGTATTTTATTATTATAGTAAACTCTCGTTTAGAATGCAGTAAATCATAAAATGTGAAACGTCACAAACGAACGGAAATTGTGAACGCTCTCCACATTTATTGTGTAATGCGTTTTTCTTGTCTGCTACTATTTTGAAAATATCTTCATGATGTTTGTTAATAATTGGATTTTATTTGCAGGTGTAAGAAACGTCATTTTTGTTTAGGTGTCTTGAGTGACATAGTACCTTTTATTTCACTAAATCTAGGCTGCACAGCCCACTATAAATAGCACTAATTTTATTATTTTGGTAAAATTTTGTGTTACTTAGTTTGTTTATTTTTACAAGGCATTTGTCCAATTTTCTTCACTTGTTGAATGCAGTTTCGATAGCTTTTGTACTATCATAAAGTATTTAAAATATTTTCCCGTTTGGGAATCATAATCTCATTCTGTCTAAGCCTACAGTAGACGTAATGAAATCATTACGTCTATTTTACTTTCGTAAATGACTTGAATTCTTCATTGTCCAGTTTCGATCTCCAATACATCAGCGTTAGATAAACGACGAGTCATTATAATCCTTATAACGAGGCGTTAAAAGCGAACATCGTTTAACTCGCATTAAAGATGCACCCCAAAAACTAGGGTAATGAACAAAGTAACTCGCGAGACGCAGGCTAATGGGCTAAGTTCTATGGAGGGGCCGTTAGGATATGTTCCATATACTTATACAGTAACTTCGGAGAAAATAATGTTTCTACGATGGTGTAGTTTTTGGTTTCAATGCAACTACCAGTCATGGCATTTATGGGCTCTTGTTGGAAGTTTTACGTTTGTTTATCGTGCGTGAATTTATGAAAGAGGTAACGGTTCAATAGCGTTCCTGAGCTTTGTATGAAGCAAACAATCGTAATGAAACATTAGCACGATGGCAGAGTATTTTCTAATACCAACACTTAAATGTATTATGATAGGAAAAAAAATATTTTCAATCGATACAAACAAATAGATAAACTCAAGAAACCTTTCTTGGTATCTAAAATTATTTCAGTAATTTAAAAAAAAAAATCATTTCATTTCTAAATAATGAGATAAATTCATTTCTGCCCAGACCGGGCAGATTTAGTGATGTGTTTATACTAATATCTCCAAAACATCCTTAGTTTAGTAATTTGTCCGTTTCACATAAAACAGCATCCATCTAATGTTGGATTCCGTCTGCAACAATATACGCGAGATTGTGTAATTCCTGTGCATCGAACCGGCGATGTTTGCAAATTTATGCGATCAATTCATGTAGTATCGTCTGATGAGCAATTAACTAAGGCAGTTCTAGCGAACTGCACTGTTCAGCTGCTAATGATCTGTTACAAACAACACTATCCTTTGTCTCTAGTAATATCTAGTTGAATTCTAATTTGGTTAAAGGTTGGATGAAAGATAATGCCTTTTTGCTCGAACCTTCTCTATCTCTTCAAAGACTAAACAGTTAGTAATTTCATCCGCATCGTCACTTCTTTCGGATCTGGCAGTATTTTTTTATGATAATTGTTACGCTGTTTTAATATGACGTAGTAATTACTTCATTTTTTTCTTTTTTACTGTTAAAAAAGTTTAAACTTTTAGCTTTTATATTTACTTCTGGGTTTTCACTAAATGTATGATAATCATGTGGTCACAATTTAGTTCAGTACAAATCCTTTACGGTTTACTAGCTTTCGAGATTACATCGTCTTTTGTCCAACATGGAATACCACATGCAGATATCTCATAATGTTGCTCACATAATCAGATTTTGGCAACAACGATTGTTGTCTATCATCATCATCTCCCTACCCTTTCCCATTTTTATTTGGGGTCGGCGCAACATGTCTTCCTCTTCCATTCCTCATTCATGTTGCATTTTAGGTTTCGGCTGTTTGATTTTACGACCGGCCGCCTGCCTGACGTCAACCCTCCTTGGGAATGCTTTTGTTGGTGGTAAACCGCCACCTACGGTCTGGGTGTAGAGATATATGCCCGTGTTTTTCCCTTTTTGTCGCCTTTTACGACATCCCACGGGATAGGACAGGGGGTGGTAGTATTCTAGAGCCGCCACCACACGGCCTATGATTATAACTCTGCCTATGATTATATATTGTCTATCAGCATGAATCCTGATGATGCCAAGGCAACCGCATCCGTCATATATGACTGTACAGTTTACGCAAGCGTTAAGCATGTGCATGTTAACATGTGCAGAGAATTACTACAGCGCACGCGTATTGATGACCATTAGATGTTGTATATATCACATAAAATACGCTGATATATATGATTAACCGATAGTTTAATGCATTTAATTTATGTCATATTCTGGTAATAAGGTATGTAAATCAAGTTAATCCCACTGGTATTGGCTAATAATGCTTTCAATTACGCGGAGCTTTATCAGGGATACGGTTGCGGATTATCAGCTGTTTGGACTGTAATTATTCGAGTCGAAACACCTTTAGTGACCTCTTAAACCCATCAACAAATTAACACATATCTAGTTAACGTCTATAAATACAAACGAAGATAACATACTATTTGTTTGTTTACAATTTTTATTTTAGGTGATTTTAAATAAGCGAAAAAGAATATTTCGCATGCGTTTGTCTAGTGTACGAGAAATAAAGCCCTTCTAATTCTTCTTCGCGATTCTTTTTTCTAATAATTCTTCAAGCGGTCTGACAACCCAACAATCGTATTATTCGACGTGAGTGAATCGAGGACCGCACACATTTCCAATTATGCATTTACTATCAGATGGTGAATCTAAACTACAACGCTTGTTTTATATAAATATATTACTTAGGTAACTGTGTATTTCATTTAAATCTTGAGATGTGACTTGATTTCTATATATCCCTGTGCTTAATCGAAAAATATGAATAAAATAAACACGTTTGTTTCTAAAATCATAAATCTTTGATTATCTAGGCAAATCAGTAGAGAAATCCTTTTACAGTACCACAATATGGTAGAAAAATACCTAATTGTAATTTTTTTACTATTGGAAATCATCTCCATATGTGTTGTACTGAGATGTTAATTGAACCCATACTTTTGGTCAGTACTAAGACATTATAACAGGCATGCCTTCTTCTTTGTTTTTCTGAAAAACATTGCGACGAAGTAAGTTTAGTCTGACTCAGGTTCGTTTTGCATTTCATGTAGTGGTTATGATCCGGTTCTATAAGACCGCCGACATTTCATAGAGTGTCAGAGATAACGATTAGTATTTATATACATCTTTCCATTGACTGCTCTAACTGTCATAATCAACGAATCATGTTTCAACATCAACCGGTGTATATCCATCCAGGTGATACTGTCGACTGAATGAGATCGCCGTTGTTTTGTGAATTTTACTTTATTTATCATCAGATGCAGTGCTGTTATTTTTCTGTTCTATTATAAAACATCCAGAAGCTACATAAGTTTTACATAGGTTATTAAGGATTATATAGGCAGTTTCTTGATAAGATGGTCGGTATCATATTTTCTCTATGTCTTTACGTCCGTTTTTACTACTGGCAATTTTAATTCCACAGCATTTATTCTAGGTGTATAAAGAAATGAACCGTATGTTAAACACCCAAATTCTTCCTACATACCAAGGTCTGACGGCATTTGACTCGCGTAATTTTAATGCAAACTGAGCGCCGTTCGTCACCGTCGCTTACCGTCGCCCTTGGCAACGTAATTCCCCGGTAATCCCCTTTATTTTAGCCCTCAATTTCTCCTCATCTCACCCTTCGCGTTATTCGTCAGACTTTGTCACGTGTTACACCGTCGCGATTTTCATTTAATTTTTTGTTACAATTTTGCCCATCATTTGTTTTCCATATTATCTATCAAGAACTGTTGTCTATTAAACATACAAGCAAATTAAATCAGTGCAGAAACCAAAACCAATCCTTTACGCATTATTAACCTTCAGCTATTATATGTTTAAAGGTAAAAGGTATACTTACAATAAGTTATGATTCGCATCCAATTAATGAATCTTTGAATTATTTTACCAAATGAAATTTTCGAGATGAAACTAAAAATCATTTTGGTAGGCACAAATTTAATGGCTATAATTTTATTTCCAACCATATATCAGTATGCTTTATCTATATCTGAATGTGAATAAAAACGTTATAATCAATTACAACCCATTTCTATGGGTTTCTTATATTATAGCCTGTCTGTTACTACTGGATGGATTTCTTATGAAATTCTGTGTATAAGTAGTGTATATCCCGGCTTCGGTGGCGCAGTTGTATTACGGTACGACTGTCGTTCTGAGATCTCGGGTTCGATGCCCCGGGTCGGGTTAAGTGGTATTGGGTTTTTCTACTCAGTATCATCCCGTAGTTATGTTTGTGTCCAATATGGCGAGCAGCTCGCCCCCTGTCACATCTGTGACGAAACTAAGCTCGGCGAAATGTGGATGGTGTAGTTCGCTATTTCACCTCTGTCTAACTCTTCGGGGATAACAGGCCTGAGCTTATGTTATATCCGGGCATAACATACTCGATTATTTTTTAAACTTACCCCAAAGGGGTTAAAAAGTGTATGAAAAATTATATTGAAATTAAATCAGTTTTACAGCTATGAAACTTTATTTAAAATCTTAATAAAGAAACTAATCTTATGTCTCGGAGTGACATATAGGACGTATATGTTATATACATATGTGACATATATGTTTACGATCCTGAACCACATCGTCATTTAACATCAAGTGAAATTGAGGTCCAAGCACTAAGCCTATATCGTGAAAAATAACGTTTTTGTGAAGAGTACCGTGTAACTGGCAGTCGATTTGAGTCCATACCCAAGAATTTATCTACAAAATTGCCCGCCCTTGTATTACCGTCAGAACCACCCCATCTGTTCCGAAAATGCATTCAGTACGCCCCACACACTTATTGTATGTAAGAAAGTGCATTGCACCCCGTGTTCTTTGTAATAGCTCTTCGTTGTGTTTTATATAAATTTAACTTCATTTTTCTTAACGCACCTGTGGCTCCCCTCAATATGTTGGCACTATATTATAATATTTTTTGGTAAAAAAATAAAACCAAGTCATTTCTTTTTTTTTATTATCTTCAAGTATAATTGGTAAAATTCGCATCACATTCAAAATAACTACCCAATTGCCGATACCTAAAAAAGTAATTTCATTAACAATTCGTTAGTCAAAGCAATCAATGAGATGAGTTAAGATAATTCTAGAAAACTCGCGAACCGAGAGAACGTACTAAAAAACGTAAATCTAATTTATAAAGCTTGCAAAGATTTCCAAGAGTTCATTGAATTAGTTACAGTGAAAAATCGCTCTAGAATATCCACAGCCAATCGCAGTAAAGATGATATAGTTTGCGATAAACACGAAGGACGTGCTCTATCAACATCTGCTATTTTCTTTTATAAATAGATTTCTAGTTTAATTAACTGTTATTGCAGTCCCTTTGGAAGCGGAAAAGTTGACTCTATATTGATAATAATAATTTGTCTATCTTGAAATGTCTATCTTGATGTATTGATTTCTAATTAGTGTACGAAATGTACACTATTGCATAATTGTTGGTTTAAAAACGTAATTATTGCATTTTGGTAAATCATTTTTTTTCATTATGATCATATTAAGGTCACCTCAAATTAATAATAAGCTGTACTCCTCCAAGGATTTAGCCTAAGACTACATTTACCATTTAAAAAAGAAATAACGGGAAATGGTTTAGTTCACCATATAATCGCAAAGAAAGACCTACTTTATAGGTCAAAATTTAGTTTATAGATATAGTAAACACAAGTCTGGTACACTTCCCTCTGTTATCGATATAGTATGTCCAAACACATTACGATCAGTGAACGCATTAGTACCTTTATCTGTCTAATGTAAGAGGTGTATGACTTTCTTGCACGTGTACCCAACCCCTCCACCGCCACTGCGATCGAAATAACCCTCACTTCTATTTTTATTACCATTCAGTTCCATTACGTATCAGATAAGCGATATTTGGTGTGTGTGATATATAAGCAAACATCCAATCAAATTCTTACGGTTAATCGTAGTCGCTTTTCAAATAATAGCCGGTTTTTTTTTTTTTTTCATAACACGCACTCTTTTTCTTTTGCTTTTGGAATAATTCCGATATTGTTAGCGGCATCGCTTGGAGGAATTTATTGTTAGAAAATGTTTTAATGGCAGAGGAGAGTTAGGTCTTATTTAACAAGACACAATCTAAGTACAAGTGTAACGTCGTTGTTGAACTAATAACTAGTGGTACGTTCACGTTTTGCAGGTTTTACTTCTATCTGTTGTGACTAGTTAATTAAACAAATCTTGGCATAAAAGACTGCTATATGACTCTGAGCATCATACGCTGAACTGTGAACTGTCACTTAAAAATATATTCTATGTGAATCAGCCACAATATTGAGACGTAGCGTGTGTTAAGTGTGCAAATCTCCGAATAGATATTGGCCTGACAACGGCGTTAGGACGTTAGTGTTTTCTAACAATAAATTCTGGTAAGCAATTTCGATAAATAGTTATCGTAATTGTTCGAATAGGTTCTACAAATCGCAATTTCGACATCGGATCCATCCATCCATTTAACTGAAAGACGTTCACTGCTGAAAATAGGTCTCCCCCAAAGACCTCCACGACGACCGGTCTTGCGCCACCCGCATCCAACGGATTCCCGCGACCTTCACCAGGTCGGTGGTCCACCTTGTGGGGGGCCTACCCACGCTACGTCTTTCGGTGCGTGGTAGCCATTTGAGAACCCGTTGATCCCTATTGGGCGTCGGTTCTCTGATCAATGTGGCCAGCCCATTGCCAGTTAAGTTTAGCAATTCTTCGGGCAATGTCGGTTACTTTAATACTTCTGTGGATCTCCTCATTCCTCATTCGATCACGTAGTGCATCTACAATCATAACCCTCTCCATTGTCCTTTGAGCTTTCTTATTAGGCCCATTGTAAACGATCACGTTTCAGTGTCGTATGTCATCACTAGCAACACATACTGGTCGTTAACTGTCGTCTTGAAACACTGCGGTATTTTGGATGAGAAGATTCTGCGTCGTTTTCCGAACGCGGCTAAACCGAGTTGGATTTGACGATTAATGAATTTTCGAAGCTGGTTCTACCTACTGGACGGTTTGTCCTAGGTATACATAGCTATGAACAACTTCGAGCGTAGAGTCACCGATTTTTATAGGAAACTGCACAATACGGACAATAGACATGACCTTCATCTTGTCCATGTTCATTTTAAGACCAACCCGTTCGGAGGCTTTAGTAACATGGCATAAAAATAATTCGATTTTTGTTTCATGTTTTACCATATTATTTATCGCTTTTGTCATTCATATTTCGCCGCCGAGAACCATTTTTTTGTATTATTTTGTACTTAAACTAGCGATAAATAAATCTTATTTCATTAAACCGTCAAAAGTGTACTCAAATTACAAGACTTTATAAAAGTTTCATGAATGTAATTCGAGAATCACTTCAGTGATATTAATTTACAGGCATATTTCATTTAGAATTAAAACACTTGTTAAACGACTTTTAAGTGTTTCGTTTTCCGTTCTTCAGTTTATATCAAAGAAACTAATCTATTACTAGCTGTGTGTCCGCGGCTGCGCCCTCGTTTCTTATGTACTTCACTGCATTTTTTATACGGAACCCTTATTATTTTTCTAAATTTATTTTAGTATTAATATAAAGTAATATAAAGTTAGTATATTTCTCATAAATTTAAGCACTTTCCCGTAAAACTGTGCATTGATTCTATTAATTTTTTTCTAAGTTTTTTATTTTATTACGCGGAACCCTAATTATTTTCGAAAGTTAAAAGCACTCTAAGTTGCCCGGAATAACTTCAGCTATCTACTAAAAAGTTCCATCAAAATCCGTTCAGCGGTTCCGAAGATAGACAAAAATTGTAAAAATTGTATTTTTGGTATTGGTATCGTATATACATTAATATCTATTTAGTAAAAAAAATAAGTTTGACATTACAAACAGACACTTCAATTTTATACGTAACGGAGGAAGATGCTGTCTCTCTAACACCCTCTCAAACATTCTACAGTTGTATCTATTTTTAGCGTTGTAAGCGGATCGAAATAATGAGTTGTATTGTTTCTAATTGAGGAAAGTTGAACTTTCAACTTTCAACAACCTTTTGTTGTTTATACAAATTAAATTTTTTTAACTCTACTTTGAAAAATGAATGTACAAATAATCAACTTTGAGTCTATAAATTACTTATTAATATTTTATATTGAAACCAGCGTCGCGTTCGGGGATTATTATCATTATTTGAAAAGGAGCTATACGTGCTAAGTCTGTTCCGTATCATTGCGGCCTAATTAGATCTATTGTTATCGCCCCTATATTGCTTAAAGCTCTACCAAGACCTACAACCTGGATATACTATAGGATCTTTTTGGCAGAGAGCGTCTGTACCTTCTCCAGGAGCAACGCTTGCTTACCCAGAATTCGGTAACTTATGGGTATTAATGGGTTACATTCACACAAGATCTGCTTTGGTGTTTCGTCTGCAATCTCGCAAAATCTGCACTCTCATGTGTTCTGGACACCAATGTTGTGCATATGGTTACCCAAATAACAGTGCCCAGTTAGCGCTCTCACTAATACTTGTAGTTGATTCCTACTGAGCATCGGGGCTTCCTCAGCTTTGTACTGAGTGAATTCCCTGATGAGCTCTTTGGAATGAATTTGTCCTGGCAGTTTAGTCCCGAATTCTATAGCCTTATAGATGTATTGGAACCTTATGGTCAGCCGAACTAGGCTTTTTGGAATACAACAAAACAGTTCGCGTTCGCCGGTGTTAGCCAGGGTTGATCCAATAGTTACAGGGGTAGTAGGTGATTGAATCCAACTACAATGCGACCACCGTACACTTGTGAAAAACCCATCATACTAATACGTTAAGCGAGTTAAGTTACAGGATCCGCAAGTATCCATACAAAGCTTTCTAGAGACTTTAGCCTTTGTAGATGTGGCCGACACGATGATGGCAACTGTCAATAGATTCGCATGTATTGTACTTAAATAAAAACGGTGGCATTTGTTTAGGAATTTTTGAGAAATAAAAAGAAACTTTCTCACAAATTGCCAAAACTAAAACTTAAGATTAATCCTGGTGACTTTATTTAATTATAAATCCTAAAGTGTTGTGTAATTAATAATATATATGTGATTCATATAAACGTTTGTATACCCGCGTCCGGTCGCGGACGGTTAGTGTTTGATTTGACACAACCAATAGGAAACAGTTTGCTTAGCATGTTTGCTTTGTGATATCAGCTAACCGTATCGGTCAACTCTATTGATTTGTTGCTTAACTGTCACTTGAACTGTAACTGTTCCGGAGTTATATGGAGCAATAACTTTTTAAAACGAAATTAAAGAATATGAGTATAAGCTTTTTCAAGCGACTATAATTTATAATAAACAATCATGTTCTGAATACAAATTACACGGTATAGGCTTAGTGCTTTGACCACAATCTCACCTGATGTTAAGTGACGATGTGGTCCAGGATGGTAAACGCACTAACCCTAGATACTGTTTCTCAAGTAATGCTGCCGGAGCACACCTATTAGAATTTGGCGACAGGTTTTTGAACTTTAGGTTGTTAGCTACCCAGGCGGGCATTGCTAGAAAATGCCCTACCACCGTGCTATGGTTTCCTCACGATGTTTTCCTTCCATTGACGCGGAATCCGGCCGCACTATCCATTGCGCCATGATCATATATATCCAACCACTCTTTTGTTATATTAGAACCGAGGAAAAAGTGGCCTCCAAGTTACAGGCATTTGAAAATTCGCTATAGGTGATATTCCGTGTTATGTCAATAACAATGCAAGCCAATAAAAAAAAATATGCCATGTTTGCACGGTTTAAATTGAAAGTATTTAGCTAATTACTCTTGTAATTTTCTTCCATAGTAAACTACACTTATCTCGCTTCCTCTTTACTAGAAATATATGTATGCGAGTAGTATAAAATTAACCTAACCTCTGCGAAATGATGTCCTTTTTTATTTTAGATTGTGTGTTTATCAAATAAAAGTAGTGATGCAAATATGTTTTTAAAATACTTTGCTGTAGTGATTTGATGGCAACCCTTAATGTGAACATATTATGCTTTTTTTTTTTATCTAAATCCAAACAGTGATAGACAGTGTGCCATCGGCATGGCATAGCCCGGGTTTAGTGCGGATCGGATGTCGAACCTGCATTAACCGTTATTGATGCCTTCATTCGAGTTCTCTATTCAGTCTAGCGGATAGTAAATCGTTATTCAATGCGAAATGTATTTCCTATTTTTTTTGTAAAATAGTTTTCGTTTTTTTATTGTTAGATTCTTAAAAACATGGATGATTATATGAAAAAAGATATATATCTACGGAATTATTTCCTAGTAGCTGTTGATGATAGTTTTTGACGCCTTCAAAATAGAATTAGTATATATATTACTTTAACAAAAAAAAGGTATTTATGTTTAGAATGAAGCTGAGACATGTTCTAATACCTATCTGACTAGCGTCCACTCTCAAGTTGACAATCTGTCAGCAAATATCTACAGATGCTTTCCGGTGGAATCAGTTGAGAACTAGTTCCTCTAGGTTTAGCATATCTTAAACAAAATCGTCATTTCATGTTAGATTGTGGTCAAACCCTACATCTACAGATTTATTTAAAATAAAGTCTCTGAGACACCGAACGCAATATTACACTGCGTAGATATTGAAGCCTTGATTTAAAAGAACAAGGTCCCATAGCGAGGTTTTTGTAACTTGACAAAAACATTTGCTATCTATCATATCATCCAGTTACTTGTTCCTGACGTGGTAGATAAAAAGAAAATTGAAACCCATTGCCGAGATTTAAAGATCTACAAAACCACCAGAGCATAAAAACTTATAAACTATCCATTCTTGTTTATCTGAGATACTTGCCTAAATTCATTATCTAAGCTATAGTTAAGTGGTGGTTACTTTACTAAGACTTTTAGAGCGATATTCAAGTAATTCGTATCGGAGTTAACAAAGTGTATCATGTACTTTCCTTTTATTTTAAGATACTGATAAACATTTAGCCTTAATATCACGAGATGGTAAGTGGTGAATCATTCGGTTGCTGGGGTGAGAATGTCAGGAATCACTGTCATTCTTGCCGAGTGATTTTCTCGTGCCTGGAAACCCGCGCCGCGAGTAACACTTTGACAGTTGGTTTTAAAAGTATACGCGCAACCGCTCCGCAACGCAAACCGCATAAATTGTATAATAATTCATCATTTCGCCGCATCACGCTTTACACCGCTTCCACGCCACTATATAAGCTGCAGGATCCTCGGGATTGGATGTGCACGAGAGATTGCTCGGTAAGTGGACATATTCTTTACATTTTCGCCCTGAGCGACCCAGTGTGTCACCAGACCCTCGGCAAGAAATAGGAGATTTGGAGGCCGGCCAGCCCGCATTTGGTATTTTCTACCAGTAAGTAAAGATGAAGCTAATGAAAAGCACTCACTCTAATAGCTCTCAATCTAAGCATAGATTTAAATCATCATTCTTCCTGTAATCTATCCGTTGTACACTTACTTACTTACTTCCATTTCTTACTATAGTTATTATACTGGTGAAAACTTTTAAATGGCCTTCAGTATTGTTCATTGTAAGTTTTCCTGTAATTAGTAAAATATAAAATTAAGATATTCACTTTATCTCTCTAGAATATTTCTAAAATAGTACACTAAATCATATAATAAATAACGCTAGCTTTGTATTAAAAACATACTAAATGAGCAAGCAAAATTTCACCAGAAACTCCGCATAGTTGATGTATGTATAATTTGTAAGTATATACATATATTCTTCTGAACAATTAATGTATTTCAAAATTATGGCAATTTAAATCTCAATAGCAAGAGTCGTATCCTGATACTATGCACGGTGATGATGATGTTGTGATGTTGAAAATACGCACCGTCGCTTTTTAACATATGCGTTATAAAAATAAGAAAATTAAACGTCGCAGAAAAAGTCCGCATCCATTTCACATATAACACGCTTCGGTTCTGTTAGAAATCTTTTTAGCGCATATTGGAAAAAAAAAAAAAACGCCTCTACCGAATGGAACGTTACCGGCTCAGTAATGGTACGATTGAACGAAATACGCCACCGAACGACGAGATCCAACATGTTAGAAGTGACATGACAGAATTTACTCGGATGGATCTTGTTAGACGCTTTTTTGATGGTTGAGGATGTGAAGAACACTTTTAGGTACATGTAATCTATGCATCTTAAACCGAATGACTAAATTTTGAAAGTATTCGTTTTGGATTTAAAATAATGAACATCTAAAGTTTAATTTTCATTATACCGTTTGTCCTTGAAATAGAAGATGCCACTTGTGACTATATTTTTTACCATGTGTCTGATTTGATCTCCAACCGAACGCTATAGCCTCAAAATTGAGCAACCCTAATACAAAGTTGAATCGTGTTTCAAAGTCAACATATCCATCGACGTACAGTTTTGGAGTCTTTTGGAAAGCAAACCCATATTTATTGGTTAAAGCTAGGTATTCTCAATCGGCTAACGCAATCCCGTATCGTCCCCATCCTAAATGCAGCGGGCGGCTCCGGGAGGTTTAAATGTATTCCTCTCGTAAAAAAAGGTAATCTCAATCGGTCTAAGCAGTACTTTAAACTAAAACGACAACTTATGCCGTTCAAAGCACAAGTCCGACCTCACATGGAGTTCTGCTCACATATATGAGACGGTTCTCTGACATACTATATCCTCTTGATTCAATTTGTCAATTAAAAAATTTGTAAGTTATCTGTTAATGTAATTTTTTAAGTTTTCGCGTTCCATATTTAAAATCAGTTAATTTTAACGGGTTTTTACGCGTTACCTTTGGTTTTTTCTTCCTATCCCGACGTTTCGTTTCGTATCGCCAAACAACGAAGTCAGCGATAACAGAACATCTGCTCAACTCCAATACCAACCATTGGATCGAATTCCACCGGCCGAAAGTTTTATCCACTGATCGCCAATACTATCGTAGAATGGCTCGCGAAGCGATTGAAATTAAAAAAAACATCCAAATTTCAATCGCGAGGATGGGTATAGGCTTTCCTTAGCGTAGAATCCGGTGCTAGAAAATCTAAAGGTTCGTGATTTATCGTCACAGGCATCGTCGATGGATACTGTTAGTGTTGTGTGTTGTGACTATAATAAATATAAAGACCAAACGGGGGTAGTTCATCAAAATACCCCTCAACGCAGCAGGCGACGCCGCGCACCGCCAGTCAGCCCGTGACCACGGTTGGTAAAACCCAGCCGAAACGTCGGGATAGGAAGAAAAAAAACAAAGGTAACGTTAAAATTAACTGATTTTATCTGTTAATATCACAAAAAAACGTCCAACGTCACGAAAAAAGGTACAACCAGCAATGCCACTGAACGAGAAAGAGTGACGTCACTGGGCCTGATGTTAAAAAATACAACACAATTCAAAACAGAGGTGATCATCCAGTGATCTACAATCCATTACCAGTCACCGTTGTCATGCCAATTTAACAAAACCTTTTGGCATCTATTGTATAAAATAGTAGTCGATAGACCATCTCTGCCTACCTTTATTATGAGATAGCATAATAGCAGATTTCTAAACCTAATTTCATAGTTTGCAACGGCTGGCGTCTAAAAAAAAACCGACCTAGACGCTCTTTTGAGTGTAATTCATTATTACTTTAAGAGAAAACGAATTTTCGTAGAGACGAAACCTGGATAAATCTGTTTTTCTTTATCCTACGTAACCTTTTATACTGTTATTTCTTATACAAGATTTTGATTAAAAGCCATTTATGATTTTCTGGATGTTTAGATTTTTGTATATTTTAAGCTATTGCTGTACAAACTAATTGCTCGCCACAATCGTTTTTTATGCCGAATTTATGTACTTTATCGGTACAAACTTTGCGACAGATTTTAAACTAAACTTCGGCAGTCGGCCAGTCATACACTCTACCACCATAATATGGTTGGCTTGCGAAGTTTTCTTCACTATAAATGTTGTATTTTATGAAAGCGATGTTCAAACCAGCATACTTTCAAACTGGGCGTGATGGGACACTTGCCTCTGCATATATCTCTAGGTACCAGATAAGTGACTCGCTTCGTAAACTTACCTCATTATTGGAGGATCACATCAAGGTTTTATGAAGTTCACCCACGGAACAAAGGTTATTATTATATGTTCTCACGTAAAGACGATAAAGAGGCGCAATGGTATTATTAAACCGATAATAACTCCGCTCGGATGGCAACCGTTTCGGAGGGAATTTATGTCGCCGGGCGTTCCTGCTATTGAATTTTTGAATAATAGCTTGTTTGAGATGCGATAAACCCACCCGGTGAAACTGTAACAGCCGCTTACTCAACTTGTAGTCATTATTACGATTAAAACACAGTCCATAAGTGAACACTCCAAGGCATATCACTCCTTAATCTCTTTAAACAGTAATAATGGTAATCATTCTAGAACAAATTATCTTGAAAACGGTATATATGTATATCTGTAAGGATTTTATCTCTATGTAATAAAAGGGACATAAAAGGAAAAATTACAATTTATATGGGGCAGACGCGAAATTGAATACTTTACATAATAGTGTAATTTTCTTTGTCGAGCATATATGAAATAAACTAGGGTTTTATCACAAACTTATTTCATTTTGAGTGACAATATGTTTTAAGATGACAACGCAACAGACTTTAAAAGCGAACTTAGATCCTAAATGCATTTATTGGAACTTCAGTGACAACAGCCAATTTTTTTTTTTACTGAAAGCTCAGTCTATTGTGTGATAGCTCACTACCACTAAGGACATCGTCGTTTTGTGGTGATTAAATGACTTTGTTCTTTATATCACTTCCGTCTGCATGGTTCTTTTTTGGAAAGTATCCATTTACCTACAGAGTACTATTGACTTTTTTTTTAAATGTATTAGGGGGTTTTTGACATAAGTCATATCAGCCCCATAATAACCTGATATTACTAATTTTAAAGGTTTATTTAATTACATACATCATCTTTCATAAAATCATCTTTCAGTCAATTCACATAGCATTTCACCAATCTCCTTAGTAGGATTTACTAAAATGCTATGGAACATTCCTACATCTAATTTATTTAACTTAAACTTACTTTTGACTTTGATATTAGTGAAAATATTATCAGAGAAGTTCTTAAATATACTTTCTGCTCGCGAGTTCCTCTACAATTATATGGAGTAAAATTGGGCGGAATAACGCAACCAACTGGTATAAGCGAATAGTACAGAACATTTAAATGGGAACACGTGTGGAAGATAAATCTCCATTTAACATCGATGCGAAGGTAAAGTTAACAGGTAAAGTTTCCGAGGACATTTTGTGAGCCTCTCGCAGTAGGGATTTGGTATTCGCGACCGCCAAATAACCTCGGACGCCTTGGAACTTATTTTTACTATCCTTGCAAATCTTTAACTCATAAATTTATATATCACTTTGAGCTTGTTTCGCAGTGATCTCAGTCGTATTCGGGTCAACTGGCTCCATTTTATGGACGCTTTTAATGTGCCCGGATGGAAGTAGGACATCGTAGGATGTTACGATTGTTTCCAAACTGAATGCCATCAAGCCTAAGTTTTATACAGCCCGGAACGGTCGAGCTACATTTTTAAATTGATGTTAGAGAATTAATTATCATATCAAAGAGTAAATTATCAAGTTAAATTAGCGATAATCGAGTTGTTTTGACTTATCCCGAACGTATAAGTGAGTAAAAACCCGTGAACGAATGAGATTGATTTATACTGAACAAATAAGAAAGCTCCAACTGCAGACCAAATAAGAATTACTCCGAGCTAACACAGATTAATAAAGGGTTTAATGAATCTGATAGAAGACTTAAAAAGGCAAAAAGAAATACTAAAGATAGTATGTATTAATATTTTGAATGTAATTACAAACTATAATATTCAAATGATAACTGCTACGGTATAACAACGCCAGAAATTAAAAAAATACAACAAATCTGAGAGCATTACTAGAAAGGAAACTAATTATTTGAACTCGAAATAAAATTACACTCAAACTCTTGATATATTCTATTATGTTTACTCGTACAATAAATGAAATATTTCGTAAAAAATCGAGAGTATGATTAGTCAAAACATGTAATAATTTGAAAATGCATGAAATAACATTCGCCTAATTGCTATAATATCATTATTACAGGCCGCTCTTACATAAAGCAATAAAAAAGGATGCAGAACATTTAGATTTTCATGTTTCTCTGATGGATCGTGTCTCAAAGGTCGTTACAGTGTATTATGTTTAAAGATATGTGGGTAAAAGGGTCTTGTTATCCGCCAGTTGTCGATAAATACACCTTGTTAAATTGACGACATCTTTGGAACATCATATGGAAAATTAATTTCAATATTAGGATTATAAAGATTTTTGGGTTATCTCTATATACTTAATTTTTTGTTTTCTATTGTAATAAAATTACAATGGCTGCATTTTACTCTATGATAAGTATTATTAAGTAAAAATACAAATCTTCTAAGATTTAAAATGATCGTTAGGAAGTGGCAAACATTCGCTCTACATTTATCCTGTGGGTCTTCCCTTTACGTGACTATCGATATTTAGCAAATAAGGCCATATGCATCATTTAGGCTGATTTTTTTCTCTAAGCAATCAAGTGAAAAAATGATCCTTTTAACTATAATGATATTTCGTTTCTGAAGAGGTCTCCAATAAATAACCAAACACCATTGTATCAGCATTCCTTTATTAAAGGCGTACGTTACTAACATAATATAATTACACGCGTGCTGACGCATTAATTATAGATTAATGTTCCGAGAATAGTGCCCTTATTCTGGGACTGTCGATATAACGATTATATAATTGCGTTGATATGAGTTGTAGAGAAAAATAAAGGTGATAGATATTTTGCAGGAATCTAAATTGGTGGGTAAATGTAACGTAATATAGCTTCTTTTTTTTAGTGTCCCGCATCTCCCCTGGTGTGACCAGGGACCTTGTTATTACAATAAGTTGTTCAATTATGTGTGCTCTTTTCATATTATTTATTAGCCCGTTCTTTTGCTTCATTAGTTCATTATGTGCTCTTTATTTAAATATTTTATGGTACGTTCTTTTGTCCTCTGTTATTTTACTTACTGTCTATTACGTGAATTACTTAACTAAAGATTAACGTCAAAACAAGATAAAGTTCTTAATACTAATAATCATGGTCAATTATAACATACAGCTTATATTGGGCAATAGTGATATTTTGAGAAATCGGTGTTACTACGTAAACGTCAATTATATTAGCGTGTCACGATGATCCCAAAAATGCGATTTGTATTGTGAGGAAGTGTTTTATTTTTAACATATTCTATTTAAAAATTAATTCTCGATTTCACTATGCCATCTGAATAATCGTAATATGTCTGCTTCTATTCAAGTAGAGGTCAAATCGTGAGGTAAATGAACTTAGCTTTAAGTGTTTCATATGTTTGAATGGATTCTTCATCTATCTATAGTTAAAATCGTTTTTTTTATGTAAGAAATTTTCTACGTTCTTTCACAGTGTATTGTGAAACGATTGCATAATATAATTTTAGTGCTTAAGCAACCATGTAGTGGTTCTGATTACTTTTAAGCTTCTTTTGTTAATTATGTTTACTACGTCGAGTTTGACTATTAGTTATACGATTTTAATGATCACCTTGATGAGTTTTAACATCTTTTATAACGTTATAATCAACTATGCATATGAATGAAGCCATATGAATTGTAGATCGATGATTTTATGTTATGTCAAGTAACATATTAATTCGACAATTGACTGTGAATTTTCCACAAATTCCTTGATTTCTTGGTTATTGAAAAACCGAATTTAATATGTCGATTACCCATAGAAATGAGACAATAGGAAAACAATGGAAAGCTGGCGTAAATGCCACGTTAGTGCTCAAAGGGTTAAAAGACGTAACCGACTATCGTAAGTAAAGTCCGTATTATCTAATACTTACATTGAACACAAAGATAAAAACAAATTTATGTTTATGTCTGTATGAGTAATCATGACATTTATCGAAAATGTAATCTAAAGTCGTAAGCTGCATAATTCTCACCACGACCGTAAAAGACTTTAGAATATCTCACGCCTTCAAGGCATCCATTTAAAATATTGTTCATTTAATTTAGTATGTTACAAATGCAGTAACAATTATATGTCTTCAAACACATCGCCCAAAAATTTGGGTTATACTGTCTTTTTTCTTTTATATCTGTGGAGTTAGATGTGTGTTTGAAAATTTGATGGTATTTTACTACGACCACACGTTTTGGTGGTAGATTACTTCTCGTTCTAATTCTTAAATAATATTTTTTTCTTAGTATTGCTTTTTATGCTTTCTTGATTTTATCAATATCAAATCCGTATTTATATCAACCAGGTCTAACTATATGACTGTACAGATATTCAATTATCACATGAGTAAAAGATAAAGTAAAGTAAAAAATTTAATACATCAAAACTGCTGTACAATAAAGTTTCATTATTATATTTCATTATTATGTTTGATTATTTACTAGCTGTTCGCCCGCGTTTCATGTATTCTTTACTGCGTTTAAATTTTTTTTATACGGAACCCTATTTTTTTTGTGTTAAGATTAAGTAAAAAAGTTTCTCTTAAATTCAAGCGCGGCTACGCCCGCATTTCATTTAGTTTTCACTGTATTTTAATTTTTTTTATACGAAACCCTAATATTTTTTTAGTACTAATATAAAGTAAAAATACTTGTCCGTATAACTAAGCATTGAATAGTATTTTCTTAATTTTTTTAGGAGGTTTTAATTTTTTTACGCGAAACCCTAATTGTTTTCGAAAACTAAAAGTATCCTAAGTTACCCGGAGTAACTTCGGCTATCTACTAAAATAAGTTCCATCAAAATCCGTCCAGCCGTTCCGGAGATTATACGGAACAAACAGACAGACAGACAAAAATTAAAAAAAATCTATTTTTGGTATAGTTATCGTATATACATTCATATCTAATTAGTAAAAAAATTGATATTACAAACAGATACTTCAATTTTTATTTATTGGTATAGAAGTATAGATTTTAAACCTGTATGTTACCTCCTCATGCTTGGATTGTTCTCATCGTTCTTTCAACTTTACTATAAATTACGGTCTCACTATTTTCACAGTATTACTCAGGTAAATGTTATTGAGATAAAGAGGATAGTTGGTTCGAGAGCTGGCTGCGCCCACACGGACATGGATAAACGAGTTTGAAACTCACAGGCACGTTAGGTAGTTGTATTGGTCACTCCCGCTCGAACTGGGGAGCGACCTTTGGTTTGCTATTTGCGAAATCTACGAAGACGATCTAGTGAGTGTACTGCTTGAATAGGGCTAGAAGTGCTGTCTGTGAAGTCGTTGGTCAGCGCTGACGTCTTTGTTATGTGGTTGCGAACTTATACCACATATACTATGAAACGAAGTTGTATGTCCAATAATATGCATCCACGTGTCACTATGATACAACGATTTCACACAACAGTCCACACGTGTGCACGCAAAGGATTGTACGACGAGACTCCCCGGGTAGCGGGTGCGAGGTGCCGGTGGCGGTCACGACCAAAATGTCTCACTACCCTCACTAGATTTGTTAACGATATCAAAACAAAAAACTAAAACTACCTACCCGAACTACATGTGTAAATGCGCAGCTCCAACATGTATACCTGTAAAAATATATAACAATAAAGAATAATTTCAACCGGATAAATTAATACAAAGGTACAGTTCCATACAAATATATTTTACTTTGTAACTTTTGAAAAAAATTCTGCAGTAATGAAAGTCTCTCCTTCTTTTCATTTAATAAATGCAAAAAACTTTTCCTGCGGAGATTCTTTTAGCGTGGCTTATGCCGATTTTTATTAACTCTGACGTTTCGCTCTGTAAGCATAAACGGCATTCTTAAACTAATTATTCTCCAATAACCAGAAAATCTACAAGAGAACTTTAGATCAGTAGTACTTCTTACTAAATCTGAATTACCATATTTAAAATGGCAAAGTCAGTTCACTGCCTTTTTCAACTCTGTCATTTGATTTTGTTGAAGTAGGTGTTGTGTTCAATAAATCAATAAAAAATGTAGAAAGTGTTTTTGCCACCTTTACTGGCCTTTACTGGCCACCTTTACTGCCACTTTTACTTAGTACGTAACTATTTTGCATAGTAAGTACATATAAAAATGGATATTGTTAGAAATACAATAAACAAATGTAAAAGAGATGTAACAAAGTGTGTTGTAAAATGTAAATTCATTTATTATGTCTTACTTTATCTTAATACTAAAAAAAATTAGGGTTCCGTATAAAACAAAATTAAACGTAGTGAAGAATATATGAAACACGGACGCGGCTAGGGCACACAACTAGTATTTAATAATTATAATGGTAAAATTTCAACTATTGGGCGCAACAGTATAGCTAAATTCACGTTACCAGATGTTATAGAGAATGTAAAGTTAATAAAACTGTGTCTCAGTTTTGCAGAGTTTTCTGCATATAGTTAGAATATATCACTTTAGTCTGTATCCTTGGCTAGGTCTATTTTTCAAATATATTTCAAACTCTTATCGATTTGCTGCAGTTTCTATCGAACGGCAATAAATAAATAATATTTATTCGGCTTCTAGTGTTGTTTCACGTATAAAATCATGTTTTTCAAATTAAACTTTTATAGAATGTGCTGCTTGAAGGTTGTCGTTCAATTATTTATTGGTAAAAAATATATTGGTAAAAGGTTTATTATACTGAAACCCTGGGGGTGTAAATAAATAAAAAACCAAGGAATTCAGGTAATAAATTTAATAACAAAACGTAAAAAAACAAAGATAAAATTACAGGTTATAAAACAAAAATTAATTAAATCTCGGTCTGACTAGGCTAAGAAATTGAATAGTATGAAAAATAACTCATAGCGTGGGAAGTCAAGGCTTAACAAGGTTTAAAGAAACGAAAGGAAAAAAAAAAGTTCATACCCGTTGGACGACCAACAACTAAATTTAAATATAGGGAAATAAGATGATGGTGGGGTACTTAGCTACTGAGGTCGAAGACTACACATGAAGCTTCGCAGGACTCAATGCTGTGACTCAGCGGTCTTCAGAGGGAGATTCTTAGCTGCTGACGGAAGGGAGCGGGTGACTCGAGGCTGTCGGCCTGCAACGCTCATCAGTCACTCAGGGGGCGTTGGCTTAAGTTCGTCAAGCCAGTAGTTTAATAATTGGAATAAAAAAAACTCCCGAACATCTGAAACGCGTCGGCAAACACTGATTACCATTTCCCACGCGGTAGGTTCGGTTTTATTTAAGATGTAAGGTGGGCAAGGAAAAATGTAAATAACCTGGAAGGCAAGGAGAGCACAAATACTTCACAGATTAATTTAAATCAAATTATTGGTTAGCACAACGTACGGTCGACTGAAGGTCACGATGAAATTTAAAAGTTATTACTACTGATTTCAACAATTTGTACGGAATATTCTAAGGTTACAAAAGTTACTGAAGAATTGTAAATATTAAAGTGTTTGACGACAATAGGTGTGGGAGTCAAACACGTGTTTTCCACGATAAAAATCTGAGCCACAATGTGGTGAATTCTTACCGGGGTTTGAATCCGGCGCCGGAATCAACCGGCAGCAGACCTTTTGGTGGCAATCATCAGCACCACATGGTATTAAAAATTGGTGAACTACGTGGCACAGTCAAGTCGGAAGATAAAAGAAATGCTCGAGCCAGGGTTATATTTTTAATCATAACTGTCAAAACGTTGACAATGAATATGAGTCCATTAGGACTCGACTGTCATCGCAAGACAGCTCGAATGATTTGAAAATATTATATAATTTGGTTATTACGTTAATATTTTTCTTTGAATAATAGCTATTATTTACAAATATTAAGTCACTGATAAATACAATTTAAAGATGTAGGTTTCATTACACTAAGCTTAAAGGAGTGTGGCAAAGGTGGGAATTTTAAATAAATGTCAAGTTGGAAGAGGTGCGAATTCTACAACGTGACAGATTGATATGAAAACAATTATGCGTTTATTTCCCAAATGGCTCTGTGAACAGTTTTATCAATGTATTACAAATTAATATAAAGATAAATCGTATAATCGTCTTATGAAAGTAGAAACCGACTGTCGAAGTGTGGTTATTATCATTACAAACTCCCAACCTTGACACAGTAACTAGATGTACCTAAACAAGTTCTTTATGGTTACGTTGTTTTATTTATGGAAGATAGAGATTCCTCCAAAAGCCTTGGTTATTATAATTAATTATTTCTCAATATGAAACATTATTATAATCGCTTTTTTTTCCTTCCAGATGTGAACCGGCTCTCGTGTAACGGAAAGGAATATAAAAACAAAGGTAATTTGAATATATTCACACACTTTTCTCAAGTTCAAGTTATATATGACATAGTTACTTACTCAAGTTTGGTATAAGAAATTTCATATCGTACCTAGTACTACATTGTCATCAACGATAATATCTACCTTAGTATTTAGATATTTTTGATCAAATTTTGGTGTCTTCTTACTGAAGAAATACTAATATTTAACGGCGTCGCCTGTCGCGCACCGCCAGTCAGCCCGTGACCACGGTTCGTGAAACCAAACTTTGAAAAGCATAGGTAACGCCTGAAAACCCGTTTAAATTAACTGAATTTAAATATGGAACGCGCAAAACTTAAAAAATAATATTTTAATATTTTTTTTAGTTTTAAAACAGAATGAGAATTAAATTTATTGGTGTTTTATTGTACATAGATAAAGTTTTAATGGAACCACTAGAAAACGTAAAATAAAACTTTGTTAAGAAAGAGTACTTTAAGAATACCTGTCTTGTGATATGTATTTACAATCGCTTCGAACCGATTTGATATGAAAGTTAAGGAAGCAATTCCTGCTACATCGGGGTATCTGTGAAGCGATTACATCGAGCACTTTCTTACCCCTTTTATAGCTGTTCAATCCATTAGCACTTACTGCATCAGCCAATATTACATGATATACTTTTTTTTTCTTTTTTTTTAATGTAATTGCGTTACTGTCGCGACTCATCAAATCACTAAATAGTTAGGAAAGCATGTTTGCGCAAAAATACACAAATGTTCTTTAGTTAAATTGAAGAAGTGCTTAGCAAAGATAAGACCGTCTTTTGTTATTGATTTAGTCTTATCTTTTGGAAAACGAATGAGAGTAAATAATTTATTTTCTGCAGTAAATTTTCCTTGTTCGTTTGTATTTATTTATTATTTCTCAGATTTGCTACAAGCGACGCCATTAGTGTACAAATTGAACTTTTAAATCCGAGACGTTACGACTTTAGGTAACGGGTCATAAATTTATGCAAATAAACTCATAAGAAATTGTGATCTGCAATAATATATCGTCATGACGGAGGTTGATATTTCATTTTTTTATGTTACATTGCATTTACGTGTTTGTTGTTTCAACGGATATTATACTATACCCTAAAACGTGAAATGGTAAGAACGTGAAGTATTTTCATTTTAACTGAAGTGTCGGAGCGCGATTACTCCGAGTGGCGGTTTTTTTTTTTAATAGTCCAATCCATTAGCGGTCTATAGCTTAGCAACAACTTGTTGAACGTGTACAGATTAATTAAGTTAGAGCTAAGTCATTTTTATGTCTGTGGCAACTTTCAGTAAAGACTTGGATTTTTTTTACTATTCGTTTTAAATCCAAGGATGCAATAGTTTTCATGGTTCAACTATAAAAAACAGAATTTCACTTACTGAAAATTACAAATAGCTTGAAAACAGTAAACAAAATCTACGTTAGTTGGTTATATCACACGTTTGTTGATTCCAAAACGTAACGCACCGATCCGAGTCATTATGACAAACTTTTGATCAAATTTGATCGAGCACAAGTATCCGTTAAATCTGACACTATTGAAAGTTATTTTTTTTTAGAATTGTTAAGTTGTCTAAAAGAAATATGTTCGTCTGATAATTAAACTTTAAACGTTTTCTATAGTTTTCAAACGTAGTCGGTCAACCATTGACTTAGCAATAGTAATAGTTATACAATGGAAGCTTACAGTTCATGACCCGCTGTACAATAAATCTATTCAGAACAATTATATTTATAAAGGCGAAGGTAAAATAGTATAGGTAATATATATATTTTTTACACGGCACAGGCTCAGTGCTTTGACCGCAATCTCACCTGATGTTAAGTGACGATGTCTTCTAGGATGGTAAACACGCTGGTTATTGGTTCTCAAGTGATGCTACCGGAACACACCTATTGGTATACGGCGACAGGTTTTTCAAACTTGAGGGTGGTAGCTACCCAGGCGGGCATCATTAGGAAATGGCCTACCACCATGCTATGGTTTCCTCACGATGCATTCCTTCACCGAAAGCTCAGGCCGATTTTAGAGTCGGATAGATGGGGATCGAACCCGCAGAATCCGGCCGCATTACCCGCTGCGCCATCATCGCAGCGTTTGAAGGTTATATTTAAATAGGCAATTTTGAAAATAACGCGGTAGCAATCCTCGTCAAGGGTAAGAGGATGCGTTTATAAATTAACAAATCTAATTTAAGAATGCACCCGGTAAATCATTCGGGGTAAATTAGTCTTAGAAACGTGTCCGTGATGAATGTTACGCTGCTTTGTGGTACAAGGGATGAGTTGACAAGTTTTTTTGTCTTCTTTTCCTCTATTAATCGATTCGCTTTGATTTGTTTCTGCCATATCTGCTTTTATGTTTATACTAGCTGTGCCCGCAGGTTTAGCTGTGTGCAGTTCAGATAATATACAACCTATATTCTTCCTCTACTTTGTACTAATTAAATTAATAAAAAAAATACCTTTATGTACTAAACTCACGTCTTCATTCAAATTAGCACAACTTTTGACAGAATGAAATTATTTTGATGTAACTCCAATCTATATATACACTTTGGTAGTACCTAAATAGTAACAGACATTTCAAATAATAGTTTATATGTTCTAATCACACTCTCACGATATTTTTTTTAACTAAAGTCTGAAATGTACACACACTGATATGTTTTATCTTTTGTATGATTAATTTGTTCTTAGGAATAGGTAGGTAAATTGTTACCAGCGTTTAAAAGGATTGCTTTAACGAATTAAATTATTTGATTAATGTTCAAATAAAATTTTCATGATTTAATTTTCTTTTCATGTTTTTGTCTGAGGGTTTTTTTTTTCATGAATACATTTTCTCCCTTTGAGATGTAAGGTCCATCTAAATATTAGATAAGTCAAGGTGGTAGTTTAATATTTTTATTATTTCTTTGTACATTATTGTTAAGTCCTACTAACTTAAAGGCTTGATAAAGAATAAAAGATAACAGCTGGATAAAATCAGATGCTTTACCTAAAACACCTATGTTTTAATATTAGCGGCATTAAATCGCTACCTCCTCTGGCGTATACGATTTAAGTATCCGGGTTTGTTTTGTGAACATCTCTGTTTAGACGGGGCTGAGTTATCTCGTTTGCGTGACGAATTGCCCGGGCACTGAGCTCCGGACCGCGAAAACATGAATTGATTTAAACTAATTAACTGTCTTTATCTTCGAGAATGATTCACTAAAATCATGTTTCCCTGTGTTGTAATGAATTAGTAAAACGTAACCACTACTTTGGTCAGGTTTTAATTTAATCATCTATATTAGTGAACATATGGCATTTAATCATGCTCTGTTTGAAGTCGAAATCAAGACATAAAAATAAAAAAAATGATTTTATTCAATTCTGACCCTGAGAAGGCGCTTATCAACGTCAAAATTCTCATAGGTTCAGAAAACAACCCAGTCATCTCATCGTCAAGAAATATGGTTTACCTTTTTTTGTGTACATATTTATTCTACACAGTATCCACTTACTGTCAGACGGAATGCTTATTCTTTTTGTATTTTTAATACAATTTAAAGATAAATAAAGTTTTTTTTTAACTAGCTTTGTGTCCGCGGCTGTGCCCGCGTCTCTATGTTCTTCACTGCGTTTTATTTTTTTTATACGGAACCCTAATTATTTTCGTAATTTTTTTTTAGAATTATGATAAAGTAAATATATTTCTCATAAATTCAAGCACTTGCCCGTAAAACCGTGCATTGAATCAGTTACCCGGAGTAACTTCAGCTATCTACCAAAAAAAGTCTCGCCAAAATCCGTCCAGCCGTTCCGGAGATTACCCGGAACAAACAGACAACCAGATAAAATTTTTAAAAATTGTATTTTTGGTACTGGTATCGTATATACATTCATTACTATATAGAAAAAAAATATTGATATTACAAACAGACACTCTAATTTTATTTATTAGTACAGACTATGATGATTTCGTAGAAACAAACAAAAACAGATTAATGCGTAACTTGCAATTTGATTTCATTTTTTAGTTTCTTTGTAATTATTCTCTTCCGGTTATCCCTTTGATCATTGGAGCGTGTTAGTTGTCCGGCATTATATGGCTGAGTGCAGCTTTATTCTTGGGTTTGATTCTACGAACTTCCTTGTCTCCTTTGTGTCTGAGAGTCTTTCTTATAAAGTTGTTCTTATGAAGTCGGTTGTAAAAATATTAGAATTCTTTTAAAGTAGAGGAATAAAAAATAATACATTTGGAATTGTATTTATCTATATCGGACTATCGGTTCCTTAGTTTCCTCCTATACCAGATCTTTTTTAAAGGGTTTTATTTAGTTTACCGTGGTTGTGTGTAAACCTAGTCATCAATATCTTATTCCTTTCCTGATAGATCTGAAACTTAGTTTGGTTCTGATGACAATACAGTTATGTGTTTTTAGAATAATTGTAAATCCTAGATGGTCGCCGCCACAAAATCCAACACTATCTGCGTGTGACATCACAGAACGATCAGTTATATATTTACGATTTTGCATTAGACAGATAAATTTATTTGTGAGGAAATTTCCAGTTATTGAGATATCTCAATTCTGTCGACGGGGTTCGGTTAGTGACGGCTCCGTGAGGTTTATACCGCTTTGCGTATCATTTGTACTCTAAACCGAAAAAATTTGGCAGCATTTTAAAAAATTCAAAAAATTAACTTCTACATGTTTAGTATTTTCGGAAATCTGTAAACGGGGATCGACGCAGAATCGATTGTACCCGCGGGAAGAACTTTCATTTTCGTTTGTACCTCAAACCAAAATACTTAAGAGCCTTTTCGACATTTTTATAATCCTGGCAACTTTTTTTCGGTTTGAGATACAAATGAAACGCAAAGCGGTACAAACCTCTCGGCGCACGTCACTAATCGAACCCCGTTGACAGAATTGAGATTTTTCAATAATTGTGAAAATTAAATGGACTTCTTTTTTCAAAATCGAAAAAGGCTCCTAAATTTGTTTGGTCTGAGGTAGAAACGAAATTAAAAGTGATTCCCGTATCTTTTTTGGCTTTCGAAAAAAATTAAAGAACAATGGTGGTACAAACGGGTACAAACGACCTCGAATCAGATCCCGTTGCATAATTTTCGATTTTCCAAAGTAGGCTGCGGGTCAAATTGTGAAAACGCTATAACTTTGTTTGGTTTGAGGTACAAACTATGTGAAATCTAATGATAATTTTTTAAAAAATCGATTGTCGGCTGGCAAGTTCACAGAGGTCGTGTTGTCAGAATAATATCAAGAACAACTGTACTTTTACTTTAAACATTAGAAAAGTGTGTTATTTCCATGTCCATCGTTCACGTAATAATCCATCCTATAATAACCCTATGAAATCCCTTCTTGGTTAGAAACTACCAGTACGTTTATTAGGAGATAGTGTAAATCGAATCCAGTCCCAAATCGGTTAGGATGATTTAAAAAAGATTAAGGGAACACTCTTATCGTTTTAGTTGTATGCAAAATTGCGTTTTTTTTCCTATCCATTGTCAGGTTTCGTTGATTCCTTATACACTTCTATGCTGCGTTAGTGATATGTAATAAAACCCTTACAAAACCAAAAGTCACGCAAAAAATAATATCTGGCAACGCTGTAAGCGCTCATTATGTCTGTGTAAGAAAGCCTTTTTTTTTCTTAAGATCGCCTTGTTTACATCGATAAGGAAAGTTTTCTGAATAATAAAATATTCAGTAGCTGATTAGATATTTTTGGATTATCATCATTTTTATAAGGTTGTTTGTAAATGAAAGTATAGAATCTTTTGAACTCTTGATTACAAATATTTAGAGCTCAAATATTCTCTCTTTCATATATCTTACTATTATAACTATTATATTAATAAATCTTACTAATGCCATATTATTGCATTGTGGTGTTCTGCTTTGTTAGCTACACGATGTAAATCCGATTCTTTCATTTTAAAGCAAAGCCGGTCGCCGTATGAAATATAGTTACTAAGAAATGAGGTTTAGTTCAGCGTTCACAATACGATTTTTTATTTTTTTTTTAAATATCCTTAATTCTTCTAAATTAATGAGTCACAGTAAAGTAACTTTAATCTTTAAGTAAGATTTTTACATTTTTTTTTTTTGCGCCGTACTGATTGCACTCGTCATATAATGTTAAACAAAAGTAAATGTAAAATAAAGTACAGAAGTACAGATGAGTACACAGTCTTTTTCTTCTTTTTAAATAATGGCAATTTGTGCCAGTGTCATGTGGGTAAGATGTATTTTCAATTATGTATCAGCGTTACCAACCTCCTGCAAGACGGGTGGGTACTCATCGTGCTCGATATTTTCATGGAGCTTTGTCGGCACCTCAAAATAAATGTTACACGCAATATATGCAACGCAAGTTAATAAACGCAACTTGTATTCGATAACCAAACTATATCACACAAAACGCCACCAAAATTACAGGATATAGACAAGTTAAATGATTCAAAGAAAACAACTGCTACATGACAGACTGAGATCCCGCCGAAAACTCCCATCCACAGTCGTTGTCCAAGTCAAAACTTCCAGGGCGAATCATTGCGTGAACTATAGTGATTACATTCCTGTCTGTGCTTCCGCTAAAACCGTTTGTAATTATGAACTGTATAATGTTACAGATAAAAACAATTGTATTAAAAAAACTAGATCAAGTTTCTTGCTGGCTCTTCTGGACTAAGTTGGTTTCCGAAACGGTGTTAGTTTTTTGACGTTCATAAGCATCTTTTCAGATCATTTTGAGCCAAGTAACAAAATCTCAGTATTAGTTATCTAACATTCTTCTGTACAATCCAAACGTGCATATGTGTATCACTGGCTTTAGTATAAGCAAATACATACATAAAATAATATACGCGGTTACACAATGGAATACAAATCAGTAAAGTTACCATTGTATATTTTCCTGCTTCAGTAGCTAAAGTGCTGAAATAATATAAAAAAATGTTATATAATTCTCTCTCGCTCGCTCTCTCTCTGGCTCTTCGTGTTATTTGTACGTGGTCCGCAAAAAAAAAAAAAACTGCCTCGACTCAGCTAATTTATATTCCGTTTCATATGCATACTTACTGTTCGCCAAATTTCTACATTCTTTTTTCATTTTATGAAACTAGCCTGTATTAGCATTTTCGTCTCGTCCGTTGTTTCTGTATTCGCATTCATTAAAGACATAATGGCTCAGTTATAGTGTGACCCGATGGTGTGGTGTGCTTCGGCGTTTGAGATCTATTCTATAATACTATTTATATATGTACTGCGTTACTTACTAGCTTCGTCATTTAATCTCAGTGAGATTATGCCAAATTTAATTCTGCATAATGTTTCCCATCGTCCATAAAAGGTAACGTATCTCTGGTTGTATGTCTGTTAGTTTGAAAAGCACTCGATCACCACTGAGCCGATGTACGTGTTTTTTTTTTAATCATAACATTATTCTATATATAGAAATGATGATAATAGCGAATGAAGTCAACATAAAAATAATCACCATCACCACATTCTTTACAATACTATTACTAAATCATGAAATGTTGTTAAAGTTTAATGTAGTAATTACTGTGATATTATATGTGAGCGATGACGCAGGAACAACTAGTATACAATAAGTCTCTAGCATATTCTCATAAGTATCTCTAATATATATTAGTCTGCGTTCTCAGACTGTACTTTATTATTATATTTCTTATCAAATGAATTCTAGTAAATAAACCAATCTTTAAAAAAAGAGTACACTGTATTTTTTACTTTGATATACTTATTTTCCTTGCTAAATAGACAAAAAGAAACGATTTAATAAAAACACCAATCGTACGCTCTATCCGAAGTAACAACATACAACCCAATTAGTCTGTGTATTATGTTTTTTCGTTGAAATTTGTACATGAAAATATTATGTAAGTACAGTTTTCCAGATGGCCTCACCTCAGATATATCAGACACGTGTTGCTATTTTATTAATCATACATATATTTTAAATACTTGTAAAAGTAAAAAAGTAAAAAAAAAATTCACAATATATATTTTTTTTAAAGAGTGTGTGTTGAAGTAACTAATCTGTATTTAAAGATAATATTCTGAAGTGTTTTATGATATTTGACACTGAAAACCTATATCTAAAACCTAACCACATACCACCAAGGGGGGAAGAAGTCCCAAAGTTTCTAAAAAACATACATACGTACATACATAACGTCACGCATCTCTTCCATAAGGGTAGAAAGAAACGGGGTTGGACGACCAACCAATTAAATTATAGAATTAAAAGAAAAGAAAAAGAGTTATGGGTTCTTAGTTCCTGAGGTCGGGGTATGAGCAGCTGACGGAAGCGGCGAGTGATCAGGCGCACCGGTCAGAGCACCACACTCAGAGGGACGTTGGCTTAATTCCGTTAAGTCAGGGCATGCGTTATAGTAATAACAAAACATGAAACCCCGAACATCTGGGTTTGTGAAAATATCCAGCAGCCAAACTGAATCCGGAGCTGCAATCAACTAGCCGTTGAAAATTGGATGGATTACCAGCACCATGTGGTATATTGCAATATTTAACATACCAATGCTTATGTTAGATCTTTGTAAGTTGTAGGATGTTTTACTATTGTTGACAAGAGGAAGGCGACAAAGCTTTACTCACGTAGTACTTGAACGATACCACGTCAATGAAAAAAAATTTCCCCCTTCAATGTTTCTCATAGTTTTAAGGTTCACATTTCGACCATTAAACGAACTGAGCTCTTGCCTATATAAAAACAAACTAATAACAGAGTACATTTGGTTATAGTTATTATCGTGTTTATTATCAAGGTATTGTGTAAGGAGCCATTCAATGTGGTCAAGTCACGTTATAGTTAGAAGAGCTTAAGTTATTATAACTTAATCGTGATTTTGAATTAACTGTATTGTTTTGTTCATCATATTATTAGTTACTTTGAAATAAAAAACTCACTTCAGAGAGGATAGTTTCTTCGCTTACCTGTTATTATGTTTATAAGTCTACAACTGCAGAACCAATTTACATGGTTCCTTATCTGAATCATAGACGTAAACAATGTACGTTATATACGTATGTTTGAAGCGATGATGGAGCAGTTGGTAGTGCGATCGGATTCCGCATCAGCGGATCCTGCTTCGAGCCCACAACTCTAAAATCAACGTGAGCTTTAGGGGAAGGAATCCATCGTAAGGAAATCATAGCATAGGTTTTGACTTTTTTTAACATGCACATATGAATTTTAATAAAGCTAACACTTATCATCTTAGCATTTTACTTACTAAAGATAGGAAAAGAAATACTAATTATATGATTATTCACTTAATCTGTTGTTTTCAATAAATTAAAGTTATTGCTTCTAAAGTAAATAACTAAGTAGTTGTTCTTTATGTATTAGTGCAAGGTGGCCTTTCCTTGACCTCTAGGTGAGACGGCAGGTACACCAAAAGCCAGTTGAAGGTGACTTTTTCAAAGGTGACCATTGTCGAGCGACAAATCTCGTTTAAGTACGTTATTGTGTTTATTATAATGGTATTACTAAATAATTTATAAGTATTTTATACGTTTCCATTAATAGTACTATAAGAAAAAAGTTGTTAATATAATATAATAATTGATGAAGTAAGAATAGAGTTAAAATTAGAGAGTCAAGTTAATTTTTCGTTTTTATGTTGATAAGTCATTGGAGCTTTTATTTCGTAAAAACGAAAGGGATTACTAAGAAATTTCTTATAAACCCCTTTTTAACTACGCGGCCGGTCTGGTTCTTTTATGTATAAAAGTGTTAACAGAAATTTGGACTCTGTACGAAGTATACAACAGACATGGTATGATGGACGACCGAACTTACCAGTTGTGTTGTGTGCAAATTCAGTTACGCCTCCGATATTGTCGAACCGTGACAAAAAACATTGCTTTATGCAAATAACAGACAGACAAACTGATAGATATTGCTTTTTTACATTGTGTAAGGATTTTTATGACTGCATTAACGTTGCCGCTATTAAAGTATAATTTTTTCGCGTTAAAGTCCATGACGTCCATATTTAACTGTGTTCAAAACGCGACTGACAAGTTCCGTCATACGCCGTATCACGTCCAAGTATATCCCGTACCGAGTCTGAACGTCTTTAAACACTATTACATGTATATAAAAAGGGAATAGTGTAGAACAAATCAGAGAAAGTATTTTCGCTTACCATGAGATTTCATGGTATACTATGAGAACCTAGGAATGCTGACACTCTTCCTATATACAAAAATTCAGTATAACGACTAGGCTGACATAACCGGTGTGTATTTAGTACGAGAATTTCTTTAGAGAAATCAAATAAAAATATAATTAATACAGATAAATAACAATAATATAGACATACACCGCAGATAGCAACAAGCAATCTAACGCAATATTCTGTATCTTTTTTTTTTTTCAAATGTCATCCATGCATCATAAAACTTATTTACAAATAATACTATAAAATTGACATTATGAATATAGATTATGTACGTAACAAGATAATAGTGAAATAAGTAAAATTAAAATACCACAAGCGCTTATTCTGTTCAGATAAAAGCTATGTAATACAACGAATATAAATAACAAAAAAAAAAATGAATTACAAATCTTACTTTCATTTAAAAAATAAATAATGATTGTTTTTTTTTTTTTAATCTGAAAGATAAACTGTTAACTGTGACAAGCGTAGCATTAAACCTTATCAAAATAAATAACGTTGCCATTAAAAATAAATAATACGTTATACTCTTCACAACATAGAATATGGTTTTCGTTTTGGAGAATTATTTATTATAAAGAATCCTGCAATAAATAGAGATCATGTACAATTCTGCGCTTTTATAAACAAAATATTTGTACGAAAGATTTATCGTAACATATTTTAGAAGGCAATTACTCTATGCCTGTCTCTATCTTTATAAACGTTTATGCGTTTATGACTGAGAATAGATCACTATCAGACCACTATCATGCTGCCTTATGAAATAACATAGCTTTACAAATACATATGTAAGAAATATAATGCGGCAGCCTTTTTCGCAGGGTCTTTATTTGTCATAACATAGTTCTTGAATGTAATTCATTAACTTGCAGTATTTGACCCTATCTATTATTTAATAGTCGTGACATTTTACATGATATAGTTTTGATATTGTGCGTGGGTGAGGTGTATTGAAAATAATGAAACGGACCGTGAATTCTGAGTTTTCGTAATAATTTTCATAAAAAATAAATAAAACAAAGTCGAGCCTAAAGAATTATAACAAACAATGAGTTTCTTTTAACTAATTAACACTGTTGACCGGAAGGGCCTTGAAAGCTTCACCGAATTTCAGGGCTAATGTTTAACGCACTCAGACGAAAAAAGTAACTAGTACAAGGGTATCACAATGTGGTACGAACCGCGGCTTAGTCGTTACCTGAGTAAAACATTGCGCGGATTTTGCCCTGGTTAATCTCTACTATTTGTAAGAAAAATGCCCCATATGGTTGTGATAGTTTTGCCACACGATTTTAAGATATACCGCGATTTTACTGTAGAAGAGGTAGCGTTCGGCTCGCGTCGATCGCTGTCTTCTATAGAAACTTTGCGCTGGCGTCCCGATCCGCCCGCTGTTTGGCGAAATCATTACTGTATAGCTTCTGCGACGGCTGCAAGACGCTCCCCAGTTGGGGCTAGAATTACGTCTTAAACCGTTCCGAGAGGGAGCCCCGGAATGTCTACGTCTAAAACAAAAAGATATAGAGCAGTGAATATAACCAATTCAAGAATAGAGAATGCTATGTGCAAACAAAACTTGCATGTAATATGTTGTAATAATGGAATGCACATGCTTGGAATTTGAATTGTTTTTTCCACTGAATTTACGTTGAATAAATCATAAACAGTAATCATAACATTAGCGCTTGTTTCGATAACGTAAACATATCGGTAACACGTGATTACCGGGCTTTATAAAAATGTTTACAAAATGAACTCACAAAAACTCGACCAAACCAACAACACAACGCCCCGCGAACCCCCTACTAACGTTGAACAACGTTTAGTTCTCGAGCGGACTAATCTACGAGCGACAGCGGATTTTCCAATTAATTTATATCATGCTTCTGTCTAACATAGCGATAATCATTTTATGATCTGTATAAAATTTTATAATAAATTTTTGAAAATTCTTAAAAAAACTATAAAGAATTTCCTGATATAATTAAATTTGTATGGTCCTTGTTGCTATTACTCGGCGTTTAAACATTTATTAAGAATCAATTGAAACTATTTTTAGTATGTAAATGGAATGCTTTTAATCAGATGATTAATACCATAGATATGGCGATTAACTTATAAGAAATGAATACAATTTGAATGTATTTACAGGCAAAGGAGAATAGTTATGAGAGATATCTATGGACATCATTGATTATCTCTTGAAATTTTAAGTAATGCTTTTAACTGATTTGTATCATTTGTGATAATCATTATATATAAATTGCGAAAATGTCAAATATATCAAAGATATTGTTGAAAATAAGGATGCAAACTTGTATATTATTCCCACACAAATTCAATTAGCAAGATGTAATTTAATGCTTTGAACTATGTGTCAATGTAAGGCTCTCTCTCAGTTCCGTGTAGTATAAATGTCGCTCTGTGTATTTAATTTAAATACAAGTCTTATTTCATCAGATATCTTTAAAATTAAGGTTAATATTTTTAATCACATAATGTTATAACTTGTACCATACACAATACTGTGAATGATGATGACGTGTTAACCAAACACGGCTTGCACCATCAAATTGTGGGGTAAACGACAAATTGATGCGGTCGCGAGTTATTATTCGCTGTTTATTTGGATGTACATTAGTTACGGTTCGAGCTGGAATTCAAATACAAAATCAAATTATCATAGTATGTGTTTACCGTGTACCGGATTGAAGCGTGCAGTTTATAAAAGGCGCGCTAGACGAGAGAGGCGAATCAAATCAATCTTTAGGAGTAGCAACATATAATAGAGTTTCTGTTTCCACACACACTCCAGGTACCTTTTTTACACAGTATAGGCCGAATGCTTTAACCACAATCTTACCAATGCTAAGTGACGATGTAGTCCAGAATTCTAAGACTCTCGGCTTTAGAGTACAAACTCAGAGGGCAATCCATTAAATTTAACATTGTCTAAGTGCTATTAAATAACTTTTATTAATTTTTATTAGCCATTAATTGAATAGTAATAATTATCTTTAATAGGTGGCCAAGTCTAATTTAAATAAGTGCCTTTCGTGTCTTGATAATTACATTTATATTCTTAAGTTATAATGAAAAACGTAGTTACGATAATTGCTTTGAATAGATTATAGATGATTTTATTTTAGTCGATTCAAGGTTTACCCTAAATATTATTTGAGATTTTTAGGGTTAAATCTGTCATCACGCTAAGTCTAGAAAAATTGTGGACCTCAAATCGGTTGTCTTAAAACCAACAAGTGCCAGACGGAATATCCATAACTTGATGTACATTTTAGATCAAGGGTCTACAAACTACGAGGATTAACAGTTCGACTCGCAATAATGTACCTACCGTCCCTTGGGAGCCATTTCAGTATTCAATCGATTCAACCGAAAGACCCAAAGATCTCTGCAACGACCGGTCTTGCACCACCCGCATCCAGCGGACCTTCACCTTGTCCCACGCTACGTCTTATTCACCGAATAAAATACAATCCGGGTACATAATTGAATAACCCATATAAATAGATAATTAAAATTATGAATTTGCGAAATGATTTGAAACGTAGAAGGGTTCGCTCTGCAACTCAGATTGTTGCGGCTTCATACATAACTAATTCGCCGGAATACTCTAAATAGAAGTTTATTCCCGGAATTCCATACCATGAATATATTTCACTTAATTTATTTTAAACTGCAAATTAATCTTGACAATTTTATAAACTAGTCTGGTCCATAGGTTGAAAAGTTTAGATAATAGCCTGCATTATATAATAGCCACTAAGCTTTCCATCGCCAGCTCATATTTATTGTACGAGTCAAACCTGTATCTAGGGACAAAGCGCCATTACGGCTCAGTAGTTACTATGAAATTACCTCGTAATAGTTATAATATTATGAAATCATTAAGTAATAATTACATATGCAAATAAACAGGCATTTACTCTATTGATAAAGGAAGTCTATGTAATAAAAAAAGTATTCAATTTCCTGCGCAGATGTCGACGCAATGGATGCGGCTCGTTCGGTGAACATTTGCTTTGACGTCATTGGGAATGTTATTAGTCGAAACTATTATTGTGTTATTTTGTATTATTTCTCTTTAGTCATCTCATGTTAATTTTTTACAAGGTACCGAAAAATAACCTTAACATTAAAGCCAATACATTTTGACAGTCAGTAAAAAATACCAGGGGTTGGATGATTGGTATCCATATTAAACTATTTACTCCAAAAGACTGGTGAAACTCTGGGTGAGTCAACATAAGAATATAATGGAATCAGTCGATTTACCTAGCAATTTCACCTCTTGTTTCAAACCCGGGAATCTTAGCCCTTCCAAGAGTAGAAGCAGCGATGGTGTAATTTTAACAAATTTGTAACGCTGAGCATCGCGGGACGTTCTCGAATATATTTTTTGAATATATGTTAAATGTAGTGGCTCGCGGCGAGGGTAACCAGATAAGAAAAAATATTACTCGGTAAAAAAGCCTAACCAAGTATTTGCATCACATGTCATAACAGTTAACACACACACACACACACACACACAAACACAGACACATACGTACGCAAACATACATAAACAATGCTTATACAAACCTGTTATTTGTTGCACATGTAGTAGAAAACTGTAACTGGCTATAGTATTGTGTAAACTGTTTTTATCCATATATAATCTCAAAAATGCTGCTGTTTTCTCTTTTTCGAATAAATAAATGAAATAAAAGGGATTCCCGATATGCTCAACCTTTACTAAAATGTGCCTTAGCTAAGGTGTCAAAAATGGCAGAATTTTAGATAACAAATATAAAGAATAGGTTTTTCAGAAATGTATTGCTATCGCGTTCCGCTGTAATGAAAGAGTTATAAAACGTGAAAGGGACAACTGATAGGAAGGAAACAGAGGAATACGTTTGTATGAAATAAAAGTCGTCCGCGTTTTCTCTTAAGGTATAAAGTTGAAGTCGAGAGACAAAGAAATGGACAAAGAATGTATTGATTCTTCAAAAAATATTATCGCAATTTTATAGTTAATTTTATGGAACTCGTCGCATTTCTTGTTTACGTTTATTATTACAGTCTATGCAGTTTTTATAGAACTTTTGAGGATCGCATCTAGTGAAAGTTAAATCATTGTCCATACGTTTATTTTCGCCGTGTAGCCGATGGGTCATTGCCTCCAGCCATTGCACTAGGCACTCTATTTGTAACGATTTTATTACGAACATGGATCGATTGCCGCCGACACCGCACAGAATTAGATTTATATTATCCGGTACCGATTCTAGCATTTTGTGCTTATTCACTTGACTAAGCTTTTACCACCTTTGATTTCTTTATATGTTGTCAATTGTATATTGCTTTATCAGAAACACAGCTCAAGAAAAAATAGAGTATTTATAAATTCTTGATGTAAAATAAATAAAGCATTCAATATTTAAAGGACATGATCCAGTAAACAAAGAATAGAAATTGTCATAAAACTAAAAATAAATAATAAATAAACACGGTATGAAAAGAGAATAAATTATAATGAAAAACATACGTTAACAGACAAAATGCATTAGTATCTCTAAATACGGCGGTAGCTGAGTGCGACGCGACGTCGTCAGTTATTATTAACCGGATTGTTCATTTCAGTAATGCGGGTTCAGTACTCAGACGAGTTTGAGACACCTCAGCTCTTCTCTATTCTGTATTAATAATCATCGTTTGTCTTATCCTGGGTTGTCTGTCAACAAAACTCTTTCCCTATAATATTTTTAAAAAAAATGTTGCTTTTTGCAGGTACGTAGCCAAAAATGCTGTGTGATATGGTATGTTAAATTAGTGATAATTTTTGTACGTTTTTTTAACCTAAAACTCGTTTCCTTCTTGCAAGTACATATAAACAAATAAGGTTTTTCTAGTTTTTTTTTTTTTTTAGCTTGTATCCAACTGTGAATGTAGCCTAACAGATAGTCAAAATCAATGAATTATATTCCATGTAGAAACCCAGTAGTCGAAATTTGTCAATAATTTGAGGAAAGAAAATCTATTCCCAATTTTTTTTTGTTATCATCGGTAGTATTCATTAAGCTCTTCAATAGCTACTTAAGTAAATAAGTTAAAATGAAAATCAGTTTACAAACGAAAGAAAAAAGGGACTAGAGTGTTTTATCCTTTTCCTTTTAAATAAATGTAAGAAACCTAAAACTAAAAATGTATAATCAACATTCAAGTAAAAATTATATAATGTTAACTTTGATAATATCTAATTAATAAAATGAGTAATAACAGTGACAAATGCATAAGAAAACCAATGACAATAATTAACCCTTGAGGAATACAAATCTATAAATATTTCGGACCTTGCAACTATCATTGTGTCTCGTGTTCATTTGACCCGTGGCCTTCTTGGGTAAGAAGAATCGACGATGGCGCAGTTGGTAGTGCGGTTGAATTCCGTGTCAAAGGAACGCGGGTTCGACCCCACCTATCCAACTCTAAAATCAGCCTGAGCTTTCAGTGAACGAAAACTTCATCAGGAAACTATCCTGGACCACATAATCACTTAACACTGGGTAAGACTGTGGTCAAAGCACTGAGCCTGTGCAGTGTAAAAATAGGCCTTGATTCAACAAACAGGAGTATTTACAGGTTAATTTATTCATTATCATAGGAAGTCGCGGCCTCGAATTCAGGATGTGTCAATTTGGCCGTCCGTTCATACGCAAGCGACCTTAATTACACGGGCATTCGCAATCACTAAATCGTGGCTCATACGTGTTGTTCTAGGAATCAAATATACATTTTATTTTTCATACTACTTCATTCTCGTAGCGTCCCCTAACCGAAAGGCGAATGAACTAAAGTCATTAGTACTAATAACGACATGTTAAAATAGTATTAAAAAACTATGAAAAAATCAAATCACACCCCTCCGGTTCTTGTATTTAATCGAAGCCTAGCAAGGCGCGCATGTGTCACTGTCAATATGTAGGGAAATACGCCTTCGCTATTTGAATAATAAAACAATTTCACGATAATTTTTGTGATATAATTATAATGTAGAGAAGATCAAAATGGCGCCTATACATAAATATGAAACATAAATATGCTTTTTTTTAATAATTAGTGTTCTTATTATATCGGTAATACGGGATACGATCTTTAAAAAAATATATCCGAACGTAAATCACTGCCAATCGCGAACTTTCTTTTCAACTACAAACATCCGTGGAAGCATACGAGAAAGCTTTCTAGCTTTAAAAAAAAACTACGTAAATTTTTCTCTGAGTGTAATTTACATATCCTGGGGGTATTTGACATCAAATATTGTTCATTTGTAGCGGTTTATTATTATTAAGGTAAAGTAAAAAAAAACGCTCTTTTACAGTCAAATTAATGTTGCTTTGTTTAAAACTTTATTTTAAAATTATTTGATATTTCTCACTTAAACTATACTAATAAATAAAATTGAAGTGTCTATTTGTAACGTCAATTTTTTTATAATATTAAATAGATATTAATGCATACACAATACCTATATGAAAAATGCAATTTTTAAAATTTTCGTATGTCTATTTGTTCCGGATAATCTCCGGAACGGCTAGAAGGATTCTGACGAGACTTTTTTATTGGTATATAGCTAAAGTACTTTTAATTTTCGAAAAAAATTAGGGTCGCGTAAAAAAGTTTAAACACATAAAAATTGTATTATACACGGTTTATTACAGTTAATTGTATTATATACTTTATACAACGTTTTGAAGTCAAGGGAAATAGAGATGAAGAGTACATCGCATATATATATATATATATATATATATATATATATATATATATATATATTATATTTATGAAAAAAAAAAGAAACAGATCGAGTTTCTCGCCTGCGCTCTTCTCGACTGGGTTGTTTTCCGAACCGGTGGTAGTGTTTTAGACGTTCATAAGCGCCTTAGGGCCTAAATTGAATAAATAAATTTTGATTTTGATTTTGATACATTCAAGCTAAATGTAAAACGAGTAAAAAACTAAGCTGTGTAGCGGCCTTATCAGCTGGTGGACTCGGTATGTTTTCACTGTTTCCGATTGGAATCTAATCTTTAGTTTTTTATACGGTACAGTCCAAAAACAGCGACCGTCCATAATATATTTCTTTGGCAATCGCCGTTATATCGGACTGATTTCACTCCTTTTTTATAATGTATAGTCTTAGTGCCTTCACCACAATCGCACCCGATGCTAAATGACGACGTGGTCTAAGATGGTAAATACATTAAGCCTAGAGGTACTGATTCTCAAGCGATGCTGCATGACGTGTGGTATTGGTGCTTGGCGATAAATTTTCAAATTTAAATGTAGTAGCTACCTTTCTTTCTTTTTTTGACGGGGGGAAATGCATTTACGCACTACCCTTACCTATTGCATTAGTGAGACCGGAGTCCCCCAATGCAATAGGTAAGGGGGCACGGAGGGACGAGCTCCGTGCCAATGTGGGACTCACCCGGGCGTGAAGCGCCCGGAAATACCCACTAAAAAACCCCCCGAGGCCGTCCGCTGCATTTGGGATGGGGGCGACACGGGGTGGCTTTCGCAAGCACCGCGTCGCCCCCTGCAAGTGTAGTAGCTACCTAGGCGGACTTTATTAGAAAATGCCCTACCTCCATGCTTTGGTTTCCTCACGAGGCTTCCCTTCACCGAAATCTCAAACTCATAGAATTGTATAGATAAATTCGAACATATGTCTATGGACGATATCATAAGGAGGGAGTATACTCATAGACCAAACCACGTGATTGCGAAAATATATGAAAGAAACTGTCAGACAGCTATTTTAGAAGACAAATTATCTCGAATACATCTTCATGCGGAAACATGAAAAATCTATCAGGTCGACGCGCTTGAATGTCATAATTTCCAAATGGCTTACAGACTGATAAACGTTTAAAGTAATATTCGAATTACGTGCGGCATCATTAAAATAATCTATCTACCGTCATTGCTGAAACATCCAATTACGTTACGTCTCGCTGTATTGCCGCCTCGAGCGACACTTGACATTTCGCGCTTTGACATGCGCGTCACGTGACGTTTGCATTGCCATTTTGAATGCTTTCGTTTAAAGACTTTTTTATTCATTTTTTAATTAAATAATATTTTATCTATTTCAATAAAATCGTAAACCACATTATCGATTTATCGGACAATAAGTTTAGGCACCATGTCAAGAAAGTATTAATTTTCAAAAGTTTTATTATAGGGGAAGGTCATTATGTGAAATATGTCTGGAAACGACACCCTTCTCAGTGCATCTAATAAAAACTTTTGTAACTATTAATTGTATATTAAAAAAAACCAGGTCGAATTTCTTGCTGGGTCTTTTCGACTGAATTGTTTTCCGAACGGGGGTGGCAGTGTTTTTGACGTTTATGAGTGCCTTTACAGGGACTAAATTGAATAAATTGGATCCATATTAAATATCATTACGCCCCTCCATAGAGACTAGGCTATAGTGATAAATTCATACTTTTAATCTTGTTGAGAAAAGCGTGCAACTACCGATGACCGACATACTTAAAATTGTAAGGCACCGTTCTCGATCCGATGATATCTTTGAACAGTTATACGTGTTTATAACCGAGTTATCCGCCGGAATCGATCTTAAACCGATAGGCTTTTTTTATTACGCCGTCGTAAAATATACATTAAAACCGATAACTCGAGGCAACACGAAGCACTAAGCACCACCTCTGTATATTATCATATTGTTTATTATTACTTTTAAAGATAATTCTTATTGCAATCGTTTTATGTGCATAGAATATGTGCTCCCAGCTCGATTTTTGTATTATTCACAATGATTTTCACATTATAATTAGATCTCTTTTGTTTTGGATAATAACTTAGGTAAATTTAGGATGAGTCGAATAAAGCTAATATTTTTAAAGTAGGTCTGAACTTTATTATGGTAAATATTAAAAGGAACAGACTAGGTGAATAAGTCTACGTGTGGTAGTACAAGCCTTACAATATAATTTAAAAAGTACGTATAACGAAAAATACTTTTAATTCGGATTAAAAAAAATCAGAGATAAAAGATTTTTAAAGGTTTGTATAAAACAGGTAAATGTGACGTCATATCTTAGTATAGTACTCTCTCTCTCTCTGGGATATAATGAAAATTATTATAAGTTCCTTATTTTTGGTCAGAATTTAATTTTGCTGTCAGCGGTCAGCTTAATTTATGTTCGGTTTTTTTTAATGAAACACTAAAAAAGAAACGATCGACATCCTTATTATATCATTATAAATATTTTTGACGCTTGTATTCACTCACGAATTCATTTCAAAGCTTAATTTTTTTTATTTAACCATTTCACTTTGCCGACTATTGTTTTATTAAGAAAATATATACCAAAACCTGGCTAGAGACTATATCTAGAATTTAAATAAAATGTCTTGTAACTATGACAGGCAGACACGTTTCGTTGAATAATAAATAAGGATAACAATAAATATAGTTCATTGTGTAAATGTCCCACTTGTGTACGAAGATTATCTGCTTAATGTAATGTATTCGCTTATTTCACTTTATTAAGTCACTGAAATACAGATATCGAACGGTGGACGATAATCAAGCGTGAATAAAACTTGCCAAGTGAAAGTGCATTGTGTCGTTATTCGGAGCCCATTTGCCTCTCTGCGTAGAAAGTGAACCGACTGTGTCTTATACGGGAATTAACTACAATCCATTTCACGGAACATTTCACATAGCATCGGTACGCCACTTTCCAATCATCTATCCATCTAACCCATTATAAATGATATAAAAAAAACTGATATTATATACATCGAAATTGTATCACTTATGATATTTAAACTCGTTACATGTAACATTGAATTTAAGAGGATATCCTAGCGCCATTTATTCCATACAAACGTAGTCGCCTGTTTCCTTTCTGGGTAAATATTTCTACACCAAATAATTTATATCCACCACCGCCATGCTCGTACGTTTTGATTTTTTCCATAAATTAGTTATTGTAGAAAAAAGGAGCATTTGAAAATGAAAAAAAAAATCTTGATTTTTACCGTTATTTTCAGGCGTTCGTCAAACAAATTTGATGGATAAAATTTAAAAACGGTTCAGTTTTGGAGGAGCAACCAGGGTACTAAAGTGATGTTTTCGTCTATTTAAACAGGTAAAATCAGCCCGAGCTGCTGTTGTCCCTTTCGTGTTTTATAATTCTTTCTTTGGGGCGCAACACCATAGCAATAGATTTCTGAAATACCTACTTTTCCGACCGCATGTCCTATTAATATGTCGATTACCCATAAAAATGAGACAATAGGAAAACAATGGAAACCTGGCGTAAACGCCAGGTTAGTCCCTAAGACGTTAATAATAATACAATTTTCGATAATGTTTTTTGAACTAAATTATATGTAATAAGATTCAGCATTTTTGTCTTCTAGATGTTTTATGTCTAGCATCTATTTGTCCTTAGAAAACCAATAACGTGATATTATGTTTAAATATATATGTCAATAGGTTTTCTATTGGTTCGTTACTTTTCTAAATCGTATATTTTTCAGTATCAGTATTTATCTAAAATATAATTCATTTGTAGCTCTACAGTTTAATATCCTTTTTTTCTGGTTCTCAAGTTAATATTTTAGAATGCACAGCATGTACATATAGATATCATCGTCATTTGCACTGAGTGCACTATCCGATCTGAATATTGAACTTCGCCAATATTGACAAAATACACTGTACAGAGGAATCGGGTCATCGAGACTGTCACCTAGCAAACGTGATGACACCACATAACCGGTACGAACTACGCTAAAAACAAACGGAAGCGACCAATTAACTGTATGTTTGCAATTAAAATCTACAACGCCACTTATGCGGGCCGGGGAACTACTGCGTTGTGACGACATTTTTTTTACACTGTATAAGGCTCAGCCTTTTTATTTATTTAATATAGCATACAAAACAAAATAAATTAAAATATAAATACAAAACAGTTTTACCATAATCTCACCTGATGTTAAGTGGTCCAAGATGTTGAACACATTAAATTTAGAAGTACTTGCTACTGGTTAGATGTTAGATGTTACTATTGATGATTGGCGACAAGTCTTCGAATTTCAAGGTGGCCGCTACCTAGGCGGGAATTGTTAGAAAATGCTCTACCACCATAATATTCTTCCTGGCAGTGTTTTCTTTCACCAAAAGCTAAAGTTCATTATAGATTTGAAACGTTTGATGGTCGAATGGCGCATGTAGCGGACTGCGCTCATGGCTAGGTTGCAGGTTTGCTCCCTGCTTCCTGCAGATATAAAATGAATAAGAGATATAAGTGGGTTCGAAGATATAGACTACAGACATGAAATCCAAACGTTTTACCAACCAAATTAAATTTCGTTTAATTTAAGCGAATTGTCAATTTTAACCGACTTGATTTTAACTATAACAATGAACCTGGTCAAAGCGAATATTTTTTTCGACGTCATAACAATAATAGTAAGGCGCTTCCAGTATATGCATGGTTTAGTTGAAAATCTACATATCTTGAAAGACTTATAGATATGTTGTTCCTATTATTGTATTTGTGGAGTGACGTATACTATATGTGACGTACATATATTAATAAACCACGTCATCACTTCATCATTAATAAAAATACTTTCCAGTCTTTTTTTTTATTTCGAAGTAACTATTTTTCCTGTTACTTTTTCTAGAAGATCCATTAGTTCTCTGTATTCAGCTGATGTTATAATTTTGTCGATTACGCAAGAATGCCACTTGTTATATCAATATGGTATAGATCTAGTGAATGATCGTCATCATTTTAATATTAGAAGTGAAGACAAGTTGGCCGTCCCACGCTTTAGGTTAAGTAAGTCTAATAAAAACTTTATAGGTAATAGTATTCGGTTTTATAATAAGATCCCAAGTAACATTACCGATTTACCTGACAATAAGTTCAAGTATTATGTCAAGCAAGTTTTAATCTCAAAAGGTTATTACAGGGTGGAGCATTACGTGAACGATAGTGATGTCTGGAAATAACCCACATCTCTGTGCTTTCACTAACATTATTAAAACTACGATTTATATGACAAAAAAAATGATATATATTATATTTATTAAAAAAAAAGAACCAGATCGAGTTTCTCGCCTGCGCTCTTCTCGACCGGGTTGTTTTCCGAACCGGTGGTAGTGTTTTAGACGTTCATAAGCGCCTTTTAGGGCCTAAATTGAATAAATAAATTTTGATTTTGATTTGATTTTGAATAATCATTATGAATAGATTAACAAACATAATTATAAAATTGAATTTTAGTTTTCTAGTTTTTCTTCCAGATGCTTAAATCGTCACAAACTTTTGCTAGAGAAATATTAATTTATAACTCAATATTTCATATTTTTTCTGCTTACATTAGACGGTATGGTACATAGTTTATTGTAATGAGTTTGTTGAGAAAATCAGAATCATTACATTTTACAAATATTACAATAAGTCTTAACATATTTTCATGTATCATAACAATCATTCCTTTTCGTATTCTACTAAATTAGTATTAGATTACCTAATTATCTAATATCCTCACAGCTAATGGAAATAGATGTACTCAAAATTGGTCTTTAAAAATTTTAATTAAAAGCCGTTTTGAATATTAATATGTATTTGCTTGTTATTTGCTGGCAGTTAGATGGCAAAACTTCGGTGTAGGCCAGCGCGTCCGTGCGTCCATGTGCGTTAATTGCTTTATGACGTGACAGAGAGCTTTTATCGAAGCCGGCGGTGTCCACTCGATTATGTAATAGGTTTCAGTTCCTGTAATAGAGATGTTTTAAGTCCGTAATCGTTCATATTTGTACAAACTTTATTTTAAAATCTATATTGTCGCAATAGTTTGAATATTTATAACCATGACATTCGATGCAGAGAACAATGTGAATCAATTAACAACAACATAATTAAATAAAGTAATTAAAAATCACTGTATTTTATGTTAACATTTATAATAATGACACAATTATGAATGAAGCTAAACATTCATGTTTAAAAGCGAAGAGTAATAATATTCATAAATAATATGCTAAATACAAACAAATACGCTAGTGTTGTTAATTAAGTATTTGGTTATAACAATTCATTTAGTTAAATGTGCCAACTTAAAAATAATTTAGAGATCAATAAAAGAGTGACACAATTATCTTCAAAATGTGCCTCGCCTGTGTAAATACTCCCGGAAATGTTCAAACCTCAAATCTTCATAAAAACACCAATCTTTATATATTTTATAAGAGGCCATGAGACCCACGTCGAGTAATTAATACATATAAATATATCCTAGATATATTAAACACAATAATAACTTTTGAAATTGAATAAAAACAAACTTATATAGAACATAATATATATACGGAGCGTGATTACAAATAATTGAGCTCAGAATTACGAGTTTACGTTCCAATTACAGTAATAACTTTTGTTGTTACAACAATAATGATAGTGAAGGGGAAACTGAGGGTTATAATATAAAGCTAAGTAGGGTCGGCAACTATTGGATTCTATCCTCATCAATTGTAGGTATTAAGACATTTTAAAATTTACCACCCGTTTGTATAATTATTCTGCTAAGAAATACAAAACATGCTTTCATACTATGTTTACGGTAAACAGGAATTATTTTTAAACATACTTCTCCCTATTTTGTTGATTACTTTAAATACTACTTGTTTTATAAGTTTTTTTTTGCTACAAACTGTTAGGCATTTCATTTATTATGCGTATTTTCGAAATAGTGCTTATATAGCCGCCTGGATCCCATCTTATACCTATAAATTCGGAAACTTGCTAACCTTACTCGGAGATAAGATCTTTTTCTTTATTTTTATCTAGTCTACTTTTACTTATTTTTATCTCTCTGTGTAATTCACCAGATATAAAGTATTGTACATATTTTTGGTAACCATTGTAATCATGCATTTCATAGTATGTTCTATCAGATGAAGTGAGTTAGGTGGTTGGCAAAGCATTATCTTTTTTGACTAAACTTCCTTGAACTTTATATCTTTAACACTACAATCGAGATGATTGAACAATCCATGTAGAGCCGCGATAGCCGCCACCGCAAGTGGATCAGTCTAAGTTGCTCCGCACAAAATAAAATCTGAAAAGTGGGAAAAAGTGCCCGGATTCTAGTGTGCGTAGTAGTGTCATCAGAAGCGTATTGATTCAAGCTTCGCGGTGGTGCATTTGTTTCTTAGATATAACAAAAAATTCTTAAGTTATAGTTGAAAAAAAATAATAATTTTAAATAACAAAGAAGCCAACCAGTTTGTACCAGGAAGACATATTGTTGGAAAATAAGGCTGGGGAACACGAGAGATTAAGCCAAAATTAAATTGCCATCAAAATTATATAAATAAATAAACAAAAATAAAATAAAGGGTTAAAAATACAACAAATATAAATTTTAACTAGGCAGAAGATAATAAAAATTAAAAGCGACAGAATAAATGGTGGCAAAAAAAGAAAAAGGAAAAAAAAAAAAAAAAGAAAAGTAGAATAAGAAATTGTTGATGCTATAACTAGAATAAGATTTTTAAAATAAGATTAAGCTAGAGCTATAAGGAACGTAAACAAGATCTCGGATCTATGTCTGAGGATAGGGGGCTTAAAATAAAAATATAAAAAAAAACAATGCATGTAAGTTTTAATTACACTTTTGTTAATATTTATGAATAAGTTACAATTTTCTATAGACAAGCAGAGCGTTTACAAAATACACGTATGAAAGGGAATGTAACGTAATAAAATATAAACATTTATCATTCTATTTATCCGTCGCAGTGTATAAACACAACTCGACATATCCAAGTTAATATGTAAATACGATCCGCGAATCCTGCGGGATAGCGCCGCAATCCCACGAACAGACAGAATAACGAATAGTTGACGGGTTAGAGCGGATTAGAATGGAAACGAGAAGACATACGTTTGTCGTGTTATTGAATACTGTTGCTTGAATTGGGTAATTTATTCCTGATAACTTGCGACTTACGGTTTCACTGAGAAATCTTCATGTTTTACGTCTCCAGCGCGTTTTCTCTATTCGATCTGATCATAAATTATTGCTAGAAATCATTGTCATCTTTTTACATAAGAAGGCTGTAGTAGCAAACAAAGTGTTTATTTGTTTTATAGTTTATTTTACCTATTATTTTTTTGTGTATGTTAGGTAGGGTTGTCGATGTCAACCACCATGCACTTTCAATAGATGATTAATACGCACGAAATTTTAAAGCGATGATAGTTCGTTTGTTAATATGGTCGGATTTTCCGTCGATGGGCGTAAATTCGAACACAATTATTAATATAATGAGCTCGAGCTTTCATTGAAAGAAAATATCGTGAGGAAGCCATATCATGGTGATAGAGTATTTTCGAATGATTCTCTAATGTTTGAAAACCTATCGCCAAGAACCAACAGGTTTGTTCCGCTAGGCTTATTGTTGTTATCATCCTGGATCACATTGTCACTTAACATCTGGTGAGATTGTCATCAAAGCTCTAAGTCTATATATTATAGTATTTTTTTTTTAAATATAAATAGGTAATGCCAATAAGCGTACGTGTATAGAATAAATTATAAATCAAGACAAAATCCAGACTCGATATTTCGCTGACGCGTTTGTGTTGAATTTTAAAACGGTAAAAAATTATCTCGGCCAGATGTTTCTGAACGAGAGACGATCAATCAATTCATTTATATGGGGGAGAGAAAATGTTGATTCATCATGAAAATGTAACGCCGTGTTTAAATAATATGTATTTATATTTTTGTATATATTTATGTAAATGAAGGTCATTTAAACTTTGATTTCAATTCCCCGCTTATAAACTCCTTTCATTTAGAATATATATTTTCTTCTTAAACTATATTATCCATGGTTGACTTACATTGAAAACCAAATAAAAAATAATTAAATATAGTATAAAGAAATAAATTGAAGCGATAACTTTAAATGTTGTTTCTCTTTATTACAGAGCAACTATTAAGCTTGTTGTTTCGATAAACACTAATTACCTCAAACACATAACACATTACATATATCATAACAAATTAATTTTTGTTAACTTTTTTCGCGATTTGTTAAAAAAGGACAAACACAGACAAAAAAATTGTAGTAATATTTATAAGTTCTATGGATTAAATGATCCACCAGCGCCATTGAGTTCCTCGTATCGCATGAGTGTGAACTGCTGATAAAATATTTTTTACGTCCGACAACGGCTACCTCACGCAACAAAAAATATATAAACCTAATCTGATAACATACTATATGTGTGTATATACTAATAAATGATTGGTTATGATTTTTTTTTAATTCAATTTCAAATTCATACATACAATGGTTTCTATGATTATCTGTGTTTGCCTTCATATTTTGTTTTATCCTTATCGATCACGAAATCGTTTAAATTACCCAAGTTTATAATATGTTAATTACATCAAATGTAGATTCACTTTTATTTCGTGATGTACTTTCGTGTTTATTCTCTACATCATTTGAAGAGTACGTGACATTTGATGGATGCCGTGATGGTATGAAGTGTTTGTGCGCTAAATATTTGCTAGGTTTATTACGTCCTAGTCATTCATTTGCAAAGCCTGGCCAGTAAGCAAGTTAAGTCCATAGGGCTTACCATTGACCCTGTTAACGAGATGCTGTATTTTCACATACAATTTATTTTCATAATAAGGTAAAATATATCATAACTACTGAAGATAATTTATTGCAAGGGCAGCATGCGTTCAAACCACCTCAACTAAATTGCGTGCTTAAAGGGTTCATACTGAAATGTTAGCTGTTTTTTTTTCTTCTCAATAACTTGAAATATCATAAGATTTATTTAAATATGCCACATCGGCATTACGTAAAGGAACCCTTTGAGATATCTGTAAATAATAAAAGATTTTTTTTTTTTTTCAACTTCAATGGCAACGGCAAGAATATTTTCAAAAATGTCAATGCTTGTAGATCCGTGTCGTTCTTTCGCAAAGTACTTTGATACAAGAATTTGATTACACTTTCGGAGTATTTTATCAAGTAGTATTAGAAATACCCGAGATATATTGAGGCTAATACATTATTACACATGTCTTTGAATAATCTATGAAACCTAGAGAATATATATTTGGGGAAAACATATTAACTCAAGAGACATTCCAAATCAGTCCTCGTAAATAGCAACTAGCTAGAGTCTAACTGCTAGACTAATAGCCCTAATTACGGTATTATTTGTAATTGGTCGTAAGTTGATGTGGACATTTAATATTAAGGGGTCCGGTCGCTTGCTAGCTATGTTATACGATAAAATATTTAAAACAGTTCAATAGTGTAGAACTTTCTCACACAAATAAAAAACCTAAAATGACAAGTAGTCACCTTACGATTCATTACAAATAACCGTCAAATGATAACAGTTCTGTATTGTCAACTATTATGATTTATTATTAAAATGACCTTAAACTGCCCTTGAAAATTTTCCACCCAGCATCACCCACGCTTTAATATAATTTCTAAAGATGTGAAAATTAAGAGCGAAGGTTCGACAGATGGCCTCCGGGGAAATTATTAACGTTGGAACGATTTTTCATCGTAAATTCTATTTGGCTACTTGTCTGTTTTAATACTGGAGCTGCTGTCAATAAATAGGAGTTTTTTGGAAAAATTTGCTAGGTTAAAAATCGTATGGAACCCCCATTTCTATTTGTCCTCTAGTTCATTATGAATATCAATTTTCGTAGCGACCTTTTAGAAGTTTCTCAGAGTCTTGAAGCAGTGATGACCCTAGTAGTAGTCGAGTCGGTTTACGCGTCTAAGGACGTATAGTTGAATCCACTTGTCCTATTTTACAATGAGCCTGAGCTTTTGATGATTTTTGGTGCAACTATATCTTTGTAGTGGGGAAGTTTCAAGATTGAAAATCTGTTGCTACTAATCTATACGTGAATTCTGGCAACATCAATTGGGAGCCAACAGTTCTTATATTTTTTTAATTTTAAGTGAGATACTGTTCGAAGCGTTAAAAAAAATCTTTGTAACTATTTTCAGTTTAATGGTAATTTACTGACAAGTGTGATTTGTTCAGTTTCTACAAAAGAAACGAATGACTTATTCAGGTAAGACAAGAATTCGTATAAAACTAATATCTTCGAACTGGTCTGAACATCTCATCTCGTTTTACGGGATGAGTCGGCTTCTTTTTTATAGTGTAAGACCACGGTCGTATCATCCGATGTAAAATTCAGGTGTAGGTTGGGTTTCTACGCGGCCTAACAATCAGTACTGTACGGATTTTACTACATTTTTCGTTCTCTCTAAAATAGTTTGCAGGTATTTTGTAAAGATTAGACTTTTACACAAACGCATCGAAGAGGTTTATAAGAATGTCTTTTTATCTGTAACTACAATTTATTATGAGGTTTTAAGTTCACTAATCTAACTGTTTTCAGTCACCTAGGTATACTATAAAAAAAATTGTACATTTTCTCTGTGTGCGTTACGTCAAAACTAAACAAACAAAATATTTTCAGACCACACATTGTTTTGACAGAGATTAAGTAGTAATAAGAAAGCCCAATTTAATTCAAATTATATTATTTATAATACCTAATTTCGAATACTTACCCTCAACTATTCATATTTATTTCTTATCTACGGATTTATCGTAAAAACTTTAATGGAGTTTAATACGCTACGGCTCAACTTGATCATGTGTACAATAATTAAGGTAGCTTATAATCAGTTGATTTTGTTGAAATTCTTACAATGTATGTGGTTGCTGGAAATATTTTACAAATTTAAGATTTAGTTGAAGAGAGACTATAAAGCACACCTGACGTTTACCAACAGAATCTCTTCTGACTGTCACATATAAAGCATATATCATGTACCTGCGATATGAGATGCGTTTATAATTATTACTGTGATACGGTACAATAAAATTCTAGCCAATATGATTTATAACCCTGATGTAGTCTATAGTAATCCTAGTAGTGAAAATCGAATGATGGCGTAAGCATAGAAAATACGAAATTTCTTATAATGAAAGAGAATCACATTTCCTTCTGTATATTCTTATCTCGGCTGTCATTATTCTCGAAGAACTGCTTCATTATAGCCAATAATAATATTTAATTATTGTATTTTACCAGAATTGTTTAATGACATTCTCATAAGACTTTATGCAATTAAAAATTGGTAAAAAACATGTGAAATGGAAACATGTATTATCTGACTCGTAAAGCTATTTAGGTATTTACTAGTTCACCTGGACCAATAGGGGTATTACTTAGGCAGAATTTTAGACGTATTTAACTCCCCCCTACTCCTTCTTGTCAGCAATATTAAGTAACGGAAGGAGGAGTAAGTACTCCCCTCTCATATGGGTAGCATAAACACGTTGACAATTTTTTTTTTACAAAATCTCCTTAACTAATAAAAAAATAAAGCATTGTTTACGTAATTTCCATCAGGTCGATCATGTTGTCAAAAATAAACAAAGCAGAAAACCCACCGATTCACTAGAAAATCAAGTGCTAATCTTTCATCGCTTCAAAATTGCAATCGCCAAAAACTCCCAAATTCGTGTACCGTATTGCAACGAATAAAGATCTCTCACTGAGAAATATCTGTCCTCATCCGTCCGTATAATGAGTCCCTCCCGGCAAGTTTACTACAGCGCATAAAAAATAACAGGCCTCGCGCGAGCAACAGCCCCTCTGAATTAATTGGGATAAAGTATCAAGACTGATTGTGAAGAATAATAGTATAATATTTGCCTGAGTGTATTTGTAATAAATTATTTGGTTTAGAAACGTTACAAAGTTTAAAAATTAAGTTAAAAGTCTTATATTTAAAGAACTGTGAGTGACTCGAGAAAAGTGTGTGAGGAATAACATGAAAGAAAAACGAAGTAAATAAAGAAATGTCGGCTGATAGCGATGTATGGAAGAAGAAAACATAATGCGCCGACCTCAAGTGAGTTGGGGGCAGGGCATGATTAAAAAACAAAACCATTTTGTAAGCTCTATAGACTTCAAAGTTTTGACAACAATCTCACCTTATGTTAAGTGACGATGTGATGAATACACTATGCCTACTGACTCTCAAGTGAGACTGCTGCAACACAGTCGTTGGTGTTAGGCGACAGTTTTCAATCTTGAGGGTGGTAGTTAGCAAAGTGACCATTTAAAAAAATATTCTACAAGCATAATATGGAGATATCTATGCTTATATTAAAAGGCCAGAGGGACGAAATCTGTGCATTGAAGATATTCCAGAAAAAATACCATGAGAGGGTTCAGAATGGACAACAGAACACATTTCGATGGTTTTAAAAAAAATTCGCTGTTTATCTGTTTATTAATTTGTCACGCAAAAACTACTAAATCGAATTGGATGAAATTTGGTATGATTGTAGTATATACTTTGTAATAATATTTATATTTTGTATACATTTATATAATGCGTAAATAGCGTTTATCTATATTCATATTAAAACATCATTATAAATATGTTTTTTTGCTTAAACCCTTGAGCACTAACCTGACGTTTACGCCAGCTTTCCATTGTTTTCCTATTGTCTCATTTTTATAGGTAACGATATATTAATAGTATTATAAATGAATAGTAAAATGAGCTAAAATAAAACTAAATTAAATCAACATAATTAATTTACATTTAATTTAAAAATTATTCATAGATGGCCTATTACTTATTCTTTTTATAATTTAAACTGTTTTGAAACATTACAAGAATAATCTATACTAAATAATAGTATAATAAAAGATTCAAAAACTTTGTCTGTCTGTTTATTAAATAATTGGTTGAAAAACTACTGAAATTTGTTGTGGTAGCAGTTTACACTCTATAGTCTATAGTAACATCTACGTATTTATATAATGTATGAATAGCGTTTCATTAAAAAACCATAATAATGAAGTGTATGCATAATAACATCTAGACTAATATTATAAAGATGTAAAGTTTGTGAGTCCAAATCTACATGTTCGGCGTAATCTCTGGTACTACTGATCCGATTTAGAAAATTTTTCACTCTTTCTTTATTTTGGTAAATATATATTTTCTATAATAAGTCTCAATTAAAGTTTTTTAAGTCGACAAAAATACTATAATTGTGTGTGCGCCGCCTGAACGGTTTGATTTATGCTCCTGCGTTGCTTTCGGTGTTTGGGCCTGGGTCTCACTCACCCAGTCTGTCCTTCGGAGGTAGAACGTGGAGGCCAATGTTTTAGGTGTGGGGAGCAGGGCTATAAGGCCGTTGTTGGTAGAGGTGAGGCCTGAGGTGACACTCATCATGGGCTTAGCAGGCCGCCATTTAGGCCTATTAGAGCAAGAACTGCTGGGCGCATTGCTTACTTTCACAGCTTAATGTCTTACGGTATTTTGCTGTGGGGTACAACAGCAGAGGTAGACACCATTTTTACGTTACAAAAGAGAGCTGTTCGAGCAATATATAATATGGGACCTCGCGAATCTCTAAAGAACAAGTTTCAAGAATATGATATCTTAACTTTGCCCTCCCAATACATCTTCGATAACTTAATGTATATTCGTAAAAATTTAGACAAGCTAGATCTAGTGAATGATCGTCATAATTTTAATACTAGAAATAAAGACAAGTTGGCCGTCCCACACTTTAGGTTAAGTAAGTGTAATAAAAGCTTTATAGGTAATAGTATTCGGTTTTACAATAAGATCCCAAGTAACATTACCGATTTACCTGACACTAAGTTCAAGTATTATGTCAAGCAAGTTTTAATCTCAAAAGGTTATTACAGGGTGGATCATTACGTGAACGATAGTGATGTCTGGAAATAACCCACATCTCTGTGCTTCCACTAACATTATTAAAACTACGATTTGTATAGTTTTTTATATGACAAAAAAAATGATATATATTTAATATAATGATATATATACTTATGAAAAAAAAAGAACCAGATCGAGTTTCTTGCCTGCGCTCTTCTCGACTGGGTTGTTTTCCGAACCGGTGGTAGTGTTTTAGACGTTCATAAGCGCCTTCTTAGGGCCTAAATTGAATAAATAAATTTTGATTTTGATTTCATAGTTTCGACGGGGTCTGGATTTTCTAGTATTGTCAAACCAAAGGGGGAAAGGGTGAGGGCCTAGACCTTCCACCTTGCACTGGTAAGGCTGTCTGGGAGGTGGCCTGATCTAGCCGGGGTGACCTTTTCAGCGGGTGGGATGGACCACCTGGATGGGACATAGTGTATACATGGATATATTGGTAATGAGATAGATTGCATCTAGAGGGAGAATATAGGCTTTCCTATTAGAATATAATTATCCGAATTCCACAAGAGTGAAGCCACGGGCACAGCTAATATAATATAAATGAAAGATTCAACATTGAATGAAATAAAATATCAAGATGAGACTATTGGTATAGCTTTATAATATTAGCTACTATTTATATACATATACTACAAAATTAACAAATATAAAATAAGTAAAATGTGTATTTTAAATGTTTTTTTTTTTAATGTGAAACATCTATTCGTGCGTAGTAAAACCAACTCGTATATTGTGACAGCAAACAAAATGACGCATGCATCCCCTCTGGATTTACTGGACTTCGTTACTTCTTTCAAAATAAAAAAACTACTTTTTTCATTTGGGACTGCCATGAAGATCAAAAAACTACCACCGGTTCTGAAAATAACCATTTAGAGAAGAGTCGACAAGAAGCTTTCTGTGAGTTATATACAGAGCCATAACATGCAGCTATATTGATTAGTTTTTAAATATTATATAATTATTTTTATACTTTTCCATTACATTTTACTTTACATTATAAATTTTTTTTTTAATAAACTTTTGGGATGTTTTTATAGTGCATAATATATTTACCGCGTTACAAACACGTGTACACTGTAACGTCAGGTTGTGTGAAAATCAGGGCGCGTATGTCGGAAGTTACATCAATCTATTGTGTAGAGTATACTCCTGTTTGCTTTCCATTTCGGAAATTGTATTTAGGGTGGTATCGTTGTTGATAAATTAACATGGAGCACGAATTGTGTAAACATACTTGAAAAACAATTTAACAACATCTACGATGAAAATCAAATGATTATTTATACATGGTAATATAGTTTGATAAGAACGAGTTCGGATGGCATATGGGTTGTTTAAGATTCAATACAAATTTCTGCCCGCGAAATGTTAAACCGTTTTGCTTACATTTTGTCATTAATACTCTATCTAATCAAGGTTTAAGTACAATTTCTTTTTTTGTTTGTGTAATGAAATCACATTCAAATTGATCTATCCGTTATAAGAGTGAAGCAGTTCCGTTACTATATGGTATTATTCGCTCACCGGAAGGGAACTAAATAGCTAAATATTAATAATAAATTGAGTCAGTAAGTATTCCAAAGTATAATTTATCATAAAGTATTTCTTAGGGTTTTTAGCTGTGGTAATTGCCATTCAGTATTAGATGTGGTGTGTCCTCTTATAAAAATAATACCATAGCTAGCTAAAAATATATATATATATATTAATCTCAAAAACATGTGGGAATTAAATACATCGCAAACCTTGAGACGACGGCCTATTAATTTTCCTTCAGACAAAATTCAACATAACAATTTATCGTTCCTCGTAAACACTCCCTTCACAGCAGAGATTAACGATAACACACTATGTGTGTGTATGTGTGTGTGTGTGTGTGTGTGTGTGTATGTGTTATAATTTAAGTGGAAAAATCTCTTAGTAAATTCCTAGGGGCGGGTACAAGTAATCAGTTTGTAGCGTTAAAAAAAGCATGTGTTGAGTTTACATTCGCTACAAGTGAAACCTTCAATAATGTAAACATATGAATACTATACGACGCCTTTTCTCTCTTAGACAAGAGTGGGAAGGATACGCCGCACAAAAAGGAAACTATGAATATAGTACTGTACAATTTATTCTATTTCAGTTTTTCGCACTTTAAATCCTATGCATGTTTGTCTTATGTCGTTTTTTCGTTTCACCTAATTTCAAATCAGAATGGCAGAAAAGATGCTTACACTTCAAAAACTTTAATTCTTTACCGAGCGCCGTAGATATCTTTACCACTCGCTTTATTAAAAAAATAGTCTTCATAATTAGCTTACATTGTTACTATGCATAGTTACTTAAGTAGTTCTTTATTGTTGTATATTGCATAAACTAAACTTAAAGATTATTTTGCTTAAATGCTTTAAAGTTTTTCTTTCTTTTCGATTGTCCTCGCAAAAGTATTTACCAATGTAAATCGTATTATTTTTATACAACTAAAATTTCATTCATAACCATTTAAATTTAAATCATTATGTATGTTTAATATAGTTATGCTAAGTGGATATAATTTATCAAATTAAAAAAATAACACCGCATTGAATATTACGGAATAATGAAGATGAAATATAGTAAATTTCTGAAAATAAAAATAATGCAAGTAAATAAGTGATAGAATACTAGAACTACAATTGTCGTGTTCGCACAAATTAAACCGCTTCAGCTCGTGACTTGGTCGGAGGACAACTCCCGTAGCAATTTGTTTCCAATTTACCTTGATAAGAACAAATCTCTCGTGTGTGTCTGACGTGTATGTTTACGACTATTGTTCCAAGCTAGTCAGGCAGTAAACTTCACTTTACTACCATCGTATTCGCGTTTACAAATAATTTCTGATGGGTTGAGATATACTCAGATAAGATCAGAATCAAAAGAGTTCGAGCAGCATACAATATGGGACCTCGCGAATCTCTAAAAAACAAGTTTCAAGAATATGGTATCTTAATTTTGCCCTCCCAATACATCTTCGATAACTTAATGTATATTCGTAAAAATTTAGAAAAGCTAGATCTAGTGAATGATCGTCATAATTTTAATATTAGAAGTAAAGACAAGTTGGCCGTCCCACGCTTTAGGTTAAGTAAGTGTAATAAAAGCTTTATAGGTAATAGTATTCGGTTTTACAATAAGATCCCAAATAACATTACCGATTTACCTGACAATAAGTTCAAGTATTATGTCAAGCAAGTCTTAATCTCAAAAGGTTATTACAGCGTGGATCATTACTTGAACGATAGTTATGTCTAGAATTTACACCCCTATCTGTGCTTCCGTTAACAATGGTTGTAATTACGATTTGTATAGATTTAATTATTTAAAAATAATATTGATATTCTGGATTTATAAAAGAAAAGGAACCAGATCGAGTTTCTTGCCGGCTCTTCTCGGTTGTGTTGTCTTCCGAACCGGTGGTAGTGTTTATAAACGCCCTATTAGAGCTTAAATTGAATAAAGATTTTTTTTTATTTGATTTGATTGAGATATACAAGACAAGATTTTGCAAGTAGAAACAATTATTACATATCATAAGAGTTAACAGTTTTGTATATCTCTCCAATAGTGTTATTATTACTGCAGAACTAAAAAGTATACGAAGCGTATGTCGATCGACGCGGTATTTGAAACATCTAAGCAATAATTGTTTCATCTGTGTAAAGGGATGTTGGGAATGTAGATATATTAACATCCGCGGATGCGGATGGCGGATCTTAGAACTTTCAAGAACTTCTAGATGAAATATAAAGAAATATAATTAAATCTAGAAATTAGATAATATATATTGAACATTCTTATTTAATAATTAAACTGTTCGGCCCTTGCGAGAGTAGGTTTTACAACATATTTTGCATTGACCCTTATCCGTGTCATGTTCAAGAAGTTTAAAATAAATAAACAAATACAAATCTTTCTATGAGCCGTAGGCGACATTATAAAGATCAAAATTTTTGCTAAACTAGAATTAAAAAGTATAAATGTATTTTATCTGTAATCTGTAGTTTTTCTTCTTTTTTGGTAATTGAACGGTTGTAGGTTTAGTGTTAAAAGGGAGACGATCCCAATCGGTATAAAATATCCCATGAATTCAGAATATAATAGCTTAGTGTATTACACAATTACAGTTTAATATAAGTAGATTATACAGAAGAATGCTATTTGGAGTTACACGTTTGGTTGACTATGAAAATATGGAAAGAATTCGAGTGAATACTAACGCCTTACATTAGTTTTTTTTTCTATGGGAAAAAACAACCCCGACCGAGATGTTATATTGAAGACCCGTTTCGTAGAGGGGGTAGGGAGGTGTTGGGTACGTCCACCCCTATCGGCGTTAACATTAAGAATCCGTTACGCTATACCGAGGCGGGTTTAAATTAACAGCGGGGCCAGAGTTGTGCTGCCCTGATGATTTTCCGATATCCGCCGATGTACGCGCGTTTTGTTAAATTATGTCAGTTATTATATATTTAGTTCTGTGTCCGGTGATTATGTACAGCAGTTAACGAGACAAGTTTGCATTTTGTAAAGTGTCTGTTCTTATCTTCAGTTACGTATTTATATAACATTACACCAAAATTTCCTTCTTAGCTTTAAAAATGGTTAAGTTCTCATGTAACTTTTGGGGTCCTTTTTCACCAACTTTAGGTGTGAATTTTCCAAAAAAATGAATATTATATTATATGTTACTATAGGAATAGATTACTTTGGAATTCATAAAAAACCTCCAGTAGTTTTTGCGTAATGCGTGCACAGACAGTCACACAAAAAATGTAAAATTCACAGAAGTGTGTTCTTTTATTATTTTTAAGACTCTCCGAATGGTTTTCCTGGAGTATGCTTAATGTACAGATTTTGTTTTATTTTAATGTAAATATAGATAACTAATTATATAATAAAACATAAAAACTATCTAGGTGTTAAAGAACGGTTCAAAGAACGGCTATGATAGTTTCAGTACCGATTTATATACTGAAATACTTTTTGATCAGTTAAGTTCTAATAAAAACTTCCCGAATCTTAAGTTATAATAATAATTTGATTCCTTAAACCGGCACATAACTAACTTAATAATTTTAAATAAGTTTTTCTAATAAAAGCCACGTATATTTACGTTCCAGAGAAAGAAACTGTAAAATATGTACATCCCTTACTTAATCTGGATCTCGAGAATTTGCGAAAAAAAAAAATTATTCCCATCCAGAAGCGAGGGAAACGGGCACTCTGCAAATATTTTATGTGTTAAAATAGCTGGTGTTATTATCTTTTAGATTTCTCCGGGGGACGGTGCGCGGCGTGGTGCGGTCGGCTCGACTCCATCCTTCCCAAAATTTGCGGTCAACCTGTTGATTAGGGGAGGGAACTTTTTAATACAAACATGAAATATTCAACGCCTTGCAAAACGTTATAATAACGCTCAAGGCCGACCACTTTCGCTTAACTGATCTCTGTTTGATATGGGGAATATTTATGGGTTCGTCTTTTCAAGGTTTCCGAGAAGAGATCGCTCTAATTTCGTATACCCGAAGAAAACCAACGATTCCCATCCTTTATGCTTAGTAAACCAAATAATAAGCTTTTTAGGTAATAGTGTTCGATTTTATGGTTATGTATAAAGCACATTACCGATTTACCTGGCAATAAGTTTAAGCATTATGCTAAGACCGTTTTTTAAACAAAATTTGGTTTTGCCAGCCATTTTCGAGCTTATGATCTGATTTAGCTCGGTTTCACCGTTGACGGCTACGTCAAGGAGAACGATTTTTTTTAATGTAAATGTTATAGGATGGACGATTAAGTGAACAATAGTAATGTCTGGAAATGACATCCCTTTCTGTTCTTCCGTTCAAACTGTCTGTAATTAAGAACCGTGTAATGTACATATAAAGACATTTTATAAAACAAGAAAAAACCTGATCTAGTTTGTGGCCGGGTTATCACGACGTGGCTGTTATCTAAACTGGTAGTCGTTTTTTGACGTTCATAAGCGGCTTTTTAGTGTTCAAACTGAATAATTAATACAGATTTTTTTATTAGATTTGATGGTAGTTTTATGTACAAAATCATATGTACATTTATAAATTATGTTTCATGTTATGGTCATGAGTTTAATTATTATTTATAATCACATTATAAAAAATGATAATTCAGTTGTCAAAATTTGTCACTGGCAAACTAAATATTTTATCTAAAATATTCTTTAAGCAGCGTAATGTTGTGGATAATTGTGTACAATTTACATACGTCTATATATGTCAGAAGATTTAAGCAGCATCCCAATGACACTTGTACAGGACTGAAGAGATCCATCCAAGAGAAATTCCTTCGACCGCACTCACGATAAGTGTTTGCTCTAACAGGTGGATAGGAAGGAATTGGAGTCTCGCTACAGACGTTTCATGTGGTTTTATATAAAAATCGATTGAAGGCATTGTCATCTTCGTAAGTCACTTAGTACAGTCCACGGTTAAGTCCTCTCATTGGTCCTTTGGGATGTTAAATGCAACCATGTCACGTTATCTTCAAACCCTTTGACACCCGACAGACCTTATCGCGAATGGGATTTATTTTGGAAAATCAAAACTGTTCCAATAGATTGATGTACTATGTGTTATTATGTGTTTAAAAATAGCATTTATATACTATGTAAATGTATATAAAACATAAATAATTAAAAAAAAAGAATAAACGTAAATGCTACCTTTATTATACACATATAAATCAAAACGACCGCTTTATGTTATGTGAGATTACGAAATGAATATTTAGACAAAGAAAAGATTATTTACTAGCATTATTACATAAAAGGTCGTTCACGCGGTAGTAGCATCTTAAATCTAACAGAAAAGCTAGAATACTAATCTTGGAATACTTATTCCTGTTTATCGCGTTGGACACGTTCTGGAATATGTTACTCAGCACAGTCTTCCTGAAAGTCAGAAGGAACTGAAAATCACTCCAAGGATGGCAAAACTTCAGTTATCCGTAAACATCGATAATAATTTAAAATTAGATGGGTCGTCTGCTTTTTAGCAGCTATTTGACATAAATCGAGTATATTATGTTAGTATTTTCTCTCAGCGGCGGCGTATGGACGTACAGCCGCTCTTTATCATCTTTGTAATTTTCATAGTTATTATTTCTTTCAAAGGAAGACAAACGTTAATAATTTTTTATAGCTCCATTATTATGTATGTATCACAAAGTGAGTTGGAAAAAATTACTCGTCGGCATCTCTAAACACGAAGGAAAGAATAACAAACTGTCATCGTTCCGTACGAATGATGTTGAATGATTGAACTAATGAACGAATCGATCTTGTCGAAAGTTTGCGAGAGCTTTACGCTAGAAAACACCCAGCTCCTTTTATTATAATATAGTTTTGGCACAGATTATAGAGACCAGAGGATCTAAACATATGAAATATCGAATACTATCCGTGATTTCGTTCCATTCCGTGGTTTCTCACATCGGAACTTATTTGTAGTGAATTCGCTCAACTTGCAGCTTTACCCTTTACGCATGAAAATGGAAAATAGTTAACTACATTTTGGAATTTTTTTTATTCTTTGGAAAAAAAAAATATATTTTGACAAATACTTTTTTTACCCTCCTAGTCTTTCAAATTCATTTATACATTATAATATTACATTTATTTCATATGGGGACATTAACAAACAAATTAATATGTAAAAATAGATCACTGAACTTTTGCTCTCGGTCATAATATGACATAACAAGATTAAAAATTCTAACTAATTATACATTTAAATTAACAAGTGCAATAATTCAATATATTGTACGCACTGAACAAGCTGTACTGCTCAACTCTTTGGTCTCCTTTATTTATAATTATTGCGTAAGAAACTTTTGTTTCGGACGTTACCTTGGTTAAGATGTGGAAGGTAAATATTGGGTCAAAGTATTGCCTTAAAGTTTTGCTACGCGTGTGTATTGTGACAGCTTAAGTTAAGAATGTTCTCTTACTCTGCGTAAATATTATTATGTTACTATTGGTTTACTAGCTGAAACTCGCGACTTCGTCTGCGTTCTTAAAACTTTTATAACTTTATATTAAACTAGCTTTGTGCTTGCGGCTGCGCTCGCGTTTCATATGTTCGTCACTGCGTTTGATTTTTTTTAGCACTGGTGTGGAAATATCTAGAAAGTATGATGTTGAAAGGAGCAAACGGAACTTACCTTTATTATTAGCCTTCGATTAAGCTGGTTCAGATTTTATTTTCCACCTCATTTCACTTTATGAATGTTCTATATAATTTGATAATTAATGTGCACTTTTCAACATACGAGAGACAGCGGCGGCGGTTGCGTGTTGGCGTTCCGTTTTTGAATAGGAAGAGGAAGGGATAATGCATACATAGACTAAATAGAGCGGGGGCGTATAGATAATATAGACAAGAAATAACTTAGAATAAGAAGAAAATATATATGATAATAGATGGCGTTAACAAGCACTAAGATAAAGTAAAAGTATTTCTCATAAATTCAAGCACTTGCCCGTAAAACTGTGCACTAAATAGGATTTTTTTTAGGTGTTTTAATTTTTTTACGAGCAAACCCTAATTATTTTCGAAAATTAAAAGTACCCTAAGTTACCCGCAGTAACTTCATCTATCTACCAAAAAAAATGTCCCGTCAAAATCCGTCCAGCCGTTCCGAAGATTACCCAGAACAAACAGGGCAGACAGGCAAACAGACAAAAAAAATTGTTGTAGGTATCGTATTCATATTTATTTAGTAAAAAAAATTGACACTAATTTTATTTATAGATGAAGATGTCGTTTTTTTTAAGATAAGGATTACGGTCTAAGAAGTATAACTTAAGAAAATTTATCGAAATCTATTCAGTAGATTTTGCATGTTATGCAGCCAATGTTAGACCAATCATTTTATTTACCTACATAAATATAAAGGTAGATTTTCTTTTATGAAAAGTATTGCTTCAATGACGATGATAATAAATTTCCTAATGAGGCAATGATTGATGAATCTAGAGATAAATCGTAAGATATCGTATACTTGGTGATACTTGGATTTCGTTGTGAACTTTTCAGTTAGACTTATCTTGTCTAAAGAAAGTATTAAGGAAGCTACATCATTTGGTGTTTTATTTCGATTTACAATCTATGGTTAATTCTAGTGCACATCGATTAGGAATGCAACCTTGATATCAGATGATGACTGTTGATGATAATATCTTTAATAAAAATTCAACTGAGATGATTTTTATGTCAATAGATTTAAGAAATATAGAATATTAACCTTGCCCTCTCAATACATCTTTGATAATTCAATGTGCGTTCGCAAAAATTTAAACAACTTTGATATAGCAAACGGCCGACATCATTTTAATACCAAAAATAGTCACAAATTAGCCGTTCCTTGCTTTAAGTTGAGTAAGCCCAATATATTTTTTTTTAGGTAATAATGTCAGGTTCTTCAACATGGTTACAAAGCATATTACCAATTTACCTGGCAATAAGTTTAAGCACTATGTCATACAGGTTTTTATCTACAAATGTTACTATAGGGTGGATCATAACGTGAACGATAGTGATCTTTGGCAGTGATACCACTTTCTGTGCTTCCACTAAGACAGTTTCTCGTTATTATAATTTGTATAATTTATACTATACTTAAAAAAAATCAGATCGTGTTTCTTGCCAACTCTTCTCGATTGGATTGTTTTCCGAACTGGTGCTAATTTTTTGACGTTCATAAGCATCATCTCAGTGCCCAAATTGAATTAAGAATATTTGATTTGATTACGTGTGCTACCATAGGTCTGATCACTCTTGCTGTTGCTGATCTCTTTTTGTAATTCTCACTCTTATGATCTGTTTGGAGGTTTTCGTATATATGTTTATATCTGGTTTATAAGTTCGCTGTGTAAAATAATTATTTTTTTCACTATAAACATCATGGGAGGTATTAGCACGATCTTTTGGCACCAAAATGCCGAACCCGTGAATTCGTTAAGGTAAAGTTTAAATGTTCACAGATCGATAAGCGACGAATCGATTCGTTTAATATTGTCGGTTGGGACAAGAAATTCGCTTTATGTATGTAGTAACATATGATTTTTGTGTTGTTCGCAATTTTCCACTTCATCGGGTAACCTTTCACGTTAAACTTGGTCCAAGTCATAACTTCTAGTAATTATTGCATGTGAACTATATTTTTATGTGATAATGTACTTTTGAACACTCAGATAAATTTTATATTAAAAATAAATATCTTTAACGGGTAATTTAATTTATACTTATGATAAAAGGGTAACCAGACGTAATTTGTACATTGAGGATATTTAAGAAAAAATATTACACGGGGTTTTCAGAATCGAATAAAGGCACACATTTCGATAATGTTTAGTTGTCTAAAAATTTATCTGTCTGTTTGCACCAGCTCACATACGGAACGGCTGGACCGATTTTGACGGAACTTTTATTGACCGGCAGTTGAAGCTAATCCGTGTAATTGAGGCTATCCTTTATTTTTAGAAACTGTTAAGGGTTTCATGTTAAATATTAAAACTCATAAAATTGTTAATAAAATCCGATTCATTTCGCAGTTTTACTGGCAGGTATTTCATTTTGTGATAAATAGTTTTTCGTTAGTACCAAAATAACGAAGGAAAATAATTAGGGTTCCGTGTAATAAAATTAAAACTTATAAAATTGTGAACAAAATACGATTCTATGAACAACAGCACCGTCAAAACATAATTTTCCAAAGATTATTTATAGACTAAGTATATTACGCAGTGAGGAATTTATAAAAACTGAGCGCAGCCGCGGGCAAATAGCTAATATAAACTAGTTGCTTTATTCTATTGAACTTTTGCTCTGTGACTACACTTAAGATAATTACAAATATAAACAAAAATTATATAATTACTCTAACTAAAATTAATTTATACCAATAAAAACATTGCTTAGGAAGTATCTGGTCATTGATCAATAGTTAACTGTCAATAGGAATGTCAAAGCTTGACATATTATTTTAATATATTTTTTGATTATTTGTTTCTCTGCCAACACACCAGGTCACACATGCGGAAATAAATCCATGAATAGTTATTTTCGTAACCATAATTATTTGGCCACGTTTTTTATTTTACTTAATCAAAGGAAATCTACTGAAAATAAACAACTAAATAAATATAGTTTTCTGTTTTTTTTTTTTTGGGAAAAGAATTACAGGCGCGAAGTCACAGATTTATTCGCTCAATGAAAGGTCCGCTATCGCATTTAATTTACACCAATCATGAACCGCACATAACGTTACACGGTTCAGGGCGGCTGCGGCTTCGAGGACCACCGCACGGATTCTCCAGCCATTGTCTCGTCCAGTCTCGAGACGAGCGTTCACGTCTGCGTAGAATGTGCCTCTCGAAAACCGCTTTATTGCCTATAAAAAGCTGCATTCCATTCATTGCCTTGTCGGTTTTACGCTCTCATGTCGTATAAATCATTGAAGTATAAAGTCCACTCTAGATTCACTGTAAAATATATTTTGTATATAAATATTATGTACCGTTACATAAAGAAATATTGTCAATGTTTTGTTATAACGATGTATGTACATATTACATGGCCTAAAAGAAAAACGGATGTAACTCAGCAGAACTATTTACAGTCATAAAAAGCTTATTTTTTATTTATTTAACAAAATGTATCTCTCTGCTAAAGTTTATTTAAATTAGTGCTATTTTATTGCATTTTTAGTTTATTTGCAGTCATACTAAAGTACTAAACGATCTACAGTAGATTATATGCACTGGGTATTACCCGCTTAGCATTAAATTTGATTGAGAATGATGTAAATAAACGAACCAATGAAAAGACAAATGAAAAGGTTGAAGTTTCTGAACGTAAACGTATCAGACGATGCAGTTTCAACAAAGGAATTTCGTTCGGAAACTATGTTGGGTAAATCCCGTGGGAACATAACCGGCACAGTCGAACGCAAGTGCATATGGCAATCAATATCGCCCCGGGGTATTTCCCGAACGTCGCCCGGGTTTTGCACTCGTCAAAGAGATTAAAACTATATAGAGTTACTTCGATGTCATCATACCCGTATCAAAATGTTTACATATAATAAATGTAGAATTTGACATGACAATAACTAGCGAAATCAAATATGTAATCAATAAAACTTATTAGGCATATAACTTATAGCAGAACATTCAATGTTCGGTTATAAGTTATATTACATTTTTGTTTGCCATTTTCCGAAGAAACTTCGAAAAATAAGAGCTTCTGTACAGAATAAACGTGTCAGAAACGAAACTTCTTTGGCAATGTTTAATATAAATCTGTAGGACAAATTATTAGCAAGTAAGACAAATTTCAAAGATCGACACAAAGAGAAAAAAATGAATGTGTTTCTAAAATACGATCGCGCGCACGTACATCGTGTGACGCAAATACTGGCGCGTAAAGAATACAAAAAATTTCATGGTAGTCTTTCAGATTGAATTGGACTATATATAAAGCTAATATTTTCATATTTTAACATATCAGATTACAAGTGTAAAATGCTCATTAATATAGTGAATGACCGCCGTAGTTGCTTAATGAATTTTTCCAATTTTAATAATTATTAATTTGTATGGTATAGTCATTCATTGTCTGCGACCTTAATTGCTCTTCTCGTTGCTCTAATTATTTTACGAGATAATTATATTTGTTCGCTATTAGGTTAATAGATCGGAAACGTAATGTTTGTATGACCCACTGTGATCTTTTGTCTTTGTAATTTAATTTTTGATTACTGTTGTAGTAAACGACATTTCGTAATTCCGATCCGGTTTTTCGTCAAGTGTGTAATTTGTGTGACTTTTCATAGAACAAGCGATATGGCAACTTCTTACACATGAATATTTTATCATTAGTGCTTTGTCCTTCCGAAAATGTATAATGTTATCCTTGCATGGGTTCCAGTCAATTTAAAGTTTAATTTCGAGTTTTTAAGATTATGAGATCGATTATCTCTCTGTGTCATATGTATGTGTGTACTTGTTTTGCGTAAAAAAGAACTTTAAGATTTCATTATGATCATTATCTTAAGGTCACTGGAAGGTTTTTGTTTTGCTAATCATTATCATTTTTGATGACTCGGAGGACAGAAGGGTCTGATTGGTGCAATGCAATGAAAGCGATGTCTACCTATTTACTTTTTTACTAAAGCCGATTTTATAAAAATTATCCTTACTGCTGCTCCTTACATAGCTTTACTGACAAGGGGGAGGGGATCGGATCACAATGTCTAATATTCTGCTTACGTAATACTTGGAGGGCCTGAAACACAGTGTTATCAAAGAATGGAGCGGAGTACATATGTATTTTTATAATTATATACATATGTACTAATAAATAAAATTGAAGTGTCTGTTCGTAATATCAGAATAACAACTTTTTACATAATACATATGAATTTGTATCCGGTACCTATGCCAAAAATAGATTTTTTCAAATTTGACTGTCTGTTTGTTCCCGCTAATCATCGGAACGGCTGGGACCGATTTTCACAGATGGGTCATTCCACCTCTAATCGACCCCTTTAGATTTGGACAAACTTTTTTCTTTCAAAAGTTATGCAAAATTGATGAAACGATGATGGCGCAGCGGGTAGTGCGGCCGGATTCCGCGTCAATCGACGCGGATACGATCCCCACCTATCCGAATATAAAATCGGCCTGAGGTTTCGGTGAAGGAAAACATCGTGAGGAAACCATAGCATAATGGAAGGGCATTTTCTAATGATGCCCGTCTGGGTAGCTACCATCCTCAAGTTTGAAAAACCTGCATCACTTGAGAACCATTACCTCTAGTAGCTTAGTGTGCTTATCATCCTGGACCACATCATCACTTAAAATCAGGTGAGATTGTTGTCCAATCACTGTGCCTATTCCGTGTAAAAAAAAAAAAAAAATCCAAATTTTTCATCTTTTTCAAACTTATATTTTAAATATCTCTAAAACGATAAAAGATAGAGAAATTAAATACAGTTCATTTTAAAGAGGAGTTTCGGGGTTTTGTGTTGTTGGTGTCTCATTTCTTCTTCTCAATCTGTAACTTAGGCTACTTTTATTTGTCGAAATTAATTAGGATTCCAGGTAAATAAAATTAAACTCATGAAATTGTAAATAAAATTTTTACAAAACATTTTTTCCAATGATTATTTAAAAACTTTAATACGCAGTGAAGAATATATGAAACGCGGGAGGAGCCGCGGGCACACAACTGATTAGAAATAATATTTTAAACATTTTACGTCGCTTTATATTTCTTTATAATAGCCCGTTACAATAAACACAACTATAATGTTAATATATTTAATCCACGACTCGTAATAAAGAAAAAGAAAATGTAAATCGTATTTAAAAATGCAGTGTAAATTTTAAAATGATTATTTATCACTATAAATAAGACTGGTATTTATCATTACGAGGCGGTTGCGTAAGATGAATCATTAATTAATGGAAGTGTTAAACAGAACATTCGGGTGTGTGCGTCATATATTATGAAGATGAGGAATCGATTCGGTAGCATCGTTGTTAATTACCCCAGCACGCTAACCGAGAACGTTTCGGTTAGTTATTATCATTATTTAAGTATCGGATGACTGATTTCGAAATCTCAAAACAGATTTTCTGACATAACTCATTATGGTACATGATCGACGGGTTAATGTCTTTTTTTTTCGTTTGCGATTGTGTTTTAATTGCTTGTTTATTTTAGCTTAGGTTTTCAATGTTGGGGATAACGTCCCCTTATGGAAATAGAAGACCCAGACAAATTGAGATAGCGCAAGGTCTGCAAGGACAGATTAAAATTATAGGTTATAAAGGCAAAAAAGGGGACTCTAGAAAAAAACATCTCGTTTACTTTACTCATCATCTCTTTCACTCTTCCTATTATTAAATTAAATGATTATGATCAAGTATGAATTCAAACATAAATTGACCAGGAAATAATGGAGTGCGCATACTCGAAGCACTGTTGAGAGTTGATTGATCGTATGTATGCACTGTTGAATGAACTTTTACGCTTTAAATAAATAGCCAATGGAATTTCACATTCACATTTGTATGGATAAGATTTTTTATCTTTAGTACAAATATTACGTATTATTTTCTCACATCCAGACAAACAGCTAATAGTTTTCGAGATATTTCTGTAAATATATCTGACCAATATTAAAGTCTTGTTAGAAACTTAGCTGTCAATCATAGTTTTTAGCTCTTTTGCTATATAAGAAGACTATATAGTCAATAGAATTGTATGCGGCATGCAACTAATCAAGAATTAGAATGTAGTAGTATAATTTAGAATGTAGTTGGAGACTCAATAAATAACCATGAAGAGTAATAACACAATGTGACATACTAAAACTTTCTAGCCACGACACAGTTTTGTACTAATTCCTTGATCTTTCTAGATGGTAATCAATAGACAACGGTAACATCCTAAAGTTTTTTTAGTCATTATAAAATAATGCATCGTATTCTATAATTAGCATGAGCTTACGGTGAAGGAAGACGCCATGGCAATTAAATTAAAGCGAGAGTATGTCTAGACCATTGTCTATCATCTCTCAGTCCGACGAAAGTATTGCTAATTGTTAATAATTATTATTTTTACATAGTACTTGATGAATTACTAAAATGTAGATGTCTTTAAGTGTTATTAATATTCTTAACGTTCTCGCGATAGATGAAAAGCGTTGTACAAACTTACAAACAGCGCTTTCTTTATTAATCATTGGAGTATTAATATGAAACGGTACGTCCATGTTATTCTTACTTTGATAGGCAGACTCTTAAATATATAAGGGAGGTCAACTCGCGTAACCTCCGCAAACAGGAGCCCATTGTGCCCCGCTGTACTAGCATTATGCTCTCAACTATATTGTCGAGATATATAGTATATACTGTGCAATTTGTTAAACTCGATCTTAAAGCAGTTTAAAGTTGAGAACCATTCTTTGCACTTTACCTAAGATAGCTTTTTACTTGATGCCTTTGTAAAAGGTAAGAGATGCTCTCTAACTTCAATGTTGTGACGCATCCGTTCAAATTCTAGGAAGAAATCTGACACAAAAATTATGTTTTACGGCTAAACCTTATTCCATTTAACCAGTTTGAATGCCCAAATGACATACATTATTCTCGTCAACATAAATCCACTCTTCTGTTCTGTTTTATTGTCTGACATTGTCGCTTATCAGCTTATGAAATTATATCCTTGGAGGATATATGAGGAAATGTTTTCGAATCAGGCCACTAAACTTGCGTACCTACTGTGTATCCCGCTTGTTTATTAATTTTGTATAATTCCTTATTGTTAAAGAAAGGCCACTAACCAATGTAACTATATTGGGCTTTATAAAACAACTTGTAACGCACCGGTGGTCACTTTATAGGAAAAATGGGGAAGTAATATGACAAAAAAATTACTTGATATTATTAGTAAGTGAGGAGACGATTGTCAAATTATTTTAACAAAGAAATATTCTAAGTCAAAATCTCTCTGTACGTTAGTTTGTATATAACTTAAGAATTAATTAATCGATTTATATGATTCTTTGTTCAAATCATACCTGAATTCTCTGGCTTTACATTAGGTAATATTATGTAAAAAAAACTGTTAAATCGACAAAAAAAATAACTTTGAAGCGATGCACTGAATAATTCAATGAAACTATTTGGAAATCGAATTACTAGGTACAGCTTATGTTACCTAAAAATAGATAAAATGTAAATGGTTAGTTTTCATTCGATAAATGTTGGAGTATTTTCTCCTTTACCAGGATGATATTATCTTGGTTATTTTTTTCTGTGAAGGATCGCTCGTATATCTTTCGATGGGCGTTCTAAACGTTGAACAGAATTACAAATGTCGAAGGAGATCATCGTTTCGTTGGAGGAAGCGTGGGCCGCCTCGTCGCGCTCCTTTGACGTATAGTTTAAGTTACGAGCTTTCGCTTTAACTACCATTTTGTATCCTGATATATTAGCTTTTTAAATAAAGTTCACGTTTCTGTGTCTGCCTATAAGTTGTAAACCACTAAACTGATTTACATGATTCTTTTTTTATAACCATAGATCATCTGACCAAATTATAACGGTAAAGGTGTATTAAATCAGAAAACAATTAATACCAGGACATTCTTTTGCAATGCTTCAATTAAACCATTAAATAAAATGCGATGAATGTGTGTGAAGGGCCATGTGCGCAGATAGTTTATGCATAATTTAAATCTACGACTGATAATGACTCGCTAATAAAATACAGCCTTTTAAACCTATTTATTGATGCTAATTGAATAATGAATATTTTTAGTTACTTCAAAGGATACAATTTTATCAAATAAATTAATAAGTTTTATCTAGTTTGGGAAAAGCTCTCGCAACGCAACTGAACAAACAGATCATTAACTTATGAATCCTAAATCTTATACATGCACGATAATTAACCAGACATACATTGTAAAATGGTTTTTTCGATTGGTTTTTGTCACAACAACGTTTATCCTTTAGCGAAAAACTCAGGATTCAAATCCACACCTTTTAATATGAAGTACAAAGGTGCTGCTACCATTCCACACTGGATTCGATTGTGAAATTTCTCAATATAGATATCTAAAATATTTTAAAAATTATTGGTTAAATCGTTATCGCTTATTCTAATGGGTCGTATATCCATGCAGATATAAGGCGCAGATCACACTGCGGAACGCATTCCGAGTCACATGCGCGCCTTTGCTCTAAATGTAATTATTTCTCGTGCCCAGACTGAGACTAATGAGCCCTGAAATCCTTTAGAATTGTCTAATTTCGTTTTAATAAGTAGACAGTAGATGTTTTCAATGTATCATTATTTGTAAAAGAAATGGCTGATTCAATTTATTTCTTCTTTGTCTATAAAACCTATAGTTTTTAAAAAAGGGGCCCAGTTGAATATTTAATATACTTCCAAAATGGCAATATCCAAATTATTTTTTATTTTTTTATAATTAAGATAAACTTATTTGTTTTTATTGCTTTCAAAGAATCTTAGAAGTTGTTCTCACCATAAAATATTTACCAAAATACAGTGTGATTTTTTATATATATTACAATTCTCAAAATACATTTATTTTAGGGCTTAAGCAATTATTTGTTGATGTTGAATGATATGTTTTTGTTTCTATTAATCAAATGTACCATCTCTTTCATGATCAACGAGGCGCTATTAAGAGCCCTTTACTTTTAATATCTCGCGTTTGTAAACGAAACTTTAATGTTTGTTGAAGTACATAAAACAATCTCCATGGCGTTTTTAATGCTACCATTAAATGCAGCGCGTGCTCCACACCGTCTATTTCGAGATTTCGAATGTTTATTGCTTTACAAACATGTTCAAAATACGTTTGTCTTGTTACAGAAAAATGGGGGACACGACAATCAGGAAAATAATAATCCTTAACCTCGTGTTTGCGACGATCACCGCTGATTTCACAAGTAACTGCCCGAAGAAGTGTAAATGTGTTTGGGCGAGCGGCGATAAACAAGCGGACTGTTCCAACGCCCATTTCGATACAATTCCTAAAACATTAAGTTCGGACATTCAAAAGCTGAATTTCACAGGAAATGACCTATACGAAATAACAATGCACGCTTTCCAAGACGTCGGCCTTATCAATCTTTGGAAGCTGACGTTAAGTGAATGCAAATTGCAAACAATACAGAAGAATGGTTTCAGCGGACTGGCGATTGTGATTGAATTGGATTTATCGAAGAACGATCTAAAGACATTACACCCAGACACGTTTAAAGAAACGAAGAAAATAAGATGGATTCTATTAAACGACAATAAACTGGAGAAATTAGATGATGGATTGTTTAGCAACTTGGATCTGTTACAGAAAGTTGACTTGAGCAATAACAGGATTGCCCAAATAGGAATGAAAACGTTTAGTAACGTGCCGAAATTGAATTTTTTGAGACTCGATGCAAACAAATTAGAACATTTGAAAGTGGACACGTTAAACAGTTTACCTTCCTTATTAAATTTGGATGTCCAGGATAACCCTTGGAGATGTGATTGCTTTTTGCAACCATTTCGTAACTGGATCATTAGCAAAAATTTATATACCACTGACATTCACTGCTCTGAACCTTTGAAAGTTCAAGGGAAACGATGGAAAGAGTTAGATTCCAGTGACTTTGCATGTCGACCGAGTATAGTATACCCATCCACAAGTACTACTTTAAGGGTGTCAGATAATAATGTAACTTTGTCGTGTCAAGTTAATGGAAATCCTGTACCAGAAGTCAACTGGGTTTTAAACGCACAAATTATTGACGGATCATACCGATATCAAGGAGAAATCAAATACTATATAACGCAGAGCAGCAAAGAATATTATAGTAAATGGGTTAACTTAACCATAGTTAACGTTGAAAGAACTGACAACGGAGAATATTTGTGCGTGGCTAAAAATCCTGGAGGAGTTGAAGAAAGAAGTCTGACTTTAGTTGTCACTCATATTCCTCCTAAACCAATAGTTCCCACTGGAATGGATAACAATATGATGCCAGTTTTAATAGGAGTATCGTGTACGGCGGCAATACTATTAATAATTTTGGTGATATTATGTTACTGCTGCTGTAGAAGAAGAAGCTCTGATAAAAAAGCTGATACGACAAACGGTGAAGCATTGATCGAAGGTTCAGTGATACCGGAGATGGAGAAGAGTTTGATAACAGCGGTAAATCCAGTAACAAAGCCACCAAGAAGATACGAGGCCCCACCTTCACTTACGGGCGGTGCTACGGAGATGTCTGAATTAAATAAAACATTGCTGGACAATGATTCAGTGTTCGGTGAGTTATTTATTTAAAGATTAAATCTTTTTAAAGGCTTTTCTGATTGTCTCTAAATCATAAGCATTTTAAGAGAGAGCATCGAAAATAAGTGCTCTTTATAATGAAAAATGTAATTTGTATTATTTTTTTAATAAAGATAAATAGTATGCTAATGAATGCTTAGATTTTTAAACATACAAACTAAACTGATAAATTTGTATTCTCAAAATAAACTCACTTTAAACATACTATTTACTAACCAACTAGTAAGTTTCACTTGTATACCCGGTGATTTTAATCAAGGCAAATAATTTGAACAACAGTCCTTCCATCAACTGAATTTTGATAAAAAATACAAATTACTAACAAGGTGTAATTATCTCTTGCAGCACACAATGAAGATGAGAAACGCTCGCTGGAATTCGAGCATCCCGCCAAGCAGCGATCACAAGACGCACTCAACGTAGAATACGCCCGCACTGATGGAAGAACTTACCCTCCTGATTTACTTTCATTCCCGCTGAGAGGTGCTCAAATTTCACCAGCCGCTAGCAATGCGTCTACTGTTCCTGATACCACCAGATTGCCACCACAGCTTAACCCGGTCAGTCCAATCCATTCACCGATATACGGTATGACAACAAATCACAATCTCTTCAGAACATTACCATATTCTCGGTCGCAGTCACCCTTCACTTCACCGATCACGCCTCCCGTCGTGACTCCGCGACAAGGATATGTGACTATACCGCGTAGACCACGAGTACCGAGCTGGTCAAGCACAGCGAGTACTCAGATCTTACCAAGTACCGAAGCACAGGAACCTTTATATGACAACCTAGGCTTGCGGACAACTGCTGATGGAAGTTCCGTACTCTCCCTGAATAAAGCCGGATTAGAGAACCAGTTTTCTCCAATGAGAAATAGACCTCTGCCAGCTACACCTACCACATATCCGAATTCGCTTCCAGTATACTACACACCTATCGAAGAACAAGAACCGGCCCCGTCACCTGTTCCTCCTCAACACAATGTAAGAAACAGTATCAGTTCGCAACTGTCATCACAGCTATCGACTCCTGGCCCTCAAAAACCAGTGAATCGAATGAGTTGGACAGCGAAAAATACTTCAACTCCTCACGCTGAACCACGAAAAGTTTTGTTCAGTGACACTCCTGATACATTAAGCAGAAAGGGTAAACCCGAAACCGGCTCCTTGAGACGTCCAAAGGTAGATAACAAAGAAGTCAGTTCTCCGTCTAAGGATGATAAGAAAGACGAGTCTGTCAGTTCTATGAATCAGTCAGGGACTCTGGGCAGGAGCGGGAAGATCCCGCCGAGACCTCCACCGAAACCCAAGAAGAAACCAAGTGTAGAGGGGAAACCAAACGAGCCCTTGTTCGAAGATGAAGGAGAAGACGGCACAGAAGTGTAGTAGTTAGAAAGACATTCTAACCAAATTGCCAATGAGCTTTTGTGTTATTTTTCTTGAACATCGACTCTGCATAGAGTTTATTTACACATACTAGCTTCCGAAGATATGGAAAATGTTGGTTAATAAGAAACCTTATTATTATCCTTTATTGTGCATGAATTATGTGAAATTCTTCTTTAAATGCAGATTGCGATGTTTAAGGAATAGTGATAACAATTTAAGAGTGAGTTTATATATACATTACCCGTCTGCTGGGACCGGAATAGTTAAGTGAACTGTGTGAGAGGTGCATTGAAAACGAAAACAGTAATGAGTGTCGTTGCTCGTGTAAATATATCGATGCTAGATTTTTTACCTATTCCCGTACAAATATACGGGGATCATTTTTATTATTATTGTAACGTCATGAAATCTGTACACAGTATGTTACATAATATTTTAAGTATTTATTATTTGTTGTATTCGTTTTTTTATTCGTGGTAGCTATGATGACATCGCTTGCCTATGTTTTAGCGTTCGTTCAACCGTTGTCAAGACTGATTATTCTAAATTAACAATTTCTCTCTTTACATTCCTCGATACATTCATTTTTATACTCACTTTTGGTTTTATCATGCATTCAACATTATAGAGGCATAGTTTTTCCACCGAAGACTGAGTTTTTAATTGGCTTTTTAACTATTGATAAGTTCAATAGTTTAACAAAAGCTTCCTTATAAAGTTTGCTGTAAAAATGTGTACTTTAAATCACCATATTTTGTTATTACTCTATATATAGGCATATTTAATTTGAAAAATTAAACTTTCTAAGTAATGTGTTATACTGGATGATATTTTTTTCTTCTATCATGAATACGATTTAGAAAAATCAAAGGCATCTATAATAAGTAAAACTGCGAATATCTTTATCACCTACTAAAATATTTAACTTCGCCCGTTCCAAGTTATCTGTATTTTAGTTTTTAGAGTGTCCTTTAAATGTTCTATGCTTAATGTTTGTTTATACTTAGTCTGGTTTATATATATATTTGAGAGCTCTTCGACTCTCAAACAAATAGTTCCTAAATCATCAATATTATTTTGTATTATAACTTTTTAACATTATGTCGTAATACAGAAAGGTTGTCTGGATTCGACGAAACACAGCCGCTTTGTGTTTTATGGTGGCTTATACTTAGTTATATAATTTCCGTTAACTGGTTGGTGCTTCTTTTATAAACACTTTTTTTTATGTGTCTATTATGTTATTGTAATAGTTTTAATTTGTAAGATCAAGTACATGACATGTTATATTACGAATTACGAATGCAAATAATGTGTAAACTTTGTTCAAAGTTTGATTTTATTTAAGTTAGTAGCTATCTACTATATTTGTATCTTTACATTGACAGGTAGAGGTTTATATTTTTTTTTATTATTGTCAATCAATCATTTAATATTTACGTTGATTTCAGCATCGGATTTATTTTAAACAGTGTTTGTGGAAAGCTGGGTTGTTTCGTTTTATGTAATATCGTTCAGTCATATTGTAATACTGTTAAATATACTAATGCACATGGTGATGAGTACAAATCAGACAATGATAATAATTTTAAAACAGTTAAGTCAATGGGCGCGTATGACTATCCTAAAAATAAATATACCTTCCTGAAATAAATATAGATTTTAAATACTGTTAATACTGTTATGGAATCGGATAATTATTGTAAACACATTCTCTTAATAATCAACCGTATTTATGATTCAAGACGAGGCAGCAATTTAAAGTTTAGTTTCATTTATTTTGCTAATGACCCTTTTATTTATATGACAAAAACGTGGTCATTTCGTTATTGTGTGCTAAAACTGAATCGATTTATTTATTCGCTTAATTCGCTTAACCGAAAGACGTTCACTGCTGGGCATAGGTCTGACGGATTATCGATCGCAGTAGGTGTTTGTGGTGCTCAGAGGAAGCTGGTTTCCCTGGATTTATGCCTTAGTCGCCATTTACGACACCCACGGGAAGTAAACTGTTAAGAGACTACACCGATATTTCATAACCCAGCAGTAAGATGCAAATAGCTCAGTGAAATTTCATTCCCTTGGAGACACTAAAATAGATAAAGTATTTGCAATATATATGAACCTAATTAAAAATCGAATACTGATAAATACAAAATATGCACTCTGGATGGAGCTGTTGGTTCTCGATACGATTGGTTTCTCGAATTTTTCTCATGTCAAAAATATTCTTTGATAAATAGAGTTCTCTCGTAAATACTTGTTTTTGTTACGTCTATACATTTTTAAACAGTAGTTACTTTTCTATGCAAGTTCTAACATAAATATGTCAGTGTTATATTTTATTATTCTACCGAAGATAATATTTTAATAAATGTTAAAATATTATACAAAAGTTTTGCCGTTTTTATCTATTAATATAATCTCGAATATGTTGTCTTACTTGCTTTCCACTCTCCAGTATTCACTAAAATAATGTCAATTTTGATAGATTTTTTTTGCATCCTTTTACCCTATGATATCTGCTTCCAGTGTTAAACACACCTGTTACAAGAGAAACCAGTGCATTTTGAATGATTCGTAATTTGTGTTTTTTGAATTCGATAATAAATCACCACTTTTATTATTATAGACGTATATTTTTAGTACCACAACCGCCTGTAAATGTATTTATTATCAAATCTTGTCAATTTTAAAGATTACTTAATGAAGTTAATAATTTTTATTAATGTCCGATACGACTTGCGACGTTTTACTGTACACATTCAATTTTATGTAGTTTTAAGACGCTATGTAAATAGGAGACATTATATAAAATGATTAAAGCTATATTTCAGTATGTTTGTTTTTTCTTAAACTTCTCGATTCTTGATCCTCTTCGATTTCAGTATTTGATAAATTCGTTTCAATAACACTATCTACAAGGTTAGAAAGTCCAGTTCCAGTCAGAACGTCGTCGTTAGACTGTGGTTATATCTATAAAGGCTGGAGTGTCATTACCAACTGAATATCTATGTATTACTTTATATTTTAAAGAAAGTCTAGACACGTATGTAAGATAAATATTTGATATAAATCATATACATGTTGAGATAATAGACTCTTGAATATATATTTTCGGTAAGAACAATAAGGGCTTGTTAGTTCGCACACGAGGACCTTATTGATGACGTGGGATTCTCAAAAGGGATACAATGCGTGCGTGAGCTGAGAACAAAGTATAGGGGACGTCGACATTTATATACTTTTGTACTATGATTTAAGCGATTTTATTTTAATCCATTTCATACCGTACAAATCATTGTTTCATCATAAACTAACTTTCATTGTTGACGACAGCTAAGTCTAGAGGAACAGGCTTTAAATAACAATCGCCAAAACACAGTGATAGTTTGGACACAGATTTACAACTATTTGCACAAAAACAACAAAATAATGGCTTAATAGTAATGTAGTCGGATATCGCATCGACTAATGTCAATTCGAAGCCACATTTCATATTCCATAACATAAAGAACTTGATATTGTTGGTTAGATTATTCTAGAATTATCTAAATTCTACCTAAGTAGAAAAAAAAACATTCAAAGTCCTTATTAGGCTTATGATGGGAAATATTCGCAAACTTTCGTACTATATGAGTAATCTAGAAATTACTTCCAAGTATTTATGTCACTGTACTATTCCATCTAAATAACTAAACATTTTCCCGTTGGCTTCGAAACCAATTTTTCTTATCAAATATACACAATATAATATATTTATTATATTATGACGTAAGCGACTTGACCCGATGTCGACCCAGAAACCATAGGATCCACGTAAAGATGAAGGGGCTAACGATCTCCCTGAGGTTGCAAGAACCGATCAAGCGTGTATTGTAATTGAAACAGGTAAGTGGATCGAGCCAATTATAAATATCAGGTAAAAAGGAAAAAGTTTCATCTTAGAAATGACAGAAGCCCGTGGATTTGCCTACATTTAAACTAAATTTGGCGTTATTTGTTTGACTTTATACAATATAGACTTTAACCACAATCTCACCTGATTTTAAATGACAGTATGACTAACGTGTTGCTGCTGGAACATTCTTAGTAATCATGGATTTTAACCTGAGACAAGCTACTATGACAAGTATTAGGAAATATTCAACCATCGTGATAACACATTATATGAAATTCGACGTTTACTTACACCAAAAGTAAGTAGCTCACAGTAAGCGTTGGAGCCGCTCATTTATTCATATAGATTGGTTAATTCGGGTAGGAAGTTCTAGTTTTTTTTTCATCGTCTTAAATAAGTCTAGTGCATTTTGTCATGGCCGGCACCGATACCTCACGCCCGCTACCCCGAGATTCTTTTGTACAATCCTTGACGTAAAATCGTGTGTACTGTTATGTGAAATCATTGTATCGGAATTACATGTATATAGATATTATTGGGCATACGCTTAGTTTATGGTGTATGTTGTCGTTCGCAACCCATTACAATTACGTCGGCGCCGACCAGCGACTTCGCAGCGGTAGTAATGGTCTCTTCATTGGAATAATACTCTCACTGGATCGTCTTTTAGTAGATATCGTAATTTTCGCATAATAGAACAAAGGTCGCTCCCCATTCCGAGCGGCAGTGACCAGTAATATCTGAACACATGTTGACTGAAGCAAATTCCGACCAGATTTCTACTGAGCTATTATCACTTCAAATCGAACAAATGGTTAAAAATAAACACTTCAAAATATTATATAGCACACTGGAACATAGAACACAGCTATACATTTGTAAAATAATAAATATTCAATATATATTAAATTTTCATTCTAGCATAAATAACTAGTTTTTAAAATTGCAACAGATCACTACCAGAATTTTGGTAAATATATCGTCCGTAAAACTGTAAAGCGACATAGAATCAAAAGTTTACATTTATTTTTATGAAACAACGAGATATATCAATACGTTTCATGTTTTATTTATTCTAAAATGTAGAAGATATCTTGATATGTCCATACTCATTAACCAGGGCATAATTTAACTACAGACATGAATGTTATTTATAAGATATACTGTTATATAGATTTATTGTGAAAAGGTAAATGTTTATAATCTTCTCAATAAGCTATTACCTAATTTTAATTAATATATCGTATACTTAGATCATTATGCCTCATATCTCATCATCGTCACAAACATTAAAATATTTTCCACAGACCTCCTTGTAAACATTAACGAAAGAGAACTCATGACATCTGTTGCTCTGTGTCCCCCGGTGACAGATGGCTAACGGAGCAACCCTTAAATGATCTGGATCATTCAAAGCGACAAATAACAACCCCTCGACCTAGAAAAGCTAACGTAATCATTATACCTATATATCAACACGTTGTTTGTGTGTGCAAATTCATAACTGTTTATCAAAGAGTCTATTGCGAATCTTACATGATTATGTACTGATTACTGTACTATTTATTTTATTAGGAACTGCAAGAATATTGCGAATCAAACATTCAGAAATAGCATTATCTAGTGTGGTTATGCGATTAGATTAGATATGGTTAGCAATTTTAGTAAACTAGTGTACTAGATAGATGTGTATGACACTTATAGAAGTTCACATTTTTCAGATTATGCTGTATATAAAAATTAAAAATAAATTTTGAAAAATAAAGTTTGAATTAAGGTTATAAATGTAAAATTCATAAACAATATTTTTTAATTAAATACAACCAATAATAAGAAATAAGACCTAACTATAAATATCTATCTATACTATTATCATCATCATCATTTCCCTACTCTAAGTCCATTTTCATTTGGGGTCGACGCAACATGTCTTCCTCTTCCATTCCTCTCTATTTGCAGTCATTTCCACATACACTCCCTCCCTTCCTAAACATATCATCTTTCTCACAGTCCATTCATCTTTTCTTTGGTCTTCCCCTTCCCATGTAACCGTTCACATGCATATCCAATACCTTACTCACACAATCCTCTTTCTCCCTGCGCATAAAATGTATAAATCAATGATCTGTTATAAGAAAGTTACTATTGTATCAAAAAATCTGTTGTATCATTTACTCGATCCCTACATGGCAACCCTGCCAGCGCCGTAACGTGAGACGATATTTACCTTCCATTGACCAAAACGGGACTCGTAGTGACAATGCATTGATACATAGATTATATACTATTAACGGACGATCGTTTGCTTTGCTGCTGTAGAAACGAAACGCAAAGCGGTACAAACCTCACGGCGCCGTCACTAACCGAACCCCGTTCACAGAATGAAGATATCACAATAATTGTGGAAATTAAGTAGATTTTATTATTGAAAATCGAAAACGGCTCTTAATTTTTTTTTGGTTTTAGATACAAACGAAAAAGAAAGTGATTCCTGTAGGTACAAACGATTCCGCGTCGATCCGCGTTCACAGATTTTAGAAATTTTCAAAATTGGAAATGTTAGTTTTTCGAAATTTTCAAAATGTTGGGTTTCGAAAAAATGAAAACAAAGATCCCGTTGCAAAATTTTCGATTTACCAAAGTCGGCAGCGGCTTAAATTTTTAAAACGCTATAACTTTTTTTGGTTTGAGGTACAAACGAAAATGAAAGTGGCACAAACTGGTACAAACGATGTTCCTACAGTACAATGGTAATTTAATTTTTATTTTATTTCATATTTAAGGGTTACATGTAACAGAGCAGCATCTGTTGCTCATTTACTCGATCTCTACTAACATGTCCATACCAGGACAGATGACTGCTCCTTAACTTCTCTGTTACTGGTGCCACTTTAAAACTTCCTTTGAATATACTAATTCATAATCTTGCCTGAATAGGTAGGGTCTAGTAACCCCACACATCCATCTCAACATTCGCATCTCAGATGCATGGTCTTCTTTCGTCGGTCATCTATATGGGCCAAGATTCTAACCCAGACAAGCCGACAGGCCGTATTATATTCTTGTAAATCTTCCCCTTTAACTTGCGGATGACACGTAGTACTTTTGACCTGCTGTCATTTCATCCATGCTGCTTTAATTCTATTCTTTACAGCCCGGTCTAATAAATAGATTTCACCATTGCTTTGCAGGAGGGAACCGAGATACTTGAATTAGGGGCAGATTGGTATTGGAGCGTCATCTAGTCTTATAGCAGTTGAGCTAGAGGTGCCGCCGCCGAAATTGCAAAACAAATATTCCGTACACGAATCTGCTCTGGACCTCAACTCCATCCTCACCGACAAGGACAATATCGTTCGCAAAGAGAATACACCAGGGTGCATCTTCCTGTATACCCGCTGTCAAGGCATATCAATACTATTATATATAGAGATGAAAATGATTTCTTTGTATCACTATCACCGAGTAACATAAGCTATATCCGATGGGTAACATCATTCCGCTCGCTTTCCTGCAAAGTGAGCTGTTATATAAATTAATCTATGTGTGTGTCTATGTATAATATTTATTGTTGATAAATGAATTTCTGACAAAAGTGCAAATAAAATGCCACTTGAATTATCTTGAATGAATGAATAATTATTCGTATTTTAGTAATTAGCTATTTTAAAATTTTGGAGTTAATTTCTTTCAACACTCAATTGATATTATAAATTTGTTACGTTCTCCTGTCAAGTTTCTACAATAATACAATTCGGTTTTCACATTTTTCAAAATGTTACACGGCCCTCGGGGACGCCGTGTGATGCGACGTCGCGTTCTCAGAACAAATTTTATGTCACATTCCATAAAATGCAATTTCAGCGTTCAAATATGAATATAGTCGTTTTTAAAAGAACGAACGTAAAATATACATTATATTCTAGAATTCTCTTTTCTGTTCTACGTCAGGATCATCACAATTGGGTCTTTTATCAATGCTATTTGTTTTGGTAAACAAAAGGATCTACTTTGTAAAGTCAGTACATTGTTTCAAGAGATATCTACAATGCAACAAAGACAGCGCACATAAGGAAGCTGTTTACGTGATTAACTTTTTACGGAAATTACAAGTTCTCAGCTCCACACAGAAGTATGCAAGTTTGGTTTACAATCTCTTTAACCCTTTGACAATGTTATTATTTTAAATGTTTAAATCATCTACACCCAAATTTACTTTTTTGCCCATTCGACTACAAATGGTAGTAAAATCTAACGTCGTTATTGACATTTACAATAGAGATACAACACAATTATATTTATAGGCAGATTAAAATAGACGATTTATCTTAAATATCAGGATACTTAATAAGTCATTATCAAATAAATTCAAATTTGTACTTTTTCTTAAGGATTTTTTTAACCAAAATACGGTCGACAAAATTACGTTATCAAACATTTTTCTCGTTTGTAAGCCCAAACATCTGATTGCCCCTATCGTTCAGTACAATAGACCGTGTTCCCGCGTAAAGATATATTTACAAAAGCCTACCAAGACCTTTATATCAAAGGGAATCGCGCAAACAACAGTACTGCGGATCAGACTAAAATGTTGTTAGCTATTCATTCCTCTTTTGATATTTTAATTTATTTTTTATTTTTATTAAAACGAATATGAAATGCTGCACTGAAAATAGATCAAAATAACTTCTATAAATAATTAAATATCCTAGTGACGTAATGACAATACAAAAAGAGAATCCATTATTTCCCAGCTCCATGAGAGCGGAAATGCGTCGCACTATTCGTGACATCACAACCGACGAAAATCATTTGAGTGTCTTTAAAAACGAAGTCATAAAATATACTGTAAATTGTTCCTGAATTCATAGTTACATTTATGTAAGTAAAAATTGAAATATTTGACGCTACAATAATTCGTAGTAATTTTTGTACTTTTGTATCAAATGAATTCAAAATATTAAAAAAGGTATATTTACCAGGAAAATAGTGAAAAATTTGGTTATGACTCATAGCTCTTCACCGCAAAGATTAATATAATTTTAATGCACATTAATCGAAACTTGGAGTTGTTGAGTTTAATCATAATTTAAATAAATTTATTTCAAGCAAAGCAAAGATTTTTGTTCCAACTGCGTATGAAGGTTACAACTTATTTTCTTTTTATATATTACTAACTGTATGCCCGCGGCTGCGCCTGGGTTTCATATGCTCTTTACTACGTTTTAATTTTTTTATAGTAGATAAAGTAAATACATTTCTCATAAATTCAAGCACTTGCCCATAAAACTGTGCATTGAACTGGATATTATTCATTTTTTTATGAGTTTAATTTTTATCGCGAAACTCTAGTTATTTTCGAAAATTAAAAATATTCTGAGTTACCCGGAGTAACTTCAGTTATCTACCAAAAAAAGTCCCGTCTAAATCCGTGCAGTCGTTCCGGAGATTACCCGGAACAAACAGTAAGTCAGACAATAATTTAAAAAAAAATATATATTTTTGGTATAGGTATCGTATATTCATATACCTACATTTAATTTTTAAAAAAATTCACATCGCAAACAGACTTTACAATTTTATTTATAGATAGATTACTAGTCTACAATTTACTTTTATTCGTATTTGAGAAAATAATTATGTAGATGTCAATACAAATTGAATTCTTGCGATTTTTCCACTAGAGTTCAATTTAAGCCTAGGATAAGCCTCCTGGGGAGACACTTCCATTAGTTGTGGCCAGAGACAATCCGCCTTTAAATCTTCCGAGACTCCCTACATTGGGTATTTCTCGCTTTGCAACTGCATTACTCATTCAAATGACTACATATTCTTATCTTTCGATGCATTTCTTTACTATAAGCGATATATGATTGATTGATTATATACCAGACTACATGTCTAGAATTTCTATCTTTATCTACTGAATTATATATCTGAAATGCGCAATAGTTTAGTATTAACAAAATTCATGGTCATTTTGATATGAACACTTAATTCACTATTATTCTCAACAAATTATACTATATAGCGCAACAAAATATACACTAAAAAGTTGTCTAGAAATAATATAGGAATCAAATAATATATGCAAATTGATACAGTAATTTTCCAGTTATAAGCCAATTACCGTACAGATTACAAACATATATAAGGAGGCTTTTACTCTTTGCAATATGTTAGTATAATGTCAATGAATTTAATAATGAAATAGTCTGATAGAACGTTGTGGTATGGTAGAAGATCTAGTTACAAAGATAGAGAAAAGAATGCTTAGTTGGTTTTGGGCACTTGGAAAGGATGGTTGACAGAAGCTAAAAAAAACCAAATCTCGGAACTTGGCGTTATTTTATGTATGTCAATAAATTTTAACTTTATATCAAATTTTATTGAGTTTGTCGATTTAGACCTTTGACAAATCTTAACCCCTTCAGTACTTACCTGGCGTTTACGCCAGCTTTTCATTGTTTTTTATTGTCTCATTTTTATGGGTAATCGACATATTAATAACAATAACATTCAGGATTGTTATGCTGTTGTCTCAATAACATTTAAATTAGATATCTATTACCATATGATAATTCTCGCACCAATCGCCTCATACAGTAACAAAAATAAATTATGTAACTACATGCTTTCAACTAACGATCTCTTACATTTCGTTTTGTATTGCAGCCATTTTAGAAATCACTTACGAGGTGTACCGCAACATAATAAAGTCGACTGTTCACGGAATGCAAACGATTCACAACAAATAATTACCTTTTATTTGTTTTTATTATTTTTCACCATATTTAAGGACTTAAAGAGAACTATCAACTAGAACTAAACTTTACTTACTATCAACAAGCACATTGCCGTCACTTTATACTGTATAAAGTTTATATTGTTTTAGCAATCGTATACCATCTCTCATGATTTGATTAAGACTACAATTATGATTTATTTTTATTTTTGTCCGTAACGTCTGGTTAAAAAGGAGGCTGTTAACCCATGGTTTCAGTGCAGCAATTATGCTGAGGCTGAGCTTACTTGTTTCCGCACAACATTCCATTTTTTGTGTATATTTTAGAAAATATTACTGTAGTTTTACTATCTTTTTGCCTGTGTTTCTGTACTGTGTTATGTGGCACAAATATCAAAAATCTGTTTCATAACTCCATAACTCTATGTGGTATTGTTACAACTCAAAAAGACAAGTCAAAAGACATCACTTCACTTAATGATCCTAATGTAAACTTTAGACATTAAATCCTCCCTGACATAGTACTTAAACTTATTGTCAGATAAATCGGTAATGTGCTTTAGAACCATGTTGTAGACCTGACACTATAACCTAAAAAGCTTTTCTTAGAATTACTAAGCCTAAATCATGGAACGGCTAATTTGATTATTCTGGTATTAAAATTATGCCGATTTTTTTCTATAGTGACACATAGCTCACATATAGTGACAAATTCTCAATAATAAATGTATGTGGATATAGGACGAACTATAAATGTCAGGTTATTTGTTCAATGTTATTAAGAGGACAAATTGGCTAATATATCTGGGGATATCGCTGGATATAATCCGTCGCATGTCCACCTTCATGATGTGGAGGACGCGCGTGTTTCATTCCGACCAAACATAACAAATAATTTATAAGAATACTTGAACTGTAGAAAAGATTAATAATTTTTAAAAGAAAAGATTAATACATGCAGAGGTGCGAGATTTTAAAATTATAATACTAAATATATTTTTTTAATCCTGGTATAACAGATTTTGTTTATAAATCTTAATTAACAAGTCACTCAATCGTAAGCTCATTATGAAACAACTAGACATATCTATGATCAATATTGTAACTGTAAAAATAACAAGGTAAGTAGATACTAGATTTCAAAAAGTTTAAAATTAAAATTAAATCGGTTAACAAGCTCGATCACTTGTTGTACTGTGAATAGGCAGCTTTAAAGTGATTCTTCCTTTTGTAGACCCCCTCCGAACCCTCGTTCCAGTTGTTCTACAAACTTTGCAATTAAGGGCAAAGTTCCACCGCGACGACAATGAAATGAATTAGTTTTTTTTTTTAGTTCCGCTCTTGGAATTCAAATAAAGTTATTAACAAAGTTTACGTTTGTCCGGGATGAATGGTTTTTGTGCACGCCATTTTGTTTTTGTGGTTGAAGTAAACTTGAATGAAAATCAGTTTTATGATAAAAACTTCGAGGTGTTTGTTAGTAAAAGTAACGATTCGTAATGGTAACAATGGTGACCGTTATTATTAGACTGTACTCACTAACCGTCAGATGAAACGCAATTAAACGGTTGGAATAAAAGACAATATGTCTTTTAAGTGTAATTATTGTTAGACGATATTGCTTCCCTTAACAACCTGAATTTCTTACGAGTACTTCTTTCTTGCTGTTGTCTGTACCTAGAATATATTTCTACGATCTATTACAATATGTCTTCAAGTATTTTCTTGAATAAAACAAATTTAATTGCTTGGATAAAAGGATTTAACTGAACAATTACCTAGTTATGCTTTTGTTTCTTACACAAATACTTTCCTACTGAAAACGAACATCAAATGTTTGAAAGGAATTTGAAACAGTAAAACAATAAACTGAAATCCTTATTACTATTAAAAGACACATGAAATGTTTCGCCATTTAACGTGTGGTAAGACATCGTACTAATGACGTCACTACCAACATGAGTTAACTGAGTATCTTAAGAGGATATGCGGTCGGCAACAAAACTCAAGAATAGCTATTTCAGAAATATATTGCAGTCGCGTTGCCTCCCAAGGAAAGAGATAAAACACGCAGTAGGAACAACTGCAGCTCGGCCTGATTATAGCCATTTGAAGGACGTCCGAAAACGACGATAAAAATCAGGCATTAATAATAATAATTAATTTTTGAACAAAATCAAAACATACGGCCGTAATATTGTATAAAAATATTACACTAATGTCAATATCCATGGAGTAAATAGGGGAATACGTTTGTATGAAATAAATACCGACAACATAACCTCTTAATGTGGAATTAAACATTATGCCATTAAACAATGTAAATTCCTAGTCAGAAACATTGCATTTAAATGTCAAAATTTTGGATACTGCTGGTTTTAGAGTAAAAAAATAAACAAGGCGTGAAAACTATTTAAACAATTTGGCATAGGTTCAGGGTTGGAATTTCCCGTTTAGATTTCTCCGGGGATTGGATCGGCGCATCTCTATTGAACAAGTAAGTCGTTATGTTATAGTGAGGGGGCTTTGTCGAATTAATCAAGCTTTTCGATAATCACATATTTATTGACACATTCAACAACTGAAACGCTGTATAGTGACAAAATATCTAATATTTAAAGTGTCTTATAATTTTTTATGTGTTCCGTATTTATATTATAATGAAGTATTTTTATGAAGCGACGATGGACGCATGTTGGACCGTATGAGACAGAGCTTTCGGTGAAGAAAAATTTCGCAAGAAAACCATATAATGGTGGTAAAACATTTTCTAATAATGCTCGTCTGGCTAACTACCACTGTCAAGATTGAGAAATTATCGGTAAACACCAAACCTGTGTCCGTCACTATCACTTGAGTCAGTACCCCTGAACTTAGTCTGTTTACCATCCTGGAATCATTTATATGAAAATGTGGCCAATGCGGTGAGCCTATGCAGTATTATAAATCGTTTGTTATGGATAATGTACTTGGGTACATTACCGTATGATGTTTCTGTATAGTACATTTTGACACGCTGGAGTCTAATAACAATAAAAGTCTCACAAAATCTCTTTTCCATTACACTAAAACACACAAAATTAAATAAAATTCGATATATTTTTACTTATTACAGTTTTACAATTATTATTTGTTAGAAGAGCAATCATACTTTTTGAGAAAATTTGATACATTTTATTAAAACTATAATTAAAAAAAGATGCGTTATGTATTCATATATGGCATAGTATCGTTATATCATATATTTATCAAAATCCAAATCAAAATTTATTTATTCAGTGTAGGCCCTAAGAAGGCGCTTATGAACGTCTAAAACACTACCACCGGTTCGGAAAACAACCCAGTCGAGAAGAGCGCAGGCAAGAAACTCGATCTGGTTCTTTTTTTTCATAAATATAATATATATCATTTTTTTTTTTTGTCATATAAAAAACTATACTATCGACATCGGAATGCAGATAACATCACTAAAGCTCAATGTCTGCAGTGCGCCTAGGTACATGTTAGGCGGTACCAGCGCATACAATGCCAACTGATCATTGTTAAGGTGAACCAGACATTGTTTTGGACTCACCTGGGATCTAACAGACTTTATACGTGAAACTAACTTTAGACAGCGGATACGTTCACTTTCGAAAACTATTTGTATATATGAAAGCTCAGTGACTTATCTGTCTGCACATGCAAGACAAGTAAGCTTAAAAAAACGAAATTGAAATATAGAATATTTACAAATATGTATTACATTTGTAAGATCTATGTGGAATAACTAGAGACCTTTGCGTGACGCATCTATAAAATGTACAAAAATGCTGGTCAAATATTACGGAAGCCAATTTTTAGACATTTTTGGCTATTCCCTCTCCCTTCTTAGCAAATAGTAAACATAGCCTTTATTCTCCTCCCATCGGATTACGTAAGCATTGGTGTCGTATTGAAAAAAAAACACAAAAATTAAATAAATAAACATTGCTTAAGTAATAACAATTCAGAATCCCCATCAGAATTAGTAAAGCTCACCCCCCTTTGATGCTTATGTAAAAGGTCCCTCGTTATTAAAATTATTTAGATCAATCATAGGTTTTAGACGAAAACATGTTGCGCCGACCCCAAATAAAATGGGATAAAAGCATCATGATGATAGGTTTTACAATTATATCATATATTACAAGTAATTCATAGATTATACTTAATTATACGTACTTTTAACATTTAATTATGAATACTACACCGAGTTAAGTTCGCCGCCAGACGACGGGAATATTTACAGGTATTTGGTGTGCAAAATTTTGGGTAGCCCTCTCTCAGCCACGAGACGTAAAGACTAGACGGCTCGCGATCTCTTGGAACAGGGAGTGGCCAATCCGACTCCAAAGTCCCAGTCTCGACCTTTTAACAATGAAATATAAACAAATACATAACAGATAAGCAACAATTTATGTACTTGGACTTTATATTCTGAGAAAATAATTCGGTACATAAACCTTAAAATTGATATTATTTTAATAAGCTAATAATGGATGTATCGTTATGATCAAGAGCGTGTAATTATCCTCAAGAAAAGATTCACTTGTTTAACAGTGGGAAATTTACTGGCCGATGTAATTCAATTATTTTCACTTTCAAAATTTGATTACGCATTTAAATTCAATGCAACTTAAATTAATATGTTTTTATACGTTTTTATGAAACCCCTCCTTTGTGTATAATATGCGTAAAACTAGATAAGATTAGATTCATCAACCCCTCAACGAATCCTTACCCCATGCTATAAATCGAATGCAACGCGCAACAAAAAGCATAAACTTGATAAAGGAACCCCGGCGTGGAACACCGTCCCTACGGAAGTGTCCAGCGATTTTAACTGGAGTTCCCCCCTCTGAAAACAAAATTCCCTAATTTAGAGAGATTTTTGTGTATATATTTAACCTTTAGATTTTCTTCAACAAAACATCAGGGTTCCGGTCGCTTGTTCGTTTTTCAATATATAAACGTAAAAGTAATAAGAATTTATAGGACTGCAATCCTGTACAACCTAGAATGTCATTGTTTTTTTCGTGCACTATTTCTTAAAAAACTTCATTTAGACCCCGAAGAAAAGAAGATATTTTTAATTATCGAGATGTACTAATGATATGTCAAAAGTACACAGGATCAAAACCTCAATGAAAATTACTTAATTTATTTTATCCAAACACTACGGCTATCAGAATGTAGTCAGTTATATCTTGTTCCGTTTTAACGAGGTCGGATCATCGAGAGACACCGCTCGAGCTGAGAAAATCCGCTTATGAACGTCAAAAACACTAAAACAGGTTCGGAAAAGAGTCTACATGAAACTCGATCTGGTTTATTTATAAAAAAATGTTTTTTATTTATAAATTATACAGTTCATAGTTACAAACGGTTTCAGTGAATGTACAGAGAGGGGTGTAATTTCCTGACATCACTATCGTTCGCGTAATGATCCACCCTATAATAACCCTTTTGGGTTTTCTCCAGGTATACTTGGACAATATATCTCTGATTATGAGATATGTACATATATCTATTAACGCTACGGGATATCAATATATCCCAATCGCCTTTTACGAGACTTGATCATCTTGGAAAGTACTTTTCTACTCTACCCCTTCTCACACCTTGATTTGAACTTTTACAAAAATAATAGTGGGGTATTTTAGGAAGCCATTAGCTACAGATGCGGATTGCAACTCAGAATAATATGCCCTTTGACTATGCAACCCTTTTGATTTGCTATTCTGTTTTCGAAGTGTCGGATGAATACTTAACACTGCTGCCTCGTTTAATGCTGCACGGAAATATTATAGAGCATCTCATAATTATATTCATTTTTATGTAGAAAACAAACATTAACAATTGTTAATAATAACTATCAATTAATTGTCAATTCTACGTGTAAAATTAAAAAAATTACAATGAATTCTTATAAACCTTATAGTCTCATGGAGAAATCCATAAAATATTCTCAGCCTTATCATACCTCAAACTTCACTAAATATTCGATCAGCGCAATATTTGGTTTTGAATTTTTAGTCCAGCTAAGATTATGCTTACCTTTAGACTGATTGGACTAGCTTAGTAAAAATAACTTGTCATAATGGCACGTCGAGTTAATTCGCATTCCGGGATCAGCCAATGTAGGTATAGCAAGTGGAAGCAGCAGAAGGTATGTAAGCCAATTGAGACTGACCAGATCGCGACCACTACACATTAAGGAAAACCGTTGTGTTAGGGTAGCGAATTACCCTGTTCTCACTTTCTCTTCTGGGTATCCCTCTCTTATCTACGCCTTGTCATGTATGACAAGGTGAGTGAAGGGGGAGGGACCCAATTTTCTTCTTCAGTGGCGGGTTTCTTCCCCCCTTTCTCTCTATGCCCGCCACTGAACTGTCCAACTTTCCATATTTATGGGGGGCAGGAAACTTATCCTGCCCCCCGGCTGGCTGACCATCTAGGTCATGCTTCCTACGGGAGGCGAGCGAAGAGGTGGGGTTGAGAAGTGCGTACACTCCCCCATCCCCACTGGGCCATTGCACGACGAGGCCTGGCGGGTTCGCTGCAGGGGGCGACGCGGTGCTTGCGAAAGCCACCCCGTGTCGCCCCCATCCCAAATGCAGCGGACGGCCCCGGGGGGTTTTAGTGGGTATTTCCGGGCGACTCTCGCCCGGGTGAGTCCCACACTGCACGGAGCTCGTCACTCCGTGCCCCTTATCTATTGTATTGGGGGACTTTGATCCCCTAAATACAATAGATAAGGGTAGTGCGTAAATGCATTTCCCCCCGTCAAAAAAAAAAAAAAAAAGGGTAGCGAATTACTCGTGTTACATATTTGTTTTAAAAAGTTCATTTCGAATTTTAGCTCGCGTTGACAGCATTGGTATTCAAACCGACTCTTATACCGTAACGGTCAAATGTTTTCTTAAAAAGTTTCCCTTAATCATATAATAACGTTAATTATATAATTAACATTTATTATATAGTAGCGTTAAGCTTACCTTATGAATAAGTACTTCCTTAGTTACCGACTTCGAATGGACCTTCTGTCCTTTCTAATCTACGTTCGCGGTGATTTACCGTGTGAATAAAAATGATTTAACATTTTTAATTATGCCCCGTACGTGATTTACGCTTTGCCCCTATTAACGCTCAACGCGTTCGACACACTGTTGCTACGGACGTTTAACATTGTTTACAACATGTTGGTTTAATTGACTGTCGTTATATAAATTATAAACATATGGGTACAACTGATAGCAAAATTATGTGCCTATTCGAGTAGGTATTGTATGATATCTTGAAAGGGTAGGGTGATTTCTATTATTATGTGATATTATAGATAAATATTCTGTTACATTATCGTTTTAAAAACGTATTAAAAAATATTGAATAATTAATTAACACAATTTTTATTTACTAAATAAATGAAATAAATATACTTTTAATACCCCTTTTTAAACGGAGGTAGCAAAGCAAAAATCAACTTTATTATATATGATGGATTTCCACAAAGTATCGCCTTATTCAATCGAATGTCTGAAGATTTTTTTGTTAATTTTTGTACCTTATTGACGTGTCAACGCAAGAAACGACCATATAATACATATTAATATGGTCAATGAAGTGGTATCTAAAATAGTCATATTTATCTTGTATAACTAAGCAAACTTTAAGTAAGAAAATTGTAGAAAAGTCATTAGTAAGTTTATAGGCACTCTTGTCCAACTGAATTCAATATTCATTTAATTCGTCGTTTAGAATTTCCCACTTTCAAATCCGGCACGGTGAGTACATTTCAAAGATCCCATTGAAAATTTGGCGACAAATTTGAAATTCAAATATTAGCTTTCCGTTTAAATTATGCCGCTGTGATAAGAGTCCTTTGAATATTAAATGCCTGGTTTTTGCCCGTAAACCTTGTCAGTTGTAGCGGGATATAGCTATTTGTACTCTGTATAAGGTATAATGAGATTATTATTAACTATTGTTAATTTTTGGTTTTATTCGACTTCATAGGTTGGAAGAGTAAGTATAAAAAACATTGTACTGTATTTAATAACAAAACTAACTCACTTTTTATGACATAAGTGACCAATCAGCTTAACACAATTCTTGAGATTTAATGATAAAAAACATAACGAAAAAATATTGTAGACACATTCTTAAGAATAAAAATTAGTGTTTAAAAATAACATAAATATATGTATCCTACTACTAAATTCTGTAGATTTATCAGACCTAAGTAAATAACACCAATATAGACCAAGGATCTGACTGCTGATCTGCTGTCTGAAGTAATTGTCACCTGAATTCTTAATATGTTAAAAGAGTTAAAAAAAATGGTTAGTGTTAATGGTCGATTTGTTTTAGGTAAATAATTAGTATATACAAGCGCAACTACGTGGCTCAACTTTTATATAATTCACAATTGTTCACTGCATTACATATTCAATAGTATTACTCAATTTATATATTAATTTTTCATAAGAATTATTACGTCCTGTTACGTAACATTGATCTCTACAATTATTATTTTTTAAATTTAGTTATATTAATATCGTTTATTATGTTACAAATTTTTTCCACAGCTGTGTAAATACGCTAAGCCTAGAGGTTCTAGTTCTCAATTGACGCTGCCGGAACACTCATATTGATATTTGGTGACAGCCTTTCATACTTGAGGATGGTAGCTACCCAGGTGGGTATTATTAGAAAATGCTCTTTCACCATGATATTGTTTCCTCACAATACTTTCCTTCACCGAAAGCTCAGGCTGATTTTAGAGTTGGACAGAAGGGCTCGAAATTGCGCTGATAGACGCGGATTTTGACCGACCTAGTAGCAGCTACTATACTAAACCCTGACTAGGGAATTTAGAATCTATATCTACACTAATAAATAAAATTGAAGAGTCTGTTTTGTAATTTCAAAATATTGGTTTTACTTAATACATATAGATGTATATACGAAACTTATACCAAAAATACTATTTAAAAATTCTTTGTTTGACTGTTTGTTGCGGCTAATCTCCGGAACGACTCTACCGATTTGGACATGACTTTTTTGTTAGATAGCTGAAGTTACTCCGCATAACTTAGGGTAATTTTGTTTTTTTCGAAAATAATTGGGGTTGCGTATAAATTAAATAAAACCCATAAGGTTTTGAATAAAATCCGATTCAATGATCAGTTTTACGGGCAAGTGCTTGAATTTATGAGAAATATTTATACTTAATCTTAATTAGGTTTCCGTAATAAATAAATAAAACGTAGTGAAGAATATATAAAATATGGGCGCAGCCACGGGCACACAGCTAGTTTTTAATAAGAATCATATAAATAGGTTCTGTAATTCTTCAGTTACTCAACCAATCCAATTAGAGGACAGTCCATTGCATCATATAATATGCAAGTAATTCAATGGATGGTAATTTCAACATTTCCTCGCCTGTCTAATTTCATCAAGATTTTAAACAATATAATACTCATATCATAAAGAACCAGTTTTAGAATTTATGTATTATTGAAATGAAAACTTCTTTAGCGGCGTTGAGCGATTCTCGGTAGGGGAAAACATATAAATTTGCGTTATCAATAGTATGATGTCAGCCGTCAACACACTACAGTATATAAGCACATCTAGTGTGAATGTGATCCATTAATACCCAAACGTAACCGAATTCTGGGTAAGCATGTGTTGCTCCCGGAGGAGGTACAGACGCCCTCTGCCAAAAAGATCCTGTAGGTGTAGGCAGTGAGCTATAGCAATATAGGGGCGATCACAATAGATCTGACTAGGTCGCAGTGATACAGGACTGTTTAAGCCTGAATAGCCCCTTTCCGAATAATAATAATATATCCAGTATAAGAAGGCGTTTTTAAGTGCTGGCGCTCAGAGATAAATAATACAATGTATACTTACGCAGCGTATCCTGTTTTGATTATAAATAAACTATATGAAAATATACATATTTATTATTAGGAGCACCGATACATGTAAAAACCAGACAAATGTTAAATTTAGGTTATGTCAATAATTTTAATTAACAATATTGGAAATTTAAACATTAAACAAACAGTTTTTGTAAAATATCGAGTTTTCACTCATAACTGTAGTCCCCATGGCTGCCTAATATACTTTATTTATAACAAAACACATGAAACATTTTATCAGATGTTCGATTAAAATTTGACATGCCGCCATGGCTGTGAGTATCGTAACTGCATTTTAAAATAAGTTACTTACCATTATTAATTTATGGCTTTTAAATTAAATGTTTACAATACTTAACTACGATAATATCCCGTGTCCATGATAAATCAAATTAATACATTTAACGGCTGGCGCTATAGGAAATTACATGTTCGAAGGGGATTTTTTATTCGTTCTTTTGATTCATTAGGGTGCGTTTATCTATATAGTGCAGCGTCATGGATGCTGGGAATTTACAATTTATTTTCAATCTATTGAATAATATATTTTATTCATATCCACCGTGGAGTTGGTTCTTCTATTTTTTTTTCTAGAATAAACCACATATTAAAGAGATATAACTATCAAACTTTTTTTCTAATATTTTAAAGCACCAAACTTCATATTTACATTAATTCCAATTCTATTGTTATGATTTTTGTTAATATATTATATTAATGTTTGTTACATTTTTTTAGTACTCAATATACATTATTTAATTGACTGATGCTACAATTAATATAATTTTGATTTTAAATTATTTTAACGTCATCTTTCGTTGACATTTGGGAATTATATTTGATATGTTGCATCTTTGAGACATGTTGCTCGTCGAAAATTTACGAATTTCGAAGAAAAAAGAATCTCGAATAACATCTCAGACAGTTTATCTAGCTTCGGCGATATGTTATTACATGGAAATCGAGAATAACGTAGTGTCATAATGACAATCATAACGAAAACGCGTCACAGTGACTCGCATCGTCTCATCGTATTTCTTGCATACTTACTTACTTGTTACTTGTTGGTGGGCTCCTGTTTCCGCACTTAGACACATTGGCGGTCCATTGTGCGTGCAGGATCAGCCAGCTACTCGAGCCAGCCCAGCTCCTTCCAGAAGCGCAGAAGCCTCCTGGGGCGATCGCAGGCTTCCTGGAGCGACCTCATTTGCTTGAGGGTTTTTGCCCGTTGGTTGACTACTCCCGTGCATTCCAGGATCACGTGGGCAGCAGTCTCTTCTTTTTTCCAGACATCCCCTACACATGGGGCTATCTGTCAGACCTATGGTGAATAAATGTTTATTAAGTGAGCAATGTCCCGTCATTACACCCACCACTAGACGAAGATCAGTGCGAGATAAGCTGAGCAGTCTCCGGGCCAAGCTCCGTGATATTACCGGAACAGCTTGTTTAGACTGTCTACAGCCAGGAGTGTTAGCCCATCTCTCACTGTGAGTGCTGTGGGTGTATTGACGCAACCATGATCTAAAAGTACTGTAAGCAAGAGGAAGATAAGGCACAGGGCCTGCCACTGTTGTTGTCGATCCTCTTCTTGCCAGTTCATCTGCTGCGTCGTTGCCCATTGATTCGCTGTGACCCTTTATCCATTGTAGGATGACCCTGTTGACTGCCGCTATGCGTTGCAGTGCAAGGTGACATTCGTATATGAGGCCTGAGGTAATGGAAATATTCTCAAGCGCTTGGAGTACGGCCTTACTATCAGAGAGAATTCGGATGCCAAAGTCCCTTATCTCCCTTTTGAAGACTGCGTTTGCTGCTTGGATGATGGCGACACATTCACATTGGAATATGGTACTGTGCTCACCCAACCCTGTAGATAGCTTGATATTGAGATCATGCGAGAATACTCCCGCACCTGTTCCAGATTTCATCTTGGATCCATCCGTGTAGATGTGATGTTCAAGGGTAATCTGTTCATCTTTTATATCTTCCCTAAGCTGTATTTTATACATTCTGTCGAATATTAAAATTTTTGGGATCTTGTCGCAGGGGGCTTCGAGAAGAGGTTGTATGCCTACCATTCTGTCCCATATTTTGGTATGAGACCCACCTGTTCTTTGCCATAGGCCTAGTTGGGTGAGGCGTAGGGCTGCCATGCTCGCCTCCTGCTGTATGAACAGATCAAGAGGCGGTAAGTTAATAAAGGCCTCTATGGCTGCTGTTGGAGCTGTACGCATACAGCCTGTTAGGGCCACACAGGCTAGTCTTTGAAACCTCTGTAAGCGAGCTTTCGTGGTGCTTTGCTCTGTCCTGGGCCACCAGACCACTGCACCATAAGTAATTAATGGTCTAATAATGGCTGTGTAGAGCCATAGTGTGATTTTTGGCGAGATCCCCCAGGTTTTTCCTAGAAGTCTTTTACACTGCCAGAAAATTATGCAAGCTTTCTCAAGCTTTTGGTCTAGGTGCTTGTTCCATAGAAGTTTACTGTCAAGAGTAACGCCCAGGTACTTGACTTCACTTGATAGTGACAAGCGGGTATTGAAGAGTTTCGGTAATATCATATTCCCTTGAATTCTCTTTTTAGTAAACAGTACTAATTCCGTCTTAGCCGGGTTAACTGTCAGGTCATGTTTAGAGCACCATTCTTCTACAATCTTAAAGGCAAGCCTCATCCGGTCGCAGAGTATGTTCTGGAAAGGTCCACTAATAAGTATGGCGAGGTCATCGGCGTAACCAACTGTGTACAACCCGACATTGTTAAGTCGTCGTATTAGTTCGTCGACTACAATGTTCCATAGTAAGGGAGACAGGACCCCACCCTGGGGACAACCCCTGCATACCACCGCCCTCGTGGTTGTATTCACAGTATATTGAACGGCCCTATAACGGAGCATGTTGTCTATCCACTCGGCAATTGTGGACGCTACCCCATGTCTCATCAAGGCTTGATTTATGCTAATAAAGCTTGTTTTGTCAAAGGCGCCTTCGACATCAATGAAGGCTCCAAGTGTTGATTGCCCGGGTCTTATTCCGCTCTCTATACGCGTAACTACGTTATGGAGCGCAGATTCCGTTGATTTGCCTTTGCAATAGGCATGCTGATTGGCATGAATTGGTGCATTAGGCAGCGCATATGTCCTTATGTCCCTGTCACATAGCCTCTCTAGGATCTTGAGTAGGAACGATGTAAGGCTGATAGGTCTAAAAGATTTTGGCAGTGTATAATCACCTTTGCCAGGTTTGGGTATAAACACTACCTTGACTTCTCTCCATCGTAGAGGTGTGTATTTGTGTGCCAAACACCCTATGTAGACTGCTACTAGATGTTTTGCAGTCTCTGTCGTACTCCATTGAAGCAGACCCGGGAAGATTCCATCCGGGCCGGCGCTCTTGTACGGAAGGAAACTGCTGATGGCCCACTTAACTTTTTCCAAGCTGACGACTCGGTAAGCATTTGTCCAGTCTAGCGGGACCGGTGTCATGCTTGAAATTTGCTCCCACTCCCAGGTGTTCGTGATCGCGCACCCAGGAAAGTGCGCTCCTAAGAGGAGTTCACAAGCTTCAGCATCGGTTTTGGTATAGGTTCCGTCAGGTTTTTTCAAACTGCCTAGATTTCTGTCTGGTTCCTTAGACAGAATATTCTTGACTTTTGTGGCCTGATTAGTATTTTCGATATTGGTACAGAAGCGCCTCCAGCATTCCTGCCTTTTCTGGCGAATTATCTTCTTATATTGATATTGGGCTAGTTTATAGTTGGTCCAGTCCGTTTGGTTCATAGTGTTCTTTGCCCTGTTAAAAAGTTTCCTTACTTTGTATCGCGTTTTCTCCAAAGCTGGTCCCCACCAGTGGTGCTTGCGTTTCGGGTTTGGTGACGGCGTCACTAGAGGGCATGTCTTTTCGTAACTGTTTATAAGTATAGATGTTATGTCATTTACGTGTTTGTCGATATCTGCAGTGTCACTATATGCAACGGGTATGGGTAATTCCCGTAACAGTTCCGTAGTCATCACAGATAGTTTTGACCGGTCTGTCCTCCGGGGATTGCGTCTAGGTTCTGCAGGTCTTATGTTAGATAGCAAGTTAAATCTGATCCATCTATGGTCTGAGCAAGAGAGCTCGTCCGATACCTTCCAGTTCGTGATGAACTGCGATATTTCCTCAGTCGCCATGGTCAGATCTATAATTGTTTGCGCACGTGAGGTCACGAAAGTGGGCTCTGCGCCTTTGTTTAGTATCCTTAAGTTGGTTGAGAAGAGATAAGTAATCAATTCCTCACCTCTACCGTTCGTTGATGTGCTACCCCAAAGCGTATGATGTGCATTGGTGTCAGCACAGATGATCAGTTCTAGCTTCTCCTTTTCACAGTGTGTTATCAGCGCTATCAGCTCCACGGGAGGTACGTCAGCGTCACTTGGCATATAAACCGACGCGAGTACTACTTCAGATAGGCTGGAAGAGGAGTGACACAGGAGCCTGATAGCTGTCAGGTCTCTGGAACAGAACTCAGTCATTAGAATGGTATTGGCATGTTTTGGAGCAAAAATACATGTTCTTGGTTTACTTACCGTGGTGTTTAGGAGTATCTTACCTCCGATGTTAGACAGACCACAGATGCGTTCACTTCTAATCCACGGCTCCTGGATTAGTGCTATGGTCTCAGGTTTTTCCTCCAGTACCCTGCGTACGGAAGCCGTCGCAGTCTGGCTATGCTGGAGGTTGGTTTGGATGATGTTAAGAGGATCGAGGTGAGCTGCGCGGTCCATCACTTCCCAGTACTTCCTCGTCCTCCGACCCGCAGTCCCTCTCGCCCCACCTTACCGTCGTCGCACGACATTCCCCCGAAGGAGCGTCAGCGGCCGATGGCTTGATGGTCACTGTGTCCCTTCCTTGTGTAGGGTTGGGGTCTACAGTTGGCGCACTGGGAACGGCGTCTATTGCAGTGCCTTGATTCGACAGTGCATGCGTCGACGTCGGCTTTTCTTCAGTTTGGTCCCTCAAACTGACGTACACAGAACCAAGCTTGTACGCCAACCTGCGGTCCCTTGCCTGAAGTTTAGGGATGTCGCTTTCGGGAATGCCGAAAACGATGAAGAAGGCCTCCTTTTCAGGCTGCTTTTCTGCATGGTACACCACCCATTGGTTGATACCGTACCACGGGTTCTGGGATTGGAACCTCTTCCTAAGTTGGTCGAGTTCCTCCCCCTTGTACCGTGGCAACAGTACCGTCCCCTTCACCCTTTTGGGGATTTCTGACTGACGTTTTAGCGTCAGCTTTGTCCCCGGACAGGGTGAAGCGATCGTATGGATGGATGGCCTCCGTCAACCATTCCCTGGCAAAGTGGTCCTCGCACCAAAGCTTGAGAACCCCTTCGCTATGGAATGCCTTGCCTCTAAAAGCAGGTGCCTTAGGAGGGGGGACCTGTACAGATCCACCGGTGCCATAGACAAAATTGTCTAGGGCATCCTCTATGGCTTCCTCAATTGCTGAGGCCTGCTCCTGAGTCATCATTTTAAAAGGCTCTGTCATAACCGCCATGCAGAGATCATTGATCTTCAATGCATCCGCGTATTTGACAGAGCCTATATTTGTTCTGGGAGTCGAGGTGGAGGGTTTGTGGCGTTTCTCCACTCGAGGCGACATGGTGTCGTCAGGCCGAACCCTTTTTGAGGGCTTGACTTGGCCTGTCGCCTCGTCCGGGACGGTAGCCTTCTTCCCTCCACGCTTTCCTCTTGGGCGCGGTGCTCGACGCCGCGGTTGACTGACGCTCGCAGAGGCGCTGGATGGGGGGGCCTGTTCGGCTGACACTGTCCCTGCTGCTGTATTAGCGCATTGGGGCGGCGTTTCGCCTACTAACGCATCGTGCGCCATAGTGGCAGCTTCGGCAGCCTCTGGCTGCCTACTTCCCTTTTCCTTCGCCTTCTGCAGACGTCTGGCTTCCGCACGAGCTAGAGCACGGCGCTTTTTACTTGGCGTAATCTTTTTTTGTATTGCTTGCTTAACTTCAGCAGGCTTTTTGGTAGTACCTCTCTTGCGCGTTGAGATAACCTTTCAAACTGGCTCCTCCAAGGAGGAGACAGCTGGTATGGCATCTCTCAGCTGAGAGAGGTCTATAGTCAGTGTGTCTTTCGGCACACTGGTGGGTATCAATGGCGCGCTTTGCAGCGCCGCCTCGGTCGAGAGCGAGCCTTGCGGCGCAGTCACGACCGATGTCATTGACTGTGAATTAGGTCTTGGCGCTTCCGAAGATGCAGCCTGACCAGATTGGACTTTAAAAGAGCTCTTTTTATCCATTAGTGATTAGTATTAAAAATTCATCCAGTGCGCGCTTCACCCGCCACGGAGCCCTCAATGGGGACGCTACACGCCAAGCGCATGTGGTCGCCAAAGACTTGCAGACCACCGGATATAGGGTCCCAGCCCTGACAGAAGTGACATCCAACTTGCAGCCTCAGATACCCTCCGCTCCCCTCAAGGAAGAGACCACCCTGGGTTTCACGTTGGGTCCTCGGCTGGGCCGAAAGTCTCCGTCAGTTCGGGATCCTTGCCTGACAGCCCTCTGACGGGATGTCGTAGCCGATTGACCATAGGTGGCTAGCCTATGGCCTCCCGTTTCGGTACAAATCCAGGTCAAAGCCATGTGTTGAAGACGTACCGCCTTCTCAACGACCAGAATCCCTTCATCATCCCTTACGGGTCTCCACGCACGGCACAAACACGCGGGTGGCTATCTTCTCCTTGTTTGCCATCAACTTTATACGTGATGATAAACCCCCCTCCACGGAGCCACACGGGATGGGGTTCAGGAGGTGCTCGGGGCCGGATTTGAGGCGCCGGTGATTCGCCTTCGCGACAGACATAGGTTCGGCCGTTTGCCGCCACGAGTTGTGCGGGGGCTCGTATGGGCTGCAAACGTTACCAGTGTGCACGACGAGGACGTACTATGCTGCACTTGATGGTGGGCGCCCATAGCCTGATCCCCACTATCAGGCGTACGCATTATGGCATTTCCTGGTACTTATTAGGAGGCACCCTACCAGCTTGGGTACCCCCTCCAGGGCCCTGTTCACTACCACCCAAAAGCACACCTTCTTGCATACTTAGCGTATATTCATTTGTAGATGAATTGTATCAACAATTATATTACCAAAGCCAAAGTCGAATATAAACGAAAACTGATACCTAATATATTTAAATCGCCAGCGGTTAAAAAACGCCGAACATTTTAAACTAAACGCGACTACAGTTCAAGCATCTTAAAATGTTATACAAACAATCGTAAGTCGCTCGACCTCAAATACGCAGGTTAATCTAAGGGCCGGCAGTTTAAACCAACACTATCGACCAATATTTACCTTTCGAATCAGGTCTGTTAATTTTGTAACTTGTTATTTAATGTATTGGTTACATGGGCGCCTTATTTACATCGTATTGTACTTGGAATTATAATGTAGAAGTACTAGAGAGGACATCTTGCATTTAGTCTGTTTTTTTTAAATTACTTACTAGTTACTAGTTTCAGTGCATTATATTTTTTTTGACAATTACATTACGTTTAATTCTTACATGTTTACTATTCAAAAGTTTTTATTCAACTTGTAACAAAATTTGTAACTGAAATTTATAACAATTGAACGTTTAATTTATATGACCGTGCCAGTTAATTTAATGAAATCATTTTAAATCTAATATTGCTGTTTCCAGCAAATCAATTGTTTTTTTGCTTGATCAATATGGTTATCAAATTTTTTTTTATTATTTTTTTATTTATTCAGGTAACAAACAGCCATTACATAAATATGATTACATAAGAAGATACACTAAACGGCCTAAAGTACCATATCTTATATTCAATAATTAAAAGTTATTAACTAAGGAATCGTAACGTACGCTCAATAAAAAGAAAAAGGTTACAATCATGAAGTACAAACAATGAATAGAACAATAAAAATAAATTTATGAAACAAAACATATCAGTTTGCTAAAATCGTATGAAAGGGTTTGCTGAGAATATTACGAAAATAAACTAAAGTCAATCTTCAGTTTACTTTTACAATTTAAAGACTTGTTCTTAAGATTTTTTTATCTTAACATTTTTTTATTAAAGTAAAAACAGCAGTTCTAGTGTTAATTTTTATTATAACTCGTTGGTTCTCGGCAATCGTATATGTGCTGATTGATATACTCTGTGGGCAGTTGAAATCACGCTTGGAGATCTCTACGGAAGCTGTGACTTGTCTATCGCAGTTCTGTTAAGAGGCACTTACCTTTCGTACGGCTGTTCAAAGGTTTGTTATTTAACAAAACAAAAATATCAACAATTTACGAACATAACTAGTTACGTTCGCAGGTGTGATGCGTAATGTTGTTTCACTTTATGTGCGTGGTCTTGCCTCATTCGCGTTCTGAACTTACGTTAATAATGAAAGATAACAAGACTGACGGGATTTTTAATAAATTTTACAACAACTGGTTTCAATCTATGAATAGTTTGCAGATCAGTAAACAAATGGTTCATTATTGCGATATACGACTGCGAACGAATTTGAAGATAGTTAATTATTTTTTCACCAAAATCTCTTCTGAGCTTAGTTGACGTGCTACTTACTGGTCCTCAGATGATGTTGGCGGGAAACACCTAGTGATCTTTGTCGTCAACTTTTTAAACTTCAAGATGGTAGCTTGTAGCTACCCAAGCGGGTTTTAGAATATATTCCACCACCATAGAATTCATCGTTATCTTTATAAGATATTATGTTGTCAAAGACCCAAACCAATAACTCAAAGAACAATATTACATTACATCTAAACATTTAAATTTGTAAAGTTTTCAAGCCATAATATTAAATAATTGATATGAATGTCTGAGAAATATGTTTAAATTAAATATTATTCATTGAAATAATACTTAAACTATATAGAATTTCAAAGCTCAAATCAGAATATTGACTCGAATACATTGTAACGCAGACTAGAGAGTATACAATACGTGACAATTTTCTCTAACCCTGATGTCGCATATTGCAATTGCTTAAGGCGCAGCCGGAAATTGTAATATTTTTGTGAAAAACAAAACTCAGTTTATATATTACGTTCCGGGGTTAACAATGGAAAGGAATAAATAAAAATGCTCTATCTCATTAGATTTCCAAATTTATTGTAAATAGTTAAATATTCCTCGCGTTTTATGTACGCTTTCTATAACTATATATCTTCTTTTACGTGGGGATTTAGCATTTAAAACACATGGTGCCATCCACTGCCTACCTGGGGCGGCACAAAATCCAACCACAACTTTTTGTATATATTACAATTTTATATTAAAAGCCCTAATAATATTCTGTATATAAAAGAACCGAGCCTATTTTAAAATACCTCCCCATCGCAGTCCATTTTTCATGTCAGATAAGATAACGGTGACGGCTCGTACATATCGTGAATGAGATTAACCCGCGCAAACCCTGGAATTACACATAGTGGCTGATAATATGCCGTCATCGTTACAAAAAAATCTTGTTCATATAATTAAAGGCTTGACACGGAACTTATTTACTTTTTTTGTATGTTTATTGTTAACTTAATTAACTGAATCAAAGAACCGAAATCGAATAAGTTGGAGCAGAGTTTCCTGTAAAAAGCCTAACTAAATCACCCAGTCGTTGAATTCCCAATGGGCCAGCTAAATATCCCTGGAGCTATGTAATTAGGAAAGATCTATCCAAATTTCCAGTCGTTGACTGAAAAAAAACACGTTTGATTTTCTAGACATCTTGAACTCCCTCGCCGATTGATAGTCTGCTACTTAAAAATGTACATATAATTTGATTAACAATTTTGTAAATTTACAATATAATTTTATAATCTATATTCGACTGTCCACAGACAAAGCGTTGCAGAATATAGAAGCTATCAGGAACCACAAATGCAAATGTTTCGCTATTAACAATTATCCATTTATCAATTGAATATTTAGCTACTTTTAAATAGAAAAAATATTGCAGGAGGAAGTCATAAAATTTAATATATTAATATTAAGACTGACATTCATTATTAGATCTCATGCAACTTCGGATAGAAATTAAGTGACTAAAGTTAGATTCCCAGTTATAAATGAAATGAAAATGTATCAGGTTTTTATAAAAGCAAACCTAAATGGGTAAAAAAATTAAGACATCATATTCAAAATCTTACTAACAGATGTCGCCACAAGTATATTAAAAACACATCACAAATATTTAAAAAAAGTGGTGATAAAAACCCATTCATCGATCCATTCAATCGTAAGACATCCACTGCTGGATTTGTATGTCTACAAATTACTTTATCAACAAATTAAATGCAAAATTAATTATCATAATTTTATAACTTTTTTAACTCAAATGATGTTTAGTTTAACAACCAAACTACCAATTTTGTTTTTTTTTTTTTTTTTTTTGTTTTACGCTATAAAGGCTCAGTGTTTTGACCTCAATCTCATCGAATTAAATGACGATGTGGTCCAGGATAGTAAATATAAAGTCTAAAGGATACTGGCCAGTATATTTTATGAAATAACAACCTCATTGCTTAGTTACGGGATAAAATATTTAAAAAATACATACTTGCACTTAACCCGTGCCGATTAGAATAAAGTCAGGGTTAGTCCATTGTGTCACAAATATGGTCTAATAGCGCTCGGCTGCTTGCACGTCTGGATTACGACCTAGATAAACCTGTACATGTGTGTTTAGCATGTCCTGGAAACTAATCAACCTGTTGCATATTCAATTCGGATCCGGTCTTCAATGTTGATTTTGTTATTATATATTTACGTTTTTAGATTACTTAAGTGGTAATCTTGACTAAATATATCCATACATGATAATTGTTAGTACGTTTGTTAGTGACGAATTTAGTTGATTAAATTCATATTTATTCATGCTTATTTTTGATGACATGGGAGACGTTGGCCTAAATGATGATATGTAAGCAAATTTTACTTAATAATCTTCAGTATTCTTTTAAATCAAAATTATTTCAATCCTTACGTAATTATCTGGAGTGTTTTTTGCTTACTATATTGCTGACTATGGGGAAGGGAGATACGAAAATTCTGCTTACGTATATATATATTGCTACATGCCGAACGCACTCTCTTTGGGTTAGATCTCTGAAAAAAAACATCTTCGCAGAGACTTGCATATCTTGAATAATCTCCGTATATAATATCAGAATTCCGTCTAAGTGCCTTACAAGTTACTGTAATGCCCTAGAATTAGATTGTGGTGGTATCATTTGAGAATTAATAGACTAAGCGACATATATCAACAAACAGAGAATTATTTAATCCACAACAAAAGGGACAAAACTGAATTCGAATCAAATTTTCTAATTTAAATATTACAACAGTTTGTGACGCAAATAATTTACAAACAGGCCTCACCGCTACAAAGGTGTACAAAATTCGAGACCTAAAACCAGACATTTGGAGCCACGAAACATGATTATTTTTCATGATTCCCGCTTTTTATGGTTTTAAGACTATACTAACACTAGCTGGTGCCCGCGGCTCTGCCCGCGTTTCATATGTACCGACCGAAATATGTACCGATGTAGACACCGACTTAACCGAAATTAACGAAGCAGATTAATAAAGTAATTATTTATTGACTGTTTAGTGCAATTTTTATATAATTATTTTGAAATCAGTTTTGTTTTTTAGTTTAAGTATGTACTTTTAGGTATAGCTTTGGAAACAAATATATAACACGCGTGTAAGTGCTATAATATTCGAGGGTTTTTATCAATTTCTCTGAGTTCCACTGATCAGATCCTGATTGGTGGAAATGGAACCAACTCGGAAGTGTACTCTTTCGATTAAAATAAAAAAGAAATTGCAAATCGGTCCACAAATGACGGAAAAAAATCGCGTAACAAAAATACAAAATAAATCCTCGTTTTTGAAGTCGATTAAAAAATGATAAAGGGTCGATGAAATCATTAAAATAAATAAAAAGCCTATAACCATCTACGAAAACGACTAGTTTTGAGGTGATGGTGCGTCAAAGGATTTTCATCATATTTATATTTATATAGAAGAAGATAAGTTATGTAAATATTCTAAAATCTTAAAGTCGGCTAAGTAAAAATGTTTTTAGACCACTTTATTTTGAATAACTTTTATATGAATAAGAATAAGTACTTTACTGCTGATAGTAGGGTACGTCTACACCCATATTATGCGATAAATAAAAGATGTTATATATATGCTACTAGTCACAATTCACAAACCGAAACTAGCTCCTCATCTGGTCATTTACAATCTGTGTACCTAGACAACGCTTTACTTTCGCCGCTGTTCGTGCGTGACATATTATGGACTACAGTATTTTATATACTCTTATACATATTATACTACCTATCCCGGCGGCTCCGTGTGCGTATCATATTCTTTAATTCTGCATTCACGGTTCAATAATCGCTGCTAAAAAATACTCTACTTTTTTGTACGGGCCCTATATTATTTTTACTACTTACAGATATCGGAGATATTTCTCACATGTTCAAATACTTGTCAGTAAAACTTGAGTACCGTATATACATTATACATTCATATGTATTTTGTAAGAAGATACTAATTTTTTTTTGTATAGATTATTTAAATTGGAATACGCTAATTCAGTGGGCCGAGTGTCAGGCGAGCCCGCAGTTAATTAACCCAAGGTAATGACGCCGTGCTCCGGCTGCAGGAGCGTAGTGCTCGGTCCAGCCCGCGCTGACTCGCACCGACGCAGCAATTTGCACCGGCTGCTTGCACGAACGTTACCCACCCCGCTTTAATTATCATCCCTGAATGAATATTTAATTTTAGTTTCACCTAGGAACTTTGCTAGCGTTGCAAAACTTTGCAATGTGCATCGTCCTGCAGATGTCAGCTGTGTTTTCAAATGTTTTGTTTAATTTGTTTTGTGGAAATTAATGTGATTTTTTTTCTGTTTATCATGCATTTCATATTTTGGTTTACGAAATATTACGCAAATTTAAAGAGAGTTGGTACCTTTATTTTTATGTATTGTGAAATACGAACGTATAGTCAAATTAAAAAAAAAAGGTCTATATCTATATCTATCTCATATCCAAAATAAGATTCAGAAAGTTTTTTATGAGGCTTAATTGTATGACCCCAATAAGCAACATTTTACATCGTTTCTTTTCTATTTCTAGACAACAAAATCCTCAGAAACACTTATATGTTTATCCATCCATCCATCCAATCAAACATAAGACGACCACTTTTGGACATAGGTGTCCTCCAATGTGGGGGGCCTTGCCAAAATCGCCACGCTTGGCAGGCGGGTTGGCGATCGCAGTAGGTGTTTGTGATACTTAGAGGATGTTGTTGCTCATTCTATGGTTATTCAGGATATGGTGATTGATTTTACACAATGAACAATCAATTGAACCTCAAGGCATACCCTTGTATACATATCTCTCTCCCAATATTGCCATAATCAGCACTCTTGGTAGGCGAGTTGGCGATCGCAGCCAGGTGTTTGCTGGCAGAGGGTGCTACTGCCCATCCCTTGGTTTATCCCTTAGTCCCCTTTTACAACACCCGCGGGAAGATATGGGAAGGTACTATTCTTGGCCGGCACCTCACGGCACTATATATGTTTATAATATAACAAAACGCCAGTTTCCTAGATTAAGTAAGGCTGGCACAACATGTCGTCCACTGTACTAATCAAACAATAAATATAGTATAACTAATATAGTCAAATCGCATAACGTAACACCATATTTTTCAAATTTAAAGGTAGTAAACTTACTTTCATATAAAGCTCAGACTCCTCGTAGGATTCAAATCATACATCGGAAATCCTTACCACAAACTGTAATCCTCCGAGCTCTAATCGAATCGGATACGAAAGATTTATTATTTCTTATAGATAAATATATTATATGTCGGGGATATAGCTAAAGTTTTTAACAAAGGTCCAATTAAAACTTATCTTGCTCAGAAGCTGCAGTATAATCCTTAACCACAGTGTAATTTATACTAATGAGACTAGTTTATATTAATTCCAGTATCAAGAAATATACTGAAATTTACTGACGCTGTTATGTTATTCCAAAAAAAAACACTCATTTGTTGATTAAAAAAAATTACAAATTACTTAAAGTCATTGTTATTGATATTTGTGTGTTTTATTTATGTTGTTTTTATAAATGTTGAGGGGAAAATATCACTCCAAATAAACACCTTGGTTTTGATTGTAAGTTCCAAGTTGATAGTGGTACCAGCAGTAATTTTATGGACCGATAACCAACCATAATCAATCAGCTGGGATCAAGATCAATTTATGAATATCAACCGAAATACTTTATTCTATTTCTAGAGGCCATTCAAGAGTATCTTAAGTATCAAAGGGAGACGGAGTGGTCTGAAAAATAATTATTTAAGCACAAATACTAGTTTACATTTCGTTTTTTTTTTCCAAAATTTGTCTATTATAATTGCGGTCAAGGACTAGTTTATATCCTACCTTAACTATTTTTTTTTTTATCGTGGGAAATGCATTTACGCGCCCAGCCTGGTCCATCGTATCTAGCCTACCCCCAGTTGCCTTCCCCTTTCTACAACCGCTAACCAAAGAGCCCTCAGCTCTCTCCACCCTCCATTCCAAGAAGTCCTCCAGCAAGAAGTCAGGAAGATCCTAGCTCTTAACTAAATTCAGAGATATTGTTTTTTGATGTTGTTTGTACATAACTATAGACTGCAGTAATCACTTAACATCAAATGAACTGCATTCCGGGTGCTACCAAACACAATAGAAAATCTTGTATATATTTAGCGTAAAGCAATGAAGTTGTATCACTGTCTTTAACTACACTATGTCGGTAGTAGTGAAATATTTAATGGATTCTTCAATTAACCAAAATACATAATTCATATTTTAACTACGTTTTATTTCTAAATATTATTTATGTTTATTGAATTCCATTGAATAAATAAAACATGTTACCATCTCTTATACACAGACCGGGTCACCTTCCAACAGCGACTACTATAGGGAAGTTTTTACATATTACATACTTAATACGTTATGTTAAAATGCTCAATATTTGGATTTTTTTTCTTTCTAACTTCGTAAAAATTGATTTTAAGCGATGGCATTATTCTCTACATATTTAATCTCATTTTTCCATACTATAAACATGATCACTATTTAATTCAAGGCACTTTAGGTTTATTTATATTAACTTTAAACACGAAATATACATTCATTAGGGGTCATTTTGAATTCTTGACAATGTATATGCCAGTAACATCGCAAGTCAACAAAATTCATACCTACCGTTGGTTTTTTTTCTTTCTGTTAGTGACTATTTTACAGCTAAGCTAATTAAAACTCCTAAACGATCGCCACAAAGTAGCCATTCATATATTACACGTAAGCAGAATTTTAGACATGCGTCCTCTTTGTAAGCAACAGTAAGCACAAGCAGTAAGCTCTTATCTTTTTTTTTTGTGTCGGGGGGAAATGCATTTACGCACTACCCTTACCTATTGCATTGTGAGACCGGAGTCCTCCAATGCAATAGGTAAGGGGGGACGGAGAGGCGAACTCCGTGTCAGTGTGGGACTCACCCGGGCGTGAAGCGCCCGGAAATACCCACTAAAACCCCCCGGGACCGTCCGCCGCATTTGGGATGGGAGCGAGCATAGCTAAGCTAAGAGTAAGCATTGAAATAATTTATACAAAATCTACTTTAGTATTTAAAAGTAAATAAGGAATCATTGCTTACGTGATCATCATGCAAACCTGTTAGTAGATAGAGTATAAAAACGTACAGAATGTCACAAGTAAAGTCGAGGGCAAATATGTACATCCAACCCACGGAAACTAATTAAGTTTAAGTAATAAGTGAAGTGATCACGTACGCAGTACAGTCAGCTGTATAATTGGCAGTTAATAAATTCGTTGTCGACTTATTAACGCGCTGAATATGCAAAGTAATTTGTCTGCGGGCTCACCGCGACATGGCGGCGTTCCTTTGTCATTTCACAAACTAAACTTCGCTTTAATTTAACCGACTCGTATTGTCATTTTATGATAATGTCTATTCAAAATCGATGTGAATATTAATTATATATTTTTGAATAGGCGACAAGGCACGGTTGTCGTCCAAGGTTGCTTTTAAAAAGAGGTGAAGTAATCACTGAAGGTCGGTCAATGATAATACTTTAAAAAATATTTATTGAAAGTTGTACGTGACAATAACAAAATATTAAGGTTTCGCTGGGTACTCAAATAATCAAAATATTAAAGAATTGTTTTTTCTTAGATTATTCAATACCTAGTTTTCAAGATGTTTTTCGTTTATGATTTTATGACATTATTAATTATTATATTGTAGATAGCTTTGTGCCCGCGCCTGCGTCCGTGTTTCACATTTCTTCACTGCGTTTTTTACACGGAATCCTAATTACTTTCCTTTCTTTTGTCAGTTTGTTCACCTACCCGTAAATCTAACCTTAATTTTATTCACAATTTCATGAGTTTTATTCTTTTACAAGGGACTCTAAACATTTTCGAAAATCAAAAGGGTAAGTTACGCGGACTAACTTCAGCTATCTACCAACAAAACTCCCGTAAAAATCGGTCTAGCCGTTCCGGAAATTAGCCAAAGTAAACAAACAGACGGACAAAAATGTCAAAAATTGTATTGTAAAATGTATATGTATTTAGTAAAAAAAATATATTTTGCTATTACAAAAATACACTTATTTTTATTTATTTATTAGCTGTAAGAAACAATAGAAACAAAATCAACATCTAACCTAATTTTGGTTTAATGAATGAAAAAATTAATATTGTAGTTCAATGAACAAACAACATGTAACATACCATAAGACGGAAAGAACAAGGAAAAGGCAGAAGATGAAGGAAAAAAAAAAGAATATCCAAATTTTTCACAATCTCGAGCAGATAAAACAAAATTAGGCCGAAACACCGATACCTGAGTCGTTATTTTTCAAGCGCTAAAATTGACAGATTTTCGTCTAAATATGGTGGAGAGAATGCAAGAACTTTTTTAACTTAAGTTTCTTCTCATAAGCTTTTCCTTCATTGATAAACTCAACTAAAGTGGGGGGCGCACATTAACCGAGAACCCGTAGATTAAGTATTAGATTAGATGTAGATTACGCTTATTAATCAACTATTTATAATAAGATAATTAGATTAGAAATCTTTACTACAAGTGGCATATGTTCGAAGCGATTGTCTCCTCTAGATGAATATAATCTATCAGTAATTTTATAGAAATTATCAACGCACTTCGGTCAGATTTTATAAACTTAAAAGAAAACCGCTTTGATCATGCGGAACATATCATAATATTAAAAAACGGCTTTTATGTTTGTATGAAATTATTTAATTTGGTTTACGTCGCGCTGGGTCGCAGTGAACGGAAGCAGATGTCATTGACAGAAACCAGACAAAGACTATAAGGAAGATTATAAAAAAAAAAAACCATTATGGATTAAAATAACCATTAAAAATCCTCTATATACCTACTTGCCACGCGAGCCATAATCGAGATTGTGGTTCTGTGATAGTGTTATCAGATTCTGCTTCGATGAACGTAGGCTCGAATCCGTCAATTCCATTCTGTATAAACCTTTTTTTTTTTTTGACGGGGGGAAATGCATTTACGCACTACCCTTACCTATTGTATTAGTGAGACCGAAGTCCCCCAATACAATAGGTAAGGGGGCACGGAGGGACGAAGTCCGTGCCAGTGTGGGACTCGCCCGGGCGCGCCCGGAAATACCCACTAAAACCCCCCGGGGCCGTCCGCTGCATTTGGGATGGGGGCGACACGGGGTGGCTTTCGCAAGCACCGCGTCGCGTTCTGTATAAACCTGAGTGAAGGGAATCATCTTGAGGAAATCAAAGAATGGTAGTAACGCATTTTCTAATTCCCAACTGGCAAGCTACACCCCTCAAATTTGTAAATCCGTCACCATTCACCTATAGGAGCATCACTTGAGAGCCAGTAAGAACGAGTCGAGTTAGATATCTGAAGCCACTGAAAATATCATTACAACACGAATTGTAAAGTTCTCTTTTTCGAATAAAGCCGATGACTCAGGTTAATAGTACCTTTTATTTAAAGTGGGATTTCTACCAAAAATCCTGCACTACAAAGCCTGTTATAATTAATTACGACGTTAATGAAATTCAAGTATAAATCAATGCAGCAATAAGCTCAGGTTGGATGTATGCCAAACAAGCAAGCGGCTTGTGAAACTCGAGCCTTGCTTACACACGTGCAAAGCAGGCCCGCGGCTTTAATCTGATATTTACAAAATTCCACCTATTTTTTTTTTTACTTTACATTTTACAAATTATACTCGATTCTGGCTTAACGCCACACCAGGATTGCATTCAGGGTCTTAGATACGTGACCCGGTAACTATTTCATAAAACTATAAACTTTTTTAAATTTTATGTTGGTTTACGTCATTATTGAGTCTTATAAAATAGGTAGCCATTTTAAAAAAAAAACACTTATATGGAAGGAATTAATTGTTAATGCTTTTGTTCCCTTTTTTTTAAATTTACCACAATTTTATCTTCAAAATCAAAATCAAAATTCATTTATTCAATTTAGGCCCTAAGAAGGCGCTTATGAACGTCTAAAACACTACCACCGGTTCGGAAAACAACCCAGTCGAGAAGAGCCGGCAAGAAACTCGATCTGGTTCTTTTTTTTTCATAAATATAATATATATAATTTTTTTATGTCATATAAAAAACTATACAAATCGTAGTTTTTAGTGGAAGCACAGAGATGTGGGTTATTTCCAGACATCACTATCGTTCACGTAATGATCCACCCTGTAATAACCTTTTGAGATTAAAACTTGCTTGACATAATACTTGAACTTATTGTCAGGTAAATCGGTAATTTTACTTGGGATCTTATTGTAAAACCGAATACTATTACCTATAAAGCTTTTATTACACTTACTTAACCTAAAGCGTGGGACGGCCAACTTGTCTTTACTTCTAGTATTAAAATTATGACGATCATTCACTAGATCTAGCTTGTCTAAATTTTTACGAATATGCATTAAGTTATCGAAGATGTATTGGGAGGGCAAAGTTAAGATATCATATTCTATTCTAATTTTACATTTAACACGCTAGGTCTACTGGCTCTCAACTGATAGTGCTGGAGCACACCTATGGATGCTTGCCAAGACATTTTCAAACTTGAGAGTGGTAGCTGGCCAGGTGTGTATTAAAAAAAAAATCCTACAACCATACTATGATTTTACCATAATGTCATACTGTCATAAGTATATCGAAAGCTTACAATGGTATAGGACAGATGAATTAAAACCTTTGTGTATCATCGCGGTATCCGACCACCGTACAACTGAGCCAGAATTTTCGTTTGTAGCAGAAGATTCAAACGGATAAAGGTCATAATATAATCTAAACCTGGTATCTAGGTATATGACAACAAATTATGATTATATTCACCCCGATACTATTTTATAAATATTCATAAAGAGTCGTTGACATAAGTTTCATTTGACGTGTAACCACAAATTTCTCCTTTATAGAACGATAAATATTGTTAACAAACGGAAACTCTGTCACCGGCTTGCCCTAATAAGGCTGGGTACAGACTGCTAGCGAACTACGGTAACGAATTGCTTACAGTTTGAACTTTTCTAATTTATACGTGGCTAGCTCACAATTTAAATTGTAAATCTGTTACCAGGTATTTATTAATGTAATCTAGGAAACTAAACTTTAGAAGCAGGTATCATATTTGAATACATTAACACTTAACTGTTGAGCAAGAAGATTATTAGGTAAAGTACGTAATGGCGACCAACGCGCTGTAACATAGACCTTTAATTATAACTAACTGTTCATTACAAACACCTTTTGTAGTTTATAGTTAGTTTATTTGCTTGTTACAATAGAAAATGTTATTAAAACAACTGTTAATAGTTCCTTAATGCGTTGTTCTTGATGCGCGTCTGACCGGTCAACGTAAACCTTTTCTGGCCGTCGATGACATCGCTCTCGGGATTGGTCAGTCATATCGGCGGCCGCTGACTGGCTAGAAACGGCGCTGACACTAACTGTCATGTGTTTTAATGAAAACTCCACCCGCTTCAAGTATAACCGAAGGCTTAAGTAAAAAAAAATGTATATTTTCCGCTCAATTATTCGCGTGGGTCCGTCGCGCACAATCATTAATTCACGAAGCGGGGGACGGAAAGAAAATTTGTCAAATGCAAATCGCTTTGCCTTAACAAGTTCTGACCGGTAATAACCCGTTCATTTCATCTCACAGACTATTGTTCAATACATTGTTTAATGTAAATGACAGGAGAATCAAACTTATTATCATATGATTGCATTACTTACCATGCAATAAACTCAATAAAGTTAACTATAAGTAATATTACTCAGTATAGATCTGTTTTATTGAAAACTTTTGATTAAATAATTAAAAAAATAATTTATACAATCGTTTTTTATTGTAAAATGGTCTAATAAAATATGTGCTTTATTACTTAGCAAAATAACCCGGCCAATTAGTATATTAGAAAATTTTGTAATCCATTTTGATATTTGATACAAAATTTAAAACAGGTTTTGCTCTGCGAATGTAACTCTCACGATCTCTGTTCCTTCGTGAAATGGAATCCTGTGGTGTATGGAGATCAAAGAAAGTGCCATGTATCAAATAAAACTTTTTACTTTTTACCGTAATACGAAAATCGAAACTTTAATTTGATTTTCGTACCAATAAATTGATTATTATTAACATGAGATGGTTTATTGTAAAATATGCTATTTTAACTTTACAACTTATTCGTATTAACAACTTATTCTATCAGAAAACTATAGTTTTGCACTTTTGCTATTATACTCTTAGATCCCGCTACGAAAATAGACAAGCAAAAAGTTTCAATAACTTCATTTGCACAATAGTTTCTTTGATAACAAAGAACAACAAACAGTTCTTGACAAAAGTCAATACCTATTTACGAAAATTGTTAGCCAAACTACTTACAGAGAAAAATAGATAAAGTTATAAAATTTAAGTGAGTGAAAATCAAATTAAAAGCATAACGGTTCATTGATAAAACCATCGCGTCGACCTTCGTGGTTACTAATTTTGTAATGAACATGTGTTTACGTTATAGTTTTTTTTTGTGTTAAAACCTTTTGAATATTACATTTTGTAATTCACCAATTTTGACAAGACAGAGGCATGAAAAAGATTCAAGTGTTTATTATTATTGAAATAATATTTCAAATCAATTAATAATTATTTAGTCGCTTAACTTACGAAATTAGCGTTTTATATGTAAAAAGTAAAACTATTTTGTAATACAATTATATAGTTTTTATTAGTTACTCTGAAGGATGAGTGAAAACTATTTATGTAAAGAATTTAAATAATCAATTTTAATGATTTCTTAATTTTTCTCCGTATTCATCTTCAAATATACGTATTTATGATTTTGAATATTTCATGCAGAAATTACGTTCAAAAATTTATAAATATGTATATATAAAATTGGGGTAAGATAAAGATTCACCTTATCCGCTTTATTCACACCTTCACTCGATTCACAGTGGAATAATCTCGAAGCCGTCGGCACTCGAATGTATTGTTAAGATCGGAACTCATACTCTGAGGAGATTACAGCCCGAGTACCAGATTTGTATCGTCGCTTCACAATTCATAGAGCGGGCGGAGGCCGTATCATGGATGGCTTGAAAACTATATATTTATATTTGTACGCATCTATAAGAGTAGCAGATGTAACTATGCTAGTTTTAGATGCATGTAAGGGGATATCCATAAATTATGTAACACGTTAAGGGTCAGGGATGGGGTCGACGAAGCGTGACATTTGTGACAACGGGTGGGGAGGGGTACCAAATTTTGTGATATCACATTTATTTTTAAATATAACATTTTGTATCTGAGTATAATGTCACTAAATTTAAACGACACACCTACTTAAGAATAACAAAAAAATAGTAGCAATGCATGACTATAAGGTTTATTTTGTTTTGTTGTGAAATTTGCACTCGCTGTACTATTGCCACGAGCCGACCGCCTTTGATAAATGCCGCCACAATGCGCTTCGCCGTGAGTTCTTCGTTTCTATTTTTTCGATAATTGACTTTCGCCGCGTGAACAACGTCGTTTTCTTAGTTCTGCTATTTTGTGATTTTAACTTATGAAACCCTTTTAAAATTAACATAAAAAAAATTTTTTGTTACTTTTCATGCCTATGTTTTGTTTTGATGTTGATTTTATTTTAAAAATATTATATATTTTTTCGGAAAACTGCTGTTTTCATTATATAAATTTGTAATTTTAAAATTGCAAAATATGTGACATCACACTAGGAAGGTAATTTGATCAAATCCTGCAAATTTATACGCGGGTCAGTGTTTTGGTAGTGCGCCAGTTAAGAATTGACATAGGATGGCTGGATTCACAAAGCTTGGGATAGAAAACAATGGTGAACCTAAAATGCTATAACTGCTGGATGTTCACTGTTTGATTTCGGAAAGTCAGACGCCGAAACAAGTCACCATAGTGGATTTATCACCGCATACATTTTCGCCAATTCGACTCGGCCGAGAACAAAAGCATATATATATATATATGCTTATACTAGGTGCGCCTACGGCACGAGGCCCGGTGGATTCGCACGAGGCCCGGTGGGTTCGCCGCAGGGGGCGACGCGGTGACTGCGAAAGCCACCCCGTGTCGCCCCCATCCCAAATGCGGCGGACGGCCCCGGGGGGTTTTGCATTTCCCCCCGTCAAAAAAAAAAAAAAATAAAAAGGGGGCGACGCGGTGCTTGCGAAAGCCACCCCGTGTCGCCCCCATCCCAAATGCGGCGGACGGCGCCGGGGGGTTTTAGTGGGTATTTCCGGGCGCTTCACGCCCGGGCGAGTCCCACACTGGCACGGAGTTCGTCCCTCCGTGCCCCCTTACCTATTGCATTGGGGGACTTCGGTCTCACTAATGCAATAGATAAGGGTAGTGCGTAAATGCATTTCCACCCGTCAAAAAAAAAAAAAAAAAAGGTGCGCCTGCGGCTTTGCCCGCTTGGAATTCAGACAATTTGCAATTTGTCTAGTTTCTTAGTCTGGTTGCAATATATGTCCATTACCAGTTTACATCGAAATCGGTTCGGTAGTTTTTGAGTGATTGGCGGAAAAAAAAAAATTAATTAACAGACACACAATCTTTTTAAACAATAAAAATGTGTTCTATAGTTGATGCTGAAGCCCCGCATAGTATTTTTTCTTGAATATCTTCAATGTACAAATTTCGCCTCGTCAGCCTTTTATTATAAATATAGATTACATATATTCATAATGATGAGCGGTGTTCGGCTCCTAGTCTGTTGTCACAGATAATCTGCCGCTTTTGACTCTTTCTAATCATAAGAAAAACTAGTGCGAGGCACTACATCGAGATGTATTAGTGGAGCTTCTGCCAATGAACTCAGCTTCTTCAAATTTAATACTAAAGATTAAAAATAAAATGAAGGAAGAGTCCATTTAAATTTGATAGCTACAGAGATTTATGTTACATTCAAAGTTATTGGGGCCCGGAGAATTTTACCGTATCTATAATTATAGAGGGGCTGATATTATTGATGATTAGCCAGTTGCCAATTGTCATTTTGTAGTTAAATGCATTGCAAATGCAATGTTAGTTGGTTTAGTTTAGTTTGTTGATTAAAATAGAAATATATAGAATTATCTAAGCCCATTCTAAGGTGGAAAAGTTACTGGCTGAGCTGAGCCCAGCATTATCGGTGAAACCAAAATCTGGCAAAAAAAAAAAAAAAAATAGAAAGCCGGTTTTTGTACTTTTTTTGGAAACCCACCTCGAACAACAATACACATATTATGAGAGACAGCACGCACTAAACACTCCGTCGTAGAACCTTACAACTTGTTGCCGAAGGCTATGGAAATTGCTTACGCAATCATATTATGATTTTCAAAAAGTGTTACCCCACAAAGGAATCACTGTTTCTTCTAAAACTAGTACAGATTTGTATCATAATTTCCTGAGGCGTTCGGCCAGTCGACTCTTTTCAAAGCCGGATTGAAAACCTGGCAACCGATCCGCACGCTCTCTATAGAAAAAATAAGTGTGTTCCCTCTTTCCTACTATATTAGGCTCTTCTGTTGAAAAGTAAAGGTTATCAAATCTTGTACTACCATGCCTATGGTTTTATCATATTGTTTGTCTGCAATATTTAGTTCCATATTTGTTACATAATATTATCGTATTTTTTTTTTGTTTAAAAAGTAAACGATCTATATAATTTAATCTCATGGATTGAAGTCAAAGTTCCAAAGCGGTGCGGCGCAGGGACGGCCGTAAAAGCAAAAATGGAAAAAATTGGTTAATCAAAAAAATATTCAGTGTCGCCCCCGTGCTCCCACGTGATAGATATTTCATCCTAGCCACCCTCGGGTCTCGTTTTAAATCATTTTCACGCTTATCTTTAAGGGGATGGATGGGTAGAGATTATCCCTGTACAATTGTTAAACAGATGGGTAAATTATATGGCGGAAGGTCGAGTGTAAGAATTGAAAACAAAACAGACTGTTCATCATGTGTACCACACACATTGCAAGGAAATCATATTAAATTCGATACACAAAGATAATAAAAAATAAAGTAAATAACACTTCATGATAGAATTATTAGCACAGAGCTTACAGATGTCTGTAGTTTTCCGACTGTAGTTTTTAAGTGTTTTCCGACTTCACGTCAGCTTGTCAAACCACAATACTAAACGACATATCATTAAAAAAATATACGACATTCATTTACGTCGAATACGGGAGGCCGAAGATTTATCGACGCGTAGACTTATGCAAATATCCGTCGCGGATGTCAGCTGTGCCATAGGATTGTATCGGATATCTGTTAAAGCATTTTCATATAGATAGAAGCGAGCGATTTACAAATAATCAAAGCTATGGAATTACTGCTTACTGACGTCGTACGTCTATAACGACTTATAAAATCAATTGCTTATATGTGATGACCTTCACTAGATTAACGCTGATGTCTATCAAAAATTGATTGCTCATCGCTAGTCCGATCTCTAGCCTCATCATCGTTCTGCACTTCTAATTCTACGGCATACGAGTAATAGTGATGCCACGAACCAAATCATTATAATGGGTACTACCACAAGTGCCTTACTCTTTAATTCGTTTATATTTTACTAACTTTAATTAGGTGTGTGAAGTTATTATTCAATGCCTCATACTTTGTAATCACTTATTTCACGTTACTTTATGTCTGGTGATCATCCTCACAAAAAATAGATTAAACTACTAATATAGTTTTTTTTCCTATTTCTTTAGTCTTTGTATATTAATATATTATCCGTGTAAAAAAATTGAGAACTTTAACATAATAATTTCTAACCGTACCTTGATGAAATTAAATAAATTTACGTTTACATCATTAATTACAACCCGTGTTTTACATAATAACCATATTCAACATCTTCCCCATTATTTATTGGGTCTGTATTTACCAAAATGATGTATTTTTTTATTTATTTTACTATATATAGTCCAGGATGGTAAATATACTGTCTAGAGGTACTGAATCTCAATTGATGACACTGGAATACACCTATAGATGTTTCGGGACAAAGTTTCAAATTTGAGAATGATCGTTACTCAAGTGGTCATTATCAAATGCTTTACCATCATATGGTTTACTCCCATTATGTTTCTTCATCAAAAGCTAAGGCTTGTACTTGTACTAATTGTATAGGATAGGTGAGTTTGAACTGACGTCCTATGTCCCTGTCAGGAACATTTACTGCTTGAGTATAGTATAGCTTTGACATTATCGCTTAGATCCATACGCGCCGGCCCTATAGCAGTAAACTCTTCACGCGATCTATCAAACGTTGGGCTGGTATAAATTTGTGCGCACAGATGCTTCTAATCGTCCACTCTGCAAGAGCGGCGTCACTCTCTCTGTACAAGTGTATTATTTTTGCACCATTCGTATGTGAGTGTTTCGTTTGTCGAAATTCATTTATTAAAGGTGACATCTATACTTTCTTTTGGTATAATTAAAAATATACAAACGAAATTAACTATAAGATTCAGACAGTTCGAATGAGACTAAACCTATTTAATATTACCGAATTAGCCAGTAATTTTTTCGAAAACACAAGAATTAATCAAGATCAAAATAAGAAAGGTTCTCTGGAATGGTCGGCCATTGATCGATACTGGACCTTGTTACATTCTTATTTTCATTTTGGTTTCGGTATATATATATATATACCTTACCAGATTGTTTGATACTTTAAGTATATTGTTTTAAGTACAACATTAACATAGGTCATATATTAGTGTTGTTCTTTTGTGCTAAACTTATTAGTTGTGTTAGAAAAATGATCGACATTTTACCTACCTACCCAGGAAAAATTTATAGCAACGTTAAAGCCACTGGACTGAATATACCGTGAATGTAGAACAAATCCAGCTTGACATACGCCTTGGATTTTTTTTTAAATGTGAAAATACAGTATTATTTACATATTAGACTTTATATTCACCGAAATGGTTTCTTCAATATCTCTCTAGGTAATTTTCCAAAGAAAAGTAACAAAAAATCGTTTTATATTAGAAATAGATTACACCAAAGATTATGAAAAGATTTATGGACAAAACAATTGAAGCTGAGATTCGTCCTACTGTTTTATTTGTTCTGGTTGTTATTTTAGTCTCCCTTAAGCGCTGACCATACTATTCGTATGATAGTTACAATTATCCAAAATCAAATCATTTATTTTGTTAATAAATACAGAAAAGGGTGTTATATAGCATATAATAGTGAAATTAGTTGGAATTAAAACCCTTTGGTTAAGCTTTTATAAAACGTCTATATGCCCATTTCTGATATATAAATTTAATTGATAGTAAAGGGTAATTTAAATAGTAATTCAACGCTATTTATCGACTCTACTCTGTTCTTAAACTGTTGAAAACATAAAAAAACATAATTTAAACTTTAGTTCGCCTTAAGAAGTTAGAACTATGTCCCAGAATACCAAGAGCTATTAAGTATTACAAGTTTTGCTTCATAGGTCTAGATCATTATCGAAATAAAAGCCCTCTTGTAATTCTTTATGATCAGAAGTGTTTATTCAACTTTTAAAAGCAAGATCCGAATTACGCAGCCGTACTTATTGCACTTATAAGAGGTTGCATTTAAGTAGTTTCGGGCGCTGATTAAAAAGTTTTTACTCAAAAGTTTTTTTCATGAATCTATTATGTATCAATAACTGTGGAACAGGGTGGATCATTACGTGAACGATAGTGATGTCTGGAATTCACACCCCCTCTCTGTGCTTCCATTAGAAACGGTTATAAACATAATTTACATAGTTTTTATATAAACAATGATATGTATATTCAAATTTATAAAAAAAAAGGAACCAAATCGAGTTTCTTGCTGTCTCTTCTCGACTGGGTTGTTTTCCGAACCGGTGGTAGGGTTTTGACGTTCGACGTTTATGGCGTTACGTTTTTTTTAGACCCTCCAAATGGAAAAAAAAAAAATGTATTGATGTATATTTTTTTAAATTAGGGATTAAAACAATAAAAGATTATTTAAATTATATGAAAAGAACAATATTGATACAATGACTGAAATAGTTTTTCCTTAATTTATCATTTCCAACTTCATCATACTTCTCGGATTCTTAACACAAAGTTAATTTGTGGAGTTAAATCATTTTTACCACTAGTTCAAAAAGTTTCAGTAGAAAGTATATCGCCGAACTTCAAGTGATATATTCCCACAGACGTATTCGACTGCCAAAGGGCCGTCCAAGTATAATATTACGTAAGCGTGAATTACCGGCAAGCGGTTTTAAGCTTTGCTTATAATATGAGGGCTGGAATGGTGATAACGTAAGCAATATTTACTTATTCATTTTGTTTTTTGAACTGAAAACTTCTTTAGCGGCGTTGAGCGATTTTCGGTAGGGGTAAAACTAATAGATTCGCGTTACCAATGCTATGACGTCAGCCGTCAACATGCCACAGTATGTTTAAGTGCTGGCGCTCAGAGATAAAGAATAAGATGTATACTTACGCAGCCTGTCGTACATTTTGAATGATTATGAATAAACTATATGAAAATAAATTGTAAAATGTAACTCATACTTAGTCTTTATATATCATCTTTTTAATTGTTATAGATCTAATATATAAGGGTATATAAATAAATTAATTAATGTTACATAAAAGATTCATTTTCGAAGCGTGACGATATTTATAAAATATAATATATAAAAACACAGGAAGGTATTTTTTACGTGATGCAGTTTTAATTACATTTCTCAAGACGTATGTATTGTTGTTAAAAACTGAACTAGTTAACAGACGTTTCACTTCTCAAATAACGGGGGAAATATGTAATAAATAATATAACATCAAATCGATACAGCCCGTGTTTATATGTATAACGCGCGCGGGGGACGCTGGGGAAATGCATGTAATGCACCGCGACCGGCAGGCGGATGCACGAATTTATTGGGTCGTAAATATATGACGATAATCCTCTTGAATTGCATCGGACTCTGCTCTCGAAAAGTCTACGTTCGATCAGTTGGATGTAGGTATTAATAAATATAAAAATATTTATTTATTCATTAATACCAAATCATATTTGAAGGTCTGTTTTTGGTTCCATTTATTCCTTTTTAAAGAAAAAGCAAGGTATATACTAGAATATAGATATTTTAATTACTATTATATATTATATATATATATATATTTTTATGCTCTTTTTGGCGAGTCGCCATTTGCATATCTGCCAACGTCAATGTTTTATTCGCGCGGTACACAAGTTCATAACTTCTCCAAAATTCCCTGCTTATTATTTCTATTTGCTAGACGTAAATATTTTCACTGTGGCCTAGTTACGTTTTAGACTAAAACTTTTGTCAAGTCATATAAGTATAGCTGTGCAGATTGTATGTACAAATTTTGTGGTAATTAAAGATTAATCTAGTAATAATTATTTTTAATTCTCAACAATTTATTCCTAGTAACAAAACTTTATAACATCCATTTATACCGAAAGGTAAAACTAGATTATAAATATACGGAAAATATATAAGGTAAAAATACAATAAACCTGTCAATTATTTTTGGTTGATATTTATTTAAATTTAAATTTTGATGCGATGATGTCGCCCAGTGGTTAGTGCAACCGGATTCCGCGTCAATGGACGCGGGTCGAGCCCACCTAACTCTAAAATCAGCCTGAGCTTTCAGTGAAGGAAAACATCGTAAGGAAGCCATAGCATGGTGGGAGGGCATTACCGCCTGGGTAGCTACCCACCCTCAAGTTTGAAAACCTGTCGCCAAATACTAATAGGTGTGTTCCGGCAGCATCAGTTGAGTACCAGAACTTCTAGGCTTAGTGTGTTTTACCATCCTGGGCTACATCGACGCTTAACATCATGTGAGATTGTGGTCAAAGTAATGAGCCTATATCATGTACAAAAATGTAACAAAATTTTATTTTATAACACGTTTTGATTACCATAATTATTACAATCGTCGTACTTTCCTTTTTTTATTCTATAAATGAAACTGCAATAAACATGACAAATCTACGCAATAAACGTTTCAATTGAAAGGAATAGGGATGAGAGTGCGAACATCCCTCTGACGACGTCGGCAACGCTGACAAATGACCGCCCTTAACAATAACAGCCCGTGAGTGGAATATCCCTAACATACCTGCATTTCACCCTCTTTCTATTGCTATTTCAATAAATGTGTAGATTAAACTTAAATGTATCGGTATATTTTTAGTGCATCATTTTTAATATACCATTACGTTTTGTCTTTATTATACAATTCTTAACATTCATGAATGTTGCCAAGACTTTTTTAATTTAGTTAAAAATTACCGGATATTTTAAAAACTGCAGAATATTGTAAATCACATAAACATATTTGAAGAAGTTCTACAGTGGCACCATTGACAGAAAAGTAAAGGAGTAATCGTCTGTCCTGTTATGAGCATGTGTAGCGCAGCCAAGAAGAGGATGTTGTAAGAAAGGTATTAGATATTAATATGAACGTTTATCAAAGATCAAAGAAAAGGGAGTGAATGTATAATAAAGATGAATGCAAGAGGAAGACGTGTTGCGCAATACAGTAAATATGTGAATTGCGACGACCCCAAATAAAAATGGTATAAAAAATAGATGAAGACAATTGTTAATAACACAGATAACATGTATTACAAAAATATGTGGTTGTTTATTACGGAATATGTACAACTATCAATACAGTTTACTTGTTTATGTAAAATTATAATATGGAAAAAGCCAAGTAGTAAAATATAACTGTTATGCGGTACTTCTGAAAGTTAAACCAAAGTAAATATTGCGATAAATCAATAACAAATAAAACTTGAAATTAAATAAGATATTTCTGTGTTGATTTTTTTTTCACACATAAAATAAGCAGTCCTCGTTTGACTAATATAATGCAATTAACGGCACAGTATCCTAGAGTTGTTTACTGCGAAACTCCACGTCAGCTACGATCAACAAAGGACGGAACATACGATGCCACTTCAGTGCAAATCCAACATTACGAGGGCTAGTGTTTGTCAAACTTTACCGAAAATACCGCTATTCTGAACTAAGCGTTCAGTTAACTTTGGTACTAAATTAATATGCTTAATTCAATTTTCTAAAAACTAAACGAACATAATTACATAACATAAGAACATAATACACTGATGATTACAAAATACTGACTTTATTTAAATAAAAATATGACATTCTCAATCCATAGCTTTGAAACGACTGGACCAATTTTGACCGGTTTATTTTTGGGAGATAACTGTATCTACTCCGCGTAACTTAAGTTACTTTTAATTCTTGAAAATAATTACGGGTACACGTAAAAAAATAAAAAAACTCGTGGTATTGTGAATAAAATCCGATTCAATGGTCAGTTCCACGGGCAAGTGCTTGAATTTATGAGAAAATATTTAGGGTTCCATATAAAAAAAATTAAAACGCAATGAAAAATGTGTAAAACGCGGGTGCAGCCGCAGGCACACAACTAGTCAATAATATAAGCACGTAATATACCTATATATTGTAATACACATCGATTAAATGGGTCTAAGTTATCTATAATAATACATTTGGATAGTGTGTGCTATTTGATAAGCATATGCACTTGTAATCGTTAATTTTAGAACCTTTGACTTTTCAAATATGGAATCAGTATATGCCAGCCTCGTGCGTTTGACAGATGCATATAATAATTTAGCTTTATAACACCGCCTCTGTGTGAAATTGCCACTTGAGATCTCTTACCTCGATACATTGGACGCTGTCGGTAATTGCAGCATTAAAATGCCAAGTGAAGGGTCAGTTAACTTTATAACCTATTTATGAATACAGAATGCGTAATTACTTCAGAAAATAATTAATCACAGCAGTCACCTTTAGTTTTATAGCTGAGCAAAGGCTTCATGTCACAAAATGTAATATAATAATAGTACAAGCTTTGTAATGATTATATTATTGTGCGTTAGGGACCGTTCAAGCAGGCGTAAGCGAGGCAATGGGTCTATACTTTGCTTATTTTTGATGACATGGGGCATACGATGGTCTGAATAGTGATTAAATACGCAATATTTACTTATTAATTAGAGTTTTTAAATTAACCCAATGTTTACGTAATTATGGGAGGAGGTGCGGCTAAGAGTGTCACATTATACAAAATCCACAACTTCAATTACGTAATACTTGAAGGATCCCTCATCGCGGCATATTTTTTACCGTAGTTGGCACCTAAACGTTCATCAAAACCCCCCAATAGTATGGTGTGGTTTTATCTTGATGATCTTTTACTTGAAAGCTAATGTTTATATTACTTTTTATACCTAAATCGTTTGATCAACTACCACTAAGCGTAAAGTTTAAATATCCTTCCATTGTTTCGACTTTTGTCTATTTATTTCATCTAGTTTAATTATGGTGAACTAAATAGTAGAAGTTCAGAGCGAAACTTTCATATATTGTTCAAAGATGTCGCTTTTGCAATATGTTTTATCACTTAATTCTTCTTGAAAAATTAAAGTATATTCGTGTTGTTCACATATATTTTACATATACCTAATTAATAACATATTATTTATAATTTTGTAATAACATTACAAAACAATACTCTATCGTCATAAACGACAGGGCTACAACCTCCGTAATATTATTCTGTGGCTACAACCCTATTAGAAAAAAAGTTATACACAAACAACATGGTGGATCAGCTGTTTTCGTTTTTCTTAATTCGTAAATTATTTTCGTAATAAAGGACGAATTGTTATGGGACAATAGCCATGTGTGAATTAAAATGGGCTCAATCGCATCTGTGCTGCAATGGCATTGTCAAACGTGCGGCCAAATCAACCCAACAGAGAGTGTAAAGTGTATAAAATGCGACACCAAAAGAGTATCAGGTCATGACAGTGGGATATCGAAGGAAAACTATAAGGATTCATCGCCGGAGTACACTTTACGTGCAGGGAAAAGTGAGGGAAGTACTCCTGGATCGGATAGAATTGATATACCAGCAGAAAAACAATTCAATAGGTATACTGCTTATGTCTTTTGTTGGCAGTTCATAATTATTGATTTTCTAACCACTTTTAAGGTTATAATAGGATTGTACTTCTTTGTTGTGGATCCTTTACATGGTTAATTCAATAAATAAAAAGTTCGTCAAATTATCTTTTAATAGGGTTAACCTTTCGAGAATAGTGATGCTTCTAGGTACGTACATATTTAAAACAAATTATTCTGACTTACATTAACTCTTTGCTTGCTGGTAGATATTTACTTAGTACTTGTTAACACCCTCAAGTTGAACCACCAGTTATCTCAGCAGGTACACATTGTATGCTGGCAGCTCAATCAAGCCTGCAACCACAGGCTGCCACAACAAAATGACATTAACTCAAAGTATGTTTGCTACTTCCTGCTATAAAAAAGAATTTTATAAAAAGTTCTTGAATTATAATTTAACCCATGGGCTTCCAAACTACAGTCTGTGAGGACTACCAATTCGGCCAGCGATAATGAGCCTGACATCCCAGGCATTCTGTCCAAGCTTTAATTTGTAATAGTAATATTAACTCCTTGATCACTAACCTGGTGTTTACGCCAGCTTTCCATTGTTTTCTTATCGTCTCATTTTTATGGGTAATCAACATATTAATAATAGTAGGAATAAAAAAAATACTCATATAAAATTATAACCAGACCAATAGCTAAAACATAATGATTCATATACATTATGAAATTTTGTAGTTTATTTATAATATATATAAATGATATAGGCTCAGTGCTTTGACCACAATGTCACCTGATGGTAAGTGACAATGTGGTCCAGGATGGTAAACACACTAAGCCTAGGGTACAGGTTCTCAAGTGATGCTGCTGGAACACACGTATTATGTTGTGTTGTTTTCATAAGCATGTGTCTATGACAATTTTAAATATGGTATACATTACTTATATACATAGAATCATTGGTCCTTCTCAAAATACAAATAGGTTTCATATACATTGCTCAATATATTTACTTCAATTTTCAAAATGTGAATGTTATGATAATTTAGACACTTAGATCTTGGCCATTGAGACTTTGTGAAACATCAGTCTATACTGATAGGCTTAGGCCCTAAAGCTGAAGTTGGAGACTCCTGATATAACCTGTTCAAGTATCATCACTTATCAAGTGAAGTGCTAACTTTAAATATCCCACATGCAGATTTACACAATTAAATATTCAAATTATGAATGATTCAGTATGTCTTGGTAAATATCTCACAGCTTTGTTTTAATTTGGTGGTCAAAGCAAAATTTGGCATAGTAGTAGTGCAATGTTTAAACCTTTGATAGTAGTTCTAATTTTATAATTATGAAAGAAAGATTATTTGAAAATAAATGTTATAAACTATTACATTCCATTTGTATTTTTTGTACAGTAATACCCCGCTTAGCGCGACCCCGTTACGCGCGGTTTCACTATAACGCGAATGTTAAATTTCGCGCTCAAATGCCTCGCATTACGCGAGAGAGTGCGTATAAACATAATGTAAAGACAATAGATGTATTTTTCCGTAAAAAATAAGATTATGTATTGCATAAAGTGTTCTTAGAATTAAAGTGATTAATTAAAATTATTTGTATTTTTTTGTATTAAATTTTCACGTATGTTTAATCATAAACCTCCGATATACTAGAATTTCAGTTAACGCGATTTTTTTCGGAACGTATCCCTCGCGTAAAGCGGGGTATTACTGTATTTATTTATTTTCTATAAACTAATTAAAACAAAACATGACATCCTGAAACAAAAAATGCCCACAATTAAGTGTAATACACAGTTATTTTATTATGTCGGTGAGTTTTCAACCATTTAAATGGATTTAATTGTGGTTTAAAATGGCAACATTAAATTTAAATTTTTTAAATCAGTTGTTTTATTTACATCCATAATCATACTATAGTATAACTGGAGAAAAGAATAAGCTGAGTGAGATTCTCTGAAAGTACTCAGGGATTATAAAAAAAAATGTTTCAAGGAAAAATGGGGTTATTGACGAACCAATGAAAAACTTAGTACCAAATAGACCATCTAAAAATGGTCTGATCTATATGATGGTATATGGCATGCATTCTATTAGAGAAAATATTAGGTATTAACAACATAAGAAAGAGGCTTCAAAAAATTATCATTTGACTCATTGCCAAAATCTCTGTTATGTGGTAGTAATTATATTTAATTTATTATTTGACCTTATGTTGTTTAATTTTTTGCATGATATAATTTGGTTATATGATTGAAATGATATATGATTTACATATTTATTCTTAGGTGCTACCAAAATTCCCTGGAATATTGTAGCAAGATGGAATTTTTTTTGCTGAATTGATTGGCAAAATATCTTTATGGACACTGCCAGAATGGTGTAAATAAATCATAGATTGCCATTAAGATTGAAAGGAAAATTTAACATATATCAATGTATGATTCCAGTGGATGGTCGTGTGTGGGCTCCGCCCCAGAGGCGTCGCGCGCATGGCGATGTGCCTGCGGCTTGCGCAACGTGTCAGCGGCTTGGCGCTGTGCCGCTTGCGATGCGTTGGCGCACCACGCGCCTGTCTACAGGTATGCTTTACAATTATTGTACTTTTAAAATCAATTTCCTAAATCCAATCCTGACAACAGTTCAACAAAACATTCAACAAGTATGAACCTTATATTTATAAGTTTGTGTATGTGATCCATTTCTCACACTTTGTATAGGTAGATAAGCACAAAATACATAAAAAAAGGTGACTATAAGAAACTAAGATTGCTCTTTGATAATCCAACTTCAATGACAATCCAAGGTTAGATTTACAGTTAGTAAAAAAACTTAATTTACATTTTTTATTAATTGTAGTTGCATCTATTATATTACAGGTTATCCGATGATGAGGACCAGGCTTCAGGGATGACGGACAAAAAAAAAGTCTGTCAGAGGTACGTTTTAATAACAATAAATATAATCAAATTATATTAGAATACTTTGTGTTTAGGCGTACTTAAATATTTTTCAGATAACACTATGATACGGTCTAATACACTGGCAGTCCCATCATATAAACCCACTTCAAACTATTCCGACGGAAGGAGGCTGAACTTAGATCTCCAATCTCTCAGATTATCTCCTACGCAACTAACTAATCATGCTCATGGCGTCACGAGGTCCCTATCTCATGGGTCCGTTATAAATTCCCAGCAGAAATGGTGGAATGTTGATCAAACTCGAGGAACCATAAACAGGCCCACCAGTTTGATGGTGTCTGAGAGATATAATACAGCACAGTTTACGCCTAGAGAGTCATTCCTGAGAAGTCTCCATACTGTTACACGAAAACCTAAAAAATGCAATGAGAGCAAATCTAATTGGGAACTGAATTACGTCAAGGAATATCAAAGGGAGCAAAGTAGAGCTTTGTATTTGAAGAAATGGGCTTGTAGCAAGTGTACTTTAGAAAATTCTGGAATTAGAACTCACTGTGAGGCCTGTCTGTCGCCCAGGGTGTCGCCTTTATCACGTATGCCCAATTCACGAGGGTTGAGCGTCACCACTTTGAGCAGATACGAGAATTTTGGGAGGGATGGAGCGACGTCATTGCCTTCGTCAGGTGGCGTTATGATAACAGTGCCGGATTGGCCTAAAACTAACCCGCTAGACTCTTCGTTTAGACGATCCATCAGCGCACAGAATTCGCCAGAAATTCGACCGACTTACCGACGCTCGTTCTCGGAGCAGACGAACGCCGAACGGCCTGTAGGTAAAGTGATATCAAGTAGGCGGAGCCTAAACGACTACCAAAAATCACTCGCAGGCTACTGCGGCAGTTTGATCCACACGGAAAGAAAAGACGTCAACAAGAAGAGCGATGAAACCGTTGAAATTGACAAAGAATGCAGCTGGGACACGAACGCGGAAGGTGTTATCTATGCGTTGCCAAATAAAGGGAAATTTAAGGATCTGAACCTGCAACTACAAGTGAACAACAACGGTACCAGGTATTCATATGTCTCCGTGCAGGATACGAAGACAGTGATGAGCAATTCCCAGAACGAAGCTCTGTACGCTAATGACATGGGTGATGGTGATTACGCGAGAATAGACGACTTGCTGAGTCTCGAGAACTGCATCTCTCCTGTAACTGAAACATCGGGGAGTAATCTACGCACCACACACATTGGGCTCTCTGTGCCTAAGGAAACTAAACCGTTCAATACTCCAGTTGTGAAAGTGACTAATAGTGCAAGGGAGCCGTCTAAAGTGCCTTCATCACATCAGCTGACCGGGTGAGTACAGAAGACCTTTTAAAAGTTACCGTTTCCACTTATAAAAGCATATTTTCCCAGTCCATGATACAAATTTAATTTGCAATGGTAGTTTTATATCCGATTGTAATTTCTACGTTTTTGGTTGTATCATTATAGTATTATATTAATTAATTGTTTGCGCAGAATAAGTTATCTTTTGGAGAGAATTCAACTAAAGTTTTTAATTCATAGAAAATTAAAAATTACACTTATTACTCCCATTTATAATTAACCGTATTTTCATTTGAATATGTTTTATGGTTTTGACACACAGCGAACGGGAGGGTTGCGCAATATTACTATAGAGCATGTCGCGACGACTCTGTGTTACTTCTTCTATACTAATTAATAATTACAACTGGTCACACTCGCCCGTTATGTCAGATCCTCATTTACACGCTTTACTCATTTAAAACTAGCCTAATTTTTATATTTGTTGGTTATTTAATAAATGCTGCTCGGATTAATATAATACAGACGGAATTGTGGAATAGACGATATAAAAAACAAAAGTGTTGGTTTGTCAGGGGCGAGAGTAGGTCGGGCCGCATGTGGCAATGCGGTGAGTGTTGGTTCGCGTACAACGCGTGGTGGGCGCGCCGGTGCGACGTGTGCCGCGCCGCCCGCGCCCCCCACGCGCCCGTCACCCTCGCCACCTCCTCCTCAACCGCCCACCGCCCCCGCCTCCGCGTCCGCCCCCGCGCCGCCACCAGGGGACACGTGAGTGCTTGTCACTTCACTCGCATACACGATTGCATGTTATGAGAAAAGAGTTGATAAAAAAATATTAATGCATATAAAAGTCTAAGGATGGAAAAGTAGAGGAAGACTAAAGAAAATGTGGATAGAGTGTGTGAGGAGTAATATTAAAGAAAAAGGGATAAATGAGAGGTGAAGGCTGATAGGGACGTATGAGAGAATAAAACATACTGCGCCGACCCTAAGTGAGTTGTTCTGTTACATTCGCAAAGAGATATTTTTAATGATACTGGTCACTGTTTCTAGAGCTGCTTCAGCATCATCGGAACCAGGTTGCAGCACCAAGTCAAATGGCACCGGCCGCCCTGAACCGAAGAAGCTGACGGTACCGATTGCGTCACTCGACCACGACCTCAACAGCGACGAGCTCTTGTTCGCAGTCGGTGAGTTCCAACACATGCTTCTTCTCTTTCCTTCGTCATCTATCTCGCTCGTTATGTATAAAAGTTGTAACACACACTCGGACCGGACCGCGTACATGGTACGGCAAACGCCCAAAATTATCAGCGGCCTTACAATTACGTATTGAAGTATGTTCAAATAGAAAAATGCAAGTAACAGACGTAAAGATGTTGTCTTTTATAATATACCGTAATATCACTATCAGAGCCATCGAGCAGCGGTACTGGGTCTAGCGGTACAACCCCTGGGCACTGGTCCTGTGGTCGCTGCACCCTCGTTAACGAACCGGATGCAGCAGCCTGTGCAGCTTGTGCTGGCTCCAGGCCACCACCACACCACTACTGGTGAGGGTCTACATCTAATATACTCTAGAACCCTACAAACTACCATATTAATTTAATAAACGTATATTGTTTAAGTTTAAGAGTGAAGTGAAGAAAAAAGGAGAGTGGGAGTTTGAAAATACCTTAAAGACTTGAAAAGCTGTTTAAAGTACTCCCCCCCCCCCCCCCCGCATTACACATGGAGACCCAATGCCTTCACAAAGGTCCAAGGGCTCTAAACCGCATCTTAATTCGGAGGCATCAACAGTGCGATTGCGAGTGGTTTTTTTTTGGTTTTTGAAAATATCGTAAAGCTGTTCCACATTTTATCGATATCGACAATATCGATGTTTTTCCCTATATTAATATTTTTTTTGTCACGACCCTAGTGTAAATTATCGAGTTGACAGTAGAACTGATGGTATCCCCAGGTCGTGCAGTTCCTGTACCTTGAGGAATCCACTGTCGGCTGCTTTGTGTCTAGCGTGCAAGACGCCGCCGGTGCCTAAGCACAGGGTCCCGGGTTCGTCTGATAATCTCATACCTGGTAATTACTAATTTACAAATTAACACCAAACAACACTATGAAATAATATCGATAATGAAATAATATTTATCGAAATTTTTTAGATACCTTCGGGAGCAGCGCTAATCTTCTTTAATTTGTTCCATTAAAATGAGAGAAAAAAACAAATGTATTAATTTAATAAATAACTATGAATTTAGGTTATAATAAAAACAAACACCATCTTGGAAACGAAGCAAAGTATTAATAAGTGAATTATTGTAACAAATTTTCCACTATATGTATGTTGTTGATCGAGTATAAATGTACATAGCAATATGTTTTTAACATTTGAAACATGACATGATGCCTTCCCCCCCCCCCCCCCCCCAGGAAGTGCAACCGGTAATACTATCGGAAAATTGATTAAAAGCTGATGGTTGCTTGTCTAATATTGTGCGTTGTCAAAATAATACTCGTATGTGCACTTTTCAAAGTTTTGCACACATAGCACATGCTGTGCGCTAATATTGTGGCTGCTAAACTTAGGAGACTTTTTTTAGGCAATCACTGTTGATTTATTTATTTACATTTCAATTCACAGCTCGTATAAAAAATACATATGAACTAAACCGATAAATAAAATAAAGAGCCAAAAATGAATTTATCACTATTTATTAGACAATGTTTACATGTGTGTGTGTGTGTGTATGTGCATGTGTGTGTGTGTATGTAATGTGGATAAATTTTGTGTTATTTTTTTACTAAATAGATAAGATTGAAGTGTCTGGTTGTAATGTCAAAAATTTTTTTTTACGTAATAGATATGAATGTTAAAATTTTTGTCTGTTTGTTCCGGGTAATGTCCGGAATGGATGGACGGATTCTGACGAGACTTTTTTTGGTAGATAGCTGAAGTTACTCCGGGTAACTTTGGGTGTTCCATTTTCGAAAATAATTAGGGTTCCACGTAAAAAAAATTAAATCTCATATAAATTTGAATAAAATCCGATCTAATGCACAGTTTTACGGGCAGGTGCTTGAATTTATGAGAAATTTATTTACTCTATCTTAATATTACAAAAAAAATTATGGTTCCGTATAAAAAAGTTATAACGCAATAATGAATATATGAAACGCGAGCGCAGCCGCGGGCTCACAACTAGTTAGCCATAATAATCGAAACGTCGAAATTCCAAAAAGCGCAAACAGCAGATATTGGTTTTGACAAGGGTGATATCAGGTTTGGTTGTAAATCAGGTCGCAGCCCTTCTCCGAGGAGGGGTAAGCACACACCCAGCGCTTCCACGTAGGGTTTCAAGACACAAGACCCCACCACCACCGGAAATCAAGTGAGTCTTTCCTTCTCACTTCGCATTGTCCTAGGACATTGTAATGATTTCTTTTAATATAATTTGTTATTGAAGTTATACTTCTTTAGGCGCGTTATGAAAAAATGATGAGAGTGAAATTTTAAGATGCGCGCGCATCTGTGACACAAAATTAACAGTATGAAGTGCGCGCGCATCTGTGACACAAAATTAACAGTATGAAGTGCGCGCGCATCTGTGACACGAAATGAACAGTATGAAGTTGTCTGCTTAACCGCTCATTAAGTCTCGTTAGTCGCGCATGTTGGTACGCTCGTCACCATCAACATGTTTCTAGTTTATACATTCACAACACGTGTTTTAGTTTCATACAACTGCTACATTATATATGTGCTAATAAATTATATTCAGTAGTGATTTAAATTGAATATTTTCATTGATATCACTTACTATTTGTGAATAATTAGTGAAAAAAATTGTGCTTTATATACTTTTTCAAGTGCTCCAATATAATTGAGGTTAAATATCCGTATGTATTATTTATTGATATATTTTAAAATACTTTTATTTAATATAATTAACACTAAATTATTATTTTATTGTAATTAATTATTTGCATGCAATTAAAAACTATTTTTTAATGATGCCAAAGAAGTATAAATTCTCACGCGCGTACATAAGTACACGCACCCATTTTAATTTTTTTTATATTATTGTTATTTATATCTCATCATTATATTTATTTATTAAATCCATTAAGAAAACCGGAAGGTTTTCTATTAGTTTGTTCATGTCACCTGTCAGTATATCTTATGCGTGCGTAACTAATGTAACATCAGTTTTAATGGATTCATTGGAGAAGCCGTCTAAGAAAAAATATTAATTTGTAAACGTGGAGAAGGAATGTAATTTTAATGGTATAAAGACAAAGGGCTCGAGGGTGAGAGAATACTACTATTTCTTGGGGTGGAAAAAGTATTAAGTTATTTGCAATTTATACAATTGAATGTAACAATGGATAAAACAATCAATCAACCAATTTTTACATTATTTTTATCGATATGATAAAAATGATTCCAGTATGTTGATATCCATGGTAAAATGACAAAGAATCTGTGCAAATTCAAACTTTGACTGCAAACATAGCGTGGTGTGGAAATATCTAAAAGGGATGATGTTGATTGGAGCAAACGGAACTTACCTTTATTATTAGCCTTCGATTAAGCCGGTTCAGATTTTATTTTCCACCTCACTTCACTTTATGAATGTTCTATATAATTTGATAACTAATGTGCACTTTTAAACATACGAGAGACAGCGGCGGCGGTTGCGTGTTGCCGTTCCGTTTTTTAAATAGGAAGGGGAAGGGATAATGCATACATAGACTAAATAGAGCGGGGGCGTATAGATAATATAGACAAGAAATAACTTAGAATAAGAAGAAAATATATATATGATAATAGATGGCGTTGCGAAAGGAATAGGACAGATAGAATCAAGTGGTATTCAGAAGTTGCTTGAATCGCAATATGAGAATTTGCCTGAAACCAACTTGGAGGAAATTTTAAATCCACAGCCCATTGAAAAAAAGGCTTCAAGAAGCACGGAAAATTTCACATTTTATTTGAGAAACCTTAGCGAGGGTTTAAGAATGGCAAATGAGCTTTGTGATTTCCTTATGAAAATTGATCCGTCTATTTTTAATAGGCAAATTGCTAATGTCACTGCTAGAATATCAGTTTGAATTGAAGGCGCTTTTAAAACCTGCCAAGCAAGAAAAAAAATCATATATATTGGAACGAAGTTCCTTACGGCAGACTTGGAGGAGAAAGGGATTTTGCTAGTAAAACTGTAACTGTAGTACTTAGTAAAACTGTAAGAAAAAGTCCGTGGAATAAAACCGTTAAATGAGACGTGCGCAGGCGCGACACTCGTATACACGAGCGAGTAGTGTATAATATCTTTCTCTTTCTTTCTTTTCGTTCTCTCATCCCCTCTCTCTCTATTACCACTTGATAATTTATTTAAGGTTAGACCATTTTTTTTTGCAATTTGTGTCGATTCTACATTAGCCGAAGGAACTTCGCTCCTACCCGGTGTCCCATGACACCACATATTTTTTTTTTTAAACAGTTGCCTAAGCAAAAACCTTAATTAAATTCATTGTTTTATATACGTGTTTTTTATTTTGTCACCCAGGAGCATTACCATTCCATATTCACGGTTTCTATATTCGCGGCATAATTACTGTATTATCCTCATAAAAATCAAGTGTATGGATAATATTTATCGTCTATTATAAACGACTTAGGGCAGAGACAACGGAATGGTCCTGCACGGAATGCACCTTCACGAATAACAGCACAGCCCTCTGTTGCGAGATGTGTCAGTCACCGAAGACCAGACTCCTGCCCGCAGCACCGGACTCGCTAAGGCTTGATGACGAGGACTCGCGTACGTATCACCACTTCCAACCCAGTCCCTTTTTACACCTCTCCCCTTTCCCCACATGCCAAGTTTCGATTTTTTTTTTATGGCATTTTAGTGGAAAAAAATATTTTTTCGTCCGCACTTTTTGACGTTGCATTTTTGTTTTATTTAAAAAAAAACCTAAAAAAACATGATAATTCAAAAATGGTTCACTGTTGCATAATCCGTAAACAGGTTAAAGTTATCGCAAATAGTCACCCCCTATCACCCCCTAACGGAAATACGGCGAATTACCAATAATCATGTATAATTATAGTCTGACGACATATGACGTCATTGAACCCAATGTCCATCAAATTAATAGGAATAAACACCAAAACTCTTTATTAGTTAACCTAATTTCTGGGAATTTTTAACGCTTTAAAATATATGCATTCTCTTGACAAAATTTATTCAAGATAGTATATCAAAGTCAGTACATTTATAGAATATAATTCCAGGTCCAACTATAGCTGAAAACAATCCAGATGGCTTTGTACGTTGGCTAAGGGAAATCATACATATTTAATATTTAAGAGGTGTGTTCAGTGTTTGATGATGAAGGATGTTTCTCCAGCTGAGGGTTCGGATGGAGAGCGGCAGGAGAGTGCCCCCATGGAGATCCTGAGGCTCAGTGAGGAGAGTCACGCCTGGACGCAGTGGCAGGAGGTGTTAGCTCAATGTGCTGCCGTATGTCAACTTTACTATTGTACTTTTTTATTTTCTTATTTTATTTTATTTATTCTCTTGTTTACACCTTACAACATAGATTACTGACCCACAAAACTGAACATTCAGTTTGACTGCAGGTTATGGTATTAAAATTTATTATATAATTATATACTTTTAGAGTACCTCAAGAGTATCTCAAACAATCTCAATCAATATCTCAAAAAAAAAAAAAAAAAACTGTTCCTATGGTAAACAATTTATAAAATAATTTTTCAACTTAATTTTAAACTTAACTATGTTCCTTTCTTCCCTGATGTCTCTCGGTACGACATATTTACCCGCAGCCATCGCTCTTGTATTATATTTATTCATAACATTTTTCCATTCGTATATACTCCTTATTACTATGGTTTTTAACGAGTACAAGGTATTTATGCTTAATACTAACCGGTAGGTAATATTATTACTAATTTTAAATAATTTGCGATAATCGTATTTAAATTACATTTTAGTTTTTTCATCTACGAGTAATTTTATGAACCTAATTTGAAGATTTCCTAATTTATCGATACAAGTTTTAAATGTTAGCCCCATAGCAGTCGAGAGCATAGTACAAAATAGAATCTACCAAAGAGTTGTGTACAGTAATTTTAGTGTTGCAGTAGGAACTCGGTAACTGAGATGATAAAATTTCCCTAGTAACACCCTCAGTTTATTACATATGAAGTCTATATGCTCCGTCCAAGAAAAATGTTCATCAACTCTCATACCCAAATATGTTGCGCACTTAACTCTCCCTATCATGGAAACAAGCAAAAGAATGAGCGGTTAATAATAGCGGTGGGGTATTATTTAAAGGTTAATAGGGAGAATGTGTATATAATTATTTTGTTTTATCTGTATTTAACGTTATTCCGTTGTCGTGTGACCATTTGACAATCAGCGTCTATATATCTTGTTGGACAAGGTGACGGATGTCCACTAGATCGGTGCCGGCGCGTAAAGTGCATAAATCATCCGCAAACATGCACGATGGACAGTACCTCAGTATTCCACACACACACACACACACACGCGCACACACACACACACACACACACACTGTTCACGTGCATCAAGTAGCATACAGTGTATTGACAAAACCAAACCAATAGTCAATTTATTTGAATTCCAATAATACGACGCCATTATTAAAACTATAGGTTCTTTTTTACCAAAATGAAATCATTAAAATATTTATTTATTTAATACTTTACGAGTATTTTTAAATGTTTTCCTATTAGTTGTTATCTATAAGTGTAATGTGCGCATTGACACGCAAACAGTTGCGTGTGCGTACGCATTTGCGTTTTTGCGTTTACGTGTGCGTGTCGATGCCAGAGTGGGGAGCAGTACGTGGACCACTCGTTCCCGGCGACGGTGCGCTCCCTCTACTACGGGGGCTCGGGGGACACGGGGGGCGCTGCGGGGGCGGCCACGCGCTGGCTCCGCCCCCACCAGATCCACGTGGAGCCGGACCACCGGGCGCCCTGGCTCGTGTTCCGCGACCCTCGACCTTCGGACATCTCGCAAGGTTGTTAACGTGTACTATCCACTAGCTGTGCCAGCGACTTCGCTCGCACTCTCTTTACCTCTTTATAGTAATACTATAGATGTTCTTACGCGTACACTTCATTATTACGTTGTTTTTAATTAATCTAAATAAAGGCTATTCATAAATTATATAAATACATATATATGTGCGTAAAAAGACGTTACTTTAAAATATAAGCTACCAACATACCGAATTTCATCGAAATCGGTTTAGTAGATTTTTCGTCATTGGCGAACAAGTTAATACAGACCAAAAAAATTTTTAAAACTGTCTAAATGTGTCGTGCAGTAGATTCTGAAATCATATATAATAATATGTATGAATAATTGTCAGAAATACAACGGTCCCCAGGTGTGCTGGGCAACTGCTGGCTGCTGTCGGCGCTGGCGGTGCTGGCGGAGCGGTCGGCGCTGGTGCGGGGCGTAGTGGTGCGCGCGGAGCCCTCGCTCGGCGCGTACCAGCTCAGGCTCTGCAAGGACGGCCGCTGGCTAACACTTACAGTCGACGACCTACTGCCAGCCAACAAGAAAGGCCATTTGGTCTATTCACAGGTATAACATACCCTCACAGACTAGACCAAACTAAATGCTAACATTTGATCGCTAACTGATTAACAGTTCCATTATATCTAGACTGCAGTATGTTAGTTTTTCGTCCTCTAAAATTACTTTAAAAAGTATAGAAACATGACAATTAGAAGGTTTCATAAAATGTATTTTTCAGGTCTTCAAATTGAGAAGAAGAAATGAGACACAAATGGTTAAAAAAAATCCTCGAATTACATAAAATATAAATTAAGATGAGAGCTTTTATCAGAGAAATGAAAATAAAAAAAATTAAAATTGGCGATGCTTTTTTATCACATTATTATATCAATAAGTGAGAGTTTTTTTTTAGTCAAAATAACAAAACTATATGATTACTTAATTTTACTTTAAAAGGAAAAAAAAAAAAATAGTAAAATAATTCAAAACTTAATATTTTTTAAAAAAACACAGTTCCAAAATTTTCAAGATATTTTAAGAATAGTTCAAGGTATTTAACAAGAAGAAAATGGCCAAAATTTTGACATTCATCGTCCATTATGATGACGATTTTCAGAAATCGGCAAAATTTTACAAATTCGAGTTTTTAAAAAAAAAAAATTTAGAATTTTTTTTTTTTTTTTTTCTTTGGCAGAACTTCGTTATATAATAATAGAAAACTTTTGTTGTAATATAATGGAAGTTGTAAATTCCAGGCGAAAAGGAAACAGCTATGGGTCCCGCTCATAGAGAAAGCTGTTGCCAAATTACACGGATGCTACGAGGCGCTCGTCTCCGGCAGAGCTATAGAGGGTACTCCCCCAATTAATATATATATATACACTTTAAAAATATAGGAATCGTCCATTAACTACGTCAAATTTGAAGAGAGGGGGGGTGTCCGGAAAAACATTACGAAACGTCATAAGACGGCTGGGAAAATACAGTGAAATATGACCTTGCCTTAGCCATTAACAGTCAGCTATTTCCAAAGTTTTCCATAGATCAATAAATACATACCCGTTTTTAAAGATAATATCCTCAATTTTTTATGATACGTGGTGCCAAAAAAAAAAAAAATACTATTTTGGATGAGTGAGCTGGTAGTCTAAAATCTCACCACGTATCCGTGAATATGTAATAGCGATTAATAGGATGTGTGTATATATCCGAGCAAAACTAATTACTCAAGTCTTACTTAACTTAATTACTAGATGTCATCACCATAAGAATCTGTATGTTCATTTTCGATGGTAACGTTCTAAAAAAGATAGGCATAGTGTCGTCATGACTTAGTACCAACTTCCTCCCTTCTTCTTCTTCTTAGTTAATGGCAATCTGTGTGTACACACAATTTGTGCCAATGTCATGTAGGTAAGATTTTCAATCTTGTATCAGCGTTACCAAGCTCCAACAGAACGGTGGCCTATCCTGCTCGAACTTTCCATGGAGCTTTGTCGGCACCTCAGAATGTATGCTACGCGTTGTCTTCTATAATAAACTTAACTTGAACACAATAACTAAACTATTTCACACAAAACGCCACCAAGATTACATGATATAGAGTCAAGTACACAAGTTTAATGAATTAAAGAAAACAATTGCTACATGTCAGACTGAGATCCCGCCAAAAACTCCAACTTCCTCCCTACTATCCCGAAAGATCATCGACAATCACTATAGACCACAGTTTCTCAACCTTATTCGGCTCACTGCCAACTTTGAGAATATGATTTTCTCTAGAGACGCCATCTTAATTCGTTTGAATCTGCCCACACCTCACCTATGCTCTTAATTTTCTATGGGTCTTTTACCCCCCCCCCGTCCCCCCCCCCCCCCCCCAAAGTCAAGGGGGCGTTATCGCCCACGTTGAGAACCTAGGCTATAGACTGACTGATACGAATAAGTATCATACGGTCATGGAACAATAATAATGGTCGAAATGTGCCAGGTCTGTGCACTCTGACCGGCGCACCGTGCGAGTCGGTCTCGCTGCAGGCTGGTGGGGGGGGGAGTGGTGGCGGCGGTGGTGGGGGGGGCGCCCCTGGAGCAGCTCGACCGGGACCTGGTGTGGGCGCAGCTGCTGTCCTCCCGACAGGCCAGCTTCCTCATGGGAGCCAGTTGCGGCGGGGGGAATATGAAGGTGCCATGTTTTATTAATTATTGCTTCGGGTGAAAAGCTTTTGCTGTTTATACTCTATAATCTAATTTTGCTAATATTCGTAAAAATTCTAGTTGATTCTTAAATATCTAGACAAATAAATAAATTGAAGTGTCTGTTTGTAATGTCATAATTAATTATTTTTTTCTTAATAGATATAAATGTATATACGATACTTATACCAAAAATACAAGTTTGAAAATATTCGTCTGTAAGTTTGTTTGTAATGGGTAATCTCGGGAACGGCTCGATAGATTTTGAAGAGACTTTTTTTTAGTAAATAGCTGAAGTTACTCCGGGTATTTTAGGGTACTTTTAATTTTCGAAAGTAATTAGGGTTTTGCATTTACAAAAAAAATCATAAAATCTGATTCAATGCAAAGTTTTACGGGCAAGTGTTATAATTTATGAGAAATATTTTTACTTTATGTTAGTGTACTACAGTTTTTTAAGAAAATAATTAGGGTTCCGTATAAAAAAAATAAAACGCAGTGAAAAAGAAATGTAACGCGGGCGCATCCGCAGGCACAGCTAGTTTAAAATAAAATTCATTTTACTTTGTATTCTAAAGCTTGTAATTCAAATTGTTTTAAAATATATTGTTGACAACAGATAGATAATTTGATGTAAATACAGGTGAAGTAATAGTTGATATCTATATGAGGCTATCAGTTAATTTACATAATATATTAATCATATAACGATATAATAAAGGGTTTTTTTTTGTCTAACTTCATGGTATTACTATTGTCGATTTAAACTTTCAACCGTAAGGTTTCACACTAAAACACTTCACTTATTTATTAACATAATGAAACTATATGTGAGAACAAAAAACCCAAGTACAGTAACACGCCGCTTTACGCGAGGGATACGTTCCGAAAAAAATCGCGTTAACTGAAATTCGCGTATATCGAGGGGTTTATGATTAAACATACGTCAAAATTTAATACAAAAAAATACAAATCATTTTAATCAATCACTTTAATTCTAAGAACACTTTATGCAATACATATACTCTTATTTTGTTACGGAAAAATACATCTATTGTCTTTACATTATGTTTATACGCACTCTTTCGCGTAATGCGAGGCATTTGAGCGTGAAATTTGACATTCGCGTTATAGTGAAACCGCGCGTAACGGGGTCGCGCTAAGCGGGGTATTACTGTATTTACAATAATAATCTGATCCATACCAGTGCGACAAAGCATTCGACAGCGCGATTGAAATCGACACTGGCGCCATCTTTTGGAATAAATGAATGAACATTCAATTAGACAATTATGATCAAAAGGCTGATATTAAAGCCAATAAAAAAAGAAAAGCGTATAGCGTCAAAGCTGACACCTGTCAAATGAGAGTTAAGTGCAAAAACCAGTGTAGTTTTGGATGATGTACGAAAAATATATGGTCACAGTAAGGATCTGAAAAAAATTTGTGAAATTAATTTAAATTTATTAAAAAAACTGCAAGTATGTTTTACGAGCTAATCTAAGCTAATAGGTGCGTGCGTCTAGCACAAGGTCTGGAGGTAAAGTGAAAGACTTAAAACCTATTGTCTTTAGCGTTGCCTCGCATGACGTTCCTGTTGTTAGTAGTTGTGCATAGTGGTGGTGTGGTGTGGTGTGACGTGGTGCGGGGGTGCAGGTGGACGAGGAGGAGTACCAGCGGCTGGGCCTGAGGCCGCGCCACGCGTACTCCGTGCTGGACGTGGTGGAGGTGGGCGTGGGCGTCGGCGACGGGGAGCCGGTGCGGCTGGTGCGGCTGCGGAACCCGTGGGGCCACTACACGTGGCGCGGCGCGTGGGCGGACGGGTGCGCGCGCTGGACGGAGGCGGCGCGGCGCGCGGTGCGGGACCAGGTCGCCTGCTCGGACGCGGACCGGGACCAGGGCGTCTTCTGGATCAGCTTCGACGACGTGCTCAAGTCAGTGCCGATTCCTTAACAAACCTACACTCGCATAAGCGCTCCATTACGACTTCATTGTATTACCAGCGCCCCACTTTGACTACACCGACACCTTATAAACTATAATTACATTCATTTATCAAAGCTATAGAAAGTGGGGGGGGGGCGCGACCCGCTTTTTTTACCTGGGAAATTCATTTACGAATGAATGAATGAACGGGAGCGATGTTGATGACGGCTTGACAGGCATAATTTATTTTGTCGGTTTTCTTTCTCTTCCCCCCCCCCCCCCCCCCCCCCCCCCCCCCCCCCCCCCCCCCCCCCCGGCTACCTATCTTCCGTTCAAGGGTTAGGTCGGTACAAAGCAACCCTCTCTTTCCTGCCGCCAGCTAAAAGCACCCGCTCCTCTCCTTGGGTTCTTGCAGAGACAGAAACTCTGGAGCAGTGAGATTTGAGACGGGTGACTGGCTCAAGGTGCCCCTGTGGTAAAGAGAATCCGTCAAGGGATCCTCCTCCCGCTCTCTCTCTGCGACCTCCTTCTGTAGCAAGACTTGCTCACGGACGGGGTCTAGTGTTCCAGACCCTCTCGCTGTCGAGCATAGCTGACCCCTGAGGTCTCGTCTCTGCCACCACATTTTGATGTTGCTTAACCCACGCACCACACTCTGCGGTCCCCCTGGGTATCACCTGATCGTGAATAACAACATGCAACAAAAAAAAAAAAAACCTTAACCTTGCATCAGTACTGAAACCTTAAAAAAAAAACTATACAATTTGCTAAATTGCCCAAATTCAATAATAAAAAACTAAGTTGGGGGGGGGGGGGGACTTTTGGGGTGTCAGCACAACATCTACACCGAGTGCCGCTCCTGCTAGCTACGCCACTGAATCTATATATCTTATATAGAACTTTAGCATATTTGGGTAGTTCTGCCTCAAAGTCCTTAAAATACAATATGGCTTAAGCAGTCTTGTTTCACTGTAATTATAAAAGACTAGCTCTGTGCCAGCGGCTCCGCCTGCGTTTAAAAAAATAATTAGAAAGGGTCGATGGAATCCAAAAAATATATAGCCTATAACCATCTAGGATTAATTCCGCGTCGAATGGTTGTTGTTTCACGCTGATCGGTCCAGTAGTTTTCGAGTTTACCTCGGACAAGAAAACAAACTTTGCTTATATATATATATAGATGTATTGTGATCATCCCACATTGGTAACGCTCACAGCCTGGACCTACAGCCTGGATACACTTTAGAATCTTTTTGGTCTGTACCAATTAGTACTTCCATAGCTCTTGGTCCTGTGCAGGACCTGATCTTCTATTTTTACTCAGACTATTCAAATGGATATCAGTTGAATAATTGACATAAGCTTTCTGCATATTTATACAGGTGCATTATAAAATAAATAAATAAATAAAAAAAAAAGCCTTTAATCTATAACTTATAACTTAAATGACACATTAAAATACAGAGAATTTAAATAAAAATTAAACTAATAGGTTATAGTCGCCTCCCCGGCGTAGGCCTCCCCCATTACCGACCATATTTCCCTGTTCCTTGCAATAGTGGGCCAGCGCGCTCTCTAAAGATGTCTTCCCATCTTCTAAACGGTCTGCCTCTTTTCCTTTGGCTACTTCTAGGCAGCCACTCAGTACTTAGCTTTGTCCATCTATCGCTTTTCATTCTATATACGTGTCCAGCCCAGTTCCATTTCAATTTCCTTATCCTTTTTATTACGTTCGTTATTTTTGTCTTACTTTTAATCATTTTGTTACCAACTCTATCTTTTAACCTTATTCCCAGCATACTCCTTTCCATCTTCCTTTGGCTTCAGCTAGTCTATATCTCTCTCATCTGCTTTTTTCAAAGACCAACTTTGGCATCCATATGTCAAACATGGGAGGATCGTTGCTTCATAAAGTTTCCTTTTGATGCATATATCAATTTCTTGATTCTTCATTATTTCTTTATAGCCTATTATACTACTGGACAAATGGAAACAAAATTCCTATAAATTTCCTAAAGTTAGGTCACTTTTAGCCTACGTTATGATTTGTGTGTGTGTGCGGTGTCAGGTACTTCGACTGCATCGACATCTGCAAGGTGCGCACCGGGTGGCAGGAGGTGCGGCTGGGCGGGGTGCTGCCGCCGCTGGCCTCCGCCCGGCACCTGACCTGCCTGCTCCTCGCCGCCGCACAGCCGACAGAGGTCGACTTCACTCTCTTCCAGGAGGGCCAGAGGTGACTATAACCAGTTCAACGATTTCATAGAACTTTACAGGGAATTTTTCTGACATGTACGTATGAAAAATGTATCGGATTTTCAGAAATTCTGCAAAGAGTCAGCGTTCCCAGCTGGATCTGTGCGTGGTCGTGTTCCGGACCAAGTCGGGTCCGACCGCGCAGATCGGGAAGCTGGTGGCGCATAGCAAACGACAGGTTATACTTTTACTTCATCTTATTGACCAAATCCATTTTTTTCCATTCCTCTATTTAGCTAATGCTTTTTTTTATTCGACTTTTGAATGATTCATTCTATTTATTTATATTGGGGTATAGTTGAACACACAAAGAAAAAACAACATTTAAGTGCACAGAAATTGTAATTTTATTTTAAACGACCATATTAATATGTAACTTTTACACAACTTCCATTCTAAATAAAAAATTCTAAAAAATAATCATAAACAGAAATAGGTCTATAATACCATAAATTAAATTATTTCATCGACATATGTTTGTTGTATTGTATTGTATAGCAGTTTAATGATCTTTAATATGACATTTAATGAATTGTCTGTATGTATGTCCGCATTTAACACAAAAACTGCTTGATCGATTTGGATACTTTTTTTATGTATACAGTACACGTTAATTGGCCATAATATGATCAATATAATCTTTAGAAATATTTTTTTTCTCAAAAAGATACTTCGCGTGTGCTAAAAAGTGTTTTTAAATTTAATCAATCTGTATGTTTGGTTAAAACTTAAAAAGGATAAATTATATAACTTTTAGGTAACAAATGCTATGAAAAATAAAATAAAATTAGGACATTCCACATTTACTCAAGATATCTAGACGAACTGGCAGGTGCTCGCTAGATGTAGTATAAAAGAGAGAATATATATATGGGTCATTCCACCAAATAAGAGCATTTTTACGGGGCGACCCTCGCGGATTATGTTTCAAATGTATGGAGGTGTTCTCTATCATAAGACAAAAATTCCCTGAGAGTTTTAGCTCTTAATACGCAGCGGTCTTGAAGATATGATTTTTTGAAATTTTGGAAAAAACATTTTTTCAACTTTTTCGTCAATTTTTCTGATATGAAAAACATTTTTAAACAATATTGACAAACATTGTATTTTGTAGGAAAAATTCTCAGCTTTTGAATGAAAGTATTTTTATTTCATAAACTCATCAGAAGACCCTTAAAAATCGAATTAAAGTGGAAGAATTGATTTTGTTTCGGTGTGCAGCCCAAAATCCTTCAAATTTGATTTTTTTTTCTGAAAGCTGAGAGTTTTTTACACAAAATATAGCGTTTTGCCGATGTGCATATACATGCCGATCGTCACAAATACGTCTACAAAATACAATATTTGTCAATTTTGTTTAAAATTGTTTTTCATATCAGAAAAATTGACGAAAAAGTTGAAAAAATGTTTTTTCCAAAATTTCAAAAAATCATAACTTCAAGACCGCTGCGTATTAAGAGCTAAAACTCTCAGGGAGTTTTTGTCTTATGATAGAGAACACCTCCATAAATTTTAAACATAATCCGCGAGGGTCGCCCCCGTAAAAATCTTCTTATTTGGTGGAATGACCCATATATATATTTAAGAGTAGGATATATAAGTCCATCATAAGACCTGTCATACTGTATGGATCAGAACGCTGGGCTAGTAAGGAGATGGGTGAGAAGCGATTGCATGTAGTTGAGATGGATGTGAGTTGTCATAAGGATGGATAAAGACAGGAATGAATATATGTATTCGGGGGAGTTTGTGATTTATTGTATTTTGGTTGGTGCTAACCAGTAGGAGGTAGTCTGAAGGTAAAGGTGTGGTACACGATTGAAAGTCCTTATTGTTCTGAATGAGGGTATACAGTGGAACTTATATTTAAGTGCAATCGAAGGGCTTATACTGACTTAGATGGCAAATCAGGATGCACTTCATTGCATGAGCGAAATAGCTGGTGATGGTATGCGAGATGCAACTACTGCGTACCGTTAGTTGCAATTGCGTGGAGGGTGCGAGTGAGACGGGGCATACGGACTTCTCATACGAGGTGTGTGTGTGTGTGTGTGTAGGTGCGCGGGTTCGTCGGGTGCCACAAGATGCTGGAGAAGGGGTTCTACCTGGTGGTGTGCCTCGCGTTCAACCACTGGCACACCGGGCTCGAGACCGGCAGCGCGCGCGCCTGGCCGCGGCACGTGCTCGCCGCGCACTCCTCCAAGCCGGTCTCGGTGAGCCGGCCGGCGCTGCACCCGCACCTGCTCGCCGACGCCATCATCGGGCTCACGCTCGCGCGGGGGCAGCGCCACGAGGGCCGCCAGGGGATGACGGCTTACTACCTCACCAAGGTCACCACCCACGCATCCCAATCATTCAAATATATTTTATAAACTACCCACAAAGTGAAAACTCTTTAGTGGCGTTGAGCAATTCTAGTTAGGGAAAAACTTACAGATTCGCGTCGCTAATGCTATGACGTCAGCCATCAACATGCTACACTACGTCAAATAATAACAGATAAATGATAAAATGTATACGTGCGCACCCTATCGTATATCTTAATTATGAATAAGCTATATGAAAACCAAACAAACGTTACAATTTTAGTTCACAGATTATGAAATTTAAACATTAAAAGAGTTTTTGCAAAGTTTTACATTTTCCCTTCTGTCAGCAGTTTCCACGGTTGCCTAGTTTTTTTTTTTTGTTATTACACCATAAAATGTCCTAATTACTACGATATTGTTCATGACATTGTTTTTTCACTTAAGTTCCTTGGATTCACAAAAACTAAAATGCTATGAATAAGTAAGTAAGAAGAGATCATCTTCAGTCTGAATCCTTAAGTCAAGTTAAAGTTACTTTATTAAACTTAGTACCTAATAAAGCGTTTATAAATGTCTAAAGATACTATCACTGGTTCGGAAGGAGCCGGATACAAATTCGATTTGTTTTCTTTTGTAAATATAAGTTCTTTTGTTAAATAAACATTTAACATAAAAAAAGCAAAGTTTGTTTCTTTGTCCGAGGTAAACTCGAAAACTACTGGACCGATCAGCGTGAAACCGCAACCATTCGACGCGGAATTAATCCTAGATGGTTATAGGCTATATATTTTTCAAGTTCTATGAGCCCTTTGCCATGTTTTCTCAATTTGTTTGTTTATTATTCCTTTGACGCACCATCACCTCACAACTACTGAACATATCGGGATAGGACTAATACCTTTCAACGCAGTACTTTCCGTAGACAGGTATTTTTTGGATTCCACCGATCCTCTTATTTTTTTTTCGATTTACTCTTTTGTACATTTTCCACTTCAATTTATGCTTGTATACATTTTTCCCTACTTTTATTCATTCATTTGTTTTTTTTTTTAATTAGCTATAAACGAAACGTCATATGCACAGAACATATGAAAGCGCGCGGAGCCGCGGGCACCAGCTAGTATATATATATAACAATTCATAATTAGCGTATGCCCAAAAAAAAAACGGGTATCACCGTGGTTAGAATGCTGAACCACCTTCTAAAAACCCTTTGAAATTAAAACTACCTCGATCTGAATGTATGTGATAGGTTTCGTCCTAATAGTCCTTCTCGTAGAGACTGTGGTATGAGTTGTAAGTTGGCTGGTCTGATGTGTGGGGGGTGGGTCCGCAGGGGTGGGCGGGGCTGGTGGTGATGGTGGAGAACCGGCACACGGACAAGTGGATCCACGTGAAGTGCGACTGCCAGGAGAGCTACAACGTGGTCTCCACGCGCGGCGAGCTCAAGACCATAGACTCCGTACCGCCTTTACACAGGTGATTACACTATAACAATATCTATTCTCCCTCTAACATGCATAGTTCCAACAAAATGGCGGCCACTTTATTCGAACTTTTAGTGATGTTTTTTGCGACACCTCCAGAAATCAGCATCGTTTTCAATAGACTTATGATTGATATATCATCAAAAATTACACTAACTGGATATTTTTAATTAATTTCTGTTTATAATTTACAAACAAACTGTAGAATGTAATTCTCATTAGATATAAAACATTCTTTTATCTGTGGATATTTTCTGACTAGTTTTTTTTTTCTAATTTAACCTATGTCATGTCAGGATAGTCAAGATCTAACTCTGTGTCTATTTAATAGAAATTGATGAAGTATGTAAAGAAACATATTAGGTCTTGTTCAGTTGTGTGTTTGTGTGTGTGCGCGTAGGCAGGTGATAATAGTGCTGACACAGCTCGAGGGCAGCGGGGGGTTCTCGATAGCGCACCGGCTCACGCACCGGCTCGCCGGCGGGGCTCGGCTGCAGGACTGGGCGCCCCGCGCGGACTCCGCCCCGACGCACAGGCCTCCGCTGGCGCGCGCCCTTCACGGCCTACACGCGCCCCGACTCATCACATAATCACCGGCGCTCACTGCTCTGTCCAACTATCCCGTACACATCACCCTGTTCCTCCCCAATCCTCCCCTCTCCCTCATCCTCCTCCCAAGATTATCTAAGCATTGCTATACCAAAAAAAAAAGAAAATTGATAAGTAAATTCAAACATCCACATGTCATTAAAAATTAAGAAAACCCTCCCTTCCCCCACCCCCACTCCCACTACGATTAATTGATTGTTTCATTGATTCCACTGACATAATACATGTATAACTCCACACATTTGGATCAAAAACACCCCCCCAGGACAAGTGTAGAAGTGAAGCCGGGGGCAATTGTTTACCTCCACACACTCGAAACGGACGAACCGATCGTAGAATCTCGATGTATTCGTAAAGTATACTATATTTGGAGGTATAAAGGTTTAATTTTAGTAAACGTATTTAGATGGTCGTATTCAGATGTTACATTAAGTTACAAAAAATCACAGGAAACAAATCAAAGCTAAAAACCCACCGATACTAGATATACTATTACAATATAATAGACACGTCGGTCTGTTTGTTTATCAACTGACGTCGGTCACTGAGATAATGTGGAGTGAGGTTCTCTCAACTCGCAAACTAAGCAACTAAGCAAAGTTTGTTTTCTTGTCGGAGGTAAACTCGAAAAGTACTGGACCGATCAGCGTGAAACCACAACCATTCGACGCGGAATTAATCCTAGATGGTTATAGGCTATATATTTTACAAATTCTATTGTGCATTTTAGTTTTATTCATTCATTTGTTTTTTTTTTAAATTGGCTATTAATGGAACGTCATATGCGCGGAACATATGAAACGCGGGCGAAGCCGCGGGCACCGGCTAGCGTTTTAAATATTATCAGACTAAAACATGAGTAACTTCCGCCGCAGAATCATTTGAAACTCAGAAGAACAGGAGAAACAATAGTCGTTTTTGTCAAAACGGTGTTTAAGATTTTGACTATTAACATTTTAATAAAACAAAAAACTTTGAAAATGAGTTCTTTTTTTATCAACAAATTTTAAGTATGAAAAAACCGTTAGTTTATACTTAATAATAATTATTTATAAAAAATTTATTGAAAATCGTAAATCTCTTTACATACATTCATTCTCATCCATCAAATATCAATAAGATATTTAAAATTATCAACTATTGATATGTATCAACGATATTTTTTTACATTTGGTTATATATTTTAAATCTTTCTATAGATCAAATTCATTAAATTTACTAATTAATTTAAAAAATATATATAAACGTGGATCTCAGAGATGCAAGATCTAAGCATTTTTACAAGAAGTAATCTCCAGATAAATAAAATGACAATTTTTAATACTTTGTGTATTTTTTACTCATTTAAATAAAAATTGACATCACATTTAGCATATAAGCCTATATATAACTAATCTTGATAATATATAATATAAATATTTTTAAAGTAGTATAATTCATATTTTTTCTACCGGTGCAAATGAAGAAAAAAAAACAATCCATAGTTAACTAACTAACTAATTATTCGTTTTAGAGTCGAAATTCAAAATGCGCTCTAACGAGGGTAGTTTGTTATATTCGTCCGATCGATCGTGACGTATGGAGTATTCAATATGCGGGTAGGACGCACGAGAGAATGTAGACACAACATTTCATAGAATATACATATAAATGTATTTAGGTATCGTCTTATAAATATCGTGTAGTAATTATGTAACTCGTAAATAAAAAAATAAGGTCAAAATATAGGCATAGAGCTCATTTTTGGAACAACTGGTCAGAGTTGTGTAACTAACTACAAAAGTTTCAAGTGATGTTACAAATCTTGGTAACTTTGGATTTTTTTTTGGCACTAGGAATAAACATAATCTTAAAGTATCAAGTTAAAAGTTTTTGAATCTACACACTAACTATCGAATCCCGTGCATTCCGGTTTTTTTTAATACATAAATTATCATTATTGTTTGTGTCGATTATTATCATTTTTTTATAGTTAAATAATTTCCTATTAGTTAATTAGTAAGTGATATAATCGTGTAGTCCGTATATTTATGTAGAAATGTGTGAAAATATTTTATGATGGGAAATATTGCAATGTTCGTAGAAATTATTTAATAGTTGCTACCATAAGAGAAAGATAAAAGAAAAATCCATAAGAGAAAAATCTCTTGCCAATATGGCCATCACCATCGAATGTCACTTATAAAAATGAATTATCATTTTATAGAAACTATGGAAAAATGACAATAAGTTACATGAAATCTCTTCCAAACTATGTAACAAAGGGCCGTCATTTTGCTAGAAGACGGTTTTAAGATTGGTCACAGAATGCAACGTCGGGCCCGAAAGAACTCGAATTCAGTAACCCAAATGAATTATTAAAAAAAAGCGCGGGTGATACGAATCGACAAAGAGATTACACTACCCTTGAATTTTATTATAGTTTTTAATAATACGTTATAATATTTTAAATATAATTTCTCGTTTAAAAAATTGAGTGAGTGAGTGAGATAAAAGACGTAAACTTTTGTTAAAGTTCTAATAAAACTGTTTAATTAATTATTATCTATTTAAATAAAAAAAAGACAATTTTAGGTGCGTTTTAAGATAAAATTTATTTTTAATACATTATCGGTGATTTTTTTAAATGATTCCATAATGAAAAAACTTTATATAGATTTTTTAAAAGCATGTTTTATGGGGGTAAAAGTTGATTTGTCAGTCGTTAATATTTGGACATCATATGAGCTATATATATGTTACAGTGAGGGTTGCTAATTTAAACTTCAATGACCTTATATGTGTATAAATGATATAAAAAAGGGGCCGAAAACAATAAAAATAAACAAATTATATTTTGTCTTGAAAATAATTTACAAGTAATAAAAGGAATTCGTACCGGCCCCACCGAATATAGAATAAGGATAAGAAACTGTAGTTATAATGACATCTACTTATAAAGGGCCGTACAAGTATTACGTCTGCAAAATTTTTGGACACTCCTTCAGTGGTCACGGGAATATTCGTATAATATTGGAAAACAAAACAAAACGTACATAAAACTTGGACGGCCCCTAAATTCATAGCGCCTGATGTCGTATTAATTATTATTTAAGGTCGCCTTAATAATTTTGTGAGTTATATTCAGCTCAAGCGACGGGTCAAGTCGCTTCGTTTTATAAACGAAGGTAGTTTTAGAAATAGTGATTTTTTTTTTTTTCTTTTAATAATACTCGTTTATTTTGTGATAATAATAATTAATTATCGAAAAATGTTAACTATAATGTATCCAACATTTATTATTATAAGAATATTCTTGCCATCACTACGCTTCATTGTATTTTAAGTACATACCTATTTTGTTAGTTATGTTTGTATATTTTTGTAGATAAATAATTTTGATAAGACAGTAAAGGCAAAATAGACAGTTTTATTTTTGACAGCTGGGTTACCAGCCTATTTTCGATGAAAAAAAAAACAAAAAAAAAAACATTCGGAATCAATCGGGTAATGTTAATAATAAATATATGGCCTATATGATAATAAATTTACGTGCAATATTATTTATTTAATGTGTTTTTGATCGAAAATGTTATTACTATTGGGTGGAATGTATCGTTATGCATAATTGCACACTTGCACAAAAAATGCACATTTATCTCATAATCGTTTTTAGTGTTAGATTTAGATGTGATCATAAATTAGTAGCGAACAGTCACGAGCATAAAGCTGTATGATCAACAGATTTATCACAATTAATATGTACGATTGTATTATGAGATGGATAGATCATATCATTGTAGATAACATCGATAGCGCTGCGACGTATCACGTTAGACACTAGTGACTAAGACACTATGTTAAGAATCGATATGTCTCTTCCGAGTGCCCGAACTATTTTTGCAAAAATAAATACGTTAGGTTTTTTTGTCGATAAATTAATTGTATCCCTTTCCAAATTTTCATATTTTGGTTCGATAGAATTTCTACGTAAATTATCGATTTTAAAATATCAACCATTTTATTTTCTTTTCTAAATATTCGATTTTCTTTCACTTATTTTCGTCACGAAATATAACCTATATTTCTAGCTAAACCAGACACGTAATATTATTTTTTTAAATGACCTTTAATGTCGTGCAAAATATTATATTTATAAAAAAAAAAAAACTCTATAGACGTTACGTATGTAACTGTACACTGATAAATTAAATGTAGTTTAAAATTACTTTTATATTGTAGTAATCTTAAACTTGTCATTTCGATGTTTTATACTGTGCCATAAACTGTGGTATCTTGTAGCGGAAAATCAAATAATTTATTTGATTTTAAACTGAATATTTATAATTTTCCATTTTAAACATCACGTGGTACGTGTAAAGATTGTTTGTGTAGAGAATAAAAATATGGCTATTTTAATGTGAAACTGCTGCTCGAATGCATGCTGTACTGTTTATGATAAGTATATAAGGAAATATATTATTTAAATTTAACATTTTTCTTATTATTTAGTAACATCCTATCCTTTCTCCAATCGTATAATAGATATGGAAAATAGCAGTACGAAAAATTGACATAAGGACTATGTAATAAATAAGTCGTGAAGTAATTATAAAATTGTGATATTGTAAAGAGTTTAAGAGACCTTCATGATGAATCCGTACATTATTATCGTGGACGGTAATCATATAATAAAATTAGGTAAACATAAATCCAACAAACTCGTAATTTTAGTATAATTCATATCTATTGGTTTGGGGCTGGTCAAGTTAGCAGCAATGGGAGACGGAAGGCCTTTACCTATTTATGACTATCTGTGTGACCGCGTTTCATATAATTTTCACTGCGTAATGTTTTAAAATTTTTAATATACGGAACCCTAATAATTATTGTCCAATTACATTTTTTGCTACTAATATTAAGCAAAGATAATTCCCACAAACTCAACGACGAGGGGAATGCATTTACGCACTACCCTTACCTATTGCATTAGTGAGACCGAAGTCCCCCAATGCAGTAGGTAAGGGGGGCGCGGAGGGACGTCTCCGCGCCAGTGTGGGACTCGTCCGAACGTGAAGCGTCCGGAAATACCCATTAAACCCCCGGGTCCGTCCGCCGCATTTGGGATGGGGACCACACGAGATAGCTTTCGCAAGCACCGCGTCGTCCCCTGCGTCAGACCCAACAGGGCTACGTCCATACTTAGGGGAAGAATCCCTACCCACCTCTCGAAGAGAGGTATGACCAAAGGTCAACAGTCCGGCGGGCAGGGTATACTCCCTACCCCCGATAAAAACAGAAAAGGGACAGAGCAGTGGCGAGCAAAGAATAAGCGGAAGAAACCCGCCACTGCTCCACAAATTCAATAAAAACTGTGTTTTTAATCGGATTTGATTTCATTTTTGTGAGTTTTATTTATTTTTAACGTAAAACAAAATTACCCTATGTTATGTATGTAGTAACTTCAGCTATCGACCAAAAAAAAAAGTCAACCGTCAAAATCGGTCCAGCAGTTCCGGAGATATAGGTATCGTATATATGTACATTCACATGCAATTAGTAAAAAATTGATGTTTTGACGTTATGAAACAGACACTGAAATTTTGTTGATTAGTACAGAACAGACAAAGAATCCGCCTTTCTTTTTTTTACATAGGCACCGTCCTCCCATGCGGGGGCAGGGAGGGTGTGTGGGACTAACACTAGGGAAGGAGACCCTAACGACTACCCACTAAAAAACCCTATGAGTGGCCGTCTCTACCGCCACATAAGGAGGGCAACACGGGATCGCAAGCATACACCGCGACATACCCCCCCCCCCTTGAACGGAGGACCTAGCCCGAAGGCCAAGTCCCTACCCGCAAAAGGACTAGGCCCGGTCAACCAAGACTAAGCCCCTGACGGCTTCCCCAGTGCAATGGAAGGTCAGGACCCCCGCCAAATCCCCCCTTAAAGAACCCGCCTCCCCCCGCTATGTGATGTTTTCCGAAACTAACCTCACCCCTTCGAGCCCCACGTGATTAATAAACGACCCCTTTCTTTACTAGACGTTACGGAGAAAAAACGATCAGAACGAAGTTGCGTGTCAAATAAAAAACATTTATAAATAACTTACGACGTTTATTTGTTTAAACTAAGAATATTTACAGCACATAAATAAATGCAAAACGAGGTATTGACTAATTAATCGTCTTCGTGTAGTGAGAACAGCTTCGCCACCTCGAACAGGTCCTCGAACTCACCCTGGGCCAGCACCTGGGACATGACACGGAACTACTATGAAGCGGTTATGGCTCGGTTAATACTGCGATCCGATTCCGACTTTATGGACGCAGGTTCAAGCAAACCTCACCAACTATAGCGTTGGAACATTTGTGTGTTCCGGCAGCATCACATCGTCACTTAACATCAGGTGAGATTGTAGTTATACAGTTTAGAAAATATAGCGGATTATGAAAGGAACGTTCTGTTTTTAAGCTCAAATCAATATGTAATGTTGAATGTGGAGTGACCGACCTGCCTCGCGACGTGCATCCTGTTGAAGAGGTTCCAGAGCAGCACGCCGACCACCCGCCCCCCGCGCAAGTAGAACACCACCCCCCGCTCGTAGGAGAGCGCCCGCGCGTCCCCCGCACCTTCCGACACTATCCCCCCTTCTGAATCAAACGAATCACGGCTTAAGGAAGGTGAAACACCGCCCTCGCTCCGTTCCCTCCCTCTCCCTTCAAGTCGAAGTAACGTCATTTACAGATGTAAGCGTGTTCTTGGTTTTTATCAGACTCTCATTTAGCAGTTACCGTCTTTAATTCATTAACTTGCGTTATTTGACCTTATATTGTGTAATTATTCTGAGGTGACATTAAAACTCCATGGAAAGTTCTAGCTTATAAATATTGACACAAGATTCCATCTATCCATTCAACGTCTAGACGTCCACTGCTGGACATAAGTCTCCCCCAAAGATCTCCGCACCCGCATCCGGTAGACTCCCGCGACCTTCACCAGGTCGTCGCTCCACCTTGCCTACCCACATAACGTCTTCCGTTGCGTGGCAGCCATTCGAGAATCCTTTAACCCATTGGGCATCGATTCTACGAGCAATGTGCTCAGCGCAGTTTGGGAAAAATTTGGGAAACTAAGAATTATAGCTCTCTCCCTCCAAGATGAACCTGCATTGCCTTGACACAATTTTTTATGTAAATCGCAAATTAATATCAACTAAGAAGAAGTGTGTTCTAGCAGTCGCACTTGAGAACATTTACCACCTTGGGTGAGATCGTCACTTAACATCAAGTGAGTTGTACCCAAAACACTGATCCTGAACAATATAAAAAACTTCTCCAAGTTTAATCAATAGTCATAGAGACTGGAGATTTAACTATGGAAATGCCGAATTCAAACCCTGCACTGTGAGCAGTAATCTATTTTCCCTACGATCGCGACTACGAGTTCTTTAGTTTCGACTTTGTAACAATTTTTCAAATCTTCGGTGCTTCAATAAAATGGCGGTCATAATGTAGACGTTACGATGGTGTTTTCGTGACATTTAAAATTCACATTACGTGTTATTGTTTTCTTTGCGCCTGTACCTGTGTGTAATAACGCAAACAATATCACGTGGAATAGAACTAAAATTACCTAATACAGACTTGAATATTGAAAATAAATGGAATCACGGACAAATCTTATCTCCTCAAGTCCTGAAATGACGTTAAAAATGTTGGCAACATTGAAATAAAAATTCCGACCTACTTGTAACCGGCGACGAATGGTATGGTAAGTTTAGTCGGTTTACTAACCTGGACCAATTCGTCACTTAACATCAGATGAGATTATTGTCAAATTACTAGACCTATATAGCAAAAGCGTTTATTTTTTTATTAGCAATAGTCAACAATTATATATTTTTGAAGTTGTACTTCTTTAGGCGCGTTATGAAAAAATGATGAGAATGAAATTTTAAGATGCGCGCGCATCTGTGACACGAAATGAACAGTATGAAGTTGTCTGCTTAACCGCTCATTAAGTCTCGTTAGTCGCGCATGTTGGTACGCTCGTCACCATCAACATGTTTCTAGTTTATACATTCACAACACGTGTTTTAGTTTCATACAAGTGCGAATTATATATGTGCTAATAAATTATATTCAGTAGTGATTTAAATTGAATATTTTGATTGATAACACTTACTATTTGTGAATATTAGTGAAAAAAATTGTGCTTATATACTTTTTCAAGTGCTCCAATATAATTGACGTTAACTATCCGTATGTATTATTTATTGATGTAAATTAAAATACTTTTATTTAATATAATTAACGCTAAATATTATTAAATTATTAATGTTAAATACTTATTATTGGTTATTTAATATTTACAAAATAAAGAAATAAATTGAAAAGATAATAAATATTTATAAAAATAACTAAATAAATTTAATGAAATTTTTTTTGCTAAAAATGAAAAGTGAATATTAAATTAAGAAATCAATAAAAATATTTAAAAAATGTCCAACCTTAAATTCAATTTTTTTTCTATTATTACGTCAAAGAAATATAAACTTCTTACGTGCGTACATAAGTACACACACACTTTTATGTATTGTATTGTATATTAGTATGTAAGCTTTTCCAAAAGTAATAAAAAAAAAAAAACTTTTGCTTCACCAGGAAATCGTCAAGTACACTTAACGTCAATTGAACTACATTTCTTATTGTCTAATTGAATGTTCATTCATTTATTCCAAAAGATGGCGCCAGTGTCGATTTGTATCGCGCTGTCGAACGCTTTGTCGCACTGGTATGGGTCAGATTATTATTGTAAATATTTTGGGTAGAGAGCGCGATTACCCCGGTGGACTAATACGCGTGTATCATAGCCGGTACGACTGAAAGGTCCGAGGTTCGAACCCAGGGTTGCTAACACATTTTTTTGCGGCTGAGTGCCTTCAGCACTCGCCCCCAAAGTCACGGTGAAGCTGAAAAGGCCCTTCCGGTCAACAGCGTTAGCTAGGTTCGAAAAAGGAAAAAAAAAAAAAATTTGAGGGTATATATATATATTAAGATATAGTTTCTTTGTGTTAATAAATAAGTGAAGTGTTTTAGTGTGAATCCCTAAGGTTAAAAGATTAAATTAACACTTATCCTCCCACAACGAATCATCCTAAAGAGTTCCTAATATCATAAAAGAGATATATGTATGTGAATTATTATCCCAAACATAATTAGTATAAAAAAGGTATGAAAATATTATGACAACTCAATAGTTGAATTAAAATCTATCGCGATATTAAAACAGACATAATTTCTTATTACGTTAATAAGAAACGACTCGGAAAGTGCTTACCTTCTATCGTGGATTCCGGTGCGGGTGGAGTTTCCACGCGGTTTTCCTGGTGGGGGTTTCCCGCAGCGAGCGCGAGCGCGCGGCCGGAGCGCTGCGCAGTGGGGGGGGCGCCGAGCTCCCGGACGGCACTCTCGGAGAACACCCCCACGGTGGGCAACTCTGAATCTATTATACCAATCGCCTGCAAACACCATATTTATCTCTGAAATAAATCACCTATAATCTATACAAATAAATAAAATAGGAGGATCTGTTTGTTTAATTTAAAATGTTGAAAAATAACATTTTTTTACTGAATACATATGAATTTATAAACAATACCTATACCAAAATACAATTTTTCACATTTTTGTCTGTCTGTCCGTCTTTTTTGGTAATCTCCGGAACGGCTGGACCGATTTTGCCGTGACCTTTTTTTTGGTAGATAACTGAAATCACTCCGCGTTGATTTTACGAAAATAATTAAGGTTCCACAACAAAAAAAAAAGCTCATAAAAATTGAATAAAATCCGTTTCAATGCACAGTATTACGGACAAGTTTTTGAATTTATAAAATATATTTTTTTGTTTAGTTTATCGTACTAATATAAAAAAAACAGGAAAATAATTAAGGTTCCGTATAAAAAAATTAAAACGCAGTGAAAAAAAACCAAAGAAACGCGGACTAGTCCCATAATAATTCTAAAACGACTTAACTAATTGGAATGAAACGATATAAATTAACATTATCTCAAGATAATGAATGTACAATACAAATGTAAGAGACACCCTGTACATGGCGATGCTGTACGCTAAATACATTTCCAGAAATGACCATGTACCTTAAACCGGTTGTGCTATTCTGGAACTCCTTGATGGAACTATATAGAGGGGACCGCGGGTCAGACCAGTCAGTTCAGTTCAGAATGTGCGACCGTAAACAAGCACAATAACAATAATGTTACACGTAAAAATGAACAAGTGTGAAGTGCTTTGAATATAAAGGCTAGTGTTGTTAATAAGTGTTTGTTTTAGTATGAATTAAATTAATTCTTTCATCGTATATCGACGACGACGAATAAACGAATAAAAACGATAAAGTTGTATTGTTCCAGTGGTCGTTTTTGACATATGGAGCTGTTAAAATATTCCGTAATCAAAATTTTGGTAATTTTGATCACCCTCTCCCAGTAAGGGAGGGTCTTCCACCCTTTTTTTTTTTTGTCGGGGGGAAATGCATTTACGCACTACTCTTACCCATTGCATTAGTGAGACCGAAGTCCCTCAATGCAATGGGTAAGGGGGCACGGAGGGACGAACTCCGTGCCAGTGTAGGACTCACCCGGGCGAGTATCGCCCGGAAATACCCACTAAAACCCCCCGGGGCCGTCCGCCGCATTTGGGATGGGGGCGATACGGGATTGCACTGCATGCCACCGCGTCGCCACCTGCGGCGAACCCACCGGATCTCGTCAGTACAATGGCCCAATGGGGATGGGGGAGAATGCTTCTCCACCCCACCTCTTCGCCCGTCCCCCCGAAGGGAGGTCTGACTCAACGGTCAACATTCCGGGGGGCAGGATATAAGGGGGGGGGGGGGGGTCTTCCACCCTAAGATTAGGTAAGTAGAGGCATAATGTTAAACAAAAACAATGAAGATTAATGTTATCACTATGAATGGTTAGGTGTGTCGTGTATTATAATATTGTGTTACCTCGTAGCCGAGCTGCGGGCCGAGGTCGCTCCAGAACATGCTCTGGTGGGTGTAGTGCTTGGCAGGCGCGGCTGCGGCGCGAGCCATGTTCTCGCCGGCGAGGCGGCCCGAGAGCACGGCGTGGTCGTGGTGCTCCAGGCGCCTCCGCCCCAGCACCACGTCGTAGAAGCAGGCGACGTCGCCGGCCGCGTACACGTCACTACGGGCCTACACGTGCACGTCACATACGATAAGAAGAAAAACGCGCTAACGAATTCAAAGCCAAAACTCTCTTCACTGAATTTGGTGAGGCGTTTATGAACGATGAAAAATGACCTCCGGGAAACAACAAGCTTCCAATCCTAAATTACTTCATTCAATTTAGACCCTGATAAGGGGCTTATGAACGTCAAAATACTCCCACCGGTTCGAAAAACAGTCGTCAATGGAGAAAAATCGGCAAGAAACTCGATCTGGACTTTTTTCTGCATGTTTTTTTTAACTTTACAACTAACTTGACATAGCACTTTGAACTTGTCCGGTATACCGATAATGTGCTTTGCGATTTTATTTTAAAATTTACCACTATTATCTAAGAAAAAACTCTTATTAGTTTTTCTTTAATAGTAATGATAGAATAGATAGAACTGAAGTTTTGTCTGCAGGTTTTGGCTTTTTTTTAGTAACAAATATCTAATTTAGTCGTCACTAATCTCGAATCAGACAAGGTTTTTTTTGCAGTGGAACTTCTTTTGGTTCGGTGTGAACGGGATTTCGTGAAACGAAAAAGTGTAACAAGAAAGAGATAATTATAGGGTTTAGCCTGTGAGAGAGCGAGATAGAATGCTTTTCTATACAGTTTCCTTATCCTTCGTTTTCTCTTTAAGATATTTAGTAGCGTCCCCACTACTGTGCATAACATGGAAACTAGTCTCCATTACATGCCGTATCATCATATTGAACTAGTTTCACTAGTACCACGTGTCAACTAACACTGTTTTTAACTGAAAAACGCTTTTACCGATTTCGATGAAACCACAGGAGCAATTGATAGGCTGACAAAGATTTTTTTTTTATTTGTATAAAAATGAGAATCTGGAAATTACTGAACCGATCTTGATAATATCTTGCGGAGCGCGTCTCGACACAACCTTAAAGATAAGATAATCTTTTCTAACCTTTCATTAGAGACCACGAGCTAAACAGTTGTAATAATAAAATAGACCGATTACCTGAAGTTCAGCGTTAACCAACAGTCCTCCCAGGTCGGGGTGCAGTTCCAGCTGGGAGGCGGTCGCCAGGCCCGTGTCCAGGTCGCTGCCCACGCACTCCACCACCAGGTCGGCCTCCACCGTGTCCCCGGTCTGCAGCCTCATCTGCACCTTGTCGTCCAGCACCCTCGCTTCCGTTATCTCCGCTGCGGAGTTGTAGTTAGTGCGTACAGACCGGCCATTACAACGTTTCATCACAGAAGATTCTTTTTTATTCTCTTACGCAACCGATCTTCTAACTGATGTTTATAATATCATAATTCGTGGAAAGTTCATTCTTCCGACTGATAGTTACCTTATAAAGTACCTTTTTTCTTTTTTTGTTTGACGGCGGGAAATGCATTTACGCACTCCCCTTACCTATTGCATTAGTGAGACCGAAGTCCCGCAATGCAATAGGTAAGGGGACACGGAGGGACGACTCCGGGCCAGTGTGGGAAATACCCACTAAACCCCCCGGGGCCGTCCACCCCATTTGGGATGGGGGCGACACGAGGTGGCTTTCGCAAGCACCGCGTCGCACTTTATAAAGTACCTACTACTCTTTAGTGTAACATTATCAGAGTAACGATGGCTCAGATGACGATGCGATATGATTCTGCATCTATGAATGCGGGTTTGAATTCTATAAGGTCGCGGCAACTGCCGGACATAGAAGCGAACAGATATTAAATAGAATCTAAGAAACATGCGTTAGAAATATGCATAAGAATTATGAGAAAGAAAAAGAAAAGAAATTGTTTGTAAAATGGGGGGAAAAAGGGGGTTAATAAAGTCTCGGATCTATAAGTCTATATGTCTATAATATATGTCTATATATATGTCTATAAGTATATAAAAAAAACTTATTCTATAATGGATTTTATATTTTATCAATTCTATATTACTGCCTCGTTGGCGCAGTTGTATAACGATACGACTATCGTTCTGAGGTGATATTGGGTTTTTCTACCCGGTATCATCCCGGAGCCTGGCATTAGTGCCCGATATCACGACAGGCTCGCCTCTTGTCACATCTGGGAAGTTCAGCGAAATGTGAGTGGTGTAGTTCGCTACACCACCTCTGCCTTTTTTTTTTTTTTTTTTGACGGGGGGAAATGCATTTACGCACTACCCTTATCTATTGTATTTAGGGGATAAAGATCCCCCAATACAACAGATAAGGGGGCACGGAGTGACGAGCTCCGTGCCAGTGTGGGACTCACCCGGGCGTGAAGCGCCCGGAAATACCCACTAAAACCCCCCGAGGCCATCCGCTGCATTTGGGATGGGGGCGACACGGGGTGGCTTTCGCAAGCACCGCGTCGCCCCCTGCAGGCACCACCTCTGCCTAACCTTCGGGGATGACAGGCGTGAGCTTATACGTTATATTTTTAAAATTGACCTGAATTTTCAGTGGAAGAAAACATTGTGGTGAAAATCAATCGCTATAAATGTATTCCGGCAACGTCACTCTAAAAACACACATCATCACTTAATGTCAAATGAGATTGTGATCAAACCACTGAGATTATACAATATAAAAAGAATAACATAAAACTATTCAGTAACGGCATAAATCAGAAAAATTGATACAATAGACAGTAAATAAGTATACACAGTGACTGGTAAAAAATATGTCAAGTGTTCTGCTGACTGTACCGATGAAAATTTATATATAAAAAAAAAAACAATTATCGCACATTTAAAAATAGCATCATTTGAGAACGATTCCATCAATTTGGCTAAATCTTTTTTACCGTGTTCAGGGGAAAGGTTTATTAAGTAATTAAGATGTGGTATGTTTTGTATCAAAAATTTTCAACAATCAGTTTTACAGTTCTTCGAAAAAAAAAAAATAGGCATCAGACAGATGTATGTACTCGAAATTTTGTAAACACTTTTTTATGTGCAAATTGCACAATTTGATTGATTTTGATTTTTGATATACTCTATTTTATACGTTGACATAGTGTAGCATGTTGACGGCTGACGTCATAGTATTGATAACGCGCAACAATGACGTTAGTGAAACGTTGTTTACCATTAGGTATAAGAGAGACCCCGAGCGCTGCCAGAGCCCTGCCGGCTTCCTCCGCCAGGTAGTCCGGCAGGACAGCCTCCAGCGGAGCCCCCTCTCGGTACATCTGTATCACACTCTTCTCGCTCTCTTTTACTGAGAAAACAATTAAATTAAATTTTCAGCACTTCAACAGAATGTTTCTTTACAAGTTTCCTTTGTGAGAACTTTCCACGGACCTTTTGTGTCATTTCACAATTCACGCTCCCGTCGATTATTTTCAAACACAATAATGCACAGTAAAATGTCACCACAAATGCACAATATGACTAAATAACGAAGCAACGTCCATTGTTTGTCTCAAGATGCAAATTTTACTAGAGTTAACAGACTAACGAATTAACATATGCAGTCGGTCTTTAATATTTGATACATGTCTTTTAATATTTGATACATGTCTTTTAATATTTTATACATGTCTTTTAATATTTGATACATGTCTTTTAATATTTGATACATGTCTTTTAATATTTGATACATGTCTTTTAATATTTGATACATGTCTTTTAATATTTGATACATGTCTTTTAATATTTGATACATGTCTTTTAATATTTGATACATGTCTTTTAAATTCAACTAATATTTGGACAAATATTTAATAAAAGTTAGTTTGTTACGACACAAGGGCATTATCTATAGGCAATTCTGAGTAGTAATGTGCGATATATAACGATATTCACTGAAATATCGATACATACTTCCGATGTATCGAACCAACCCTATATTATCAAAAACATAATATCGATATATTTCATTCGACATAAATATATTAAATAAAATTAAAAGTACACTATTTACACCTTACTTTAATGTACAAAGCCAATTCTAATTTTTGATGAGATGATCTTCGAGTTGAGCATACGAATACGAAAATATCGATGTATTTGTTCGATATGTCGCATAGTATCGATACAACATTTTTTATAGACGGACACCTCTAGTTCTGAGTTAATCATCTTGGGTAAGATATAACACACTCTTAATTTATTTGTTTTAACTGTAGCGGATAATAATTTACGTATACATTGACTGTGGAGGGCAACGACTAGCGGTAGATATGTACTCACACCTAGCGGCGAGAGCAGCACTGAGCTCAGTGGCCAGGAAGCCCGCGCCCAGCACCAGCACCCGGCGCGTGGAGGCGCTCTCCAGCGCCGCCGCCAGCCGCTGCACGTCCTGCAGCGTGCGCACCGACAGCGCCCGGCCGGCGCGCGCGGCGCCGCGCAGTGCCGCCACCCGCCTCGGCCTCGACCCTGCAACCCGCACAGATCCATCTCTACTTAGTATAAAACTATGTCTATCAGTCCGTTTATCCGCAAACTCTACTTAAATCACGCTGCAGATTTCGACACAGGGCTCCTCTCGGATACATACTTTTATTTTCTTCAAAATTTCTAAATTATAATGTAGCTTTTGTGGAAGTGGAAAAAGCCAATATATTATAACCGAGTCACAAAAAAAAAAACAGTTCTTTGCGTAAGCATATTTTTTCTTCTTTTAAATATTAACACCTTCTAGAAGCACTATCCTGGTTTTATTGAAGGGAAGTGTTCAGTTCGTTAAAAAAAAAACAACACCATTTAAAAGACGAAATGATATAAAGATAGCACTAAAGCTAAAGGATTATGGTTTATCAGAATTCCTAGAGTTAACCTCACAACGGTACAACCTTATCTTTTATGGTTGACTCCGAATATAAGCTAATTTATATCTGCACTGACAAACTGCCTCGGTAGCGCAGTTGTATTACATACGACTGCCGTTCTGAGGTCTCGGGTTCGATCCCCGGGTCGGGTCAAGTGATATTGGGTTTTTTTCTACTTAGTCTCATCCCGGAGTTTGGAATTTGTGCCCGATATGGCGACAGGCTCGCCCCCTGTCACATCTAGGACGGAACTAAGCTCGGCGGAATGTGGGTGGTGTAGTTCGCTACTTCACCTCTGCCTAACCCTTCGGGGAAAAACAGGCGTGAGCATATGTGTATGTGACAAATACAATTGAAGTATTTGTTTGTAATGTAAAAATAACAACTTTTTACTACTATAAATGCACATGTAAAAATAAAATTAAAATGGGCGTAACAAAAAAAAACAATATTTGAAATTTGCGTTTCTTTGCCTGTCTGTTTGTACCGGCTAATGTTCGGAACGGCTAGACCTATTTTAACGTGACTTTTTTGGCAGATAACTAAAGTAACTCTAAGTGTTTTAGGCTACGCGTAATAAAACTCATGAATTTTACTTTTCAATGAACTCTTTTATACATTTTGATTTAGATGCTACGATCAATTTGAGGACACGTGATAAATGCAACCCTAATTATAAGTCATTACGGTGAATTATATATTGAGGACAAGCTTATACAAACCAAAAAGATAAAAAAAAAAACAAATAAATCTGTTGAATACTAGAAATGACACAGTTTATATTTACTATAACAGTTTTACTGGCAGGTTTTTGAAATTGTGAAAAATATCTTTGTGTAATATATTTTCTATAGGTTTTAACTTTTCATATGATGACAATGAAACCACACTGTCGGCCATATTTACTTTATTGTGAAACTACATTTATTACCATAGACTAACCTAAACATCATCATAGACTACTCAACTTTTGACAAAAAATGGACATTGTATTCCAAAACTAAGTTTTCTCTTAGTGCTAAAAAGATTTAAAAAAAAATGATTACTTATTTTAGAATATTTTAGAAGTTAGAATAAAGGTTAAAGTGGGCCAAATAAAGGATAAAGTGGTTCAATTAAAGGTGGAAGTGGACCAATTAAAGGTTAAAGTGGGTCAAATAAAGGTTAAAGTGGTTCAAGTAAAGTGAAAGTGTGTGCTAAAAATAGAAGAATCAGTTTAACAATTAGTAGCACTGACCTGTCGCTATGAGACATTTATCATATGTGACGGTGACAGGGTCACAGCCCGGCGCTACCAGCTCCGCCTGGTGCTTGTCCACGTCGATCCTGGAGACGGTCCAGCCGCGCAGCACGGCTGTGCCACCGTCCTCGTTCAGGGTCTCGACGGGTGTGTAGAACGCACTCGGCTCATATGAAACACTGTACAAATAGACGCCAATCATATCAAGTCTCAGTCCAAGGCTCGATCCCAAGCCACATGTTGCTTTATAAACGCGATTATATCAATAGAACCTATATTTTATACGTCGATTTAATATACTTTAAGAAATCTAGACTATATGTCGTACCTCATTTAATAAAAACATTAAAATGAGACAAGCGATATGACTTTATTGTCTCATCAGAAAAAATTGAACATAAATAAAGATGACTACTAAAAAAAACACAATTAAAATCTGGTTAACTTCAATTCTTTCCTAGAGATCAAAAGTGCAATATATTAAATTATGACGTCACAATTTGCACGTTTCGTAGAAGTTCTGTAATACCGTTCGCTTTTCGGTGAACTCTCCAAATCTCCACCAAACACTTTTAACGTTTATATATTAGAACTAGCTGTGTGCCCGCGGTTGCGCCCGCGTTTTATGTATTTTTCTCTGCGTTTTAAATTTTTTTTACACGCAACCGGAACTATTTTCGAAAATCTTAAGTAACCTAAATTACCCGGAGTAACTTCAGCTGTCTACCAAAAAAAAGTTCCGTCGAATTCAGTCCAGCCGTCTTGGAGATTACCCCGAATAAACAGACAGGCAAAAATTTTAAAATTGTATTTTTGGTAAAGGTATCGTGTATTTCGTATTCATATGTATCTTATTTTGACATTTGACGTTACAAGCAGACACTTCAATTTTATTCATTAGTATAGATTTTAATAGCCATTTTTTATCTGTTGTTTTCCATAAATTAAGAACCTATTATCTATTGCTTGTCTGACTAGCTAACACTTTTAAAAGTTAAAGCTAGTTAAAAGTGAATAACTAAGCTACCAAGTCCATTAGGAAGCCTAGCCCTTTCTGAAACTTAATGTTTTACCAGGACCTTTTGTCCTGCCGTTTGTTTTACCAGGATATTTAAGTGTTACACTACACACCTTCTCGTACGGCCATTCCATTGTTTAAATGTGAGCGCATCAAGATCCGCCGCATCGTGCAGGTTCGGTTCCCGCCACAGCTCTTTACTGAGCGGCGGACGCATGTACGGTAGCTGGTGCTCCGCCCCTACCATCACCACCTGGAAGGAACGTCATAACGAGCCGGTGAACATGATGTCAACAATGTTAACTGTTCTAAGATCTCACTATCTATGCAACTTCTGTGTAACCAGACTGTGATTGAAAATAATGGAATAAAAGTGATATTGTTTTTTTTTTATTGATTTGTTTAACAGCCCTGAGTTTAAGCCCTTTTGAGCCTAAAAAGTACTCTGCTGTTGCCGGTAAAATTATATTTTATTTTATTATTTCTCTTTTAGCGGCGACATTTTAATGCCATCTTATACTTGACATACTGTAGCGTGTTCCCGGCTGACATCATATCATTGGTAACGCGAATCTATAAACTTTTTCCATACCGAGAGTCGCTCAACGGCACTAAAGAAGTTATCACTTCAAAGAATTGCATTTAAAAGATAGGTATGCCATTGTTGAGTTCAGGAAACAAAATGACTTTATTCACAATTACCTACACTAATGTTATGACAACAATTAATTACAAGAAGTACCTAAATTAATCATATAAGTAAATTAATCACTTGCAATGTGAGTGTTAGCACAGCAACGTTACCTGGGCCTCTGGTTTCTGGCTGCGTATGGCTCGCATGGCTGCGAACGAGGCTGTTCCAGCTCCAACCAATAAGTACTGCATGTGGCGAGGAATCACATCCGCACTCGGAGGGATAGGCCTCCTCTCTCGCTCAGAACTCTTCTGTTCAGTCTTTACACCTATAATAAGTGTTATAAGTTACTGCTGAATATGAACACATCTACACTACCTATAAACGAATAAATAAAATTGAAGTGTCTGTTTGTAATGTCAAAATTATTACTTTTTTATAATGACTATATGATACCTATGCGTAAAATACAATTTTTTAAATGTTTGCCTGTCTGTTAGTTTGTTTGTATCAGGTAATCCCCGGAGCGGCTGGGCCGATTTTGACGGGAGTTTTTTTGGTAGATAGCTGAAGTCACTCCGGATAACTTAGGGTACTTTTAATGTTAGAAAATATTTAGGGTACCGCGTAAAAAAATGTGGTGTGGCTGTGGTGTGGTAGAGGATGTGGTGACCAAAATAGAGAAAGGTATGCTTAGTTGGTTTGGGCATGTAGAGAGGATGGATGAGAGAAGATTAACGAAATTAATTTATAAGGCGAGCGTGAATGGGCAAGTCGGTAAGGGTCGACCTAGGCGAATGTATCTAGACCAAATCAATCATGTCTTAAATAAAGGCCGGGTAAAAAGTACCCATAACCGACGAGCATGTATGAAAGCGCTCATGAAAGTAGAGGAAGCGAAAGAGGTATGCCAAGATCGTAGCAAGTGGAAGGACGTAATCTCTGCCTACCCCCACGGGAGAAAGGCGTGATGATATGTATGTATGTATAAAAAAAATTAAAACACAGTGAAGAATATATGAAACGCACACAGCTAGTTCAAAATGTAATTGAAATTATCTGACTCACCATCTTGCAGTGGTATCTTGTCTTCATCACTAATTTTTTTGTAAAAGTAAACCTGTAAACATGAAATATTCAATTTAAAATAGCAGCACACAAATAAAATTAAAATGAAATTTTTAAAGTATTAAAATACTTTTTGTATGGATTTGAAAGTACACCTATATTCCACAGATACCTAAAATCTGGCAACTCGAAACACATTACTAGCAGTTCTGAATTTCTGAAATAATAAAATTGTTTGGTAGGTAGTGTTTAGTATAGTGGTAAGCTCACGTTTGTTTGTTTTAATATAAATCCAATTATTATCTATATTAATTATATAAGATAACTACTTTTCAGATATGGCGACATACATAAATCCGTCAAACATGTTTTGTACGGTTTTAATACTGTACATCTAACACAACATTTAACATCCGATGTTGAATACTGTACAGTTGAATTACATTGGTCAAAATAGAACTGCAATCACTAGTATGATATCTAGAAGCAATATTCGCTTATGGGATCATTCTCCAATCTCATAGGCATCATCCTGAGTTATTTTTCAAAGGATAAAGCTTATAAAATCATGATTCTCTAGAATACCAAATAATATAATATTGCCTAAATAATACCAAATTTTAATACTTGAAATTTACCTAAATTGCTTATTTGTGTATTCTATTTCAAAGGTTTCACCTCAATTCTCTCATCCGTGTTTAATGTCATATTACCTAATGGTTCAGTATATTAATACTATATGAAATCAAATCAAAATTTATTTATTCAATTTAGGCCCTAAGAAGGCGCTTATGAACGTCTAAAACACTACCACTGGTTCGGAAAACAACCCAGTCGAGAAGAGCCGGCAAGAAACTCGATCTGGTTCTTTTTTTTCATAAATATATATATATATCATTTTTTTTTTTTTTTGTCATATAAAAACTATACAAATCGTAGTTTTTAGTGGAAGCACAGAGATGTGGGTTAATTCCAGACATCACTATCGTTCACGTAATGCTCCACCCTGTAATAACCTTTTGAGATTAAAACTTGCTTGACATAATACTTGAACTTATTGTCAGGTAAATCGGTAATGTTACTTGGGATCTTATTGTAAAACTGAATACTATTAAGCTTAATTAATACCTATAAAGCTTTTATTACACTTACTTAACCTAAAGCGTGGGACGGACAATGTATCTTTACTTCTAGTATTAAAATTATGACGATCATTCACTAGATCTAGCTCGTCTAAATTTTTAATATAACATGTAACATATAATTTTTATATAACATGATAATTGAAATATACTAACTCCACCAAGTGAGGCGGTGATAGCAAGTGCTGCGGCAGCTACAGTCCATGAGCGTCGGGGTGGTGGTGGAGGTGGTTCAGGCACAGGGGAATCAGTGGGTGATGATGAGGCCAAGCCAGTTTTGATATCCTCATTGTGTGGGGCGTTCGAACTGAGCACTGTCTGCATAAGTACATTAGACACACATGTAGAGTTTTAAATCTTGATTGTACATCAAAGTGGAAATGCTAAATTCTAAATTCAGAATATATATATTTTTTAAGAATTATTTTATACTAGCAGTTGATCAGTAATTTTGGATATTAGCCAGAACAAACAGATGGACAGACAAAAACTGTTTTCTTTATATAAATACTGTAATTGTAAACATCCTTTATTTGGATATTAGAATCAGACATTTTAATTGTATTTATTTGTACAGATATATTTTTAAAGGATTTATAAAACAATTTTTATTGTACTGTAATTGTACAGTAATATTAATTATATCAATTATATTTTAATTATTACCTACCGTTCTATATTTTCTTAGTTTCCTTGTGTGCTTGAAACAGTTTTAAATACTTATTTTTTTATAGTAAAAAAACACATACTCAAACTACAATTTAATGACCACATGAGCTTTATGATTATATCATCATCATTTGTTACATACTGGAACTAAGCAATGAACATAAAAGAAATAAACTAAAGCTATAATAACGGAAAGAAATAAGTTTCAATACTTTTCACCACAATAGAGATTCTGCATTCTAAAAGATAAATTAAAACTGTTTACCTGGGTGGGTGATGCAGCTGAAGTTAGTGAGCTGGTGCCTGTGAAAATGCACACATTACATCATCTCATAACAATATAACCTTTAGTAAAAATACGCTCATCTGTTCTTTCTTAAAATCAAATCTATCAAAAGAGAAATATTATCTAGTTATCGGTTTTCAATATATTATTAAATTTATCTTTTGAAAATAGAGATCAATGATGTATATTACAATTTCACTTTTCTCCTCAGACATTAACATGAGACCTTTTTTGAACATTTTTATTTTCCTGTTTCTTTAATTTTAGTATGATGGAAAACAAGATTAACCATTCAATCACTAACCTGGTGTTTAACCCAGCTTCCAATTGTTTTCCTATTGTCTAGTTTTTATTGGTATTTGAGGGATTAAATATTATTTCAATAAATTCATAGATTATAAGATAGATAATTCAGGCATAGAAAACTGATAATTATCATTTTATTCAGATATCATTCAAATAACCCAATTGGATTATTTGTTGGAAAGGGTTTCAATGAAATAAATTGTAATATTTTATTTTACACAATTACTTAATTAAAACTGTCTTATGCAACATTGTGTAAATTTATAACTTCCATAGTTTTTTGCCATGCATTACCTACTTGTTATTAGAAAATTTAGATTTCATTGAAATAATAAATGATTAGTGTATTTCTTATAAATAAAAATCTTTCTTGCTTATGCCTAAACAAACTTTTTAAAACTTTGCTGTCGGTTTCTAGGACTTGACATTTTTTTAGGGTATTCTAATAAAAGCAAAATGTGACAGAAAAATTACTTACGAAAAAGTCTGAATACGTCTCTCTTGGCGGCTGAAAATAGAGAGAGAGTCTGGCGATCCACACAAATTCCAGAAACTGCTCTAAGCATGTTTTAACTTATTCTATTAAATCCAATTAAATGTAAATGCTGTTATGCAGAACTCTATAACAGTTTTCTTTCACTCTTTCACCTCATTGGGATTCATTTTTCGTTTCTCTATAAAATACATAAAATGAAATAAAATCAATGAGAGGTTATCCGTATACAATATATATAATAATAAGTATACTGATATAATGTATGTATAATTGTATCTATTATTTCTATAGAGGTTATGTTCAGAAATTTTGACAAACATAAATTTCAGTGTTTCCAGCATTTTTTATATAAAAAAATAGTGCCCATATTTAACTATGTATTCTGGGTAAATATATAGGTAAGTACCTACCTACTAAATACCCGGGTACCTACACTAGAATATCTTTTGTAAGTACTTAATCAGATTTAGTGATTATCAATCGAGGATGAACGGCTAGGCCACTTGAGTTAGGTGTGTAAATAGTAACGGTATTTCTTATTCACACTGTTGATAATATTTGCATATCTATGTACCTAAAGAATAACAGACTAATTCTAAGATATTTTATATACAAGTTCCTGCAATGAAGCTATGGATGAGCTTGCAAGAGCAGGAACTATAGAAACCGAGATTCGATGGAGAAGATGAGATTCCCGTATGGGGCGAGCATCTTGGTCGAAGGGTACCAGGTCTGGGTGAAGGCCCAAATGAATTATCTAGGTGTTGAGAGGCAGAAGTTCAAGAGAAGACGGTTAGAAAAAGGAAGAATCTGGCAGATGTGCGGTGCAGGAAATATACTGTTGATGTCGTCCGCCTGGTCCTCAAGGAATGAATGGATAGGGAGTTCGGCTCCCTAACGTTCCAACTAGTCCAGATATAATCCGGCATTGAGGCTTGCCATCACTTCGGCGCTGCGAAAGACACCGCACAGCACACTTTCGTATAGTGTGTTGCGTGGGTCGAGCAGTGCCATGCCTTGATACAGAGGTGGTGCCAGATCTCTCTTTGCTGAGCGTGTTTAGAGGCATGCATGCAATGCATGACATTAATAAATTATGTTGATTGTGAGTTTTTGAGTAATTGTTATACAAAAATACTTTTTTTATTTTTAAACATTAATCAAGCTTTACTTTATTAATTTTGTACGGAACTCTGCGTACGTGAGTTCATTTATCTCTGTTGAGTTCTACTTCCACTTGTTTAATTTATTTTTAGCACTAATTAAATAGGAATGAAACAAGGCAATTTTCCAATTTTTTTCCTAAAACATGGCATTTCGACATCCAAAACATAAGAATCAATTTTTATGGACGGCAACGCAGCTGTTAAGTGTCAGTTGTCATTAGCTTGTCATTGGGTTCCAATTTTGCTGCCAAATAATTGTCGAATGGAAGTTGTGTTATTTTCATGGTCCAACAATATCTCTTTGTATTATTTTTCTTTTCAAATCTTAGACAGATTATAATTAACATTTGTGAATCGGGCAAGTGAAAAAATCAAAATTCCTCCGGCTGCGATAACTCAAGGAACACTTCTCCGAAGTGCTGACTGGTAAGACGATTTGATAATGATTATTGTCTATGTTGCTATTGTTGCGTTTGCTAGACTGCCAATTTTTGAACATAATATGCGTTTCAATTTTTTAAATTACTACACGATCAAATAATGTTAAATTATTAATCTTGCATAAATATCTTATGAAATATTCAGTAAGCCCCACCGGCACCTTGCGTCGTATGAACTCATATGTCATTTTTGCTTTTTATAATAATAAATCATTGAAATCGTTGATACCTAATTAAACCATGAAATAAAATATAGGTATAATGCACTATTTATTGTAGCTTAAACATCATATATGTACATGATTTACTGAGTAATTTAAAGGGTTAATGATTTCACTAATGTTACTATTTCAGTAACCGAATATTACTTCACTTTTAACAAATTTGTGACCACCTTTTAAGAATTTAGTTTTGGCTAAAACTAGCTAGATAAATAAAATTCTATCTTTTTTTTTATTTATATAATCACAAACAGGAATATCTTCCAGATTGGATGAATATGCTAATCTTACATTCAATCTAATCTATTACCACCGTGTTGTGGTTTTAATACAATGTTAGTCATTGCAAAAAATTTCAGTTTCACTGTTAATGAAATTTAAACCCAAGTTAATCACTGTGTGTCCTATCAAACTTCTACTCACCCCCATCATTGCTTTATTAGATGGTCAAAATTACTTTAGTAATTACTATAGTATTTCATATTTTTAAATATATTCTGCTACAATTATTATAAATTTCTCATTTATATCTAAGTAAGTGTTATAAAAATTAAATAACAAGGTCCCTAAAAATAGTACCTGATACATTTTGTAAGGGGTGTAAAGAGATAGCTAATTATTTATCTATTGTGTAACAACAACCTTGTAAGGGTAATATTGATATGTATTCAAGGATCTTTAAAAATTGATACTTTAGATTAGTGTCTATAGTTAGATATATTAGGGATGTTGCAAATGTAGTTTTTTGGAGGCTAACATATGCAGATGTGGATCTCAAGATTTTGTACTATACATGTATGAAGTTATTATAAAAATAATATCGGGACAATTATTATTAATTATTAGGGTTCTGTGTAAAAAACTAAATGTCATGAAATTGTAAACAAAATAGTATTCATTTGTTTAGCACCATGAAAATATTATTTTTTCCAATGATTATTTAAAAACTGTATTACGCAGTGAAGATTATTATAATTATAAGAATAATATTAAATGTGGGTGGAGCCGCGAGCACACAGCTAATGTAACATAAAATTATGTCTACCTTTGTTGATGTACCCTACAGCAAAATACCTTAAGTTAGGAAAATAATTATGGTTCAGTGGAAGTAAAGCAAGTGGAACCACTAGTTATAGGAACACAGTTAGTTATTAATAAATATGGGAAATTTGAAATAACATGTAAATACTTCTTCCATAATTAAACTATTCCACCCTTGGAGAGTAGGTTTTATGACATATTTTGGATAGAGTGTTATCAGTGTCATGCCCATCAAGTTTAAAATTAATCTAAATCTTGTGACATAAATTCACTTGTAGGTATTCATTATTAACTGTAAAATTTGAACTCGCTTTACACCTGTAGTACAATCCAACTGACCTGAACTATTTATACAAGTGCAAATACAACATTGTGAATTATTTGTGAGAAGCCACACATCATAATGTCACTAAGTCTTCATTCCTATTAGTCACTTGGCACTAAAACAGAGTACAAGGCACTTGTCTCCCCGTAAAATTGTTATTTGCCAAGGCTTGAAATGTACTTATCTGCATCCCCATCAATATTTTTTTACACAGTATTAGCTCAAGTGTTGTTACCACCATCTTAAGTGATGATGTGATCTAGGGTGGTAAGCCTAGAGGTACTGGTTCTCAAGTAATGCTGCCGGAACACACCTATTGGTATTTGGCGACATGTTATCATTTTGTTTCCACTCGCGAAACATATGTTTTTTTTTTACTACATATGTATAAATTCACTGTGCGTAATATTGTTTAGCATAATTATATTCCTAAATTTTTCTGGTATTAATAGAAAACGAATATATTTTTTGAAAGTTCTCAGTAAAACTATGCACTGAATTGGATTTTTTTCACAATTTCATGAGCTTACATTGTTTTCCTCAGAACCCTAATTACTTTCAAAAATAACAGTAACTAGTGTCCGACCGAACCTTCGGCTTCGCCAAATATAACACCTTCGGTCAAATATTCGTCTTCGTCCAATATGCACCGAAGTTTTAGCCGAAGCCGAAGCCAAAGTTTCGGTCGGGCACTATTATTTAGTGAAAATCTCAGCTCAGCAGCACTTTGAATAAATAAATCAGCTGACAATAACGGACGGTCGTCGGCCGTTGACACAATTTTAGCCGAAGCCGAAGGTCTCTAGCAAGCATCTTAGTTAAACGATCTATAATTATATAAATGTACGAGAGCGCATTGAAAAACATAACGCGTGGAAGGTAGGGGTTATGGCGATGGCGATTAATCGGCTTCGGCCAAAAATCGACCTTCGGTCGGACACTAACAGTAACACAAGTTACACCTTATAACTTGCGAAGTTTAGCCGGAACAAAGAGACAAACAGAAAATTTTCATTATTGGTATAGGTACCCTATACATTCATATGTATTTAGGAAAATCTTTTATTTTTATATTATAAACAGACATTTCAATTTTATTTATTTATATACATTATACAACTGGTCAGCCCTTGCGAGAGTAAGTTTTATGACATAGTTTGATTGAGGCTTATACCGGTCATGTTCATTAAGTTTAAAATAAATCCAAATCTCATTATAAGTCATTGGGGCGTAATAAATTCACTTGTAGGTATTAATTATTAACTGTAAACTTAACTCGGTTTATCGCCGCCGCACTCTGTACTCGCTGTATTAGAACTATCCAAAAATCAAACTATATTTATGGAGCATTCTATACCAAATCGACCACTTTTGACCTTTCGATTTGGCTGGAAGTTCATCTTAAAGTAACAAATAAAAAACATTAAGTAGAATTTTTTTCAAATTTTTTTACCTCCCTCGTAAAAAGATCTATAACTTTGTTAAAAATTGGCCGATAGAGACCCTCATTTTAATTTTCGTAATTTCGTACTTTTTGAAAAAATATACAACAAGATTTTAAGATTATAAATATATCTCTAAATAAATTTTCACTTTCACTTTTTGTAGAAAAACAGTAAATATTTTCCCAAAACTTCACCCATTTTATTTATTTTTTTGTAAATTTTCTAAAAAAAGATGTTTCAATCAGTCTCTGAGTTGCATAATTTTTTTTGTTTGTTTTATAATTTTGAATTTATTTTCAATTGTTCAAAATTTCTTTAATTCAAAAACTATTTTTACTAAAACTACAATAACATTTTAAAATTCACGTGTCTGTACATTTTCGATTTTTGTGAAAAGAATTATTGCAAGACCTAAAAATAGGTTATTTCATTTCATTTCAAAACACATTTCTATCATTTTTAGAAATGTCTGTCTGTCTGTTTGTCTGTGCACGTATCAATTAGAAAGTACAAGGTATATTTTAAAAATTCAAAAAGAGAATTATAAACCATATTCCGTGGTAACATCAAAACTTTGTTTAATTAAAATCGGTCTACTCTATCAAAGGTTATAGTAATTTGAATGACACGCGATGTCTTTAGTAAATAAATGCGTTTTAGTCTTATTCGAGAACAAAAAATTTATGGATTGATTAAAATTGAACAAAATGATATAATATAAAATATATGTGTAGTATACAAATAATAAATATCTAAGACATAGTAAATAAGAAAACAATATTTTTATACAATAACTAAGCATTTTAGTCGTTGTATTAACGAGTCATTTTATTGAAGTAGTGAACTGAATTTCAATTAATTATATCAATAGGTAAATATCTCGAAAAACTTATTTCCTTTATTGAAACTCGTCTTGAGTGTATCTCTATAGTGATCAAAGTTTGTAGGCTCAAGAAGAAAAAATGTGGATGACTAAAGTACTTGGGAACTTACAGGCTCGGTGGTCCTTACTTCTCTTGGCCAGGTTCTGGGAAAAAGTCCATCTTTAATGGTAATAACCCAAAAATGGTAATAATTATCAATATCAGTAAAAGATATCGTATATACATTCATACATATTTAGTATTAAAAAAAACAGACTTCAATTTTTAATGTCAACAAAAATTTATTTTCTTTGAACGATTTTACAACCGCGCTATGGCTCTGTTATCTTCCATTATACATATATGTTTCGAACAATTAATTCGCTATAATTTTTTAGTATAGATACCCAGAGGCGTCTTTACCTGTAGTGCAGTGCACACGGGCGCAGGGTTTTAGGGGGCGCCTAACGAAACTCGCGACACCTACATAGATGCCTCACTCGGGCGCCAACGCTCTCAAAGTCCCTGCGCCCGTGTTGTGGCCGACACCGAGCGCGGTAATAGTTAAAATTGCTTCCCGACAACAAAAATTGCATCTAAATTGTCGCTTGAAAATATAACTAACTATTCCATTTTGACCGCGCGCCTACTAGAGAGCGCCAGGATATTGGTTACACACGGCGCTACAAAGACTAGAGCCGCCTCTGTAGATACCTAAACAAAAAAATATATATTTTTAAATTTTGTCTTTGTTTGTTCCGAGTAGCCTCCGGAACACCTGGACGGATTTCGACAGGATTTTTTTGGTAAATAGCTAAAGTTACTTCGTGTAACTTAGGGTACTTTTAATTTTCAAATATAATTAAGGTTTCGTGTAAAAAAATTAAAATCATAAAAATTTGAATAAAATTCAATTCAATGCACAGTTTTACGGGCAAATGCCTAAATTTATGAGAAATATTTTTACTTTATCTTAGCACTGAAAAAATTTTAAGAAGAGAAAACTTTGAAATAGAGTATTTTTTTGTTTTTGTTTAAATGATATTTTAGATGTGGTAACACAAAAGCTTAGGAATCTGCCATCATACTTAATATTCTTTTTCATCACAGATAAATAATAAAAATCGGCATATACTTCTGCGACGCCAAGAAAATTAAACAATAAATAAAAATAAAAAAACTTTCTATGTCGTTGACAGCAGGTTGATGATAACTAATGTCACATTCCTTTAGTAACGCGAATCTACAACTTTTTCCCTACTTATTAGCTAATTAAATAATAGAGTTAAAAACATTTTTGTAACTAGTCATGGTATTGGGATTTTTTTTTCTGTAATTGAATGCGTTCAATGCGTGAACGTGAAAGCATTACCAATGCTACAATATTTGTGGTTGGCAATAGTTACTTATCATAATTCTTTTAATTATAGAGGCTAGGTAATAAACATACATTAATTAAAAATCAGGTTAATATCACAAAACTTAAATAATATCACAATTACATTATTACTGTAAAAGGTCTATGTCAAATTCCGCCAAATTCCTAATATGGCTAATAATAATTGCAACAAAATATGATAAAAAGCCTAAAATTGAGAATTCGAGTTAATGAAATTGCACGCAAGTCTAATTAGTCCTTCTTAGACGCAGGTGAATAGAAAAAAGACGAATCACGACTCTTGAATGGTGGCTCGTCCAATCACGTCCATAGAAATACAAAATTTTATTAATTTATTCAGTTATTTTAAATACTCATAATGCTGAAATGCTCTTTCTCCTTATTTTTGTGTTTTTGAATATGAAATCTTATGCATATAAAAGATCAAGCAAATATAGGTTACTGGAAAAACAAAATGATCAATTATGGGTATACTTAACAGGCTTTCGGAGATGTTAGCAGCGTGCGAGGTGGGCGAGGTGTTTGCACTGCTGGAGGGTGGCAGTGGCGGTGCACACGAGGCGGCCGACGCACTCTGCGCACTTTATGGTACTGTGCGAGAACCATACGTGACGCGCGGCCTGCTGCACTATCACGCGCGAACCGGCTCCGTGCGCGCTCTCGAGCTGCTGGCGCGTGCGCCTGAGCCACACGCCAGGCATCTCCTCGACGCGCTGCAGGACCAGCTACGCGCAGACCGACCCGCTCGCCACCACGCACTGTCTGTACTCGCGCCGCTCGTCGCGCTTCGTCCGCCTTGGCTACACCGGCTACCCTCACACCCACTCGCACGCGACCTCCTGCGCGCCGCTCGACAAGAGCGCGACCCGCTGCCGCTACTGCATGCGCTCCTGGCCCTCGCTGCGCTCGCTCCCGCCGCGCCCGCGCTCACCGCCGCCCACCCCCCTTGACCTCGCCGACGCGTTACTACGCCCGGCTCTACTCGACCCACCCCCGCCGCCGCACACGAGACCGCACCTGCTGTTCGCTCAGCGCGCTCTCTTCCGCACACTCTACGCGACACACCCGTGTACGCTCGCGGAGGCACTGCGCTTGCACGGGGCCGAGCTGGGCCCGGGCGCCCGCGACCGGTGGGAACGTGCGCTCGCTTCCCTCGCCGACTCGGTGCGGCTGCATCCCGCGTTGCTGACGGGTTCCCGCGCGCGTGAGGCCGAACCGGCACGCTGGGCTCGGCTCGAACTCCACGACGTCGTCGCCGAAACCCGTCGACTGGCATTGCCCCCGCGTGACGAGCCCGCGCCCTCGCCGCCACCCTCCGCCGCGCCGACTCCCGCGTATACCGGGCCGCGCTCACCTGCACCAGGCTCCGGAGCCCACGCGGCACGGTCCGCGTCGGCATTGCGACCGGGCGCGGAGCCCTGGTTCCCGCTGGTAGAAAGATGCGGTGCAGATTCTGCACCTGCGACACCCTTGCCGGCCGACACGGACGCCGCGGAGCCACCGGAGGCCGCCGTCGAGGCGACACCAGAAAACACACCGGCTCGAGAAACTCGCGCTCAATTCCGATTCCCTGGCGAATCGAGTGCCGTCCGCGCCATCGGTCGGCGATCGCGGGGCGGCTCACCCCCGGGTGCCGCCGGCGGGGAGCTTCACTCCGCCAGGTTAGCACGGGTCCAGCTAGAGCGGCGCGCGGCCGACAGCCCCGTCTCGTTTGCCGGAGCCCCGCCGCCAGCCGTGCCGCGCCCGGAGCCGAGCCGGCCGCCGCCGCTCGCAGACGAACCGCTAAACGTGGAGGATCGCGAGGTACTCGAGCTGACGCGGCAGGCGCCCGCACTCGACTACTGGCCGGAGAAAGAGGGTGAACGCGGCTCCGCCACATTGCCAACCCGCCCGCCCGCGCCCACTCGTCTGCCGCGTCCGAGACACCCGGCCTCCGCCCCGCGGCGCTCCTCGTCGTGCAGTCGCGACAGTGGTTCCCGCCGATGCGAGGTGGCCGTGCAAACGGTCGACGTATGGCCGGAACCTTACGAATTTCTCATCGCTGACTTTTATCGTGCGGCTCCCGCGGAAATGCAGTCACAGGTCAGCCATGATTTTCTTCTGTTATGTTGTTTGTAAAAGTTATGTTTGAAAAAGTTCAGAATTATCTTGGTATTCGACAGAACGAGGGCGGCGCGCCGGACGAGCGCCTCGAGGAGTACCTCACGGAGCTGTATGCGGGCCGCACCAGCAGCGAAGCGGGCGAACAGGTGGCGCTCCTGCACGCGCAGCTCATGTACGAGCGGTGGCGCCGCGACCTGCACGCCGAGCGCAACCGCCGGCTCCTCGGCCGCTGCCGGCAGGTGCGGGCGCTCGAGCTGCGCAACCAGGCGCTCGCCGACCGCGTGCGCGCGCTCACGCACGAACGCGACGAGCTGCGGGCCCGACACCCGCCGCCTCGGCCCGCCGAGTCCGCGCCCCGCCGCAGCCGCCGCCGCCGACGCGCTCGCCGCCGCTGCCGCCGAGCTGGCCGGAGAGCGAGCCGCGCGGCACCGCGCCGAGGCGGCACTGCAGGAGGCGCGCGCGGCCCGCGCACTCGACGCAGCCGACCTGCAGCGGCAACGCGCCGAGTCGTTCGAGACCGCACGGCACGTGGAAGCTCTCGCCCGCGGCGCCCTGGCCGCCGAGCGCCGTGCCGAGTACGTGCGGCGGCTGCGGCGCGAGCTGCTCGTGCTGAGCGAGCGTGAGGCGAGGCTGGCGGCGGCGGTGCGGTCGCCCGCGCCCGTCCGCCCTCCACTCGACGAGCGAGCGATGCGCGCGGCAACAGCCCGCGCCGAGGCGGAGGCGGAGGCGGCGACAGCACGCGCGGAGGCGGCGACTGCGCGGGCGCACGAGCTGGAGGCGACGCTGGGGACGCGCGAGGCTGCGCTGACGGAGCTGAAGCGGTCGTCTCGTGCGGCAGCGGAGGAGAGCGCGGCGCGGCTGCGTGCTCTGCGCGACAAGTACTTGGCGCTGCTGCGTGTGGTGCGCGCGACGGAGGCTCGCCGGCTCGAGTGGATGGCGCAGGCGGGTGCGGATGCGGGTGCTGGTGCTGGTGCGGGTGCGGGGGCGGAGCGCGAGGCCGCAGTGCGCAGCTAATTCGCCAGTCCGGGCCGCGCGATAGGCTAAATACGTCTGGGCGCGCCCCCCCCCCCCCCCCCTACGAATGACTCTACTATGTGTATCTCAGTGCATAGTTCGTGAACAAACATTTGAACCTATTGTGGAATTCACTGTACCGTTTGTCCTCTGTGATAGCGACAGGAACAGAACCCGGGACTCGGTTCAGTCTGCACCACACTTAACATTCATAGTAAATCTTCACCCGAGATGGCATTTTCTTTAGACTCGATAAAAATAAATTAATCATTAAATTTGTGAATATCTTAAACTAGTTTTTTAACCCGTATCAATGGACTTATAAATAAATGGAAATATTGTTAATTATAGAACGTTAGATATTTACTTAGCGTGTACAATGTGTATGGCGTACAACTGTTAGTTTTATAACCTGTATTCTTGTGGTAGGTGTTAGGAGCACAACAATGTCTTCATGTAAATAGTTCAACAATGCGTTATGACTCGAGCTCTGTCGATCACAATACATTTTATTTTAATTCTATGGAATCCCCAACGTCTTCAGACTATGTATATATCATTATTTGCTTTTACATAATAATAACAGCTGGAAGATAATATTATAGAAATACACTATACAACCTAAAATTACATTTTTTATTATCTGAACGTACTAGAATATAATTTATGTAATCATTTGCCAAACGTTCCCTCCTTCAATCCAACACAAATAAATGTTATCAATTATTTTGATGATTTTGATTTACCCTTAATTAAAAAAATAAAGTAATTTTATTAATAATATAGTTGTGCTCTGCGGTTTCGCCCGCGTATCATATTTTCTATTCTGCACAAAATCTTCACAGTTTAATATAGTTTTTAAATAGTCATTGAAAAATAAAATTTTAGTAGTATTTTTTTGGTCCTTTTTTTTTTGACAAGGGGAATGCATTTACTCGTACGCACTACCCTTACCAATTGCAGTAGCGAAACCGAAGTCCCCCTATGCAATAGGTACGGGGGTGCGGAGGGACGTCTCCGTGGACATGAAGCGTCCGGAAATACCCACTAAACCCCCCGGGGCCGTCCGTCACATTTGGGATGGGGACGATACGGAATAGCGGATACATGCTGCATGCTGCAAACCCGTTTTGAAAATAATATAAAAAAAAAATGCACTAAAAAATAAAATAATACTACTTAATTTATTTAGTAATGTTTACCTCAATATATCCTTTGTTTAAATGCGATTAATATTTTTGGAGGTAGTGCCAACTTACGAATAACATAATTGTGTAATATTCGATTATGTACATCTCTAATATTCGATATTGATTTATTTTTCCTTAGGATCACCTTAAGGTATTTTTAGATTCGTTTAACGCGATACTTGTTTTTTTTTTTTTTCGCTTATAACTCTATTTCGGTTTATTTATAATTGTGACGAAACTTTAGGTGTTCATTTATAAGTGAGTTCATTCGTTAACTCTAGCTTGCAGCGACTCCCAAAAGTATTGTATTCAAACAAAGGTTTGAAGTAAACATAAATAAATAAATTAAGTAGTATTTTTTTTTACTTTTCAGTGCATTTTTTTTGGGATATTCTTTTGAAGACGGGTTTGTTTTTTTGTTAAAAACAAAAGGTTTCTGCTTTTTGTTGTCAGTTTGTATATTTAGGCATAGTTTTGAATTCGGTTTTTGTTTTTCCACTAAAAAATCATGTTATTTTAGTTTTAAATCCTTTTTTATTATCTATTAGTACAGATGATAGCGATGATGGCGCAGTTGGTAGTACGGTCGGATTCTCTGCGTTCGATTTCAAGCCCATCTGTCCAACTCTAACATCGTGAGGAAACCATAAAATGGCGCATTTTCTAATGAAGCCCACCTGAGTAGCTACCGAACTCAAGTTTGAAAACGTCGCAAAATACTATAATAACCTGTTAGTAATAGGTGGGTGTCAGCAGCATCACTTGAGCATCTATGCTTAGTGTATAACCTCCTGAACCACATCGTCACTTAACATCTGGTGAGATTATGGTCAAAGCACAGCCTAAACAGTGTAAAAAAATACATATCTATACTAATAATAAAATTGTAAATTTCACATGTCTGTACATATTCGATTTTTGTGAAAAGAATTATTATTGCAAGCGGCTAAAAATAGGTATTTAAACACATTACTATCATTTTTAGATATGTCTGTCTGTTTGTGCATGTATCAATTAGAAATTACTAGGTATAGATAACCGGTAACAACCGTTGATATTTTCGAGATACGAAGTCCTATTTTTTTATGAAGTGATTATTGTATGTGTCTTGTGTAAGTACATATAAATGCATAGGTAATTATAGCATAGCTTTAACGCTATGAAGTTTCTGTAGTCCGCCCGCCACCGCTGGAGAGACTGCAGTACAGCCCAGGATTCGATCGAATCGAAGGCTTTTTCGTAGTCCACAAACGCTAAGCAAATGAGTCTTCTGTATAACCTGCCGCAGCGTATGTATGTGGTTTACGGTGTTAAAGCCTGGACCACAGAGTGGATCATTACGTGAACGATAGGGATGTCTGGAAGTGACACAGTCGCAGGCGGTTTTACCGGAACCATGATGTAATTTATGCACAAAAACGTTGTATAAAAAAAAAAACAAATGGTAAACACCATTGCCGGCTATTCTCGACTGTACTAGTTTTCAAACCGGTGATAATTATTTTGACGTTCATAAACGTCTTCTCAATATTTGTTCTTCAGTTTGTTTTTGATAAAAAAAGAATCATGTAAATCGGTTCAGTGGTTCTCGAGTTATAAGCTAACTAACAGACAGACTGCACCTTTTATATCATGAGAGGATTATACGTTACCCAAGATCTTCTTAATAGAAAAAATATAAAATTATATTTATATGGAAATAAAACAAATAATCTGTTTAATAAGTGTTTTATAATTAGGCTTTCACGATACAAAATCGTGTGATAGATATAACTAAGTTACATAATATTATTTGGTACAAAATTCACAAACAACAAAGTGTTATATATATATAAAATAGTTTCTTTCATGTAATATTATTTTATTAAATATCAACAAATTCTTATGTACAATATACAAAATATACAAGAAAAAATAAACCACATACAAAAGAATCAACAACATAACACTAAGATATGATATTTGGTGTCGCGTGCGCCGTTTTTATTCAAAACAAAACAAAACTAACATACCATGGTAAGATTTAATCATAGATTATATAGACCAGACTGTACACTTCTATTAACAAATAAATAATTGACGTTATATATGGCCTGATCCTAATCATAGAGAATAATATAAGAGTGTTATCAATTCTAACGCCGCCATTTGTATAGACAGTCTGGTCTTTTTAATCTGTATTAAGATATAGTTTATAGATTTAAAAAAAGCGACCAGTTCCACGCATCCGTCTCCAACGCAATTCAAATACGAAGACTAACATATCTTTTACGTAGATATATATATAAAACGTGTGCATAAAAAATATCTTTTAATATCTTGTAATCTATTTGAAAAGTCTCTAATTTTTTTTAGTTTCATAATTTATATTCATAACTGTCGTCCGGTACATTGATATGTGTTTTAATTTGACATTGGCAGTTAAATACATCGTTACAATATAGTTTTAAAAATATTAGTATTATAAATAAATTACTTTTTTAAAAGGCCATATCGCGAAAATTTCGATGTAAAAACGTTCGAAAATTTTGTAAACTACGCCTCGTTTAATCGAAAAGTTATCTACTCATTTAAAACTATTTTTTTTATATTATTTCAAATTGACATATAAGTTAATGGACTTTTTAGAAACAACCAGTTTGGCGTAAAACATGATTAAACAATAATAGAAAAGGATTGTGAAAACGCTTTAGTTTAAAGGTGTTGCAAGATTTACAACGAGATCACGGTAATTAACATTTTTGATATTATTTTTGACATACATTGATTTATGACAATCGAGATTTTGTAAATATGTATAAAAAAGACAATTTAACGAATGAAAATATATCTACTATATTTTTGGATATTGATCTAACGTGACCTCAAAATTACTGATTCCCATAACCTCTAAACATTTTTTATTAAGTTTTTGCGAAAATCAACAACGACCATCGAGCAAATCGTTCAGCATATTTCCTTTAAAATAAACCCACTTGATAATTTACTTCTTATGCTATATTTTACAGTCGATACCGGGTCAATTTAATACAAAATTATATCAGTGTAAAACTTTACAAGCCAAATATAATAAAATCACCGCTAAAAACATTTACAATATTAACAGTCTCCTTTGAAATATGGACAATAATTGGCATAGAAAGTATGGCAGCTATAATTATGATATGTTATATCAATCTTTTTTTACTTTTATAATGACCCAATCCGGACACTTGAATACATTATTATATAACGATTTTTGTTATTAAAAACGACTCTTTAGTAAATAAAAATAATTAGTAAATAAAAATGGTGTCTCAGTGTTGCCACGTATTTACGAATAACACGTGATTACCGGAAACAAGTAATATTAGCACCTATTTTAAACTTAACATCTTAGATGAAATTACAATAAGGTATTTGTTGCGGATTAGTTCATTACTAAACCATAAACTAATTAATGTGTCGAGTACCCATAAAAATAAGACAATAGGAAAACAATGGAAAGCTGGCGTAAACGCCAGGTAAGTGCTCAAGGGGTTAATTTATAAACATAATAAGAATCTGAGAATCTAAGAATACTATTAGTATAGATGAGTCTTTAGTTATGGAATGTATGAAATTGTATAAATCACATATCGTGATATATTCCACTATATAAATTTCTTTATACGTTGATGTCTTAAAATCGATAGAGTTGTGCATTCGCCAGGGAAATTATTTCCGAACATTGTGTAGTCGATATTTTTAAGAACATCGTGTTTAAATACAAAAAAATCCTAACTACCCGTGTATGTCAGAGTAGGACATTTTTAAAAAACATTGTTTGAGAAGATTTACGGATAATTGATTTATCACGTTTTTAAATGAAAAACACCGTTAATTATAAAACGGGTATGTTCTTTAAAAGTTTAATAAGTCGTTAACAAAATCACCTGGCAACTAATATAACTTCATTACAGTATATACCAACATAGATATTTTGGAATGTTAATTTATCGATAAGTAATAAATAAGATTTAGTATATATTTTACGTATTTCGTGTATTTTTAAAGTTATCACATTTCCCTTTATACCTAAGAAACAATTTTAGGACCTATATAATTCAGGCTTTCACCTATATAAGCCTTTCGTTGTCTAGAAAGGGCATTGGATCTGGTGGAAAGTGACGTCACCAGAAAATATCGACAAAAGACTGGTGACCAGATTCCTTTATACATTTTCAAATGTATAAATAAAAATATAGGAACATCCGTAATATCCGAATCTTAATATTATGATCAAAGATTAGTAATGCAATCCATATAATAAATAATCGAGTTTAATGTACTCATCGCCCCTCCCTAGACAAGTATGGACCAGAATCTTAGAATTAAATTGGAGGAAACTTTTGAGGAGTTAATAGTCTCCTCACCTCATAATGTCGCACATTAAAAAATTACTGGATTATTAAAATTTATTTCCCAATTAATCAATGTTCTGTCTGCTACTGACTGCTACCGACATCCGGCAATTGGAGAAGCATCACGAGGATACCGAATTAGGGCATAAAAAAAATCTCCACAGAAAGAGATTTGCGAACTCGTCTAGTTAATTCATTACAAATTTCTAGCAGCAAGTTTTATATTTAGGTTTCTCAAACAAAAAGGCAAGAGTTACACGAGATTAGCTTTTTAATAACAGGAATGCCTTGAAAAATACTAGATTAGTTTGTCTTTTAACCACCCTAAAGTACTAATCACCTTTTATATAATATAAAAGTCGATAAAAATACTCCGATATAATAAATACGGAACTGACTATTTGTCTATGAAATATGTCAATTCGTACTCGCACTATAATGTCCTGATATACACCTCGGGACGATTCTAGCGATATTTAAAACGGCTATAAAAATATTATTCATCGATAATACTGTGACGTTACTTTTTTTTTTTAAATTAAAATTTAATTCCTTTTAAATAAATATTCGTTACATATCAATAGTAACATAAATCCCGTCATTGAACCATATGTTTATAAATGGATATAATAGAGATGTTACAACGTATCAGTCGAAATTAATCATAGTGCAGTTCCGTTTCGATAAGTTTTTCAGACTTTACATATATCTACCGTGATAATCTAAGTCTAGACTGTGAGCATATCGATAACGACAAGATAGACCGATCCCTTCTCATTATAATCCACTAGAGTGCATACATAAAATATAACAAGTGCCTTAACTTTCATCACCAGAATCGACAATCTAATAGTGAATAATAATATTAATAATACCACTTCGTCTACATGTGATTGAGCTAATTTCCCAACTAGAAGGCGTCAGGCTACTCCCCCCCCCCCACACAACCGATATAAAAGTCGATAGACACACTTCTTCTTCTTCTTAGTTAATGGCAATCTGTGTGTACACACAATTTGTGCCAATGTCATGTGGGTAAGATTTTCAATCTTGTATCAGCGTTACCAAGCTCCGACAGAACGGTGGCCTATCCTGCTCGAACTTTCCATGGAGCTTTGTCGGCACCTCAGAATGTATGCTACGCGTTGTCTTCTATAGTAAACTTAACTTGAACACAATAACTAAACTACATCACACAAAACGCCACCAAGATTACATGATATAGAGTCAAGTACATAAGTTTAATGAATTAAAGAAAACAATTGCTACATGTCAGACTGAGATCCCGCCAAAAACTCTAGACACACTTACGCATCGATATTATTAGCTTCTCTGCTTCGGAACGTTCGAGAAGTATCACCAAGTCTCACGGCCGGCTAGTGACCGGAGTGGGGGGGTGGTGGTGGGCTACGGGAGCGGCTCCACGTAGTTTTCCGGGACGAGGCCCGTCTTGCCGTTGAGCGTGCCGCGCAGCCAGCCCGGCTCGCTGGACGCCGTCACGTTGGTCACGATCTGGTTCGGCTCGAAGGACAGCTCGCCGTCGCTCTCGCCCAGGCACGCGTAAAGTGTACGTACTCGTCTGCAGAACAAAACAAAAAAATTATAAATCTATAATCGATTGGAGATATTCAGATCAATTAAATAGGTTGTTAATGTTGTTAAAAAAATGGATGGACTGTGTGAAAGATGATATGTTTAGGAAAGGAGTGAATGCGGAGATGACAACAAATAGAAAGGAACGGAAGAGGAGGACATGTTGCGCCGACCACAAATATAAATGGGAAAAGGGAAGGGAGATGATGATGATGATGATGAAATAGGTTGTTACTGATTAGTTTCATTTGAAGCCTAAATGTTGCAGACCAAATTAAAAGATTCACTGCAAACACACATCTCGAGCATTTTAGCCTTTGTGGATGTAGTTTGGCATAATATTATAGGTTACTAGCTGGCGCGCGCGGCGCCGCCCGCGTTTCATATGTTCTGTGCATATGACGTTTCATTTATAGCAAATAAAAAAAAAAATACAATGAATGAATAAAAGTAAGAATGTTTTGTTTTTATTAGCGGAAAAAGTACAAAAGAGTAAATCGAAAAAAAATGAGAGGATCGGTGGAATCCAAAAAATACCTGTCTACGAGAAATACTGCGTTGAGAGGTATTAGTCCTATCCCGATATGTTCAGTAGTTCTGAGGTGATGGTGCGTCAAAGGAATAATAAACAAACAAATTGAGAAAACATGGCAAAGGGCTCATAGAATTTCAAAAATATATAGCCTAAAACCATCTAGGATTAATTCCGCGTCGAATGGTTGCGGTTTCACGCTGATCGGTCCAGTAGTTTTCGAGTTTACCTCGGACAAGAAAACAAACTTTGCTTATATATATATATATATAGATTATCAATCGGACGTCATCGTCGTTCAAAGTTTATTTAACGTCCGTTGTAATACTGGCATTATGTTTAGTTAAACAAAAAAAAAAACGATTCTTTCTTTTCTTTGAAATGAGTTTGAAAATGGAAATGAAAGAAAGTTTTCAAAATTGCGCCTACAGTGGTTCGGCCTAGTATTAAAAACACTTGAGATTGTGTGCACAAACTTCCAAGTAAAAGATTTCTATATAGATAATGATATTGATGTTGTGATTACTCACGTATATCTAAAGTTGTATGGTCTGGCTGTTGTGATAATGGTATGTCCGGCGGGGAGGTGTGGGGGGGGGCGCGGGCCCCGGGGCGGCGCCGGCGGGGGCGGGGGGGCGAGGGCGGCGGTGGCGGGGTGCGACGCGGGCGGCGGGGACGCGCTGTGGCTCGACACGGACTCCGCTGAACTGCTGCTCGATCTGCCGACACCTGGAAACAAACATTACAATTAACATTACATCGTGTCCAATAAAAATTAGATATAAATTAAGAATTAAATATACGAAAGGACCGCAAATACGTAAAGTATTCCACTTGGCGCATTACCATTAGTAAACATGAACGAAGTGTATTTACCTCTGTGATGGGCAAGTGGTGCTGCGAAGTGCTGTAGGAGCTGGTGGTGATGGGGCGAGTACCGCGCTGCGGGTCCGGCGCCGGCGGGCACCACTCCCACCATGGTGGCGCGCTCGCAGCCAGTGTTCGCGCGCTCCACCACGCTCTGAGAGGTACGTAATTGAAAAAATAAATATTCACAATAGCAACACTAAAACATAACATCTCTGTTTCATGAATGTTCTTAGAAGAAAAACTAGAACTAATAATGGACGTTATTTAAATTGAAAGGCCATATAAGTATTACGTAAGTGAATTTTTGATTATTTTTTTAACTCCCTGTTTCTCTTGTTTGTAATAATAAACAAAACTCCTATTACCCAGCATTATTACCTAAGCATTAGCATAGTTTTTTTAACAAAAAAATAAAGAAGATTAATAAATAAGTACTGCTTATGTAATCATCACCAGATTCCCCGTTTTGCATGTCATCGAAGCAAACCGCAACCAGCAAAGCGTACCCCCCCCTCCCCCCCAATACAGATATTTTGACGGGCCCTTATTATTAAAAAGGGCACATCCAATAAAATTCAAAATCTCTAGACAAGTACTTTCATTTTTTAACATTTTATGAGAAAAATCTACAAAAAAGTTATTATGTTCAAATGTGGATTTAAAAAAAGTAAAAAAATATTTAGCACAAATATTATAATTAACCATACTTACAATATCATTTCTAGAAGATACCGGTATCGACGTAGGTGAGGTTCTGTAACAAAAAAACGAACATTAAACAATTATAATAGGTTTACTAATTCATTAACAATAAGTTAAGCTATTGACAATAACGTTCAAGTATTATGTCGAGCAAGTTTTAATCTCAAAAGGTTATTACAGGGTGCGTCATTACGTGGACGATAGTGATGTCTGGAAATAACCCACATCTCTGTACCTTCCACTAAAAACTACGATTTGTATAGTTTTTTATGACATAAAAAAATTATATATATTATATTTTGAAAAAAAAAAAGAACCAGATCGAGTTTCTCGCCTGCGCTCTTCTCGACTGGGTTGTTTTCCGAACCGGTGGTAGTGTTTTAGACGTTCATAAGCGCCTTCTTAGGGCCTAAATTGAATAAATAAATTTTGATTTTGATTAAGTAACGTAATTTATGGAGGATCCGTAATTTTTGTTAAAATGCCCACGCGATATGGAGTCTTACAATAATCTAACACCATTGTGTTTTTAGAGTAATTTATATTAACACATAGGTATGATTAAGACTAGTCAAATATTTTCATACGAATTATATAGGCTTATAAATCACCACTCTTGACAATCTATATTCACTATAATGGTCACGCTTTATCCATAGGGTTACTTAAATATGTCGATTATCCATAAAAAAGCAATAGGAAAACAATGGAACTAACTAGCGTAAACGCCAAGTTAGTGCTCAAGGGGTTAAAATGAAAAGTAATTACAAATGATTACTATCACAAGTTTTACTCTAGCCTCGAATGTGTTTCACAAATTTCCATAAAAAATTGAACTATTCACTGATATTCGTTACAAATAACAATAATAAAATAAAGAATTTTTAAATATTTTTAACACTGATTTCATATTTTCAAATACAGAGTGTTCTGTGATATGATCCAGAATAAATTTATTGAAAGTTACAAATAATAAAAACAGAAACGATATGATATGGCAAAATTCGTATAATTTTTTTGACAAATAAAAAAATATGCAAAAATATCTGAACAAAAATACTAAAATAACCCGCTAATGAAGATAACGAAGGAAATTATTATCACAATAATATTAGCACTACATTAAAAATGGTTCGTGTAAAAACTCTTTAAGGAATAATACAAATAAATTTTAACAGATACACCTCTAATAAATAAAATTTACTAAATAGATATGAATGTATGTACGATAACTAAACCAAAAATACAATTTTAAAATTTTTATCTGCCTGTCGGTCTGTTTGTAATGGGTAATCTCCGGAACGGCTGGACCGATTTTGACGGGGTTTTTTATGGTAGATAGCTGAAGTTACTCCGGGTGACTTAGGATACTTTTAATTTTCAAGAATAAGTAGGGTTCCGCGTTTATTTTGTCTCAGTACTAAAAAAATTAGGGTAAAAAAAGTCCAGTGAAGAAAATATGAAACGCGGGCGCAGCCGCGGGCACACAGCTAGTAATTAATAATTTTAAAAAAAATACAAACCCAGCGATAACAAAGCCTGAGAGACAGATGATCATATCGAACCACACAAAAATATGAATAAAACTGAAACACTAAAAAACACAACGGGAGACGAACTCGGAGTATAGTTAGCTGCGCGAGCGTAAGGTACAGTATGAATATAATTGAATGTAGAGCTGGTGTTATATAGGGCGGGGACACACCGGCGTGCGGCGTGATTGGCGACGGGCGGCAGATGTGCACGACACGTGTGCGCACCGCCGTAGAACACCTGCTGACCGAACGGCCCACCTCTAGCAACCGATTGCTTTTAGAATACGCACCGCGATTATAAAACTTGCATATATATTTATTTTAGTACTTTATGCTATTTAAAAACCTACTACAGTAATAATACCCCGATTTACGCGAGGGATACGTTCTGAAAAAAATGACGTTAACTGAAATTCGCGTATATCGAGGTTTATGATTAAAAATAGTCAAAATTTAATACAAAAAAAAATACAAATCATTTTTATCAATCACTTTAATTCTAAGAACACTTTATGCAATACGTAATCTTATTTTTTTTTACGGAAAAATATACCTATTGTCTTTACATTATGTTTATACGCACTCTTTCGCGTAATGAGAGGCATTTGAGCGCGAAATTTCAAATTCGCGTTATAGTGAAACCGCACGTAACGGGGTCGCGCTAAGCGGGGTATTACTGTACTTATAATCTTTTACATGTCGTACAAGAAATATTATCCACTCACAACGTACTGCGTTAATTTTAACAGGTATAAAACATGTCCTAGATGTTTAAGTCTGAATTGTCAGAACAAACGTACAATATCTTTTAGAAAACCACCCAATTTTACTAAAGTTTAGGTTTCTTCTACGTCTATATTTTAAAAGTATTATAATTCATCCTTACGTATAAAAAAGGTAAATCTAGCTGTCTGTTAGTTGATCATGTTTTAGTATACTTATTATTACTTACACAGAAAAGCACTCACTGGCAAATTCTTTACCTAAATACTTGCATTAAAAGTATTAAATGCGTTGAATTATTATGAACGATAAAATCGATCAGTGCGCAGAGGCTCAACTTTTTAATTATAAAGAGGCATTAACATCAAGCAGGCGGTAAAGTGCATCTACCTCGTTAATGTTCAGTACATATATTTAATTCCTGTCTATTTTTAGGTACTAGAAACGAGAGGATAAGAAAGCGCAAAGATCGAACGCAAGAAGCGGCAGGTGCGGACCGCATACCGCGGTGGAGCCGTGCAGCTGCCACCGTAGTCAAGCGGGTCGCATCGGGCGCATTCTTATCTCTCCGAAACGTAAGGCTTCACAACATACGACCAACGGGATCGAAACACGGTCAACAACATAACATTCAGAACAATATTATTTTATCGCTGAATCGAAAACGATATTCAAATGAGTGATTTACGTGACAAATATAATCATTGTCCAAGCTTTAAGGAGAATTGCGGGCAACGGTGCCCCCTGTTCCCTTCCTGGATAATATTTTTGTAAATATTTTTATATATGTATACACCACGGCTTTGCCCCAAACATACGATTTCTTCTATAAATTAATTATTATAAAAGTTAGGAGCTTTCAAAAATGATGAGTTAAAATGGCTGAATAGATCGTCGTTTTCAGACGTCCGTCGAAACAAATATGACGAATAAAAAAAAATAGAAAAAGGTAGATGCATAGCCAAAGTTTTTCTCATTTTATTAATTGTTTTTTTTCTAATTAGTTAAGTTTTGTATGACGAAACACTAAGTGATGATTTCCTCTATTTTGCTTTTATGTTTATCAGCCCAAGCTGCATTTGTTTCTTTCGCGAACAAAGATGGAAGGATTTAGCCTCTGCCCACCCACATAAGAGATGAGAGGCGTAATTAATTATTAAATGTATGTATAAGTAAAAATATCACATAACAATGGTCCGCATGAAACTGGTTGTCAATCTCGATCCGGAGTGCGGCCCACTATTTAGTGACCCCTGAACTAAGGGCTGATATTTAGAGTAACAAACGTTTTAGATCTTTCAACGTAAACTCAAAAAATCCTTCAATACAATAGAACTTTTTAATAATTTCAATAGAATTCAAAACTATAAAAGTTAATTCGTTCACATTGTTTTTTATTTCGGACTGAACTCAACCTTTTAGATAAGTTTTTAAAAACTTTATGGTTAAAATCGATTATACCTAATAATAAAAAACGTTTTACTTTAAACTCTTTGTTATTAAAACTTTAAATAATATATACAATGCAACTCAAAATCGTACAAAAAACGGTTTCCCTAAATCGGTATTCAAAAAGGCGTGTCAAATAAAACAATGAATGTTGCCAGTGCAAAAAAGAATCTTATCTTTAAACCGGAGGTGGAGCTGTCGGGGCAATAATAATAAACATATTGTTAAAAAAAATGAGTAGGTACTTTTGTACGGATGAAAAGAAAGGAAGACATGGCATGACATGGTGCCCGTTAAAATACTTTTGTTTGCATATCTGAGTTTCTTTTTTGTTTTTATTTTTTATTTCGGTTCATTCCCCGGCCGGGGCACGTTCCAACCTGTTTTCGAATCTGCATAAAGTTATTTTAAGATTCACCGTCGTTTATTGGATAAGGAGGTCACGAGTTTTTTTTTATCTCACGAAATCGAAATTATAAAACTACTCAATTCTCTACATTATAACTGCCCGTTATTGCATTAGCAGGTTGAGAACCAGTGAATCTATTTACACCGTTCTTGTCGAAAATATAAATATACCTCAATATATCGCTTAAGGTAGGTAATCAAATATACTATTGAAATCATTAACTAGTTGAAAGGTTCTCAAGTAATACCGGACTAGTAGAATTCCTTTAGACTAAGTTTGAGATAGCTAGGACACAACTCGCGAGTGAGGTTTGAATAACTCAGGTGACGGCCAAGCCGAGGTTCGTACCACTTTGGTAACCCTTGAGCTAGTCACCTTATTGCGGCTGAGTGCCTTCAGCACTCGCCCCCAAAGTTCGTTGAAGCTGTAAAGGCCCTTCCGGTCAACAGCATTAGCTAGGTCAAAAAAAAAAAATTAGACTAAGTTTGTCTGTATCCGTCTGTCGTAAAACGAATAGGCCTTTGTTTTGGTTTACCTGTTTGGTTTTTAAGTGAATTAATTAAATAAATGCTATTGACAGGAAGGCCCTTGACAGCTTCATCAAATTTTGAGGCGCAAGCGCTTAAAGCACTCAGCCGACAGTGTGATAGGTAGCGCAAAGGTACCAAATTGATACTAGATTTGCCCGCGTTAAACATATTGTAAAGGGAACATAAGGATCACTGCGGTCCCTTCACAGAACCCATGTATCTGCGTGTAGTGTGCAGTGTAATGCATGGAGATATCACGCTGGTGGCGGGAATCTCCTCACTTGGTAATCAAAGGGATATTTTGAAGTTGGATTTTAATATATTTACAGTTACATGCACGAGAGGGACCACATACATTGTAAGTTAAGATTACAAATTATACATACAACATTGATTACATACGACATCATCAGAAATATGTTATTATTTAATTCAAAATAATAACAGGAGACACACATGATCAGGGTTGTCAATTTTGTTATATGATAAAAAATAATATGTAATTCTAAAGGCAGAAAAGTAAATAAAACGTATCGTTGGAGCGATGGTAACTCAGTGGTAGTGTGGGTTGGGAACTCTTTTGAACGACAATGACGCAAAGATTTTAGTGAAAACAATATCATTATGTAAGATATATACTCCTCCAGATGAAACCTCCAAGGATCTATTTTCCGACAGTATCACTTGACAACCTAAGCTATCTTAGCGTTAAGCTAAGCTTAACGAACATATCGTCACTTAACGTCAGATATCTTCCGGCAAAACATAAATGTGAGTATACAGAATTTAAAAAATTTAATATATAAGAAATGTAAAATTGGCATAACATAATATACCTTTTCTTTCTTATTCAAAATTGAGTAAATTTAGTATTTCTTTTTATTTAAAGAAAAACACTGAAAAATAACGCTTGAGACTGATTCTTTCTTCTTCAATGATACGTCCGTCACTCATACCTTCCTTCGATCAGAAGACTCCACCCAGTAATAAAAAAAATATCGGTATAAATTATAATATATTTTTAGGGAACAGTTGACATCCCTGTTTATATAGTAATTATTGCAAATAAGAATTAAATTTTACATTGTCTCTTAATAAAAACCCTTATGAAATTGCATATAATTTCTTTCATCCGATTTTGGCAAGATACTTTGTACCTATGTTTATTTTTTTTAAGTAGACATCGTCCATTATATCATCCATTTTCAGTATTTAATTTAAAGATACAAAACATTATAATAAAGGTAAAGCTATATATATAAGTGGAGCATAGGCTGGTGACGCAAGGAGGTGAATTTAATAAAGCGAAAGGTTTCTTTCGATTTCATTTTTTTGTATCGAGTTTTTATCGACAACAGCTGTCGCGCACACGCAGCCTCCCGTTTTAGCAGGTATGTACTTGAAAATATGTTTCGGGGGTCCACAAAAAAAGTTTGTTAATGTTCGATTGTTAATATTATCTTTCACAAAGCTTTCTGGTACCTTTTTTTTTTTGACGGGGGGAAATGCATTTACGCACTACCCTTATTTACGCACTACCCTTAACTACGCACTACCCTTATTTACGCACTACCCTTTTTGCGCACTACCCTTAATTGATGTGCCAATGGTACCTGTCAGCCAATATTCCGTAAATTGACAAGATTTGACAATTTAAATTGACTCAGATTTTTGGTCAGCAAAAAAAAAAAAAAAATTTCTTCCCTCAAAATTACTTTCCGTCACAGCTTTTATCTACATAAACTCGTTCTTATCAAAAATAAATCTTATGACAAATACAAAAAATGCCGAATATGTTCTTACAAATTTCTTTGCCTACGACGAGGAACATTTGTGTTCCTCTTAACTTCGTAAGTCCATAAATATGAAGCCCCCGGCGTATACAATTCTGAATTCGACACTGCAGCAGCAAACGTAGTGTCATTATCTCGGCTTTTATATCGAGGAGCATTCATTCGCGGCAAAGTATTGTGTCCGTCTCAGGAGGCCGACAGACGAACAGCCGTTACTATCCCTTATTCATCTTCGTAGGATCAAATTATTTTTTTTTCTTTTATTTGCGAGTTTAAATGCATTCTCGTAAATGTAAAAAAAAAAAACATTACAGAGTTTTTAATTATTTTAGTTTCTTGCTAGTAATTCACTTCTTACATCTTAATGACTTCTACCGAATAGAGGAAATTAGCAGTTGTTTGTAATTCTCTGAAGGTTTTGATGAAAACCAGAACTCATAAAAAGAATCATCGTTCAGCACCTATCACTGATTATATTGAAGGGAAATAACGATGGATTAATTGAGACAAAAACTAAGGCTCATAACGCGTGAATTATTCTGTAAAAGCAAACATATCTTCTGGTTGCTTGCTCTAAACATTCGTCACAAAACTAGATAAAGGTGTAAAGGCCCAGCTGCGTTAGTCAGTCTAAAAAATAAAACAATAAAAAAGGTTAGGAGTTTCGTAATATCCACCCGGATGGAAGACAAAGGAAGTGGTCTGACCTTATCAGGCCTGCCACCGAGGCGACGCGGAGTGTGCTGGATTAATCCCGTGTAGCCCCATGAAGGTGGCGGATGGTACCGTGGGGTTTTAGTGGGTATTCCCGGCGCTTCACGCCGTGTGAGTCCCACAGACTCCCTACCAGCTATTAGAGCTGGTACGAGAATGAGTAAATGGATCTCCACCCGTCAAAAAAAAGAATTTCGTAATACGAGTTACCATTTAATTAATAAATTCAATATGAACTACAAATATAAAAGATATAAAAAAAGGGGTATTTAAAAGTGTGTTTAAGCGCTAGACTATTAAACATGTTAAGCCTAACCCAATAAATACTACGCAGCTAACATAAGCTCACACCTGATATCCCCGAAAGGTTAGGCAGAGGCTAAATAGCGAAACCCACATTTCGCCGAGCTTAGTTCCGTACCAGACGTGACAGGGGGCGAGCCTGTCGCCATATCGGGCACAAATTCCTGACTCCGGGATGATACTGAGTACAAAAACCCAATATCTCTTCACCCGACCCGGGGATCGAACCCGAGATATCAGAACGTCAGTCGTTCCGTAATACAACTGCGCCACCGAGGCACGCAGCTAAGATATCATAAAAACAATATACATTATTGTCGTCTGTGTGTATTGTAGTTCAAAATATTCGTAATCAAAATTCCATCACTTTTACACGGAATTTATGACTTAATTTTGCATAATGATTAAAATGCTCTGTTATAATAAAGTTCGGTGGCTATCAAAAGCCATAAACACAGCGGCATCTGACTCTGACAACTCTTTCAAGTGCCGACATTATCAAACTTTTTAAACAAAAATTAACTGTAATAGACTATACAAGGCATCAAATGGAAGCGAATCACAAATTATTAAGAACCGTTTAAATTGACTAAGAAATAAACAAGATATGCGCAATATCCGGGAAAACATAAATTAGATAGAAAATGAGCGAGATGGACGATTGCGTCACTTATCGTGACTAAAAATAACAACTTAAAAGAATCAACACAGAGTACCGGCCTGGATTAACAATTTTATTCGTGTCAGACATATTACGATTTAAGATTTCAGAGGTCAATTATATTTTATATTATGACTATGTTATACACATAGTATATACGATGGTCATTCTTACTTTTTAGTATATACCTCGAAAACCACTGAACCGATTCACAAGATTATATTTCTATATTGTTAATAATAAATTATGTCGCTAAAAAGTGAATATTACGTGATTTTCGTAACATTTAATCTAAACCATTTGGAATAAATAATTGTGAAGAATCGTTTATGTAGTAAGCAAGTGAAGCCGCGAGGCATCAATTGTCAATAAATATAATTCTCGGCAAATTCGTCAATTGTCTTTTAGAGCAAAATTAAATTTTAACTCCAAAACCAATTTCTCGAGTTGAACTTTTAAAGCTCCATATCGAAAAAATAGATTTTGAAAGGAATTTATTAGAATTTAGAATTTCAAATTTGTTTTCCCCTTAATAACCGTTTCGACGCAGAACGGTATAAATTATTAGTAAAATATAATGTGTATTTTTTATGTCAAGTTCAAATGCTATCAAAGAAATGAGGCGAAAGCGAGACCGATTATCTGAATGTTTAATGGCAGAAACATCGCAGACTCCGGAACCAGACGATAATAAATACTTATTTCAAAAAAACCGTACGCGACAGATGTACGACAACGAGGCACTGTCGAGATAAAAAGCATTCATCATTTCTCTTGACAAATTGTACGTTATCGTGGCAATAGTAACATAACATTTCGTTTACATAATTCATCATTTTCCTGCCTTTTCCCAACTCACTCGGGGTCGGCGCAGTATGTTTTCTTCTTCCATACGTCCCTATCAGCCGTCATCTCTTCATTCACTCCTTTTTCTTCCATATCATTTCTTACACAGTCCATCCACACTTTCTTTGGCCTTCCTCTACTTTTCCATCCTTCCACATTCACATTCATTACTATTTTACCCACGTGCGCTTCCTCTCTTCTCATAACATGTCCATACCACGACAAACGAGAACCTTTCAACTTTTCTACTATTGACGCAACTTTCAAACTCCCTCTAATAATCGAATAAATACATCATATCAAAAAAATACTACAAAAATATTTAATATAGACCTTGACAAAGTGATTATTTATTACGTAAGCATCGATGGCAAACTGGGAAGATCTATAAATCATGTTTTATATAAGTCATTCAAACAAATGTTTATTATTGATGACACTGTTGAGTCCGTGGTGTTTCCGTCAATGATTACGTAATCATGAGGGATGGGGCGGTAAATCCTTTGCTTACTTTCGCTGACGGGGAGGAGGAGGGGTAGTGTCAAAAACCTGCAACTGATCAGGCTGTAATGACGGGACACTGCTCACTTAATAAACATTTATTTACTATAGGTCTTACAGACTGCCCCATGTGTAGGGGCTGTTTAGAAGAGACTGTTTCCCACGTGGTCCTGGAGTAGCTGGGTAATCCTGCACGCACAACGGACCGCTAATATTTCTAGTTGCGGAAACAGGAGCCAAGTAGCAAGTAAGTACAACCGATCCGGAAAATAACCCAGTCAAAAACAACCGGCAATAAAATCACACTCGATTTATTTTGTTGTTAATATATGTTTTTAGGTACAAAATATATACCCAACTACTAACCGTTGCATCCTATTTTCCATCAAATGTAATTTATTGATTGTTGTAGAACAATATATAGAAATATACGTATGTTTATTTATTGTTAAGATATTTTTATTTGAACTAATATCAGATGTTGTTGATCTCATTGTTGGACTTTACAGGGTACTAAATACCGTCCGGTGTAATATTTCCTATGTTTATAAATCGAGTATAATTCAGTCATTTATAAGTAAATTTTGTAATTACTCGATTATTACCATTTAGATAACATAGCGACATTGAAAAATGAGACAGAAATACCAATTCCAAAAAAAAAAAAGAAATAATAATTCCTAGTGAGTTCACTATCGTTCATTATCGCATATTATTAGTACATATAGTAATTTAACCCCTTGACCACTTACCTGGCGTTTACGCCAGCTTTCCATTGTTTTCCTATTGTCTTATTTTTATGGATACTCGACATATTAATGTTAATAAATATTATTTATATATTAAAACGATATGTTTTAATGACGATGATGTAATCGCACGTTAATTTAAAGAAGTTAAATACAATGAACAAATAATAAATATTTTGCCGGTTTAACGCACGCACCGCGCTGTCGTGCGCGTGTTTCACCTACAAAAACTACCTTATAGGTACCAAAACGGAAATCGGAACACGTGGCCTCCCCTTTGTGCTGTTCGGATCAAGCACGTGCAACCTTACATGTTACTCTACTTAAAACATCGAAAGATAATCCACACTTGGTATTAGTATATTGATAATTATAATTCTATTATAAACCATAGAATTAAAACACTCAGAACGATAGTAATCGCATGCCGAGATAAAATATTTCAAAGTGGACTTAGAAGGTCATACTATTGCTCTTAACGTTATTACTCTATATATATATATAACGTAGAAACAATTTCTACAAGTGAAATAATTACCGACGAAATTAACAATTAAATTAGTGTACTATATTACCTATAGTAATAATTATAAAAAAAGTGATGCAGTTAGTAGTCAATTCTAGAACTATATATAGTATAAAAGTACATACATACATACATATCATCACGCCTTTCTCCCGTGGGGGTAGGCAGAGATTACGTCCTTCCACTTGCTACGATCTTGGCATACCTCTTTCGCTTCCTCTACCTTCATGAGCGCTTTCATACATGCTCGTCGGTTATGAGTACTTTTTACCTGGCCTTTATTTAAGACATGATTGATTTGGTCTAGATACATTCGCCTAGGTCGACCCTTACCGACTTGCCCATTCACCCTCGCCTTATAAATTAATTTCGTTAATCTTCTCCCATCCATCCTCTCTACATGCCCAAACCAACTAAGCATACCTTTCTCTATTTTGGTCTTAGTATAAAAAGTAGACACAAATTAAGAGTTTGCAATTTACTAATAGCGTACAAATGTATATTGAATATGCTCATAGTGATTTAAGCACAATCTCACATGATATTAAGTGACGATATGGTCCAGGACCATAACACACTAGGCCTAGGGGGTACACCCCTAGGTTTCAAGTGGTGCTGCCGAAACACACCTATTAGTGTTTGGCAACAGGTTTTCAAAGTTGAGGGTGGTAGCGACTTAGACAGGCATTCTTAGAATTAGTTCTACCACCATATATAGTTTCCTTACGATGTTTCCGTTCACCAAAAAAAACTGAGGCTCATGTAGAGAGTTGAATAAAAAACCCGACCACACTATCAACTGAGCCTACAAATTTATATTTTTTGAATTAAAAAAACTATATGATTTTATTTAAATGTCCATGAAAATTATTTATTGTATATATGTACATAAAGTAAGTGAATGTTAATAGGATTATGTTTGGAAAGAATTTATTTTAATGATATTTCTACAATTGTTTTGCTTTTCGAATTGACTGATCGAATTTCGAACTAACACAGGAGCATCACAATACAATTGTATGGACCTCGACTTGAGTTGCTAGTTGCATGCAAACTTTTTGGAATCGGCCTTGAATATATTCAACCGATTTAAAGACAATGGAGGTATTTTAAAAAGTCAATGTACGATGAGATAATCAATGAGATTAGGCTTTATTTAAATAATTTCTTTCAGCCATAAATACAAGTTCTTTAGATGTAACTTTGTATTATTTTACTAATTTTCAATGTTCCAACAGATTGGAGGCCCTTTGTTATATGTTTCGGTGGAGTTTTTTTTGTGACATTTCAGAATTCACGCTTCGTTTCGTTTTCAATATATGTATTATTAGGTCGGGGGAAAAGATTCTTCGCATTTTATATGAAAACTCACCCTTTTCCAAAGTTTATCTACATTTAATTACAGTATATATGTACAATTTTGTTCGATGATTTTCTGTAATCTTGTAGGTAGTGTTATGATTCCGTTGCTGTAGAAATTTTGGGACTTTTGATAAAAAAAAAACGCGACAAATAGTTTTGGCAGTCCTCTCTTGATGTTAACCTGATGCTGCCTAAAAAAATTTGAAGAAACCGAAACAGGTGGAAATCTAAATATCTAAAGGGCCTTGCAGTCAGAGCCATATGGCAGATGCATTAACACCCCCCAGCTAAACTTTCTTAATTTTTTGCTGAGTGGTTAAAGATGTCTGTGGTCTAGTGTTATCGTCATGAAAGACCTCATTCTATTGATCAATTCCACCCGCTATCTCTTCCTGCTTTGATCTCATTAGTTGGCAGTAAAGATTCGAATCAAGGGTTCTGCGGTAAAAACACATAACGAACAATGGCCTTCCCATCCCACACCATACACAGCATCACCTTATTCCCCAGGTTTTACCACAGTCTGTGAAGCCTGACCGACCTTTTTCGGACTTTCTTGTCGTACGTGATTCGCTATTCATTACCAATCTTATCAAAAACTGTTCGGTTTCATTACGTCTCAATAAACAATCGTAAACGAGTACACGTTTCATTAGGATTCTTTCAGTGAGCTCGTGCCGCACCTAAATATCGAGCTTTATTTGTGTGTCGAGCTTTTTGCAAAGAAATCAAAAACTGTTTTGTGGTTAATTCCCAGTTCTTCAGCTATGACCTTGACCAAAACCAGCCAGATACAAATAGTACAGCCAAAGAGAGTTTATTACAATTTTATACATATTATAATGCGATATATCTTTTTCCCCCGACTTATTGCATCACTTGTACCCAATAACGTAGATGTCAACTAAAATTATACAATACAGAATCATGTACTGCAAATTAAGTACAGTAATACCCCACTTAGCGCGACCCCGTTACGCGCGGTTTCACTATAACGCGAATTTCAAATTTCGTGCTCAAATGCCTCGCATTACGCGAGAGAGTGCGTATAAACATAACGTAAAGACAATAGATGTATTTTTCCGTAAAAAAATAAGAGTATGTATTGCATAAAGTGTTCTTAGAATTAAAGTGATCGATTAAAATGATTTGTATTTTTTTTATTAAATTTTGACGTATGTTTAATCATAAACCTCGATATACGCGATTTTCAGTTAACGCGATTTTTTTCAGAACGTATTCCTCGCGTAAAGCGACGTATTACTGTAAATACAAACAAGGACTAGTACATAACAAAGCAAAATGAGAGCGTACTTAGTGTATGAGGGGATGTTGATGTATTACGTAAACATCAATAGAGGAGGTCCATGCTTTGTCTATTTTTGATGACATGTAGGATTAAATGAGGATTAAGCTTAATTTTTTTTAAATTATCGCAATGTCTACGTAACCATGGGTATATTAACCCTTGCTTACTTCTGCTGACGAGGGGAATGGGGTCAAAAATGTGTAATATGCTGCTAATGAGTATTACGTAGTTGGTCTTGAGAGGGTTTCCTAGTCGACGGGGAGAGGAATTGGGAGGGGAGTTAACGTAACGACTAATCCACTGACCTGAGTATGCCGTTGTGCGCGGGTGCATGCGGCAAGGGGGGTCCGGCGGGGGTCGCGGTGGGCCCCGCGCCCTCGAATATCTCTGCGTAGTGCTCGAGCAAAGTCTCGACGAGCACGTTGTAGAACTTGAGCTCGAGTATGGAGGCGACGGTCTCGCGCTCCGGCCTCAGCAGCGTCGGACCGAAACACACGGCCAGGTTCGATTCCGACATCAAATTCTTGTCACTCTTCGACGCTACACTATTGTATAAACATTACTAGATGTTACCAGCAAGCTTCGCTTAATGGCCTATTCATACGCATCAACTGACGAAGTGATTAGCTAAATTTGAACTTGAAATTTAACTAAATTTTAGTATGTGAGCGTCTACACTTATTTAATTTAAAATCACTTATATGTTAATCTGTCGAAATATAAAACACAATTTAGTTAATAATAATAATAATAATAATAATTTATTTCCCAAAAAATTTGTTTACAAAAAATATAAGTTTAGGCCCTGTCACTTGAACTAGGCTTTTTAGCCTGTGTCTCAGGTGTCAGTGTCTTGGGCCATTGCACGACGAGGCCCGGTGGGTTCGCTGCAGGGGGCGACGCGGCGACATGCCTGGCAACCCCGTATCGCCCCCATCCCAAATGCAGCGGACGGCCTCGGGGGGTTTTAGTGGGTATTTCCGGAGCGACTCTCGCCCGGGTGAGTCCCACACTGGCACGGAGCTCGTCACTCCGTGCCCCCTTATCTATTGTATTGGGGGACTCTTATCCCTCAAATACAATAGATAAGGGTAGTGCGTAAATGCATTTTCCCCGTCAAAAAAAAAAAAAAAAAAAAGGTGTCAGTGTCTTCCCAATATACAGAATTTCTTACTCTAAAATATTATTCTTATTAATACAGAGATGCTTAATTTAATTTAGTTTAGCGCACTTTTCTTCTGTATGTGATGTTGAATGTGCATGTGTTGAGTATATGTTTTGAATGTGTGTATGAATGAGTATGTGTCTATGTATTTATGTATGTATGTAACTTGCAACTTACGACTAAATAGTTTTAAGTGGCTTCGTCACTTAATTGCCTATTGACAGGTCATAACATAAGTGAAAGGTTAATGAAATTAGTAGCTGTTGAGAGCTATAAAAGGTCCTATGTTTATCTTCCTGGGAAAATACATATTCATATATAATTTAAATCGGTCTAATCTTTTGAAATTTATTAAGGAATATACGAACAAATCTGCCATAGGTTACATTAAATAGTTACAATTGAATTAATTCAATTAAAGGTAATTTATACCCTATTTTATTTGAAAAACTTATGACAGTTGAAGCAATGGCTGGTTCGAGGAAAAAGCACTCAATCGAGGTTTTATGAATAATAATGTTCATTGACATTAACATATGGCAATGTTTCTCCTGTACTGTGACAAGCAACAGTCGGTGTGACAGTGACGAGCTACGATGGTCGCCACCGCTTTTGTATTGTACTATATATATATATATACTTAATAGCAGTTGTGGTGTCGTCACTTTGCTCCAATGCTCCAATATTTTTTTTTTTTTTTTTCATAAATACATTTTCAGCGTGGAAATAAATAAACACCACGCTTTAAATATATATATCATATTGTTATCACTTATAGATTTCAAAAAAAAAAAAGTATAGTTCGATAAACCTAAAGAAACATAGTTTTAGCTGTGATTTAGAAAAAAATTGGTGTACTGACTTGCGTAGATGCTGTAATACGAGATGCAGCATCTCCCGGTTGGGTGCCGGGAGGGCCCGCACTAGTGACGTCACTCCCGACACGCGCTCCGACCGACGCTCGCACTCTGTGCAATATAGACCCGTATTACTCAAAACTACTAGTGATGTGCGATATCGACTTATCGAGTATTTCAATTATAATCGATTATAAAATCGGATACGATTGTAAAGGTTATCGATGCTTTCATGCGTCTCGCATAAGTAATAAATTGGAACCTACCCTCAATGAGTAGTATAGGATGTGTACTTACTGGCGACGGCTATGAACCGGTCGTGGAGGGTGCGCGTGAGGAGGGGGTCCGGCAGCGCCCGGAGGTAACTCTTCAGCGCCGAGGTGAGGGTCTTCGTCTCCCACTCGAGGGGATCGCTCAGGGTGGCGGGAGGGCGTCTCCCGCCCCCCGCGCACCACACCAGCCGGGACACCTTGGACGCGACGCCCGCCACCCTGTACCGACAATACTCATGGCAAACGACTACAGCTTAACAATAATTTACAAGCAAAACAAAAGACGATTGACAAAGTCAGGAATAGTATGATAAGGGAACGCCGTGGTGTCGTAGAGGGGATGGATGAGAGAAGATTAACGAAATTAATTTTATAAGGCGAGGGTGAACGGGCAAGTCGGTAAGGGTCGACCCAGACGAACGTATCTAGACCAAATCAATCATGTCTTAAATAAAGGCCAGGTAAAAAGTACCCATAACCGACGAGCATGTATGAAAGCGCTCGTGAAAGTAGAGGAAGCGAAAGGGGTGTGTCAAAATCAAGTAGCAAGTGGAAGGACGTAATCTCTGCCTACCCCCCCACGGGAGAAAGCCGTGATGATATGCATGTATGTATGTACAAAACAAAAACAAATCGAGATTTTGCTGTCAAACGCAAGATCACATATTACAAATACATTTTACAAAATATTATAGGGGAAATATAATATTTCTATTAAAAAAAAAAAAAAACAAAAATAAAATTTCAAAACGAAACCAGTTTTCAATAAAAGACATTTCTTCATACAGACATGTTACATAAGTTAATTACTTTTTTAAATATATCAATGTTTGAAATAAAATTATCATCATATTTAGTTGAATTTAATTTATTATAATCATTGTTAATTGAAAAAGAAAAAAAAAAACAAAATCAGTTAACTATAGTAACTTGACAATTCTATGTTGATAATGTTCTAAATGTTTTGTTAAAATGAGGATCGCGTGGGTTACGTCATTTATCAGTGTCCAAATGTGGTTTTGGTAGTTTTTGGGGGAATTTATATTTGTCATAATATAGATAGTTTCTGTTCGTAACTTATTATTTGAGTCTATATACCAGTAATACCCCCCGCTTAGCGCGACCCCGTTACGCGCGGTTTCACTATAACGCGAATGTCAAATTTCGCGCTCAAATGCCTCGCATTACGCGAAAGAGTGCGTATAAACATAATGTAAAGACAATAGATGTATTTTTCCGTAAAAAAATAAGAGTATGTATTGCATAAAGTGTTCTTAGAATTAAAGTGATTGATTAAAATGATTTGTATTTTTTTGTATTAAATGTTGACGTATGTTTAATCATAGACCTCGATATACGCGAATTTCAGTTAACGCGATTTTCTTCGGAACGTATCCCTCGCGTAAAGCGGGGTATTGCTGTACTTTATTTTGGTGACATTTTATGTGATATCTAATTCAATTACGGAGAAAAAGTGATATGTGTTGAAAATAATGACGCTTGAAGTGTGTCCCGAAAATTCTAAAAAAATGAACACCATTTTCTAGCAACACTGGGGATTAACAAAATAATAGAAACTAGAGTCTAAAGAACTTTTTACCCAAACATGTCAACAATAGTGACCATACTCACTCCCCCTCCATGATCACGTAAGAGTTAATATATCCTCATATCCCCCATAACACCATAAATAAGCACAGTATACCGTGTAAAAAAAGAAGCATAACCACCCCACTCCCCTTTGATGCTTATGTAAGAAAGGCCCCTAAGACGAGGGATGAAACGGTACCTATAAAGACCTTGCTCCTCCAACCCCCGCGACTCTATAACGGAGATGATGCGTCGCACGAACGCGAACCCCGACTCGTCTAATGCGCAATTAATCCCCCTCCTCACCAACCGCCTTCTACAAACAAAAAAATTGTTACAAGATACAAAATGCTTGAGCGCTACAAGCACTTTTCGCGTTTTGCAAGTGACCCGTAGCCGCCCTGAGGAGGCATCTCGTTGCTCGTCCACAGAGTTGCGTAGTGTCGTACAACAACAGAAATCGAGTAAGAGCAGATGATGATGATGAGAGAGCTGTGTTACCGGGAGGTGTTGTGGTGGGGGTCGGTCGCGGTCCGGCGGCGGGCAGTCGATGGCGCGCAGCCACCCGGTGCGGTCGCGGTCCGAGAGCGCCTGCAGCGTGAGCGGCGCACGGTCTCGGTCCGCCGGCACCCCCTCCCAGCAGAACCGCCGTTCCAGCGGCTCCGAACAGAGCCGCGCTCCGCACAGGCACACACTCTCCGCACCACCGCCCTGACACAACAAACATCTACTATGACCGCTGAATACAACTTCATTTTAATAAAGACCACTACACGACTAATTACGCAACCGCAAGGATTTTTTTTTGATCTGTAATATTACCAGATTATTCACTGAATAATTCTGAAATTATTACATAACAAAAATCATAGAGATATGTGAAATTAAATAAAAAAAGTTTGTCATCTATCGTTCATTTTATACTATTTATTTATTTTAGGGAAACATACAGTTTATTTTACCAATTACTAAACATTATAAATACAATATCATACACCCAATAATGTTTCCACTCAAAACAAAAATATACATAAAAAACTCCTCAGAATAAATCAACATCAGAAATATTTACTAATAACAACATTAATAATGGTAAGAATAAAAATGCAAATTGTTCATTGTTATATATACACATTCATTAAACATATAATATATCCACTTTGCTCTAATTTCTCTTTTATAAGACGTGTTTCCAATAAAGAATTAGTCGGCGTCGTTGAAGTATAAACGATATAAATTGCAAGTCCTATACAGGAATGTGTTTGCAACATAGTTAGTCCTACACATAGGAATATCGAATAAAAACTGTTTTCTGGCATTAGGTCTAGGGCACCTAAAACCTACTTCACCAAGAATATATGGAGAGTCGACAAGGTTATAGATCAGTTTAAATAGAAACATTCTTCTTTAGGCGCGTTATGAAAAAATGATGAGAGTGAAATTTTAAGATGCGCGCGCATTTGTGACAAAAAATTAACAGTATGAAGTTGTCTGCTTAACCGCTCATTAAGTCTCGTTAGTCGCGCATGTTGGTACGCTCGTCACCATCAACATGTTTCTAGTTTATACATTCACAACACGTGTTTTAGTTTTCATACAAGTGGGAATTATATATATGCTAATAAATTATATTCAGTAGTGATTTAAATTGAATATTTTGATTGATAACACTTACTATTTGTGAATATTAGTGAAAAAAATTGTGCTTATATACTTTTTCAAGTGCTCCAATATAATTGAGGTTAACTATCCGTATGTATTATTTATTGATATAATTTAAAATGCTTTTATTTAATATAATTAACACTAAATATTATTAAATTATTTTATTTAATTTTTTCAAATTTAAAATGAACTTTGTTGATTATCCTTTTCCAATCCTTCTATTATTTTATTGTAATTAATTATTTGCATGCTATTAAAAACTATTTTTTAATGATGCCAAAGAAGTATAACTTCTCACGCGCGTACATAAGTACACGCACCCATTTTTTTTATAATATGGATTCCACACTGTACAAGCATACTCCAATATAGACCGAACAAAACAGCTGTAAAGAAGAACAAGAGTTGATGGGTAATAAAAGTTTTTTTCCCGATCTTAAAATAAAGTCAAGCATTTTATACGCTCTGGCTTTCATAATGTTAATATGATTATTATAACATAATTTCGTATCAAGAACAGTTAGATCTCTCATATTAGTTACTCGATTAAGTAGATGATAATTATAAGTATAGGTTATACTATCAGAAATGAGTTTTTTTTTTCCTTTTTATACGCACAGTAGATTTTGATTTAATAAACTAATAATAATCGACATTATCCAAAATAAGATCGGAGATTACACAGTAATTAATAATAGCAGTAAGATAGTGTACAGTGAGCAACATACCGTTTTCACATTGATCTGGTTGTACGGCGTCATGATCAAATGTCTTGAACTCTTTTCGTAAGTGCAATACTGTTTACTCCACGTAGTTGTACCGAAAGCCTCTTTATTATGCAACAAAAAAAAAAACACATAAATTATCACGTAATTTGTACTTCTTGGACTTCCCATCGCAATTTTTTATTAGCCTTAAATATATGACAATTACGTCGGAACGAGATATAACAAGATGGCAGTCTAGCGAAGCATCGATGGTCTGTGCAGCCGTGACAGACTTCGCTTCTTCATGATCGTGTCCGACGAATCGCCTACGTAACCCGTAATCTTATTCCATTTTGTATTTACAATAAACTGAACATTGAACGATTCTGTAATTACTACGCTATTGATTTTTTGGTTGCTGCTAGCCAGTTGAAGGATGACTGGAGGGAAAGTCGTGGTACACGTTGAAAGTTATTTATTAACTGATTCTTATATGATTAATTAATTAATATTGAGGTTTTTTTTTTTGACCTAGCTAATGCTGTTGACCGGAAGGGCCTTTACAGCTTCACCGAACTTTGAGGGCGAGTGCTGAAGGCGACTAGCTCAAGGGCTACCAAAGTGGTACGAACCTCGGCTTGGCCGTCACCTGAGTACTCAAGACTCACTCGAGAGTTGTGTCCTAGCTATCCCTACATTTTTTTATATCAATATAAAAATAAAAAAAAAGGTTCCTTACAGGACCTATGTACCTTGCATGTTATGCATGAGTGTGTATGGAGTGTTGTGCGTGTAATGCTCAATGCATGGGCAGTGTTACTGTATCGCGTAGACGGCGACGTCAAGAGCCTACCCAGTTGGGGAATGAGACACGTCTTGGGTCGCCGCCTGAGGTGGACCCGGAGTGTGTGCGGGTTAATATTGAGGATGTATAGTGAGACTTATATTCTAAAAGATCCCCTCGTTAGTCGTAGGGCGTACAGTAACTACGGTGGTCAATCAGAAACATGCAGAGTGCGAGCGAGACGGGACACACGGACTTCTCTCATACGAGGTATTAAATATATGTAACCCGTGCGCCCGCGGCTCGCGCTAGTGTGCCGTTAGATGTTGATGAGGTCTCTACAATTTTATTAGTATTCTGCCTAGAATGTTATTCTACCAATTACTTCGCCGCCATTTGTAAATATACTAAGACGCTTTGGCTGATCCCGATAACAAGGCGAGGAAAGCGCCTTTATATATATTAAACTAGCTGGTGCCCGCGGCTCCGCCCGCGTTTCATATGTTCTGTGCATATGACGTTCATGTATAGCTAATTTAAAAAAAAAAAACAAATGAATGAATAAAAGTAAAAGTATTTTGTTTTTATTAGCGGAAAAAATGTACATAAGCGTAAATTGAAGTGGAAAATGTACAAAAGAGTAAATCGAAAAAAAAAAAATGAGAGAGGATCGGTGGAATCCAAAAAGTATCTGTCTACGGAAAATACTGCGTTGAAAGGTATTAGTCCTATCCCGATATGTTCAGTAGTTGTGAGGTGATGGTGCGTCAAAGGAATAATAAACAAACAAATTGAGAAAACATGGCAAAGGGCTCATAGAATTTGAAAAATATATAGCCTATAACCATCTAGGATTAATTCCGCGTCGAATGGTTGCGGTTTCACGCTGATCGGTCCAGTAGTTTTCAAGTTTACCTCGGACAAGAAAACAAACTTTGCTTATATATATATATAAAGATAGATTATAAATAAGTAGAATAAATCATCAATATGTTCTATTGGATATTTAACGAAAGCATTGATGTTATTAAAAATACATAATGAATTATTGTTATTTGTATAGGCATTTCTTCAAAATATCGATACTTGTGTCGGCCATCACTTAACATCAAGTGAAATAGTGATCATCCGCGTATGTACAGTATTCTTTAAGAAAATAATTTTATATAAATCTCTACTTACTCTTCTCCATTAGGAACAAATAACCAGCTCGGGACACGCTGCCCGGACCTTCTTCCATACCCTCGTCTTCCTTGTGCTGCAGCAAAAATTATTGCGTACTTAGAGTTTTTTTTTTTAACTAGTTGACACTGCAACCTTGATATTTCCATCCTAGGAAACAAATGACAAGGTGTGTGACGCCATTAGTATTTTTTTAAATAAAACTAGAATTTAAAATATTATATCTGCTCAAATACAGAAAGAAACAGAAAATATAATATTAAGGCCCTCGTCACACAGCGGCTACGACGGGATGGTGGCGGGAAGTCAGCGCGATATGAACAGTTGTAATGTACTAGATAATATAGAACACGTCACACAAAAGCGTCGCTTCATCTTGTCGCGAGGAAAATTGAATTAATTTAGATGAAGGAATAAAACGATTTATCCTGGTATGGACATGTGATGCGCCGGGAGAAAGAGGATGTTGTAAGAAAGGAAAGAAAGGATATGAATGTGGACGGTTACATGGGAAGGGGAAGACCAAAGAAAAGATGGATGGACTGTGTGAAAGATGATATGTTTAGAAAAGGAGTGAATGCGGAGATGACAACAAATAGAGAGGAATGGAAGAGGAAGACATGTTGCGCCGACCCCAAATAAAAATGGGAAAAGGGTAGGGAGATGATAATGAATAAAACGATATGAAAATAGGATAATAATGTAAACTGAAGGTTTTCTTTACATACCATTAATATAATAAATACAAAAGAATAATAAACCTAAATAAGCCAGCAAAGAAACTCGTCCCATATAGCACTGCACTTGTTTTTATCAGAATTTGTTGTCAGAACAGTACGCCTGTATCGGTCATAGAAATAATCCGATCGTCTAAGACAGTGATGGGCAAAGTACGGCCCGCGAAAGTATTTAATCCGGCCCGCCGAGGATCCATCGACATGGATAGTATATGGCCAGTTATAATTACGTTTTGGCGGTCGAGAAAAAAAAAAAGTAGATTCTACTTAGTAGAATAATAGACGCATAAAGGTGAAGCTGAACTATCCGCATAGTTCATGTGATGCGTAAAACTGATCTGAGTGATGATGATGATTAAAAGCTTTAACACAAAATGCATTTTTTCTATGATTCTGGCTCACCTCTAGAATTTCTGAAACTATGTGGCCCGCCATTAAAAAAGTTTACCCACCACTGGTCTAAGACCTTCGCTTGCCTCATTCAAATATCTGCACGGCATAATGTTTAAAGTTGCCGGATCTTGTATTTCCCATCGATTTACTTTAATAAATTGCACGTCGATTCCTGCTTATTCTTCATCACCCACAGTGTGTCTAATCACATAACTTAATATCGTAATCTCAAAAAGAATGGTAGAGAGAACGATTTTATCTTTCTTTACGTCCTCTCACTCTCGATCTCGTTGTCTTAACGAATATAAATACTATTGTTTCTCGACTTTCCAAATTTCTTAGACGGTCTCCTCAATGAATACATTCAAAATCAAAATTTATTTATTCAATTTAGGCCCTAAGAAGGCGCTTATGAACGTCTAAAAGACTACCACCGGTTCGGAAAAAAACCCAGTCGAGAAGAACCGCCAAGAAACTCGATCTGGTTCTTTTTTTTTAAATAAATATAATATAAATCATTTTTTTTTGTCATATAAAAAACTATACAAATCATAGTCTTAACTAATGTTAGCGGGTGCGCACAGAGATGTGGGTTAATTCCAGACATCACTATCGTTCACGTAATGAGTGGATCATTACTGTAATAACCTTTTGAAATTAAAACTTGCTCGACATAATACTTGAACTTATTGTCAGGTAAATCGGTAATGTTACTTGGGATCTTATTGTGAAACCGAATACTATTACCTATAAAGCTGTTATTACACTTACTTAACCTAAAGCGTGGTTCCGGACAACTTGTCTTTACTTCTAATATTAAAATTATGACGATCATTCACTAGATCGAGTTTATCTAAATTTTACGAATATGCATTAAGTTATCGAAGATGTATTGGGAGGGCAAAGTTAAGATATTATATTCTTGAAACTTGTTCTTTAGAGATTAAAACTCATGTTACATTAGCAGAGCGCACGCGTAAGATATACGGACAGTTGACATGAATAACCTAATAGAAAACCTTCGGGTTTTCTTAATGGATATAATAAATAAATATACTGATGATATATAAATTATAATAATACAAGTAATACCCCGCTTTACGCGAGGGATACGTTCCGAAAAAAATCGCGTTAACTGAAATTCGCGTATATCGAGGTTTATGATTAAACATAGTCAAAATTTAATACAAAAAATACAAATCATTTTAATCAATCACTTTAATTCTAAGAACACTTTATGCAATACATACTCTTATTTCTTACGGAAAAATACATCTATTGTCTTTACATTATGTTTATACGCACTCTTTAGCGTAATGCGAGGCATTTGAGCGCGAAAATTTGAAATTCGCGTTATAGTGAAACCGCGTGTAACGGGGACGCGCTAAGCGGGATTTTACTGTATTAAAAATATTACAAAAATAAATTATTTTAAAACCAATCATTACAATCTCCCTCGCTGTATGACGAGACATTTAGATCCAAATCCATTTAGATCGAAATCCATGGTTAAGACGTAAATCTACATAATCAGTCATTTTTACTTTATATCCAAACAGTTTATAAGAACTGTCAAGAAAAAAAAAAACGGTCAATATCAATACAGGTATAATTGTTTTAAAAATATACTTTGACTATTTGAATTGTTATTAAACAAAAAGGACAAAGACAGTAAAACAATACGTGCCATTTTACTCACCATCTGCCTGACTTCCATCATCTTCTTCATAAGTGACTCGGTCTGTTTGCTCGTCTCTTCGAAGTTGCTCCTCGTCTGTAAATGCGCATGCGCACGCGCACGCACTCGCCCGTTAATCAACACGCATGCATTAACTTAAACACGTTTACATGCCACAAAACAAAACGCATCCAATGAACAAACATGTTATTTCATTTTCTTTAATGTACATGAACAATGTAATAATTGACAACTACAACTTACTTTAAATATTTTTATATGATTTATTACTAATATGAAACTAGCGGCTTTATTCTCTTGAAATAGTTCCCAATGTTCTATAGTCATATCTAGATTAATAAAGAATATTAATCATGATTGATTCCTTAGCGCCTATAGAAAAGCGTAGTCTTATTTTACTTTAGCATTAATTAAAAAGCGACATCCTAATCGGTTCAGCAATAATCAATTCATCCAGAATCGATGTTTATTTTATCTAAGTTTCTCAATAAATTGATTTTAAATAAAACACTACAAATAAGCAGTAATTATTAATTGTAAACCGATGGTCGTTAGAAGGATAGTTTAATGGAATCGTGTAATGGAAGATAATGTGATGTACTTTTATAATTTGAAAGGACAAAGAGCAACGCCTTAAAACTCAAATAATAAAACGAAATAAATTCAATATAATATTCGTTCACCTTCAATAAACGAACACCGCGACCTGCCAATCATATAAATCACACGCCATCATATAAATCAACAAAATAACTTAGAGCGGTTAAGTGGTCGGTCATGTTTCTATCGACGTGGGATTCGATTCCAAAAAGTCGTCTCATTTTTTAAAAACTTTGTAATGAAATCATTGCTTGGGGTAACGCATTTTAGGACTAGCTAGAACTCCGTGTTCGGCAGAATCATTAAAGCGCCAATTCCTCCAGGCTTAGGTTATTGGATGTGTTTTTCTTTACCGAATGCTGAAACTTCATAGTAAATATTTACTCGAAACTTCTTAATCGTAACGAAAAACGTACTGCATCAAAATTCACAGAAAAATCAGAACAGAAAAGCTGTAGTTTCAAATATGGGAAGTAGAGAGGTAATTTCAAATGGTGCGAAAAGAAGAAGAATAGAACAACTGCTGAGATTAATCGTTAATTACTAAGTTAATTAAATTTCCTCCTTTCAGTAAGAAATATGAGGTTACGATTGACATTTTTTTTTCTAGCTCGGGGGAAAATGACTGCACTTTATTTGACGTGTCAAAAAAATATAGTTTAAGAACTATTCCTGTAGATTCTCATCTAGGAACATTCGCCATAATCACACCAGCATACATCTACCACGGCAAAGGTTTCAATTTAGCTCTATTCTTACGGATCTCTGAACTTGGTGCACTAAAAACGTGTCACTATAGCAGATTTTTTGCAACGTGGTCTCGGCCGATCCGATTAAGAAAGCCCCACCACCCCGTACTATAAACTGGGCAAGTACCCGCTGTATCCTGAGCTGCAGGTCCCGGACCCTGGGTTCGGCATCGGCGTGTACGTCGTGCGCCGTGTGGTAGAACGTCCACCACCAGCCGAACACGAACCCAAGCAGCGTCTCGACGAGCTCGAACTTCTTCCGTTCCTGCACCGCCTGCAGCTGGAACACGTACTCGAGAGAAGCCTGGCAGAAGTCGCGCTCCGCCATGTCCATAGCGGCATCCGCCTGGAATATACATAATCTTCATAAACGCTATATAATTATTACACCCTGCAGGTACTTAGGGGCAGATGCCCATTTTGACAAAAGGTGACAGACGAAAAGTGCCCCCCTCAATGATTAATCAAAAAATTTCCTCTCAACTAAAACCTTCTTGTTAGATCCTAACTCACGTCTATCGATGAGATCTCTGAAGGTGAAATGATAATTCAAAAGACAAAATATATTCTTCTTTTGCTTATAACTGGCTTATGTCAGTAATTAGACATAATTTTGTATGCAAATTCTATAGTTCCAAATAAAAGAAACTATATTTAAAGAGAAAAAACTGACAGTGCGGGCGATGTCATAGTTAACTGAACAATAAAATAGAAATTAGGGAGGAAACGCAAAGGCGGGTTCGGTGGACCGTCTGCGCGGATATTGGTTTCCAAAGAGTTCTTCGTTCTTACTCCTCATGATTCGCGACCATGATGAGATCAGTTATTGCGCGGCCTTTCTGCTCGTCGAGTCTGCCTTAAACTTAATCCGTCCGATGACTGGGAGCAACAAAGTTTCCCTGTGGGGTTTTTAGCCCACGGATTTTCTACCCCATTGGCGAACCAAAAGAACAATAGAAATATCACTACAACAACTTATTATTTTATATTTATTATAAAATAACATTGTAATATGCTATGGTCTATTAGGTGAAGAATTCCAAGTGGTATTCATTTTTGACAACTTAATTCCCTATTACACTTACTAACTAATCCATATCTTTTCTAATGTAAAAAACTGCAAACTGCTTTTATATAATATACATACGAAAAGCTATAAAAAACAATGTCATCGGACCGACATAACCTTTTTAATGAAAACAAACGGTTTCACAAACGCATTCCTCGATAACGTATTTACCAATAATTCTGTAATCATTTTGTAAATGAATCACGCGCCAGTCTGCCAGGCATCCTCTTTAAACACATGGTTATAGGAAATAATACAACATAATGATTTTACAATCACTCATTACATAATATTATATACTACTAGCTGGTGCCCGCGGCTCCGCCCGCGTTTCATATGTTCTGTGCATATGACGTTTCATTTATAGCTAATTTAAAAAAAAAAAAAAACAAATGAATGAATAATAAAGTAAAATGTACAATAGAATTTGAAAAATATATAGCCTATAACCATCTAGGATTAATTCCGCGTCGAATGGTTGTGGTTTCACGCTGATCGGTCGAGTAGTTTTCGAGTTTACCTCGGACAAGGAAAACAAACTTTGCTTATATATATAGAAGATTACAACCAAATAAACATTAAGTTGCGAAGCTAATAAATAAATCATCAGAAACATTGAAACTCATATCTAGAGCCGTTACATAATTGCAACACTGGACTAGCGATGCTCCACGACTCTGTTCGCGTATATCAATTTCTATTCCTCATAAAAATACACTAAATTTTATATCTTTTACAAATTGGATGATTTACTAAAATTATTTATCCCAAGACAACCTGCTTGTGGTCACTATTTTGTCGATTTTATTTAGTACTAGCGTGAAATAAAGGCTTCCCCTCCCCTTCGGTTCCGTCCCGTAAAAAGTACCCTATATATAATATAACTTTCTAACAGAGAAAGAGTTTCCGAAATCGGTCCAGTGGTACCGGAGATTACCCCGAACATCCAAACTCACAAACTTTACCTCTTTATAATAATAGTATAGACTTTCTTACGCATACACTTTATTATTTTGTTGTTTTTAATGAATCTAAATAAACACTATTCACACATTATATAAATACATATGTGTATGTATACATGTGTGCAAAAAGACGTTACTATAAACTATAAACTACTAACATACCAAATTTCATCGAAATCGGTTAAGTAGATTTTGCGTCAGAGGAGGGAGCGTGGGAAGATTAAAAATATAGTCTAAAGATGAAAACAAAAATTAGATGGGGACTTTAGGAAAAGACATATTCTCAAAGTGCCTATATCTGCAAAATTGAAATCGCGTGCACACTCACCTCTTGGAATACATTCTCTTGCTTCTTCGTCGAGAGCGAGAGTGTCCTCTCCTGCGTCTGGCAAAACTTGGCTGTCTTCTTATCGAACTTCTTCTTTCCCTCCTGCAATTAATAGTTGATATGTTGATTGTTTTAACCAATCTCTGCTTATATGTACCTATATACGATATAGCCGCGGAAACGTAGACGGCTTTAGAAGACTTCAAGAAAAACTGACAATAAACACATTGCAGTCTGGAATTTCCTTACACTGTCTGTCTTGTATGTCTTATAACTTTAGATTCAATATTTAGTTTGACATATTATTTTTTTATCATACAGGGATTTGTTTACCAATTGAAAATTAAAGCTTTATTACTTCTAAGCATCGAGCAAATATTTCTTTAGAGGCACAGCGGAAGAACGGCATTGTGTCGGCACAATCGTTTAAATACCTCGGTTTCGTCCACAGATAAGTTCACTTATCTGTGGTTTCGTCGCTTAAAAATGGGCACTTGTCAATTTAACGATTCGTTGCACATGTTTATGTATTTATGACACATAATCAATGCACTGGCAATTTCGTATTATGTCTGAAAATTTTTGAGCAAAGAAAACTGCTAGATTCCTCTGTTTATGTGACGCTATAACAGAGTTTGTTTTTGTAACGAAATAGAGAGATGTATTGAAAGAAATATATTATTGAGCATAGCATATGAATAAAAATTAACTGTATTTTCATTTGAAACTTATGTAGATTTAGAAATATAAATTGTGATTGTTTTGCCGTTTGTTCAGACATGGACTTCGCAGATTTCGCATTAACTAAACTAAATATATGAATAAGAAAACATAATAAAATGAGTTGCCCTTGACTATTTATACTAATAAATAAAATTGAAGTATCTCTTTGTGATATCAATAAGGTACCTAACCTAAAAACACAATTGTTAAATTTTTGTCCATCTGTCTAGGCTAATCTCCGGAACGGTCGGACCGATTTTACGGGACTTGTTTTGGTGTATAGTATAGTACACTTCACGTAACTTTTATTTTTCGAAAATAATTAGAGTTCCGCGTAAAAACTTCAAACTCATGAAATTGTTAATAAAACCAGATTCATTGCAGAGTTTTTTTTTGTATTAGTGAGAAGTATCGTTGCTGTCTGCTAGTACCAAAAATAGTAAAAAAAAATACACATTAAAACCCACGAAATTATAAAAAAAAATTCAATGGTCACTTTTACTGGAAAGTGTTTGAATTTGTGAGAAATATCTTTGCTTTCTCTTAGTAGGTACCAAAAAAAAGGAAAATAATTAGGGTTTCGTGTAAAGCGGGCGAAGCCGCGGGCACACAGCTAAATATAAACAGAGATTAGAAAACGTGGAATAAACAAATGCTTATAGTAATTTCATAGATGTTCAAAACGGTATTTGCACTTGAATCTAGTACGGGGAGTAAAACTAGCTTTCTAGCAAAAAAATTCCCGTCGAAGACGGTGCAACCCTTTGCAATACATTCATATCAATGAAGTTAAAAAAAAATTGACATTACAGACACTTCAATTTTATTTCATCATTTATCCAAACTGAGATCGGAACTCTACCATACCGCTTGATAACTGAATATATCCCATCTGGGATATAGAGGATCTCGCTTAAACGACTGATCCTTAACGTCTCAAAACCATGTTACGCGTAAATAACAATCTCTTCTTCTATGTTCTTTCTCTACTTGTAATGTTTATAAAGTTATCGTCCTATAGCGAAACGTGACAGCCGAGCCCGTGAGAAAACCTTGATGTGTCATGACTGAACTTTTTATCACAATGTATCTATACAGCCTTGGCGATATATGTACGTCGAGACTGTAACACAGTAGCCTACAAACAAAAGATATACATATATAGCATTATACGAGTAATTTATTCGAATTCTCCTGACAAAGTTTCAGTACCAAGCGATATCTTTCTCTCGAGATAAACCAACACAGTCCACATCGCATCCTACCATATGTTGACAATCAACTTAATTATGGTCACCAAGAGACTATTTCCCAAAACCTCAGGTTTCCTCTCGACCCTTATGCTAGACCGTCAGGTTTGTTAATAGTTTAAAGTGGTAAACAGAAACTATCGTTATAATTCAGTTATTCTTGAATATTTACTTAGCCATTCTATATAGAAACATTACCGGACTAGACTAAACTAAACTAGACCGGAAGGGCCTTTACAGCTTCAGCTGAAGGCACTCACCGCAAAAGGTAACTAAGACAAGGGTTCGAACCTCGGCTTGGCCGCTACTTATTACATAAAATTCCCACTGAATTTGAACCTTTTTTTTTTTTTGACGGGGGGAAATGCATTTACGCACTACCCTTACCTATTGTATTAGTGAGACCGAAGTCCCCCAATACATTAGGTAAGGAGGCGCGGAGTGACGAGCTCCGTGCCAGTGTGGGACTCACCCGGGCGTGCAGCGCCCGGAAATACCCACTAAAACCCCCCGGGGCCGTCCGCTGCATTTGGGATGGGGGCGACACGGGGTGGCTTTCGCAAGCACCGCGTCGCCCCCTGCAGCGGCTGAATTTGAACCTAGCTAAACCCTACATTTTTTATTTCTTAATAATACAAAAGTTCCTTACAGGACCTATGTACCTGCGTGTTATGTGCACGAGTGTGTATGCAGTGTTGTGCGTGTAATGCTTGATGCATGGGGGCAGTGTCACTGTATCGCGCTGATAGCGGCGTTAAGAGCCTTCCCAGTTGGGGAACGGAGCACGTCTTGGGCCGCCACCAAAGGGATAATGTACACTAAAACTCTATACAATTTAGTAATACAAATGAGGAAAAGCCATATCTCGTTACATTTCTGCATAGCGACATCTATTAACAACAAAAGTAAACTATAATGCTAATGTTTTGACGTCTATTTAGCCTTAAATCGAATCAAAGTTATTTCACTTCAGCTGAAAAAGGATTCCTAATTTTCACATTGAATTCACCTCTTATGGTTTGGCTTATTCACTGAATGGGTATAATTTCTTTTTGTTACATAAGTTTTCAATAGCATCCTGTTAATAGTGGTAAAGAAAGAAGAGCTTTGCGATATTTTACTAAGAAACTAATACACCGCGACGCCTATTTCTATCATGATCTAGTCACATCTAGCGTGTTACGATCCAAAAGGTGTAATTGGTAACAAGCCTTTCCTGAACTGACTTCACTGACCTCCATGGCTCTTCTTGTCCATTTGACCACTAGTTAAATCTGTATAACAGTGCTCACCATAAAAAAAAAAAAAACATTTTATAAATTATTTCATTATTTACTTTCGCTTTGGCAGCGCTATTTAACTTGGTTCGAAACAAATATGAGTTTTGTTATTGGCTAGTATCTTTCTAGTATGACCTTGACACACCACTAAGCACGTTTAAATGTCGTTCGAGTTAATATTCCTTGAGATGTGCATACACTAATGAGAGGTAATTCTGTAACTAATAATTTGTTTTTGTATGTATAGTTGCGTCTGTGACTCCGTTCACTTAGAACATGTCCTACATATAATAATGTTAAGTGACGGTGACTCAGTGATAGTATGGTTGGATTAAGAGCGCATGGATCTGGGTTCGGATCCGCCTACCATATTCTGCAACTGATCTACTCGGTGAATGAAAACACATTGAAAAAAAAAAAACCATTGCATGGTGGTAAAGTCTGGCCATTCAAGTTTGGAAATATATTGCTAAGCTAGATGCTAGTATATTCCGGCAGTATCACTTGAGAGCCCGTACCTCTACGATCAGCATCGTCTAATATCATGTGAAGTTGTGGTCAAAGCAATAACCTTATAAACACAGCACGAGAAGTGATTTTTCAAGTTACAAGTCAATAAATAGATAGAGACACATATATTTTAGATCTCTTTATAAAATATTTACCATAAACCATACATTTTTCGTCTCGGAACCTCCATCCCTTAATAGCTACTATATCGATTTGAACACAATTTTCCGATCAACATAGAACTGAAACCGAAGACTGATCTAGACTACGAATAGGTTTGCTATGTGGTGACCCTATCGACAACAGAAACCTTACCCCTACTTCTATCATTATAAACCAATTTCCATGTTCGAATTGCACAGTTAAAAAATAATCAATTACTGTATTCGTATAATTACAAGTGAAGCAGTGTAACGGCCACCTTATCGTACATTTTTCCGTGACTTATCGACCAGACGGCACGGCCAACGCAAATATTGTCCCCTAACAAGCTATTATAATGCCTGTTCAAACACTCGAATACCTATCTATCTCACACGTACTCGCGCTTCGACCGGCCATTTGTAATCATTACTGGCAATACAAATATGTAGAATATTTTTTTAAATGTTTTGTTATTTTATTACTTAGCAAATATTACGTAAGCATCAATAGAGGCGCGGATTATGCTTTACTAATTTATTTTTGATGACATAAAAAGGGGATGTGAACGGTGATTACATAAGCAATTATCTTACATTTTATTTTTTTTTTTTACGCTAATGCTTAATGCTGCTGACAAGCGGAAGGGTGAATCAAAAATACTAACGAAGTATACGTTTTTGAGGATTTCAAGATGAAATCCGCAATTGTGTTAAAATATACTAAAATGAAAATATTCGTTAAACCGAAAATTATAATGTTGTGCGAGCAAAATATGTCCCTTTCTTTCTCTCCAACAGAACATGCCTACAACACGGAACCACCTCCGGCAGCGACCCAGGGCGTGCTTCAATCGCCAGGTCCCTGTTAGTGACCCTGTACATCCACTAACATAACACGCATTACACTACACCCCACACCAATGCACTATTTCGCAGGTGCATGGGTTCTCTTAGTCACCTTGATATCTGTAGTTTCCCTTAATCACTGCAAGGCTTATTCTGCGGAATTTACGTCTCAGGTAGCTCAGCAAAAAAGCTATCACAGCACGTGATGGTAAGTGCAGTACAGTTCAAAAATAACGGCGACCAGTGGTAATACATTTCACTGTCATACCGGTAAACTAAGAAGACTATTTTCGCTTCTTTGGAAGGACCTAATATTGTACGAAGGAGGGATCAACCTGGGAGAGAGTCAATTCTAAAACTACACAGTAAGGCAATGGTAAGAGACTACTAACATCTTTATTCGTACTATTATAGGACGTGTTAAGAATGTCTTTTAAAAAAAAAAGAACTTTTAATCGCGGAGAACTTTTAATAGATTTCATAGAAATATAGATTTGGAAATATGTTTCCGCAGAGGATATGATTATCTTTAGGCAACCGTCCAGGATGAAAGCTCAAGTCCGACTGACTGATCCGTGATCGTTTCCTAAGAGCTAAGGGAGTTATGCTGACCTGGGATTGTCAGGGCAGCATTAAGGCATACATAGCGGGGGTATAACAGTACCAAAGTGGAATTTACCGTGTTTCTTCGTAGACGAATCTACATGCTTCTATAATTTAAGGGAGATGAAGAGATAAGGTTGTTTCGTTTTAGAATATTCAACCACTATACAGCGACCTTAGACCTTTTACAGCGAATATACTCACGTAAAGGTAACGGCCGTTAATAAATAAAACAATGTAATTTACCTTGACCGCACCGATATGATCCTTCCGGAACCGTTCCAGGGGCTGGATTATCTGCTCGTGTGCTCGACCCAACTGAAATTATTACAAAAACAACTGTACACACTTGCAAAACAGAGATAACAAAATATATATCGATTTTAATAATCAATTACAAAAAAGAGTACACGTATCAGAAGCGAAACTTCTTTGACGAACTTTAGTTTGAATCTGTAAAACGAATTGTAATTAGTAAGCGATAGATGTCAGAAACAGAATTAGAAATGAGTATATTAGAGGAAGTTTGAAAGTGGCGCCAATAACAGACAAATTAAAAGGCGGTCGTTTATCCTGGTATGGGCATGTGATGTGCAGGGAGAAAGAAGAATGTTGTAAGAAAGGTATTGGATATGAATGTGGACGGTTACATGGGAAGGGGAAGACCAAAAAAAATGGATGGACTGTGTGAAAGATGATATGTTTAGAAAAGGAGTGAACAAATAGAGAAGAATGGAAGAGGAAGACATGTTGCGCCGACCCCAAATAAAAATGGGAAAAGGGTAGGGAGATGATGATGAGATGTCAGAAACAGAGGAGATAAAAAATATACATGACTATCTTTCTAAAATAGCAATGCGCACGCTTCCTCAACATAGAATATAACAAAGAGAGGAGACAATAATAATTCTATAATACAACTGAAAAAAACCATTTCAAAGCGATGCTGGCTTAGTGTGGTCGGATTCCGCGTTGATGGACGCGGGTTCAAACTCACCTATTCAACTCTAAAGTCAGCCTGAGCTTTCGGTGAAGGAAAACATCGTGAGGAAACCATAGCATGGTGGTAGGGCATTTGTAATAATGCCCGTCTGGGTAGCTACCATCCTCAAGTTTGAAAACCTGTCGCCAAATATCAATAGGTGTGTTTTGGCAGCATACTTTTGATTCTCGAAAATAATTAGGGATCCGCGTAAGAAAATTATTAAAATCCGATTATAATGCAAAGTTTGACGGCCAACTCTTTGAATTTATGAGAAATATTTTTACTCTATCTTAGTACAAAAAAAAAAAAAGAAAAATTTTGGAAAATTTGGAAAATTCCGTATAAAAAAGGAATGAAAAACGTATAAAAAACGCGGGCTCACAGTTAATTAAATAATAATTTGAAAAATATATTTGGTTTTATTCAGTAATACATATATATACATGAATTTTATATAAGTTCTAATGCAAAATAATAAAAAAAATTGTTCTTCGCAATATAATGAGAAATCTAAAAAAGAATGATCAAAATCAGGCCAGTATAATTTGGTTAAGGGCATATTCAATCCTTTGTATCGTAACGTAAAAAAACTAAAAAGTGGTGAACAGTATCAAAAATCAAAATTTATTTATTCAATTTAGGCCCTAAGAAGGCGCTTATGAACGTCTAAAACACTACCACCGGTTCGGAAAACAACCCAGTCGAGAAGAGCGCAGGCGAGAAACTCGATCTGGTTATTTTTTTTTTATAAATATAATATATATCATTTTTTTTGTCATATAAAAAACTATACAAATCGTAGTCTTAATAATGTTAGCGGGTGCGCACAGAGATGTGGGTTAATTCCAGACATCACTATCGTTCACAAATACATAATCAATCACAAAGACTTCCTTAACATATAATAAGTAGTACATACAATATGTTACATCTTAAAACATGTCACATGTTAAAAAAGGTGTTGAAAACTTCATAACAAATATAGTATAAAGACCTCGTTATGTTACGTAGCGTCGCTTTATTTATTGTATTTGTTAGTGTGATTGCATCAAAGGCGGCCATATATGACTGAATCGTTGTTTATAATTTATTACGGCCATGAACATGGACTCTTTAGACCCTGCTTTGTTTTATTTTCTAATGAAATAGGTGGACCTCTGTTAGAACTTTCTCGAGAGTGTTTGTGATATCTCAGAAGTCGTGTTCCTTGTTATTGTTTAGAATACACTTGACTTGAGCAAGATAACAGAAAACGCAAACAATATCACAAAAAAAAAACGTTACTAAAATCTACATAATATATAAAAACAAAGTCGGGTTAGTTACACCGTTTACGGTTGAAGTGTTTTACATGTTCGTTGATTTGTTGGGTTCGTCTCCGCCTCAAACAGCAGAATAACTATAATATATTAAAACAAAATAAAAAGTATAAAGAAAAATTTAGGTGATATCTCGAGAACAGATTGATAGATTTCGAGGAACATGTTTGTTCGTCTTGAACTCGAGAAATTCCCCATCGGAAGTACACCTTTGATGCTACCGGAAGTAGGCAGACAATATCATTAGGCGCCACAGGAAATATGGCAAATATATTTTGACACTATACAGTATCTAAAAAAAAACTAGGCAGCCGGTCATTAGAAAATGTCTCTTACCATACAGTAATTTATCATATTTTCCTTCGCCGGAAAAGCTTAGACTATTCATACAAATTGGATCCCACGTTAATACGCCAAAGCATGTACATACGCAAATCTGCGCTAACAACGCTTATTTGATAAGAAATACACCCGCAATGGCGAAATGATCAACTATATAAATAGAGAACTAACATAATTGCTGCCTGTTATCTCTCTCACTCTCACTGATAAAATGTAGTTATCACAGACATAGAACAATGTTTATTGATATACAGCGATTTTTTTTATGCTGATAGCCACAAACAGCTTCATCGGGTTTATTTGGAGTGTTTTCAGCAATCAACTGAATATATTAACTATCATAAGGTTACCACAAACTTACGATACCTTAGCTGCACCTCTTACAGGTATGTAATTTAGGTAAACCGAATTATTTTGCTAAAAAAGGTTACTTGCAATTTTTGCATAAATGTTTTATTCATAACACTAAATCTTGTTAACAAGTAATAAAGAATAACAAAAAAAATCTTTAGAAACAATAGTCATTTAGTTAGGTTTATCGATTAGCCAAATAAAAAGTTCAAGGATCAAATACAAGCGAGCGGGTTATAATGCCAAAAGGTTGGAGAATGGATTTATATGTCAACGATAATAGATGTTCAGAAAGTGACTAACGTCTTTCTATTATTGATAAGCTGTAACGGCAACTATATATTCTTCACAATAATTCACCGCATTACACCAATAACTATATAGTTTAATTAAACTATTTGTAGTGACGTGTGTTGTTCTTTCTCTATGTGACATCCATAGACTACTCTATCTTCAAAATTGTTCGAAATATTATCTAATATAAATGAAATTATATCCTATAAATTTTATCCTGGTATGGACATGTGATGCGCAGGGAGAAAGAGAATGTTGTAAGAAAGGTATTGGATATGAATGTGGACGGTTACATGGGAAGGGGAAGACCAAAGAAAAGATGGATGGACTGTGTGAAAGATGATATGTTTAGAAAAGGAGTGAATGCGGAGATGACAACAAATAGAGAGGAATGAAAGAGGAAGACATGTTGCGCCGACCCCAAATAAAAATGGGAAAAGGGTAGGGAGATGATGATAAATGAAATGTAATGTAAAAATAAACATTCAAATTTACCCTGAGTTCATTGTTAAGAAAATTCATGTAATTACGTTCTGTGCACAGTTATAAGTAAAAGTCAAGTAATCGTCACACAGACAGGCAGTTATGTTTTATAATACAGAAATTTTAATGAAACTTTGAATTGTATAATTATGGAAAAAAAGGTGAGTTTCTTGACAGCTTTGACGAACTTCATTACCTACAATTTAAGACATTCAATAAGATCTCCAGATACTTCCCTGTAAAGTTCGCTACGATTATTCCCCAGTATGCCTTTCTGTCAGGGCTCTAACATATAGGGTGCGGTGTCAGACAACCTCCTCGTGGTGCACCCTGGGCAACGGCAGTCCTTCTGACTGCCGGCTAATAGTCTGACTGGGCGGCTGGGCGAAAGCCCACTTGGGGGGGGGGGGGTTAGAGGTGATTACTGCGGTCGCAGTGATCACTCCTCTTCCCTCCGGAAGGTAATGCCTCTTTCAGAGGCGGGCGAAGAGGTGGGGTAGAGAAGTTCTCCCCCACCCCCGCTGGGCCATTGCACAGACGGGCCTGGTGGGTTTGCCGCAGGGGGGCGACGCGGCGACATGCCTTGCAACCCCGTATCGCCCCCTATCTCAAATGCGGCGGATGGCCCCGGAGGGTTTTAGTGGGTATTCCCGGGCGCTTCTCGCCCGGGTTTGAGTCCGACACTGGCACGGAACTCGTCACTCCGTGCCCTCTTACCTATTGTATTGGAGGGACTCAGGTCCCACTAATACAATAGGTAAGGTGAGTGCGTAAATGCATTTCCCCCCGTCAAAAAAAAAAAAAAAAAAGGCTAAAAATCGCTCCAAGGTCGGCAATGTACCAAGTGATTCTGTCAGAAATGCCCTCTGCCTGTTACTGAATACATACGATATCGTTATCGAGATATTTGTCATTGGTTTTTTTAATTAAACACGTACATTAGCTAATGACCTACTGGCGCGTGCTTGATATAATAACTGGAACAGTATAGTAACGACACCTGACACTCATTGACATTCAAGCCTCGATTCGCTCGAGCGATGCGACCGCGTGCCTTACTGCATTGTATTATATCACGTTCCTTACATATCCTGTGTGTACAGGGACGCATTCAGGTGGTACGTTGAATTAAATATTATTGTTTTTTTTGCTCTATATTAAAGGGTTTGGACACGACGTGACCATATCACCCTTATTGGTTATTACGTTATTTAAATAGATTATTAGACATTATTTAGTACTACATCTATTATTTTTTGACATTATGTAACGATAATATAGATTTAATTAACACCTTAAGTAAACTTATGTAAGCTTGTTTCACAGAAAAAGTAAATAAATATAACGCATGATAAACTGAGGACATGATAGTCCAGTATTTTATTTAGGTACTGTTTAGAAAAAGTGCTTTAATAAATTCTAGTAATGAGAATGTACTAATCACATACACTTTATGTCACGTACTTCGGTTTTAAATTCCAATTAGTATGTCGTAACATTATATGATTTTGTAACATTAACTAGTATTAGGAAAAAATTAAGGTAGCAGTGAAATGCTTCGAGATAGGAAATACCGCTATCACATTTATTACAGCACATTTACTAAACCATTGATTATTTTACGATTATATACTACGTTTCTTCAAGACGCGATCTCCTCTTTCTTTATATCAACGGACGACGAACATGCAGACTGCTTATCTGTTGGTAAATGGTTTCTTTTTTTTTAACAAGGAGAAATGCATTTACGCATGCCCCTACCAACTTAAGCGGGGAGTAAGCTCTCCCCACTAAATCCCTACGGCGCCGTCCGCCACCTTCCCGGGGCGACGCGAGATAATTCCTTCATTGTTCGAATTTACATTGAGTGTTATATCCTTTTACCGGCTGATTAAAATGGTAAAATATTGGGGTTCCCGTGATCCATTGGCCCACTTCGTTACAACCCTGTACCGTTTAAACTAATCAGCTAGGTTACCCAATCAGCCTAAGCATGCCGACGGCAACAAACCTAAAAACTCATAACAGGCGTCAGTAAAAGTGGTCACCGTCGTAATAGAAAGCTGTTTAAAGGTCACACGATGTTTGTAAACATCCACTGGAAGGAATGTGCGAACGGAGAATCCGCCATCGAAAGTACCTTGACATTGGATAGACGAGTCGTACGAAAGTCGAACCATGAAGGAAAACCGGTCGGCATACAAATAAACGTTTATCTCTAATCTCGTCGGTTCAGTTTTATCAACGACAAGATTTTCTAAATTAATTTAAAACACATAACATACAAAATGTTCAATGACCTGTTTTTCGTTTCTAATTTGCGCATAGTTGAGCGAAAGCGGTAAATCATCTTTTTTTAATGCTCAGCGCTTAGACTAAAATGTCACTTGATGTTAAGTGACGATGTGGTACAAAATGTTAAACTGAGCCTATACTAAGTACTGGCTCTCCCAAGTGATGTTGCCGGAACACACCTTTTTGTGCTTGACGACATGTTTATAAACTCAAGGGTGATAGTTTAGCTACCCAGGCGGTCATTATTGAAAAATGGCCTACCGCCATGCTTTGGTTTCCTCCAGAAGTTATCCTTCACCGAAAGCTCACGCTGATTTTAGAGTTGGAAAGGTCCATTGACGCGAAATCCGACCGTACTAACAACTGAGCCATCATTATTTAATTATTTTTTTACTTCTTACTTTTAAAAATGTATGTGTGAAGACGCCTCGAGCTGGCGCGGTAGGCCAAAATGGCAAGGGAAGCGTGGTGGATGCGGGAACAAGGAAGTCGTGCACTGACCTGTTCCTCAGCAGCAGCAAGCGCCTTCGACGCGTAGATCCGCTCGCAACCGCCCGAAAGCTCTCTCGAATAACACACGAGGGCTTCCAACACCTCACACACTTGCCAACACTCGACGTCACCAAAATATCCGTTATAAGTTTATATTATAAGCGGAAAAGCGAATATAACCACCACGATTTAGTGGCGGCGCGGGCGCGGTTAGGAGCACAAGTATGTACTCGTATAGCGGGGTTGCGAAATGTAGTATGTCTATGCGTTGTATGCGCGGGCGCGGTTAACACAGAAGTGCACGACAGGGTAAAGGGGAGGGGTTTTAGGAAGTCACACTAGGTGGCGTTACCAATGTGTAAAAACCAAATCATAAATAATGCTTTTTTTCGAACCGACCAAGGACACCGCTGGTTTATGCACAAATTAATTATTCACCAATATAATAAAAACGGATAACGCATAAGACAGCTTCACTTTCTCCTTAAACCCTTTTCCTACATTCATTCAATCTTTCCCTATGCTCATCGTGAGTTCATGGCTGGGTGCACGTACGCCGTGTATAATATCAAAAAGTATAATAAAAAACTGTGTGTGTGTGTGTCAAGCTTATATATTTTCCACTCAACTTGACAAAGATCGGACATAAACAAATACAACAAAATAACTGCAAAGCTCTCAGTAAAAACTTTTTTAATGAAATACAAAACCGACTTCAAAGGAATAGACTATAAAATGTACTGAAAAGTCAATAAATAATTACTTTATTTATTTAGTTCGTTAAATTTGAAATCGCTGATTACATTCAATTTTGATTAATGTGTCGAGTACCCATAAAAATAAGACAATAGGAAAGCGATGGAAAGCTGGCGTAAACGCCAGGTAAGTGCTCAAGAGGTTAATTGTTTTTTAAAATCACCCTAGTCTTTTATTTAGCTTATATGTAATTGAATTACAAGTAAAACGGTAGGTCCGTAGTTTAGGCTAAATTTGTAAATGAGTACATTGGTTAACTCTAGTTGGCACCGACTCCAAAATTACGAACCAGATTAATAAAGTAATTACTTATTGACTTCTTAGTGCATTTTTATAGTTTATTCTTTTGAAGTAGGTATTGTTAATAATTAAAAAAGTTTTTTTCTACATTTTACTCTAAGAATGTACTTTTAGGTATAGCTGTGAAGCCTACTTCATAGCTTTGGAAACGAATATATGAAACACGTGTGTCTATGTGTGTGTATGTGTGTGTGTTTTTTTCGAGGGTTTTTCTTATAATATCATTGGTTTTTCTCAATTTCGTGAGTTCCACTGATCAGACCTGATCTGGCGGAAATGGGGCTACCTCGGGATAGTACTCATTCGATTAAAAAAATTCACATCGGTCCACAAATGACGGAGAAATCGCGTAACAAAAAAAACATACAGACGAATTGATAACCTCCTCCTTTTTGAAGTCGATTAAATATAAAACAATTTTATCATGAGGCAGCAGCCAGATGAAAGTTACGCAATCCCGCGCAATAAGGACAAATAAAAATCAATTCAGTCCACTACCAATACAATACCTCCAATAGTGATTAACACTAGCTGTGAGTTCGCGGCTGCGCCCGCGTTTTATGAATTATTCACTGCATAATATAGTTTTTAATTTTTTTTATAGGGAACCCTAATTCTTTACAAAAAAAATTTTTTACTACTAACATTAAGCAAATATATTTCTCGCCAATTCAAATTCCTGCCAATAAAACTGCTTTGTATAGGATTTTCACGATTTCGTGAGTTTTATTTTTTCCCACGCGGAACCCTAATTATTTTCGAAATATTAAAGTAGCCTATGTTACGCGGAGTAGGTTCAACTATCTACCAAAAAAAGTACCGTCAAAATCGGTCAAGCCGTTCCGGAGATAAGTCGGAACAAAAACATAGATAACATTTTTTTAAATTGTGTTTTTTTGGAATATTCGCGGAATATTCTTAGCTAAACGTATCCTTCCAATCTAACCAACAGGATACATAAGTAAAATATACGTAATTATATTTCAATGATAAATATATCCAAATAATTACAACAAAAGATAACATGCATTTGCATATCACATGTGGAATATGGTTTCTGTAAGGGGGTAAAAGTCTGTGACTAAGAATCATGTCTGAAACACGGAAAGCGGAATTCTACCGTTGTACCAACTCGATCACCGCAACGCATAAATAACATTTAAAATCTATAAACTTTACGCAATCAGTCACGACTTATAAGCGCCAACTGCGCGACGACTTCGATACTAGACTAGACACGCAGTTTCAAATAATAAACTCTATCATACTGAAGTCCGACGCTTAGGTAGAGCAGATAAGTAATGTGGAGCGACTATTTACACTACTATATTTGAGAGTAAGTGAGATAGATATAATCTATTACATTAATATAAATTATGTAAACATTATTACCCGTTATTCCGTTTAAACACAACAATAATAATAACAACTTTTATTTGTCCCTAATTATTCATTTGCACTGTCTCTGCAATAGAGAGTTCTGTTAGTCATTTTTGTCGACTGAATTCACTATAATTCTCATGTGTAACTTTTTCCATATACAATATCCTAATGTCAAAAAAACGTACAAAGCCTCGGCCCCTATAGGTTCAACATTAAACAAGAATGGCGTAAATCGGTTAAGTGGCTTTTGAGGTATATACAAAATAACAAAGAGACTGATGTAAGGATTTCGTACTTTTAGTACGGACAAAACACTTCTAGTGTTACTATAGAGAAATCATAGTTTAACAACTAATAAAGCTTTAGTATGCACGTAGCGTACACTCTTACGAAGTGAACCCGCTTCGAAGCCAAATGACCCTGTGTATACAAACACACGCACGCACACATCCATGTACTGTTACTTCGGCCGTGACGTAACTGTGCCGATGAAAGGGAAAACATTGTATGTCGTCGGGTTCCTCTTTTAACTCGATGACAATGAAAACACATTAAAACTATTAAAAGTCGATTATTTACACGATTTCAAAATATCGCATTTATTTTTAATTATGTATATTAAATATAATACGGAGTGGAACTAAAACTTTCCGGAAAGTTCTAGTAAAATAATCACAATTTTACTACAGCATTGATACAAGATTAAACTTTAAAATTGGCAGTATGGATTAATTCCTTCCCCTGTCCTATTAGACGAAAGAATTATGAACTATATTATGACAGAGCATGCACAATGCACAAGCGTCCATTGTCACTACTCATCTACAGCTATTTTACATATTTATAACATTTTAACAGCGATAAAACTATTACTAAGACAGTAGAAAGACAACCCATTTTAAGAATGACTTTTAATTAATTGACTTGATATCAAACATGGCTGAACAATAAATATATCAGTTGTAATATTGAGGTCATTCTTGTAACTGTATCACGGAGTTTGGAAGACCGAATACTATTTAATAGTTATTAGTGGGTATGTCAGCGAAGAACATATATATTGAAGGGATTATGACTACGAGATAATACGTCAATCGAGATGGGTTCGAATCCTATTGTAGGCTAGAGTATCCGGTGAAGGAAAAACATTATGATGAAACAGGATGGTAACACATTTTCTGATACTCGCCTGACCGGTTGTCACTGCCCAAGTTGTCCGGTCCTCAGGTGTGTTCGCAGAAGGAGGCCCTTATTAGGAGGGCCCCCATCCGCCAGGTAGTAGAGTATATACAGTATGTAAGCAGTGCCTACTAAATAACAAAATAGATGATAAAGAAACAATATGGAGTTTTACTCCAGAAATCAAAAGCTTAACATTTGCTTAGAAAGCTTTAACTGAACAAATTTCAAGTCATCGAATTCGACGATTTAAGGAACATCTATTTTTATATTCAAACTCCGTAAAATTACTAAAATTCACTTTAAGTTTTCAATACCGTACAGTCGAAAAATGACGATGTTATAGATGAGAATCAATCGACGGGCACCATTAAAGCTTGACGTAAGCATAATTTTATTTATTTTTGACATTCCCCACCTCCCTCATTAGCATATTTTTGAAAAAAACGGATCACCATCACGGATCACCATTCAGACTCCTCTCCTGTATCATCAAAAATAAGCAAAGCATGAAAGGATGCTTACGTAATATTTGTACGATCCCTAATAATGCCGGACTAACGGACAATAAATTCAAAAATTTCCCGGTGAACACATGCTTAGTAAAGTGTAAGGTAAGCTACGGTCGAGTTGAAGTAATAAGGAGAACGTTTTATAGATTTCAACATTACTGAATAAGAATCTAAAACAGTTCGCTGGCTGGCGGAGGTGGGTATTTTATATACAAGATTTCGCCACATAAAAAAAACCCGCTTAGCGTGTTACCATTTTTAATCATATCGCAGTAATTGTGATCAAACGTTGAACGACGAAGCTTCGACTTACAATTTCTTTTAATTACTTTCTGATAAAAATATAAGTTCCTACGTATGTAAACCCAACCGTTTAACTAGTCCGTGGAGCGTATATACCTGACTACATATATTAATAACTTGATTAACTTAACGGGTGCCACTCCTTCATATAGACTCAATTCGAATTTATAAAATCACAGACAGAATCAATTCACAAAGACAGATCTATATTTTATCTAGATTTTTAATGTCGTTTTTAGAACACACCTCACAATATAAGTTTAATAAATACCACCAGAATAATAAACTTAATTTCACAATAACGCTTAAAGCCACTTTAAGTTAAGGGGTCGTTCACTGGCGTTCAATTTGTCTCCCCCCTCCTCCTGGTCAGCAAATTTAAGCATGTTCCCATCCCCGTGATAAAGTATGCATTGCCATAATTTTGAAAAAGAATATGCTTATATAATCGATATTCAAACGACCTCGCCCCTAATATAATCCAAAAATAAGCACAATAAGAGTACTGAAAGGCCCGTAATGTGAGTATACCTATATACTTTAATGTCAATGATAAAACCACAAAGCATTCATTAAAAAGTACTTACTCCCCTATATTTCACTATTATTCACAGTAGGTATAGGTATTAATAGTCATTTAAGTACTTATCTATAGCATAAATTAGATATCATCCTCCAAGCCTGTACTATATATCATCTAAACTGACATATAATAAAAACTTGTCAGATGATCATGACTAATAATATTATAATTACGTGTGTTTTGTTTTTTTGTTACGCTTTGACGCCTCAACTATTCAGCCGATTATAATGAAATTTTGCATAAATATTGTCTGACATACAGAAAAACATATAGGGTACCTTTCATCCCGAAATTGATTGACAAAATCTATTTCAGGCGAGCGAAGCGCGTGCAAAAACTATCTAACATCACATAAATCAATGTAATGCTTCTCGAGTTATAATACAATTAACGGAGAGAAAGACATAAACATTTCCTTTTATTATACAGAAGGACATTTCAATATAAGATGTTTCTCACAATCAAGATATCTCCTACACAAATCGTTAAAAATTTTAGGTTACAAACAAAGGTGACTATCAAATACCGGTTGATATAAAGTGGAACGGTGAAGTCAACAACACCCACATTGCTACCGATTTCGTATAATGCAGTTATTAATGTGACTTAAGGTGAGATAAACTAATTAATATTAACTAAAACGGAATGGGTAAAGTGATATTAAACCTTTAGAAGATTTCATAAATAAGCCATCTGACCGACATTTAATGTTATCACTGTATTATAATTGATTAGTTCCAAATATTTATCTTTTAACCGTTCTTTACCACTAACTTCACCTGCGGCTCCACACGCGTCGACATGCATACAGTTTTTTCCAATTCTTTAACTACAGCTTTTAGCTACAGTACATCGAGTTCTGAGATCAGCTGACGTAGATCCAGCAGTTAGTGAGGTGTTAGGATAATTTAGAGCGACTGGATATGATACTTGTGAAAAACCTATTATTGTGACACATTAAGATGGCTCACGTTCCGCGATGTAAGAGGGTAGGAAAGGAAAAAATATGTATCTACAGACATACTTTAGAATTTTTATCTGTTGCCTGCATGATCATCTACGAGCGGTTTCCATTGTTATTTATTTTTGGAGCTCTAATAATAAAATACACCATTACCAGACAGTCGTCTCTAAAAAACCGGCTTGTATTACTCTAGCTGAAAATCCTCCATCCGCTAATGAGAGATATTTGAAAATCGGTTCAGTCGCTTCGAAGATCTACCAAAATAAAATAAACAAACGAAACAAAAACTCTTGTTGCAATTTTAATAACATGCAAATAATTTAAGAATATATTTATAAAGAATGTTTATAAACCTTTAGGAGGTAATATAAACATAATCTAACATTTTTTACATGTAAAAATGCGTGACAGAGGAAGTATATTGAGCCAGTTTTATTCATAAATACATTCACATTTAAACATATTTCGCGTGAAAATAGTTCTACCACGAAAAACCACTCAAGATAAAATGACGTCATACACAACCAGACATTTTTTTCAACATAAATAAATTTATCTCACTTGACTCTTAAGCGATGGTACCGGAAGAGTTTCTTGATGACAGTTCTATAACTCGAATTTCGAAAATGATAGTTAACCAGGCGGGGATTATGCAATGTCCTATGTTTTTCAAACAGGTTCAACTGACCGTTATGTATTACACTATATCATCGACCTTTGGGGGCGAATGTTTAAGGCATTCAGCTGAATGTCCGTCCTGGTTTCATTACGACGTCTTCCTACACACAAAGGAGTATTTATATAAGATTATATCTTAAAGACTTACCATGCGATCCCTCTCGTCTTCAATGGTTCGGATGAGGTGTGCGAAATGATGCAGCGATCGACTGATGACGCGCTCGTCCTCCGTCATGGAGGCACCTATACAGGCGAATTCAAACTGCTCCATACTCGACGCCAGAGCGAGCTGCGCGCTTCCCAGACCTGCATCGATATTACAACGAGGAATTAAGAAGAAATGCTGTCGGCAAAAAATTTTAAGAATAGATATTTCATAAATCTACTACTATAGTGTCGCGTCCATAGAAAGAGTTATAAAGGGAGAAAGGGACAACTGCAGCTCGAGCTGATTATATCTATGTAAAATAGACATCATCACTTATGTTCCTCTGTTTACTCCTCCAAAATTCGAACCAATATTTTTTTTTTCTTGAAATTATAAAATCAGAAACACTTTTGCTATACCTATTTTTTTTAATTTATTCGGTAAATTTGTTTCACGGACGTCTCGAAACGACGGTGAAAATCGGACACTTTCTGATTTTCGAAGTACATTATCCAGAGAGGAGTACAGGTAAATACGTTTGCATGGTATACATACCGACCACATTTCCTTTTAAAGACCCCGATACACGGTTAAGCTTAATAAAGTCAAGCTTAAAGTTTTTCTTATGCGTATGAGAAATCGTGAATCCAGTTTTAAATATGTAAGAAATAAAATTGTCGAAACAATACACAAGGACGCTTCGATAGAAATGCTGATACTGTGACATTGGACAATGAGACAGCTAATAGAGACCAGCTGGTTTAAACTGTGACAAAACTCTTTTCCACGCCCGCGCCGCATTAAATAGATTAAAAGCTTTTCCTTCGTAATGCTTGATACCTTTGATTTTACGTCTTTAGTATTCTGCTGTCGTTATCTTCTCTTGTTTTTGTTTTTTGCGACAGCCATAGCGTAGTATTACGGTGGTCTAGATTCGATTAGCACTTAACTTTTTTACTGTTTAAACCATTTCATTCACTATTGATGGTAAAAATGTAACTTTAGTTAAGACAACAATCCTATGAAGATGTTTATACAATGGATTGCAGTCCACGCATAACATTAATTAGATTGCACATTGTTCATACATTCCTTCCCAAAAAAAAAAAGTTTCCTTCATATAACCATTCTATTTCTTATAATTAGATATGGAATCTTTTATAAATTCGCAATATAAATCTTAATTCAACATAGTGCACCAGTTGAATTCCCTGCGCTGTGCCAACGGCCTGCATGTTACCGTACAATAACTTATCAAACATATTTTATCGCGCTGATAACAATGAATTATAACACACATATATATACACTGTATACACAGATACACAGTTGTATTATAAAAATAAAGTTTACGAGTTCGCAGAGTGACCGTATTTCTTAGAATCATGTCCGCACGACCTTACAGAATGTTTTAGCTGTACACTACATTTAAAGTTTTATTTTTTTCAATCATAAAATATCAAAGTCGTTGCGGTCACTAGAGATTGCAAAATCAGTACGAAGTATGGGAACCATGAGTGCCGTTTTCGAGAGAGCGCGGGTAGCGGAGGGAATATAAAAAATGATGTGTGTCGTGTGCCGACAGTTTTGATAATATTAGAAAAATAACTTCAACAAAAATTTATTTCATAATTTTATTATATTACAATTATTATAAGTAATTTTGAATGTCTTTCAAACAAAATAATTTTATTGTACAAGTGTGTATACTTGATACTTTCGATTTTTAACAACGTACTACGGTCTGACATTGAAATATATTTGTATATTAATAATCTTGATCGAACTGGTGGTCATGTAAAGACATAAAAACATCAACACCTAAGAAATAACTCATTAATGAAATAATAAATTTATTTTTTCGATAAAAACTTATAACTCGATAAATAATACAATCAAAAGTAGGCACAACACTACAGCGTCTAGTCTAAACAAAAGCGTCATGGCGGCGCGTCATTCGACTATTATTTTTGTTACATAAAATAAAAATAATTCAATACTTACACATGAAAAGATATACCATTAGATTTTAGGTGTTTACTTCCATAGTGGTTTTTAAAACTTTTTACCGCACAACTGGCCATTGTTTTTAAGGTAAATGATTATTTCATCAGAGAGGGCGTCCGGAAAGACATACATGTATACTTCATGTATGAATGGTATGGCAAGCGCGGCCGGTACTTATGCTAGTTCTATTGATAAGTTCCTAATTCTACGTTTTCAATACATCCGTATTTTAAAAGTTCATACTGCATGCACACGATAACGATTTCTGAACGTTTTGTTTGTCTAAACCACGGTACAGTTTTATTTCGTCAATATTCATTTCTTATGACATTCACAGAAATATTATGCATGGTTTAATATTCACACAACTTTATACTATACATTATTCATAAGGCACTTTTAATACGAATTTGGAAAAATGATGACATTTCACTTGATGATAAATTAGGTTTGTACCCTCGGCTCCTCCCGCGTTTCATATATTCTTCACTGCGTTTCACAGTTTTTAAATAATCATTGGAAAATTATATGTTGATTGTGTTGTATGTTGAATCGTATTTTAATTTTCTTAGACGAACCCCTAATTATTTTCCTTAAATGTTTAAGGTGTTATGTTATGTCTTATTAATTACGTGAGGCATTTTTGAGAATTTTTCGAACCCTCCTCCCCTCTTGGTGAGATTTGGTAAGATTTTCCTCAACTCCCCACACCCAACTCTAATCTCACGCGAGATTCTTAAAAATTTACGTTTTGGCTGTAAACGTGTTTTTTATTGGAAAAAAAAAACAAAAACACAACTTATTCTATTACTTTTATTGAAGACTAGCAATACGCAACTAGCAATAGCGAATACGTCAAACACTATTGTGTCAGATTTGGCCATATTTTATTGTAGAAATAATTTTTCGCACAAATTTACACCGTTTTCTGCTAGAAAAAAACATGATATTTGCAAAGACCCCCTCCCCTTAATTGAGATTTGGAAAGATTTGGCTTGATCCCCCCCCCCCCCCCCCTAGAACACCTCGGGTAAGTAATGGACATCCCCTTAGTTACCAGTCTTAGTACTTACAAAGCAAAGAAAATATTTCTGACAAATTCAAGCACTTGCTAGTAAAACTGACCATTGAATGGGGTTTTTTTTTTACAATTACTTTTTTTCCTTTTACAATTTTCCTAATTTTATTTGGGTACTAACAGAAAGGTAAGACATTTTCCACAAATTCCAATACATGCCTATACATGTAAATGCAAATACATTCAAGTAATACTTTGCATTAAGTAAGATTTTATTCAGAAGTTCATGAATTCTAAGTAATTTTTTTACACGGAATCGTAAATTACTCGTACACAATCGTACTCACTTACGCGGAGTAATTTAGTAACTTCAGCTATCTTCCGGAAAATATCCCGTGAAAATCGGTCCAATCGAAATCAACAAAATAGTTAATAAAATATTTAAAAATGTGTTTTTTGTATAGGTATCGTACATACATTCATATGTAATTAGTATAAAGTTCATATGTTGATATTACAAACAGACACTTCAATATTATTTATTTATATAGATGGAGTTTGAAAACTTTGCAATCTACCGGTAAATTTATATGGATATGTAATTGATACAAAGTTTTCTTAAGAAGTAAATCTTGTTTTTATTCTATAAATAATAGTATTAAAGAAATGACGATGGCTCTCTGCAGTGTGAGAAATACCATATTGATGGTCCATAGATTAGGTTCAAATCCATCCATACTTTTCTAGAATGAGCTTGATGGTCGAAAATATGATAAACCATAGCATGGCGGTAACGCTTGGCTATCGATGAGTGGCGAAGCGCTTCTATAACCAGATTCCTTATAGCCTTACTAAAAAACAAAGCACTCACTGCGCACACAGCAAATATCAACCACACAGTCGTAAACGTGAAACGATGTGTGCGTTTCAGCGAAGTCAAATATGTTGAAGATGGTTAACACTAACTAAAACTGGATATCTTCGATCAGCAGCACAAGCATCCATCATTCATTCCTGTACTATATTCAAGAAGAAGAAGTACGACGACCGGGTAGATTGTTTATGCTTCGGCTTTACCGACGATTTTTTTCAAGCCACGCCACTGCTATCTATACCTAAATAACTCTTAAATTTAAATATCTGCCACCAAGCCCATACTGGAGTATTCCGGATACATCAATTGAGAGCTTACCTTATAGAAATACCTCTGGCCTTAAGCGTGTTTACCATATTGGAGAACATCAGGTGATATTGTGGTACGCTATCTAGTGAATGATCGTCATAATTGTAATATTAGAAATAAAGACAAGCTGGCCGTCCCACGCTTTAGGCTAAGTAAGTGTAATAAAAGCTTTATAGGTAATAGTATTCGGGTTTAGAATAAGATCCCAAGTAACATTACCGATTTACCTGACAATAAGTTCAAGTATTATGTCAAGCGAGTCTTAATCTCAAAAGGTTATTACAGGGTGGACCATTACGTGAACGACAGTGATGTCTGGAATTAACCCACATCTCTGTGCACCTGGGAACATTAGTTAAGACAATGATTTGTATAGTTTTTTTCTATATAAAAAAAATGATGTATTATATATTTATAAAAAAAAAGAACCAGATCGAGTTTCTTGCCGGCTCTTCTCTACTGGGTTGTTTTCCGAACCGGTGGTAGTGTTTTACGACGTTCATAAGCGCCTTCTTAGGGTCTAAATTGAATAAACATTTTTTAGATTTTCTTTTATTTAATTTTGCTATCAGAGCTATAATGTCTAAAAAAGCAATAGTTATAAATCCTATAAGGATCCTAATCACATTATAATTTCTTTTTATTTTATACACATATTGTATGTTACGGGAAAATAACTATAATATTTCACAAAAATTTACAAAACCAAGTGTAGGTACACGTATAAGACAAAACAAATTCCTGGTTAACCACAAAGAAACGTATACTTATTAAAAACACCACATTATAACAAAACATTATAATAATTGTATAAACGTAGCATTAACTTTTCCATTCTATAACTAAGTTAGTACATATATTTTATCGCATCACATTTTTTTTTTTTTTTTTTTTACCGCCGCAATATTATCATGTGAACTCTTAAGTTAATTTCGAGCGGGAACTTCATTGATCCTATGACATTAAAAGACAGTCATTAACACTTTCCTGACCAACATTTACTACGCTTAAGCATGTTTATCGGCCATTCTACCGTTGTATGAATTAATTAGCATAATTATTATGTGCCTACTTGATTAGCAAGTAGCATTGATACTTTCAAAAGATAGCAGAAGTAGCTTTCAATACACTTCACTTGTACACAATAACCTAACTACATATATTGCGTAAGCATACATACATACATATCATCACGGCTTTCTCCCGTGGGGGTAGGCAGAGATTACGTCCTTCCACTTGCTACGATCTTGGCATACCTCTTTCGCTTCCTCTACTTTCATGAGCGCTTTCATACATGCTCGTCGGTTATGGGTACTTTTTACCTGGCCTTTATTTAAGACATGACTGATTTGGTCTAGATACATTCGCCTAGGTCGACCCTTACCGACTTGCCCATTCACCCTCGCCTTATAAATTAATTTCGTTAATCTTCTCTCACCCATCCTCTCTACATGCCCAAACCAACTAAGCATACCTTTCTCTATTTTGGTCACCATATCCTCTACCACACCACAGCGTTCCCTTATCATACTATTCCTGACTTTGTCAATTGCGTAAAACGCTGCCAAAATCTCCCAATATAAGGTCCAATAATACAAATTAATTAAATAATTAAAAGGCTACTACATGACAGACTGAGGTGCCGCCAAGAACTCTTTTGGAAAGACATTAAGTTACTCGATTATATGCCGTAGTAGTAATATTCGTCGAATAGGACAGTCGAAGGATCTAATCCATTTAGCCAATTCTGAACTCTAATCTTATACCAATCAACACTCAATCAAAACGTTGGTCATATCGCTAGAACTTTCTATAAAGTTCTTTTGGCACCTTGAAATAAAAACATCAGTGTTATTTAGTTACGTTTTAAATACAGGCCGACGAACAAAACGGTTTAAAAATTTGTTTAGTGGTTATCAAGATCTGTGCGTACTAAGGGCCAATTTTTTGATCCGTAGTCAACTCGAGAAATGGTCAGATTTGTAACAAATGGTTAAAATAATGCCCTGATGCGTTTTTTGAAACATAGTTAAGCTAACCATTTGTCAAAAATGTGACCATTTGTTAAAAAATTTAACCATTCAGCTCAGTCGGGTTAGCAAGATGGCGGATGGTTAACTCTAGTGCGAACAGCTGTTTCATTGCGTTTGTGTAACATTTGAAGTAGATAATTTGAGGTTTCATTATGTAATATTAATTTATATAAAATAATTTGTTAAATAATTCCAACGTATTGCATTTATTATCTTTTTCGTAATATTTTTGTTTATGAATTTTGTTTTTCATAAGAATTCAGTATTCCATTATGTATGGTATATCAAGTTCGTACAAATATTTATTTGGCTTGTAAAATACATTAAATTAAATTATAAAAGCAAAGAATATTTTAGACAAGACGAAATAAGAAAAAGGTTATAAGATTTCAAAACTATCACAAGAAATAATAATGGACACAGATGTTCGAGAGTAGCTCGACCCTTTGTTTTTTTGTAATGCTGGTTCGACAACTCGAATTATGGACCCTGACACATTTTACTCGGAATGATCATAGAAAAAAAAAATAACCGGAATCAAAAATATTCTATTATACAGTTCATTTTACTGGCAACATAAATAACTATTGCTAAATTTAACCATAGTAGATTTTGTCATCAAAAAAAACGCATTGTGATTATAACCATTGGTTTCTGTAATAGTAATAGTAAAATTGACAAATGGATATAGTAACTTTGACTACGGATCAAAAAATTGGCTCTAACAGAAGCACGCATAAGACTAGAGCGACATCTATCTTTTGTAAATATAAAGACGTACTTAACTGTTTTTTTAATTCAGAAAAAACTACAAATTTACTGAGGACCGTTTTTGATCGGGTTTTTTTCATTATGTTTCTTATAATATTGCAAAGGACAAAGGCTATTATTTATTGTATTTTTTAAATAATTATTTCGCATTAAAAATATTATAACAGTATAACTTTTGAACTACATGAGTCTTCGTTATGGGTTCAGTGATAACTTAAAAACATTCTAGAATAGAATATTTCGCAAATTAATTTTAATGGCTTTTTTTTTCAATTTATCTAAATTTTTTTAATGTAAACCAAGCGACCACAGGGAGCCTCTTTGACAATACATATTAAGGATTACGGATTGTTGTAATAAAACTGTGAGAGCTAAGACTATTATTACAAAAAAGAAAACAATTTAATATTCTATTTAATGGTCGAGCGTGTGATATTACATTTCAACTTTCCAAAATTTCACTAAAACAGAACAAAATACACTTTTAATAAAAAATTTCGAGATACAAAAGAAATCGGAGTCAAGTTGACCCGTGTAGATATTTAATTCGTTCGAAAGATTCATATATGTATGGTAAACTGTAGGTAGTCTCGGCTGATAAGGTCATACGACTCACATACACATACGTTTTGTCGTCACAAGTCATCCGCACTCCTGACGAACTGAACAGTTGTCGTTATATAAGAAATAACACTATGACAACATGTTACAAGAAAAAGAACTTGTAACCCTTGTTGCAATACATATCGGATAATATTAAAAAACCGTTGAAAGATTAGTCCGCCTATCTTTCATGATCAGAATTATATCACTAAAGTACTTACCTAATTAGTTATTTGATATTTTCGGTATCTTTTGTTTTTTACCCACATTTATAATGACAAACACACACTATTATTTTAACCCCTTGAGCACTAACCTGGCGTTTACGCCAGCTTTCCATTGTTTTTCTATTGTCTTATTTTTATAAGTAATCGACAAATTAATAAAAAGAGGTAATCATTTGTATAAATTATCACCAACGTGATACTTAGAAACAAAAGGAGTAAACGCTTGCAAGTATTATCTAATATTGAGTAATAAATGTCATAACTTTAAAATATCAAATCTAAAAAATTACTTAATGTATCGAAAAACGTTGAAACTGGTTTGAAACTGTTCGGTAGATATGACAATTTAAAAAATAAAGAAAGCAATATTTTCTATTAAAATTTAAAAATAATTTGATTGCAAAAGTAACCCTATCATAAAGTTGCTATACTGAATTTCTTTATATAGTGTCTGGACGCCCTCCACGGACACTGACGAATACCGGGGCGTGACTCACTCATTCGAACATGTCTCGAATCTAGCGCATAACATACGTAAATTAGCCTCGGTGACGAGCTCAACTACTAACAAACAATCCTGTTGAAAAACAATACAGACCATATCGGTACACAGCAATATGGATACATACAAATTATTATTACAGTCAATAAATAACAAGACACTTCTTAGAAATCGTAATGTTTCGTGTCGGAAAATTATGGCGGAAAAAACACATTATGATACTATCATTTGAGATTAAAGATAGCTCTTGAATTGAGTTTAAAATAACGACACAGATTTCTACAAAAATCCATATCGGAAATCGCGCACGATAATGTTCTGGGTCAGTAGCTACTCAATTTAATTTTTGTCGAGAATGTTCCACACCCTATTTTAAAAAATAATATTTAAATAAGAACTTTTCATAGTTCAGTGAACTTTAAGACTGTTTGGCTTTAAGTTCTTAACACGACAGTGCCCCAGTACTAATTGCCATATTCAGCTGTCTTAAACGCGACCAAAGCCTGGTAAAGCCAAGTTAACAGCTTTACTTAAAAAAATCGAATTCAAAAGGAGCTTAGTTTCGGAGCGATAGTAACAAACAACTGAAAAAAACAAAAATACAATTCTATGATTTCCACTAATGATACTCTTGACCAGTGATTCTCAACCACTGTGCCGCGGCACTTTTGTGTGCCGCCAAATTTCAAAAGTGTGCCGCCAAATTTTGCAAATATATAATAATGTTAATATTATTAAATTATATAATTTAAAAAGAAAAATATTTTTAACAACATCAATTCAAGTATGCAAGAGCCTAATGAAAGTATCTTAAACTCAACCGATAAGCTGGTGGTATTCAAAAAACAAATAACTTTATGGAAAAATAAAGGAATGCTCAGGAAGGCAATTTAGAAATGTTTGAGTCAGTCCCTAAAGACAGTTATAAAACTATTAAATTAATTTTTGTTGATCATTTGACAACATTAGAGAGGAGAATTATTCATTACTTCCCAAAATTAGATATCAAGAAATTTGATTGGGTTCGTAATCCATTTCTCATAACGGATACTTCTGTATTTGACTTAACTTTGAATGAAGAGGAAGAACTCATTTTGCTTTCCAAATCCAAATTTAATTTTAAAACTATCAGAAGAATCAATTAATTCATTTTGGATTAACATCAGATTATTCAATGATAGCCAAAAAAGCTTTAAACATATTATTACAATTTTCCACAACTTATTTGTGTGAATTCGGATTTTCAGCATTAGCCAACATTAAAACTAAAAAAGATCAAGATTGTTAAATGTAGAAGACGATATGAGAGTAGCATTGTCATTTTTACGACCAAATATAAATGAAATTATCAAAAAACATCAGGCTCAAATTTCGCATTTTTGAAATCGTTAAATATGTGCCGCAACAAAAAAAGGTTGAGAATCACTGCTCAAGACCTTAGTTTCAATTTGCAGAGGCTACACGAAGATAGAATTCCTCCCGGAATTTCGGAGTATAAAAACAAAGTCCATCGGAAAAATTTCAACACAAACAGCCGCATACAATCTACCTACCACAGTATAATTATAAAGTTGTTCCATGTAAAGAAAAAAAAATATACTGTTCTTCTACTGAAGAACATAGAATCCCGATAGCCAGACAGGAATACAACTATCGTATACATACATGGTCTTAAACTCCGAATTTATTTTATGAAAAGGGATTTTTCAATAAGTATTCAAATTCGGTGCCGCTTCTGGGATCTTATGATCATAATATCCAGACATTTATAGAGAGCTCGGCTAAAAAAAAAACTTACAAAATTTCAGGCGGTTTGTTATACGAAGAAAACGTATGGACATTCGAAGCTTAGTCTCGGAAGCAAGCGCTAATTAAAAGATTCATTGACACACATACCGCAGCACGCAGCTGGGACTCATCCATTTAGAAACAATATCATGAATCACAACTGCTCGTTCAATCAACGGACGAGCGAATTCGAAATTACATTGTCAAAGTTTTTATATTTATTATCTTTTCTAATCGTAGCGCCCGTATGCGCTAGTACGGATGGTATTTCCACCCGACAACACCATATTTAAAACTACTGAGTGTTTGCTTAATAAGGCTTTTTGCTTAGTTATACCATGGCCATCGTTATATTTTACGAACTTCTAAAATCCTAAAAGCAATAGTCACACTTTTTTTTTCAATACGTTATAGGCTCAGTGCTTTGACCACAACCTCACCTGATTTTAAGTGACGATGTGGTCTAGGATGGTAAACACATTAAATCTAGAGGTACTGGTTCTCAATTGATGTCGCCAGAACACACCGTATTTGGCGACAGGTTTTCCATATTGAGGGTGATAGCTACCCAGGCGGGTATTATTAGAAAATGCCCTACCACCATGCTATGATTTCATCACGATGTTTCCTTCACCGAAAGCTCAGGTTGATTTTAGAGTTGGAGAGGTGTGCTCGAGCCCGCTTCTATTGACGCGGAATCCGGCCGCACTGCCCACTGTGCCATCATTCCTTCAGAAACGCGCTATACATTCCTAGGCATTAAAAAAATTAGTAATTTAATCCATTACCTGTGTACGAAATACAAATTCACACTTTCTTTTTATGTCTATTTGTCTTTGGTTATATCCGGTACACTACCGTACAAGAGATCCAGTTAGGTATTTTTTATTGTTATTACTACCTGTTCTTTGGGTTAAAAACAAAATGTTGTAAGAACATTTTTAAAAGTAGATTAATGTACTTCAGCAAAAGTTCCCAAGTTCGACCTCCATTACTTACTTGACACGTGACACTTCACATGTACGATAAATTATCTTTAGGAATACCGCATAGAGAACTTAGCCTATACGAATACAGGATAATTATTTTTTTTATAAGTTCTTTAGCTAAACAATAATAATATCATTATTATACCATTTCATTTTTAATTTGTAAAAAAAAAGACTTTAGTATGTACGGTACCTATATAAAGACACAATTTTTGTTTTGACTAATCTCAGGAACGGCTGGGCCGATTTTACGAGACATTTTCTGGCCAACAGCTGGAGTTATAACGCCTATTAACTCTACTTTTATTTTTGTAAAATAATTAAGGTTCCACGTAAAAAATATAAACTCATGATATTTTAAACAAAATTCGATTCAATGGACAGTTTTACTAACAAGCGTTCGAATTTGTGAGAAGTATCTTAGCTTGCTCTTATACCTAAAATAAGTTAGGGCCTGTGCAAAAACTAGGGTCTTTTATTTTCCAATGATTATCTAAAGACTATATTACGCGGTGAATAATTATGCGAAATAAAAAATTTAAATTATACTTTAATACGTTCCCGTCAAAAAAAAAAAATTTTTCAAGGTTTATAAAGAGACACTATCTAGTACAACCCATTTGATTAGTCGTCAAAAACTAGACAATATATTATGAGAAAACTTCCAAGGCAACTTTCTTTGACGTGATACTCTTTGAACACACACTCGTGATTTCATCATCTTATTGTTTAGAGAAACATATTACAGTCTCACATATGCGAAGAGGAAATGCCATTTATTTTGTAAGTCTGTGATATGACGTCACAATTCACAATGCTCTAAATACAATAAAATATCATTGGACAAAACTGCTGTATAAGTAAATGTAATGAATTCATTTATTGACTCATTTAATCAGCATATCACAACTTGCATTGATATGATATTATGTGACATAAATGTATCTGGTATTAAACAGAAATTACAACAAAATATAAAGTATGGATGAAATGGAGACAAATCTCTGGAGTGATTTGTGACTCCAGGATGACCCTTAATTAAAGAGCAGGATTTATATGTCTATCGTAAAACTGTCGTATTGCATACAATACATAGATCAGAATGCTAGGCTAGTAAGAAGAAGATGGATGAGAAATACGATGGCATATAGCTGAGATGCGAAGGTTGAGATGAATGTGTGGTGTCAGAAGTATGGATAAAGCCAGGAATAAAATATATTAGAGGGAATTTGAAAGTTGTGCTAGTGATAGAAAAGTTGAAAGAGAATCATATGCCATAGTATTGACATGTTATAAAAAGAAAGGATGCACAGGTAGATAAAATAGTAATAAATGTAAATGTGGAAGGATGATAAAGTAGAAGAAAGCCAATGAATTTGAAAAGAGTTTGGATGGAGTGTGTAAGGAATAATATAAAAGAAAAAGCAGTAATCGAAGAGATGACAGCTGATAGGGATGTATGGAAGAAGAAAACATATTGTGACGACCCCAAGTGAGTTGAGAACAGGGCATTAGAAAAATGATGACTTGTAAGGACAATGAAGTAGCCTGTGGAATAACAAAGTTAAATGTTAGGTTATGTTAATAATTTCAATTCATAAGTTATGTATGTTAATGTTATAAAAAAAAAGTTTAATACTTATCCAAAGTTTGAACTATTCACTTCAGTATGGATGGCTGCTGCCTAGTTTTTATTTACATAAATGTAAACAATCTGGTCAAAAAGTTTGCCATCAAATTGTTTTTTTTTTTAAGAAAATTAAGATCCACATCTTATTGAGGAATTGAAGAAGTGTTAAGTTTTAAGAACAAAGTGTTTTTCCAGGTCATGTTTCTATAATTTAAAGTTGTTACTTCATTCGACTTGCACACTGCAATTTAATTTTTTATAACTATTCACTTAAATAATTAATAGTTTAGATCACTATTAAGTAATTGTTTTATATACTAGGTATCTTATGTATATACATACATTAAAACCTGACCAAATACTGGCTGTGCACTAAAGTTGTAAGCCAACTAAAGGACAAACAGGAATACAGAGAAATGTTGTTTTTAAAATATGTAAAGATAATAATTTGTTTTTGAAAAAAAAAAAATATATATTTCTCCATAATTAATTAAAATATATGGTTTCAAATAATACATGTTTTATGTTCATAGACCCTAATTGAAAGTAGGCAGTGAATAAATAGTAACAACCAAACTATAAACTTAATATGTTTTCATATTTCCCAGTTAATAATGTATTTCCTTTTACCTAATATTCTTCTCTTATTAGGGTATATATTAATAAGAATAATAAGGTATTTGAAAAAAAAAGTGATTATTCAATAAATTTCATACCAACCTTGGGTAGCTAACATACAGATCAAGTTTTTTTTTACTTCTTACATTTTTTATACATACTCAACCACATTAACATGATGAACTGATAAAGAGTTGAAATCAAGGAAAATAAACTGAAAAACTACAATTTAAAAGTATGTATATCCTTACAAGGAAACATAATTTGAACTCTCAATTAGTAACCTAAGTACCCAAAAAAGATTTCCATTCAATAAAAGTACAATGAATTTATCTTATCAAAATCAAATTATTATGGGATTATTTTCATTACAAAAAGTGACATCAATCAAGTGTAGATATAAGTATTATAAAAAAAGTACAAAAGAATGAAATGGTAATTGTTTGAATAATTTTAACAATTACTAAATCAATTAAGTTTACATTTTTAATTCATAATTATAGTAATTTACACATTATATACAAGTAAAATAAGTACATATAATATGTTTTGGCTATTTTCTTGCTGTTAATTTTGTATGTTATTTGTAAGAAATAAGTAAGTAAATAAATATAAAAAAAAAAGTCTTTCAAATGAAGATTCCTACATTTATAAATTTAAGCAGTGTTATATTTATTATTATTCATACACTTGCAGTATTTGGACTCAATATTATGTACTATTGGTAATATTTTACATGATATAGTCTGATTATTGTGCACAATTAAATTATATTAGAAATAATAACATAGAATGTGAATTCTGAGATTCCATAAAAACTCCATAGAAATGTTTAGCAAGTTGTCAACCTATTTACTACAGCACTGAAGTTTTAACACTAATTATTTAAAAAAAAACATATGTCTTTTTACCCTAGACAGACTTTTGTCTTTCTCAGGGAAAACTAGAACCAAAATTTAATAACATTCAGTCTATGTTATGTAAGTTTCATTACTGCTGAGTTTGTGAGTTCAACATAATGAGATAAATTTTCAAAACCATATATGTTAACATGATAATAAATTGTACAGATAAAGTGTTCTCGCTGAGGTATGAAGTCAAATATATAACACAGCAATTAACTTTAAATGTATTTTCCTTTTATGGTAATAGTTTGCTCAACATGTTTAGGGAAATATGCATAATTAACACATTGCTATGTATACAAATAAGATCATGTACCAAGTATAATTCCACAGAACATTCTAATAGGATTCGTGGACCTGAACCAGGAAAACAAAATGTATTTTTAACACTACTAAATAAATAAATATAAATATATAAATAAATACTAAATGTATGACTAACCTGATAGGGTACAATTTGTTTAACATAAGAAACTAAAGTACAAAAGGAGTAGCAGTACTGATAAAGATATTTCCATTCAGTAGGGCAACAGTATTTACCAATAACCTTATCAGTGGTAAAATTACGACAATCGTAATAAACTTGCATAACAAGTACAAAATGTCTTTGTTTATTCGACCTTGCACCTTTCATGTGCTGCAGGGGCCTAGTGAAGGGAATTACTCACGCTTAGCGGCTTGCACGACATCCTTAACTTCTTTTTTATAAGCCGTTTGATTTGCTGACTGGTCCTTTCGAGCTCTTTCTCGTGCCGCTGTAGGTTCTCGCGGAACTGAGGGCTATCCGCGAGGCACTCAGTGAACTCGAGAGGCTGGAGGCCTACGCCCATCGTCGCAATCCTGTATCTCACGGTCACAACACCAAGCACTTTCACCGAATTCCCGCCGTTGCGGTCATCGCGAATACCGTTCACCACACCACAGCGGATTTTTTATAAGATCGTGACAATCTCGTATAATTGTAACTAAGATTACGATTTCAGTAAAATGAATTACAAAAAAAACAGCAATATTATCACTACGAGCAGATAATGCGTAACTGTCTAGCTGTCAAACCGAATGACTATGTTGTCAAATAAAAACTTTTAATCCTACTAATAAAAGGTTATAGAGTTGTCAACATATAACATTTTTTTTGACAATTTGGTAGACTATCTTATTATCTTATAGGATTTCTTTGTCCCAGAAAATAAAATAGTTGTTTATCCATATCTTACTGTATATACTATACAAAGAGATATATATTTTTTTGTTTTATTTATTTATTAACATTAAAAAATTCACAGCTCGTATAAAATAGACATATAAAGTAAACCGATACATAAAATTAAGAGCCAAAATTGAATTCATCATTATTTGAAATCTAATTATAAGACTATGTTTACATATGTATGTGTGTATCTATTACGTGTTTTGATGTAAACATTATATATATGTAGATCTAGTTTATTATTTTTTATAGTTAGTAAAAAAATAGTTTTGACGTTACAAACAGTAACTTTTATTTTATTTATGAGTATTGCTACACAGATTAGTACAGATAATAAACGGGGCTATCTATACTAATAATTAAAAATTGAAGTGTCTGTTTGTAATGTAAATATTTTTTTTTTTACTAAATAGATATGAATTTCTAAAATTTTTGTCGTCTTTTTGTCACTTTGTAATTGGTAATCTTCGGAACGGCTAGATGGATTTTTTTTGGTAGATAGCTGAAGTAACTTTGGGTAATTTAGGGTATTTTCAATTTTCGAAAATAATTAGGGTTCCGAGTAAAAAATAAAACTCATAAATAAATAATAAAATCCGATTCAATGGACAGTTTTACGGGCAAGTGCTTGAATTTATAAGAAATATTTTTACTTTATCGTAGTACTAAAAATTATTAGGATTTCGTATAAAAAATTAAAATGCAATAAAAAATATATGAAACGCGGGCGTAGCAGCGGGCACACAGATAGTTTTAAAATAAATAATACAATGAGGTACTGTTATAAATGTATAATAATATAATAAAAATTAAAACATTTTCTATGTAATGCAATGATTAAATACAGAATTAAGCGGTCGGCTTTGAGTTCTTCCCAGGTGTGACGGATGATTCATCCACATCGTCAGATTCTTCAGACTCCTCGTCATCCTCATCATCATCTTCGTCATCAGAATCCGAGTCTGAGTACGAGTAATCACCGCCTTCAGCACCAGCTACAAAAATAGCATAGTAAATATACTATGGTATACTTAATTAAACAAACTTAATTAAACAGCAGGATATAAACATCCATTACAAGACTCGTCATATTACATTGTATGGATCAGGAATGCTGGGCTAGTATGAAGATGGATGAGAAACGATTGCATTTAGTTGAGATGGATGTGAGCTGTCATGAGAATGGATAAAGTCAGGAATGAATATTTGAATATGAATATGAATGAATTAGAGGGAGTTTGAAAGTTGCGTCAGAGGCAAAATGAAGTTAAAAAGGAATCGTTTGTCGTGGTATGGAGTTATTATAAGAAGAGAGGAGGCGGATGTGTACAAAATAGTAATGATATATGCAACAGCGGTTCTAGCTCATGTAGCCCTTAGAGCCTTGGCGCATCGAGCAAGAGATCTTTGTAGGCACCCACTAAACCCTGTGCCCGTGTGTCATGCACCGCCCTGCACTATAGATAAAGCCGGCTCTGGTGTTTAAATTAGTTTCAGGATAAACTGTAATTTAAACCACGATAGAAACTGTGAACTGATTTTCATCTCTCACTACTGTTCTTGAATCGTAGTTTTACTCTCCGATACAGAACATAAATTTTGCCGCTTAATCAGGTAAAATTGAAGACTTGTAATATCGACAAATTTTTATTGGTTACTTTATAATATATATGTGGAGTTTAGTAAACGTTGGTGGCCACCACTGTATTTGAGAAAGCCCTCAAAAGTAGCATTTCACTGTCTGGAGAAACTAATGTTAAAATCCATATGTAATAACGTTTGGCAATATTATTGGCCTACACGGATAATAATTTATAAGAAGTTATCCATCCGGGAGGCCCAGCAGATTTGAAATATCGAACGTTATTCGCCGTCATGGCATTCATATTGACTGCCAAGGAGAAAGAATATATGCTACACATCCAAAACATTATCATGGAATATAAGGTGAACTACATCTATGCATCTATACTCAAGAATATTTCTTTAAGTTACGTTTACCATATCTTTTATTAATTTCAAGCAAATATCTTTAGGTATAGTAAATAATAAACGTTTGCTAATATACATTTTGATTTGTTAAAACTGTCGGCTAAGGATAGCACCACCCCCCCCATATATTTCCGTGGGGGTCGTAAAAGGCGACTAAGGGATAAACCAAAGGATGGGCAGCAGCAAACTCCTGACTGCGATCGCCAACCCGCCGGCCAAGCGTGCTGATTATGGCAATACTGGGAGAGAGCTATGTCTACCAGTGTTTGCCTTGCGGTTCAATTGATTATTCATTACGTAAAATCAATTACCTCCATCACCATATCCAGAATATCCATCACCATATCCTGAATAACCATCACCATCTTCATCCTCCGCAGGAGCAGTGCCTTGACGTCCATAACGATGCGAGCGTGCTGTTTATGAAAAAATTGTAAGTGATACTTTGGTAGTTTTTTTAGTTTAGTGATACCAGTCTTCAATATTTGAGGACATACTTTTTTTAACCATTCTTAGTAGATCATTACGAAAATCCAACAGTATGAACAAGCCATCAGATAATTCAAAATTATAATTAAATACCCCATCAACTATTAAAAATGTATTGTACCTACTCCTTTATTTTCTTACTTATTTAATATAACCGTTTATAGTATTAAAATTTGAATATAACTTATAAGGTCATTTTTTTTATAGGTTTAAAAATATTACATTGGGGAGTTGAATGATTATTAATAATTATTGTCTTATCATAAGAACAGACCATGAATAAAAGTTAATAAAAAAAAATATAAGGAACTCTTTATATATTTTGATTTTATCCTAAAATGGCTCTTCAAATATTACGTAAGCATGATGACTCGGGTAACGGGGGGCGGGTAACAGGGGACGGAGAGGGTATGAACAGTGATTTTATGAGCAATATTAACTTATTAATTTACGTTTTCCTTGTTTTTGCACTTTATATTCTATACTAGAATACATTTTCGATAAAGGAAAAGAGCATCAAATGCTTGTTATGTCAAAATATTATTATCCTAATTAAATAATTGAATTATTTTTTCTGTATACATGTAAAGAAAACCATTGTAATCTACTTTCTATTGTTATCTATGTTTTTCTTTATTTTTGTCTATGTTGTAAAGAAAATACAATTGAAAATAAAGGGCTTTAAATGTTGTTTCTTTCGTCTTACAGAGAAACCCAGTTAAGTCGTTTTATTTTTGCCCAAAGTTACACTAAGAGTAAAAACTTATTAACTTGTTGTTTTTTCAATAAATTAAACACAAACACCTGTACATGAGCCTATTCATTGGTAGCAAGATCAATGCCTTAAGGCTTATATATCCTAAAGTGCAACAGCATTTGTAATCTCATCATATGCCAGCTAAAATCTCATCAAGTTTAAATTATAGTACATAAAAGCGCATACTCGACATGCTGAGATCCGCTGTGATCGCAGTCGGGTATGAGCACTTGGGACAGGGAGGCAATGCTCGCCGGTCGGAGAGCTTCACCCCGCGTCTCTTGACATGCTCCTCGCAGAAGCAAGTCTTGCAACGTAGACACGAGTACTGGCCCAGACGGTTACAGGACTGACCTACAATATCCAACATTGAAGATAATATACCAAACAAGGATATGAAAGTCACACAACATGCATTATGGTTTCAGCCGTTTTAGGAATTTTGTTCATGCTTTAGAATGTAACTTTTATAACAACATTTTCTAACTTGTCATTCTAATTATAGTGTTATTATTGTCCACTTTTACTTTATTTTCTTTGGTACAATTTCGTCAAATATTCAGAAGTAGAATGCAAAAAGTACCACTAAATCATCCTACTGTAGATATTTGGATTTTGGAAATAATTTTCTATTTACTAACTGTGTTTAATTTCTTTATATGGAACCCTACTATTTTTTTGTAATAAGATAAATTAATCTATACTAATAAATACCATTAGAGTGTCTGTTTGTAATGTTAAAAATATTTTTTTACTCAATAGATATGAATGTATACACGATACCTATACCAAAAATACAATTTTAAAAAATTTTGTCTGTCTGTTTGTTCCAGATAATATCCGGAACGGCTGGACGGATTTTGACGGGACCTTTTTTGGTAGATAACTGAAGTTACTCCGGGTAACTTAGTGTACTTTTAATTTTCGAAAATAATTACGAGTTCCGCGTTAAAAAATTAAAATGTAGAAAACATCCGATTCAATGCACAGTTTTGCGGGAAAGTACTTGAATTTATGAGAACTATTTTTACTTTATCTTAGTACTAAAAAATTAGAGTATCGTATTAAAAAAATTAATTACTGTGAAGTATATATGAAACGCGGGCGCAGCCGCGGGGCCACAGCTAGTTTTTAATAAATTCAAAAACTTGTCCGTATAACAGTGCATTGAATCCGATGTTATTCAATTTTTTATGTGTTTTTATCTATTTTCGCAAAACCCTAATTGTTTTTGAAAACTAAAAGATACTCCAGGTAACATAGGGTATGTTACCTGGATTATCTCCAACTATCTACCAAAAAATGTCGCGTCATAATCCGTCCAGCCGTTGCGGAGATTACTCGGAACAAACAAACAGAGAGACAAGCAAAAATTTAAAAATTGTATCTTTGGTATCGTATATATATTCATATCTAATTAACAGAAAAAAAATTACATTACAAATATATTCTAATCATTACGCGTGATTAGTATTTACACAAAAATTATAATAATATTTAGCTTACACTTGTAAGTCTCAGACTCTAGAACTTGACATGACGCCTGATGCTCGAACTGATCGTCTTCGCATAAGAATCCCTGACAGAAACAGCATCGGAACACTCGTCCGCCGTGCTCCCATACACCTGCGAAATTAAGTTTTAAGTCTTAAGTAACTTGATAAGGCCCTAAACGCATTCACCAGTCTCTAACTCTTATTACAATGGGTTTTTGTATGAATACTCATACAAAGTTATTATTACAAATTCATACATACCAGGCAAATACTTTATTTGGCAAACAATTGTTTACCAAGACTTATTGCAAAAAGTTATAAATCATATTATGGACATAACCTTTTTAGTAGTTGTTATGAAAAATATATAATAACAAAAACATTTGTATAATTTAAAAAATTGGCTGCCTACTGTGATTTTCTACTGTATTAGTTCAAGAAGTTATGCCATGCCATCGCCCGCAGATTTGAAATATCAGATTTGTTATATCAGAAATCTATCGCTATCTTGCTGCGCCACAAAGAAAGAGTTATAAAACACAAAAGGGACAACTGCAGCTCGGGCTGACTTTACCTATACAAAATAGATGAAAACATCACTTTGTAGTACCCTGTATCCTCCTTCAAAACTGAACCAATTTTTAATTTTCTTTTAGTTTTAGAATAAGAAAGAACTTGAATATGCCTGCATGTTTTGCTTTATAAATTTGTATGACGAACATCTAAAAATGACGGTAAAAATCTAGCATTTTTTACAATTTCAATAGCTCCAAGTTTCTACAATTACTAATTTATTGAAAAAATCAAAACATATAAAATCAAACTTCTTGCAATTTATATAATTTATAGTTTAATGACTCGGATATATTCTTTATTGCAAACACATCGTCTTATAAAAGAGAAATTAGAGCAAAGTGTGATATATTATATGTTTAAGGATTGTTTAAATATCTATGGTCAATTTGGATTTGAATTCATTCTTTTTTGTTTTTTTTTTTAAATCTTACCGTTAATGTTGTAATTAGTATATATTTATGATGTTGATTTTGTTCTGAGGTGCTTTTTGTTTTTTTTTTTTTTTTTATATTTTTGTTTTGAGTGGAAACTTTATTGGGTGTATGATCTTGTTTTATAATATTTAGTAATTAGTCAAATAAACTGTATGTTTCCCTAAAATAAATAAATAAATAAATATAATTTTCTAAGTATAAAATATTTACTATCATGCTATTATCCAGGGAGAATACAGGGGACTATGTTTGTATGGAATAAATGCTGCTAGCATATCCTCTTAAGTACTGAGTGTGGTTAAATAAATAAATTCACTAAACAAGTCTTAATTTGAAGATTATAAACCAGGATGATATCTATTTGATAAAGTTATACTATAGAAAATATTTACCTCTTTCACATTCCAAACAGATAGCATCAATGAGTGGGCATGTACAGGCATGGGAAGTGAGGCACTTGCGACCATGGCATACCCATGCCTCACAGAAGTCACATATTGCCCCCTGACAAAAACATAGTGGTGATAACTGACCAACTTAAAAATTTCAGCCTTTAAATAAAGTAAGTATTCAACTTTTATACTGGAGATCCTAGTAAAAGAAGCATAATCAAGATAAATTTATAAAAATATGAACATTGTGAGAAGTATGGAAATAATGAATAAAATTTTATAAATATATTTGTTTTTTTTTTTTTTTTAAGTTATTTTACATCTAAAAGTAAATACATGATTAATTTAAATTAATAATAACTAGAGTATTATTGCTATAATTTTAAATTGGTTAGGTTATTTTATATGTGATTCAACAAATTCTCACCACCATGCCCATCCCTGTTGTGTAAACGCCAGGATGTCTGACAACACAATCACCAGTCTTTAACATGCATTTGATCTTGCCGCAGTGAGCACAAGCTGGCAGACGTTGCACTGCCTGGCAGAAGTAGCAAAAAGCACGGTTTTTCTGCTTCCTGAAATCATAAATAGAGAGATAGATAAGGTAACTGAGTGTATTCATCAGTATTTATTTATAATGCATGCTATAAAAATAAACAATATCTATTCATTACAGATACCTTTTTTTTTTTTTTTTTTGACGGGGGGGAAATGTATTTACGCACTACCCTTATCTATTGTATTTGGAGGATCAAAGTCCCCCAAATATTCATTACAGATACCTGCAATACTTTTGTAAATAAAATGTACCATATGGTTTTGGTTGCAAACTATTTCTTTATTTAATCTCAAGTAAGATTTTTAACCTCTTGAGCACTAACCTGGCGTTTACGCCAGCTTTCCATTGTTTTCCTATTGTCTCATTTTATGAGTAATCGACATATTAATGGATATTATATTGACTGCAATTTAACAAGTATGTATGAGAAACTTTAGTGACCAAAGTTCTCAACCTATTGATTTAGTAGTAATTGACACAATACACAAAACCCTCTTTATGTATAAAGTATGTATGAGTGTGTGAATATGACCTCAATCAGGTAAGTTTTTCAAAATAATATGATCATTAACAAATGCACCATCTTTAATATCTATATAAATGTGCATTTTAACAAGTTTAATTTGATATGAAGAGATTATTCTGCCAGAGATAATGACATACTAAGCTTAGATTGAAAGTAGGCATTCATGCTGTTACCAGAACCTGCAAGTAAGCACATAATAACAGATTTATAGGTGGCATCTGAGACCAACAGGGTAAATACTACTTATATTAAATTAAAAAAACGCATTTGTTTCATTTAATAATATACCAAGTAGTTACAAACACAACATGAAAACAATGAGATTGTCATATAACCTACAAATAATAAAATATATATAAACCTATATAAATTATTAAAATAATACATGATACAAGAAATTCTACAGAGATGAAATCTATATATATATATTTTATATTTACTTCAAGCATTTATCGCAGTCCATTGCCAGGTTACAAGGGTGTTGGGCCAGGTCTACGTGTTCGCGTGCATTGCGAATTTCTTTTTGCCGCAATTTTTGCTTTTCAGCTTTCTTACGTTGCCCTGTCTTTTTCTTCGGCATTCTCAACAATTAATTGGTACAAACAACAATATAGATTGACTAAATTATGTTAAATTTCACGACTGTGCCCGCATCAGCTGATGGTTATTAATGACAGTGACAGATGATGCTTGACACTAATAAGGTCGATGACATTAATATTTCTGCGTGTAATGAAACTCTTCTTCATAAATTATCGAAAATTTAGTAAAATGAATCCTACACAAAACGAAATGAAATTTTGGTTCTACATAGTATCGTCTTAAAATTAATAAAAGGTTTACATCAACAAGTCTTTTTTATTTTAAGTTTTATCTGAATTTCTACCTATTAAGCGCTTAATAAAAAAAAAATTAATATAACTAGCTCATAATAACTAAATAAATCGAAGAAAGTACTAAAATCAATATCTAACTGTAAAATACACTTTTCTGAACGGATCTTATAGCCCGGCAAATACGAAAAGGTGCGCAGTATAAAGAAAATGTGACAAAGAAATAATGTTTTGATTCGATAGGTTTGCAAATGCGCACTTGCCGTGCAGAGGGTTTATCAAAACAAGAATCAAAACAAACATTTATTTTTATTCTCGGGGTACCGCGATATCCGCTCGTTACAGTCTCCGGTTTGTTGCGTGCAGTTTGTTATAATAATAATAAAGATATCAGTGAGCGTCCGGACAAGGAATGATTTCCCCAGCGTCATTGGTTTGTATCTTACACGTACTTATAACAGTGGAATTTTGTAGCACAAACAACATTAAAGTATATGTATTTTTAAATGGATGTATTTAAAATTACTATCGTTCGAAATTACTAATACCCACTAGTGTTTAAACTTAACTTATTGCATTAGTTTTAGATTTATTTTTACCATTTGCTCTTCGTGAACATATACAATCACTCGTGTGTAATAACTTTAAAAAATATTTATTTTTGTAAATAATGTTTACTCGGTTGTGCTTCTTGTGTGTGATTTTGTCATCAATTTATATTTTTTTGTTTTAAAGTAAGTACCAACTTACGCACTTACTTTTTTTACATTTTTGGTAGCATAAATAAACAAATAGTTATAAAAAGGTTGCACTTCTACACATTATGAAAAAGTATTTAATAATAATTTCGAAGTTTCTTTTTCGTTTATTAATTACGTTTACTATTATGTTATTTTGATAGGAGTTCAACCTATTTCCAGCAGTGGACGTCTTTCGGTTAAATGGATGGATGGATAGGAGTTCTTAAAATGTCTCGCAACTGTATTGCAGTTAATTGTTTTTTAACAGTCCTTGGCCTCATGCAGTTATTGAATTCCGTTCGGTCTGTAGTACTTAGTAGTCGAAATTTGGTAACAATCAGGAGAATAATCTGTTTCCAAAATTTATTATTTATCAATATCCATTAGCACTAAAGTTCGTCAATAACTACAAAAAAAAAAGAAGAAAACCAGTTGACAAACAGAAGATAAAAAAAGTACTGAACTATTTTATAATTATATGTGTATATATATATGTAAATACTATATAGTGAAACAGCTAACGGAAAAAAAACGATATACAATTAAATTAAAAAAAACAATAAAATCAAATTTCTTCTTAAGGGCAAAAATTTATTACTTTTTCGATGTTTAAATAAATTATATATACTTATGTTTTATAAACATAAAATAAATAAACAAAAAGTGTGTATTATAACCTATAAAAATTTCACTTTTCCCGCGTTTAGGCCATTTTTTAGTAATATTTTAATCATAAATGTGTGTGGTAATCGCAGTCTAGTGGTATTAGCATACAGTAAAAATATTAATTACGCTCGACGACCCGAGCTTTGCCCTCGGAAACGAGAGAACGTCAATATTGAAATAACTTAAATCTCACACACACCTCTTTCTTTAATCCAAGCTTATGTCCGTTTTAAAATATTAAAGTGTATTTGTCATGAAAATTTACCTATATAAATAAATACACAGAGTTCTAGTGCCGGCCCGATGCCAGTTTTGTGATGGAGCGCTCACAGGGCACCAAGGCACAAGAAAGTGTACTCGAAATGCATGTGCCTTTGTAGTTAGGGGCACCTGGAGCAGTCGCTCCTTTCGGCCCATGGACGGGGCGGCATTACCAAATGTTCCATACTACAAGTATTATAAAATACAAAAAACTGGATAAAGATCATATCGCATCTTCAGAATGAAAGGGACCTAACTTATTTAAAATATTCATCCCGGATTAGAGATGCCAGGGGGGTATGTGGAACTCGTCCAGCTTGAAGCCCCGAGAATGCCCATTAAAATCCCACAGTACTGTCCTTCACCTTTTTGGAAGTAATAAGGGATCGCAAGCACTCGATCGCGTTGCTCCAGTGACTATAGGAGGTTGTACCCTCCATCATTCCTTAGTCTCGGATGTACGGTCATCGCCGCGATCCTACCTATCCAACTTTATAATAAGCTTGAGCTTTCTGTGAAAGAGCACATCGTGTAGAAGCATACCAAGATAGAAATAAAAAAAAACCTGTTGTAGGATTTTAATGTAATCATTTTTAGTTTTGTTAATATAGTAATGCGATGATGATTAAAAAACTGAGCGCGATTTATATCTTTTTAAGGGGGTCTTTCCATAATCACATGATGTTTTTATCAACTTTTTAACCCAGGGGGTAGCCTGGTAATATGTTTTTCCATGTCCATTACTAAGACAGACGATTGTTTCTTAAGTTGTCGTTTATTGGCGTCAAACTTCCTCTAACGTGTTCATTTTACGAAATAATTGACATATTAAAAAAAAAACTAAAACTAAAAATGCTTTCACAATTAGCATTTAGACCCCCCTCGTCCACCGTGTCATCAAAACTAAGCATAGCCCAAGCGTAGACTCATTCATGCGCCACAAGCGAAGCTAAAACTTTCAAACTGTTTACGTTGAGTTTCCGGAAACGACTTCGGTGAGTAATGTGAATGAATTGAAAGATTTATTATCCCCGCGTCTCTGTCCGCGTTCTATATATTCTTCACAACGTAATATAATTTTTAAATAATTATTGGAAAATAATGTTTTTATGGCTTTGAATTGTAAACCCATAAATATATCAACGGCGTCTCTATGAGATCAATTCATAAGTCGAAATGGAGCAGCATAGTGTGTGGAAATATAAATATGAAGGGTTGTGGAAAAACAAGTGTATCAACGGATCTAGAAAAAATAGTAAACGAATTGAAATTAATTTTCTTATGAACGACGATAGGGCTCACCAAAATGGCGGCAATTTAGTGCTAGAAAAATAGATTGCTGATTTATGAAATTCGTTTCTACGTTTGAAAACAGTTGCGGATCAAACAATCCTGGAATGAAGTCTGACAATTATTGTACTAGCTATAAAAATGATTATAAATAATATAAAGTTGTACACATGGAACCTTGTAGAGTGGTCGAAGCACCAAGCATATAACGTGTAAAAAAATACTTTAAAAAGGTTAGGAAAACAAAGTCATCACAATGCTGTTTCGAGGTTATGCCCCTCAACTCAATGTCGTTTTTACAGGTTCATTCATATGTATATATTGTCAAGTGTAAGAAGCGATAACAAATTAAAAAAACATAATTCCAATCTTGTGTGCCTTTGTACTGGTTTCCACTCTCAAAAGAAAACCTTCAGTGTTCCGGACTCCCCTCCTTTGAACAATATAATATATTATTAGTAATTGTAATTCTGACTGATTACTAATTAAAACTAATAATAATAATAATTAATACTAAATTACTGATTAAAATTGCTTTGTCTGATACCTCACTTATTTTTGTTTGTTCGTTAGTTAGCTTCTAACTTAACAACCACTGAACTAATTTTTAATTTTAATTAACCATAAACCATTTTTAAGTTGACCGCTTTTTAGTATATTTTTTTGACTTCAGTTTATATGGTAAAACTATAAATTAAGTCGAAATGGAAAACTTTGACCTTTGGTATTTTTACGAAAATAATGCAATACATTAAAATTGCTTTAAGCTGTCAGATTAAACTGTGAATTGTTTAGTTATCTTTGACAGTTAACATGTATGCTCTAAAATATGTTATATGAATTTACTAATAAGTGATGGCTATTTGCGTCAAGTACACAAAATCGATCCGTGCTGTATTATTAGTCAAGGTGTTTAGAGTTCGTTCGATCATGTGTGAGAAGGGTTGCCATTTATAATATGTTAATTTTAAATAAAAATACAAATGGAGAAATATAATGAAACAAAATTTTCAAATAATCTTATAACGCACCGTAAATCCAAGGGGCTTATCACTTCCAGCGTCTGTAAAGAAACTCACCTTTCACACCGCTTTCTCTTGCTTACTGTTTACTTAGCAATACTTAATTACTTTCTCTGAAATGCAATTATTTACCTATAGTTATACCTATAGAATAGATATTTGGCGGCTAATAATCCTTAAATAATGTGAAAGACTGTCTGCCTATCCGTCATAAATGTAATTTAAAATTTTAGGTTTATAAATCAAGAATCATTACATTGATTGACGTTAGTTTTATTTTAAGTCAAGGATTGATATTTGAAAACTCGGTTATGGAATTATTGACTCTCGCTTTGTTATGAAATATTTGCATTTGCATTGTTTTTCTGCATACATTTTATGTTTACTTTATAAATTTATGTAGGTATTTATTTATGATATATAAATAATATTGCCGTCTGGTGTCGGTTAAGAATAGTAACACCCCATGTCTACCTGTGGGTGTTGTAAAAGGCGGCTAATGGATAAATCAGGGGATGGACAGTAGCATCCTCTGAGAACCACAAACACCTACCGCGATCCCCAACTCGCCAGCCAAGTGTGGCGATTATGGTAATTCCCCCACTTTATGGAGGAGACCTATGTCAAGCAGTTTTTTTCGGTTGAATCAATCAATCTAAATATGTATGTTTACATGTGTTTGTGTTATGTTTTATATATTTTGTGTGTATATTACTTCAGTTACAGTCTTACCTGATTTTCTAGAACGTATCCATCCAAAGGTTTCCTGAAAGAAATTGCAGGTTGCAAAACTAACTATTTTGTGTATACACTATTGATTTTATAATATATATATATACATATAAATTTCAGTAAGTAAGAACAGAATAGAAATTATTATATGACAATGGACCCACGTAAACTTTATATATATAATAGCAAGCGCTAGTTTAAGGCCCACTAGACCGTATCATACCATGACCGGAATTATACCGCCGCATGTAAAAAAAAATAAATAGTTTGTATAAGTTACTATGAGATATGCCCACTAGACCTTGACGTTATCGAACAAGACCGTAAAGTGCCATGACCGTGCCGGCACAGATTAACGACGAGAATATGTTTCATGTGTCGCTACGGCCACGTACGCAACGGGTTATAGCCCCGTTTACCATACTTTCATACCAGGCACAAGACAATAGAAATATATATTTTTTAATTTTGTATGCCTATGAATGCACACGTGTTTTTTTGGACGTCGTAAAACTGATAGTGTATGCGTATAAATTAAAATTATGGTTTATTTTCAATGAGTAGGCATCAAGGCGTCCACGCAACACTGTTACGTATGCAAAAATAACGAATCATGTTATCGAATATATTCCGAATGGCCACAATAGTTACGCATAGCAAACGGGCATGAAACCCGTTGCAAACGTATATGTTAAGCGGTCGATCCGTTGCAGAGGCCATGGTAGTGCGTGTCGTTTTTTTTTTTATGTGCTTAATACGTTCATAGCACGGTCATAGTATGATACGGTCTAGTAGACAGAGACCTTTATTGTTATTATTTTGTCAACAGGTGAAACGGCTAAGCGTGGGCGGCCGTTTGATGCCGTTTTTCAAGTGCGTCTGCGTGTATTTCCTAGCCGCGGGGGTCGGCGGCGGGGGGCCCTCGCTCACCGCAGTCGCTGCCAAGTGCGCCCCAGTGCTCTGCCTACTACTGGTCATCGTTTTGCATATAAACTCATTAACTTACGAAGAGTAAGTGCTTTTTTCATAGCACATAGAAATATAAGATTTAAACAATTTTTCAAGAAACTTGAGAGCGTAGCTACCACCGTAGCAATGATATAGGGCCCGACGTGTGTAATCAAAAATTCGTAAATTTTTATTATGAAATAAGAATCTTGGGCTACGCCACAGCCGGGTAAAAGTGACTCCGACAAATTTTTATAATGGTCTCATTTACAACAAGAAACGCCACTGATTAAACCGCTAGTTTCACAAAGGATTCAAACATAATTGAACTTCACTCGAGTGATATCGTCGTTATCTAAAATGGGGTTGAATTAATCATTTATTTACATTTACGTTTATTGAACAACAGTTAAAGCGGTTAACACACGTACGGACCGGACCGCGGAGATGGCACGGCGGGCGGCCGAGGTTGTCAATCGCCTAAGTAGGGATGGGGATCCTTTTCAAAAAATATCGATTTTTAAATCGATACGGATCTAAACTTGATGAATTGATACACATAATTTGAGGCCTAAAAGATCGTTCTTTCAAACTAACAAAGTATCAATTATTAGAGTATCCTTTTTGTTTCCTATGATATGATCAGAGAATAATATTACTCCTACCGATATGACGATTATCTGTAAATACACAAAAACAAAACAGTTCAGTATCATTTTTCCTGAATAGGTTAGGCGATCTTCTTTTTTTCTTTAGTTGCTTTTGTTGTGCTGTTAATAAAGAAAATTGGAAACTGTTTTTGCAATAAATAATGATTACAGACTATTTTCGACCCCCGGAAGAAAACTATTTACTAATAAAATAAGTCTAAGAAGATTGATCTCTTCGACCTCGATATTTTATGAATCGATAAATAAAACGTTTTACCTACTTAGGCTACTGATGACCTCAGCCACCCGCCATACCAAGTCCGCGGTCCGGTCCGTACGTATGTTGACAGTTTAAAGATAATCTTTGTATTATGAAAGTCATCTTAAAGACATAACACAATAAACATTAGGTATTTCGCAAATCTGTTCTTACAACTTAAGGTCATCCTGTCTGGATAAGATAAGATACGGTTTTGAGACGTTTATTATCTATAATTATACTATTTGACTTTAGATGGATTAAATTTTCTTTTCGCTTCTAATGACCATATCATTTCTCGCGAGGTGTTTTTATACGTCCATATGTACATATTAATTTGTTTAGTTAATTTTATTATTTGAATAAACTCTACGTAAACATAATATAAAAATCAAGTCGCTATAAAATCATTCAGAGATAAATATTCTGTCAGTCACATTAGAGTGAGTCATGTCACTAAGCTGGCACACAATTATACAGTCTTCTTGATTGTATCCAGTCACCGTAGGATATCGACAGCCATGACACCAAATGCGTTGTTGACTCTTAAAAAATCTCTTCACTCCTCTTCGATAGACGCAGTAGTGCTGTCACCAAGTCAGCATATCTTTTACTTCATAATATCTATATTAGAACCTAATAATTAACCTGAAGTTTTGTCTGTACCTAAACGTTAATACTAATCTCGATTCTCTCTCGATCCACATCTCTGTACTTCCGCTAACATTATTAAGACTACGATTTGTATAGTTTTTTATATGACAAAAAAAAATGATATACATATATTATATTTATAAAAAAAAAGGACCAGATCGAGTTCCTTTCCTGCGCTCTTCTCGGCTGGGTTGTTTTTTCCGAACCGGTGGTAGTGTTTTAGACGTTCATAAGCGCCTTCTTAGGGTCTAAATTGAATAAATAAATTTTGATTTTGATTGATTTGATTGATTTTGACATTAAAAAAAATTGTCTGCCTGTCTGTGTGCATGCCCAGATTAACTCGACCAATACCGGATACCGCCAGAACAATTTTTATTGAAACTTTTACCTACTTTATCTCAAGGAGCAATTAATAGGCTATAAAGTTTCATTTATATATTTTAGAATTAGTTTTTTTATGTTGTGTATAAAGTATAATTATTATAGGGTTATCAAACACATCAATATCATTTTTATAAATTATAAATACACAGGTGACTTTGAAATCAATGGCAATAATTAAATGGCAGCTTATAATTATGATTCTAAATAAGTACAATGCAAAAAATACTATAGTAAAAAAATTCATTGAACTAAAAATATATAATTAAAGTCTCAAAACCGTGCGATGTGTATTTGGGGGACGATGATCCCACTCGCACTCACACACATCAGCTGATTATATTATCAAAATCAAAATTTATTTATTCAATTTATGGCCTAAGAAGGCGCTTATGAACGTCTAAAACACTACCACCGGTTCGGAAAACAACCCACTCGAGAAGAGCGCAGGCGAGAAACTCGATCTGGTTCTTTTTTTTTATAAATATCATTTTTTTTTTGTCATATTTAAAACTATACAAATCGTAGTCTTAATAATGTTAGTGGAAGCACAGAGATGTGGGTTAATTATCATATTATTATCTATATGCTTACCGGGTCATCGAATTAATGCATGATTTATAGTTTTATTTTAATATTTTCTCCAGTAACCTCCAGTAACCTAAATATAATTACAAGCTTCCATTTAATTATTGCCATTAATTTCGATGTACAACAAACCGCACTTGGGCTAAAAAGTGTTAAAAATTGACATTTTTTTGGCCTTTCATTTACTCAAAAAGTAGATATATCATGGAAATTGGTGTACGGGATTGATTTGTTGTTCAGTAACTGAGAAGGCCAAAAACAAACAAAAAGATCAGCACATCCCAGATTTAATCAAGATCAAACACGGAGTCGCGGGCGTCCGATAATTCATCTATAAAGTGGTTAAACGTATTTTCGATAATATAACTTCAGGGGTTGGTACGCGCGCCGAGTAGCTGCTGGTCTCACACTGTCAGCTCTGGGAGACGCTCTGCTCGTGTGGCCACAGCACTTCGTGGCTGGCATGGCGGCGTTCGCAGCCGCTCATATAGCGTATATCGCTGCGTTCCGCTTCAAGCCGCTGACGCCAGCGCTCGGCCCTGTCTGCTATTTAGCAACGGCATACTACATGACCTTCATATCTCCACCTGAAGGGCTTAAACTGCTGGTACCTGCATACGGGATGCTGCTGGCAACCATGGCCTGGCGAGGAGTGGCGTGCCGAGGATGGGCTGCTGGCGGTGCCCTTCTGTTCTTGATATCAGACGCTATACTTGGATATAGTCTGTTCGGTGGACCTGTTCCTTACAGACAGGTAATTTATACTATAACCTCATTTTTATTTGAACATAGCCCGTAATAGATAAGGAATTTTAACTGTCGGAATGTATTAATAAGTTTTTAGTGAGATGTAACTATAATAAGATAACTAAATATATTTTATAGCCATAATAAATTGTATCACCCGAATTTGAAATAAGCGATAGAAATTTGCTACAAAATTTATTCTAAAATATGTTATATATTTATTTATATAAATATCTTAACTTTTCAGGTGTTCGTAATGTCGACGTATTACCTAGGGCAGCTAGGTATAGCGCTAAGCGCACTAGAACCGGCTCGTATGAAGCGAGCATGAGCTTCCACCTCAGCATCTGAAGCTATTCTCTTCTGTAATGACCAAGCATGTTCATTAAACTTTCGCTCCGTCGGCGAAAGTCTTCCCTTAGACTCCTTAGAGACGACGTGTCAGTTTCCATAACGTACATTATTATATATGTAAATAATAAATATGTACAGGGGGATGATTGGTTAAAACGTGATCCATTCGAGAGTAAGACAATTTGGACTTTGGACAAAATTGTATAACATACATAAATATCTCTTGTTTTAATGTGCCGTAGTTTGGTTCATCTCTGTTACTCATACAGCCATAGTATTGTGCATAAAAATGGTGTGAATAATTTTCATTCCGTTAACCTTTTGACCAGTCGTACCCGTATATTTGTAATGTTCCAAGTTGATGATCCATCATCGAGAACTAAGCGTGTATTTTAAAGCTTTTTTCACAGGGATTATTGAATAAAGTACATGCAAAGTTGCGTCCTTCAGTATTTATAACACAAGTGACTCTACCTTTTGTTGATTTCCAATTATGTTTATTATCAGATTAAATCTAGTCACTTTGATACATAACAATTAAATAGGACACCTCTACCTACTCATCATCATCATCTCTCTACCCTTTTCCCATTTTTATTTGGGGTCGGCGCAACATGTCCTCCTCTTCCATTCCTCTCTATTTGTTGTCATCTCCGCATTCACTCCTTTTCTAAGCATATCATCTTTCACACAGTCCATCCATCTTCTCTTTGGTCTTCCCCTTCCCATGTAACCGTCCACATTCATATCCAATACCTTTCTTACAACATTCTCTTACTCCCTGTGCACACCTCTACCTACTAAATTGCAGAAGAAATAATATTAAAAAAATGATTTTTATCATCCAACAATCATCACGCGTGCGCATCCTCAACTTGGAACTAATTGAATTTTTTTGACATTTGACCTAATCATATACATAAGTGCAGACAGAAAAAAAAAGTATTCTTCCTTTTTATATTTACGCGTAAAGTAGAAATACTAGTTTTGTTATAAGAGTATATATAGATTTTGTTAGTACATAGATGTATTTTGTATGTGATTTTAGGACTTCTTAATTACGTGAGATGCGTGAGGTTATCTGCTGGTTAGCACAAACGCTTCAAATATTTTTATATGTTAGATACGATTAGTGTGTGATAAAAGATCGGTTGTTATATAATATTTTTGTGAACATACATAATATTCTAAACATTGGGATTGTTGCCAATACAAAGTGGGTTGTAATGCGGATCGTGGGGTGCGCCAATAAGAGTGATGGCGAGGTGTAAGGAAGTGCAGATGGGGTAATAAGTGAGTGGGGGAGGGGTAAGGTGAAAAGGAGGTAGCTGTTGAGGTGATAAGTTGCCTTATGTGAACGTAATAAATTATAGTAGGCGCGCGATCTCATACGCCGGTCCTCACCTAGCTGAGTAGGTAGTTGAAGGAGGACCGTGTCTATGACCCCTCAGATTTAGCTTTATCGCCCTTTCTATTGATTAATACCGGCCGCTTCTTCTCAATTTCTTGCTTTAATCTTCAAAAATGGCGTCCTCTTTATTCCTAATAAGGGGATCCAGAGCGAGATGCATCTTTGACATCAAATTTCTCTGGTTAAAAACCCTTGTAATGATTATTTTAAAACTATACTCCGCGATGATAAATATTTAAAACGTGGACGAAGCCGCAAGCACAGATCTAGTTACAAATAAAACTTCAAACATCACACACTGCCTCACAATATTCCTCCCCCTCCCCTACCTACAGAACTGGTTTGTACAAGAGTAATATCAACACTTCACGATATCAATTGTATCAATGGATATATATTCTGTTTTGGGTTTAAAACAAACTATACGATATGATAAAGCAGTATAGATCAAATAAATCGTTCTATTATTACCTACACTTATAAATTACCTATTTTAAAAACCTAACAAGCCTTGATGATTTTCAATTTAGACAAATGATTTCAACGATCAATCGTAGCGGCAATTCTAAACAATCTCCTTGAAATCTGCGCGTGTAGTTCCAAACTTCGCGCTACTTAGTAGTCAGTGGGGAAAAAAAATTATTACGTTTTTTTATTAAACATGCGCAATCGCCCCTTCTAACTAGACGCCGAATAATTAATTTGTTTTTTATAATAATATTACAGCAGTGATGTATTTCTTATATAGGTATAAGGAAACCTTTTAAGTATACATCTTTACTAATAAATAACATTGGAAGTGTATGTTTGCAATATCAAATAATTACGCTTCAGCGTAAAAAAAATAAAACTCATGAAATTGTCAATAAAGTCCGATTCAATGCACAGTTTTACTGGCAAGCCGTAAAAATCTATAAACCATGTTTCAAGAATATATAACGTAGACGTATAGATAACGTAGATTTACTCTTATGCACAGACTGATCGAGACAAAAATTTTACTAAAATGTAATATTTTAAACGAACATATCCGCAGAAACCCTGTTTATACATTTAATTTTGAATTTACGTACTTACCCATTAGAAAATCATCAAAATAGGTGACGTTGATAATATTTATCTTATATCATATATTTAGTTGTGTCTATCTAAGTATTATCAGAGACTAATTACTCTTCGGTATTATATATTCTAAGAAACATAGATATAAAAATTGAAATCTCTTTCTGAAGGCACATCTTTTAAAGTAATTCTTAGTGGAATTTTTTTTTCATACAAACTGTAAAATTACAGACTAAACTAACAAACTAGTTCTACAGCGAAGGAGACTTCATTTTAACGACGTTGCAATTAGTTATGTGATACATTAAATTTAGAAAAAGTTTAACTTTAAATAATTTTAAATTGCATCAGAACAATATACAAAACGATATTAACATAATAATTAGGATATATTTAAAATTCATACATATATAGACATGTCGATATTGCGGGAGGCTGTGGCGCAATTATAGGGTGTCATTCACGTATTAAATCTTGTAATTATTAATAATTTTTCATAATGAGTTTTGATAAATTATTATAATTGATGCATTCGGTATTTCGATTCGTAAAACTTATTGGGTACACATTAGCTTGAGATGGCAAAATATGTTAATTATATCTATAAATGCAAAGGCATATTTTTAATATATGTACAAGGAATTTAATGTCAAATAGTTGCCTTATTTGATGAAATTTACAGACAAACAATCATCACGTGAAAAAATAATTATCAAATGAATTAAAAAAAATAAAAATGATTGATGCATTTAATTTGACAGATTTATAATTGATTCAAATATTAAAGCCGTGCCTTCAGAATATCGCTCTCTCTCTCTCTCTCATTGGTCAAAACATATTTATAGTAAGTATTGAATTAACTAGCTTCTATGAATGTTCCCTAGATTTAGATTATATACCTATGTATTGTAAGATAAATATATTTTATTAAATGTTATATTTTACTTAACTACCTAGATACTTAGGTAACTACATGAATACCTTATAATAAACTGTAATGAATTTATGTTATTTTTTTATTTCACGTCACCATCACCTTGAGAGTTATAAATATTTTATTCCGCCTCTCTTCCACTTTAGTCTAGACTATTTTTTTGTTAGTTATTAAAAGTATACACATATCGTATTTAAAGCAATGTTCAAAAGAAATACATGGAAGTTTAGGCTCAGTGCTTTCACCACAATCTCATCTGATGTTAAGCGACGATGTGGTCGAGGATGGTAAACACACTAAGCCCAGAGGTATTGATTCGCAAGTGATGCTGCCGGAACATACCTTTTGGTATTTGGCGACAGATTATCAAACTCGAGGGTAGCTACCCAGGCGGGCATTATTAGAACATTATTTCATCACGATTGTTAGAGTTGGTCACGACTGTAATCAAACGAATCGCGCTGGGCCCTAGTCTAAACGATTCGGGGTCGTGATTAACCCTGGCCGACCTGCGATTCGCAGTAGACCAAAATAATGTCTTATAGATCGGCACTTACCTCTCGAGTAACGCCGGTGTCCTTCTTCACCTTCTGTAGCCCGTGTGTAGTAACCAGTGTATACTGTGAATGTGTGAACTGAGTAATAGCTAGGAAGGCTAGGAAGGAAATATAATTCGGCACTCTTAAAGTTAAGCACAAACAATTTTCACATATAAAAAACGTGTAACCTCGCGTCAAGTTGTTACTGAACTCTGCGTCAATTCTCGCGGGTACTACCATAGAATCCAAGTACCCCCTTTTTTCTGTTATGATCAATAATTAACAACGATGTTTTCCTTCACCGAAAGCTCAGGCTGATTTTAAAGTTGGAGAGGTGGGCTCGAACCCGGGTCTATTGACGCGGAATCCAACAGCAGCCTGCACTTACCTGCGCCTTAATTTTAATACATTGAGAATTCATGAGGTACTTTAAACCTTTTTATGAGTTGATCGATCTAGAACTCTATAAGGGCCTTTAATTTAATAGGCATTTCGCATTACCCCTACTGATGTTTGATCAATTGGTAAACGTTAAATTACGGGTAAAGACATCGGCATTTGATAAAACTTAAATATTATGTCCTAGGATTTTTTACTTACATGAAAATTGTCCGTCTGTATCGACTGTATAATTTGAATGGCTGAAGTTTGAGAGAAATAGCAGTAGTAGTAGGTGATAAAGAATGTATGAGATACCAAAAAGGCATAGGATGTCACAGAATGATGTTTTCACCGCGCCACGGTAGGATCTGCTCTGATACCCAAATGGGGGAGTTAGTGCAGCCATTATCAGCGTGATACAGTGAATCTTCATATCTTGGCAAGACAATCCATAACACATCCTACTTGCCCAATATAAGTAAAGCCTTGTTTACACCTATTAAGTAACAGAGTGATTAACTAAAATTATGAATGTGAACAACCGCTTAAAAGTTCTTTATTCATAATGAAGTTGGATTGAATCTATTTTTTCGTTTAGTGACCCGTTTACTCACATTACACTCGGTAAGCGTAGCTTCTGTAGTAAACATTTTGACGTTTGTTATGAGTTAAATAAAAAAAACTTACTAAACGATTAATTTTTTTTTACACAGGCTCAGTGCTTTGACCACAATCTCACTTGATGTTAAACGACGATGTGGTCCAGGATGATTCTCAATTGTTGCTATCGTAACACAACTATTGGTATTTGGCGAGAGGTTTTCTAACTTGAGGGTGGTGGCCACCCAGGCGGGCATTATTTTTTAATGCCCTACCACTACGCTATGATTTCTTCACGATTTTTTCCTTCACTGAAAGGCTGATTTTAGAGGTTGATTTAAACCCGCGTCCATTGACACGAAATCCGACCACACTACCAACTAAGCCATCATCGCTTATTTGGTAGTAATTTAGCGATATACGTGTGCTTACTTGGTATATAAGCCCCGTAAAGGATGGATTTCACTTGTTTATAAATCAGTGAGTTTAGTTAGGGCCAATCGCGCCAAATTTGCATACCGTTAACAGGATAGAGTGGTGATCGTAAATCTACTATTATGGCAGTTACAGCTCTATGAAAGTATTAAGTAATCAGTTCGAGAAATAAGTGAAATTTTTGAGATGGCAAACTACGAATGTTATGGCACAAAAATATTTTAGACTGAAGAGAACATATATTAAAGAATATATACTGTTTTAAATAAAAATAAAACTATGTAAATTAATATAAAAATATTTATTAAAATATAATAAGATAAATAATAATCATTATCTTTAATAAAAACTTAACAATTATTACAACAATCGCTTGACGTTATTAATTCAACAAGTACGATCGTCCGGGGACTACATTGAACAAAATATTTACGATATTGACCACCAACACAAACAGAGTGAGAGTGACGAGAGTGAAAACTTCGATATTTAACTTAAGAGGAAATGCGAGCGACGTTTATTCCATACAAACGTATTCCCCTATTTTCTGCTTAGATAATGATATTACAATAAATCTTTCTATTTTTTTCATACATTAATTATTATAGAAATTAGGACCCGTCAAAAATAGCCTGGTGTTACCGTCGTTTTCAGACGTTCGTGAAACAAATTTGACGAATAAGAAACAAAAAAGCAAAATGTAGAGCCGTAGTCAAAATCTTTTTTTTTACTTCATAATTTTGTAGAAAAATTAAAATCGGTCCACTTTTCAAGAAGGAAACAGGAGTACGACTTCGCCTATTTCACGTAGGTATAATCACCCCGAGCTGCAGTTGTCCCTTTCGTGCTTTATAACTGTTTCATTGCAGCGCAACGCGATAGCAATAGATTTCTTAAATACCTATCCTTCAAATTTGTTGTCGATCGCGTTTCCTCTTAAGTTTGACCCTGTTTTTATTATTAAACTACATTGCATTTCATATGTAGCTGACGCCAATTCAAAGATATAATATCACCATTAAAGTGAAAAGACGTTTAGAGAAATAGAAGTAAAATTATACGCGTTTGTATAAATTATTTACAATGTTATTCGCAAACGTAATTCGATATTAATACATTTCAATTAAATATTTAATTGTCCAATATGATGATTTGTAATTTTCTATTAAATTTTTAATTTATAAAACGGAAATAAAAATACAATAACTCAGACAAAATCAATCAGAACATACAAGTGTTATATTTACGTATCTATGTAATATTGAAAATTCTCGAAGATGTGCAATTTTTGAAACCCTTTTTTAAACCTTTATTTTAAAATAATAGAAATAAACTTTATGAAAAATGATTACCAAGTCATTTCAATTTTGAAAAAGAAAATAAAACGTGACAAATGGCATACTTTACATAAATAACTATAGTTATATTTGCATACGGTATAACTTTAGTTAGAGACACAATAATCTCTAGAGTGATGCCGCCAGAACACATATGTACACGTAAAACACAATGTAAGATTCGTCGACTGGTATGTATTTCATTGAAAACAACAAGGCTTAATAAATAAATAATAAAAAAAAAACAAGTTCCTATAATACAAATCTGATATATAATCGTTTAAAATTTTATGGTAGAGGACTGAGACAGAAGACTTTCTTGCAAAACCAATACGTGTATAATTTGTACGGAACAAGTGAATTGTGACGTCACAGTTTACTATAGTAAAGCATTTTAGCTTTAGCATAAAATTAAAACGCTTGTAACTATGTTACGTTCGTTTAGTTTGTTATTTTGTACATAAATGAAGGATCGTATAAATGAAACGCAATGCAAAAATTTATTACAAGAACTGTACAACAAAATATATCATAATTTAGAATAAGTTTATTCTCTACGTAAGTTATCGAGTCTCGCTTGTAGTTCCGCGTCGGCGTCCGAGACCGGACCGGAGCCCCCGGCGACGGCGGTCGGGGCCGCTGGGGTTTTAGCTGATACAATAAAATAATATATATATATTGATTTTTACCCCATACAACATACATGTAAAAAGAAACAAAGACAGCCATTACTGTCAATAGGAATGACACTGATATTCCAGACGCGTCCAACATATACCAAGCTATGTTCAAATTATTGGTGGATATGGTGTCATTCAATTTCCCCCTTACAATAAGGTGGTATTATTATTTGTATCGTATATAGTACAGTAAAAACTATATTTCCCACCCGTGGGCACAGTTACGGCAATTTTAAACCACACGGAGCTGGATTGAACCCATTGTCGAATTCAATATGACGGTAAATAGATAGCAATGCTCTAATATTATAATTTATGTAACGAGTCTTAGATGATTATATAATGATTTTAATTGTGATACATATTAGAAAACATTTAACCCCTTGAGCACTAACCTGGCGTTTACGCCGGCTTTCCATTGTTTTCCTATTGTCTCATTTTTATGGGTAATCGACATATTAATATGTGTCTTACTTAATATCACAATAAAATGGTAAATAAAATCTCTACATCTTATCTGCTTTGTTCTGTTCGGGACAATATATTTTGCAATAAATATTACCCCAAAAAGCCATTATAACCTGGACTTCAATTCTTCCTATCAGTTCAACTTTCATTAAGTCTAGTTTGGCATTTAGGATCGTGAATACATTGTTGAAAAAAAATTAATCGCCATCATTTTTTCTGTCCAGTCAATATTTCAATAAGCTCTTACTAAAAAACAAACACAAGTTTTAAACTGAAACATGTTGAGATGTGTACTCACTTGAGATGGATAAAGATCCAGTGGCTTGTGGAAGACCAGAGAGCTGGTCGTTCATCTGCAGACCCAACTCATCCAGGATTTGTGACACGACAATATCACTGTAAATATAAACAAAAACATTGAAGAAAATAAATAATGTTTATTTTATCTACTTTTTAATCTATTCTAAATACTACAAAATCTCAGCAATATATTTATCAAACTTCACTGATTCGATTTTGATAATATCAGCCTATGATATGTATTGCTATTACAAATATATAATTACAAGAACACATATTTCAAAAGCTCACCTTTCTTCTTCATCATCATCACCCTCCATAGCTTCATCAATGGAGTCATTCATCATCTCTTCCTTCATATCCATTATTTCAGATTGCTTCTCAAACTCCTGGAATCAATATTAATGATTGGTATTATTTAATAAGTTCCACTCATACCGAATATATATAAGTGTAATAAGAGACCAAAGCTTAATAAACATTGAATTTTAATGGAAAAACATGATAATAAAGAACTTTTAGATGTTCCCGACTTAGAGAATTACTTCAAGGTCAAATATGTTGTAGCGGATCCACTAAGTCGCGTTACTGGTGGATCTACTATCCTCAGTAACAAGGATAGCTTAAACGCTCCTCGAAAGATAAGACTCATTAGCGAACAATGAACTTGTGGTACGCCCCTTTTAACATGGCTGCATGCGACGACCAATCATATGTCAACTCCGGCGCATCGATGGTCGTCCATGATTTATAAATATTATTAATTACTAATAATTATAGAAACTTTGTAGCTGCGACTACACATTCATTACGCACTTATCGTTGTAAAAGGTAGCTCATTATACCGTTCAGCAAATATTGTTTTTCCTTTCATCTTGCCCTCGAAATTTATACATAATCTAGTATTCAAATGCTAGTCCACATAACACGCCCACCACAATGTTAACAATATTTTCGGCACACATCCGGCGGCGCCTTAAGATATTATCCGCCTACATCCGGTAGGACCGTATCTCACCTGCGACATGTCAGATCGCATGGAATGACTATATAAGGCTCTGTAGAGCTAACACGGGGACAATTGAGTTCTATCTGCTAAAGTAAATGTTCCCGATATAATATAATAAAATGATGACGTGGAAATAAAACATAGTCAGATTGTTTAATAATAATATAGCGGCAGTATTTTAACAAATACCTAAGTTATTTAACATCATGTCAAATGTGATACATATAATTTTAATTTATAATTTAATAAGAAAAACTGACATGACATTTATTAATTTAAATAGGATATCTGTTTTACATTACGGCAGCACTAGTCTTTTAGTTTTTTTTTTTTGATGAGGGGAATGCATTTACGCACTTCCCTTACCAATTGCATTAGGGGGATCAAGTCCAGTGTGGGACTCACCCGGAACACCAGTCTCCTAATATTATCTAATAAAGGTATTATTGGCATTACACAAATAATTTGTCATTCATTCTTCATCTAACTACTTATATTTTTATAGACAATAACATTTTAATAAGTCTAGTTAGATTACTATAGATCTATACTTATAGTAAAGAAACAATACATTAAAGATATTTCACATAAACTACTGTGGGAGCTTTATAACCAACGAGGCAACAGCAGAACATGATTTCTATAATTTTCAAAAGAATTAAGTGAAAAATTTGCCTGAAAATAAGTCATAGGCATGAATATTTAGTATAATTCAAAGTTATGCATAATCTATCTATATTTTATTAAGATCATTGTTTTACAATTATGGAAATTTGCATCAACAAAGTCACAGGTACAGCTTATAGAACATAAATTTTCAAGTTTATCTGAAACTTACTTGTAATATTTTTTGTATCTGTGGCATATTCAGCTGTCTGTTCATGGTAGCCATAGCGCGTGTGACGCCTTTCATGGCTTGTGCCATTGTGCTCTGTGACTTCAATGTTTGTATCTTCAGTGACACGGCTTGTATATTAGCCTTCATCAGCATAAACTTGCGCACATAGCGACGGGTTCTCACCAAGTCTTTCGCCATTATTTTCACTGCATCCTAATAGTGAAATGAAATAAACTATTCAACTTAGACCCTGAATAAGCACTCATGGTGATAAACATACCTCCAACCGTTATGAAAACATTTCTGTCACTGGGAACAACTGAAAAATATCTGAAGATACCAAATTTTCCACAAATAAAGTTGTATTTTTATTGTTTTTGAGTACTAAATTGTTATTGATTAGGGGCTCACTTCTTATAAAAATGTGAATAACTAATGAAGGTATTGTTTAGTAAATTTTTATATGATATTTTCTATACACCTAAACTATATCAAGCTACTATGGACAAATTTAATTGATGAGGTCTGAATGCATTTGATTATTACCCCTTTTTTTAAGGTTTTAAAATCATTAAGAGAAGGAGTTAAAAATTATTTTACTTAATCCCTTAAATACAGTTAAATTTGAGAATAGTAAAAACAATTGAATGCTGGTGTAAACGGCAAGTTATTGCTTGATCAGTTAACTTCAACAGAAAAAGAAATGTCTATAGATTTTAAATTATAAAATTATTTTATTTACCCTTTTTTTGGATAAATTTTATTTGACAGGGTGGCATAAGTTTATCCCTAAATTCATACTCATAGCATTTATTACCTTTACAAACCAATTATAAATTATCAATAGATATTTACATCCATCCATCCATTCATTCAACCATAAGGCGTCCACTATTGGACATAAGTCTCCCACAATTATTCACCATAGTCGCCATGCATGGCAGGCGGGTTGGCGATCGCAATATGTGTGTGTGACACTCAGAGGATACTGCTCCCCATTCTCTGGTTTTTATTCCTTAGTCCTCCTTTACGACACCAGCAGGTAGATATGGGGTGGTAATATTCTTGACTGGCACCACATGGCTTGCTTGACTGGCATTTACGTACCCTTTAAAACATTCTTATAGTGATTTTACAATAATATAATGTAAAAAGTTGTTTATTTAAAATAACAAATTCCAATGTGCATAAAGAGTTGAGATTTATTGTAAACAGAAATGTATAACTTTTGTAATACTGAAACAAATAATTTACACACCATCTGACCTTCCTTCGCCAGTTTCTTGATATCAGCTATGACTTTTTTCTCCTGTTGCTCCATTTTCATTCGTTCCCTGTCGAGATCTCGCATAGCTTTATTGAGAGCTCGCTGGTTCTTGCGGAGCATCTCATCAGGTGTCATACGATGCCCAAATAACCACTCCATCATTACTTCTTTTATAGATATTAACTGTAAGAAATTCATAAAGTATATTGTAAAAAAATGAACAAATATTGTGATGATTTCAAATTACGTACAAATTACAATAATATTTAGCAATTATAATAAATAATAATAACTTACATGTTAAATACAAACTGATTATTAACTTTTGTATTCAAATAGCAAAAAATCTACGATATATGGAGTGATGAATCATCGACACAAGTTGCAGGCATACACAAAAAATTTATACATCGCTAACACGAGTAACGTATTTTAATAAAAACACTACCTAAATTAATATAATCGTATCAATTGCTATTGTTGTTTAGATAAATAAATTTTATTTTATTGTTTTCAGGAAATATACAATTCAATACACAATTTATTTTGCAATAACATCAAACTTAAATAAGGATGTCCATTGTACATCCGAAATCGATAATTGCACAAGTGACATTTAAGTACTAATATTCAATTATTTAAAATATGTATCTAATTATCTATCTATCGGTGTCATCATAAGCTTAATGTGTAATGGAGGAGGCTATGCTCGGAGTTTCATTGGGTGATCGAATCAGATGAACCAAAATAAACAACAGTGATCGAAGAATACCGATAGACGAAGTGTGGGTAGGTGGACCGACGACTTGGTGAAAGTCGCGAAAATCTATTAGATGTGGGCAGCGCAAGACCAATCTTTGGGGGGGCCCCTATATCCAGCAATGGACGTCTTTCAGTGAAATTGATTGACGGGTAATATTATAATGTAAAAATTGGATATAGCTTTTTTTATAAAATGTTCAATAAATTATGATAAAGATCTAATTTCAATTACTGGAAAAATACGAATAAAATACATATATAATATATATAAGTACACATATATAAGTCAAAAAATTATAAATGATTGGAAACCCAATTTTTTGATAATCTATTTTCTATGAATCGATTTTCCAGTTTTCTATACTTCTCGATTAAAAATCAATTTTATAGCAAAGATTCGTTTCCTAACTCAAATAACAGATTTTTTTCAATTTACTCCAGTACAAGGAAAAGGCAAAAATAGAACATGCTGCCAAGTCTGACTTTTGGAACACTACACACAACGGTATAATAAAATTATAATGCTTTGTTAAAGATTTCCTTCTATCTTTTGCGGTTGAGTGACTTCAACACTCATCCACAAAGTTCGATGAAGCTATAAATGAGCTTCCTTTCATTAGCTATAGTAGAAAAAAAAGTATTACTTCCAAGAAAGAGATTAGGAATCTCAACCGTAAAATCAAACACAGACTTTAACAGAAAGTCTAACAGACTCGTAAAGCCACTATTAAGAGACTATTTTTTTAATACTTTTTTATTTATTTACCTCTTCTTATGTGGTACACATACATAGGGTATAGCAGCTGTGAACCACTGGGAATATGCATTAAAACCCCACGGTGTTGTCTATCACCTTTCTGGGCCACTCGGGATTGGGTTAACATATTCCGCATCAGCCGTTGAGCCGGTCTCTACATACAAATATGCTAGGGTGGCAACTTGGCACCAGCTACCCTCATCCGACTGCCAACAAAGAAACTGATGCTTCTCCTCTCTGGCTCTATTTCAATAAGTTCGATAAGTTCAGGAAGAGAAGAACCAAGAATGAAAGGGAAGAAGAGTAGTCGAAAAAAAGGAAGAGATAGGAAAAATGTTGGAAAACCTACATTCCTAATAACAAACATACATTAGAAATATACTACTAAAACATACAAATGAATTATTATAATTTTTTTTATTTACTTTATCTTTGAGCCTTTAAACTTTTTAAAACACGCAGACAATTACTTCACTTCACTCTTATGAGAAGGACAACATGCGTGTGTACACAGTTCCGCCAGTATTAAGTGGTAAAATATTGTAACAAGGAAATTAACCGGTGACCAGTGGTGTAACTATAGGTGGCACAGCTGGCAAAATGCCATGGGCACCGGTTCGATGGAGCCCTGGTCCGCGAAGTCACGGGTTTAGAAGAATCGTAACATTTTTACCAAAATTTAATAAAAATTATAAATCCAATTAAAGTTAGACACGACTAAATATTTATGCCCGTAATATATTGTATACCACAGAATTATACAGATCGACTAACAGCGTGGCCGCACATAAGACAGAAATAAGTTTTAATAATACGGCTTTTCCATCCTAAAACACTGCAATCCACCATCGCACATACAGTAATAACATAAGCTCACGTTTGTTATTCCCGAAGGGTTAGGCAGAGGTGAAATAGCGAAATACACCACCCACATTTCGTCCAGCTTAGTACTGTCCCAGAATGACAGGGGGTGAGCCTGTCGCCATATCGGGCACAAATTCCAGACTCCGGGAAGATACTGAACCCCAGTATCACTTTACCCGACCCGGGGATCGAATCCGAGAACTCAGAACGATAATCGTACCGTAATACAACTGCAGGAAAATAAACATTAAATTAAAAATCAACGAGTACTGCCTCAAAACGAACTTTTGAATGAAAAAAAAACGAAAAACTAAAACTAAACGCTACATGTTTGTTTGGATACCCTTCAATAAAAATCGGCCACGGCGAGAAGGATAAAAATAACTTTTGTCTTTTATTTATCACATAGATAATATCAGAGATGAATAATAAAGGTAATATCATTAAACATATTATGCAGATGATGCAGTCTCTTTCTGTCATATTAAGTAACATTTTGGGAGTAGAAATTCTTTTTTATAAACAAACAATAAATGTCAATATCAATCAGAAATGAATAATATAAGTCGAGTTTTTGGTGGGATCTTAGTTTGTCTTGTCGCAGTTTTTTTTCTTTAATTTATTATACTTATGTATTTGACTATATATTATGTAATCGTGGTGGCGTTTTGTGTGATTATTGTATAGTTTGGATATTGTATAGTTTGGTTATTGTATACAAGTTAAAGTTTATAATAAAACATAACACGTAACATTTATTCTGAGGTACCGACAAACCTCCACTGAAAGTTCGAGCAGGATAAGCCACCATATTGCTTGAATTTGGTAATACGCTGCCACAAGATTGAAAATACATCTTACATGATTCTGGCACAAGTTTTTTTGTATACAGATTACCAATTTCTAAAAAAGAAGAAGGAGGATAATAAAAGTCAATTGTCAAATTTTATTTCTGAACATATCATTAATCATTATTATTCATTACTGGAACAGACGAAATACCAAGCATAAGGAAATGCTTGGCGTGATTTTGGTTGTCATGTAGTCGTTTATATATTTCACACATTATCTTACAGTATTTGACATTATATTATGTTAATTTGGTGGCATTTTATGTGATACAGTGCAGTTATGATGCAGAAGTGTAGTGAAGTAAAAACAATGACACGGAGCGTGAATTCTGAAATGTTCCAATCATTCACGTTGTGGTGTAACAGAAGGCTACTAATGACTGACTTGGCTGCATGGTCTACTAGTACCTTTGCATTTTTCGTAAAAAGGAAGAAATGGAACCAAAAAATTATCAATGTCAAAAGTAAAAAAACAAATTTCGCGCGCATCCTACATTAATTTTTTAAAAGTTGTATATAAATCTTTTCATTATACTGTATATTATAGTGATATTTTTTTGGTATAAAAATGAGCGATGATGATGTCACGATTATGGAAGTGGATGAAGCCGAAAGCAAACCTGCAAAACCGGTAGCTGGTCCAAGTAAACCTACAACAAATCTGCCTTGGATAGAAAAGTACAGACCTCAAACGTTTGACGATATCGTCGGAAATGAAGATACAGTGTCTCGTCTATCAGTGTTTGCTAAAAATGGAAATGCACCCAACATAATAATAGCAGGCCCGCCCGGTGTAGGAAAGACCACTACGATCCTATGCCTCGCTCGAGCATTACTCGGAGCTTCTTTTAAAGACGCCGTTCTTGAGCTAAATGCGTCCAATGATCGCGGTATCGATGTCGTTCGTAATAAAATCAAGATGTTTGCACAACAAAAGGTAACCTATATACAAATTATTCGTTTATATTTATCTGGACCACAGTACACTATTACACCATCAGTCTTTTAATAGTAATTCACGCAATTTTAATATAATAAACAATACTTCTATTTTACATATTTTGTTTAAAATTCATAATTTTTATCAGCAGTAGTCTTTCCCTACCATAGTTTTGAATACCAGTAGTTTTGAACTGTACCCGCTATAGAATAAAAGTACAACATTAAAAATACAAATGAATATCTAAATTAGGCACAAACCAGTGAATTTTTATTTTAGAAAATATTATCATTAATGTATGAATGAAAAAGCTTAATGTGGCAATAGAACCGTTTTACACTGATTGAACATTACTGGTTTTAGATTTGTATATAAAAATATAGATTACTAGCTGTTCTCTGTGGTTTTACCTGCTTAGATCCTGTTCCCATGGGATTTTCAGACTAAAAACTCCAATGTCATTCCCTGTATTTCAAACTATCTCTATACTACATTTCACTAATCGGTCCAGTAGTTTTAAGTTTATTCGTTACATACAAGAATACATATCTTTCCTCTTTATAATATTAATATCGATAATGGTTAATATTTTAAAACTCATCCTAAATTTCAATAAAATGTGGATGTATTTACAGGTTACTCTACCTCCAGGGCGTCACAAGATAGTGATACTTGATGAAGCAGACAGCATGACAGAAGGTGCACAGCAAGCTCTTCGGAGAACAATGGAGCTGTATTCAAGCACTACACGCTTTGCTCTTGCAGCCAACAATAGTGAGAAGATCATAGAGCCTATACAGTCACGTTGTGCTGTCTTGAGATACTCAAGATTAACAGATTCTCAGATACTTGCTAAAGTAATATTATTTGTTACATTTACTATACAAAACAATAGTAGACAACTTCAGGTTTTATTTTCCTTCTAGAATAATTATACCTAATCAGATTCATTTATATTTTTTATACAGTCTGGTTTTGTGCCTAATTAAATACTCATAAATATATTTTATTTACTGGCCATTTGTCATTATTTTACTCCAGGACACAAAGGCTGCTTAAAAAATTTAAATTGTGACCCTATCTTTTAGAACTTACTAATTATCACTCTCCTGAACAGTTTATTTGCCATTATGTTAATTCATCTTCTTTGTGTTCGTCTCATTAAAAATGATTAGGGCAAGGGATTTACTAATGAAAGAAAAAGCTTAATATATCTGCCAAGCTTCTTTTATCAAATTTAGCCTAGTATTTATTTAGAGGTTCTTTATTGTTGTGGCAATTTTGAGTTAACTTATTCGGTAGTGTGTCTAGAGTTAGATTATATTTTGCTCTCTTCCCAGGTTCTTGAAGTATGTGGTAAAGAAAATCTATCGTATACACAAGAGGGTGTTAATGCAGTCGTATTTACCGCACAAGGTGATTTACGATCAGCTCTCAATAATCTACAGTCAACTGCTCAGGGCTTTGGACATATTAGTTCGGAGAATGTATTCAAGGTTTGTGATGAGCCACATCCCATGTTTGTCAAGATGATGCTGGAAGCTTGTGTGAAGCAAGACATACATGAGGCATACAAGGTTTGTAATTATGTAAATGGTTTCAATAATCTTTTTTTCCGATAGGAATTCATTTTAATATAAATATTTTCTGTATTACCAAATTTTTTAAGGCTTGCCAAGATAAACACAAATGTGTATTTCCTCACAAATAATCATATTCCATTTGTTGTTAAATGTAGCTGATTTTTTTACTATACCATGACAAAGTTGATACCAAAAGGTGACAAATTGAAGATTCATTATGATTATGTGTGATATTAGTTACCCAGTCACCTGTTATTTTTTTAGTACTGTATAGAGTTTTAGGATTGACCATAATTTATTTCGATCTTAAGTGACAATGTGATAATAACAAACAAGTCTACAGAGAGCGGCTCTTGATTGATGTTGCCAGAATATATGTTTATGTTTGCTTATAAATTATTAACTTGAGGGTAGGAACCAGACAGGTAGTAAAAAATCTGTTATCTCATGGTATATTTTCATATATCAATAAACTCGATCTTTGTCACATTTGAAACTGCATATGGTGTACTTTTTTATGCTTTATACGGTCAGTGCTTTGACCACAGTCTCACCCGATATTAAGTGATAATGTGGATCAGGATGGTAAATACATGAAACCTAGAAGTTTTGACACTTGAGGGAAGTGACTATCTTTTTAAGGCTTTATTATAAATTGTCTTACCATCATGCTACCATCTCCTCATAATATTTTCCTTCACTAAAAGCTCAGGCTCATTATAGAGGTGGGTTTGAAGCTGCGTCCTCTGACATAGAATCTTTTACGAATGTGTTAATATTTCTTTTCAGATTATAGCAAAACTGTGGAAGTTAGGTTATGCGGCGGAAGACATTGTGAGCAACATATTTAGAGTGTGCAAGACGTTGGATGTGAATGAGGACTTGAAGCTGGCCTTCATCAGGGAGATAGGGTTGACGCACATGAGGGTCGTGGACGGGCTCTCCTCGCAGCTGCAGCTCGCGGGCTTGCTGGCGAGGATGTGTCGAGCGGCAGCTGGTGGTGACACCGAATGGTGATTGTGATCGTGTCATTATCTGTGTGACTTTATTAGTGTTCTGTGGGTGAAACCAGAGTGCCTTTGTATACTCTACTTCCAAATCATTGTATTATCAGATAAACTTAAATAGTGTTGATTTTCTATTTTCTGAAGAAAAATGTCATTTTAAAACTGGAAAGAAAATTTGGAATTAAACAGATTTGTTTTTGTTTTTATTAAATTTTATTTACCTTTTAAAGTATGAATTCCTGTAATAAGTTTTTAATCTTTTGGAGTTAATAATTCTATATATGAATTATTCACTGTTAAGATTATTGCCTTAAAAAATTATATTACTTCTAATGAACCTGTTTGAACTATTCCGGGTACAAGGGGGCCTGATTGGGTCGGGACCACCATATAGCATGGCACTAAACCAGTCACAATGACTCGTTTCGGTTTGTCGCGTTTTAAAATTAGCCCATGTGTACTACTGTTTTTGATTCTGCCATACTTACGACCGAAGTACCAACCCTTAAATTTAAAAATAATTTCCCAAAATGAATACATTTACCAACCCCCATCTGCTTATACCATAAGTTTGCTAAAATGTCCCCATTAAAACAACTGATAGAGATGATTTATTATTACAATATATTTTCAATATTCGATTACAAATTAAATTTATAACAAAAGTATAAAAAAATATTTCTTTATAAAAACCTTATTAGTATAATATATGAACAGTTAGAATGGAATGCGTGGTGAGGGGGCACTTACGTTGTTGGTTCGATCAATTTGTTGTGTTCGTCCATCAGACTCTGTAATACATTCGTTTTAATATCACTGTAAAACTGTAGTCTTGGACCCAATTTTTTCAACGTTTCACGTTTATTTAATAAAAAATTCTTTTAATATAACACATATTATAATTTTTTTTTTTTGACTGACCTAAATTCGTAAATTTGCATTATATGAAATTTCCTCAATATTTACTTGATTTACATTCATTTTTGAGAGAATTTCATATACTTTTTCGGACTAAACCATAAAACAATTTAGAATGTAAAACAAACGGATTTAAAATTATATAAGTAATTCAAATTGGCAGTTTTGCGAGGGAGGGGGGGGGGGGTGTCAGGTCGCTTCACCCTACTATCGCAATGGAATTAAAAAATATATATTTTTTTGTAAATATTAAAAGTAAGATATATTGAAATTGGCGGCGTTATATCGACACGGGTTCCCATTTTCGTTTTGGACTCGGTCAGGTTCGTCCCGCGCTCAGTGGATAATGTGTTGTACTTCAACCGGTACGTCTTCGATCATCTTCTGGTGTTCCTCGCTCAGCGCCTGTCACACCACACACACTTGTACACTCAGACCGTATTAAACAAAAAGACAAAATGGAACGTAATATAAAGTCGGTGCATAGATATATAGAGGCTTAGTAACCAATGTAAGAGTCAATAGAGATAATAAAAATAAAAAATCAAAAAATAAAATTACACTTCTTGTGTTTTATCAAGCTAATTTCATGTACAGATTTATGTTTTTTATTTCTGCAAATGTGCAAACAAATAACACAAAATGAATGCGATTGAATTAAGCTGGGAACGTTAAACCACCAAGCGACTATTATATTTTGGACTGAGTGTACCTCATGCATTCCCGCATCCAAGACATGCATCCCGTTAAGACTTACATATTAAATATTCAAAATAATTTTGAGCATATTAATTGTATGACATATTTAAAAAAAAAAAAAAAAAACTATAACATTACAAAATACATGTTTGCCTATCACAAAGATTTAGGGTAGCTTATTAGATAATACTAAAATTGTCTAGTGACAAGTTTTGAAAGATTGGTAAATGAACTGCCTTACATGGTTCTTTTAAAATAATTCATTGATTTTTTTTTTAAATATTTGTAATTAAATTTCTACTATACTTGATTTGTGGTATCTATTACGTTAAAATAATTTATAATTATTATAGTTACATACATAGCCTAAAAGTGATATAGTTTTTTGTTAGATAATCTTATATGACTAGTTATCTTATATGATATAACTAGTTCACTATTGAGTTTTTAAATTTGTTTCAAAATATTGTTTATTTACCTAATTTTAATTTTTACTTATTAAAAAAAAAACTGTTATTGTAATTATAAAAGTAAGGCACGAAGTGTTATATTTATATATTTTATGTTACGGCCGGAAAAGGGCTGGCTGAAAAACAGCGCCGTTTTTTATGGCAACAGTTATAAAGCGGCAAATGCTGACGCCAGTCCTTATTACCATATGTTTTTTTTTTCTTATATGCTTAATTGTAGTTTTTTTTTTTGTAAATCTGTTCTAAAATATGGTAATAAATGTCTTTCTTTCTTTCTTTCTATGAGTATGCGAACTTAAAACAGTAGTTATTATCGATGAGCTTTTGGTGTAATATTTTCGGAAAGTTTTTTTTTTTTTAATTTTCAATAGTCGAATTTCACTTTTGATATAGAGAGACTTTAAGAGGGAAAAGTGTAAACAGTGACATCTGAAAATTAGACAGAGTGTCTCGTTACCTTGAAATATTTGACGGTTTTGACTCTCAACTCGAGGGTGGCGTCCTCGTCGCAGACGAACAGCGTCTGAGGGTGCTGCTGGAACGCGGAGACGGTCCACATGTGGTTGACGCCTTCCTCCACCGCCTTCGCGAGCGCCAGTGACTTGTGCACTCCGGTTATCAAGATCATTACCTGATGATGAATAACCTCTCTGGTTAATTTTTTTAAACCTCTCCCCTGTCATTAATAGGAACCCAGTCCCTTCGCCCCATGATTACGTAAGTATTAGGATGAATTGAAAATAGTGTTCCCCTATAAAAGTGGTTAGTTTAATGGGGTAAGCTATTGTTTGATGGTGTATGATAGTTGTGTCTGATGAGGTCAATTAGTGTTTGGTTTGGTCACAGTGGCAGAGGCACTTTACTATGCTATAATGAAAAATGACTTAATTTTTCAAAATACCTACAGTCACCGTTCATACACTAATATAAAGGAAGAATCAGAATCACCTCCTTAGCATCCATAACGGTGCCGACGCCAACGGTTAGCGCCTGCCGCGGCACTTTGCTGATGTCGTTCCCGAAGAAACGTTTGTTCGCCTCGAGGGTGTCGTAGGCAAGTGTCTTGACCCGCGTCCGAGACACTAGCGAGGAGCCGGGCTCGTTGAACGCTATGTGCCCGTCGGGACCGATACCTGGAATTAATACATTATTATGTGTATTTGATTACATCAATCGGTAATCCAATTCACTCAACATAGAATAGTATTTTAAGTATTATTTATTGTCATAGTGACTGTAATGTACACTGACACCAGAGTACAGAACAGAACAGCTGTGACCAAATAAATCATCATCTCCCTACCCTTTTCACATTTTCATTTGGGGTCGGCGCAACATGTCCTCTTCCACTCGTCCCTATTTCCATTCATCTCCGCATACACTCCTTTCCTAAACGCATCACTTTTTTTTTTAAATTAATTTCTCTTTTTTTTTTTTATTGAAGGGGGGAAATGCATTTACGCACTACCCTTACCTATTGCATTTAGTGAGACCGAAGTCCCCCAATGCAATAGGTATGGGGGCACGGAGGGTCGACTCCGGGCCAGTGTGGGATCCGGAAGCATCCGGAAATACCCACTAAAACCCCCCGGGGCCGTCCGCCGCATTTGGGATGGGGGCGACACGGGGTGGCTTTCGCAAGCACCGCGTCGCCCCCTGCAGCGAACCCACCGGGTTCTAAACGCATCACCTTTCACACAGTCAATCCATCTTCCCCTTCTCATGTAACCGTCCACATTCATATCCAATACCATTCTTAAAAAATAAATATACCAAATGTATATGGACAATTATTCATCGCCAGTCACTATTGTCATGTCAGTAAATGCGATGCCTTTCTGCACCTGGATATACATCAGCTGATGTCGAAACGGTACAAGCTTGAGAGAGTCACTATGACGACCGCTATCGTATCAGATACAATTGTCATAACCCTCTAAACACATTTATTAAAAAAATATAATTGATTGCTGTAATTAATGATTACATTTTTTTTTTAATGTATAAATTTCACACGTGATAGAAGTGAAACCTTAAAAAAAAAAAGTATTATCTACCCTGGGTTCGACACTCCGACCTTTCAGTCGTACCGTTTATGAGACAATCGGGTTAGTCCACCGGGTTAACCACGCTCTCAAAAATTTGATGGACAAATCCGACCTTTATCACAAACGAACTGTCGCTTTTTCGTTTCATCGACTTTCAAATCACAATGTTGCTAAAGAAGTTTTCACTTCAATAACTATAAATAATAGATGCTGGTTCATTTCGCCGCCAGACGGAAAAGTTTCTAGAAGTCTGGCCGCATTGCCATGTTGATTGGCCACCATCTTAGGATTTAATCAGGATAACTTTCTTCACCAAAAACTTCTTAGGTTACCTTAAGTAATACCATGGAGGTAACAATATTTAAAAAAATAATATGAATTACATATCTAGGTTTTTAGGTCTGTAAATTCAAATATACTGGTAGGGTGACCGAGTAATTGTTACCTCCGATAAAGAGATGCACTCCGCCCGCCTCTTGTATCAGTTTCTCGAAGCGTCTACACTCGGCGACGAGGTCTGGTGCGTTGCCGTCCAGCACGTGAGCGTTACCGGGTTCGATGTCTATGTGCTTGAAGAATTCATTCCACATGTAGTAGTGATACGACTCCGGATGATCTCGCGGCAGACCTGGCGAGGAATAGCACTTTAGATATAGTTAGGACAAAACACAAAGTATGTAGGTGTACCGATTCGAAATCTCCAGAGACTTAATTTACCTTTACTTGTAAGTCTACACTTAGTTGGAGGAAATAACGATGAGTTATTACTCATCTGCTTCTTCTACTGCTGTTACTAAATTGCTTTCATAACGTGAAATGAACCAATCAGAGCAAATGAACAACCCCTGATCTAGGGGAAGGGATGCAAAGCGGGGCGCTCGCCCCGGGCGGCAGTTTCAGGGGTCGCTAAAATCATAATATAATATGCTAAGAAAAAAAAAAACTTGCTCCACAAAGATCCTAGCACACAGAAGCCTGGTTGAAAACTAAGCTGTACATACATGTAATTTCATGTCACACAAATGAAAAAGTTATTAGGTAATAGATAATAAAAAGTAAATATTTAAAAGGGCTCTTATTATCCATTAAAGAAAAATACCAACCATTGTATATTTGTGAGTAATTTAAAAATCGTAGATCCGGGGCTGCAACTGTTTAGTGTTTTACCAACTCTCTTTTTCCATTTCTATTTATTACAATATCCCTCCTAATATTCCTAATTAATTATCAACTAAATAACTCACCAACGTATTCGTCCATATTAAACGTGGTGACATATTTGAACGACAACTTTCCTTCTTTGTGGAAGTCTATGAGTCGTTTGTACATGCCAAGCGGAGTCCCACCGGTAGGCAAGCCAAGCACAAAGTGCCTGCCGGGCCCGGAGCGAACTGTGTGATTCTCTGTAACACGAACTTGGCCGCCCAGTCTGCGACAACGCTTGCATCTTCCAGGATTATCAGGCGCATCGTTTTTTTACTGAAAATCAATAAATAGAAGTAGGAATTTATGCAGGCATCACAGCTGTAACCCACGACGGACTTTCAATATTTCCCAGGTCGTTGCTGTTTTTGCATTGGACTGGACTATGTATGCAAATAATAATTTTGTTTTATCAAAATTTAGGTGGATTATTTTATTTCACAGTCTCTTCTGATATTTTAAATGGCGACATATTCGAATACGGTAACATGTTAACACTTAGAAGAGCAGTTACTGTAATGGATGTATATAGATAGATGAGCCCAACTGGATCTCGACCACTGTAAACCTATCAATAGTAAAGGTTACGGGGCGTCACGTTCCAGTTTCAGCAAGTGTATATCCAGGCTTTAACCGGCATGATATAGATTTTGTACTATCGTAGGACGTCGTCGTTATTGGATTAAACTTAAATGAAAACGAAGACAAAATAAGCTTATTAACAGATTCGTGTGTGTGAGCGAACCAAGTGTGAGCGTGCCATCATGCTAAGGCTGTCTATTCATGTTTCTGTTCATAGTAGCTATTAACATAACGTCAATACACGCGAATATGCAACCACATATCCATCACTGTTTTAATAGTCAACTACAAAAAAACGTCGGTTGCATAAAATTAACAAGTTTAAAAACTATTTTTATGAAACTCCATATTTTACCTAAAATTATCCAAAACTTGCAAAATACGTACATACACAATATGTCGAAGTATAGGCATTTATAATACATTTATAGACACTTATTGTATAGCATAATTTGCAAATAAAACAATTCAAATAATAATAATAATATATTGCGCGACACAGGCAATCGAAGCAAAATGATAAAGAGTCGTTGACCTAAATGTAGATATAAAAAAGAAAATCATTCGATAGAGTTCAATACGCCCACTACATGAACGTTTGAGGTAAACGACACTATCATTTATCCATAGAATCACAAGAAATAACATTTATTTTCTTGAAAATTCATTCCTATGAAATAATTTATTTTACTATAAAATCTCGATTAAAAGTAGTATATTTTATTAGCTGTATTCTGGGAAATTGAATTCATAATTGAGAGGAATGTTATCTAGTTTTACTGGTACTATGCAATATAAAATAAGGTTTTGCATGCAAGGCAGCGCCACTGCTATTATAAACTTCTTTAATAAAAAAAAAAATTTATAACACATAACGATGTCACGTTGAGCGGTTATAAACATAATATTATTCAATCATAACATATTTTATAATCAACAATTTTTAGTTTGATTAGAAATAGTGACCGGTTATTACAGCCACTTAAACACACTGTAGTAATATTTGGTAACTCTGTGCACTGGTAAGATTTAGAAATTTACCAAGCGTCAACTAAAACAAAGACAAAAATTAATGCAGATAAACAAATTATTCTTAGGTTTAGTATAAAAAAAGAAAATTAATACTAAAAATTAACCAATAACTGCTTAAGTAACGACTGTCAACTTTGATGGACATTTTTTGTTTACAAAAAAATCTAGAAATATAAAACCAATTAAGTAATATATTTTTTGTTTTTATTAATTTGATTGGAAACTATTGGGTGTATGATTCCTTCTGTTATATCGTAAGTAATGAAAAATCTATGTTTTGCTAAAATAAATAAATATTTTTAAGTGTCAATTATAAGGACATTTACCTTTAGTAAAATTATCAGCTATATCACTTAAGGTATTGACTGCTTAATGATATGTTTACATACATTTATTAATCAATAACTACAGTCGTCGGTGACTAAATAGTTTCTATTAAAAGAGATACAAGAGAATAAGCGGTCAAAAACTCTCCCTTCTCCAAAATTGGCCGATTTTAATTTTTCTTTCAATTTATAAACAAGAAAGACTCTGTCTATGCATCTTCGCCTACGTTTTGTTGTATGTTTTTATCCGTCAAATTATCTTCGATGGACGTCTGAAAACGACGTTAAAAATAGCGCAATTTTTCAAGACTCCTAGTTTCTATCAAAAATAATTTAAAGAAAAATCAAAACGTACGGGATTGACAGTGTCGGATATATATTATTACGGTATCAAAACAATTCATAATACTATTATCTAATAAGGAATCAGGGGAATAACTTTGTATGGAATAAAAGTAGCACGCTTTACATCTTACAGCTAGAAGTTCAATTTTTCTGTTTATCCATTGACACAGATAAAAACCAGAACCTCGACTATATTCTTTCAACAAACTAAAACCATCATCATGAATCCATTGAAAGAGAAAAGTTCACCAACTGAGCTCATGAACGAAGCAAATATCTAAAGGTAACTATTTATTTTGTGGTTACATTATAGTAGGTCATAACCAACACGCATTTTCAGTAGGTACGACAAACATTAGTTAGCTGTGATGATTTCTAGAAGTTCGAGTACGAAGTGATATTATTTCGAAATTATTGTTTATGCATCATGTCGAAAGTGATTAAAAGACAGTTCTATATACAAAGACAATTATGTATTTTAAACTTAGATAAAAAATGATCATCTGAACTTATATTTTCATAATATGAAAGTAAATTAATTTTGTTCAAGAGAGTAAACAAAAATAAATCTAATTGTTAAACAAGTTAAATGGGAGAGTGGCGGCCATGACTGGTTTGATGAGTCCACAGACGCTTCATATTATGCTTATCAAGTTATAAAACATTTTACAGACAAAATATAATAATTTCCTTCGTACTGGAACTACCATAATTAATAATGGATTCATTATCATAGTAAGTAATTTTGTTTTACGAGTCAAAAAGTGAGGTTATCAACTTCACCTCCCGGCAAATATTTCTCGAACGTACCTACAGAGTTTCAATAATTGAAATAACATTCATCAAATAGAACGTGCTCTTAGTAATAATGAGAAATGTTAATACAAGGTTATATCTTATAGGTATGTATATATTGTAACGAGAATGACACCAATTCTTACAGTTCGGTTAGTATGTAGAAATAATATTAAACATGTTCACAGGGAAAAACAAAAGAAAGCAAATATCTATACTAATCATTAAAATTGAAGTGTCTATTTGTAATGACAAAATTATTTATTTTTTTTACTAAATTTAAATTTTTGTCTTCTGTCTGTCAGTTTGTAATTGGTAATCTTCAGAACGGCTGGACCGATTTGGACGGGACTTTCTTTGCTAGATAGCTGAAGTTACCCGGGTAACTTAGGGTACTTATAATTTTTTAAAATAATTAAGGTTCCGAGTAAAAAAAATATATCTCATAAAAAATTGAATAAAATCCGATTTAATGCACAGTTAAACGGGCAAGTGAGATATTTCTCATAATTTATGAGAAATATTTCTACTTTAACTTAGTACTAACATTTTTTTAAGTAATATAATAAGGGTTCCGTATAATAAAATTAAAACGCAGTCAAGAATATAAGAAACGCGGGCGCAGCCGCGGGCACACAGCTACTTATACAATATAATCTGTGTTTCTTACAGATTATACAAGGCAATAATGTCAACAGACTGTCTGTCCGTTAGTTGACTTATAACTCGAAAATCAAAAAACTAATAAAGAGGTAGGTACATCTATACTAATAAATAAAATTGGAGTGTCTGTTTGTAATGTAAATTTTTTTTTTTGCTAAATAGGTATGAATTTATAAACGATACCTGTACCAAAAATACAATTTTAAAAATTTTTGCCTGTCTGTCTATCTGTTTGTTCCAGGTATTCTCTGGAACGGCTGGGCGGATTTTGACGGGACTTTTTTTGCGTAGATAGCTGAAGTTACTCCGGATAACTTAGGGTACTTTTAATTTTCGAAAATAATTAGAGTTCAGCGTAAAAAACAAAAATTAGGGTTACGTATAAAAATATAGTGAAGAATATATGAAACGCGGTCGCAGCCGCGGGGACACAGCTAGTAGTTTAAAATATAGAACAAGTTAATATGAGGGTAAATATGAATGGGATCGACACAAAAATTACGATTATTACAATACTTCATGTAAATTATTGTTCAAGGGATTTATTATAATAAATTATGGTAAACAGTAGAAATTGTAAATGCAAGTGATAACACTAGAAAATCTTGTATTTTGAAAAGTAGTATTTTTTACGTGTTCCAATGCGTATCATTTGTACAAACTGCATCGGCTTGGATGTAGTTTCCAGAAGAATAGGTGATCGAACTCCAAAAAGAATCTCTGGGGTCCTTATTTCTCCACACTTAAATACATAACGACGTGTCATTGATCTAAGGAAACCTTTCAGAAGCGTTTAGTTCAGGAAGACAGATCATTGAGAACGTTTGCGTAGTTTTTAAAAACATCTAAAAACTGATAGTAAATGTAAGTAACTGTTATTATTAAGTAAATAAAATTGAGGTTAAAGCCAATAAACATAAACGAAGAGACAGATAAATGTTTTTTTTATAATACTTAAACTTATGTAAGAAATAACCGCAAAATGAATCACAGTTGTATTATGTTATAATTCATAAATCACGGCCGAACAAAACCAGATGCTTTATAAGCGAAATCATTGCTTATGTCAAAACGAGTTCAATGAACATTAACGATAAAAATTGATTAAACAGGTGAACGTTATAACGAATGTAAATCAACGGTCAACGCTAAGACACGAAGATCAAACTGATACTTTAACTTTTTTGTAACAATTACCAAGTACTTTTATAATTATTATGAAGTTATAAATACAAATTTATATTTTTGGATCTTTGAAAAAATCTCTGTGCAAAATATACTCTTCAACTAATGGATCCGCTAACAATTGCTCGCAATAATACCACGACAAAAACTTGTACTAAATGGCTGTATAAAAAATCTATTATTGAAGGAGAATTCAAGGTTAGGACATCGTATTAATACGATATAGACTTGTTTGTCCAGGATGTGCTGGATGTAATGTTGGTCAGGTAAGTGTTTGAGATTTTTTTTTGTTTATTTTGATATACGAAACTGCAACGGGACATAATTGTCAAAATATTGATATTCTAATTATCTTTATAAATACGCTGACATAAAAAAAACGCTGAAAAATCCATGACAACAGCCGACAAATCACATCATTTGCAATCGAGAAATTATTCTAAACATTCATAAGCCACATATGACCTAAACACGATGCGGTCGTGAGCCGATTAAAATAATAATTACTAGTCAAAACTATAAAAAATACAATACAGATAGAATTAAATTGGGTATACAGACCACAATCAATTGAATACAAAATAAATGAGCATTTAAAAATCGCAAAATCGGTCCTGTGAGGATTTGCAAAATCTAAATCTGCTGGTAACTGTATTATAAAAAAAATTAACTAACGTTGAGGTCGGTATCAAATCTTTTTTTACTTTGTCGATTACCCATAAAAATAAGAAAAAAGGAAAACAATGGAAAACTGGCGTAAACGCCAGGTTAGTGCTCAAGGGGTAGCACCTAAATGGTGCAATAAGTTTTTGGCGAAAACCGAGTTCGCAAAACATGTCGATGACCTTTAGAAGAGGTTACTTACCTTTAATAAGGCCGCCCAAAACGATATTCACTACTCGGAAATAAAATTTGTAATTCTGTATAATGTACTATTCTTTAATTTAACAAAAACAAAACACCTAAATGCTTGTTCTAAAAGACGCTACTATTTAACCATAGGTGAATTTGAGACTGTCTAACCCGATAAATAAATGACGAACTAATGACAAATGACATTTCTTCAGTTGACACTTCTGTATTGCAAGGTATGTAACAATCCTACTGAATTAGTAGATATAATAAAACGCATATTTCCAATAAATGTCTTTATTTCCTAAAATATCATCTATTATAATACTTATCGAGAGATTATAAAGTCGAGGTGACTTTTCTATAATGAGATATATATCAACATAATATAATTAGTTTATTTTTTAAAACCTTCAAGTCTACGACATAATAACATTATCTTCCGATGATTTAAACAACGAAATTGAAATCGCATTTAACATAATAATGAGAATTAAAAAAATATAATACCTTAAAACAAATAGTTTTACTAATTTGAAATTAATAGCGTTAATAATAAGTTATTATTAAGTCTTGTAATCCTAGCTAGTTCTCATTTTTTTTACGCATCAAGTAGAATGAAAATGTATTCAGAGAGCAAATTACAGTAAATAATATAATCGAATTCAAGGAAGGAACCATCGTTCTACGTAACTAAATTACATCCATAAGAGTTTCTCATAAAAAGCTTATTTCAAGATCCATCAATTGTGATGACATCCGTAATTTTAATAACATTATGACCACGTTTCTATTCAAACATTTTCTTATAAAAATGGTTGACGTTTCCTCCTGAGAGTTTCTTGAGTCTTGTTAGGGAAAACGCCACGAATTTTTACGAATGGCAGAATAAGATCCTATCATCAAAACTCTATAATCATCAATAAATTTCCAAATTAAAATACCTGGTCTTAACTGAAACATCTCGTCAATTAATATTAATGTCATAATTTTAAAACATGCCTTAGCATAAAAATAAAATAAATAGGATTGTATATGATGATACAACTGATGAACGATATTTTAATATACGTCTATTATACATATTTAGGATGGGTTACACTTTTCAATAAAACACTTATCACAGAAATCGATCGCAGACCGATCAATTTTCATTCCGTTCCACCAAATCTCTTCACAACTTCTTTAAACTATTATTATCTTAATCTATAAATAATAATATTATCAACTGACATGCAGATTTTTATTTTTTTATTTTCAACACTTCATTGTATCTACTTTTAAGTTGTGAAAAATTAACAAAAATCTACTGTATAGATAAGAGAGTGCACACGCATTCTAATTTATTACCAAAACAGTAGATAAATTATAATGATAACTTGCCAACACTGAAATTAACTGCCTTTTTTGAAAATTAACGCGCAATTTACCTAGAAAAGCTAGGAAACAAATTATACCGCAGTTTTATCTCAGTGTATTAAAATCTCACGTTACGCCGTATCCACAAACAACATCGAAATACGAGAACAAATTTATTGAATTATTATTCTAATTTTAAATTTTTTACTTTTAATAATTAGCACTAATTAACGGCAGTTTTCAAATCCTATAACCAGAGCATAATGTCTGTGTAACAGATGAGACAAATCCCACACGTGAGGGATATATCTATAAATCGATATTCTTACATAAAATTGATGTACTTCTTAATACTACTGGGTTTTTTTTTAATTTTTTTTATTACAGTACAAAGTGTCTAAATATTGTAGTTTTCTTCCTATTATTGATTTTTGCATTTATTGCAAAAAGATGGTCAATGGCACCACAAGACACACCACGGAAAGACTTTCCACAAGATGGACTGAAGATCCGGTTAGAAGAGGAAGAAGGTTGAGAGAAGCTATTAGGGGGCTGTCATTGTGATGACTTTTGAGAAAGATTCAACAAAGGACGTGATTTAGTTAAACAGGCAGACCAATGAAATGTACATGTACAATGTATGAAAATTCCTAAAAAAAGAGTAACTTAAAAAAATTAATCTCAAGAAAGAGAAAAAACTAAATGTTTTATTGGTCTCTTTTAGTTTGTACGGTAACAATAAAGTCAAATCATAAATATTTAAATTTCACATACATGTACATCAACACAGTATCTTTGTAGAATATATTATTAACCCATTGAGCACTAACCTGGCGTTTACGCCAGCTTTCCATTGTTTTCCTATTGCCTCATTTTTATGGGTAATCGATATATTAAGCAAACTGTAAAAAATTATGTTTAATAGACTTCGCCACATTTGTTACCCTTGATATAATCTTCATTTATACCCATGAGAGGCCATCCAAGTATTATGTAAACACATTTTGTGACATTTCGAGGCCCCCTCCCCCATGACACTTAAAAATTGGTAAATTAAAAAAAAATTGAGTGCTAGTTCAGACGTGATAGAAGTGCAAGTTCGTTTTAGTGACATCTAGTTTGTTTATTTTGTACTAACAAACCAATTTGTTGCAGCTATTAGACATATTATTTAGTGACATGTATTGGTTAATGAGAGAACTCTTTTTCGTTACACGTTTTTTCGTTTCATAAATTTAAATTCACACCATCTCATAAGAAGTTTCATTTAAAAAAATTTATATGTAAGTTTTATTTACGGAATCACCATTAAGCCCTTCCCCTAGCGTCCCTATGCAAAGTGAACCCAACATTGATATTTACGTAACACTTGAACGATCCATAAATGTTCAATCTATAGTTTTCACTGCACTGTGACGTAGTATAGTTCTCCGGTAAATCTCACTGCACTATAAGTGTTTGGGTTAATGTGGTAGATATCTCGAGCCAGTGAATGTCGGTATGATGACGGGATAGGGTTGCGGGGGCGGCGGGAGGAGGGGGCAGGCACCAGCAGCATCGACTGGTAGAGAGGCGGGTGCGGGGTGCAGGGGCCGGGTCGGGTGTGGGCGTTGTGTCAGTCGATGCGGGCGCGCTTAGCGGGCGGGTCGCCCTCGCCGCCCCAGTACGCGTACTCCGGCAACCACTTGACGAGTTGCGCGTCGAAGAACTCCTCGAGCCGTTTCGCGTCCTTGTACACTTGCGTATCCGGCTGGACATATTTGAAAAACCATTAACGTTAAAATATCGACAAGTACACAATTATAATTTAAATTTTTAATTATGGCATTGCAATGTGTTTTAATGTGCTGGTTAGTTTTTTTTTTTTTTTGACGGGGGAAATGCATTTACGCTCTACCCTTACCCATTGTATTAGTGAGACCGAAGTCCCCCAATGCAATGGGTAAGGGGGTGCGGAGGGACGAACTCCGTGCCAGCGTGGGACTCACCCGGGCGTGAAGTGCTGGTTAGTTACCTAAGAAATTATATATAACAATTTAAATATAACATTTTGAATTTATGCGCTTAAGCACCTTTCTTCGTAACGTCACTAACTAAGCAGTGAACAAATGTGTCAACGTATATATACAGATGCAATTAACGACGCTTACTATATAATGACGTCACGTAGCCATTTTTTATGGCGGATACACTTCGCATCATAATATACATAAAAAGTATGAAATCTCTCTAATGAACAAAATAAAACCTTAAGTGGTTTATTAAATTAGGAATAACATTTTTCAATTGTTTATGACATATCTATAATAAATCTCATTTTCTGCATTTTTTATTCACTTCACAAATGTATCTAGCATAAAAAAAAAACGTTTACAAAGTACACGTGTTAGAAGTGAAGCTTCTTTGATTATCTTTAATTGAAAATTTTAAGACAAACCATTATCCAATGATAGAAACCGAGAAAATGATAGCGTACTTATTATTTTTTTGTCTCTTTCTCTCTCACTACATACTTCTATCCGTTTTTTAATATTGTAAATCGTGATGCTCATATATTAATGATCACCGAGTAACATGGACTTGAATTTGTAATCTATAGTAATAAATATAATTGAAGTGTCTGTTTGTAATGTTAAAATACTTTTTTTACTAAATACATATGTATATACGATACCTATGACAAAAATATAATTTTTGTTTGTTTGTTCCGAGTAATCTCCGGAACGGCTGGACGGATTTTGACATGACTTTTATTGGTAGATAGCTTAAGTTACTCCGGATAACTTATGGTACTTTTAATTTTCGAAAATAATTAAGGTTCCGCGTAAAAAAATTAATAAAATCTGATACAATTAACAAAATTTAGTGTTGCGGTCCTAAAAAAAAAAATCCAATGAAGAATATATGAAACCCGGTCGCAGTCGCGGGCACACGGCTAGTTGCAAATAAATAAATGAGATTACCGGATTGTATCTATACGCGTTGCGGAATAGCAGCCGGCAGTCGGCGACGAACTGCGAGATGTGCATGTACCGCATCGGGCTCCGCGGCTGCAGCTTGATGCGGACCATGTCCAGGCACATCGGCCGGGAGATCTGCACACACATACGCACATCCGTTACACTGGCACACACACTTGCGCTATGCACGTTCTAACTGTACCGCTCTGAAGTGTGCCACAGATGATGACTGTTCAACTAAACTATTACGTATTAATTATATAAATAATAATAATTAAAAATACCTAAAATTCGGCTTACGTAATATAAACAATAGGTATATTGTTATTTTTGTATGGTAACGTTTTCTTTCAGAGCGACACAGTTATAATAGGCAACATTAACATTATATCTCGAAAAAAATTAATTCAGATATAATTATTTCTAATGAAAATTGTATTTTATTTAATTTATTAAGCAGCGCCAGAAATTAAACACAAAAGATAAAAAAACTAGCTACTGAAATATTTATTCGAATAATTATTTATCAATGATCTGCATGTTTTTTTTTTTCAGGTACTGATTATCAACAGTAAATACATTTATTAACATAGTTTACACATATTAACAATTAGTTTTTTTTGTACACATTTTATTTATTTATTTTTTAATTTAATTATCAATAAAACATATTACAAAAAATATACATCTATAAAGCGCCACTTAAACCTTTAAGGTTTGTCTGTAGCACTTAAAATTTAAAAAAATCGGTTACAAATATATAATGTAGTTAGGGTTTTTTACAAACAGGATAAGTAAAAATTTTTTAAACAAAATTTGCAATTTTTTATATTAATATTGTTGCGTAGGGATGTAGGTAAAAAATTTAAGAGTCTAGGAATTAAGTAAGTAGTTGTCCGTTCGCCGTAACAATTATTGGCTGAGTGGGTAGTTAACATATTTTTTGCGATCTGACGTGTGTATATAGGTGTACATAGTTTATACACAACACTATGGGTTAATTAATCGCACAGTACCAACCTTTTAGAAATCGGTATTGCGCGTTCTCATTGGTCAGAAACAAATAGCGCGCGCTCATTGGCCAAATCAAGAAGCGCGTACTTCCTGTTACACACTTCCGTCCCTTCTCACGATATCACTCCCACAGATCGCAGGAAAGATGTTACACATCAAAAATAAAAGTATTTCAAAGACCTTGGAGTGGTAGTGCAGGTTCTCAGCGGGGACCGGTTCCCGGAACGGAAGGCTCAGCTCGTACTGACAGTACAGCTCGAGGGTGATCCGCTCCACGAGTTTCTGGTGGCGGAGCGAAAGCCCTCCCTCAGGGGGCGCCTCCTCCTCCGCTGGGTTGCTCGGAGCTGAAGAGAAATTCACGCAGAGCAGGCACTGCCACGTCTCAGTCTCGCTGTATTATTAAAACACCATATATTGTTAGGTTATAGTCATTATTTTCAAGTTAAAAAAAAAACCGTAATAGTGTACTAACTCTGGCAGCTTCTCTATGGTCGGTATGTGACAATACTGGTGGAAGACTTTGGGGCACTTGTCGCAGCACATGAGCTCGCCCCCGTCCATGCACACCGCGCACCAGTCCTCGTTGGGGTCACTAGCGCCGCCCGCCCCCGCGACCCCCCGCCGCCGCCCGCCCCAGCACCCGCCCCGACCCCCACGCCCCCGCCCACGACCATACTTCCCCCCGACGACTTGCCTGCACGATACAAACACTCACTTTCATACACATATACATTACGTGTGCGCGTCCGTGTGCGTTTAATTGATTGAATAAAATATATTAAGTGAAAAAAAAAATATTTATACTACCACAAACAACTTTGAGCTGTAATCACATAAAGTGTTTGGAGTGAGAGGAAATGATAATTTATGATACTAACAGAAATGAAGATACGTTTCTCGGATTTTGTTCACGATTTCGTAGGTTAATTGTTTTTTTTTTCTACGCAGTATTTTAAATAAAAGTAGCTTAAGCTACGTGAAATAATCTACAGCTATCTACCAGAAAAAGTCCCGTCAAAATCGATTCAGCCGTTCCGGAACAGACAGACAAACAAAAATTTTTTAAAAATTGTTGTATAGGTAAATAAATTGATATATGTGTTTAGTAAGAAGTTGTTATTTTGATATTACAAACAGACACTGGTAGCGAAATTATTTGTAAGAATGGATTCCGCGTCATTGGACGCGGGTTCGAGTACACCTATCCAAGTCTAAAAGCGTTTATGTGAAGGTCAGGTCAGGTAGGTCAGAAGAGTAGGGGTAGGGGTCAGCGTACCTGCGAGTAGGTCAGGGTCCGTGGAGGAGTGCACGTGTGGCGCCGGCGAGGGCGCAGGCTCCGCGGGCAGGTCGCGCAGGTCCCCGGCGGCGTGCTCGGCGACCACCTGCACTCCGTTCGAGTCCAGCTTCGCGATGGTCGCCATCAGGTCCTGCACCGACTCGGCGCACACCTTGTCCAGCTCAGAAGACGCACCACCCTGTAGTACATACACAAACAACCATAAATAATCATTGTTGGTTAGTCACAAATTACATTTATATTGTGTATTCTTGGTTTTAGTGTGATCCGATTACGCATCGGTGGACACAGGTTCAAACTCTCTTATTCAGTTCGGAAAACATACCAGTCATCAAGAAGAACCGGCAAGAAACTAGATTTGTTTTTTTTTTCTGCGTGTTTTTTTTAGGATTTTTACAATTAACAGTTGCAAAGTTTATTAGTAGGTGCATAGTGACAGCTGTCAGTTCCAGACATCACCATCGTTCACATAACGATCCACTCTATAATAAGCTTAGCAAAATAAAATTAGCTTGAACTTGTTGTCCGGTGAATCGTTAATGTGCTTTGGGATTTTATTGTAAAACCTAACGTCTAGAAAACTCTTATTGCTAACTTATACTAAGTCGGAATAATAGAATTGTTAATTTATGTTTATTCCTTGTATTACAATTATGCTGATCGTTTACAAGTTTATTTGAGAATGAAGGAAAACGTAGCGATGTAATTATAATATTTTAGTGGTTTATATACAAGGTTGACATTTTTTTTTTAATCTGTGTCCAAGCATCAAGAAATTGCATTATGGCAGCATCACTTAAGAACTATTAAGTAAGTAAAATTTAGTTTATTTATTATCTTCAGTATAAATCGTGACTTGAAACCATATGAGGTGTATGTTTGTTTAAGCAGTGTCCGTTGAATTTACGTGCATACGTACGTGTGCGTGCACATAAGTGCGTGTGCGTGCGTACTCACGTTGAGACTGGGGCTGGGCGTCTTGGGGTTGGTGGAGGTGACCGTGGGGGGTGCGCACTGGGTCCGACTAACACTACCGCTGCCCGCAGGCCGACACAGCGTTATCTTGTAGTCCGATCCGCCTGAATTCTGACTCGCACTCATCATGTTCGATTCGAATCCACCTGCATTATAAAAAAAACTTATACGGGCTGTTTTACTTTTATGCGTAACAATGTTCTAAAGTCAAATGTGGCGTGAAAAGATATCTGTGGACGCCGGCATCACAAGGACGAATGACGATGGATAACCATCTCTCGACTGTCCTTACTGTTTCTGGATTGCATTTTGCTTACCATCAGGCATATAATGCTGACACTTTGCACAACATAACAAAAAAAATTGTTTTCAATTTTTGGCATTCATCATCCGAAATGGCATATGGTCTGCCTTCTCAATAATAATGATTCTGAGTAAATCTTCGAGTTTCAATATTAAAATTCTCTTTACATGTTACCGGCCCACCACAACGAAGGTTATTGTTAAGTGGTGCGATTTGTTTGTAAAACTTTCTCATTGGTATATTATCAATCGAGGATTTTAGAAAGGTAGTTAACGACTCTCGTGAGGTTTACCATCACAGGAGATATACAAGTACTAGCTGGTGCCCGCGGCTCCGCCCGCGATTCATATGTTCTGTGCATATGACGTTTCATTTATAGCTAATTAACAAAAAAAACGAACGAATAAAAGTAAAATGTACAATAGAATTTGAAAAATATATAGCCTATAACCATCTAGGATTAATTCCGCGTCGAATGATTGCGGTTTCACGCTGATCGGTCCAGTAGTTTTCGAGTTAATCTCGGACAAGGAAACAAACTTTGCTTATATATATATATATATATATATATAGAAGAAGATAGATAGATTATAATGTAATAATACCATTGGTGAGTGAGTGTTGTGGTATGTGCCATTTGGCGGGCTGCTGGTGGTGAAGGGTGAACTGCGCCTGGTGAGAGGGGTGTGAGGGGGGATGGTGCACGGGGGCGGGCGCGGGCGCGGCGACGGGGGCCGGCGAGGGGGTCCGGGGCCCACCGCTCCGCCTCCCTCCGCACGCGTTACCGACCCCCGCGGCGACCGCGTACGCGCCCATCACTGTAACCCAAAATCACAATTTCTATCTATACTAATAAATAATATTTCTCTGCCTGTTTGTTTATTCCAGCTAATATCCGATACGGTTGGACGTTCAACTACCCACTTATATGAGTAACATCAAACCCATAGTTCCTCAACCTTATTGCGCTCCCTGCCAAATTTGAAAATATGTTTTTTCTAGAGCTTCCATTATAATTTTATTTTGGCATTTTTAAACACTCTTTTTAATCTGTGCTATCTCAATGCCTTATAATTTTCTGAGTTTCTGGGGCACACAAGGGGCGCTATCGCCCACTTTGAGAAGCTAAGACTCTATCCAATGAGGGAGGTTGATAATAGTATATTTTATAAGTTAAGGCTGTATTATAATAATTAGGACAAGGTCAATTAGTAGTGACTCACTCTGTTGGTAGGCGTGGTGCATGGCGACCTGCGCTGAGTGCTGGGGGTGCTGGGGATGCTGGGGGTGTTGGGGGTGCTGCTGCCGTACAGGGGAGGCGCCACGCTGGGATGCTGCATTCAATAGCCCTCTTAAATTCATCTCGTTCATACCTGACGGAAATCGTCCCCGTTACCCGAACACTTACCCACTGGTGGGGGCAAAAGCTACTTACTTGGGGAATACACCGGCTGCGTCGTTAAACCAGTCACTTTATGTGCTAATAAAAGTGTTACACTTCAGAACTTTCGAGTTTCCCTTACAATACGAAATGCTATAAATGATAGTTGCTGACCAATAAGACATGTCTAAATCAAGTGTAACCAAAAAAAATTAAAGATCCCGCCCAAAAATATTATAAAATACAGGAAATAATTTCTAATCAAAAGGGTTGGTTGAAAAAGAATTAAATTATTTAAAAAAACATCCGGGATACAAGCGTTTTAAGCCAACGGCGGAGATTAAAGCGATAGTCTATCTCTGTCTCGCAAAACGATCGCAAGTTTAGAACTAGTCCAAAAGCACGTGACGTCATACCTCAGTACGATCTATCTCTCTAGGATAACATATTTTACTTTTTTTATGGCGGTTAATTGATAAAAAAAAATAGCTGTGTAAAGTTAAAGATTACATAAAAAATAATCAATATACCGTGCAAGTGATGCGGATGCGTAGTGGAGGTGACGTGCGGGTGCCTTAGTGGCGTGTGGGGGGTGTGCGCTCGGCCTCGCAGCTGTGTCACCGCCCCGTACGCCGCACCAGCGCGCCGCTGCCCCCTAGCGCTCCGCCCCCGTACGACTGCTGAGTCAAGCGGGGGGAAACAGTTTAATAATTGTCAAGTTATTCCCTTGTATCCTAGGTACTCAACGTAGGCGATAACGCCTTTGCGGAAGGAGAAGATCCAGATAAAATTACAGAGCAATCAGATAGCGCAGAGGGAGTGTGACCAGATTAAAATTCTAATTAAAAAAAAAAAAGGGAAATAAATTAAGATGGGGGACACTACAAATAAAACATATTCTCAAAGTGAGCAAAATATTATTAGTTTCTATTCTATTGTACGGTTTAGGGTTGAATATTAACCACGATTCTGTCTGGTAAAGAAGGGTTCATGTGAACCAAGATGGTGGTTTTCTAAAGCTAGATAGTTATTAATATCTCAGCTCAGTGAACATTAGACAATACCCTGTAGATTCTATAACAATTTTGCCCTTAACCCAAAAAAATTCTATTGAAGGCAAAATTTTAACTCACTTCCAAACCAAATGAACTCAAACTCATCATAATTTATTAACTAAAAACCTCGTTTTTTTTTTCATGTTAAGTATTTTACTTATTTACCTTCTACCTATACTTAAATGTTTAAATACATTTAAACAAATTAATGAAAAATTATATTTATCGCATAAAACTAATATTGAGCATTCCTAAAGAATTACATTAATAACAAAAAAAAAGAGAAACATAAGTTTATACAGATACTGAATAACAAAAGAATTTATTTAGAATAAGACATTTAAAAAAATTAAAGACGCATGCGTAAATATTTACAATAAACAGACATCAACATCAATTATTATTACTGAAACTAACCTGGTATCTCGCCAGTGTCTGACGCATGTAAAATTGTCCAATTAAAACAGATTTTTTTTAAAATCAAAACCAATAATATAATAGATTGATTTATCGCCCCCTTAATTTCTATCATTTATAATTAACCAATCCCGATCTGGTGTTTCTATGACGTCATACGCTGACTATCAAACGGACCAATAGGATGAACGCTACATCAAATAATACGCTATTATGGTAACATCGATGAGAAAAGTACTGAAATGTATTTGTTCTTTTTTTATATTTAAAACTTTAACAATAATGAACCAATTATATATATTACTAGCTGTGTGCACACGCCTGCGCCTGCGATTCATATATTCTTTACTGCGTTTTATTTTTTTTATAAGTAATACATATTTTTTTTTTGTAACAAGATAAAGTAAAAATATTTCTCATAAATCCAAGCACTTGTCCGTAAAATTGTGCATTGAATCAGATTTTATTCAATTTTAATTATTTTACGACCTATTTTCGAAAATTAAAAGTGCCCTAAGTTACGCGGAGTAACTTCAGCTACCTACCAAAAAAAAAAAGTCCCGTCAAAAACCGTCCAGCTGTTCCCGGGATTACCCGGAACAAACAGACAGAAAGACAAAAAATTTAAAATTGTCCAATTTTGTTTATAGATAATTATATATAGTATATAGATATAAACATGTCATATTAGGTATTTAGCCTCTCCATGATGATTTCATTTAACGCCATCTATCGATTATTATCATAATTAAAGAGTGATTGATTTGATAAAACAAGGTATTTATGAATGAATAGTATATACCTGGTGCATGGCGACGTGCTGCAGGGCAACTACTGCAGAGTTGTTCGGATTCGCTGCGGGATGGGGCGGAGGCGCCGGCGGCCCGGGGTGGGAGGCCTGAACGGTTACTTGGTGGTAGGGACCTTGCGCCCCTCCGCCTCCACCACTACCACTACCGCCGCTGCTACCACCGTCCACTTTCCCGTCGACCACTATAGCGCCCATACTCGACAACACTGTAGAGACGATACAAATTAAAACGACCAGAGAAGAGAATCTGCAGATGAAGAAGCGATGACGCCGCAGTGGGTAGTGCGGCTGGATTCCGCGTCAATGGATACGGGTTCGAGTCTACCTCTACAACTCTAAAATCAGGCTCGGCTTTTAATGAAGGAACATCGTGAGGAAACCATGAAGCCAACTTGTCGCCAAATACCAATAAGCGTGTTCCGGCTGCACCACTTGAGAACCTCTAGGTTCCATCCTCACTTAATTGTTGTCCGTCCCACGCTTTAGGCTAAGTAAGTGTAATAAAAGCTTTATAGGTAATAGTATTCGGTTTTACAATAAGATCCCAAGTAACATTAACGATTTACCTGACAATAAGTTCAAGTATTATGTCAAGCAAGTCTTAATCTCAAAAGGTTATCACAGGGTGCGTCATTACGTGAACGATAGTGATGTCTGGAATTAACCCACATCTCTGTGTTTCCGCTAACATTAGTTAAGACTATGATTTGTATCGTTCTTTATATGACAAAAAAAAATTATGTGTTATTGTTGAAGCGGTTGTTATATTTAAATAAAAGATAGAAATATTAACATTTTAGTTTTATTTTACGGGCACATTTTATTCTGCTCATTGCAAAGGACAAACGACACACAACAAAAAAACACATCACGGGAAACTTCCCAAATCAGTACTAGATGGCGTTACTTGTATCATTTGAACATTAATAAGATTATAAAATTTACCTTATTACAACAGTTATATTTAATAAAAACAAAAGAACCAGATCGAGTTTCTCGCCTGCGCTCTTCTCGACTGGATTGTTTTCCGAATCGGTGGTAGTGTTTTGGGCGTTCTTAGGGCCTAAATTGAATAAAGATGTTTTTGATTTTGATTTGAATCTTAGTACTAGAAAAGTTTCGTATAAAAGAATTAAAAGACAGTGAAGAACATATAAAAGGCGGGGGACACTCACCGCGCAACAAGTCCGGCAGCTTGTCGAGCGCCAGGTTGATCCGGACCGGTATCTCGGGGTTCGGTATGTCCGCCCGGCGGCTCTTGATCCGCAGCAGGTGTGCGCAGACCGAGTGCTTCGCGTACAGCAGCGCCGTGTCGCTGCCCTGCTCCAGCGCCGCGTTCACGAACTCGACGCAGTGGTCCGTGATGGCGGCGAGCTGCTCCAGCGCGTCCTTCTTCTCGCTCAGCGTGCGCTGCTTCGCGTCGCACACCTCGTTCAGGCGCAACACTAGCTGTTTGCCCCGCGTGTTTATCGCGTTCGTCAATCTGTTATCATAACGACGGACCCGGATTGGGGGGGGGGAGGGGGAGAGGGAGGGAGGAGGAGAGAGAGCTTCATCATTAACACATACAAGGCGATGTCCTCTGGATAGTGTGCTCGAGTTCGAATCCACATATTATATGCACTAATATTATAAAGAGCAAAAGATTTGCACGGGTAAACTTAAAAACTACTGGGCCGATTTGGATGAAATTCGGTTTCCGAAAACCACACGGGAACGGGAACTGCGTGAGTGAAACCGCGGAAAGCAGCTAGAGTCCTATAATAAAATATGCTTAGTTTTTATAAATCAGTTGCTGTTATGACCTTCCCGTATGAATTAATAATAAACTGTTTCATAAACATATCAAAGCGCTCGGTGATTATTTTGAACTAGTTAGAGAGAGAGAGAGAGAGTGCTTACGAAATTAATAAATGAGAGTTTACCTGACAACGGTCTGTGTGATTTCGTGTACGAGCGCTTTCTTCTTATCAGCGATGAGCTGCTGCCGGTCCCTTATCACCTTCATGGCGGAGCCGAGCAGCACTCGCTTGTAGCTCACTTCAGACAACAGCGACGATATATTCGCACGAGCCTGGATGAAAACAACATCATTTCAGACACTTCTTTGTGGTCGTACAAGTATTAATACCCAGGCAAAATATTCATCATTCGTTTCGGTCCTGAACTAACTTTAACCAGGTATGACCATTGTTGGCGACGCTTCAAGAATTTAGAATTAATAATCGATTATAAATAAAATAAGATACTATGTAATGTGAAAATTATGTATAGGGTAATAATAAAGGTATTGATTTCATAATTAGGTAGCGAGGTAGATAGAGTAATTATTCAATGTATCGTAACGTAGTGCGTTGAATTATTAATATAATAAATAACTATTGAGATAAATAAATACGTAATAGTAATAATTTATTTCCCAAAAAATTTGTTTACAAAAAAATATCAGGTTAGGCCCTGTCACCTGAACTAGGCTTTTGAGCCCGTGTCTCAGGTGTCAGTGTCTTCCCAATATACAGAGTTCCTTACTCTAAAATATTATTCTTATTAATACAGAAATGCTTAATTTAATTTAGCGCACTTTTTTTCTGTATGTGATGTTGAGTGTGCATGTGTTGAGTATATGTTTTGAATGTGTGTGTTCGTGTGTATGAATGAGTATGTGTCTATGTATTTATTTGCTCACATAAGATATGGGTAATAAAACTTGTATCTACTTGTTTGCTTTTAGTAGATTCTCTATCCTATTATAATCATATTCAAACAAAATTTTTTGTAATCTATAGTTATTCAAATTTCTAAACGTATTTTTATAATTTAATACGTGCATAATAATATTCGAGCATACAGCGCGCTACAGTAGGGGTAGGCGCATCGAACGCCAATGAGAGCGCTTCTCGCGTACGGGGTGCCGAACTAGCCGGCACAATAAGAACAGGCCATATGGGCCGAGAAAGGGTAGTCTCGTCGCGATCGTCAAAGTGAAAGTTAAGTTCAAGACAAGTGATTCATTGTAATAGTTTAGTGAGAGAATAAGCAGTGTGTACAATAGAATATTGCGTTGTTGCATTTTTCCCGCCAACGACCCGGTCCACGCGCTCTACTGCGTCCCTTTCGGCATACAGAACTGTCAAACTTATACCATCCATAGGGCGTGGCAGAGCAGTCTACATAATAGTACACACGGACGCTCATACTCGTGTGTCCGTCCGTTACAACCATTGACTTCATTTTAGGAAGGGGTTAATAGCCATAAAACGCCACGCTGGTTAAGGCGTCTTGGCGAGATTTTTTTTCTTTCTGCCACTTGGGTCAGTAGTACAGCAATAAAAGCTTGCTGTCCCACCATCACGAGGAGGCGTGGGCTCGGAATTGATGTTTTGGTTGCATACGGTAATTAGTATATCTTATACTTGCCTGGTATGGACATGTGATGCGCAGGGAGGAAGAGGATGTTTGTAAGAAAGGTATTGGATATGAATGTGGACGGTTACATGGGAAGGGGAAGACCAAAGAAAAGATGGATGGACTGTGTGAAAGATGATATGTTTAGAACAAACAGAACAAATAGAGAGGAATGGAAGAGGAAGACATGTTGCGCCGACCCCAAATAAAAATGGGAAAAGGGTAGGGAGATGATGATGATGATACTTGCCACCGTATTCATCCTAACATTATCCCTCTTTTAAACAATTTCATCTCCTTTCTCTCTTTTGTCTATAATAGTAAAACTCCTACAAACCCCCCTTTTTTTTTTTTTTTTTTGACGGGGGGAAATGCATTTACGCACTACCCTTATCTATTGTATTTGGAGGATCAAAGTCCCCCAAATACAATATATAAGGGGGCACGGAGTGACGAGCTCCGTGCCAGTGTGGGACTCGCCCGGGCTAGAGTCGCCCGGAAATACCCACTAAAACCCCCCGGGGCCGTCCACTGCATTTGGGATGGGGGCGACACGGGGTGGAGGGGCGACACGGGGTGGAGGGGCGACACGGGGTGGGGGGGCGACACGGGGGGGGGGGGGCGACACGGGATGGAGGGGCGACACGGGTGGAGGGGCGACACGGGCTGGAGGGGCGACACGGGGTGGGGGGGGGGACGACACGGGGGGGGGGGGGCGACACGGGGTGGACAAACCCCTATCCTGACCGTTTTCCCGAAAAGAAATCAAAGGGAATTCAAAACTTTAAATATGATGGTTTCCTAACATCTGTAGTTTAATCTTTTTTAATAAGCGTTCGCTAAAATGAAGGCACTATGCCTGATAGTAATCGATCAGCGGTTGGGAGACTGTTCCACAATTTTTTAGCACGGCAGAACTGGTGAAAAATTATGATTAACCCAACAGCGTGGTTAGTTTTACATCGTCACTTAACATCAGGTGATATTGTGTTCGGACGATAAAACTATGAAAAAATATCTTACATGAGCTGCCATTTCAGTGCTAAACTGATACTTGTGATCTCTATGATGCTGAAGCTGGCAATCCCGGCACGTGAGCCGGTCGCACGTCTCGCAGAACAACGTCAGACGTTCCTGTAAGAAATTTAACAACAACGGTAACCATTGAGAGTTCGACGGTCATCGTCGTCATGAGAACTTTCATCCAAACGAAAGACGTCCACTGATGGACGTAGGTTTCCCCCAAAGATTTCCCCAACGGCACCCGCATCCAGCGGACTCCCGCGACCTTCACCAGATCATCAGTCCACCTTACCAACTAGAGCCTATCCACAGTAAATAATCCAGTAAGCGGCAGAACCCGTTGGCCCCATCGGGCATCGGTTCCACAAACAATCTGTCCCAGTCCATTGCCACTTAAGCTTGGTAATTCTTCGGACAATATCGGTTACTTTGATCTCTGCGGACTATTTTTAAAAGTGGAATTTGCAAAGTAATATCAAGGAAACTGTATCATTATTAAGGGTTTATCACCATGTGTATGGTGATCGCGACCCAGTCGCATAAGGACGTCCGTAAAGCCTTCTTAAAGTTACGGCGAACCAGACTGCCGCCAGGGGCTTCCACTTATTAGTGGGTCCCAAACTTGCAAGAAAATATTATTATATGTGAGGGGTGAAGAGGAGGTGGGGGGGGGACGTATATATTTCACCTGCGTATGCTCCGTGCAGTACATGTCGTGTGCATTGTGCGTACTGTTCTGCGCCGCTTGCAGCTCCGCCACCGCCTCCTCTTTCGTTTTAATCGTATGGTCCTTTGTTATTTTTAGCCTGAAAATAATTCATTTTTGTTGTAATAATTATAATCCATCCATTCATCCGAAAGACATCCACTGCTGGGCTTAGGTCTTCCCCAAGGATCTCCATAACAACCGGTCTTGCGCCACCCGTCTCCAGCGAACTCACGCGAAACCTTCACCAGGTCGTCGGTCCGCACTACTCCCTATGCGTCTTCCGATACGCGGTAACCATTCGAGAACCCGTTAGCCCCACCAGGCATCGGTTCTGCGAGCAATGTACCCAACCTATTGCCATTTAAGTTTAGTAATTCTTCGTGCAATGTCGGTTCATATGGTTCTTTTGCGGATCTCTTCATTTCTGATTCGATAACGCAAAGAAACTCCGAGCATAGCTCTGTCCAATTCCCTTTGGGTAACTTTTTAATTAGGCCTATTGTAAGCGATTAAGGTTAGTTGAAAACTAGAGAGCTTTTAGTATATACTTTGCTATATCACGTTATATATAACCCAAGCCATAAGAGACAGAGAGTAAATGAAATTGAAGAAAATGTTGATCGTCAATTAGGCCAATGTTCAATTTCATTACTATACTAAAACAAATAAATTTTTAAAATTTATAACCGTAATAATTAATTGAATGAAATGATTAGACATCACAGTCAAATAAAAAAAAAAATAGTCGATCGTGGAACGTTTGAAAGCATTTAAAATCGTTATCAAATTATAAACACGCTAATAATAGAGAGACAAACAGACAATGCCTTTTTTATTATGTTATTATGGTCATCGTCGTTAACATAACAATAGGGGTCTTAAATTTGTGCTTTGTATTTATTGTCTGCTTAAATTTTCCAAGAAAAACACCTGTGTGTTACATTACTACCATCCTTTGTTGTCCGCCATTACAGTTTTAATAAGTAACAATAGATTGTGGATATGTTTATACACTAATATCTTACTCTCGATTTTGAAATTGACTTATTGTGTACTCTGTAATTACATTTTACCTGTATAATAAAAACTCTTTATAACGAAATTAAAAAAAAAAAACAACGCTCGAGAGCCAAGCTTTAGTCTATTTTCTGTTTAGGAGCTAACGACGACCCTTCTAATTACCACGAAAGTGGCAAACAGGCATACGATCCTCCTGATAGTAAGCGCCTGTAATACCGGAGGTACCACATGCGCGTTGCCGACTCTTTAGTGGTAAATTGGTATACTGTATTTATAGATTACAATGTAACAATGTGCCACATATTTCTGACAGTTCTTGTTTACAGTTTACAGCATTAAGATAATTATCTTGCAGTAACTGATTTGATATTATGTCATATTTAGTGGTGTTTCGCGTGATAGTCTTGATATTCGTGCACAAGTGAAGTGCATGGAAAACATCAATACGAAACGCGATTTCTCAAACGTCACAAAAACTCAATCGAATTTGCTTACAAAGCACGCCATTTTGTTGGAACACTGGCGATTAGATAAATAACACAAAGTTGGCCCTAAAGTACTTGAATTCATGGCAGTGTAAATAAATAATTTTTTTTTCTTCTTCTTCTTGTGTTTTTTAATGGCTCTGCACGGCTTGTGTCTTAGCCAGTGTCAAGTAAATTTTTCTATGTGTCAATTTATGGCTTGACAAGGTTTGAGAATAAGGTCGGTTGCAAACATTATGTACCTATTTACAACAAAAACGCGGGAAACATAACGCGAATAAAATAAGAATTAAAAAAAAAACCAGAATAATAATAACTAAAACATATTCAAGTAACTAGTCCTACAGTTTAATGCTATTATATACAATAAATTTATTTATTACATTATATACAGAAGGTTCACAAGTACTAAGTAGTAAAGAAATGTTAGTAGGGAAAGCAATACAAAGAGAGACTAAAGACTCATAGAGAGAAGAATGGTCATACAAGGGACAAGAAAGGAAAACATGATTCATGTCACAATAGTTCTCACCACACTCACAGGCAGCACTAAATAATTTTTTTAATCAGCTCAGGTAAAGACGACTTCTGAATTCCAGCTTCCAATCCTTTCGTTCAGCCTAAGTATTAGAGCAAAGGTGATTCCAAAAAACAAAATCTAACTTATTCTTCGCGCATCCATTTTAAAATATTTATATAATATGTCGTTCAAGTACAGAGTATAACGTACGTACGTGCCGGAATGCGAAAACAGTTACAAGAATACGCATATTCGATTCGTTGGATACACTGACATACAATAATTGACCTTAGAAAGTATATTAATGCCAAGGAGAGATTTATACAACCATAAGACCAGTTCTTAAAAACACGATTTATTATAATACATCTCTTAATCTCCGGCTAGATTTTTGTAGATCTATATAATATAAACTAGCTTGTACCGGCGACTTCACCTGCGACCACTTTAGTATCGAATCTAAAGAAAAATTGTATTCTTGTGGGCCAATCGTTGGACAAACAGAAATGCTATAGTATTCTATGGGAGTTTTAAAGGAACGAAAATTATTCAGTAATACTTCTTTTTAATGTATATCTAATTTTTTTTTCTTTAAGATGAGACTAAGTAGTTCAGAAAGAGTTATTGGTGACAGCGACTTTGTTTTATGCTATGAAAATAATAAATCGTAGAGGCTGAAACACCTAAGAACCTAGAAAGAGGGAGGGAGGGTTGGGTTGGTGTTGGTTACTCTACAGACCTCTGATGTGCGTGCACGCAATTTTCACATATAAACTCTGCGCAATCGACGCAGTAGCTGGTCGCCGATTCTGTGTCTTCACAGCTGTTGCACTGCTGCTCACCGCTAATACCTGTTTAAAAAAAATGATTTTTTTTTTTTGTTACATCTCGAAAAGCTTATAAAACACGATGCGTGCGCGCGCATACAGGGCAGGTTACCCTTTTAACATGTTTTTATTCGGAATCTTAAGTTTCCTGACATGTCATTTTCGACCTTATACAATTATGTAATTTTGATTGCATTTTACGCGATGTACAAAATTTATGTTTAGTGCGCAAAGTATGTAAGAAATAATAACACGGAATATGAAAACCTTTTGTATCTTCACTAACTTATATATATTTATAATATATATAATTTTTGTGTTTTTGGAATTGTCTTCGTTAGGAATAGGATAGTAAGCATTAAAATATGATATTCATCAATAAAAAAAAATCATTAAAAAAAAACATCAGTCAAGTAACTAACAGCCAATGACAACAGACAGTTCACGTAATGTTGTCTATGGTTTGTTTTGAAAATACCGTAAAACGTTGAAAAATTGAAGTTGACCGGTCGATGTGCTTGTTTTGTGCGAGTGTCACGTGTTTCTACAAGTATAATTATAATAAATCTTTTTATCCCGATATTATTATTAACAATGCCGCGATCAAGATGATCCGATCTTTCCTGGCAAAGCCGTAATGCAATTAGGATTCGAAACACAGGGAATTAAATTAATGAAAGAGAAATGAAAAGAAATTACACGTGAAGAACGCCGCGTTAGTATGGCCCGACTTCGTGTTTCTCAATCACAAGAGCAAAGCGAGGCAGCCGGTGAAACGACTTGGTTGGCAATGAGAAGTCGTCGAGCAAACCTCAGAGATCAACACCTACATAATATTCGAACCGCAAGAAGACAATCGAACCGCAAGAAGACAATTTTCAAGAATTGATTTGAAACGTTTAGAAATTTATACGTAAATTCTATTACAGTTTCATATTAATCAATATTACTACTTATTGTGTGTATAATAAAAATCTAGATAGATATAGATCTAGTGGATGATCGTCATAATTTTAATATTAGAAGTAAAGACAAGTTGGCCGGAACCACGCTTTATATGCAAAATGGACGTAAACATCACTTCGTAGTACCCTGTTTCCTCCACCAAAACTGAACCGATTTTGAATTTTTTTTTAGTTTTAGAATAAATAATAAAGACTTTGGCTATGCCTGTACGTTGCTTTTATTAATTTTATCTATTAAATTTGTTTGACGAACGTCTGAAAATTACGGTAAAAATCGAGTATTTTTTTTTTCATTTTTAAAGGCTCCTTTTTAGCAAGTTTCTAAAAGCACTAATTTATGGAAAAAATCTCAAAAATCTATCTTCATATATTATCAAATATCTATCATAATGCTATTATTTGAGTAGAAAACAGGGGACTACGTTTGTATGGAATAAATGCCGCTAGCATATCCTTTTGAATTCTCGCCCCAAAGTTCGATGAAGCTGTCAAGGCACATCTGATAAAGAGCATTACACAGTTCAAAAAACGCTTTGAAATCATTGTTTCTTCCATTTACCTTTGCCTTGCAATCAAAGGAATAAAGTACAGATGTGAATTTATTACCATTAGCGCCAACTTGTTCGACAGCGAGCTTCTCTATGACGAACCGTTGGTCGATCATGTTCGACGGTTGGCACTGAAGTCTGCATACCGGACACGTTATTGTGATCCGGTCGGTACCTACGTAATTAAAAGATAAAAGAAACATTAGTACATTATTAGAACCATCATATAAATCGTCAAACATTTTTTTGAAAGACGATAAACAATTCTCAAAGTGTTTGGACCGTGACCCATTTAACACAAAAATCCATAAATACTTCTTGGTTTTCATAAAAACGGTGTATAATTACGTGAATAAAGAACTGTCAAATAAGGCAAAAAAAACCCAATTGAAAATTTTATTTTTTTTAAATATGGGAGTGGGTGTTCCAGGAGTCTATTTCTAACAATTCGCGAAATCATTTGGAAAATGCTAATATATATCTATACTAATAAATAAAGTAAAAAGTGTCTGTAACATCAAAATAAAATCATTTTACTTGTATCAAAAACACCATTTTTTTTTTTGTTTTTCTGTCTGTTCTGACTAATCTCCGGAATAGCTGTACCGATTTTGACGGAACTTTTTCTGGCAGATAGGCGTAGGCTACTGTTAGTTTCTGCGTAAAAAAAAATTGAAACTCATGATGAATCGATGTCAATATCTATTTACGTAAAGTACCCGCTGTTACTTAAAATGTTTAGTGTTTTACCAAATGGAGCCCGAGATGGTAACACCTTAACCTTGAACTCACAAGTGATGCGCATAGGAGCATGATGACAGATTTTCATCTTGGAGATGGTATATAGTCAAACGAGCAATTGAAAATGCTCAATGAACCATTACTGGTTCAATATCCTAAAAAAACTCTCTAAGTGTCAAGCACCTTCCAGGCTATATATGGCAATATATACCCAACAATAGAATGAGAATTAACTCGCCGTAAGCAATAAATGACCTTCATTAGCAAACAATAGAGCGTGAACGTATCTTTAATGGTGGAGAATTAGAGATTAAGACCTGAATACCGTATTTGGGAACGATATTGATAATATAATAGAATAGGTTAAATCGATAGATGGAGCTCCAAAAATTTTTTTTATCGAGGTAAACACATGTCTTTGCTAAACCTTGAAAATCATTGCTATGTAAATTAAATAAAGGTTACCCAAAAAATTGCTACTGGCAGCTTGCTTCTCTTCTATCTTTGCTTTGATACAGGGTTCGCAAGCGGAGTGCAGGCACTCCATAAGTTTCGGAGTACCGTCCGTGTGTGCCAGGGTTCCTTGGCACATGACGCAGCGTGCGCTCGATAGTGGTACGCGACCAGTTGTCGGTGATGCGAGCGAATCCGCTGACCCTTTATCATGGCCCTCGATTCCATCACCGCCTTCGGGGTTAGAGGAGGCGCCCGCAGCGCCTGCTGCGACATCTGGTAAGCTACCCACCTGGTATACCAAGAATTCATTGGCATCTACAATATTATGATGCAAAGACTTAATAGCAAACTTCATGGCCTATTGCGTTATTGAAGGTTTTCGTCAAATGGAAAGTAATAACTTCTGGAGATAATGAGCCATAATTATACAAAAAAGGTCCAATGGAGCTATGTGCCTTTTTTTATTGTTTCCGTTTTGAAAAAAATATGAGATGAACAAAAAAAAATAACATTAGTTTCAACCAATTTTGACCAAACTTTCATGGACAAATTTTTAATCGAAATTTATAACTGGCAAAAAATATGATAACATAAAATAGCTCATTACAACCAGAGAATAGATAAGGTTTACAACTACAAGAAACAAATAAATGCATTTCTGAGAACTTTCCATATTAATGAGTTATATATCAATGTTTATTGCTGTCTACATTATGATACCTTGCTTAGCTATTGAAAATTACTTTTACTTTAAATATAGTAATGAAAGTATGGTTAACAAATTGCCAGGACAAATTCATTTCAAAGAGCTCATCAGGGCCTTACTCAGCACAAAGCTGAAGAATAATATTTCTTATATATCAAATTCTGCACTGTTTAAAAATGGGGAAAAACTTTCCTTGGATCATTTGACAAACAATTCTGCATTTTCCAGGATTTATAGTTGATATTATGTAATGGTTAAGCATAAAAAATGTTTAAGACAAAATTTGTTGAGAATTTTATGTCTTACAATGTATACTGATTATTTTTTATTGACTTCTAAAGAAATAGACCGTAAATAAAGCTGACTGTGGAACACAAAGTTAAAGTCTAATAAAAAATAAAGAATTTATAAGCAGTTTAATTTCATCCTAGAGAGAGAGAGAGAGATGCCACACTATACATGATACATACAAGTACTATAGTGTTTGTCTTGTAAGAAAGGGATAAAGTATCTTATCTCAATCCTCACCAAAATTATTATATATATATATATATATATATATATATATATATATGTGTGCGGGTAGAACTGAGTTTTGAGATACCCTAGGCTTTTAAAATGTTAAAGTATAATTTTTCTTTAATATTGAATCAAATTTTACGGTTTCCTAAAATAATTATAATTAATAAAACTTTGATTTAATCCATTTACTCATACAATACATAAAAATTGATCATGAATTCCTCCTATTAGAGCAAACTACAGTTATCATGAGCAGTGATAAAGAATGAACAGGAATTTCTGTAGTTCAATGTCAGTAGAAAGGTACTATAATAAATTAATTTTTCGAAGGTCAGATTAGATTTTTAGAGCTAAAAATTAATTGCAATTAGTCTATTCTAATTAGGGGATAATTTGTTACCATTATGCATGAAAATAGACAACCTAACCACCAGAATAGTACATTACAATGTCTCGCTAATATTTACATCCACTGCTGTGACTACATACTTAATCCCTAAATACAGGAGTTTGAATGCTATCATAGTAGGTAAGAATAGTTTAATATTGGCTCTGATTCCATGTTCCTCCCTAATGTGATATTACTGTTTGAAAGTTTTGTTTTGTTTTTGTTGTTTTTTTCTATATTTATTTCAATATATACATATTTTATTGGCTTTATTATAGTTATGATAAATATCTTCTTTCATTACTCTATATTAAGTTTACTAAAAATACTGTTTCTAGTTTCTTTACTGATACAAATCTACTGTTGGTTTTTTATAATAATAGTTAACAAAAGAAGGATCAACTTAAAACTATTACAAATGTGAAATAAAAAATAATGAGAATATTTTCGTGAGCAATAAGAGTGAATTTGTGTAAAGTTGTATCAACTTTCAAGTGAAATTTAGTTTCCACTAGTGTAACATTTATGTACTTTCTACAGCTGATATTAGCTACTCACATTGAGCTGCGCTGATGGCTGTCTATTAGCATCGGGTAAATCTTCATGCACCTCCTCTTTAATAGTGACGCCGAGCAACGGCCCCAAGTCCATCAGGGCCCGCTCTATGTCCTCCCCGCTCGGTTGAAAATTCACGTTTTCCATTCACAACACTGTCGTGTCCCTTTAGTGTTATTTTACTTCCTTCGTCACCATTTTCTCTGGACACGAACTTTCACTCCTCAGCTGCAAGTAGGCACGTCAACATAGCGAAGATTGCGAGATGCGGACATTTCAATGCGTCTCGTGAAGGACTCTGCCATGTATACCTATTTTTAACAACACTACACTAACTTAAAATTAATTTACACGATATACTGAACTTTTTGATTTCTTGTGGTCATTATTTATCAGAATATCAACAGAAATTACTTTTATAAAAATTTTAACATGCGTCCATTCGACATCAATCAACGGAATAGATAAGATAGAGTTTTGTGGCTTTTTTTACAAAACGATAAAATATAGATTTGCCATAAAAGTTTAGAGTTTATGAATCTGCAGTGGTTGGTTGTGCATCAGCATGACATAGGTATGTAAGTAGATGTTTAGTTTACTTAATCTAAAAAAGTAATTAACTACTTTAAGTATCTAATAAATTTTAAAGTATTGCCTCGATGTATAATAATAATGTCAATAATTATTTCAAAAATGATAATTTACTAAAGTTTGCTACATAGTGAAAACTTGCATTTTATGGATTAAGGTTCTAGTATTCTGTAACTCTAAAATGTAGATGTGATAAAAGTAGATAGGTAGATACATTTTATTACAAACTAATTGTGTGTCCGTGGCTCTGCCCACGTTTTAAATTTTCTTCACTACATAATATAGTTCATAAATAATAGTAGAAAAAGTATTTTATAGCGTCAAAATACCTTAAGCCTTTCCGGAGATTACCCTGAACAAACAGACAGACAGACAAAAAAATGTATTTATGGTATATGGTTTAAACAATCATATGTATTTAGTAAAAAAAAAATATAAACAAACATTTCAATTTTATTTATTAGTATAGATAAGAACATTATTATTCATCTCTGATAAGAACCGTCTAGTCTCTACTTGGTCTCTGTGAAATCATCTGTGCTCACTGATCCTGATGGAACGTGACATTTAGATGACAAATTGTGACAACACGTCGAAAATGGCTGACTCCGGCCCTAGTAAAAGCGATATTGAAGCAATTTTTCAAAGATTACGAGGAATACCAGCTAATAAAGTGTGTTATTATTCGAAACCTGTACTATTGGTTACTATGTTTTGGTTCATTGTATTTTATTATGTGTCTGTGTATAGATTTGTTTCGACTGTAATGCGAAGAATCCTACGTGGTCATCGGTGACGTACGGTGTGTTCATCTGCATCGACTGCTCGGCTGTTCACCGGAGTTTGGGAGTACACTTGACATTCGTGCGGTCCACACAGCTCGACACTAACTGGACATGGAAGCAACTGAGAAATATGCAACTTGGCGGGAATATCAATGCTGTAATGATAATTTTTCAAACTATTTTTTATGGATGAAAACAGATGTTCTAGTTCGTATTCTTAAGTTTATATGCGTGTTAATAATACTATTAGTTATACTTATTTCGTTTTATTAGAGGTTAGTGGCTATAAGGTTGTTGTATATAAAAGCAGTATCTTTTTACATGGTGTAGGCTCGGTGCTTTGACCACAATCTCACCTGATGTTAAGTGATGATGTGGTCCAGGACCACCCTGTGTTTACCAAAACACACTAAGCCTAGACTACTGGTTCTCAAGTGATGCTGCCGGAACACCTATTGGTATTTGGAGATAGGTTTTCAAACTTGAGGGTGGTAGCTTCCAGGTAAGCTACATTAGAAAATGCCCTACCATCATACTATGGTTTTCCTCACGATGTTTTTCTTCACCGAAAGCTCAGGTTCATTTTAGAGTTGGATAGGTGGGAATCATACCCGCTTTGATTGGAATCTGGCCACACTATCTGCTATGCCATCATTTAGTAGGTTTATAATGATTTTTTGTGGAGCACATGTTATCAAAGAGACACTGACCTGACTTGTAGATATTTGTAGTCATTGTTGTGTGCATTCAGTAGTACGGGATTTGTCTACTAAAATATATTCTAGACTCCATTAATTTGTTTTGATCTGGTTTGTAAGATTCACAAAGAGACAACATCTCTACCATTTCAATTCCAAATTCATTTATAATTCTTTATGTGGTCTTTGCTTTTGATTGACTTATTATAATCAAAGCCTATTACTTTGCAATTTCAATTTCATTATAATTTATTTATGAAGAATTAGCAGAATAGCAAAAACTTTGATGTAATACATAAATGTATGTTAATGTGTTATGGTAAAAAACTTCTACATATTAACAGAACACCTTCCACATCATTAATATTCCAACTAACGAATTTCTTGGAATAATAATGTTTCTGTGAATAGTCCTATATACATAATGTGTAGGTGTTACAATGAAATTCATGATCAAAATGACATATTTTTTAATACTTTAGTAAAAATGAAGAAATTGCCTTTATAAAATGTTGATACTACATTTCCTGTTTGTACTTTTGTTTTTATTTTTGTTTAATCCCTCAAATACATGGTTAAACTTGATAATAGGAAAACGTTTGAAACTGACATAAGCGGCAAGTTCATAGTTGACCTGTTCAATTTCTATTTAAAATGGTTAAAATTTTTTCCTAACAAGGTATTGGTTTTAAAATACTATTTAGAATTAGGGTGCTACTTGAATTTTGTTAATTTCATACTAGTATCAGTGCATTTTGAAGAAAAAAAACTATACTTTTGTTGGTTAGGTATCATTTAATGCTACAGTTGGCACTACTTAGTAAGTAAATTATGTAACTATTAAAATTTTTCATAAGTATAGTTAATTAAGAGTTAATAAAACAATAAATTAATCTCCACTATTGTTCTAGACACAATATTTCCGCACCCACGGCTTGGTGACAGATGATGCGAGACAGAAGTACACCTCTAGAATTGCACACACATACCGAGACAAGCTGAATGCAATGGCTGAACAAGCTATGAAGACTTATGGTACAAGGGTATGTTATGTATAATATTTAATAGTTTTCTTTTCTTTACAATTTTTAATTGATTTTTATAGAAAGTATTCAATATTATAAATAAAGTATAGCAAGGAACACAATATTGGTTCTTTTCCCATCAAATAATATCAATTCACTATTATCTACTATTTTAAGATTGATTACTAGGTTAGGGTGACTAGTTAGTTAGTGTTAGGGTGACCTTTTACTTAGAAGTACATATAAACGGTGAGCATGTGTGAAAGATCTCATGAAAGTATAAGAAGTGAAAGAGGTGTGTCAAGATCGTAGCAAGTGAAAGAACATAGTCTCTGCCTATCCCTTACAAGAGAAAAGTGTGATGTATGTATTATCCTTATAAACTTTCTATATATTATGAAATGAAAGTAATTTAATTATAGTTACCTATTAGACTATACTTTAAGGAGGTAATAAATGGGACACTTACGTCATCAAGTAATAAAAATCAGTGGCTCTAAACTTAATACTAGTGACTTTATGGGGCTAAAAACCCTAAGTACATAGAATTTGTTAAATAATGTTATTATCTGCATAATATATCAACACATGTTAGTTTGAGTCATCACAACTGATTATCAAGTAGATAATATTTTTAAATGCTTATTTTGTTACTTTAATAGTCTGTATACTCCATTTAAATGTAGATTGATTCAAATGATGATTATCACAAAAATGTTCCATTTAACATAGTACAAATGTTTGGTAACCTTTAAAATCATTTATATATACATATATATAAGCAAAGTTTGTTTTCTTGTCCGAGGTAAACTCGAAAACTACTGGACCGATCAGCATGAAACCACAACCATTCGACGCGGAATTAATCCTAGATGGTTATAGGCTATATATTTTTCAAATTCTATGAGCTCTTTGCCATGTTTTCTCAATTTGTTTGTTTATTATTCCTTTGACGCACCATCACCTCAAAACTACTGAACATATCGGGATAGGACTAATACCTTTCAACGCAGTATTTTTCGTAGACAGGTATTTTTTGGATTCCACCGATCCTCTCTCATTTTTTTTTCGATTTACTCTTTTGTACATTTTCCACTTCAATTTATATACATTTTTTCCGCTAATAAAAAACAAAATACTCTTACTTTTATTCATTCATTTGTTTTTTAAATTAGCTATAAATGAAACGTCATATGCACAGAACATATGAAATGCGGGCGGAGCCGCGGGTACCAGCTAGTTTTATTATAAAAAGAATATTTATGTGTATTTACAATCGGCACAAATAAATATGAGTATTTAATATACCATGCATTTTTACAAGATTAATTTATCATTAATATACTATTTTAGGAATTTTATAAATGAGAAAAATATATGTTTTCAGCATGAATTATGCTAATATTTTTCGAGTAGGTAATTGGATGTTTTAAAAATATACAAACGAAACTATTTTAATTATGTAATATAAAATTATTACTTACAGCATTGGGTAAGTGAAAATAACCTATGACAAGAATTTAACTAATTTTTTCTAAAATCATTTATACTAGAATAGATAATTAAGTCAGATAATTTTTGACATTTATGGATGTTGCAAGTATTTGATTGCTAAACTGTCATGTGATATGATCAAATAATATGTCATATTAAAATTTGTCAAGGTTTTTACCAATACTTAATATATCAAGCTGATGTACATGTTTCATTTAAGTGATAATTAAATTTTAATAGAGAAGAACTAAGTGTGAGAAATTATTGAAATGACATGTGTCATGTGTCAAAATTTCCTTAGTCGTAATGTAGTTGCCCAACTAATAAACATTATGGGAATATTAATTAATTATGTCATACTTTAATATGTCGATTACCCATAAAAATGAGACAAAAGGAAACCATGGAAAGCTGGCGTAAACGTCAGGTTAGTGCTCAAGGGGTTAAATAGCATACCATTAGTCTGGTTCAACTAAATTGAAATAAGGATTACTATCATAGTTTAAGTTATCTTAGAAAGTGCCTTTTTTGTTTACTTTGTTCTAAAAAAGACAATATAAATGATATGATCTATTAACATCAACTCTTCGAACATAGATTTTTTTTCACTCTACACTGCTGGTAATTTTTTATAATTTTTTTTATCCAGCTGCATTTGGATCCACCGGTGGCAGAGAGCAAGGAAACCAAGGAGGCCGAGGTAGATTGGTTTGCGCAGCACGGCGATACTTCAAACACTAATAATAGCGAGCTTGCACGCGCCCAGGTAACATCATCGCGCCTACAAACATTACGCGATTCCCGCACATTAATATTTTCAACGTTTCCTCCCCCCCCCCCCCGAAGTTTGTAGAGGATTTGATTAGTTCATGCATTCATTCATAATTGCTATAAGCCTCTTCATGCTGAAGTATTCGCTAGCACATAATGTCAACACTCGTTACCTATTTAAAGCTGTGCACAATGTTTTTAATTATGTTCACTACTTTATAATATAAAGGCTTTTAAAATTATAAAAAAAATTATAACACACTAAGTAGGTTATTGTTTCTCCGACGCGGTGCTTGCGAAAGCCACCCCGTGTCGCCCCCATCCCAAATGCGGCGGACGGCCCCGGGGGGTTTTAGTGGGTATTTCCGGGTGCTTCGCGCCCGGGCGAGTCCCACACTGGCACGGAGTTCGTCCGTCCGTGCCCCCCTTACCTATTGCATTGGGGGACTTCGGTCTCACTAATGCAATAGGTAAGAGTAGTGCTTAAATGCATTTCCCCCCGTCAAAAAAAAAAAAAAAAAAAAATAGAAAAGGTTATTGTTTCTCGATATATTGCAGTTTATTCTCAGTTGATTAATGGAATATTAACAGTATTCCCCTGGTAGTTACAATTTGGTCATAAACCGTGTTCAAGATTTAATAATAAATAACTGTCTCCAAACTTTTTCTTCATAACAAAACAAAAGAAAGAATATTGGTAGATAAATAAAGGAATAAAGGCGGTCGTTTATCCTGGTATGGACATGTGATGCGCAGGGAGAAAGAGGATGTTGTAAGAAAGGTATTGGATATGAATGTGGACGGTTACATGGGAAGGGGAAGACCAAAGAAAAGATGGATGGACTGTGTGAAAGATGATATGTTTAGAACAAACAGAACAAATAGAGAGGAATGGAAGAGGAAGACATGTTGCGCCGACCCCAAATAAAAATGGGAAAAGAGTAGTGAGATGATGATGATGAAATAAAGGAATAAATTCTTGAACCATAGATCAGGAAAATATAGATTTTGATGCAAGACATTTATGGTAGATATAGAATGTAACTGCTTCTTTTAATCCCTATGTAAATCTTATATGACAATGGTGTAACGAAGCTCTCGTAGATCTAAATTGCCAGCTGTCTCGGGTTGAATTTGACCATTACACAATTTCTAAACTGTGGAATTTGAACCTACTTTATTTACTACTGGGTTAATTTTAATAGATTTTTCTTTATCAAATGAGTTTTTAAACATATTTTAATTTTTCTCCTGACACTTAAATGGCAACAATTAAATGCATGACATTTTTATTCTTTAAAAAAAAAATGGATATTTTAATAGTAATAATTTGCAGACATAATAAAATCATATAGGTTCAATATTATTATTTGAGGAATAAGAAAAAAAATAAAGCAGGATGATTAAAAATATCATCTTAATTTAAATAGTGCATGGAATGTGTGAGTAACAAGTTAAAAGCAACACATTTTTTTTTTTGTTTTTACTTATGTCTTGTTTGTGTTTTGTGTGATATTTTAACGTCAAATGTCATTTTTTGACGAGCTTCCTATCTTGTCAGATAGTAACGTACTGTAAGCTAATGAATGATTGTACTATTTTTTTTTCTACTTGAGTCGTAAGAAGGTATGTAATAAATTTGAACAACAAACTGGATCTTTTGTAAAAAAAAAAATATACCAGTATTATCTATACCAGTGATTCTCAACCTTTTTTTGTTGCGGAACATATTTAAAGATTTCAAAATTTGGCGGCACACAAAGAAAAAGATAAAAATTATTTACTTACTACAACACACTGCATTAATATTTTTCTTTTTAAATGATATAATTTAATAATATTAACATTATTATAAATTTGCAAAATTTGGCGGCACACTTTTGAAATTTGGCGGCACACAAAAGTGCCGCGGCACAGTGGTTGAGAATCACTGATCTATACTAATAAATAAAACTGAAGCGTAGACTGTTTCGAAACATATATGTATAATGGAAGACAACAGAACCATTGCGCGATGTAGAATCCTTCAAGAAAATCAATTTTCGTTGTCTTAATATGTAAAATTAAAGTGTCTGTTTTTTTTTTTTACTAAATACATGTAGGATTTAATCAGAGCAAACAGTTAATTAAATGAAATAACTATTTATTATCAGAAAAGCCGTTTGACAACCATCCTTTATCATCGTGTCGCCATCTTATTCTCTCAATCTAGTACATTCGGTCTCCTTCGTCATTCTTACGTTCCGTTTCCCACATATATATGAATGTATGTACGATAACTATACTAAAAATGCAATTTTTAAAATATTTATCTGTCTGTCTGTTTGTATCGGCTAATCTTCGGAACGGCTGAACCGATTTGGACGGGACTTTTTGTTAGATAGCTCAAGTTACTCTGCGTAACTTGGGCTGCATTATTTTTTCAGAATAATTAGGGTTCCGCGTAAAAAAAAAAACTCCTAAAAATTGTTATAAAATTCAATTCAATGCACAGTTTTACTGGCAGGTATTTGTGAAAAATATATTTGCTTAATGTTAGTATTAAAAAAAATAATTTGGAAAATAATTAGCTTTCCGTATACAAAAAACATAAAAACTATATTACGTAGTGAAAAATATATGTAAAGCGCAAGCAGCCGCGGACACAGCTAGTTTTACTCTAATAATGATCATGATCATGGCTTTGAATATTACAAAATTAAATATGATTTTGGAAATATGCCTTTAAAGTATGAAAATTTCTTTGAAATTCTTGAAATCCATATATCCCATAATGTATTTTGTATACACGAACGATTGATAAAGCATATTTATGATTTAGGAAATATGTTACTATAGACAAAAAATGTTTATAATACTTTGTAAGTGAATAAATTTATTTTCTTGTACATACTGTTATCATAAAAATTTCACCTAATGTTAAGTGTGAAGGTGTAGGGATCCACCAATACGTCCTGGGCGACAGACGTGTATGCAAAATTTTAAATGAAATTTATTGACTACAAAGGTATCAACACCAAGACTGGAGAATCTCAGCTCGGAGGCTAGGTTATGGGATTCGGGTTCCAACACGCTCGGTTCCGGGGCTGGCGACACCCCAAGACCTTCGGCCATCGGTAGCCGGAAACCTGTCGCGAAACGATCTGGAGTTAGTGTAATATTATTTTTTTTATTGATTATCAATTTTTTTTAGTCCCCCCTACACACCTTAGGCATAACCCGAGACTTTGTTGTCTCTCTTTGTTTTCGTATCTTATAATATATATTGTAAATAAACCCCTACATGTAATTATTTATTTATTTTGTTTTTCCTGTTTACCTTCGTTTTCTTTTATTTTTGTTATTATTGTTTTTATTTCCCCCTAATCATTTTATTCTTTTTATTATTTTAATATAATTACTTTCAACTGTTACACTTTTATATCTGGCAACTGTCAATACAAAAATATTCATAATGTTGCTAACTTTTACCTTTTTTTTTATTACCATTCTTATGTTTTAATGGAAGTATTAGAAGTAGTTACATATAATTCTAATTTTTTTTAACTTTAATTATGTTGTGGGGCTACCTTATTAAATTTAATTCAATTAGAAATTCATGTTTTCGATTGCCATGTTATTCTTGTCATCCTAAATGGCTTGACCATTATTGATGTTTTTTTTTATTATTACGGTTGGTTTTCAGTTATATTTGGATCTAATAAAAGGGTGGGTATCAGCTAGGTGACCAATAAAATCTGGCAGGTCTTTACAAATGATATTAATATTTTCTCGGCACCTCACTAAGTGTGTTTGACCATAACAGTTGGGAGCGCGTAAAGGTGGCCTCGGAGCTACGAAAGTGGCGACCAACTTCGATGATATAGAGCGTGAAGCGATTATGGCTGAAAAACTAAAAGTGGAGGTAAAGACGAAGGATAATATTTACTTTTAATAATAATTTATACACCTTAGGAAACTTGGAAAATATATTTGAAGTCATAGTTTTTTTTTACTGTCTAGCATTTTAATCGCACCTGATGTTAAGTAATGATGTGGCTCAAATGCGCTAAGCGTAAAGGAACTGTCTTTCGAGTGATCAGAACATTTTGAATGTGGTAGGTAGCCCACAGGCCCCACTACTCTGACATAGTTTCTTCGACTCGTTATAGAATAGGATAGGTGGATTTGGACCTACTTCCATCGATACTGAATCTGACCTCATCACCGTTGAACCATCAACGCGTCATTTTGCAGTGTCACATTGCCATAAAAAAAATTCCACTTTTTGGTAGAATCTGTGGAAATTTGAACTGGGGAATTATTTCCACCACACGTATTTTTGCTAAGCAGTTTAGGTCTGAAGGGTGTAGGCTGGCGACTTGACTCTAACCTCAACCAACTCAACTTATCAGGAATAGCAACATATTTTTTTAGGCCTCATATGGACTGTATAATTGCTTACCAATTCACACCATAAAAGAGAGGGATTTTTGGGTTCTCGTGGGGTATTGACCACCTTACACATAATGACAAAACCCGCATAGGATATACGTCACGTTCCGGGATCAGCCAATTTATATCAAGAGATGCTTTACAGCTTGTAAGTATTAACATAATATTAGACCAAAAATGTAGTAATATTGACGAGTACAGATTTTTTTTTTCAAAAAGTTGTTTATAAATATCTGTCTGTGCTAGAAGGCTAAAACGTCGATAAATAAATCGTCGAAATAAAACTAAACATAATTGCACGTTCTTCTTTATTTTATTTTGTTATTAGGGACATTTGACTAAATTCATACCAGCTCGATCATAACCTTTGTGTTTTTGACGAGGGGAATGCATTTACGCACTACCCTTACCTAATGCATGCATTAGTGAGACCGAAGTCCCTTAGTGCAATAGGTAAGGGGGTACGGAGGGACGTCTCCATGCCAGCGTGGGACTCGCCCGGACGTGAAACGTCTGGAAATAAGCCCGATCATAACCTAATATTAATAAGTGTAAAGATTCATTCCCTTACATACATCATCTTTCAGTCAATTTACATGACATTTTAGTAATCTCCTTAGTAGGATTTACTAAAATACCATGGAACAATCCTACATCTAGTTTATTTAACTGAAACTTATCAATAAAATCTATCTGAACATTATTATTTTTAACACATTCCATTAAAATGCAAGTCATCCATAGTACCGCATAATACATTATTTTTTTTTTATTATTGAAATTAAACTATCTGCAGACTCCGGGTCCGCACCTTTTTTTATATTGTAGATTTAAATCGACTTGCGTCGGAAAAAATTGCCTATAATAGCAATTCAAGCGGCTATGCAGTTAGTAATCTTTCGCATATGTGAGCTTAAATCTACTTCTATTAAATTTTTTATATCTATATGTTAAATTATTTTGTTATTATTACTTGATTATTTTTTTTTTAATATATTTTTTTTATTATTAACGGTCGTAACAAGCCAAGCAGAACTAGGTCCGTGTCCGCATAGTTACCTCATTCTTTGGGTTTGGGCAATTATTGCTTGTATGACCTTTTGGTCATAATACATTTAAACTGTTCTGATACTTAACCTATGCAATAAAACTACGGAACATCTTAATTGCGTGTTCTAGACATTATATTATATAAATATGAGTAGAAAACGCGAAAGTTTAAAAAAAAACAAAGCCTTGATTGGTTTGTGGGTCGTTAGGCGAAGGCTTCAGAGAGCGCGGCTACGTTGGAGAAGGTGGAACAGGAGGTGGCCTCCTTGCGGCTCGCGTACCGGGACCCCGTGGACAAGCCCCACGCGGACAGGCTCGGCATCGCGGCCGCTAACAGAGCCACCAGATCGTGAGTGCTCACCCCCTCTTATACCCTGTGACTTTTTTTTGTCAAAGACTTGCTAAATATCATATAGGTGTGTTTCGGCAGGATCACAAAAAACCAGTACTTCTAAGGTTAGTCCTGGTCCTGATTATGGTCAAACCACTGAGAGTCTATACAGTGTAAAAAAATTCTCTGGAATTTCATCTAGACTAATAAATATAATTGATATGTCAAAAGAATTCTTTTTTACTAAATAGGTATGAATTTATAAAGGATACCTGTACCAAAAATACAATTTTAAAAAATTTTGCCTGTCTGTCTGTTTGTTTCGGGTAATTTCCGGAACTTTTGGGCGGATTTTGGCGGAGCTTTTATTGCAGATAACTGAAGTTACTCCGGGTAAATTGGGGGTACTTTTAATTTTCAAATTTTTTAAGGTTTCGCGTAAAAAAAATTCAAACTCATGAAAAATTGAATAAAATCCGATTCAATGCATCGTTTTATGCTTGAATTTATGAAAAATATTTTTACTTTAACTTGGTACTCAAATTTTGTTTGGAAAATAATTATGGTTCTGTATAAAATATTTAAAACGCAGTGAAGAGTATATAAAAACGCGGGCGCAGCCGCAGGCAGACAGCTAGATTTAAATAATATGGCTAATGTTACTTTGAATGATTTAATAGTATTCATTCAAAATCATACATTTCATTAATGTTGCCAGCATCCAAAACACCTCTGAACAGTTGAAAATGGTTGTGACGGAATTATCAATGTATGAAAACTGAATTTTTTTAACAATCAATCGACTTAGCTGATGATTACCACCATAAAGTGTTTTATGATTTTTGTGTCCATTTGATTTTTTATTTTTTTTTGGTGTGAAACATATATAGCCGCACGTAAAACCGATTTCTGGCGTGGCGACGCGTCGCCACGCTATATTATGGTATATATATACACTCTACATGCAGTAGCGTGTACGGTGTGGCGACGCATTGTGTACATTTCTCCTAATAAAAAAATAAATGACATTTCATTTTTACATCGGAGATTATTTCCGTACAGTCGTCACAGAGGTTCAATAACTTTCAAAACCAATAAAGACAAACTGCCATTAATTTTAGCTGGGGATTTCAATGTAAAATTTTTGTATTGACTGAAAATAAATGTTTATTCAATAAATAGTCATCGTTATCTCGAAAAAAAAATCGAAATATTTTATTTGATCATTATGACATATTTAGTTCCTATCACAGTTTGTTCTTTTCTGCATATTACTTTTACAAAATAATGTCGACGTTTCACATCTGCCGGGCGTCCCGTGACGGCTCACATTTTTTTATTATTAGAAATTTCTGTATACGCTTGTGAAGCTAATATAAATATTTATATAAATGGGTGATAGAAGAAGTGTTGTTAAAGTGTTATATAAGGAAAACATACGAAAGAATATCAGTTAAACTTTAGTTTACGTGAAAATATTTCATTAATTAAATGTGAATATTATATTATAAAAATAAATGAAATTATTTACGTGATTATATAATATTACCAGTGGGGTGTCCCATTCGGCCATGTCGGATATGACTGTGATAGAACAAGAGGGCGCTCAGATGGCTCGCGTGCAAATAGATGACATCGATGATTTTACGTCTTCGTTCACCATGATCAGGTAATTATTGACTCCTCTTTTACCATATAATTCCTTATAATATATTACAAAAGTTTACCTAACTGTGTATCGCCCATTATTTGACTTGTAACTCCATAATTGTTTAACTGATTTAGATGTCTTTTTTCTTAAATAAAAAGTAATCTGACTATTATCCAATAGAACATACAAATTGCCAAGGGTTCGATTATTAGAGTTAGCTAGTAGACATTATCATTACATAAGCCCTATGTTATACAACAAAATTCATAAAGAAATAAATATTTACCCACTTACCAAATGGAAATGTAATAAAACCACCTTAAACTGGCTTAAACTGGCTATTAGGACTTACTTACGAGGAAACAGAACAACTACTCATATTCACACAATAGTAAAGTAAATAAAGGAATTTTATTTTTATTACACTGATATAGATTAAGCATACATACACACATGCACGCTCATACACGCAATACTAACACATGGTCATTTATATATTTATTTTTTTTGCATTTTTTGTTTGTTTCTTTCAATATTACTCGTATATATTTGTATTTATATTCTATAATGTAGTTTTCAAGGTATGTACCGGAGGCGGGCGATGGTACTGGCAACACAGTTTTTAATTAAAGCAACTATTATCGTTTTAAAACATTTTGTGTAATTTGTTTTATCTAAATAAATAAATAAATAAAAGTAAAAAAAATATTATCTTTGTAATACATTAAGTGTTGAATATTTTAAAAATATAATACAGTGTATAATCGTGAATAAGACTTTGTAATTAAACAAACCAAATTACACTGCCATGTCGTGTACTTTGTATGGTCTGGTTTTACAATTAACTATTACCCGTACACTTAAAGAATGGGATTGAAAATGGCGTCGCTTCTGTTCACCTCTCACTCGCACACTGTCGCTATCTATGCTCACACTCGCCGGTACGGACACCGACACAAAAACCGTTTATGATGATAGTTTTTTATTATTTATCTCCGATCACCGTCTTTTGTATTCGTAACAGTGCAGTTTTTAAGTTACAAGTTTCTTTGTAATTGTTGATGTTATTTGTTGAGTTTGGTTGTTAATATCGTTGTCAAAAACATGTTAATTTTATAATATTGTGAAGTGTTGTTAGATATTTCGTTATTTTGGTGTTTTTTTTTTTTCATTGTTACACCGTTTAAACGCAGGAAAGCATTACATAGTGATGCAAATAAATCGTGAATTAAGTATTTTGAGGAGGAGAAAAATCTGGGACGTTACCACCCATTGCAATATAGTAATGCAAGAGCGGTAATGGCAACAGGCCAAATCTAAAAAAGGTGGTTACCATGCTCATCATGGGGCAAAATTTTACAAAAGATATAAAAGAAAAATGAATCCCCAACATCCCTCCTAACAGCATCGTGGTGATGCACAATGCGCCGTAGCATGTAAGTTAATAACCCTCCATCAGCAGTTAATCGAAAGGCTAAGATACAAAATTGGCTACGTAAAAGTGGAATACACTATAACGACTCACGGACGAAACCGGAGTTGAAACAATCGTTAAAAAAACACAAGCCAGAAAGACAATTTAATAAATATAAATATACACGTACCTAATTGTATTTAATGTGTCGAGTACCCATAAAAATAAGACAATAGGAAAACAATCGAAAGCTGGCGTAAACGCCAGGTTAGTGCTCAAGGGGTTAATTAGATGACATTCCACTAATAACAATATGTTTTAATATATAACTTAATACTACGTTATATTAAAACCTATCGTTATTAGCGGATTCTTACTATAGATCCTTTGTATGCGGACAGTACCGGTATAATTAGCCGCCATTTTGAATCGCATTCTTTAAGTGTACATGTTGTAGATCTTAGTCATTTTTCCCGTAGTGAATAGAATGTTTTAGGATTCATATCTATACTTTAGTCATAAAGAATAGATATGTCTAGAAAGAAACCTGTTCAATATTAAACTAGTGGTCAAAAATTGTTGCCCTAATCATTGTTGATAATTTAAGGGGGGAAAAAATGTTTCCAAATTTTTTGATTAATATTATCAAAACTCACTTATAACTATTAGATAACAAAAAAAGAAAATCTGTTGAATAAACAGAAGAGATAAAGTTGCTTAACTGTTTTATCTTTGCATATTCTACAATCTTAATTTTTAAAATTATTTGCCATTCAAATAGTGTCATAGCAGCCAGCATGTCTCTTCAAGCCGTAACTAAATTTAAGTTTTCGTATATTAAAAAATTACATTAAATAAAATAAAAATACTACTTGTGTCCAACTCCCGCAACCCAATCAAGCTATGATAGGCGCAGTGGATAGTGTGGCAGGATTTCGCTTCAATAGGCGCGGGATCAAGCTCACCTATCCAACTTTAAAATCAGCCCGAGCTTTCGGTGAAGGAAAACATCATGAGGAAACCATAGCATGGTGGTAGGGCATATCCGCCTGGGTGAGTCTCACACTGGCACGGAGCTCGTCTCTCCGTGCCCCCTTACCCATTGCATTGGGTCTTCGGTCTCACTAATGCAATGGGTAAGGGTAGTGCGTAAATGCATTTCCCCCCGTCAAAAAAAAAAGGGCATATCCGCCTAGGTAGTTACCACCCTCAAGTTTGAAAACCTCTCGCCAAATACCAATAGGTGTGTTCCGGCAGCATCACTTGAGAAGCAGTATCTCAAGGCTTAGTGTGTTTACCATCCTGGATCACATCGTCAGTTAAAATCACGTGAGATTGTGCTCAAAGAACTGAGGCCTATACTGTGTAAAAAAAAAAAAACTCCTTAGCAAGGAGTTCAGTGATAGAAAAAGGATTATAACAATATTATAAATCGGTATGAATGCCGTTTACAGGAATGAACCGTACAGCAACAGCAGGAGCCTGGACAAACTGTTCGGTGAGCCGGACAGGAAGTGCGGCTTACCGGCGTCGTACTCGGCGTCCGACACCGTACAGAACATCGAGCCGGAGGTGTCACGCGCCGTGCACACCATGTTCACACCGGAGGAACGAGCACCGGCGGCACCGGCAGCACAGAGTGCCGGCAAGCCGAGAGGACGCCGCACGGAGCCCGTCGACGACGACTCCGCCGTCAAGAAGTTCGGTTCCGCTAAAGCGATCAGCTCGGCGCAGTTCTTCGGTGAACAGGTTGGTTTATTACACGACTCTACAAAAAACAATTTCCTTCTTTGTCCTAAAGTTTACTTTTGTGATAAACGTTAGTTGAGGATATGTAAAAGTATTTAAGGCCATGTCATTAAAAGTGCATATGCTGCACGCTCATTTAAATAAGTTTAAAAACAACATGCGAGCATATTCTGAAGAGCATCGAGAACGTTCTCTTTAGGACATTATGTGCTTCGAACATAGTTACCAAGGCCAATACAATAAAAACATGATGGGAGACTATATTTAAAGTTTACTGAGAGAAAGTACCTATTGACATGAAAGAAAAACTAAAATTGTGCACTTTTAAAATTATTTTTTCAATTTTTTGTAAGTTATTTTGATAGTAAAACGTAATAAAATAATAAACATACTTAAATGGTTTCAACTTAAATTAAAAACTTAAACCGATTCTAACATATATCTATCAATCGGTCTCCTAAATACAAAACCAAATTTTATTACGTCATATATCTTTTCCCCCTATAATTACGACCGAAAGTATCGAAATTTTATGCCCTTAAAGTCGAAGACAAATTTTGTTTTCACCTGTGTTATCCTCGCGAATAGATAACGCGTTGAAAATTGTTACATTAACATCCGTATGACGTCACCCGTACAACTAAAAAGTACAGCTAACAAAAAAAATTATGATCATTATTTTAATTTATGAATTAATTAAATTCCATCTGCTTTTGTAAAACATATCGGGGTCTTAATTTATTGAAACACATTGCCACTTGGTTATAGGGTATATATCGCTTGATATCGATCTAGTGAATGATCGTCATAATTTTAATATTAGAAGTAAAGACAAGTTGGCCGGAACCACGCTTTAGGTTAAGTAAGTGTAATAACAGCTTTATAGGTAATAGTATTCGGTTTTACAATAAGATCCCAAGTAACATTACCGATTTACCTGACAATAAGTTCAAGTATTATGTCGAGCAAGTTTTAATCTCAAAAGGTTATTACAGGGTGGATCATTACGTGAACGATAGTGATGTCTGGAATTAACCCACGTCTCTGTGCGCACCCGCTAACATTAGTTATAGTTTTTTATATGAAAAAAAAAATGATATATTATATTTATAAAAAAAAAGAACCAGAACTAGTTTCTTGCTTGCGCTCTTCTCGACTGGGTTGTTTTCCGAACCGGTGGTAGTGTTTTAGACGTTCATGATTCATTCAAAAAAATCTACCATCCTTATGACAGATATAAGCATCACTTAAAAATTATTTATTCTAGTAACTTACCACGATACTTATTTTAGGCCATCTAATCATTAATATAACGAGACATTGTTAACAAACATAGAAAAAAAAATGAAACTTATACATTTTTTTAATATGGTATAGGCTCAGTGCTTTGACCACAATCTCACCTGATGTTAAGTGACGATGTGGTACAGAATTGTAGCTATCCAGACGCTACGGTTTCCTCACGCTGTTTTCCTTCACCGAAGCGATTATAGATTCGTATAGGTGGGGATCGAACCCGCGCCTATTGACGCGTAATCCAACGCGCTTCACGATACACTGTATAATAACATATACGGGTGGTTTTAACCGTCAGGATTCGAGATGGGAGAAGGAATCGAATCTATCTAGATTCCAAGGCAGCACGAGCATCTCGTCAGCGGACTACTTCGGGTCCGACGGGCAGCGCCCGGCGCAGAGGAACTCCGCCTTCAACGTCTCCGCCCCGGATCTAGACGAGGTGGGCTTTGCTCCAGTAGTATCTAGTGTTTAAGTAGACATGGCCGTTATTTTTTTTTTATATGAACGCTGTTGAAACGTTTCCAACATCCGATATAAAAGCCTTCAATAACTGACGTCAGTGGCAACTGATGAAAACTTTGCCAGGTTTTTTTTTTTTTTTTTTTTTTTATAGTCCCCCGCCGGTTTCCCTCTGGCATGACCAGAGACCTTTTTATTACTTTTTGTTTATTGCGATCTTTTTTGTTGTAATTTTTTTTTTCTTTTTGAAGCGTTTTCTTTTGCTTTTACTATTTTCTTTTATGTCGCTTATTCTTTATTTATTTACATGTCACATTCATATTCATTACATCTAGCAGTATAATAACAATAAGTCCGATTTACTATACAGCATTGTCAAAACCCATGGTAGTCACTTAACTCTAGTAATATAATAAAGATTTAAAAACTTAATCGAATTAACATTAATTAAAATTAGTAGTATAATTTATATAAAATTAAGTAAATTTGTAAAATTGCCAGGTATTCAAAATATTAATATGTAACGAGTCACGTTTGACATCTGTATTGGAAACAGAACAAGAGTCACTTCTACTACAAAAAATTGGCTTTAAATACCAAATACATTTTGTTTTTCTTCTTTTGAAGCGGAGACTTCCATAGCGACTTTCATCTATTCTCGAGAAAAGCTTATAGATACCCGTTACCAATACTATTACGTCAGCCGTTAACATGCCATGTAACTATGTCAAGTATACGACAGTGTTTAAGTAATGGCGCCCAGAGATAAAAATATATATATATATATATATACATATATATATATATATATATACTTACGCAGTATATCGTATGTTTTGATTATGAATAAACTAGGTATGCGAAAATGTATGTAACTGTCTCGGTAGCGCAGTTGTATTACATACGACTGCCGTTCTGAGGTCTCGGGTTCGATCCCCGGGTCGGGTCAAGTGATATTGGGTTTCTTCTACTCAGTATCATCCCGGAGTTTGGAATTTGTGCCCCGATATGGCGACAGGCTCGCCCCCTGTCACATCTGGGACGGAACTAAGCTCGGCGAAATGTGAGTAGTGTAGTTCGCTACTTCACCTCTGCCTAACCCTTCGGGGATAACAGGCGTGAGCATATGTATGTATGTATGTGAAAATGTATATAAATATTGCTCAGAGCGCGACTAGATGTAAAAACCATATAAATGTTAGGTTATGTCTGTAATAATTTCTAGTAAATTATCAAATTTAAACATTATAAAAACAATATTTTGTTATGACTTAGTTTTTTTTAAATAACTTAAAGAAAACCTTATACTCGATTATTTACTATCGCTCACTAATAAAAACGATATGCTAAGAGACATCAGTGACGATAACAAATATCCATCGTATAAACAAAACAACGATATCAACGTTGGAAGCTGTTTGAGTGAGAAAAGGTAACGGAAACGGCCATGCGTAGTGGTGAGATACTCCTGCGGTGGTAACGAAGGTTTGTGCTTGAAGGTCCGGGAGTCGGTCCGGGCTGGGGTCACCCGGGTAGCTGGTCGGTTGTCCTCCCTGGCCAATGGAGTCGTGTCCTCGATACAGGAGCGGTACGGTTACTGATACGCGCACGCGCACGCAAACGCGCACGCATTTGCGTCTCAAGACCGACACGTTTAGAGTTATTGTTATTGTACAGTTGTTAATGAAACTAGCCGCTTGCTCAACGTTCTACAGTTTTCTTTACTCTCCCCTTGCCTTTGAATATTTGCGAATTCCTGTATAGAGTCATACCGCAGAAGGATTGGCCATTGTCAATCTTTTTTAGTTTGATTACAACACACATATGTCAAAAATAACTATGAAGAATTTCGTCGTGGGCGAATTAAATTGGAATTTTAACTTTTAAATTATCTCATAATATTTTTAAATTGATTATAATAATATGAAGATTTAAATAAAACGTAACTCGTATATGTTAGTTAGTAAATAGAATTTATATTTCTCCAGTTCTAAGTAGATAACTTTCTAAATGGCTAGCTATCTTTAATCTGAAAATCTTCAAATGTGCACTTAAAAAACTTAATTTGGTACCACCTTAGGGTTAAACTTATGAAAAGGAAAATAAAAACTTGACACTGGCAAATCCTTATGTGATATCAGTGGAATTAAAAAAAAAAACTTATATCGAGCTTCACACTCATGATATTATATAAACATGACAATGTACGTAAATTATCCAAGATTATATGAAATAAATTTGGTTGAAGTCATTTTTTGAACGGTCCGTTTAAAATTAATAACTTTATATAGTTGAAAAGGTAAAGAAACTAGTTTCTGGCCAAATAGGTTAATCAAGAAACACCATGGTGTTTTAGTCAGTATGAATCGGGCATTCTCACCCATCACTGTCCGGCGAAGGAGGGCACCTTATTTCCCCAGAATAAAAAAAAAACGAAATAGATTTAAAATACACAATTTGTCTTTTTTTATTAAATGGACATTCACAAAGTTGAGCGATATTATATTATATCCAAAATTCGGAGTACCTCAGAGCTAAACATGACATAATCTTTTGGCTTTTCGTTGCTGGTGATTTAAGGCTATTTATTCCTTTAGGTCATTCTACAGGAAGTTTTCAAAGAAATATGTTTTTTTTTTTTTTTCCTAATAAATCGTACAAATGTTCTTTTTATTTTTAAATTGTTAAATTCTATTCTTAGAATGGTGCTAAACCTGTCAGTGATTCAGGCTTTCGTTTCGGGATCGGTGAGATGGGAGAAGTTAAATTATAAAAAAAATAATTAATCTTCTTAAAAGCTATTTTTATTAAAATAACTGTACTTTACTATATATATCTTTTATCGTTACTTCTTAGTTTAATATTATATATACTGAAGTTTTGATATAAAAGCCAGGTCAGTTGGTATATCTTAGTACATGGATTTTTTGACAATTTCCAAATAAAAGTCGTTAACTTTTTGTTTTGTAGCGATGAACATCGCTATTACGTCATTCAAATCAGCAGCAGGACGAGAAAATAAAAACTATGATCGTATTTAAAACTCTACAGTGGTGATTGTCGAATGTCGAATGTAGTGACATGACCTAACATTGTAAATGCATTTATGAAATTTTATGTAACTTATTCGTAACTCTACGACAATAGTTTAAAATTTAACTTCGTCTTGACAATTAATATTATAGGTATATTTAGAACATCATGTATATAGAAATCTGTAATGTTAATGTCATGTAAGATACGGCTGTTTTCAATGTTAAATTAAAAACGAAAAGGCAGATACTGAATTTGCACGTGTTAGAAAGAGACAGTGACGATTGTGCTAATAGGTACATAGTAAATTTAGTGCTTTAAAAAAAAAAAATAAGTCAAATAAATGCTTTAACAATTTGCACTGTTAACACCCTTAAATACATAAATAACCAGAAACGTTTAAGAAATAACCATTTAAGAGTTCTTGATACTTTTGATTTTTGAATAAAAAAAGTGTTAAAATTAAAAATGTTTTATAAAGAATTATTACTTGGTTCTTCAAATTTTTTATATACTTCTATGATGAGTATTTTAAATTCGAAGTTCCTTGTCTATTGTATAATGGTTAATTATTCATTTTTCTTGGACTATAACGAAAATTAAAGACATTTTGCGAAATTTACATTTGTATTAAATATACTAGACATTTTCTATACATCAAAAAAAAAAATCTATAGTTTTAAACAAATATCTCTGGTTTTTACTCTTATAGCTATTTATAACACTTTGAATAACAAATCGAAGCCAGTAAGAGTAGCATTTATATTGTGGTTAATTATTTGTTTTATACCATTTATATTATTTGGCGACAATGATTATATAAAACGCACGTGCGGAAATTAGCATGTACTGTCTGTACTGCATCAATGTCCTGAGACACATTTATTGATTTATTAGTTTTTGAAACATATTCTTTACTATTTTTCGTTAAATTTTATCGAATAACTATAATTATTTTGCATAAGTTCACTTAGATTGGTATCTTTAAGGTTACAGAAAATTAAATCTTATCTGCTATATGCATGGACTGAAGGTAGTCATGGTTATATTATCAGTGGCGTTCAATAATTACCCAAAACGAATATATCAATCGACAATTGGTCATCAACTAAGAAATTAGAGTTTAATGAGAAACAAATAGTTTAAAGAAGCCGTTTTTCATTAGTGATTTAAAATTTATATATATATTTTTTTTTTGTTTTATCCTCAATTTGGTAGTGTGCCCTTCATAAATATAATAGTATCTTTGACACTTTCCAAATTCATACCATAATAATTTACAATAAATTTAATCGGTTACTAAACTTTACTCGGGCATACGATTAGCAATATAAACACATAAATGGCTGTAGCATTACCCAATACCGAGGAATCAAAGTAAAAATAATAAACATTCTATCATATACGAATAAATAATATATCAATATAAAACTGTAACTTTTAATAAATATCGAATTTTGTTTTATTTCATTTTTATTGAATATTCAGTTATATCACTTTTTATTATATTTAATTTTAATGATAAGTTCATAAGGGAGTTTTTGGCGGGATCACAGTCTGTCATGTAGCAGTTACTTTCCTATTTGACTCTATCATTTAATCTTGATGGCGTCTTGTGTGATTTAGTTTGGTTATTGGGTTCAAGTTGGGTTTATTATGGAGGATAACGCGTAATATTTATTCTGTGGTGCCGGCAAAACTCCATGGAAAGTTCGAGCAGGACGGGCCACCGGTTTGAATACAAGAATTTGAAGAAGGTTTGGATACAAGAATGAAAATAAATCTTACCTATATGACACTGGCACAAATTGTGTGTACACAGATTGTCATTATCTAAGACGTTGCATATGACTAAAACGATGCATGTCTGTCGATGTTAAATCGATATTATGTTCCATATATTTCACTTCCAATTTTTTTTTTAATAATTATTTCATAGTTAAACACCGAAATAGTTTTAGTATATATATATATAAAAATAATGTAGATATATTTTATTATATAAGGGCTCCGATGGTTTCCCAACTTCTGTACATATGCATTTTTGGATATTTTTTTTACATATGTTTGGTAATAGGGCTGGACAAAATTGACGAGCGTATACATTTCATTAGTGGAGCACTTTTAATGGTTGGTGAACATCTGAATACCTTATCTAGAGACACAATCGTATGCGTCGCGATGTGTTATTCGATGAAATTTTTAGTTAATTTTCTTCAGTCATTTGTCATTAGAAGTATAAGGTATAAAGTATATCTATGAGCAAATATATAAATATATCTTATTGCATATTAAAACAGAAGTTAGGAAGTCTTTGCTCCAACGAACATTGTAAGCAGAACAGTTGTAAACATTTATTTAGCTTTGTCTTATATTTTATGAGAGAGTAATTATCGTTTACGTAGCCATTCGTTATTGAAACTTATTGTAAAAATAAATAAATATTATTAATAATAATTTGTTTTTAATTAATAATTATTGATATATAAATATACAAACAACGTATTTTCAAATACTTTTTTGTTTTATTTTTATACCTTCCTGTATGATTAATTTTTAGTTAGTTGTCTTTGGCACAGTACGATAATTTGAACAAAATGCCCTTAAATGAGTTTTTGGTGAGATCTCAGTTGGTCATGTAACAGTTACTGATCTTTATTTCATCGACTTGCATATGTTTTAAGTGAGACAGTTTGGTTATTGTGCCCAGGTGAAGCGCGTATTGAAAATAACGCAAAACGTTTATTCTGAGGTGTCATGAAAACTCCATGGCAGTTCTAGCAAGATACTAAGTCACCGTTTTGATGAAAGCTTAAAAGCATTGACACGCGATCGAATATACAACTTACCCCATGACACTGGCAGAATTGTGTATGTAAATTACAGATAGTACTTAACTGAAAATATATTTCTGTAGATGTTTTTAAAATATAAAAAAGGGCAAGGATTTAACACAAAATTAATTATCTGTGGTCAATATTTATTAACAAAAATAAATAATTATTTATCATAAAATATATACGAATTAATTTAATTCAGTTCTCTTTGCAATTATACACATATTCTCTAAGGAAACGCTTGTGGGTACGTAGTAACACAAGGTCGCATCATAGCCCTTTTCTCTGAGGTACAAGATTCTGCCCCAGTCGAGTAGCGCTTTTGCGTTACGTCCAACTTGTTCCCGACGCTCCATCGTTAAATTCACTCTTGTACCGACCGATACATTTTGGTCCTTCGAGCCCGGCGTAATTTTCGCACTAGTGCCTGTATCCTCATAATTTAAACTCATCGAAGAATCTTCCCTTTTAATAACATCATTTTTCGAATTATTCTTCTCTTCTTCGGCGGCTGATATCCGATCTGTTGGAATATTTTCTTCAAGAAATTCCTTGTTTTTAAGAAGATTACGACGTTCTCTACTCAGGCCGTCGCCACATGTAGCCCAAGATACAATACCAAGCATGGCGTTTAAATCTTCGCTATTTATTCCCAGGTCCTGGTTATATAATAATGAAATTAATTGATAAGTATATTTTTATTTTTTTTATTAATCGCATATCAATGATATTGGCGTGAATAGCCCTATATAGTATTTATCGGTTATATGTGGTAAGCGCTTAGGGCAGTCAGGAGAAAATCACAACCAGCACAAGAGCATGAATTTATTGAATAGAAGACAATAAACAATCAATGTTTTGAATTTTTTTATAATACTAATGAATCCGCAGTCACAGGCGGATCAAGCCAGTGCCGATCCTATGGGATCCTGGGTTTTATATTAAAATAAAACAAAATTTTCTATTTTATATATAAGTTTTAGCCAACTTAAAAAAAATCAATTACAACTGGTGTAATAAAATAAATGCAGAGGCGTAATAACGTTAAGGACGCGCCCTGAGACCCCCCTTTTTTTTTGTTAACGGGGGGAAATGCATTTACGCACTACCCTTACCTATTGCATTAGTGAGACCGGAGTCCCCCAATGCAATAGGTAAGGGGGGCCCTGAGACCCCTAAGCGAAATTGTATGTGCCGATATTAGTTTATAAGACAGTTTTTTTTATGAGATTACTTTGTGATAACATCTATGTCTCTGTAATAAACAGTGGAGAAATCGAAGTATTTAATTTTCCACCAATAACATAAACACTGAACACGTTAAAAAAGGAGACCCATTTTTTAGTCCGATATGTATGTGTTTGCACCCAAAAAGTTTGGTTAATCTGGTCCTATCTGCAATTAAGAAAAATCTGAGTATTAAAAGGAAGTCTGGCAATGAAAGTAGTTACTTGTAACTGTTTATTGGCGATGTAACCGGCGTACTCGCATCTGTGGTGGCAGCAGGTGGCCACCACCAACCCGCGGGTCTTTCTCGAAACTCCATCGGCGGTGATACACCGAAGCGCGTAATCTACGCAACAAAACGTTAAATCATTTCTCCCGAGAGAAAATGCGCCCGATGTTTATTAAATATATATATATATATATATACCTGTAGCGACCCCACACAGATGCTTCGCGAAACCCACGACAGCGTCCGCTTCAGCCACTTGGTCCACGCGGTGCAGCGCGACGTGCGCCAGATCGGCTCTTATCCTGAGTACCCGCGCGGGTCAGACAACTTGTTGTCGCGCTTGTGCCTGAGCGAAGCACGGTCCACCAGGAGCACGCGGCTGCCTGTACCTTCCGAGCACCAAGCGCAGCAAGCGTAGTACGACAATTGACCTAACAGGAATATATTATACAGCCAAGTATATCGATTAACCCCTTGAGCACTAACCTGGCCTTTACGCCAGCTTTCCTTTGTTTTCCTATTTTCTCGTTTTTATGGGTAATCGACATATTAAAAACACGAAGCAACCAAGGTACAGTGTTTAGAACAACCTACACAATACATTATATATATATATAAGGCAATATCTCATTGTCCGTTAATGAGCTTATAAATCGAGAACCGCTCAACTAATTTAAAATATTATAATTATGGTATGTATTTTCGTGTCTGATTTTAATAAACATTCAAGTACAAATTTAAGGTGTGGGACCTTAAAAGAGATTTTATTTGTAATAATTTTGTCCAATTTATAAGCTAATTGTAAACATAACAAGTGTTAAAAAATTTTTGATTTAAAGATTATTATAAATCAAGTTTTAAAATTACAGTGTTTTTTTTTGCATATTTGCAAAAATTATTCAGCAATTCAGTATTGGCTATTGGCCTAAAACATTTAAAATAATTTTGTGAGTTTTTTTTGTTAGTGATGAAAATTTTTTTTAAAATTTTATATACATAATTTTTAAAATCATACATTATTATTGAAAGACATTTAATCAAACATTCTTTGATAAAAATCTCCTTCGTTTCAGACACTAACATTGGCGAAATTGTGCATAAACACAAATTGGGAAGAATTAAAAAAAAGGACCTTATTCGTCAATGTGTTAAATAATGAAAAAACTGTATGTAAGACTGTTTGACACTAACCCTTCCCAGCGCCCAGTTCTATGTAGCATGTCTTGTCTGATACTAGACCCTTCTCCTCAGTTAACCATAGAAGACTGGAAGCTTGCCGCAAATGCCGTAGAGAACTTTCCTCTCTACCCGGTTCATTGAATTCATTTAAGATAGTTGAGTGGATCGGGTGTTCTCTTACCATTGTAATATTGTCTTTGACATGTTCTGGAAATAATATAGCTCTATTTTAGTGTTCAACAAAAAGGAGCCAAAAGTTCTGTACATAATTCTGGTGTAGTGTAATTTTTCTGTAATATACACAATATAATTGTGAGGTTGAGTTTGCAAATCCCTCCAAGTAGTTACTACTATGAACTATTTTTTAAAAAATCTAAAGCTATTAGTAAATACAGAGAAGTCAGTCATTATTAAATTAAGTTATTTCAATTTAGTTTACTAATAACAATTATAGTTATTTTAATGTTGAATTGTTAATATAAACGTAAGCCAGCTAGTATTTGTTCAATATATAAACACTTTTAGATAAGAAATGGGCACTTCAGATTTGTTTCTCTAGGCCAATGAATATTACAAGAAAAAAGTTCTATTCATTTGACGATGAATTGGCATGTTATTTGAAGCAACCTGGCATGATTCCTTATGTTCCAAATTTAAATTTAACAAAAGACATATAATTATTATTGTAAAATTACTTCACTAAGGGCACAAATTGCAGAAACTGTTAATATTTTAAAACGTTTTGGATATTTTCTGCAAATTAAACAATTTAATCATTCTTTTTACATTAAATACCATTTTCTAATATGACTGATATAGCCATAAGGGCCGGTAAAATTATAGCCCAACTTGAAAAAATGTGTTCACAAAATTATGTGTCTCAGGGGCCCTAAATTACTCTATGAACATCATGTTGCTCGGCTTCAGTTTGCTCGAAAGCATGCTTCATGGACTCTGGAGGACTGGAACAAAGTATTGTTTTCTGATGAAGCTAGAATCTCTTTGTATGGAGAGGACCAATGCCGGCCACGAGAACGCTTTGGGAAAGTGTGTTTCAAAGAAATTAATCCATATGGCGGTGGCTTTGTTATGTTTTGGGCAGTAATTAATTCAACAGAGTGCATGGAGTTATGCACACTGATACATAACGAAAGTCTTAATCCCACATAAATCCAATGCACAACTCGCATTGACTGCTGTTGGGGAAGATTCCATTTTTATGGACGACAATGTTCACCCTCACCATTGTAGTGATGTAGAAGCATACATGCAAGAAAATGTGATCTGTCATTTTTTTTGGCAGTTCAAAGTCCTTTTTTTTTTTTTTTTTTTTTGACGGGGGGAAATGCATCTGACCTCAAACTAATTAAACATGTGTGGGATATTTCAATGAGATGGGTAAGGTCAGCGCAACTTGCTCCACAGAACATCAGGGAGTTAAAAAGAGTCATCACAGAAGATTGGGAACATATTCCTAATTATTAAAAATTCATGGAAAGCATGCCCAAAAGGATTCAAAGCCTTGATTTTGGCAAAAGAAACTCATACTCCTTATTTGGTTTCTACATTTCTTCAATTGAAATTTTTTTTATCGCTGGTCATTTCTTATTGTTTGGATGTGTACATCGGTTTTATGGAATTCATTAATTAATTTAAAAACTTGTCAGAATTTACTTTGAGGCAAATTATTTTACACAATTATAAGTATACAGACTACATCAACAATTTAAATCATTTTAATTAACTGAAATCAACCTTGGGATGTAAATATCCCTTAGGTGCCTATTTCTTTTGCAAAGGAGTTTACTTTTAATTTAAATAGTTTAAATCAATGGTATTATGACTTATTTTGCAGTTAGAATTAATACTGTTTGTTTTTTGTATCTCCCCACTATGCAAGCATCTATATTAGACAAAATTGTTGTAAACTATGTTTGCTAAGACTATCAGCCTTTTTTCTCAGAAACTTTTCTATTTCTATAGTTGTCTATTTTTTTTTTTTTTCAAATAACATCACAACCACCCTACTGTACTAACTCTTTGAGTTGTTTCTGTTAATTCGATATATACTCTATGACTAAAATCAAAAAGAAATTCTTAACATATTTATATAGTTGTTGGCAGGATCTCAGTCTGTCATGTAGCAATTATTTTCTTTAATACATTAACCCCTTGAGCACTAACCTGGCGTTTACGCCAACTTTCTATTATTTTCCTATTGTCTCATTTTTATTGGTAATTGACATATTAAACATGTGTATTTGACTGTATATTATGTACCAACAAAGCTCTAGCAGGAAGGGCCACCATTTTGCTTTTCGCCATCCATTTTTTTCTGCTATTTTCTAGAGATATAGCAAATATTTTTCTGGAATATTTAATATAAAATATTTATATACTTACTGTTATATAAACAATTTACTTTATCAATCACCCGGATCAAAGTTTCCTCTGGTAATTTACTTAAATGTATTCTTGGATATTCATCTACAGTGGTTGGAGCATTGATGTTAGTGATAATATATGGTGGTAAATCGGAAGGACGCGCGTTACAAATAGCCAGGTGTTTCTCCAAACTTACTGAGATAGCATGTACTGAAAACATAAGAGTAATTTTTGAATTATATTTTATTGTTTAAGGTTAAAGTCTTAAATATGTAACAGTTGTACAATAATAAAAAATATATAAGAGTTGTAATTGGTTTTATTTATTAGTAATTGAATTTAAGATACATACTGTTTTGGATCATTAGGGCAAGGTACACGTCTCTCAACCTGAAAATATGAAAAAAACAAAAATATAATAATTTGATTTTTGGAATTTCATATACTCCATAAACAAATGATGTATAAAAATGTCTTCTAAAGACCAATGAATAAGAGAACTTGTTTCATAAAGTAGTCCAAAATACCTGACCATCCTCAGTTATTGGTTGGGGTTCATGCTCTCCACAATACTGGCGTCCTGGACGCACAGTCATTCGGCATAGACGTTTTTTTCTTACTACAAAGAACTGACATTGCGCAATGTTTGAATTATTTGTAAGTTTTACAATTTCGGTCATGTTTTACGATAAGATTTGTAAGTTTGTTTTTGTTTACGTTTGCAAACTTTTATAGGTTAGGTAAGAAATTAAAAAAAAAAAGTGGTTTTATATAGACACATAGATATGGTTCTTTGGTCTTTAAGCCGTATGTCTAATTTTTGTCTTGCATTAAAGACGAGTTGAAAAATCTATAGAAATTTACATTCATTGTAAGCATGCTTTATTTTTGTATATTTTTTATTAGGTTATTAAAAATTATACTGAATTAAGTTAGTACGTAGTAGTGATGGCATTACTCTTGCAAAAAGATGTTGGAGTAATACCAGTGGTTCCATAAACATCATTATAAGGAAATATCAAATCATGGCGATCTTCTTTAGGTCTTTATGTCGACAATATGGTCATCTATTATTCAATTAGAATCTTAGATACAAACGCACCCTCAGATCCCGCCTCCAAATGGATGTTAACACCTGAAGTCTTTGGTACAAAAAGTGGCGCATAGCGATTAACACGGGAAAAAGGACCGCTGTCTTGTTCAATCCTATATCGCTAAACGACCTTCCTCCTCTCATTAAATACTTAGGATTGATATCATGTAGGCTACCGAAGTAAAATACTTAGGTGTGCTCTTAGAACCCAGACTGACGCTCACCTCGAAAAAGTCAAGCATCAGATTTCCATGGCGCTAGGCTGTCTGGATCTACTCCACAACTCTTCTAGTAAAACGACCCTCCGTAATAAAGTTACACTTTATAAAACAGTGGTCAGACCGGTCATTATTTATTGCGCCCCTGCCTTCACCATATCTCGAGTAATGACATTGATTCTTGCCAAAAGATTCGTTTTAGAAGGAAAGCCATAGGTGCCCGTTGGTTTTAGAGAAATGTGCATATACACAGTGATCTGAACCTGACTTCCATTCAGCCCGTACTTAAGTCCCGACCCCGAAGACGACATCTCGTATCGAAATAGGATCTTCCCGTTCCAATCGAGGAAAAACTACGTGTCAGCGCCTACGCCGGCCACACACACGAGCCAAAATGGAATACTTACAGTTATATATTCAAACGGCAAATTGGATGAAATTTATGTCGGGAAGCAATTGGAATTCGATTAAAAGTATTTTTTTGTAAAAAATATATTACAAGATTACAAAATTATTTATTTAAAAAAAAACTTACAACTTACATTTCAGGACGCTCGGAATACAACTCACAAATATTTATTAAAAAGTTATTTTTCATCTTTTCGCCTTTGGTAGTGATGCGATACATGTCAATATAATATTTAATAATATGTATTACGCTGATTTCATGTTGAAACAATATGATACCAAAAGATGTCCACTGCTGGACATAGTTCTGCCACAAAGATCTCCACGACGACCGGTTTTCCGGTTGAAATAATGGTTATTGTGGGAAGGAGCCGCTTGTGGCGAGTCTTGATTTATTATGATTTCGCAAAACAGCAGGCGAGTCGGGACGCCAGCGGAGTTTTTACAATAAATGAGGTCGCGCACGGCTCGCATCGACACAATGTCTCTATTATATAGAAATATCATGCTGGCGTCCCAACCCGCTGGCTGTGTTTCGAAACCATTACTTCACTCGGTGTCGGCCATAATACTGGTGCATGGTTTTTGGGAGCGTTTGCGCCCTGAGCGACGTATCTAAGTAGGTGGCGAGACCGTTGCTTAGCGCTCACTAAAACTATGTGTCTGTGTGCGGTCCACACGCTGCACCATAGCTCAAGCCGGTTCTGCTGACCATGTACTAAGTATTACACGCACAACACTGCACACACTCCTGCACACAACACGCAGGTACGTAGGTTCTGTAAGAAAACTTTTTAAAATTAATAATAAATGTAGGGATTAGCTAGGATTCAAATTCCGCGGAAACACTTCTAGCTTTCTTTCCAAATATAGTATTGCCAACACTGCACATTGGGGCTATTTATTTATTGTGGTAAATAGTTAACCAAAAAACAAAGATAAATAACAAAAGTCACCTCTAATTTTGATTTGTCATGTAGTCGTCCTTATTTTTAATTCATTACCATGTAGTATTTGGCTATATATCTTTTTTGTAATATTGGTGGCATTTTACGTGATATAGTTTAGTTACGATGCAAAAGTGTAGTGAAGTGAAAAAATGACATGGAGCGTGAATTCTGAAATGTCCCAATTACTCCCGTTGTGGTTGTAAAAGAAGCTGCCATTTTGTTCCCGCCATTTATTGATAGTGTTCCTAACGTCTGAATTGGCTGCAAGGTCTATAGTATCTTTTGCCTTTTTATTAAGAAGGAATAAATGGAACCAAAAAAAAAATTATTTGAGGTTATACTTTGCGTTATTTCTGTTTCGTTTTGTTTTCTTTTTTTTTTGTATTATGTAGTGTTTGTGGACGAAAATGAGTTCACCAAGAAAAGATAACGAAAAACCGACATCCAGCAACTCTGTGCCGGATACTGAGCCAGATAGTAATAGTGGGGAAAGTGCGGCGTCAAGAGCTCGGCCACCAGCGAAGCGTCGTCTGTCGAGCACTGTTATTGAAATTTCGGATACTGAAAGCGATGACTCAGACGTTTGCGCTGTGAAATCGTACCAGGCTACTGCTGATGAAGTGAAAAGGATCCGCGGAGGTGAGTATAATTTTATTTATTTCGGCGTTGTTTCTTATTTGTTACGCGGGAAATTTAAATAAGATACAATGGTGTGTATAAGTTATTCACATAAACCTAAGTGATATATACCCAATCTATAATTTGACAATTGTGAGCTGAGATAAGTTTTTTTTTAACAATGCAAGGTTTTTTTAACAATGCAATTTATGTAAAGTGCATGTTAAAATCTCCAATTTGCAAGTTTATTGGTTATAAATTGTTTATACAAACATTATTTGGCATTAATATTTCTGATAAATGAAAACAATTTTATTGTTTCTGTTTATGCGAAAGATTCAAAGTTAGTTCTATTTTTATATTGAACTTATTTATTAAGGAAAAAATACCTTTTTTTTTTTTAAATATTGGATCCTCATCAATCTAAAATTTTGTCAGAATTCAGAATTGGTTTCTAACTGAGAAGAATCTTGTAAGCTGTTACCTCTTTTCTATTATGTGATTCACTCTCTTTTTCTAATAACTTATTTCAGCTGATTACTCATCATCATCGTCTTCATCAGACTATAGTTCTGACTCAGAGTCTACATGGGAAGATGATTCTATATTGTTATCAGATGATATAACTTATATGATGGCTATACCAACACCATTAAATGCTCGTGCAAATAGACTTGAAGATCCAAAATTAAATAATAATATTAAGGTATGTAAATCACTATTCAAGTTTGTAAATGAATAAACTCACAGTTCAAGTAGGGTCAGCTACACTCTTTCCGGTGATTATAGTGTTTATCAAAATTAGCTATAAAAATTATGTCTTTACAAAAATATAGCATTTTATGGAAAGAATAATAACAATTGGTGCCAGAAAGTATCTGAAAGACATAATTGGCTGTTTATAAAGGGGTGCTGGTCCTGCGAATAAATATAGTAGTAGTGATTGAAGATGTTGGACAAAGTAAGAATTAGTGTAATAATGGAATGTGATAGAGGATAGTGACAAAGAAAGAATAGAATAATTGTTTATTTGAATAAAACACAATACAAATATCAAATACACAGCAAATACATAATTATTACAACATGAAATAAAGTGTTGCACTTATGGGAACAAGGTCCAATCGCAACTTGATCACTACTCTGAAACTTCTAAAGAAAGGAAGGGTTAGTTAGTAGTTCGGGTGAAAAGATTAATAAAACAAATCTATAAGGTGAGGGTGACTGGATACTTTGTTAAGGGTCCACCTAGGTAAATATATCTCAATCTGGTTTAAAGGCCAGGTGGAAAGTATCCATAAAAAATGTAGAAGTTAAATCAGGTGTGTCAGATGAAGTCTCTGCCTACCTTCATGGTTGAAAGCATACACATAAATTGCCATGTTAAAATTAATTTATATACAAGAATTATTAAGGTAAAGACATAAAGTACCTAGATAAGCTTATGATTATAACCCATATAAGGATATTCATTATAAATATAATGTTTAAATTTGATTACAGTCCCAGGAAATAATGGACAAACTGTCAGAGTATTGGAAAGAATGTAAAGATCACTCAAGTTGTGATATAACATTAACATGTGAACCTTTCCGTCTGTGTCTGTTGAAGAATTTCCTTGCCAATCCTGAAATAATCAATAATATTGTGGATGATATGAACACTTTGGATTGGTCACGGAAAAAAAAAAAAAAATCTATATGAATTCCATCAGACAGCTGACCTGGCAAGCCTCACATGGCAAAGGAGTATAAGAGGAATATATGAACTGCTTAAAACTGAGGTCATGGAATGGGTAAGTTTGTTTGATATTTGATATTATAGGTTTTTGTTACAAACAATTATTTACATACTTTATACACTGTCTTTTGATCTGATCTATGCATAGTGTTCCATAAAATTACTTTTCATATTTGTCTGTCTGTGTATCTGCTAACTCCTCCTGAACCATGTAACTTGATGTGGCTTTCACTATTTCAAAGAAGTTATATAAATATAACAATAATTATTTATTTCTGATTACTCTTCTTCCAATGGAGCCTCTGTCCTACAAACTAGGCATTAAAGTTTTTTGGACCTAGAAAAAAATAATATATTTCATGGTTTACATTCACTAAATTTTACTGGATATACCAGAGAATTATGGCTCTTCAAAAACCCTAGAGAAAACTTTACATAGTTGCTATGAACACGCAATTAGGGGTCTTTGAAATATTTGGTTTTTTCTTTTTTGAGCATTCCCCCTTACTTGTTACACGTTGGTGGGATTTTGTTTCTGCAACTAGACACATTTACGGTCCGTTGTGCGTGCAGGAGCAGCCAACTACTCGAGCCAGCTCAGCTCCACCCTTCCCGCTTGTACAATAAGCAAAACTCTTGGTGAGGTCCCATGATTACGTAATTTGTATTGGCATAGTTTTGAAAAAAAAAAAAAAATGTAATTCCGACCTCCCGCCTCCAGAGTCATCAAAATTGAGTAAAGGATAGACTGCCGCCTCCCATTGGTGCTTATGAAATATTTGAAACCCCATATGTATAAGACTCTTAGAATAATTAATAACGGTAAGAGAAAGATATGAAAATTTGTAAGTTTAAAAATTAGGCTTTTAACGGCCAATGAAATTTCCGCAGGTGTCAAAAGTGACAGGGCTCGAACTTACGTCAATGTATGCTTCGTGTTCGTTGTATGGTCCGGGGGATCACCTGCTGGTCCACGATGACCTCCTGACCGATCGTCGTGTCGCCTTTATATTCTACCTGGCGCCGTGGCGACCGTCGCTCCCGCCGCTACACCGGCTCGAGAACGGTGGTGCTGGTGACCATGATGTCATACAGGTACCACAAATAACGTCCACAAAAGAAGTCACCTTGCCCTGGGTAACCCATTTTATAAAACTTGTGTGTTCTATAACATGGTGCTAGAGTGCCTTAATGTTGTCGCGTTTTGGCTACGTGTATGGTAGTATGGATGAGAAGTCACCCAATGGTGGAACGGAGAGCACAGTTTTGTTATGGGAGGAACGGCATATATTTTTCCTGAGCACTCCCCATTATATGCTTGATATAATTCACAATAAATTCAAGTACTATGCCAAGCAATCCTTCACTTGAAAATATTTTATAGGGTTTTTTTTTTACACAATGTAGGCTCAGTACTTTGACCACAATCTCACCTGATATTAAGTGACGATATAATCCAGGATGGTAAACACTAAGACTACAGTTAAAGGTTCTCGAGTGATGCTGTTAGAACATACCTATTGGTATTTGGCGACAGATTGTTTAACTAGAGGGTGGTAGCTACCCAGGGGGAATTATTATAAAATGCCCTACCAACAAACTATGGTTTCTTGACGATATTTTCCTTCACCGAAACCTCAGTCTGATTTTTAGACTTTGATATAATTTGACCCGCGTCCATTGACGCGAAATCCGACCGCGTTACTAACTAAATCGTCATCTTTTCGAAAGCTTGGATCAATAATTGATCGAGAGTGATCTAGTGAAAAAATACGTCTCGTCCCCTAAAAACTCTTATAACTATAATTTGTAAATTTTTATGTATAGACATATTTGTATTGAATAAAGATATTTTATTTTCACATATAAGACACAATATGACTTTGAAATTATAAGGGTACTAGCTGGTGCCCGCGTTTCATATGTTCTGTGCAGATGACGTTTCATTTATAGCTAATTAAAAAAACAAATGAATGAATAAAAGTAAGAGTATTTTGTTTTTGTTAGCGGAAAAAAATGTATATAAGCGTAAATTGAAGTGGAAAATGTACAAAATAAATCAATCGAAAAAAAAATAAGAGAGGATCCGTGGAATCCAAAAAATACCTGTCTACGAAAAAATACTGCGTTGAAAGGTACATATTAGTCCTATCCCGATATGTTCAGTAGTTTTGAGGTGATGGCGTCAAGGGTCAATAATAAACAAACAAACTGAGAAAACATGGCAAAGGGCTCATAGAATTTCAAAAATATTTAGCCTATAACCAGCTACGATTAATTCCGCGTCGAATGGTTGTGGTTTCACGCTGATCGGTCCAGTAGTTTTCGAGTTTACCTCGGACAAAAAAATAAACTTTGCTTATATATATATATATATATGTGATTTCCAGGTGGACTGTGAAGATCACGATGGCTGGATACCTCAAATGGGTGGGGCGCTTGAACTGTTAGCGACAAATGACCAAGGACAACCAACGGAGGTCGTCCACAGGGTCCACCCAAAGAATAATATGCTAGCCTTTTTTAAAGTCGGATCTGATTCCTTTCACCAGGTAAGGGTTTAGGCATTAATTGAAGACTTCAGTACCCTTCTCTATCAGTGAATGTATTGCCAAACTTAATATGTTTAATATGTCATGTAAAGTAAAGTGAAGTATTATCTACATATATATTGGGGCCCTTTCAAGTATTATGCAATAAAAAAATTTAAACAGGACTCTCGCTTTCCTCACATTTAAGTTATACTTGCGCGACCCCTAGCTAAAGAAGTAACATGACAACTTTTTCCTCTGTTTTGAACTGATTTTCTTTAAATTTTTTTTTAGTTCCTATTGATGAGTTTTATTGTTAAAAAAAAAAATCTATACAAATACCTAAAATTGAAGTGTCTGTTTGTGATATAAAAATAACAGCTGTATAATAAATACAACCTATATTGAGTATTTATACAAAGGGATATTATTTTTTAGTTGCCCGTCTGTTTGTTATGTATAATCTCCGAAACGGGTGGACCGATGGGAATTTTCTGGTAGTTAGTAGATGTTATAAAGAGATTACAGAGGATAATATTAAGAGTATCTCGTAATAGAATACTTGATACGCGAGCGGAGCCGCGTTAACAGCTAATGTAAAAAGCTGTATAAGTAATATGATTGTAAAAAGTGTCTGATTAACTCATAGCAACTTCATTAATTGTATTATATTATTATTTATCTCATCTGAAAGAATTTTGGAAGTAGTGATTTCCCAATGCGGCAGGTGGGCGAAGTCCTATCGCTGGAGCTGCCGAGGTTGTCGATTAACGGGTGGTTCCACGGTCCGGCGCCCGAGAGCGAGCCCCCAGCGGAGGACAAGGTTCCGCCCCCGCCAACCAACTCGCTCCCGCAGCGACCACATTCTGAACCGGTATGTATTTACAAACTCACTTATGTGTATTTGGGGGGGGGGGGGGGGGGGGGGGGGGTAAATTTAATTAAATGTAATTTGTAATACAATGACATTTTGATTATTAATTTTGATTAAATGTGTAACGGACCCAAAATCACCGAATATAGTTTTTTTTCTTACAAAGTATCATAAAATAATAATATAAATAAATTCTTGAAATTTTTGGAAATCAGCGAGTTAAACTCATGTGCCGCTTTTCGGTTTACATGTCGCGCGTTTAGCGAAAAATTAATACATACGATTACTCACTACAACCCTCTCTGTCGTGATTTATCCGAAACTCCACCTCTCCATCGAGCCTTACATGATTATTGGTCAATCCCTTACCCAATATGGAAGGCATCTCCATTATGGATTGCATGTCATATTAATAAGTAAGTATATTAATGTTGATATTTCCTCAGGTGCTGATAAACCAGTGGGTGGACTCTACGTACATGTCTCCGAGGTGCCGTGGTCAGATACAAACCCAGATGGAACGAGAGAGCGAAGTCTGCCTGCATTCCTTCCTGATGCCGGACAAATATACTCAGCTATTGGATACATTACAGCAACCAGGTTACTCCCGCAATTTTTTGTCTCTCTCATACACATCCACTCTCTATTTTTATATTTATTAAAATCTATTTTGCAATCTGTACCCGATTATAAGTACAGTGTGATCTAAAAAAGTTTTCATCATGCAATAAAAAAATCATCACTGTCATATAGATTAGTGCAAGTACTGCAATATCTGGGTGTGTTTTTTTGTTGATCTCGAAATGCGCCAACCTATAATGAGCGAGTTTGACTGGAACTTGGATCCACATTGATTGATCCATCTTAAGTATGTGGTTATAGTTGGAGGTATAATATAATTTCTATAATGTTTCTATTATTCTGTTTTTTTTTTTTAATACAACAAAAAAAAAAGCCAGATCGAATTTCTTGCAGGCTTTACTCGACTTGCTTGTTTTCCGAACCGGTGGTAGTCGAAATGTTTTTGATGTTAATAAGCATCTTTTCAGGGCCTAAACTGAATACAGTAATTTGTTTATTTCATAAGCCACCTTTAATTGTTAATCGCAAATACTAATAATAAAAAAAAAAAAGAAATGAAAATCCGTTCAAAATAATTTCAGTGGATTTAAAGATGTGCCTGAACTAAAGAAAATGACGCCTTTATATAAATACTAGATGAAAACCCGGATTCGCTCCGGTGAAATGTGACACAATTTTTTACAAAATGTAGTTAGGTAGGAACTGTAACTTCATTGATACGTGTGAATCGGCTCTGTTACGTGTGAATCGGCCTTAAAGAACTCAAGCTAATATGGCGCCTGCCATTTGTACCATTAGAATTTAACAAAATATTCGACGATTCGAATTTTGCGGATACATGTTGTCGACTCGAAATCAAATATTTTTTTATGTTTTATTGTTCAGGTAAGGCTACAATCGAGTCTACGGTACCCCTTGAATTATTAAAATAGATATATGATTTAAGATGTACCATGGGAGCCATGTGGACCGGCTAACCAGCGGCGGTACTCCCGCGTCGAACCGCACTGGCCGGAGACGCTTGACAAGGAGCACCCGGTCCGGGCGCTCCTCAACCTGGTCTCCGGTGCTGCTTTCTTCAGACTCCTCGCTGACTGCACGGACTTAGTGCTCGCGACCTTCGAGCGCCTGGAATTGCAGAAGTGGTCACCGGGAGATTATACTGTAAGTTTTACAACAAAACTACTAGTGGATTCAAATCCCATTCTAGACAGGTATTGTGTAAGGAATATTTATTATAAGATATTTTGATTCTTCATCCCACTTGTGACTTACTCCCAATGATAATGTAACTGTTGCCGTAACATAAAGTAAATGTAGTAGTTGCCTACGTAATTACCATTTAGTCTTATATAATCTATATCATCAAAAATAAGCAAATCCTCCGCCCCCAGTTAAGTAAGTTAAGAAATAAGTAATACATGAATGATCTAAGGAACTTGAATGATGAACCCATAAAATATGGTGTTTTTGGTGATTCTTCTAATGTCAACTTGATTATTTAGCACTTTGTCCATCTGGGTGCCTTTTATCCCCAACTGGTACGAATATATGTTTGATTAAAACAAGTAATCATGAAAATCAGTTTAGTGTTTTTTAAGTTATAATGGTTATTTCAACTCATTACTTTTTGTACTTCAACAATCCAATGGCCAAAGGATTAATGCATCCTTAAAGAAAACATTGAAAAAAGTACTTTTGCATCTGTCTGAGTTGCAACCACTATACACTTATGAAAAACCAGTCAAATGCGGAACGTTAAGATGAGTCACAAATATAAATACAGAACAATCTAAAGGCTTTATCTGTGACGATGTGACTCGAATAGATTCTCATTTATCAGAAGTCATCATCATTCTTGGTGTGTAGTTATTGTGGTTATTTTGCAGTCATGTTATCAGCTTGATTAAAAAAAAAAATAAGTTCAGGGTGTACACTAATATACACTGCAAAATCTTCTTACTCACTCCTATTATTCTTAACCTCTTCAAAAAGTTTAGTGGAGTAGTTGATTATGATAGTTTAAGTTTACTGTTAACTGATCAATTGAATTTCCATAGCTCCTGCCCCCACGTGAACACTACCAACAATCACGGCTCGAGGCGGTGCTGTACCTCGGAGTTCCCGAGCGGCCTGTCTGTGGGGGAACCACCACATACCTGGCGCCGGAGGAAGGGGCCGAGGCGGTCGATACCGGCGGGGGCGGAGCGCTGGTCACTCTCCCACCGCATAACAATGCACTAAACCTTGTGTATTGCGACACGGGCGCCGCCTCTTTCACCAAATATCTCAGCAAAATGACAATGAGAAACAGTGACAAGTTTTACATACTAACGTGTACTTATAAAGAGTGAAGTGTAGTGAGTGTTCAGTGCTGATAAGTGGAAACGTTGCAGTATTGTGAGCGCACACACATTTCAATATATACAATTAAAGGTAATGCTGGTTGTGATTGAATTTTCACCAATAAGTTCGGAGCTTCTGTTAAATTAATATATGTGCCCTTAATTTGATATAAATATTCGTGTTTGCCTTACACCAATATCATTTCTATTTCTATTAGAGACAAATAGTTGACTATTGTTAGTGAAAATTAATGGATGTATGAGCGAAATAGTGGACTGTATTTGGGTGATGCAAACGATACGCTAATGGGGACGACAAATTTAGGATAGGAAAGATGGGTACTTACGTGAGATGATGCCGATGCAGGGTTCTTCCACGGATCCAGATTAATGGTGTTCACGATCAAGATTAGGTACACTTCACTTATCACTAGGTGGTATGTACGTGCGCACGAGTTTACGATGATCATCAACGAAAGCGATATAACAACGAGTCAACGACGAGAGAACGATGAGTGAGTGCCGACGAGAGAACGATGAGTGTCGACGAGAGAGTCACGAGTGAGTGCCACGTACATCTCACAGGAAAGATATTGGAACGGGGGGGTGGGGGGTGGATTTAGGGATGGGACATTAACATATCTATTTGCAATCACCCATCGACAATTACGCGCAACCAATGGGTTTTTTTTTCTCATTCATCAACTCATCATTCTCATACCTTTTGGCAACTTACTTGGGGTCAGCGCAGTATCTCTTCTTCCATACATCCCCATCAGCTGTCATGTCTCCACTTGCACTTTTTTCTTTCATATCCTTTCTTGCACATTCCATCCACACTTTCTTTGGCCTTCCTCAACTTTTCCATCCTTTCACATTCATATTCATTACTAATCACGATTATAGTTAAATTTCGACCATGGAATAATAATATTTGGGAATAAAAAGTCTAATAAAACAAACCAAAAAAAGATTAATCTCTTGGACCTTGATGTTTTGATAACTTTTGAGGACCTTGATGATTCAGTCCATAGTGTGTTAATAGCATAAAGAAAAGTTAAGCATAGTTAATTTTCAGAAATTCGTATTTTTTTATTAAGACAAGCATTAGTTATAACTCTAAATTAGCATTTTGCATTTGCGGTGATGTTTTTCTAAGATTACTTGTTGGAATTTCACTATCTGGATATGGTTTGTCACAATATAGACCGGAAAATCGATGTTATAGAGATTTGAAATAGTTTTAAGTGCATTTGATAGCAATATATGACTCAGTTTAGGAATTTTTGTTAGGTTTGTCCTGTCGATCACAAAATCGTAGATAGAATAACTAAATAATGCTTTCTATTTAATTATGTCATTGGATTCTTCATCTTCTTTTCACCTATAATGGCCACCTGTGTGAAAAATAATGGTTTCTATTATGGTGTTTGTACGAATGGAAGTGAATTAATAACTGAATGAACGAATGAGTGAGTGAATGAGTGTATAGGTTAGTGCAAAGGATAGTATTATATCAACAGTTTTTTGAATTACTGTTCCATTTTTGGAAGTGTAACAAACAATCAAATGTTTAATTTTTGATTGGTAATAAATGTTATAGATACTCAAAGTTATCTATATTTTTGTCTGGTCAATTTTTTTTTAATATACTCATGTGTATATTTCATTCTTAATAAAAGTTAATTATTTCATTGTAATTGAATCTTGGAATACTAACTGACTTTTTAATCTGTTATTATGAATGTTTATAAATTTTATTTTCACTAATATGGGGACTCAAGTATTACGTAAACAAAATTTTGGTAATTTTTTACCTCCCCTATCATCAGAAGGGTTGGAGGCCTACATGCTACGTCTTTGAATGTGTGGTAGCCATTCGAGAACCTGTTGGTTCACTGCCACTTAATATGTGAAATAAAAAGGAGACAATAGGAAGACAATATGAAAACAATGGAAAGCTGGCGTAAACGCCAGGTTAGTGCTCAAGGGGTTAAGTTTAGCAATGTCTTTGGGCAATGTCGATTACTTTGCCTCCTCTTCAATCTTTATTCGATCATGCAGTGACACTCCAAGGATAGCCTTCTCCATTGCCCTTTGAGCTACTTTGAACTGTGTTATTAGGCCCATGTAGGTAAATAACTACGAACTCACGCGCTAGAGCTACACATGGCATGATTACTCGATTTTTCCAAAGTGTGTTTTTAATAATGATAATCTCCAACATGAAGGGAGCATTTTGTAAATAATGGATGAATAATTGATATTATGATAAACAATGCTCACCTTAGCTAATATAATTGGTTATGTGAAGGTCTTCCTTCAGCATTTAGTTAGGTAATTCAGAAGCTAAGTAAGCTTAGACTATAAGCTGTTTAATATTTTACAGAAGTAGCACTACTATTAGTAGTTAGGTTACGTTCCACCAATTAAGTGAGCTAACTATCTGTGATTGATTCCTGATCCGTAGCCCACATTGAGGGTGAATATAGATAACGCTTAAAAATCACGTGAAGGCCTGTTTAAGACTTGATTTCGAAAATGGAATGACTGAATGATCGTTTGCATTGAATGAATGAAGTGAAGATCGAATGAACGGCTGACTGGATTTATTTATTTGAAACAAATAGATAGAAATGCCTACATAAATGTAAATATAAACAGATATATAAAGTTGAAACACTATTATTGCAATAATATATGGATTTTCTATTAAATAAATTTATTATAGTCTAATTAGTTTATTAGGAAGATTGAAAACATTTTTTCACAGGAAATGAATTTTGCTTTTTTCTGTATAATCAATCAAGTGTAATGCTTTTTCAAAATCTGAAGTTTATTTACTTGTTTTAAGTTCATTATGTACTTATCTCACTCGCACTTATCTGAAACCGTGTATTAGTGTGAGATGGATGTATTAGATAATTGTCAGATGTCAATTTTTCTTTGTTGCCAGTTTTAGTCTGATGACACTAAGGAAGTTTTAGTTTATAATTATAATGTTATAAGTTTTTATAAATTAATAAAACGAAGTAATTGAGAGTTTTATATGTTTCTTGTATGAATTTCTTTTTGTTATAAAACAAAAGATGTTTAATTTATAAATAGTAGTATTATTGTTCGTTTTGTAAATATTGAGAATTATGAATTGATTAAATAATAAGAAAAATAAATTGTGTTTTCTTTTATATTCAAGTAGCTATGTGTCTGCGGCTGAACCCCGCGTTTCATATATCTTTACTGCGTAATATAGTTTTTTAAATAATTATTGTAAAGTAATATTTTGTTGGTGCTGCCCATTCAATCGTATTTTGTTAAAATATCACAAGCAAGATTTTTTTTGTAAAGATAACGTTAAACTATTTCTCATAAATTCAAGCACTTGCCTGCTGTAAAACTGACCACTGAATCGTTTTTTTTCCCAAGTATTTTTTTTTGTTTTAATGTTGAACTAGTTTTAGTTTTTTTACGCGGAACCCTAATAATTTTCTAAAAATTGAAATAGTTACGCGGAGTATCTACTAAAAAATCATGTAAGTCGTGTTAAAATCGGTCCATCCTTTCCAGAGATTAGACGGAATAAGACGGACACAAAAATTTACCAACAACAACAACCAGCCTATTCTCGTGTTATATGTGAACGGAGGCGCGGGAATAAGTAAAGAAATGTATATACGGATCGCAAATTTAGAATTTCAACGGTGTGCTGACTCAGCGTCGTATTTTATGAATGAACATTAAACATTTTCGCACACACTATAATAGTTTTTGAAATATTCAAAATATAAGATTGAAAAACTTAAAAAATATCGAAATTACCTTTATACCCGCATTTCATATATTCTTCACTGCGTAGTATAGTTTTCAGTTAATCATTGGATAATAATGTTTTGATTGTGCTTTCCAATGGTTTTTTTTTTCTTACAATTTCTTGGGTATTATTTTTTTTATACGGAACCTTAATTATTTTCCTAAATAATTTTTGGTACCAACAGAAGAAAAGATATTGTAGTGCGCATTACGTATGCTGTTGACCGGAAGGCATTCGCTAGGTTAGAAACAAAACTACCCTAGACATTACACATTGCTCATTGTAACTTGTAGCTCATTATACCGTCGAACAAACATTGTGTTTCTGTTCCGTCTTACCCTTGAATAAAAAAAATAATATAAATCTAGTATTCAGATACTAGAGCCCACGTAACGTGCCTTGGGTGGACGCAGCTTCGAGTATTTATTATTATTAATAATAATAACAATCATGCCGACCAGCTATGCGCCGGAGTTGACCTCTGATTGGTTGTCGCATGCAGCCATGTTGAGTGCTCCGGTAGGAGTAATATTGTTCTGTGGTTGAGTGGGGCGGATCGCATGTTCACTGTGTGTTTTACGAGTTATCTCTGAAGGAGCGTTTGAACTATCCTTATTATTAAGGATTACTGTCTTGGTGGCGCAGTTGTATTACGGTACAACTGTCGTTCTGAGGTCTCGGGTTTGATCCCTGGGTCTAGTCAAGTGATATTGCGCTTTTCTACTCAGTACAGTAATACCCCGCTTTACGCGAGGGATACGTTCGCGTTAACTGAAGTTCGCGTATATCGAGGTTTATGATTAAACATAGTCAAAATTTAATACAAAAAAATACAAATCATTTTAATCAATCACTTTAATTCTAAGAACACTTTATGCAATACATACTCTTATTTTTTACGGAAAAATACATCTATTGTCTTTACATTATGTTTATACGCACTCTTTCGCGTTATGCGAGGCATTTGAGCGCAAAATTTCAAATGCGCGTTATAGTGAAATCGCGCGTAACGGGGTCGCCCTAAGCGGGGTATTACTGTATCATCCCGGATTCTGGAATTTATGCCCGATACGGCTCGCCCCCTTTCACATCTGGGACGGAACTAAGCTCGGCGAAATGTGGGTGGTGTAGTTCGCTATTTCACCTCTGCCTAACCCTTCGGGGATAACAGGCGTGAGCTTATGTATGTTATGTTTGGATAGTAGATCGACCAGTTGGTGATTTAGTGGATCCGCTAAAATACATATTTCTCACAAATGCAAATACCTGCCGGTGAAACTGTATTGAACCGGATTTTATTACAATTTCATTGGTGTTAATTTTTTTACGCGGATCAGCTATCTGCCAGAAAAATCGCGGCAAAGCTGTCCAGCCGTTCCGGAGATCAGCTAGAACAAAGACACAAATATATATTATTACATTTATGTATAGATACGTATTCTAGTGTATTTAGTAAAATGTTATTATTTTCATATTACAAACATACACTTCAATTTAATTTACACGTATAGAGTATAGATGCAGTCGTTTAAATTTTGTTTTTTATACTGACAAACTGTACTCGCGATTTCTTCCGGTGTTTTTATAATTTTATAGTGTCTTATTATAAGATGTTAGAGTAGGATCTCTTAATGTGTTTTTCAAAATCAAAATCAAATCAAAATCAAAATTTATTTATTCAATTTAGGCCCTAAGAAGGCGCTTATGAACGTCTAAAACACTACCACCGGTTCGGAAAACAACCCAGTCGAGAAGAGACGGCAAGAAACTCGATCTGGTTCTTTTTTTTTTTCATAAATATAATTTTTTTTTTTTTTGTCATATAAAAAAAAACTACACAAATCGTAGTTTTTAGTGGAAGCACAGAGATGTGGGTTATTTCCAGACATCACTATCGTTCACGTAATGATCCACCCTGTAATAACTTTTTGAGATTAAAACTTGCTTGACATAATACTTGAACTTATTGTCAGGTAAATCGGTAATGTTACTTGGGATCTTATTGTAAAACCGAATACTATTACCTATAAGGCTTTTATTACACTTACTTAACCTAAAGCGTGGGAGCGTTTTAATAACTAAGACCTTACATAAAATGTTTCCTGACACTTACTTTAAAACTGACTTCCCTCGGGAATTGTTATATGTTACCTCCGTACCAATTTTCATCAAAATCCATCCAATAGGTTTTGCGTGATGTGTGCACAGAGACACAAAATTTCCAAAAGTCATACAGATATATGTTTATTTAACTCAGAAATGTTTAATGCACTGCAGATTTTATTTTTTTTTTACAGTTTTATTAAAGTGTTAACGAAGGGAGTGTGTCCTTCATGCGGCAGGAACTATCTTCGGTGGATATAGACCCTCCTCGTTCGCCAACCAAGGGAAAGGAAGCTCAGTCATCCGCTCTTTCTCATTTTCTTTTCTCACAAAACGATATGACGAAGCTCCACCATAGAAGAGCATCGATTTCATGATATTCGTGAGCGAGAAGCCTCACCCAATCGCTGCGATCAGGTCACGGCGTGCGGCGGAGTCCCGCGCGGAATAGATAGGTAAAATGTATACGTCGTATTAACTTATTTGCAACCACAATATTGGTACTCTGACGTTGCCCCTTCCCGAGTTATAACATAGGTTACTCTTAAAATATGTCTCGAGAGCATCTTTATAAACTTAAAGACCAGGTTGATTTAACGTCTCTGGAGTAATGTTCTTAAAATATAATCTCCTAGCCGCAGCCAGCGCGATGACTTACCTGAAAATACCCTACTTTAATAAAATATTGCGGGGTGATAGGGCAAATTAACCCGACTAGATCGCGACCACCTTACCCTTGTGAAAATTCCGCTATGGAGGTAGGGGAGTTTATAATATTGCTCGCCTGGGTAGCTACCACCCTCAAGTTGAAAAATCTATCGCCATATACCAATAGGTGTGTTCCGGCAGCATCACTTGAGAACCAGTAGGTACCTCTAAGCTCACTGTGTTTACCATCCTGGACTACACATCGTCACTTAACATCAGGCGAGATTGTGGTCGAATGACTGACCCTATACAGTATAAAAAACACCATTTGTTAAATATGTAGCAACACGATCATCGTCGTCCGCGCCCGCGCATCTCATCCGAGGTGTCGGGCGAGACGACCTTTGCCGCGTGGCCAGTCGCGAACCGCCCACGATACCGGAAGGCCGCGCGCACGCTCGTCGATAACATATATATATATCATTGTATCGTAATACGTATAATTATATTCGCGTTATACAAGTATATGTGGCTTTTAATTACAACGAATCCCACATATAATTGGTGACCACGACGCGTCGAAACATTAAAAATAAAAAAAGTAAAAACCGCGTGCTTCGTACGACCATCGTCCGCCATTTTTAATAAGTGTTTCGTTCCGCTAAAATGTCGCTACCGCTAGACAATATGACTGTTAATAGTGTTAGTGTTAAAGTGCCGCCATTCTGGCCTGACGAACCAACATTATGGTTTGCACAATTAGAGGGACAGTTCGCGCTCGCTAACATTACATCAGATATGACAAAATACAACTACGTGCTGGCTAACCTAGACTATAAATACGTCACCGAAGTTAAAGACATTATAAAAAACCCGCCGAACTCGGGAAAATATGAAAAGTTGAAGAACGAACTCGTAACAAGACTCTCGTCGTCGCAAGAGCAGAGGGTACGTCAGTTACTGACACATGAAGATATCGGCGATCGCAAGCCGTCTCAGTTTTTACGACACTTGCAGAGCCTTGCTGGTCCCAGTGTACCAGATGACTTCGTGCGATCATTATGGTCAAGCCGATTACCGACTCACATACAGGTAATTGTAGCGTCGCAACCACGGAGCACTCTGGATGAGCTAGCAACGCTCGCTGATACGGTGAACGACGTCATCGGTCAACCTCAGGTACAGGAGATGTCAAATACAACGCCTAACGCTGAAATTAGTGAATTACGCCAGTCTATAGCGGAGTTGACTCGGCAAGTAGCTGCATTATCTACACGCTCGCGGCGGAGGTCACGTGGACGTAAGCCCAGTTTGCATAGTTCTCGAACATCATCGAAAGAAAGGCGTCAATTTTGTTGGTACCACTGGAAGTTTCGTGATCAAGCTATCAAGTGCCGTTCACCTTGTAGCTACAAGGGAAACGCGCCGGGCAGTCGGTAATGTCGGCCAAAAACGACTGCCTCTCTAGTGGCCGCTTGTTTATTACAGACTTTAAAACTAAAATTCGATTTTTAATAGACACTGGTTCGGACTTATGTGTATACCCACTAAAATTTGTGATTAATAAACGCCTTCAGCGAACACAAATTATGAACTTTTTGCAGCCAATGGCTCAGTTATAAGTACTTACGGTTGGATTAATTTGTCATTGGACTTTGGACTGCGTCGTGCTTTTTTTGGCGTTTTGTGATAGCTGACGTTGTTAAGCCGATTATCGGCATAGACTTTCTTTCTTTTTATAATTTGCTTGTGGACGCTCGACATAATAGACTAATAGATAATACTACTTCGTTAGTTGCCAAAGCAATTTCTACTACATCACCTAACGTGTACCAAATTAAGACCATTACAGGTATTTCCCGCTTTCACGACGTATTGGCAAAATATCCGGACATCACGCGCCCTGCTGGAGACCCAACAAAGCGCATGGTCAAGCATTCTACCGTGCATTACATTCGCACAACTCCGGGGCCGCCCGTCGTCAGCCAACCACGTCGCTTAGCGCCGGATCGACTTCGCATCGCCAAGCAAGAGTTCGACGATATGGTGAGACTAGGTATAGCTAGACCTTCAGATAGCTCATGGTCGTCACCTCTACACCTTGTCCCCAAAAAGGACAACACGTGGCGTCCATGCGGAGACTACCGTGCGTTGAACGCACGCACTATACCTGATCGCTACCCCATCCGCCATATCGGAGATTTTTCTCACAACTTATTTGGTTGCACCATCTTCAGTAAGATTGACTTAGTACGCGCGTACAATCAGATACCTGTTGCACCCGAAGACATCCACAAAACAGCAATTGCTACTCCATTTGGACTTTACGAATTCCCCTTCATGACCTTTGGATTATGTAATGCAGGTCAAACATTTCAACGCTTTATAGATGAGGTACTCAGAGGTCAAGAATTTGTTTTTCCTTATAGTGATGACATTTTAATAGCTTCCAGAACAAAGGATGAGCACGAGCATCACCTACGTGCTGTGTTCGAGCGCCTCCATGAACATGGTGTACTCATCAATTGCGCGAAATCTCAACTTGGCGTTCCTGAAGTGGAATTTCTGGGTTTTACGGTGACTGCTGCAGGTATTAAGCCAACGACACAAAAGGTCAGTGCAGTATTAAATTATACACGTCCTAAAAATATACGAGAGTTACGCAGATATCTCGGGATGTTGAATTTTTACCGGAAATTCATTCCGAATGCAGCCCATGTACAAGCTCCTCTGCATAATATCTTATCAGGACAATGTCTTAAGGCTACTACACTAATTAGTTGGACGCCAGAGTTAGAGAAGTCTTTTGAGGACAGTAAATCAGGCTTAGCTAACGCGACTTTGCTTGCACACCCAAATCCACGAGCACATCTAGCCATCATGACAGATGCCTCAGACAGTGCTATAGGCGCAGTGTTGCAGCAAAAATCAGATTCAGGCTGGGTTCCTCTAGGATTTTTCTCGAAGAAACTGAACAACGCTCAACGTAAATATAGCCCTTATGACAGAGAATTGTTAGCCATTTATGAGAGTATCAAATACTTCAGATTCATGGTCGAACTTAAGCCATTTACAGTGTTCACTGATCACAAACCTATCACATCAGCCTTCAAAAAGAACTCTGATAAATGTTCACCCAGACAATTCCGTTATCTAGATTTTATATCACAATTCACTACAGACATAAGATACATCGCAGGCGATCATAATCATGTGGCTGACGCCTTATCACGAGTAGAATCTATCAACAAGACTATGGATCTTAACAAAATACACACTGCACAAGAAAACGACAGTGAGCTACAACAACTTGTTGAAAACAATTCTTCTTCACTGAAATTACAGTTATTAAATTTTTCTGACTTCAGGAAGAAATTATATTGTGACACATCTGGTACGTCTCCTCGTTTATACTTACCTTCAGAGTTTCGACGACAAGCCTTTGATACAATCCATGGACTCAATCATCCTGGAGCTAAAACTACAATCAAGTTGATAACAGCACGGTATGTATGGCCCAATATACGTAAAGACTGCAGACTTTGGACTCGTACTTGTGTTGACTGTCAGCGTTCAAAAGTTACACGCCACACGAAGTCGCCAGTGCATGCATTTACACCACCAACGAGCAGATTTTCTCATGTACATGTCGATATTATTGGACCACTACCGATTTCGAATGGTTTCAAGTATTGCTTGACAGCAGTAGACCGGTTCACACGCTGGCCTGAAGTCATAGCTTTAGAAGATATCAAAGCTGAAACTGTAGCAAAAGCTTTCATCAGAGACTGGATATCACGCTTCGGTTGTCCGCAAAAAATCACCACTGACAGGGGAAGGCAATTTGAATCTTATTTATTTAAAGAATTGTCTAAATTAACAGGTTCCCGTCATATTTCTACCACGGCTTACCATCCAGCAGCTAACGGACTTGTGGAACGTTTCCATCGGCAACTGAAAGCAGCAATTATGTGTCACTCCGATCAAAACTGGTATGAAGTCATTCCATTAATACTTCTTGGGATAAGAAACGCCTGGAAAGAAGATATAGGAAGTTCCTCAGCAGAGCTTGTATATGGAGAAACTTTAAAGCTCCCTAGCGATTTTTTCCTTGCGTCATCGGTTGCAGAAGTTACTGATTACAGTGACTTTTTATCACGTCTGCGCCGCCACATCTGCAATTTGAAACCTACAACCGTAATACGACACGGAAAATCTAATATTTTTGTTCATAAGGATCTGCAAAAATCATCTCAGGTCTTTCTTAGAACTGACGCTCTTAAAAGAGCTTTACAACCTCCGTATACTGGACCATATAAGGTTATCAGCCGGAGCGATAAAACTTTTCAAATAGATATAGCTGGTAAAATTGTTACTGTTTCCATCGACAGACTTAAGCCTGCTTATTTACTCAGCGAGTCCCCGACGCTGCAAGGAGCCACGAAGCCTCCACACAGCGCACCCGACTCCACCTACGTCACGCGATCCGGTAGAAGAGTCAGGTTCCAGGACTTTTATCGACCGTAACGGTCTCCGGGGGGGCTGGTGTAGCAACACGATCATCGTCGTCCGCGCCCGCGCATCTCATCCGAGGTGTCGGGCGAGACGACCTTTGCCGCGTGGCCAGTCGCGAACCGCCCACGATACCGGAAGGCCGCGCGCACGCTCGTCGATAACATATATATATATCATTGTATCGTAATACGTATAATTATATTCGCGTTATACAAGTATATGTGGCTTTTAATTACAACGAATCCCACAAATATTTTAATTACACAATTTCATAACCACTAAACAATAATAATAGAAGTTTAAAAACCCCCAAAGTCACGGTGAAGCTGTAAAGGCCCTTCCGGTCAACAGCGTTAGCTAGGTTCTAAAATAAAAAATTCCAGAAGTGGACGTCTTTCAGTTGATTAGATAGATGATCTAACAATTATAGGTCCTGTTAAAACGTTCATGATTATGTAAAGTAAGAACATAATGTAAAATCAATGTAAATAACGATACACACTTTTTGTTTTAAAATATATATAAGAACTTATAAAAATCAATAAATCGACAACTCTGTATATATCGTCCGTCGGGATAAATATTAAAAGGGAAGAAGCAAAGAAAGTTGCAAATGTCGGCTTAAAGGAGCTCTCGTCAATACACGGGTCGAGTAATCCGGTGATATTAAACTGGAACTAATATGTTGAACTCGACCCGGGTCTCGGCGGCCGCTACAGTCCCCGCCCACATTCAGTACAAACTTCACGACTAGCCCGTAATTAATAATAAAATGTTTAAACTCGAAAAAAGTTCGCATATTTTCGTTTTTTTTTTTTTTAACTTTAGGTTTGACACAGCGTCCATCGAGGTGATGGAGTATTTTGTAAAGTCTGATTAGGTTTATACCATCAGTTGAGAGCCAGTTCTTCTAAGTTTATAGCGTGTTTTTCGTCTTCGTGTACATTGTTAGATTCCATCATGTGATATTGTGATCATACGCTAAGCCTACATCATAAGATACTTTTAAAACTATACTAATAAATAAAATTTAGTGTCGGTTTATAATTTGAAAATAATATTTTTTTGCTAAATACATAACATAATATAAGCTCACGCCTGTTATTCCCGAAGGGTTAGGCAGAGGTGAAATAGCAAATTACACCACCCACATTTCGCTGAGCTTAGTTCCGTCCCAGATGTGACAGGGGGTGAGCCTGTCGCCATGTCGGGCACAAATGCCAGACTCCGAGATGATACTGAATAGATATGAATGTATATACGATACCTACACGAAAAACACACAATTTTGAAAATTTTTGTCTGTCTGTTTGTTCCGGCTCATCTCCGGGACGATTGGACCGATTTGGAAGGGACTTTTTTTTGGCAGATAGCTGAGTTACTCCGCCCAACTTAGGCTACTCTTTGTTTTTATAAAAATTTGAATAAGATCCGATTCAATGGTCAGTTTTACGGGCAAATTCTTGAATTTATGAGATTTTTACTTTACGAATATAAAAAAACGTGTGCGCAGCTGCGGGCATACTGCTAGTTTCGAATAAAATATGCTTATCAGCTATCTACCAAAAAAGTCCCGTCAAAATCGGTCTAACTGTTTCGGAGATTATCCGGAAATTTTAAAAATTGTATTTTTGGTACAGCTATCGTATATCTAATAGATTCATATTGATTAAGTAAAAAAATGTTATTTTCACATTGCCAAACAGGCAAATCAATTTTATTTATTAGTAGGTATAAATATAGATTATTATTTTCTGCTCTTACTATTATAATTGTCTTCGAGGAAGCGTACGTATGACTGTGTTTTGCAAAATGTTCATACTGCATGCCTACATATTTAAAGTAAAGATTGGCAAGGAAGTTTAATTTTTGACACGTATACTGTACACACGTTCTTCTTTATGTTATCTTCTTTGTTGTAGGTCGTCATACGATGGAGCTGCAGCATATTTATATATTATGCATACATTTTATGAGGGAAATGAACATGGGGTTACGTTTTATAGCTCTAAATAACTCCACCGAGTTATACCAACTTTTCATTTACTTCAAAACGAAGCCGACTGGTAACGGCAAATGTTTAACGTATACTAGGAAACTGTAAAATATTCCGTTGTAACATATTGCTTCGTATAGAATGAAGGCAGGTACCTTTTTATTATAACGTCACGAGTTTCCGTCTGTGTATATTTCTCGCATTGAAGAAGAATTTAACGATTTAACCGTATAAGTGAGCCCGGGCCCGGGGACTTCCTTCCGCTTCAATACGTATCGCAACTGGCAACTAGTCCTTCCCTATACACTTGCTACAGGGATGTAATTAGTCTAAAAGGATGTGTGGCATGGGAGTCGTAATTAAGGTTTAGTATTCAATTATAATTCTATCCATACATTTAAAAAGCATGTCTGTCCTTTACAGTTGGTACCAATGACGGTTTGTCGGATTTTTGGTCTTCTAAGTCGATTTTTAGATATTTACGTGTTTAAAAAAAAGAAGTACACATCTTTTATTTATTTTTTAATTGCTATATGGTCTACTATTAGTATTTCTACTACTCGTATTGTTAAGCAATTGTTAAGCAATTTTAAAGGACCTTTTTTAAATTTCTGAATGCGTGGCTATGCTCAGTTGCATTCAATTTTTCAAATAATAATGTTTAAGGTGTGCGAACTTGGCTCAAACTACGCGATCACACACTTTCACAGACATTCTTCGAAGTTTTTTGTGTGCCCCTTTGAGTAAATGTTTCCGACTCTTTATATGTTATTTGTTTGTTTTAATTTTTGTACGCTAAAGCCTGACTGTCTACGGGAGAAAATGCTATGTATGTATGTATGTATGTATGTATCATCCTACTTGCGTTATGTTTTTGAAACTAACTGCTCTCCGCGATTTTAACCGCGTAGTTGGCGTTTCCGTGAATTAAAACTATCCTATGTCACTCCCTGAATTTCAAAATTAATACAAATAACTACAAGGAAGAATTGACGGCTGATAGGGATCTATGGAAGAAGAAAACACACCCGTGCCGACCCCTAGTGAATTGGGAATAGGGCATGAAGATGATATAAGCCGCAGTGTTTACTTAATACCAAGTGGGCTATATGCTTATTTGCTATTCAAAAATTTGCATACAATATCTATAGACTGGTTAAACTGAAATTCTTTCATTTTATATTTAAATTAAATCACTACATAATTATACATAACGTGAATCGATTTAGTAGTTCTTCAGTTATAAGCCAACAAATGGACAGATAGATGTTGCCTTTTATATTATGTTGGAATAATTCACAAACTCTTATTAACGTAAGCTACCGCATTTTCTAGAACCTTTCATTACTAAATTCTATCTTAATCGTGACCCAAAACCTTCAATTACAATAAAAAAATCAACAAATAAGTTTAACGTAGATAAAAGGAACAGTATATTATTCCATCTGTTTACTTTGTATTCATTATTAAAATCAGAGCATCGACCAATTCTTTGCATACGATTGTTCGTTTTAAATGGATGAAATAACGCGGCAAAGATAGATCACGTTCGGACAATGTTAAATAAATAGTAATTTTATTTTATATTTAACACACGACAACAACATTTAACAATGCAAATTATGTATATTGTGGATAATAAATACTCTCTTGGTTCGATATGTCGTGATTTTCGTTTTGTTTCAGATGAAAATCTATGAATATTGTCGTTCGGTTTATAAATCTAAGACGACGAGACGAATGCGGCGATGCTATCTGTCGGTGATATCTTATTTATAAAGTAAAATTTATGCTCGATTGTACTTTAAATTAAATATATTTTAATGCAAAACAGCTCTTGAATTGTCTGTATCAAAGGATTTAAGATTTTGTTTAGTAATTACAGTTTAATTGTTAAGTTATTTTCAAAAATTGCTTGCGCTTTCCCATGACACGAAACTAATTCACTCTGAGAGCCACTGTTTGCATGTTGGATACCACTTTTGTAAACTATATTTTAGATAAATATGTATACATATCCGGCCATTAGGTAACTCACACTTCATGTCAGCAACATATACTTTCATCGCGTAATATCGGCCTTTGCAAACATTAATTTCAAAGGAAAAGAGTGCGTTAGTTGAAGTGTATGTAGATTTTATTTATTATGTCTGTGACTGAGGACTGTTTTACTTAATGTTAAGTAAGAATTGCGCTTATGATGGCATTTCGGCCTGTCATAATTGGCTGCTGTAAAATTGCAGTATTTCACTTTATTGGCGACACAATACGTGATATAGTTTTATTATTGCTTGTACTTACAAACAGACAAATTTTCACTTGATGTGCTTTAAAAATATTAAAATGGTACGTGAATTATGAGATGTTTCAAAACTTCCTGGAAAGTTCTAGGCAAGATGGTCACCATTTTACTTCAGCAGACTAGCAGGATTGTGTAACCAGGACATTTACTGACATTCACATACGGATTTGATAGGAAAAAATAATTTTAAATGTATCATCAGCATACTGTATTACGAAATTGTCTTCATAGAAAGGTGAAACTATCTTCGTTCAGGTTCTTGGACGCAATGTCCAAAAAACAAGCGCGATATAATGAACAATGTAGTCAGAATAAAGAACGGAAGTAAAGTTTTCGGAAAGGATATACGGAGAACAGATTGTCTGTTTTCTCATAGACTCGAGAAGTTTCCTCGCGCATCGGAAGAGAAACTGAGTTTATTTCCGCTAAAAACATAACATTTATTGATTCTGAGCCGAATTCGCCGCGGTACTAAGTTAAACAGCTAGTTATTATTAAAGATACTACTAATACGCTTAAAAATAATGTAGCAAATTAATTCTTTTATGTTTGATCTTTTATCTATAATATTTTACAACAATCATAGAGGTTACTTCAAATACTCGTAAAGGTTAAGTCATTTGTTTTATTTGTCATTGTCAGTATGATCCAGGAAGAGCCGACTGTCGGTGCATATTGCATATCTCCTAACGAAACGAGTAACTATGTTGGGCATTTCACCATATGTATAGTCCGTGACCCAGTGGACACGAATGCTTCATTAATCCGAAATTCTTCGATACCTATGCATTGGAATTATCAGGTTAAATGGACGGTATGCGATAGTAGTGTGCAATCATTTCCGATAATAGTCCGGTAGTAAACGCGAAACTTTCGATATGGCGAGCTTCTGAATGCATGCTTTGGTCTGCATAAATTCACTATCCAACGCTTTGCTGTTTGATTCAGTTGATTTTCGTGCATAGTACACGAACAATTTGAAACATACCTTGTCGCTCTGTAAATTATTATTTTTTTAATTTTTCTAGCTTTTGCATATAAGGGGGCCGTATAAATTACGCGTGGAGATGGAATGTTATAAGTTACCTGACATCACATTTCAGTATCTATATCTAGGTACCTATTCATATAATTAATAATAATTAATCTACATAAGGTCTATACTAATATTATAAAGAGGAAAAAAAATTTATTTGTTTGTAACCGTTAAACGCTGAATTTAATGAACGGATTTTAACAATTCTTTCTCTAGTTTTTATGTGGAGAAATGGATTTACGCATCCCTCTATCAGTTATAATCCGGAAGATAGAACTTTTGGGTTAGAGCTGCTACGTGATACGTGGGACGCACCCGACGTGAAGCGCCAGGAATACCCACTAAAACCCTACGGTGCCGTCTGCTGACATTCACGGGCTGACGCCCTTCGTCTGTCAGCGACAACTCATTTCCCTCCTTATGCTGTTAACACACGTACGAACCAGACCGCGGACATAGCGCGTCGGGCGGCCGAGGTTATCAGTCCCCTAAGTAGGGATGGGAATCCTTTTTGAAAAAGGTCGATTTTTGAATCGATTCGAATCTAAGCTTGCTGAATCGATTCACAAAACATCGAGGTCCAAAAGATCGATCTTTCAAACTAATAAAAAATTTGATTATTAGAGTGTCCTTTTTGTTTTCTATGATATGGTGATCATTGCTATTGATTAACTTTAGTACTGTTTTTAAAAGAAAATTGGAAACAGTTTTTTTTGCAATAAATGATCATCATTGTCTAATTTCGATCACTGGAAGAATACTATTTACGAATAAAATAAGTCGAAAAAAGATTGACGAAGTCGGGGCAGGTCGTTAGTATAATATATTTTATTCATTATTTATTTCATTTTTTTCACCTATATATTTCTCATATATTTATAAAATAATGTATCAGAAAGAATGTATTAAAAACTTGCCAAAGAATCCATTTATGATTTAGAAAATTAGATAAATCAGTTAGGTATGTGGTGGTAAGTTATCTTTATGCGAATTATAACAGAAAACATTGTTGACTTTAGCTATGAATCCCGTGCTGACTTAATCCACTTCTAGGTAGACCAGTGATTCGAGTAACTAATATGGCGAATAACATATGTAGGTGAGGGATTTGGGCCGAGTTTACCCTCGAAAGATTTATTCAATATTACTTCATTTGAATTCCATTAATGTCGTCCATATTGTTTTTTTTTTTATACCGTATATGCGCAGTGCTTTAAGCACAATCCTCTAGAGGTTTACTGGCTGTCAAGTTTTGCTGCCAGTACACACCTATTGGTGTTTGGTGGCAGGTAGAAACTTATAACTATCCAATACAGGTATTAATAGGAAATGCCCTACCACTGTGCCTATGGTTTCCTCACGATATTTTCCTTCACCGAAAACTCTCAGGCTCTTTTTTGAGTCTGATAGGTGGGCTCGAACCTGCGTCCACTGATGTGAAATCCGACCACAGTACCAATTGCGCCATCATCGCATAAATATAGACTGATATGATCGATAGATTATCTATTAACTGAATAATGTCTGAATGAAGTCCGGTCATTTTTCGAGGCTGAATAAAAAACGATTCACAGGGACAAAGTCGCCGATGCAAACTAGTTTAACAATAAATTGATAGGTCACAAGGAAAGGTTTATAATGTGTCTAGATAAAATCTGTTTTATTACCTGACATGTCATAACCGAGCGTCATAAAATCAGCGCAGATTAATATTTGTCCGGACGAGTTGTATTCGTTCAGATCAGTGCACACAAAACATTGTATGCGCACAGACAATGGAGAACAGATAACTCACTGCACGCATGACTAATTAATAATGATGTCTATTATACAAACAGATCGATAAACTTTTTGTGTGTATAGTCTTTTGTGCTTTTTCACCATTCTCACAATTCATATACCTTTTTATAGTTTTTCAACATTATTTGAAATATATTATGAAATGTTAGTTCAACCACTCGCCCACAATCAACAATATTTTGTGTCCAAACTGAGGCATCTTCCATTAAACAGCGTGAATAATTAATATAGCTGGTGAAATATTAAATAAACTCACACACTTGTACATTAGTATTTCTATAATTCTTCTTCTTCTTAGTTAATGGCAATCTGTGTGTACACACAATTTGTGCCAATGTCATGTGGGTAAGATTTTCAATCTTGTATCAGCGTTACCAAGCTCCAACAAAACGGTGGCCCATCCTGCTCGAACTTTCCATGGAGCTTTGTCAGCACCTCAGAATGTATGCTACGCGTTGTCTTCTATAATAAACTTAACTTGAACACAATAACTAAACTATTTCACACAAAACGCCACCAAGATTACATGATATAGAGTCAAGTACACAAGTTTAATGAATTAAAGAAAACAATTGCTACATGTCAGACTGAGATCCCGCCAAAAACTCATTTCTATAATTGACAACTGGAAAAGGAAGAGAGAGTCCGCAGAGCTGGTGCTCCCCGTACACATACTTATGTTTTTCTAAGATACCACAACATCAATAATTATGGAAAAGGTCGAAATTTCAATGCTTACATTATAAATATTACGTTAATAAAAAGATCAAAACCTTGCGCTCCATATAATAAAGATCGTCAGAATAACAGATAATGTCATTATATCAAAGACCTTAACAAGCAATGTTATTCGATAGATGGCATTTAAAACTGAAATAATTTATTATTGTTATAGTGACAAATTATTTCAGTCGCATGAGAAATTATAAATATACGCACCTCAAATAATAAGATTTTTTTTTGTATTTTAGGTACAGAACATTAGATCACAGTTTAATCATATGTGGCGATGTGACCACAATTTTTAATACCCGGAACTGGAAATTAAAAGAGACTCTGTGATATACTACTAGATGTTTGGTGACAATACATAATGGCTTACGACTATGATATGGTTTTATCACGAAATCCTCTTTCAACATAATAATTAATTTTATAATATAGTTGATTTTTTACTTTGCTAACTCCACTTCAAATGATTTTCAGCTTAGCGGAGTTAGCAAAGTAAACAATCTACCATATTATTTATCATGAATTTCCGCAAAGTATCGCCGTCATCAATCGAATAATTAATTTTATGTTATCGTTTGCATGAAGTGAGTGAGCTGTCTTCTATGAACTGTGACATAAGTATCTATATCATAAACGTGTTATGACCGGTTCGCAAACTGAAAACATGTCTATACGCGGTTATTTATGTCTTTCTAAGTATGAGGATATAAAATGAGATAATGCATGAAAGATTATCTATTATTATCAGTCAGAAATAACAGGGTTGTACACTGTGGAATAGAAGCGCTGATGGCGCAGTTAATTGTACGGTGGGATTCCGCGTCGATGGACGCAGATTCGAACCCAAATAAATAATTTTATAATGAGCTTGAGCTTTCGGTGAAGGGAATCATCTCGAGGAAACCATAGCATGTTGGTAGGGCATTATCTAATGATCCTCGCCTGAGTAGCTACCATTCGCAAGTTTGAAAACATGACGCCAAGCACCAGTGGCGTCACTTAAGAGACAGTAAGCTCACAAGCTATGTGCTGTGATTGTGGTCAACGCACTGAGCCCATACAGTATTAAAAAAAAATGGACGACCTTATTAGTATTAATATTAAGTTATCTTTCGATGGTAAACTCAGTCCAAATCCCTAACCTAAGCGTAGTGTAAATCCTGAATCAAATCAACACTTAACATCAGGTAAGTTTGTTATTTAAATTGCTGTCTTGTATAATTAATTTCAGGTAAAATTATATGACGTTTTAAATATGTAGGTACCTACTGAATTAATTTAGTAATTTTTAAACGATCTAAAATTATAATTCTCTTCAGCTTCCGTCTCTGAAAAATAAAACTTATCGCGAAGCTTACACTATTCGTTCTACCTTTAGAAGGAGGAGATTTAGGGCAATGTTGCTCCAGTGGTTATGTGGCCGTCACCTTGTTGTTCGACATACGTTCGAATTCTATAATATGTGTGTGTGTGCTTTAAGAATTATAGCGGGATTAAATCATACCATTATAGAAGGTTAATTTCTAAAACATACTCCGTGTCTGGCCACCACTACTTTTATATTAAAAATATATTAATTGGTGTGTTCTCGGCAAACTCTTCTAAGAGTTAGTTACTATCTTCAGGCATATCACTTATCATAAACGGGATAACGGAATAAGTATCTAGATGTCAGATTTTTTAAATTATAATTGGTGTGCGATTTGGAGTCTGGTAGAGATGTCATTATAATTATGTGTGTGATTCAAATATTAACTATAGTTAGTTAAGTTAATAATGTTCTTTACCAACTTTCTAAAGCTAGTTGTCTAGAAGAAAATGAAATAAAAAAATTAGTTTTGATTTTCACTTTAATGATAATTGTTATGATACTTTGATGCATATAATGAAAAACCTTAGCTCTCTGTTTCTGTCTGTCTGTTAGTTGGCTTATAACTCGAGAACCAATGAACCAACTTATATGTGTTTTTTTTTTTTTTAATTATAGTGACTAGATTTTAATATACATATTGTCACATTTATATGTAACCATTGAGTATTTAAAATATATACATAATATGGTAAATAAGAAAAGAGATGGTGATTTACGAGTGGATCCGCGGGTAGATCTTAGTTAATATAAAGCTCGAGGAGTTAAATCCGCGGGAATTCCCGTAAACAAACGACTCGGAATAATTTGAATTACTTTGAAAGTATAATAAATAGGGGGCGTTTTTCGGCGAATTAAGCCCGAATATTAGAGAGGGGACAGACGGTTCGATAGGCTCATGAATTACAGATAGGAAAATATTCATGAAAACGGTGCCGAATTACAATTGGCTATATTTTGATCGGCTATATTTTGACAAAAAAATTTAAGAACTTCGAATTTGTGAAATTTGGAATTTTTGAAAATCGTCAAAATTGGCCATGAACATACATTTTTTTTGCTATTTTCTTTAGACAATTCGTAATAAGTTCTGACATGTTTGGAACTGTTTTTTTTCTTCAAATATAAAAAAAATATACAGTATGTCTAAAAAAAGACAGACTGATCTGTGATCCGTTGATAGGAATAATTTATAATACGCAAAATGGTTTTAGTATACAAACATTGTTTTTATTGATGATTTTTTTTAACGCTTTACGCGCTCGTAGTATACTAAAAGTCTGATGTAATACTAAAGTTACTTTTATAATAATAGTAATATAATAACATTTATTTGATAAATATTACTTTAGTAGACATATTATTTTTTAATTATATTATTTATTTAATAAATTACATTTTGAAAAAAAAAAAAAAAAAAACGGTAGGAATAGTGATTTCGTATGCAAAATTTAATAATGTGGAGTGAATAAGGGCTTTGCTTTGTGTTTGGTGACAAGGGGAAATGGGGGCTAGTGGTAAATAAATTCAAAACTTTACTTAAAACGGCTCCAAACAAGTGTATGTGAAAAAAGTCGTAAGCTTTAAATTTAGTTTCTTTTTCAACATAATCTTAGTTTATGTTTAACTGTGGAAAACACATTATTTATTTACTAGCTTGTGCCCACAGCTCTGCCAGCGGTTCTTATGTTCTTTAGGTGTGAGTGAAAACGTGCATATTATCTTTAATTTATACCAAACCTAAAAAAAAAACAAATGAATGAAGAAAAGTGAGAGTCTTTTGTTTTTATTAGCGGAAAAAATGTACATAAGAGTAAGTTGAAAAAAATCCCAAACGATCGATGTAATCAAAAAAGCCTATAACCGTCTACGAAAAATTCGGCGTCGAAAGGCGTACTGCCAATCCCAATAAGTTCAGTAGTTTTGAGGTTATTGTGTGTCAAATTAACCCCATTTTCTTTTTATTTGTATGGATTATATGTACAGATAAACTTGTAGTCAAATACTAGCGTGGGAGGTTGTGCCCCTATAATAATTTGAGGTCAGGAAGCTACATACATCAGGACGTTTCCGAGCCGAGTTCCTCCACCACTAAGTGCGTTTATAGCTCCCTAAGCGAATCAGACGCCCTCTAATACGCCATTACCCTTGGTCCGTATCTATTTGTACGTTGAAATCTACGTAAGTCGGTGCACTGCGGTTGCAATGTTATCTCGATTGTAATAAATGGTCGAGAGCAGCAATTTATATTACAGATTAATTAAGTAAGAAATTAAATAAGTTGTAATAACGAGAGGGTGTCGTGAGACAGTCGGTATAAATGAAGTTACAAGGAAACAAGTCCAATGAAGGAATAGTGATATAGTTGTGTGTTTTGTTTTTTTTAGTTTTTTTTTTATAATGTCATGAGAATAAACGATTAATAATTACTATTATAATAAAATTTAAAAACAAATTATAAACGAAATCAGTTTTTATTCAATTTTAATCATGATTTCGCGTTTACTAAAAAAAAAAAAAACAAAATTATATGAACATATTACTGAAATTGAAACCCTGCGGTCTGGTACTAATATTATATTATATTAAGTATTTAAATGATGGATTCTATAAATTAATTATTTAATCTAATTATTTATTGACAATTTTAACAATAATCTGTTGATATAATATACATTTTTAAAACATGAATAATCGATTAAATGTAAAATATGTAATTGTATTCGTTGGTTTGAAAAGATTAGATTATATTGGTTAATTTTTATTTTAACATGTTCTTCACTACCAAAATGCGATTTTAACGTATATATTTGGAAAAAATTCACCACTTATAAAAGGGATTTTGAATAAACTCGCGACCATAATTTACGGTTTGAATAGTATGTGTTCATCTAATTTTAAGATATTTGGTATGTTCATATGATCCCTGAAAAGTTTTGCTGAAAACATATGAGGAAAACTGCGAAGAAAATGCGAACAACACGCAGTTAAACTTTTGTCTGGACTTTTATAGTTGAGAAGGTTTTTTTTTACACGGCATAGGCCCAATGCTTTGACCACAATCTCACCTGATGTTCAGTGACGATGTGTTCCAGGACGGTAAACACACTAAACCTAGAGTTACTGGCACACAGCTATGGTTTTCTCACGATGTTTTCCTTCACCGAAAGCTCAGGCTGATTTCAGAGTTGGATAGGTAGGTTTGAACCCCACTTCAATGACGCGAAATCCGACCACACTACCAATTAAGCCAAAACTACCAAAACTATTTGGCATTCACATGACTGAAGTCACGGACGACAGTTATTACAGGTAGGTACCTGATAAAAAAAAAAAACTCAACATAATATTAACATTAACAATATTAGGACCGGGTGGAATTTTTCAACGGCACAAAAACTCGAAATCAGCCCTTAAAAATGTTCAGGGTTAAAATACCAGAGCAAATAATTATAAGCTAACCCCCGTATTGTGTTCACGTCAGAGATTTTACAATGTCCACAGTTTATTACGTATGTACGTTGTACGTCGTTAAAACCTTATTGTTTGTATTAAATTGTATTTTATTTCGAGTTATTAAAATTATATTCGAGTAATTATATACAAAATTGTAGAGGTTTAAATAATTAAAAAAATTTATAAAAATTTAAATATAATATAATCTTTATTTAAAGTTGTATGTTAATTATTTTTAAACTGGATTGGCTGGAATCTCATGGTATAAGTATCAAGTCACAATATGGTCCAAAATGGTTAATACGCTTCTTAAGGGGTACAGACAAAATATGTTTCTATTTTTTTTTTGATAACGCTAAAGTTCGTCAATAGCTACATAACAAAAGAAAAATAAAATCACGGAACAAACGAGAAAATGTAAGATCTTTCCCTATTCATGTGCAGACATAGGTATAGGTATAACGCATATCAAATAAAAAAAAAACAATCTTTTTGCCATTTTTAAAATAAGAAAACGCATGCGATGTATTTAAGATATAAAATAGATGCCTTTTGCCTCTCGTGCTTCTATTCCCAAATTAGGGAGACTTTTGACACCGCCGCGAGCACGTTACACTGCATATAACACGTAAGTACACAAGTTATGTAAGGGTCCTTTTTTTGTAATAAAAAAGAATGTCAGGATTTAGCTAGGACTAACTCCAGCGGATTTTTTTACTCAGGTAACAACCAAGCCGAAGTACCACCGTACCGTACCACTTTGGTTCGTAGTGCTAGTTACCTTTTCCGGTTGAGTGTCTTAAGGGCTCACCCCAAACTTCGGTGAAGTGTCCGATCTCTTTCGTAAGGGGGCAAATAAGATCGCGGTCGCTTGATGAGTGGAATAGACGTTACCAAGAGGGAACCACCGCCGAGACAACAAAAATATTCTTCCCGAACGCCGTCGAAGCTTACGCAATAGTGAAGAAAAAAACTGGTAATCAACAGTATACTCACACAGATACTGACTGGACATGGTGGATTTTCAGCATATCTAAATAGATTTAAATGTAAAACTGACCCGTCGTGCGCCTGCCAGACAGACAGTGAAGAAACAGCAATACACATATTACTGGAATGCCCCATGAATGAATATGAGAGATATACCCTGTCACAACAAATTAATATGGATGTAGAAAAGGATAACATGAGTGAAATAATGAGCAAAAAAGAAACAAGGAATAAATTTATAGAATATGCAACAAAACTGGCAAGAAAAGTAATTGAAAGAAATAAATTAATCTAAACACAACAATATAAAAGAAATAGCTAGTCAATTCAGAACAGACTCATAATCTCTGATTATGTCAGAGGACCTCGGTTAAAATTTTATAAAAAAAAAAAAAAAAAAACTTCGGTGAAGCTGTAAAAGGCCTTCAGGTCCACAGTCAACTAGTTCGAAGAAAAAAAGGTCGTATATAAGAGCGTCTGTTTTTGTATTTGGAACGTGATATTTTTAGAACAGTTCGTTCAAGTTCACTGCATTTTTCTCGCTATACTGTATGAATTTTGTGGTTAGAATCTGCCCGCTTTGATTTCTCATTAATATTTTAAGATTGTACCAAGACTTATTAATCATCAATCCTCATTAGGTTCATGATCTTCTTTCTCTTTCTATTGGCTATGATTAAAGGTAAACGTGAGTAAGTACGTAATAACACAAATATTGTATAATCAGGGAAGCCCATTATGTAACTATTGAAATAGCTATTGTGTTCGTACAAATGGATGCCATGGCTCAGCAACAAACAAACATTTTCTTATTTTCATTATCAACGTAGATGTGGGTTATTAATCTATACTTATAATAAAAGGCTGACGAGACGAAATCTGTACAATGAAGACATTTAAGAAAAAATACGATGCGGTGCTTTAGAATCGATTAACATATATCGTTAGTTTTAATTTTTTTTGTGTGGCTGTCTTTCATTAATTTGTTTGCCAATTACGCAAAACTACTGAACCGAATTCGATGAGAGTTGGTAATGACATATATTGTTTGAATTCTAAGCGGGTAAAGCCGCGGGCGCAGCTAGTTATAAATATAAGAGTTTGTTAACACTGTTCTATATACTTTATACGTGTAATTGGTGACCTCTTAGATGTTGATGGCCTACCAGGGTGTGACAAATCTTCCAGCATTTATCTCGGCCACTTTTGAACGCTTCGTACCACTCATTAGCGCATGTTTTTGATAAAGTCGATCCAACGTAAGCCTTCTGTAATATTTTCAGTATCTCCGACCACGAAATTCCATTGGCGATGCAAAATTTAAGACAAACTCTTTGTTCGATTTTTTCTCCATTATGAAATTCGGAATACACACTAGATATGATCTAAAACAGCACCGTATTTAATCTAAATGACAGATGCAACTCAAACTCCGCGCCAAAAAGAAAAACAATTGGGCCAATCCATCAAAAACTAAAAATTTGATTTTGGTGCCATAAACAAATCATCTATTCGCAATATTTTTTGACTTAATGTATAATTATTCTTAGGGTTTGTTCGGTTTTAAACAAACTAACGTTAACATCAACATAATCACAATACAAATATTTTCTATTTAGGTCGTAACACTATGAACGGTTCAGAAAACAACCGAATCATTAAAAAAAAGCCTGATAAAAAAATATATCTCGTTTATCCGTTCTATTGAAATTAAAACTACTTTGATATAGAACCTAAACTTATTGTCAGGTAAATTGATAATGTACCCTGGGACCTTATTATAAACCGACTTCTTTTAGGACCTAACATTTTTGGCCCAAAAACTTTTGTAAGTCTAAAACATAATATTCATGTTTATCTGAAAATTGTCAAGAAATATAAATATGAATTGAAAAGTAAGGATTATATTTAAATAAAACATCAGATATATTATAAAAAGAACTACACATAGCCGGTAATTTTTTACATTTAATAATTTATAGGTATGACCGTTGCAGGCCGCACCAGTCTCGTCGAAGATGGAAGGCGGTAGCGACAAAAGCTTTACTGTTCTCTCTAATATCGAGTGCGTTTGGATCGTAACTGATATCGCACTAATATGTCGATAAACAGTACCGTGACTGTTTACAGTACAGGGACGGAATTAGAGTTTGATACTGGGGTGTTTTTCAGCGCTTTGATCACAATCTCCCCCGTCTTACGATGTGATTCAGGATAGTAAACACGCTAAGCCTGGAGCTCAAGTGATACTTTTTGGACTCGCCTATATTTTTATTTGGCGAAATTTTTTGAACATGACTGTGGTGGTAGCTAGGCGAGTACTATACAATTTTTTTACCATATTTCCTTTATGAGGTAGAAGTAGAGATGAGTAGAATATTCGTTTCATATTCGGTATTCGGCAACTTTATCGAATATTCGTATTCGTCTGAATATTTAACTAAATCACCGAATAATCTTTTCTTACTAATTCTACGGTACTAATCTGTATATAGGATTGAGCATAATTAATAAATCAATGTCTTGCAAATCTGAAGTGTATTGAGCCTGTGAATGAGCCTGTGATTTTTTAGATTTTTTACTAATAATGTTAGATAAAAGGAGTAAATTATAAAAATATTATAGCTATTAACTGACTTTGCAAATAAAAAATAACCAAAACAAAGCGTGTAATTAGAGGTGATAGAGCGGGAGGGAAAGTTGAACGTCCGTCTACGCGCTTTCCGTAAACAAGGTGCAGTTTCGGTGTGGGGAAGTTCGACCGAATATTCGTATTCGCTGAAAATCACGTTCTTCCATCTCTAATCAGAAGTAGGTTACTCTATACCCCAATAAACATCACCTAAGTGCGTATCTGTTTTAAAGCCGGGAACAATAATAATAACCCGTTTTATTCGATACCGTTGCGTGAACTGAGTGCGATTTCTTGTATCAAACCAATCGAGATGAAATTTAGATATTTGGGTCATATCATCACCATGTTACTCCACTGACAATATTTGTGCTAGGAAGAGTTTTACTGTTATATTGTGTTTTTTTATTATCATAATAATACGTGAAGCAAAAACTTTGTACCCCTTTTTACGAAAATTGCGCGGACGGAGGAGTATGAAATTTCGCACACATGCAGTTTATACTAGCTGTGCCCACGACTTCCGTCGCGTGGATTTCAAATAAAATTACATTCTAATGACACCCTATATTTTCCCTGCAGATGCAATCTATCTATGTACCGACTCCGTCCCGTTCGGTCACCTACACGTAAAGAAGGTCACCCCGGGTCGTCCCGGACAGCCTTCCCCGTGCATTTTAAAGCTTACGCCCCTATCCCTCTTGGTTTAGCAATGCGGCAAAGTCCAGACTCCGCCGAGATTATACACCCGGCCATTCTTGCCCTAATAGGCCTGAATGGCCGCCTGCACAGCATAGTACCCATGTTGTGATGAGTGTCACCTCCCGCATCAACCCTACAACCTTATATCCCTGCTCCCCACATCTAAAACATTAGTCTTCCGGTCTACTTCTAAAAGACAGACTGGGCGAGTGTGACCTAGGCAGTTTACGAAGTTATAAGTTTACTACTTTATAAATATTTTAGTTAAATATTAAATTCAAATAAAATGGTGGTAGGGCATTTCCTAATGTTCGCTTGTCTAGCTCCCTGACGAGTCTGTAAAAGTGTTTCAGCATCATCAATTGAGAGCTAGTACCGCTAAATTTAGTGTCTTTAAGACCTTGAGCTACATCGTCAAGTGATATCGTGTGAAAAAAAAAATGTCATGTACGGTGTGAAAAAAACACCTAACATTTTTATAGAAAAAAATGAACGTAATTGAAAATAATAAATACACGTTCTTTCACGATTTGCTATAGGTGTTTCGTTCATTTCGTTTTTCCTCCATGTTTTAGTTTGAGGCATCGCGTCTGCAGTCAGCGAAATGTTTTACGGTACAAGCATGTAGATACTTAGACACGCGCCATTTGACTCCCGCCCGCTAGATTTGTTCCCACTTATTTTATATTTCGACTGAATAGAATTATTCGCGTTTGTTTTATTTCATTTTCTTCTTTTCTTAGGTAAACCGCCTTTGAGAACGATCGATATAAACCAGTGGTCGTCATACTTTTCCGTTCAAGGGCCACATAGGTTAGTGTAAGATACCAATGCGTGCATATTTTTATGGATACCATAGTAGTTGATATCATCTTTTAATTGACATATTTTTATTAGCTGTCAAATGCTAGATTAGATTTTGTGTGGCAATAACAACCTATAAAGTCATTTTTAAAAACCTCGTGCATACCGTTTGCGACTTCGTGGGCCGCGTCGTAACTATGTTATTTTAATTCGTATATGGGCTCTGGCTTATTTAGCTTGCTGAGCAATATTTCAATCGTTCTTCTTCTTCTTAGTTTATTGGCAATCTGAGATTTACATAAACAATTCTGCAATACAATATGGGTAACGTTATTTTTTATATTTTGCGGCAACTCTTCTAAACTTTAGCAAAATGGTGGCTTACTTTGCTAGAACTTTCCACTGAGTTTTCGTGGCAATACACTTCACATGTGTACAATAACCTATAAAACTCAAAACACCAACAAAATCACATAATATAAAGTTATATACACAAGCTAATGAATTAAATACAATACTTGCTACATAATAGACTGAGATCCCGTGAAAATCTTTATTTTCATCGTTGTTATTTAGTTTATAATTTATTACGGTCATAGATATACACTCTTTAGACTCGATTATGTTATATTTTATAATCTTGAATCAGTGTGCTAACAAAATGGTGCTCTTTGTTAAAACTTTTCAAGGACTTTTTGTGATATCTCAGCATTCATTCTGCTGTCATTATTTTTAATACTATTTATTCTTTACTAGTACATAATAATCAAACTAATATAGTGTCAATTACTACAAGTTAATCAACTCCAAAAAATACTACATGACAAATAAAAGTCCCAACAAAAACTATCCTTATTTATATCATTGCGTTACAACCTTAGCGATCTTTTCCATCGCTCAATCTATCATCCTTACTAATTATTTCTAGTATTATTGACATAAATAAAAGTATATTAGCCCCACTACCCTGTCTTTTCAAACCTTAACCGATTCAAATATTTATTATTCCCTACTACATAAGTATATGCACCCCTCGCGGTTTCGATCGCTAATAAACAATTTCTCCTTAAAGCTAAGATTTAAATAATACTAGTTTTATAGTTTAAGGAACATTTACTTATATTATTTTTGTCTATTGATTGGCTTATATCTTGAGTTATTTATAATATATTCGATTATTTTAAATATTCTTAAATTTTCTTATTTTATTCTATATTTATTTTTATTATTTCTATATCTTATCTATTAATATTATCAAGCTTATTACTGACTAAGAATAGTATCATCCCATATTTTCCCGTAGGTGTTGAAAAGGCGACTAAGGGATAAACCAGGGGATGGACAGCAGTATCCTCTGATGACCACAAACACCTACTACTGCGATCGCTAACCCGCCTACCAAGTGGCAATTATGGAAATTTCGACATTTATGGGTGAGACCTATGTCCAGCAGTGGAAGTATTTCGCTTGAATCAATAAATTAATCAATAAAAAAAAAACAATGTGACTGTAATAGTGAATTCAGTCGACAAGAAATTAGCCACCAATGCGTTTTTTTTTTTTGTGAATATTTTATTTAAACCACTGAAAATTTAAAAGTTACATATATATTGTATTGAATAAGATTAAAATTATTAAAATACATAGCTCCATATGATCAGGCATAAATGCTTAAAAAAAAGAATAATAAACGAAGTAAAATATAGCGTACAAATTTTCAGATACAAAAAAATATCCAGTACACTTTTATTATAGCGTTGAGAAGGGACACTGTCTGTACGGGAACTCTTTATGTACAGTATGTGTTTACACGTCAACTGAATACGAAGTTACGGGACTTTTAAAGGATAACGATGATTTTCTTTATTTCAACCCCGAATAACTCAGTATTAACTCGTTCGTTGGATCGCCCGGTGTAAAAAATACAGAAATTTATTATTGTTAGGACGCGAAGTAAAATACGCGTAATGCTACGCTAAAAAGACTCAACTGTCTTTGCTTGTGACGTCACCAGCTTATTGTATCACATTTCGTATTGTGACGCTACTCAAACTTTTAAACACGCGCTGCGTTTCATTTTTTTTTGTCAAATTTATGCGACGACCGTATGAATACGACGATAAAGATTGGCTATTTTTTCTCATTTTCAACGGCTCTTAGTTTTCATAATAATTTATTTATAAAAAAATGTACGCGCATAGCAGTAGTAGATATATAGTATATGACATAAAAATATTTACTAAAATGCCAGAGAGGAAACAGTTCTCCTGTTTGTATGGAATAAACGGCGCCCGCATATCCTTTTAATGTGACGTAGTACTTTACTTGTTAGTCCCAAGACTTGCTCGTATTACCAATTGAGGGAGCACTTGGCGTAAACCGCAGCCAGCGAGATATAGTACTTTATTTTGTCATTATTAATGATTGCTTAACAAATAGGTTTAGAAGTTTGCATGCCGATAACAACTTTAAAACGAAATTCATATTATTGTGATGTCATCGTGTTAGTTATAATACCATTTAAGGGCAGAGTATAAAAGTTACCTAAAAGCTCGCTTCAAAATATAGGTAAAGGCCTTTTTTTCAATAGCGTTATTAAGTCCGGAAAATATAAAAAAAAAACTTATACCGCTTATGGTGATAAACTCGTCATAGTCACTCGTTTTGGGTTGCAGTTTTCAGACATTAACCATTGGATTGTGTATATTTAGATTCCGGGAAGCTTCGCAGATCGTCATGACAGACGTGACTGTCTCTTTATCTCTGTTGAAAATAAAGATATTTTTATAAAAATATATTTAGATTATTGGTTATATATCAATATGCATAAAAATATTTATTAAAATCAAAAAGTACATTAATTTATATAATACTTTATAATTAAATAACAAAAAACTAAATAAAAGTACCTAATTGTTACTATTACTTCTATAAATAATGAATGTCGTCCAGTTCGCCGCCAGACGGGAAGGTTCCCAGAAGGCTGACCATATTGCCACGTTGGATGGCAATGCTAATTCGCTGTGCCAAACATTGGCCCGTCCTCTGGTCGCGAGACGTGTCGACTAGACGACTAACCCTCACCAAGGGCAGCATATTTGCGCCGCTTGAGATCCTCTGCTGATGTAGCTGCTGCGCTGGCCTTCAAAGAGGTAACTGGAAGATATGACGGTGCTAAAGTACCGACGTAAGTAGCATCCCATATCAAAGACCATATCTTCCAAGGCATAAGCGTAATCCCATCGGGTCCCAGATTATTTGTTTAAATAATTTTTTTTTAATTCGATCACGGTAAATTTGCTGTACTTCGTCTGATATATTTAATAAAGTACTGTCTACAAAGGATGTCGACCGCCGATAAATTAAAATCTATCGACAGTCACCATCATGTAGCTCACATCTAACACGAATAAAGCCTAAAGTCATCATCTCCCTACCCTTTTCCCATTTTTATTTGGGGTCGGCGCAACATGTCTTCCTCTTCCATTCCTCTCTATTTGTTGTCATCTCCGCATTCACTCCTTTTCTAAACATATCATCTTTCACACAGTCCATCCATCTTTTCTTTGGTCTTCCCCTTCCCATGTAACCGTCCACATTCATATCCAATACGTTTCTTACAACATTCTCTTTCTCCCTGCGCATCACATGTCCATACCAGGATAAACGACCGCCTAAAGTACGTATGGATATACAACGAAATAATTTCCGTAAAATTCTATAATCATCAAGCAAATCATGTAGCAAAATCTAGTGTGGATATAGATTTAGAGCTGTCTTAAATTATCAGAGTAATGTAAACAATATGATAGGTATGGTTTTGTGGAGAAAATCAACAGCATTTCGCGGCGCAGTGAGTCGGTACAGGCGAGCACGTGTATACATATGGGCATATTAATATACATCATGTTTATCCGTGTACAGTCGTGAAGAAAAGCGAAAGATGAACATAATGTCGGCGATTCAGTGGCCTGAATAAGGCAATAGTTTTAGTTTTTCAGTGAAATAAGAGAGTCCTTTAGATGATTCAAAAATATTAAAAGATGGATGAAAAACGAATGCATGTATTATAGTTGAGATGCGAATGTTGAGATGGATGTTTGGTGACGAGAATAAATAAAGCCAGGAATAAATATATTTAAGGGAGTTGAAAGTGACACCAGTGGTAGAAAAGTTGAAAGAGGATCGTTTATCGTGGTATGGACATGTTATGAGAAGAGAGGAAGCGCATCTGGATCAAATAGTAATTTATATGAATATGGCAGAATGGAAAAATAGATATAATATGAAAGAGAAAGGAGTAAATGAAGCGATGACGACGACTGATCCCTGGACGTCCCTACGTTCCTACGTATGGAAGAATGAAAGATGGGTTGAGAACAGACCATGAGAATGAAAAATAGTGGAAAGTCTATCGCCAAACATGTTTGACCATCCATTGGTTTTTAAATGTATGCCAAAGTATAAGATTCTAACGGTAATGAAGGATCGAAAAGTTTCATTTTGTTCATAAACTTTTAACCTATATTTTGTTAGCGACAGTAACGAAACCGTGCTATACAAATAGGTTCAGTGTACGTGCAATGTACACAGCTTACGCAGATTGCATGGGTATAATGTATCCGTTGTATTAATTCCACAGAAAGATATATTCGTATTTTTCTTTTTTTAATTTATTTAAAGAACGATATTTATTTGTAACGGATATAACATAAATCGTATTTTTTAGTATTGCTTCGGATATCGGGTCATTGTTTTATTCATAAAGAATTTTATGAATATAAGGTTTGTGTATTATTATTTACCTGGGAGTAAATATTGATTTGTAAATTAAACTTTTTTCAAATATCGAAAAAAAAAAAAAATTGAACATGAAAATTTAAAAATTTGAAATTGAAATCTGTTGCTAACTCTTTGATGTATTGGTTTAATAATGTTTGGTCATAATCTCACCTGATGTTTAAGGTCCTAAAGATAAGTAAATATAGTGTCACTCAAGTGATGTCGCCGGAACACACTCATAAAGTGCTTGACGATAGAGATCCAAATATGAAGGTTGTTGTTAGATTAGATTTTAGAAAATGGATTACCATCATTCTAGGATATCATCGTTAATACACACACAAGACTTGTGTTAAACATACACAAGACATATGGGGAATGTCGGTAATGGTTCTTCAAACCATGATTGTTAATATTTCACCATATTTGGCTAACATATTTAACGGATGCATAGCAACAAGCACTTTCCCTAATTTAATGAAAATAAGTAAAGTGGTACCCTGATTTAAATCAGGTTGCAGAAGTAGTCTTGAAAATTGTAGACCAATTTCAGTACTTCCATCGATTAGTAAGATTTTTGAAAAGATTATGCTTAATCAGTTAGTTGAATACTTTAGAGCAGAAAAGATTTCACAGTTCGGCAGTTTGGTTTTACGAAATCCAAATCTACCACTGATGCTGGTGCAACGTTAATAAGTCACATATTGGGAGCTTGGGAGATTTGGCAGGATGCAATAGGTGTATTCTGCGATCTCTCAAAGGCACATCTTGACTGCGTTGATCACAGTACACTTATACTGAAACTAAAACATTATGGTGTTTCTGAAACCTCTGTCTCCTTCCTGGCCTCTTACTTAACAAACCGATGTCAGAAAGTAAATGTTAATGGGGTTACCTCCACTGGATCATTAGTTAGAATCGGTGTGCCGCAGGGGTCGATTTTGGGACCGTTTTATATTAATGACTTACCGCTAATGGTTAATAACTCAGCTGATATGGTTCTATTTGCAGACGATACTTCACTTATATTTAAAGTAAAAAGAAAAAATTCAGAGATTAGGCACTTAATAATACACTAGCAAACATTTCCAAATGGTTTGCCTTAAATAATTTACTTCTTAACACTAAGTAAACGAAATGCATAAAATTTATGTTGCCCAATGTGCAACATATTGATTGTAAGTTAGACATAGAAGGGAATTTAGTAGGCTTAGTTGACAAAACTCTGTTTTTAGGTATCACACTGGATAATAAGTTACAATGGGGTCCGCATATTAAAACTTTGGCAGGAAGGCTTAGTTCCGCTGCTTTTGCGGTTCGGAAAATTCGCCAGTTGACGGATATTGCTACTGCTAGGTTAGTCTACTTTGCTTACTTTCACAGCTTAATGTCTTACGGTATTTTGCTGTGGGGTACAGCAGCAGAGGTAGACACCATTTTTACGTTACAAAAGAGAGCTGTTCGAGCAATATATAATATGGGACCTCGCGAATCTCTAAAGAACAAGTTTCAAGAATATGATATCTTAACTTTGCCCTCCCAATACATCTTCGATAACTTAATGCATATTCGTAAAAATTTAGACAAGCTAGATCTAGTGAATGATCGTCATAATTTTAATACTAGAAGTAAAGACAAGTTGGCCGGAACTACGCTTTAGGTTAAGTAAGTGTAATAAAAACTTTATAGGTAATAGTATTCGGTTTTACAATAAGATCCCAAGTAACATTACCGATTTACCTGACAATAAGTTCAAGTATTATGTCAAGCAAGTCTTAATCTCAAAAGGTTATTACAGGATGGATCATTACGTGAACGATAGTGATGTCTGGAATTAACCCACATCTCTGTGCTTCCACTAACATTATTAAGACTACGATTTGTATAGTTTTAAATATGACAAAAAAATGATATTTATAAAAAAAAGAACCAGATCGAGTTTCTTGCCGGCTCTTCTCGACTGGGTTGTTTTCTGAACTGGTGGTAGTGTTTTAGACGTTCATGAGCGCCTTCTTAGGGCCTAAATTGAATAAATAAATTTTGATTTTGATTTTAAATGCTTATTCACACTCGCCTTGTAAATTTGATTCGTCAATATACTTCCATCCACTCTCTTTACATGTCCAAACAAATCAAGCATCCCTTTCTCTACCTTTGTCACTACACCCTCTACCACATAATAACGTTCCCTTAGCACACTATTCCTTACTTTACCTAGAATTATTCTAATGCCAGCTATATTTCTTAGACTTCTCATCTCTACTATTTATCTTGCTTTCATCTTTCTTCTGCTAGACCCAGCACTTACTACCATACGTAACTGTAGTTACTAGCACACCTCGATGCACAGGATCCAGGTGCCTTTTTAGACATATTCCGGCTGCACATAAAGTTATGTAGAGCCCCGTATATTCAATATATAAATAAATAATTATTAACTTTATTGACCATATACCTTTACAAAATTCAGTGTACATTGTTCAAAGTAGTGTAAATTCAGTATCAGATCCTCCTTTACAGTTATATGGACAATTGGATTATTTATTTAATATATTCTAATTAAATTTAAATATATCATCATATATTGCAATTAACTATCATATATACGAGTATATATATCGTCATATATATAAACATCATATATATATGAAGAATCAAAGTAACTGACATTCCCCGAAGAATTGCTAAACTTAAGTGGAAGTGGGGTGGGCACATTGCTCGTAGAACCGATGGGCGATGAGACCAACGGGTTCTCCAATGGCTACCACGCACCGGAAGACGTAGCGTGGGTAGGCTTCCCACAAGGAGAACCGATGAACTGGTGAAGGTCGTTGGAATACGCTGGACACGAGTGGGGTAAGACCGATCGTCGTGGAGATCTTTGAGGGAGACCTATGTCCAGCAGTGGACGTCTTTCGGTTGAATGGATGGATGGACAACCCAATTTCTTACATAAGTTTATTTCAAACTTAAACCATCATTTCGCGACAAGATTAACATTTTAAAGAGGTTTGCTTATTATTGCTAACAAGGTGGAGTCAAAATAAGTCTAAAATTTTGCTTACGTAATATTTGGATAGCCCAAGGAAAAATATCTAATGTTATTAAGTACAATAGTAGAGTCGTGGTGACTGTCAAGAAGCTAACCAGAGACAAGTAATCGTTTGTAGCATTATTTGATACTGTTTTACGAAAATATCTGATGTAGTTACTACCTCGATCTGTCCCTAAACAACCATCGGTGAGATCCAGCTACAATCGCAAGCCAATCATCCCCTATCGTCCTTTAAAATCAAAATATTATGTTCATTGTTCGCTTCATTATTATTATTAATTTTAACAATATTTACGATCCCAAATAACAAATTGGGATCAGGATGTTAATGAGGATGAATAGTTAGGTTTTATGTTATCAATTCAAAAAGCAGAAAAAATTCAGGTACAGAAAAATATAGTCGAACCGACGCGCGACGTAAAGGCAGGTCTTATTTCAAACATGATTCGCTGCGGGCGGCGGGCAATAGATTACCGACTGCTCTTTGAAACTCATACGTCCGCAACCGACGGCATGCGGGAATTCTTCCGACACTATCGGCGTTTCCACACGCCTAAGAGCCGGCGGCTATGCATCTTGAGGTTTTTATCCATATAAAAATCGCACAACACACCTAGAGAAGTTTTCATTTTAAAACGAAAGGAACTTATAAAATCGTCAAAGATATTATTTTATATTTACGTAAAGGTCCTATGTTCAGTGGATAAATTCCACAGTTGACAGTTCAATATTTCATAAATCACTCGTGAATCCGTCTACGGCTGTTTCGAGGATCGTTACGTGTGTGTACGTATTTTTTTCTCTCCCTCAAAATCCAACTCAGATTCATCTGCCATCAAATCTTCTATAATGGTGCGTCTTATCACATTTTATATGAGCATTCATTTGTTTTATTTAACGTTGTTCAAATGTTTTATTATTTTGATTATTTTTAGGTGAATATATTCACACCTAGTCAATAATTATAATCAATAGTTTAGTTATGAGAGATAAAGTGCATTCGGTTATTCTATGCCTATTTGCTTAAGTAATTTTATTTTTTATTTTTATTATAAATTTATATTGTTAAATTATAAATATCTTATTAAATATAAAGTCTAAAGAACTACACGAACACTTGGACAGCTCGATATGAATATTGTTTTTACTCTTTGTTTTAAACATAGCAAAAACATAAGTAGACGTACGTACGTAACTAATTCGAAATAGGTACCTACGCAATATTTAAATTTAAAATATCTCATAATTTATTTACTTAACCCCTTGAGCACCTTCCTGGCGTATACGCCAGCTTTCCATTGTTTTCCTATTGTATGTCCTATTGTGTTATGGGTACTCGACACATTAATAAAGAAAGGGGGTGAAAGTTATCTGTAATTAAGTTTTTATCATAACATGAACATTCAGTATTGTATTATTGTAAATTGAAAGTTAAACCATTGTTACAAATAATGAAATTATTGCATCAGTATCTATGATAGCGTGTATTATTTAACTAAATACTAAAATGATATAAGATAGATAAGGGTTAAATGGATTATCCTTGAGAGCGTTTTTTTAATTATTATTCTTTTTTCTTTTATTAAGTCACGGTGTTTTGGAAACGCGAACGTACGCCACAGCATGACATATATTAATGTGTCGAGTACCCATAAAAATAAGACAATGGAAAGCTGGGTTAATAACACCAAACAACTTTGAACTTTTGTCAATGATATCATTACACAGAGTATATACTGTGGTGTTTACAGTATCTATTATTTTGAAATTGTTGATATTAATTGTGATATGATAGTGATATTCATGAATAGCATAAGAGATGTGAAATAAAACAAATTTCGGCTTCCGAATAAATTTTTATTGGACAAACATCACTTCATACGAAGCTTGGTTACAGTTAATTTACATCAACTTCACTATTAAAATACATTATTACCTATATCAACTAACTATAAATAAATACAGTTATATATTACCAAACGTCTGTTCATTATACATAACATATTACATAGTACGATAAAAATATCTTACATAATATATTTTATAAATCGTTTAATCTAGGAAGTGACTCGCAGGAAATTTTAAACAATTTTTGATGATACATAAATATAATTTTAAAATAAAAAAAATACATGAGTTAGAGTCAAAAGTTACTTAGTAAAATGACTAGACAATTAATTTAAATTTATAACAAGCAGGAACTAACACCATCGTACTATTTTTCTCTAATGTTTGTTGTTTTTTTTTTAATTATTGAAATAAATATCTATTTAGCTAATTAAATACAGTCTTCCAAACGTCAAATGTAATAATTGTTTTAATTATTATAGTTCATTATTAAGATTATACTGTAGATTTTTAAGATTAATGAAAAAACATACTATAAAAAAATTCAAACACAAGATTGGCGAAAAAAAAAAAAAAAAAAAAAAAAATCGAGTCATATTACAGATTATAAATAGTTTATATCATATTAATTTATAAATCATATTGGCTAATAATTGGGTCGTAAATATAAATGTAACATTCTTTTCAATTTTCAGTGGTTAAGCTTCGTCTCTCAATGCGCTGCTTTCTGTAAACACGGAAAATATATTTTAATTACTTACATATATATATATATATATATATATATATATATATATATATATATATATATATATATATATATATATATATATATATATATATATATACACATTAAACCGCGTCTCCCCTTTTATAAAATGGACCTTTGTCCATTAAACGATGCCGTACATTATAGAATAGTTAAGAATCGGTTAGAATGAATGCAAAAACGAATTTTAAATCAATAGAAACACCAACTTCCGAAGTTTAAGAAATTAATTATATTAATTTGTTTTTTTTTTTAATTCCAGTTAGGTAAAAAAACTGCGGTTAATCTGGTGTGAAATAAAGTACAGGTTATCACAAGTGGACAGTCACATTATCACTCAATCATTTCATAGATTATGTAAAATATCTGTACTATATCTTTCATTTTTTTTAAGTTTTAACTTATATCTTATTACTTTACCTTATAACTTATTTGCCTTTTTAAAAAAAATCACTAAATATACCGAAATTCACGTATGCGTTTTAATTTTATTTGAATTTGTTTCTCCAACTACGATTGCAAGAGATGATTTAAACAACCGGTCGCCGCCATATTTGTACATAGTCGTTCCGCACATACTGAGAAACTTATTGTAATAAAATCTTTTTTACGAGTAACATAATTAACTTTGTAAAGTCGTTATTTAAGCAAATGAGACTCGATTTGAAAATGTATAGTAAAACACCTATTCCTTCTTATAAATAATATGATTATTTTGTTATATAGAAATATTTTGTCACAAACTGAGTGGACAGAATATCTCTTCAAACGACTTAGATAGAAAATTAGATCAAGTTTATTCAATTGAATATATAACAGCCATATAAATATATAAGCTTAATAATTAACTTTTACTTATATTTTGTAAGACCTTTGCAGGTAGCTAGAAAGCTTCTGTAAGTTGTAGGAAAAGTTCCTGCGCCATTATTAAGGACTGTTTTTAATCAAACCTCCTTCCCCGTAATAAACCACTGCAGCGATTGACAATCACTTATAACCTAGGCTTTGACAGTTATCATTAAGTAGCATTATTTGTGACTGTGATAAGAGAAAAAAGCGTATAAATAGATTGCTGTCATGGGATTCTCGGTAGATGTCAAACGTCTAAGTTGCAAGTAAGTGTATTCTCTCGCATACACAAATGAGTTGATGGGTCATTTATGTAGTCTGTATTAATTGTTTTCTACAAAGATCTCTATTATTGAGTGTTATATTTATATATTATGCAATATTTAAGTATTCCTTCGAATAAATCAAAGATTTGAAGATTCCTTAGATAAACTAATTATCCCACTCTAATAAAAATCACTTAATTTGGGCAAAAACTGCTTGCTTCATTATAACATTCCTTATTGAAACAATGAAATAATTTTAAGGGTAGCTGCCCTGATTGTGGGAAGCTTAGATAGACTATTTAACTTACGGATGATTAACCCTCAAACCTAAAATTGTTTGAGATTCGAGCGATTTAAGATTGTTTGTTTTTTTTCCTTAGATCATCGTCCAATAATCGCGTAATAAAATTAAATCTCATAAAAAATTGAATATACTCCTATTCAATGCACAGTTTTATGGGCAAGTGTTTGAATTTATGACAAATACTTTTGCTATATATATATATATATATCTTAGTACTATTATTATTTTTTTGGTAAATAATTAGGGTTCAGGAATAGTATAATAAGGGAACGCTGTGGTGTGGTAGAGGATGTGGTGACCAAAATAGAGAAAGGTATGCTTAGTTGGTTTGGGCATGTAGAGAGGATGGATGAGAGAAGATTAACGAAATTAATTTATAAGGCGAGGGGGAATGGGCAAGTCGGTAAGGGTCGACCTAGGCGAATGTATCTAGACCAAATCAATCATGTCTTAAATAAAGACCAGGTAAAAAGTACTCATAATCGACGAGCATGTATGAAAGCGCTCATGAAAGTAGAGGAAGCGAAAGAGGTATGCCAAGATCGTAGCAAGTGGAAGGACGTAATCTCTGCCTACCCCCACGGGAGAAAGGCGTGATGATATGTATGTATGTATGTAATTAGGGTTCCGTATAAAAAAAAATTAAAACGCAGTGAAGAACATATGTAATTCGGGCACAGCCGCGGGCACACAGCTAGTATTGGATAATAAGATTAAATTTACAATATGTTAAAATTATAATACGTGTATACTGTTGAATAAATCCAGTTACGATTTTCAGATTTCGAGATATTATGTTCTTTACTAGATTGATTCGAACAGAAACTGATACATTTGACTGATTCGCGCACGGTTAGATGCGTACCTATGCCGAATTATTTAGGAAAGTCGTTGAAATGTATATTTCACGTCACTTATACAACAACAGCAACAAAAAAAAAATAGAATATACTAACTTTGTCATATTATTTTATTGTTATAGATAAAATTATATTTTTTTGTTTCAGTTTCATGAGGCTCATAATTCGTAATAGAATAATTATTATGTTTTCTCATTTCTTAGGTATATAAAGTATATTAGTCTGTAGGCTTTTCTAAAAATTAACAATAAATAAATAAAATAAACACCTATAACTATTAGGCAACTACTTAGCAGTTATAAGATAACTACGTTTTAAAATACGTAGATCGAATATACCCAAAAAAAGTAGGTGCAAGATTTAAAATTTTGATAACAATACTGATCAAATTGCCACATGAATTAGATATATATTATGAAGAAAATTATCTAATATCAAAAAAATTAAATTACACGCAAAAGGAATCATTGGGAAAACAGACGTGGATAATGTTAAATCTTTTTTTACCTCTCGCTGGTATTTGGACACTTTCATCCGTCGAATAACCCTCTCTCGCACCACTTGATAAGTTACAAATACACGTAAAAACACATGAATCAATGACTTCCATCTCCTTCAATAACTGTGAAGTTTTTTTGTTGTTGTATATACTCAAATCATTTAGGCTCTGTACACACGGTCAGTTTAAAGCGACCTTTAAAGGAAGGTCACATTAGAAAAACTTTCGTCTAAACATAAAACCTTGAACGAGCCCTAATACTGAAAATCATTGTATCAAGAGACTTATCGCTAAAGATAATAAAGGTAAATGAATAAAAACGATTACATGATTATAATTTACATCAATTTGAATAAGTTAAAGTTCAAAATGTCAAATTATTTTTATAATGATATAATTATATATAATTCACCATTTATTAAATAAAGTTCAACCACGGTACGGTGCCGGTAATTCATTTATAATGAATTATTTCGAAAGTTTACATAGATAATGTTAACTGGAAGTGACAGTCAATTTATCTTGAATATTATAAAAAGGAAAGATTTGTATTTTTGTATGTAACGAATAAATTTAAAAACTACTGGGCTGATTTGAATGAAATTTGGTATGGAGATAGTTAGAAATCCAGAGATTGACAAAATCCCACGGAAACAGGAACTACGCGGACAAATCCGCGGAGAGCAGTTAGTCTTGAATATTTCGATGGAATCGTAGATTTAATTTATAAAAAGGGTCTGAGAGTACTTGCAATGGCTTGCAAAAGTATCACAGACGATGTTATCGGACTTTTGTTATTTTTAACACGTCACAAAATGAGTAAGGGGCGAATAGAGATCAGGCGAATAGCCCTAATATATTATTTAAAATTTTATATAAAATATAAAACACAGATCTGAAAATAATCATACCGCAACGTGGTTACATTTATTATTTTCGGTTTTATTCCATATCTTATTAGTCTCTGAGACAAAAGTAAGTAGATTATCGTAAAAATGCCGTATAGTTTTTGAAAAACATATTTATTTCGATATCTTGGAAATTTGTTTTTTTTTTACAGGTTATAAATTTTAATATTGGATATTGTTTTCACCAGATAATTGATCCATGAATAGCTAAACAGACAAATATACAAACACTAACGAGATCCTACATTGTTTCATTTTTTCATTATAACATACAAAACTGTAAAAAGGTCGGTTAGTCTGTGATAATCTAAACACTGTTCGCTATGATTCTAGCGAGTAGCCTGTGGACACTGCGACGGTTTTCGGAAATACATAGCAGTTCTAGTAATTTATTAATAATGAAACTTCTCAATGCACGCTTTATATTAATCAGAAACACTGAAACTACAACGAACATAATCTGTGAACGCTCTTTCGTTGACTATTTTTATAAAGCATAAAAAGCTTCAATTCTGTCGAGTGTTCGACGAGATCGTAATATATTTTGCTATATATATATATATATATAGTAAATATTCAATACACAGAATACACACACACATATTTCTAACAAAGAATACAGAAGTGGAAATCATAGAAAATAGAATAAACAGACTACTACATTCTTAGCTACTAATACAATCTACAGGAACGAGAAGTGCAGAAAGGTGTGATAGAAACACTACTTGGAACGAGTGCAAGAGAGACAGATATTGTTTTGTGCGTTAGATTTAACCCCTTACGGTGACAATTTACCATTATCGTTATCTAGAGTGTCTTCGGGCCGCGCGGAACGTTTTCCCCACATTCCTCTCAAGTTCGTCCAGCCGGGTTCTCTCTTCCAGTAATACGCTCCTGTTGGTTTCATTACACATCTATGTATATGTTTAACATTCGATTTTCAATATATTCGATTTTGTTTATGAACTGACATTTACATTCCTGTATACAATACTTGTATATATTATATTTTATTACATTTTTTTTTTTTACGTAATCAAGATTCGCCATGTCTGGGGTGGTGAAAGAAAATTCTTTCGACTTTCACAAATTGAGTGCGCGGCATTGAAATTAAAAATCTGAGCGCGTAATATTTAATTGTGTCGTTAGGCGGCGATTCAGTAAATTTCGTGTCTCTTACAATTTATTGCCCTGTTGTCTGGTATTCTATTTATTACTTTCCTTTTATAAAATAATAATAATAAATACCTTATTAAAATGGTTTGTAATGTAACAAAATTAAGTGTCTATTTTATATTTCTTATATTTTGCAAAGACTATATAAATTTGATCTATGATTATATTTATATTTCAAAGAATATGTGTCAGAGGTGAAAAAAAAATTCTTGAATTTTTTTAGTTTAAATCTGTTAGACAAATTATTGGTAAGTGATAGATATCAGAGTCCGAGAAAGAGGTAAAAGAAAGAAAGAATCCTCCTTCAAGAACGAATATACCACAATGAGGATAAAACAAGAATTCTACAGTCAACAAATATAGTGTGCTAATTTTTATTTCTAAATTCGCAGGGCCTCCCTCCGGCAGTTGCACAAGACGCACGTATACTTGCACACTATACGCAAGGTACATACATAGATTCTATAAGGGACCTTTTGTACTTTACAGGTTTACTAACCGCTCAGTTAATTAGCGCTTATTCTGCGGTTTTTTTATGATGAGTAGCAGCGCAAGCCGATGTTCGTAGCATTTTGGTGCTTTTGTGCTGGCTACCATTTATTGACTGTTAAGACCCCTTCAGTCAACAGTGTTAATCAGATAAAAAAAAATCCAAATTCCTAGTAGGCACATAGGTAGGTTCATCTTTACAAATAAATTTATGAGTACAAATAAAACAAAACAGTAAATTTCCCGCGTGTAAATTTTCGCCATTTAAAATCACTGAACGGATTTAGTGTATTAATGCAGATGTGTCCACGAAGAAGGATTTATTGTATACATCGATATCATTTCCTTTTGTTGTTAGGCATAATAGTAGAATGAATACAGACTAATAAACCTATACAAAAAAAAATCTTTTTATTAATAATTAATATAAGGAGGATTTTCGCGGAATCTTCGCATGTAAAGTTTTTAAAATAATTAAATTGAATTATTTGATTTTATATAATATTGGGTTCTCGTGCACAAATGAAGTATATTATAAATGGTATCTCGTAACAAGAATCTAGCCACAAAAACTTGTTAGTTAGTTCTAGTAAAATAGCGGCCATTTTTTGCTTGAGCGATGTATGCAAACTAGAAAAATATGATATAATTCTTCCGAGGTGACTTGGGTATTTACACATAGTTTTCATTATAATCCCAAAAAATACTATTACAAACATTTATCTATAAGAAAACGTATACATTAATAAATGAATTTTAAAGAAAAATAAATTAAACGCTTTTATTCATTTGGTAAAGATTCGTACAATCGTAGATATTTTAATAAAATCGTATCGGAATTTATAATTATTTTAGGTTATTAATAATCAAAATAATAATAACAAATTAATCAATCAGTTCAACAGAGATAGCATCAATCAAGACTGAGTCGCGGGAGCGAGACGAAATTATCTGTGTACTGTTCTATCCTGTTCTTTACATTTACTCGAAGCGTTTTAAGCCGATGCCGACTCACTGTCGCGTCGAGAAGAAAGATAATTCGTTATTAATATTTAATAAAAACTTTTATTACGAAATTCGTCAATTTACTCAATTTTGAAATTGATTCGAAACGGGAACAGTGATTAATAATGCCGTCTCTCTTTCTCGGTATTTTGATTGATTTGTACAAACGAGTAATAAATTCTTTGAGAGATTAAAATTTTTAGAAATGTTTCCGACTCTGTTCGTATGTGTACACTGCAAAATATCTTTTAACTATTCGTGGTTTAAGTATTGCCAAAATATACCGTTTGTTATATGTCTCGTTCTGTGTGTAACCAAATAAGAATAAATAAACCTAACTATGAATATAAAAGTGAACGTGAGTTTGTTTATTTGTAACGTTTTAACGCCTTCACTACTCAACCGATGATCATGAAGTTTTGGAGACACATTGTCAAGGGTAGGCATAGAAAAGTACATAGGATACTTCTCATCACAGAACTGATTGACAAAATCTACAGCATTACAAGCGTAGTTGTGAGCAATAGCTAGTATAATAATAATATCCTCATTGATGAAGAGGCGTTTTTATACATAACTAAATTTGTTTGTGAAATTAGTATAAAAGTAGAATAAAAGATAAATATTAGAAAAAAATTGTAAAAGAGTCTTATACGGTTTGGTAAAGTTTTAGAAGACACAAGCGTCTGTCTGTGACTTCCTCCGCATTGACTAGAATTGGGTCCAGAGAGAAACTGTATTATTGTAAGTCTACTCGTAAACGTACTATTATGAAGTTTTCTTAAGGATTTTAATTGATTTGAAAATTCCAATAAAGCTGCTGTTACTTTATAGCTTTACGTTTTTACATATGTCAGCAGTCCAGCAGAATTTTTTTAAATTTTAATTCAACTAACCGCTTGATAATAATTATGTATTTATACAGACATTTAAACCCATCCTTTGTTGTAGCTCATAGGGAGTACTCAGACAAAACACCTTTGACATGTTTATTATAGCTTTAATTCATATTATGTGTATTAAAAACGATTATCTATTCATACTTGGATGATTTTATGAATACATTTTTTATCGTTTTGGTGATTTTACATTGTCGTGGAATACAATGGGGTTATGTATTGGTTTATTTACCGCTGTTGTATTGTGATTGCTTGGCAGGTCGCTTTCCCCACGCTCCGTGCAGTGCTGACCAGGCTTTCTTCTCGGGTGCTTCCATTCGTTCTTCATTGTCCATCTGCTTATTTTAATTAATAAATAAATATAATAAGTAATTCTAGTCCAATCTATAATTTTATTAGATTACATAACGCATCGATGGGGAAAACAAACAAACAAAACAAAACAAATATCTCTACGGTAACTTAAATCCCAATTAAAAAAGAGCTGGAAGATAAATAAATAAAACGCACGAATTGTTTACCACTATTTCTAACTTAGAGTGATTTACAAAAAAAAGTATTGATATATTCTGGTAAAATATTGGCATTTCAATAGGTTTGGTAACCCTAGGTTAAATTCATAATATTAAGAAAATTTATTAATCTGTCACAAACATAGCGCAATAAATCGAGGCCTTTGTATTACATACAGTGAGGCACTATGCGGTAAAGGTGAATGTGAATGAAATATTAATATTAGGGCGAAAGAGGAAAAGTGGGAGGGAGATGATAACTTAGCGGTAATGAGCTCAGAAGTCGTAAGAAAGAACGAGGATTCAAATACCTACTACAGCTTTTGAGGACATAATAATTGACTTGTTAACGTAATTTGGTGGTATAGATTTTTCTTAAAAGTCATTTTCTTTTCGAGTTCTTTGCTACCTAGGATTGAGTCCCAGTTTATTTATTTATTTGTTTTAACATTTTAATAGCACAGTTATCTAATTTGTGATACTGTGAATACCCTTTATCTGCCATTTCTCCAGTAACCTCTATTATAAAAAACTACAAAGTAAGATTGGTAACAGAAAAAAACACCTGCTTTGAGGGTTGAAAATACAAACCTGGTGAGAAGGAATAAGTTGTTCAATGGCTGAGTCAATTTCTTCGTAGTCAGGTTCAGTCGCCGATCGCTTACCCCACGAACCGTGGAAGGCCATCCATTTTTCCTGTGAAAAATTCATGACAGATTTTCTAGTGTTTTTTTTTTTTCCGGCATAGTAAATGCAATGCAACTGATGGTTAAAACATCATAATTTTGACTCGAGAAGACTTTAAAAACCAGAATAAACATTTGCTGATTCCGAATCGTGACAAAGCGAAGGGATTCTGTCATCATATATCTGTTGTGACGTCAACCCGACTACTTCACATAAATCTACATATACTAATAAATAAAATTGAAGTGTCTGTTTGTAACGTCAAAATAACAATTTTTTACTAAATACATATGAATGTATATAAGATAGCTAAAACAAAATACAAGTTTTAATTTTGTTGTCTTTCGGTCTTTTTGTGCCGGGTAATCTCCGGAACGGCTGGACCGTTTTGGACTGGACTTTTTTTCTTAAGGTACATTTCTTTTTCGATAATAATTATGGTTCCGCTTGAAAAAATTAAAACTCATGATATTGTGAACAAAATACGATTCAAGGGTCAGCATCATCAAAAGATTATTTAAAAACTATATCAGAAAAAAAGAAAGCAAGGAAATCTTTATTTACTAATGAGATACAAAACACGTACTGTAAATAAATACAAAAATAATAATAATACTAATAACAATGAAAAAAATGATACCCAAAAAAAACACATTATCAGGGTAACTACACGTCACCCATCAGCGCATCTCATTAGATGAAAGAGTCTCCAACTCAGCATATGCTAAAGTACCAAGAGATACTCAGCGCTGATTTTCAGTTGGGGTCCAGAGCGCAGCAGGGGTATTGCGCAGTGAAAAATATATAAAACGCGGGCAGACCCGCAGGTACACATCTACTCATAAATATACGGTAATATTAGCTATGAAAACATCCATTTACACACAAGCCTATAATTATGTAGAAAAATAGATATGACACATAAAAAAATTTGGTTTCATTAAAAATATATTTTACTCACAGGTGCACGTTTTCCCCAAGCGGAGTTAAGGTCTTGCCAAGCGCGTTTGCCCCAAGCAGAGTTCAAGTCTTGCCACGCACGCTTGCCCCATGCCGAGCTCATATCGTTCCAGCCACGTTTGCCCCAGGCAGAATTAAGATCCTGCCATGCCCGTTTGCCCCAAGCGGAGTTCAGATCCTGCCATGCTCGTTTACCCCAAGCGGAGTTAAGGTCTTGCCAGGCACGCTTTCCCCATGCCGAGCTCATATCCTGCCAGCCGCGTTTCTCCATAGCTTCGTCTTCACTGCGTTTACCCCAAGCGGAATTCAGATCCTGCCAACCCCTTTTACCCCAAACAGAGTTCAAATCTTGCCATCCTCTCTTGCCCCATGCGGAATTTAAGTCTTGCCACGCGCGTTTGCCCCAAGCGGAGCTCATGTCTTGCCAACCGCGTTTTGCCCATCCTCCATGTAAGCTAGTCCATGCCCGTTTCTCTTCATCTGTTAGCTCTATGTCGTTTTCGTGCTGTAAAAATAGACTAAGTTACTAAAAACAAAGTTTTTATAGAATTAAGTTCATCAAACACATTAGAGCGTCGTTAACACTTTAAAAAGTTGGCTCTGTAGCAGTCGTGTATTTTTCTTTTATTTTAATATAATAAGAAAAATAGTATTTACATACTTAATTTTGTTTCTGTCGCATGTTGTGTCGTCTTAGTGTTAAATGATGTTTTTTGTTCTCTAGTAATAAAGTGTAAAAGGACTTTTGAACGCACTTATTTGCTAACCAATAAAGAAATAGTAAGAAAAAGCTTTTTAGACGTTTTGATGAGACGCAATAATTTTGATGATCATATGAATAGTATTCACGAAAAACTGGTTACAGGCGCAATTATTGCCTGAACATAAAAAGGCTAAACAGATTTAAGATTGAACTAAATATTAATGGATCTACCCTATCAAAAACATAAGATGAGTTCATCGAACAAAAGTTTCTATTGGATAAGTTAGGGGCTATTTTCTTATGTTGATTTATTTATTAGTATCAGTGCGTTTGTAATGAAACTTCGTAAAGAAATAGCAAGGAAAGTATGTAAGCCGCAACGTTGTTAACGTTCCACTGGATAAACAAGTTCTTTTATTATTCTATTAAACCGGCAACCGTCTTAGAATGTTAATTGTGTTGCGTAAATCCAGAGATACTTGTGGTTGCACTGTTAGCGTATTCTTTTTCTCTTTCACATTAATTTTATTTATTTGTTGATTTTGATAACGAACATATGTAACTCTCAAATGTTTCTTCTAGTGAAGTCTTTGATGCAAATTGTTTTTTTATCTACCAAGATTGTCCCGAATCTAAGGAATACCGATTTTTTTCTCATTTTACGAAATTAATTTGATTCCATTATGATATTTTAACAAGACGTACATACGTTAAATGACGTCATAATTATGGCATAATCGATTTACTTTTTTTAATCGCCTTTTACGACACCCAGACAATATATGGGGTGGTACTATTCTTAGCAGAGACCATATAGAACATTCAAAGATCCACGAATCCCCTGGATGCATTTGGCGCAATATCGGTTGTTGTGGGATGACTTAAGGAAATAACAGTTGATACTTGACATTTACCTTTTAATTTTACGCCTTGTTGTCACGTTTATATTATATCAAATGACATACTTAATCAATTCATTGAAATTAACTCTTTATTTCTGGCAAAATAAAAGAAATATGTAATTGAACTTAGCATAAGGAAATAAAGAAACGGGATTTTTATTTTCAAATATTGTCAATTCCTGACCAGACTATAGCTGAATGACAGGCCTGAATGGCTGGTATGATATAGAGGTATCGCTTTTTATAATATAAATAATGACACATTGAACTGTTTTATTAATTGAAATCATACAGTCGTTCATATGAGAAACACCTGCCATATAAAAGCCTATGTGTCTGTGGTTCCCAATGAGAATTGGCTTGAGTAATTAACACATCCTAAGGAGAATTTATAATAGAGATCCTGAACGTTCGTAAGCTTGATAAGGGTTTAACGAAAATTATTATTGGACAGTTCCAACATGAAATATTCGACGATCGTGTCATATTTGCGAAGTGATTTCCATTAATTTGCATACGGGTTATGAAAGATTAAACAATCGATTTTCCATAACCTTAGACATATGTGAATGTGAAAATGTATTTAATATGTTTTTTTTAAATTATAGTACTTCGCTTGTATGTACAGATGTCTAAGTTTTACTCCATATAATATTAAGTATTTTTGATGGTATATCGCAAAGATAAAACAGTTGAAGACCTTTTTTTTGTAATATTTTTTTAAAATCAATGGGTGCATTCATCAATATTAGTATCACAAAAAAAACATAAAAGGATTGGGTGCAAATTATTGAATTAATTTTGTTATGAGTTATTGTTTTATTAAAGGAAATACTATTAGATTCTACTAAGAATAGTATTAGATACTATATCTAGACGTGGTTTTATTTTAATTTAGGTTTTATCTGGCTTTGGCTTTCACCAAGAAATTCAGGCACTGGATTGGTTAAAGCATTAAAGGTTTTGTTTGATTCTCGAAGGAATTTAGTGTTGAACGTAAATAGGCCACTGGAAAATAAGTGTTTGTTAAAAACGTTAACAGTGAGACCGGACGTATAACAACAGTTCGCGAGTTAAAAAGCGGTTTTCTTCCTAAGTTTTCCAACTGAAACTTCTCTGAAGTTGCCGAGAACCGTATTGGTTTATTTTTTTACGTCGATAAATTGTATTGAAACACTTTATATCGGGTGTTTCTTTTTAAAAGATTCCCACTTGTGAGCTCTGAAGCGTTTACAAACATAAAATTATTGATATGTCTAATATATTATGTGATTTTTACATACTATACAATTATTTACCGTATCTTTTGCTTGTAATTATAATGGAAACGTATACATTACGTCTGTGGGAAAAATTATTGTGAAATAAAGTACTTCTAACTCTCTACTCCATGCGCTATAAATAGTCACTTTTTGATCATATCCTTTTAGTTTTATCCTTAATTTAAATCAATGATTACTCATTTAAATCGATTCTGTAGTTCTCGAGATTTAGCCAATTAACATCGAAACAAGTAGCTATTTTATGATTTGATCTCAGCTGGTCGCGGCGACCTACTTCCCTCTTTTCATGACTTCTTGTTGAAAGACAAGAATGCAGAGAGGAGATGGATAGGGGCTCTTCGATTAGAAGAAGGAGAAGGGACAGGAAACGCTGGTACCAGGCTGTTCCCCTCCCAATAGGTAGATAAAGATCATGGCCCGGTCTTTGGGCCTGCCGCTGGAGCGACGCAGAGTGTACTAGATTTATCCCGTGTCACTTCCCAGGAAGGAGACGGATGGTACCACAGGTTTTAGTTGGTATTTCTGGTGTTTCCCACGTATCCTCCAGACATCTCTAATCCAAGAGATAAACAGGTTTTTTCACCAACTATACGAACTAAATTTTGCCTTTAAGAACTTCGGCTAGGGAACTTTAGAATTACCTGAATGGGAGCGGTCTCATGGTGCTGGTCTTCTGAAGTAGCAGCCGCGATTGTCACCAGGGCGAGTGCCCATATCATTGCCACACAGCAGCGCATCTGTCGACAAATGTTCGTTTATATTAGATGTAAGACAAACATAATGGCGTCACATGATATATCAGATGATTGATGTGGTATTGCCTGGTATGGAATATTAACTACTTGTAAGTTTTCCAATACTTAACAAAGACTTGTTTCCAGTGGCAGGTATATAAACTTAATTTCAAAAGTAGACTACCGTGTGTAGACTATTGGGAGCGTTAAGAAACAAACAGTTCTATATTTTTCCACTATACGGTTTATACTGGGAGAATATCCCTTAACCGATTTCTTCTTCTTTATGAGTTCTTATTAATTAATTTTACTAACTTGTAGACAGAGAGATTTGGATCTGTTGGCATCGGCAGTCTATTAGTTTTTTACTATTCCATGAAACAGGAGGATGGAGCAAGGAATGGGCTATCATTGAGTGCTGTTTTTTTTTTGAGATTCATTGAAATTTGCTGTGTTGTGGCTATTAATACATAGTGGAACCCGTTTTAAAATTTGGGGGATCAGCTTGTGCACATCTTTATACGTGTATATTTAAATCATCACGGAAATGAGTTTCAGCGGGGATCATTGTACCGATCGATATAAAAAAATTACAACCCTTCTTTACTACTAGTCACCCTTTTGTCTAATGTTTATCATAGATATGTTGTTCGCAAAATTGCAATTGCGATATCGGGCGATATAGTGATCCAACGTAATATTGCGGAGAGATGAGAAATAAGTTATGCAATATGAGATCCATAATATTTTGGGATATGAAAGAAATATTCTTATTTATATCCCCACACGATTCTTCGAAGATATTCGTCGTTTGAAAGAGAGTGGAAATTCTAGTAAACAAAATATTGCATTGTCAAGATATGCCAGATTTGGTCAGTACGTTTTTGTTTGACAAAACCACTTCTTGTCCCAAAAGATCAAAGTAAAAGGCGACTATCAAGAAGTTTACCAGCAGACAGTATATGAAAACCACCACGAAAGCTATTAGATTCGATATAAACGGCTTGCAAAATTAAACCTTAAAAGAGAAAAATCTAAAAATCTGTTCAAAGTCAGATGTAAATATTTTCGTGATATTTCGTAGCTGAGTAATTCCCTCAAAACGCTAGGACAAATGTTAAATTTAACGCTTTCTAATTTGAATAAATATATAAATGAAGCTGAGATCTAACGAAATTCAGCATATTCGCTTGTTTATGTGGGTCGGTAGACCGTGGCTTAAGATATGTCTCGAAAACTTCGACAAAAGTATTACCCTATTTGATACCGTATAGCTATATTCATATTAAATACAGCAAGCGAATTTCAAATACTATTTGTAATTATAATTATGTACCATTAAAATATATTAATATAGATAAGTTACCAAAGTCTTTTATTACATATGCGAAAATGCTTTGATAAATTTTAAACTGTTTTAGAATTTTCTGAACCTATTTCAGAATGAATTTCAGGTTACAAAACGAATAATAAGATTTCTTGCAGATACAAAATGTATTTCATGAAACGCAAAGGTATATACGACTAAATGTCTGAGTTACAGTTAGTATAGTTACTCATTATTAATTTTATAGATTTTTAAAAGTAACTACTGGATGCTACCATTCGATATTGGTGAAAGATTTTCATTTTGAGGAAGATGAATGTGAGCAACAGAGAATATCATACAAAAGCATGTCGTAGTTATTTCAGTTTTTCTTAATTTCGAGCATAAATGTATTATATAAAGTATATTGTTTTTGTAACAATTGACTACGTTTATAGCCTAACAAAATAAGTATGGTGAACGTTTATGGCACTAAATAAAAAAATAGCAACCAGAGCACTGAACCGAACCTCGGTTTGGATTGTTACATGCGGGTAATTATACGGATGATCATAAACTGGTATAATTAACTTATCAACGCTTCAGTAATTTATTAAACGCATTTTATAAATGTTTCTTCGCGCTCAGAGCCGCGAGTTCCGTTCAACATGAAAACGCACACGCAGCTCAGTTACAATGCGCGCCGATATCGCTTCGCAACTTTCAGATTGAACTATTCAATCCGGATTGTAGATAATAATATTTATTTGTGGTCAAAAGTTTTGATATCTCGCGGGAATAAATTGTAGCATCTTCAGACTAGGGACACGTACTTTGAAAGGAGCGCCTGAAAATATACGATTTTCACACATAATATGTCAGTATATTTTCGTAAAGATATTTTTGTACTATCATGCGAATTAGAAGTAAACCTTGTAATTTTTATTAAGCGGGCAGACATTTTATATTTTACTAATTTAAATACTGATCGTTTACGATTGAGAATTAGGCGTTAACCAGTATAAGTAGACACATGGCATTTAGCCGCTGGTTTCATCAGAAGAAACAAATAATTATTATTGGACGGAAGAATATAATGCACAAAAAATATGTTTCAGGGTTGTCACTGTGCCATTGTTTCCGTCTTTCCGTTAATAATGTATTGTTAATATGTATATCATGAATAAAATATAATGATTCTTATTATCTTATTCTTCATAAAGGAATTCAATTGTGTGATTTTCATAGAAAAATACACAAATATGTTAAAAACTTAAATAATAAAAATATTATCTTGCGAAACATCATTGGTTTTTATGTGTTAAATTTATTACATAAGCCAGAACATTACACGTATTAACTTTAGATGCGGCATTTTAATTTTTAATAAAATATTTAAAATCAGATGAATTTGAAAGTAATATAAAATAAAAAGGAAATTAATTGTAAAATTAACTATAACCATATTGATAGAAAAAATGTTTCTATGTTTATCTCAGCCCTTTAGTGTTACATAAGTCGTTCCACGCGTAAATAATTGATATTTAAAAAAAAAATAATCTCATTATAACCTCTGAAGCAAGTTACATAGTTTGTTATTGTATTATGGATGTTTTGGCATATGTATATCTTGTCACAATATAGGACATATTATGAGTATAATAGTGAATTGTGATCTTTTAACTAAACTCTTGTATATTTAAGAGATATATTTAAAGTTACACTTTATGAAATAGAGATAATTGTTTCTACACGAGTGAAACCGGGCGTGGAGCTTGTTTCATCTCAGTCTGTGTGGAGAATATGGATAACAAACATTTTAGTTTAATAACGTTTGTACGTTTGGTAGAGAATTCAAAGTTATAAATTTAGTGCTTTGTGACGCTTTGAGTTTGAAAGTTTTTGAAACTTTCAAGTTGTGAATTCACACGAGTAAAGACAGTTTCACAAGTTAGTCGTCTGATAATTATTAAAACAATGTATCTCTAGTTGGGTAAAACTGATATTACGTCAACAGAACGTAAATGGCACTGGAGGTTTTTTTCCGTTTGCGGTGTGTCAGAAAATGCGGGAAAAGTTCTTGAGGAAATTGTTTCCCTCTCCGGGTAGAATCTCGCTGTGTACGGATTAAAACTATCTTCAAATTAATTAACAAATCACATTTCTTGTCAGTTAATTTAATTTTATACAAAGTCGTGTTTCTTATTGCATTTTATGCTACATGCCTAGCTAGTGTTTTTGATTTTCCTGTACGTGGTATTTTTAACTGCATCTTATTTGGCTTATTTTTTTATATTAGTATTAGGAAATTGCTCGATTACTACCATATTTTCACTATTAGAGATTTGAAAAAAAAAAGAAGTTTCTAATGATAGCTGAAAGACCATCAGTAGATATAAACAAAACGAAAAAAAAAAAACGGTTGACAACAAAAAAGTATTCTTATTGATTTTGTAATTGGAAAATGATCAATACACAGTTGGTAGTGTGGTTGGATTCCGCCTGGGTAGCCACCACCCTCAAGTTTGAAAACCTCTTGTAAATTATCAATAGGCGTGTTCCAGTCGCATCACTTGAGAGCGAGTCACATCGTCGCTAAGAGACTGTAGTCAAAACACTGAGGCTATACAGTATAAAAAGACGTATTTGTTTATAGTTTTTTTTCATTCGTCTTTACTACCTATATAGCTTAGATATAGGTATAGATATAGCTTCCAGTTGCTATACAGCTTACATTTAAGCTCAGATTTGCTTGAGTATTTGTAAACTATTTAGTTTAGTGAATTTGAGACAATGTGCGTTTAAACAAGGAAAGCTTCCAATTAGAAAAAAATGGTAATGGTAATTAATGGTGGAGCTGTTAAGAGTTGTAAAAGATTTTGTAACTGAGAACCATCCAGCTTAACGTAGACGTAGATTTTACTGTATTTATACTGTTTTAATTAAGTTTAAAGACATTCTTATTTGATGTTAAATAATGATATAGGTGAAATTAGCCGAATCATACAAATAAAAGTTCGAAAGAGAAATGGTATAATTTTCTCTACCACCGCTAACTACGCCATATTTGATTTGAACATAAAATCAAAATCAAAATTTATTTATTCAATTTAGGCCTTAAGAAGGCGCTTATGAACGTCTAAAACACTACCACCGGTTCGGAAAACAACCCAGTCGAGAAGAGCGCAGGCGAGAAACTCGATCTGGTTCTTTTTTTTTCATAAATATAATATATATCATTTTTTTTTGTCATATAAAAAACTATACAAATCGTAGTTTTAATAATGATAGTTGAAGCACAGAGATGTGGGTTATTTCCAGACATCACTATCGTTCACGTAATGATCCATCCTGTAATAACCTTTTGAGATTAAAACATGCTTGACAAAATACTTGAACTTATTAAACTTATTGACATGATAAGTGTAATAAAACGCGTAATATTCAGAGTTCACGTCCGTACAATACTTTTGTGTGTGTTATCATTTTTGTCTGTAAAACTCATTTTATACATTTTCGAAATAACAAAAGTTTACTTAAATATGTCTACGTGATATTAAAGAGGCGTGGTGTGAAAGATTGTATACACAATGTGTTATGTCTCTGGGTAACTAAAATGCTGTGTTAATGGATGAAATAAATTTATAACAAAGGAATATGTATTCCAGTTTACAGACAAACTTATATATATATAAGTTAAAGTTTCATTATAACACAAAATTATTTGTTCGATATACGAGTAGCTTATATTTGTACGTGTAGAGTGTAGTTCTTGTTTAAAGTAAAATTGAACTGACTGGGTTGGTCCGTGGTCCATTTATATAGAAGATCTATTTAATGGATTTTATGCATAATTTCTCTTAGGATTTCTTTAATAGCTGCACTCTTTGGTTTCTATTACTTCCAGTTTTTGTTGCAACAAAAAATGCTTTGTACAAGTATCCACCCATGAAAGTAACGATGTCATTTCTTTATATATTTTCGTTTCTAAACAAAGTATTACAATTAAGGATGTAGCTACCGTCGTGTTAAAGATATGAAGCCCCGAGTCTACAAGGGCCTCGAAGTATGTAAATAAAACTTAATATCTCGGTTAATTTTTTACGCCGCACATTTATTTAATTTGGGATTTCTATAAGACTTGTACAGTGCTGTCAATAGAGACAGAAAATCTAAATTATTTCATTTTTAGTTTGCCAAAAAAAACTTTATTTAGCTAACGTGGTTCTTGGTTAATAAATTACTTATTTATATATAGTTATTTACATATTTTACTACGTTTCTTACTTATTCATATTTATTTTAACATGTGTGAGAATTTTTGTTTTGTTTTTTTTTTATGGAAAATCTTTGCTTTCCGTTTAGGATTCGTCACAGTCGGATAAAAGGAACCGTCGACAGATTCAAGCTAAGCCTCTGATTCCAGTATATAAGTATGTCGAAATGTCAATATTTCAACGCCAAATACGTTCGTGGTGTATATTACTGAGTCGATTATAACTCGGTATGGAAACAAACGGTGCCAACACATCCGGATGAACCCGGGAGCATTGTTCCACTGTGCATTGTATAGTATAACTATCTCTCAGAAATGTTTAGTGTGCCGGCACCCTATTCAACATAACGTGCTTTGTTTCCTTTCACCTCCCATGAAAGTTTTATACGTTTAGAAATTTTATTTGTTGTAATAATTTTGAAAACACGTTTTATTTTCAATTTATTTGTTATTATTTAAATAAATGGATATAAATATTACGAATTAATAGTAAGAATTACATTAGATCTCGCGCGTCGTCAAACTTACGTTCGAATCCACCTAACCAAAGTCTGAGTTTTCGGTGAAGGAATATAGGATTGGCTGGTTAGATCATTTGAGAGCCAGTACGTATTTGACATAACAATAATTGACATAATAATAACAATAAACGTCGTAATTTGACAAGTTTAGCACGATTACCATCTTCACTTGTTTCCAGTGGAATTATAAAAAATTCTGTCTTACAGGTATCATAATTGATATTATCACTGGTTCGGAAACTAACCCAGCCGTCGAGCAGAGCCGGCAAGAAAGTCGATCTTGTTTTTTTTCATATGCTTTTTAAATGGAGTTCCATGAAGCTCATAATAGATTACAAAGTTTTTAGAAGATGCACAGAAATGGGTTTCATTTCGAGACATCACCATCGTTGACGTAATGATCCATCCTATAAAACATTTTGCAAATTGAAACTTGCTTGACATAATGTTTTGGGACTTTATAATATATTTTAATTTAAAAGAAAAATAGTGATTGAAGTCGACACAAAAGGACTAGAGTAGTCTTTGTGTACCAGGCGAACATAACTACCAAAGTATTATTAATTATTTTTTTAAATAATATATCACTTTCGGTTTTTAACATTATTCAAAGTTAATATATAATAATGCATAAAATATAAGAAGCGAGAACACGTTGAAACGTCTCCCTTTGATAATGTTATCGTGTTTTACAGCGTAGTGTGAGAATACCTTTCCAGACGTCAAACATCGCTCGGCGAAGAATCGTGTACGTAGGGATGTCAAAATATACGAAATTTATCGATAAATCATACATAAGTATTAAGTATGTTTAACGACCTTAACAGACGCATGGAGCGGAAGCCACGTACGTGGTACGATGGGCGAACGAACTAACCGAAGCTATCAGATGCCTTGTGGAGATAGTCAGGTACACAAGTTATGCTTCCAAAATTATTGCAACGCGAAAAAAATTAAATTGCTATTTACAAGCGATGGTGGTGCAATAAAATATTGTGGTTGGATTCCACCTGACTAAATCTAAAATCAGCCTGAACTTTTGGTGAAGGAAAAAATCGTGTAGAATCATAGCATGGTTGCAGGGTATTTTCTAATAATGCCCGCCTGGGCAATTACTACCCTCAAGTTTGAAAACCTGTCTCTAAATACTAATAGGTTTATACCGGCAGCATCGCTTGAGAACCAGTACACCTCTAGGTTTAGTGTGTTTACCATCCTGGACCGCTTAACATCAGGTGAAATTGTGGTCAAAGCACTGAGCCTTTAGCTCCATTTATGTCCATACCTGAATGTGCTTACAAGGTGACTCATAATTTCAGACGTCTGCCGTACCATGCACGCGGTCAGATCCACACGTCTGTTACGGTTTTAAGATTGTCAATATTTTATAATGACAGTATATATATATTCCGTTAAAATGAAACATTCCAAAAGAGCAGTTTAATTTTCTATAATTTTTCTTCTTTTATAACATGTAGCAGGAGTTTAAATATAATTGTGTAAAACTACAGTCATTCAATTAATATTCACTGATCTACACAATTATAAGAATATTTTTTTTTTTGAACTTGTTAAGAATTGTTATATGTATTCCACTCCATTCAACCGAAAGAAGTCCACTGCTGGATATTAATCTCCACCAAAGTTCTCCATAACTACCGATCTTATGCCACTCGCATCCAGCGGATTCCCGCCAATGTCACCAGGTCGTCAACCCACTTTGTGAAAGGTCTACCCACGCTGCATCTTCCAATATGCACCAGTCATTCAAGAACCTGTTGGCCTCATCGAGCATCTGTTCTATAAGTAATGTACCCAGCCCATTGATGCTTAGGTTTGGAAATTCTAAATATCAATAATCAATCTTTTTGATTGAAGACTATAACTACAGGTATCTAGCGTTTAAAAACTATATTTATATTTACAACACTACATTCGCGATAACAGTAAATAAATAAATATTTTGATTATTGGAATTAAATAAAAAAAATATCGATATTGTATGCACATCCCTACAACAACATAAATAACATTCGAGGTATAAACTCGCGGTAACTTTTCAACATTTCGCTAATATAGGTAATAATAGTAGCAACGTTCTTTGAAATTCACTGTAACATTTACTTTTGTTATAATAGATATTTTACTTTTTTATTTAAATGTGACTTATTATTGAAATATGATATAGATGATGTTGTTCGTAAATTTACTATCTCTCGTGAAAAAAAAAATCAAATATTCCTTTCTGCTTAAAGCAAACCGTACATTCGAAAGCATTCAAGTCTCCAATGGCAAAGTTTGGTCCTCCTTATCTTGACAATGTAAAGATTTAAAGGTCTGATTGAACGATTAACCCTTTCGCAATATAGATAGAAGTGTGGGACATTTTTCAGCTTTTGTACATCACAAAAGTCCTGTGATAGTTGATGCTATAAATATTTTAAACTAATGTTTTATTGTGCTCAAAACACTTTAATATATTATTTATATGATGTCATTATTATGTTTAATGGATTCCGAATCAGGTATTGTTTTTCGTTTAAAAATTGAATAGGAGTCGGTGTTTTTTTTTAGGAGAGATCTATAAATTCAGTGTGATGGTTAGCCAAATGCCATATAAGAGACTCGTTTATCATGCCCAGACCAATCCTGACCGACCTAAAGTTAATTAACTGACCATAAACAGAATCATGTAATCGACTTGCCTTGTTCAAATGAAACATGGACATGGAGGCTTCAGAAGTGTTCGGGGTCTTAAATTAAGTAATTCTAAGTTGCTAAGTACATAAGCGGTCTCGTTAGTGTTACTTAGGGGAGTGTTTCGTATGGTCGATGTCAGGGTTGTCATCCATTCGCTACAAGTTTGTGATATAATGAACATTATTTTTTTGAAGTGAAAGCTTCTTAGTGGTCAGGGAAGGTAGGAATTAAAAAACGAAACTAGGCAGCCACGAGAACTGCCGGCAGAAGCGAAAACTCGAAACTTTAAAAATACTCTTTTTATTTTTTAATAATTATATTATGATATGAATAATTAAAATCTTCTAATTTATTAATTGTAATTATTGACTGGTCTGGTTGCTTTTACTTTAATTTGTAACTATTTGTTTATTAATGTGTCGAGTACCCATAAAAATGAAACAATAAAAGATAATAGGAAAACAATGGAAAGCTGGCGTAAACGCCGGGAAGGTGCTCAAGTATATTGCTTCTATTATAACAGACAAAATAACTATTTATTTATTAATGATATATTTACAAGCAACGCCTACAAAAAATTGTTACAAAAAAAAATAGATATTATAAGTGTTAAATTTATGTGGAAATGATATTCAGGACAAAACACCATACGAATATTTGAGATTAGAATTTTTTTTTAAAGCACTTCATTCATTAAATAGATTTGATTTATTCGGAAGTTACCTGTTACGATGAAATATAAGATATATAAGGATATTGTGAAAAAAGAACCAGCGGCGTTTACTCAAGAGCTTTAGCAATCTCAGCGTCTCGATCTGTTTAGTGGGAAGTCGTTAGAACGCGAGACAAATTGATTTTTCCATGAGAAGAAACAGGTACATACTCGAGATCCATTAAGCGTCCCGTACCTCCCTAGATTAATAAGTTAATAATTTGAGAACAAATACATAAATCGATTATGAGAATAAAAGTATATTAACCCCTCGAGCACTAACCTGGCGTTTACGCCAGCTTTCCATTGTTTTCCTATTGTCTTCCTATTCTCTCATTTTTATAGGTAATCGACATATTAACATAATAAACTGATTACCAGAATTATCATATAATAAATCATCTCATTTCAAATGTATATTAAACAGTTAATACGGAATTATATTATATGGGATTGCAACTCACTATTAAAAAAAAATTCTGTGGTAAAATATAAGCAATTATATTAGTTTTTTTAAATGGTTTAGTAAAGAGCTAAACATTCAATACAGAACTAAGACTCTATCGCAAATACTATGGACGTTTGTATGGTGAATTTGAGCGATATTAAGATGTTTAATGTTTTTATTTAACAATTTAATGTTGTAAACACAATTATAAAAAAGGTAGGTACGCGAATAATTAGCCCGCGGACGCAACGAAATATACATTCTCAGTCTCTGTGTTGTGAACGACTGACGGGGGTGGGGAATCGTACGAGCCGTCTAGGGAGGCGCATACGTGAACGGCGGCGGTGGTCATTACTCTGCGGCCGGACGCGGTGGCGAGGGGGCTCACCTACGGGCAGGTGCTTGCAGAGGCGAGGAACAAGGTGGGGTTGGAGGCGATGGGAATCGATAGTGTTTCCTGTCGCCCCACTGCTGCGGGCTCAAGGATGTTGGAGGTGGCGGGTCCGGAGGGAAAAGAGAAGGCGGACATTTTGGCGGCAAGGTTGCAGAGGGTGGTTGAAGAGGTGGCGGTGGTCTCCAGACCAATGAAGCGGGCTGATGTCCGCCTTGTTGGTCTGGAGGACTCAGTGGGGAAAGATGAGGCGGTGGCCAGGGTTGCGCAGGAGGGGATCTGTAGTGTGGAGGAGGTGAGGGCGGGGCCAATTCAGGTGTCGGGGAGAGGAGTGAGGACCCTATTTGTGTCGCTTCCGTTGGAGGCGGCCAGGAGGATTGAGGACAAGGGGGGAATTAAGATGGGGTGGAGTGTGACCCAGGTACATGTACTTAGGGTCAAACCAATGAGGTGTTACAAGTGCATGGGCCTGGGGCACACTCGGGCCATGTGCACGGCGGAGGTGGACAGGGCGGGTCAGTGTTTCCGGTGTGGTGCACATGGCCATAAGGCGGGTGATTGTACGGTGGAGAAACCCAGATGTGCGAGGTGTGCTGATGAGGGAAAGGAGGCTGGTCATATGATGGGGGGAGCGTTCTGCTTCCCCTCTTATCAAGGTGGGCGCCCTGCGGGTGGAACAAATGAAGTGAGGGCTTCTTCTTCTTCCTAGGCATCCCTCTCCTTATCTCGTCTTGTTGTTTAAACAAGACGAGTAAAGGAGAGGGACCCATCTCTTTCCTTCTTCTATAACGGAGGCGGGTTCTTTCCTCTCTTTTCTCTTGGCCCGTCTCCGTTCTGTCCCCTTCTTCCCATTTCTACTTATGGGGACAGGAGTACATCCTGTCCCCGGAATGTTGACCGTTGGGTCAGGCCTCCCTTCGGGGGGGCGGGTGAAGAGGTGGGGTCGAGGAATATCCTCCCCCATCCCCATTGGGCCATTGCACGACGAGGCCCGGTGGGTTCGCTGCAGGGGGCGACGCGGCGACATGCCTAGCAACCCCGTATCGCCCCCATCCCAAATGCAGCGGACGGTCCCGGGGGGTTTTAGTGGGTATTTCCGGGCGACTCTCGCCCGGGTGAGTCCCACACTGCACGGAGCTCGTCACTCCGTGCCCCTTATCTATTGTACTGGGGGACTTCGATCTCCTAAGTACAATGGATAAGGGTAGTGCGTAAATGCATTTCCCCCCGTCAAAAAAAAAAAAAAAAAAAAAAGGGAGGCGCATACGCAAGGCAGAGAGGTACTTAGTGCCCAGGGTCGCACTCGACGCGTTACAGATGTTTGTATACTTTAGTCTCTGACTTTACTCTCAACTAATATATAGGATTAAAATTTAAAAGAAATACATTTATTATTTACATGTAAATCGGTTCATTAGTTCTCGATTTATAAGTCAACAGACTGAGAGACAGATACATTGCCTTTTATAATGTGTAAATATATTAATAGTTACAGTGGCAAGCAATATTTGCATACCCCGCGCAATGTACACAGATTTTTTATGGAAGCTTATTTTTTATTTACATTAAAATTCACTGCTCTTATAAAAAAAAAATTATGAACTATAACTTATTTCTTTTTTTTTTAATTTATGATCGCTCAAGAGATAACTAAACTAGGACTAAATCCGCGGAATTTACGTGTCAGTAACAGTGCAAGCCGAGGTTCGTACCACTGTGGTGCCCTTAAAACTTGTTACTAAGTATTAACTAACGCCCCACTGAACATGGCAACACCATTCAGGTCACTTTGAAAACAATATTATTCTTAATTACTAAATCCGTACCTGTTTAAAAAATTTCTTTTAAAAACGAACAAATTTAAAACCGACACGTATCGTGTGTATATATAATATTGTTCTATGAATTTAAATTTGATCCAAGAATCTACTAAGTTTCCAATTTATAAGGTTCACATGTAAAATATATTTCTACATATGAAGCTTCTACATGAGAAGTGCAATATTTCAAACTGGGTTTTCTTTATTCGCTCTTCTAAAATCTAATAACTAAAGTAATCTTGAAATAACTGCTTCCTATGAGAATAGGTAAGTGGCAATTTCTTAATAATAATAGGCACGTACGATAACTTTAAAAAATACATACGCGCACAGAATAGTGTGAAACTTCTTATAATTTTTTTAATAATTTATAATATGGTGTTATACAAATAAACTTATTAGATTAAAATCGTCATTACGAATAGTTTTCTGACGAATGATGATTTCCAATAACCCGTAATAATAGAGTCATTAATAATTTTCTAACTAAATACTTTTTCTTAAAATTGTATCGCAAGTCAATGAGCCAAGATAATTTGTTTGTAAAACTGAATGTGCTATTTTATTGTCTTATCATAACATTATGTTTCTAATGGATTAGGTAGAAAGGATGAAGCATTAATTGTGTTTATTTTTTAAAACAGTTTGAGTAATCTTTTATGTATACATCTGGATCCCAAGGGCTTTTCACTTTTCCGACTCGTTAGTTGACTCTTAAGTTAGTTTCAGTCAATATTGCACCTTGACTAGTATTATGTCAAGCAAGTTTTAATCTCAAAAGGTTATTACAGGGTGGATCATTATGTGAACGATAGCGATGTCTGGAATTAACCCATATCTCTGTGCTTCCGCTAACATTATTAAGACTACGATTTGTACAGTTTTTTTATATGACAAAAAAATGATATATATTATATTTATAAAAAAAAAGAACCAGATCGAGTTTCTCGCCTGCGCTCTTCTCGACTGGGTTGTTTTCCGAACCGGTGGTAGTGTTTTAGACTTTCATAAACGCCTTCATAGGGCCTAAATTGAATAAATAAATTTTGATTTTGATTTTGGCGATCCAGGATGGTAAACACATTAAGGCTAAACGTACTGGCTCTCAAGTGATGCTGCCGGAACACACCTATTAGTGCTTGGCGATAGGTTTTCAAACTTGACTGTGGTAGCTACCCAGGCGGGCATTATTAGAAAACACCCTACCACCTATGGGTTTTTATTTATTTTTTTAATGCATTCTCATGTTTTCGTGCACGGAAAGGTCATTACAAAGTTAGGTAGGTGGGTACGAATTTGCGTACATCGATGTAGAAACTAACCATATCACCAATGGCACCAATATTGCTTTTTTCCAAACATATTTAAAGCCACGTCTATTAATTGATTTATAATCAAACGCATTGAACTAAAGAGCTGTCTATAAAAAAAAAAGGTAATAAAAAAATGCAAGACGAACGCCTAACGGATCAATAGCGCAGTATAAATAGGATATCGAAGCGATGACCTACAACGGACCAACATAACTCGACCTACTCCGACCCTCTCGGACGTTGTTAAGGGTGGAGTGCACGAAATGTCCAGTTATAGTAAAGTTTAAATTTAAACTTAATCTTTACTATATCTTTAACCATAGCAGTAGCAAAGTTTCGAGTGCACAACCCAACTTTTAGTAAGGGTTAAAGTTAAAAGGGTTGTCAGTTGAAAGATACATCAATCTCCTAATGAATATTAAGGAGAATATTTTATGTATGGTAACGTCGTTAAAAATGTCAAGAACAATATTGACAAATAGAAAACAAACGTGTTGTTATTGTTGTCAGTTTGGACTAAAACGAAAATTTTGGATATATTTCATTATGGATCAAATTCTATTAACTGTAAAAACCAAGTAAGTTTATCAAGAATTAGAAAAGATAGTATATGTCTTACATTTATTACTGTAATATATATCCTAATGAAACATATTTTAATTATTATTGTTGCCGAGTGTTATTACTTATTCATTCGTGTTTATGTTTTAGGGATAAAATTAGTAGCTTTACAAAATCTGAAATATTAAGTCTTCAAACACTTATTGATGAACATAAAAACATTTTAGATTTTATGTAAAAAAAAATGATGGTATTAGCTTGAAACAAAAAGAGAAAACATCGCTAGAAGACAATTCCCACGAAATATCTTACAATAGAGACATATTTTTGTACAATATAAATAATAGGATCTCTTAAATATCGTTGGAAGATGACATGACAATCGAAATAAACTTGGTTTCAATTTTAAACGCCCAAATTTCGTGGGTTATGCTTACAGTTAAATTATGACGTAATTTAAGCTAAACTCGGATGGTGCAACACGTTTTTGTCTAACTGTAGATTTAACTACGGATTTGACTTTTGTCAAATATAAGCTTAGATGATGCACGCCAGCCTAAGTTAGAAAAAACATAACCGACGTTTTATACGCATGTCACGGATCAACATTATACGACTGTTACTTGGAAGAATAACCTGTACACTGTCTAAGTACGGAGAATGCGTCATTACTGTTTCGTTGTTATTTATAGTAATTCACTTATGATACAGTTCTGTATGATTTTTCAAAGGTCGATAATGCATGATCGTTTTGACCTAATGGATCACAGCAACAGGAATTAATATGCGCTTTAAATCTAGACTTTATTTCACTTGATATACTATAAAAAGCAGGAAGTCTTGATTGTCTGTTTATTATTTGGCTTATAACTCGAGAACTATTAAACCGATTTAACATGATAATTTTTTTAAATGCGTTATCAGGTCAGGCCTTAATGTATCTGTGTATGCTTGTGAGTATGTTACGATGGGGTCCCGGCCCCGGCCCGAGAAGCCAAATCCTAATATTTTTAACAAAATTTAGTTAAAATCGTAATGCAATTAAAGTTAGACACGACTAAATATTTAAACGCTTTAGTGATGACTTTATTGATTTTTTTAAATCAAATTTCAACGTGACAACTTTTACTGGGGCTCATCCATCGAATTTGCCACGGGCCTATTATGGTACAGTTACGCCACTGGTTACTTGTATATTTAATACAGTTATAAAGAGATTTATGGATAAAGACGTCTCAAAAATCAATACCATCCCGTTCCTTATAATACTTGAGTATATTAAAGTCGTAACGAATACATACGAATGTATATAAAATATATATGGTTGTACGTTAGCGTATCTAGTTAATTATGAACTATTAGATATCCACGACTTTACCCTTGTTGTTTATTATCTCAACAATATACAAGACATTGTGTTATATTTGTTTTTAGGCAAAACCCAAGAGTGTCTTAGAAGTAATTTGCATGTCTTTTTGCATAATGGTAGGGTATTTTAAATTGCGACGCGGTGCCTGCGAAAGCCACCCCGTGTCGCCCCCATCCCAATGCAGCGGACGGCCCCGGGGGGTTTTAGTGGGTAATTCCGGGCGACTCTCGCCCGGGTGAGTCCCACACTGGCACGGAGCTCGTCACTCCGTGCCCCCTTATCTATTGTATTTGGGAGACTCTGATCCCTTGAATACAATAGATAAGGGTAGTGCGTAAATGCATTTCCCCCCGTCAAAAAAAAAAAAAAAAAGAAAAAGGGTATTTTAAATTAATACCCGCCTGAGTAGCTCATCACTCTCAAGTAGAAAACCTGTCGCCAAATACCAATAGGTGTGTTCCGGCAGCATCACTAGAGAACCAGAGCCTCTAGGCTTAGTGTGTTTACCATCCCGGACCACATCGTCACATAACATCAGGTGAGATTGTGGTCAAAGCATATACCGTGTAAAAAAAACTAAAATAAACTCGAAATCTATAAATTACTTAAATTACATGGTATGCGTAAAATGACATATCTGATAAACTGAAACATCAGTGAAGTGCAAATTAATAAAAATACATTTATTTTCAAAAGGCCGAAACAGCGTTACTTTGTGAGGCTGTCGTGGACGGCATAACAATTGGAAACCTAACAGCACCGAGGAGTGAGGGTCACGTCCTGAAAACCATTAAAGTTACTATAATTAGACTGGGGACGGCGCCATGTAAGACGGGATAACAAGTTATTAAATGGATGACATTCAACGCACCTGAGTGATAATGGCGTTAAAAATCCAGATGCTCGTTTTCGTCCATTCGTTTTTGATACAAAAATATATATTTATACGTATAATATATATGATATTAATATATAAATACGAGTATATAGACATATAATATATGTAAAGAAAATATATTTCTTTAATAATCTATTGTTATATTTCATAATGTAAAGAGTTCCGTTTCTATGGTTAAGAAGGTCATGCTGGCCGTAATGTTATTTTCTTAAATGCCAAATATGTTTTAAATTATAATTCTATAAATAATTGTATTTACAATTTGGACTTAAAATGCCGTTTCTTTATTAAAAAGCACATCGTTTATTTTAATTGCCCTTTAAAATAAAATAATAAAATTATAGGCACTATTTTTAATATAAAAATATACGTAAGAGTGTTTGTTTCGACTGGAAAGGCTGCACCGATTTTGACGGAATTTTTTCTGCCAGACAGCTGAAGTTATAAGGCGTGACTGATCAAGTAATGCAAATTGAGCTGAACGTACTGGGGAAGAAAATAGGTATAGTCCGCCCACCATCGATGGTGGTAAAATATTAAGCGAGACCTCATGACAGCCCAATTGTACGAAATGACAACCTAAGAAAGAACAACTTGGGGCAATATTGAGAGGAGATCCGACCTCAAATTACCGGATCAGGGACGAAAGAAGAAGATAAGGTTTAGTTTTGGGAAATAATTTGTGTTTCACGTAAAGAAGTCTACAGAAACAAAGAAAAGTCGAAGAAACAAGCTAGTGAACAAAACCTGATTGTTTTACTCATAAGTGTTTGAATTAGTGGGAAATACATTTACTTTCTGTTAGTGTCAAAAATAAATTAGGGCCTGAACAAAAAATAGAGTTGGTTCTATTCCAATGATTACTTAAAAACTTTATTACGCCGTGACTAATTGTTCGCAATAGAAATTATGATACAAGAGCGGAGCCGCGGGAACGACTAGTTTTAAGAATATAATAAAAATAATGGGTCCAGTTCACACACGATAGAAGTGAAACGAATATAAGAGTGGAAAGGCAACAAAGCACAGCACAAAGAGAAGACCGCAAATATTAAATAAAGAACACTGTATATAATTATATTCTATCTCATTTTCTCCCACGTTAAATCTTATAGATGTATGTGTTTATCTCTTTTTAATGTCGTTTTTTTTTTTCGTTTCATCGAGTTACAAACCACAATTGAGCTATAGAAGTTTTCATTTCAAAATCACTTCAACCCAGGAAGAACTTCAAGGAAGATATAAAATGTATATTATGTATAGGAAATAGAGAACACGGTAAAGTTAGAAGGTTAGGTAATAGTTTTTAGAAATTCATGAAAACATTTTCATTACTCGTTCATCTGTTATATCAACGTGGAGCCACGAGAAGTGTACGGAAAAAAAAACGAGTAACAGACATTGTCTATACCCTAAGTACTCTTAACCATATGACTAGACTAGATGACATACATGACGAGAAAGATTCTTTTTGTTGCTGTCAACAAAAAAATAAAATTAATCTTATATACTATAGTGTGTATATATAGCGTGATTTTGATACCATTTTTTTAACAATTTAAAAAACTGTCGTCCTTATAAATTTATTCCGTGTATTACATAATGCTATAAAATTTACATTAATATCCGACGAGAGACTACGTCTATGATTTATAGAAAGAATCATGTAAATGTATTTAGTTGTACTACGAACTGCGGGCGGAGAGGCAGACGGAGAAACATAGGCTTTTCAAATATTGTAAAGATTTATTTAACCTAAACATTGATAACTCGAAATAATCTTATAATAGACTAAAATAGTAGACATTTAAAGGGGCTAAAGTAACAGGTTTACCCGCATAATCCTGTAGCGTGCGGGCCAAGATTCAAACAGTCCGGAAAATTTGCTCGACGATACAGTTCAGTGTAACGATTTGTCTTTAAATTGAATTAGATATGGCTTTATTAATTTGCGGATAGATACGATGAGATTGTAGCGTAGGTAATGAAGTGTACGGAATAATTACCATGCTCCATGTAATATACATTCTCTGGTATTATGTTTTTAATCTTTAATAGCAACGTCTGTGTGTACCTGTCTATCGGTTTATTTAGCTTATAACTCGAGAACCACTGACCCAAATTAAATGTTGTTTTTTAATCAAGAGAAGTCGCAGTCACAACTAGTTTATTATGTAATAAAGAATCGAATACTAATGAGAAAAACTATAAACAAGCTGAGTACAAATAGGCAGTAATAATAACAAAATAGGTTATTTAATATTTAAGAATGAAATAATTAAAATGGGGTGTTCACTAAAGGTAAAAAGGTAAAAAAAAGACAGAAGTATACCAACTTACGTGTAATGAAAGAGAAATAACATTTGTTACATTTTAAATTATTACATAGTTATATGTATATGGCATTAGTTTTAAGTGTTTTAATTTCGTTTGTAATATTAAAAAGCTAACCTAGCAAATTACACTAGTCAAGTGACAAATTATTCTCATATAAATATAGAAGTAGTATGTCTATTAGCTACCTCTCGCAAATAATTTGTAACCTCTTAAAGCGTATAAGCGTATGCCTACGTCACTCTGATTAACATCAAACCTCATAAACGAAGCGTAGACGAGCAAATATCGAAATTTGAACGATCAGCTCATTTCGTACGTTCTATATCTATAAATGTCAGATTAATATCACGTTTACCACTTATTTAAGGGCAAATTGATAGGTTGAGTTAAGGTTGATTCTGCGGAAATCCATGCAAGAAATAGCCCAAGTTAAAGTTCGCAATATTTGATAGCCTAAAGCTAGTTATAATTTTCGACTGAGACGACCCTAAGTGCTTGTCGGTAAGTCTAGTAAATCTGGCAAGGTCCTTAGGTTATAGCTAATAAAACTTATTTACGAATGCCAAGATGTCTTTACACAATTGAGTAAACGAACTACTGAGGCACTGTGTACACTGTGTGTGACAAGTGCTTGAATTTATTAGAAATATCTTCGTTTTCTGTTACGACTGAAATTAAAAAAATTAGGATTCCGCGTATATAATTGCCGCCGGATGCAGGTGGCGCAAGACCGGTCGTCGTTTGAGATCTGTGTCCAGCAGTGGACGTCTTTCGGTTGAATGGATTGTGTACAATTAATCCTTTCACGACCAGGGGAAACATTTCTCCCATTGTAAAATTGGCAGCTTTCTATTTAATTATAACAATATTTGAATTTCAATTTGAAAAATATTCAAAAAATGTTTCCCACAAAACTCTAAAAGAAATAGACTTACAAATGCATCATTTTGTGATTTTCCTATACTCTATGTTTAAAAAACTAAAAGAAACAGTTGTATGGTAATATTTACTCTCTGCCTACTTATGGTCCTGAAAGGGTTAATTCTCATAAAATCGTGAACAAAGTTCGATGCAGCGGTCAGTTTGACTGGCAAATTCTTGAGATTTGTTAGAAATAACTTTGTCCGGCGGAGCCGCAGGAACAGCTAGTCTATAATTAAAAATGTATTTTTTTCTCTTTCGATGTATTTTTTTGATAAATACGAGAGCAGACCAGATTAAGGCTACATGCAATTAAATTCTTGAGCTGTACGCTAGTAAATAAAATGACGTAAATTAACCATAGAGTATTAAGCATACCCATCTCAAGTAGATGTTATATTTGTGTCTTTTTATTGCAATTCTGAGTGTATTTCCCGCTAAATCAACGAGATCAACGTATTATCGAATTGAATCTCAATTATATCGATAAGTTAGCTCAATTAACAGTAAACCCCTTCGAGGGTAAGTTGCGTTTCTCAAAGGAGATTAAATGAAAATAACAACAACTACTCAATTTCTCATTTAAAGGGATGAAATAACGAATTAAGGTGAGCTTCTAGCGAATCGTATTGCGGCAAAGTTTTTTTGTCGTATTTTTATGACTTCATTCTATTCTATTGTAGGCAAGTGACTTGGAAATAGCTACAATAATCCATAATTTAAATTATTCACTTATGTAAGTCATTATGGGTTTTTTAACGCAAGGTGGTCTACTAAGGCTTTTTGACTAAGGCCTTTTGTATACTATATAGCTTTAGGATTTGACTACAATTTCACTTGACTTTAAGTGATGATGTGCTTGTAGATTGTAACAGGCTTGGATAGGTACTGAAGTTCTGTGATTCTGCCGGAACACTCCTATAAAGTTTCAACTAGTGTGTGGTAGCTCCCTAGATTGGTGTGGGGTTACAAAATATCCCACAAACACTTAATGGTTATTATTAGTGTCCGATTAGTTTTTTTTATACTGTATATGCCGAGTGCTTTGATCACAATCTCAAATGATGTTAAGTGATGATGTAGGTTAAGATGGTAAACACATTAAGCCTAGAGGTAGTGGCTCTCAAGTGATGCTGCCGGAACCCGCCTATTGATGTTTGGTGACAGGTTTTCAAACATGAGGTTGGTGGCAGCTACCAAGGCGGGGATTATTAAAAAATTCCCATGCTTATAGTTTCCTGACGATGTTATCTTTCATGGAAAGTTCAAGCTTGTTTACAGAATTAGAAGAGTAGGTTTCAATCTACGCCCTCCAACTGAGTTATCATCGTTTTAAGTCTTAATCATGAATACAAAATTAATTCCAAACGTAATTCAATACGTAGAAACAATAGAATATATTTATTAGAAGCTAAGAACATTGTTAGAACGAATTGAAGAATTATTCTCTCATCTCGATCCGTCTTTACTGTAAATCAAAGACCGGACGTGACGTAATAAAACTTGATTTACAGTATTCATTATTCACTAGTCAGTTTTCAGCGGAGTCCGTCCATTTGTCTTAACTATTACTCTTTTAAAACGTTAATTAATATTGCGAAGTTTGTTTATCAGACTGTAAGGGACGAGTTAAATATGGCTTACGTTAGATGCCGGGCTATAAAGGCACAGTCTGATGTTTCTCTATCTTTATTAAATCGACATCATTAATACGACGTTTGAACTAGTGTGAGCGAGACAGTTATATATTTGACACTATCAAATAACATCACCATGACAAAAAGTTATTATATTTACACGCGTAATTTCCCTATAGTGTGCGATGTGTGATAGGTTGTTCGAGGAATTTTTATTTTTGCGATCTCGAGAACCGCTAAAGAACAAGTATCATGAATATAGTGTCCTAATTTTACCCTCCTAATATAAGTCCCTAAAGGGAGGTGAACCGACGACCTGGTGAAGGTCACGGGAGCCGGCTGGATGCAGGTGGCACAAGCCGGTCGTTTTAGAGATTTTTGGGGGAGACTTATGTTCAGCGGTTGACGTTTTTCGGTTAAAAGAATGTATGGATGGATGGAACATAACCTTGATAATTTAATGTATTTTCGCGAAGAAAAAAGTAAGCGACCGGCAACATTTATTAAAGACATAAACATAAATTAACAGTTTTATATTTTAAACTCAGTACAAAAAAAATTTTTCCTGCTCTTCCCAATGATTGTTTCGATGTACAATTTTGAAAGAATTTTTTTAAACGTCGATTAATTTTGAATGATCCTACAGGTTACCACTGTTAGGCTGTTAGAGATATGTAGTTAAAGTATTGAAAGTGTCTAAGACGCTACTTCTGTTGAAACTCTTTACTGTAATCATAAAAACAAAAAAAAATCGAATATAAATAAGACTGGATAAACTCGTAACGTATCTCAGCGATTCATATCTTTGTACTAGATGGTGACAGGTCAATCTAAACTGTCGTTTTAACCGTCGACATGTTATTATAAAGCTATCGCACAACCGTCGACCAATTTAATTGGACCTTTCGTTTTTCTGTACATAATGTTAGCACATAATTTGCAATCTTAAGTTTCTTCTATCATTGAATTTGTGATAAGTTGTGATAAGTGGCATAAATTCGATAATAATAATATTTGAATGTGTAAGGGAATAAACTCTATTCAAAACTAATAATTATCCCATACACAATTAGTTTCTAAATTAGCTATTGTGTTGATGGGAGGACCCTCTACAGCTTCACCGAACTTTGTGGGCGAGTGAGTGCTGAAGGCACTCAGCCGCAAAAGAAAAAAAGCACAAGGGCACCAAATTGGTACGAGACTCAGCTTGGTCGTTATCTGTGTGTAGAAATTACGTAGAATTTTGATTTTAACTAACACACAGTTTTCATGCCCATTTTTTATCTCTTTCAATTTCTTATTTCTAGATTAAGAATTTACCGGTTTACAAGTTGAAGACAATCTCGCTTGACGTTAAGTGACGATGTGGTTCGGGATGGTAACATTAGTTTGTCTAGAGATATTGGCACTCAAGTGAGGCTGCCGGAATACTCTTATGGGTTCTTCGCTGTAGAATTTTGGAACTAATAAGATTTTGATTAAGTAATAAAGAAGGGACCGCTCTTTATAAAAATTTTATGACCTTCTTCAGACCTTTCATCTATTAGGTAAAATGAAGATTAAATATAAACAAACAAACGGATAAGATCCACAATCACCAATGTAAACAACGGTAGTATCAGTTCTGTGAACTTTGTACCTAAGTTATGTTTAAGTATTTAAACCGTACTTGACTTGAACTTAGTAAAATTAAGTAAATCCAGTGTGTGTTGTAACTTGTAACTTATGCTTGAGTTTATCTTATGTAACTTATTTGACTTTAGCCAGTTTATAATGCATTCGTCGTAGGGTTATCACCAACAGGAAAGTGGTAAATTATTGTATACATCGGGAGAAAGTTTTTGGCAAGTATTTCGAAGGTTTTTTTTTACACGTTATTCTAGGCCACATTTATGTCTAATTAGTATGTAGAAGCTGGAAATATGACTGGGTTTTCAATGAAAGTAGTTGGTACACACCGGTTGATATACATATGTACATAGATATTTAATTCTGAGATAATGGCCAACCAGTCAGAACTTTAGTTAAAGCTTTACCTAGAACAATGCAAATAGACTTTCTTAAATAAGAATCGAATCCTACACCTTCGAATGAATATTCGAGTACATGATTAAATCTGGATACTGTTAAGTTAATAACGTTAAAAACGTATCTTTATAAAGTTTAAAAATGTTGACCGAGCTATTAAATAATCGCTAGGGTTATCAATATACAATATAAAAAAAATACAATTTTTTTATTTGTTTCGTTAACCTAATATATTATATTAACTAATTTTATTATATTGATGCGTTGTTAAATCAAAAACCACTAAACCGATTAATTTGTTTTTTAGGTAGTCATTTATTCAAAAAGTACATAAATTTATACACAAAAATTTAAAATTAAAATAAAATAAAATACTATAAATAATGAATGCCGTCCAGCTCGCCGCCAGACGGGAAGGTTCCCAGGAGGCTGGCCATATTGCCACGTTGGATGGCAATGCTAATTCGCTGTGCCAAATATTGGCCAGCCCTCTGGTCGCGAGACGTGTCGACTAGACGACCCGCGAGATCCTTAAAAAGGCTATGAGCACTCGGGCCCCACGGTCCCAGAGTTTCGACCCCAAACGGGACAAATATGTAACTCTCACCAAGGGCAGCATATTTGCGCCGCTTGAGATCCTCCGCTGATGTAGCTGCTGCACCCGCCTTCAAAGAGGTAACTGGAAGATGTGACGGTGCCAAAGTATCGACGCAAGTAGCATCCCATACCAAGGGCCGCCCCATCTTCCAAGGCAGAAGCGTAATCCCATCGGGTCTTTTGCCATCGTCACGCACCAAACCAATAGGTTCCAAGCTAGCTGGTACATTAACACTGGTAAAAGACCGACGTAAAACGTCGTTGAGGGTGGCGTGACGCGAAATACGACCAGCGCTTTTACTACAAGCAATTAATTAAATTAAATTAATTATGTTAATTAATTAAATTAATTTAATTAATTTAATTAATTTAATTAATTTAACAAATTTAATTAATTTAATTAATTTAATTAATTTAACAAATTTAATTAATTTAATTAATCTAATTAATTTAATTAATTTAATTTTTATTTGTTTTTAATTTTAGGCGTATCATTCAGCTAGGTTTTAAGATAGTAAATTAGGAAAAACAAAAATTGCAGTATTTTAGTCAAACGGTTGACTATTTAAAATAAAATAGTAAATAAAGAATAGAAGTGTTCAGTTAGTGCTTGATAGAATAACCATAATATAAACAAAAAAAGTAATGTGAAAAGCAACAAACATTTATTCGATATTCAACCTCATAATGGGCAATAATACTTATCTTCGCATGTGCAAAGATTGCCATAGCGATGCTATGTAGAAAGGACGACACGAAGAATTAATCCCTTGAGCACTAACCTGGCGTTTACGCCAGCTTTCCATTGTTTTCCTATTGTCTCATTTTTATGGGTAATCGACATATTAAATACTATAATAACCAAAAAAAAATAAAGTGAAGGATTAAATTTCTTACCGGTATCCTAATTAATACCGGTGACATTTGGTTTTTAATAAAATTATTACTAATTATTTTTATTCTTATTATAGACTAGCTATGTCCCCGCGGCTTCATCTGCATTTATATATTCTTCACCGCGTAACACATTTTTTTAATGGTGCTGTCCATTGAATTGTATTTTTTTCAAAATTTCATGACTTTTAATTTTTTTTTACACGGTACCTTAATTATTTTCAAAAATTATTCATGGTACTAACAGAAAGTAAAGATATTTCTCAAAAATTTAAGCACCTGCCAGTAAAACTGTGTATTGAATCGGATTTTATTCCGGAGATTAACCGGAACAAACAGACAAAATTATAAAAAAAATCGTATTTTTGGCAAAGGTATACTTAGTAAAAAATTGTTATTTTTATATTACAAACAGACGCTTCAATTTTATTCATTGGTATAGGTATTTGTGAAAACATTGTTTTTTATAATTTTTTCTGTACGTTGTCACAGAGTAACGCGGGCGCCGCCAGTAGATCTCATCTCAAAGATTAATGGTACCGTCAAGCCAATCCGGCGATGACATCTCACTCGAACGGCTAAACTCATTTTTTATAGATTATCATCGTCACAAACGATTGACTTATTTTGGGGGGTGTTTTTTTTAAGTTTACATATCTATGTTTAAGTGAGTTTACACAGTGGTATCACTGGTGTGCGTAATTAAGAAATATATGACCTAAACACTTGTGTACCAAACGTGAACCCATGAGATATTTGCAAGGAAGCTTTTTTTTTCTTTATCTTTGATTAAGGCTCGTTCAAATATAGGTATTAATCGGGCGGACGGGTCTATGTTTTGCTTATTTTTGATGAGATTGAGGACGGAGAGAATTTTAATAGTGATTACGTAAGCACTAAGATAAACACTTTCTTACGCTGTATTTATTAGGCACTAAAGATAAAATTATACGTGTAAACTATAATTAACAAGTAAATAACATCTAAATTTTAATCAGAGATCAATCTACTTTTTTTACCGTATAGGCTCAGAGCTTTGACTGATATCTCACCTGATGTTAAACATGCCTATACATGCTTTGTGATAGTTCAACTAGATAAGATAAGTAACGTAGGCAATAAAAAAACCTTACTATATTGCTATTCCTTTATCGTTTTATTATATTCTTGTCCTGAAAGTTATCCTTTCATCAAAAGTATCCAAATTATTTATCACTAGATTTAGAATAATTAATAATAATAATTAAAAAACCATAACTTGTTGCGTGACACCCGATAGAAGAAAAGCTACTATCTATTTAAATAAAAAAAAAAAATGCAGAATATTTGTGAGGAAAACGAAGTAAATTTAGTACATTCTCTGCCCGATACGGAAGGTAGAAGGCGTAATACGTGTTTGTTTAGTTTCTCCCCGACACTCCGAGGTAATGATCCGCGGTCCTCGGGCGCGGGGATACCCAGGAATGTAACTAGTTAAACTCTTAAAAGTAATTTAAATTGTTTTCGAGTGTTGTCAGCTGTTTATACGGAATTCGTACTAATGTTCCTTTTTTAAATTGTTTACTTTATATTCTTCTTTCACTTTTTAATTCATGGCAATTTGTGAGTTGTGAACAAAATTATGCCAGTGTCTTGTGGTTAATGATTTTTTTTTTAATATTGTATTATTATCCAATGCTCTAGTAAAACGACATCCGACATACTAGAACTTTCCAAGCAGACAAGAACTATTTGAAGAGAAACAGAGACTCACTTAAAAACTCCATGTAAATTTTGATAAATATTTTTGTACGTGTTTTTTAAGCTAAAATCACTGATTCTTTCGCTTCAGTCAATTAGTTATGTGGCTCTGTTCGCGTATATTAATTTAGATTTTTCACAATTACGTATTTCTCGTTGTTAATTTGTTCTATATATTCTCTATTAGCTCTTCACTAATAAGCTAATTAATTAGATATAGATATTTAACAAATTCAACAAATCGAAAGTATATTTGTGTCGTATATTTGGTAGTATTGTTATTTCCCAATCGAGTTAAAACTGTATTCTGCAAAAATAAAGAAAACAATCTAATGGAAAAAGGTATATGTAAACAAATGTACTTTACCGTTGACTGTTAACTATAATTTAAACTGTCAGATACCTTGGTAGAAACGAGACTCTAGGTCTGCAAATTATGTCGAAAAACACAAGCGTCTGATATCGCGGCGAAGAAATCTGCATTACTAATATTGCTAACATATTTATTAGCACACATGTTACGTATCCGTGTTCCATGGAAAGATCTACGTTGCAGTTCCCTAATATCATGGACCTAAGACACATCATTGAATCCCACGGCAACCACTGCATAACAGTTTCCTTGTAACAATTGCAACATCGGACCATCGACGCCACATGGCACCTGCTATTATACGGAACTTCAACTCATCGTCATCGTGGGAACCGGCCCACCAGCCGAGTCTCACTGAGGCTCACATTGCCTATCAAGTCCTCCACTGAAGACACTAATCGGTCACACCTCGATCGGTAGTCACCTCTCTTAGGTTTAAGGACTATTCGATCTAATATCGGTCGATAGTCATTTGTTTTAGGTTTAGTTTAGATAAAAGTGTAACTGTAGCTCTGAAATTAAATCTATATTAATTTGAAATGGCTTTTTTTACGCCTCTCGGGCACGCCCTAAATAATTCACATGAAAATATTTCTATTTGTCTTTTCTAATTATTTGTAACATTTGCTTCACATGGAAAAATCTTCGTCGAAAATTATAATTCGTAAATACACACACACAAATGTCATTATTTTTATCCAACCTCAATCAAACATACTTGAAAGGCTTAGAATTTAGGATTTGTAAACTCATGAGCTATATATAGTAATATGCAAAAATAAAAAATGCTAATAAGAACTTGTTTTCTCTCCTGCTTCGTCTAATGACCGAGACGATGTACGAAATAAAGAGAAAGGTTTTAAAGAAAGGTGTGTCAATGATTTCTCGCATTTTATCTAGACCGACCGACCGGTAGTCGGTGTTTACCTGTAGAGGTGTAATTTGCACCGTCGCTTGCGGTATGGGTCTCATTACCTCCTCATTAGACGGCCGGGTCTCGCCCCCGAGCAACGTATAAATGTTTAATCATAAACTTCAGTGACTTTTCGTTTCGTTCTTTTAACTAAAACTTTTAACGGGTCTGCCATTCTACATTCTTATATCGTACTTGAAGGTCTTGTATTATCATTTTAAGAGACCTTTTGTAGATTGTAACAATGAATAAAAACCTCTGTAATTATCTCTCTTATGGTAATAAGTACTATCATAGGTTATAAATTACAAACGCCTAGAAAACCATAATTTTGTATATTTCTAGTGAAAAATGTTTCAATCGTTCAGGCGTCCTGTTTCTCTGTAATTAATAACACTAATTCAAGTTTAATTATATAATTAGAGTGAATTAACTAATACTAGTCGAACGAAAAAATAAAGAGATAAGAACAATTTTGAGAAATATTCTGTAAAACCTTTGCCCATTTTATATATAGATCGTCTGTCATAATACAAAACGACATATCTGAAATCCACGGACTTTAAAAAAACCAACGCTACGGGTGATAACCTAGTGACACTAATACGTACAATATATTTCTATTATCCACTCGTACCTAAAAGAGGAACTAAAATAGAGTTACACCTACATACATTTACGTAACAAAATTTATTTCCACCTGGCAACATTCGTTCAGCGTTAGTGGCCCGTTTAATTTCTTTTATCTGTGATCCCCGAATGACATATTTATTACAATTTGCAAGTTGGTGGTCCGTTGAACCTTTGCCGAGGTGTTTTATTATTAATTTAAAACGTTTCACGAATGGTGGTCAGTTATTTTTATTATTTTAAAAGGTCAGTTATAATTATTTATTGTAGAGATATAGAATTATCCTGTGTGTATTGTACTTTAAGCGGTTTGATTGAAGTTATGAAATAACCAAACGTGATCAGAACTTTTGGAATAAAGCCAGAGTGGCTGGTCACGTTTAACTGAAGTATTAGAAAGGTCCAAGATACATATGTTTTCAACTTGATGGGACATAGACGTGATTGAAAAATGCCGAAGGATAAGTATATTTCTGGAAGTAAAGCACTTTAGTTCGTAATATTATTAGCTTTTAAGATGATGTATGTACCTTCTTTTAGTTTTAATTTAACCGACATTTAGCGTATATTAGCGTTAATCTCAAAATCATCTAAACTATTTTACTCTTTAACAGAAATCGTGCAAGAAAAGGTTATGTATTTCAAAATTCGAATTACAAGGAGTTAAAATTGACATAGATAATTATGCAGTGAATTAGGGCAATTATGGGCACCAATGTACTAAGATACTATAACCCCTTATAGATATAAGGGTTATAGTTATAGATATAAGATATAAGGGTAAGGTAAGATAAAACTAACCGCTTGAATGAATAACGGTGTTCATTGCGAATGGATTAGACTTAAAACCTTTGATGCGGAGAAACCTGACTAGTGCTTCGCCCCATCCGGATGTTTCCACCACGCGAAACGGCTGCAATAAGGCGATTGGATATAAATTCAGTTTAACAAACGATAAAATATCGCACCACATCTATTTGTAGACTTGATGCGTGAACTATGACATTTCTCGTAGGTGTGTGTTTTCGATCGTGATCTCATGGAATTAACTATAAATGTTGCTGTGATCATTTAAAAACAGGTGGACTGCATGCCTTTACATAAGATAAAGAAATAAGAACAAAGATGCTATCTTCAATATTGATAAATATAAACAATAAACCAGACTATATCTGTGTCATTTACCACCAACTCATTACATTACGGTTTTGATAAAGTATTAGTATTTTTGATATTTTAATAAAGTACATAACTTTTTTCTGTAATATAATGTATATCAAAACTTAGCTAAAGAATCCATTTTAGATTTTTAAAAAGAATTGTTTGTTTCAGTTCAGCGTGTATTAACGACGAATTGAAAAACGTTTACCTTTTACAATTTGCGACAAAAAACTAAGTACAGGGAATAATAATAATTCTGACTTAACGAATACAGTAGTAGTGTAAACTATCCGTGAAAACACTGGGGCGATCGGTTATTACAATCAACAAACATGATACGCGATTCAAATGGGCTTAATTACGATTATTTTGATCCGCGAATTTCCAGGCCGATCACGTTCCAGCAGCGTGTTTACCGAACTTGTAAATATCAATTTTCTAACGATCCTAGTTTCGTATTGAGGTGTGAAAGTGAACATCAATTTGGTTACAGGATTTTTTTTATTTTATGTCTGTCGGAACTGAATATATTTCAACAACAATGCTCACAGAATTATTTTAGTGACAATCTAAAGCGCTATTGAGAATTCTAATTAGTTAATTTTTTTTAATGTAATATGGATAAGTAACGATAATGTGCTTGATATTAAGCAAAAAAGAAATATCCAAAAACGCTGCAGTCGTACTGGCCTAATGGACATTTCAGCATCAAGATTCTTTAACTGATGTGTCCAGACACACCAGTTGTTTCCGAAACACGACACTCCTAAGAATTGACGTCACTATTTTAGATGAAAAAATTTCGATATCTACACAACCTTTTGATTTATTAATAAGATTTTCCATCCATTCAACCCTAAAGACGTCCACTGTTGGACATGGGTCTGGCTCCAAAATCTCCACGACTATCGGTCTTGCGCCACCGGCATACAGCGGATTCCCGCGACCTTCACCAGGTCGTTGGTCCACCTTATGGGGGACCTACCCACGCTACTTCTTCCGGTGCTTGGCCGTTGGCCCATCGGGCACCGGTTCTGCGAGCAATGCGCCCAACCCAATGCTAATTTAATCATTCTTAGGGCAATGACGCGGTTACTTTGAAATAACATTAAAAAAAAAAAAAATTTGTAATGCCACTTAAAATGAAACTATCCCGAATGCGACTCTAAGAGTTTGATTTCAAACCAAGGAGTTTCCTCAGTCTGTTACGTGGTAAATTTTGATTTTAATTCTTATGTTTCATTTAATGTTGGGCGGCAATTTGCGTGACAAAATGTCGGTTATTGTGTAAATGTGAAATGTATTGAAAATAATAACACAGAACGTGAAGCAAAAATATTCCAAAAATTCTAGCAAATTGTTCACCGTTTTGCTAGATTATTGAGACATTGATACAAGATTGAAAATATATGTTATCCTCGTGACAATGGCAATGACTAAGAAGATTTCGAACTAAATATATTAATATATAAAAAAATATATGAAAACGAATCATATAAATAGGTTCTGTAGTTTTCGAATTATCAAAGCCAACAGATAGCTCGATAATTTATATATAACGTAATTATAAAGGATAAATTTACTTACAATCGTTTCAATATACTACTACTGTTTAAGTAGGAGGAATTGTTTTGAATGTTTTTTTTAAATATGGTAAGCGAATTGAACATCGTCTGGCGAATAAAGTCAGGGGATGAGGGGTATGTGCACGATTACCTACGCGGGCATACGCGGCTGTCTGTTGTCAGGGAAATGTATCACAGGTGCGTTTATGCCCTAGGGTTATCACCTTATTAGATGATTATTTATAAATGTATCTAAAGTTTAGTTAATCATATTAACATTTGTTTTATCACTGTATCGGGCATGATCGGGTTGCGTCGTTTATATTAATTCGTTTAAAAATAGTACATTAGGTACGCACTCCCGAAATAGTGGGATCGAAATCTAAACTACCGCACTGTTCCTATGTTAACTTCAAGGACAGTAAATTTAGTGCCAGCGAACTGAGTTTTAAAAGAAGTTACAGAGTCATTTATTGTCATTTTCATTAGAATTATGACGGATAAATGTGTTAATTTAGACAGCGTAAAGGCTTATAATTAGTAATTGTAACACTATCATATTGTCTTTTATATATGTTCAACATTTGACTGTAAGCCTTCCATATAATATATATAATCCATATATATAACTATAAAAAAATATAAATAAAAGATTTCTTTTTTCGTCTTTGTTAATGTGTGCGGTAATTTTTTTTATTATAAATCATGTAGAAAATTAAGTCCGAAACGGCAGATTTTACGTTTACGTCGTGAAAACCCTAAATGAGAACGTCAAATCGGCGTCGTTTTTCAGTGAACGCGCCGCGTCGGCATGACGTTCACTGCTGTGGCGGGCCCCCAGCGACCCCCCGGGGGGCGGGGGGTTTGGCAACCTCGCGTTGTTATGGTTTCAATTCTCGGTGTGAAAATCAAAAATTCAAATTTTCAATTTAGACCTTTTCATACATTTACGGTGCAATATAAATATATTGCTAATTTACACATATAAATTACGATATTATTTATCGTTTTGTATGTTTTATTAAATATACAATTATAGCTGAAATGATTTGAGAAAATGTTGTCGCAATTTTTTTTATTACATGTATAACTAGAACCACATTATTTATAGTACTGTTTAGGGTATTTTTAATTTACATAAAATTGTCACTAGTTTCATAATCTGTGGTCTTTTATTTTGACTGAAATCAGCGCAACTTTTTAGCTATTGTCATAAACGCTTCGCAAACTTGCCTGGAGATTACCAGATCGTTTGACATTTATGGGATTGTTACATGTAGCAGCGTGATTTTATATCGTCTACAATGTTGCTTAATAAATGTAATATGAAAATGATTTTTTTTTAATTAGACCGAAAGCTATAGAGATTAGTGCGTTCAAACACTTTCAAGTCTTCGGGTGTATGGAACTGGTAAAGGACTAAAAAGTATTTAAAAAATGTATCTGATAAATAAAATTGTAGTGTCTGTTTGTAATGCCAAAATAACATTTTTTTTACTAAGTACATACGAATGTATATAAAATAACTATACTAAAAATACAATTTTTAAATTTTGTGTCTGTATGTTTCGGGTAATCTCCGGAATCGCAAGACCGATATTGACGGGACCTTTTTGGCAGATAGCTGAAGTTACGCCGCGTAACTTAGGCTACTTTAATTTTTCAAAAATAATTAGGTGTCCGCGTAAAATAATTAAAACTCATAAAAACTTGAATAAAATCAGATTCAATGCACAGTTTTACGGGTAATTGTTTGAATTTATGAGAAGTATTTCTAATTTATCTCAGTAAAAAAGCACAAAATAATTAAGGTTCCGTATAAAAAAAAATAAAACGCAGTGAAGAACACATGAAACGCGGGAGGATCGCGGGCATCAGCTAGTCAGTCATAAATTCGTAAATAACTTACGTAGATAAGCCCAGTTTTTTTTTCTATTAATGACGTATATTTATTATTTTTGGGGACGTTAAATAGATAAATAATCGGTAAAACCCCCATGTACCAAGATCCACTACACGTTATCGTCGATGTAATAAAGTGAAGAACGTTTAAAAACACGCTCATAAACCGTTCCCGCGCCGGTGAGGGTGTACGTGCACGGTATGGCCGTGTAGACGAGATACGCGATTTACGATGGATACGTATGAAGCAACACGCCCGACCGTGTCGCTGTTTTAGTAGTTACAGGGTCGAATTTAAGATTGTTATCCGCATAAAAACTTTTTAACGGTCAACTAACCAACTAAATACATATTAGATATGAATTTCTAATTTTTTTTTTATACCGTATAGACACAGTGCTTTGACCATAATCTCACCTGATGTTTTTTTTTCCAAAAAATAACATAACTACAAAACTTAATTTAGTTCAGTTAAAAAAACGTTGCGTTGTACGCTATTTATTTTTCTCTCCTTGGATATCAACCAAGTGTGTAGTCAAATTGTCACCTTAATTTATTTGTTATTTTTCGTATCATTCTAGTTTAGTGTTAATCTAAATCTATAATATAGTTAAAATTTTAATATACTCCGTGATAACATTAATTTATAGTGTAAGGAGGGAAGAGCACTTTAAAAATATTGAATGAAAAATTATTAAAAAATGGGTCCTTCGTAATTCCCGAATACGTATCTGTCATTACAGTCGATTATATAAGAGCTTTATCGGGTACATCTCGTCAAATATCTACAGATCACGCGTGTTTATGGTCGTTTTGTCGTATAAGTAAGATATATTTTTTAATACAATATTCTGCATCGTATAATGTCTTTTAATGTAGCATTATTTATATCATAATATATATTTTCAACTTTCACTAAATAAAGTAAAAAGTTATTTTATATATTTTTATTTTATAGTGTTGTTGCTTGTTTATTTTTTTGAGCTTTGAAACTCCGACCATCACAACGAAGGTTGTGAATGCTGGTTTTATAACAGTCTTATATGATGTTAAATTATCCTGCTGTTTTTAAATTAGAATCATTGTAAATCATCACTGAGAAGTAATAATTATTATGATTCGATCTTTTGATATTGCTTTAATCTAATTGTAAGCTTTCTAAACGGTGATTGGTATAGAATTTAGAACAAAATTAAACAGTTAAATTAAATGACCGACTAGTTACAAATATGGAATTTGAAACATAACGTCTTAGAAAAGAATTAAATATAAAGGATGATGTAAGCATGATGACTCAAGTGTCGTATAGTGGTGGGGTACGTTGTCAGGTAGCAGTGTACCGCGTAGTAGACCCCGGGTAAATGCGTTAACTCTTAGCAGAGGCGGATTCCAATCAGGACATAAGTTTATGACGGCTGATACCGATTGGGGCGCTTCTTCATGTACCCTTGTACTCATCAGACATTGTGCATGGGACGGGATAAGGGCGGGTTCGGCATGCACTCACCCTGCCGTCGGGCAGTCGGGATGGAACTTGTTCCTTCATCCGTTCAGACTGGAACCAAGGACCTGCGCTACATCGTCTGGGCCACGAACAAGATATTCTCTTTATAGAAATTACAACGAAGACTAAAGTTGCAGGAGACAGTGGTCTCCTTAGAATGATATCTTTCGGGGAGTGGCCCTCGTCAGAATTCACGGACGTATGCCAAAGCGATATTCGTAGTCAGCATGATGGGGTTTTAGTGGGAATAGTGCTTCATAACCCATGATAGGGTTTACCTAATAGAAAAACTTGTACGATAATGGAAAAATCTTGATGAAAACGTAGTATGGTAGTAAGGTGTAACTATTATTATTATAGCCTCCATTTTGAAAATCTGTTGCCAAGCATCTATAAGTGGGTTCAGGCAGCAATATTTGAGAATCAGTACCGCTAAATTTAGAGTGTTTACTCTACAGGTGAGATTCTCGTCAAAACGCTAATCGGGAGAATCCTACACAGTATAAAAAATAAGATATACAAAGATGAATCCTCGGTAATTTATTGGCCGAAGTAAACACATTGACAGGCTGGCAAACACGAGCTTAATTACACCGCACAGGGTAGTACAGGTGACAACACCGGGTTTATTTATAGCCAAACATTATATCCTATCAAGTTACGAGATGTGGGTTCTATTTGGTGTTTAAATGACATAACATACATAGGATAGTGTACAGTGGCGGATCCATATTTACCTTTCTAGTAGATGTCGTCAAAACAAACAAAAAAAAAAGATATAATATTTCAACGAAAATAAATATTATTTGCGTCATTATCTCTTGGAGCGTTGATGGCTCAGTAGCTAGTGTGGTTACATTCTGGGTCGATGGATGCAAGTTCGAATCAAACCAATTCAAATCTACAACGAGCCTGAACTTTTGGTGAAAGATAACATCGTGAGGAAACTATAGCATGGTGGTTGGATATTTTATAATAATGCCCGCCTGGGTAACTACCATCCTCAAGTTTGAAAACCTATCAGCAAACAGGTGTTTTCTGACAATAGAACTTGAGAGTCAGTTGGCGCCAATAACAGACAAGTTAAGAGGCGGTCGTTTATCCTGGTATGGACATGTGATGCGCAGGGAGAAAGAGATTGTTGTAAGAAAGGTATTGGATATGAATGTGGACGGTTACATGGGAAGGGGGAGACCAAAGAAAAGATGGATGGACTGTGTGAAAGATGATATGTTTAGAAAAGGAGTGAATGCGGAGATGACAACAAATAGAGAGGAATGGAAGAGGAAGACATGTTGCGCCGACCCCAAATAAAAATGGGAAAAGGGTAGGGAGATGATGATGATGATGAGAACTTGAGAGTCAGTATCTCTAAGCTCAGCGTGTATACTATTCTGGATCACATCGTCACTTAACATTGGGTAAGAGATTATAGTCAAAGCACTCCGTCTATAAAGTATTAAAATGTCTATAAATGCTCCTGGACTTCAAAGATAACACATGGTCATTTTTGAACCATTTTGGTTCGAGTAATTGAATATAGTAACCTTGATTAGAACTATTAAAGACTAGATCTGCATCTGATGATTATTATAAAGCCTAAAGCGTGGCTTTACTCTACGTCAAAGAATACTAAAACTTCGAAGTTAATGAGAAGAATTATGAATTCCCGGCAACGGCTCAAAACGTGCTCCAATTCTCAATTGGGCAAATTCTTGTACCCGCTACCAAAGCGATACAGTGATGGATCAGCAATCACACAGTTCGTGTCCATACAAGAAATAATTTTATTTTCGATCCGCCATTGCTTTACGCGGACGCGTAGGAAAGTATTTGATCTTTCAATTTCAAACGTTCAAACGTCACCGGAACAAATTTTTACCGCACCATATCATCGCCACCGGAAATACGGTTCACTTACTACCGCGTGGTTGTTGAAGAAAAAACCTACGAATTCGGGATGTAATTTGTCCTGCACTGTTACTATGAGAACTCAGGTCAGTTCTTAATCCTTGTTTTGTGATATCAGTCAATCTCCATCACGTTAATGCATTCTGTGTAGGAAGTAACTGTGACATAATTAGACGTTAGTCAAACTTTGAAAGAGGTATAACATTATTTAGGGTTTGGATAATATCAATAATAATGAATAAAAAAAAATGATAAGTCTGTTTGTAATGTCAAAATTACATTTTTTTTCTAAATACATATGAATGCATATATTATAATATATGAAAAAAAATACACTTTTTAAAATTTTTGTCTGTCTGTCTGTTTGCTCCGGAACGGCTGGACCGATTGTGATGGGACTTTTTTTTGGTAGATAGCTGTAGTTACTCCACGTAACTAAGGGTACTTTTGATTTATGAAAATAATCTCGGGTAAAAAAATTAAATCTCATAATAAAAAGTTGAGTAAAATCAATTCAATACACAGTTTTGTGGGCAAGTGTTTTGAATTTATAAGAAATATTTCTACTTTATCTAAAAAAAATTAAGCAAATAAGTAGGGTTCCGTATAATAACTTAAAATCCAGTGAATAACATATACAACTCGGGCGCAGCCACAGGCACACGGTTAGTAATTAATTTATTAATATATTAATTTAATATTAATTCGTCCTGTAAATTATTGAAACCGAATGCGAAGCAATTTTCGCAACTTCCTCTAAGGAAAGTTATTTGGTCGTTACTCCAACTTAATAAATGTAAGTTAGAAGCAGTAAAAGGGATAAGATTGGTTAATCGACAGCGCGGTTTAGGGAACTGGTCCCATCCCGTCCCGTATTGACTTATCGAGCGGAATTAATAACAAATTGAATAAATAAATCCGAATTAAATTCTTACCGAAGTTATATCTCCTTATTTTATTTATTTTTAAAAGGGAACAAATATTTAATGTATTTGTTTCAGTACTTATGGACGTCAAAACTAACCCTATGTACCAGTAAGAAAACCTTCTTGTAGTTAAGAAGAACTAGATTTATCGGCGGCTTCGCTCACTAATAATTTATTCCATATGCTATAATATATAAAAATCAACCATGTAAATAGTTTGAGTTTGACATATTTATTGTCTGAAGTTTGTATATTTTAATTTTCAAATATTATTTATTTATTTATTTATATTTATATAGTATAATAAACTTAAAAGTTAGTGAAACAACGTATATATTTTACTAGTACAGTATTTAATTATTTATCGTAATGAAAAATCGAATGTAAAATCATTTGTTCCATGTGACAAACAAGACTACATTTTTTTAAAGTAATAATAATTTATTTAACAATAAAGTCGTTGCACTGTAAACTCGTGTTTTTTAATGATAAAAGAAATAAATAAAATATAAACTACTAGTCAAGAAAAGACACTCATTAAAAGGCTAAAATTAAGAGAGTCAATTGACTCTTTCCGGTTGTGACAATTATGTCGGCTTGTGACCGGAAGTATTATGGCAAGGAATAAGTTTTTGAATAATCCGGTAATTCCGTTGTATGGTTATTCTTGTATTGTATTTTGGTTCAAACGTTGTTACTTTGTAAGTTTTAGCTATCAGTCTTGTGAAGTCATTTTACTGAACAATAAATTGAATAGTTGTTTTTACGTGTGTTTTTTAAACTGTGTTACTTTTTAACTAAAGTTCATATTTTTGATCGCTTCGAGTATTTGTATTAAAGACCGGCTGTGTGCCCGCGGCTGCGCCTGCGTTTTAAATGTTCTTCAAAGCGTTTTAATTTTTTAATACGTAATCCTAATTATTTTCCTATAAAAATGTTAGTACAAAGATAAAGTAAATATATTTCCCATACATTTAAGCACTTGCCCGTAAAACTGTGCATTGAATCGGATTTTATTCATTTTTTTTTTTATGAGTTTAATTATTCTTACGCGGAACCCTAATCATCATTTTCTAAAACTAAAAGTACCTGGTAACTTACCCGGAGTAACTTCAGCTATCTACCAAAAAAAGTCCCACCAAAATCCGTCCAGCCGTTCCGTTCAAACAGTAAGTCAGACAAAAATTTTAAAAATTGCATTTTTGGTTTAGGTATCGTGTATACATTCATATCTATTTAGTAAAAAAAAAAATAATTTTCACATTACAAACAGACATTTCAATTTTATTTATTAGTATAGATATAATAAAATGCATATATAATATGTTGATTAAATTAAGCACGAAGCGAGATTAACATTTCAAAGTGAATACAGACGAGCCGAAAACCCCGACAATTGTTTTTTTAATATTATTATATAAAGTCGAGAGTCGTTCAAATACCCGTGTTTGAATCCAAAATGATAATTGCTTTAAAAATTTTTTTTTCACATTCCCGCAGAACACGTCTGTCCGGGCAATTTGTATGGAAATGTTTTGTCAGTCGGTCGCACGATTCACAGGGTTGTGTGTATTTCCTATTAAAAGTTTTACAGTTAATTGTCTTTTTTTATATTTGATTGTTATTTGATCAACTAGATCCACTTACTTTAAACGGTTTCCTTAAATTTTTATAGTGATTGGCAGATTTTATTGTGTAATAAAATGAAAGGTTGTTTTTTTTTCAAAGGCAACCTGAATTTGTACAATGATTCTAAATATCTTATTATTTTTACCTTTAATTCTATTTAGTTGAATTTTTCAAATACCTAACATTTTTTTTTATGGATGACAAACGAGCAAGCAGGTCACTGGCATGGTAAGTGATCACCGCCGCCCATGGACACCCACAACACTAGAAGAATCGCAGGTGCGTTGCCGGCCTTTAAGGTATGAGTAGGCTCTCTTCTTACGAGGCAAAACGCACCGTCGTTCATCCAGATGGTGAGGGTGGAATTTAAGTTTATGGCGCTTTGTACGGTGGTGGAATCCAGCAGCAGGTATTAATCCGAACAATTCCACGGGGAGTGTCCCCCGCGGTAAATTCTATAGAAAATACAAAGAGATCGCCTGATACGCTACATAGGGATTCAAAGGATTTATGCGAGTTAGTATAGTGGCTATATAAATTAATGTGCGAATGAAAAATGAGAGTGGAGGAAGCGCCAGAGCCCTTGGAGTTGACATTTAAAAGAAACTGAAAAAAACTTTTCTTGTTCAGACTCGTAGTGTATAGTGCAAAATACAATGTTAATGCCAGTCTCAAGTAGTTGCGACTAAGATGTCTCTATAGTAACTAAAGTAAGTAAACCAATCATATAATAAAATGGAAAAAAAAACTATATTAGCTTCTTTAACATGTCTTTAATATAATATTCTTCAGAACTAGTTTCCATTCGTTTAGTATATTACCATTTTGTCACGTCCTCACTTGAATCAGATGAGATTATTTCCAAAACGATAAATCTGATTAAAGGAAAAATTAGAACGTTTTATTTTTTTTTTGCAAATATTTTTTATTGCTTTTAAGGAATCATTTTTCAAAGAATTGGTCGTCAAAAATTACACTCAGCGAAATTCCTTCTTAAATTTACCTTCAGATAAGATATTCGGTTTACTAGCGAACGTTGCATATTGACCTAAATATTTACGTTCACGGAAGGGAATATGTCGCTATCTATCATCTCTATTCAAAAGTTGATCGCAGATGACCTTCTTTCAATACGCAGTGTATCAAAAGGTATGCCTATTCCATTTCTAATAAGCCATAGATATAGTCAGTTTACTATGGAAAAATATCATGAACATTTGAAATGATTTTTTATCGGATTATCGTCAGGGGAATTTGTGTGCGAACATTTATTTACGGATAATTTAAAAATCCCGAATTTCTTACTTTTGTGTAACGATTGTTATTATTAACACTGTGTGTGGGTGCTAATTAACTGCTAAGTTGTGCTAAGGTTGCAAATGTGAGTACTTCATTATATTTTATTTAAGCCTACTCTCAACTATTGTTTGAATTTTTGTTCCAAAAAAAATATTTTTACTTAATTACATTAACAATGATATTATTCATGCGGCAATTACATTAAAAAACCTTATTTATTACTTTCACATTTTTACCGTAAAACTTTATAATTCGGAAAAGAGACGAATCTCATTTGCATCAGAGACTGGAAAGAAAATATTATGTTGAACAATTTATTTAAATTTATGACAAATAAAACTATTTAAGTAGGTAATGTGAGAACATAACACTAACAGAGTACTCAATCGCCGATATGTCAAGTTAAACATAATATAATATATCAAAGTGTTACGATGTTTGAAAACCGTATATGTACGTGATAAGGTCGCCATAGAAAATAACGCAATTCCATAAAACGTCCAAGGAGTTACGAAATATTTAGAGTAGTTTCGAACTGAACATCTATGCTATAATATGTACTTATAAAGAAACTAAATTTTAAAAGGAACTTTAAAATCTATAACGTTCAGTCACATCACTATCATTTTTGAAAATTTTGTCTGTTTTTATCACGCGAAAATCACTGAATGGATTTTGATGAAAATAGTCTATAGCTCGGAATAAAATATAGGATTAAAAACATTTCAAAACTCACACCAAATCGTGTAAAGAAATTGAATCAAGTTTAGAGCCATGATATTTTTTAAGCAGTTTAAATCTACGAGTAATATTTAATTTTTATCAAAAACTTCCTCCAAACCGGGGAAAAGGGGTAATGTAAATTTTTGTACGGGAATAAACTCTGTTTTAAAGCTCAGTAATGACACTTTATTTAGAAGTTCTCATTTATAAATAAATGAAGATTTACATTTTAGAAAAAAGTAGAGTTAATAATTTTAAGTCATACATGCGGTGTAAAAAAACATTGCATCTTCTATACTTATAATAGACTAGGAAATAAACAAAATCTGTACATAAAATATATTTAGGTTAAAATAGTAAGGGGATTATATAATTAACAACGGAACACATTTCCATGATTTTCGAAAAATGTGTACAGGTTTAAAAATATTATTGGTCAAATAATGTTGGTAAGTAAATAAATCATTTTTTTTTTTATCAAACACGGAAATCTACGCGGACGAAGTCGCATGCACTTGCTAGTATACTATGAAAGATTATTTCTTCATCTATAACTGGGTTTATAATTCGAGAACACGTCGACCCATGTACTTGTTATTTCTTTAAAATATTAGATATAATCTTTGGCTACATTCTAGTATTTAGTTATCGGTGGCGCATTTGTTTTACGGTACGACTATGGTTCTGAGGTCTCGGGTCAAGTGAAGTTGAGTTTTTTTACTCAGTATCATCTCGGAGTCTGGAATTTGTGCCTGATATAACGACAGGCTCGCCCCCTGTCACATCTGGGACGGAACTAAGCTCGGCGGAATGTGGGTGGGTGTAGTTCGCTACTTCACCTCTGCCTAACCCTTCAGGGATAACAGGCGTGAGCTTATGTTATGTTATGTTTATTTAGTTATAGAATGACAGCACTAAAATAAGTAAATAAATTAAAATATACAAAATAAATCGTAAATCTGTAAAAGCAATGAGCAGAATATTCGCATATTTTATCCCCAAGTCCCGGAGTCCAGTAATAATATTCTCTCATTAGCGCAGGCATCCGTTTTATAAAACTTTCTAAAGCTCTATCTCTTTCTCTCTTCAGTGTAAAAACATAGCGACGAGTCTCGCGAAGAAATTTCATTGCATATTACAACTTTTGACTCGACTATGTCTGTTAGGTTATTTTAAATTTCTTTCATTTGGTAATTCGGATACACCTATCCAATTCTATGATGAAACAGAGCTTTTTGGTGAAGGAAAATATCGTAAAGAAACCATAACATATTGATTGGGTGTTATACATACTAATAGATTATATTGAAGATCAGAACACTAGATTGCTGGTTTAATGAAAATTATTTTTTTTACACGGTTTAGGCTTTGTTTTGTCCAATATCTAATCTGATGTTAAGTCACGATGCGGACCAGGATGGTAAACACACTAAGCCTAGAGGTACTGGTTCTCAAAAGATTCTTCCGGAACACACCAATTGGTATTCAAACTTGAGGGTGGAAGCTACCCAGGCGGGCATTATTAGAAAATATCCTACCATGATGCTATGGTTTCCTCACGATGGTTTTCCTTCACCGAAAGCTCAGACAGATTTTAAAATTGGATAGGTGGCGTTTGAACCCGCATCCGTTGACACAGAATTCAGAAGCAATATCCACTGCGCCATCGTCGCTATAAATTCGCACTGACTTGAGGAACATAATCACTTAGTATAAGGTGAAACTTTAAACTTGTACCGTTAGGAAAAAAGCAATATTTTTTACATACATTATTATAAAGATTTATTATAATATATATTTTTTATTATTACAAAACTAAGTTAAATCACAATTATTACATTTACATAAAGGAAATTATCATTCAAGTTCAATATTACCAACTTATGGGATCCTTCGAACCTACCCTCAAGGTATTCGTCAAACGAAACCTTTAAGAAATCGGAAATCTATATTCTCCAAAACGTATTGTATTTGTTCCAAATATATTACCGAATGAATTAATATATTTCATTCTATTGAGTTTGTTATGAAGTTTTATTTGCCTTGGGTCTAATATACCATTGGCAGAATCCGGGATACTCCCTATTTAAAATGCTAAGGAATTAATATTTATATCTCTTATATATTTAATTTATAAGCAAATAACTTTACGCTGTTATTTAAAATTAAAATATGATTGTAATTTCACGAACCGTATCTTTTCGTTGAACAGAATATTCATTTCAAAGCTGCAGATTCTATGAAATTAAGGGCTTATGAAATCTTTATACAAGTGAGAAAGGTCTGCTCAAAACACTCGAGCCGAACTAATAGTATTGTAATGATTTTAGAAGAACCCATCTCGTTCATTATTAAGAAACATCCCTCTGCCCGTGACAATTGTAGGAGAAAACATTAGGACCACTTATTTCATCTAACGCCGAACAATTGTGTATAAGCAATGTGCGTCGCCGCCGCGTCTGTTGCGAACGTTCCAACAGAAAGTATCCTTCAAAGTGTTTTGTCTTCGAAATTGATAATTACAGTCTTTTGTTAAGAATGAAGTGGTTATTTTGAATACTAATCGTGCAAAGAAACACAATAATAGAGTGAATATGTAACTGTTTATAAATACTTTCCCACTTGAATGACGGTAGATGGTATAGCGAATGATAGAAATTATATACGAAGCAAAATTTATTTTCCCATGTATCAATTTAAACAAAAATCATATGGTGAACTTTCGAATAATTACCTACAGAAATTGTTTATAAATTCAGGCAAAATCGACAATTACAAATTAAAATTAGGAGCATTCTAAAGGGGTATGGATGCATTAACAGATAAACAGTTTTAGAGAATCCTAAAAATATGGGAAGTATGAAATAATAGAGTAATAAAATTGCTAATTCGCTTGCTTAATAGATTGGTAATCTAATTAAGTTTATATTAAACTTTTTAAACTTTTGATTTTCCTTCTATCTACAATATCGTATGAAAAATAAGATATTTAAGTAAACATCAAAGGAAGTTGAAATATAAATCTATTTAAAAACGTCATCTTTTCCCAAGGTTTACTGATTGCTTCTTAATGAAAGTTCGTCTTATTTTTGTAGACTAAAGCATGAAAAACACTGAATTGCGAGAAAAAATTCTGTAAATCTCGATCATTTGTAACTAACTTATAGTGCATTTAGTTTTTTCCCACCTTTCGAGGCTATTTCTTTAGAAAGTCGAGTGGAATATTTTAAGTTGGATTCGACATTTTATTGATGCCTTTTAAATAATTTAATTTATTCGTGCGAAGCGAAAGTGATTGAATATAATCACAGTTGATGGTCAACGATTTACAATTATCCATAGACTGACTGATTGCTTCTTGTAAAAGATTTGTAGCAGCATTATTTGTTTTAACGTCAAACTTAGCTCTTTTGAGTTGAAAGTTTTAAAAATTCAATTCTGATTTATATGCGAAGATTTACGCTCGGTTTATTTCTATAGGTCGAGAAAGCAGTGATTAATGGATTAAATCGAGATTATATATATTTACAATGCAAAATTGAAAGGCTCATTATACGGAGGGGATTATGCAAATTCTTCCTGGTGAGAAGGCCCTGTAATTGAAGGAGTACCTATTACCAAATGATTCATCTGAAGAAATTATCATATAGAAGATTTGTGTCTCCAAACCGCAGCATGGTGAAACAAACTTATCCTAACCTAAAGTTAACCTAAATAAACAAAGTGGAGTTAAAATTAGGTAAATCTAAAAACATGACATTTGTACGAAGATTCTGAAGAAACAGATGAGTGCTTGTAACAGAATCTTGTTATATAGATAAAAACAAAAAATACGGTGCTCTTATTTCTAGAAAATAAGTCCTTAGAATGAATGCAGGGATTGATTTCATTACACTCGGACGAAGACACCGGGACATGTTAGTTTTACGGAATTACGATGTAGACAAAAGCAAGACCGAAGCCAAAATAAACTTTTGAATACACAAGAATCCTGTAATAATACGGTATTGGTTTCGCGATGTCGATCCCAGTTCTCTAATAAAGAGGTGGCTCGTATTCTACCTTGTTTATAGGACTCGATACAGGTGCCTTTGTTAGCGTACGGCATGAGTGACAGCGTTTTGTGGAAAATGTAGCTTACCGAGCGGCAGCGCGAGTGACGTGGTTGGTGGTAGCACATTGAGCGATTTCTTCGCCAACAACAAAATCATCAGATTGTGGATTATATTTTTGATAATAAGTACTATACTCGCATATTGAATTTTTGTGTAGCAGCGTTTCAGAGGAAACGTTTAGCTTCTTCCAGTATAAACCTCTTCAATTTTTAGAATCATTTAGGGATTTCTGTGGAGTAATATGGTTTACTTTTAATTTTTTTCTAAATACCTACAAACCCTCTTGGTTAATCTATACCAATAAAATAAAATGAAGCGCAGACTGTTTCGAAACATAACATATGTATAACGGAAGACAACATAACTATAGCGCGATGTAGAATCGTTCAAGGAAAATAATTATTTTATTGTCGTTAATATATAAAATTGAACGGTCTATTTGTAATATCTAAATAACCATATTTTACTAAATATATATGAATGTTCATACGATACCTATACCAAAAATGCCATAAAAAAATTAAAAAAACTTGGAATAAAATCCGATTCAATGCAATTTTACTGGCAGATATTTGAATTCGTTAGAAATGTCTTTGCTTATTGTTAGTAGCAAAAAAAATTGGAAAATAATTAGGTTCCTGTATAAACAATAACAACAACTATATTACGCAGTAAAAAATATATGAAGTGAAACATGGGCGCAGCCGCGTGCACGTAGATAGTGCTTTATATAACGCGAATTCGTTTCAATTGCGATTCTCACGCGCACACTACGTATCTATTTAAAACTTTCATATAAAGTTATTAAGTGTTTAATAGAATCGTTTTACGCTCCTCTTAACCGCACGCTCGTCTTCATCTTACACTCGGACCATACACTTACTATTCAATACTCTATCAGAATCGGTAATGAGCGTCTAAATAATACACGTATGAAATCTAATGAAATTTGAATTCTGCACTAACTTTTAGGAAGATGGCTGTATCGCATTTACAAGCTATATTTTTCGCCGTGATGTTGTAAAAATTTTATTTTGAGCTTAGTTGTGATACTCCTCGATAACATACCGAAAGACATGAGTATCGAAAGATAAGAGTTAGATTATAATGTAATGCTCATGTCGGAAATTAATTTTACAATTAAATTAAACTGGTTATCGGTGAGGAGAAACGACTATATAGCATGGCGATAAGGCATTTACTAATGCCTGTATCACTTGGGAACCATGAAAAAAATGATTACTGCTTATTCTAACCTCAAAGCTTTATATGTTCATTTTACACTTTCTATCGAAGTCTAACTGGCTTAAATAATAAATGAATAAAATTGGCCCTTGAAGTGTATGGTAACACAAAGTGTCAAACCGAAGTCAGACTGCTGTTTGGATGTGAGAAGGGACGTTTATTACAGGCATTTTGTGTTGGAAATCACTATACTATGTTTGGTTCGGAATAAACAGACCCCTTTAAAAAATTTAAGAGAGACCTTTTATTGAAATTGGCTGTATCGAAAATCACTCCTATACATCTATTAGACGTGATATTCGCAATAAAAATACGATAGCTTAATGTCATCCAAACAACCTGCACTAATTTCACTAAAGAGTAAGCGGGTATCGATGTAATAATACTAGGATGTACGTGCAGCTTCACGTGTAACTAGCAGTCGGAACTTTTGCTGTTCTACGGGAAATTCATCTTAGGTCGATTCAAAGTAGGTTTATTTTTTTTTGTTGTAGTTTTATCAATTCAATGGAACTATACTCGGAGTTTTATTGCGTGATTTTAAAGAATTGTTAAACTTAAGCCTAAATTGAATTAGATATTATTATAAATGGTTGGTAATGTAACTAAAAACAGAAGCAAACACATTTAGCGTGTTCGTATAAAGAGATTTTGATTTTTAAAACTAAATCCGGTATATATATCCAAGAAGCGAAGGTTTATTTACGTTAAAAATTTATCCGTCACGCGTCAAATAGCGACTCTTAAATCTACTGGAAGAGCAGTTACTAAGAACAGCTATTGTTAATGGCACTTATTTAGATTGATTAAAATAACTCAAGGGGGTGAGTCGGAAAAACTTCTCGACCCGGAAGATCTCGAAGAGATTTCGGTGACGTCACTGGAGATATCAGATTTAAATCAAGTTACAGTTTTGCGCCGAGAGCTTATTTTGATTAGTTAGAAAAACAACCCGATTACAAATTATTTAGGCTCTTAAAAGTGGATTGTTTTAGTAGCTGTGAACCGGTGAAAGAAGCGAGATTTGATCGTATATAATTCGAAGTCGATCAACACATATAGTGGTGAAAAATTCCGTCATGGTGACTTTAGATTTAGATGTGGTATTTATTCGCGGGCAAGTCGCCTTTATTTTTGGAATTGTAGCATGCTTACAATCAGGCACAATGTCGTCACTTTCCACATCCATTCAACCGAATGACATCCACTGTGCTCATAGGTCTCCTCCAAACCTATACTAGGTCTTTGTTGGGGGTCTACTAACGCAGCCGTTCGAGAATCCTTTGACGCTATCGGCCATCTGTTATGAAAAACGTGCTTATGACGCCATTTGTCTGTCTTGCGATAATTAAAAATGATATGATACTGACTTCAGAAAGTGATTACGGGAAAATGCACACTAAACATTTATTTATTTTCTAATTTATTCCAGCTATCAATTATTTTTAACGTTCTTTAAACTGAATTTTGTATTATTTTTCTAAACTTCAGGGTTCCAACAAAATGGCGAACATTTGTTTCAAATCACTATGGAGTTTTTGTACCATTTTAGAACTCATGATTTCATGTCATTGTTTGCACTATAGTTCACTTGTGCGTATATCAAGTAAAATGCAACCAAAATTACATAATATGTTGTCGAGTAATCCATGTTAACGAAATACAAACAAAGAACACTGTATGATAAATCAAATATGCGTCAAAAACTCATCAAAATTTTTTTAATAAAACTTTTGTGCTTTCTTTTAAACATGTGAATCGGAGATTTAATATTTTTATTAGTCGAATGGCGGCCATTTGTTTTTAATGATTCCAATTATCAGATAAATAACAAACAGTTTCTGTATAATCATAAATAAAAAAGTTTCTTTGTTGAAATTTACTATTATTGTACATAATTTTAACTTGTAATATGACCTTTTAAAAGCTCAGTAGCGTTGGCGCTACGCCCGTAGCAAGTGCTACGAGATTCGTAGACAGCGGAAATACGCAACGATGCATACATCTCGCACAGACTTTCACGTCAGCATTTAAGAAACAGTTTAAATTATTTTTTTTAATACATTTATAAATTATAAGATATTTATATAAGATAATAGTAATATAACAACTCTATTTTAAACCTCCTATTGTGTTTCTCCTATCAAGGAACGGATGCAAAATTTGAGAAATGGGCATACTATCAGAAGGTGATTTAACCCTCTAGGTAAACAATCTGGTCATGATCTATTTTATATAAATAAAAAAATAAACACGTCAACCGACATATATCGCGGTATTAAATGCCAAAATGTTTTTCTAGATTAAAAACTTCATCAATATTTTTAAAAATCCTAACAAAATTACCACTTATAAAATTAAAAATTATAACTAACTGATCGGCCGAACTTTGTAATACCTAAGAAACAATTAGTTTTTATGTCGTTGTGGTTTTTTTTTATGATGTTTGATTTATTGGATTGTTCGGAACTCCCCGTTCCACTATAAATGGAAAAATAGCAAACCCAACTTTGTTTTTTTTTTATATAGAGTGAAACACTTATGATAGTTGAATTCTCAACATCATTTTTATATAATAAAATTCAGTAAATCCAAGTGGATAACTAATATAGAAAGATATATATAACAGAATGAATATAATAGGCTTCATTTTGGTTTAATAAGATTTTTTTTTTCACAATTAAAAAAAATAATATATTTCACTTAAAATTCTTCTATATTATTCTTTACTTATTTCTTAGTGAATAAATAATTATTTTTTTGTAAACGTTATTTATCGGATAGTGTATGAAAAAAAAAGTCGATAAAAATACTTAGAGTATTTGGCAAAATTAACTAAACTGTATTGGGATTAGGGGGAAAATAGATTAATAGAGTCTATTGATAGACAAACGTATATACAGATAGGTAGGTTACTTTGTAAATTTTTTTTTGGAAAAAAAATTAATAGCACTGTTTAAACAAAAAATATTTTACTTAATTTAAAAAGAATACTTTATATATACTTTCTTTGTATAAAATATCTATACTAATATGTAAATAGATAACATTCATTGTTATAGATAAATTCAAAACTGCTTAACCGATTAAAAAAAAATCTTTCACATGTAGAAAAAATCTAGATTATCAGAGATATTAGGGTATATTTTAAAGTTTACAAATGGCCGAAGAGGGCGATGCCGGGGTGTGTCACTAGTCTTATGTATAAAAAAAATAACTGTTTTTTCTAAATAGACCTAGTTTTTATCTATTTATTTAGAATATGAGAAAATTTATGTATATGTTTTTTGTAACCTGTATGGTTACAAAATAAGATAAACTAATTTATTATAAAGTTTATTAAATAATATTTTCGTTTAACTTTGAAATTAAATTTCTCAGAAATAATTAATTTCTCACTCACCGTGTGAGTCGTCGTAAACTTTTTCGACGCTACGACGAAGTCTCGACTCTGGGCTGCGATCCTGACTGATTTTCCACCGAGGGTTGATGGTTTATATACCAGTTGAGGACCGCGGGGGCGAGAGGCGGGGCTTCGAAACGCATCCCTCTCGCTTGCACACGCTCCGCCCCATTTTGGACAACAGCCTGCGATGACGTCACCGATGTATGTCAAGCAGTAAGTGTGCCAATGTGAGTAACTTATGATTTTAGTATAGAATTAAGGTATGTTATATATACTAAGGTCACAATTCGAATTCGAAGGTGGCTCTAGGCAATCAATATTTAATGTTCACATATTAAGAAATCCAAATAAATGTATCTACGTTCATTAGATTCTCATTTTTTATATCATGAAATGTTGTAATAAAAAGTTATTATTTACATGACTAGCTTTATCCGTGTCTCTGCTTGAACTTGTATTAAAATAAACATAAAATATAGTTTTTTTTTTTATTAAAAAACAACACATCGTTTATTTTATTTCTCCTTCATTAATCTTGTATAAATGATTTTAAAAAAAGTGAATAATTCGTTGGTGCACTCCGACGTTCAAACCAATCGACATTGGATAGACATTCCACTAGTACGACAAATATTAGCCTCGGTGGAGCCTTAGTAGGGGGCGAAAATCCTGGCTAAAAATTAATAAATTGTTCTATGAAATCGAATTCCTCGCTTTATTGGAATAGTTTGAAATTGGATCTGACATCACGTCGAAACTGAGTTGATATGATATAAATTCGTCCTGATTTTTGACCTAATTCCTGTAAAACGAGTCATTTTATTTAAAGCGACATTTGAATATTTTAGGGCTACCCAAAGAATACAATTAAAACGATGCCAAGTGACTTATTATGGCATTTAGTTTTTTTGGAAAGGTTCAGTATAAGTCAGTTATGGGGTTCAGTGGAAGCGTGTACTAGACACCATTACCAAATAAACATAAGACCAACAAAAATAACAAATATGATATACCTCTTTATGTCTCCTCTTACGATACTTGCTCTTTAAACCATAAGTGTATTAATTGACTAGCTTTTAGTAAATATTCTGTTACTTTATTTTTGTAGTTCCCTACGGACTTTAGGCATAACCCGCGACTTTGTTGTCCCTCTTTATTTTATATTATTGTCTTTGTATTGTGTTTTATAAACCAATACATTTATTTATTAATTTAATTTCTTTTTTTTATTTTCCTTTTTTTATTTTATTTCTTTATTTTCTCCAAATAATTTTATTCTATTTTATTTATTTCATTCCGTTATATCACATTTGGTTACATTAGATAATAAATGAGCCAAATCACAAATGTAATATTGAATGAAGTAGTAATTTTTTTCCCTTTGGCACATTTTCTTATAGTATGCGAGCAGACCCAGAGGCAAAACAAGTAATGATAATAAAATTAAATCCACTAGGAAATTTCCTAAACTTCACGACGTTATTTAATAAGTAACAGTAGTCACTGAAACCTTAATACATTTATATATGATAGACTTTTGTAATTTACAGGATCGCCCGTTCTCGTTTTATTAGGGGCATTCAACGTAACCTCTTATAATTCCTTGTTTCTCTGACACTTTTTAATTTGTATAATTACGTAAGCTTATAAACTTTTAATTAATTAAAATGGTTTTGTAAAGAAAAAAATACCAATACTTTATTACGATGGAGGGCGCGGGAAAGAGTGCTTTACTTTTGCTTTAAGGGCGGGAGGGGGAAATTCAAAATAACAAAAAAAATTCTCACGTAATAATTGAACAGCCACAAACCAATGCAGAACTCCGTCATGCCATTTCACAATTGTTTCATATATCGGAATCCTAAACTGCGTTCTTTGAAGACTTATACCCGTGAAACAATTGACACTGCACATACTACAGAATTTTTAAGCGCATCATATTAATTTGATATTAGTCTATCTATGAATTGGCATCAAAACAATGTATGAAATTGATACTTTGAACAGTTACCAAGGACTGATTATGACAATACAATAACTTAATAGGTTTGTCCGATTATCCAGGCAAGGATTTTGTAACTAGGTAAACTAAGTCTAGATTTATCAACTACCTAAACTAATAAATACAATTGAAGTGTCTGTTTGTAATATCAAATTAACATTTTTTTTTTATAAAATTCATACATACAGAAACTGTACCTAAAAAAAAATTTTTTAAAATTTCTGTATGTCTGTCTGTCAATTTGTACTGTCTAATCTCCGGGACAGCTGGACCAATTTTGACGAGACTTGTTTGGCAATTAGCTGTAACTCCACGTAACTTAGGCTACTTTTATTTTTCAAAAATAATTAGGGTACCGCGCAAAAAAATTAAAACTCATGAAATGGTGAATAAAGCACAATTCAATGGACAGCACCATTAGAACATTTTTTCCAATGATTATTTAAAAACTATTATATATTGTCCAGTGAAGATTATATGTAACGCGGGCGGAGTCGTGGCCACGCAGCTAGAGTCCTAATGACTTTCCTAAAATTCAATGGTTGGCATGCCAATTAGAATATAAAGGAATTTCAAATACATATAAACATAATAAAATAAACATACTTACAGCAAAAGTATAAGTCGAGTAAGGCTTGACAAATTAGGACCAACGTTTAAAATAGAACGAGGTGTAAAGCAGGGAGGTCCCCAATCACCAAGCCGTTTTTATATCCGTATTGGAAACTTGTCATGGAATCAAAAAGGAATCAACATCAATGGGAAGAACCTCAGCCATCTGAGAATCGCTGACGATATTGTTCTGTTTTCTAGATCATCTACTCAGCTAGAAGAAATGATCACGGAGCTGTTTAAATTAAGCAAAAAAGTAGGTTTACAACTGAACACATCAAATACAAGAGTTATGACTAACTCCCATCAAATACCCATTAAAATGATACGAACACTTTTAGAGCGTGCAGACAAATATACATATTTAGGTAAACGTATAACATTCAACGAAAAGAGAAACAAAGAAGAAAATGAAAGAAGAATTAATTTAACATGCAACAAGTTCTGGGGATAAAAAGAAATACTAAAATCAAAACTGCATATAAAACTAAACAAGAAAGTAATGGACTCTTGTTTGCTACCGTGTTTTAGTTATGGATGTCCAATTTAGATATTTAATCCACGTGTCAAAATCACAAAAACACAGCGTGCTATGGAAAGGAGCGTCTTCAACATAAACCTCAGACATAAACAAAAAAAGGAAAGACATACGTTAAAAAAAACTAATGTTATAGATGTTTTACAACATACACTAAGACTGAAGGGCATATGGGCTGGTCACGTAATCAGAACGACAGACGAGAGCTGGATACAAAGGATCAGGAACTGCACAGGCCCTAGCGGAAAAAGGAAAAGAGGACAGCCTAAAGAGCGTTGGGATAATGGGGAAAGAATTGAAGGAGTCCTATACCCGTAAGGGCCTTAATTTTCGGTTTTTTTTTTATATTGATAATATAGATTTACGTGTGTAGTTTATAAGAATTAAGTTAAGGAAATAAAGGATTTTTATTTTTATTTATTTCATTTAAAGTTCCGTTGAACATGATACATAGACAATGCTAAATTTAAAGAGGTTACGATAATAAGGATGAAGCAAGTCAAATGCTGGTACAAAAAAAATAATGTAACGATTTCATAAGAAAACGTGTTTTTTAATTATGTACAAACGTTTTTATTCTCACCTTCCCCTGTGTATGATGTAAGGCGTGAATATAAGCCAAGTACGTCAATATAAGCCGGTAATAAAGATGTCTTGATACGTACGGACAAGTAATAAACCGCACTAACTGTCGTTAAATTAATAAGACACTTAACGAGTTATATTAATTCTCGTTTTATTAATCAGCTAACTCCATCATCCGGTTTTCGACGTTCTGATATACATTTTTAAGTGATAACTTCTCAAGCGATGTTGAGCGATTAGTGATGGGAAACAAACTCAACGGTGGAACGACTACCCCATACTCCGCTATAGTGGGGCAAGACCGGACCTCGCGGCTATATGTACATATTTACACATGACTTTTATGCCTCGATAATTTCTGGTAAAGGTGACGGGCAAGCTATGCGTAACTGAACAGCATGTATGAAGGTGCTTATGAAAGTAGAAGAAGCTAAAGACGTGTGTCAGGAGCGTGGCAAGTGGAAGGATGTGGTCTCTGCCTACCATTATGGAAGAGAGGCGTGACGTTATGTATGTAAATATATACAGTCTGGTGCACACTAAGATGAACAAACCAGTGCAATAAAAGGATAAAGCTCCCGACACATCCTTGCTTAGTTCAGTAGAATAGTCACCACCAATTTTTATTTTTGCTTTACACAGTATAGGCTGAGTGCTTTGACCACAATCTCATCTGATGTTAAGTGACGATGTGGTCCAGGATGCTAAACTAAGGATGCTAAACAGGACACTAAACCTAGAGGTACTGGTTCTCAAGTAATGCTACCGGAACACACCTAATTAGTATTTGGCGACAGGTTTTCAAACATGAGAGCATTATTAGGAAGTTCCCTACTACCATACTATGATGTTTACCTTCACAGAAAATTCAGGCTGATTTTAGGGTTCGATAGGTAGGCTCGAATCCACGTCCATTAACGCGAAATTCGGCCGCACTATCCACTACGCCATCATCGCGCGAAACCTTACTAACAACCCTGAAAAGGGTTTCCCAGAACCCCACATCATAGGCATCTATACTGTTTCCCTAACGAGTCTTAAGGGTGGCTACGGACACTATAGTAACATCAATTCCGGAATGTGACGGAAGTAAAATGTATTAACAGACATCGCAAAAATCGCCATTTATAAAGACGAACAGTAGAATATATCAAAGCAATTCGTATGAAAACCAAATACAACGAGCGATGAGAAATAACGTAAACACTAGACAAATACTCTACGATAATATTATAAAAGAAAGAAAGAAAAAAATATGTTTACTTTGTTACACGCACATACGTAATAGTGAAATATATTGTTGCGTTTGAACATAGTTACAAGACGCCGAGCGGTTGACTGGAGGAGATCTCCGGCTACATTCACTCTTTATTAAAACGATCTACTTTTGTACACGTTTTCAGTTTTATATATGATTATCTTGTTACATAAAGTTATACGATATTTATTAAAAAAAAACGGTACCATCATAATTAACAAAAATGTAACCACAACTTTTTAATCCCATCCCGTTCGATTATTTGCCACCTACAGATTGCTGATAGATTTTCAAACTTATTACGAGAAAGACCTGGTACTTATTGGAAAATTCCTTACCACCAGATATTGTTTACCGCCACTATGGATTCATCGCGACGTATTTCTTCTCGTAAATTTCAGGCTCATTATTGATTATGATATATGAACTGAAGTCTATCGACGCAACATGCAAGCATGTTACCACTGAGCCATTACTACTTAAAATTTAGTTTTATCCTCGAAAACTAAAGGCAAATTGGAATGGTTCGAAATGATCTTTGCTAGTTTGAAAAGCGATTTTTTCTTTTTTAATCTGTGATGGTGGCAAACAGGCATACGATTCTTCTGATCGTACGCGGTCACCGTCGTCTATGGACGCTTGTGAAAGCAGAGGTATCGCATGCACGTTACCAACTTCTTAAAAATTATTTCAGGCCCCTATTGAAGAGATCCGTACTACTGAATTTCCCTGGAAAAACCGCAGCATCTCATTTCACATCCAATTCGTTCGCGAGATGAAACTCCTCTAAAACCGCACTGCCTGTGACCAATTATTAGGCTTCAATAGATAAAATGAGGAATAGTGTCTTAAGGGAATGTTGTGGTGTGGTAGAGGATATAGTGACAAATATAGAGACAGGAATGCTTAATTGGTTTCGACATGTAAAGAGGGTGGACAAAAGAATATTGACTAAACAAATTTACAAGGTGAGGGTAACTGGACAAGCCGGTAAGGGTTGTCCTAGGGGATTATATCTCGACCAGATCGAGGACGTTCTGGAGAAAGGCCAGATCAAAAGTATCCGTAACCGAAGAGCATGAATGAAAGTAGACGAAGCGAAATACGTGTGTCAGGATCGTAGCAGATGGAAGGATGTAGTCTCGACCTACCGTAATGCGAGAGAGGCGTGACGATATGTGTACATATGTATGTATGAGGATGTTGAAGGAAGAAATGCTTTATGTGGAAGACGGTAAAATAATTGTAGAAAATCTAAATTTGGACGGAACAATATTAATAAAAGATAAAATAACTTCGGAAGTGTACCCACCGGGCAGGGTTAGTTAATAGGGGATATAAAAAATATGTCTCGAGCGAAGTGTTGTACATCAATTAGTGGGGGTAGTTAAATTAATTTTACTACTAGTTTTATTTACCAGTTTACGCACACATGTCGTCAGAGTATGGCGCGGCTGTTCATACAATTATAAATAGTTACTATGTTATCTACCCTTGATTAAATTAAATTCATGTAATTTTATATTTTACTTACCTAAAAACTGTTGCCAGTGATGACATACGGCACTGAAACGTGGTCGCTTACAATGGACCTAATAATAAAGCTCAAAGGGCAATGGAGAGTGCTATCTATGCTTGGAATTTCACTGCGTGATCGAATCAGGCATGATCAGATCAGTTCCGCGCAAGAACTAATTTAACCGAAATTGCTCGAAGAATTACGAAAATAAAGTGCCAGTGAAATGGGTACATCGCCTCCAAAACTGTTGCTCGATGGGTGCCAACGGGTTATCGAATGCCTGCCGCGTACCGGAAGACGCAGTGTGGATAGCCCCCCACAAAGTAGACCGACGACCTGGTGAAGGTGGCGGGATTCCGCTAGGTGTGGGTGGCGCAAGTCCGGTCGTTGTGGACATCTTTGACCTATGTCCTGCATTGGACGTCTTTCGGTTGAAGTGACTAACTAAAAACAGTAATTTTACTCGTTTGAATCTTTAAAAGTCGATTTCTTTAGTCCCACCAAATCAGATATCGGCTAGACAATTTCAGAACAGAACTAGATGATAATAGGGGAATAGAAGAAAATGTTAAGATTGAAATGAGAAGTTTTTCAAACGATATAAGATCAGTTCTTTGACTACAATCTTATCCGATTTTAAGTGACGATGTGTTCTTGTCTCGTTAGGCAGCATTAGAAGATGCCCTGCCACCATGGTATGTGGTTTCTTCACACAGGTTTTCATTCATCAAAAGTTACGGCTGATTATAGAGTTGTATAGGTCGGTTCGAACCTTTTTTTTTTTGTCGAGGGGAAATGCATTTACGCACTTCCCTTACCTATTGCATTAGTGAGACCGGAGTCTCCCAATCCACGGAGGGACGACTCCGTGCCAGTGTGGGACTCACCCGGACGTGAGGCGTCCGGAAATACCCACTAAAACCCCCGGGGCCGTCCGCCGCATTTGGGATGGGGGCGACACGGGGTGGCTTTCGCAAGCACCGCGTCGCCCCCTGCGACGAACCCACCGGGCCTCGTCCGTGCAATGGCCCAATGGGGTTGGGGGGGGAATACTTCCCCACCCACCTCTTAGCCCACCTCTCTCAGAGAGGCGCGACCGAAATTGGTTGAAAGCCCGGGGGGAGGTCGGTTCGAACCTGCGCCCATCGACGCGGAATCCGACCACACTACCAACTGCGCCATCATCGCTCCATTTTAGAATAGGTCGAGATTCAAAATGGAACGAATAGGACCCTTCATAAATAATATATAATTACTATGTATGCACCTAAAGTGAAAAATATTTAATTAAATGATTAAAAAAAATGTTGTCCGTGCATAAGTTTAATAAACGACAATTATTTGAACCGGATTAATTTATTTTATTGAAACTAACTCTGATGAATATGTAACTTAAAAATGATTATTTTTGTTTTAGGTTTTAATGCATTTTGGTACATTGCAATGTTGGTTACATCGTTACTTAAAAATATGTGAGATTTGAAGACTAATATAGTATAAAAATAACACAAAATTACGGTTCATAAAACGATTTTGATAAGTTATTATATATATGAATAGTTTTAGTCATTAAAAAATAAGACTATATTGTACTGAAAATACTGGACAGGCAACCTAGGCTCATTCTACACATTGTGGTCACCGCAAACAAGATAATATTGACAATACTGATTAAAGAGATAAAACTACACTCGTAAGTACATAGGTTTACATCTGATAGTCTTGTCAAACGAGAGACAAAATTAATAGGAATCATCAACAGCGATAGACTTTACTCAGTGACCGATACGAAGGTTATTTCTGTTTTTTTTGCTACAGGACAAAATGTGGTACTAACAAATTCGATAGGTTTAATATTTTTTTAGATGGTATAGGGTCAGTGCTTTGACCACAATCTGACCTGATGTTAAACGACGATGTGGTCTAAAATCGTAAAAATACTAAGCCTAGAGGTTCTGGTTCTCAAGTGATGCTACGCCTATTGGTATATGGCGACATGTTTTCAAACTTGAGGACGGTAGCTTCCCATCCAGGCTTTATTAGAAAATGCCCTACCACCTTGCTATGATTTCCTCACGATGTTTTCCTTCACTGAAAACTCAGGCTGATTTTAGAGTTGGGTAGGTGCGCTCGAAATCGCGTCCATTGACGCGCTATCCTCTCGAACTATCCACTGCGCCATAATCTAAAGTGTGATTGAAAGAAATGTGAAATTCGATTTTTTCTACTCAATTGAAAGAAATAAAATATTTTTTACAGTTTAAAATAAAATAAACGATAAAATCCAAATCAAATCACACTTTATTTAATTTTCGTCCAGATAAAATGGTTATTCACGTCAAAAACTATAACCGGTTCGGAAAACAACTCGGTCATCGAGACAAAGTGACTTTTTTTGTGTATTTTTTTATAGTAACTATTAAATTAATAGTTCTAATGGGTTTTAACGGTTGCATAAAATGAGGTGTCATTTAGTGACATCACTATCGTTCACGTGATGATACACATTCTAAGTCTGACCAATGATAGGGAAAATAATAAAAAAAAAAAAACTGATAACTTTGTTATTTAATCTTATTTACAGACAAGTCATATTTTTAGGAATTTTTGATGGTAGAACGTTCATACGCATTTGCGATTTTCTATAATATTCTTATATATTTATCTCATTTATTGCCACATCTCTAATTTAACGCCTTTGATTTTGTAAGACTCAATTATGTATGTAAATATTTATCGTATAAGTTCAATGGATATTCAATTTTGTAGGCGTTTACGTCTTGAATAATACCGATCTATGCATCTATAGTTTTTACAAAATAGGAAGTGTATAAATCCTACGTAGGAAGAACAGAATGATGGATTATTTCTTAATACTCCTTTGGCAAAAGAAGTTTTCTTCTTTGTCATCTCAACATTCACATTTTATACACATATCCATAGAGTAATAACGCTAAGTTTCATACTAAGAATTAGCTTAACATTGAAGTATTTTTTTATATACATGCGTTTGTAAGTGATATCAAATTACATAACGAAAGGTGTACGTGGCCTTTTAATATGTCCATTACCCATAAAAATGAGACTAAAGGAAGACCATAGAAAAACAATGAAAACCTGGTGTAAACGCCAGGTTAGTGCTCAAAAGTATATCTTGCCCCCTGGATTGCAGACTATCCTAGGTCATACCTCTTTCAAGAGGTGGGCGAAGAGGTGGGGTGGAGAAGTATTCTCCCCCATCCCCGCTGGGCCATTGCACGACGAGGCCTGGTGGGTTCGCTGCAGGGGGCGACGCGGTGCTTGCGAAAGCCACCCCGTGTCGCCCCCATCCCAAATGCTGCGGACGGACCCGGGGGGTTTTAGTGGGTATTTCCGGGCGCTTCACGCCCGGGCGAGCCCCACACTGGCACGGAACTCGTCACTCCGTGCCCCCTTACCTATTGTATTGTGGGACTTCGGTCTCACCAATACAATAGGTAAGGGTAGTGCGTAAATGCATTTCCCCCCGTCAAAAAAAAAAAAAAAATAAAGGTTAGTACTCAAGGGGTTAAGGACAACTTAAAATGTCTTCACTCCGCCTGTGACTACCGTTCTGAGTATTTTAACTCTATGAATTCAAATAATAAAAGAAAAAATTCTACCTTTACACAATCCATCCATTTATTTTACACAGAATAAATTAGAGAATAAACTTAAGAATTAAATATTAAAAAAAAATAATTAGAAATAGCAGCGAGCAGACCCACGTGCGATATTAACACGAGCTAGCCATTGATACGCCGTTTATTATCAATATCACAAACTGAATCTTATCGTCTAGTTGATTAGTTAAAGAATTTGTCGTACTCATGTATAGGTATTCGTTTGCGGAACTGAGTTGTTTCCTTGTGGTGTTGTGTTTCAAGAATATTGTTTATTAAAAGTGAGTGTTTATTTTTTATTTCTATTATTGTATATATTTATGCATTGTTTTTATCGAAACTCAAACCTGTCGAAATCTGGTAAAACAACAATCATAACTCAATTTTTACATGAATGTACTTAAATATTTTAGGGAACAGCAGTAGTATGAATTTAATAAATATTACAAAAAAACCTTTTCATCATTTCCCGGCCATTATCCCATTTTTATTTGTGTCTTCGTCATCCATTAGGTAAATATTGACGTTCATAAGCGCCTTCCCGGAGCCCAAATTGAATAGAGAATTTTTTGATGTTGATTCATCTCTATTTGAGGTCATACCTACATTCACTCTCATTCTAAATATATCATCACTCATACAGACCATTCATCTTTTGTTTGGGTTTCCCCTCCCCCTATACCCGTCCACATTCATATCAAATACCTTTCTTACAACGTCCTTTTCCTCCCTGCGCATTACCAATACAGACGCCTGCTCCTTACCTTCTCTGCCACTGGTGCAACTCTCAAACTTCCTCTTACGTATTCATTCCTAATCGTGTCCATTCTTGTTACCCCATACATCCATCTCTACATTCTCATCTCGGCTGCATGCAGTCTCCTTTCATCCATCACCTTTATGGGCCAAGATTCTGATCCATATAAGAGGACAGGCCGGATCATGCTCTTGTATATCTTCCCCTTTAATTTAAGAGATATTTGAGGGTCACAAGTGCTAGCTGTGATCTGCCGACATTTCATCCATGTTTGCGTTTATTCTATGCTTTACTGCCCGGTCTATTTCTTTTTTAAAAACCTTTTAAATTCATTAAATAAGGAATAGTTCTAACGGCGTGTATCATCTATTAGCATACATAATATAATGTGTAATAATTTTCTAAATCTTTTGATATATACAATTGATAATTAATAATTTAAATAAAGTAAATTAATTATTTAAAATGTAATGCAATGTAAAATATTGACAATAAGCCCTCATATGATTGATGGATATCAGTTTCTTATATTCCTTATATTAGTTGTTTGAAGTCATCCATGGTCAGACTATAACCATGATCGTCTTATGGTCATCGCTCGTTCTGACGCTAAGCCTCGACCAAAAACCACTATAATTTTTCGAGAATACCAAAATGACTTAGTTTTTTCGTCGTTTTCCGAGAGTTGTATTTTTGAGTCTTGTATTTTTTTAACTCTTCTGAGATTCATTGTACTGCTCTCCATAATCTGCGGAATATGCAAGCAGGACCTTATTTTATTTACGAGTATATTTCCATCTCTGATACGTGTAACTAACGGGTGGAAGTAAGCAGAAATCTATCACCTTTTTATTTTTATGTTCATTGCACTTTCTAGTGTATCATTTGATTTTCAGTCACTCTAGAACGTAATTTTGACATACTAATACGACTATTTTCTTTTTCTATTTTTCGCTGATCATGAGTGCAGTTAGCATGTGAGTTAGCTCATTACACATTTGATTGATTTTGACGAGGTAAGTCTCATCGTCTTCTCCTTGGGCATTGTTAAGAAAGTTCTCTTTTTGTAACAAAACAAATTTCTTATCGCACAACATACTAAATGAAAACATAATATTCTTTACAGATCCAAGACAAATGGGTGAAGTGACACGATACACGCTAGCGGATGTGGCAACAAGGAACGGTCGCAACAACTCACCACTCTGGGTCGTTTACAAAGATGCCATTTATGATCTCACCACCTACATTCAGGAAGTGAGTACAACCAGCTTCCACTAATAACTTCATTCATTGAATACCCTTTAATTGTTCACTGCCATTTTGTACAAATCATATCAGAATTACAGAACGGGATTCTCCTTTCTGTGGTTTTTTCTTGTCCTAGAGAGTCCTAGGAAAATATAGCCCAAACGATGTTAATTTCAAATACACATCAAAACTATTAGTGTAAAGTCACCAATGGATTCCTCTGGGTGTGTTTTATTTAGTAATCAATCAGTTTGTTGTTTAACGCGTTATCTTATTAGTTATATAAGCAATACAATAATTATGGTCGGGATTAAAGATCGCGTAAACAAAGCACATTGGATTAGCAATCAGATGATTCTTCATAGAATTAGATTGAAACTTATCAAAATGCATTTGTATTCATACCAATATCTTGTAGCCTGATTAATATTATATAATAATGTATTTAGGCAAGCCGAAGATTTTTTTAAATTTATTTATTTTAAGGAAAATTAACTGTTAACATTAAAATTTAAATGTATACATATGGCATACACAAAGCTATATGCCCTCATCGTCAAAAGCAGTGTAACGTAAATATTTCGATTTTAATGATTTTTTTTTTCAGCATCCAGGTGGTGACTCAGCAATCCTGGAAGAAGCTGGAACAGACGCGAGTAAAGTATTCGATGATGTCGGCCACACGTCTGACGCTAGAACGATTATGGTGAAATATAAAATTGGAGAACTAGTCGAGGTAACTTACTATTTTATATGTATGTTTAACGTTTGACCACAATTTCATATGACATTAAGTGATTACGTAACCGGGAATATCTAAATACGCTAAACATGCTACTGGAACACACCTTTTTGTTAAGTGGGGAAATGCATTTATGCATCCCCCCTGACAATTCTAATCCGGGAGTAACAGCTCTCATTGCCCCATCGGGCATCGGTTCTACGAGCAATTGGCCCAGCCCACTGCTACTTTGGCAATTCTTCCGGTAATTCCTGATTCAATCACGCAGTGAAACTTCAAGTATAGCCAGAGGGCAATGGAGAGTCATTGCCCTTTTAATCATTTTAAGATTTCTCATGAAGCCCATGTCTATGTCCTTCTTACGTTGGTAACCACAGTAAAAATACTATGTGGGGCTCCAGAATCGACCAGAGGACACATTTCGATAGTTTTTAAAATTTTTACCCTAACTGTCTGATCGTTCATTTATTCGCCAATCATGCAAATACTGGCATGGCAGTAATTTATATTCTATAAGATACTTGAAGTACTAATTCTAAACAGTCTAGCTCTGTCTGTATCTGTTACTGTTGCAGACCTAAATCACGGAATAAATTTCATTTCATTCAACTCCCTGAACCTAGGATGTAAATTGTCTGAAATCCACGCGTGTGAAACCGCGGGCATAACTAGTATTAAATAATACACCATTATTATAATACTTGAAGTTTTATATATTACAATGAATGACACATAAATGTAATTGAAGCTACACGGATACACTACGTGCATAAAGTTAGCGCATTTATTTTTGCCACTATATAAAAACATAATTTCTTAAACAAAGTACGTGGGATGGAATTGTTATAAAGTAGCTACGAAAAACCAAGAGAAACGAACGAATGATTAACGTATATAAATTATTAATAAGTAACAAAAATGATCCACATGTGCACATTTTTTATTGTATGTACGTGATTCAAAAGAACGATTTCCAATAATATAAGTATTTCACTTAACCCGAGAATCGAACGTCTAGTGATTAAGTTACGCAAACCACTTGGCCAACGTGGCCGGAGAATACGAAATATTCTCGCGAAACAACAATGAATATATTCCTCGTTCGCAGTAATACCATGTTCAGAGCGACCATGTTGCTATTTTTATTTAAACTACGTATTTGTAACTCGTAAAGATCTTCCGATGGAACGATTGGATTCTAAATCTATTCTGAAAGGAGTATTTGATACATCTTCGATAACTTAATGCATATTCGTAAAAATTTAGACAAGCTAGATCTAGTGAATGATCGTCATAATTTTAATACTAGAAGTAAAGACAAGTTGTCCGTCCCACGCTTTAGGTTAAGTAAGTGTAATAAAAGCTTTATAGGTAATAGTATTCGGTTTTACAATAAGATCCCAAGTAAAATTACCGATTTACCTGACAATAAGTTCAAGTATTATGTCGAGCAAGTTTTAATCTCAAAAGGTTATTACAGGGTGGATCATTACGTGAACGATAGTGATGTCTGGAAATAACCCACATCTCTGTGCTTCCACTAAAAACTACGATTTGTATAGTTTTTTATATGACATAAAAAAATTATATATATTATATTTATGAAAAAAAAAGAACCAGATCGAGTTTCTTGCCGGCTCTTCTCGACTGGGTTGTTTTCCGAACCGGTGGTAGTGTTTTAGACGTTCATAAGCGCCTTCTTAGGGCCTAAATTGAATAAATGAATTTTGATTTTGATTTTGATTTTATCCTTACTTTTTCTAACTAGCAGTAACATGACTCTATATTATGTACTGTTGGTAGCGTTTTACATTATATAGTCTGGTTATTCTACAAGTGAGGCGTATTGAAAATAATAACACGGAACGTGAACTCTGAGATCTCACCCTTGGAACGCTTTAAAAATGGCCGCCACTTTGTTGAAACATTGAAGATTTGAAAAATAATACAAAGTTAGGTCTAAAGAACTTTTATTCAGGTCCTGAATAAATTATAAGCAAATCTACTCTGATAATAATGCGGGAGAAATCGGTCAGTTTCTTGTTCCATTACTAAATAGAACTGAAACCAAATGCGTCTAACTGTGTAGGTTTATCGTTATTTTCGTGTCGGTGTAAGCGATAATATGCACTGGTTTCAATATTTTCATTATAAATTAATATTAATCTTAGTAATAATGTTGGATGAGCCTACTTCTGGAATACATTATTATGTGCTCATCAATAGCTACTAAATATAAATATCTAGAACTTTATCTTATTTATTTACTAGCGGTCGCCCACGACTTCTACATATACGTGTCTTATCTCAATTTAAACTATAATATCTGGATTTTGGTTTGTTTTTCATAGTTGATCAGTTCCCCAAAGAAACGTGCTTCTCGTACACCAAATTTTATACATTTTTTTGTATAGTTTCTAAAAACGATATTGATAATTTTTCGCTAATTATCATATACTTAATGTCCACAAATTTTTTCCAAACTCAGACGACCCGCTTTTAAATTAAATACGAAACTTACAGAATTGTTTCGTCATTTTTTTTTACGAATTAAAAACAAAAAAGAACATTTATAGTCTATCGATAGCTCCGTGATATAGACTTCCTGTTATATAAGTTTCATGGAAATCGACAAAAGTATTTTTGAGTTAAATCCGAACACAATCAGCCATAAAAAGTTTGAGTCACATTGGAGATTATAACTAGACAAATATAAATCTTTTACAAAAAAGAAACTAAACGTATGGAGAAAACTATATTTTTAATTTTTAGTATAGATAAATTATAATTGTTCTCTGTCAGGGCCTGAATTGAATATTGTTTGATAATATAACATACGGTCGGTACTTCAAATTTAACATAGAAAAAACGTAACCTCTGCATGTGATTTATTCTCCAACGTTATAACATCGCACCGCCGTTTGAAAGAAAGCAAAAGGCCATACTCGATAACGGGATAATTGCTTGATTATCGTGAGTGTACGGGTTTGGGAGTGGGGGTGGGGGGAGGGTACGAACGGAGGTGGCAGTTTTGCCGGGCTATTCGTAAATGTCGCATCTGGCACATATAGTGCGAATAATAAATTTCAGCTTGTATATTCATTGTACGTAGGAAGGTATTCAGGTAAAATATACGTTTCTTAATAGTGACGATTTTAGTTTCGTCACTTTACGACAGAGATTACTAGAAAGTAACAGGTACATATTATTATCTGTATGTAAAACCTGACCAGAAGATACAAGTACGATTTTAAAAGAATCTCGTTCGAAAGCCTGTTGCCAGACACTAATAGGTGTGACCCCGGTAGCATCATTTGCATGCCAGTGACTTTAGGCTTATCGTGTTTACGATCACGGAGCACATCCTTACACAACATCAAGTAAGATTGTGGTTCAAGACATTTATTAAAAAAAATTATGATTCTTTTTTTTATAGTTACCATTTCCGACTGAATATAATAAACCACATAATTACAGTGAAGTAGTTAACATTGATTATTACGATACTTTACATTACATTAAGATGTACAGTCAGCGACATATATTTTCTTCTTCCACTCTTCTGTAATTTGTCATCTCAACATTCACACCTCTAATTAATACTTAACTCTCCACCACTCACGTGGCTTTCATCTCTCCTCAGGACATGTCCATACTACGCTAACTTATTACTCCTTATCTTCTCTGGCACAGGTGCTACTTTCAAACTTCCTCTGATATGCTCATTTCTAATCTTATACATTCCAATTATGCCCACACATCCGCATCTTAACATTCGCGTCTCTGCTACATACTTCTCCCTTCTTCATCCGTCTCTTTAGTTGCCTAACACTGAGGTTGTTAACTATTGATCATAACTGAAAAAAGGGGCACTTGAATTCTATCGTAGTACCCGCGAGAACTGTCGCAGGGTTCAGTTTGGTAATAGCTTGACGCGAGCATACACGTTGTTATAGATGAAAGTTATTTGTGATTAGCGTGAAATGTTAAATTGATTGTTTGTTGATTGTTAAGCCTTCCTAGCTATTACTCAGTTCACACATTCACACTATACACTGGTTACTACACACGGGCTACGGAAGGTGAAGCAGGACACCGGCGTTACTCGAGAAGTGTCGATTTATAAGACCTTATTTTGGTCTACTGCGAATCGCAGGTCGGCCAGGGTTAATCACGACCCCGAATCGTTTAGACAAGGGCCCAGCGCGATTCGTTTGATTACAGTCGTGACTAACTCGAACAGAGGTCCATACAATTATGATTACTACCAACTATATAGTTAAATAATACAGAATAGTTACCAGGGATAGACACCATTGTATCGTCTGAAATAAATTACTTGGAGCTTCCTCCAGCTTTCTCTGAATCGCGAATCTAAATGAGGCATTTATCTACTGCATTATCAGTACTCTAGTGTAATTTATCAATCGTTTCGCTGGCGAAAATTCACTTCAGCGCTATTAATTCGTTGATTTAACACTGACCTGTTATTCCTGCGACTTGATTCGTAAATAAAAGTTTATTTTCTTACTCACTCCGACATATATTTTAAATATCCAATGGTTTATGTCTCAAGAAAGTAATTTTTTTGTTGAATGAATTCATTATTCTCTTGAAATTTATTACGGCCAAAAATACAAGTCCTTTAGGATCAACTTTATATTTGAAGGAAGCGATGATGGCTTAGTTAGTAGTGTGGGCGGATTTCGTATCGTTGGGCGTAGGTGTGAAACCATCTATCCCATTCTATAATGTGTCTGAGCTTTCGGTGAAGGAAGACATCGTGAGTAAATGCCCGCTTGGGTAGCCTATCTCAACTCGACAATAATTTGATGAAATGCACAAATGCCACTTCTAATAATGTTATATGTCAAAGATTTAGTCAATTTGAATGCTGGTGGACTTGACTTGAATTTCAATTCTAAGGGTTTGACCCATGCTAGCTACGCCACTGAACTGATTCCCTAGTTTTAGTGTTTTGTTACAGGTTAGTTGAATACAAATGACATACGATATATCGAAAATATTCATATATTTGTTCGATATGCCGCAGAGTATCGTTACAATATATCGCATGTAAATAAATAGCGATAGTTTTTGTAACTGCAAGTAAAATAAGTGCGATTTTCATGCTTTATGCTAAGGATAGATCATATAGCTGAGTGATGGTCATCATTTGAAGTGATTATCATAATATTTGTTTTTTTACATATAGGTTCAGTGCTTTGACCACAATCTCAACTGATGTTAAGTGACGTTGTGGTCCAGGATGGTAAACACACTAAACCTAGCTACTGGTTCTCAAGTGATGATGATGGAACACAGTTATTACTATTTGGCGACAAGTCCTACCACCATATTACTCTATATGGTTCAATTAGAACTCAACACATACTAATAAATGCTACAACAAGTGACACTGTTCGAATCGGAACACATCTCTACGCACTTATATATTTATTATAGTTTATAAAATTTTCCAGGAGGAGAAAAAATACGACGCAAACGGCAAAAAGAAGAAACGCGTAGTCTCAGCACCGCCAGAGAAAAACAACAGAAGTTGCATCAATATCGTAACGTGCGGTCTCATAGGCTGAGGATAAGTGTTCAGGATCTACAGCGCACGGTGCAAAGAAACTATGAAATCCACTTAGCTTATATACATCTTTTACTCGATATTATAAAAATAATTTAATAAATAAAAATTAAAAAAAAAATCAATCATCAATTTTTAATTTTATTTTTCGTTTCATATTTTTTTGTGTCGATTAATTGTAAACTTTAATGCTTCTTTTTATAAATAATTTTCATCGGATGACTTGAATTTCAAGTACAGTTTGAGTGACAAACTGTTTAACAGTATTATTATTTTTATGATTAGTACTAATTAAAGGCATGTATGAAGTAAGTAAAATTTGTCAGCAATATTAGGAAGCAAGCAAGCCTTTCTCCCGCATGATTACGAAAGCAATGATGGCTTAGTTGGTAGAGCGGTCGGATTTCACGTCACGGACGTGGGTTCAAACCCACCTATTTCACTTTAAAATCAGCCTGAACTTTAGATGAAGGACAATGTAGAATGTTTAAAAAAAAACCCAACTGGGAAGCCACCACCCTCAAGTTAGAAAACCTGTCGCCAAATACCAATAGGTGTTCCGGCAGCAAGACCTGATAACCATTACCTCTAGGCATAGTGTCTTTACCATCCCGGACCATATCGTCACTTAATATCAAGTGAGATTGTGGTCAAAGCACTGAACCTAAAGCCTATACCTATACATAATCACTATTTAACCTACCCCTCTCCTCAAATTCGTTCTTACGTAATACTTTGAAGATCCCTTAATTATAATGAAAGAAAAAAAAACGGTTTAATAAGCAAAGTAGACAAATAACTTTAAATACTTTACTAAGACAACATATATATGTATAGATCCTTATTTTTTTTTTAAAGTAGGCACACCAAAGCCTGGTGTAGTAATACAATTATGGTTCAAAAAAAAAGAATCATTTAAATCAGTTCGGTGGTTCTTGAGTTATAGCCCAACTAACGTACAGAAAGACATAGTTAAATTCCTTTATAAAATTAATACAAAAACAGTAATAAGTAAATGTAAAGAATTTAATTTACATTCTGGAACATTAAATTCAATATCTCTCCATCTGTTTATTTATATGATAGTGCACTTTTATAACCGCCATAAAGTCAATCTGTACAAAATGGTGATTAGACCAATCGCCATCATTAGCGCCCTCGCGTTCGCTTATATTAAGAGTTCTCAGATGTAGACCTTACAAATGATTCACAATCATTTTGTAAGGAAAGCTGTAGGCGCCGATGATAACAGAGAAATGTGGATAACACGGATTACTACCCTTGAACATCACATCTACACAGATGGATCCAAGATGAAATCTGGAACAGGTGCGGGAGTATTCTCGAATGATCTCAATATCAAGCTATCTACAGAGTTGGGTGAGCACAGTGCCATATTCCAATGTGAATGTGTCGCTATCATCCAAGCAGCAAACGCAGTCTTCATAAGGGAGATAAGGGACTTTGGCATCCGAATTCTCTCTGATAGTAAGGCCGTACTTCAAGCGCTTGAGAATATTTCCATCACCTCAGGCCTCATATACGAATGTCACCTTGCACTGCAACGCATAGCGGCAGTCAACAGGGTCATCCTACAATGGATAAAGGGTCACAGCGAATCAATGGGTAACGAGGCAGCAGATGAATTGGCAAGAAGAGGATCGACGACAACAGTGGCAGGCCCTGTGCCATATCTTCCTCTTGCATACAGTACTTTTAGATCATGGTTGCGTCAATACACCCACAGTACTCACAGTGAGAGATGGGCTAACACTCCTGGCTGTAGACAGTCTAAACAAGCTGTTCCGGAAAAATCACGGAGCTTGGCCCGGAGACTGCTCAGCTTATCTCGCACTGATCTTCGTCTAGTGGTGGGTGTGATGACGGGACATTGCTCACTTAATAAACATTTATTTACAATAGGTCTGACAGATAGCCCCATGTGTAGGGGATGTCTGGAAAAAGAAGAGACTACTACCCACGTGATCCTGGAATGCACGGGAGTAGTCAACCAACGGGCAAAAACCCTCAAGAAAACGAGGTCGCTCCAGGAAGCCTGTGATCGCCCCAGGAGACTTCTGCGCTTCTGGAAGGAGCTGGGCTGGCTCGAGTAGCTGGCTGATCCTGCACGCACAACGGACCGCCAATGTGTCTAAGTGCGGAAACAGGAGCCCACCAACAAGTAACAAGTAAGTGGATAACAGGGACCTGAAGATTTGAACCTGCCTACCATCAAGTCCGTTTCCAAAACCCCGTATCGCGCCTTCTTCGGACGCGCAGAGACACCCGAACCCCCTCATACTACAAGCCGTCTCGTACTCGCCCGACCCGAACGCTTCCCCAAAGATGCGACGACTTCGCAACATCTTGATCGACCCCGGCGCAACATCACTAGCATGAATAGGATCTTCCCGCATAACCGCGTAAACTTTGCTCCCGCACACACTCCGGGTCCCTCTCCAGTGGCGGCCCCAGACTTGCTTCGTTCCCAAACTGAGGAGGCTCTTGAACCGCTGCCAACGCGACACAATGACACTGAACATGCATTAAGTCACGCATTACACGCACAACACTGCATACACATTCTTGTACATAACACGTAGGTACATAGGTCCTGTAAGGAACATTTTTTTTATTAAATAAAAAAAGGTAGGACTTAGCTAGGTTCAAAATTCCGCGGGGTGCGGTTTCAGAGGGGTGCGGTGTCAGACAACCTCCTCGTGGTGTACCCTGGGCAACGGCAGTCCTTCTGACTGCCGGCTAATAGTCTGACTGGGCGGCTGGGCGAAAGCCCACTTTTTTTTGGGGGGGGGAGGAGAGAGGTGATTACTGCGGTCGCAGTGATCATTCCTCTTCCCTTCGGAAGTTAATGCCTCTTTCAGAGGCGGGCTAAGAGGTGGGGTAGAGAAGTTCTCCCCCACCCCCGCTGGGCCATTGCACAGACGGGCCTGGTGGGTTTGCCGCAGGGGGCGACGCGGCGACATGCCTTGCAACCCCGTATCGCCCCCTATTTCAAATGCGGCGGACGGCCCCGGGGGGTTTTAGTGGGTATTCCCGGGCGCTTCTCGCCCGGGTTTGAGTCCCGCACTGGCACGGAACTCGTCACTCCGTGCCCCCTTACCTATTGTATTGGAGGGACTCAGGTCCCACTAATACAATAGGTAAGGTGAGTGCGTAAATGCATTTACCCCGTCAAAAAAAAAAAAAAAAAGTTTCAAAATTCCGCGGATTTTTTACGCTTAGGTAATGGCCAAGCTGAGGTCCGTACCACTTTGGCTACCCTTGTGCTAGTTACCTTTTTGCGACTGAGTGCCTTTAGCACTCGCCCCCAAAGCTACGGTGAAGCTGTAAAGGCGCTTCCGGTCAACAGCGTTAGTTAGTAAGTAAAAAAAAACTTTTATAGCCGGCGAAGGAATTTACATGATTGTGATAAAGTCAAGCGATTGTCAAAGTGATAACTACGTCTATCCCTTGAGAAGATTTTTAATATATTGAAAATCAAAAATGTTATATTGTTAGTTGGCCGTAGCTTTGCCTTTAAAATATCGAAAATTAAACACGTCATAAACATAGCTTTTATCTGATATCACATTAAGGGGATTTCTCTCAAATGCAGCATAATTTTTATTTCCATTTTCATTGGTTCTTATATCGTACTTTAAAAAAACATTATTGTTTGCATACAATATTATCAAAAACAGTATGTGTTGTTGAACTACCTGTAGTCCTGTATTGGTAATTAGGTACGTGATTGTCTTTTTTTGTGGTAATTATAAAGACTGAGACTGTTTTGGGCGCAATGCAGAACAAAATTTAAAGCAAGCTACCGAAGTTACGTGCAAATTTTACGAAGAACATTTTTTAATTATTATAAAATTCATATCAAGATAGGCGAGGGCGGTCACCTTAACTATAAAAATAAGCTTGTAACCCCCGCGGTGAATCATTTTACTTTCTAGAAAAATTATACATTATAATGAATCCATTTAATATCTATCATACAGAGGAAATAGTGTGTCAGATGACTCGTTTAGATAAAAAAAAAAATAATCTGGTAGTAGGTATCCTTTTTAAATATAAAATTTAATAAACGTACGTAAGTTTATTTAGATATTTTTATTAGCGAAAATCTCATATAAACTACCTATAGTAAATCATGTCAATCTAAACAAGATTGAGTATAATAATATGAGGTTTTTTGATAAGAGTTTTTGACTAACTTTTGTAATTATAGTTTGTTAATTGAAACTATTATTAACATTAGCGCTCCGAGCAACAATTATGTACATTTTCATACAGTTTATTCATAACCAAAATATACAATAGGCTTCGTAAGTATACATTTGTTTATTTATCTCTGAGCGTTAGCATTTAAATGCCATCTTATACTTGACATACTGTGGCATGTTGACGGCTGACGTCATAGCATTGGTAACGCGAATCTTTTTCCCCTATCGAGAATCGCTCAACTAAGCTAATGAAATTTTCGCTTCAACATTTAAAAAACATTCACTAATAATCGCAGTCGCAGATTGTGTCAAAAACTTAGCAAGTGGAAGGGTTGTAATCTCTGGCTACCCTCCTAGGAGAAACGCGTAATGTTATGAGTATAATCAAATATTGACCCCCACTTCCTCTTGTCAGTGATAATAATAAAACGTTCTTTCAATAATTATTAGAAGTATATTTTAGACCCATGGTGGTTTTATTTACTCAAATCCTTTTTTCTCTAAAGTGTTAATCAGCGTTAGTGTCCAGTCAGAACACCCCATTTTATTTTGGTTTGATTTCAATCTGAAGGTTATTATATTTAGTATTATAGTTAGTGTATTAGGTAATTAAAATGCAGAACTATCTAACAAGTTATTTACGCTAATAATAATAAGGATCGGTAATATTGAGTAACAGAGAATTTGACTCGAATTAAATAAAACTCAACATATCGTTTGTCGAAACTAATTAAAAAAGAGTGTCCCGCAGCTTTTAAATATTCCAACGATTTACGATCTCGCGTACTGGAAGCTTGCACGAACGATGAAAACGGACCGCTCTGTCGCTTCCAGGAGGCCAGAAATTCGGAGGGTCTTCCACTCGCTTTTAATGGTAATGAGAAAGCCGAGTGCTTAGCCGACAGCCTCGAGTAACAATGTTCCCCTGTTAACGATAACATAAACGCTCTCACGTCTCTGTTATCGAATCTAACGTTCAGGGTCTCCGTGCTCTTCCCCTGGTTGTTCCCGTTTTACCTGTCACCTATGACGAGGTATCTTTTGTTATTAAATGCCTTAAGCCTAGAAAAGTTGATTGTCGTTAACAAAGGCGAAATTAATGTTGTGACGATATTTTCTTAATTTAACAAAATGTTTTAATAACGCCCTCTGTTATTAACCATTCAAAACGTTTGTTCGTACATTTTAAAATGGTAATTGAATAGTTATGTAAAATTGGATTTGAATAGCTTCGTGATTCCGCATAAATTCGCAATAGCTGGGCAAATAAGATTGTGGAAACTATTTAAGCTGCGAACATAGTAGAGTTATGATACATATGTTGTATAAACTAGTGCATAAATGTAATTTTTATTTGTATTTCTATAAACTGCTTTAAGCACAGAGGGTTTAACAGCATTTCCACTTTTTGTATAACACTGAAAGTGCCAAAAAGGCATACGATTCGCCTGATTGTAATCGGTCATCTAGCAATTGGACGCCTGCGATACGTAGGGCATCGCGTGTGCATTACCGTCACTAAAAATTTTTTCATGACCCTCTTGAAGAACCCTATACTTTATTTCGGATCGTTTGCGGGAAAAAACTCTTACAGAACTGCACTGTCAGTGACTAATTAGACTCAACGATAATTACGAGAATGTGCTCCCGATGACGCCGATGGCCAGCCGTACGATGGTAGAAAGTAGGTGTCGGCATTATGTCGAACAATTCTTATGAACACAACCCATTATACAAACGGAACACATATAGAGACGAAGCCCTGCTTAGACTTAAGGCTCTACCGCTAGTGAGATCAGGATCGTCAATGATTCTCGCAGCTTGTCTTTGAACCGAGTTAAGTGGCCAAAGCTGTTATGCAGCAGTACTCCATATGGGATCGGAATTGCGACTTGTACATCGAGCTTTTTGTATGTCAGCTCGATCTAAAAGGTGTTAATTACTGAGGTTAGATTGTAGACACGCCAAGCCCAGAATTACTGGCTTTCAAGTGATACTGTTGGAATACACAAGGTAATAATTATATTATCCAAAATGTGACGAAATTATTAGGTAGTTGACAAAAAAAAGCATGAACGACGGTAGTTTTTCTTGTAATAATTTGTTTTAAAATCATTAATTGTTTAATAATGTAATGATTTATAGGAATTGTTAAATAGCCGTCAATCAGCGAAGATTTAGAAACGAAATTTTTTCGTGATAGTGACATCTAGCGTTACATTTTGAAACTACATAGTATACCAAAGAACGTTTACCAAAAAAAATGTAAAACATTCAGTAATTTTTTACTAGATGGCACTGTTGTGTCAATTCAAAATAAAACGCGAAACTACGTAAATTTATCATAATTATAAATATCAAAAAAATTCTTCGATCAAATTTAATGGTAATAGGTATATATGTAAATCATATTATTGTAGAAAAATATTAAATAAATAAGAACGATAGTAGATGACTACTATTTTATAATGCATCCGTTGTCGTGGCATTTTCTACTTTGTATATACATGTACTAATGACCTATTTTTTGTGTTATTATCTTCGCACGTAAAACATTCATTGAATTCAATCGGTTTAGTATTAAAATACCATGGTAAATAAAAATCACGCTTATCCAAATCGTTTATTCAAGCAAATGAACATAATAATATGAACAAAGTATAACATTAAATTTATCTACTTAATGATATTTACATTCCTTACCATTCTTACCTTACAAGTAATGATTATTCTACGTACGTACTCCTAAAATACTTACACTAACGTATATAGAAATGCAGAATAAAATTTTATAACAATGAGTAAAGTACATACATCTACAAAACACGTGTTTTTTTTATATTTAAAAAATAACATTTTCTTAACGTCAACACTTAAAACGGACTTAAAACTCCTTGGTTACACTCCCAAGTAGATACTATACGCGCCCCAAACAAAATAATATTCTGCATTTATATGTCATATAAAACTTAAAAAGTAACAAATTATTGAGATAATCAATAATGTTGTCATCATATGTATGAATATATTATGGAAATATCTTATAGTGCATAAAATATAAAACTTTGAATAGGCACAATTGTCAAAGGTGGTCATATTGAAGGCATTTCAATTGCATTTAATTTGTGTGACACAGTAGTATGGTAGCCTCAGAATTGCTAGTTCAGGGAAAACCACCCCTGTTTTGCATTAAAATACTATAAAAACAACACATCGATTATAAAATAATAAATAGGTAGTATAACTATTAAGGTGATTTAACTAAAACGATAAGATAATAAGAAGCAACATTTTAAAGGCTAGGTTCACAATTGAAATTTGAGTATACTCAAATGGCTAGGAATTAAAAAAAAATGCAGGCAAAATTAAGGAAGACAAATGTACGGAGAACAAGTCATAAAAAGAAACTAAAACACCATGATTATTATTGAATACAGGTGTAAAATAAAAATACTAGAATAATGTGTCAGGTCTATTATTCTTGGTATATTTATGTGAATGTATAACACATTATTATTTACTTTTTTGTTAATTAACCTAATCCAGGCAACAAATGTTTGGTATGATTTTGTATTATGTGTCTAAAGTGATATTATATAAATACTATGATGCAATATTAACGTGTACAGGAATCATGTGTTAATCAGACAATATTAATATTTATATTATTTTAATTTATAATATGTAAATAAAATATGTATTTTGTAAAAACTCTATAGGGACTTTCTACAAACCCATTTAACATACAAAACTCATAAACTATTTCGTAATAGTTTTTAAAAAAAACTTAATTAGTCTGAGCACACTAAGTGATCAAGTAAATTTACAATCTGAATGTTACACTTTCATTTCGACCTGTACAATATGTTTCACATGCACTGCATATGCTGGTTGCATTTAAGGGCACTCTCAAACAAAACACCTATGGTGCTGCATACAACTATGTCCAGATTGTCCGGTGCATGATTCATTGCTGCTGGTTTGATTGTGTCGCTTGGTTTGCTGATTTTGTAATCACAATCGTCTGTTTACCTCCCACTCCAGACTTGCCTAGCTGCAGCATATTAGATGGTAATGTTATAATCTTGTTCCCACCAACTGTATTAGTTGAAACAAGCTTCACAATGGTTGCTCCCGGTGCGATGCTCTGACCCTGAGTGGCAGTTGAAGCCATGGTAGTCCTATTCATCATAGCCACTTTCGGCATTGTCGCAACAGTCATACCTGTTGAGGTTTTAACAAGAGTCACATATTGAGGCGTGTTACTAGTCTGGCCAGTGGATCCAGGTGTTTTCTTGATGATTACTGGAATCCCAGGGTTACCGCCCGCCTGCCGCAGAACTGTGGCACCTGCCATCGTCGCTGTACTTGTGGCCACTGTCGCTGTCTGTTCACTAGATTTGGCAGTTAAGATCTTGTACACGGGAGTTTTCATTTGCCCACCTAATTGTATAGACCCACCACTACTCGCTATGACGGGCAAGTTGCCTGCTCCTAATTTAACAGGCACACCACCGGCGACCTTCGTTTGTAAATTGACTCCAGCCTGAATTGGCATTCCACCTGCAGTTTTTACTAGTACATTACTTGTTCCGATTTTCATATTACCTGCACTCAGTTTTAAGGGCATATTTGTGGTTGTCACTTGCCCAACTTTATGTATACTGTTTGATGGTAACTTGCCCTGGATATTGGCCGCACCTATCTTCAAAGGCACCGTGTTGCCAGCAAGTTTGAGTGGTACGTTACCTGCGCCGAGTTTGACAGGTACTCCAGCACCACCGCCAGTTTTAACCTGGACGAAGCGTGGCGTGCCCGTTGCGCCAGCTGGGGAGCTCAATACAATTTGAGACTGTGCTGTTGATACGCGAACTGTCCCAGGTGTAGCAACACCACTGACAATTCTCGTTACACCTTGCGGTGTGACAGCTGCTACTTTCACTTGTGAAGAGCCCGGTGTTACAGGTGACTTTACAACTGTCTTTGTCTGATAAGTCTGTTGTTTCACAGTTGGAATTTTAACAGTTGCAGGCTGTGCTGACATCTTGATTGTACCTGGTGTGACTTTTTGTGGAGTAGTCACAATTGGGGCGACAACAGGAGAGACAACAGCAGCTATGGGACGTGTAGGCATCTCTGTGGGTGTGACTGGAACAGGCGTTAATAAAGGTGAGGTGAGTCCAAATGCCTTGGCTGCATCACTTTGGTTAGTAATTGGCGATGCTGGTGGTTGTGCTGATACTGGTTCTGCAGCAGAGGGGAAGCGTGTAGGGGTCACTTTACCACACTTCTGTACCTGAAGGAGATATGTTGTGACCGTGTTTAATGCAGGCCAACACAACTCAAGTGATGTAGTGCCCGCACGGACTAGAGCTACTCGTCCTGCTTGAGGTGGTACCCCTACTTCTAGGTACCAAAGATCCTTACAACAAATTTGATTATTCCAAGTTTTCCTATATCCATCACGACCAGACCATATATAAAGTCTTGTTTGAATAGCGACCGCACTGTGACCAGCTCTAGCTCTGGGTACACATTCATCAAATTTATCCAAAGCTATATTATCCCATGTCATGGATTCTAGATTAAGTGAGGCCAATGAGTTAGTACATTTCCATTCCTTTTCATGTGTGGCAAGTTTTGATTCATCTGGGACTAAAGGAACCCAACCTCCATATACATACATGTGATGGCCTATAACAGTGGCAGTGTGCAGGGAGCGAGGCAGCGGTGGTGGCCCGCCTACTTCAGGTCGAGACCAGGACATACTGTCCACGTCGAGGATCCATAGGTCTCCGAGACGTGACCCACTCATTCCACCGTATATAATGAGTGAAGATTTTCCAGAGTTTCTGTCAGTGTACGCGACACCGCTGTGAGATTCGCGAGGTGGTGGTAACTGGCCAAAGGTCAGGGGAATATCCCAGACCGTCATCGAAGAATTAGGATATAGCTCTAAAGTATACAAATCGTTAAGATATCTGGGTATATTGTTCTTGGGGTCGTCGCTTTCGTTAGCGAGGCCGCCGAATAGATACACTTTACCGTTCAGCAAGGTGAAGCTGTGACCAAGGCGCGGGCACGGCGGGGGACCTTGTTTAGGCGGTAGCGGTTTCAACCGCTTCCACTCCCACCGCGAAGCCTGTAGTTCGTACAAATCGTTAGAATACTTGCCGTACTCAACCATGCCGCCAAAAACGAGGAGCCGTGTCCCGTCGACCACGAAGCCATAAGCGGCGCATCCTGGAGGCACTTCTCCCTTCGTAACAGGTACGAACCATTGGTTTGTAGTTGTATTGAAGACGTGCAGCTCATGAACAATCCCTTCGTTTCCGCCGCCGAAAACTATCATCAAATCTTTTATGGCGACCGCGCGATGGCCATGTCTGGGTCGGGGCTGAGGGCCGGTGGGATTGTACACTTTTTGCCACTTAAGTACGGCGTCTTCCTTCATTTTTACTATACATTTGTTACTAAAAGCTTTACACCGTATGTATCGCTCTGGGATGCGTATCTACAGCATAGACAATGAGAAACGTCGTAAATAAGCTTTGAAGAAAATATTCAGGTTAGTCGAAGCTACCTAAGAAAATCTTATTCGGTTCTCCTTTTCACACTTGCGTACTGTCCATATGAGTAAAAAAAAATCACCTTATGAAGCTTATAGTGTACAACAAAAATGGCGTTAGCAACAGCGCTACCAAATTAACGCGAATAGAAAGAACGGCGTCGGACGTCAAGAAATTGTCTATAGGCAAATATAGTTTTAAAATTTATTTTTATTCTACGTTTTCGCCATAGTTAAAAATAAATAATATTGTAAGAAATCGGTCAATTCTATTTTAACTGTAAAATAATAATAATTTATTCTATTAAATGTATTAGTTAGTTAATATAAGGGTTTTAAATTTGTTGCTTTTTTTCAGTAATTTGCATTGCAATTCGGATACACACTAATATCACTATTGGTAGACAATATTTTTTAATATTCTTATACTTTTAATGATAAATATATTTTAGATACAATAATATGTATTTAATGTCAAATGAAATAGTCAAAAGTATAAATGCCAAAAATTATAGGCCTGTGGCGCCTCAGCTGCAAACTTTTTGTTTCTATATCAAACTGGCTGGCTAGTATCAAACTAAGAAATATGTCATTTGAATAAGAATTAAGATGTCACGGATAGAACTTTTCACCAAAAACCTATTCTATTTATTAAGTTAAAATATTGCTTAACAATAAATATGGTAATGTTTAATAAAGTTTAGCGCTTTTGACTCTATAGACCCAAAAATCATAATTTTCTATTTTTTGGTTGTTTGATTGAACATCAAACGTTAATGAAAACAAAAGAGCAATACTGGAATATAAAATAGATCTTGTCTCAACAATTTTAACATATTATGCTTTATATATTACGAAGCAGTTGGGATATTATCAACACTTTCTTCACAAAAGTTCGTCTTTTCAAGTTTGAATCAAACTTTTGAAACATTTTTTTTTTTTTTTTATTATGATACTAAACTTGCCTGGACTTACTCAGTGGCAACGGATACCAATACTTACATGTTTTCGGCTGTAGAGCCCTTGTGTTTATTTGAAAGCAAAATGTACATGCAATTTGAAAGAAAACTTGAATTACGTTTTTAATTATAAAGCTTTTGTGGTAGGTTTATTACGTTATAAAAGATAAATATATGTGTAAACAATGTTACGAAAAAGTCATAATGTTTTAAAAAAGATTCTTTATAAACATAGACAACTATTCAGAAATATATTTTTTGTATTTTTTTGGACGAATATCTGAAACAATTTGCTTAATATTTTTGGTTGGCAGAACTAGCTATAAACGCGGGAATGGATGACCTTCGAGAGTTCAACGAATGATAATTTAGTTATTTTCCCGTAAGATGTCTATGGGTTTAATAGAAAAATATTCTTCGATTTTTGTTAAATGTTTGTACTAATTTAACAATTATTATTTTTATAATTATTACAAAAATTAGTGCCTGGTTATAAAAGATAATTTAATGGTTTGATTTTTATTTGATCCATTCATGATTCGTTCTGTTCTTAATAGATGGCGTTAAAGTAAATGCTAAACGCCTACGAATTTAATATTTGTTTACCTTATCATGTAACAATTGGTTGATTGATAGATATGAAGAGAGCGCAATAGTCTCTATTATTATTCATCTCTGGTCTCTATCTTAAGACTGATGTAACCAGAGATAAATAATAAAATTATATATAACTTGCTAGTATTTAAAAATGTTTTCATAGTACCATAATAATTCACTGTGAAAATAAAATATCGATTTCTTCATGTCATACCCATGGGTTAGCATCTCAGGTAAGCATGATATTATAACTTGGTACAAAGTGGTCAATCTATAATACGACCATTTTATGTACATTAGCTTGTTTATGTCGTAACCGTTTCGTATCGTTACTTTTAATTTGGATGGACAATAATCCGAGCTCTTGATTGATGTTAGATCTTGATTGATCTTTTGTTAGATGGCGCTGTATACAAATATGTATTTGCCTCCTCTGTATTTAAGTCATGTATTCTTTAACAATTTATATTTGTATACATTTTTTATATTTAATAAAAATAGGTAGAACTTTTTAAAATTAATATGATCAATGATAAATATAACAAAGTATGATTAAATGCATGTAATAATAAAATTTCTAAACGAAATAATATGTCAAATCAAGTTAAGTAATAAGCATTCTGTTTTCATTTTGTAAGTTTCCTTAGATGAGTACAGATTAATCGGATAAATAATTATACAAATACAGTTGGCTTTTTAAAATCTCATCTATATATAAATTTGTAAATGTTACATAATTAGGAATTCAGAGATTACAATCTTTTGTTTTTTAATTGTGTTATATGAATTCTAAATTAGGAATTTCCATACAGACCAAAGATTTATAATTTTTTCTAACCTATCTAATGCTGTTGTCCAGGAGGGCCTTTGCAGCGTCACCGAACTTTGTGGGCGAGTGCTGAAGGCACTCAGCCGCTAAAGGTAACTAGCTCAAGGGTGTTACCTTGGGTTGGTCGTTACTTAAGAGTAAAAAATCCCGCGGAATATTAATCCTAGCTAATCCCTATATTTTTTTATTTATTTAATAATAATAGTAAAAAATAAGGAAAAAAAGGTTCTTTACAGGACCTATGTACCTGCGTGTTGCGTGCAGGAGTGTGTGCGGTGTTGTGCTTGTAATGCTCAACGCATGGTCCGTGTCACTGTATCGTGCTGGCGGCGACGTCAAGAGCCTCCCCAGTTGGGGAACGAGTCACGTCTTGGGTCGCCACCTGAGGGGGGCCCGGAGGATGTGCGGGAGCAAAGTTAGCCGCCATTCCTCGGCAGCGGGGACGGCGGTTTTCGCGGGCGTTGGCGCTGGCACGCATATTTCCTCGGGTGATAGAGAAATATCCTATTTGCGGCGGTGATTTTATCGCCGGGTCAGTAAGGACGTTTCGTGGTCTCCGACGCGATTTCGGAGCTAACGGATCGGCAGAGTACGCGATGGCTCTCACTATTTACTACTAAAACGTAAACCTATATTTTTTATTGAAATGTATTTTTTCTATGTGTATATATATCTACGCGTTTAAAAATATTTTTAATTACGCCATCATAGTTATACCTTTGATAATCCTTAAGGCTTAAATCATATCATAACTTTCTTAAATATTTCTAAAGTTACTATGAAGTTTTGTTCTGCCAATAATGTATCGCATGAATATGCACTTAAAAAACTCCATGTTCCGATCAATTAATAGAACAATGGAGAAAGTAAATTTGGTGCTCCTAGATAAGAACTTTTTTATTTTTGTAGTGATAATTTACTTAATAACTACATTTTTTTATATATATATTCTTGAATCGCTTCAAAGGTAGCGCGGCTTGGTGACGATTTTTTGTCTGCGATATAATAGTTTTTGTTTTTTTTTAATTCATTAACTTGCAGTATATTACTCCATATTATGTAATTTTGGTGGAATTTTCTATGACATAGTTTGGTTATTGTGCTCAAGTTAAGTGAATCTAATATATTAAATTGCTTGACCTGACTGATTCATACTCATACAGTGGGCCTACAAACTTGAAATTTTGGTAATAGTTCCCTCTTATGTATATCACCTAACAAGAAAGGATTTTTGGAATTTCACCCCTAAAGGTGTAAATAAGGAATAAACCGTTGTATCAAAGTTTGTCATTTTCAATTAAGAAGCACAACAATTAATATACATACATATTTCTGGTATTTTATTTATTCAAAAAGTACATAAATTTATACACAAAAAATTTAAAATTAAAATAAAATAAAATACTATAAATAATGAATGCCGTCCAGCTCGCCGCCAGACGGGAAGGTTCCCAGGAGGCTGGCCATATTGCCACGTTGGATGGCAATGCTAATTCGTTGTGCCAAATATTTCTGGTTATAAATAAATGTATACATGTATGTAGCAGTGTTTTTCAAAAACTTACCTCCAAGAGGGTGAATTAGAGGTTGTAATTTTATATGGATAGTTTGTAATTTTTGAAGTAAGAAACATGAAATTTCATATATGATCAATCACGAGGGAGAATATAGGCTGCAGAAAATGGTTTGAATTTCTCGCAGGTGAAGCCGCAGTTACGGCTAGTTGAAAATAAAGACAAAAGGCGTGAATTTTGTAATGTTAAAAAAATGGCCTAAAGAGTTCTAACAAATGGCCGTCATTCTATAAAAAACACTGAAAATTTGCAATATAATACAACGTTGGGCCTTAAGAAGATGTGTTCATGACCGTTATAGATTATAAAACAACGATACTTAAAAATACATATGTTTGTATATTTGGGGAAAAGTTTTCGAAATAGTATTATTTTGGGGAAATTTTTTGTCTGTTATAGGTAAATTTCGAAAAATCAAGCCCTGCTAAGTTATAATACCATGTCATTAACTCATTAGTCATATCCATAGGCCGTAACTGATTTTCCTCTGCGAATTGTTTGTCTAGCGGTGGGGCATTAAAAGACTAATATTAATTAATATTACTATTTCACAAGCCATACCTATAAAATTAATAATATAAAGTGTAAATGAACGTTAATTACATAAATTAATACTTTCACAAACAAATATATTGTATTGTATTTAAAAATGACTCGTCTCCATTTTTGTGTTATATATAAAGATTTATTTATTTAGTTATGTTGTTAAATTAAAGATCTGTATAAAATCATTAATTGAAATTCCAATTTTCAAAGAACGAACGGAGTTTATAATTATTTTGATCGTAATGAAACCGAGTTCGCACGGGTCATAGAATCAGCGATTTTATTAGGTGTAAAATTTTTCTTACATGTCATTTATGAATGTATAATAGAATAAATTAAACAAAACCTGTAAATAAATAAATAAATAAAAAAGAGTTTTATTGCAATAAATTACAAATATCGCACGTTTGGCAGGCGTGAGCCATAACTTGAGTCCAATCCAGAATCGAAGCTTCGAAACTTGGCTTTCTTGGGATCAGCGAGCTTCAGTTTCACAAGCATAATGACATACTCTGCCCCTATTTTCGCCCATATGGCAAAATCGCAGATCCACACATTTCAAAAGATTCAAAATCGTTTTGTTAGCAACGCTGTAGATGGACAATGGTTCCAGAGAAATGTGGACCTCCACAGAGGCCTGGACTTATCCTCGATCGATTTCGTACTCAAGTTTCTAACTAGTAGTTACATTGATAAAGCGGAAGAACATCCTAATCCTCTTGAGGCAGCGACGATAACCCATATATCCCAGACCCGAACACACCGCGAAAGATATTAACCGATCCAGGAGATACGATTCAGGAGAAAGCTTGTTTACTGAATCTTTCCTCCACAACCGAGAAATCTTGCATACTCGTGTCCACACCCGCACAAGCCCCGTTCCCGCCGTCGAAGACGGTTGGCTTGTATTACTCCGGCACATTATTCAGGTTTTCCTCAAGAAACGACTCAGAACGTGCTCCCATCCTCAACTGAGAAAGCCGTCAGCACGTTACAGTTACATTGCATGCACCAGTACACTACATTCAACGTTAGTACGTTTTTTTAAAGGATCTTTTCTCCAAGTTTCACTTACCGTCAGGTTAGCTGGGGAAATTTACAAATTTTCATCATTATTTCGACTACAATTTTCACGACTGCCCGAGGATATAAGAAAAAAACCAAAGGTAAACATAACAGGGAACCATTTTTCTAAGTTTCAAAGGTGAATCAAATTCAATTATAATGAAATTTTTACTAATAACTTTAATTTATGTGTTCTGTACATACAATGTATAGTTTTTGTAACATAACATAAGTTCACGCCTGTTATCCCCGAAAGGTTAGGCAGAGGTGAAATAGCGAACTACACCATCCACATTTCGCTGAGCTTAGTTCTGTCCCAGATGTGACAGGGGGCGAGCCTGTCTATGGGGGGCAGGAAGTACATCCTGCCCCACGGACTGTCGACCAGTACGGTCGTGCCTCCTTCTGAGACGGGCTAAGAGGTGGAGGGGAAGTATTCTCCTCCATCCCTACCGGGCCATTGCACGGACGAGGTCTGGTGGGTTCGCCGCAGGGGGCGACGCGGTGCTTGCGAAAGCCACTCCGTGTCGCCCCATCCCAAATGCGGCGGACGGCCCCGGGGGGTTTTAGTGGGTATTTTCGGGCGCTTCACGCCCGGGTAAGTCCCACACTGGCACGGAGCTCGTCCCTCCGTGCCCCATTATCTATGGCATTGGGGGACTCCGGTCTCAATAATGCAAAAAAAAAATGGGGGCGATCCTGTCGCCATATCGGGCACAAATTCCAGACTCCGGTATGATACTGAGTCGAAAAACACAATAGGATTTGACCCGATCCGGGGATCGAACCCGAGACGTCAGAACGACAGTCGTACCATAATACAACTACACCACCTAAGCAGTTTTTGTAGATTAGAATAAAGGCTGATTATAGAAAGAGCATGAGTTTGGCTGCTCATTTTAGTGCTTTTCCCAATGCTAACAAATAATGGACCACTACCCACAATCGGACACCAAAAGCATACATACATATCGTTACGCCATACAAGTAGGCAAAAACAAAATTTTCCATTGGTGCCATCCTAATATAAATTATAATATTCTCACCCAACATGATTTTTAACCTGGCCAAGGCAATCTCGATCCAAACGGCCCCCCAATAAAATTAATTAAGTATACAGGGTACTTATAAAATCGCTGTTTTCGTGTCGCCCGCCAGTACATGCACACACCCATAGTAATATTTAATTTCACTAATCCAAATTGGGTAAATGTATTTAGTAAATTCTGTTTATTGAATTAATAGCTTTATACACAAATCGTGTCTTTGCATATCATCGGATTAAGTGCATCAAATAAAATTTAGTTGTCTGTAAATTACGAACATTTAAATATATTCAATTCTTTTGTTAGTTTCCATTTGCAAAGGGAACTTTTCTCAAATATATAGACACGCTAGTCTCGATTTTTCTGTTAAAAGGCGACGCTAGTTTGCCCGTTTTTTCGTCTTAAATAAATAAATCATGTCATCAAAACAAATCATGGATCTATATCATATATCTAAACATGGATAGTCAGGCCAAGTCCCAGCATATAATTACTTAATTAGGCATTTGAATTGAAACAAATTATGAACGAACAGAGCCGCAGTTGTAAATAGGACATGTAAATTGCAATGCCCAGTATCAATATTTTATCTGTGCCAGTATGGAAAAGAAACAACAGAGAATGCGTATCGATTATCTGCAAGGTGCTAGTTACATTTTTGCGGCTGAGTGCCTTCAGCACTCGCCCCCAAAGACACGGTGAAGCAGTAAAAGCCCTTCCGGTCAACAATATTAGCTAATTAGAAAAAAAATCACCTGCAATGATTGATATACAAAAATAAATTTATTGTTGCGACAAAATTTTTTAAGTAGTATTTAAAGAAACCTACCTACATAAATACAACAATTTGATATTTCTAGATTATTCGGGAAATCCAGTTGATCCACTGTACAAGCGGATCGCAAGTCAAACCAGTCAGTCCTGTTTTGAAACTCGAAAATCAGAGAGAGGAACAACAAGATTACTACGTGTGAATAGTGAACAGCTGATCACTTGTGTTATATAATTAAATATTAATTATGTATACATACATATGCTCACGCCTGTTATCCCCGAAGGGTTAGGCAGAGGTGAAGTAGCGAACTACACCATCCACATTTCGCCGAGCTTAGTTCCGTCCCAGATGTAACGAGGCTCGACCCTGTCGCCACATCGGGCACAAATTCCAAACTCCGGGATGATACTGAGTAGAAAAAACCCCAATATCACTTGACCCGACCCGGGGATCGAACCCGAGACCTCAGAACGGCAGTCGTATGTAATACAACTGCGCTACCGAGGCAGTTATGTATATATGTGTTATTTATTTTATTTGTGTGCAATACATGATTGCATCGTATAACATCGTAGCTAATGCTGTTGATCGGAAGGGCCTTTACAGCTCGACGGTGACTTTAAGCGCGAGTGCTGAAGGCACTCAGCCGCAAAAAGGTAACTAGCGCAAGGGTTAGCAAAGTGGTACCAACCTCGTAGTGACGAAATGGCGCGCGTAAATAAAATAGATACAACTAAGTTCTTACAGAATATACGGCATTGTCACATGCTAAAATAACGTACAGTTAGCCTGAATGATGATGACCCGTATAATATATATAGAGCTAAACATCTATTATAGATGTCGGATATCCCCTTTTTTCCAAATGATCGCTCAATAAATTTGTACATAATACTGTCAGACATCAACCTCTCTCATACGTTACAATCTTATTTTCGCTTACTTAGGTAACTCGGTCGGTGGGTTTTTAAAGTTTGTTTCACAATGGGTTCACGCTTCGTAAAGAAATATTTTAGTTTTCGTTTTTGTCTGTTTATCCTTTCACTGTATTAATTTTTGTAGTGAAAGTTTCTTTAGCGGCGTTTCTTGATTGGGGAAAAACTTATAGATTCGCGTGTTAACGCAATGACGTTAGCCGCTATTTATCAGTGTATCAAGTGTAAGATGGCGTGGCGTTTAAGCACTTATATTTTCCAATAAATGTTTAAAATAAAATATTTTAAATTTATTTTATTTTCAAATCATTATCTATTTATTTTATAAATTCACTTTATTTTTTTTTTACTCAAAATGTGTTTATTTTCAATGTATACTAAGTTTATTTCATTTTAAGTATAGGTTCCCAAGAGACCAAGCTAATTTATACATAATATAATAACATTTTTTTCAACATTTCGAGTCGGCAATACCCTTGCCTAATTTATTTTATTTCCCTTGTTATAAGCATTTGTTGTTACGGCTATATTCGAGTAAGTGTTAGTAAGCAAAATTTTAGTCATTTTGAGACGCAATTATTACGCGAGTATTGTCATAATGATGAAAAAAAAAGGTAAAATTAGGAGGGCATGCGGTCGGCGAGAGAAATGAAAGCTAGGTATTTGAGATATCTATTGCTATCGCGTTGTGCCGCAAAGAAAGAGTTATAAAACACGAAAGATACAACTGCAGCTCGCGTTGATTTTACCCATGTAAAATAGACAAAAACATCACTTCGTAGTACACTGTTTCCACCTTCAAACCTGATCTTTCTTATTTTGTTTCAATTATAGAATAAGAAAGACTTTAGCTATGCCTCTACATTTTACTTTTTTAAATTTTATTCATCAAATTTGTTTGACGAACGTCTGAAAATGCCGGTAAAATAGAGCATTTTTTTTTCTTCAAATGCTCTTAGTTTCTACTATAACTAATGTATGGAAAAATCAAAACGTACGTGCATGGCGGTGGTGGATATGTATTACATTATTTGGTATAAAATATTTACCATAATGCTATTATCCAGGGAGGAAACAAGGGATTACGCTTGTATGGAATAAATTCCGCTAGAATATCCTCTTAATACGTAAATATTATTTTCGTAATTCCCGTTATGATGACCACTCCGCCCTAAATATCAACAAAAATAAGTTAAACATGAACCCCCCAATAATGGTTACGTAATAGGTACTTGGGAAGATCACAATACATTTTTTTAGGTTGCAGTGATCCAGGTCTGTTCATAGCCTCTTCCAGAATAATGCAGAATAATGAAAACCCAAGAATGCATATGTTATCTGTGGCTTGTCGGTGTTTGGACACGAGTTTGTTTTTGTCTTATGTTGTCGCTCTATTTCTGGTGGCGCCTTATTCATCTGTCACGAATTTCAGATCGCATCGTTCGTGACGACTTCATGATAACGCTATATAAGAAGCGGGGCATTTGATTTCTATCTGTTCTGGTGAATGTGCTCCTCGGTTTTCTTTATCGATAAGTAATTAGAATAAAATTATCACCATCGGTTATAAATTATATATGGAGTCCAAGTTGTGATTAATGAATGAAACGTTGTGTGAATCACATTTATTATTAATAATTATATAAATAATTTATAGGTAATTTATAATTATTTTTGGTTTTTATTAATTCTTGTTTTTCTCCATCTTCACATTTAAAATTTATGTTAGTTTTAATTCTTATGGCCGTTTTCATATAGGGATGAAACAAAAAAAATAATTCAGTTGAGATAAAAAGGATTTAAATTTCGGATTTGAGTAGGCAAAAACAGATTGAGATCGGATATTGGAAAAGACAGTAAAACATTTGTCCTTATCTAAAAAATATATTAAGGTATCATCTCAATTTAATTATATTGTTTAGATAATACACAACTCACACGAAATCGACGAAGAAAACAGCCGGTCAAACGGTGTAGTAAAAAATTAATTGATTACTTTAATTAATTAATTAATCGATTTATTTTTATTAAAAGTAAAATTTCAGTACAGATTTTATTCAGTTCTCGGTGTGCGAGGTAAATTCGTTTATCGCTTCCTTCCGTCTATATGTACGGCAGTATCGGAATGTTTTCACGCCACAAGACCTCTAAGAGGTTCTTTTACGGTCGAATTAAGGTTGACCTATGCATTTAACACGTTTTTTTTATGAAAGTACTCTATGTATTCCAGTTTACATTATATAAAAATAGATTCTAATAGGAAGTATGTCAAAATTCGATTTTGCTCGAAGCAGTCAATATTATATTTTGTTACCGATACTTTGGGTTGATGATATTCAGGATTCGAATGCTGGGCTAATAAGAAGATATTAAAACTTGAGGTACTGTAAAATGTACCCTAACACAAGTAAATGTATGAAAATTGTTCACTAAAATATTTTTTAAATGGCTTTGTGGTCTGTTTCTTTCGCTTCTTTGTGAGATTCAAAATGTATGTTTGCATAGTATTAAGATGGCAGACAAATATCTTGTCTGATGGTAAGCAAACACAGTGATAGTTGAACGCGTACTACATCAACACTATTTCCAGTGTACTTCCAACCATAAAATCTTGTCACTTTATACCATTGACTTTGATATGCTTTTAAAAAACAACTCTAATTATTTTAAAATGATAAAAGATTGATTGTTATAGTGTCACGTTTGTTTTGTCAGATATGGATTGAACTATAAATACGTAAAGATTAAAGGGTTTATAACATCTTTCTCTCCTCAGACTGTTTGTCTCTTGATGTTTATTTTCTATTGGAGAGCGTTAGTGTTATCAATAAAATTATTCCGGAAACAGTTTTACCTCAAATTGTCAATAAATGATGATTATGGTCTAATTTTGACCAATAAAAGAATACTAGTTACGAAAAAAAATACAAGTCGAAAAAGATTGTTTTTCTAGAGAACGATCTTTTAGTCCTTGATTTCTTTGTCGGATCAAAAAACGATTTTCTTCAGAAAGAATCGTCATCCCTAAAGATAAAGAACATGTGTGGCGAGATCAGTGTTGCCAAGTCGGAGTCAGGTTTTTAACGTAAGGAAGGTGAGAGGAGGGAGGGAGGGCTTTATCCACGGGAGAAGTGTGAGGTGTGGGGGGGGAGAGGTGGTTATTGCTTTGCAGTAGTCACCCCTCTTCCTCTCGGAGGGTAATGACTCTCTCAAGAGAGGCGGGCTAAGAGGTGGGGGGGATTTTCTCCCCTCATCCTCTTTGGGCTGTTGCACTGACGTGGCCCATTGGGCTTGCCGCAGGGGGCGACGCGGAGAATGCCAACAGGATCCCGTATCGTCCCCATCCCAAATGCGGCGGGCGGCTCCGGGGGGTTTAGTGGGTATTTCCGGACGCTTCACGTCCGGGTGAGTCCCACACTGGTGCGGAGACGTCTCTCCGCACCCCCTTACCCATTGCATTGGGGGACTACGGTCTCACTAATGCAGTGGGTAAGGGTAGTGCGCAAATGCATTCCCTTCGTCAAAAAAAACAAAAAAAGGTTTTTAAAGTAAAAGTTACTGTACATGGGAACAAAAAATATTTTATATTTAAAAATGGTGATTTTACAATAATAAAAATATTTTTTTTCTAATTACTTGGAAATGTTCTTTTTTCACAAATTTGTATATTGTAAGCTATCCTTTCGTAGTGGATACCTATATATATTCGACTAAAATAAAGCAACATTTAATAGAAACAAAACATATTACAATTGAATTAAGTATTAAACGAAGCGTAAAGCCATAGGTATCTCAAAGAATCCTTAATTTGTAATATTTATTTAATTCCCGCAGTTTTTATTCATTGTATTTTTGTGCTGGTAACATTAAACGCTATAATTTAAGTAAAATTACAGTAAATCTACTGTTATTACAGTTTAGTTGGCATCACTAGGCAGGACTGCCGTATATATATTCTGTATATTTATACTGTAGCCGTAAGTATCCCAAGTTCGAAAACTGATAGATAAATGTCATTTCCAAAAGAAAACGTAACTCTATTACAATAAGGTTTAAAATTAAATGGAATAAGCCGCTACTCACCGGGATAACCAGCAGTAAAAAACGCGGTACTTTTATAGAATATATACACTAACGCTTTCTTTGTGTGGGTGAGAATTATAGTGAAATGTGCATGTATATGTGAATTCGATTCCGTCGTTTTTTGTCGGCAGGTTTTTAGTGTGCGTGTTTTGTGTTTAATAGTGTGTGGTTGTTATAAACACCTTGTAATGATCGTATATTTGCTGTTTGTGAAGTAAATGTTGTGGACATTTTTTAGTAAGGCTACAAGGAATCGGACTATTAGAGCGCTTCGCCACTGCTAGGCTCAGTGCTGTGATCACAATCTCACCTTTTTTTTTTTTTTTTTGACGGGCGGAAATGCATTTACGCACTACCCTTACCTATTGTATTAGTGAGGAAATACCCACTAAAACCCCCCGGGGCCGTCCACTGCATTTGGGATGGGGGCGACACGGGGTGGCTTTCGCAAGCACCGCGTCGCCCCCTGCAGCGAACCCACCAGGCCTCGTCCGTGCAATGGCCCGGTAGGGATGGAGGAGAATACTTCCCCTCCACCTCTTAGCCCGCCTCAGAAGGAGGTACGACCGTAAGGTCGGCAGTCCGGGGGGCAGGAGATACTTCCTGCCCCCCATAGATAGAAAAGGGAAGAATTGGATAGAGCAGTGGCGGGCAAAGGGAAAAAGGGGGAAGAAACCCGCCACTGCTTCAAGAAAAAGTAGGTCCCTCCCCTTCACTCATCTTGTCTTAGTCGACAAGACGTAGGGAGGAGAGGGATACCTGAAGAATGAGAAGGAAGGATCGCACCGAAGAAAAGAAACAAGAAGACAAACAATCACAATCTCACCTGACGTTAAGTAACGATGTACACGATGGTAAACACACTAAGCCTAGAGCTACTGGATCTCAAGTGTTGCTGACGGAACACTCCTATTGGTATTTGGGGACAGGTTTTCAAACTTAAGGGTGGTAGCTACCCAGGTGGGCATAATTAGAAAATGCCCGACCACCATGCTATGGTTACCTCACCATGTTTTCCTTCGCCGTAAGCTCAGTTCAATTTTAGATTCGGATAGGTGGGGATCGAAACTGCGTCGATTGATGCGGAATCTGGCCGCACTACCCGTTGCGCCATCTTCGCTATGTAATGAAAATGTTGAGGAGGGCGAATCACACACTATCATGCGCTCATCGAACTCCCCCATTAATAGTACAGTACGGGTACACCTATGACATTTTACTAGACAAGTCATATTTACAAACTAGCAGTGTGCCTGCTGCTGCACCCGGTTTATATGTTTTTCCCTGCATAATATAGTTTCTTTTTTATACGGAACCCTAATTATTTTCTAAATTTTTCTACCACTAACATTATGCAAAGATATTTCTGCCAGTAAAACTGTGCAGCGAATCGGATTTTACTCACAATTTCACGAGTTTCAATTTTTCTTACACGGACCCTAATTTGTATCGAAAAATAAAAGTATCCTAAGTAACTTCAGCTATCTGTCAAAAAAGTCCCCTCAGAATAGGTCAAGCCGTTCCGGAGTTTGCTGGAACAAACTGACAGGCATACGTAAAGACAAACATTTTAAAAATTGTATTTTTGGTATAGGTATCGTATATACATTCAAATATATTTAGTAAAAAATGTAATTTTGACATTACAAACAGACACTTAAATATCATTTATTAGTATAGATAGAGTGTATTCATTTTACTGTGGCACAATATAAAAAAGGTGAATTTGCTATATTTTTTACGTCTTGGCTTTATAATATTCTCCTTTGCAGGCCCGAAGGTTATTGTAAGGTTATGACATTTGACGCGCGCATGCATTGTACCTAATTTACGCCATAATTACTCCAAATGAAAGTACAATTTAATAAAAATTTAGAATGCAAACAAACGGGAGAATATGCTATGTTTTTATTTTTTCTAAACGGTTGGTACGACTACTAATGTCGTATCGTATAGATGGAATAAGTTACTTTTATTATTATTACAAATTCTACATTTTATTACTGACAATATTCTTTTATTTGGCACCTACTATTATTTGTGTACAGCGCGAATCATTGAAATAAATTAATGTCGAGAAACTGGAATAGCGAATTATTTAGATATCTATACAAATAAATGAAATTGTAGTGTCTGATTGTATTATCAAAATAACAAATGTTTGCAAAAGACATATAAATGTGTATATGGCACTTATACCAAAAACACAATTTTTAAAATTTCTGTGGCTGTCTGTCTGTCTCTATTTGTCCTGGCTAATATTCAGAACAGATGGAGCGATTTTAACGGGACTTTTTCTGACAGATAGCTGAAGTTAAGGTGCATAATTTAGTATAACATTATTTTTGAAAAATGTTTAGGGTTCCGCGTAAAAAATAAAAAAAAAAAACCCATAAAATTGTGAACACAATCCGATTCAATGGTCAGTTTTGCTGAGAAGTGTTTGATTTTGTGAGAAATATCTTTGCTTTATGTATAAAAATAGTTTTGGTCTGGAAAAAAAATAGAGTCCATTCTCTTTCAGTGATTATTTTAAAAACGAAATTACGCGGTGAATAATTGTGCGGAATGGAAGAAATGATACGCGGGCTGAGTCGAGGGAACAGCTAGTTATATATGTTTTAACAAGCGTCCGTAACACACACAGACACGTGTGTTAATGACGTAGCGGTGTTTTTTTTATCGTGATAAGGTAATCATGATTATAATCTGAAGTGAGGTAATCGTTAAATGTTATCCGTCAACCTTGTTAGGTATTTATATTAATATTTTTATAAAAAAAAAACATTATTTCAGATCTAATACAATGAACCGATTTATATTATACTAGCGGATGCTCAAGACTTCGTCCACATAAATAATACCCTTTTGACGATTCACATAAAAAAAAACGTCTAATAAAAATTTGTGCGCATTCTTTTTTTATATTGTTTCATTGTATCTTGTGCATTATGGGTTTTTTCCTGGTGTATGTATAAAAATATACTAGCTGTGCCCGCGGCTTAGAATACAGATAATTTAAAATTTGCATAGGTTCTCGGTCTGGATACAATATATCTCATTGCCAATTTTCATCGAAATCGGTTCAGTAGTTTTTGCGTGATTGGCGAACAAATGAATAAACAGACGAAAGACAAAAAAAATTAACGTCCAGCAGTGGACGTCTAGGGGTTGAATGGTTAAAAAATTTTTTTTTTCTAATATCTTGTTAATGTTTGTGCCTTTTTGTTGTGTATGTGTTTATAACTTTTTTGTTTTTTTTTTTAACTATTTTATTGTAAAATTAACAGATACTCCGCGTTTGGCATTAAATATGATTGTATGATATAAAATGTACAGATTTCTCGTTAACCTATTATTATAAGTATATATATATTCCGTTGTTTATATTTTGCGAATATTATTTCATTTATAGTAAAGGCTTATTAAGGTTAATCTAGTAAGTAACAAATTATTGTATATCGCTGTTGCAAATTATCTCCACATCCCGCTCGGTCCGAATACGTTTTTGTGCCTGGAAAAGATCCGGGGTAGACATCCTTGGATAAATCCTGTTTAAAAAACCTGTTAACCGCAACATAGATAAGCGGACCGTTAGTAATGACTCAAAAAACTTACAACATAACTATAATAATATAATGGACGGCCTACAATACTTTTCGTCAAATGAAATTTCTTTTGTAAAGAAATAACGTAACACAACACATAACATAAGCTTACGCCTGTTATCCCCGAAGGGTTAGGCAGAGGTGAAGTAGCGAACTACACCACCCGCATTCCGCCGAGCTTAGTTCCGTCCCAGATGTGACAGGGGGCGAGCCTGTCGCCATATCGGGCACCAATTCCAGACTTCGGGATGATACTGAGTAGAAAAACCCAATATCACTTCACCCGACCCGGGAATCGAATTCTAGACCTCAGAACGACAGTCGTACCGTAATACAACTGCGCCACCGAGGGGCAGGTACAGAAATACTTGGGCCATTGCACAGACCAGGCCTGGTGGGTTCGCCACAGGGGGCGAGGCGGCGGCATGCCGTGCAATCCCGTATCGCCTCCATCCCAAATGCGGCGGACGGCCCCGGGGGGTTTTAGTGGGTATTTCCGGGCGAGTCCCACACTGGCACGGGAACTCGTCACTCCGTGCCCCCTTACCTATTGTATTGGGGGACTTCGGTCTCACTAATACAATAGGTAAGGGTAGTGCGTAAATGCATTTCCCCCCGTCAAAAAAAAAAAAAAAAAAAAAAAGGTACAGAAATAATTGTAGCAGAAATTGAGTTACGTTTCATTTAAGTTACATTATCCAAATTTGTTGAAAAAACAAGTTGCAAGTATAATTTTTAAAGTGAAAATTTATTTAGCGGCGTCGAGCGATTCTCGGGAGAGGAAACACTTATAGATTCTCTTTATCAATGCTATGGCGTCAGCCGTCAACATGCTAAAGTATGTCAAGTATAAGATGGCGTTTAAGTGCTGGCGCTTCATCCGAAATTCAACTTCATGGCGCTTCATTCAACCGAAAGACGTTGCTGGACATAGGTCTCTCCCCCAAAGATTTCCACGACGACCGGTCTTACGCCACCCGCATTCAGCAGACTCTCGCGACCTTCATCAGGTCCTCGGTCCATCTTGTGAGGGCCTACCCACGGTGCATCTTCCAGTACGCGGTATCCATTCCAGAACTCGCTAGTCCCATCGAGCATCGATTCTACGAGCAATGCGCTCAGCCCGTTGGCACTTCAGTTTGCCGATGTCGGTTACTTTGGTTCTTCTGCGGATCTTCTCAACGCGAGCGACGACGTCTCAGTGCCATAAGTCATCAACACACACTGCTCGAAGAGTTTTGTCTTGAGACCCTGTGGTATCTCGGACGAGAATATGCCTTCCCAAACGCGGTCCAGCCAATTTGGTTTCGACATTGAACATCGATTAACCTGGCGCTCAGAGATAAATAATAATATATTTACTTACATGCAACTTATTGTATCTTTTGACTATGAATAAACAATTTAAAAGTGTATAGATGCAAAAACCACACAGACCTTTTAATGTTAGGTTATATTCATAATTTATATTAACATATTAAGAATTAATTATGCCGTTGGTTCGAAGAATGATCGTCATAATTTTAATATTAGAAATAAAGACAAGTTAGCCGTCCCACGCTTTAGGCTAAGTAAGTCTAATAAAAGCTTTATAGGTAATAATATTCGGTTTTACAATAAGATCCCAAGTAACATTACCGATTTACCTGACAATAAGTTCAAGTATTATGTCAAGCAAGTTTTAATCTCAAAAGGTTATTACAGGGTGGGTCATTACGTGAACGATAGTAATGTCTGGAATTAAACCACATCTCTGTGCTTCCGCTAACATTAGTTAAGACTATGATTTGTATAGTTTTCATATGAAAAAAAAAATGATACATATATATACTATATTTATCGATCGAGTTTCTCGCCTGCGCTCTTCTCGACTGGGTTGTTTTCCGAACCGGAGGTAGTGTTTTAGACGTTCATAAGCGCCTTCTCAGGGCCTAAATTGAATAATATAAAGATCTTTTTGATTTTGGTTTGTGCAATGTATTGTTGGCTCACACTATATCGACAGAAGCCAAATCAACTTATGATTTGGTGGACGTCGGTATTAGGGCGAGGAATTTATTATTTATTTTTATTTTTTCAGTCTCTATTTAAGTTGTTGTATAACAATATACATAAGCTTTATGTATGTATGTAATGGATGAGGGTGCCATGTTGTTTATGAACAAACTCTCTTTAAAAATAAAGATTTAAAAAAAATTCAACAAATTACAAAAAGTACATATTAAATAAATAGTTTTTCCAAAGTTTCAAGTTTTCACTTCTGTCGGTAATCCCCCATAAGTGGCTAGTTTTTTTTTCACTGAGTATTATAAAATTATAAGACTCTATTACTCCCATAAATTAATATGGACAAGACTTTTAACATAACTGCGGTGGTTGTTAGAGAGATCGAAGAATGTGAAAAGTTTTCAAATAATAATGGAAATAGCCCGAGGCCATAGACGTTCGCGCACGCGATTTAATTACTAGAGTATAGGGTGCCTACATCTAACTTTTAATTAACAAACCGCAGTTATAACCGACTTGCCTTCATTATCAAATAACTTTAGTTAGCTCGCGTTACTGAGTTTTAGTTGGGTAAATATGAGTGCAGTGTTTCTTTCTCCTATTCTTCACTGCATTTGCATACCTATTATATCTGTTATTTAAGTTTTAAGAGGATATGCGGTCGGAAAAGTAAGTATTTCAAAAATCTATTGCTATCGCGTTGAGCACCGAAGAAAGAATTATAAACACGAAAGGGACAACTGCAGCTCGGGTTGATTTTACCCATGTAAAATAGACAAAAACATCACTTCGTAGTACCCTGTTTCCACCTCTAAACCTGATCTTTCTTTCAATTATAGAATAAGAAAGACTTTAGCTATGCCTCTACTTTTTGCCTTTTTTAATTTTATTCATCAAATTTGTTTGACGAACGTCTGAAAATGCTGGTAAATTAGAGCATTTTCTACTATAACTAATGTATGGAAAAATCAAAACGTACGCATGGTGGTGGTGGATATGTATTACATTATTTGGTATAAAATATTTACCATAATGCTATTATCCAGGGAGGAAACAAGGGATTACGCTTTTATGGGATAAATTCCGCTAGAATATCCTCTTAATACGTAATTATTATTTTCGTAATTCCCGTTATGATGACCACTCCGCCCTAAATATCAACAAAAATAAGTTAAACATGAACCCCCCAATAATGGTTACGTAATAGGTACTTGGGAAGATCACAACACATTTTTTTTAGGTTGCAGTGATCCAGGTCTGTTCATAGCCTCTTCCAGAATAATGCAGAATAATGAAAACCCAAGAATGCATATGTTATCTGTGGCTTGTCGGTGTTTGGACACGAGTTTTTTTTTTGTTTTATGTTGTCGCTCTATTTCTGGTGGCGCCTTATTCATCTGTCACGAATTTCAGATCGCATCGTTCGTGACAACTTCATGATAACTGATAACTTCAGCTCTGGTTGATTTTACCGTATGCAAAATAAAAGAAAACATCACATCGTAGTACCCTGTTTCCTGCTCCAGAATTGAACCGATTTTTAATTCTCCGGAAATTACCCGCTACAAACAGACAGACATAAACTTTAAAAATTGTATATTTGGTAAAGGTATCATTCATATGTATTTAGTAAAAAAAAATTATATTTTGACACTTGTCAGTAATAGTAGCAAAGCTCTTACCGGGGGGGCGGGGGTTGGTATTGGCGTGCATAAGGATTGGCATAATTCTGAACAAAAAAAAAATCGAAAACTCAGAAGTGCTTACCTTATTACCACTCAGACATATCCCCAATGCAATCAAAAGTAAGCAAAACATAAACAACCACGTAATATTTGAACGACCCCTGAACACATTAACAGAGAGACATTGTATTTCATTTACCATTTTCGATGATGATGATGCCGCAGTAGTTGTGAGGTCGGATTAGGTAGGGCATTAGGTAGGGCATTTTCTAATAATGCCCGTCTGGGTACCTACCACCCCCAAGTTTGAAAACCTGTCGCCAAATATCAATAGGCGTGTTCCGTTAGCATCACTTGAGAACCAGTACCTCCAGGCTTAGTGTGTTTACCATCCTGGACCACATCGTCACTTAACATCAGGCGAGATTGTGGTCAAAACGCTGAGCCATTATCGTGTAAAAAATAAATATCTGTGTACATGTTTTCATTATTAAATCGTAGACAGCTCACTCTGTAATTTTATTTTCCTAGTGACTACACTTAATGCAGACTTAGGTTGCTTAGACAAAAAAAAATGCAAACAATACTACAATGGTACGAACTTAAGCCTTTGTTATTTAATTGTTAAATCGTAATGATATGTTATGCATACAATTTCTGTTTATACGTTGATAAAAAGTCCCACACGTGAAAGAGTACGCTCGGTAAACTGTTTTATGCATAAAAAGTATGCTGCAAACATATTTGATGAAATTCAAACTTAATATTCTGCAATATAATATTAAGAACGTGTATACACTTAGCGACTTTTCTCAGTCGTCACCTACTAAGGGTGACATTTTAATAATTAACGTACAAAAAAAACGTTAAGAAAAAATCGTCCCGTTCAGAGAATCAACTAGCAATACCGATTATTAGTACCAACCTATTTTTATCTCATTCTAATTTATCTATTTCTATATAGATTATATTAACAAACGCAAAAAAAAAAAACGAAATGAAATTTCAGTGTGACACGATTTCGACTTGGTGCCCTTGCAGTAGCCTCAGATTACATTACATACAAGCACTAGATACGAATCTCATGGCTAAGCGACCTACGAGCTCGCCCCAAAAGTTCGATGAAGCTCTCGAGGGCTTTCCGGTCTAGTGTTTATTGTTATATATTTTTTACACGGTATGTTCTTTGACCACAATCTCACCTGATGTGAAGTGACGATGTGGTCTAGGATGGTAAAAACACACTAAGCCTAGATACTGGCTCTCAAGTGATCCTGCCGGAACACACCTATTGGTATTTGACGACAGGTTTTCATACTTGAGAGTGGTAGCTACACAGGCGGGCATTGTTAGAAAATGCCCGACCACCATGCTAAGGTTTCCTCACGATGTTTTTCTTCACCGAAAGCTCGGACTGATTTTAGAGCTGGATAGGTCGGTTTAAACCCGCGTCCATTGCATCCGGCCGCACTATCCACTACGCCATAATCACGTCGAAGTGTTAGTCAGTTTTGAAAAAAATACGTATCTTATCGTATGATTTTCTGTATACGAATTTGCTATTTCGACGACAATTAGCGAATATTTTGTCGCAACGTGTATTCGTAATCCTGTAGTGAAATAAGTGTTTTTGCTCGTACACGTGTATTTTCAAACGCAAGGTAAGCACTTCTCCTGGCTGCTCAACTCCGTGGAATATTTGCGATTACTAATTTAAAAATAATTTTCTCTTTTGATGTGCATATCGTTTTATAGGGTTCTTCACTTTGCTTTCAAGAGGTTCTTTCGCGTACATAATTTTGCAATTTATTATATAAGTAAATTAAATGATATCGAACTTTAAAAAAAATAAATTATATCGGATTATAATATATTGTCAACACCTCAATTCTAGTTAATGAATTCAACGTATTACTAGGCATTGTAAGTTCCATGCTATAAACACGTAAATACCAAATAACTGACTTAAGTTTGAAAGACCACCGTTGTGTAAAGTCGTAATAAAAAAAATATAATTACAAACACATGTCTTTTATAATCGATGCAAATAAACGAATATAATAAAGTATTGGTCCGACGATAAGATCTTTATTCCTGGTGAAACTTCTCTGATATAATATGAATTGGTAACATTTTCTACTCTGTCAAACGATTTTCTTTACTAATTTTTGTTTGTTTATAGCTTTTACGTCGTATACAAGAACTTGAAATCAGTTGTCTTAAAATTTTCAACAATATAATTGTCGAATTCTGACCAACGGGCAAATACAAGGTGTCATTATTTAGTAAATAATTCGTACGGTGAAAAGTAACAAAAATAACAGAATAGCTGAGACAAAAATACTCCTAAAGTGGTCTTTAAAAACAATCATGTATAGGTTAGAATTTATAAATCTATGGGCAAAAGTAATGCATTTAAAGATACAAATAAATACGCACGATTATAAAAAAAAACCGTTTTATTCGTTTAACATAGAAAAAAATATAGAGATACAAAATAACATGATAGGTATAGAGTATTAATAGTTATACAAGATTATATTAAAATTATAAATTTAACATTACACAGTCGTCAAAATAAATGCACGTATAAATTTTTAAAGCTATTAATATTTGGAGCGATACAATGGTCCGAATTAAAAAAGCACCACAAAAAACGAATAATCTGAGTAATAATATTATAATAATAATTATTTTTGCATTATTACAAACGTTCAATTATCACAAATTGATTGGTTTTTGTTTTTCCACACACAGTGTCGTATGCCATCGGCCATTTTGTAAAATACAATTTTTATCCCAGTTTAAAATGTCATTTTAGTCAACTCTGTATTGATAGTCTGTTTTGTGACTTTATTCAGTTTTAACGGTTAAATGCATTGATCAATATATTAACATTACATAATAATAGTGATAAAAACCTAAAAGCTTATGCAGGTCTATATAACCTTGGGAGGGGGGATCTTCTCCTCCCCCAACCCCTTTGGGCGGTTGTGGACGTGGCCCATTGGGCTTCCCGCAGGGGGTGACGCGGAGAATGCTCTGCTATCCCGTATCGTCCCCATCCCAAATGCGGTGGGCGGCTCCGGGGGGTTTTAGTGGGTATTTCCGGGCGCTTCACGCCCGGGTGAGTCCCACACTGGTGCGGAGACGTCCTCCGCACCCCCTTATCCATTGCATTGGGGGACTACGGTCTCACTAATGCAATGGGTAAGGGTAGTGCGTAAATGCATTTCCCTACCGTCAAAAAAAAAAGAAAAAAAAAGGTCTATATAACCTAAAATATTTATGCGTTAATACTAAATTATATTATTATAAGTACATACTATAAAATACTCCGAGAGTTGCTAGAAAAAATATGTTATTTTTTTCAACAACAAATATATATTTGACTAGATATAGTGTACTGATTTTTTCCAATTGTAGTTTTTGTATTCAAAATACTCTTGTAGCCTCGATGTTTATGATTTAAAATAGATATTCATTTTTCATAGTCATTTTGAAATCTATCACTAGCGGTGGTGATGGTTGATATTGTCATATTAGGTTTCATATTATGGCACATTTAAAGGCTTTTGTAAGTAACTTTCTGAATTCACAATGCTCACTCTTTGCGACAAAGTCCCTTATTCATAATTTCAAATGTAGTGTTTTTACGTTATCAATCTTTCCGTTGCTGTAAAAATATCTTGCAAACACCCTGAATTAAATTAACAGTGTCGACACTTAGGCCAAACAGATTTTCAGAGTTATTTACAAGATGGTCTCGTGCTATTGTCAGGTTTTCGCGTACGTTTTCCACTATTTGATTGTCGCCGAATAGAGACACAATTTGTACAGGAATATTTATGATTTCATTACAATTTAATAAATCCCTCACTTTGTCTTTATCGACATTGTTAATTATGTTTAATAGATTTTTGGCCACATTACCATATTTAGAATCGAAGGCCGACAAGAGGAAGGCGCCTCGCTTGACTATTTCAATGAAATCTCCAACGTTATTTTGGTTTAAATTGACTTCTATACATTTAAGTAGGACGTTCATGAAATTGGTCATGCCTTCGTGGAGAGCAAGGTTTAATGCCGTATCTCTATTCAAGCCAGGATTCGAATTGTCTTTCTGCTTTAATAATAATTCGAAAACGATTTTTTGGCAGCTCTCGTTCGAAGTGATTTCAGCTAAATCCGGATCGTGCTTAAGCTTGTAGTCAAATGCGTTTCTTACTGACTTTGGGCATGTCATTAGAAACACGTTTACTATGAAATCCCCATAATGCTTTGTGTTTAAATATGTTGCCCAAACAACCTTGGCTCGTTGCTTTCAAAAGTTCTGTCAAATATTCGACGGCGCTGTATTCGGCGAATAGAAGATGGAAGAATTTTGGGACATCGTCTAAGACACAATCGAACATAGGTGATTTCTCGTCACCGGTTTGAATCTTTGTCATCATGCCTTTCATTTCATTGATTTCATCTTGGGAGAGTAACATCCCCAAATCCTCTTCTTTACAAATAGCAAACAAAGCTAACTTTTTATGTTTCTCAATAAATTCCTGACGTTTAACATCTTCGATACTTTCGTCTAAATTAGCACCGCCTTTGTAAAATATATTGTTTAGATTACTATAGAGAAACCTCTGGTAAAGAGATACCGTGTTGATAAATATATCCCATTTCTTTTTTATCTCATTCGTGTCTACTATTATTTTAAATCGATCCTTTATTTTACATTCGAAATAAGTAGCGGCTATATACATGTGTAATGGTGTGCCAGCTAACTCGAGAGCCTGTTCAGCTTCTGGTGTTTTTTCTAAGTACCTTCCTAAAGTAGTAACATTACCCAAGTCTACATCCAAATGTTCTTTCAACTTTTCTCTAATCGTAACTGATGATACGTTATTTAGTTCACTTTGAAAGAAATGAATCGCAACGATATATACCAAATGAAGCGGCATACTTATCCATGGAATTAACTGACGTTCGTTCTCGTCTAATGCTCCCAAACCGGCCATGTATTGTAAAAATCCACTAACGTTGCTGAATTGTTCGTAATTTAACTTTTCAAGTTGTAGATTAGTTTTACAGAATTTATGGAAAAACGACTTCTGGCCTATTTCATTTACGGGCTCTAATGTGTACGCGGTACTGAAGGCGCGTTCCAAAGCACTTTTCGAGGTCACATTGGAACTGCTCGATATCCACATACGTATTTCATCAGCTTCGATAATTTTAAGCATTTTAACTACTTCCCTTGCATATGGAGGGCATACGTAATCGAATCCGTAAAATAGGAAAGTCAATTTTTTATTATTGTAGTAATATAGGAATAATTCTAATTCCAGTACTGCTGAACTATTTATACCTTCGTAGGTTGCTAACATTATTTTACTATCAGTTTCACATAGATCAAATTTTGTTTTATTATTAACACTCTTCAAAGAAGCAACGCAGAGCAACTTCAAGCACTGTGTTCTATTGATAGTTTTTCTCTGCGTATGCCACTCGTTAAACGTTTCTATGTAATCTAGCAAATCTATACGAACGATCCAAAGAGAAGGGTCTTTATTTTTTGTTTCCAATGCAAGATGAGTTAAGAGTGTCGATTTCCCCATATCAGGTTGTGCAGTGATAACCACTACCTGGTGATCAATATCTTCAAGAGATTTTACGAGATATTTTTCCCCACCTCGCTTTATGTGTCTATCAGCGTAATACTCTTTAATATCCTCGTACTTCCTATTTGTAACATTATTGCCCAATTTTTATTTTTTCTTTATTAATAATCTTACGCAAGATTCTAGCATTAATAAAACCTTTTGAGCTTTCATCAATAATTGCATTTAAATTTAACTTTTGACCTTGGAAAATAACTTCAGCGGTTTCTAAAAATTTATTTACTATTTTCTCAGTAAAGCTCAGCAAGTTATTACTTTCATCGATTACTGCGTGATAATTAACAGGATAGTGTACTTTGATTTCATTACCCAAAATACGATCGGTGACAATTATAATCTTATTCCCTTTAAATTTGTCAATAATGAGTTTTAATTTTTCATTTAACCCCTTTATAGCTTTTGGTAATTCGTACATTATTATTAGTACTTCAAGTTTTGTGTCACCCAATTCAGAGAGCATAGTATTATAATCATTTAATGGAAGACCCAATACATAATCGAAGTTTATAAAAGCGTAGTTGTTACAGTTTTTATAATGTTGACTGATTTTTATTCCACTTAAGATATTCGCTCGAGTGATCACATTAATGATTCCGTTCTGATAGTTGTCTAAATTTAAGTCTGTCACTGCTTTATGATTAAATTCTATACCAGTCTTCTTAACCTTATTAACATACATAAGATTAAGTACAGTAACAAGTGGACTATCAATCACATCTTTCTTTGCTATATCTAATAATTCGCTTTGATTAGTTAAATAGGGTGCATTAGAAGAAAGCATCCACCATTTTTGAATCTCATCATGAAACTTTAAGTATATGGCATCTGAATGAACACGGAAGACGAAATGATCCTCTCCTCTGTATGCATTGTAATATTTATCTATTTCTTTCTTTAAAATTGACTCAACTTCGTCTTCCTTGGCTTCGTTTGTATAAAACCATAGCCTACTTAAAAATTGTTTTGCTAAAATATCGTCTTCTACATCATGAAATGATGTCCTGGGAAAGCATTTCAACTTAACGTTTAACCTGTAGTTAGCTAAATTTTCACCCTCAGGTACTACACTTTGAAGTTTATCCAAAAATAATCTAGCGTTTGGTGGAAGATATCTATTTGTGTTAAACTTTAGCATTTTGCTTTTTTCATCGTAGACTAATAATGTTCCCACTGCACCTCCAATACCTCCATTGATATCAAATATACCAGATTCCAATTTGTCTTTATCTTTTTCGTTTTTTTGACCCACACTACTGTTATCTATTTCTATTATTTTGTTACCTTTATTAGCTTCTAATAGACCTTCGAATGCTTTGGTTAAAAAATCTAACCTTTTGTTTAATCTGTCTTCTCTTATCGTTAAATCCAGGTTTCCGAAAGAAATTGGTAATTTAAACTCCATAGATTCTAATTTAGATTTGCCTGCCATTTGTACTGCTTCCTGAATTATAATTGTATTGACTTCTATATTACGTACATCTTCTTTTAATTTATTTATTTCATATGGTTTAAAGTAATTTTCTGGTATATTAATTTCAACCAGATCAAGTTTATTGTGTTTTTTCATCATAAATAATCAAACTTCCTATTAAATTGCTTAAAGCATAGCTAGAAGATTCATTTTGTAATTGTTGAAAGTATTTTGTGATTTCTTGTTTAGTCAGATTAGTATCTTTGCAATGATTTTCTACGATTTCTTTGAAAAGCATGTCTCTTAATACAATTAGAGTACGGTCATATGTTTTCAAAAACTCTGGGCGAAACTTACCCATACGATATTCTTTTGAAACTATATCTTGAGACACCGATACAACTTTTTGCGCAAAAAACGACATGATATTTTTGTATTAGCTCGTCAGTCATAATAACTTGAAGTTTATTTTTTTTTGACATAATAAATTCAAGGAAGTTTTGCCCTAATTTTTTGACTCGATTTTCTTCTAAAGTTCTAGTTAGAAAATCCAAATCGTTGTCAATGTATTTAAATTGAAATACAACTCCTTTTGAGCTAGTATTAATCATTTTGTGTATCTTGTCACTTTGTAAATTTTTAGGGTCTAATTTTTGTTCAAAACACTCTTTCGCAGGTGTGTAAATAATAAAATTCAATTCTACATTATTAATCTCATCTTTAAACATAGGGTCTTTCTCGTTCGGGCTAAACTTAGAAATGATGCTCAGAAAGCTGTCAAAATACTTAGGTAAATGAAAATCTCCTGCAGCATTACGTAAATCGCTGACAGTGACCCGTCCTTTTTCAGGATCATCTCTGTGTTTCGCTTGCAGAAACAATCTGACTGATTTCTGTTCTCCTTTGACTTTATATTTACAACATAAATCATCTAGTGCTCCGATACCCCTAATATTCGTTGCCAAATAAAATTCTTCTATATCTTTATCGCTCATAGCTCTTAGAAAGACCAGACTTAATAATTTAGTTTCATAAAGTTGGCCACTTACACCAGAGGTACCAGGTCGTTTTAAAAACATTGATTTCTTTGTTTTTGTCTTATTGTTCGTAGTTATTTTTTGTTTATTATTTTTTTCCAAACTTGAAGGCTTACTTGAACTGGTCTGAGCTTCTTGTGTCGTTGTAATAGCTTCTAAAATCTCAATGATTTCTTTTCCGATTTCGGTATCAAGTTTTTTTGCGATATCTAATGGTCTGTCTCCATCTTTGTTTTTTTTGATTACGCATGCTCCTTTATCTAATAGCAGATTGATAATATCTTTCCTACCTTTTCGTGTAGAAATATGAATCGGTGTATTTTCATTGGTGTCTATTGCATTGACATCAGCTCCGCTCGCTAATATTGTTTCAATATCTGATATGTTTTTATTTTTTAGTATGGCAATAAACAAGCGAAAATTGCTTATTAATTTTTCGTCGTAAGAAGTCATATCTGATTCCATTGTATATTACTAAAGTATTTACACAGTTCCTAAAGTCTTATAGACATCTATACTTTAAAGAATTTACACTTGTGAAACGCTTCTGAAGTTAATATCTTTGTCGTATAATTCTACGTAGTTTCATTTATTTTTGTAATATATCCGACTTCACGCGCTCGAGATATTTTCACTGACTATTAAATACACTTTACTGGTATGCTGTGTTAAATTTTATTCATGTCTTGAAAGAAATTTATATTTTCTGTAAGAATTTGCAACTTATCCCAGCAGTGATCCAGCGTGATACTGAAGAATACATTAATCTTGCAAACCCAATGTTCCTTACGATATCTGGAAAACAAAAAAAAAATCTGTTATATATAAGTGTTTTTTAATACTTATTTCCATCCATCCGTTGAACCATAAGACGCTCACAGTTGGACACCGGTCTTCCCCAATAAGGAGGGAATTGCCATAATCGACACGCCTGGGAGGCGGGTTGGCGATCACAGTAGATGCTTGTGATACTCAGAGGATATTGCTGCCCATCCTTAGGTTTTTATCCCTTAGTCGACTTTTACGACACCCACGGGAAGATACTACGGAGTGGTACTATTCTCGGCCTGGCACCACACCATAATTGATTAATTTTCTTGTAATAGATTTTAAGCCCACATAAAATTTTACTAAAGGTTAATTGTACTGTAAATAAAGATAGATCATACAGTACTTTCTCTTATAATAAAATTTGTGTTACGTTATAAAACCAACCAACATACAACTAGAGCGGGGTATAACAGTAAAATACATTTTTCGTACGGCACGCTTAATTAAGTACGTTAATGAAATTATATTGAAGACTAGCTTTGTGCTCGCGGCAGCACCCGCGTTTTATATGCTCTTCATGGCGTTTTAATTTTTTTGTAAAAGGAACCTTAAGTGTTTTTCTAGAACTTTTTTAGTACTAAAATAAAGTAAAATATATCTCATAAATTCAAGCACTTGCCCGTAAAATTGTGCATTGAAAAGGGTTTGATTCCATTTTTTATGAGTTTTTTTTTTAGGTGGAACCGTAATTATTTTCAAAAATTGATAGTACCCTAAATTCCGGAGTAACTCCAGCTATCTATCAAATAAAGTCCCGTTCAAATCGGTCCAGCCGTTCCGGAGATTAGCCGTTACAAACAGAAAGACAAACAACAATTATAAAGATTGCGTTCTTTATATTAAGTCATATGTACTTCTTAAAAAATAGACAATTCAATTTTATATATTAACAAGAACAAAAATTGATTTTCTTTGTACGATTCTACATTGCGCTATGGTTGTGTTGTCTTCCATTAAACAGTCTACGCTTCAATACCCTATAAGGAACCTTTTTTTTATTATTTAAGTTAAAAAAAAATCTCGGGTTTAGCTAGGTTCTTATTCCGCGGGAATTTTATGATACAGGTAGCGGCCAAGCCGAGGTTCGAACTCTTGTGCTAGTTACCTTTTGCGGCTGAGTGCCTTCTGCACTTTATTAGTGTAGATTATAGATATAATGATATTTTCTTATAAATAGTTAAATTAAAAGATGCGTATTTGGGCGTTTGGTCATATATGAAAATAACTATAAATAATAAGCACATATTAAATTTATAGCAACCAAAATACGAAATCCTTTGATAAAAATCTTATTCTACCAATTTGCATGGAATTTTCTCTTTATGGAGAACACTATTTTCAAAATTTATTTTTTTTTCAGTTTTGACGGTTGATCACCACATTAGTTTTCCTCTCGCGTGGTCAATGAACCTGGTTGTAGTTAGGAGCCAGCAATTACCTATGTCCGACGGCCCTTACAAATTTTACAACGGCAGAATTTTCAATGGATATTCTAAAACCGTTCAGTATCTGACTCCTCAAACAGCAAAGGAGGCCCTTACACAAGAGAGATTAGAGGTAAAGCATTATTACTCTTTGGCCAAATTTGTTAGCAATGAACACAATGGCATTTCAGTCGGTAAGAATCTGACATAATCCACCATCATTCACTTGCTGGTGGGTGGATATCATCATACGTAAAGTTTTTTCTTGTTAAAAAAAATTAATACACACATTTGCCAGTTAAATATCAAAATTAAAGTCAAACTCAGTAGATATTCAGACAGCTTTATATGTTGTCGTTGCGTTATTACAATAAAAATGTCCAGTACACGATATAATTTTTTTAAATAGCAATGATTATTATGCTTAATTTGATACGTCAAAGTTAGAGGACATGCAACCTTTACACATAAATGTGCAAACTTTATTAAAATAATATAAAGTCGAGTCTGATTTATCTCACACTGACTTCTGTAAACATGCAGAATATAAACAAATATAATGTTGCGGTATTTATACACATGTTTTGCATTGAACCCATCGCTCGTTTGTTTGCTTTACGGTCGGTTTTCAATAGGCGATCTCAATTTGTTCTTCCGAAATTTCAATACATTTTTCTCTAAAGATTCAGCTCAGTGATCAGTCGAAAAACCGATATATTTTTGGTTCGCTCTCAATCTTAACTTTTATGATTCAATATTGAAAACCTCCGTAAACCAAAACATGTTTCCGGTCTCTTTCTACTACTTCTATTTAGGATTAGTTATAACGTAATATTATGATGTATTTAGGTACTTTTTCTTTCCTGGTGGGTTCGCTGCAGGGGGCGACGCGGTGCTTGCGAAAGCCACCCCGTGTCGCCCCCATACCAAATGCAGCGGACGGCCCCGGGGGTTTTAGTGGGTATTTCCGGGCGCATCACGCCCGGGCGAGTCCCACACTGGCACGTAGCTCGTCCCTCCGTGCCCCCTTACCTATTGCATTGGGGGACTCCGGTCTCACTAATGAAATAGGTAACGGTAGTGCGTAAATGCATTTCCCCCCGTCAAAAAAAAAGGTACTTTTTCTTTAGCTTTCCTCTGTTAGTAAAAAAACTTACAAATCCACTAAAATTTATGATTTACTTTTTTATTATCAATTAAGGTAGAAAAACGTCACAAAGAGTAGAAATCTTAGTTTTTTGAAATATTTAACACATAATATACGCATTGTTACACCACACCGACTAATTACAATTTCTTTCTTAAAGATTATTTCATTATTGAAAAACAGATTTAACTTTGGTATGTATTTATACTCAGTTATTCACATTAAAGTCACACACACACATAAGTTTCTTATCAACTATCACGTACATATGTCCTGCGGTTTATGATTGGGTTCGCAGTAGCCAATATGACCGATAAGCCGCCATCACTTACGAAGGATATTCAATATTTTTTGTTGAGCATACATGTGATTTGTCGTAAATAAATGACTAACCGTAATTTTGTAGAAACATTACAATAAGTTCTTAATATGTATATTTATATATCATACAGTATTATGCGATACGTACATACATACATACATATATCATTATGTATTTATTGTGTTATATATTATACTCATTGGCTTATTTAACCCCTTGAGCACTTACCTGGCGTTTACGCCAGCTTTCCATTGTTTTCCTATTGTGTTATTTTTATGGGTACTTGACACATTAAATTAATGAACAGAACGTGATGGTTGATATTTTATTATTATTACTTTTCTCATATGTATTCTATTATCATAACAAAATATAGATTATATTTTAAAACCTGGTCAAAATTTAAATATATCTTCCATATTTATAAAAAAAAAGAATGTATGTTGGTCCTATACGCGTTCCTAAACTGTTCATCCAATCGTAACTGAAACTATGGTGAATTGTTCTGCGTATGTTCGAGAAGGTTCCAGGCCCAAAAAAGTTGTTCGTAGCATTGCAACGCATGAGGTGTACAGCTAGTAATTTATAAAAAAAAACGATCGTATAAATTAGTTTAGTAGATCTCGAGTTGTAAGCTAACTAAAGGAAAGGCAGACAGAGACGTCGACTTTATATCTACTATCAAAGACTATTATATCTACTATGTAATGTTGGTGACATTTTATGTGGTATTGTTTGATTATTTTTTACAATTACAGTGTTTTGGAAATCATTACGTTTATTCTGTTGTTCCATAAAAACTCCTTGGAAAGTTATAGCAGAATGTCCATAATTTTTGTAACGCGTTGGTGTACGATTGGCGAAATACTCTACTCACTTGACTCTGGCAGATTTGTGTATGAGATTCACACGTTGCCATTAATTAACGCATTATCTATGTATGTCATTATTGTGAATGTTAGTAAAACGAAAGTAATGGTATTTGAAAGAGAAGAAAGTATGACAGATTGCGTAATTTCGATAGAAGGAGACAGAGTGGAACAAGTGAAAGAGTTTGTGTACTTGGGATCAAAGGTTACGAGAGATGGAAAGTGTGACGATGATATTGAGCGAAGAGTTTTGTTAGGGAATAGAGTGAATGGGGCCCTGCGTAACTTCATGTGCAGCCAGAAAGTGACTGAAAAGGCGCGTTTGGCTGTGCATCGAGGAGTCCTGGTCCCTACACTTAGGTATGGTAGTGAATGCTGGGTTTGGCAGAAGAAGCATGAAAGTAAGATTAACGCAGTGGAAATGAGAAGTCTGAGAAGTATAGCTGGAGTGAAGACGATTGACAAAGTCAGGAATAGTATGATAAGGGAACGCTGTGGTGTGGTAGAGGATGTGGTGACCAAAATAGAGAAAGGTATGCTTAGTTGGTTTGGGCATGTAGAGAGGATGGATGAGAGAAGATTAACGAAATTAATTTATAAGGCGAGGGTGAATGGGCAAGTCGGTAAGGGTCGACCTAGGCGAATGTATCTAGACCAAATCAATCATGTCTTAAATAAAGGCCAGGTAAAAAGTACCCATAACCGACGAGCATGTATGAAAGCGGTCATGAAAGTAGAGGAAGCGAAAGAGCTATGCCAAGATCGTAGCAAGGGGAAGGACGTAATCTCTGCCTACCCCCACGGGAGAAAGGCGTGATGATATGTATGTATGTCATTATTGTAAATCATTTTAATATATTTATTAATACGTATTTAGTATATTATTAATAATTTTGCTTTGGTGGGAATTTGAGGATATGCGGTCGGCAAGATTTAAAAAGTAGGTATTTCAGATATATATATTGCTATCGCGTTGTGCCCCAAAGAAAGAGTTATAAAACACGGTAGGGACAACTGCATTTCGGGCTGATTTTACCGTATGCAAAATAGACGAAAACATCACTTCGTAGTACTTTGTTTCCTCCTCCAAAACTTTGGTTATGAAACTACGCTTTGCTTTTTATTCATCGAATTTGTTTGACTAACTTCTGAAAGCGACGGTAAAAATCGAGCATTTTTTTCATTTTCAAAGGCCCCTGATAACTTTTTTATAGAATAAAATCAAAACGTACATGCGTGGCGGTGGTGGATATATATTATTTGCTATAAAAATATTTGCCATAATGCTTTTATCCACGGAGGAAACGGAGAACTACGTTTGTATGAAATAAACGCCGCTGGCATATCCTCTTAATTAACCAATATTGCTTACGAAATCACCATTCAGATAATCATTATCAAAAATAAGAAAAAGAAATATTCGATCGGGAATATGATCATAGTCAGGGCTGCGATAGTCTGTTTTGATTTGATACGGACCCCCCCCACAAAACTAATTGGTGACGCCTGCTATAATATAAATAAAATATTATTATTCCACTGCACGATCGCGGGAACGACTTTTCATAAAAACAACCGTTGTTACGTATTTTTTATACGTTTTTTTTTTTGCCTACCACAAAACAATAATTAAGCGTGATGATATATACTCTAAAATAGTCTAACAATAACCTCCATATATATAAATGTAAGTAAGTTTGCGGGGAAGTTTTCCTGCAGATTATTTCGTCGGCCAGTCAAGGTCAGACATTTTTTTTTGTATGCGCTAACGCTGGCGACGATGAATCACGTATTTCGATGGCTGCCAGTTGTTAGTGGCGGTCAAATTAAAAATCCCCAGTTCAAATTTTATACCAAACTAGTTGTGTGCCCGTGGCTGCGCTCGCCTTTCATATATTTTACATTTCACAATGTAGTTTTTAATTTTTTTATACGGAATCCTAATTATTTTGGACAAACAAAAGTCCCTTTTAGTAACTTAGCTATCTATCTTTTTTTTTTTGACGGGGGGAAATGCATTTACGCACTACCCTTATCTATTGTATTTGAGGGATCAGAGTCCCCCAATACAATAGATAAGGGGGCACGGAGTGACGAGCTCCGTGCCAGTGTGGGACTCACCCGGGCGAGAGTCGCCCGGAAATACCCACTAAATCCCCCCGGGGCCGTCCGTTGCATTTGGGATGGGGGCGACACGGGGTGGCTTTCGCAGGCACCGAACTTAGCTATCTACCTAAAAAAAATCCCGCGAAAATCGTTCCGGATGTTCCGGAGATTACTCAAAACAAACAGAAGACATCCAAAAATTTAAAAATTGTATTTTTGGTACAGGTATTGTATTGTATATACATTCATATCTATTTGGTAAAAAAAATTATTTTGAAATTACAAACAGACACTTCAATTTTATTTATTAGTATAGATATCATGTTCTTATTATGTCTGTTCCGTACTGCGTTCTGAGTATTGTGAGGCAGATTGCTATATACCTAGTTGGTCTTTTTCTTAACGCGATTTTTTTTTTTGTTTCTGTTCTAGTCATTTGCAAAATTTCTATTCCGAAAAATAAATGTTTGATAAATAACTACTTACATCGATGTTTAGCTTATTTAGCGGAGGACGTCCCGTTGGACACAAACAACAAAAATGATATGATAATTACGTCATTTATTTCTTACAAGTAGGACCATTCCTTTTGACAAAATTTTACACATGTTTTTGGAGCTAAACGAAAGAAAATTTTAACTGCTCCTAAAAGTGGAATATCTTTGAAACAGAATAGAACCCCTTACTATGCGTTTCATATAAGAATGTGCGCGTCAACGACCTTGATAAAAAAGAATGGAAAGAAATAAAAAAAAAAAAAATTTGTAAATTACTTGCCTGATTATTAAGACTATTAATATGGGTTGTTTTCATGACACACCTATAAAATTTTTTTGTTAGCTATGACGTCACAATATGGCGCAGATCCATGCACAATCTTATTTAAAACGCATATACAGGGATTTTTAGCAGGTTAAAGTGACGTCACAAAGCCTGCTTGTAAATATAGCAAGATTAAAACAAAATAGCCGATCATTTCCCGATTTCACTCCAGCATTTGGGATATACATTTACTGTTCCTGTATTGTGACAAATTGATGGGAGTATCACGGCAATGGGTTTATTATAGCGTCATATCATATTGAAATTATATGCCTGATGTATTGTGAAAGAATAATTATACAGGGAATTACAACTAGAAATTAGTGATATAATTAATTCCAAGATTACAGATTATTGTAATATTTAGATATATGTACATACTGCGAACATCTAGTAACTATACGAAAACAGGCGACGACAAAATTGAATATGGCTTCAAAATTTCAAATCTAAATGCTAAATTGATTTAAATCATTTATGTGAAGGTCGTTCACCTTTCGGTGTTATAGCAGTTGCAGTACGAGTGTATAGAAAAAAATGCGCAATTTGTATTCATTCGTCGTTATGACATCGAATTAAAAGTTATCCATTGGGTCTTCATACGAATTTTGTTATTATTACAACACTTCAAGCAATATATTCGCATGTAACAATTAGTTTCAAACTTTATAAAGAAGAGAAAAATCTACGCTGAGATTTCAACGAATGCAGCTATTTCACATGCATAAAGTTTTGATACGGTATGGACATGTGATGCGCAGGGAGAAAGAGAATGTAGTAAGAAAGGTATTGGATATGAATGTGGACGGTTACATGGGAAGGGGAAGACCAAAGAAAAGATGGATGGGCTGTGTGAAAGATGATATGTTTAGAAAAGGAGTGAATGAGGAGATGACAACAAATAGAGAGGAATGGAAGAGGAAGACATGTTGCGCCGACCCCAAATAAAAATGGAAAAAGAGTAGGGAGATGATGATGATGATGAAAGTTTTGATACTTTCAAAAGAAAGGGCATGACTCTACTTCAATATTTTTATTTACCGCCAAGCTTAAATCTATCTACCTATTAACATCGGTCAATTACCGATAAATTCGAACAAATATTTAGTAAATTAATACTTTTTCACGTCCGATTTTAAATTCATTACGTAAAAATGTTCTAGACTTTTCCAGGGAGTATGGTGTCAAGGTTCATAGTGATAGTAAATGAGTTTTTGAGACATCTCTCGTCTTTTACTCTTTCTCATATAGTTTTATTGAATCGTTATGCTTATAATCATTGGTAGTATATGTGTTTGTCATTACTGCATACAATTGTAAAGCTTAAAGGTTAGAAATGGTATAAAAATAATAACTCATGAAGACGTATCTCTTTGTCTAATCTATTATCAATATATATATATATATATATATATATATATATATATATATATATATATATATATATATATATATATATATATATATATATATATATATTATGAGATAAAATAGTATTATAACCTATTATAGATAAGTTACATAAATTAACTCCAAGAATTATGTTAAATTCAAATTATAGTAAAAGACACATTATGTATTCCAGATATTCATTAATTACAATTTTATTAAATTCGTATATTTTTTTTAAGCACATGTCAGAAGATACTCCCATATAAATACGAAAATGTTGAAATACTCATTGTATATACAGGTCGATTCTAGCTTTTATAATTCCCGCCCATAATGTCCGGATGATAATGTTATCTTTATAATAAACTTGTATATCAAATAGAAAAGAAATACCTTATCAGCGGAATACCGTCGAGTAAATTTGTTTTAGTAGTATATTGGCACTTTAAAAACTATCAAACACAACAATCCATGCATAATAAAAACAGCATATAAACACACTTTGATCTTGAAAGCGAAACTAAGAATCCACAGATTAAGTCAAAAAACATATTACCAAAAATACATAAAATTCAAAACCACAGCTTATAAATTGTAGACAAGTATTGTCAATGAAAATGACAATGGTGTGCCATCTTTAATTTAGGCTAGTAAGTTGCGAAATTATTGGCAAACTACATAAGTATTACCTCATAAAAATACAAGATGGCGCTAAACAGCAGTATGAATTTTTTAATAAATTCACTGGATTGATATAAATTTAGGTAGTTTAAACTATAGAATGATATTTTTAATCAACGGTAGTCATTTATGACAGTTTGTAAAGTTAAATAAAGTAAACAACAAATTATCTTAAACTATAATTAATTTCTATTTTGTGTTCAAATTAATATGGGCAAGAAATTGCAGCAATGGACTTTTATTATGGTTTCTATTTTTGGGAAACAGAGACATCACATTTTAAAAAATTATGGGATATTTTGCATAATCTCCTATAAGAAATTCGTGTTTTTTTTAATCCCTATTAACTACATTGATGTTTCTGAAAAAGTAATATTTATAACATTTATCTGGTAAATAGAGTTAAGTATAATAACTTTATTAGTATAGTATCCAGAACTTCAAATATTCAGGGGGGGGGGGGGTAATCAAAGCATGAGAAAAAGTGTCTTCGCATTTTCGAAAATACTTTTTTATTTTCCAAAAAAATTCAAAATTTGTGTATGATTTTTAATTATAACGACTAATGGGGCATTTTCTTCATTTAAAATATGTATGTTGAGTGTATCCATTTCATACAATTTTTCGATAATGGCATATTTTGCAGTGCCCAAGCGCGGTGATATGGATAAAAACGCGGTAATGCTATTGTGAATTAAATGAAAATAAAAAAAACAATCCTAAAAAAATTAAAGTAGGTTTATTTCACTATCACCAAACATCTGTGTGCCATGTACATCCATTTCCGTTACACTGTAAATTAAATTTTAAATAAATTAGCAAGCAGTTTGGCTGCATGATACCGAGGTTATTTATTAAAAACTTGTAGTACGGAGGGTTTTTGTCGTGATCTCAGTCACATAATTGATTTATATGATTTATATCAATGGTATTGTGTACGGATTCCCAGTCGATGGACGTAGGTGCTAATCCACCTTACTCATTCTATAATGAGTAAACTTTCTGTGAAAGAAAACACGCCATTGGTGATTGTCAGTTTAATTATAGCATAATTTGAATTTTGAATTTATATAATATTAAAAAATAATTTCCACACTACTCTAAAAAGCTATTCTTTCTAATGCATTGTTTTATGTATTTCGTATAATGTTCATAAAAATTAAAACAAAAAATTGAATGGCAATATTTACTTTCCGCTTCCTTGTGATACTAAAAAGTTAAAGAGTGACTTACAGTTGCTATATTATACTTTATAAACACAAATTCCTTACCCAAGCCTTGCAGGCTAGTCCGGTGCACTGTAAATTTATAATATTTTTGTTTGCTAAGTTAAAGATATTGTTAATATTGAGTTAAATTGATTAAGTTAAAGATAGAACAATCATATGTGAATACTGGCCGGCACATACGAGTAGGTGTTTTAGCGATGTATTAATAAATTAAGCTTTTCTTCATATTATTTCCCCATAACATCCTAGTGTGAGTTTTTGGCGGGATCTCAGTCTGACATGTAGCAATTGTTTTCTTTAATTCATTAAACTTGTGTACTTGACTCTATATCATGTAATCTTGGTGGCGTTTTGTGTGAAATAGTTTAGTTATTGTGTTCAAGTTAAGTTTATTATAGAAGACAACGCGTAGCATACATTCTGAGGTGCCGACAAAGCTCCATGGAAAGTTCGAGCAGGATAGGCCACCGTTCTGTTGGAGCTTGGTAACGCTGATACAAGATTGAAAATCTTACCTACATGACATTGGCACAAATTGTGTGTACACACAGATTGCCATTAACTAAGAAGAAGAAGAAGAACATCCTAGTGCAACAGCCTTGAAACCTATTAATAAGCAATCAACAATCTACTTTCTAGTTTCGTAATGTAATAAAAGTTGCAAAATTAATAGATAATATTGCATTAGTTATTTAGTCAAACAATAATTTGTAGTTCATTACAGATATACATTGAAAATTTATAAGTTTAAAATGCAGCAGATTTGCCCACCAGGTATGTCCGCCACGGGCAAATCTACGCCGTGTTTGATTGTCGTGCCGTGTCTAGATGCACGGACATACAACAACTCCACAAAAACAATTAGGCGCATGACAGGAATACGGGTACGACGCTCGAACCCCGCCTCTGACCCCGCGTTTCCACTAGTGACGCACTCACGCACCATTGTATATTCCCTCTCGGCAATGATAATATGTGTTTAGTGATTTTTGAAGTTTTCATTGTCAGTTAGTTAATTTATGTTATTTGTTATAGTTTTTAACAAAAAAAAAACATTGTTGCACGTTTACAGCGAAGTTATTAGGAAAAAATAAGGCTGGGAAGACGACAGAGAATTTATTATAAATGTCAATGACGACGAAAACAGTAGTACGAACATTTCCGATGAATCTTCGATTTTGAAGCAATATCGGAGATTGAGGATTTAGATTCTGATAACGATTTACACAAATAAACATGTCAATACTAAGCAAACGGTGATATCATTTACTTCTAGTAGGACCCTAAAGCCTTCTTCATAAACCAATAGAACTAAATACGTAAAAGACACAAGTATGTACTAAGTACGTAGTACGAATATTGTATCAATTACCGTTCTTGTAATTAGGTGTTCCCCTCCCTAGTTCCATTGACGTCTTAGCTGTCATGCGCCTAATTGTTTTTGTCGAGTAGTACGCAAAGATGGGCGCCCACTCGTATTTTTCCCGCACCGTGTTATGCATATCTGGACGTCCGCTGTCCGCCGGCAAATATGTTTGGAAAGCGAGTAAACGGGTAAAATAAATAGATATAAATTAAGAATTAGGACACATGAACGACAATTAACCTTTTTGTGAGTTATTGATTACTATATATAAATCTCATCCTTGTTAATGGAAGGAAAGGTAAATAGAATAACATAACGGCGAGTTATTAGAAAAGAAAAAAAAGGGTCTATGCAAGGAAGGAAAGCCCTGTACCACTGCGACCTATGTAAAATCAGCATGAGGTTTCGGTGAAGGAAATCATCGTGAGGAAACCATAGCATGGTAGTAGGGCATTTTCTAATAATTCCCGCCATGGTATTATTATTATTATTATTAATCGAGAAAGGGGCTATGCATACCCGAAAAACTATACCCATACATCAGTACTACCACCCACAAAAAGTTGCAATAATGTAGTCGATTGTCACTTGTTAAAATGTTATAATTCGACATCGAGTAACTTACATTTAGACTTACTACCTTCCAAATAATTTATGAATAGCAATAAAATAATAGAAAGTTACCTTTAGTAGTAACATTATAAGATAATAATTAAAAAGAAATTGAATACTCTCACATTTGAAGAACAATAATCACCATTACACTGTAAAAAATAAATAAAACTAATAACGTAGGTATCTGATAATTTACCAATATATGAACCTCAAAATTGACTTGATAAAACTCCTTCCCACGATAATATCTTACGTTGGTAAGGTGTGTATTACAAACATAAAATTTAAATGGGTATTTTTTCAAAATCTTACATTAACGCAGCAGCGGTCTAGGAAAGCAGTGGACATCTTGCTGGAACTTTCTAGGGATTTTTTGTAGCACCTCTGAATTCACGTTCCAATAAACTTAATTTGTCCTATCCATTCAACCGAAAGACATCCACTTCTGGATATAGGTCTCCAGATTTCCAGAACACTTGCGTCACCGCATCCAGCTCCCTAGATTTACTTAATTTGTACACAACAATTTTTTTAAGCAATATACGCGATGAGTCAGCTGCTTCGTTCACATACAACAATAGTGAGATGGTAATAAAAAAATCTGTCGATTTCTTTCATTTAATCAAAACAGTCTAAGTAATAGACGTGTAACTGAAATTAATAATCATGTAAATAGGTTCCGTAGTTGTTGTGTCATGGGCGCACTAACAGATAGTGTTGCCCTTTCTAATATGTAACGATCAATAGCTCAATAAATTTTGTATAACATACGAATAATGTTAAAATATTTATCATTATAAACTCACGCCTGATTTACACATGATCCCAGAGCACTGGAATAAACATTAATTCAATTTATATTTTATTAATATCACTTGGATTGTTAATTTGATACTAGAATATCAAGAATCTTAATATCCAAATGTTAAAGGTTATGTTTTTTAATTAATTATCATTTACATTAATTTCAAAGTAAATAAATGTCAAGTAAATTCAATTAAGATAAATAACATTTACATAATTATCATTAATTAACATTATCTATAACCTATAGTTTATCATTTTCATCATAATATCAGTCGAAAGACGTCCACTGCTGGACTATAGCATCCCCTAAAGATCTCCACAATGACTGGTCTTACACTCGATAGACCCGTATCTAGCAGATAGTCTCTGGCAATTCTTCGTGCAAAATCGTTACTTTGACTCTTCTGCAGATCTTCCCATTCCTGATTCGATCACGCAGTGAAACTCTTATCATAGAACCTTCTCCGTTGCCCATTGATTAACTTTGAGCTTTCTTATTAAGCGATAGAGTAACCCTTAGGTAATTAATAATTCGTTCTAACTTAATCTCAGTATTTTTTTTTTAAATCATTTATTTAAACAGGGCTTTTACACATTAGTGTATGCCAGCCCTATCGGAGCATATCCAATATATCTTACAAAACAATAAAAATAATATAAAACATATACAACTAAATTAAATTATCTCTTAACTTACTACTTGTAAAAAATTCTCAGTAAATATAAACAAAGTCTTTTATATAACTTAAGCGATGATGGTGCAGCTGGTAGTGAGGTCGGATTATGCGTCGATGGACGCAGGTTCGAAGCCCCCTGTACAAATCTATATGAACCTGAGCTTTCGGTGAAGGAAAACATCGTGAGGAAACCTTAGTATGGTGGTAGTGTATATTCAAATGCCCGCTTGGGAAGCTATCACTCTCAACTTTGAAAACCTGTTGTCAAACACCAATGAATGTTTTAAGGCAGCATCACTTGAGAGCCAGTACCTCTAGGCGACTTTACCATCCAAGACAACAAGGTCACATTAGGTAAGATTGTGGTAAAAGCGCTGAGCCTAAACAGTATAAAAAAAGAAATAAAACGCTAAATAATGGTATGACGGCTTAGTGATAGTATGGTCGAATTCAACGTCTATCGACTTAGGTTTAAAACTCCTTAAAATGACCCTATGCTTTCTATGAAAAAATACATTGTAATGAAGCTAGAGCATAACAATAGGAAACTTTGTAATTTCGGTCCAGGTAGCTACACCTTCAAATTTATATTTTTCGTTTAGCTGTATTTCAGTAGAGCCTGTTAATCTGTTTAATTTTCCGGTAACTTTGGTCCATTTCATAGCATTAAATGCCTCGAAATTATAGAAAATCGAAAAAGGGGTGCTGGGTGGTTTTGGTCTGTCATGTTGTCTTTGTTGTTTTTTTTTAATTCATTATTTAACTGTATATATTATATATTATGTAATTATGGTGGCATTTTACGTGTAGTGAAGTGAAAATTATGACGCGGAGCGTGAATTTTGAAATGTCCCTATCATTCCCGCTGTGGTCGTAACAGAAGGCCACCATTTTGTTACCGCGATTCTTTTATTGATAGTGTTCCTAACCTCTAACTTGGTTGCATCGTCTACTAGTACCTTTGCCTTTACCTTAAAAAGGAATAAATGGAGCCAAAAACAAAAGTAAATCGAAAAAAAAAAAAAAACGAAATTTCCTTTGTATTTTATATAGAAATTTTTTTAAATGAATTAAATAAATGTAGGATTTTTTACAGTATATAGAACAATATTTAAGTGGAAGAGAAAAAATTAAAAAAAAAGTCTCAAAACGAATCATCTTACTTATCCCTACTTTCACAATCAATTTGTGTTGTTAATCTAATTTTCCAAAATATATAGTTGTGCTTAATTTTTTTCATTAATTAATAATTTAAAATAATTGACACTAGTGCTAGAGCTAGAGCTACTAGAGTAGGGAATATTTTATTATTTGCTGTTGTATTTTATATTCTTACGAATATAAATCATGTCAATAATTACTACCGCTTGAGTTACATGATTTCCTAGTGCTATGTGGCTGTAGAATCGACATTGTTAATCGACCGTGATTGTGTAATTAATTATACTAATGCACGCCTGTGATCGAATTTCGACCATAATACATAAAAACGCTAACAATTTTGTTTGCTTTTCATTGTCCGTTTTTTTAAGTAAAATCTTCTTAAAAGTCAATATTCTGTCTACACGGTAAATAAATGTCAAGTCTGACATTGACATTGACAATTATAGATGTGTGCCTGTGTTAAACTAATAGCAGTGTGTGAACTGTTTTTTTTTCTAAATTTAATGTTTTTTATACGCATAATTAAACAGAAAATAGCATTCTGCAATCCTACTCTATATAAACTATAAGTGCACGAAATTCATACTCCACCGTCCGCGCAATCTTCGTAAAAAGCGGTACAAAGTTTTTGCTTCACGCATTAATATTATATAATAAGAATATATATAAATAATATTAGATAGATTTACCGATGATGTACAGTTGATTCCGGTGCACTGTAATTTAATAAAGAAATTATTCTCTTCAAAATTCTGTGCCTATTAGAAACACATTTACTTCTGTGTTTCACGATTATTTTCAGTTCAGAGCTAAATGAAGAACTGTCTTATCTTTCCCGTGCGATGAATATATGCATGTTCCTTACCATGTCTTACAATAAATATGGGTATTTTAAATGTAAAGATGTTAACAGACGCACGGACTTGTATGTAAATGGTACGGCAGACGACCGAGGTTTTTTTTTTTTTTTCTCTATTTCCTCTGACACCAGTCAGAAACGTCTGAGACCAGTTGTTGTTGTGTTTATTCTTTGTTTGCCATTTTAGTCGTTTCCGTAGGTACCAATTTTATTATTTTGTTTTGTTATAAATTGTGCACCGATGTACTATCTTCCGACAATTTTTTTTCACTTTCCCGCTTGTTTTCTGATTTGCTATTAATTCCGAAATATTGTCCTTAGTTATCTTTATACCAGTTTCCATCTCTAATTCGAATCTTTGGCACGACATTTGTACCTGACCGTGCCTACAAGGGGACTACTAACTTCGACCACTTCATTCGTCCGTCGTGGCATGTACACGGGAAGATCCGCGCGTCTGTTATCAGTATTTTATGAGGTAACATTAGAATTAGTTAGTTATGAATACTAAATTTCTTACCAACGAAAACCAAATACTAACCCCGGCCGAACAGGAGTCATCTTGGCACTGTTAATTATAAATAATTTAATGTAATTATTTCGTTAAAGCAAAACATAATGATTGAAAGACATTTTATGTAATCAGTAATATCTAATATCAGTAGATGGATGGGTCACACAGTCGTGATATGCTTAGGAAGGGAGTGAATGCGGAGATGACAGCATGTAGAGAGTAATGGAAGCGAAAGACATGTTGAGCCGACTCTAAATGAAAATGGAAAAAGGGTAGGACGATGATGAGTAATATCTAATCCGAGCCTAAATAGAATTCTAAAGTATGTATAAACTATGTTTGAAATTTAACTGCCTGATTGAATTAGGACTGAGGAGATCCACAGAATACATAGCGTGTGCAGGCTACCAATAAGGTGGATTGACGACCTGACAATCGGCTGGATGTGGGTGACGGAAGACCAGTCGTTATGGAGATCTTTAAGTGCGGCCTGTGTCATATAAAACATCATTATGAAACTATATCGTAATGGTTAAATATATCTATTCGTTATAATAAAACATTCTACTGTGTTATACGTATCTATAAGGAACTAGTGTAACTATAAGTATCACTTGAGAACCATTACCTAGGTTAAGTGTGTTTGCCTTCCTGTACTACATCGTCACTTAACATCAGATGAGATTTTGGTCAAAGCACTAAGCCTATATCGTGTAGAAAAAACATCTATGTAACTATAACTGACTGTGTGTTTGTATTCGTTTGAGATGAGACTTTGCTGCGTTCATCTGCATATATTCTAGAATGTTCGCGATACAAAAAAAAATCTTTCCGCTATTATAACGCACGCTAGACACTGCTGCTGAAAAATAGGCATACGAATGTTAGTAATGGTTAAATAAAATATTATTACAACAGATTATAATTTAAGATTTTTAGAAAACATTCATTTGCGTTTGTTTGTATTTGTTCACGCTAAAACACTGGGATTGCTGGAACGGAACGCAACCTTGAAAAACCCATAATATATTTTTTTTAATGTCATTTAATAAAACAGCGTAACCCCTTGAACACTTACCTGGCGTTTACGCCAGCTTTCCATTGTTTTCCTATAGTCTTATTTTTATGGGTACTCGACACAGTAAATTGAAAAATAATTGGACAACGTTCAGTCAAAACGCACGTATTTATAATTTACTAAGCCTTTCATTTAGATGTAATAAGTTTATACAGCGTTCCTTATTTCATTCTGTTATCTTCTGTGTTAAACAATTTAATACTTACGGTAGAGAAACAAATTTTGTCTTCATTAAGCTGTAAAATTATTTACGTAAATTATCATCTCAATAATTCATGTCAAATACACGGGTCGATATCTTGATGTCCTTCATAAATGTATTTCTTGTGTAATTTCTATTAGGATTATGAATAGTGAAGTTTGACACGAGAAAAACTACAAAAAGAATAAACTTTAAAAATGGACTAATATGTCAATAAATAATATTACTTTATGAATTTGCTGCGTTAATTTTTAAATCGGTGCCAGTTTACGAATAACAAAGTGGTGTAAATTTACGCCGCTAATTGTATTCGATTTTAATTAATTGTTCTTTAAAATAACCCTAGTGTTTTATTTAGCTTATATAATATTCGAGGGTTTTTGATCAATTTCCCTGAAGTCCACTGATCAGATCCTGATTTGAGACTACGTCGGGAGTGTATTCTTACGATTAAAAAAAAATTAGAAATCGGTCCACGATTGACGGAGATATCGCATAACAAACATAAAGAATGTAATTGATAACGCCTTCCTTTTTGAAGTCAGTTAATAACAAAGAGCACTTTAACTTGTAATACTTTACCTAAAAACGTTAACCAGTGCAGCAGTAACAGAAGACATTGTTCTGAACAATTTGCCGTATTGCACAGTATTTGCAGGCACAAAAAGTGATAAACGATCTTAGACTTCTCATAATCGAAGGTGCATCGCTCAAATATTACCCAATCTATATGAATTAGTGAGATATTGGGAGAAGCGACCTCTTTTTATGACCACATGATAACCTATACACTTATAATGGGCTCCATTACCCGCTTATTTATACTGTTGCTTCCGAAAAGTGTGTAATAATTAATAAATTTATTCGATTGTATATCTGACCTTTGTAGAAAGATGTTGAACTACTCGAAACTTTCCGAGCAATATGTAGCCTAATTATTGTTAACGTCGTGGAGGACTGGCGCTGTTAGTTTTGCCCCTAAACATACGGTGAGTCCCTAAGCGAACTAAGAGCCAATTTTTTGATCCGTAGTCAAAGTTACTATATCCATTAGTCAATTTTACTATTACTATTACACAAACCAATGGTTATAATCACAATGCGTTTTTTGATGACAAAATCTACTATGGTTAAATTTAGCAATAGTTATTTATGTTGCCAGTAAAATGAACTGTATAATAGAATACTTTTGATTCCGGTAATTTTTTTTGTATGATCATTCCGAGTAAAATGTGTCTTGGTCCATAATTCGAGTTGTCGAACAAACATTACAAAAAACAAAGGGTCGAGCTACTCTCGAACATCTGTGTCCATTATTATTTCTTGTGATAGTTTTGTAATGATATAACCTTTTTTTTTATTTCGTCTTGTCTAAAATATTCTTTGATTTTATAATTTAATTCTTGGATTTAATATATTTTACAAGCCAAATAAATATTTGTACGAACTTGATATACTATACATAATGAAATACTGAATTCTTATGATAAACAAAATTCATAAACAAATATATTACGAAAAAGATAATAAATAGCAATTTATTAATACGTTGTAATTATTTAACTAATTATTTTATGTAAATTAATGTTACATAATGAAACTTCAAATTATCTACTTCAAATGTTACACAAAAGCAATGAAACAGCTGTTCGCACTGGAGTTAACCATCCGCCATCTTGCTAACCCGACTGAGTTGAATGGTTAAATTTTGTAACAAATAGTCACATTTTTGACAAATGGTTAGCTTAACTATGGTTTAAAAAACGCATCAGGGCATTATTTTAACCATTTGTTACAAATCTGACCATTTCTCGAGTTGACTACGGATCAAAAAATTGGCCCTAAGACGTCGACTCTGTTTCTTGGTTTATAACACGAAAATTACTGAGAACCCATATACATAATCCTTTTCTTTTCAATCATAGATATGTTTTTTTATCAGGTTTTAGTACCTGTATAAGTTGCTATATTAAATAATGTATTGAAAAATTTTAAGGTTATAATGAATAACGCCGATAGAAAATATTGTTGAATATTTATGTTTGAAGGGAGTAATAGTGATGTATTATAGCATAAATAATATTTGTTCATACTTTTATAGGATATGCATTATTAATAACGAAAGAATAAGATAAACTTTATACTTTACCCCAGTTTGACATTTGTTTCCAGAACACTGAAATAAATTGTCTTGGGATATGAAATCTAGTCAAGATCATATTAATTTTTATAATTAGTTTATTTTCTTATTTTTTTTTTTGGCAAATAATATAATTCAAATAAATGAATAATGTCTGGCTTGCCAAGATCCTCATTATTAGTTCTTTATCAGAAGGAATACCTAAAGCAGCATTAATAGGATCTTACTAAATTTAGCTAGGCAGGAAGGGGAACACGGGCGGTCAACATGAGCGTAGATCCGCAATGTAAATGGACCCCTTAAACCTACACTTGGGTCGCAAGTCCCGGGTACTGCACTGGGTTCCCTTTTCGGCAATGCGATGGACACGACACCCGCACAGAGAATCCATGTAATATTAAGAACTTTCGTCTCGTTATTTATATAATTATTGAGAGTTTTTTTAAATAAAATATAGTTAGAATTTTGAGTACTGCATACCAACATAATCAGTGCAATTTAGTAAAATACGCGCGTACTCACTCTAGCATCGCACATGCAATGAATTGCCTGGAAACAAATAGAAATAGATTGTCGGTTATTTTTAAATTAATTAAAACACCAGTGGTGAAGAATCAAAGCGGCCGATTGATATTGAGTACTTATGAGATACCTTTGAAAATAATTCATACAGTATTTTTAGTATTATCGCCTTTACCTCTAAAAATATTCGTCAAAATATAATTAAAAGCAGCCTTTTTTTCCTTACGCTCGTGTAAATTTATATATAAGTACATTGACTTCTTAATATATACTAGCTGTGTGCCCGCGACTCCGCTCGCGTTTTATATATTCTTTAGTTTTAAGTTAGAAAATAACGTTTTCATGCTGGTCTCCGCTCTCTATGAGGGTATATCTTTCCATATTACAGAGAGTGTGATAATTGCGCCAGTGGTAGAGAAGGATCTCTTTGGACACGTTATGGGAAGAGAGGAAGCACATGTGAATAAAGTAGTAATGAATATGAATGTGGAAGGAGGGAAAAGTAGAGGAAGGCCAAAGTGTGGATCGAGTGTGTAAGAAATTATATGAAAGAAAAAGGAGTGAATGAAGAGATGACGGCTGATAGGGATGTATGGAAGCAGAAAACATATTAGGCAAGTGAGTTGGAAAAAGGGCATGAGACTGATGATGATAGGTCTCTCCATTGAATCGTCTTTTATTCACAATAACTGTAATTTTGTTTAAACTGAACTCATTTTTATGGGTATTAAAAGAAAACAAAGACATTTCCTTCCAGTAAAACTGATAATTTTACGTTTTTTTCCCCAGTTACTTGCGTTTTAATTTTTTTTACGTGGAACCCTTATTATGTTAGTAAAATAAACAAATAGCCTAAATTACGCGGAGTTACTTCAGCTATCTGCCAAAAAAGTCCCGTCAAAATCAGTCCAGACGTTCGGGAGATCAGCCGGAATAAATAGAATGACAGACAGACAACATTTTTAAAATTCTGTTTTTGGTATACGTACCGTAAGTACATACATAAATATGTACTTAGTAAAAAGTCTTTATTTTGATATTTCAAACAGATAATTCAATTTTAATTTATTAGTAAGTAGAGATAGCTCAGCGCTTTTACCGACACTTTAAGCCTGAGGTACTGAGTCTCAAGCGTTGCTGTCAGAACTCACCTATTGACCTCAGATTTTCAAACTTGAGCATTAGAACATTTCTGAACCATACGATGGCTTCATCACGATATTTTCCTTCACTAAAAGCTCAGGCTTTTCCATGAATCCACCTAGGATTTGTAATTACGTCCCTCGAGACGCGGTGTCCAACCACACCAGCACTGAGCTATCCATCGCTGAATGGATAAAGAGATTTATCTTATAATGTTATTTTTAATTAATACCTTAATGGAAACAGCGATGAATATAAACACGACGCACGTGCGACGCGCCATTTTTAATCTCGAATGTCTCTCAGTTTAATTTCAAACAATTTCATGCCAACCGTCCGATGATTTATAAATGGAATTACACACTTTTAGGGTTACCAGTTACGGAAAAATATTCGAATTGTCGATGTATTAAGTGACATAATATTTTTTGTAGGAGTATTTTATTGATCGTATTATTCTTGTTTGCCATAAACCAGAGAAACAATTCAAGCGCGAGACATTCAGGTGAATGACTCTTTTTTTTAATTTTCTAATGTGTTGTGTGAAGTGATGATAGTTAAAAAAGGTGATCGAATACGATTAAAAAAGGAATAAAATTATTTTCGATAATTTCAATTCAAATATTTATTTCTATAAGTAACAATATCACTGTAATTTACAAATTTACGAAAAATATGAATGAATTATTTACTAAATACTTTCGAAATATTCGTTATTAAAACATAAATCAAACGAGCAATGTAGCTAGTATCGCGTAATTGAGAGAGAATCGTAAATCGATTCAATCCCTAGTAATTATAAAGCGTACATAGGTTGCGAACGACAGCTGCTACCGTCGATCGATGAAAATGTACGTTTATTTCATACTAGCTGTGCACGCGTCTCCGCTCTCGGCTTTCGATTCTTTTTTAGATTATTTCATATAGTAATTATTCATTGGCCCAATGATCGTCCATTAATCACGTTAGGCTCGAAAGGGAGTTTGGAAAAATCACAAAATATCATCTCTGGAGTGCAGTTTATTTATTTAATAAATATGAATCATTAGCGTATTAGACATATAACTGTATTACAAATTTAAACAATAAAATTATTATGAATAAAAAAATTCAGTTACAATTATAAATGATTACGTCATGCACAGAACGTAAATACAAAATTCTAAAAAAATTAACCAGTGAAATGAACTATACAAGTAAATTAAAAAATAATTATAATATTTAATTAAATTATAACTAAAACTATTAATTAGGTATTCTATTTAATAACATTATTATTGTATATTATGTTATAGTTTGATATCACATATATTTAAATTTTATACCTACGAATAATTTTTTTTTTGGCGATGCGATGCCTAAAATGAAAATCGTCGTGTTACAAAAAATATCACGTAATTAATGGCAACCTCTAATCAATCAGTATAATTGGATAAGACTAGAAATGAGTATATCAGAGGAAGCTTGGATATAGCACTTGTTGCAGAGAAGTTAAGGAGTAACAGGTTAGCCTAGTATAGACATGTCATTAGGAGAAATGAAAGTCACGTGACTAGAAGTTAAGTATGGCGGTAATAGCTTAGTTTGTAGTGCGGTCGGATTTCGCGTCAATGGCCGTTAGTTCACTCACTCATCCAACTCTAAAATCAACCTGAACTTTCGGTAAAGAAAAAAAAATGAGGAAATCATAGCTTTGTGGTAGGGTATTTTCTATTTATGTCCGCCTGGGTAGGTTACCACCCTCAAGTTAGAAAACCTGTCGCCAAATACCAATAGTTGTGTTACGATAGCAACAATTGAGAACCAGTATCTCCAGGGTTAGTGTGTTCACCATCCTGGACCACATCGTCACTGAACTCGGGTGAGATTATCAAAGCATTGAGCCTATACCGTATAAAAAAAAGTATGAAGATGGATTAGATCAAGATGCAAGGTTTTTTAATAGTATATTTAATTAATTACAGTAATACCCCGCTTAGCGCGACCCCGTTACGCGCGGTTTTACTATAACGCGAATTTGAAATTTCGCGCTCAAATGCCTCTCATTACGCGAAAGAGTGCGTATAAACATAATGTAAAGACAATAGATGTATTTTTTCCGTAAATAATAAGAGTATGTATTGCATAAAGTGTTCTTAGAATTAAAGTGATTGATTAAAATGATTTGTATTTTTTTGTATTAAATTTTGACGTATGTTTAATCATAAACCTCGATATACGCGAATTTCAGTTAACGCGATTTTTTTCAGGACGTATCCCTCGCGTAAAGCGGGGTATTACTGTATATATAATATTTAAATCCTTAAAATATTATAACAAGAAAATTTATAGTTACATAAACTATTATAAATATTTATATTTCTAATTCGATGGTTCAGTAAATGATACAATTAATGAGTGAGGTTTGTGGGTCCTAGTAGTAGAAATTAACTCAATATTTCAAAGCACATACATTTTTGCCACGGTAATATTGCTTACTGTTTCTTTCTTCGTCTTAGATAATGGCAATCTGTGTACACGCAATTTGTGCCAGTGTTATGTGGGTAAGATGTATTTTCAATCTTGTATCAGCGTTACCAAGCTCCAACAAAACGGTGTCCCGTCCTGCTCGAACTTTTCATGGAGCTTTGTCGACACCTCAGAATATATGTTACGCGTTGCGTTATCTTTTATAATAAATTTAACTTGAACAAAATAACTAAACTATATCACACAAAATGCCATCAAGATTAATATTGTTATATAGTCAAATATACAAGTTTAATGAATTAAACATATGAAAATGAAAATAACTGCTACATGAAAGACTGAGATCACGTCAAAACTCCTTGTTTACGGTTTTCGAGTATGAAGAATTAAGTTAGGTTATGGCACGTGAAAAGAATGAAATCTTCTTAACCATTATCGAGGAAGAATAAAATTACGCTTCATTGGATAGTAGACGGGGATGCGTTCATTGGTCTCTATTCTCCATTGCAAGTGAGAGCTGTATCCGTAACGACTTTTTTGTTACTGTAGGGAGTGTACAAAAACCTTTTTCAGAACCGACTGATCTCATCTCATATAGACGCTCTTATTCCTTCGACGAAGAGCTGTTGGAAATAACTATTCAATACATCACAACGTCATTTGCTTCATTATTATTACACAACGAAGAGCTGATTGATCTTCCCTCGCTTTGCAATATACTGTTCAATTTCTTCGGTTGATTGAAATCGCGCTTCCAGTCGCCGCATAGGCTAGTTGTTTCCGTGCGATAGAAGCTTGAATTTCGTTTTCTGCTGACCCTGCTACGTTTCTGGTGGATCTGCGATTTGGCTCTTGCGAGATTAGTACCTTCCGATGTGTGTACTATAGTTTCCCTTATGCTCGAATGGTCTTTATACTGGCTCTTCTGCTTTCCAACTTTCTCGCAGCAGAGGGTCTCGCGAAATGCGAGGCGGTACCTGAGTGAATATAAATTTTACTTTAGTAAACGAAATCAAATTAAAATTTGAAACCTTTAATGGGAGAGGTTGAAAAGACCTCATGCTTTTTTATGCGCTGTATAGTAAAAAACTTTATTAATAATAACAATAATACTAAAAATAATTCTAAGTAATAAATTCTAATTGTACGGTATAGATTACAGTAGGAGGTTGAAAATACCCCATACATTCCCATTCCACTATGCACTATCTAGAACAGTGCTGTGTCATATAATGCATTAAACATGAATTAAAGATAAAATTTAATTTTAAAATTCGTTAAATTTATGTAGTTGTTTGAATTTAACTCCCTTCAAATTTTTTCATATCGCAAGCAAGAGTTTTAAAGACCTAAAACGTGTCACGGGTAAGACTACAAAGAGGCCGTTTCCACCTTCTGTCATCTTCTGTTTATATTCGGAAATAGTCAAATCAGTAAACCGGAGAAGTAGCATGCTGACAGTGAATTAATAGAACACTTTAACATACTTAATAACAACAGAAAATTTTGCTTTTTTCTGTTAGTAGGTTTCCTTTTTTTATATACTAAGAAATAAAATTGAAGTGTCTATTTGTACTATCAAAATATTTTTTTTTTTTCTAAATTCATATTTTATTGTTATACATATGAATGTATTATATACGGCACCAAAACTAAAAACACAATTTTCTATTGTCTATTTGTTCCGGCTAATATCCAGAGCGGCTGGACCGATTTTGACGGAACTTTTTTTGTAGATAATCGTAGTTACTCTGCGTTACTTAGGCTACTTTAATTTTTCAACAATGATTAGCGTTAATATTGAAACTCATGAAATTGTAAATACAACAGGGTTTAATGCACAGTTTTACTGGCAGATGTTTGAGTTTGTGAGAAGTACCTACGGTTCGGCGTAAAAAAAAAAAAAAAAACACAAGAAATTGTAAAAAAAAAAAAAACGATTCAATGGTTACTTTTTTACTAGCAAGAGCTTGAATTTATGAGAAATATTTTTGCTTTCTCTTCGTACCGAACAAATTTTAGGAAAATAATTAGGGATCCGTGTAAATGAATTAAAAATAAATTGTCATCAAAATACTATTTCAATGGACAGCACCATTAAAACATTATTTAAGAATGATTATTTAAAAAGTATATTGCACCGTGAAGAATATACGAAACGCGGGCGGAGACACGGGCTCATTGCTAGTATATTACATGCAAAATTATCTGACACAAGATATGATTCGACAGCTTTGTAAATAGATTTTAATCCATTACACCATTCGCAAAGCTTTTGAATTCACTATTGCAAACGAGTTTTCAACGCCAAACATTTCAATAAACAAACAGCACACTTATCTCGACGTAGATCCAAACGTCAAAGGACTTTGTCATCGGCGAGATCGTTAGAGAAATTTGCGTGAGTGTAAATATTTAGGTATTTGGCATGTTTGCGTGTGTTTACTCTGCTGGATTTACAATATTCCTAAGGCCCTAGAAAGCAACGATGACTAGTGTCGGAGTGGACCTGGGTTCGAATCATTTCCTACAATCACGCGAGGCTTGAGAGGTAAGGAGTAAAATGAGATATGTCGTTTATTATTTCGTTGTAATTATCGTTGTATTATTAAACAAAAAATGGCGCATGACCTATATAATAATGAAATAAAAATTAATCCTTAACGTAACATGTTTTTCTTAATTTATCCCTATATTTTTAAATTATATAAATACCTAGCCTATATATATATATTGCCCATTAATTACTAATTAATTATTACAATTATAAAAGTATGAAAGTTTATATTGACGATCCGTGACTCGCTCTGGAGTCCAGCTGAAAATCAGCGCTGAGTATCTCTTGCTACTTGTACAAGCTTGCTACAGCATATGCTAAGCTGGACACTTTTCAACTGACGAGATGCGCAGGTGTATGACGTATAGTCGTCCTTATATAATGTGTGTTTATTTATGTTTGTATGTGTGTTTTGTGTATTGCCGTGTGTCTCGTTGGTGAATAAATGTTTTCTTTCTTTCTATAATATTGTGGCGTACTCTATATTTAATTCTTCCAAAAATAAATGATACAAACCATTGCGTGCCATGTAACTTCCCTAAAATCTCGGGTACCGTACGAAGTACCTACCTCGTACGGCAAGATGCCGCCGGCCGCCGACAAATGACGAGCCCACGAGACGGTGAACGACCAGCCAGTGTGCTAGTATCAGTGTAATTGACTGCACGTCGCCTCTCGACACATTCATTCTTTTATATTTTTGTACAGTCTAATATGTTATAGTAAAAAAGTATCCAGATAATATCGCATTTTAATTTACTTGCCAAAAACACTACAATATTATTAATCTAGATTGAGGTTAAAGGCTAAACCTAATCCTATAGTTTAAAAACATAATCATCTGAATTTCTGGTGTATTGTCAATGTATAGAATTATTATCGACTATTCTAGAAAACTTTAGAATCGATGTTTAAATATTAACACCAATATCTAGAGGGGAGAATCTCACGAATTTCTTATTATTTATCTTTCAAAGCATTTTGAGTATTTGAAAGCATTCGATCAACTTTTAGTGTTTATCTCGCTTTGATTATTTATGCTGTTTTGCTTTAGATTGTTATCGGAATAGATATATATTATATTAATGGCGTAGGTAATGGCGTTTGGATAATTCAAGTTGAAGTTTTTTTTTTAATTTTCGCGCTCCATGTAAGTACTATATTTTGGGTACGGGCCGGAAGTAACATTAAATATTCGACAACTAGAATATTTATGTCGAGATAGGAAAAAGGAAAGGTAACGCGTGAAAACCCGTTTTAAATAACTGCATTTAAATATGGAATGTGAAAAAAAAAAAGAACATTACAAACCGGTACGGGCCGGAAGTAACAATAAATATTCGAAAACTAGATTGTTTACGTTGGGATTGCAAAAAGGAAAGGTAACGCGTGTAAACCCGTTTTAATAACTGCATTTAATTCAAGCTGAAGTTCATAACATTTTGTGCCGGTGTGTTTTGTTACTACTTTTCGACTGAGTAATCTAAGTATTTGCCATAAAGCCCGGAGAATGTGTTAAGGCGCTTTTTTTTTGTACTAGCTAAATACTGTTGACCTGGCTGCTAGTTGAAACCTAAGTTCCACAGAATTTTTCTAAAGTGGCTAAGGGTAACTATAAATCTAAAGGTTCCTTACAATATCCATGTACCTTTTTTTTTTTTGACGGGGGGAAATGCATTTACGCACTACCCTTAACTATTGCTTTAGTGAGACCGAAGTCCCCCAATGCAATAGGTAAGGGGGCACGGAGGGACGAACTCCGTGCCAGTGTGGGACTCACCCGGGCGTGAAGCGCCCGGAAATACCCGCTAAAACCCCCCGGGGCCGTCCGCTGCATTTGGGATGGGGGCGACACGGGGTGGCTTTCGCAAGCACCGCGTCGCCCCCTGCAGCGAACCCACCAGGCCTCGACCGTGCAATGGTCCAATATCCATGTACCTGCGTGTAATGTGCATTGTGGTAGTGGATACAGAACCCTTCCCAGTTGGGGATCGGATTGGAGTACGTTCTAAACCGCCGGCAGATATGGCCCAGGGGCTGTTAAGGCACCTCAGTATTGGGTGCAATAATACAAAATTCAACAGTTAATTTTGATTTTAGACAAAAAGGTTTTTTATAATAAAGTCCCAGAGCACATTACCGATTTACCGGAATATTATTTCAGGCACCATATCAAGCAAGTTTTAATTTGCAAAAGTTATTACAGGCTGCTTCATAATGTGAATGAAAAAAATAATGTAAACAATGGGGACGTCTGGAAATGCTTAGGCTAATAAGCTTAGGCTTTGAATAATGTATTTTTTTCTTTTTTCGGCAGTTTACATTTGTTTATAGTTTATTTCAAAAACATTTGTATGACAAACGTGAGTTAATAAGAAATCCCATTTTCTGAAAAGTGTCAGATATATTTTTCACTATGTGTGTAGAAGCCACAATATAATCTGATAAGAGAGTTTTATGGCGGTGTCCTAATTGGATATCGCTCGCACGAACAAATGAACATCGCATCGTATCGCTCGTACGAACGCGTGATCAAACTTGCGAAGACAAAGGTCTTTGATCTTTGATTGTCCAGTAATAAACTAAAGGTAATTTTTTTTATGGCCAAATATTCTAACTATAAAATTTTTCTAACTATATAACTATAAAATAACTCTAATTCGTTATTATTTTGTTCGTCAAAATTGTGATTGCAAAATTCACCGCGCTGTTTTCGGAATTTATAAATAACGTCGTCTAAGTATTCTTTCTTCGTTGTTGTTATATACGAATAACGCAAATATTGCTGTTAAAGCTAAAACTGTGTGTAGGTGAGCGCTGAAATGCACGGCGACAATCCCATCCTTTTTTTTTTTTTATGCGTTCTTTTTTCTTACCCCTTCCCATCTAATCACTCCAGTTGAGTATTTTTAAAATTTGCACGACGCATCTCGAAAACAAAAATTGTTATAAAAAAAAAACTTTAATTGCCTATTTGTTGGGAATAAGAGTTTTTATAGTGACATCGAGTATACTATATATTTACACAAATAGGTCTGGATGGAAACCGCAGACCACTGGTGAATCCCATTTTCAATACTCTTTCATTGTCGCCGTACTGTGTTTTCGTGTCCTACTAATACACAATTAACCTAAAATTTAAAACATTAAAAAACCAGCGCGAATAATTGCTTCATCACAATATTAATACAAGCAAGCACTGTGTATATCTTTATTGACAGTTATTGTTGAAGTGGTATTGTCAATTCGGATCGTTAATTAAGTTAAACTTTTTAACAAAGGACAATCATTTTCATCAATTACGAAACAACATCATTTGTTCGTGCAAATTAGGACACCATGTCAAATGTCATTTTCTTGTCATGTCATCAGTCATTATGAGAAGCTGTTTAATTCAATTCTCTCCTCTGCTCAACAACAGGACCATTTGCGCTGGGCTTCAGAACCATGGTTTGACGGTATCTTCCACCAAACCAAATAGTTCGCATCAGCTTACCTCTGCCATATCATTAAACTGTAGAGCCTCCTGGCTGCTGCGTTGACAAAGTTCCTAATGTACAGGGGGGATCATTACGTGAACGATAGTGATGTCTGGAATTAACCCACATCTCTGTGCGCACCCGCTAACATTATTAAGACTATGATGTGAATAGTTTTTATATGAAAAAAGAAATGATATGTATTATATTTATAAAAAAAAGCAACCAGATCGAGTTTGTTGCCTGCGCTCTTCTCGACTGGGTTGTTTTCCGAACCGGTGGTAGTGTTTTTTAGACGTTCATAAGCGCCTTCTTAGGGCCTAAATTGAATAAAGATGTTTTTGATTTTGGTTTTAATTTTGTTTAAATGCAATGTGAGGAGACAATTATGCAGGCCGTTATAGCAGCGACGACCAGCGATCGATTACCGATCTTTCGGTGGTCGTTGCTGTTTTTGGATTGTTCCGTATTTACCATCAGGCACAGTGGCTCCACTCTGCCCCACTTGATTTTTATTTAGCAATTCATTGTTTATTGTTTCGTTTTTTGCGATGTCTACGTTTATTTCTTACCTGTGACTCATGACGTTGTATAATATCGGATTGACAGTGGCCGAAACGTAATATAGGGCACCGGCGACGTAGAACAGGTACTCATTGATGGTGTGATAGTGACTCGAACTGGTGCCGTAGATGAAGAACAAACGCTGGAAGTGGAACGGAGCCCAGCACACGAAGAAAGCGATCACCACCGCAGCTAATACACAAAAAGAAAGATGTGGTTATACAGCAAATATTAAAAAGTTCATTCCATCTACAAAATTTGCTATGCAAAAATTTACTTATCCCAAGAGTTCAATTTTTTTTTTTCGAACAGACAAAAATCTTCGAACGTAACTAAACCTTGAGTTTCTTTGCTTTATCGTCATATTAAAATGTAGATAAAAATTAAACGGTGTCAAAGAAGTAAAGATGGTATTAGAAAGTTAAGGCTAGATTACGAAGAAGAATTGGGGGCAGGGAGTATACCCTGCCCCTGGACGGTTGACCTTCTAGGTCGTACCTTTTTCAAAAGGTGGGCGAAGAGGTGGGTGGGGGAGTTCCCCCCCATCCCCATTGGGCCATTGTACGGACGAGGCCCGGTGGGTTCGCCGCAGGGGGCAACGCGGTGCTTGCGAAAGCCACCGGGGGGTTTTAGTGGGTATTTCCGGACGCTTCACGTCCGGGCGAGTCCCACACTGGCACGGAGTCGTCCCTCCGTGCCCCCTTACCTTGTATTGGGGGACTTCGGTCTCACTAATGCAATGGGTAAGGGAAGTGTGTAAATGCATTTCCAAAAAAAAAGAAAAAAAAAAACATACTGCGCCGACCCCACGTGAGTTGGCAACAAGGCATGAGAATGATGTGGAAGTCAAGGTAGTTACATGTATTAGTGCTCCGAACTAAAATGATATAACTATTCAATACCAGTATGATTTTAGTGCATTCGATTGTATTTTTTTTTAGTCTTGAACTCATTCGATAAGTGTAAGATATTTCATATCATCATTCATTAGGTATCATTGTTTGATGAAAGAAACATGTTATATGTGTGTATTATTCATAAGCTAGTGTCTTTTTTTTTAAATTATTGCTGTATTAATTGTTTGTCACGTTTATCTTAATGCACTGTAGTTGTTTTTAATTGTTACAATAAATATAAATTGGTCACAAGTGTTACTGCCGCCTGAGAGACAGGTAGCCCTAGTCCAGATGGCCACGGTCTTTACGATTGTTTGTATTTGGTGTAATAAATAAATAAATCAACTTGATTTAGAATATTTTGGCAGCGTAACTAAAATATATTTATGTGTTATCACTATTTATACATAGATATTTATAGATCTTGCGTAATCAATAAAAAAAAGGATTCAAGAACTGAATTTCATAGCCATCTTATTATCTAATAATAGGAGAATATTTCTGAAACGATTTTCAGCCCTATTTTATAAAAGGACATCAACTGTAATATAGCATTTTCGCTTTACCGAGAATTTCTTACAACGTCTTTCTAATAACTTTAGAACGACTCCTCCTATAAAGCATTCCTTTATGTAATCTACTCGTGAAATTAACTACCTACTGTTTGCAACTTTGTAAGTTATTCGCAGTTTACATTTCGAACTATCTCGAAGGTAAAAGTTATTAAATATCAAATATAAGTTGAGGAATAATGGAAAATGATATTATCAGTTCTTTTTTGCGTTACGCTGTAGTATTTGATGGCATACTCGTTCTTTGACATTTGAGGTTACATTTACCTTTTTTTTTTTTTTAACGTAGGGAAATCCTCGTGGACGAACCCCTCTGCCGGGCACAGGGAAAGAACATCCTGTGCCCGGGAGAGAGGAACAGTGCCGGACTCTTACCGGCTAAAACCCCACGGCCGCATCGGCGCGCATTTGTGCAGGGTCTCGGGATAACGATTAGCATGCGCCGCTACCCTGTCCACGCGCCTGGGTCACCCGTGCACGGCGTGCGGGCAACCCTCGTCTCGGGGAGAGAGATTGTTGTTTTTTCTCCCCATGCTTCTTTGTGTATGAAGCGGCGGCTGTTAACCCAGCTTCTCCTTCACGGGTAGGTTACATGTACCTAAGTCAACTTTGAAGTAGCGAGTAGATACAATAAGCGACACAGCATAACCAGTCGATGTTTCAGACCTTGATTTTTTTAAATCAATTAACTAGAATTCATTGATCCATTTGACATTAAACGATTCAATCATTCATTAAAAAAACCGTCATCCCTTTTTTTTTTTGACGGGGGGGGAAATGCATTTACGCGCTACCCTTATCTATTGTATTTAGGGGATCAAAATCCCCCAATACAATAGATAATAGGGCAACAATAGATAAGGGGGCAGCAATAGATAAGGGGGCAACAATAGATAAGGGGGCAACAATAGATAAGGGGGCAACAATAGATAAGGGGGCAACAATAGATAAGGGGGCAGAATAGATAGATAAGGGGGCAAATAGATAAGGGGGCAAATAGATAAGGGGGCAAGCTAGATAAGGGGCAGTTAAGAAAAAAAAAACCGTCATCCCTAAGGAAATGGCGCTTATTGTTAACTTGCTCAATATTAAGCGGTTTATCTATGATTTATTTATCTATTATTTTTTAATTTACTATCGTAAATGAAACTGGTTTGACAATGTCTGCAGTATTATTTCTAACCTTTTACATTGGTCTAATATGTATTTTGTTGCGTTCAATAATGTATAGAACAAGTTTTATGAGCGGGTAGAGTCGCGGTCAGATCTATTATTATTATATGGACTATAGTAGCTGTGTGCCCGCGGCTGCGCATGCGTTTCATATATTCTTCACTGCGTTTTAAAAAGTTTTAATTTTTTTTACGTGGAATCCTAATTATTTTCGAAAATTATTGTCATATTGTTTGTAATCTAATTTTTTTTACTTAATACATGTGAATGAAACCTATACCAAAAATACAATTTTTAAAATTTTTGTCTGTCTTTGTTCTGGGTAATCTCCGGAACGGCTTGCCCGTTCGTGATGGCACCTTTTGGGTTAGATAGCTGAAGTTACTCCGCGTAACTTAGGATACTTTAAATAGGGATCCGCGTAAAAAAAACTAAACCTTATGAAATTGTGAATAAAATCCGATTCAATCCACAGTTTTACTGATAAGTGTTTTAATTTGTGAGAAACATCTTTGCTTAAAGTAAGTAGTAAAACATGTTTTCGTAAAATAATTAAAGTTCCGTATAAAAAGATTAGAAACTATATTACGCAGTGAAAATTATATTAAACGCGGGCGCAGCCGCGTGCACACAGCCAGTTATATAATAATGCAGAGGACGAACATCCAATTAAGTGGCACTCGGTGGCATCGCTCGAGATATTACGTATAATATGGTCTCCGCAGATTGAAAGTTAATGTTTAATGAATTTAGGACAATTTTAAATTGAACTTAAATCATGGAATAGAACCGGGGACTAACGAGTTTCAAAAATAGCTTAATATTATAACGTAATATTTTTTTTTTTTACATTTTTAAAGTTTAACACGATAACAATCACACAACGATGACAAATGTATAGACTAGACTAGACTAGAAATAATGACATGCTAAGATCAGTAGCATTTGGTTTCGAGTGATGTTACCGGAATACACTCATGTGTGGTTCTTGGATATATATTTCAAGCTTGAGGTTGATAGCCAACACAACACATTTTTACATACATACATAACGTTACGGATCCCTACCATGCGGATACTTAGAGACCACATCCTTCCACTTGCTACGATCCTGACACACGTCTTTCGCTTCTTCTACTTTCATAAAATCAAAATAAAAAAATCTTTGTTCAATTTTGGCCCTAAGAAGGCACTTATGAACGTCTAAAACACTACCACCGGTTCGGAAAACAACCCAGTCGAGAAGAGCCGGCAAGAAACTCGATCTGGTTCTTTTTTTATAAATATAATATGTATTATTTTTTTTATATATAAAAACTATACAAATCATAGTCTTAACCAATGTTAGCGGAATCACAGAGATGTGGGTTAATTCAAGACATCACTATCGTTCACGTAATGATCCACCCTGTAATAATATATTGAGATTAAGACTTGCTTGACATAATACTTGAACTTATTGTCAGGTAAATCGGTAATGTTACTTGGGATCTTATTGTAAAACCGAATAATATTATCTACAAAGCTTTTATTAGACTTACTTAGCCTTAAGAGTGGGACGCATAGCGTGCATAAGGACATTAATACATGCTCTTCGGTTACGGGTACTTTTGACCTGACCTTTCTTCAAGACGTCCTCAGTCTGGTCAAGATACGTTCGCTTTGGACGACCCTTATCAGCTTGCCTTATAAATTTGTTTCTTCAATCTTCTTTTATCCATGCGTTTTTGATTTTAAACGGTATAGGCTCAGCGCTTTAGGCCACAATATCACCTGATGTTAACTGACGATATAATCTAGGGTTGTAAACGCACTAAACCTAGAGGTACTTATTCTCAAGTGATGCTGCCGGATATTGGTATTTGGCGACAGGTTTTCAAACTTGAGGGTGGTGGCTACTCAGGCGGACAGTATTAGAAAATGTCCTACCACCATGTTATGGTTTCCTCACGATGTTTTACTTCACCAAAAGCTCAGGCTGATTTTCCTCAGTTCGCAATGATACAGGGCTTTCCTATTCGATAGGTGGGCTCGAACCCGCGTCCATTGATTGATTCAAAATCGATTTATAAGGAAAACCGTAGGTTGCCAGTGGTATCAGAGAAATGTGCGTAACATCTTCAGTTTGTTTATACAAAAAAGGAGCTAGGATAATTTTTGCAGAATTTTTTACACAGGTAACAGACAAGCCGAAGTGCGAACCATTATGATGCCGTTTGCTAGTAACCTTTTTCGGTTGAGTGTCTTCAGCGTTTGTCCTAAAGTTTCGTGAAGCCGTTAAGGGTCTTCAGGTCAACAGGGTTAGTCAGATCGAAGAAAGGTGTAGTTAGTATAGCGTCTACATTGTTTAAAAGTTTTACTTTATCGCATGTGAATTACTTAAATTTTTTTTAGGTTTTATCTATGGAGTGTAAATATTTTTACCAATAACAAAGGATTTATGTCGTCTACAGGGTATGAGACTGTGCCGGATTGTGACGCAATATTCAAAGACTTTACGATTCCACATAATAACCCTACCAGGAGAGTAGGTTACAAACGGATGGAATAAAATCCTCTTTGATTTATGTACACCGCACGGTGTTAGTGTCTTTATTTGACACGGGAGATTTCACGTGGGTGAGTTGAATATAAAACACAATGTACCCATAATTTGTCAAAATGTCTATGAAATTGTGAATTAATTCCATAGATTTCAAGGCAAGATTTATACATTTTTAAACATTACAATCAACGTAAATTATTTTTGAATTAATTACGAATGCATGTTTCATATTTAATAATAAAAATAATAAACTTTATTGGGCAAGGGTTTGATGTACTAATAATACTAATATGGGTGGCCATACTGTAGCCATAAACCGTATTACAGATATCACAGATCAGTAATAAGATACATTTAAAAAGCATAAAATTATAATTAAATGAGTGAGAACGAGTATGGATAATTTTTATTTCTTTACAGTTAAACTGACACCAGAAGTAAGATATTAAAACTGCTGTAAGTTTATTTACAGAATCAAACACGTGCTCCGTCATAATGTAAAATGTTAAAACCATTTAAAAAAAACTACTACGGTGGAACGTGGACAGATTTTTAGAATACGTAATTTCTATGGATGATTATAATTTATATCGTTGCTATTAGATAGCTTATATCGTTCGGTAATATTCAATTTAGTTAAATCACGTCACAATAGAATGTATTACAGCTTACTAAAACCCTCAAAAAGTGTTTTAAAGCAATTATAATTTATACTCCGCGCTATTATTAACGACTTTAATTGTATACAAAAATATATAAAGTAAAGTATCACGAAAGTTACATAACGTAGAGGAATGTTACAGGATTATACATGTGAAAGTTAGGCAGTATGGACGAACTATTTCGCGCGCACCATAAATTCACAGAACTGTTTGGATCGCTTTTACATAGAAAGAGAAAATTTAAACGTAACTCGATTATTATATTTACGTTCTATATAACCAACTGCATGAAATTTTCATTTTAATCTTAACTAATTCAGAATAGAATTGTTGTCAGAATATTCCGTTGAGTTTATATTGTAATACAAAATTATTCATGTTTTATTTAAAAAAAAAACATACATTTGTTTAATAACCAATTACAAAGCAATATATCATCAAATTATTCTTAAAAAATAACAAGAAATCTACTATATGAGTATGTTTCTACCAAAAACTCAAAAAAAGTTTGATCAACCGAATAGAAACTTCATTGATGTCATGGCGTAAACAAAGCGAATCTCTCATACTTTCAAACACGTTATTCCAAATGTTAAACAAGGATATTGTTGAAGAAAAAAAAAAAAATAGTTTATTTAATTATCTATATTTACGAGAGTTTTATTGAAATATATTTTCTCCAGATTACCTGCTGCGGAAAAGCATTATTCAAAAACGTGACCATATGACGTGACGTGTCTCTTGAGTTAAAGAGGTTATAATAATATTATTTTTATTTCGGACTTAATCCATATTTTGTGTTGTTAGGTTTTGTACACGAGTATAATTAATATTAGTTTGTACAGGGAGTCTATTACTTTGATTAATTCATCACGTGTAGGCCTTTACGGCCATGTTTACAAGCCTTCGGGTTGGTATTATTATAGGACTGTAGCATCAAGTAAAAATGCTGGCACATCTTAGAAAAAAAAGTTATCGAGTCTAGCTTGAACGAACATACCAGATGCGCTGCAGTATCGAGACAATCGTAATAGAACGTTTGGCAGTAGGACCTAAACAGTGTGTGTTTCACTGTAATTGTGAAACGAACGAATCTGCGAACATTCATATTGCATCAGGCCGCCAACGCTCTGCGTTCTCTATGTCTTGGCCATCCTTGAGCTGATCCGTGATCACATGTCCCAGATACTTGAACTGAATGCCTTTTAATGTTACTTGTGGAATTTCTAGAGGTGACGTACCTACTTATATTTATTAAAAAAAAAAAACACCTAAGAGGACATGCAGTCGGCACTAGATTTGAAACATAGGTATTTCAGAAACCTATCGCTATCGCATTGCGCCTCAAAGAAAGAGTTATAAAACACGACAGAGACAACTGCAACTCGGGGTGATTTTACCGTATGGAAAAAATAGACGAATTTCTCACTTCGTAGTACCCTATTTCCTCCTCCAAAATAGAACCGATTTTTAATTTTTTTCAGTTGTAGCATAAGAAAGACTGGCAATTTATTCGTCAAATTTGTTTCACAAACGTCTGAAAATGACGGTAAAACTCAAGGATTTTTTTTTAAAGACTTCTAGTTTCTATAATAACTTTATGGGAAAATCTACACGTTCGAGCATGGAGATGGGGCTATATATTATTTGATATAAAATTATTTACCATAATGCTATTATCCAGGAAGGAAACAGGCGATTACGTTTGTATGGAATAAATGTCGCTAGCATATCCTCTTAATATTATAATGTTGAAAAGAACTTTTTTATCATTTGTGCTGGCTCATTTTTGTGACAGACGTTTGACCCTTTTGTAGCCCAGTTCCCTTGAACTATTCAAGCACATATCATTTGCCAGACTAACTGCAAATAAAAGAGTTTTCCTAGCTACAAAAAAAACTACATTAACGACATAAGGTTGACATGCCGCCATTATCTTTTCTTTGTGAAGACATTATATTTACCGTAAATACAAGATATATAAATTTATAAAAAAAACCAATTTGTTTTATTACACACTAGCAAAGCCAGTGACTTTGTTCGCATATTTTTTATTGTTTACTGCATTATTATTACCATTTGTTTTTCGAACTCAGCAAAGTGATTGTTTTTTTTTTTTTACTGAGAATCTATAGACAGTCATCATCAGGTTGCAATAAATGAAAGATATTAAAATCTAAGCGATAGTCTATCGCATATGTAGGGTAAATATTATCTATAAATGAAATAAAATTGAAGTGTCTGTGTGTTATATCAAAATAATAAGTTTTTACTAAATACATATGAATGTATATACGATACCTATACCTAAAACACAATTTTTAAAATGTTGTCTGTATGTTTGTTCCGGCTAATCTCCGGAACGACCAGACTGATTTGGACGGGAACTTTTTTTGGCAGATAGCTGAACTTACTCTCCACGTAACTAAGGCTAGTTTTAATTTTCGATAAAATTAAGGTTGCGCGTAAAAATAATTAAGATTAATAAAATTAAAACTCTTTAAGATCCGAGCCAATGATCAAATTTACTGGCAAATACTTGAATTTATGAGAAATCTCTTTGCTGTTTCTTAGAACAAAAGAAAAGAAAAATATCTAGTGTTCCGTGTACAAAAAAAAATAATTAAAACTGATGAAATTGTAAATAAAATACGGTTCAATGGATAGCATCATCGAAACATAATTTTCCATTAATTATTTAAAAACTATATTACAAACCGAAGAATATATAAAAGACGGGCGTACAGCTAGTTACGTAATATATTACCTAGCATTCTGATAATGGCTTTCTTGGACTGCGCTTGTCTAGCCTCCCCGTGGACGCTGCCATTGACACCGTTCAATGTCCCCGGACTGCCAGGCTTACTGCTGCTCATCGACCTGTTACAAATGATATTGAATTTATTTATACAAATAGTTTTAAAAGAATTAAGACCATTGACACCTGAGCTAGAGCTACCTGTATCTCAGGCGGCGGCGATATTTGTCATCAAGTTATATTTATTCTAACAATTAAAATAGTTACACGTGCATAAAATAAACGATACAAATTATTATTTTTAATACAGCAATGATTAAAAAATACATTACTTTATAAATAATAATACACACATATGTCAGCTTCTTTAAAATTCATATGTTCATTTTAGGTGAATATTGGCCGTTGCCCAGATATTTTCAATACTGATTACAAATAATCTGTCTGTGAGAAAATTATGTTGCGAAACACTAGAGGCAGTCATGATTGTTATCTAAAGAACAAGTTTCAAGAATATGATATGTTAACTTTGCCATCCCAATACATCTTCGATAACTTAATGCATATTCGTAAAAATTTAGACAAGCAAGATCTAGTGAATGATCGTCATTATTTTAATATTAGAAATAGAGACAAGTTGGCCGTCCCACGCTTTAGGTAAGTAAGTCGAATAAAAGCTTTATCCCAAGTAACATTACCGATTTACCTGACAATGAGTTCAAGTATTATGTCACGAAAGTTTTAATTTCATAAGGTTAATTACAGGGTGGATCATTACGCGAACGATAGTGATGTATGGAATTAACCCACATCTCTGTGCTTCCGCTAACATTAGTTAAGACAATAATTTGTATAGTTTTTTATGTAAAAAAAATGATATATATTATATTTATAAAAAAAGAACCAGATCGAGTTTGTTGCCTGCGCTCTTCTCGACTGGGTTGTTTTCCGAACCGGTGGTAGTGTTTTTTAGACGTTCATAAGCGCCTTCTTAGGGCCTAAATTGAATATAGATTTTTTTTATTTTGATTGAGTATCAGTGGGAGTTGGTGTGGTTCTAGTATTAAGTGAAATGAAATGTCTACAAGTCTATACTATTTGAATAGAGAAGGCTATCTGGACTTTCGATACGCTAAAAGGTTATAACACATATGTTTTCCTCATGACAAACATTGATAACCATAACTTATCATAATTAGATTATAATTATAATATTACTAGCCTATATCTCGCGGTTTTACTCATGTATCATATTTTCTATTACGCACAATTATTCACTGTATAACCGTCTTAGTCAAATAATATCCTGTAATTTTCGGCTCAATTGATTTTATCCGCATAATATCTTGTACGACATATTGAATATGTAAATTAAAACATACACTAAATACACTAAAACGTTGACAGACAAAACTTTTACAATTTAAAAACATAAAAAATCGAAATCATTGGTTCTTAAATAAGAAGACAAGAAACGAACAGATGTAAAGAGATAGACGTTGTCTTTTATATAATGTTACGATAATACAAAACGGAGAACGAAGTATGTGACCTGAGATTACGAGGAAACAAAATATCGTCAACCGTATGAGATATTCAAGCCATAACGCGTGTACATAAAAGTACGAATTCGTTACTATTCCGTGATTAATTTAATAATTCAACATTTCAGATAACAGGTCATTCAACGTTTTATCTATATTAATCTATACTTCTACACTAATAAATAAAAAAATGGAAGTGTCTGTTTGTAATGTACAATTTTTTTTAATAAATGGATATGAGTACGATACCCATACCGAAACCGCAAATGTTAAAATTTTTGTCTGTCTGCCTGTTTGTCCCGGGTAAACGCCGGAACGGCTGAACGGATTTGGACGGAACTTTTTTCGGTAGAAAGCTGAAGTTACTCCGGGTAACTTAGGGTACTTTTAATTTTCGAAAATAATAAAAACCGTATAAAAAAATAAAAAACATACAAAAATTGCATAAAATTGCTTGAATTTATGTGAAATATTTTTACTTTATCTTAGTAATAAACAAAACTTAGGGTTTTATATAAAAAAAAACGCGCAGAAACGAATATAAGAAACGCGGGCGCAGTCGCGGACATACTGCTAGTTATAATAAAAAATCGAATAAAATTAGGATATTTTTAAGATAAGAGAATCGACTTCAGAAGATAACTAAAAAATGTTGAGGATAATTTAAAACACAACTCTATAATATGTTTTTTTTACAAATATAGGTATTTAATTTGTTGTAATTTAATCGACTTCATTATAGATTTTTTTTTTAAAACTCTATGGTACCTTTTTGATGTAGATTTATTTTAGTTAAATGAAAATATAATTTCAATTAGAAGTATTCTGTACCTTAAAGCGATGGACAAAAGATCAAAGTGATATATATTTTTTCTTTCAAAATAACTTCCAAAATAGGTCTTACAGTTTTCTACTTTCTATTTCTTTATTCGTGTTTATTATTGCACATGAGTGTAAACAACACTGGATATGGTTTTTATTTTAAAATTGCCGATTTGAAATATGATCGAATGTCGATCGATCTATTTCCGTGAAGTCAATTAAAAACTTTTTGAACGAATAGAATTACTATCCATTCCCATGGAAGTTGTTAACCATTCTCGCTTTGAAAAGTTCGTATCAAAAAGGGTTATAGGATACGAGTATATAGGAATAGTTTGCAACGGACGTAACTTTCACAACGTAAAATGTAAAATTCCACAGATTTAGATGTTTCGACACCCGAAGTCCGTTTGGTATGCGATCAATAGTCGACTATTATTTTAACTAAATGTTTTACTGAGATTTTTTATTACAAAAAATATGTTAATGTGCTTTTCACTTGATGGTAAGTCTAACGTACCTATACTGATGATCTGAAAATATATCATGAAACCCAATCAAGCGAAAACTGTACAGAGTTTCATGACGGCATTTATCCGCCTATACCTATGGTATATTAAAAATTATATAACTATTCGAATCCACCCTCCAACTGCCAGCTTGGACCAACGCCCCCCCCCCCCCCACCTTTCTCATATTGCTATTGTACAAACGACAAGAACACGGAGGAGAGGGACCAAGAAAGGAAGGAAGGAAAGGTAATGAGTAAGACTCTTTGAAAAAAAAATATCATGAGGAAACCTTGACATTAGTTAGTATTTTCTAATAATGCCCGCTTGGGAAGCTACAACTCTCAAGTTGGAAAACCTGGCGTCAAACACCAATAGGTGTGTTCTGGTAGGAACACTTGAGAAGGGGGCGACGCGGTTTAGGGGGCGACGCGGAGTAGGGGGCGACGCGGCGACATAGGGGGCGACGCGGCGACATGCCTTGGCAACCCCGTATCGCCCCCATCCCAAATGCAGCGGACGGCCCCGGGGGGTTTTTAGTGGGTATTTCCGGGCGACTCTCGCCCGGGTGAGTCCCACACTGGCACGGAGCTCGTCACTCCGTGCCCCCTTATCTATTGTATTTGAGGGACTCTGCAATGAAATTCATTTCCCCCAACAAAAAAAAAAAAAAAAGGAACACTTGAGAGCCATTGCTCAGTGTGCTTACTATCCTGGACCATGTCTTCTAATTCTATATAGTAATATGAGGTCAAAATGTTGAACCGTATAGTCTTAGAAAAATATAATTTCAAAGTAGTTTCAGTGTAGGCATTCCTCTCATTACTGAGTATAATAATAAATATAAACTTTATTTATATATACTAATAAATAAAGTTGAAGTGTCTGTTTGTAATGTGAAAATTATTATTTTTTTACTAAATAGATATGAATGCATACACGACACCTATAATGAATATACATTTTTTTTTAATTTTTATTTGTTTGTCTATTTGTTCTGGGTAAGCCCCGGAACGGCTGGATACTTTTTTGGTATATAACTGAAGTTACTTCGATTAAATTAAGGTACTTTTAATTATCGAAAATTATTACGGTTCCGCGTAAAAAAACTAAAATTTCTAAAAAATTGGAATAAAATCCGATTCAATGCACAGTTTTACGGGGATGTGCTTGAATTTATGAAAAATATATTTATTATACTTTATCTTAATACTGCAAAATAAAAATTAGGGTTCCGTATAAAAAAATTAAAGCACAGTAAAGAATGTCTGAAACGCAGGAGAAGCCTCAGGAAGACTGCTAGTTAACAAATAAAAATATTATCAAGGATCTTAAGCTGTGGAGCGACATGCGAAATCCGATTTAGTCGTAAACTAAGTAAGTTCTGACGCTAGTTGGCCGTTGCACGAGTTTCATAACTTTATACCTAAAAAAAAAAAAACTCATCTAATATCCGTAAAAGTTGAACTCCGCATCTGGGCTCTGGAGATTTTATCTCTCTTATAGTAGAAAAAAAATGTTTTTTAGACCCTCAATTTATTATAATAATATACACGTATATTTTATAAGTTCGAATTGAATTCTTCGTGGGTTGTATTCATAATACAATATTCAGTATAAGATTTCTAGCTGTATTATTTGGTCTATATTCGATCGTAAATGTATATTCTGAGTGAAAGCGATCGAGGTAGCGAAGCGTGGAGCGTTTACTACTAAAATCGCTTACATTGAAGTATAGCGACTCATAGGTTGCAAGAAGTTTGATGAGCTTATTCGAAAGGGTTTCGATTTGAATAATAGCGCATATTGTTGTTTATGTATCTTCTTAAAAAAATATATTATTCAATTGCGTTGTTGATCTCCCTTAAATTATAGGGTACAACGTAATACAACAGTCCTGTAGTCTTGTATGGATCACAATATTGGCTCATAAAGATGATCGATGAACGGAGACTCCATGCAGCCGAGATGCGAATATTGAGATGGCTGCGTGGAGTAACAAGAATAGACAGGATTAGGAATGAGCAGATTAGAGGATTGAGAGTGACGCCAGTGACAGAGAAGTTAAGGAGGATATTGTAAGAAAGGTATTGGATAATAATGTAGACGCTTATGGGGGAAGGGAGTGAATGTGGATATGATCTCATACAGAGGTGAATGGAAGAGGCAGACCAGTTGCACTGAAACCAAATAAAAATGGGATAAAAATAAGGAGATGATGAATTACGTACCGGATCTCGTGGATCTGGGACAATATCTTAGCAGATTATTTGAGTAAATTCAAAGTGAGTTTATCAAAATTCATAAATCGCTGTCACTCAGACCATACCATTTTAACCTTTGCCCTTAAGTTAGCAATCAGCTACACGATAGAATTAGATTATCCGTTAAATTACCACGAAATTCTAATGTCGTGTAATTTTAGTTTCAAGAGAATCGCCTCCATAAAAAATAATGTATCTGGTACTAACAGATACTAAGGATTCTCATAATGGCCATTTTATTAAAATAATCTATGGAATATACGTATTTAGAGCCTTATGTATCCACTTACTATGTACCTACATGAAAACCTTATTTAGGTGAATATTTTTCTTTACTGATTTTAAAATAATATTTTAAAATAAGAATAAAGGTTACATGGTTAAATTGTCAGTCGGCTTTTTTATAATTTGATAACTAGAAAAATTAAGGCTTTACTTTGGGAGGTTGTAATATTTACAAGTAATTCTATAAAAATAATATTATGAAAGCTTTTTACCTATATTTAAATATCAGACACTAATTTGTAACTAACATATTTTATATCAACGTGTCGTCTGATGTTAAGTGATCTAAGAATATAACATTTTAAACCTTTAGGTACTGATTCTCAAATATTATTCCAAGAACATATCTACAGATGATTGACCATTTTAACTTGTGATAGATAACCAGGCGTTACCGACATGCTATAGTAACATTTTGATGTTTTAAACCTCAACTTCATTGAAGTTTAAGGAGCGAATTAATCAATCGATGCAGTATCTGATCTGAGCCGCCATCACTTATTATTTATCAAGTATAATGAAACTGAACTGTGGTATAAGGCGTATGCTTCTAGAATAAAAATGTTAGTTTAAAATATCAATATAAATGAAGTAATTTGGCCTTATTGACTGATACATCAACGCAAAGCCTAAACCCCTCAGCCTATAAACTTGAAATTTTAGTATTAATTCCGCTAAGAAAGGATATTTGAAAATATCATCCCTAAGAGTTTAAAGATGAAATGAACTCGTCTATGAAACAAAGACGCATGATGAAATTTAATATACATACTGTTGGTTAGAAATAAATATACACGTGTAAGGGCGTTTTTTTGAAAACTTTACCCTTAAGAGGGTGAAAGATGTGTTCTAATTTTATATGGAAAGTTTTTGGATCATTTTTGAAGTAAGAAGCTTGACATTTCAAAATGTTACCATTTACATATTAACCGTTTCATGTTTTAATCTTGAGAGAAAATATAGGCTACATATGGTCTTTATTCCACGAGGGAGAAACCGCGAGCACAGCTAGTTAACTCAATAAAGATTAAAACATAACTACCCACATAAATGACATGCTCCACAGTACTGTAAACAATTTAAATAAAACGACATTTAAGATACATACCCCATAACGTACCTAATGCGAAATCCCATTCTGACATACAGGCATAGGATGATCACCGCCGGTAGGATGAAGAACAGCAAGCTGCTCAGCTCGCAAAGGTACCACGAGGGCAGTTCCAGCATCGCGCAAAACGCTGACTCCAGAGATGAGTTTCCAGAACCTAAGGAATTTAACGGGCAGTTGAGTTAGTCATCACTTGTAAAGAGTTAAAAGAATTAAGAATTCTGCTTTAAAATAATATCTCACCTGGTGGATAATCGTGGTAACTAACATTGGTGTAGAGTGCGAATGGTGTAGCAGATAAGAGGGACAGGAACCACAACGCTGCAACAATTCTGAGCGCACGACGCAGACCAGCCATTGCATAGAGATGCAGTGGGTGACAAATGGCCAGGTATCGTTCCAACGAGAAAGCAACTATGGTCATAACAGATACGTATGACGCCCTGTAAAGAGAAAGTAACTTAAAAGATATTCGTTCTAAGTCATACTGTATCACTCGTATCTGAGGTTTTCCAACGAACTTTCCACGAGTTGTAAGGAATTTATTTTAATAATATTGGCTCTAAGACGCGTATTTATAGCTCGTTTGTTCACAGTACTCGGACTATAATATTCTTTTAGTTACAGCATGTTTTCATCATCATTCTCCTGCCTTTTCCCAACTCACTTGGGGTCGGCGCAGTATGTTTTCCTCTTCCATACGTCCCTATCAGCCGTCATCTCTTCATTCACTCCTTTTTCTTTCATATCATTTCTTACACACTCCATCCACACTTTCTTTGGCCTTCCTCTACTTTTCCATCCTTCCACATTCATATTCATTACTATTTTACCCACATGCGCTTCCTCTCTTCATGTTTTATTAAACGCTATTCCATTTCTCTATTGCAAAATAACAATTGTCCTTATTATAGACGGCTTATAATTTATACAAATATAAATAAAAACAGTCTGTATTTCTATTATTTTGCGAACAATATCAGTCTTTGTCACGCCCGTCAGTTTGGTGGTGTGTGAAAGAGAAGGAGAGATTTTCCATGCTGCATGCGTGCGACGTGATACCATCCGATCATTCATAGGCGCTATACATCTTCTTAAATGTGTTGCTTGTGCTACCTTTAGTTGATTGGTTTTTATTTTTAATTGGTCAACGTTTCGGCCATGTTGCACAAACCGTGGTCGCAAAACGACTGAAGTATTGCAGGTTTTTTGTCAGCGGGGTACTTCTTTTCGTGTACCCTCATTTGCTCGTGATTATTGGCCAAAAACAATCATGAATTTATCAAAAATAGTCACAAAATTAAATAAATTATGTATACAAAATACGAAAGTTTAAAATGTGTTGTAGTAAGGAATCATTGGTTTGGTGGTTTATTTATTAGCACACTTAATTTCAATGTAATCTTAAATAACTATATTTATGAAAAATATTTTACGTCTAAGTATCTGTTATTTTTCTTAAATAAAATAAAATTGACACTGCAGCGCTGCAATAATAGTTAAATTTATTTTTAGATCATTATTAAAGCTACAAATCTATATCTATATTTAAACGAGAATTTCGTTTTATAAAAAATAATTTTCAAGCGGACGAAGCCACGGGCACAACTAGATATAAAAATAAATATTTTTTAGATTAAAGTAAAAGTTTAATAATATATCAAAAATATTACAACCTGTGAAGTAAATTGGTTTGGTGTATCTTGTTACGTAATGAACCTCAGATGCTTTGAACGTGGCCTCTAAGCCAAATTAATGATTGTCAACGGATCTCCCTCCCTCAGTCGACGCCGTTCAGTGCAAACAATTAAAAACATATATGTAAAAGTGTCATATCGCTAACAGACAGACCAGGCCCGGCTAAACAAGTATGTTCTAATTAGTCCATATCCCAATGCAAGTGAGAATCCTTTAAATCCAATACGGATATTAAACATTCCCAGAAATGAGAAAATAGGTGTCGTCTCTGTATTGCGTTGGATTTCATATCTATTGTGTGTTATGTGCAGTTAGAGTTGTCTGTTAACTTTATGATTTGGATTCTGTGAAATGTACAGTTTTAATTTAGGGATAATATTTTGATTAACAATAAATAATACTGGCCAACCAAAAAAAACCAGTTCACCTTTATTCTACGTGTTTATTATTAGATACTTTAGAAATTAGTATAGCATATAATATAGAAATTAAGTAAAATGATTGAATTTTTTTTTCATCTTTGTCCTGTGAATTTAACCATAGAATAATATGTTGATTTTTTTTAAGGATACCTTACGAGTATATCTCAGTATGGGCGGACGCCCTTAGCGCCCGTAATATCCGTGTGCTGAGTTCTACACAGTGCACGATGGCACTAAGGACGATACGCACTTACAGTGTCCGCGGTGGCGGCATTTGTGCTCGCAGGACCCCTGTCGTGGGTTTTTGAACCGGAGGTTCTCGGCGCAGAGTACCGGTACGCGGTGATTAGGAGGGCTGGTGGTGGGCTCCGCTTTAACCACTAGGAGGTTCTTGTCGAAAGGAGAAGGGCAAGGAATGAGGCATGCAGGCGATGGGAGGAGGATCTGGCGGACGTGCGCTACGGTCGTTATACTGTAGACGCCGTCCGTCAGGTATGGAGTGGAAGACAAATTACAAAGGAGTTAGGCGGACTGACGTTCCGACTTGTGCAGATACTATCCTGGCATGGATGTTTCAGAGGGTATTTGCACAAGATTGCCAATAGGGAGCTGTCCCCCGGCTGCCACCACTGTGGTGCGGTGGAGGACACCGCGCAGCGCACCATAGTGGAGTGTTCTGCGTTGGTCCAGATGCGTCGTGTGGTGGCAGTGTCAGTGGGTCTAGACCTCTCGTTACCGAGTGTGATGACTGGTGAGAGCCATGCTTGTAACAAAATGCCCCGCCTGGACGGAAGATAAAGGATGTGGCCTCGATCTGATAACAGGTCTGATGCCGTATCGCCCCAGGAAGGCGGCGGACGGCCAAAAAAAGATACCTTATATCAACAAAACAAGAAATCATTTTTGTTAAGGGGTGTGGGAGGTTATCTAATACCTCACCATTTATTACCATGGGAGATGGGGGTGTTGTTTAACATCCTAGGTTATCCAACTAGGTTATCCTAGTTAAATTTCATATTACTTAAATAATCAGTGGAATTATTGATTTTAGTACTTTAGCGATACATACATAAATATCGACGTCAGAGAACTCGTATTGTAGTTTAGGGTTAGGCAAAATAGCAGCAAAGTTTTAGAAAATTTAATTATTGTTTCATAGAAATTTAGCAGGTCCATAACAATAACGGTAGCAAATGTTCAATTTAAAGTTTACCCCCAAACAACTCTGAAATGGAGTCGCACCGCCAATCGACACAGCGGTGACCGAGTTTAAATTGTTGAAACCTACCCATATAATTTGGATTTCCTACGAAATTTTATATAATAATTGAAAAGTTATTATAAGCGAACTCTAATAATTTTTATTAGCTGACAATGTAACCGTTCGAGGAGGTTATACATTGCCAAATAACGAACTTTAGAGCAAAAACTATCACAAGTTTCGAAAGGTTTGAGAGACAATGTGGGACATGTTTTATTCAATTTACATCAGCCATCAAATCAGAAATTAGGAGATCCGTAGAGGAATCAAAGTAACCGACATTGACTGAAGAGTTACTAAACTTAAGTTAGTTACTAGACTTAGCGCTGGCTGCGGGTAAATATGTGGTACCGAGAGTTACCAATGTGTATGGAGACAGAACTCTCAAAAAGAGAATCCCATATATATTGAAATAGTTTTCCCGCAGACATCAGAGAAGAAAAGAACATAGTTAAGTTTAAAATTAAGTATTTGATTGTTTGTTTTTTGAGATATTGATTCAGATTGCTTGAGATACTCTAAAGGTATATAATTATATAAGAAATTTTAATACCATGACCTGCAGTCAAACTGAATGTTTCATTTTGTGGGTCAGTAATATAGATTATAAGATATAAACATTAAAATAAATAAATAAAATAATTATAAATAAGTGGCAGTAGTTCTCAAATGGCAACTACGTACCAGAAGAGGCAGTGTCGGTAGATTCCCATCAACGTGGACCGACGACCCGATGAAGGTCGCGAGAATCCTGTGGATACGGGTGGCACAAGACCGGCGGTTGTGATGGTCTTTGAGGGAGACCTATGTCTAGCAGTAGACGTATTTCGGTTGAATGGATGAATATCGGCCAGTATTTATACTGTAGTTTTTGTAATGATCCTTTTCATATTAAAATTGTTTAATATTTTGTATAGCAGTGTGCCAAAAACTTAATAATGTATCTTGCAAATTACAAAAGGTATAATTTAACAAATAGGTTTTATTAAAGTAATGTGACAAGACACGTCTAGTGCAATATTGCGTTGTCTACACGAAACAAAGATATAAGGTATGTTGTCAGTGTCAGCAGCACGATACTCTCTTTCTTTGTAGTTCGACGTGGACAGTCGAACCTGAAGCTGAAACTGAAATAGAAAAAGGCTGAAAGAAAAGATCGATTTTAATAAATCTGAAAGTATATCACTGGATTTTCGAAAAATGAAATATCATCATATTTATTCTATGTAACTGAATGTGACAGGAGATAGTAATCCTATAATAAGACAGCCTAAGCACACAGGGTTCAAATAATCAATACTGCCGAAACACACCTTGGATTTATAGTTAGATTTTAAATCGGAGGTTGGTAAAAATAAGCTAGGGACGCTTTAGAGAATATTGTACTATCTGGACCAAGCTAACCAAGCTTTAGAACGTTCACAAAAAAATAATAAAATAAGAACAAGGATTTAATTCTTGTTTACTTATTAAATGTCTAAAGGGAAGCTAAAGTAAAAAAAGTAATAATCTATTACATCAACAAGTAATAGTTAACCAAATAAGTGAATTCAAATTAAGGCAAGGAATTAAATTATCTGTATGACTATATAAGAATATTATTTTTACTAACTGTCGCATACGGTGTTGTTCGAGTTCGAGTTTTACTATTTGTTGGTAACTGAAATAATATATATATAATAGTTCCTTTACCAAAATTCTCCGGTAAATTTTGGTGGTATAAATTTTTTTACAATAGTTCACGATTAATTTGACCTAAATATAAAACCGAGCCAATATTTTTAAAAGGTAATCATCGTCATATTTTAGTAAATTGACACAAAAACTCAATAAATTATATACCGAAATCCTTCTCATCAATCACTTTGTCTATTGATTTATTCAGTTGTTTCTGAGATTATCTCGTTTAGACAGATTTAAAAAACAAATTATTTTATAATATGAATGGATTATACTCCCTCTTGAAGCTATCAATATTAAGATATCTCTTTTTTTTAATATTATTAAATATTTCTTGTCTATAGTATAATAATACTATAAATGAAGCGAAATAAGGTAAGCTCTAATAAGACGCGTAACCGCCGTTCCCGCCGCCGGGGACGAGCGGCTAATTTTGCTCCCGCATACTCTTCGGGTACCCCTCAGGCGGCGACTCAAGACGTGCCTCGTTCCCCAATTGGGGAGGCTCTTGACGTCGCCGCCAGCGCGATACAGTGAAACTGCCCATGCATTGAGCATTACACGCACAACACTGCAAACACACTCCACATAACACGCAGGTACATAGGTCCTGTAAGGAACCTTTTTTATGTTAAATAAAAAATGTAGGGATTAGCTAGGATCAAAATTCCGCTGGAGTTTTCACACTCAGGTAGCGGCCAAGCCGAGGTTCGAACTCTTGTGCCTTCAGCACTCGCCCTCAAAGTTCGGTGAAGCTGTAAAGGCCCTTCCGGTCAACAGCATTAGCTAGGTTAGAAAAAAAAACTCTAATAAGGACATTTACAACGATATTGTGACCCCGCAAATATCGAAAGACAGAACTTTTTGTTCACTTTTCTTCCTCTCTCTTGAACTTACTGGTATATCTCTTTTCTTTTAATGTCGAAAGTTTTATCTAGCTAAATAACCCTTTATCAATACGAGCTAGCTGGTTTTTGTAATCTGTGTACGCGTCTTCAATCAGCCGAATGTCTTTTACTACGTAACTTTCAACAACTTCTCGAATATTCCTTTCATCTCGTCACGTCACTGTATTTACTATTTCTAACTTTGTTATTAAGTTTTTCATCGCTTATTCACTTTGTAAAATCATAGATGCTGCATCATTATCTTTATACGTAAAGTTTTAATTAACTTTTGAACAATTATAATTGTTTTCTTTATTATCTTAAGTTAATTTATTACTGTTCGTGTAAATACGAAAGATTCTTGGATTTTTCATGAAAGTCATAGAAAGTACTATAAAAATAAATTATTTGAGCACAACAATAAATTGATAGATTAGCAATAAAGAGTGTCAACCTACGCGGTGAACATTTTGAGAGAATGGTAGTTAATTATTTAAAACATCTTTTTAAATAATTTAGTGGAAATTATAAGTTACTATAGACATTTTAACTGGGTTTGTTATTAACATATTAAATATAATAACAGTAGTTAATGTATCATTTTATGTAAGATAGAATTGAAGTAAAAATTTAAAGGTATGTCACCACGCTTGTATGAAATGTCTTTGTTTGGAAAATGGTTTCGTATTGATCATTTTTTTTAAATCGAAATATTACATTATGTCACACAAAACTCTTTTGTAAAATCTACGTATAGTCCGTTCACAGTTATTTTACCTCTGAAGTCTCTTTTTGGCATGTTGGCATTACTAACCGTGACGCAGTAAAAATGGTTTCTCAATTGTGTTGGATTTTTCCTTTTTACAGTACAATAAAATTGTAAACCAAGCCAACACGACTTGTTCGAAGTCACTACTTTGAATATTATAGATACTAAAGATATTTTTCTAGCTATACATACATTCTGTGAAAGAGAAAACTCCGCTAACGCAAAAACGCCGTTCGTCAACGATTTGCCACCATGATTCGCATGTAAAATGTAATAAATACCGAAAAAGTAATCTCGATAAAGAAGCCTTTATTTATATCACAATGCAATAAATAAAAACAATATTATATGAATTATATATTCATCCATACATTCAACCGAATGACGTCCACTACTGGAAATAGGTCTCCCCTAAAGATCTCCATGACGAACGGTCTTACGCCACCCGCATCCAGCGGATTCCCGCGACCCTCACCAGATCGTCGGTCCACCTTGAATTGTATATATTTACAACATATACATATTTATTAACATTTTTGAACAAACATGCATACAATATATTTATACATAGATATGTTACGTTCATTGTATTTGCCATGAAAATTTGATCCCACAATCTATTGTTCCTATTAACTATAGGTAGCATTACTGAATAGCACAAAACATACGATAAGGCCTGTAAGTGAAAGATATAGCTATAACGCTTCGAATATTTTGTAAGGCATAGTTAAGACTTTGCTAAACAAAATGGTAATTTCAAAAAATAAGAAGATAAAAATAAAACCATGAAGTAAAGAAAGACATTTATTTTGTATTTTAGAAATATGTATTATTAATGGTATTGGTTAGCAAAAGGAGATAAATAAAGTAATTTTTTATTTACTTTTTAGTGCATTTTTATAGTTATGTTCTTTTGAAGTCTGTTTCGTTTTTTAATTTAAAAAAGTTTTGTTATTCAAATTTAAATACATTAAGTTTTAAGTAAAGTTTTGAAAGCTGTTCTTTTGATAGATAAACTTTTTTCTTGTAACTCCTTTAATATTATTGTTGGGATGATAATTATTTTTTTCAGAACTTAATTTTTTTATGATTTTTTTTCTAGAGCTATTTTTTATACGTTAATTCACGTACACGTTTTTTAGGCGCCGACTTTCTTCGTGTTTGCAATATTTCTTCCATGTCCGTTATACTGGCAATATCGAAATTCGAAGGACAGTTGCGAACACTTTGATTTCAAAGTTCACTTTGCGAACCTGAACAAAAAAATGAATGATTAAAAAAAAAGAAGAAAATAACGATTTATTTTTACATTTACTTTTAATTGGATCTACAACAGGAACACTATTTTTTTAACTTCGTGTTCGCCCTTTTATCGTAACATACCTATAGCTACTTTGAAAGTGATTGCTACAAATTATACTATGTTTTGATGGCATCCAGTCTAATTCGCTCCTTTGTTGCCGTGTGATTGCAACTTCAAGATGGAAGTTGGGTTTCATTAGTTGGAAACCTAATAAGCAAATAACACATTTTATACTAGGTACAAGCGGTACTGGCTGCATACAAAACTGTTAAAATCTAATTCGATAACGTTTTAAAATGTTGATAAATATTCAAACAATAATCCATTATATAAAACAAATATTTTGCATAAAATGTAAGAACACAAGAAGACTAGCATGGGGCATTAACGAATTATTTCTTATTACTGTCTACGATGTCTAGATATCTGCAGTTTTTAGTCTGTGTCTATGGAGTTTGCGCTTCCTTATAAAACGCGCTCTCAACAAAAAATATTTAAATATATTAGAAAATACAACAATAATACTAATAATTTCGGATACTTACATGTGATATGAGATCCCTTGTGTTTCATTTACTTTAGCATAATAATTGGTACACTTCCTGAAGACACAAAACGGCATATTTCTTTTATAGTTCGGGTGACATAAGTATCGCTCGGCGCGACTCAGCGCGGACAAATTATACTGTAGTTTTGACGCGGACTGATAGCAAAACGTTACGACTAGGACGTTTTCGCGTATTCACTTTGCGCGCGCCAGTAACATATCTGCTTGTTTTCTATATTAAATCATTGTCTGCAAAGGAGAAGTTGTAGCTTCTATCTCTCAAAACTAAGTACGCCAAGAAAAAACGTATCCAAAAAGAATGATTTTGATTGATTTGCTATCAGAAACAAAATAGATGAAATGTATGTGGTTTTTATTCGTGTATAGATATCAATTTTTAGCGAAACATCTATTTTACCACTTAGGCATATCATGTCAATCCCATCTACCTACATACCATAGTGGACAGTAGCTACGGAGTTTTCTTTATACTGTGATAGCCCAAGCTTCCGGCCGGCCTATTTCGAATCTTATACTGATATTAAACCTCTTTCAAATTCTATATTCAATTAAATCAAGTCGAATAATACATATCGAACATGGTAACACAATATTCAGAACGGCAACTTAACGGCTCGAGGTCATATAACTGTGAACGGACTATAGTTATAACAAGCAATCTTGCGTTTGACACCAAAAATCTCGTTTTTTGTTCTTTTTGAGTGTTGTCACTATATTGCTTTGTAGAGTCTAATTACATAACGACTCTTAAGAAGATAGAAAAAATAAAATGAAAGAGAATCTTTTTCTTCTTTAGGTTGTATATATAATTCTTTAGGTTAAACTAATAAAAACTTAGGCTTAATGGATGTGTGTCTAGTGGCCAACACAATTCTCTCTCTGTCAAGTAAACAAAATTCTAGATTTTTTTGGTACTTGGTATTAAATTTACATGTTTTTATGTCTTCCCTTCACTTGAACAATACAATCAAAACACGTAAAATGCCACCAAAATTACATAATAACATGTGGATGGGGTTTGACATTTTTATCTGTTATATTGTGTTCATCATTTCTTATTTTTAAAAACATAATTCTATAAAACAACAGAATTCCATTCTGATAACGTCTTAGGCACAACTGGTAAATATTACGTGACATATTTTTGAACATATATCAAAAAAACATACGAATCCAGCGATCCGTGGAGCTTGGAACGAGCCGATGTGAAATCAATGACGCTTGGTCACAACGCTTCACTGATCAGAATTTACCGTTAAATCTGTATTTTGTATTTTACGCAAATAAAAAAAAAGATTTACATGTAATGTATTTTTTTTTTTGTGTTCCATTTATTCCTATTTAAGGAAAAGGTAAAGGTACTAGTAGACCATGCAGCCAAGTCAGACGTTAAGAAAATTAACAATAAATGAATGGCGGTAACAAAATGGTGGCCTTCTGTTACATCTACCACGGGATTGATTGGGACATTTCAGAATTCACGCTCCGTGTCTTTCTTTTCACTTCACTACACTGGTATATCATAAGTACACTATATCACGTAAAATACTACCAAAGTTATATAATATATAGCCAAATACAACAAAATAATAAATTAAAAACAAGGACAACAACATGACAGACCAAAATTGCGCCAAGTTGAAAAATTTAATTTATGTAATTTCTTGTAAAAAGGAATAATACTTTTTAAGGAAAAAGCAAAGGTACCAAACCATTCTCCCAAGTCTGACTTTCGGAACATATTCAACGCTCTAACAAAACGGCGGACCTTTGCTAAAGTTTTTTTTTCCTAGGGAATTGTTGGGAGTTTTCAGAATTGACGCTCAGTATCATTATTGTCAATACACATCACACGTGCACAATAACCAAACTATATTATATAATTTAGTGTCAAATAATGAATTAAAATCAAGGACTAGTATATGCTAAACCTATAATTATGCCAAGAATTCTTCTATAATTTTCATGTTGTAACAATTATGGTAATAGTTAAAGTGTGATTCTGTTCAGAGACTTTTTTGTTTTCGCATTTCGCAAAATAGTTTCACCGTAGTAAGTGTATAAATGTGAAATATTGCGTAGACGTGAAGCTGCCTTTGGTCGAATCCTAGCGTAAATGAATCCGAACCATCTGGTGTTAGCCGCTATGACGTACATATACCCTAGACCTGAGCGCTCATAGAGCGAAGCGTCGCCCACTATAAGTAACATAAATAATAATGCAGATCCTGAATATAGATAATACATCCTTAGATAAACAGTATTCAATTAGTTTTTTCAAGTAGTAACGAGCATAAACATTTTTAAGACTAGACTAAAAAGAGGCTACTTTTTGGGTAATAAATATTACAGATGGTGTTCAATTTTACTTCTATTTTTGAATTCAAGTAATACTCACGCTTCTGATATTAGGGCTCTGAGCTTGCAGAAGACCATGCCGAGGCTGTAGGGGTACTGGTGCCATGATACCGTAAGATCATTCGGCAAACCTGTTGCAAAGGAAAAAGAGATTCAATTATTACTTTATGATATTTCTCAGACTGTGGTTAAAAAATTGATTGAACCAGCGCATTTAGAAATATACCTTTAGGTCAGTTTAAATGTTAAGCAAAATTTTGGTCATTTTTGACTCCTCCCCCTATCTCGTTGTCAGCATAAGCATTGGTATAATTTTGATTTAAAAAAATGAAAATTAAGGAATTGATAACTTTGTTTAGCGTCTGGAGACGCCCGCTGTGTGGCGAAACTTTAAACCTCCCCTCCCCATGATAACTGATAACGTAAGCATTAGTGTAATGAAAACAAAAGAAAATACGTAAACATTGCTTATACAAAGTCATTAAGAACCCCCGTACTCCGTAACATAAAAAAAAAGAAGCAAAACATTGATCGCCGCCCATATTTGTGCTTAAAACTTACAATTTGGGACCGCAAATTCAAAAGTATAATTTCAGAAATATTTAAATTATCTTTTATTTTTTAATAAATTGTTAATTATTTTACTATATCAAAAAGAAACAACACAAAATAGGTCTGTTTTGTGACCTGACATTTTAAAGTCTGGTCGCTCTTCAGAATCTTTAGTAAACTAATTGTTTACCGTTGGCCCGTACGCCATTGCACTTGTAACAGCTGTACTGATTCACGTGATTATCTTTTTAAATTAAATACAAACAGATTATTTGTATAAAAGTGCTTTAAAATGACAAAAAAAAAATTGTCATCAACAATTGTGATATTTTTATCTTAATTATTGTAAATTTAAAAGAGATATGATTTAGAAAATAATTGTTAAAACTTTATAAGTAAGTGGTGCTGCGGACAAGTTGAGTTTTACTTAAGTCTGCAGTTGAAGATTACCAAACAAAATCAATTAAGGTGCTGAATAGGAGTCCACTTTGAACGGTATCATTGTATGGAAATTACGATGTCAGTTTCATTTGAAAGTCAGGCTTTATCGCCCGGGCTGGATTAAATTACTTCACTATACTTAATCCTTATCTTTACAAATTATAAGAGCTAACGTCTGTCTGTTACTGTGTTGGCTCAGGTACTTGAAGCATTTGGAATGATGACGGTAGTATTGTCGATTGACCTAAGTTCAAATTTACCTATCATCTAAATCTATAGGATAATGGAAGCGCCTACCTATCTACCGAAGTTTGAAAATCTGACGGCGAGCATCTATAAATACGTTCTTGCAGCATCATTTAAGAGCAAGTATCTTTAGGTATGGCATGTTTTAAATCTTGAGCCACTTGGACACTTAGCATTAAGTGGGATTGTAGGTAAAGCGCTGAGCCTATTTCAGCGTGGTATTTTCAAACTTGAGGGTTAGGGCTAGCTAGACTAGGTTTTACAAAATGCCTTACCCCCGTGCTATGATTTCAGATACGTCCGGTACGTCCATGAACTCCGACCAACACAATCTAGACTTCTAGCGGTTCCTGGTATACACAGTCAGTTATTGTGTGCAGAAATAATGCTATCGTTTAAACAGACATACTATGTCGTTATCTATGGATGTGAAGCCCAAATTTATTCTAACGAGTATTTTTAAAATTTTATATTGGATAAAGTACGAATGGTTTAAGTAAGAAGTATCATATATTTGTATAAATATCCGTCGAAAGGCGTTAAATTATTGAGGCACTGCTGTAGCAAGTCGATGAAGAAACCGCCAAAAGTTATTAAAGTCGGATAGAGAAGTAAACAAAGAAAGGCTCTGTTATTCCGTCTGCAAATATAAATATAAACATAGATATTCACATTGTGTTATTTACTTACTCTATCACTATCCTGGTATGTTTGTGGACTGTTCTTTACCACTTACACTAAACACTACCGCTAACACTTACCCCTTAAAAAAGATGGACACTCTACTCTATATAAGATGGTTTGCCTTACCTCTATCACTTATAACTTAAAGCTTGTAAAATAAAGTTTTCTATATTATTGTACAATACAAAAAAATTGTAAATGTAATCCCGTTGAAATCCGATTTAAATTGTAAAATTAACATAGATATCATCTCGTAAATTCGCGTTCACAGTTCAAAATGTTCGATACGCGATTCAACACAGAGATTTACGAACAACCTCACAGATTAATTAAGCGACTAATAAAACAGGCACGTATCCAGTTTGCGGATTTTCAAATGGATATTATTGAAAATTATAGAGTAAATTTAAGGTTAAGATAAGAATGCAAAGAGGAGAGGAATGGAGGCTCGTTGATTAGTGATTGGAGAAGGGAGTGAGGGCAGCTGGTACCAAGCTCGTATCCCTGGATTAAAGACAAAGGTAGTGGGCCCCATATATAATACACGAATACTAGAGAGTGGGTTGGTTTTTGGGCCTACCGCAGGGGCGACGCGGAGTGTGCTAGACTAATCCCGAATCGCCCCCCAGAAGGGCGGCGGATGGTACCATGGGTTTTAGTGGGTATTTCTGGCGCTTCACGTCGGACAAGTACCACATACCTTCCTGGCATCTCTAATCAGGGAGTAAAATCTCCCGGATTTTACTTCCTGGTTAGAGATGGCAGCGGGAATGCGTAAAAGTATTTCCAGCATTAAAAAAAACTGATTTGTCACAGGGGGTTTTCAGTACCAACTCATTTTATACAGTTCGATTATCTTTAGATTTTTATCTATTCACCTTTCTACTTGACACTCTTTTATTAACGTGAGGTTTATTTTAATCCATGAGAAAAAAAACTTGGTAGATTTATACTTACTTCATAAAGACTGATTAAAATAAGTAAATAAACACATCATATATGTGGCAGTGGGCTCATTGCTCGCAGAACCGATGCCCGATGGGGCCAACGGGTTCTCGAATGGGTACCACGCACCGGAAAACGTAGCGTGGGTAGGCCCCCCACAACGTAGACTGACGACGTGGTAAAGGTCGCGAGATAAATAAATAAATTTTACCCTTCGAGATGGGAATTAATAAAAAAAAACAAATTAAAGAGCAACATAACAGTAACCTGTTCACATCAGTGTCAGGCGACGGTTCTAGCAAAAATGAATAAAATAAAACTTCCTTATAGCAGCTACTATACTTTCAAGTTTCAAACCAAATAAAAATCAAAGAATTCTTTATTCTATTTGGTCCCTGAGAAGGCGCTTATGAACGTCAAATAACTACAATCGGTTCGGAAAATATGTATATGAATTCGTGAACATGCATTTTTATTTTGTAAGCTGCCCTAAATAAGTGCATTTTATTTTTTCTTACTCTTGTAATACTGTTTTGCTTTTAATCTTTTCTTAATATATGATACAATGTGTCTATTATTTAATATTATAATTCGTGTATTAAATAGACATATAGTTTATTTCTAATATAACATAACATAACATGAGCTCACGCCTGTTATCCCCGAAGGGTTAGGCAGAGGTGAAATAGCGAACTACACCACCCACATTTCGCCGAACTTATTTCAGTCCCAGATGTGACAGGGGGCGAGCCTGTCGCCATATCGGGCACAAATTCCAAACTCCGGGATGATACTAAGTAGAAAAACTCAACACCACTTGACCCGACCCGGGATCGAACCCGAGACTTCAGAACGGCAGTCGCACCGTAATACAACTGCGTAATAGAGCTGTTTATATAATGTTGTTATTATAATATACATGACGTTTTCACCTTCAGACTCTCTCGCATCACCTTAAAAAGATAAATTACACTCGTGCACGTGTAATAATCCGAATTTAATTCACATATACCGCGCATGTGGAAGCTCCAAAATTACTTGGAATGGGAAAACAGGGACGTAAACAGGTAAACGGTACTCCGAGTCAAATATAACATTCTGTCACAGAACAATCGGAAACTTTTTAATCAAATCAAAAGATATGCTTATACTGATTCATTATTAAATAATAATTTTCTTGGTATTGATTGGTAAATTTATACATACTTGAGTACGTACCTGTGCGGAAACCGTTCGCTTTGTGAAAATTAACTTGATTATATCGAATAGAGTTACAATGCTAGGAATTTTAGGTTTCAACTTTCATGGCGTACCTACTTATTCTTCTTGTATTGTGTTAATTTATGGCCTACTTTCTAATGGCTTAAGTAACTTATTAGCCCAGCCCCATTACTTACTGATCGAGCTTAGGGCGTGTTAGGAAAAAGTATAAGATATTATTATTTTAAAATCTTTTGAAACCTATAAGCCTATAACTACCGGCAAACATTTTGACCATGGACCTTGAATTACGCAAAAGTTGATTTTTTGTTTGATTGTTTGCTGTAACGCATGGGAGTGTCGTATCTATTATGTGATTGGAAGATTAATTTAACGAACTTTCTTACCCATTACGTCAGTCACATTCGGGATGTTTGCCGGTACTTTTAAACTTTTTTTGTAGGAAAAGGAGAATGTTCTTATTTTAAAATTATCCCTTCAACCGAAAGACATCCACTGCTGGACATAGGTCTCCTCCGCAGGACTCCGCGACGACCGGTTTTGCGCCACCCGCACCCAGCGGATTTCCGCGACCTTCACCAGGTCGCCTAATCACGCTTCGTCTTCCGGCCCACGGCAGCCATTCTAGAATCCGTTGTCCTCATCGGGCATCGGGCAAACTGAGAATATTGTAGTCTTGATTTATGCCTTTAATTATTGGTAATATATAAATTTATGCATTTATTCGATGAAAGCAAACACGCATTTGTTCTGAGATGTGTGCAGGAACACTAACTCCAACTTAATTTCGGAATCTTGATTGAAGAGAGACTACACAATGCGATGATGCTAAATAAAGGGGACTAGGCTGTGTGACTAGGGCTAGTTATCGACGAAACCAAAATGTATTTTCAGGTGTCCGATAAGTCAAATAGTATAAATGTTAATTTATATTTACAATATTACATAATTATTAGTTAAGCACGTATACTAAATGAAAAATTAGGTGACAAATTTTCTAGCTTGATACCACTATATGAGATAAATAGACGCTAAGGATAAATTAAAAAACATCCAAATTTCAATCGCGAGGATGGGTATAGGCTTTCCTCAGCGTGGAATCCGGTGCTAGAAAATCTAAAGGTTCGTGATTTATCGTCACAGGCATCGTCGATGGATACTGTTAGTGTTGTGTGTTGTGACTATAATAAATATAAAGACCAAACGGGGGTAGTTCATCAAAATACCCCTCAACGCAGCAGGCGACGCCGCGCACCGCCAGTCAGCCCGTGACCACGGTTGGTGAAACCCAGCCGAAACGTCGGGATAGGAAGAAAAAACCAAAGGTAACGCGTAAAAACCCGTTAAAATTAACTGATTTTAAATATGGAACGCGAAAACTTAAAAAAAAAAAACGGAACGTTATTTAAATATAATCTTATTGTTGACCGACTGTTTATCTGTCTATCATCTGTGTAACTTTAATTCTTTTATGAAAATCGCTTAAAGTATTAAATTGTAATTAATTTCAAATGTGAAGATCTACCTATGGTCTCATGCTGTTTAAAAAATCAAGGAACTAGCTTGTCGAGGAATGTAACTTCATTGAAAGTGCAATCGCTGGAGGTTTCAGCCCCATGTCCGTTACAACGTATAGATGTGAACCGGCAACATCACTTTAAATCCATTATCCCAAATTTTGCGTGTTTACCGTTGTTTCGTTATTATAGTATCGTATTTTGATTTCGCGCGCTCTTTAAATGTAATCGGTGCAGTGTCGGAACGCCTTCATATACGGTATAACATTGGCTATCAACCAATGGGATCGCTCGAAAAAAAACTCGAAGCGCATACGCGATACAACCCGGCATAGTTGCAAGCGTCGCGGCACTCTCCTCCGATAACGTGACAAAAGGAAGACCTACGGCTTAAAACGTTTTCTAAGAAGTTAACTACACGAAGAACGTGTCCACCGTTTTCCAACTATTTTAAATCTTATTCGTGTGAGTGAACAGTGGAGAGCCAACATCAGCCGGCCGGCCTAAGGGAATACCGCAAGAACCTGGACGCAGACTATCTGGTGAATACCGTGCATGATACCCATCGCTTGATAGTTTGTGTTATATCGTATTTACCGGCGAGTATATCAGTATACTCGATCCAGAGTGGCGAATTGACACTGCATCGTATTAGAATCGCGTTAGTTCGTTACAACCATCTTGGACTACATCGTAACCTAATATCGGGTGAGACTGTGACGAAAGTGCTGTACCTTTACAGTACAAAAATTCTTAGTGCGAATGCCACTATATCATTCCTTATATACCCTTATATGTTCGACAAATAATTTAAATATTTCAGTTAGTCCCTTTTCCTAGCATGCGTCTACACTCTGACTACAGATACGTCAATGTATTGTATTCCGTTGACTGTGTAAATGAGTATCACAGGGAATACCTTCAACAATGCAATAGAATGTCCTATGACATTTCATTATTGCCAATCATGGCGTTTGTATCGGATTGGATTATTGTGAAATTATTATTCTGTATTACCATAGATAAATTATCTTGATATGAATATTTATTTATTTATTTATATGGAAAATCTACAGCAATAAAACGATATAGCACTAAGAATATACAATGATTAGCCAATTACAGATTTTCACGAATAGACATTAAATTTCTAGGAAATACACATGTGAAATAAAGTCACAACGTTATATCTAACTTATTTTATCGTAAATTTAAAAAGAGAAAATGATATTAAACATTAAATAATAGATATTATAAGATGACATGATTAACAAAAAAAGTCCAAGCTCAGCTGTCTTCTAGCAGATACTAAATTAGTGGAGAATACATCAAAGTCATGTAGCTTACAGATTTGGTTAAAGTTTCTACCTGCTCGCACTATAAAAGTATTTTGGCGATAGTTGGTGTAAGAACTGGGAACAAAAATTGGAGGCATGAATCTAACGATTTTTCCGGGACAGTTTAAAGAGAATTTGGATAGAAGGTCTGGGCAGTCAATACTATCAGAGAAGATTTTAAAAAGTAAGGTACAGTCCGCAATTTCTCGTCGACAAACAAGTGGAAGAAGGTGAAAGTTATTAATATTTTATTTTTCTTTTATAGTATAAAATACTTTTAAAATTTGATGTTATGTGACGACGTAACGAAGATGGTATCTGCTAGAAAATACATATTGGTATTTGATGATAGATCTTGCAGATTGGTTGCAATTCAGGCAGGTATTAGAATCACCCTGTTATGGTTTCCTCAAGGTGCCCAAGGAGGTCCTTTATCTGCGCGATATAGTGCATGCACTAGCTTAACATGCATTACTCTTTACTCTGTAAAACCTTCACAGTTTCCCTTAACCACCATAGGTTTAACGCGGGATGAATTTCGCTAAATTTATGTCTAAGGTAGCAAGCAACCCAATACAAGGTCCGTAATATTGCGAAACGCTCGTGCGCTAGCTACCACTCTTTCGGCTGAAAGCTCCGATGAAGCTATCAAGGCTCTTTCGGTCGTTTTAAAAATTTGAAAGAAACAAATAATGTCTGTATACATTCAACTCCTAATAGTAATAACTCCTACGTAACTATTATAAAAGTTGCCAGTAACCGGTCGCGACGAGCCCACACACAAAGCGTTGGATAGTTCAATTGAAAACTAGTATATAACATTTCTGTTTAATGTCACGCTGGTTTTTATTACGCTCTTATTATTAGCACTCTGTGTGACGCTCTGTTCCTTTTCTTGCTTCGAGAAATATCGTTTATTCTATTACTAGAAGTGCCTGTGAATTCGCCAGCATATTTTTTTTCGGCAATTCAATTTCTAAGAACGATGGCGACTATCGATAGATGAAGGGGGGGGGGGGAATTTAATGATCCTTTTCACGCATTTTGTCAAGATTACTTTGGAGATTTGTCACTCCAACGTATGCGATTTTAAATAGGGGAGGGGTTCATGACAGCCTCTGGGTAGGTCTGAATATACACGTGCTGCTCTCGCAATGCAACGTAATATCCGTAATCGTATACTTCTAACCTCTTTAGTTATCATTCCGTATTACAATAGGCAATATATTTCTGTATGTTTGGTTCAAAACTCGAGAACAAAGTTCGACCATAGCATTCGTTAATAGGCAAAGTAAAATCCCTTGTTATACGTTAACTAAATTATTGAATATTTAACGAATAGAATGCAATTCAGTGAGTGGTGTAACAATTGAATCCGAAGAGATTGCGACTACTGTACACTTGAGAAAAATCCGTCATAGAAAGTATATCACAGATCTACTTTAGTCGTGATGGATGGAGCCTGGATGTCGATAGATTCACGCGAATATTCTACCGAATTTAATTTTTTTTAGTTGAAAATCGTAAAACTTGGATCTTGTATAAACCGATAACCGCTAGCAGATCTTGTCATATACATAAAACGAATTAGGAGTTTTAATTTAAAACGTGCCAGTTTCACATAACAATCGAGATATGGGTTAGCCGAACTTGAGCGTAAAGTCAGTTACACACTCTGTAATGCGCATTACAGAATTCCACAGTTATTTAGTTAATATACAGGGATGGTGAAAATTACCCTCTTCGTTACTTACGTTTGTTACTGAACGTATAAAGATTCTACGGAGTGTTTAAAGATATGAAAATTGCGAAATATTTTGCTCAGGTAAATATTTTCAAAGGATATTTGATCTCAGATTAGGTTTGTAGCTACGAAAATGAATGAATTGGTTTATAACTCTAGAACCACCTAACCTATTTACATGATTCCTTAGATCTAGATAGATATGTTATCTAGTCAGGTTAGGTTATTAGGTAGTTATGTACATTTAGCTGAAGTTATATAATTAATGAAGTCGACACAAAATTACCCACCGTATTATGCCGTATTGAATGAAACCAGCGAATATTTAAGAGATTTAATACAGAAAAGACTACATGTTTTATTGAAATCATCATTTTATAAATATAAATTCCACGTGGCAGCCATTCGAGAACCCTTTGGCTCCATCGGGCATCGGTTATACGAGCAATGTACCCAACATATTGCCACTTAAACTTGACAATACTTCTGGCAATGTCGGTTACTTTGGTTTTTCTGCGGATCGAATCCTTTCTGATTTGATCACGCATGGAAACTCCAAGCATAGCCCTGAGTTATTAGTTGAGTTAAATTCAGTTTTTCATCAAATGCGCGCGAAGAAACTTTACAAGTTCGAGAAATGAATAATGAATTGAAATTAGTCAATCCACTCACGAGATATGATCAATAAAGCCGTTTCAATAAACTGTAGAAAAAAAATGAATTTTTTTTCATAATATATTTTCTCATTAATTTATATTTCTGCTATTCGGAGTGGAGACAAATCTAACAAATGAGAGACCATAAAAATCGGTCCAGCCATTCTTGAATTATAAATGTAGTTTGTTTGTTTTTTTTTTTTTTTTCTCCCTCAAATTACAATCGAATTTCAACCATCGAGTGAACACAGAATAATTATAGTTATGTTTGTTGTTAATATTTGTTTTATAATCACTTTAAAGTACATGATGTTAAAAAGGAGTAAAAAAATCTGTATTTGTGTTATGTTAATATATTAAGTTGGATATTGTCAGTGATCATATAATTAGTAAAAATTTACTTACATATTTATGTTATGTACCAATAAAAAGTACTTACTGTGTTTTTTTTAAAACCGAATTCATTGTAATATTTTTTCCACCTTTTAGTTTTTTATCAAGATGATTTAATTTTACAATTAAATTATTTTGTTTATTTTTTATTGAGTAGCACATACGCAAACGTAAATCATCACTTGATGTCTTAAAATTCTGGTATTATGAAGTATAATTTGTTTTTACTTAAAAAAAAAATTTTATTTTAATAAAAACAAAATCGACAAAACGGAATGAATAAACTATAAAATGCACTAAAAGTCAATAAATAATTACTTTAATAATGTGCTTCGTTAATTTTGAAATCGGTGCCAGCTTATGGATAACATAGTGGTGTAAACGTACGTCGCTAATTATATTCAATTTTGATTAATTGTTCTTTAAAATCAACCTAGTTATTTATTTAGCTTATACTTATGTAATTAGGATAAAGTTTAGGCAGTTATTTCCATTTGTAAATGAGTAAATTGATTAACTCTAGCCGGCACCGACACCAAAACTAACGAAGCAGATTAATAAAGTAATTATTTATTGACTTTTTAGTGAATTGTTATAGTTTATTCTTTTGAAGTCGGTTTTGTTTTTAATTAAAAAGTTTTTTCTACTTTTTAGTTTAAGTATGTACTTTTAGGTATAGATGTGAATGGGGGGCAGGAAGTATATCCTGCCCCCCGGAATGTTGACCGTTGGGTCATGCCTCCCTTCGGGGGGGCAGGCGAAGAGGTGGGGTGGAGAAGTATTCTCCCCCATCCCCATTGGGCCATTGCATTGGGGGGCTTCGGTCTCACTAATGCAATGGGTAAGGGTAGTGCGTAAATGGATTTCCCCCCGTCAAAAAAAAAAAAAAAAAAAAAGGTATAGATGTGAAGCCTACTTCATAGCTTTGGAAACGAATATATGAAACACGTGTAAGTGTCTTGGCATCACCACGCTTTGCAGGCGGGTTGGTCATCGCAATAGGTGCTTGTAATGCTCAGAGGATGCTGCTGTCAATCCCCTGGTCTATATCTCTAAGTCACCTTTTACGGCCCCTACGGGAAGACATGGGGTGTTACTATTCTTTGCCGGCACCACACTGTTACCTCTGATTTTTTGTATTCTTCCTTACATTATACGTCATATCCTCAATATAATGTAATATTCGAGGGTTTTTCTCAGTTTCTCTGAGTTTCACTGATCAGATCCTTATCTGGTGGAAATGGGACCAGCTCGAAAGCGTGCTTCTATGATTTAAAAAAAAAAATTAATAACAAACATACAAAAAAAAAAAAGAAAGTGAAACAAGAATTGATAACCTTCTCCTTTTTGAAGTCGGTAAAAAAGGTCAGTATATTCTAAATTTCCGATCACCATAGAACAAAAAATAGTAACATAAATCCCGGTAAACTTAAGAAATAAAACTTTATTTAAACATATAGTTGCATCCAAATTAAAAGAGCCATTTCCGAATAACCAATTAAAGACAAAATACAAGATATACTCAATTAATAATTTTACATTTATAAACAAATTAAAATAGTTTATAGGTGTTATTGTTTTGAAACTTGACTTACCAAGTAAAAGAAGAAGTAAGTCGCTTAGCGCCAGACTAAACAAGTAATAGTTGGTAGCCGTGTGCATGGCTGGATGTCTTACGATCACCACGCAGACGGCCACGTTGCCCACAACGCCTGTGAGGAAGATTACCAGCAGTAGGACAGATATGGGCACGATTTTCCTTAGAGGAAGCCGCCGGGGGCCCATCATGAGCCAGAGCATTTCTTCCTCGCTGCAGTCGAAGACGCTTAGATTCGTGCATCGCTGGTAAAACTGAGTCTCTGTCTCATTCGGTCGAAGGAATTCCGCCATTTTTATATTGTATTTTTTTATTCGCGACACATTTATTATTTTAATAAACACTTTAACATTTATTTTTGATTTTTAATTAATTAAATCACAGTAAACATATGTTTTTTTCTTTTGTTATTATCATTTCATTTAATATAATACTTGTTATAGTTCAATCAACAGATAAAGAAGGCAAATGTATTTCAAATCGTTTGTAGATTCATACAGTTTAAAATATTTTTGAATAAAATATTTATTTTGTTTGAAAATTGTTTGTTTTTCTTTCACAATATATAGTTACTTTAACTCTAACATTATATTAATTACTACTTTTAAAATATTCTCTAACGTACTTTTAAAATAGAGTTATAATTTATCGAGCTTCAAAGTAAAGTTCGTAGCGCCACGGGACTACGCGGCTACACGTCCGTAGCCGCTAGCGATCGTTTGCACACTGAACTCTAGAGGAAAATTCGTATGCCGGTCAAACCGCACGATACAAACTTAAAGCTGTTCGCGCAACTTAATTTTCCAACTTAGCTTACAGTACATACTATCCTCTTACAACAAATGAGTACGACAATATATTAATAAAGGTAACTGAAGTATACATTTTCATATACCCTAATCACTAAACATAGTCTTCCATTGTTCAACGTCCTTTCTACCTATGAAGCGTCCATTTATGACAGGTTCCTCAAATAAAGTTTCGACTAAGGACACGCACACTAGCAATCGTGCACACACACGTTGAGTGAAAATCAGCGCTGGTGGCTTCACCTCCTTCAGTATATATGCTGACTCGACACCATTTTGTAACACACACTTATTTTATTTTTGTTTCTCTGTTTTTTTTTTTTGATATTCTTTGTTTGGTTTTTGATTGTATATTATGTGTGTGACAAATCAAAAAAATAAATAAAATAAAACTTCCTTATAGCAGCTGATACTTTCAAATCAAATAAAAATCAAAGAATTCTTTATTCTATTTGGTCCCTAAGAAGGCGCTTATGAACGCCTAAAACACTACCACCGGTTCGGAAAACAACCCAGTCGAGAAGAGCCGGCAAGAAACTCGATCTGGTTCTTTTTTTTCATAAATATAATATATATCATCATTTTTTTGTCATATAAAAAACTATACAAATCGTAGTTTTTAGTGGAAGCACAGAGATGTGGGTTAATTCCAGGCATCACTATCGTTCACGTAATGATCCACCCTGTAATAACCTTTTGAGATTAAAACTTGCTTGACATAATACTTGAACTTATTGTCAGGTAAATCGGTAATGTTACTTGGGATCTTATTGTAAAACCGAATACTATTACCTATGAAGCTTTTATTACACTTACTTAACCTACAGCGTGGTTCCGGACAACTTGTCTTTACTTCTAATATTAAAAATATGTCTATTCACTATATAAAAATCATTCACTAGATCGAGCTTGTCTAAATTTTTACGAATATGCATTAAGTTATCGAAGATGTATTGGGAGGGCAAAGTTAAGATATCATATTCTTGAAACTTGTTCTTTAGAGATTCTAAATACATAAATTTATTTTCTTTCTTTCTAAAAGAGACCACTGTTGGACATAGGTCAAAAAAGGGGGAATTGCCATAATCAGCACGCTTGGCAGGCGGGTTGGCCATCGCAGTAGGTGCTTGTGGTACTCAGTGGTTGCTGCTGACAATACCCTGGTTTATATCCCCTAGCCACCTTTTAAGGCATCTACGGAGTAAGTTATGGGGGTACTATTCTTTGCCGCCATCAAACGGTTACCTCTGATTTATTGTAATCTTTCTTACTTTACGTCATATCCTCAATAAAAATATTTTCACATTTTTGATAGTCTAAAAATATAATATAAACTGTATATTATATTTAAAATTTGAATTTTTGTGTGTCTAATAACTTTTCTACGCGATTTGGTCTAGGTACATCGTATCTATGAAATAAAAATGAGTACATTAAATAGGGTCGGCACAACATATTTTTTTTTCTAATCTCCTCTGTCGGTTCAACATTTTACATCTTTAATACACATATTATTCTTTTCCATCCATACCTTCTTCGTTTTTCCTCTACGTCTATATCTATCCACCTTCATACTTAACACTCTTATAGTCACGTGACTTTCATATCTCCTCATGACATGTCCATACAACACTGACACACATTAATCCTTACATTCTTTATCAGTACTGCTACTTTCCAGCAACCTCTGATATACTAATTTTTAACCTTACGGCTGGAAATCAGCGCTATCTCTTCAGCATATGGATATACCCTTTCATCTGATGAGTTGCGCTGGTGGATAACTTATAATTACCCTCATTTTATGTGCGTTTTTGTGTATAGTTTTTTTTAATGTTTTTTTTTATTTCTATTATAACTGAACTAATTTTTATGCTATTTTTAGCGGTGAACTCGAAGGAATATCTATGTATAATATGTTATATATCATAACCATTCTCACGGAGACTAAAGAGTAATAATAGTTTTTTAAAACAATAAAAAGAATTCAGTTTTATAAACCATATATAAAATGGTATAATTTTCTTTGAGATGACACGTCATTTCTTCAGAAAATCAAAATCATTGCAAACGAAATCACTGGAATAAGTTAGTAGAATTCTCTATTTAAATATTCGTCCATTCCAATCTCAGGTTATCAGAATGACTTATTGTAATGTTACGTGGAGTGGACATAAATAACCAGGTTTCGGGCAGCTGTCGAGATATCGAGCAGTAATATCGACATCGTATCGGGTTGAGTTAGAGGTCGGCCAGTAATTACGTGATGTTTTTACCGACTCTTAACCCTTTCTCTCCTCTATCTGGAAATACGTGGTAAGGTTTTAAAACTCGCTCCACCGAAAGTCTGGTGTATTTTTTAGTACAAAGTGTCATAAAAGATTCAAAATATAATGTTTAATACAGGTGTAGATAATTTAATGTAATTTAAGTGATAATAATGTCTAGACAGACAGCTTTCAATGAGGAAATAAATAAGCGTGATATCTGAATGCCCCCTCGAGATAGATCGTGATATTTTCCTTCCCCCTCCTCTTCTGGCATCACGTGATTAATGGACGATCCCTTAAAGGTACATTTGTTGAACGACTCGTGGTATCTTCATGATGAGTTTTATTTGCCGTACTTGCAATCTTTAACGGCATTTACAAAGATGTATACGGGTACCCAGTCCGGGTTTTATCTCTGCAACCCTAGTAATTCTAGTTAATTTTATTATATTGTAAAAACTCAGCGATTTGACTACGATCTCACCTGATGTTAAGGGGCGATGTGGAACAGGATGGTTAGCCCCTTTTTTTTTTTTTTTCGAGTGGAATGCATTTACGCCCTATCTGACCAGCCTAACCCAAAGGGACGAACCCCCGGGAAAGGCTGAATCCAGAATTAGTGTGGGTCTCGCGGCGAGAAGCGCCATCACTGCCCACTAAACTCCCCGGTTCCTCACACCACCTTGAGTGGGGCAATACGGGATGGCTTGCGCGTTCTACCGCGTTGCCCCGGTGAAGAATGGTTAGCACCTAAGCCGTAAGGTGCTGGCTCTCAAATGACGCTGCACAACAATTATCTATATTAATAAATAAAATTGAAGTATTTGTTTGTAATGTCAATTTTTTTGACCGATTTCGATACCTATACCAAAAATGTAATTTCTTAAATTGTTGTCTATCTGTCTCTCACTTTTAATTTTCTAAGATAATTAGGGTTCAGCGTAAAAAAACAAAACTCATAATTTTTTTATAAAATCCGATTCATTGCAGTTTTACGGGCAAGTGCTATAAATTATAAGAAATATATATTTTTACTTTATCTTAGTAGTAAAAATTTTAAGGAAAATAATTAGATTTCCGTATAAAAAACAACACAGTGAAGAATATATGAAACGCGGGTGCAACCGCGGGTGCACAGCTAGTATAATAATAATAATATAATACACACACATAAAGGTCTTTGCAACCTTGGTTGAAAATGACATGACGACCTTTTTATCGGCAATAGCCGTTCTTCGACTGACCTTTATATAACATCAAATAAAGTATAGTAGGATAAAAACATCAAAATCTGATCAAAATGTATCTTAAACAATAATATATCAACAACGACAAATAGCATACTAAAAAAAAAAAAACGAAATGATAAAAAGCTTTTTAACAATAAAACAACAAAAAATTCATTACTCGGCTCTCCAATTATTTTCGTCAAAGCCGGTTAAATAATTTCATCTGGAATAATATATCCTTTTCAAAGGGATCTTAATACAATGGGGTTTTTCATAATAAATTATTAATTGAATTAATCCGAGTGGTCGAAGCGGTTTAAAGATTTTACTGTGTCTTTGAAACAATTTAAGATATTATTCTAAAACGTAAAATAACATTATATTATTAGTCATTTCAGTCCACTGGACATTCGAGTGTTTATTGTAATAATTATCTGTGATTTAAATCTAATAAAATATTGAAATCTATCGAGATAACTCTTATTCAAACGGACGAAGTCAAAAAGTAAGGATTCTCAGAAATCAAATAGTCTTTATAAGCGATCTGATTCGGCGACGATTCGAATTGTTTGCTTTGTTATTAAATTATTATTATATATTATCTAAATTAAGGAATAAAATTGAAGCATAGGCTGTTTCGAAACATATATGTATAATGGAAGACAACAGATTATTGTTAGATAGCTGAAGTTACTTCACGTAACTTAGGCTACTTTATTATTTCGAATATAATTAAGCTTCCGCGTAAAAAAAATATAAACTCATAAAAATTGAAAATAAAAGCCAATTCAATGCCCAGTTTTACTGGCAGGTATTTGAGTTTGTGAGATATATCTTTGTCTAATGTTAGTAGCAGGAAAAAAAATGGTGAATAATTAGGGTTCCGTATAAAAAAAAACTATATTCCATCCATCCATTTAACCGAAAGGAGTCCACTGCAGGACATAGGTCTCCTCCAAAGATCTTCACTACGACCGGTAAGTGTGTCGTTCATTTGGGGGGGCGATTGCCATAATCGCCACGCTTAGCAAGCGGGTTGACGATCGCAGTAAGTGTTCGTAGTGCTCAGCGGAAGCTGCCGCCCATCCCCTGGATTATCCCTTAGTCGCCTTTTACGTTTATTTTATTATTTAGTAGTATTAACACTATTTTACGAAGAGATAAATGTATCAAACGTGGGTGTAGCCGCGGTCACAAAGATAGTCTATATATAAATAGGCAGAGATAACATTTCAAGACGTCTTGGCCAGCTGCTAAAGACATGTTTTGCCACCATACCATAGTTTATCTTAATATTAATCTTAGGGTTATCGCTTGATTTGAATTTACATTTTTTTAAACTAAAGCTTTGATATGAATAAAATTAATTTGATACTAATGAAAACAATAATAAAAAATAAATATTGTGACAACATAAACTAACAAAGTGTCGTAAGACTTTCTTTTGATTAATTTTCTATTGGTATATATTTACAAAGAGATAAAATATGTATAGAGTTGATATTAATGGTAGATAGAATTGTTAACCTCGATCTCAATTATGATACGTTTACCACGGTTTTAGTCAGTTAAGTTTATATACAGAAGCAATGATGGCGCAGATAGTAGTGCGGTTTAATTACGCATCAATAGACGCGTTTCGAACCCACCTATCCAAGTCTAAAATCAGCCTGAGCTTTCTATGAAGGAAAATATTTTAAGGAAACCATAGCATGGTGGTAGGTCATTTTCTAATAATACCCGCCTGGGTAGCAACTTCAAGTAAGAAAACCTGCCCGCAAAATATAAATAGGTGTGTTCCGGGATCAACACTTGAAAGCCAGTACTTCTAGAGGTAGTATCGTTACTGTCCTGGACTACATAGTCACTTGAAAATAGGTGATATTGAGTATACACATAGGATAGCATTATATAAGATAGTTACGATCTTGACACACCTCTCTCTTCGACTCTCATGAGCGGTTTTATGCACGCTCGTCGGTTATGGGTACTACCTGGTCTTTATTTAAGACGTGCTCGATTTGGTCGTGATACGATCGACTAAGTCGACCCTTACCGACGTGCCCAATCCTCGCCCTATAAATTTATTTCGTCAATCTCCACGCGCCCAAACCAACTAAACATTCCTTTTTATATCTTGGTCACTACATCCTCTACAACACAGCGTTCTGCAGAGTGTAAAAAAACTACCTAGAGGTTTTGCCTAGTAGATTTAAGTCGCACATGATGATAGTGCTTGTCGATTGATTCACATATCGTTTTTTTACTGGCATACGATCCGACTGATGGTAAGCAGTCACTGTAGCCTTTGAACGCCTACAACACCAAAGGTATCACGTGCGCGTTGCCAAATCTTTAAAAAAAATCTCTCACACGCCCTTCTCGAAGAACCTGTTTCGTTATTATACTGTATTATACTGGATCTGCCGTCTGAGATACAGGTAGTCTTAGTTCAGGTGACAACGGTCTTTAAGATTATTTGTATTTGGTGTAATATATAAATAAATAACTAAATTATGTTTGCTTATTACAATATATTACATTAATTTAGTTGTCATTGTACTATTTATCAAATGAAGTTCAGTTAATATTATCTAGTCCAAGGCTGCTCAACTTTTTTATCTGTCGGGCCAAACGGACGGATCAGATTTTTTTTTAGTAGGCCACTTACTGTTGCTTTTGTTTACTATAATAGGATATTGTTCCTTATTTTGATCCTTCGATGATAATAAAGTTTTAGATTTTTTTTAGATAGCGTTAAGTGCCCTAAAGAGTAATTTAAATTATAAATTCCCGCGCGAAAACGCTATCTTCCATGTTGCTTTAGTTCGTGTCGTCATTGATCAACAACATCCTAGGGATATCGATTCTTTCCGAAAAAGATCGATTTTTAATTTACTAGTGCCAAAAAAAAACTAAATGACACCTATGTTATGTAACCGATATCTACAATCAATGAGATTTCAGACATACAAAAAAATTGCTTTTGTTGTAATATATTGTTTATTGCCAGGCGTTAAAAAAGGTGTTGATGGGTGTCACAAATATGTTCTTTAGTTACTAATATGCAGTATTTATTTTTTCTACAACATAGATCTAAACAGAGTTTTCATAAACATCTTCTGTTAATAACGTTGTACGCAAGACTCAACTTGGTGGAAACATACTTATTTTAATTACGCGGGCCATTAAAAAATCGTAAGCGGGCCACATTATGGCTCGCAGAAATGCGGTTGAGCAGACTTGGTCTAGTTCGAATAAAAAAAAATGTTATTTATTGATATCTGTTGTTGCCTAGCAACTTTCAATCATTAGCAAAAATATAACGGTGTAGGTCACTGCACTCTGTTATTATGCAATTAAATCAAAACAAAAACGTTCAATATAAGCGTAATAAAGAGAGATAAAAAAGGGGTTATATATACAATGTCTCGTCTATATATTGTGTAATAGTTTATTGTCTTCGTAATATATTATTAAATTTCCCTCGAAACGGAATAGTAAACGAACCGTGGTATAAGAAACAAATCGAATTCCAAGAAACAACTTGACGACACGTATAGTCTATGTAATTCAGGCGGTAAACCACGTACCTACAATTTATTCGAGAGGCTGTGGAATATTATTTGGTTATTTGTTTTATTTGAAATCGTATAGATAGATACCTATTACAGTTAGATAGATAGATAGATTTTTTTACTTTTATTAATTCACTGGCATAACTTTGCGTTGTACGTGGAAATTGTATTGATTATGTTATTATGTTCTAATCTATGGTTTTTATAATTTTTAAATAGAACTGTCATTTGAAGTCTCTTCAGTTAATGTTTGTGCACAGGTGAAGTGAATTGGAAATAATGACGTGAAATGTTTATAGTGAGGTGCCACGAAAAACTCCCTGGAAGTTATATAGCAATATGAGTCATCGTTTTGATATAGAATCATAGAAGTATTGACACAATATATATATCGTTACACATGACACTGGCAGAATTGTGTATGTAAGTTGGAGATTCCCATTAAAAAATAAGTAGGAGGCAATTTTTTTTTTTTTTTTTGACGGGGGGAGGCTATATCTAGTCAAACACTAAATATTTTAAGTCTTGAATGTATGTTCTGATAGTATAGATAGTTTATTTTGTTTAACTGTTGTAGGTAGTATCCGCGAGGGCAACTCCTATTCCTCAAAAGCCGCGAAGTGAGGAGTGTCAATTAGCGACCGCACGCCTCCGCAGTTGCCGTGTCCTTGAATTATATACTTGAACCGTGTACTTGTACAGATCCCCAGCTACTGTTCCGCTAATAATCCAAAACGCAGCACGTGATTCGCCTGTGAAATAGTTTACGAGGATTCTCCACCGCAAAAGCGTTGGCTGTATAGTAGGTAGTGAACAAATTTGATAATATTTTTCAAATAAACACGTATTTCACTGATACTTCAACTGATTTAAGGAGATCAAACACCACTTAGAGGGAGAGAGATAGACTGTTATTAATTTAGAATATTTTTTTATTAGTTTTTTTTTTTTTGACCTAGCTAACGCTGTTGACCGAGAGGGCCTTTACAACTTCACCGTGACTTTGGGGGCGAGTGCTGAAGGCACTCAACCGCAAAAGGTGACTAGCACAAGGGCTACCAAAATGGTACGAACCTCGGCTTGGCCGTCACCAGAGTGTAAAACTCTCTCGCGAGTTTGAACCTAGCTATTCCCTACATTTTTTTTTATTATTAATATAATAAAAAAAAAAAAAAAGGTTCCTTACAGGACCTATGTACTTTGCATGTTATGCATGAGTGTGTATGGAGTGTTGTGCATGTAATTGCTCAATGCATGGGCAGTGTTACTGTATCGCGCTGGCGGCGACGTCAAGAGCCTCCCCAGTTGGGGAACGAATCACGTCTTGGGTCGCCGCCTGAGGGGGACCCGGAGAGTGAAATTTTTTTTATTTTTTTTTTTTTTTTTTATCAGTACAATCATTAACAAACTACTATCTTTTTACTACATAATTTAATAGCCACTTCCAAAACGTTATGGCGCCATCTTTTGACATATTATATAAACTTTATAAAATATTTAACATCGACGCCTTAACAGGTAGACATTTGAACAACATCGAGCGTCCACGCATCATTCATTGTCAAGTACCTAAGTGTGCATGTTTTATTTTCCTAATAGCTCAATTGATTGTATATCTTCCCGCAGTTGAGCATATCTGTATACCGTTGCCCACGAATTTAAATTAAAAAAAATACATTCCACTTCTCTCCTTTTTTAACCAGCTGACAATGGGGGATGAATAAGCCATAGATTCCAACTTTCGAAACGGATTCACCACCCTGATGTATCAATGATGGCTCTATCGATTTATATATTCTTCACTGCGTTTTAATTTTTTTTACGCGGAACGCTAATTATTTTCGAAAATCAAAAATAGCCTAAATTTCGCAGAGTAACTTTAGCTATCTAAAAAGTCCCGTCAAAATCGGTTCTGCCGTTCCGGAAATTACCCGGAACATACAGACAAACATTCATATGTATTTAGTTAAAAAATGGTTATTTTGACATTACAAACAGACACATTAATTTTATTTATGGTATTAGGGATTTATCTAATGATAACCTTGCACATTCGTTAACTCGGGCAATAAATTTATAGTCTTAAAAACCAAATTACTAAAATTATCGGAACGATTACAATAATTGTGGAATGACACCCGTAAGATGAAGATAAATAAATATAATCTGCTATTAATTAACATACATTTTACTCCATTTATATTTAATTATTCATAACCAAATTATTACGACAATAGACATGACGCCATTATTATTATTATTATTATTATTCGAAAAGGAGCTATGCAGGCTTAAACAGTCCTGTATCACTGCGACCTAGTCAGATCTATTGTGATCGCCCCTATATTGCTAAAGCTCACTGCCTAGACCTACAACCTGAATATACTGTAGTATCTTTTTGGCAGAGAGCGTCTGTACCTCCTCCGGGAGCAACACATGCTTACCCAGAATTCGGTTACGTATGGATATTAATGGATCACATTCACACAAGATGTGCTTTGGTGTTTCGTCTGCTATTTCACAGAACCTGCACTCTCTTGTGTTCCGGACACCGATGTTGTGTATATGCTTGCCCAAACAACAGTGCCCAGTTAGTGCTCTCACTAATACTCGTAGCTGATTCCTACTGAGCATCAGGGCTTCTTCAGCTTTGCGCTGAGTGAATGCTCTGATGAGCTCTTTGGAATGAATTTGTCCTGGCAATTTATTCCAGAATTCTATAGCCTTATAGATATATTGGTCGCTTATGGTCAGTCGAACTAGGCTTTTTGGAATGCCACAAAATGGTTCAGGCCCAATTTGTGTTTCCATAGCCCCTGCTCTTGCAAGCGCATCCGCAGCCTCATTGCCGGGAACTCCTGCATGGCCTGGGACCCATCTTAAAATCAGCCATGACGCCATTAATGAGAAGTTTAATCTGGTGGCCGAAGAAGTATGTTACGTTTTATATGTTCACGAAGCGAATTTATTAAAGTAACTTTTAATATATTACGTTATTAAATAAGTAAAGTAAATTATTGTAATAGATAAGTACTAGTAGTTAGTATTAACTAATTTAAATTATTTATATTTGTAGTTTTGTTACTATACCATCAAATTGGGATTGAATTTTTGTACGAATAATTAATTGTAAGTGTTTAAATAACATGCATAATATAAAACATAGTAAGTCAATTTACCTAACAAAGTAAATATCTGCAAAGAACAAAAATTTCATTGCATTTAAAAATTTACGAAACAAATACAGAATTCAGAGTGTAAACAAATATTTAGACTACTTTTTAAATAAATTATGTTACATATTATATTAAAGAAAGGTTACAGAGACCCGAGAAAGGTCCCGACATGTAGGGGAAGACACATTGGTTCATCTTTTATGAATACTATTTTGCGATATCATTTTGACACATTCCCAGTTAGACGCACATAATGCTTTGTCTCTAATAACCTACTTACACGTGTCGGGCGTAAGTCATAAGTTATAAAAAAAAAATCTTTTGATAGAACTTTAAAGAAAAAACGACAATTACTCATAATGTCATTTACTATAAGGGACCAAGTCATCGGTTAACATCAAGTTAATTTTTGCTCAAAGCTCTGTTTTTATACAGGTAGAAAACTTGATAATAATTTGAACAAAAGGACTACAGAATTAATATCTTCTTATACAAGTAGATATTTATTATTTATTACTGTTAACTATCCCACAATCAATAAAAATAATAATAAAGTTTTATGTTAAAGTTCAATTTTAGTATGTAACATAACACAACATAAGCTCACGCCTGTTATCCCCGAAGGGTTAGGCAGAGGTGAAATAGCGAACTACACCACCCACATTCCGCCGAGCTTAGTTCCGTTCCAGATGTGACAGGGGGCAAGCCTGTCGCCATATCGGGCACAAATTCCAAACACCGGGATGATACTGAGTAGAAAAGCCCAATACCACTTGATCCCCGACCCGGGGATCGAACCCGAGAGCTCAGAACGACAGTCGCACCTTAATACAACTGTGCCACTGAGGCATATTTAGTGTTTACTCTCATTTTATAAATAATCTAAATTATGTTCATAATTACTAAGGCCTTTACTCACAATTAGTTTCATCCATTTAATTTCAAAGGATTAGTCCAGTTTACAAGCTAACGCCTTCATATTAAGACTGCCATACTGCCATAGCGTCAAGAATAAACACTGACGCATGAAAAAGTTATCGAAATTCGCTTCAGCGAACAAACCGTCACACAATCGATGGCAAACCTAACAGCATCCTGAATGCATCGTTATACTGTAAACACAGAGCGCTGCCTGATGTATGCCTAACCCACAAGCTGCACGTGTAAAAGGTCTTATAGCACGACCTAAATAGTGTGTATTTGACACACATATGACACCGAATTGCTAACGATCTGCATTACTTATCTGTCATCCTTGAGCCAATCCGTGATTACATGTCCCAGATACTTGAATTAAGTCACAATGTGAAGCGCCGTACCATTTAATGTTACGGATGAGATTTCTAGGGGTACCTTATTTTTTACATCAATTTTTTTTTTATTCAAATTTTTATTTTTTAGTTTTAAAAGGACTTACATCAATCTATTTAGAGACTTGATGAGGATAACAATGATTAGCACAAATTGGACTTAAAAAATGCTAATCCCGAAGATCCAGGTCAGGATAACGCTACTAGGGGCGAAGTAGAGGTGAAGGGGGGGGGGGGAGAGGTGGTTATAGCCACGTAAAGGTGGTAATCACTCCTCTTCCTCCTGGATGAAGCTCTCATAATAGAGTATTGGGCGAAGAGGTGGGTAGGGAGAGAGCTCCCTCCCATCCCCATTGGGCTTATGAATGGACGAGGCCCATTGGGTCTGCCGCAGGGGGCGACGCGGAGCATGCGTCCGCTAACCCGTATCGCTCCCATCCCAAATGCGGCGGGCGGCTCCGGGGGGTTTTAGTGGGTATTTCCGGGTGCTTCACGCCCGGGCGAGTCCCACACTGGTGCGGAGACGTCCCTCCGCACCCCCTTATCCATTGCATTGGGGGATTTCGGTCTCACTAATGCAATGGGTAAGGGCAGTGCGTAAATGCATTTCCCCTCGACAAAAAAAAAAAAAAAAAAAAAAAAGGATAACGCTACTAACTTATTTAATTAATGTATTTGTAATCGGTCCTTGATAACTGTGCAAAGTAAGTTTCCTGCAACGTTTTGAAGAATATTCCGTTACATGCGTACATACAAACAAAGCAGATATACTCTTTTGTTCAAATCAGCTTAATTCCAGGATTAGTAATAACAAATGCATTATCTCCCACTAGTAAACATCGATTTTAGTATAACCGATGAAGCGATGATAGCGCACCGAGTAGTGAGGCCGGATTCCGCGTCAATCGACGCGGGTTCGATCACCACCTATCCGACTCTAAAATGGGCCTGAGCTTTCGGTGAAAGAAAACATCGTGAGGAAACCATAGCATGGTAGTAGGGCATTTTCTAACGTAGCTACCACCCTCAAGTTTGAAAACCTGTCGTCAAATAGCAATAGGTGTGTTCCGGCATCATCACTTAAGAGCTAGTACCTCTGGGCGTAGTGTGTTTACCATCCTGGACCACATCGTCACTTAACATCAGATTAGATTGTGGTCAAAGCACTGAGCCTATTCCGTGTAAAAAAAACTAAATCGTATTTCGATAAAGACCTCTAGTAAATTGAACCATCTCGCCAAAAAATGAGACAGGCTCCTCACCTCCCTTGTCCCACAAATGAACCTCCTTTGTATGATAATCTCTAGGGGACTCGTTTCATTCACTGAGAGAAAATTCCCTTTAGCACTTAGACCTTCAGAGTTTTAAATTACGTTTTATTATTCTCTAATTTACATTTCAAATTCAATCTTAAATACACTTAAAAATGTGTAAAAAGTATTTCTATCTTTGTCTTATAGATTCAAAGTTGTGAGAGGGAGCTATCGAATCCACTGCACCGGCATACTCACAGGTGTTCCACCGCGCGATATAATTCAATTTGTTTAAACTGACTAATGCTGATGCTTCGCCGAACTTTTGGGAGAGCGCTAAAGACGTCCATCTTAAAGAGGTGACCATCACAAGGTGACTAAAATGATACTAATCTCGCTAAAATGTTGACCTATTTGCAAAGATTTATTTATTGAAAACGACAGACTAAGTGGATAATATAATTAAATATATAATAACATATTTATTTACAGAAAAAAAACAAATTAGTCAGTACTGTATTGTGTTTTAATTGTTATGAGATTGAATTATGTACAACTTTTACAACCAGTTCTCTTTTGGAAATCGTTTAATTTTTCTTATTTAAAAACAAATTAATTATAAAGAAGCATGTTTTTGAAATTGTTCATTAGTCCACATTTAATTAATATGTTGATTACCCATAAAATGAGACTATAGGAAGACAATAGGAAAATAATGGAAACATGGCGTAAACGCCAGGTTAGTGCTCAAGGGGTTAAGTGTATTTCTGCGTAACGATTGGGCTGCCATCTAGTTAAACAAAACTCTTAAACAATTTCCTTTTGTAATATAGAATTATTATACTATAAGACAATAAATTATGTTTTACAGTTAGTCTATAATTAATTTTAAATAGATTACAGTATTAACGTCATTTTTTATACAGAGCAGATAAAATATGTGCTAATAAGTTTGGTTATCTTGACACTTGTCGATATCCACATATATTTATAAGAATAACCGCCTAATTTAAATAATTAAGTCATATTTGTTGTGATAAACTGGCATTGGTATAAAGAACCTAGTTTAAGAACAGTTGGTACAGACGATTTGTGTAAATAGTTATAATTAGAGCTTAGAGGTCTTAGCTTTATTTGCATTGTGTAAAATTAAGGCCGTGCTTCGACATGTATGACCGAATCTATGACGTACAAAAAGTTTTCATTTAAAATAACCTCATTTCAAAATAACAAATTTAACACATAATTTCAAACAACAAGTTAGATCATGATTGATCAAGTTATTATCCTATACATTAATAATTGTAGAGAATACTTTTGATCAGTTCTTAGACATACTTCGCGCATGGAATCGTCTGCGATATGGTTTCGTTGAAGTTTATATGGAGAATAATTGTAGAAAGTTAAAATTTATATTAATTCAGTATGTCTTACAAATAAGTTTCAGATCAAATATTATGTTCATATTAACAACGACATTATTATTATTATTTTCAATAATATCAACGACATTTACATTCGCTCACTGCATAGAAAGAAAATTATATATACTTTCGAGAGGTCAAGAACTTTCAGCAATTGAAAATACAAGACAAACAAAATTATTAGCACTTTTCTAAAGTTACTTATTACATCTTTATCAAAGAAACTAAATTATTTATATCACTGTGCGATGCTTATAATTAGTTACGCCCAAGTCTCCGTTCGCGCAAACTAGAAGTTTTTCAATATTGTTTTTCTTCAACTATAAACATAAAAGATCGTTTTTACTTTAATAATAAAAACTTTAAAGGACGCGTCTGTATATAATAATTTTGTTAAAAATTAAATTTATTTATTGTCACTAACATTTCAATTTGCTGATTTTCCCTTGTTTTTTTTTTGTATAATCATTGTCATATAAAACCTACGACAATGTTTTATAAGACAAAAAACAATTTTGTAAATTAAATTCTTACATTTCTTAAATCATTAATATTTTTAAGATACTATTTCATACATTTCATTCCTAAATTTAGAATTTATACGAACTATCGGTTCGCTAATAATTTTCGAACAATAAAAGTGCCTAAGTTACGCGGAGTAACTTCAGTTACCTGATAGAAAACATCCCGTCAAAATTAGTCCACCCGTTCCGGAGATTAGCCTGAACGAACAGACAGACAGACAAAAATTAAATATTTTTGGTATAGGTATCGTATATACATACATATGTATTTATTATAGTAAAATGTTGTTATTTTGACATTACAAACAGACACTTCAGCTTTATTTTTTTTGTATAACATAACATAAACATAAATATAAGCTCACGCCTGTTATCCCCGAAGGGTTAGGCAGTGGTGAAATAGCGAATTACACCACCCACATTTCGCCGAGCTTAGTTCCGTCCCAGATGTGACAGGGGGCGAGCCTGTCGCCATATCGGGCACAAATTCCAAACTCCGGGATGATACTGAGTAGAAAAACCCAATATCACTTTACCCGACCCGGGGATCGAACCCGAGACCTCAGAACGACAGTCGTACTGTAATACAACTGCGCCACAGATAACAAATAACGAAATTAATGTGGGCTTCTGTAGAAAATTATAATCTGTTTGCTTTGTGATAAAGGGACTATTCGCTTAAACAGTAATTCGTCTTCTACCAACTCATTAACACATAAAACACGTTTTAACACTTGATGGCGTCTTCAAACAATTTCCGCCCTACTCACACACACTTACTCCGATATATATTTCTCATTCCATCCTTCGCTCATTCTTTGTCTTAATGCTCATAAATGTGTGCGATTATATAAAATTCTGAACATGTGACGTGGATATAATTATGTGACATTTTTCCACTTTTCATATAATGCTTTAGCAAAATGGCGGTTCATTTGACGTAAGTATCATGAAAGTTTTAGTTATACAATAAAATCGGAACATTATTACGTGTTATAATTTTTAATAATCTTCACTTGTTGTTTAATAATCACGAAAAAGCTACCAAAATAACATTATAATTACAGTGTTACAAGTTAATGAATAAAGGGTAATAAAATTGTAACCAACTAACATTCCGGCAAAACTCCATCGTTCATTCTAAACAACAAATTCAAAACATGCCATAGACACATTATATCTACCTACCTACCTACGTTTCAATTAAGAAGGGAGCAAATATACATACAAGTAATAGAATTAATTAACTATACAAATAAACATTAAGAGTGTTAAAAAAGCAACTAATTCTGTAATTAATGACGTAGAACGAAACGCAATTGGTTCTTATTTTGAATATAAGACGTACAAAAGCCCACAGTTTCTGTGTACGTATCGCATTCGATACAGGTAGGGTCTCGAACATCACAGGACGGAACAAATATATTATGAAATTCAGTGCTTTATTACAAATGGATTAGCAAGTTCGTTTTTAAAAATGGTTGTAATAAAACGGCTATAAATCACGAAACGTATAAAAACCTTGTTGAATCATAAAAATACTAAGACACATATTCGATATCCTTTTAAAACAAGCATCAGATAAGGTTTATTGTGTTGTATAAAATAAAACTCGAGTGTCAAAGACATACGTTTTAAATCAGGATAACTCTTCATATTACAGTAGATCCATATTTTGTTATTTACATTAATTTATGAATACAAAAATTGTTATTCAAGGAAGAGTCTTTAATGAATCTTGTTTTAAAGGTATCTGCAATTGTTTTTTAATTGTAGTACAGAGCAAGAAAGAGAAAAAAAATCAAAATTACGTCAATATCCTGGAGTAAAAACAAGGTAAAAACAGCACACCTCCTAGAAAATCTATCTGATTTTAACCTACAAAGGAGGTTTCTACAAAGTTGTTGCAGGATCAACATATCATTGAAGATTTCCACACTAAATATCCATCTTCTCTCTTGTTTTATTTATCGCATTCCTTCGTACATACTATTGGGGATTTAACGACTAGGACTTGAGATCTTGAGACTTGAGAGCTGTTCGAGCAATATATAATATGGGACCTCGCGAATCTCTAAAGAACAAGTTTCAAGAATATGATATCTTAACTTTGCCCTCCCAATACATCTTCGATAACTTAATGCATATTCGTAAAAATTTAGACAAGCTAGATCTAGTGAATGATCGTCATAATTTTAATACTAGAAGTAAAGACAAGTTGGCCGTCCCACGCTTTAGGTTAAGTAAGTGTAATAAAAGCTTTATAGGTAATAGTATTCGGTTTTACAATAAGATCCTAAGTAAAATTACCGATTTACCTGACAATAAGTTCAAGTATTATGTCAAGCAAGTTTTAATCTCAAAAGGTTATTACAGGGTGGATCATTACGTGAACGATGGTGATGTCTGGAAATAACCCACATCTCTGTGCTTCCACTAAAAACTACGATTTGTATAGTTTTTTATGACATAAAAAAATTATATATATTATATTTATGAAAAAAAAAAAAAGAACCAGATCGAGTTTCTTGCCGGCTCTTCTCGACTGGGTTGTTTTCCGAACCGGTGGTAGTGTTTTAGACGTTCATAAGCGCCTTCTTAGGGCCTAAATTGAATAAATAAATTTTGATTTTGATTTTGATTTTGAGATCCGAACACAAAATTGCTCTTGCGCGATTTCTAAAGGTAGAGTTTTAATTCATGGAGGAGAATAAAGAAAACTAACAGTTGTGTTTTTATTTAATTTACATGTTTTCATTACGTTTTAAACAATTTTATTACAGTTTAATAGTTAAATAGAAGTTCCTAGAGATGTTTTGCTTAGTTAATTCAAAATAACTTTCCCACTCTGGTAACAAGTCGGGTCCGAGAGTTCATACCGAGTTAAAGCAAGTAAGTATCATAATATTAAGGCAAAGCGAACACATTCGACTAATGAGGTAACGGTAACCGCATCGGGTACACGGTACAGGCTGTGTCGCACGGCTTTACCCCTTTGGGGTAATGGAATACTGCTGTTTACTCCACGGCCTCTGTCGCACAAATACATACATATGCCTGCGCCCGTCGCATCGCACGTATTTTCACGAAACAGTGGAATAGAGGATCAAATAAATTCAATCTACATTAGAAAACAAATCACACACTAGAAGAGTCCGCAAAAAAATGTCGAGAAGGCATAATATAAATATATATTTTTTGTAAATAAAAGTGTCTGTTGATAATTTAGAAATAAAAGGCTTTCCTTAAGTTATTCTGGTTATTTGTGTTACATCAACAAAACCTGGCCATCAAATATGTAATATTTTGCCCGCAAGTCGGTTTGTTTGCCGAAGATAATCTACGAAATGGCTGAACCGCTTTCAATGAGAAGTTCATGGCATGGGTGTAAAAAAAAAGTACTGTTTACCACAATATTCAGCCAAAGAGATTAGCTTTTTAAAATAACAATGTTGCCAAATACCAATAGGTGTGTTCCGACAGCATCATTTGAGAACCAGCACCTTAGGCTGAGTGTGTTTACCATCCTGGACAACATCGTCACTTAACATCAGGTGGGATTGTGGTCAAAGCACTGAGCCGTATATAAAAAAGTAATAGCACAGTGTTAAAGCATTTTCTAACACCCATCAGGCTAGATACTTCTCTTCATAGCCATTGTGATTATTATTAACACTTAACATCATTCGAGATTGTTGCAAAAACTTATGCAACATATACTGAGTAATGTTAAAATATTGAATAGTAAATTATTATTTAACAGCGTAAAATATTTAATTGTTTTTTTTCTTTAAGTGCTTTAATTTTAAATATAATAATTATAGATTATCGGACACAAGTGTCGCATCATTTCGCTATAGATATTTATTTGCTATAAATTAGGGAAAATAAGTTACAGATAAAACTAATTAAATTAATAAATAACATATATATATTGTATGCTATCCAGGCGGGAAGGTTCCCAGAAGACTAGCCGCATTGCCATTACGCTGAGCAAGATATTGGCCAGCCCTCCCGGCGCGAGACGTGTCGATCAGACGGCTCGTGAGTTTCGTAAAAAGGCTATGAGCACTCAGACCCCACGGGCCCAGAGTCTCGACCCCAAACGGGACAAATATGTAATCGAACCGGTGAGCAACGAATAAGTTGAGTTTGATTTCAATCCAAAATGGGTAAATGCAACTTAGCCTGGTCACACCTTTGCTTAATAGAAGAAATCATTACTTTGTATTGTCGTTTTTTCCTCCAAAACAGGATCGCTCTTTGAATTATAAAATAAGAAAGAGTTTAAGTATATCTTGTTTTGATTTTTTTTTTCATAATTCGTGAAATTTGTTTAACGGACATTTGGAGACGACGGTAAAAATCGTGCAATTTTTCTTATTTTGGAAGGCTCCTAATTTCTATAATAGTTCATTTAAGAAAAAAATCTAAACGTACGGGCTTGATGGTGGTGGATATATGTTATAAAAGTATTTACTATGATGCTATTATACAGGGAGAAAACAGAGGAATACGCTTGTATAGAATCATCCATATACCCTCTTAATAGACTATTACTATAGAATCGTTTTTTTTTTAAACTCCCTTTTAGGAGGGAAGTTCAATTATCGACCGGGAGGATGACTTTATGAAACAAGTTGAACAAGGACTTTAGTCTGGCGACAGCTTATTTCCTTTACCTTTGTCAATAATTAAGTTGGACAAGTTTTTATGATTTTCCTGTCAATTTTTTTGATTGTTATTGGTATGAATTATATTGGTTAATTCAAAGTATAATCTACGAATTATGTCGATAGGTGAGAATTTTTAATGCTTTTAATAATAATAAAGATCGAACTTCGACCACAGAATACCATTTAATATTAGCAACACGTGATACCCTATGTTGGTGTGATACATATGCTGCCGTCCGTCCCTAAGTTAAGTGATAACAGAGAGCCATCAAAGTTAATTTGAGTGCGAAGGGTGCATTATACAAACTAAAATAATTATATACGATATATTAATAATATTGCGAACAATATAATCCCAAACGCTGGTTAATTGTTTAGAGTAAAAGCTTTACGGAAGATTATTTCCGGATTAGAATCCACAATGACTATATGACACAGAATGGAAAACCTAGACCGATCGCTGACGAGACGGAATTATATTTTTATAACTTCGATACTAATTATTTTATATACTTCGTTCTATGGATCTGTTCAAGTATCTATGCTTATATTTTTGGTCTGTGCTTTGTTTATTTTTGATGACACCGGGGGAAAGAGGGGGAGGTTTGAATAGCGATGACGTGTAATATTTTTACTTATTTGCTTTTCGTTTTAAAATATTGCCGAGCCTTATTTTATCATGGGCTTGAATAGCCTTTGTATATTTTAAAGCTATGACTATTTTCTTACAAGAAGATTATTCGATTTTCTATCCTCACTCATAACTTTCTTAATACAAAAATTGTTATTTTTACTTTTTTTTTTTTTTTTTGCAGGGTATAGGCTCAATGCTTTAACCAAAATCTCACCTGATGTTAAGTGACGATGTGGTCTATAGTGGTAAACACACTAAGCCTAGATGTGCTGGTTCTTAAGCGATGCTGCCGGAACACACCTATTGGTATTTGGCGTCTGGTTTTATAACTTAGGGAGGCTATCCAGCCATTTATATCTTCCACCGAAATACGTCCACTCACAAAGGTCTCCACGACGATCGGTCTTGCGCCACTCGAATCCAGCGGATTCCTGCGACCTTCACCAGGCCGTCAGTCAATCTTGTGGAGGGCCTACCCCACGCCACGTCTTCTGATGCGTGATAGTCATTCGAGAACCCGTTAGTCCCATTGAGCATCGGTTCTGCGAGCAATATGCCCATACCATTCCCACTTAAGTTTAGCAATTCTTCGGGTAATGTCGGTTACTATGGTTCTTCTGCGGAACGTGAGGAGTTCCTCAATCCTGATTCGATCACGCAGTGAAACTCCAAGCATAGCCCTCTCCATTGCCAGGTAGCCACTCAGGCAGTCATTATTATAAAATTTCCTTATGACGTTTACCTTCACCGAAAACTCAGGCTTATTATGGAGTAGAGTATGTGAGTTTTAACCTGTGTCATTCATTATTGTATTAAGCTGACATATGTTAAATTATAGTATTAAGTCTTCATTTCCATTCAATTAATTACTCTCTAAATTATTAATCACTGCTATATCTATCTGTTTCTATTCTATTTCTATCTACTGTACCTCTCATTGCTATCTAAAATTTAATACCATTAACTGATTCGACACAAAAATTTAGCTTTAGTATAATTTGACAAAATTGTAACAGCGACTGTTTGGTGCTAAACTGACAAATGACATAAATATTAAATAGTTAAACTGTTGATGTTAAGACAACTTGTAAACTAAGAGCAAAAGAACAAGCTAATAAATATAAACACCAAAAGAGCGCACACAAAATAATGTATCAGAATTAATAAGGTCTCTGGTCACGCCAGAGGAAAGTGGGGGACAAAAAAAAAAACCTATATCTACTGATGTGCAATCCTGGTCGTATTATCAACTGAGCTATCACCATCGTTATATTAGTTTCAAATCGCAGCTGCCAGCCAAATATGCAATTTTAAATTTTAATGAAATCGTAAATTTAAAACACGAAATTACAAATGGACATATAAGCAGAAACAAATGATATACTTACATATATATAGGTAAGTAATATTCCAAAGGTCCAGGTCCACTCCAGACGTCTCCGGATAAGCAATAGATATGCTAATCTTAATGAACCCCGCTTCGGAGAGGCAGCCAGCCGATAGGAAACTATTATTGTAGAGTTAATTAAATCGATACATAGTTGCGATTAAACGTAATCCAGTAAAAACTATTTAAATAACTATCCTCGAGTATGTAGATCTTATAAAACGACGATGGCTAAGTGGTTGTATGTTCGAATTCCGTGTCGATGGACGATGTCCATGGTTCTGTTATATCTTTCTATTGTACCCTTTCTAGCCTAGTCAGCTGCCTATGCTGCTGACACATGATTCTTATTCCCTTCCTTTCGTCTCTCGGCTCATAACTCCTCAGTCCTCATCCATACTCAATCCACGACGGTCCTATAGTGATTCTATATATAATTATAATTATGTTTCAGTTGTATTTAATCGCATCCAAATAAACAAAATTAACATTTCAGTGTGTATGAAATTCTTTTTTAAAAAAGCTATCTCAGAGTTCCATATAGCAGTTCGAATACCACTTATGGTTTTCTATAATGTTCTGAGGTTTTCGATTAATGAATACATCCTGATAAACAGCATTGTGGTAGGTCATATTGTAATGCGACGCGGTGCTTGCGAAAGCCACCCCGTGTCGCCCCCATCCCAAATGCAGCGGACGGCCCCGGGGGGTTTTTAGTGGGTATTTCCGGGCGCTTCACGCCCGGGTGAGTCCCACACTGGCACGGAGCTCGTCACTCCGTGCCCCCTTATCTATTGTATTGGGGGACTTTGATCCCTCAAATACAATAGATAAGGGTAGTGCGTAAATGCATTTCCCCCCTTACCAAAAAAAAAAAAGGTCATATTGTAATACCCGCCTGGCTTAATTTTATTACACACTAGCAGCGCTCGCGACTTCACTCGGTTGGTATTCAAACAATTACATTCTAATAGGCAGCCTACATGTCCTCCTTGTCAATGCAATATATCTCTACCAATCTAGAAAAAATATGCTCAAACCAAATGTAAATATGCTGACAAGTATTACTTGAGCATCAATGGGGTTTATTTTTGAAGACATGGGGGCGGGGGAGGGGTGGATTAGAATGATTACGTAAGCAATATTTAATTATTAAATTTGGATTTATTTTTCGCAAATTCTGCCATCGCTTACGTAATCATGGCAGTTGAGTGCTTTGTTTACTAATGCTGACAAGGGGAATCTGTTAAGTACAAAATGATCACAATTTTGCTTACTTTTATATTTGCACTATATAACGAAAACAGAGATTTAAAAAAAAAATTATAAATCTGTTAATGAAAAGTAGAAAAATAAATCAGTGTATAAATTTGAGTCATTGAAACGGCAAACCGCAAATAATCTATGATAGTGGACAGTTTAGAAGTACGTTTCGAGTGTAGACCACAGTAAAGGGACCGCCAACCGACCGAGAATACAAACGAGTCCGTCTTTAATTTCACAACAAATTCTATTTTATATTGTCGTTTTATTTTTCGTTTGCTTCATACGGTGGTTTTGTGTACAATAAAGAAATACTAACTAAACTGGAAATTAACTGGTCGTGACCGCGACTCTGTCTGCGTGTAATTTCTATAAAATGTCTACTTATAGATAATATTCGCAGCTTCAATATTAAAGTAAATATATATACATACATAATTTAATGTATCTATCTTTTATATAAAATGAAAATGAGGTTCTACGTCTTAAGATATGCAAATTGCGAAACATCTGGCTAAGGTAAATATTTTGAAAGGATATTTGATCCCAGATTAGGATTGTAGCCACAAAAATGAATAGTTTATCCTTGCCATTATATAAAATTCAGCGTCTCTCTCTCTCTCTGCCTGTCTGTTAGTTGGCGTATAACTCGAGAACTAATAAAAAGATTTATATTATATTATTCTGAATAAACTCCTTAATAACATTATCGTGTACTCTCTTTATGACCTTATCCTAGGATTATTTAAAAGATATTAGAAAACAAAACCGACTTCAAAAGAATAAACTATAGAAATGCACTAAAAAGTCAACAAATAATTACTTTATTAATCTGGTTCGTTAATTTTGAAATCGGTGCCGGCTTATGGATAACATAGTGGTGTAAACTTACGTCGCTAATTATATTCAATAATGATTAATTGTTCTTTATAATCACCCTAGTCCTTTATTTAGCTGATATGTAATTATGGTAAAGTTTAGGCAGTTATTTCCATTTGCAAACAAGTACATTGGTTAACTCTAGCTGGCACCGACTGCAAATTTAACGAACCGGATTAATAAAGTCATTATTTATTGTTATTTTTCAGTGCATTTTTATAAATTATTCTTTTGAAGTCACTTTCATTTTTAGTTTAATTTTTTTCCTTCTAATTTTTAGCTGGTATGTACTTTTAGGTATAGCTGTGAAGCCTACTTCATAGCTTTGGAAATGAATATATGAAACACGTGTAAGTGTCTATAATATTCGATGATTTTTCTCAATTTTCCTGAGTTACACGGATCAGATCCTGATCTGATTAAAAAAAAAAATGCAAATCGGTCCACAAATGACAGAGAAATCGCGTAACAAACATACAAAAAAAAACATACAAACGAATCGATAACCTCCTCATTTTTGAAGTCGGTTAATAATAGCCTTTATTTCTGCTACAATCCAAACTTGTAGATATTATGTGTTTTACTGTGTAAATATGTACTAGTAGCAGTCGCCTCTGCGGCGTAGGCCTCTCGTAAACCTTTCCATACATCTATTTGCTTTTTTTTTATTAATAAACCTAGCTAATACTGTTGACCGGAAGGGCCTTTACATCTTCACCGTTACTTTAGGGCCGAGTGCTGAAGGCACTCGTCGCAAAAGATAACTAGCACAAGGTCACCAAAGTAGTATGAACCTCTGCTTGGCCGTTACCTGTGTAGAAAAATTCTACGGAATTTTGATCCTAGCTAATTCCTGCATTTTTTTTTTTATTTATTTTATTTATTTATTTCGGAAACACACAGTTAATAATATACACATATGAAATTACATAACAATAATACATAAACCAGTCAAGTTTCCAATAAAATTATAATTAATGAAAGTAAATATAACAACACTAATACCTCCATCATTACAAGCTATAATATTATGGCAAACACTATAAATTTAAAACTATTTTCAGCAATTTTTTAAAGGAACTGATGGGGCGTGCAAATATATCAATTTTAGTAAACATCTTATTATACATATCGCACGAACGAAATAAATATGTGTTCTTCACATACCTCGTTCGTGCAACAGGGATTTTAAAAAGTAAGTGGTTTCTGGCATTTGGTCGAGGAACCCTAAAATTAATTTCACTAACAAGAAACGGAGAATCAATAAAATTTCTAAGAAGTTTAAATAAATACATTTGATCTCTCACTATTCGACGATTAGTAAGTGAAGGCAGATGTGGCAAAGGTTCATTTGACAATTTACATTTAAAAGTTAAGTGCCTCTTAAATCGATTTTGTACACTTTCAATAAGGTTAATGTATTTGTTATATTGTGGATTCCATATTATTGAAGCATATTCTAATAGAGAACGAACCAAAGCATTATAAAGAAGTACTAGAGTAGTTGGTTGCTTAAAATCCCTCCCAGTTCTAAGAACGAAGCCAAGAATTTTAAAAGCTTTCCCAATTATATTATTAACATGAACACTAAAGTTTAATTTATTATCGAGGTCTCGCACCCCAGTCACTCGTTTCAAAATGATGTTATTAAGATAATATTTATAAAGAAAAGGATTAACATTTCTAGAAAAAGATATTGTACTACACTTCTCAACGTTAAGAAAAAGATTCCTTACAGGACTTATATACCTGCGTGTTATGTACAGGAGTGTGAGTGCAGTGTTGAGTGTAATATATCTCTTTGCCTCGCCTCTCGCATCCATAGGGGTCCACATATCTCATAAAACATATATCTCCTTTTTTTAATTGGCCTTCCTTTTTTTACTTTTTCTGTCCCTTGGCATCCATTCTGTGAGATATTTTGTCCGTCTGTTATTATTTATCCTAGAAATATGTCCTGACCATTGCCACTTGACATAGTTAACCTTTCTGATAGTTTTAGGCCAAGCATGCTTCTTTCCATTTTACGTTGACAGATTGAAATTTTTTCTTCATCTTTAAATAAAAATTTACATAATAATTTATATAAAAATTTATATAATTAATTAATTAATTAATTTATATAAAAATTAATAAAAGTTTATAGAGCGGTCGGATTTCGCGACAATGGACGCGTGTCAAATCCACCTATCCAACTCTAAAATCACTTTGAGCTTTTTGGTGAAGGAAAAAATGTCGAGGAAACCACAGCATAGTTGTAGGGTAATTTAAAATAATGCCTGTCTGGGTACCTATCACTCTCAAGTTTTAAAACCTGTTACCAAATAGGTCTGTTCCGGCAGCATCACAGAGAACTAGTACCTCTAGGCTTAGTGTGTTTACCATTCTGGACCACAACATCCTCACTTAACATCAGGTGAGATTGTGGTCAAAGCACCGAGTCTATACCGTGTAAAAAAACCTTTTTTTCATACGTATGTACGTACTCTACGTCGCCCGACACTTATCAGGGTATCTCATTTGTTTAAACCGAGACAGTACTGTCAAGAGGTTAGATTCGCATCGCCTTAAAATAAAATAAAAAGCATTAAAAAAAAAAGAAGATTTATTTTCACCGATATTCGTTTGAAATAAAATAATACGAACGAAATTGCCACGTAACCAATACGTAGAACGGTTTATTACGTGCTCCGACTACGGGATTACAACTATGTCATGATTTTTAATCGACATTTTCGGTGCGATTTATCTTTATATTACACGCTAGGACGTGTTTTATAAAAAAATACAATGTTTTAAATTTGTACAAAAATAAGTAAGATTTTATAATAATATTAAATTGAATCGTAAAAATACTCCAATTATAAAATTAAATTTAGGGCAAAAAAAAATTAGCTTCTGCGTCCGTATGTCTGTTTATCTGCTAACATACACCCATAAAAGGGATTGTGATTGAGTTTTCGACCTCAGTTTGCCCAAAGTATTCAGTTTCAAGGAAAGTGTAGATATGTAAAAAAATTCTAATGAAACTTTGTGTAAAGAAAAAAAACAAATATAATTAAATCGCCTAAAAATAATACAATTTTCATGAATTACCTACTTACGTTACATGAAAACTATACTAGCAAGTAAATACTAGAGAAAATTCGCTCAAAATAACAGACTTTCTGACCGATGAAGTATGAAACATAAAATTGAGGCCAATTAAAATAATCGTTCTTATTTAATAAGAATTATAACGACCACTCGAAGTCACAATCAGTTTAAAGATTTTACACCGCGCGTCCAACGACAGTTTTCAAATGAGAACGGAGAAACAGAAACTTTACTCTCTAGTGGCAGATATAGTATTCACACGATAGTGGAACTTTTCCCAGAACCTATCTCCGCTTAGAACTTATAAACTCGACGATCCCTATGGAAATGTTTCCAACTAGAGGAAATGTCAGTCAACCGTGTGCGGAGATTAAACTTGTCAGAAACTAGCTTACGTTTAAATTCTCTGGTTTAAATCGTCTACCTTCCTCGCGGGGATCGTGCGGAAACTGCATGCGAATTCTGAGAAATGAAGCTCGCTCGTTCTCTTGTACAGAGTTTGAAAAATTAGGGCGCCCGTAAACCCGACGCGCAAACCGCCGCACTACTCAAATGTTCAGAAAAATAATAGCGTTCAGACGCATTTAATAAACGACAATGCTATAATCATTTTTTTATTGTAAAATTATTTTGTGAAGTGAAGTTTCGTTTGCGCAATCTTTTCCTCCTTTACAGAACGTTACTGCTACCTCTTTCCCTCCTTTATTCAATATTAAAGGATAGCAAGAAAAGCAATAGTGTTAATTCTTGCATCGACTTTATTGGCTAGGAGCTTCATAAGTTTATGGGGGGCAGGAAGTATATCCTGCCCCCCGGAATGCTGACCGATGGGTCATGCCTCCCTTCGGGGGGGCGGGCGAAGAGGTGGGGTCGAGAAGTTCTCCCCCATCCCCATTGGGCCATTGCACGACGAGGCCCGGTGGGTTCGCTGCAGGGGGCGACGCGGCGACATGCCTTGGCAACCACGTATCGCCCCCATCCCAAATGCAGCGGACGGCCCCGGGGGGTTTTAGTGGGTATTTCCGGGCGACTCTCGCCCGGGTGAGTCCCACACTGGCACGGAGCTCGTCACTCCGTGCCCCCTTATCTATTGTATTGGCGGACTCTGATCCCTCAAATACAATAGATAAGGGTAGTGCGTAAATGCATTTCCCCCCGTAAAAAAAAAAAAAAAAAAAAAAACAGGAGCTTCATAAGTTATTGCACATATTGTTTAATGCAATGAAATATATAAAATCCTTTATATCTATTATTTCAAACACGATGATATAAATCGTTTCAGTGAACTACTGTTTTATTACTATGAGCAGGCAAATTGACATATAGACAGAGACGTTATCTTCACAATGTGAATGTTTCACGATATGAATATACGATACGAGACGGATAGGAATCAATTCGAAACATAGTTTCCTATATTACCTTATAAAAATATATGCGTAGTAAAACAAATACATACTTAACCTCTTAAGGTCTAACCTGGCGTTTATGCCAGCTTTCCATTGTTTTCTTATTGTCTCATTTTATGGGTAATCGACATATTAATATATTATTTGATTTAAACTTCTGGGAGTCACTTTACGGTATAAAATATGACACCCCATGAAGTAATAAACTGTTAGCAGATCAGTATGCACAATCGACACGGTCTAGAATATTATTCAACGATTGTCAAAGTTTTTTTTTCGTAATACATTGTCACTTAATTAGGCCATCTTCTTATTTTTGTTTAGTTGCTATTTACCTTTTAATGATGTTAAATAAATTGGAAACAATTTTTGCAATAAATGATGATTATTGTCTAATTTCGCGGACTAAAAGAGTATTATTTGCGAAAAAAAGTCAAATAAAACAAGTCGAAAAAAGATTGATCTCTTGGACCTCGATGTACTGTTGAATCGATTAAAAAAAAATCTATCTTTTTGAATGACTTATTTCGCATCCCTATTTAGGCGACTGATGACCTCGGCCGCTCGCCATACCATGTCCGCGGTCCGGTCCATACATGTATTCACAGCTACGATTAGGCACCTCGCTCTGATGACGTCATAGCTGAGCACTAAGTGCACACAAAGTATGGTACATTACTATTTTGAATAATACAGGCTGCCAAATGAAACAAATTTGAAGAGAAATTCGTCTTCAACTAAAAATATGTCCTACCTGGAGTTGCTTAAATTAATGTACAAAAATATTGAAAAAAAAAAAAAAAAAAAAATTAATGATTTTTAGAAAAGTGTATTATTCCAGATTTTTTTTAAATTACACACCCAATTCAATCAATTATTTTATAGCAATGTATTGTAACGTGTAAATTCATTTCGACATATTATTTCTGAGAGTAATACTGTCTATCTATCTAGAGTTCTATCTCATAATATAATCACGCCTTTAAATCTATTGCAATAAATTAGAATGTCCAAAAATAATTAAATTTCACAAGGTCGAGGAGAGCAAACACTTTAAAAATAAATTTCGTTACATCGAACTATAATTACGTAATATTTCTTAAAATTTGTGAGTTTATAACATAATTTTAGTTTTCTTAAAGTAAAACTTTATTTGTTAAACCAAAGACAGAGAACCACATGACTCATCGATGTACAAAGTTCTATTATAATGTTAAGTTTTTGTCAATTTTATTTAAAAAAATAATTTACCTAAATCTATACTATTATAAAGAGTTATTGTAATTATTATAAAGAGGAAATATTTGTTTGTTTGTAATAGATAAACTCTGAAACGAATGAACAGATTTAAATAATTCTTAGACTACCATTAGGTAGTTGTATTATCAGTGAGTAACTAAGGCTATATTTTATTTTAAATTAGATATTCCTCTATACTCGTGCAAAGCCGGGCTAGGTCGCTACGAGTTATATAAATCTTTCTAGTGCATACAGTTAAAATTATATATAAATACATTGCTTTACTTTCGGCCTGGGGATAAATCTACGATTTAAAATAAGAATCATGTAAATTGGTTGAGTAGTTTTTAAATTACAAAGGAAAGAACGAACAGAGATGTTGACATTTATGATTTGTACATTCCAACGTTCGCAATTGATCCGGATGGAAACTGGCTCAATGCAAACAAAACTTATACACAGTTCGAAAATTCAAATCTAATCCGAACCTCACTTGAAGGATGTTTAATAAACTCCACTGTGGTATTTCTCGTTATAAATTATTGATTGAAGTGATCACTTCTATTTGCATACCGAGTGATTTCCATCGCTTTGTAAGTAATTCGAAGGAGTTAGTTTCCTGTTGTAGTACGGAACCCGAACACCGAGGAGGACTTACATATGTATAAATATTGTCTATATTACATTTACATCCCCCAATTACAATAAGTTTAGGCATTATATCAAGCAAGCAGTTTAATTTTCGTAGATTATTGTAGTGTAGCTAATTACGTGAACGATGGTGATGTCCGAAATCGATTTTTTTTTTGCCGAAACTGTATGAAAATATACATAATTATTGCTCGCAGCGCCAATAGATGTAGAAACTAGAAAATTTTAATGTTAGGTTATATGTAAATAATTACAATTAGCAAATTGTTAAATTAAAACATTAAAAAGAAATGTTTTCAATGTTTCGAGTTTACATATGTGTCGGCAGTCGCCATGGTTGTAATTGCAATAACTTGCAGTGTTTTTATTCTATATTATTATGTAATTTCAGTGGCGTTTTAATCTGATCTGGTTGTCGTGTACAAATGTAGTGCATTGAAAATAATTCACGGAGAGTGAATTCTAAGATGCCTTAAATACATTCTGAACAGTTTTAATAAAGAGTCGCTGTTTTGTTAGAGCTTTGTCTGCAAAGTGTTTCTAACATCCACTAGAATTGACTGCATGGTCTAGTACCTTTGCCTTTTCCTAAGAAATAAATAAATGTCATTTAACTCCTAATTAGTGTTGCCGTGTTAGCGACTTTGTTGCTAGAAATAACGACTATTGTTTATGTCTTAGCGGCAAAAATTTAACTACAAGAATGGTTTAAATACTTATATGACGACTTTTAGAGTAAAAAACTCACAACAGTTTTAGATATATCATTTTTTGTTAACTCGACACAGTATTATATATAACCAGGGCATATATTATATGAGAAAAAGAATACAGGGGTTATCTCCAAGATGTGAAATCCTGAACCCGCTCCTGGTATAATCAATTTTAGCGACTTTTCATACTGAGTCTAGCGACTCGAATTAGTAGGAGGTGGCAAAACTGTTCCTAAGCTACTTTCGAAGCTCTACATTCTCAACATTTGTTTAATCAAGCACAAACAATAGAGGCGGTCACAAAGTTATTAATCTATTTCGGCAATATGTTTTAGAACATAATAAAAGTTCTTGATTGTATGTATACACTAAAGTAATAAATCGCACGTATGGGAATTTTTCAGCTCGTTTATTCTTTATTTATTTTTAAACAAAGCAACCCTATTATTTTTATACAATAACGGTTATTTTGTTGGCAATATGAAATAACGTTATAAATCACTATTATCGTTATTTACATTTTAACCCTTTCAAGACCAAGGGAAACATTTTCCCCAGTGGAATATTGGTGACTGTATATTTAATTATAATATTATTTGACTTTAAAATTTCCCTACAAAATTCTAAATAAGCTATAGTTTCTAACGTTTACACCTCTTTTTAAGTGGAGGAATGTATTTACGCATTTTCATATATACTCTACGTTTAAAAAAATAAACAATTGAATAGTAATATTTACTCTCCGATATCTTATGGTCCTGAAAGGGTTAACTAGGTCCAATCTGCAACTTTGACCGTATCGTCCTCTTACCTTTAGATATCACAAAAATCAACGTTTCTCCTTGGTTGGCCTATAAATTCCGCGGAATTTTAAACCTAGTTAAACCCAACATTTTTTATTTAATAATAAAAAAGACTTCTTACAGGACCTATTTAATACCTGCGTGTTATGTGTACAAGTGTGTGTGCAGTATTGTGCGTGTAATGCTTAATGCACGTTCAGTGTCAGTGTATCGCGCTGGCAGCGGCGTCAAGAACCTTCCTAGTAGCGGAACGAAGGGAGACCCGGAGTGTGTATTGTGTTTTACTAGTTATATGCCCAACACGATGCATACGATCGTGATCTTCGTATGTATACAAACATACATATGTATTCTCTGAGTAAGTTAATAAGAGGTTGAGTAAAATATAGGGACCATATTATTTTGCAGTGTTTTCCGCAAACAATAGATTATTTATTTCAACTGTTTTTAATTTAGTAATTCGTAGATAAACTTTAAAATTATATATAAAATTGAAGTGTCTGTTTGTAATGTCCAAATATTTTTTTTATTCTATAGATATGGTTGTATATATGGTACCTATACCATCCATCCATCCATTCAAGCGAAAGATATCCAGAGCTGGACATAGGTCTCCCCCAAAGACCTTCACGACGATCGGTCTTGCGCCACCCGCATCCAGCGGATTTCCGCGACCTTCACCAGGTTGTCGGTCCACCTTGTGGGGGGCCTAACCTCGATACGTCTTCCGGTGCGTGGTAGCCATTCAGGTCAACATACAATTTTTAAAATTTAAGTTTATCTGTTTGTTCCAGCTAATCTCCGGAATAACCGGACCAATTTTGATGCGACTTTTTTTGGTAGATAGCTGAAGTTGCAGTGCGTAACTTAGGCTACTTTTAATTTTCGATAATAATTAGGGTTACGCGTAAAAAAATTAAAACTCATAAAAGTTTGAATTAAATCCGAATAAATGCATAGTTTTACGGGCAAGTGCTTGAATTTATGAGAAATATTTTTACTTTAATTATAAGTACAAAAACAGTTTTAGGAAAATGATTAGGTTTCCATTAAAAAAAATTAAAACGCAGTGAAGAGTATATGAAACGCGGTCGCAGCTGCGGGCACACAGTTAGTCATAATATAAGAACGAATCCGCAAGGCATAGCCAGCTAAAGAAAAAAAGTAATCAAACTTTCTAACTAGTGACATTAAACTTTTATGTAAAATCGTAAATTTTAGCGTAGGGAATAAAATCTTAATCCATATTCAAATAACATACTTTAGGATTGTAAAACTATATCAGACGAACTAGTTCGTTACATTAGCAATATTTTTTTTTTTTTTATTACGGCGTTGTTATTGTCATAACTAAAATAAACTTTTTTTTTTTTTGGGAAATTAAATATCGTGTTGGTATTCATACCTAGCATTAAATGTAATATTATATCAAAATATTTATTTCTCTTTTAAAAACACAGATATTAGTTCAGTGTGGAGATAGCCTCACAAGACGTCGGGCTGCTGCACTTTCTGCTACTACATTCTAGTGCTAATACTACATGCTAATACGACAGACTTTATATACGTTTGAAATATTATATAAGATTTTTCATATTATACGAATATTACAAAGGGTTACCACTAAGCTAACAATATGTTTTTTTCCCCCTAAATAGCAAATATCCAAAGACGTGATTTTTAGACGTCCAGTTTTATATTAATAGATTTATTTTTTACGATGTGTAATTAAAAATGTGTGCTTAGTGTGTGTTCCCATCGTTTACCTGGAGCTGGACTTGACATCAAGTGAGATTGTCCTCTTAGCGTATACAGTAGCCCACATAGTATAAAAAAACTATCAGCTTTCTGTGTACACCTGATTTTAAACAACAATGTGGTTCCTGATTGTAAGCACACTAACCTTAGAGATACTAGATCGAAAAGTCATGTTGCCGGAACACGCATCTATAAGTGTTTGCCGACAGATTTCTAAACTTGAGGGTGGTAGCTACCCTGGCGGGCATTATTATTATTAATATTAAATAAGTATATTTTATTAACTTTATTTTATTAAAATTAACTTTCATTACGATGTTTTCCTTCACCAAAAGCTTTAGCTAAGTGTTAATTATTGATCATAAGTGAAAAAAAGGGGCACTTGAATTCTATCGCAGTACCCCGCGAGAATTGTCGCAGGGTTCAGTTTGGTATTAACTTGACGCGAGCATACACGTTGTTATAGATGAAAGTTGTTTGTGATTAGCGTTAAACATTAAATTGATTGTTTGTTGATTTATAAGCCTTCCTAGCTATTACTCAGTTCACACATTCACACTATACACTAGTTACTACACACGGGCTACGGAAGGTGAAGCAGGACACCGGCGTTACTCGAGAGGTAAGTGTCGAGCTATAAGACATTATTTTGGTCTACTGCGAATCGCAGGTCGGCCAGGGTGAATCACGACCCCGAATCGTTTAAACTAGGGCCCAGCGCGATTCGTTTGATTACAGTCGTGATTAACTCGAACACTAAGGCTTTACGTTACTTTACTTACTATTCTGACAAGAAAGGTCAAAGCGATGTTGGCGCAATGGGTAGTCCGGCCGGATTCCGCGTCATTCGACGCGAGTTTGAGCCCACCTATATAACTCTAAAATCATCATAAGCTTTCGGTAAGGAAAACATCGTGAGAAAACCTTACCATGGCGTTAATGCATTTTGTAGCATGGTATTTTATAATAATGCCCACCTGGGTAGCTACCACATTGAAGTTTCAAAAACCTGTCGCCAAATACCAATAGGTGTGATCCGGCAGCATCACTCGAGAACCAGTACCTCTAGGCTTGGTGAGTCTACCATCCTGGACCACATCGTTAATTATCATCAGATGAGATTGTGGTCAAAGCAACGAGTCTATACCGTGTAAACAAAAAAGGTAAAAACTATTAAAAAGTTTGCTTTAAACACTTGAACGGCCACAAATCAATAGTTTTTTTTTACTTTTTACAATTCATGAAATGACATTATCCTTTACATGATTTTTATCCATTAATTAAATCCATTAGTAAAGTCTGGATCAGATTCTGGCGACTAATTACTTAATAAATTTTGTTAAAATAATAAATGTGTAATGAATATTGCGGAAAATGAAAACAGTCGATTAATATTAAATCCAGAACGCACATAATCAGATATACATTTATATGCGATAGTTGATTTATGTAAGTATAACTTCTTAAAGAGTGTGAAGTATCTAAAAAGATATGGTTGGGTGTTTGTCCAGGAGTGATGGTCCCTGCTGAGTAACGCCGAGGACGCGCGGCTAACTTCGTACCAATACACATCCTAAGGTAGATGACGATAAGACATAGATGTCCATTACAAAACAAAAACGTTTGTTTCCACGTAATTTGTATTAATAACCTTATCTGTAATATATCTTTTAAAGGTTTTATTTGTTTAAAGGTTGGTTTCCTTTAATGATCAATGATAAGAAAAGGCTCAGAGATAATTCTCCTTTAGTCGGCTTCCCAACAAGTGTGATGGAAATGATGTTATTTTCATCTCTATTTCAAAATAATTAATTGCGGCCACTGAATAGAAGTTCTAAAGAACTTACATACATACCTAAAGGTATGGATTTAGGTATGATTCTATTCTTTCAAGAAGCTTTAAATCAAAGGAATGCCACTTTTAGAATTTTTCCAAGAATCTTTGTGACATATCAGAAGTAATGTACTTTGTAATTACTTTTAATACACTTAACTGTCCACGAATTTATTTAATTACATAACAGACAAATATCGCAAATTTCTAATTAGAACATATGAACTACTTGAGTATTGATACACTGAGACCTATAAAACTATATTTTCACGTCGTGATAAATGTGCTCCTAGTAAAGTTACAAATGGACTCAAATCCTAATTTGAAGATTTATTAGTTTTTTTTAAGCTAGCTCGTCAAAGCGCCTGTACAAAAACAACGGCGACCGTCGCTGACAGTTCTCACTGGCCGTTCGTCGGTATTATGCCTACCTTTGGACCCTATAATAAGACATTCTGGCTTACAAAACATAATGTAGAATAAGAACACCACGTAACAATAATTGAAGTCAGTAACAGTGGGGGAAACGGTAGTAAAAGTGGTATGGTATGGTCATGACCATAACTGACTGCTCTGGAACTTTGAGGTCACAGTGTCAAATTTGAACCTGTTTGCTAGTGGAATTAAGAAGAGTCTACGTGCACTACATTTACGGGAGAATAAATTATGTATATATCGGCAAACAGTAAATTATTTGAAGAGAGTCGCAGTAGCTCTCAAGGCAAGAATAGGAGCACGAGTGACGTGCCTACAATACGTTCGCCTAGGTCGACCCTTACCGGTTTATCCAGTTACCAGTAAATTTGTTCCGTCAATCCAGCATTACATGCTTATAGCAATCTTACATTACAAGCAGAGAGGATTTTCTGCTTGTCCAAACTAATTAAGCATTCCTTTTTCTATCTTTGTCACCATATCCTCTAATATATTACAGTATTTTTTTGTCCATCCATCATTTTCACGCCAGAAGTATTTCTTAGACTTCGTAAGAAGTTACGTAAAGAGAAATCGTCAAAGATGATAAGGTGCCAATTGATAAAGAAGATTGGATAGAAACAAACTTGTTGTACCGATCTTACTTCGAGTAGGATAATGTTAAGAGAAGAATTTCGAGTTTCATTAAGGAAACCGTGTTGCACGTACGAATTCATTAACAGATATCTGAAATTGGCCGAATTATAAATTTCACCACAAAATCCCTGTTACGTGACGTCGAATAAATCGTAAATTATAATCCAGAATTCAAGCCGTCAACCACGTTTCAATTTTTTTGGTTCGATAACCTACATTACATTCTTTTCGTATTGTATATAACATCTGCATTGTATTTGCTGCTTCGTTTGTTTATAACAACTTTTAATTCACTGCATTGATTTGAGAGGTTTCATACATACAATCTTCACTGATGGAACAATCCTTAAAGCTAAGTAAAAATATCTTATTATAACTATCTCGTTCTAACTGTTTGGTAGAACTTTCTTAGTACGAACTATGCTACAAAAACTACATGTTATTAATAAGACACTGTGATTAATATAGTATAAATGAGATAAAATAGTGGAAAAACTTTGCAAATTTTCCGAGAACTAAATAAAGCTTTTATCAGAAATGACTCTCAACTTTCTTTACGTTGAAGCCATCAAAGAATAAAAGAGTTTCTTATTGACGTTTGAATAATAAATTGTCGGAGACAATAATGACATGAAATCGGGGTTTACCCATGGGTTTCGAGATAATTGTATTGAATTTAACGGCTTTGTTTCGTGTTTGTATTTTTAGGGTGATTTTTGTACTATTTATGAGGATTTTGTTTTTGTTTTCCAACTGAATATGATTTTGTTAGACTGACCAGAGAAGATAGCCAAATAGTCAAGACTGGTATAAATGTGGCTGAACCTTACCTTGAGTTGTTGTCTGGCAAGTAATGCTCCGTAATAATCGTATCTTGATTTTAGGTGGTTTATTGTTTTTAATGACAAACGGCCAATCTACGATGGTAAATGGTTACTTCACTAGTGTATTACTGGCGATATTAATGATGCATTGCTAACTTTAGGGAGCGTTTTTCAGTCACTTCTTGAATGGTCATAGTCCTTGGGGGAAATTGTGCTGGGTAATTCATTTTATAAAGTAAGCGTACGCGACAAAAACATCCACGAGCAGCCAGCCAGCGGTAACAGTTTCGCGTTTGGATCATTGACGAATGCACCGCACCATATCATATATAAATCATATTATAGTGATTTTATTTGTTATTAATTGTAAGCTTAAAATAATTAACTCTATATTACGTTATGATATTAAATAAAAATAAATTAAATAACATAGATTGAAACTCCATTTCACTTAAACACATAAAGACAATTTCAAACTTTTTCTGACTAAAGATTAAACCAACGCACGTTTATTTTTATGTAAGCCTAGCGCTTTGACAACGATTTCACCAGATTTTGAACACGCTAAGGCTAGAAATACTGTATAAAATATTACTATTCTATAGTTTTATTATGAAATTCCCTTCAAAACAACTTAGGCTCACTATAAAGTTGCACGTGTGGATTCGAACCTATCTCCCTCTCGATGCGGAACCCGATTATACTAACACTGATACATCATTGTTTTTTTTTCTTATGTAAATAAAGTTTATTTTTTACACACTTAAGCGATTATCATGTCTCAATAAGTTTAAAACTTTGCAAGTCAGAATCGTTTCTTGTATCTTTTATGTAGAAGAAATAACAAACGGTTTAAAAACAAAAGGTAAATAAACAGTCCTTTAAAATTCATATAAAGAAGTCATTATAATACAGAAAAGACCTAAAGTACCGTAAATTAAACAGTGGTTTGGGTAAATATAAGAAATAACATGTGGGTAACAATACAATCGCTTTAAATCAAATTAGCTAAATATTAAACTATCTATTTTATTATTAAATGTGTATAATTAATTTGAAAATATTTATATTTCTTTAAAATAATTATCATAATATTTACAAGAACGTTTAAAAAAGGTATACCTTCCATATGCAAATGTTTGTTGCAAACGTGAGGTAGATCGAGGAATATTGAAACCTATTTTTTCAGAGAGATTCGGTTTCAATATGGTTATTTATATTCTTAGTATTCTGTCCGTATAATTTGTAGCCTAAAATACTTTTGCATGATCCAAAGAATATCGCTGCATAAAAAGGCTACGTGAAAAGTTTAAAAAGTTCACCTAAATACAACCCAAAGTACCTATAATTGATCGCTGTTTACCATCTACAATTGTAGAGTACCTAATTTGAACTGTACAATCGTCATTAGTTCATGACTTGGCATTATTACAGGCCGGGCTAATCGAAACTTGATCTCCCTTCAACACAATAGTATCCGCTTTTAGGCACCACAGCACTGTAATATCAGCTCGTTCATTGTACATAAATGGTAGAGACTAGTAGCGACTTCAATCGCATACATCTATAAACAATTATACACTGCATTCTATTACATATAATTAAATTTCTGGCGATTTTTTTTTTTTACAATTTAATTATCTTAATAACTTGTTTTCCTTACATACATACATACATTTCTTAGATACATCTATAGCTGTATTTAAAAAATGTGGCCGTCACGGTTTATTTGAAAGTAAGAATAATACCCACACTTTGTTTTCGAACTGACTAGCATTGACAGCTTCACCACATTTTGGGTCAAGTGCTTAACCCCTGGAGCACTAACCTGGCGTTTACGCTAGGTTTCCATAGTTTTTCTATTGTCTTCCTATTGTCTCATTTTTATGGGTAATCAACATATTAATGCATTCAGCCGAAAAAGGTAGCTAGCTCGAGGCCACCAAAAAATTTAGCTTTAGCTGCATATGTGTAAAACTCCGCGTAATTTGTCCTAACTATAACCTAAGGTTTGTAAAAATGATCCCTTACGGAACAAATAAACCCATCTGTGCATAGTGTGCAAACGTGTTTGTGCATAATTATGTGTTTGGTGACTTTGGTGCTCAGTGCATGCAATGTCACTGTACCGCGCTGGAGACAGGTATAATAAATTTCCCAGAGTACGTCTTGTACCGCTTTAGCGGAGTGAGCCCCGGATTGTATGCGATAAATTACCACGGCACTGAGTTGTCGCGTATTCAAGGATTCTAGTCACGCCATAATACAAGCGGCGATATAACAAACTAAACCGTGACATCATAATCAGCGGGAGTCGATTTAGTGTTATATTACAAACCCTTTATGTTATACTCTGCTCTCTATTTACTGTGTCGCGGAGCGCGTAGGCGGGTATATTGTATTGTTTCTTGTCAATATTAACTACGCTTGAATTATACACATGTCAGACACAGATTGTGGTTAATTTTAGCCACCATACTGATCAGGGATTTCTACAACCGATCAGTGTTGCCTTTGGACCTTTAACTATAAGGGTAATTTATGAATAAATAAACACGCAAAACATGTGTACGCATATATTTGCCAATAATTCCAATTACTACACTACACAAGCGTACGTATTCTACAAACGGACGGAGGGGACTGCTGCAGTAAGTGTCTGGCGCGTACATCGCAATTTGTATATGTCGGCAAGTTATCATGCACGCGCTATACTGTGTCGCTACAGACCCATTGATTTATAGTTTTCAATTATGTAATTACCAATCTATATCTATTTAAATAACGTGCAAGAATTTTGTGTGTTTTCCTTTAATATTTTGAAGCGATTATGGTTGACTTGTTATGTGATCGGATTCTGTGTCGATGGACGTAGGTTTGAATTCACCTATTCCGTTCTAAAACGAGCCTGAGCCTTCGTTGAAGGAAAATATCGATGAAATACATATTATGATGGTAGACGGTGCAGCCTCGTTAAGATGTTGTTAACACGTTGAGTCGAGTTAAGAGATTAGCAATAGTATATCCAGAACTACCTACAAATCTTAACCGTGATAAATGTGGTCGGGATTCATATCTATCGGATCTTTGTTTTTATTTCACATCGGATGAAGTGCAGCCATTTTACAGCTCTAATAATAAAATAATTAACAGCAAAGTTAGCACAGTAGCAATATTAAATATTTTATTTACGATGGCTTTTTGCAAAGTAACGCCTTAATATAGATTCAGTTCTTTATGCCCCCTCAGGCGGCGACCCGAGACGTGTCTCGTTCCCCAACCGGGGAGGCTCTTGACGTCGCCGCCAGCGCGATAAGGCGACACTGCCCATCCAATGAACGTCACACACACAACACTGCACACACACACACCTGCACGCGGGTACATAGGACCTATAAAGAACCTTGTTTAATTACTATTGTTATTATTATTAAATAAATAAAAAAATGTAGGCATTAGCTAGAATTAAATTTCCGCGGATATTTTTACTCTTAGGTAACGGCCAAGCCGAGGTTCGAACCCTTGAGCTAGTTACGTTTTGTGAAGCTTTCGATGAAGCTGTAGAGGCCCCTCCGGTCAGCAGCATTAGATAGGTTAAGAAAAAACGACAAATAAATATTTTTATTCATTCATATTCGATTCTTCGAATTCGATTTCTGTATTTTATTTATTATTCATTCGATTATAGAACCGAATAAAATGTGATTTTATATAAACACGTAATATTTTATTTCGAGACACTTTTAGCTTCTTCGAAGATCTGTTTCATCGACTGCAGGTATTGGCTTGCGTTCTTACCCAACGCGAGGAGCCCCTCGTCGCCATTGACTCGTCTCTTCATGTTATTACCACTAGCTAAGCCTCCTGAATCTTCACTACTCACATCTGACACCTTAGATTTATATTGATCATTTATTTCTGCGAACAAAATACAATACGGTCTTCTTTTCAAGATACAAATTCGGTCGTGATTGAAATACTGACCCCAATTCTAAGACAAATCCAATTTAAAGCCTTCTTGATACCCTGGACGGATTACGTAATAGCCTGACCGTATTATGAATGAACGACATTATTACTAAGATCTGAAATAGCTTCAGCTGTAAAAAAGATTGCCTTCCTGAGAGTTTTTATTGCTTTTATCTTGATGAAAATTCTGAAGTGTTGTTCTACCTTATCCCTTCATCTTCTTTGTATTACAAAATCAGGGAGGCTGGTCTACGGAGCTAAATATCCGTAACAGTACAGTCTATCTTGAAACGAACAAGGAAGTTTAAAAACTTTTTCCTTTGTCGTTCCGTCCAGATGAAGAATGGATTAGGGACGCGCCGATCTAATCCGATCTTACAGAAAATCGATTTGAATACCATTCGATATTATAGTTAGTTAATTAATTCAATAAGGTATTGTTTTGGGAAATATTTTTATAGGCACTTCTACAGATATGCGATTACACAATACAGTAGCACCTTAATTCTAAATAACATTTAATATACTATACCCTATTACATAAGCGCATAACTTACATAGTTAGAAACTCTTATCACATAAATAAGGACGAGTTTCTATTACTTTTACAAAAATTATAATTCATTTTTTAAGTATTTTCAAAAGTAAATGAAGACAAAAATTTAATAAACTACTGTAAAATATGTCATGTTAAACCTGAATTTCATTATAGCCGCCTACACATTGTATAAGTCGGATTATTCTCTGAAACGTTAACATTACAAGTTGAATCTGATATTATAAATGGAAGATTTTCGATACCAACGTTATAGAGTTGTTTTTATTTTTCATTCGATTTTTTTTAATAGGTCGTTCAAACCGATCCGTAGATATGATAGAGGTTATATGATTCAGAATATCGATACTGAGTAAGAGGATCGAGTATCCCTAGAATGGACTCCTTACCATCGTGTTTCTTTCTACATATAAAATTGAGTCCTTTGAAAGAGATGTGATGAGGCATCTTAAAAGGCCAGTATAACGACAACGATCCCCTGTGAAATCTGTGATTAACAGTTCTAATTGTATGTGTGGTGGTGTTTTTTAAAAGATTAAAAAAAGATTACCATTGAAATTCTCATCAGCACGCTTCCGCTGAGTGTATCTTCCAACTTGCTGGTTAAACAGATTTGTCGCTCTCCTTAGAATATTGTTGAGGGTCCCGGCGACCGGAGACGCAGCTATCTGCTTGGCGATCTCGTGGACATCCTCTAAGTTTGCGGTGAGGAGTATGTAGGAGTGTGTAAGTTGAAAGTAAAGGACAATAGCTGCAATAAAAAATTTGCTTTTTGTAAGCTGTTGTGAAATACGTAAAAATTAGAAATGCAATTTCAAAATTAACGAACCAGATTAATAAAGTAATTGTTTATTGACTTTTTAGTGTATTTTTATAGTTTATTCTTTTGAAGTCGGTTTTGTTTTTAATTAAAATGTTTTTTTTTGCCTACTTTTTAGTTTAAGTATAGTATAGTATTTTAGTTTAGGTATAGCTGTGTAAAGCCTTGTAGTGCCACCTTAGAATAGTACCCCCCCCCCCCCATATCGTTCCCGTGGGTGTCGTAAAAGACGACTAAGGGATAAACCAGAGGATGGGAAGCAGCATCTTCTGAGTACTACATACACCTACTGCGTTCGCCAACACGTCCGCCAAGCATGGCGATTATGGCAATTCCTCCCTTTGGGCGAGACCTATGTCGACAGTGATCGTTTTTCGGTTGAATCAATCAATAAATAGCTGTGAACACTACTTCACAGCTTTGGAAACGAATATATGAAACACGTGTAAGTGTCTATAATATTCGACGGTTTTTCTCAATTTCTCTGAGTTCCAGTGATCAGATCCTGAGCTGGTGGAAATGGGAACAGCTCGGAAGTGTAACCCTTCGATTAAAAAAAAAATTGCAAATCGGTACACAAATGATAGAAAAATAGCGTAACAAACATACAAAAAAAAACATACAGATGAATAGATAACCTCATCCTTTTTAAAGTCTATTAAAATTACACATGTGAACAAAGTCCCAACTTTATATCTGAGTTATTTTACCGAAAATTTAAAAAGAGAAAAAGATTATAAACAATGACAAATAGACAACGACAACAAAAGATTAACAAAAAATTATACTGATATAATTCAATATGATAGCATCTGAATAGCTACCTACCACCCTCACGTTTGAAAATCAGACGCGAACTACCTATATATTTGTTGGGTAACCATTATTTGCTGGACTGGTTCAGACTTTTGTTGACCGGATTTACCTTGACCGACTTACCGAATTCAGCCGGGATAGTGGTAAACAAGCGCATGGTCACTAAAGTGGTACGAAGTTCGAATTAGTCATTAGTCAAATTAAAAATAAAAGTGGTACGGAGCTTGACTCGGGCTGCTACCTTAGACGTAAATTCCGTGGAATTTGAGCACCTTTTGTGCATTTATTGGCCTTATATTTTACAAACGTCCGATATTCACGTGTAGCCATAAACGGTCTGTATATTCGATCGTTTGTGAAACTTTGTATTTACACAGAGTATTGTAAAATATAAACCGGAGATTCATTTTTAACGGATAGTTAACTCTGAAATGAGAAGTTAATGATTCGGGAACATTGCCCGTTCGTCGGACAGAAACGAGGCTCCCCATAATTATTAAAGTAATTGTCCAAACCCGGCACCAAATTATGCCGTTTGAAAATTATTAGACGATTATTTTTAATATCCTATTCATTTAAATCAACATTAATTGAAAAGGAGGGTGCGGCGGAGTATAAACATTATCATTAATAAAACCTCCTTTTTGTTTTTTTAATAACATTTTTAGAAGAAAAACTCTGACTGTATTTTTACAGCCTATTACCCTGCCGTTTAAAAAAAAAATAAGCAAAGGTATATAGTTGTCCCAAAGATTTATACAAATTATTATAAGGAAATATTTTGTCTTACTGAATATCCATATAAACTTCGACATCACGGTTCATTTGAATAATATTCAATAATTATTGATATGAAATAAAAAAATGTTAATGGCAGAAATAAGCACCTAAGTACTTAAACTCTTAATTGTATTTTTATTATGTGTGAAATTACATCAAATATGTTGTTGCCGGTCACAATTCGCAGATAGTGAAGTATAAGTATCCAGTAATTTCTTGCGTGGGTTTGAAATACGTAACGATAGGTGAGACAGCCTCTTAAGAGAGCTGAAACCTTCCCACCTCGTGTACTGAAAGCTCGCACGATCCATGAAGATGCCATCGTTAACATGGACAGAAATACGCAGGGTCTTCAACCCGCATTTGACGATATCGAAAAAGCCGAGTGCTTAGCCGATAGCCTCGAGCAGCAATGCGCCCCAGTAACCGACAACATTGATGTCGCACACATCTCTGTTTTCGAATCCTCTATACAGGACTCAGTTGCTCTTACTCCGGTTGTCCCTCTCTCACCTGTACGCAGTACGCATTATTCATCCAGTACGCAGGTACGGTCATCCCTTATAGCTCCGAAGTCCGGTACCTAGGAGTTCAGTTAGATGACAGACTGACTTTCAAAGCCCACCTTAAGAAAGTCAAGCACCAGACCTCCATGGTGCTAGGCTGTCTTTATCCGCTCTACAACATGGCCCTCCGCCATAAGATTACCCTATACAAGATGGTGGTCAGACCCATCATCATGTAGTGCGCACCTGTCTTCGGTAGGTAATATTAGTCGATCTCGGATGCACGCTTTATAAAGGATTCAGAATCGCTTTGTAAGAAAGACTGTAGGTGCCCAATGGTTCGAGAGAAACTATGGATTTATGGATCTCAACCTGGCCTCCGTTAGGTCCGTTATGAAAACTCAGTGTCGCCCTTCTTCGAACGCGCAGAGACTCACCCGAACCCCCTCATCTTACGAGCCGTCTCGTACTTGCCAGTCTGACGCGCTACCGCAAGCGGCTACGTATGCGACGTCCGCATAGGATACTATCGAGTCGGGACTATACCATCACTCGCAGTAATAGGATCTTTCCTCATTTACCCCGATCATATGCGTGTCAGCACCCACGCCCGCGAAACCGCCGTTCCTGACGTCGGGAACAGGCGTCTAATTTTGCTCCCGCACACTCTCCGGGCCCCCCTCAGGCGGCAACCCAAGACATGTCTCGTTCCTCAACTGAGGAGGATCTTGACGTAGCCGCCAGCGCGATACAGTGACACTGCCCATGCATTGAGCATTACACGCACAATAATGCATACACACTCCTGCACACTACACGCAGGTACATAGGTCCTGTAAGGAATTTTTTTTATGTTAAATAAAAAAAATGTAGGGATAGCTAGTATACAATTCGCGAGAGAGTTTGCGGACTAAGGTGACGGCCAAGCCGAGGTTCGTACCATTTTGGAAACCCTTGTGCTAGTGACCTTTTGCGGCTGAGTGCCTTCAGCACTCGCCCTCAAAGTCACGGTGAAGCTGTAAAGGTCCTTCCGGTCAACAGTGTTAGCTAGGTTCGAAAAAAAAAGTATCGGAACACGTCCTATGCCATTTGCGGAAGGAGGCACAGGTGTCTTTTTTAATATGAATAGACATATCAATGAGAAGGTTACATTTGGAGTGAGTGACTACAAATTTTTTCAATGAATAAGCCTGTAAGGTGACATTTTGACATAAGTTTGTAACATTTTCATATATACGACCGAAGTTTTGTAAAGCAAACTTTGGTTTAAGTATGTATAATTTATTAACAATTTAAGCATTACATGGAAATTATAATTCGTCAAACATTAAAAAATAAGGTTTCATAGATACTCAAATCAAATCAAATCAAATCAAAATTCATTTATTCAATTTAGGCCCTAAGAAGGCGCTTATGAACGTCTAAAACACTACCACCGGTTCGGAAAACAACCCAGTCGAGAAGAGCCGGCAAGAAACTCGATCTGGTTCTTTTTTTTTTTTCATAAATATAATATATATAATTTTTTTATGTCATATAAAAAACTATACAAATCGTAGTTTTTAGTGGAAGCACAGAGATGTGGGTTATTTCCAGACATCACTATCGTTCACGTAATGATCCACCCTGTAATAACCTTTTGAGATTAAAACTTGCTTGACATAATACTTGAACTTATTGTCAGGTAAATCGGTAATTTTACTTGGGATCTTATTGTAAAACCGAATACTATTACCTATAAAGCTTTTATTACACTTACTTAACCTAAAGCGTGGGACGGAATACGGACGGAAAAAATACTAGAATCTAGATCTAGTTTTGGTTTATACCAAATGATAGCAGAAATGTAAATTGACGTAAAACTGCAAAATACAATTAGGTAAACAATTTTGACAGTGACATTTGATGACAGTGACTAATATTTCATTTGTGGATGAGATTCACATATTCCGAATTTTGCAAAATCATTTTATTACTACTTGTGACAATGGAAGAGAATCTTCAACATGAAGATTTGTTAATAAAGTTACGTGCGAAACTAAATGAAGAGAAGATCAAACTCTGGGAACCGCCGTATTTACAAGCAGATAATGAAGTTTCGAAAAATTTGCAGGTAAAATGTAATTGTATATACAGCTTCTTTGTTATTGTGGAAGTCAACTTATAGTCTGTTTTATTTATAAACTACGTTTTTGTTTACCGGAAGTATTGTGTAGATAGAAATAATTCTTATAATATATCATTATTTAATTATTTTTTTACATCAATTTTATTACAGTCTTTAGCTGACAAGTACTCAATAGATTTTTCAATAAACTCTGAAACAGTTCTGCAAGCATTGCATGAACTCCAGCTGCATTCATTGGAGAGGTCAAAGGCTAATGCAGAATTCAAGGAGACAGGACTTGCTACATTCAGAATTAAGGCTACAGTACCAGGAGAGAGACCCCAGGTGATGAAAGTACAAAAGAAATTAGATATGCTGGGAAGTGAGCTTATTAGTACAGTGGCTGCAGAAGTTGGACTCTCGGAAAATAGGTGAATAGACTAATTTTAAATTATATTTATTTCAATCATATATATTTTGTGTATGGGCTTTGTATCAGTTAGTTGGCTATAATATATACCTTTAAAAATTCTATTGTTAATTCTTATCAGTTTGGTAATGTTAACTAGTTATTTAGGCATATGTTTATTGTTAGCAAGGCTTAGGCTGTTAGGTTAAGGAATAAACTGTAAGGCAATTATATCCTGAATTTGATATGTCATTTTGATATCTTATGTGTTAGGTTTTCAATACTTTCTTTTGTGTTCAAACTGTTTTAACAAACAATAATTTGTATAAAGTGTCCTCCTAAGTACAAATAGAGTCAATATAAAGGTGTATTGATGGTTATAAGTATTTATAAAATACCATAATCAACAATGAAAAGATTTCCTGAGAAAACAACAAAATAGACCTATAAATTTATAGTCTTAATAATTTTATTATCACATATACAAATAAAACATTTTTGCTTTTCAGAATAAAGTTAATTTTCAGTGGAAAAGTGATAAAACCAACTATAAGTTTGGAAAATCAAGGTATTAAGAATGGTGCACAAATTATGGGGTTGATCATGGCTGGTATGTGCTTTGTTTCCATTGTCTTTTTAAATAATAAAATTAATGGTGTGAAATTATAATAATGTCAGTGTTTGATAAAGACCATTTCCCAAGGAATGAATAGAACTTAAATGTCATGCTAGTATGGTATATTAGTGACTATATTTAGAGCAAAAACAAAAATACTTTATTTAATTTGGGCTCTGAGAAGGCACTTATGGACATCTAAAAACTACCACCGGTTCTGAAAACAACCCAGTTTTTAAGTGCTTGTTCTTAAGAGATAAAATTGTCTAATGTATGTTTTCATTTTGAATAAACTTCTTTTTTCTTTTGTTCCATTTATTCCTTTTTAAGGAAAAAGCAAAGGTGCTAGTAGACCATGCAGCCAAGTCAGATGTTAGGAACATTATCAGTAAATGAATGACGGTAACAAAAGTGGTAGCCTTCTGTTACATCCACAACAAGAATGATTGTGACATTTTAGAATTCACACTCCATGTCATTATTTTCACTTTACTACACTTGCATGTCATAACTACACTATATCACGTAAAATGCCACCAATATTAGATAATATATAGTCGAATACTGGAAAATAATGAATTAAAGATAAGGACAACAACATGACAGACTAAAATAGCTCCAAGCACCCCTTTGAATAACTATATAAAAATGTACATAATTATTGTTGGATGTAAGTGGCACAAAACCAGTTGTCATGTAGATCTGGGGGAGACTCATCTCCAGCAGTGGATGTCTTTCAATTGAATGGATGGATTGCTCAAAGCACCAATAGATGTAAAAACAAGTAAATGTTATATATTAAATGTTAGGTATCGATGAACACAGTATGAAATTGAGACATGAAATATTCTTTCCAAATTTTCAAGTTTTGACTTCTGTCAGAAGTTACCATGTCTGCCAAGTTTTTTTATGAAATATTTTTTTAAAGTAAAATTATAAATTATACAAAGTTCATAATAATAATCGGTTTTAGCGCAAAGCACAAAGAGAGCCGTCATTTCCAGACATCACTATCATCTACATAATGATCTGCCCTATAATAACTTTTAGACATTAAAACCTGCTTGACACAATTAAAGTTCTTGTCAGATAAATCAGTAAAGTGCTCTGAAACCATTTTGTAGAACCTGACATTAATAACTAAAAATATTTTATTGGACTTACTAAGCCTGTTGACTGCTCAGTGACAGTACTTTATAGTTGTTTTACGGCTTTAGTGGATAATCCATCATATAAATAATTCATCTAAAATCCTTGTATACATTAGAAACACCAGAAGAAGTAAAGGAAGAAGACAGAAGATACATAGAAATGAAGGCGACACGTGAAGACGCGACACTATTGTCCAAGTATGTTGACGATTTGACTGAGGATGACGAATACATGAAGGCAGGTCATATTTTAGAAACTTTTCTATACCATGTTATGAAAATTATTAGACCTATTATCTTATCTTTATAGCCTATAATTGTGTAAAACCTGAGAACTTTAGTTTTGACTTACATACTATTATGAAAAGTGACTGAACACATTGCTAGTAGAACCGATTTCTAAAGTAAGGAAGCATCCTCAAATGGAGACCACATACCTGAAAGCGCAGCAAGGTTAAAAACCCCTCAACAAGGGGACCAACGACCAGACCAAACCAGTTGTTGTGGAGAGGCTTACAACCAGCAGTTTATGTCATTCGTCATGAAATTATGATGATGAGTTTTTTTGCATTGCTTCAGTGCTGCAATTAATTATCTATACTAATATTATGAACAAAAGATTTGTATGTAATGAATTAACTTAAAATCTACTGGACCGATTTGAATGAAATTTGGTATGGAGATAGTTTGAAATCCAGGCAGTGACAAAATAGTTTTTGTTGCAAAAATCTTACGGGGAACGGGAAGTACGCGGGTAAAATCGCGGAGATCAGCTAGTATGCTATAAACTGAGCACTTGGTAACAGTTGGAGGATCAGTCCGGCAGGGCTGTTGAATTACCAGCGGCAGAACGTCGCTCCTTGTTAGTGGGACTGGCGCTACATGAGCGCGGTCGCGTGGCTGCCAAGCAACGTGACCATGCCCTAGCCCTGGTACTCTTGTTAGAGGCCGATAGGCAGCTCAGGTAACCTATCATTTAACCTCGTGCCCAATTTAATCACGACCACCATAATCAGTCACAGTGACTCAGCGTATATTGATATACCAAAAGGAATTGTAGGCCAGTGTCATAGAGACAACTGGGCAGTAACAATCATTTCTCAGTAGTTTTTGTATTGTACCTTGAATAGAATCAGTCACAGCGTAGTGACTTTTTTCAATTATTTAGAAAAAAAACAAGGCAGCCATGGGGTCTGCCGGAAGAACTGAAAACCGGTTTTCAATTTTTTTTTTTTTTGACGAGGGGAATGCATTTACGCATTACCCCTACCAATTGTGAAACCGAAGTCCCCCAATACAATAGGTAACGGGGTGCGGAGGGACGTCTCTGCACCAGTGTGGGACGTGAAGCGTCCGAAAATACCCTCTAAACCCCCCGGGGCTGTTCGCCGCATTTGGGATGGGGGACGATACGGGATAGCGGAAGCATGCTTCGCGTCGTCCCCTGCGGCAGGCCCAACTGGGCCACGTCCATACTTGGCCCGTTGGGGTTGGGGGGGGGAAAGAATGCCGATGCCTGACCCACAGGCTCTCTCCCCACCTGCCTCTTCGCCCACTTCTCCGAAGAGAAGAATGACCATAGGTCATCAGTCCAAGAGCAAGGGATTATACCCCTGCCCCCAATAAAAATGAAAGAAGGAAGAATGGGACAGAGCAGTGGTGGAATTATTAACATAACCTAACATTGTTAAATAAGTTTGGTTTTTAAATCTATTAGCGCTCCGAATAATAAGTGTGTTTTCATATAGTTTATGCTGCGTAAGCATACTTTTTTTTTTAAATATATTATTTTACTATAAGTTCCAGCACTTAAACTTTGAATATATTAGAATCAAAATGCAAGCATTTTGCAAATAATTTTGAAGTTGACTGCCATTGTAAAATATCTTCGAATCCCTGCTGCAGTGAGTGCAGGTCTTCAATTCTGAAGACAGTCGACAATTGGGCGGTTCTCCAACTTGACGTGTCGTGGTGCTACCTCCGCCTGCAGAGCTTGTCCTCGGCGACAGACGCAGCCCTGAGGCTTCAGAGGGCGGAGGCTGCATTTAACGAGACGTACGGAGAGAACCATCAGAGATTGATTGCTGTCAAGGGAAACTTTGGTAATTGATAGTTAATATATACAGTCTGTGGTTAGGCTGATTGTATCGAATTGTCTGTGTGGTTGAAAATGGTAGGATGTAGGGATGTTCGCTTGCAAAAAATATCGATGCTTTTTCGATGTATCGTAACGTTATATCGATTGATCGTATGATGAACTCAAGTCCAAATGAGTAAAATTTGTATAATTATAACCAATAATAACTCATTAACTTTATTTATAAGGTTATTAAACCTAACTCATTCAGTACTTATTCGAAAATACTTAATTATTAATAAATTATTTATCCGAATAAATAAAAAGTGTGTGTATGTAAAAAATCGCGCCATTAATGGACAACCGCCATGACCGCTTAGTTCAGTGATAAATACATAGGTTTACGTTGAAAATAAAGAAAAAATTGCGGATTCGATTCTGAAGTTCAATGTACGTACCATTATTAACAACTAGCTGTTACGAGAGATGGAAAGTGTGACGATGATATTGAGCGAAGAGTTTTGTTAGGGAATAGAGTGAATGGGGCCCTGCGTAACTTCATATGCATCGAGGAGTCCTGGTCCCTACACTTAGGTATGGTAGTGAATGCTGGGTTTGCCAGAAGAAGCATGAAAGTAAGATTAACGCAGTGGAAATGAGAAGTCTGAGAAGTATAGCTGGAGTGAAGACGATTGACAAAGTCAGGAATAGTATGATAAGGGAACGCTGTGGTGTGGTAGAGGATGTGCTGACCAAAATAGAGAAGGGTATGCTTAGTCATGCTTACCCGTAGGTAGGTCCGGTCAAATGCACATTGTACTTAATTTTTTTTTGTGTGCCGGTGTTATAATACATAATATCATGTATTAATTAAGCTAACGAGAGAGTGCTCTTCATGCGGCTTTACTTGCTGCAAGGTATCGTCGCGTACCATCAGAACAAGAGATCAGAAGCCAAACGACTGTTTGACAAAGCTGAAGCGGAGATGGCGTTTCTGAGAGTGAGTTTTTTTTTGTTTTGCTAGTTTTAAAAATGTCACGTTGCGTCGACGGCCATTTTGTTTATTAGACAATAAAAAATTAAATATAATATATAGTTAAGTTCTTTTTCTGTCAAAAATATTCACTATCTATCAATTATGATGCTATTTATGTCGGTCATAAATAGCATCAATTATTTTATTTATCGGTTTTGGTTCATATGTATGTTTTATACGAGCTGTGAATTTTAATGTAAACAAATAACTCTATATATGTATAAGCAAAGTTTGTTTTGTTTGTCGGAGGTAAACTCGAAAACTACTGGACCGATCAGCGTGAAACCGCAACCATTCGACGCGGAATTAATCCTAGATGGTTTTAGGCTATATATTATTCAAATTCTCTGAGCCCTTTGCCATGTTTTCTCAATTTGTTTGTTTATTATTCCTTTGACGCACCATCACCTCAAAACTACTGAACATATCGGGATAGGACTAATACCTTTCAACGCAGTACTTTTCGTAGACAGGTATTTCTTTGGATTCCACCGATCCTCTCTCATTTGTTTTTCCGATTTACTCTTTTGTACATTTTCCACTTTAATTTACGCTTATATACATTTTTCCGCTAATAAAAACAAAATACTCTTACTTTTATTCATTCATCTGTTTTTTAAATTAGCTATAAATGAAACGTCATATGCACAGAACATATGAAACGCGGGCGGAGCCGCGGGCACCAGCTAGTAAATAAATAAATAAACATTGCTACAGTTTTATTTAAATTCGATGTTATTTGCAAACAATAATATTTTGGGATTATTTAATTTCGTATTTTACCGCTGTGATATTTAAAATGCTGCAAAAATATTAAATAATGATTGTTAATCGTGACAAGATTCCATAAAAAGAACAGCTTATGTAATTATATCTATACTAATAAATAAAATTGAAGTGTCTGTTTGTAATGCCAAAGTTATTATTTTTTACTAAATAGATAAACGTATGTAGATACGATGCCTATACTAAAAATGCAATTTTTAAAATTGTTATCTCTCTGTCTGTTTGTAATGGGTAATCTCCGAAACAGCTGGCCCGATTTTGACAAGACTTTTTTGGGTAGATAGCTGAAGTCACTGCGAGTAACTTAGGGTATTTTTAATTTTTGAAAATAATTAAGCTTCCGCGTAAAAAAGTAAAAAAAAATTGAATAAAGTCCTATTCAATGTACAGTTTTACGGGTAAGTGCTATAATTTATGACAAAAATTTTTTTTTTTAGGAAAATAATTAGTGTTCCGTATATAAAAATTAAAACGCAGTGATGAATACGTAAAACGCGGGCACGGCCGCGGGCACACAGCTAGTACACAATAAATATCTAGAAAATAATCATATTTAAGACATATGTATCTCTTTAACGGATAAAATACAACAAATAAATTAGAACGTTTTTTTCTGATATAGCATAGGAAAATGAGCTGTTTTCAAATTTTTCTATGCTTTTCTATGCTGGCACATTTTTTCATTGTTGACATAAAGCATATTATATGCAGGTCGATGAGAATTCGGTGACGATACTGATGGAACTAGGCTGGTCCAGGAGTCAGGCGAGGACTGCTCTCCGCGCCACCGGGGGAGACGTCGACCGAGCACATCATTATCTCGAAGAGAAAAGGACGCACAAGGAGAACGAGAGAGACAAGCATAGACAAGAGAGGTTATTTATTCACTAAATAATATCTTTAACATAGTCAACTAAATCGACTATAAAATCACACTACACTACCACCACAAAATTTCACCATCGTAACTTATACATTATATAATTTATAGCCATTATTATTAATCTTAAATTATTATAATTTTTTTTTGTTAATTTTGATTGTGGTTTACATAATATTAATTTAAAATTTATTACTTGCTAACTTTACATTTAAAAATTGATATTTTTGTAGTGGTTGTTTCCCTGATGCCTTTTAATTGTCACTTCCTTGATTCTTCTTGTATGATTACAGTAATACCCCGCTAAGCGCGACCCCGTTACGCGCGGTTTCACTATAACGCGAATGTCAAATTTCGCGCTCAAACGCCTCGCATTACGCGAAAGAGTGCGTATAAACATAATGTAAAGACAATAGATGTATTTTTCCGTAAAAAATAAGAGTATGTATTGCATAAAGTGTTCTTAGAATTAAAGTGATTGATTAAAATGATTTGTATTTTTTTGTATTAAATTTTGACGTATGTTTAATCATAAACCTCGATATACGCGAATTTCAGTTAACGCGATTTTTTTCGGAACGTATCCCTCGCGTAAAGCGGGGTATTACTGTACTTCCAAAACAGTATTTAGGTTCTCACTTCCATAATAGCCAATATTTGTGACAGATTTTTAATGATTACTTCCGTAAACTACTTTGTTTCTGAAACATCTTTGACATATCACTTCTGTGATATCTATAATCCCGAAACACTTTTTATATACAACTTCTGTGATATCTATAATCCAGAAACACTTTTTATATACAACTTCTGTGATATCTATAATCCCGAAACACTTTTTATATACAACTTCTGTGATATCTATGTTCCCGAAACACTTTTTATATACAACGTCTGTGATATCTATAATCCCGAAACACTTTTTATATACAACTTCTGTGATATCTATAATCCCGAAACACTTTTTATATACAACTTCTGTGATATCTATAATCCCGAAACACTTTTTATATACAACTTCTGTGATATCTATGTTCCCGAAACACTTTTTATATACAACTTCTGTGATATCTATGTTCCCGAAACACTTTTTATATACAACTTCTGTGATATCTATGTTCCCGAAACACTTTTTATATACAACTTCTGTGATATCTATAATCCCGAAACACTTTTTATATACAACTTCTGTGATATCTATGTTCCCGAAACACTTTTTATATACAACTTCTGTGATATCTATAATCCCGAAACACTTTTTATATACAACTTCTGTGATATCTATGTTCCCGAAACACTTTTTATATACAACGTCTGTGATATCTATGTTCCCGAAACACTTTTAATATACAACGTCTATGATATCTATGGTCCCGAAACACACTTTTTATATACAACTTCTGTGATATCTATGTTCCCGAAACACTTTTTATATACAACTTCTGTGATATCTATAATCCCGAAACACTTTTTATATACAACTTCTGTGATATCTATGTTCCCGAAACACTTTTTATATACAACTTCTGTGATATCTATGCTCCCGAAACACTTTTTATATACAACTTCTGTGATATCTATGTTCCCGAAACACTTTTTATATACAACTTCTGTGATATCTATGTTCCCGAAACACTTATTATATACAACTTCTGTGATATCTATGCTCCCGAAACACTTTTTATATACAACTTCTGTGATATCTATGTTCCCGAAACACTTTTTATATACAACTTCTGTGATATCTATGTTCCCGAAACACTTTTTATATACAACTTCTGTGATATCTATGCTCCCGAAACACTTTTTATATACAACTTCTGTGATATCTATGTTCCCGAAACACTTTTTATATACAACTTCTGTGATATCTATGCTCCCGAAACACTTTTTATATACAACTTCTGTGATATCTATGTTCCCGAAACACTTTTAATATACAACGCCTGTGATATTTATGTTCCCGAAACACTTTTAATATACAACGTTTGTGATATCTATGTTCCTAAAACATTTGTGATTGTGTTTTTTTTTTTCCAGGCAACGTCGTGCGCTCGGGCTGTGCGCGGACGGTACCGCAGTGAACTCACAGCTGGTGGAAGCCGTCGTCGGTATGGGCTACTCGAGGAAGTTAGCCACCTTAGCGCTGAGGCAGGCCAACAACCATGTGGCTGAAGCCGTCTTCATCATCCAGGAGAGACGGGAGATGGTCACTACTATTATATATTCATAATAAATAGATAGTAGGGTATTTGAGCCGAAGAATGTATGTAGCGTATTTCGAAAGGAACCTTCCGTATTTAAGTCCAAATTATTCAGGTAGAGAAAATGCAGGAGAGCATTTTCCGATGGTTTGGTCATGTAAAGGGATGTCAACCAGAGTAAGTGGTGAATATTTAATATTTAAGTCTTCTTCTTCCTCGTTTCCTCACTGCTGAGGATCGCGACCGCGGACGAGGAATCTGTGTCTGGTCTGGTCACATGCGGAGTGGATCGCGTGGTGCGTGTTGCCCCCTTACCGCCTTTTTTTATTATTTCAGCCCATCTTGGAGCCGCCCTTTCCCTTAGCTCTTGGCTTTTGTCGCCCCCTCCCTACTTTATTTATTTGGGAAGTTGAAAAAATCTATAAAAATAGTAACCGACATCGCCCCAAGAGTTGCTATACTTTGAGGGCAGTGGGCTCGGCACGCTCGCAGAACCGATGCCCGATGGGGTCAACGGATTCTCGAATGGGGTACCAGTGTACGACCTGGCGAAGATCGCGGTAATCCGTTGGATGCGGGCGGCGCGAGACCGGTCGTCGTGGAGATCTTTGGGGGAGACCTATGCCCAGCAGTGGACGTCTAGAGATTAAATGGATGGAATTCAGTGTTTTTTTTATTAAAAATCTATTCTTTTATTTAATTTACTAGTATGTACTGTGCTCGTTTGGTTAATTGATTCAATCGAAAGACGTACATTGCTGGACATAGGTCTTCTTCGAAAAGGAAGAAATTGCCATAATCGCCACACTTGGTAGACGGCGGGTTATTTGTTGCCATAGTACATATTATATTTCAATAGGCTCAAACACTTAAAAATGAAAAAAAAAATACAATCGAAAGAGGGGGGGGGGGATAGCCCATACGTTGCTGACATACGGCAAGAGGGATTCCCCTAAATCGTAAACCGATACAAATGACGTTTATTTACTTAATGTCATCACTAAGCCTTGACCGTTTAAATTTTGACGTTTGCATTTTTTTTTTAATATTTATTTGCAGTTAACAGAGGACATTGAATCATCATCTGATGAAGTGGAAACTCCGAGCTCCGAGGATTCACTCCTGGAACCCGATAATAAACTCGTTGCCGAGGTAAATATCTCGATTAACAAAGAAATATCTAGATCTGCATCTCTCTAATGTTGTGAATGTTTGTTTATATGTCTCTTAATAACGCTCAAATTATTCGAGATATTTATATGAAATTTGGCATAGAGTTGCCTTATGTTAATGCGATAAACATAGGATATATGTTATAGCTCTGAATAGCTCCACCGAGTTACTAGAAGATATTGAAAAAAAAAATTCGAGTTACCACTATATAAAAATGTAAATGAAAACGTGGGGTTCAGGTTGTTGTCAAATATAAAATATCTCAATTTATAATTATCCCACTGCTGGGCACTGCCTATGTCTTCCTAACGTTTACATCTGTAGTTATTATATTACAAGTCAAATGTAAAAAGACTTATTTTTATTGTCTTATTTATTTCGTTTAGGTTACAGATTTATAAGTGTAAATTAGGTAAAGTTTGTATCTTAGGAGTCGGGATACGATTTCACAAAAAAAAAAAAAAAAAAAAACATTACATATGCCACAGAAGATTCAAACATTTAGTGTATGAATAACCCTATAAATATACAATATTTTCACCCCTTGAGCACTAACCTGGCGTTTACGCCAGCCCTCCATTGTTTTCCCATTATCTCCCTATTGTCTCATTTTTATGGGTAATCTGCATATTAATTAAATATGTTACTATTATTATTAACTGTATAGACATTATGCAGTTACGATAAAATGCATCACAGCAATTGCATAATGCTTACGTAAGCAGTGTTTATTTACTTGCAAATAAACAGATTTTGCAAAAAATTATGCGGTTTGCTTACGTCGTCAGGGGATGAGTTTCTCTTACTGTTCTATTTACCAGTGGGGGGGGGGGGGGGGGAACTAGTCAGAAATGTCACAAATCCTGCTTATGGTTGGCCTTGATCCTTGTCTTTTAGTGACTCTTCTTTATATCCTTTCGTAGTTGGAAGGTATGGGATACGAGTCCGAGGGCGCCAGGGCGGCCCTGAGAGCGTGTAGTAATAACGTGACGGCTGCCGTAGAGTTGTTGGTAGCCGGAGGTGGATGTGTCTCAGGTTTTATTCCATTTTATTTATTTTTTTTGGATTCGAAGCGGGAAAAAATTTCAAAGTCCTTTTAGGTTATAACTGGAACCTGATATGCAATAGTGTTGTTAAAAATATATATCTTTAAATTCACATAATAACGTATGTATACGTTATATAAAATACTATTGTATGGCAAACTAAAAAAAAAAAATTGTCAAAACGAAATCCGTTTCCAATAAAAGATATTTCGTCTTAGTTTAAAATGTAACAATACTTTTGTAACGAAATAAAACTGGTTAAATGTCTATATTTGCTGAAAATATTTCAGTTTTTTTTACATATTTCATATGTTTAAATGAAATTTTCTCAAAATAATCATCGCGTAAATTGGACTCTGTATTGTTTATTTATCGTTGTCCAAATAACTGACCTCTAGAAAGATCGTACAAAAAAAGACTCGCAGGCCGGTTTCAGTATGCGATCCCAATCCGTTTTTACCGATTGAAATCCGTAATGCGATTACTTTTATCTCTCGCTAAATAATTCTATATTGTAACCCGCCGTTGACTGCGGAGTGGGTAGTGCGACCGGATTCCGCGTCGATGGACGCGGGTTCAAATCCTATCCGACTCTAAAATCAGCCTGAGCTTTCGGTGAAGGAAACCGTATCATGGTGATAAGGGATGACCGTCTGGGTAGCTATCACCCTCAAGTTTGAAAACCTGTCGCCAAATACCAATAGGTGTGTTCCGGCAGCATCACTTGAGAACCAGTACCTCTAGGGTTAGTGTGTTCACCATCCTGTATTACGTGGTCACTTAACATCAGGTAATGCTGTGGTCAAAGTACTGAGCCTGTATCGTGTAAAAAAAAAAAAACATTCGGATTATGTTTCAGTCCGGATAAGACATGTACTTGACCTGATAGATGAAGCAAACCTAAACAAAACCACGGGCACTTGCTAGTGTTTATAAATAAAAACCAGCTGGTGCACGCGGCTCCGCCCGCGTTTCATATGTTCCGTGCATATGACGTTTCATTTATAGCTAATTAAAAAAAAAAAAACAAATGAATGAATAAAAGTAAGAGTGTTTTGTTTTTATTAGCGGAAAAAATGTATATAAGCGTAAATCGAAGTGGAAAATGTACAAAAGAGTAAATCGAAAAAAAAAATGAGAGAGGATCGGTGGAATCCAAAAAATACCTGTCTACGAAAAGTACTGCGTTGAAAGGTATTAGTCCTATCCCGATATGTTCAGTAGTTTTGAGGTGATGGTGCGTCAAAGGAATAATAAACAAACAAATTGAGAAAACATGGTAAAGGGCTCATAGAATTTGAAAAATATATAGTCTATAACCATCTAGGATTAATTCCGCGTCGAATGGTTGTTGTTTCACGCTGATCGGTCCAGTAGTTTTCGAGTTTACCTCGGACAAGAAAACAAACTTTGCTTATATATGATAAGATAAAATGCGAATGAAGGCAACGGATTGATTTCGCCTGACTATTAAAGTGTGCTTGTTGGTTTTAAGCCGACGATCCAACAAATCCGTCGACAAGCTCGACGACCGCACGCACGAAGCGCCAGAAGAGTCACGAAGGTGATAAAAGGTAAAATATATATATATATATATATATATCTAAGTTTAGTGAGTTTATTTTGTGATAGTCACTTAACATCAGGTGACTAATTTATCTGACTAATTTATTTCATACTAGTTGTGTGCCCGCGTTTAATACATTCTTCACTGCCTTTTTTTTTTTTTTTAATACGGAACACTAATTATTTACGAAAATTAAAAGTATCCTAAGATACGCGGAGTAACTTCAGCTATCTACCAAATAAAGTCCCGTCAAAATCCGTCCAGCCGTTCCGGTGATTCCCCGTAACAAACAGACAGACAAAATTCTATTTTTGGTATATACATACATACATATATGTTTACTAAAAAAAAAATGTTGACATTACAAACAGACACTTCAGTTTTATTTCTTAGTATATACATATGTACAATTAAATAAATGACTAATGTATAGCATATGCTGTTTATCTTAGATTTATTTGTACTTAAGTAATTTATTAATTTCTGTTATACTATCTGTGTGCCCGCGGCTCCGCCTGCAATTCATACACTCTTCACTGCGTTATATAGTTTTTAAATTATAATCATTGGAAAATAATTTTATCATGGTCCATAATTACCTACATGAGTTTAATTTTTTTTTTTTTGTAACGGGATTCTAATTATTTTCCTAAAAATACTAAGAGAAAAGTAAAAATATTTCTCATAAATTCAAGCACTTGCTAATAAAAAAACTGACCCATTGAATGGTTTTTTTTTTTTTACAATATCTGGCGGTTAATTTTTTTACACGGAAACCTGTTTTCCCCCCCATTTCTTTTTGTTAATTATAACAAGCAAAGGCGTTTCTCACAAATTCAAATGCATGCGAGTAAAACAATGTATTTAATGAGATTTTATTCACGATTTCATGAGTTAAAATTTTTTTCGCGGTACCTTAATTATTGTCGAAAAATATGCATAGTCTAAGTTACGCGGAGTAACTATAGCTGTCTACTAAGTTCTGCCAAAATCTGTCCAGCCGTTCCGAAGATTAGTTGGAACAAACAGACAGACAGACAAAAATTGGATTTTCGGTATAGGTGTAGTTCATATGTATTTAGTAAAAAAACCATTATTTACAAACAGATATGTACTTCAATTATATTTGTCTGTATGAAATAACAAAATAACATTTTTTTTACTAAATACATATAAAAGTATGTATGATACCTAAAATTATAATACAATCTTTCAAATTGTAGTCTGTCTGTCTGTTTGTTCCGGGTAATCCCCGGAACGGCTGGGCGAATCTTGACGTGACTTTTTTGGTAGATAACTGAAGTTACTCTGCTTACCTTAAGGGTACTTTTAATTTTCGTAAATAATTAGTGTTCCGTATTAAAAAAAGGCAGTGAAGAATGTATGAAACGCTGCCTGCGCAGGCACACAACTAGTCACAAATAAAACTATGGAGACACTTAAGTATCTAATCTAGGCTGTTCTTTACTGCAACTATATTATTGCGAAAGATGTAGAAAAATAGAGCATTTTTTGAAAATTGCGAGAATAATTGATCCTAAAAATGACTAGCAGCTGTAGAATAAGTTATAAAAAGTCTGTAAAAAAAATAATTTTTAGGACAGCATAGAGTTTTTGGCGAAATCTTAATCCGTCATGTAATGTTCTTCGTATTCACTATATATATTGTAATATTTATAAAATTATAAGTGATATTTTGCATTATTGTGTTCAAGTGCATTAGAGAATATTAACATGAAAAGTCACAAAAAGTCCCTAGAAAGCTCAGAAAGATGGCCTTAGTTTTGCCAGAATATTCGGATAACGTTAATACGTCTGTGACTTGACTGCATGGTTTATGTTACCTTTGCATTTTCTTTACAAAGTAAAAAAACTGAAATAAAAATAGAAGAACCTATTCGGAAAACATAAGGTGTTTATACTGATAGTTAGATATTAATTTTCCGATTAACAGGAAGAGAGAGCGCGAATTGGCTCTGCATCGCCTCTCTTCAGCCATCAGGAGTGAAGACGATGATTACCTGGACACGTCTCTGGTTGATGAGGAGGAATATCTCGTACAATACAAGTCTCTCTTGTAACGTGTCATAATATCAAGTTTTGAACAGGTTCCTACTATAAGATCTATATATATATATATATATAAAATCTATAAGGTGACACGTAAAAATCTATAAGTTGACACGTAAAAATCTATAAGATGACACGTAAAAATCTATAAGGTGACACGTAAAAATCTCTATAAGATGACACGTAAAAATCTATAAGTTGACACGTAAAAATCTATAAGATGACACGTAAAAATCTATAAGGTGACACGTAAAAATCTATAAGGTGACACGTAAAAGTTTATAGGGTGACACGTAAAAATCTATAAGATGACACGTAAAAATCTATGAGATGACACATAATAATCTATAAGTTGACACGTAAAAATCTATAAGATGACACGTAAAAATCTATAAGGTGACACGTAAAAATCTATAAGATGACACGTAAAAGTTTATAACGTGACACGTTAAAATCTTTAAAATGACACGTAAAAATCTATGAGATGACTCATAAAAATCTATAAGTTGACACGTAAAAATCTATAAGTTGACACGTAAAAATCTATAGTTGACACGTAAAAATCTATAAGATGACACGTAAAAATCTATAAGTTGACACGTAAAAATCTATAAGATGACACGTAAAAATCTCTATAAGGTGACACGTAAAAATGTATAAGGTGACACGTAAAAGTTTATAACGTGACACGTAAAAATCTATAAGGTGACATGTAAAAATCTATAAGATGACACGTAAAAATCTATAAGGTGACATGTAAAAAATCTATAAGATGACACGTAAAAATCTATAAGGTGACATGTAAAAATCTATAAGATGACACGTAAAAATCTATAAGGTGACATGTAAAAATCTATAAGATGACACGTAAAAATCTATAAGAGGACATGTAAAAATGTATAAGATGATACGTAAAAATTCTTGGCGCCATTTTGGCTTGTCATTTAGTAGTCTTTATGTAATTTTGGTGACGTTTTGCGTGACGTAGTTTGCGTTATTGCTCACAAGTGTTTTTTTTTTTTTTTAAATACCGATGAGGTCTCACTGTACCTTCTTTGACTCTTGCCGCCATTTGACAATACGAAGTTGGGCATAAAAAACTTATATTCAGGACCGTAATATATACGTTTTTAATGCGTATAAAAATGCGTTTTTGGCTTGAACTTGTGTATTTGATTCTATATCATGTAAACTTGGTGGCTTTTTGTGTGATATACTTTGGTTTTTGTGTTTAAGTTAAGTTTATTATAGAGGATAGCGCGTAGCATTTATTCTGAGGTACCGCACAAAGCTCCATGGAAAGTTCTAGCAGGACGAGCCACAGTTTTACTGGAGCTTGGTAACGTGATACAAGATTGAAAATACATCTTACCCGCATGACACTGGCACAAATTGCTTGTAAACAAAATGCCATTAAATAAGAACTATTAAAAAAACCCCCTAAACTAAATTTCAGTACCTACGCTCCATTGAATTTTACTAATAACGTTGATGAAAATACTTGATTTTTATTTGCTTACATTAATTTAAAATATTGTCTGTGGTAAAGTCGTCGGCCATGTTTGTGTTATTTCATAGAGTTAAAATTGATATAGTCAATCGTGTAGTCGTTAGTTTAGTCTTAGACTAAATGTAGCAGTGTTTAGTAATATATATATTAATATATATTTTTTAGAAATTCGTATTGAAATTTTTGGAGAGTGAATGTAAAAGAGCACAGATTAATATGTAAAAGAAAAAACTGTGACAACCTTATTAATAATTTATGGCTTAAATTATACTAATGTAGGAACAATTATGACAAAGTATATATGACTATTTGTCACATTTATTAGTTATAACTCTGACCTTTTTTTTCTTTTTTGACGGGGGGAAATGCATTTACGCACTACCCTTACCTATTGTATTAGTGAGACCGAAGTCCCCCAATACAATAGGTAAGGGGGCACGGAGTGACGAGTTCCGTGCCAGTGTGTGACTCACCCGGGCGTGAAGCGCCAGGAAATACCCACTAAAACCCCCCGGGGCCGTCCGCTGCATTTGGGATGGGGGGCGACACGGGGTGGCTTTCGCAGGCATCGCGTCGCCCTATAACTCTGACCTAACGAAACTCGGTCTTCTGGCAGTTGGGGATCGATTTAAATATATATAGTTATTGTCCATAGAACGCAAATTAAACTAAACTTTTTTAAATGTTCTAACATTACTTGTAAACTAAGATAGCGTATATATAGAAGCTTTTAAGAGGAAAAGATGTGTCGTGGGACACCAGGTAGGAACGAAGTTCCTTCGGCTAATGTAGAATCGACTTTATTTCGAAAAAAAATATATATGAAAATAAACGTGGCTACTCAAGAGTAAAATGTATCTATAATGTGAGTATTCGCCACGTGCTTGTCCATGAATTCATGAGTATATACTATGCATTGGCGGGGTGGAGTGGTAATAGAGAGAGAAGGGATGAGAGAACGAAAAGAAAGAAAGAGAAAGGTATATACACTACTCGCTTGTGTATACGAGTGTCGCGCCTGCGCACGTCCCATTTAACGGTTTTATTCCACGGACTTTTTCTTACGGTTTTACTATCACGTTTTTGTCAGTTCGATCGCACAGCAAAATCCCTATCTCCCCCAAGCCTGCCGTAAGGAACTTCGTTCCAATATCCTAGTGGCATTTATTCTATACAAACGTAGTCCCCTATGTCCTCCCTGAATTATGAATTATTTGCTTTATGGTAAATTTTTTATACCGAATAATATATATCCACCACCGCCATACCCGTACGTTTTGATTTTTTCCATAATTAGTTATTGCGGAAAATAGGAGTCTTTGAAAAAAAAATGCTCGATGTTTACCGTCTTTTTCAGACTTTCGTCAAAGAAATTTGATGAATAAAATTAAAAAAAAGAAGCAAATCATACAGGCATAGCCAAAGTCTTTATTATTCTAAAACTGATAAAAATCGGTTCAGTTTTATAGGAGGAAATAGGTGACTACGAAGTGATGTTCTTGTCTATTATGCATACGGTAAAATCAGCCCGAACTGCAGTTGTACCTTCCGTGTTTTAATTTCTTTTCTTTGTGGCACAACACGATAGCAATAGATTTCTGAAATACCTACTTTTCCGACCGCATGTGCCTCTGCAGCAGATGGCACTATATATGGGTGAAAAATGGACTCGGCGATTTTTATTTTACATTCATAGTTTATGCAATTTTTGGACAAAGGTAACTAAATCAAATCTCGGATTGAATTGTGAAATAAACAACCGAATAATGAAAATAGCTTTTTTGTGAGGTTTCAAAATTATTTCAAGAGACGATCGTTGGCCTTTCAAATTGACACAAATAACTGTGGTTATTTGTATGAAACTTGTTTTTTTTTACACGGAATAGGCTTATTGTTTTGACCACAATCTCACCTGATATTAAGTGACGATGTGGTCTAGAATGGTGAACACACTAAGCCAAGAGATGCTTCCGGAACAGACATATATCAATATTTTTGGCGACAGGTGTTTAAACTGGAGGGTGGTAGTTACCCAGACGGAAAATGCCCTATCACCATGCTATGGTTTCCTCGCGATTTTTTCCTTCATTGAAAGCTCAGGCCGATTTTAGATCGAACCCGCGTCCATTGAAGCGGATCACGGCCACATACCCGCTGCGCCATCATCGCTTCAAAACTAGTTAAGTGTCTTCCACTAATGATTAACAATAAACTCCTCTATAATTACTGTGAAATATAAGCAAATTTAGTTTTAAAATAATTTCTAATTATTCTATAAAATTTGTCTCGTAATACGAAAAAATCCCTTATACTTTTATCGGAATTAATAATGTAATATATTTATGAATTGTTTTTTTTAGATATCCTAAGTAATAATAAAGATACAAGAAATTATTTTGTTTTATTTATTTAACTAAATAAATACATGTACAGTTTTAGTAACATACATAAAAGTTATATTATGAAAATTGATACATATTAAAAAAAAAAAAAATCAAAATCGGTGGTTAAGTGTATTTAGAGCAGTGATCGTCAAACTGCGGTCCGCGGGCCGAATGCGGTCCTCGGTCGGTGTTTGTACGGCTCCCGATGTCTCAAACATTTTTGGTCCAAATTTGAGTGTGTATATAGTTAGTGAATTAAGTTTTTAAAAATGAATACATAGGTTTTTATTTCCACACAAAATGTATAGGGAATTCGCATTTGACAACTCATAAAAATATGTTAACTATCATGGTATCCATAAAAGTGGGGCCCGCAATGATACTCCACATCGACCTATGTAGACCAGAAATATGTGGTGACCATTTATTTAGAGTTAAGATGAAAAAGGTGAACGCAGCGGGGCGTAAGAGGCAGCAATTTGCTTATAGAGCGAATAGCGACCACTATACACTTGAGAAAAAACAGTAGCAGAGGGCTATCTAGATGCTTTAGCCGCGGTATATGTGGGCTGACATGATACCGACTGTCTATAGACCTATCAACGGTCATAATTGTTCATGGACTGTTCTATATGAAAGAAAGAATTCAAGTAAAAAAAAATACAAGCAACTCCCAAAAATTATTTAGTGCAAGATGGCGTTTAAGCGCCTAGCGCTCAGAGAATAAAGTATAACTTTTACTTAGGCAGCAGCAGTAACTACATGAAAACGAACATAATTATTGCTCGGAGCAACAACCAAATGTTAGGTTATAGTCTTGTCAACAAGTCTTAATAACTGCAATTAACAAATTTAAGCATTAAAAAAACGGTTTTTTTAGTTTCAAGTTTTCACCTCTGTCGGCAGTACACATGGCTGCCTAGTTTTTTTATTCTTCTGAACTATGTATCTGTTGGGCACGTGTCAATGTGGTCGCGATGATTCGTCGGACGAGTCACTGATTGACAATAAACTCGACGAACATGACATCGTTTTTTATATACTCGAACTTGTCCAGACTTGTGTGCGGTATGAATATGTATTGCCGCTTCATCTGGAGTACAGATTTGTCGAGGGCCTCGTTTGACTTGGTCTTTTCATCTTCTCCGCCTTCGTCGTAATCGTGACGTTTCGACGACGACTTTCGACGTAACTGCAGAGATTTTACAATGTCCATCGCCTAAGGGAAGAGTAAAAAACCAGTAAACATTAACCGTAAACTGACATTAGGATTCAGTTTTCACCAGATTTTTGACGTTTTGGAATATTATGCGAGCCGAAGAGTTACAAAAGAAGCAGCAAAAATTGGCTAAATTTAAAATCAGTTAATTTTAACGGGTTTTTACGCTAATTAATTAAATTGGCTAAATGTCTAAAAAACTCACTTTTTTTAAACTGAATACTGTTAACCGGAGGGGCTTTGCTTTTGGGGCGAGCGTGTAAGGTAAGCCGGGGAAGGAATAGCTAATGGTATGGACCTCGGCTTGGACTTGCTACTCTATCTTTTTATGTAATCCAGTTACTAAAAATGTTTATTTTCTTTAACTGCAGTATACAGGGTCCTTATTCGAGCAAGAAATGTTGAAATTGATTATTCCTTAAAATAATCTTTTGCTGCATTTTAAATAAAACTACAGACGTAGATTGTGTTAAGAAAATTAACATATGATACCTTTATAACTCCAAGTAGCTCCATCGAATTACAGCAACTTTTCGTTTTACTTTGGTTGGTTGAATTGTTATGAGCTAATATACGTATTTATAGTACCTGTCGTCGATTAGTCGCCTGGTCCTTCAACACGATGTTAATTGAGAGGTCGCAAGGCCACTCCAACAAGGGGTCATAAGGACCACCGACCAGCCTCACCGTCGAAGTAATGTGCCTGCCCTTCCATTTACCGATACCGTTTAAGTTCACTTCGGCCTGTAAACAATATTTTATTTATTGTTATGTTCCGAACAACTATTTCTTGACAGATTTCACAGAATAGTCTCATACTAACTAACATATGATTTTATAATATATAATTAAAATAGCGAAAGAATAATTCAAAACAAGGCTTTGCTGATCGAATCGAAAATAGTATTCATTGAAAAGAAAGTAGCATTCGACGGAGCTCTGGATGAATGAAGAGTTTAAGAAGATATGCGAGGAACGTTTAATCCATACAAACGTAGTCTCCTGTTTCCTCCCTGGATAGCATTATGGTAAATATTGTTCAACCTAATAATATATGTCCACCACCGCCGTGCCTTACGCCGTACTTTATGATTTTTTCCATAAATTAGTTATTGTAGAAACTAGGAGCCATTGAATAAGAAAAAAATGGTCGATATTTACTGTAATTTTCAGACGTTCGTCAAATTAATTTGATAAATAAAGAAAAAGCATTCGTAAAGGCATAGCCAAAGCTTTCCTTATTCTATAAATAAAAGAAAATCGGTTCAGTTTTGGAAGAGGAAATGGTACTATGAAGTGATGTTTTCGTCTATTTTGCATAGGTGAAATCAGCCCGTGCTGCAGTTGTCCCTTTTGTGTTTTCTATCTATTTCTTTGGGGCACAACGCAACGGTATATATGAAATACCAATTTTTAAAATTCGACCGCATATCCTTTTAAGGAATTTGAATAATGGAAGCCAAATGACTTGCGTCGAATGAGTGATTCATCATTATTGTATTAACACCCCTGATATACAAAGTTGAATGAGATCCGAAAAATACCTTGAGCGATAACCGTATTTACTGGTACGGAAGAGTGGACTGCTGAGGACAGCGTCGTTGTCTTTAGCTTCCTTCATACGAGCTGTGAAGTTATCTATTCTCCATATAAAATGGCCTGAAATATACAAAAATTTGCTCCAAAAATAGTTTAAGAATCAACTAGAACTTTTTGCGTGTTTGTGATAATTCACTTATTCATAAATTATGAATTGAGAAACAAAAGAATAATTTAGATTTTAGCAAAAGAAACCCACCATCGTCGCTGCCAGTCCCGTGTTGGTCGAAAATGACTCTCGTTTGGAAGTCTGCGAGCTCTGTCCGCAATTTGTGGTAAGATTTAGTGAGCGCCCTGAGGTCTCGCATCACGATATCCATCCGGGACGATTGCTCTGAAGCTTCAGCCCTAGCGTTAGCAGTAGCTACTTCCAGCACAGCCAATCTGTCTATCGACTAACATAGTATTTTTAATAACTTAACTTTTATTTTTCCCTGAGAATAATCTCAGCTGTTTTTAAGGGACGATTTGATCGAAGGCGGTTTACATTTAGCTTCTGGAACACAGGCGTGTGTTAGTGTTTGGTAAGCAGGATACTTCAGAATGGTAACTAACTAGGAAGGTATCACCGTGCTACGGTTTCATCAGGATATCCAAAACACAGTCTAATCGTTTACTGTAAACATTAGAGATATTGATTGTGTGTAGTATAATGCGTGGAATGCTAGTTCATGCGGTGTCATTGTATCATGCCCCATTCTCAGATGGGGATCGAAGCATGTATTGTGCACCTTCCGAATGGAGACCTGAAGTGTTTGCGGAAGCAAAGCTAGCCCCCCCCCCCCCAACGGTGGTGTGAACGGTGGTTACGAGAGTATCAAATAGTTTATTTGATAAACTTACTGGTCTTTCTGCTTCTGTGTTCTGCAGTTCTGCGCGTAATACCGACAGCTGTGCTAACTGTTCCGAAGATCTACGAGCTTCTAGCAGTTCCGCCTCCAGAGCGGCTCGATTTTTTCAGCATTCCGCTCTCTCTCCTCTTCTACAGTCTGCTTTAGATATGTTATCACTTCCTCTGGGAATGAGATTGAACTTTATTAAATATAGATCACAATCTCACTTGATGTTATGCGGCCAAAGATGCCAACATGGACTAGAGGAATTTACTCTCAACACGAGAATTGAATTCAAGAATTAGTCTGAACTTTCAAGAATTACAGGTTAATAACATGACAAGTTAACGTTCCTAGCTGAGTGGGTCGGTTCCAGTTTATAAAAAAATATAGATAGATATTATTTAAAGCACCTACCAAGTCTATTTACCGTGCGGATTCTGTTGTCATGCTGGGTAAGCGCTTGCTCCAGGAGCTCTCTCTCGTGCTGTTCATGCACGAGACTGCTGACTGCACTTTCGAGCCGCATCACAGTTGACAACTGCTGACTTTGCAGCTCCTACACATTTTTTCAAAATTATAAAAAATATATACTTTTAATTCCACAAACTCGACAACCTACTGGACTTGATCTGATGGTAAATAAGTAAACACCCAGAATAGATACAGACCTTAATATTTATTAAAAATAAAAATTTCTCATCTATACTTATAATAAAAGTCTACCGAGACGAAATTTGTACATTGAAGATTTTTAAGAAAAATTACTATGCGAGGCTTCAGAAACAACTACAGAACACATTTCGATAGTCTATCTGTGGGTCTGTTTATTAATTTATTCGTCAATCACGCAAAAACTACTAAACCGAATTGAATGAAAGTCGGTAAAGACATATAGTGCATACAGGTCGAAAACATAGGCAAATTGCAAATTGTCTGAATTCCTAGCGGGTAAAGTCGCTAACAGGTCGCGGGGCCAGCTAATATTTAATAAAAATATTAAAATTTATGTACGCAAAAAAAAAAAAAAAAAAAACTAAGTAGTCTCTCATTAACTCATTACTTAACTTACTTTTCATAAATATTATAAATGGTAATGTGTGTCTGTTTGTTCGGTAACTTACGAAGAACTGAACCAATTTATACGATTAATATTTCAATGATATACGTCAGTTTTACGATAGACGATATTAGGCATATGAAATAAGCTATGAAAATAAATGTGAATTCTAAACATAATAGCAGCGGGTCGTAATAAATTTACCTGTAAAGCAAGCTGGACATTTGCTAGGTCGTGCTTAAACTGCGCTGCCCAGTTGGCCGATCTACTCGCTTCGTCGTCGACCGCAGCTCTGAGCGAAACCAAAGTCGACAAAAAATGCTGACTTCGTTCTTCAACTAAGACTAACTTAGAGCGAAGAGTTTCTAGTTCTGTTGCCTGGATATCACGGTGACTTGACTCCTCTGTCACTACTAATCTGGAATTTTAAAACATTGTCTTAGTAGTAAGTAGGTACAGTCTTCTACGCGACGCTGTGCTTGCGAAAGCCACCCCGTGTCGCCCCCATCCCAAATGCGGCGGACGGCCCCGGGGGGTTTTAGTGGATATTTCCAATCGCTTCACGCCCGGGCGAGTCCCACACTGGCACGGAGCTCGTCCCTCCGTGCCCCCTTACCTATTGCATTGGGGGACTCCGGTCTCACTAATGCAATAGGTAAGGGTAGTGCGTAAATGCATTTCCCCCCGTCAAAAAAAAAAAAGGTACATTCTTCTACAATCAAATCAATTCACGCCCAAGGCATTATCAGGCACTCTCTGTATTTACGATAAATATGTTAGGAATTTCAAATACTCAATGTAAGTCGAGATATTTTCTTTCACACATTGTCATGTAAACACAGAGGTTAGGTTAGGTTAGGTTAATTTATAAAAGGAGGGAGGAATTCTCCCTCCTAGAAGGAATATAATGGGTGTGGATCATTTCAGGGCTGCCGCCGGGGTGATGTGGACCATGCCTTTGGCAATACCGTGTCGCCCCAAGAAGGTGGCGGGAAGGTTTTTGTGGGTATTCCCGGCGCTTCACGCCGGTCGTATCCCACATATCCCTCTGGCATCTCTAATCCGCGAGATTCTCTTCTGTTAGATTAGAGATGCCAGAGGGAATGTGCAAAGACATTTCCCACTGAAAAAAAAATTATAAAGACTGTTTATGAATAAATAAACCACTTTTTTTATTAAACATAACATATTGTTTTTTAATATACTGGATGCTCAACGCTTTCATCAGACGGGCCAAACGGACGTTTTATAAATTTTTGGTGGGCGACTTACTGTTACTGATGTTAACTATAATATTGTTCCTTATTTTGATCCTTAAAGGTTTTAGATTTTATGTTTATTTTTTTGGAATGCGTTAATTGACCTAAAAAGTAACATTTGACCAGACCTACCTACGGACATGTATTTCGATTCGCTGAATCCGAATCCGACAAACGAAGAGCAGTTTTCAATTAAAAAAAGTTTATTCCTACATCCTTTTCACATACTATTTTTTATAGATTTTAAAATTTTGTCGATTTTTTCATGATTTTTTGCAATTTTTATTTCGATTTTGCCGCTAATTTTTCATATTTTGACTGCTCAACGGGATAATTAACCTTCAAATTTAATGGATTGAAATACATAAAAACCGAGTCCGAATTTTTTTTTAATCGGTTTAATTGCAGTTTTTCGTTTTCCTTTTTTTGTTGCATTTTTTGGGATTTTTTACATTGTACTCAAATCGAGGACTTGTGCGGGCCAAACGGACCTCAAATTCGGATTCAGTGGGTCGAATACATGCTCGTAGGTGGGTCTGGTCAAATGCACAAATATTTTTTTTATTGTGTGCCGGTGTTATTCAATAGGTGCATTCAGACTTAATTCCTTATTTTGAACCATACTGCAAATAGTTGGAGCTAAAACTTTATATCCGGCCGCCCACTTCAGACCAATCCTCCTTAGGAATGTTATCCTAAATTAGGATAAGGTTTGTTGACAAAAACATATGATAAAAGGATGGTAAAAGACCATGTGGAATGGTCCAGTAACCGGAAAATAATTTGAAATTCATGAAATGCGGTCCCCATTGTTGCCGATCACCATCCTCTACATATTATGTATGCAAAAATTACTTCAAAGACAAATCTAGACGTAGGTACAGGTGAGACGGGCAACTTACTTGATATTAGCCACTTCTTTCTCTAAATAAGAGAGACAATCCTCCATTGGTATTGGACGAGGAGTCCACGTGTGGTTGGTGACGGTGACCATCGGCGGCGTCGGCGCCGGCATGCTGGCGTGACTCGGTGACGTCGCGTTACGCGTCTGAAGAAATATTATATTCTTATAAACTATTATATAAAGAGGTATAATTGATTTTTGTGTATGTCATAGATAAATTTAAAAACTTAATAGATTTTTAAAATTCTTTCACATGTCAAAAACTATCACCAAGTCACATAGGCTATATTTTTTAAATTAGCGATTTCTAGTTACCCGTACGAAAACGAGTAGTTTCTTTATCGGTACATATATAAAACACTTTTGTATGTGTGTTTCTTTCTGAACTCTTGCTTAACAGCTGGACCAATATTGGTGAGTATACTGCGTATCCGATTCGCGGTTCAAAAAAATCTTCAAGCATTTGAACGCATGTCCAGAACATCTGGAATTATTATAAAAAGCAAAATCTCTGCATATCTATTACTTGGCTTATATCTCCAGAAACCTAACAAAATACTGGTAAAAACGCTAATATTACAGTTTTCTAAAATTTATTGCGGTTTATAAAATATACCATAATATCTTGCAATCAATTCTGTTTAAAAATATTAAGTAACAAATGGTCGTTTACCTTTTCCATCTGTGGACAATCTTTGACATGAGTTTCTTTGTGTTTTCTCTGTATCCAGGCCCCGCACCTCAGTGGGCACTGTTCCAGTATACTGCCGCATTGTTTTAAATGGTTCTGTTAATAAATTAAAAAACCAATAAAGTATTATCCGACCAATGCTAGCTATAGCTACGCCACTTTTTTTACTGTATAAAGTAGTTTACGCTTAATGGATTTCGACTATAAATTTAGAAAATTAAAAAAAATCTATTTCCAATATTTTTCATTGATAAAACTACTAAAAAATTAGCAGTGAACAAATATAATAAATATGCTCATGTCTTTTATCTCTATCTATTTATATATATCAGAGTATTTCCAATATCGTAGTGTATGTATGTATGTCCTTCAATAGATATCTGTGATAACGCACCTCGACGATTTTATCAAATCGCAAAGTGTTTGGCTCATCGTGGAAATAAAATATAACGTGCGGTAGCAGTCATATACTATCGTATTAAAGTCCTAATCGTGAAGGGAAACCTCTTTTTCAGAATAAGGAGGTTTTAATATTACGTCAATAGAAGGCGTCATCAAGTTTTCATACTTCATTTATTTGTTAATAAATACCTAGGGAGAATTATAGGTCTATTTTTGGACTATGTACTATAAACGAAACTTCCCAAGAGGACAGGAAGAATATAAACTTGTTCAGGGTTTTCATAAATTTAAGCATGTAAAACTGATGATGTTAAACTCACTCTAGGCTACACGTCCTAGTGTTTTGTTTTGTTTCGGTTGAGATGCAAACGCTTGAATATGCAAATTCATATATAAATATACAAAAATAAAATAACAGTTTTGTTGTTGTTTCTTTTCTATTTATAATCTGCCTCCTCCAATCCGAAATGCTACGTCTTTAAATATGTTTAGGTCAAAACTCAAAGCTTTTCTTCTGTTTCAACAGTAATTTTTCACCTGATGTTTATTACTTATATAATAATGTACGTATATGTATGTATATTTATGTGTATATATTATGTGTATGTATGCATATTCTATTTTATTTTTATTTTTACCTTTTTTTTTTATCAATAGATAACTAATATTGTCATTGTTCCCTAAATAAAGTTAAGACTAAGGACACACGCACTCGCAAACGTTGCGCACACAACACTCTGGGCGTCGAGTGAAAAGCAGCGCTGGTGGCTTCACCTCCTTCAGCATATATGCTGACTCGACACCTTTTTGTAACACACACTTATTTTATCTTTGTTTTCTCTGTTTTTTTTTTTTTTTTGTTTTTTTTTTCAATACATTTTTTTTTGTGATATTCTTTGTATATTAATTGTATATTATGTGTGTAACAAATAAATTTATTTTCTTTCTTTCTATTTGCTTTAACGTTTCTTTTATTTTTGTTTACTAGATATTTACGTGCTTTATCTTAAGTCATGTTTACTTTTTAATCAATCAATGATTACGGGTTTTTGGAAAAATATTTTTGTATATAAATTTTAGTAGACATTCGATTTATTGCATAGGTTTTAGCTTCAGATGATGGTAAGAGTAGATCCGTGTAATGTTTGTCTTAGGTAGAATAATCGTTTACTCATCGCTTTTATGGTCCTTTAAAAAGGGTGTTACTAATGAAACATACCGACGTATCAGGTGTTCCGACTATACGTAGTCCGACTTACTACGGTTAACACTAACCATCATATGGATTACAGTATTACACAACTGTCTGCTATTTTTGTATATATGTTCTAATGAATCTATTTCAGCTATAGGTTTTCCGGCAGTATCACTTGTGATCCAGTATCTCTAGATATAGCATATTGGGTCACTTAACATCAGATCAGTTTGCGATAAAAAAATCAACTAATTTTTACATAAGTACCAAAAAGATTCCATTTCAATTTCCTAAAGAAATGTGGTCTATTTTCTAAATCGTAAATAATTAGAGAATAAATCAAACGCTAGTTCACTTTTTAAGATAACTTTCCACATATATTTATTTAGTAAACAAAGTTATACAAAACTCAGGGTCAATCTACCCAGTTCAACACAGCCATGATGTAAATAGTTACCTGTAACTGTCCCATCTCAAAGAACTCATTGCAGAAGTAACACGGGCTGTCTTTAGCATTCTTACTCCCTAACATGTCCAGTCCGTCCATACTCTTCCTCATGAGGCTCATCTTCCCGCCGATCTTCTCCACGGAGCACTGACACTTCTTACAACTAATATTATTAATTGTATTTTTTAAATTAACCGCTCATAGAATATGTTTAAAACGGTCATATTTTAAAAAATCACTTTCCTATGTATTTGATTTGACTGATTTTTAACAAAAATATATACATAAATATAGCCTTATATAAATGAAATTAAGTGTTTTTATGTTGGTCTCATGTGCATTTCTAAACCATAGATTATTTGTATATTGAAAACAAAATTTTAAAAATGTATACAATAGGATCGATATATAATGATAAAGTTAATATTAAATTTATTACTTTTTTAATATTTAGTTTTAATCCGCGTATGTATGTGTGTGTATCTATTGTTTTGAGTGTACGTATGTTTGCGCATGGGTGTGGATTAATTTTATATCATTTCTTGTGATCGTTTGTGACGAATACTCCGGAACTACTAAACCTATTTATTTGATTCTTTATTTAAATTATCCATCCATCCATTCATTCAACCGAAAGACGTCCACTGCTGGACATAGGTCTCCCTCAAAGATCTCCACGACAACTGATCTTGCGCCATCCGCATGCAGCGGATCCCATGTCCTTCACCAGGTCGTCGGTCCACCTTATGGGGGGTTACGTATTCCGTGCGTGGTAGCCATTCGAGAACCCGTTGGCCCCATCGGTTCTGGGCTGGGCCAACTGCCACTTAAGTTTAGCAATTCTTCGGGCAATAACGGTAACTTTGTCTCTTCTGTGGATCTCCTCATTCCTCTGATTCGATCACGCAGTGACACTCCAAGCATAGCCCTCTCCATTGCCCTTTGAACAACTTTGAGCTCTCTTATTAGGCCTATTGTAAGCGATCACGTCTCAGTGCCGTATGTCGTCACTGGTAACACACACACGGGTCGAGGATTTTCGTCTTGAGAGAATGCAGTATTTCGCACGAGAAGATTTTGCGTAGCTTCCCAAATATGGCCCAGCCGAATTGGACTTGACGATTAATCTCTCTATCGAAGTTGGATCTACCTTTTTTTTTTTTTTACAAGGAGAAATGCTTTTAGGCATCCCCCTCTCAACGTACAATAACGGAGAGGGGGTATGTGGGACTCGCCTGGCCAAGATGGGCGGCCGGGAATACCCACTAAAACTCCTTGGTGTCCTCAACGCGCATTGCAGCCAGGGGTGCGGGAATTGCTACTGTACTACTACCGCTTCCCCTGGCGTGCGCTAGGCCCTACGGCCACCTTCTTCAGGCCTGGAGGGAAGATGTGGTCCCTCCTGGCGACGTCCATTGGGAGGCGCGCCTGGACACAGCGGCGCGCCTGGACACAGCGGCGCGCCTGGACACAGCGGCGCGCCTCAACCTCCTTGGCCTGAGGTTCAGGCCTTCTTAAGGGTGGCCGGGGGCTGTTTACCCCCCGAACTTGGGCCACCCTTAGATGCTGTTGCACTGGATAGGGCGGAGCAGGATAGAGTTGGCTCCACCTCCATCTGCGCCTCTTGCGGCGCGGGTGCACTGGCGGCAGATGTCGCCGCTAAAGGCCTCTTTCTTTCTTGCCCCCTTGGGGGCTTAGTTGGATCTACCTTTGTCCCAGATATATGTAACTCTCTACAACTTCGAGCGTAGAGTCACCGATTTTTATAGGAGTTGGCACAACATGGATGTTAGACCATGATTTTCGTCTTGTCCACGTTAATTTTAAGACCAACTCGTTCGGAGGCTCTACTGAGGTCATCGGGCATCGTAATTAGGTATTTTGCGGTCTCAGCCATGACTACTATATCACCATCAAAGCGGAGGTGTGTTATGTACTCGCCGTTTATGTTAACGCCAAGTCCTTTCCATTCCAGAACCTTGGAGACATCCTCGAGCGCAGCGGTGAACAGTTTCAGAGAAATAACGTCTCCCTTTCTAACGCCACGCCGCAAAGTTATAGGTTTCGAGGTCTAGTCCTGAAATCGGACTGACACGGTGGCGTTTTCGTACAAATCCTTCAACGCTTTGATATATCGAAGCCGGTATACTAATAGACTTAAAATTATGAATGTACTCTTCTGTGGTGTGTATTTTATTGCGTTTGATATGTGATCAGTTATAAGTTTACGAGTAATAGTGAATAGATTCAATAAAAAATAAAGTTATTTACTTTGTTATAATACTTTACCTAAACCGTTAAAAATTTTAAAATATATAATGCACTTGACGTCTGTAGAGAAAGGAAAATAGTATATTATCTGTGGTATAAGAAAGTAACTGGTTTAGTAAATAACTTGGTTATTCCGAACAAGTGAAGTGTATTAAAAATTATGACACAGAGTGTAAAATCTGATATCTGTCAACAACTCCCTTGGCAGAAAAGCTTCAACAAAGTGCCACCATTTCGTTAGAGCGTTGTATGAAAATTGTTCCTAACGTCAGACTTGGCTGTAAGGTCTAATATACCTTTGCCCTTTCCTTAAAAATGATTAAATCTAACCTAAGAAAAAGTCACTTTACACCATCAAAATTTATATGGATTGTATACCAATATTAATTGTTTTTTAAATGATAATTATCAATTAAATAAATTCACTAAATCGTTTCAAATTCACAATTACAAAAATTATTTTTTTAATTAATTCTTCTATCACATCACAGATACACTACACATAACAAAGAGTACGTTTAATCCTTATATTGTTTGTAACGAAATGATTCAGAGTTATCATACAATGTGATATGATACGGGGCGTTGTTCTGATAACGTTCGTGCAAATAAATACTCCTTTCATAATCTGTTAAATTCTGAATAGGTCAAGGCAGTGTTCTATGTATGAATGGATTATCTATGCTGTGTAATCTATCTAATACAAGTCTGTATTTTTGAAATCCGTATACATTAAAAATAAATTACAATTCAGAAACTAAAAAAAACACTCTTTTATAACTAGCCGAACTAAAAGGAAGGAAATAATGTTGAAATATGCAGAGTTCGTGCTATAATCGATTGAATTCAATTGTGAAGAACTGTGCATCGATGTAAAAAAATTATATTTACATAACCGAAGACGCGAGCAAACACCAGTTTTATTATAATACAGAAAAATTTTCATGATATATATTAAATATTAGAATAAAAACCGATTTTTTTTTCGAAAACCTATACCTGATATAAAAACATTTGACAAATTTAATTTCTAGGAGTCTAGAACGTTTTTAACACGCATTTATTAGCTTCACTTATGTCACTTTTCAAAATTTTCAAAACATCAGATGTAATTTAAATTACTTAAGTATATATGCCAGCAGAGGATCTACGATTTTTTTCGAACCGTGACAGAAACTTGATAGTGGCGCTCCTATCTCCAGCGTTTGAGATGAATTTAACCAGGCTTCCATATGCTAGACGCTGTGTGGAGCATGTTTTTTTTTAACCATATCATATTATGATTTTTGCGCTCCCCGAAACTGCCGACGGGGCCGATGCCCCGGTTGCTCCCTCGCCCCCTTAAGCCTGATAGATGCATAGATGGATCTTTCATAGAAAAAAGTAAGCCGAAATCCAAAGCCGCTACAGTAACAGGGACTAAGTAACTAATGCCTGCTAATAGCGATATTATATTATTAAAATACAAGCATAATAAACAGAAAACTATTTTTTTTTTTAACCTGTAGCTTACTCCTTTACCAAATAATTGCAGTAGTTTCATACTTACCTACAGTTGTTATTATTAGTATGAGTATAAGTCATTTTATAAACAAACTTATTAAAAAAAAACCGCGTTCTAGAAACATACTTAAAAATTCATGTGTTTTACATATTGAATGTTATTTAAAAGTGAATTTAGAATATGTAGATAAATTCATGACGGTTGGACCCCAGAAATGTACTTAGCTTAGGACCCCAAATAACCTCGATCCGCCCCTGTACCGATTACGAGACAATAATTAAATAACTTCTTATATAAGTAAAATCCTTACTAGGAGCTTTGGGATTACTGACATTTAATACTTACCTACGTTAATTGTTTTTATTTTGTGTGGGAAAATCCTCATAGGATAATCACCCCCGTTGGGTTATGTCGGACTTCTACCGACTAAACCCCGACAATACTTTGTATGTTAAGTCCGAGGTATTGTGGGACGCGTTAACGCAATCGTCGCGTTTCATATGATGGACCTGAAAAAACAAATGAATGATGAAAATTGTGAGTCTTTTGTCTTTTATTAGAGGAAAAAAATATACATAAGTGAGTAAATTGAAAGAATGGTCATCGATGGAATCCAAAAAATTAAATCCGAAGAATTTCGCGTCCAATCGTAGTAATCCCATGCCGATATGTTCAGTAGTTTTGAGGTGATGGTGCGTTAAATGGTCCCTATTTTTCATTTATAGATAACTAGCTGGTGCCCGCGGCTCCGCCCGCGTTTCATATGTTCTGTGCATATGACGTTTCATTTATAGCTAATTTAAAAAAAACAAATGAATGAATAAAAGTAAAATGTACAATAGAATTTGAAAAATATATAGCCTATAACCATCTACGATTAATTCCGCGTCGAATGGTTGTGATTTCATGCTGATCGGTCCAGTAGTTTTCGAGTTTACCTCGGACAAAGAAAACAGACTTTGTTTATATATATGTATATATATATATATATATATATATATATATATATAGATTATATACATTACTTAGAATTTATTTATTTGAATATATACTTGTATTTTATTATCGAAGTAACTCGATACTTAGTCAGTCGTCCTGGGGGTCGAGGAACGCTAGTGAAGGGCTCTCGGTGCTCTCGGACTTCCGCAATGGGCCGACGTCTGTGAATGTCGACTAACATAACAATATTTAAATGTTATAATGTGATATAATCTTCATCGTTCTCTGTTTTATTGCTTTTTAAGGTTGCTATTTGTTTTATTTTTACCAACTAGGAAGCAATTTCAAGTATTCCCTACATTATATAGCTTTATTGACTTCAATCAAGACCATATGATCAGACGATGACATTTTAGTGTCGTGAAGGACTAATTTAGAACAACTTTTGAAATATTTTGTCAACAGAATCTTTTATACTGCAACCTTCAGCAGTAGATATAAGATCGTGTGTATGTATGTGCCTTACCACTTATTATCTATATTAATTTATACAATTTAAGTTTCTGTTTGTTATCAAAATAACAACTTGACCAAAGATATGATTTTTAAATTTGTCTATCTGTTAGTTCCAGCTAATATCCGAAAAGGCCGGACTTATTTTAACAGGAGTTTTTTTTGGCAAAAGCTGAAGTTACTCCGCGTAACAAAGGCTACATTTTTTTATTCGAAAATAACTAGGGATCCGCGTTAAAAAAAAATTAACGCTAATGAATTTGTAATTAAAACCGATGAAAGCACAATTTTACTGGCAGAAGTTGAAATCTGTGAGAAATATCTTTAGTAGCAAAAATAGTTTCAGAAAAAAATATTAGGGTTTCGCGTAAATAAAATAAAACATAAGAAATTTGTAAACACAATATAATTCAATGGAGCAGCACCATCAAAACATTATTTTCCTATGATTATTTAAAAAAACATTTTACACAGTGAAGAACATATGAGACGCGAGCGGAGCCGCGGGCACACAGCTAGTTAAACAATAAAAACAGAACCAACGAAGTCGTTTGTAACAAACAAACTTACGATTTTAGTGTATTATTTGTGCTTTTGATCTATACTATGAACTATGTACCTTCACCGCTAAGCTGCAAGGTCAATGGGTAGGTAAGTAATTTATAGCTTTTAATAAATTCCAACAGATATGTTTTATTTCTGCCTGCCTCGGTGGCGCAGTTGTAATACTGTGCGATTGTCGTTCCGAGGTTTCGGGTTCAAACCCCGGGTTAAATGATATTGTTTTTTTTTTTTTTACTCAGTATCATCCCGGAGCCTGGAATTTGCGCCCGATATGGCGACAAGCTCGCGTTCCCCTGTCACATCTGGGACGGAACTAAGCTCGGCGGAATGTGGGTGGTGTAGTTCGCTATTTCACCTCTGCCTAACCCTTCGGGGATAACAGGCGTGAGCTTATGTTATGTTTTATTTCTCTATATGGGATTGTTCTAAGAAATATTTCGTGTTAGCCGCTCGAAGCGAATGTCCATCAATTTTAGTTTCGCATTTCTTAGTATCTTAAGAAGCTAAAATAAAAATTCTTCAATATTATTTATAACTGCCTGTGCCATTGGTTCTGCCCGCGTACATTATTTCTATTTTTCGATCGTATGTCGAAATATGATTTAGATGCTATTTCTTTTTCTCTTATCACGTTTCGAGTGCTTTCTCTTTCGCACTCGCTAAGTGAGCTCACTCACATGCCCAGAGATATTTTTCTGCGATCACAATATTATGTTAGGGACAGAAACGCACGCAAAGAATCTACACTACTAATAAATAAAATTGAAGTGACTGTTTATAATGTCAAAATATTTTTTTTTGTATATACGTTACCTGAGCTAAAATTACAATTTTTTTAATTTTTTGTCAGTCTGTTTTTTTTCGGATAATCTCCGGAACGACTTAACCAATTTTGACGGGACTTTTTTTGTTAGATAGTTTGAAGTTACTCCATGGAACTTAGGACAGTAAAATAATTAGGTATTCGCGTAAAAAAAAAAAAATTAAAACTCATAATATTTTGAATAAAACCCATTTCAACGCACAGTTTTACTGGCAGATATTTGAATTTGTGAGAATTATCTTTGTTCAATGTTAGTACCAACAATTTTCTTTGAATATAATTCGAGTTTCGTGTAAAAAAAATTAAAAACTATATCACACAGTGAAGAATATATGAAAAGGGAGCGCAGCCGCGAGCACACAACTAGTTGTAATATAACCTTGTATGTAGGATTGTTTTTCAAGAACGGCCATAATTTTTTATGATATTTTATGTTTAATTATGTTTCCTGCTGTCATCTTTGCTAAACTTCTACGTCTTTTACTGTTTATAAACCCAACAATTCCAGTATTAAAGCGATAATGGCGCAGCGGGTAGTGCGGTTGGATCCGCGTCAATCGACGCTGGTTCGATTCCCACCTATCCGACTCTAAAATCGGCCTGAGCTTTCGGTGAAGGAATACATCGTGAGGGAATCATAGCATGGTGGTAGGGTATTTTATAATGATGCCCGCCTCGGTAGCTACCACCCTCAAGTTTGAAAACCTGTCGCCAAATACCAATAGGTGTGTTCCGGCAGCATCACATAAGAACCAGTACCTCTACTACCCTGAATCAATTCATCACTTAACATCAGGTGAGATTGTGGTCATCGAAGTGAGCTTATTCCATGTAAAAAAACCTATTTCTAAAATGAAATCGTGTTCTGTACAAAATATAGGTGACTATAGTTTACAATATTGTTTAATACTAGCATTTAATGTGTCCAAAATTGTTAAAGGGTTTCCCGGCTGAGATTATTGGAAGACATTTATCCACTGAGTTTCAAACTTGAGGGTAGAAAATACGCAGGCTGATAATTAAAAATAACGACCCTGTACTTTATAAGTGGCATGTAATGTATTTTGAACACGTATCCTTTAAAAGATATCCGAACATGTTATCATGTACAGTGTGTTTCAATATCGAACTTTCAAAAGTTAGGATTGAGATCAAAGCAAAAATAAATTAGATCAATCAATCATTGATGTTGAATCACTTTAGAGACAAAAATGATTGAAGAAATAGATATGACAGTTTGAGATCGCACATTGAAACCATCGTTTCATATTTATCATAATTATTGTGTTAGGCCCCATACGTACGGGCGCTTTGGAAGCACGACGAGTTATTTGTCTTTTGAGACCTAAAAATAATCATTCTGTTTGATCACACACTCTCCTGATTTAAGTGGCGATGACGTCTGATATGGCAAACACACAACGCCAATAAATTTACCTGACAATAAGTTCAAGCACTCTGTCAAGCTAGTCTTAATTTCAAAAGGTCATTACAGGTTGGATAGTGAAAGATAGTGGTTTTTGAAATTTAAACACGTGCCTGTGGTTCCGCTAGCTATAGTTGTAACTATTAGATTAGTCAGTTTTCATTTAAAATGTTCTGTATATATGAATTTATATAAAAAAAGAACCAGATCTAATTGCTTGCCTGCGCTCTTCTCGACTGGGTTATTTTCCGAACCGGTGGTAGTGTTTTAACGTTCATAAGCTCCTTCTTTGGGTATAAATTGAATAAAGAATTTTATGATTTGATTTTGGTTCATAACCGATGTTGCCAGAACATACTTGTAGATTTTTTTTTTAATCGTGCTTAACAATACGTTAAAAACTTGATGTTAAATATAGATCTAGAACGATGACGACATCCGGTAGACGAGAATCTACATTCGGCATCATCATACCAGCTTGCATCTATCTTAGCCTCTAGGTAGGTCTGAATATACATTTTTGGGGGACTTCGGTTTTTGGGGAATAGGTAAGGGTAGTGCGTAAATGCATTTCCTCCCACCAAAAAAAAAAAAGGTCTGAATATACATTTGCTTATCCCAGAATGCGATACAACACAATTTTTCACAAATGTATTATGTTTTTTTTACACGGAATAGGCTCAGACTTTGACTTTGATTTGACTACAATCTCACCTGATGTTAAGTGACGGTTTGGTCCAGGATGGTAAACACTCTAAGCCTAGGGGTACTAGTTGTCAAGTGATGCCGCCGAAACACACCTATTGGTATTTGGTGACAAGTTTTCAAACTTGAGGGTGGTAGCTACCCAGGCGGGCACCATTATAAAATGCCCTACCACCATGCTATGGTTTCCTCACGATGTTTTCCTCCACCGAATGCTCAGGCCGATTTTAGAGTTGGATTGACGCAGAATCCAGCCGCACTTCCAGCTGCGCCATTATCGCTTCTGGTCATCAATGGTCGGGGAACAAAACTCTCGCAGCCCGCTTGCCGATTATTCCCAAACATGCATGACCATCCTATAATTGCGTTATGATTTCATTACAAAGTGACGTTATATAAGAAGATAAATATATTTGAATCTAAGTTAATCGATGTCGTTAGTCGGGCAACTCATACCAATCGATTTAGAAATGATTTAGCTTCTGGACTTCTCGCGAAGTTTGGACAAAGCTAAGCGAATACGATAGTGTGGGCGGGTACTTCGCTTCGCTTCGTGCACCCTCGCCTTGCTTCGGACGAATTCCAATAGTCGATTTTACACAAAGCGTCTGACTACGATTCGCGTTACTATGAACGAAATACGTTAATATAAGTGCGCGAGAGTGCACATTACTATGGCAGTTGTCACTTGAATATATCTTCCATTATTGATAGCGAACAGCCACCGGCGAATGAGCTCCACGCGAGATTGCACGAATGTGTTGACACACACTCGTAATTCGGACTTCGGTCAACTTCGCAAAGTCCGTAGTTGAAGTAAATTTAAGCGTAGTGTAGACGCTTAAATTTACGGCGACGGCTTCTGCGCTCGCGCAATATCGAACCGCCCCATTTCGATCCGGCGGCTAAACCCACAGAGTAGCTAAACCTTTAACAATTACGTCAGTAGTCATCAGTAGTCATTTAACCTTCGCGCGTTATGGTTGTATCTCTGCTCGCTTTATTAGCACGTTTTCGCGATTAGAAATAATTATTATTCGAGTTCTTTTTTGTTATTATTATTATTTCTTGTGTTCTATCGTGAAGTGTTTTTTAGAAAAAAGAGATATTATCAAAGAGATATTTTTAGTTGTGAGTATTTTTATATTTACTGCGATAATAAAACATAATTAAAAAATGTATAGATATACAAGACTTGCCAGCGGCTTTGTTCGTAATATAACTTCTTCTACTATGTATAATTATTTATTACATTATATCTCTTAAAAAATCAAACGGTGGTAATTATTACCACTACATTATTTCTACAACATAATTTAATATAAATAAAAAGAAATAGCAGGTCAGAAGTAATTTTTGTATGAAAGCGTTCATGAAAGTTGAAGAAGCGGTAGAGATGTGTCAGGATCGTAGCAGAATGTTTTATAAGTGAAAATGTCCGGGTGGAAAGATGTATTCTCTGCCTACCCCTATGGGAGAGGACCGTGATTTTATGTGTGTATTTGATAATACTTATTGTAATAATTTAACCAAAGACGATGAGTATGTTGTAAAAAATAATCACTTAAGTTTTATCGGTTCAGCATATGTCGAGTTATAAGCCAACTAACGGACGGACATGCACAAATAAACTTAATATTTTTTTTATAAATATCTATGTAAGGATGAATCATTATTAATAGTCATGTTTTAGCTACATATTTACAGATCATTGAATTACTTTTGTAATGTTCTTCAGTAATATATTTATAATTTATTTCGTTTATTTAATTTTGAATAAAACAATGTACCATTTTGTACAATTTTATATCTACATTATATGCTATTTGGTAACAAATGACCACGATTCATAATTTTAACCTATACCCTCTCATATTATATGCCAACGCTCAGTAAAGAATAATAAATAATATAATAATAAAAAAAACTAAATGAATAATTTTATTGAACACAAATTTTTAAAGTAATATTATTAATTAAGATAATAAATTATTAACATTTTGTAATGAAATCGACTCGAATGTCTTAGGGGAAAGAAGCAAAACAAAAATAGGTTCCATCTTTTATTTCTAATAAAAGTCAAGTGAGCATTATATAATAAATACCCTGTCGCCATGGTACGGTTTTTATCACAGCCTCTTAGAATAGGATAGTGGATTGGAATCGATACGGCATTCTACCGCACAATCACCGAGACATCGTCTCTTCAAATAACTATTGTAAGAATAACGGACCAAGTTCCACATATAAATAAAAAACTTTGCATGAAAAGCGCTGGTGGATAACATATAGTTGCTACCCTAATATTATGTGTATTTTTTTGTGTTTATTTTTTTTATTCTGTATTTTTTTCTGTTTTTTTATACTTTCCTCTTTTGTACTTATCTCATTGGTGAGTAAATGTTTTTTTTTTCTTGCAATGGCTAACCGGGAAGCGGTGCGTGACCTTGACTAGGCATGAAACAATTTTCAAAATTAAATTAGTGAAAAAGCATCTCCAGCTCAGCATATGCTGATGTATCAAGAGATACTCAGCGCTGATTATCAGCTCGACACCAGAGCGAGTCACGGAACGTCAATATAAAAACTTCGATACGTTTCCTGATTGTAAAATTAAATTCATATTTAATTGACACCATTTGTAAGTCGAGAAAGACTAGATAGATTTTTAAGATATTAGATTTATTGAATTGGTGTTCGTTCCAAATAGCTGAATAACTATTAGTGCGTAGGAAAAGTCATGAAAAAAATACGAAAACAGGTCTAACAAAAATTAACGCATATTATCTAAAAGATTATTTTCGAAATTGCGAGTTTTACAAAGAAATAAATACACGTGGCATATCACTGCATCCTTCTTCCTCCTTGTTTTCCGAATCACCTACGACAAGACAATAAAATAAAAAAATACCTTCAAACTGTCCAAATATATATAATAAATAAACACATCAATATGTACAACAATACAGAACCATATAATGACTAGCAGTGTGCCCGCGGCTGCGCCTGCGTTTCATATAAAAATACATATGAATGTAATACGATATCTACAGCAAAAATGTTTTGCTTGTTCCGAGTAATCTCCGGAACTGCTTGATCGATTATGACGAGATTTTTTTGTTAGATAGCTGAAGTTACTGTGAGAAGCAAAGACTGTGAAAATGACCGCCGCACTATTTACGCAGATGGGATGTCATGAACCAAGCAGCTATTTATCATATCCAAAGATTACACTCAAAAGACAAGAATCTGAGGTTAACGTGTCAACATTTGAAATTCACTATATCACGAAAAAAAATCCTAGACTTTGTTTTTTTTTTAATTAAAAAAGTACTTTTATCATACATAGTAAAATAAATATTTAGCTAAACATTGCGATAATTTGAGAAGAGAGCCACCTATCGGATTGTGCAAGAGATACGGCGCGTTCGAAACATTAGAGTTTAGAGGTCTCTTGTAAACAATTCGAGTATATGCGAAAGTTAGTGTTGGATCATTTCGTGTCGATATAAAAACTATATTAGTTACTAGCTGTGTGCCCGTGGCTGTACCCGCGATTTATATATATATTTACTGCGTAATATAGTTTTTAATAATTTTCCATTTTTTTTTTGCTACTAACATTAAGCAAAGACATTTCTCACAAATTCAAACACCTGCCAGTAAAACTATGCATTGAACTAGATTTTATTACAATTTTTATGAGTTGTAATTTTTTTTTTACGCGGATCCTTAATCATTTGCGAAAATTAAAAGTATCTTTAGTTACCCGGACTACATACATATCATCACGCCTTTCTCCCGTGGGGGTAGGCAGAGATTACGTCCTTCCACTTGCTACGATCTTGGCATACCTCTTTCGCTTCCTCTACTTTCATGAGCGCTTTCATACATGCTCGTCGGTTATGGGTACTTTTTACTTGGCCTTTATTTAAGACATGATTGATTTGGTCTAGATACATTCGCCTAGGTCGACCCTTACCGACTTGCCCATTCACCCTCGCCTTATAAATTAATTTCGTTAATCTTCTCTCATCCATCCTCTCTACATGCCCAAACCAACTAAGCATACCTTTCTCTATTTTGGTCACCACATCCTCTACCACACCACAGCGTTCCCTTACCCGGACTAACTGTGTAGTTATAAGTTATTACGCTCATGAGAACAAGTACACCAGAAATTCAGTTTCGCTGCAGGATTCGAAGAAAAACTGTACTCTAGACATCCCATGAAATTACTTCTACTTACGTTATATTTTTGTAATTTACTTTAATTTCATTACAAAAAAAGTTATTTGAAACAATATTATTATTATCTAGTATCGCTTCTCATTCTACTAGACGTTTCAGTACCACAAAATACTATTGTAGCGCTAATTTTTATTTAATACACTTGAATCATAGACACCAAAACAAAATTTCATTATCGACATGAAAAAAATAACATCTCTAGCTGCTCGAGCGTCGATCGGATACCGAACTCTTTCGTATATCTTTACGTAACATCTAAATAATTATAACCTCAAAAGAAATCTCGAGGTTACAGTAACGAATGTCAACTTGACATTTAGTTTGACCCAGTGAAGTGACAGTATAATAATTTACAACTATCGACTCAATAATCTCTTAATAATTTAGATAAAGACTTAAATAAAATTTTAGGAATAAAAACGGGTAAATTGAAACACGTTTTTTTAGATAGTAACAAAATACAAAAAAAAAAATGCGGGTGTAAAAATATTAAAAATATTATTACAGATTATTCAGTCTTACGTTTAAAAAATGGTGTAATCGGCCGTTGTGCTTATTTATTTATTATTAATGACAAACAGAGTATCTTGTTTTTTATTCATCAGAATATTTCATAATTACCGTAATATTAGATGCACGTGCTGCGGCATTCGTGCAAGGTGAAATATTTAAGGCTATCAAAAACATTAAAATACAAGGCTCAAAAAGCTTTATAAATAATAAAGCCGAGTGGAACGTTCTACATGTACTACATGTGAGGTGAATTTATTTGCTTACAAATCTGACTACTATTAACAATTGTTCACATTTCAAGTTTATTTGAGGAATATTTATTATTAGATGGGTTTGTTTATTTGTAGTTTCTGCTTGAAATATTTTGTATGAATGGTGATTACGTAAGAAATATCTACTTATTCTTTTTCGTTTTTCTTTTGTTTCAAATTATACCAGTGCTTACGTAAACAAGTGGGGGGGAGGGTAAGAGCTTTGTTAACCATTACTCACTATGGGGGTGGTCAAAATAATTAAAATTAAGCTTATTTGATATTTGAATGGTTCCTTAATCCGGCCGAAACCAGCATTTTTGTCCGAAACTAATCGAATTATGCCAATTTTTTTTTGTTTATTTATTTCAAAAAGCACCGATACAGGTATGAGATTAAATACAAAATCACCTTAATTCTAGATAATATTCTAGAAATCCCTTACCCTGTTACATTAGTGCACAACTTACACAGTTTGGAACTTTTATTATGAACGATGATGAAAAAATTACAGATTACATAAATTATATGTTTTTACAAACAATATATTTTCAAGCGTTTTAATGTAAACAAAAATAAAATAAAAACCCTAGTGAAAATAGCTACTAAAACCCTAAGCAGTAAAAATGGGAGATAGCATCAGCCAGTTATATAATGAGACTTTTGAATTTTATTACAAAATTGAAAAATAAGTCGTATTGAACATGACTTTCATTATAGCGCGCCTACACATTCTACTAATCGGGTTATTCTCTGACACGTTATTATTACAAGTTGCCATAATAAACAATCGTTGATGTCTTACGGAGCGAGTGGCACCTTAATATTGAGTTTACTCAGTAACTCGCCTTAGAGTATTCCATTTGATATTTTATTAAGCATATACAGAACACAGGTCAGCGACAGTTCTTCTGTGTTCAAGGCTTTTAAGGCGGAATCCCTTAAGTCTCTCTTCGTAATCTGGTAGCTTACGTCGGACTCCAAGCTTGACAGTTGAAAAGCTTGAAAATTGACGATATGATATCCCAATATGATTGGAAACGACACCAAGGCTGTAATGTAATGCTGCCGGATTACATTTATATGTACTTGGCGATATATTCTCAAATCAGAGTTTGTTATTTTATATATGTCCAGTGCTTTGACCACAATCTCACCTGATGTAAAGTGACGACATTATCCAAGAAGTTAAACATACAAAGTCTAGAGGTACAGGTTCTCAAGCGATGCTGCCGGAACACACCTATTGGTATTTGGCGACAGGTTTTCAAACAGGAGGGCGGTAGCTACCCAGGCCGGCATTATTAGAAAATGCCCTATCACCATGCTATGGCAGCTTCATTATAAAATGGAATTGGTGGATTTGTACTTTCGTCTATCGACGTTACTTAAACTTTTTTTTTTTTTTTTTTTGACGGGGAGAAATGCATTTACGCACTACCCTTACTCATTGCATTAGTGAGACCGAAGTCCCTCAATGCAATGAGTAAGGGGGTGCGGAGGGACGTCTCCGCACCAGTGTGGGACTCGCCCGGGCGTGAAGCGCCCGGAAATACCCACTAAAACCCCCCGGAGCCGCCCGCCGCATTTATGGTAGGGGCGATACGGGATTGCACGGCACTGCACCGCGTCGCCCCCTGCGGCAGGCCCACTGGGCCTCGTCCATACTTAAGCCCAATGGGGATGGGCGGGAGAATACCGCTGCCTGACCCACAGGCTCTCTCCCCACCCACCTCTTCGCCCACCTCTCATAGAGAAGTAGACGTTACTTAACCTACCACAATAACATTGAGCCATCATATAAATCCCAGCGGTAGTTTTAACTTTGCAAAGAAAGTTACAACATTTTTTACCGAATATTGATTAACTTATAAATCATGTTAAAATGCACGCTTACATTATTAAAATTAATATAGTTGTAAAAAAAAAACATACACACACATTCAATAACTATCTACTAAGTAATTTACATTATTACAGTTATTACACCAAGACAATAATAATATGTCGTTTCATTAAAAATATAACTTTTAATTCACCACACAAAATAATTCCTTAACAATTAAAAAAAGATCCATTGTTTCGTGTCAATTAATTTAATTTATTCACAAATCCTAAATTTATTATATAGGTTTTTTTTTTAAATATTTAATACTAAATAATACTTTATTTTTTCTGGGGTGCCGACTATATTATAGTTAGTGGAAAAATGTTTTCCGTGAATATAAAACAATTAATATGTTTTAAAGTTTAAATTATTAGACGCGTATTTAGGGAGATAAGAATTAGGAAACACACACACACACACACACACTGACACAAGAATCTATAGTTTTTATTTTATAAATTGTTATAAATTATTTGTTATTGATAAACTCAAAAAACATTTAACCGATATTAAAATGTCTTTCACCATTATAAAGATACATTGTCAGTGAGTAAAATATGCATTAAAAAAAATAGATATCTCTATAGACCCGTGCGAGGACAGGGTAACTCGTTAGTTTTATATATATATAAAGATAAAAGGCAACATATTTCTTGTTTTTTTTCTGTCTATCTGTTCATTTATATGCTTTATACTTATATCAATTGATTGTGGTGACCGGCAGAAGTGGCAGTTACAGTTAGAAGGCATCAGCTATATCTGGCTGTCTGTCCTTTTCACGTATAAACCTGTAAAAAAGATATGCTGCATATTGGCTAAATGTAGCGAAACCGCGAACACAGCTAGTAATAAATAAAAACATCTAACACAATTAGCACCTATCAAACGATTATTGTCGACGTCGCGCAGCGTCGTGTCTTCGATGCGGTTTTTATTTCATAATAATGTCTATGGCAAAATAAAACCAGTATTCGATGTCGGATCAGTTACGTAATCAAATTGTTTATTTTTAGAGATGTATTTTATAGTTAGTTACTAAGTACGCCTATTGTCCAGTAAATGACATCCATATATTATTATTGGTTTGCTAAATTTATTAAATCTATGGTTATAATAATTTTCCTCTCCAACACGTACCTAATAAGGCTATGCTCAGAGTTTCACTGCGTGATAGGTTCAGAAAATTTGTGATCCGCAGAAGAACCAAATGAACCGAAATAACCCGTAAAATTATCAAACCTAGAAGGACATGCGGTCGGCAACAGATTTGAAATGCAGGTATTTCAGTAATATATTGCTATCGCGTTGCGCCCGAAAGAAAGAGTTATAAAACACGAAAGGAACAACTGCAGTTCGGGCTGATTTTACCTACTCAAAATAACCAAAAATATCACTTCGTAGTACCCTATTTCCTCTTCCAAAACTGAACCAATTTTAATTTTTCTTTTAGCTATAGAATAACAAAGATTATGTCTATGCTTTATTAAATTAAATTTGTTTCACGACCGCCCGTAAATGACGGTAAAAATCCTTTTATATAAATAAATAAATATATTATAATTGTAATCTATACTCTATACTAATAATTAATAAACATGAAGTGTCTATTTGTAATGTAATTTTTTTTTATTTTTTTACTAAATAGGTATGAATGTATATACGACACCTATACTAAAAATATAATTTAGAAATTTTTTGTCTGTCTGTTTGTTTGATATGACTTCTTTTCTTAGATAGCTGAAGTTACTCCAAGTAACTTAGGGTACTTTTAATTATCGAAAATAACTAGCGTTTCGCGTAAAAAACATAAAACTCATAAAAATTTGAATAAAATCCGATATAATTAACAGTTTTACAGGCGAGTGCCACAATTTAAAGATTTTTTTTTTTTATCTTAGTACTAAAATTTTTAAGGAAAATAATATTACGGTTTCGTATGAAAAAAATAAAGGATTTAAAATAGAGTCGGCGCCTTTACCGTAATATCATTTTTGTCAAGTAATTATGTGTTACTTAATCCAGAATTCGTATTTGAGAGCGTAGTCGCGTGCGCAGTTTGTAACAAATAAACGCCAGAAAATAGTATCAACTTCAATTGTTTGTATAATACAAGTCTATATGAAGGTATTGTGTTACTTGACGCAAACTGGCTCGCATTGTCGGAGGAAATTTAATGTACCTAATAAAAAACATAAAAAATCTAGACTTTTCTCAGTACCTACCTGACTGTTCCAGTTGCGGCATATATTAATTGTATATTTTTTTTTTTCACCTACAATATTTTTAAATAATGACATATTCACGCAAGAGAGTATGTTTTAAATCGTTGATTGCGCGTTCTATGACAACATTTTGTCGAAAACTCTAAGCGAATTAATTTAAAGTAAACATCGCTTCAAGTAATCACCATTTCATCTTTTTATTTTTTATTTTTACGGGAGGAAAATGCATTTACGCATCACCTCTGCCATTCCTAATCCGGAGGTAAGAAAATTGGGCCCCAATATGGTGTATCTCACGATATACCGGCTGCAATATGTAACAATGTTTTTTTTTTATACACGCTTTTTGATTAACATGATTTTGTAGTAAAGGACTATTCTACTTCTAGAAGATGAAGAGGTTTAGGTTTCTGAATTTATTCTCCGTCATTATAAACTTTAACTGAAACTCAGCCTTCTAAGTGCGCGCAGTATAACAAACTATATCAGTATAAAACATAATAAATCTTCGCCATAAGAACATATCTATAATTTTTTTTAAATGTAGAAATTTGTTCAGTGGTTGTCTTAAATTTAATAACGAAGAGACAGACTGAGTGAATTAATTTTTAATATGTACAGAAAACTTAGACAAATTTTAGTTTTATGAAAAAATCTTTAAGTTTTAATTTTTACTTCAAACAAAGGTGAAATGAATTTATAAATCTTTGTAAGTATATTTTTGTAATAATTAATTAATTCAAGTATTATTAATTATCATCTGAGTAAGTTTTATGAAAATAAAATTTTATGATCCCATGTGCCAGCTAATTCATTATTATATTAGGTGTGTGAAAATGAATCATTTATTAGATGTGGCTTACAATAAAGTTGCTTAGCCACTTTTCGTATTATATAGACGTATAAAAATCCTAAAATTCAAATAAAAAAAACTATGAATAAATTATTTTTTACTAGCTATCGCTAGCCACTTCGTCTACGTATCTCTTGATTGAAAGTGGGGGTGTTTTTTTCGAAAAGGATCCCCATCTCTATTTAGGTGACTGATGACCTCGGCTGCCCGTCATACCCTGTCCGCGGGTCGGTACGTACGTGTGTCAACAGCTTTATTATTAGTATATGTAATGTCCCATATATATTTCAACGCTTTAACTAGTAATTTAAATTACCAGCCGCCCTTCGTTCGCTAAAAATTTCGTTTCTTAGTAGACTCTCATATCATGAAATGTATCTATTGGCAAAATTTCAAGTTTCAGCGCTTTGGGATCTGCGTTAATGAATCTGACAATTAGGGTAACTAATTTTATATATCAACTGAATAAAACATATTATAAATATTGAATAAACTAAACAAAATGTTTTGGTTTTTTTTTAATAAATAAATAAATCTATCATTACTTTAAAACAATATTTAAGGGGCGGTAATTTGTCTTTTTGTCTGGGGCGATGTAAATGCATAATCCGAACGTTGGTCAATGTCATATGTCGCTTTTCGATTTAGACATCGCGCGGTTAACGAGAAAATAAAAAATATTATAACTTACTGCATACTCCTAACTGTATTTGTTAGGTTTCGTGATATTTTCCAGACCCTCGTTTCGAGCCACACGTAATTCATTGACGTAGGAATAGTTTATACCTATAGGCATTCAGTTCGTAAAGTCATATATTTACACGTTTCTTTGCAGTAATAATCAAGTGTTCGTTCGGCGTAACTTGTCGTTATTTGCCGATATGTTTTCATAACATCTCTTAACGAATCGATTTTTACCTTGCGTGCCTATTTATTTTACACGTTTCTCACTTAGGGGCCAGTCCAAGTATTACGTATAAATCAATGGGCCAGTCATGCTTTGCTTATTTTTTATATAAACATTTTCGGAAACAGTTTCCAATTACTTATTTCCTAAAAGTGTCATATTTAATATTTTTTATTGTGACAGCCCTATTTACTTGCCACATCTTTCTTTCAATTGTGGTGAGGTTGTGATTCATAAATCAGAAGTGTTGATTTGAAAATACGTCTTTTTCGCTTTATTTTATTCGTGTTTTATTTATTAACTCGACGCGTTTATAAGATATTATAAGAAGTTGCGCTGTCAAAAATTATTATTCTTTAGAATATCTCGCTTAATATGTTATTTATTTTTTATCTTCAGTCATTAACATTTGCCAGTGTTAATGTTTTTTTTTTTCGTTTTTATTCAAGTATTTAGTGTAAAAGAAATATATGATGAAGTTGGTTTCCAGTTTTTACTGGCATATTGCTTTACCGTTGTATTGTTCCTTATATGTAATTCATTAGCTTGCCATATTTGACCCTGTATTAATGACAATAATTGAATTGAAATGAACTCTGAGATGTCACAAATCCTCCCTGGAAAGTGTTAACAAAAGGCCGCCATTTGTAACCTCATTTTATGAAAAATGCTCGTAAAGGTTATACTTGGTAGCATGATCTAGTACCTTTGCCTTTTCCTTAAAAACCAATAATGGAACCAAAAAAAAAAAGATGTTTGCTACTTTCCGCAGTACAACTAGATTGATTCATATTTATATAAACATGGTTAATTGCCATATTTGGATCAATTATTTTTTAATTTTTTTACTTCATACAAATTTGGTTCTTATCTATACTAATAAACAAAATTGAAATGTAGGTTTGTAATGTCAAAATATTTTTTTTTACCGAATAGATATGAATATATATAAGATACCTAAAATACCTAAAAAAAATTCTGTTTATTCCGGGTGATCTCCGGAACAGCTGAACGGATTTTGACGGGACTTTTTTTGGTAGATAGCTGAAGTTACTCCGGATAACTTAGGGTACTATTAATTTTTCGAAAATAATTAGTGTAGAAAAAAAATTAATACGCAGTGAAGAATATATGAAATACGGGCTCAGCCGCGGGCACACAGCTGGTGTGAAATAAAAAGACATCAAGATATTTTAATTTAATACATTTTTAAGCTAATAAATACTACAGACAAAGTTGCTAGTATTAGTTAGTAACTCTATAATTGTATACGAACAGCCGCTTGTTTCGATTGGACTTTATTCAACATATAAACATGTATGTTTGTTTTTATAATTACTTTGAGATACACATCTGTTTTCCTTATGACGCTATTTTGCTGTGTTTTTATATCAATTTTTCCACTGCTAATTTATGATTACGTAGAAACTTAACCAGTACCAATCCACGTTATCCGGCATCTTCTGTTTTGATACATTTTTATTGTAAAACTGTTTGAATTCTGTGGTAAATGATAAACAACCCTGGTCATTAGGGTGTCTGTTATTTACAAAGTTTGCATTTTTGACTAGGGTATCGTTCAAATCGTTAGTTTATAGCTTAAAAAAAACATTTAAGAAAAAAATCCGATGCCGATTGATCGTGCCGAAAAAGCCTACTTGGGAAACAACGGACACCTTACTAGTCATTCGATGTTAAATAAATTACAGTCCGATAAACGTTCCCTGCGCCCGTATTACATTTATTTTTTACTGCGTAATATAGTTTTTAATATAAACGGAATCTCTAATTATTTTCCAAATTTGTTTTTGCAACTAACAAGCAATTATGTTCGTCACAAATTCAATACCTGCCAGTAAATCTGATTTTGTTTACAATTTCATGAGTTTTAATTTATTTACGCGGAGCCATAATTATTAAAAAAAATCAAAACTACCCTGAGTTATACGGAATAACTTCACCTGTCTACCAAAAAAGCCCTGTCAAAAACTGCCCATTTAAACTTACAAAAATATAAAAGTTGGGTTTTTTGGTATGTATATCGTATACACCTTCATATGTATTTGGTAAAAAAAAATGTTACTTTGACATTACAAACAGATACTTCAATTTTATTAATTAGTATAGATAAAATATACTAACTGTAACCCACAGCTTCTTCGTGATTAATCATCGGACTTTTAAACATAAGGTGACGGAGTAAAAGGAAAAACGTGCCTGTAGCCATTTTTTGCTGACTTCATTTACTTTTTACCTCCTAATATTTTACATATTATATTACCTTATATAGCAATATATATACTAAGACTTGACTAGATAATATTGCTGTGATTTAAAAAAAGAATCATGTAAATCAGTGCAGTGGTTCTCGAGTTATAAACCAACTGACGGACAGACACAAAACGGAAAAAACATTGTATTTTATAAAACGTGTCAGGAGGAAGTCTAAAATGATTCGCTTAACACGTGAGAATAAGTGTTATTAAAATATGTAAATAAGTAATTATATTATAAACTTGAATAAGTCGGCAACTTCCTCGAACTTGTCCTCCATGTACACACGTTTATACCTAGGTAACTTAATACATACTTACGGATGATTTTATCTAAAGAATTAAAAATAATTTACTGAAACATGTGGTAATAATTAGTTGGACAATATTGAGGGATTAGGTAAACTTATAAATGTAATAAAATATCCGTGACTCATGCAATGGCAGGATTCTAAATGTTACAACTACCTTAATAAACGACATAAAATTCAAAATTTTAAATGCTAACAAAATTTAACAAACTATAGTTACTTGAATTTCAATACAATTTGGAGCGATGATGGCTTAGTCGCTAGTGCGGTCGGATTCCGCATTGATTGACATAGGTTCAAACTCACCTATTCAATTTTATATGCTTTCCGTTGAAATAAAACATTGTGAGAAAACCACATCATGATTGTAGAGTATTTTCTAGTACCCGTTTGGGAACCTACTACCCTCAAGTTTGAAAATACGTCGCCAAGCACGAATTAGATATGTTGCGACAGCATCATTCTAGGAGCCAGTACCACTAGGCTTAATGTGTTTACCATACCGGAACACATCGCCCCTTAACATCGGGTGAGATTGTTGTCTTTGCACTGAAGCTATAAAGAATAATAAAATCGTATTCAAAATAAATTTCGCATTGGATTTTTTTAATATATGTACATGTAATTTTGCTTTATAATAAATGATTGGATAATGCCACCATGGTTCGTTATTAATGTCTACAGTAATTTATACCGAGAATTTCAAAGCCTGTACTTCGTGGCATGAAAACTATAGATGGATTTTTTAACTACTTACTTATACTTATTAACTTTAAACGTTAAGTACTTATTAACTTTGAAATATTCCCATAAATATCTTCCTTAAATACGTCCCTCGTCAACAAAATTGTTATTAATTTAATTCTACAAAGTTATAACGCAATATTTCCCGAATGCGACCAATGTAAGAAAGTATTATGACTCACTCACTTATTGACATAAATAAAAAACGTGTATAATTATTTATGTGAACGAAGAATTGGTTAAATTAGAAAAACATACCATAAAAACCTATTTAAATAGTTACATGGAGTGTGTCGTTCTATTTTACATGACCCGTTCAATATTTGCTGATTCTTTGTTATTACTTAAGAAAATTTTACGATATTTTTAACACCTCCCTTACAAGATAAGCAATAGTATACATAGTTCTCACTTCCCCAAGATGATAACGTAAGCATTGGTGTCCATCCATTCAACCGAAAGGCGTCCACTGCTGGACATAGGTCTCCTCGAAACATCCAACGGACTCCCGCGACCTTCACCAGGTCGTCGTTCCGCCTTGTGGGGGCCTACCCACGCTACGTCTTCCAGTGCGTGGTAGCTAATCTAAAACCTGTTGGCCCCATCGGGCATCGATTCTGCGAACAATGTGCCCAGCCCATTTCCACTTAAGTTTAACAATTCTTCGGGCAATGTCGGTAACTTTCGTTCTTCTGTGGATCTCCTCATTTCTGATTCGATCACGCAGTGAAACTCCTTAATTATAGAAAATCACTACGTGCATGTTGAGTCTACGTATCTTTTAAATGAGAATTATCGACCTTGCAACCTTTTTCTGCTTATAACAATTTAGTTTTAGATCACTTCGAGTAATGAGTAAATTTTTAAATATTTAATCATTGTAAATCAGCACGATTGCAGTGCGATTACCCTCATTCCCATGGTGAAGAAAAAAAAACGCAATCGCAAACAAACATGCACCAGCGCATTGCGAGTGCCGACTATGTCATGCCGGTCGGATGAATGACGTCTTTTGCAATGTTTCCATTATCGTATTTTTCTTTTTAAACTATAGTTATATATATATTTTTTGACGTTATGGACTACAACAATAATTTAATTTTACATAAATACAAGCGGCAAATAACATTAAGTATTTCCAAAAGATATTCCAGTGGTAATTTTTAATCGTCCTAATTTATTGATAGTTAACCTTTTTGTATATTCTCGAATTAATATATATTTATATTATGTATGTATATAAAACTATATAGAACACATTTATCTTAACATAAAGATACATACATAGCATCACGCCTTTCTACCGTGCGGGTAGGCAGAGACTACGTCCTTCCACTTACTATGATCTTGACACATTTCTTTCGCTTCTTCTACTATCATGAACGCTTTTATACACGCTCGTCGATTATGGGTTTTTTTTCACTTGTCCTTTATTTAAGACGTGTTCGATTTGGTCAAGAAACATTCGCCTAGGTCGACCCTTACCGACGTGACCAACTGCCCAGTAACCCTTTTAAATGGGTTTCGTCAATCATCTGTCGTCCATCTTTTCTACGTGCCGAACCAACTAAACATTCCTTTTTCTATCTTAGTCGCTACATCCTGTATTACATTACAACTTTCTCTTATATTAAATATCGATGAACTCTATATTTAACATTATTTTAATTGTTAAAACATTATTATTATTAATTTTAACAATACCATATTTAGATTATATTTTACCAATTTCAAAAGCATCAAGCCTGCACATAATACGCCACACTTATAGGTACATCTCCGTATCCCATTTTTATTTAGGGTCAGTGCAACATCTCTTTTTGTCTGTCTTTTCTTCTTTTCATCGTTATTTGAAATCATCCTCGCACTCACATTCTTTCTAAGCATATAATTTTTCACACTATCCATCCATATTTTCTTCAGTCTACCTTTTTGCCTTATAACCGTCTACATTCATATCCAATACCTTTCTTATTGTGTCTTCTTCATACCTGGATTCCTGGTCCGTCCGCATTCAGTCTCCTTTCATCCATCACCTTGATGGGCCAACATTCTGATCTATATAGGACGACATGCCGGATCGTCCTCTGTATATCATCCTCTTTAATTTAAGTGGGATTTGCAGATCATATGTGGTAACTGTGAACTGCCGCCATTTCAAATATAGTAAATACACCTAAAATATAGTATACAGTATATGTATACTAAACCTAACTATAAGGCCACAGATATAGTAGATAAAATATACTACAAACTACACATTTCGCACAACATGCCTAAATAAATTTTAACTCAAAAAACGTATCGTCAGACAACGCACACTTGCACGACTAGTTGAACGACTACAAAACTTGTTCTCAACAGAACAATGCGAATATTGAAATTATAATTACTGGGTCTGAGGATTTAATTATGCAATATCTTTGCCACGCTATCAGAGATCGCCTTTTGTGACCTTAATTATTTATTTATATACTTTTGAGAAGTAATAGTTATAATATTAGACGAACAAGCTTGCTAAGGAATTATCCCATACTGCCTATTCTGAAATCAATCTTACATCAGCACATTAATGATCTAGTAGAGCGGGGGCCATCTAGTAAAACCTTTTTGAAGAGTTTTTGAAGTATTTCAGAATTCATGTTCCGTATTATTATTTCCAGTATTTATTTTCAATTGCCGACTTTATTTGCCTTACTTTACTTTCTTTCATTACCGTTGGAGAAACATTTGCCAGTGTCAATCTTTGATTTTCATGTAAGGAATCGGGTTCATGTTGATCTTATTTGTGTGTTTTTTTTAAATATGTATAAACGATCTTATACGAATATTCCAGGCAATTAAACTACATCAATTATAGTGTATTAATGGAAACTTTTATATGAGTGGACCCGTGGACATAACTGGTTTTATATAATAATAAACATAATCTGTACTTATAATATAACAAAACTGTTAACGGATAAAAGCTGTATTAAACTATTGAATATATTTGAGAAAAACACTTATTATTGGAATATTTGCCTTTCTTTGCATGCATCACGTAAAAAATAACGCAGAAATGGATTTAGTATATACGTATACCTATAATCCCGGGGTAACATACAGTATTTAATTATTTTTTTTTCAAAATTCACCCCAGGGTGGCTGAGAAAGAAAGATGAAAATGTGTGTCAAGTTTAGGGTTATGAAAGTTTGTATTTAGGTTCTTAGTTATAAATAAACATGTAGGATTTTAAAAAATTTGAAACCTCCCCCTAAATTGGACGAAAGTGTGTGAAATTTTATATGAAAATAAGTCATAAATCGTCTTTTTACAAACATGAAATCCAACGGGGTCGAAGTCACGGGCTCAGCTAGTAATATTAAGAAGCGTTAAATACGTTTCACTCGATCTTTTACATACAATGTGTCTCTTCGTATCAATGTATGCTTGCAATATGTTATTTAATTAGGCTTTTAAGCCATGTTTCCTCATAACTATGTAAAACCATTCATTCCCTTTAAGTGGTCGGTCGGTCACACTTCAACTTGTCAATGCGAATCGAAATCAATAATATTCTATGTGTTTTATTTATTCTATATCTTATTTGTTGTAGCATCTGTAGTGCTCGCACACTTTGCATTCAACAAATCAAACATACAATAATCGACATTATTTGTAGAACACAGGGTCAGATATCAGATAGCAAATATCTAAAAAAAGAATAATAATAGGTAAAAACTAATCATGTACAACATACTACTCCAGGAGCGGTAACAGCCGGGTGTATTCTGCTTCTCCACCTTATATTTGACGCACATATCGCAAGCGCGTTTGCGTTTCTCATATAGGTAATATACATATAAGGGAGCAATATACTTATAAGGCTATAATAGAATTCTGGAATAAATTGCCAGGACAAATTCATTCCAAAGAGCTCATCAGAGCATTCACTCAGCGCAAAGCTGAAGAAGCCCTGATGCTCAGTAGGAATCAGCTACGAGTATTAGTGAGAGCACTAACTGGGCACTGTTGTTTGGGCAAGCATATACACAACATCGGTGTCCGGAACACAAGAGAGTGCAGGTTCTGTGAAATAGCAGATGAAACACCAAGCACATCTTGTGTGAATGTTATCCATTAATATCCATACGTAACCGAGTTCTGAGTAAGCATGTGTTGCTCCCGGAGGAGGTACAGACGTTCTCTGCCAAAAAAAATACTACAGTATATTCAGGTTGTAGGTCTAGGCAGTGAGGTTTAGCAATATAGGGGCGATCACAATAGATCTGACTAGGTCGCAGAGATACAGGACTGTTTAAGCCTGCATAGCCCCTTTTTTGAATAATAATAATAGGTAATATATCTCTTGATCCTACAACTGTATTGATTTTTAGTCTAAAAGTCGTCAGATAATTCGCTAATTCTTTTGTCGCTAAGACATAAACAAAAGTCGTCATTTTCTAGCGACAAAGTCGCTAAAGTGGCAACACTATATCAGAGGCCGTTCTCGCATTGTTTATTGGCGGGAAGGTCGCATTGTCTATAATTCGTTTACTTATGATATGGCGAACGGAAGTGTCTCAATATTGATTACGAGTGTAATAAATACTTATTAGTTTTGTTTCAAAATGATACCAATATTTACATAATAGTCATGGGGTGAAAGTAAGGTCTTTGCAAAGGTTTGACAAAGGGATGGGGGTTAGAAATGACCAAAATTCTTCTTATTAAATACTTCAACGATCCTTCACAGTCGCCAACGTCCTCTACCATATAACTGATTACACTCAATATTAGAACTCTTTACAGTACAAAATAAATACTTATTAAAAATATATACAATGGTACATAAATATCAATAATAAAAAAAACGTATTATAATATTACAAATAAATAATTCCGTCTACAATACAGGTATCTGCAAAGTCAATGCCCTATATAAATGACATTGATGGAGGTCCTTTTATTTCATTTACTTACTTATATTAAAAAATCCTCCATGCCTATTAGTGTTATAATTATATGCTATTTGACACTTACGTAGGTGACATATTATGGATACGTCGATGCAGTCAAAATAAATATTTACTTCCAAACACCTTTTGTCTCACTTATCTTTCGAGTACGTTTAAAAAAATGTTTAAAAATTAGTTAATTATGGTTATCGTTGTTATAAGGTACATTATGTAAGAAAGTTCCTCGTGTCGGATAGACTGGATGCTCCTTGCTATGTATGTACCTGTCGTTTATCTCGTAATCAAGCGTGTTCCCCCGCACAGACTGAAACCCAGGCTTAGCTTAGCTTAGCTTAGCTTCACCGCCGGACACACAACCTCTGCTCGGAAGCACTCACTTGTGGGCTGCCTTGGAGAATAAAACCTCGCTAAAAATACTAACTACGCTAACCTAACAACAGTGTAAGTGCATTCTGAGGGCTTTGAAATAAGAAGAATTTGGGAGTAACAACATATTTTCTTTACACTATATGTATGTGGTCCAGAGTGGTAAACAAAGCAAGCCTTGATTCACAGGAGATGATCTCTAAATGCTCTACCACTATCCATGATTTCCTCATTATGTTTTATTTCAACGAAAACTCAGACTGATTTAAGAGTTGGGTAAGTGGACTCGAACTCGCGTCCATTGACACGGAATTCGACCGCATTATCAACTGCGCCATCGTCGCTTCAGATTATTAACCGCGAGACTAGCTAATGTTACCTGGAGTGTACCACGAGAAGGTTACCTCAATTCGTAACCCCGTAAAAAATCGTAATATATTTACAGGATAAAATATGCGGAAGTTTATAAAAAAATTAAAGTAATAAAGAACAAGTAGACGTAGATTATTATTGTGTAATATTTGCAATTAATTAAAATAAAACGCAGGAACTTATATTTAATTAATTCTGTTCACTGCACGTATTTAACCTTCATAATTGCTTATTTGAAGTTCGAGTTATTAATTAATATTTATGTAACATTTTTACAAACGCAAATTAATTAGGTATATAACTTATATTTTTAAATAATAAATAACCGCAACAACTCTTCACTCGAAAGCGCATGAAGTAAATGTAAAATATTTTTTTAAAAATAAGCCCAAAAAAATTTAACACCGGTAGATAATACTATCTAAACCATTGGAAGCATTTATTAATAATTAAAAATATCCTTACCTACTAATTAACATAAGAACTATAATCGTCTAAATAATATGTATTAATTTATACCATTTGATAATATTTCCCTTTGTTTTCTATATTAACCGTTAGGATAACTGTACCATATTATTTTTTATTAAAAAAAAATAACTAGGTACTATTATTAACACTGATATAAACCATAGATCTAAATTTTTAGATGCGCTGTTCTTACAAGTCAAGTCCTAAATGTACCAAGAGAGTAAGAGACGGCAGTAATACCTCGAAAGAAATTAGAATATTATAACCATAGGAAATTAGGAATAGAACACACAGAACAGCAGTAGTCACACGCGGAGTCAAGCCATTTAAAGTTGGCCTTAAAAGGCCACGTATGTGATTACGTTATCACGAGTCGCTTACATACACAAACACAAAAAAAATATATATTTTGAATTTTAATATTAAGACTTTTTTGTATGGAATTAGTATTCTTAGCGTTATTACTCTATGATCATTATAGCATGTTTTGATTGTTGACGGCACATGAAGATAGGCGTGTTGAAAACCCAATCAAAGCGCCTTACCTTCGGTGCATCGTGTTTCCATATTAACTATTGCCTAATCAACATAACGTAATGGCGTTTGCTTCTATGTATTTTTATGCCGATGTCTTTGAAACCTCAGTTTTTCAAAGTTTAATTTGCAGTCACTTCGCTAATCATTTAAAAAAACACATTTCTCTTTATTTATTCTTGTTTATACTTTTACCTATATATAATGTTCTATAGGCTCAGTACTGTGACCTCGATCTCATGCGATGTTAAGTGACGATGTGCTCCAGTAGTAGAACTACTTGTTATGCTGGCAGAACACACCTATTAGTATTTACTTATCCTGTACAGGCTTATCTTTTGATTACAATCTCACTTGTAATTAAGTGACGACGTTGTCGAAGAAGGTAAAACGCTTAACCTAGAGGTACTGGCTCTCAAGCAATGCTTTAAGAACTCACCTATTTCCACTTGAGATTTATGGCTAGTTAGGGGGTATTAGAAAATGGCCTAGCATAATTTTATGGTTTAATCACGATATTTTCCGAAACCCTAGATTCTCAAATTGGGCGATAACGCCCCCTTGTTAGCCCCGGAGACTAGGGGCCATTGAGATAGCGTAGAGAGGGCGTGGGCTCATTAAAATATAAATAATATGGTTGAGTTTTTACTATGCTAACTACGCTTCAAATGATTTTCAACTGTCACGACGTTACAAAGTTTGCAAAGTAAAAAAACAACCATATTATTTATGATTAACTTCCCCAAAGTGTCACCTTCATCGATCGAAGATTAAAATATAGTCTAAAAATAGGATAGGGGCTCTAGAACATTATCAAAGTAGACAGTGAGCAAAATAAGTTTCCAAAACTGTGGTCTAGGTTCATAAGATTGCGACGCGGTGCTTGCGAAAGCCACCCCGTGTCGCCCCCATCCCAGATGCAGCGGACGGCCCCGGGGGGTTTTAGTGGGTATTTCCGGGCGCTTCACGCCCGGGTGAGTCCAACACTGGCACGGAGCTCGTCACCTTGTGCCCCCTTACCTATCGTATTGGGGGACTTCGGTCTCACTAATACAATAGGTAAGGGTAGTGTGCATAAAAGCATTTCCCCCCGTCAAAAAAAAAAAAAAAAAAAGGTTCATAAGATTGGAAATGGTTGCCTTTGGCACGTCCAAACCGCATTACTATTACCAATCTATCACCGCTTGAAATCTCATGAAATCGAATTAATTATCATATATATTTATTCTGTTTTGTTTTATTTGTATTCAGGCCAATGTCTCGACCTTAGCAGAATGGTTGGTTGCACGTCTCTCAATAAAGCATTCATTAAATGAACCGTCTATGAATTAATATCAAACAGCAGTATTACAGATTAATCGGCTTCTACCAATTGTCATACAATTTTATATTACTAGCTATATGCCTGCGGTTCCGCTCGCTTATACTAATAGACAGATAGACGCTGTTTTTTTTTATTATAATCTAACGATAGGAATATAGGAACGAACACGATAATGGTTATTACTGTGATGTTTTATTTGTCTACTAGATTACTTCTATGTACTGATACATATTATTTAACATAACATAACATTAAAAATTGAGTAGATAATATTTGTATGATTAAAAAAAAAAATTAACAACCATGGGAACTGCCGATAGAAGTGAAAACTATGAAAAATAATGATAAATAAATGTTTTAAATGATAGTACGAATAATTAAAATTTCATATTTTAACAAATTAAATTATTAGAAGGATATTCTAGAGACATTTATTCGATATAAAAAAAAAAAAATATATATATATATATCTACCACAGCCATGCCCTTACGTTTTGATTTTTTCCATAATGAAGTTATTGTAGAAACTAGGAGAAAAAATGCTTGATTTTTACCGTTATTTTCAGACGTTCGTCAAATACATTGATGAATAAAATTAAAAAAAAGCAAATCTTATAAACATAGCCAGAGTCTTTCTTATTCTATAATTGAAAAAAAAAATAATTAAAAATCGGTTTAGTTTTGGAGGAGGAAACAGGGTACTACGAAGTGATGTTTTCGTCTGTTTTACATACGGTAAAAACATCCTGAGCTACTTTTGTCCTTTTCGTATTTTATAACTCCTTCTTTAGGATGCAAAGCGAGAGCAATAGTTTTCTGAAATACCTACATTTCAAATCTGTTGGCGACCGCATGGTTCTCAACATTTGTCTGGTTTTTATATCTACTGGCGTTCCGAGCAACAATTATGTACATTTTTATGTAGTCTATAAACATACAATAAGCTGCGTAAATATAACATACATACATACATACATATCATCGCGACTTTCTCCTGTGGGGGTAGGCAGAGATTACATCCTTCCACTTGCTACGGTCTTGACACACCTCCTTCGCTTCCTCTACTTTCATGAGCGCTTTCATACATGCTCGTCGGTTATGAGTACTTTTTTTATCTGGCCTTTATTTAACACATGATTGATTTGGTCTAGATACGTTCGCCTAGCGACCCTTACCGACTCGCCCATTCCCCCTCGCCTTATAAATTAATTTCGTTAATCTTCTCCCATCCATCCTCTCTACATGCCCAAACCAACTAAGCATACCTTTCTCTATTTTGGTCACCACATCCAACATGCTCGCCGGTTATGAGTACTTTTCACCTGGCCTTTATTTAAGACGTTCGATTTGGTCTAAATACGTTCGCCAAGATCGACCCTTACCTACTTGCCCATTCACCCTCGCCTTGTAAATTAATTTCGTTAATCTTCTCCCATCCATCCTCTCTACATGCCCAAACCAACTAAGCATACCTTTCTCTATTTTGGTCACCACATCCAACATGCTCGCCGGTTATGAGTACTTTTCACCTGGCCTTTATTTAAGACGTTCGATTTGGTCTAAATACGTTCGCCAAGATCGACCCTTACCGACTTGCCCATTCACCGTCGCCTTAGAAATTTGTTTCGTTAATCTTCTCTCATCCATCCTCTCTAGGTGCCCAAACCAAATCCTCTACCACTCGTATACAAGAGAAGAAGGAAGCCAGCGAAGTATGATTGATTTTGTTATTGTGAATGAAAGATTGAGAAAGAAAGTGATAGATACACGGGCATATCGCGCGTGGCCGATATCAGTACAGACCATTTTCTTGTAAAAATACTTTTAAATTATTTTACTGAAACCTGATTTGAAGAATTATGTTAATCTGTATGAGCACACTAAATAATAGACCTGGATAAAAAAATTGTTTTTTTTTTTAGGATAATGCGCCTTACTTTGATTCACATTGTTTTAATAATATACATGAGGGTTAATTATTAGGTACTGTAAAAAATGTCAGGTGGTTGCCATATGTATAAATAAAAGCAGACTTTTACATTTGTTACATAATTATTTTTCAAAGTTGTATGTGATCTCTGAATGATGTCGAGTTCGAATCTTACAAAGAACTAATAATAATTAAAAATAAATACGGTAAATTGAAATATTTTAGAGTTCCTTTAACTCAAAAACATATTGTGTCAATAAACGCTATTCACAGTAATTCATAATATCAGCAGTTTTAACTAAGTCATACAATGCATCAACATTTAATTCGAGCATACCTACCTACACAGATTCGATAAAAAAAAATTTAAGTGAATAATTATTAACAACAGAAACTTAATCTTCTAATATCTTACTTAGTATGAATAAAACTTGGTAAATGTTTTTAACAAAAATTAATTAATTTAATAAATTAAGCGCAATTAACATCTGAAAACTATTTTCTGCATCCTTTACTTGATGCAAGCGTTTGGAACTTGTATAAACGAGAAAGCCATTGGTAAAACATCCGTAATTAGCACTCAAGGAAATAAACATAACGCTAGTAAAATTTTATCGGCGGTAAGAGCTAGACCTCGAATAATTATTGCGTGAAATTATTATAATTTGAAATTCGGAATTGGCAACACTGGAGCGTACGTACAATATATTGGCGACCTTTTCGGTATTTTCGCTATGTCAGCTGCGTATCTATTTAAATCTATGCATTTTAATTAAATCAGTAATATTAATTAACCCAGATATTATGAAAGACGACGAAAAGATTCCGATAGGACATATATACTAATTAGTTAAGAATTGTTATGACATCTGAATATTATAATAATGTTATAGGCTAGCTGTGCATCGCGACTTCGCTTGCTTGTAACAATTGCCCTTTGTAAGACGAACTATTGCATTTTATCTCTTAAACACGGTATATGATATAATCAGTTTTGTGGTTTTGGAGTTATAAAGCATGAAGCGATGATGGCGCAGTAGATAATGCGGCCGGATTCCGCGTCAATGGACGCGGGTTCGAACCCAACTCCAAAATCGGCCTGAGCTTTCGGTAAAGGAAAACATCGGGAGGAAACCAAACACTATGGTAGGGCATTGTCTAATAATGTCCGCCTGAGTAGCTACCACCCTCAAGTTTGAAAAACCTGTCGCCAAAATAGGTGTGTACGGGCAGTATCACTTAAGAACCAGTACATCTAGGCATAGTGTGCTTACCATCCAGGACCACAACGTTACTTAACATCAGGTGACATTGTGGTCAAAGGACTAAGCCTATATAGTGTAAAAAACGCAAATAGCGAATGCTGCAAATACAGATCCGCAGAAGAACCAAAGTGACCGACATTGTACGTAGAACCGATGCCCAATGGGCGCAACTGATTCTCGAATGGAATATATAGGTAATGCAAAAACAAACTTGTATTTGTGATATTTAATATATTTAGTTCAGATGTTTGTTTTAATTAAAACACACACACACACATATTGCATCAAATTTATTCGGTTCTTGACCAGCCGGGTTACATTGATTTATAACTTCACCGGAAGGTCATCTAAAACAGTGACACATAGCCTACCGATTACCTGAGCTTCTGCGGCGAGTTTTGAAGGCACTCTCATCCGAAAATGGAAACCAATACAAATGTCATGCGTTTTTTTTTTTTTTACACTTTATAGGCTCAGTGCATTGACCACAATCTCAACTGATGTTAAGTGACGATGTGGTCCAGGACAGTAAACATACTAAGCCTAGGGGAACTGGTTCTCGAGTGATAATTCCGGAACACACCTATACACTGCCAAACAAAATAATGACATTCCATGATTAATTCTATGTAGACGAAGACGCGGGCACCCGCTTGTTGTGTATATAATTCTCGGTGGACAACATAATTCCTCGTTGGGACATCCCTCACATCCTGAGAATATGAATCCTCATAACGTGATATTACATCAAGGAGAAAACAATCTAAACTCGTTACATTTAAAGTCCATTTTCCAGTTGTATGTCGTAGTAATTTCGATCAGGCAATAAATAAATTTGCCGTTTTCATCATTACTATACTAAATAAAGGTCGAGCATTTAAGCATCAAGTTACGTTTGACGTCACACGAAGAAAAACAGTAAGTATACGTAAACAACGTTACTGAGCAATTTTACAAACGTACAGTCGAGAACATAAAGTTTATCTTTAATATAATTATACATTTACTATTAACAAAGGGAGTTTGAATTAAAACTTCTTTGGTCACCACGTAATTCTTCTTCGTCTTCTTGATTAATGGTAATCTGCAATTTACATACACAATTCTGCCAGCGTCATGTGATAAGTTATAATTTAAATCTTAGAAACTAAGCTCCAGCAAACTAAGTGCTTCATATTGCTGGAACATGTAATTTTTGGGGCAACTCAGACTTAGATCCCGCCTTAAACTCCTTGTCATACCTATACTTTTTGTATGGAACGGGTTTTATTGATTCCGAGGTGGTATGAATATTGCCGGGACATCTAGTAAATACATTAAAAATTCGCGTGTATTTTCTGCAAAAATGGGACACAGGTAATAAAATACACACTACGGAAACGAATTTAACATTATTTCATTAAATAAATCACAACTAATTATCTATTTCACTTTAGTCGTGAACTGTACACGTTCAAAGATGCATAAAATTAAGTTGGATTGTGTACAATTACAGCACCTACGTCGCTTCCTGATACTCAATCAAATGCTCATCGTGAGATATAATTATGTTTTTATAATGTCGCATCACGTTCAAAGTCCACTGTATGTAATCGTCCTAATCTTTGATATTTATATCAAGAATGACTCGTGTTTTGCAATAGATCAACGACGCAGAGTCGATACATCACTGAAGTTATATAAAAATAAAATTCGGGCCACAGATACCAAAAGGAGAATCAAGTTATCCAGTTAAAAACTTGAGAATTATTTTAATGAGTAGTGTAGATTAATGGCGATAACTTTTGAATCATAGACAAATTGTTTAGACACTGGATGAAAACGTTACAAATGAGACAGTTAGATCACGAGAAGGAGTAACAAAGATGTCATTATTTATAGCAATTTTAATAAAATTAATGTTTATAAATTGAAATATTATGATCACCACACTTGCCTTCATCGGAACTTATGGTAATAAACCAGACACAGTGTCTTATTTCATTATCGTTCGATGTATATTAACAAATATTATTCGTCGAGGTAAAATTTGACGACAGCGACTACACTTATTTTATTTTTAACTCATTTCGTCCGTCGAGACGGAATATAAAAAAAAAATCATTTACCACTATTTTTAGCATTAAAAGGCATACAACATTTTCTTACAATTAGTCACAACTCACAACAGAGGTGACATATCTAGGATATTATTTCTTAAGCATTTATAATTATTTACACCATCTGTCTCATTATATATTTAAAACAATATTGCTAATAGCAATGAATGATTTTATTTACACACGCCGGATAGGACAATATACAACAAAGACAAGTCGCTCTAGAACAAATTGCACACATGAGTGGACTGCGGAGTGGTGCCATAGATTAAACAAACAGATGCGACATATAATATTATCCGATTAGGGATGTTCATGTACAAAAAATATCGATATTTTTGATATATCGTATGCTCAAATCGAGGCCACTAACAACCTCTCCATGTTTAAAGTTTTTATAATTATCTATTATTTTAATATACCATTATCAAAAGTGACGTTTGTGAAATCTACCAAATTATTATGAATTTTTGTCACCCGGGGCGAAATAGAAAATTTATTCTTAATTTTCCTTAATTGTTATTAATATATAAAATGTATTTTTAATTATGTTCGATATCTATACTAATATTATAAAGAGGAAATGTTTGTATTTTTGTATGTAACGAATAAACTTAAAAACTACTGGACCGATTTGGATAAAATTTCACATGGAGATAGCTTGAAATCCATGATATAATACAGAATTTTTATTTCGAAAATCTCACGGGAACGGGAATTACGCAGGTAAAACCGCAGAGAGTTGCTAATGTATTATTTATCGGTTTTTATAGTACATGAGAATTCATGTTCTGTGTTTTTTTAATTTATTTAACACATTTTGCACACATTTATGTACAAAGGCGGACTTAATGCCTTAGGCATTTTCTCCCAATCAACTTTAGTGTGGTGAAGAAAGTAACACAGGTAGGTGAAAAACAAAAATTTTTATAATTTTCAATACACTTCACTTGTACATTAAATTAACCAAAATGCTACCAAAAACTACATGATAGAGTGACAAATGACGTTCTTGAGTTACTAGGTAATGAGAATAAAAAATTACTACGAGAGATAAAAAGATTCCGTCATAAAACATCATCAACAGAAGGCATTGCCTGAGTAACTCTAACAAAAAATAATAATACGAATTTAAAAAAATAACCTTGCAAGTTTGCGACACATAAGATAAATATTCACATGTTTTGTTTTTAATAGATACCTATCTCTTATATTAGGTTGAAAAAAAAAACAGATACTTCACTTCGATGTTAGGCAAAAGACCGAGAAGCGATTTCGGGGAATTTTTTACACGCAGATGACGGTCAAGCCGAAGTTCGTAACCACTTTGGTAATCTTGTGCTTGTTACCTGTTTACGGCGGAGTGTCAGCGCTCGCCCACATAGCCACGGTGAAGCTGTGAAGGCCTTTTTTTTTTCTTTTTTTTTTTGACGGGGGGAAATGTATTTACGCACTCATCCTATTAGTGGGGCCTAACGCCCCTCCAATACAATAGGCAGGGGGGCACGGAGTGACGAGCTTCGTGCCAGTGTGGGACTCAAACCCGGGCGAGAAGCGCCCGGAAATACCCACTAAACCTCCCGGGGCCGTCCGCCGCATTTGAAGTGGGGGCGATACGGGGTTGCTAGGCATGTCGCCGCGTCGCCCCCTGCGGCAAACCCACCAGGCCCGTCAGTGCAATGGCCCGGCGGGGGTGGGGGGAGAAAAACTTCTCTACCCCACCTCATAGCCCCCCCCCCCTAATGGGGAGGCATGAAAGCTGTAAAGGCCCTACCGGTCAAAAGCATTAGCTAGTACCAAAAAAAAAAAAATTATTTCATGTCCTCGGTACAATGATTGGAAAGTTTATTCACATTGCAATAAACATTAAATAAACATATATAAACAGGGGAAGATAAAACATTGCAAGACATTTTTCTTCTTTATTTTTTTTTTTCACCTTTTACAGCATAAGCATAATGTTAGAGATTTTGAACTTCCCCGTCTCTCTTGTCAGTAATTGTAAATAAAGCTCTTATTCTCATAACAGTGTAGTATAGGCATATTTTAGAAAAAAAAGTAAACAATGGTTCCGTAATCACCGTTCAGACACCCCGTCCCCCATGTCATCAAAAATAATCCAAGAACAAACCCTCGATCCCTTTAATGCTTACGTTAAGTCGGGGGATCGTTAATTATTATAAAACGGTAATCTTTTAAAACGGAGCGATAACAATAAAGTCTACCTTATTCCATAATACATTGAATCTGAATCAGGACGTGTGTATTTGCAAACTTTAAAGATAAACAAGTTTAAACCGTGTTCATTACCTTGGCCCCTAAGCCAATCACTAATCTTTATCGACTCTTATTCATGATAGATTCAGACTTATAACATTAATATGCATAATCGAAAATTAGATTCAAATTTCGTACGTAAAAGTGTACCAAGGTGAACCGGATTAGTAGGTATAGAAATGTATCGTAGAATAACGTCGCTTACTAACAACTAATATGTTTATTTATTTTTAAAACTATTTTAAGGCGGAGGTATTGACCTTGAGGTCAACTAGAAAGTCATTTCACAGTTGAGAATTTAATGACCATTCATGTAAATCTTTGTTAATATTGACAATATCTGTGATTTACATTTACAATTCTGCCGGCATCATGTGGTAAGTTATGTTTTCAATCTTGTGTCATTGTTACTAAATTTCAGCAGAATGGATGGTTCATCTTGCTAGAACATGGAGTCAAATATAACACATTAAAAAAACACTTTGCTTGCCATGACATGCTAAGATCCAGCCAAAAGCTTGCTTGCAATAATTGGGTTTCGCAACTTTTGAAATCAGATTTATCACAAACAAACAATGAATACCTAAGTGGGATGATAATAAAAATATGTCACAGTAACACCGTAATTGAAATTTAAAAATTAAATAAATTAACTAATTAAACTAGCAATCATTTTTTACAGGAATTAGTAAAATTACTTTGTGTTATTTCAGGCCGTATAACCAAATAAGTCATCATCATTCACCTGCCTTTTCCCAACTCACTTGGGGTCGGCGCAGTATGTTTTTCTTCTTACATACGTCCCTATCAGCCGTCATCTCTTCATTCACTCCCTTTTCTTTCATATCATTTCTTACACACTCCATCCGCACTTTCTTTGGCCTTCCTCTACTTTTCCATCCTTCCACATTCACATTCATTACTATTTTACCCGCATGCGCTTCCTCTCTTCTCATAACATGTCCATACCACGACAAACGGGAATCTTTCAACTTTTCTACCATTGACGCAACTTTCAAACTCCCTCTAATATATTAACCTCTAACCAAATAAGTGTTTTGTGAAATTTAGGGTTGGCATTACAAAATCAATCGACGATATACCTAATTGGAAATGACGCTAACGGAAGTATATATGAATTTTTTGTACAAAATCCCTCATTAAAATTTATATTTATCTATACAAATAAATAAAAATTGAATTGTCTGTCTGTTATAAAAAATAGCAACTTTTTACTAAATAGTTATGTACGTATATAAATATATGGTACATATACCGAAAACATAATTTTCAAAATATTTTATCTGTCCTTTTGTTCCGGCGTATCTCCAGAATGGCTGTACCGATTTTAACGGGTTACGCGTAATAAAATTAAAACTCATGAAATTGTGAATAAAATGCGACTCAACGTACAATTTTACTAGCAAGTGTTTGAATTTGTCAGAAATTTGCTTTCTAGTTGTACCGAAACAATTCAGAGCTAAAAAATAATGACTATGAAAAAATTATTGTCCAATGAAGAAATGCGCTGAAACGCGGGCGGAGTCGCGTCTCCATAGCTAGTATTTTAATATTATTTTTGATATGTATACAATCCTCCCCTCTAAGTTGCTTTTTAAACAAGCGAAGTGTCTTGGCTAAGTAATACGCGCAAATCATATAACAAGCAAAATATACAAATCATAGTCTTCAAAAAAATGTGCTCTCATACGTCTGTTATTATATTTTTCTAATTATCATATATTATCTGGTCTTAACTATGAGGATACAGAAGCCTTACTCCACATCATTATATAATATATAGGTATTTATTCTGGTTCTAAATTTAAACGACAAGGTAAAGTTTTTTGTAATTTTGGAATGAAATTCTGTTTTCTTACATTCGAATAAAGTAAGCTGTTTTTAGTCGTGTCATCTAATTTATTTTACAATAGTTTAAACACACACATACAAATCCAATCACACAACCGATTACACCCGCGCTGACTCGCACCTCATACATACACAACACGGGTATATCTTTTATTATAAAGCTGTAATGTTATAAAGGAAGGCACTGGATCCCGGGGCACAAAATATTTTTTTTTTTCCGGGTCCATTGCACCCTCTGATTTGTATTTGCATTTCATGAATAAACATTATTATTATTATTGTATTAAAAAAAACTATATTTCGCTACTTTATGAAATTTCTAAACACTTTATAAAATTACAATAAGACATATTCATGAATCTATTTCATTAGCACGCAAAGAGAACTACTTGTGATAAAAATCTAAAAGTAAATTTACGTTCTGTGCCATAACCGCCGTTTAAATTATTATTCATACGCGTAGCTGATATTTGTACAAATAAAAATTAAATTAAATTCAAACGCGCATTTTTATGTAAAAAATGTTCTTACAAGCACATTTAACGATGTCTACCAACTATTAAAAATTTAAATCACGATAAATGCATGATAAAAGCAATTTTTCGACAAACACTTGGTACTATAACCCGTTTTACGCATCACGACTTAGGTCGTGACTCACGGCGTAAATGTTTTTTTTTTACACGGAATTGGCTCAGTGCTTTGGTCACAATCTCACCTGATATTAAGTGACGATGTAGTCCAGGATGGTAAACACACTAAGCCTAGATACTGGTTCTCGAGTACACCTAATGGTATTTGGCGACAGGTTTTCGAACTTGAGGGTTGTAGGCTACTCATCCGGGCATCATTAGAAAATGCCCTACCACATTGCTATGGTTTCCTCACTCATCAAAATCAAAAACAGCTTTATTCAATTTAGACCCTAAGAAGGCGCTTATGAACGTCTAAAACACTACCACCGGTTCGGAAAACAACCCAGTCGAGAAGAGCGCAGGCAATAAACTCGATCTGGTTCTTTTTTTTAATATATATAATACACATTTTTTTTAACTATACAAATCATAGTCTTAATAATGTTAGCGGGTGCGCACAGAGATGTGGGTTAATTCCAGACATCACTATCGTTCACGTAATGATCCACCCTGTAATAACCTTTTGAGATTAAAACTTGCTTGACATAATACTTGAACTTATTGTCAGGTAAATCGGTAATGTTACTTGGGATCTTATTGTAAAACCGAATACTATTACCTATAAAGCTTTTTATTACACTTACTTAACCTAAAGCGTGGGACGGCCAACTTGTCTTTACTTCTAGTATTAAAATTATGACGATCATTCACTAGATCTAGCTTGTCTAAATTTTTACGAACATGCATTAAGTTATCGAAGATGTACACTATGTTTTTCCTTCAACGAAAGTTCAGGCCGATTTTAGAGTCGGACAGGTGGGGATCGAACCCCCTGTCGATTGACGCGCAATCCGGCCGCACAACCCGCTGCGCCATCATCGCTTCTATTTTTATTTCTATTTTATCTATTTATATTATTTAATATTATTGCAATATCAATAAAAGTGAAACAATTTACAGCCATATAATTATTATACTATAGTAATAGAATTTTAAACGATATAGTTTATTTGTTTTACACAAGAGCATTGTATAAGAAATAATATTTTTTTGTACATAATTAAATCGGAGATGTCACAGGAACTCCTTGGAAAGTATTAACAAAGGACCGACATTTTGTTAGATCATTAAGAAAAATTAAAAAAAAACTAAATAGCTTACATTCAGTGATCGTAATTTATAAAACAAACTGGTATTAATAGCGCACGGATTTCATAAATGTTTTTAACGATATTAAACGCTTTTAAAATGAATCTGATCGTGATTTTTTTTCTTACACTGTTTCATTTTTGTTTAGTTTAGTTTTTATAAAGAGACCTCAGTTTTAAAGTACAAGGCCATTTTGTGACATGCGTGTTTGTGTAAAATGGACACATCCATTCTCGAAACGAGTTACATTGACCTCATGTCGGCTATTGCTATTACACATTGATGATTTTTTAATTAATTATGTCCCTTTCGTTTTTATTTTTGTCTATATACAGTGCAGGAGTTCTTCATTCATAGAAGTCATCGTTTTTAATTTTTCACCTTGCAGTAAATCATTGTTTATTAAGTACTATATATAGCAGGTTTTTGGTGACGACGAGGAAGAGAAGAGAAGAACAACCTTCGTGCTCAAGGACTTTATTTACTGGAGATAGCAAGAGAGTCAAATACAATATCTCAGCGCCGGATCGAACCAGTATATCCCAACGTGCGGTGTGGAAGTATACGTGAACGATAACGGTTTCCTAGTTCAACTACACTAAAACGTCACAACATAGGTGAAAGCGCATAGCGTGCATTGATGTAGTCCCTAGAGGGGTGTTGTTTCACACATTAACGTTATTACAGTTTGGAGGTCCTTGTTTCAAGTTAATGTTCCTATAGCGGCATCTAAAGTACTTGTGACGCCATCTCTTGGCGATCAAGGCACACTCTTATGGAATACTCATGCTGAATATAAGTGGCGACATCTCTTGACGACTGCTGTTATTATTTGTGGTGTTACAGTATCTAATTTATGTGTGACTTTACGCGATATAATTTGTTTAGTGTACACAAGTGAAGTACATATATTAAAAATAATGATATTGAACGTGAATTCTGAAATCTCCCAATAACCCCCTTGGAACATTTAACAAATGTTCGCTGTTCTCAAAATACTACTAAATTCTACTTGACACGTATAAAAATCTATACTAATAAATAAAAAGTGTTTTTACTAAATACATATAAATATATATACGATATCTATACCAAAAATAAAACTATAAATTTTTTTGTCTATTTGTTCCGGGTAATCTCCCGAACGACTGAACCAATTTTGACGGGACTTTTTTATTAGATAGCTGAAGTTACTCCGCGTAACTTAAAATATTTTTGTTTGTGGAAAATAATTGCGGTTCCGCGTAAAAACATTAAACTCATTTTTCATTCATTCCACCATAAGAGGTCCACTACTGGTCGTAGGTCTCCACCAAAAAAGGGGGATTGCAGTCAAGTGTTTGTGGAGCTCAGAAGATGCTGATGCCCATCCCCTGGTTCATATCCCTTAATCCCCTTTTACGACACCCACGGGAAGATACAGGAATTACAATTCTTAGCCGCCACCACACGGATGAATGAAAACTCTTCTTCTTCTTCTTCTTAGTTAATGGCAATCTGTGTGTACACACAATTTGTGCCAATGTCATGTGGGTAAGATTTTCAATCTTGTGTCAGCGTTACCAAGCACCAACAAAACGGTGGCCCATCCTGCTCGAACTTTCCATGGAGCTTTGTCGGCACCTCAGAATGTATGCTACGCGTTGTCTTCTATAATAAACTTAACTTGAACACAATAACTAAACTATTTCACACAAAACGCCACCAAGATTACATGATATAGAGTCATGTACACAAGTTTAATGAATTAAAGAAAACAATTGCTACATGTCAAACTGAGATCCCGCCAAAAAAACTCCGAATGAAAACTCATTTAAAAATAAACAATTTACAATTGCTACATTCATACCATACCCTTTGTCAAAACCGGAGAGAAGGTTTTTGAACCGTTATTTATAGCATACAGCTGGACATTTTACTCCCATAAGAGGTTATTCTCCATACCTTTATTCTCCATGGGCCACATCAAAGTTGCTGTTACCATAGCAACGATCTCTATAGCAACAGCTGTTTGGCGCGGACCGATGCGGCTAATTGTATTGTGTTTGTGTTTATCTGATCGTAAAAAAAACTGATTTTGATATAAATGAGTTCAAATGAAGAAAAACTAATGGTCAGCTTCTTCAGTGAATAAGTAACTATGGCAAATTTCAAGCTAATGAAGCTTTATGGCTACGAAGATCTTGCAATGAGTGAGCTTAATTTTGTTTACATATTGTCCGATATCCTTCATTTCCAATAGAAATTTTTAAAACATATTTTAGGATCTCGACAGGCACATGGGATCTCTGTCAACAAGGTATAATTTTTTTAATAGGTCGATCTGACTAACTAAAAGTGTTGCCACATCAGGAGTTTTATATCCTTGATTTTTTTACTTTTCTAACACATATGTAGTATGAAATTAAGACGCGCGTCTTAATAAGGAATGTAAGCTGCTAAGTGAACTTACTTCACTTTTTCCATTATTTAACGTTTGAAAACTTTTTTCATTGAAACACTTCGCTTTAAAAACACAAATGAGTGAGAGAAGAAGCCTCGAAGACTTCTAATTATATTAAAGTGTAAAAATATTATTTTTCGACCACTTTTGATTTGGACAAATTTTTGTCACAAGTTTTCCTTTATCATATAACGAAGTTTTGCCAAAGGATTTTTTTTTCAACAGTTATGTAATATACAAAATTTTGATATTTTTCAAGTTTTCAATCTTATTTTTTAAATATATCGAAAACTATAATAGTTAAAGAAATGAACCACAGTTCATTTGTTCAAAAAACTGTACCATTCGACGCGGTACCATTTTATTTTTCAATTTACTTTTATGTACATTTTTTCCGCAATAAAAACAAAAGACTCACTTTTTTCTTCATTCATTTGTTTTTAGGTTAAGTATAAACTAAATGTTATATGCGCAGCGTGAGCAGGCCCCTCACAGACGACCTGGTGAAGGTCGCGAGTCCGCGAGATGTGGATGGCGCAAGAGCTGTCGTCGTGGAGACCTATGTCCAGCAGTGGACGTCTTTCGGTAGAATGGATGGACGGACGGATGCGCTGACACGTAAAACGCGGGCGGAGCCGCGAGCTACAGCTAGTATTATATAAAGATGTTTGTTTGTTATGGATAAACTCTAAAAATACTTGGCCGATTTTAAAAATGATTTCACCTGTAAAAAAACAAACATTATCAGTGGGTGACATAAGCCAGTTGTTTTTTTTTAATTTAGAGATTTCTATATACCCGTACGAAGCCAAGGCGGGTCGCTAGTTTACAATAAAGTCATTTACGGTTCCACGAATTGTTTACAACTTACATCGTAAGTTGTCTGCATCGTAAATGTACTCATCAAATTTGCTGGTTAAAGTGTTAAGTGATAAAATTAGTGATATTATATTTTAATTTGTGCAACTGACTATAGTAATAGTAACAATGCCAACGGTTACTTAGCGCGTTAGAAAATCGGTTTTAGATTACAAGTCAGACATGTGTGATCGTGGACCACAGATTATTATATGCTGCTAAATTTGACATTAGAAATACTTTTCATACAACGCAGTAACAAAATGACGGCCTTTTGTTAGAGCTATATCAAATCAAGAGAGTTGTTGAAAGATCTCTGAATTCATGCTTCGTGTTATTATTTTCAGTTCACTTAACTTTAAACCAAGCATTCCGGACCATAGCTAGCTTTTTATTTCCATTTTTTCTTTTCCTTAGAAAAGGCAAAGGTACCTAAACCATGCAGCCAGGTCGAACTTTCCAATCTTATATCATCATTTACAATGCTCATCTTGTTAGAACTTTTTAGAGAGTTTTGTAACATCTCAGGATTCACGTTTTATATTATTGTCTCTAATGCATTGTAACCAATATTGATCACATTATCAAAGTATATAACGTAAAATTATATTACATTTTATATTACAATATTCAAATCTAATCCAATATTACATAATATAGAGTTAAATACCACAATCTTATGAATAACGAATATAAACCACTAATTAACAGATCAAGATTCTACCAAAAACTTCAGACCACAGATAAGTGGAACAAACCTTTTTTCACGTTACTGTCTTCTTCTTCTACTTGGTTAGGTTAGGTTAGGTTATTATTGGTTATTAATCTGCGATTTACATACACAATTCTGCCAGCCTCATAAATTATGTTTTCAATCTTATGTCAACGTACCTTTTTTTTTTTGTTGACGGGGGGAAATGCATTTACGCACTACCCTTACCTATTATGTCAACGTACCTAAGGTCCAGTAAAACGGGTAATTATTTAGTTAATCTCGCCAACTTGCAAGTTATCGTAGCACTGCAGAATAAACGCTTCGCGTCATTATTTACGATGTACTTTACCTGTAAATAATAACTAAACTATATCATACCAAAACGCCACATATAGGGTTAAATACGCAAAATTAATGGATCAAAGATAATAACTGCTACCGCTGCTACATAACAGACTGAAGTACCGCCTAAAACAAATCTATCGCAGACAAACTTCAGATTTTAAAACAATTAAGTTAATTAGTTGTTAATGATGATACTGAACCTTATATCTTAAAATCAGGTCTTTATTCTTGCATGTGCAATGAAGCGATGATGGTGCAGCGGGTAGTGCGGCCGGATTCCGCGTCAATCGACGCAGGTCCGATCCCCACCTATCCGACTCTTAAATCGGCCTGAGCTTTCAGTCAAAATCAAAATCAAAATTTATTTATTCAATTTAGGCCCTAAGAAGGCGCTTATGAACGTCTAAAACACTACCACCGGTTCGGAAAACAACCCAGTCGAGAAGAGCGCAGGCAAGAAACTCGATCTGGTTCTTTTCTTTTCATAAATATAATATATATCATTTTTTTTTGTCATATTAAAAACTATACAAATCGTAGTTTTAATAATGTTAGTGGAAGCACAGAGATGTGTGTTAATTCCAGACATCACTATCGTTCACGTAATGATCCACCCTGTAATAACCTTTTGAGATTAAAACTTGCTTGACATAATACTTGAACTTATTGTCCGGTAAATCGGTAATGTTACTTGGGATCTTATTGTAAAACCGAATACTATTACCTATAAAGCTTTATTACACTTACTTAGCCTAAAGCGTGGGACGGCCAACTTGTCTTTACTTCTAATATTAAAATTATGACGATCATTCACTAGATCAAGCTTGTCTAAATTTTTACGAATATGCATTAAGTTATCGAAGATGTATTGGGAGGGCAAAGTTAAGATATCATATTCTTGAAACATGTTCTTTAGAGATTCGCGAGGTCCCATATTATATCAGTGAAGGAAAACATCGTGAGGAAACTATAGCATAGTGGTAGGGCATATTCTAATGATGCCCGCCTGGGTAGCTACCACCCTCAAGTTTGAAAACCTGTCGCCAAATACTAATAGGTGTGTTCCGGCAGCATCACTTGAGAACCAGTACTTAAGTTTAGTGTGCTTACCATCCTGGACCACATCCTCACTTAACATCAAGTGAGATTGTGGTCAAAGTACTAGCCTATACCGTGCAAATAAATCACAATCCTATAATTTTCCACACGAACGTAATTAATTAAATATCAGGTGGAAAATTACTCTAATTGCATAACTAGTGTAGTAGCATGATTTTCAACTTTTAGCGGAAACCGTGGTCTGTAATATTGTAACTGAAACATCCTTATGTATGTATTTTAACTAGTGGTATGCTGTTCGTTCGTCAAACTATTTTTACACAATTATACCCACTACGTATATTTTACACTATATTAGATAATTTAGGGATAATATTAGAGGGAGTTTGAAAGTTGCGACAGTGGTGGAAAAGTTGAAAGGTTCCCGTTTGTCGTGGTATGGACATGTTATGAGAAGAGAGGAAGCACGTGTGGGTAAAATAGTAATGAATATGAATGTGGAAGGATGGAAAAGTAGAGGAAGGCCAAAGAAAGTGTGGATGGAGTGTGTAAGAAATGACATGAAAGAAAAAGTAGTGAATGAAGAGATGACGGCTGATAGGGACGTATGGAAGAAGAAAACATACTGCGCCGACCCCAAGTGAGTTGGGAAAAGGCAGGAGAATGATGAGAATGATGATCTATCTGCCTCGGTAGCGCAGTTGTATTACGGTACGACTGTCGTTCTGAGGTCTGAAGTTCGATCGCCGGGTCGGGTCAAGTGATATATGGTTTTTCTACTCAATATCATCCCGGAGTCTGGAATTTGTGCCCGATATGGCGACAGGTTCGTCTCCTGTGAACGCAAACATAAAAATTACCTGCCACCATAACCGTTATTTATTACATTATTTTTAAACAATTGAATATTTTAGAGATGTATAATTTAATTTATAATCATAAATAACCTTGATTATTATTAGCTAAATATAAACTCAATATATTTTGTACTAAAATATAGTATATGGCTACTAATTTATAACAAAAAAAAATAATTTACACATAATTTTCCTTAAACACACAACTCTTAATGATAAGTGTAAATTACTTTATATACTTAATTTTTTATAGTTGCTCTTTAGATTTATTATTATCAAAAATAAACGAACAAAGTAAAGTTAATTTCAGAGAGAGAGAGAGAGAGGTGATTCGTAACTTAAAAATAGTCACTTCAAGTTTTTCTTTTTTTTTTTGTTAATTTGACAAAAATATTATTCTTAACTGGATACGGAATAACATTTTGAACGCGATGACAATCCAGTGATAGCAAGCTTGACATGCGACATCGATTTATTTAAATTCGAACACGGAATGAGTTTAAATTAAAATCAGTTAATTTTAACGGGTTTCTACGCGTTACCTTTGGTTTTTTCTTCCTATCCCGACGTTTCGGCTGGGTTTCACCAACCGTGGTCACGGGCTGACTGGCGGTGCGCGGCGTCGCCTGCTGCGTTGAGGGGTATTTTGATAAACTACCCCCGTTTGGTCTTTATATTTATTATAGTCACAACACACAACACTAACAGTATCCATCGACGATGCCTGTGACGATAAATCACGAACCTTTAGCTTTTCTAGCACCGGATTCCACGCTGAGGAAAGCCTATACCCATCCTCGCGATTGAAATTTGGATGTTTTTTAACTTCAATCGCTTCGCACGGTTGGTGAAACCCAGCCGAAACGTCGGGATAGGAAGATAAAACCAAAGGTAACGCGTAAAAACCCGTTAAAATTAACTGATTTTAAATATGGAACGCGAAAACTTAAAAAATTACAGTTTAAATTAAGTCGGAAACACTATGTTTACGTGGCGCGTGTTGATAATGTATCTCTGGCAATAGACAGCAAGGCAATTCACCTTAAGTCACATTGTCAATTACTTTCGAGTAAGTTTTTGTTCTAACATAAAAAAAAAACCTATACAACACAAAAAAAAATTGACACACGATGTATCTGATAGTATTGTATGCAATTAAGGCCATATCGCTGTAAACGACATGAAAAATGGTAAATTTTTATATTATTTATTGGACCTATACTATAATTCTGTAGAATCCCATCCTTCATGGTCCGGTGAAGCCATTTTTACAAGTCCATAATTTGTTTATGATTCCATAATAACTTCAATTCTCAACTAGAGATGAGACACTCTGAATAATAAATTAATTAACAAATATAATTATTTAATTATACGGTATGTGAAATGTGGTAGTATAAATATATACGGAAATCAGTTATATGATTGTCGATTCTTTTTTTTAGTTAAATATTATCGATAATACGTTTAATATTTAAATATAAAATTAAATCGTGTATAAACTATGTAAAAATAGCATTTAGGTTTAAATTTATTTTGGTTAATTTTAATTTTAAAGACTATAGATATACACTGAACATATTGTCAAAAAAATAGTATTTTATAAATCGACGGGTTTCAAATACTATAAGTTATAAATGACAAAAAAAAAATTAAAGAAAAGAAGATCGTCGAAAAATCGAACGTGTGTCAGTATGTGTTTTTTATTTACGCACCTCATATACGCTACTATATTACTACTAACTTGAGATAGAATTATGTTAATACTGTTATCCTCAAGTGATGTTGTTTGGGATATAAATAAGACACGCACAGTTTGACTGCAAACAAATCAAGGCCATATATGTTTTCTGCCATTATAGTAGTTTAGAGTCGAAACCTCTTGATGGTTGGTATTCATCGATACTCAGTCTTGTACACTAGACGCGCAGCGACATGAGTCTTGTGGTCACCGTAGGTTTAGGCAAAGGCAAACCAAATTGCCCAAAATGTATGTCCCAAGTAGCAGCGAAAGCCAAGGTTCGTCCCACTTTGGCCCCTTGCAATAACTACCATCACCCGATTGAGTGTCATAAGCTCTCGCCCCAAAAAGTCCATGAAGTTGTCAAGGTAATAATCGTGCTTTTAGTTAGTTAGTTAAAAAAAAACGTAGATAATTTTTGAGGGCGGTTATGAAAACAGATTATATTAATCACTTAGCCTCGAGTAAAAAGCGAGCTTATCTGCCACTATATGAACGACAGAATAAATATATGAATATAAATTCCACCCATCTCTAAAACATCCATTCCGCCAACCGTAACGAAACATGTACCCACTGGTGTGGTTATTAAATCTAATTTAGCTCCTATTTGGACGATGAACTGTCATTAAACTTCGTAAATCGTTGGCAACAGATAAAAATTAAGTGGTAAAATCAATGTTGCTACTATTGAATTATATATGAAACTATACCGGTTACTTATATAAAAATTGGTAAAAAATAGGATGTTTCATATTTTCCAGGCATTCAAAATCAATCAAAATCAAAATGTATTTATTCAATTTAGGCCCTAAGAAGGCGCTTATGAACGTCTAAAACACTACCACCGGTTCGGAAAACAACCCAGTCGAGAAGTGCGCAGGCAAGAAACTCGATCTGGTTCTTTTTTTTTCATAAATATAATATATATCATTTTTTTTTTGTCATATAAAAAACTATACAAATCGTAGTTTTTAGTGGAAGCACAGAGATGTGGGTTATTTCCAGACATCACTATCGTTCACGTAATGATCCACCCTGTAATAACCTTTTGAGATTAAAACTTGTCAGGTAAATCGGTAATGTTACTTGGGATCTTATTGTGAAACCGAATACTATTACCTATAAAGCTTTTATTACACTTACTTAACCTAAAGCGTGGTTCCGGCCAACTTGTCTTTACTTCTAGTATTAAAATTATGACGATCATTCACTAGATCTAGCTTGTCTAAATTTTTACAAATATGCATTAAGTTATCGAAGATGTATTGGGAGGGCAAAGTTAAGATATCATATTCTTGAAACTTGTTCTTTAGAGATTCTTACATTAGGATTTTTTTTCTTTAGTATCTACAAATGAGTTCTAGTATTATTGTTAATTAATTTGGAAAGAGTTCAAATCAGGAATGAGGAGATCTACAGAAGAACCACAGTAACCGACGTTGTCTGAAGAATTGCTAACCTTAGGTGGCATTGGGCTGGGCATATTGCTCGCAGAACCGATGCCCGATGAGTCCAACGGGTTCTCGAATGGATACTACGCACCGAAAAATGTAGCGTGGGTAGGCCCCCACAAGGTGGAGGCCCGACGACCTTATGAAGGTTGTGGGAATCCGCTGGATCCGGGTGGCGCAAGACCGATTGTCGCGGAGATTTTTGGCGGAGACCTATATCTAGTGGACATCTTTCGGTTTAATTGATGGATGGATAAAAACATTTTACATTTTAAAAACAATATACATTACGCGTGTATAGGAAAATTTAACGATCGGTATATATTTACAAACATTGACTGTGATTATGGTTAAATAAAAAATAAAATGTTTGCTTAATTAATTATGAAGATTTCACACGTTGACAGAATATTTAAACACGGGATAGTAAAAAAGAAACAAATGACTACTGTTTTTGTTAGCTGTATTCAAGAAAAAACATTGTCGAATAGTTATGACCTGGCAACTTCTTGCGGAAAATCCTGAAGAAAAGTTTTTTGCGGTGTTTTTTAGTCTTTTTTAATATTATGTTTGTTGTGGGTTTTATTTAATACTATAGCTGTATGCCCGCGGCTGTGCCAGCGTTTCTAAAGTTCTTTACTGTGTTTTTTATTTATTTTTACGCGAAACTCTAATTATTTTCAAATAACAATAGTTACGTTAACGTAGTTACCAAGTTACGCGGAGTATCTTTAGAAATCTAACAAAAAAGTCCTGTCAGTATCGGTTCAGCCGTTCCGGAAATTACCCGGAACAAACAGACACATACACAGACAGATAGACAATATACATTCATATGTATTAAGTAAAAAAAATGTTATTTTTACATTACAAACAGACACTTCAATTTTATTTATTAGTACAGATTTAATATGACATAATAATATAAAATTTTGAGGGAAATTGACGTGATATAAATAGTAACACGAATATGGATTCTGAAATATCACAAAACTCCTTGGAAAGATCCAACAAATGGTCACCATGTTAACTCACTTTGCGAGTGAATTTTCAAAAATCCTATAAAGCACTCCAGGGTGTAAGCCATACTATACTAAATTTCATCAAAACGTTTCCAATAGTTTTAGTTTTTTTTTTTAAGTATAGACAATATTTTAATTATTCAATGGTAAAAAAGGAATTGTTTTGTTCGCGAGCGAAATCTATATTGATATACAGGCATCTCTAGTTATGCATAATCGCTTACTGTCGTCATATTTAAACTGAAAATATGTGTTATGTTGACACGTATCAATAATTTCAAAAGATACGTCCATCTTTAAAATATCACGTAGGTACGTGGAGGCGAAATGTTTTTATAACAACGAAATCATAAAATATAGATCTGTGAAGTTAATAAATTATCTATTTTTACGTGAGACAGTTCTATTGGAGGATGAGGTCATTTTGTCAGCAAAATTCGGTACTAGAAAAAAAACTTATATTTTAAATACGATTCAAAACAGCTTGACGACGATCTCAGATAATGTTAAAGACGGCAAATATAATAAGTATTCGTATGCTGGGGAAGACAGATACAATAGATGTTAGGCGACAATTTATTAACTGCCCAAGACTGGGGACCCAACTAGGATAGCTCTCTTGCGACCAGTGAGATACAGTGACACTATGCACTGGTTACAAACTGCATATGACACACCCAGAAATGTGGAAAGACTGCCCTTACTCTTCAATATGGATCAGATATTTCCTCTTATTTATAGAGTTTACCCGCTTCTGACATGAGATGTCTAAGTTTGTTTGGTTTAGCTTTGTACAATCTGGCCTTCATGCAATAAAGTAACATATAATGTCTAGTTATAAACACATAATAATAGGTTTGCACGTACGTACGTACGTCCGTCGCAGCACTTTGTTGTAACAGCCACAGTATTAATATAGACAAGATGGTTCACTTTACGATACATTACTTAGATTTAACATAATATTTCAAAATCAAATCTACTTTATTTAATTACTAGCTGCGTTTCATTTTTTTTTTACGGAACCCTAATAATTTTCCTTATTGTGTCGAGTACCCATAAAAATAAGACAATAGGAAAACATGGAAAGCTGGCGTAAACGCCAGGTAAGTGCTCGAGGGGTTAATTTATTTTAGTACTAGGATAAAGTCAAAATATTTCTCATAAATTCAAGCACTTGCCCGTAAAACTGTGCACTGAATAGGAGTTTATTCAATGTTTTAAATTTTTACGCGGGTCCCTAATGATTTTCGAAAAATGAAAGTAAGCCTAAGTTATGCTGAGTAACTTCAGCTATATACCAAAAGAATGCCATCACAAATCGGTCCAGCCGTTAAGGAGATTAGCCGGAACAAACAGACTGATAAAAATGTTATATTTGGTTATAGATATCGTATATACGTTCATGTCTGTTTAGTAAAAAAATAATTACAAACAGACACTTTATTTATTAGATATATATATATATATATATATATATTTAAAAAAAGGCCCCCCTGACATGATCAGGAACTTTGGCATCAACGGGTTTTAAATAAAATACAATAATTCCCCCCAAATCCCCTTTTTTTCTTTGTTAGACGGTTCTTTTATCTCTTATGTCTTCCCTTTTTTCTTTATTTCTTTTGTCTCTATTTTTTGTCTTTCTTTTTACCTTTTCTTTTGTCTTTCCTATCTTTTATACAAACTTATGTTTAACTTAAACTTAACTTACTTAACCTAGACATTATGTATTACATATTCTTACAGTTCTTCTATATTTTTTCAATTCTCATTGCAATCCCTTTGATCCCTCATTGATATTATAAATTAATAGTTAAGTATGCTTACCCATAATAATTGTATATTTCATTTAGTTCTTAACATTTTATATACGCGATTCTGACGGAACTCATCTATTATCTATAGACTTTACAGATATCTAGGCAACAAGATTTTCAAACTTGAAAATTCGGATGTTGATGTATGCAGTCAGTCTGGTAAAGTAAAATACGAACCTATGAAACAACTACTGATCCATCGTCCTTTAATATTAAGTAATCCAGCTGTTTTTTAATTCAACCTTTCCTTCGGTTCCTTATAGGTTAAGTTTTCCATTATACTACAATAAGCCTGTCATAAGAAGCGACGGCATATAAGTTGATACGTGTCAAATTGACCTATCACGGTTGTATGGATAATACCTACGAGGATATACCGTTAGGTATAAATATAATTGATTATTCCTATGGAAAACCAGACTTATATTCAATGGTTCAGATAAAATATTGTTAAAAAACGTGTCTTTAGTTTAAAAAAAATCTATTTAATTTTATATTACTTTCATAATTTGTTACATATTATTTAATGTAACGGAATGTATACTAAAATCAGTTCAGAGAATAGATGTCATCATCATCATATCATCATATCAAATATAAAATAATAGTGCTTAGAAGAATATAATAACTCAATATACAACTAACTAATGGCTAACTATCCGGAAATCTCCGGAAATATCCGGATTTTTTGGAGGAAGCTTTTTAAAATTTTATACTTGGATAAATTCCTCATCATTTTTTATGCGTTACAGGCTCAGTGCTTTGACCATAATCTCACCTGATGTTAAGTGACGATGTGGTCCATGATGGTAAACACACTAAACCTAGATACTGGTTCTCAAGTGATGCTGCCGGAATAAACTTTTTTTTTTTTTTGTTTCTTTACGGGGGAAATGCATTTACGCACTACCCTTACCTATTGTATTAGTGAGACCGAAGCCCCCCAATACAATAGGTAAGGGAGCACAGAGGGACGAACTCCGTGCCAGTGTGGGACTCACCCAGGCGTGAAGCGCCTGGAAAGCGCCCACTAAAACCCGTCCACTGCATTTGAGATGGGGGCGACACGGGGTGGCTTTCGTAAGCACCGCGTCGCCCTCTGCAGCGAACCCACCATGCCTCGTCCGTGCAATGGCTTGAATAAACCTAATGGTATTTAGCGACAAGTTTTCGAACTTGAGGGTGGTAGCTACCTCAGTCGGGCATTATTAGAAAATGTCTTACAACCAAGCTATGGTTTCTTTAAGATGTTTTCCTTCACCGAAAGCTTAGGCTGATTTTAGAATGGGATAAGTGGGCTGGAACCCGTGGCCATTGAGGCGGAATCAGGCTGCACTACCCACTGCGCTATCATAACTTTGCCTTACCTTTTTCGGTCTTCGTCTACCTCTAAATCCAGATTCATACTTAATATCTTTTAATTACGTGATTTTATCTCCTGATGAACCTGCTTACCTATTACTCCTCAAGTTCCCTGTCACTAGTTCAACTTTCAAGCTCCCTCTGATATAATCATTTCTAATCTTATCAATTCTGTTTATATCACACATCAATCTTAACTTTCGCATCTCCGCAATATGCACTCGTCTTTCATCTGTCTCTTTAGTTGTCCAACTCAGTCCACGCAAGTCTTATAATGGTTATATATCCCTCCCTCTTAAGCTTTAAGAACGTATGTGGATCACAACTAACCCGCAAGACCTGACATCGTTTTACCCATCCTGTATTTATTTAGTTCCTTACGTCCCGTTCAATATTGCCGTCAATTTGGGTAACTGAAGTCACAGAACAAATGCTCTGGTTTTTTATTTGCTAATCTTTAATCCAACACCTTTTAGTTAGGTATGTGATGTTTTTAAATAGAATCATATAAATCGGACAGACAAAAAAAAAACATTGTTCATTAAAAACAAAACCGACTTCAAAAGGATAAACTATAAAAATACACTAAAAAGTCAGTAAGTGATTACTTTATTAATCTGCTTCGTTAATTTTGAAATCGGTGCCGGCTTACGAATAACAAAATGTACGTCTCTAATTATATTCGATTTTAATTAATTGTTCTTTAAAATCACCCTAGTCCTTTATTTAGCTGATATGTAATTTTGACAAGGTTACGGCAGTTATTTCCATTTGTAAATGAGTTTTGATTTTTGATTGAAATTTTAATTTGAAAATTGATTTTTGAGAATTGATTAACTCTAACTGGCAACTATTGACTTTTTTGTGGATTTTTATAGTTTATTATTTTGAAGTCAGTTTTGTTTTTTAATGTAAAAAGTTTTTTTTTTTCTACTTTTTATTTTAAGTATGAAGTTTCAGGTATACCTGGGAAACCTACTTCATAGCTTCGGGCACGAATATATGAAACGCGTGTCTATAATATTCGAGGGTTTTTCTTAATTTCCCTAAGTTCCACTGATCAGACCCTGATTTGGACAACGTCGGGAGAGCACTCCTTCGATTAAATTCGATTTTTTTTTTGCAAATCGATCCACAATTACGGAGATATCGCGTAACGAGCATAAAAAAAGAACATACATACGAATTGATAACCACCTCCTTTTTGAAGTCGGTTAAAAACAAAAGAGTAAGTGACTTACATATATAAGATGTAATCGCTTAGTATTACATTGCATAGGAAACTATTCGTTTAACAGATATAAAGGCATGTAATTCAATATGAAATTGCGGTTGTAAAATAAACAGATAAATATCGGATCTATTATATGGATAATAATCGAAAATGCTCTCGGAAACCACAAGATTGTAAAGGGCCTTGTGCACTTTGTGGGTTCGCTTTCGGTATTTGTCTACGTTACTTAATATTTATCTTGCTATAGCGTAGGTATATTAGATAGGTATTAAGTACTGTAGGTAAAAATTGTAGATTTTTTTAGACTCCCTCCACCCCTCTTGTCAGCAGTAGTAACAGACGCTCTTAATAACCCTTAATTAAAAGTAAATATACCGGAAAGTAATCATTGCTTAGGCAATAATAATTTAAATCCCTAGACCTCCGTGTCATCTATACTAATGTATAAAATAGAAGTGTATGTTTGTAATTTCAGAATATTTTTTTTTAGGAAGTAGAATGAATGTATGTACGAAACCTACACCAAAAATATAGTTTTATAAAATTTTTGTCTGTCTGTTTGTTCCGGGTAATGTCCGGAACAGCTGGGCCGATTTTAACGGGACTTTTTTTGGTAGATAGCTGAAGTTACTCCGCGTAACTTAGGGTACTTTTAATTTTAAAACAATTACGGTTCTGCGTACAAAAATGGAATAAAGTCCAATTCAATGATGATGATTCAGTTTTAAGGCCAAGTGATTCAATTTGTTTATTATTAAATTAAATATGTTAGTAGCAACAAAAATGTTTTTTGGAAAATATATAAAATGCAGGCGCAACCACAGCACACAGCCAGTCAAAAATAAGCATAGCATAGATCCCTGTCCTCCATTGATGCTTACGTAATACTGGACCTATCCCTTATTACGTTCACACAATACAAACACTATTACTTGTGTAGAGACCTTATCAACATCTAACGGCACACTAGCGCGAGCCGCGGGCGCACGGGTTACATATATTTAATACCTCGTATGAGAGAAGTCCGTGTGTCCCGTCTCGCTCGCACTCTGCATGTTTCTGATTGACCACCGTAATCTTTGTAAGCCCTACGACTAACGAGGTATCTTTTAGAATTTAAGTTTCACTATATGTCCTCAGAATTAATCAGAAAGCATCAAATAATCAGAATCAGAATAAGAATCAAATAAGAATCAGTTAATAAATAACTTTCAAACGTGTACCACGACTTTCCCTCCAGTCATCCTTCAACTAGCGAGAAGCAACTAAATTGGTGACCCCGAAAAACAAGAAGATGGCACTGAACGAGGGAACTACTGAAGAAGCGCGTGCACTGGATCTGAACGCTATCTCCGTTCAATCCAGATTGCTACCTTTTTGGCGCGATTTACCAAGAGCGTGGTTTATCCAATTTGAAGCAGTCGTGGACCCACTGAAGACCTCAGATGATTAGAAATGGCGATTCGTCCTACAACAATTACAAGCTCAAGACCTGCAGCATCTCACCGACATCTTATACAAGCCACCTGAAAGCGACAAATATGCGACGTTAAAAACCCGCCTACTCGCCGTGTACGACAAATCAGACGTCAGGAATTTTCAGCAGTTGATCAGCGGCCTAGAACTAGGTGACCAAAAACCATCGCAGCTGTTAAGGAAAATGCGTGAGCTCGGCAGTGGCATGATAACCGAAGAGGGCTTGAGAATAGAATGGCTGAATCACCTGCCAGCACAAGTACGCGTCGTTCTATCCGTCAACACAGAATCGTCACTCGATACTTTAGCCGCCATGGCTGATAAAATGTTAGAATACACCGGACCTACCACGATCGCTGCAATATCTACGGACACTAAGAACTCTACAACCCAGCAGTCAAGTTCAAGTTCGAGTACAATACAACTCGAAGTATTAAGTAAGCAACTTGAAAAATTAACACTCGAAGTAGCGGAGCTGCGGGGGGACGTGCGACAAGGAGGCATCACTATCACCGTCCTGCTCGCTCACGGTCTAGTTCGCGCAACAGGAGCGCCGCCAAAGTAAAGCCTGGCGATGACAAGTGGGAATGCAGATACCACTATCGTTTTGGAGATAAGGCAAGACGATGTGAATCACCGTGCAATAGAAAAAACAAACTCAACAATACGTCTTTAAACTAGAAAAGACACCGACTGTGGCGAGCGTCGGTGTCCCCAGCAAAAGCAATCGCCTATGTGTTCACGATCGCAACACTCACGAACGTTTCCTCGTGGACACAGGAGCAGACATATCAGTTCTTGCTGTACCGAAGCACACAAGACGTACAAGCCTTAATACTTTTAAGCTATTCGCCGCAAATAACTCTCCAATTGATACCTATGGAGAAAAAACAATAACACTCGACTTGGGACTGCGACGCAATTTCACATGGAAATTTATTGTCGCCGACGTGAAAACTTCGATTTTGGGTGCCGATTTTCTACGCCACTACAGACTATTGGTTGATCTTCACAAGAAAAAATTGTTCGACGAAGTAACCAAATTATCGATCAACACGATTCAAATATCTTCGGCTACCGAGTCTGTCTACTTGATTAGCTCCGAACAAGATTACTATGATATTTTGAAAAATTACCCAGACGTATTACGCCCAATGTCGTTGAAACAACCATCCAAGCATGAAACAGTTCATCACATTGAAACCACGGGCCCGCCATTGTACGCGCGTGCGCGCCCTCTGCCGCCGGAAAAGTACAAACTTGCCAAAGAAGAGTTCGACCGCATGACAGAGATGGGTATATGCACACCCTCTAACAGTCCTTGGGCAAGCCCCTTACATGTGGTTAAGAAAAAGGATGGCGGAATGCGTGTATGCGGTGACTACAGACGGTTAAACTCTGTAACACAGCCGGATCGTTACCCCATACCACGCATACAAGACTTCACCTATCAGCTGCAGAACAAAACAATATTTTCGAAGCTCGATCTTAAAATGGCATATTATTGGATACCTATCAATGAGGAAGATAAAAAGAAGACAGCTATCATAACTCCGTTCGGATTATATGAGTTCAACTGCATGACCTTTGGCTTACGCAACGCTAGTCAAAGTTTTCAAAGATTCATGCACGAAGTCTTGCATGGAATAGAAGGATGTTTTTGTTATATCGATGACATACTTTTATTTTCTACGGACGAAGACTCTCACAGGGAACTCTTACATACAGTTCTAAAGCGACTCGAGAAGTATGGTGTCACACTCAACGTAAACAAATGCGAATTCGGACGCTCAAACATCGACTTTCTCGGCTACGAAATATCTGCGAACGGCATTAAACCTACTGAAGAACGCACAACAGCCATATCCACGTATCCCAAACCAACAACAATAATTGAATTACGACGTTTCCTGGGCATGACAAACTTTTATCGTGACTGCCTGCCTCATCAAGCTAACTTGCAACATGAACTCAATAAATACCTGCACAATGGAAAGAAAAATGACAAAACTGTAATCGACTGGACGCCCGAAGCAGACGAAGCTTTTGTTAAATGCAGACAAAGCATAACAGAAGCAACGACGCTAACGCACCCAATCCGCGGTTGCGCCCTAGCGATTATGACCGACACATCCGATCACAGTCTAGGAGCCGTACTACAACAAAAAATCGACAATGTTTGGAAACCGATTGCATTCTTTTCTAAAGCGATGAGCGAGACGCAAAGACGTTACAGTGTGTACGATCGCGAACTTTTAGCGATGTACATGGCTGTAAAACATTTTCGACGTTGGATAGAAGGATCGGAGTGTACTATTTACACTGATCATAGACCACTCTCTCATGCACTTTCAAGATCCGCAAGCAGCAGCGACACACCGCGACGTGAACGTCAATTGCAATTTATAAGCCAATTCTGCACAAACATTGACTACCTAAAGGGAACTGAAAACACGGTCGCAGACGCATTATCTCGCATTGAAGAAATTAATTGTCCATCCATCATCGACTTCGACCAACTAGCGGTCGATCAAGAAAATGATGTCGAATTAAAAAATCTGAAACAACAAACAAACTTGAAGTTCAGCGAATTATCGTTACCGGGACTTAGACACGCAATCACGTGCGAAGTATCAACAGCGACGCCTCGTCCTTATCTACCCGTTACATATCGCCGAGTAGTTTTCAAGACTCAACATGAAATATGTCACAGCGGCATAAGAACGACTCGAAAGCAAATAGCATCGAAATTCTTTTGGCCCGCTATGAACCAAGACATATCAACCTGGGCAAGAGCCTGCCTTGGTTGCCAGCGTGCAAAAATTCAGCGTCACGTCATCACGCCTCTATCAGAGTTTCCACCGTCACAGCGCTTTGAACACATCCACATCGACATAATCGGACCAATGCGACTATCGAATGGCTGCCAATATTGTGTTTACCCATCATAGACCGATGTACCAAATGGCCAGAGGCAATACCAGTGCAAGTGATCACAGCGGAAGTTGTCGCTAAAGCACTGTACGAACACTGGATTGCCAGATTTGGATCTCCACTGCGCATCTCGACTGATCAAGGACGCCAGTTCGAATCATCTTTATTCAACGCTTTGATAAAAAAGTTCGGCATAACGAGAATACGAACTACGGCGTATCACCCGCAAGCTAATGGTCAAGTGGAAAGATGGCACCGTTCATTGAAGGCTGCGCTCATGGCGCGCGGCACCACCACAAATTGGGTTGAAGATTTACCCACTGTTTTACTTGGGCTAAGGAACGCACTAAGAAGTGATAATAATCTCAGCCCTGCCTTAATGACGTACGGAACAACACTACGTATGCCATCAGATTTTTTCGTACCGACTCAGACGAAAATCGACGATGCAAACTACGTGCGTCAGCTCTCGGAGACCTTAGTGTCACTCACACCAACGCAACGACCATCAGCCAGTCATCACACATTCATCCACAAAGATTTGGCAACATGTACCCATGTCTTTGTTCGGAATGACGCCGTAAAGAAGCCTCTCACACCACCTTACGATGGACCTTTTGAAGTACTTGAACGTCATACAAAGTATTTCAAAATTCAACTACCATTACGCACAGCGGTTATCTCGCTAGACAGATTAAAACCGGCTTACACACTCAGTGAAGACTACATGGGAACGAGCGCAACGGAAACCACGATGGCCTCCACAAACTCTCGTCAAAATCAAGCCACAGTGGACTCGAAAACAAACCAGCCTTACGTCACTCGAAGCGGTCGCGTCGTAAAGAAGATCGTACGCTTCGCTTGAGGGGGAGTGTTGAGAATGAGAACAAAAAAGGTTTATTGCAATGGGTTTTAATTAGAGTAACACAAGTGATTCAGCTGATGTTTTGTTGTGAAGTGAAGCGCACTCCGCACCCCCGCTCCACGCCTTATCCTCGTCCCCGCTCCGGGCGTGAACATCTTCCCCCCCCTGGAAAGGCTCAGCTTTCAAGGGCCGATGTAGTTGGAAGCAGACAGACCTTATTTATTGCTCGTCGTATAATCCCCTTAGAAGTTTCAAAATCGGCGACTCTTGAGATGCCGTCAGTTCCTGGGTATAAGCACAATACCCACCCAAGTCTCCATTTGAGTGGGGTAAATTCTCGTCTTTGAAAACAACCATATCGCCAATGTTTATTTCTCCTTGGTGAGTGCGCCATTTGCTACGCTGTTGGAGTTTCGCCAAGTACTCCATCGACCATCTGGACCAGAAATGCTGTCTAGCCTGTACAATCAGTTCATATCTGTTAGGATGTTTCAAAACTATTGGTGGTGCTGGCAACGCTGTTAGTGGCCGCCTAATCAGGAAGTGCCCAGGGGTAAGGGGATATAGGTCAAGAGGATCTGATGATAATGGAGTTAAAGGACGTGAGTTAAGTATAGCTTCAATTTGAATAAACAATGTGCTCAACTCCTCATACGTCAGATGAGCATTTCCCAGAACACGCTTTAAATGAAATTTAGTATTTTTGACTGAGGATTCCCACAGACCACCAAATATAGGTGAATATGGGGGCTAAAAAGTTAATGCCCTCATCAGCATTGAATCTATAAATTGACTGCATGCTAGATTTTAAAAGTTTTCCTAACTCATTATTTGCCCCCACAAAAATTGGTGCCGTTGTCGCAATAAATAGAGTGCGATTTACCTCGCCTAGATATAAATCTATCTACGTAAACACAGTATAAAGGCATCTGTACTTAAGTCGCCTACTAGTTCCAGATGCAAAGCCTTCGTAGTGAAACATATAAACAAGCATAAGTAACATTTTGTAATTTTGCTACCACGACCCCTTTTACTTGAGATTAGAAAAGGTCCAGCGAAGTCTGTCCCACAAGTTTCAAAAGGGGGAGCAGGAATAACTCTTTCTGTTGGCAAATCAGCCATCAACGGCTGCAAAACCTTACCACGTAGTTTGGCGCGAGTAATGCATTTTCTAAATATATCTCTAGCTAATTTCCGTCCGTGTATCGGCCAAAATTGTTCTCGGAAAGAGCTCAAGAGTAGCTGAGGACCCGCATGAAATAGTCGTCGATGTTCAGTTTCCATCAGTAATCTCGTAAGATAGTGTTTGTGATGTAATAAGGGTGGATGGTTTTTATTATAACTACAGTTGGACTTTTGTAATCTACCAACAACTCTTAGAACTCCTTCGCCATCGATAAATGGAGATAACTGTAATAAATTGTGTTTGGAGCCCAGTGAATGACCCTTAGAAAGCGCATCGACTTCTAAAGGAAAAGATAGCTTTTGAGATAAATTAATTAAACAAATTAATGCATTATAAATTTCTTCAGACTGTAAAAATCCAATTTTACGGTTATTGGAATTTTTGGAATTATGTAGGAAACTTAAAACGTAAGAGAAAATTCTTATTAGGGTATTAATGTTAGAATATTTAGTCATATCGTTGTTACTGGTTGTAGTTATCGTAACACAGTTATTCACCTTTACTTCAGGTAGTATTAAAGTATTTGTTTCAGGTATCTTAGGCCAATTCAAAATGGTTTCCTTTAAAAAACTAGGCTCATACCACCAGAGATGTTGTGATTGTAGTTTGGCAGGTTCAATACCCCTGGAGCCCAGATCAGCGGGTTTTAAGTTTGTTGGGACATATCTACACTCTTCCTCGGTAGTTAAATTATATATTTCCGATTTTCTATTCCACACGAATGATTTTAAACCCTTTGGTGGAGCTGCAGGAGTCCCGTATGTAACCGTATTAAGTTGCAATATTTGCAGGGGTTGATTTTCGTTTTCTCTCCATAAAACTAATTGCAAATGTCTTTGAGTGGGATCTATAGATATTTGTCTGTACATTTTTTGAATGTCAGCTGTAAAAACGTAACGGTGTTGGCGAAACCTTACGAGTATACTGAATAAGTCATCTTGTACAACGGGACCAATATATTGAATATCGTTTAGAGATCTGCCTGACGTGGTTTTTGCCGAGGCATCAAAAACGACTCGAATATTTGTAGTTGGGCCTTCTCGAAATACTGCATGATGAGGCATGAAATATCCGAATTCTGGCCTTTGTATCTTAGATAGGTGATTTATGTCTTTATACTCGTGAATGAAGTTGTGGTATTGTCTCTTAAATTCGGGGTCTTTATTAAAATCTTTCTCTAAATTCAAATAGCGAGATTTGGCCATTTGATATGACTCACGAAAAGGTATCTTTACAGTGAATCTACCATCACTTGAGCGTGTGGTATTTTCTTTAAAATGATTCTCACAGATGTCGTCTTCATATGACATAAACTTTGTAGTAGGAAGCGCTTCGAGATGCCAAAATTTTTCTAAATCTTCCTTAATTTCTTGACTAAAATTACAGTGAATTTTTTGTGTTGCCTTAGCTTCATTGTGAGTTATAGGACCCGACAAGAGCCAACCTAATTCAGAATTTTGTAGAATTGGTTTGCCTTGACCTAATTTAATTTTGTCTCTCAGTAAAATATCAAAAAATACTTCGGCACCGAGAAGAATATCGATATTTGAAGGTTGATAAAAAGTTGGATCCGCAAGTTGTATATCAGTAGGTAAGTTAAACTCAGAAATGTTGATAGCGACGCTAGGTAAGTAGCTAGTAATTTGAGGTACTACTAGACAATTTAATTTTGTGTTAAATGAATTGAGTAATGAATGTACAATGATTTCACATCGTTCTGAAGCATGAAATTGAGAGTTATTTAAGCCTGTTATACAAATGGAATTATTCCTTCGAGTATTTAATCCCATTCTATTCTTCAGATCGTTTGTTATGAACGAAGACTGACTGCCTGAATCAAGTAAAGCTCGAGCAACGTAAGTATCGTTAGTTTGTGTTGTTAGCTTAACTAACGCAGTACACAGAAGTACTTGACCAGAGAATACTGCCGAAAGTGACACAGGTAAGGAGTTTGTTGTTGTAGTATTTTCTTGATCATTAGAATTATACTCTGTTGTAAAGTCTTGCACATTTAAGTGCAATAATGTATGATGTTTGCTGCCACACAAATTACAGGAACCTCGACTGAAACACTTCGAAGAAACGTGATTACGACGTAGACAATTAGAACAAAGGTTTAGCTTAGAGGCTTCTTTAGACCTGATTTCAGGCGGCATGCTAATAAATTTATTACATTGATAGATGCGATGATCTTGATCACATATTGGACATGAAAAATTGTTACCAAAGGTTGATGACGCAACCATGCTTTTACTTGTTTTATGTTCTTTCTGGTATAAACTCTTATGAAAATATTGTTTTTCGTTTTTTGCGGACTGCATGCTCTCGAGTATGTCCGATCGGTCACGTAAGAATTGCATAAACTGTGAAAGTGAGGGATAACCAGGTAGACTATTTTTGTATTCCTCCCACTTGGTGTTAGTATTTAAATCGAGTTTAGAAGCAAACATATGTACTATTAAAGTATCCCAATGGTCGGTGGGCTGCTTTAAAGTGTTGAGGGATCGTAGGTTCTTTGTTATGTGATCTATGAAGTAACGCAATGATTTAAATGATTCACGTGTAAGATGTTCAATACCAAATAATGACCTCAGGTGATTGTTTATAAGGAGCTTGTCGTTGTTGTACCGGTTACATAATAACTCCCATGCTATGTTGTAATTTTTTGAACTAAGCTCCATAGACTTTATTGCGACAACAGCACCACCCTCAAGTGAAGATCTAAGATAGTGAAATTTATTGATGTTCGATATTGAATCATTACAATGAATCATAGATTCAAAAGTGTCCCTAAACTCTAACCATTTCAAATTATCACCGTCGAAGGACGGCAATTTAATAGTAGGTAATTGAATATTTATCATATTATCGCATGTGTCACTTTGAGCGCAAAGAGCATTACACGTTTTGTGGTCTTCACAACCTTGTTTGGTATGAGGAGATGCATCAATAATGTCTTGAGCTGCCGAGAGAAGTGAATAAAACTGAGATTCTACTAATTCTCTTTCATTGATTTGATCTTCCAGTGATTGAGACAAAAGTTCTATTTTTGTTTGTAAAACTTCAAATTCATCATTAAATAAAGATTCTATTTTCTTTAACCTTAGGCTAAGTTCCCTTATTTGGGTTTTAGAAATATCCTGAATGGTTGTTTTATTTAACTGGGTAACATAATCCTTAAATTTAGTTAACCGGCCTTTCATAGAGCCCCTTTGTTTTATTAATTCTCGTAATTCTCTTCTCTCGGCATCAGTAATGCTATATTCTTTATTCTCATTATTTTCGGACATTGTTATTTGATAAAAAAAAGGCAAGATGAATGAATGACAAGAATGAATCAGAAAATAGTCAATTCATCAAACCAAAGTTCCGGCGAAGAGAGCGAGATTGGTCACCCGAACGAAACTTAGTTAACACCGTGACTCGTGCACGGTGACGCACCGTCGGTCAGCCGGTAGTACGACGGCAATCGCGTCAGAGCGAAAAGCTGGAATGTTCGGCAAACAAAGTTTAAAATATCGGTATATGATGAACGGGAAATTTTTACCGTTTCATAAACGAATGATATATTTTTGACAATATGATAAAGGTAGTTATTTACCTTTATTATTGCTATTAAAATAAAATAATTTGTAATTGTAAAATGGCTAGGGACCTAATCACTATTTATTAGTTTTATGTGGGTACGTAGCAATAATTATGGAAACAATTTTATATGATGAATAACAATATAATTATAGTGTTTAGCTATAAAAATTATGTAATCTTTCTGAAGAAGGAATTACGATTATTATACAACCAGAAAAAAAAAAAAATATTTGTGTATGTACCAAACCCAATAAAATGTTCACTTACGTACAACGTGTAGTATTAATTCAATAAATATCTTATTTATAACCGTTATGGCGTATGAACTACGTAGATTAGGAGCACATTTAACAATGAAAAAAACAGGAGGAAAAATAGCGGTAGGATTGGGCTTACTTCCTTAACAAACGATAAGTTCACAGCGCCTTGCCGCTTCTCATCGCTTTGCACTTTATCCAATCTTCTGCTTTCTGCTTTCCGAATTTGTTGATAAAAGCTACATCCACGGTACAACGACTGCTGGGTCCTGTCACGGTCGCCAAATGTTGAGAATGAGAACAAAAAAGGTTTATTGCAATGGGTTTTAATTAGAGTAACACAAGTGATTCAGCTGATGTTTTGTTGTGAAGTGAAGCGCACTCCGCACCCCCGCTCCACGCCTTATCCTCGTCCCCGCTCCGGGCGTGAACAGGGAGTGATGTAGAGACCTTATCAACATCTAACGGCACACTAGCGCGAGCCGCGGGCGCACGGGTTACATATATTTAATACCTCGTATGAGAGAAGTCCGTGTGTCCCGTCTCGCTCGCACTCTGCATGTTTCTGATTGACCACCGTAATCTTTGTAAGCCCTACGACTAACGAGGGATCTTTTAGAATTTAAGTTTCACTATATGTCCTCAGAATTAACCAGAAAGCATCAAATAATCAGAATCAGAATAAGAATCAAATAAGAATCAGTTAATAAATAACTTTCAAACGTGTACCACGACTTTCCCTCCAGTCATCCTTCAACTAGCGAGAAGCAACTAAACTTGTATTTAAATAAACAGTACTGATCCCTATTTACTCCTAGCACTTATAGATCGCTTGCGTTTCCCTTTTTGATATTTAAAGGTTCTAATGTTCGATTCAAACTGAACTGACTGGGTCGATCCCCGGTATACTTTATATAGTAAAACAAGGGCGAGAAGGGTTACAGAAGGTCAAAAATCATTGACTCCATTTATATTAATTTGGTTGGAGTGTAGGATGCGGTAATGACATGCTTTCTTTCTTTACTTTAAAGGGTGTTTTTTATATAATGATTCTAAGCTTTGGAAATTCTAAGTGAAGGAAAATATAAAACCTAAAGGTTTTTCTAGTCTGACGTGAGTTAAAAAAATCACTGGGCCTCCATTTAAAACACTTTTATTTATTTACTTTTATCTTTTTGTTACAGTGATGAGGGACGGGTTGCATATGCGTGCATCATGAAGGGCGGGAAGCAACTTAAGCTCCTGCTATGGAAGGATTATTTGACGAGGAAGCGAAAATTAGTATGTATTATTTCCTAATGAGATTCTACATATTACAATAGTTTCAAAATTTGTTAAAACTAGTGACCGCCTCGCACATAAATACAGTCATATGTTGTTTCAGTAAATAACTGTTATTTTGATTTTACAATACATCCTATCAGGTGAAAGACGTCCACTGCTGGACATGGATATTACAAAAAGACACGTTCATTTAATTTGTTTGCATAGAGTAGCGACTCGCCCTGCCTTCGCCTGAGTATTTAGAAATCACTAAATAACAAAAAGTATCCTATGAGACAGTGTAGGTTTCAGTAGATAAAAAAAATTGAAATCGGTTAAAAGCTACAATTACGAGTAATATTAATAATATAATTATAATCACGGTGAATAAAGATAAGGAGGAATTTTCAGAAGTATGTTTCAAATTCGTAAAAAAAATAATAATTAAGAAACAAATCTTTTCGGCTTTATCTAAAAACGGCTTAATTGATTTTGATAAAATTTAGTGCGCATAAAGTATATGTTAGTCAGTGATTGATAGGCTGCTATAAAATTATTTAAAAAAGTCATGGTGATTTGAGTAAAATGGTATACAGGAACCAATGTCGTTCAGTAACAGATAGGCTACCAAATAACAAAACAAAATCAGGATATCCAACATTTAATCAAGATAGACACGTATACGCTATTATTTTTATACGGTTAACACACGTAGGGACCGGACCGCGTACATAGTACGGCGGGCAACCGAGGCTATCAGTCGCCTAAGTAAGGATGGGAATCGATTTCGGAATCTAAGCTAGATAAAAAAACAAACAAACAATTCCAAAAGATCGATCATTCAAACTAATAAAGTATCGTATTTTTTTAAGTTTTCGCGTTCCATATTTAAAATCAGTTAATTTTGACGGGTTTTTACGCGTTACCTTTAGTTTTTTTTCTTCCTATCCCGACGTTTCGGCTGGGTTTCACCAATCGTGGTCACGGGCTGACTGGCGGTGCGCGGCGTCGCCTGTCTACTACTATATACTACTATAATAAATATAAAGACCAAACGGGGGTAGTTCATCAAAATACCCCTCAACGCAGCAGGCGACGCCGCGCACCGCCAGTCAGCCCGTGACCACGGTTGGTGAAACCCATCCGAAACGTCGGGATAGGAAGAAAAAACTAAAGGTAACGCGTAAAAACCCGTCAAAATTAACTGATTTTAATAAAGTATCGATTATTAGAGTGTCCTTTTTGTTTTCTATGATATGATGATCATCTGTAAATAGGCAAAAATAAAACAGTTCAGTGTCATCTTACCTTAGTAGGTTAGCCATTCTTCTTTTTTGTTTAGTTACTATTTATGTATGACCTTTAGTGCTGTTAATAAAAAATATCGGAATCAGTTTTTTGCAATAAATGATGATCATAGTCTAATTTCGACCATTGGAAGAATACTATTTACGAATAAAAAGTCAATAAAACAAGTCTAAAAAATATTGATCTCTTGGATATCGGTGATTGGTGAGTCGATAAAAAAATCGATCTTTTTGAAAAATCTTATTCTCCATCCCTACTTAGGCGACTGATGACCTCGGTCGCTCGACATACCATGTCCGGCGTCCGGCCCGTACGTTTACTAACAGCTTTAGTAATGCTAACAATCTAACACCGATTATAAATGACATTTTTTACGGCTTTTACATTGATTTCAGATAACACTAGGCGGTATAATATGGGCAACAGGAATTATGTTCAGTTTGTATATTGTAAGAATAAACGTCGACAATGAAGATTTCCCGGCATGTAAGTATCTTGTATTATTTTTATATCCCGTGTGGTTTCGACTGAGAATACTACCACCCCCCCATACCTTTCCGTGGGTGTCGTAAAAGGCGACTAAGGGATAAACCAGGGAATGGGCAGCAGCATCCTCTGAGTACCACAAACGCCTGCCAAGCGTGGCGACTATGGCAATCTCATATCTTTGAAGGAGGACCTACGTTCAGCAGTGAATGTCTTGCGGTTAAATGGATGGATGGATGAAACTTATTAAGAGGATACAAAGATAATTTGGAAATTGTATTTCTATCGCTTTTGGATACAATAAAATAGTTATAAACGGCGGAAGGAAGGATAACTGCAACTCGGGCTGATTGATTACTTATACAAAATAGAGAAAATCATTATTGCCTATTCCCGCGTTTCCTCCTACAAAATTGGGCCGAATTTAATTTTTCTTTCAATTACAGAATGAGGAATGCTTTGACTATACCTCTTCGTTTGTTGTTGTTTTTTTTTCTGTTTTTATTCATCAAATTTGTTTGACGGGCATTTCAAAACGACGGAAAATCGTGCATATATACTCATTTTAGAAGGCCGTAGTTGCTATAATAATCAATTTACGAAAAAAATCAAAACGTACTAGCAATATACGCTATATTATATGGTATAAAACATTTACTATAATGTTATTATCCAGGCACGCGGTGCTTGCGAAAGCCACCCCGTGTCGCCCCCATCCCAAATGCAGCGGACAGCCCCGGGGGGTTTTAGTGGGTATTTCCGGGCGCTTCACGCCCGGGTGAGTCCCACACTGGCACGGAGCTCGTCACTCCGTGCCCCCTTATCTATTGTATTGGGGGACTTTGATCCCCTAAATACAATAGATAAGGGTAGTGCGTAAAAGCATTTCCCACCGTCAAAAAAAAAAAAAAAAAAAGGACACAGGACAGACAAAATAATTGTATGAAATAAATGACGCCCGCATATCCTCTAAAATTTTAGAGTGAAATAACAATCGATTCCAGGTCAGTTCGCGGCGCGGGCGCTGCCGAGTGCTGGCGTCTTCACGTTCCTCCAGTCGTTCATATGCGGAGTGAACAATGAATGTTCCCCGATGGACAAATATGAAGTAATACCAGCTTACGAGAATTCAACGTAAGTGTTTTGTTGAAAAGTATATAATTCGAATAAACAGAAGCGGTGAGGTCTCACGGTTGGTTTTAATATGCGATCTCAATCGGTTATACCTACTGAAATCCGAAATGACAATCTCTATTTTCCCCTAAACAGTGAAATCAAACCCGCCGTTAGTGATAACGTGGTCGGTTATAATATCCTATAATAAACATAGAATGATCATCGTGATGGGTAAAAATATAGCATACTGGCGATTTGAATAAAACCGTGGATCGTTTGTTCCGGTAGCATCACCTGAGAGGCAGTACCTCTAGGCTGAAAGTTGCACCTTAAATCATTCGATTATAATTATATGCACTTATTGCGCCGGGCAAACGTTGAAATGCAACGGACTTTCTTTTATGTCAAGAACCTTCGCGGACGTACGCGAAACAAATTTCGATGAATAGTTCAAGAATCTATAAAGGACAAACATACATTTATATATACAGACGAATTGATAGTACTTCCTCCTTTTTGAAGCCGAAGCGAAAGAGATAAAATGGTAAACACTGCACATAGGTAAATGCAATGTAATTTAAATATACTACAGATTAATTCATTAAGTTAAACGGACTATTAAATATTTCATCACCTAACTTAAACGTTAAATATCTTTCATGAAAGTTTTTTCATCTACATAAAATCGTAGAAACAATAATGTCAGTAAACAAACAGGAACAAGCTACACAAGATAATGTATAAACTAATAAATAAAAGTGTCTGTTTGTTATATCAATACACTAAATACATATGAATGTATATAAAATAAAAATATAATGCATATATAATAAAAACGATATACGCTACCTCCTTCAAATTGTCATTAATGTTTGATTTTCACACAAGTAACGGCCAAGCCGAGATTCGTACCAATTTGGTGCCCTTGTGCTAGTTACCTTTTGCGACTGAGTGCTCTCCCCACTCGCCCACAAAGTTCGGTGAAGCTGTAAAGGACCTTTCGGTCAACAGCATTAGCAAGATTAAAAAAAAAAAACAAGTTCCATTTAATTTATTTCTTCATTCGAGCTTGTCAAAATGACTGCACTGGTCGTCTGTTGTTAAATGAAGCAAGTCCAAGAACGTTGACAATACCAAATAGATGAGAGAATCTATAGACAGTCTGTATCATCATACCGACCTACATCCATCATTGCTAAAGCCTCTATGTACGTACATACATACATATGCTCACGCCTGTTATCCCCGAAGGGTTAGGCAGAGGTGAAGTAGCGAACTACACCACCCACATTTCGCCGAGCTTAGTTCCGTCCCAGATGTGACAGGGGGCGAGCCTGTCGCCATATCGGGCACATATTCCAAACTCCGGGATGATACTGAGTAGAAAAAACCCAATATCACTTGACCCGACCCGGGGATCGAACCCGAGACCTCAGAACGGCAGTCGTATGTAATACAACTGCGCTACCGAGGCAGAGTTACATAGAGGCAGCCTCTATGTAACTCTGGATTTATCTCGTTGATCCCGAAAGGAGCCGCGTACTAATGTGCCACTGTGACAGGTTTCTTTTACAAGAGTCGGTGATCGCTACTACATACTTACTATTTCTCATTTCATAGATACACAGATATATATAAATTATACATGAATCGGTTTTGACTACAATCTCACACGATGTTAAGTGACCCCCAGCTGGTAAACACGCTAATTCAAATGATACTATTGGACCGAATTTATAATAAGTGCTTGGCGACAGATTTCCAACTCGAAAATAATCGCTATTCAAGCTGATTACAAAAAAAAATCACCATTCTCCTTCATCGAAATCTCAGGTTAATTATAGGATTTAAACCGCCTTCCATTGACGAGGGTGTCTGTTTTTTATATTTTTAGTATTCACATTAAATTCAATACTGTATAGTGGTTATGTTTGGGTAATTATAATCATTCATTTTCTTTCGAGGGATAGTGATATTTATGGGAGTATTGTAATAAATACAAAATTTAAAAACTGTCAACATTTTTTTTATAATAAAGAAAATATGCACATTATTTCTCTAAATATGTTATATAAAATTACATGAATATCCTAATAAAATAAGAGGTATGTCTTCACAGGTATTCTATTTTAATGCCGATATTATAACAATAAAATAATAAATTAATTGAATGTCAACATACTCTTGTATAATTCAAAAGAATATAAAAAAAAGTTTAAGGAATCTTGACATTTATGTAAATGTTTCATAGTATTTTTAAAAAGGGTAATGACATATTTAAATTTAACTTCATCTCAGACCTAACTTTAAACGGCATCCTCCAAGAGTGTGATAAAAAATATCATTACAAATTATATTGGACGTTAAGGAAATGCCATTGAAAATATAATATTTGTTTCATAAAAATTACTATATTTAATAGCATTAAAGTTAAGAAAACAAAACTGGTCTAAGTCTATGTAATTTTTAATGGCAGAAATCCGCAAGCTCATCTATTTCAGTGTTCTTAGCCGACGAGCAGATGGCCTGTTAGTGTGATTCGTCAATGAAATGATAGATGGTAGGTACATATGTGCCTCTGACGGGCCTGGTGGGTTCGCTGCAGGGGGCGACGCGGTGCTTGCGAAAGCCACCCCGTGTCGCCCCCATCCCAAATGCAGCGGACGGCTCCGGGGGGTTTTAGTGGGTATTTCCGGGTGCTTCACGCCCGGGTGAGTCCCACACTGGCACGGAGCTCGTCACTCCGTGCCCCCTTATCTATTGTATTGGGTAGTGCGTAAATGCGTTTCCCCCCCGTCAAAAAAAAAAAAAAGGTACATATGTGCCTGACTGGGTAGCGATCACCGTACACTTGTAAAAAATCTCACATTGTGACACATTCGTGCGCGGTTCCTTTCTGGATCAGTTAGGGTAGCTAGCTAGATGTACATGTACGCTTTGACGAATGATCATAGGTCGGTATGATACAGACTGTCGATAGATTCTCTCATCTATTTGGTATCGTCAACGTTCTCGGACTTACTTCATTTAACAACAGGTAACAAGCTGGAATAAAAAAATAAATTAAATGAAACTATCCTGTATGCATTTGAATCGGACGAAGAGTTTTTAATGAATAAATAGACAAACAACTTTTTACATCGAAATCGCACATTTTACTATAATAATATTTTTAATATCTACATATATTTACATATTATACAGAATATGTTGCTTAAAAGTATCGAGGTTATTTTTTGTTTGCACTTTTTTTTAACTTTGCTATTAAAATGATTCTAACTTGAATACTAGTTGGTGTTTTATAATGTTTTTTTTTTTATATTACTAGCTGTGTGTCCGCATATATTATTCACTGCGTAATATAGTTTTAATTTTTTATACAAAACACAAAAGCAAAGACGCCAGTAAAACTATGAAACGGATTTTATTCACAATTTCGTGAGCTTTAATATTTTTACGCGGAACCCTGATTATATTTAAAAAATAAAAGTAATCGAAGTTACGCGACGTAACTTTAGCTATTTACCACAAAAAGTCCCGTCAAAATCAGTCTAGCCGTTCCGAAGATTACCCGGAACAATCAGTCAGACAGACAAAAATTTACAGATTGTATTTTTGGTATAGGTATCGTATATACATACATTCATTTATATTTAGTAAAAAAAATATTTTGACATTACAAACAGACACTTGAATTTTATTTATTAGTATAAATATTATCTTGTGTAGCTTGTTCCTGTTAGTTTACTGACATTTTCTTTATTCGATTTTTTATGGATGAAACAACATTAATAAATTATATTTTATACGTTTAAGTTAAATGCTATTTTGAAATATTTTATAGTACATTTAAATTACATTGAGTTCATCCAATACTCAATTCAATACATGTCAGTTCAGTTCAGTAAACATAAATAACAACAGTCAAATACATGTCAACTCAGTTCAATACATAGAGTTCCATAAAGCTTATTTTAGAACTTTATTTTTATATTTTTTATTAAATGTTGCCATATTATAATTTGTTTATTCAGTAAACATTCATTATTCAGAAAAACTATAATAGTTTTTATGAGATAATAAGTACAGGAAAGATACGATAGAATAATACATTTACGATGATTAGTTTAACCCTTTTTTTTTGGTGTTTATTACATCCCAATAGAGTCTATTTATCAATCAATAGCATTTGTGAAGAAATATATAGATAATGTAATGAATTAATCTCTTAACCTTTGTATATTCTGTGAAATAAATTCATGTGAAAAACTTTTAAAAAATCTTAGTAGTACTCTAGAAATGTTTATGTGGTATTTAGTCCATTTCAAAAAACTTGTTGATTCTTGATAAAGTTTAATATAAACATTAATCGTTATTGTGTTATTCAAGAAAAACGAAATACTTTTATTATTGTAAAGTTTTATGCGTTGATAGATCCTCGAGATAGATTTTTCTAGACGTCATTCCGAATCGCATGATCTATCGCACGTATGTTTGGGAACTGTAACAAGAATTAACACGTTTTGAGCTTGAGCATTAATTATAACTATGATATGACCATCTGTTTGGGGTGTCAATTTATGTTACATAATAATATTCCTCACTCCTTAGGGAACGTTTAAGTATTACGTAACGCAATTTTTGGAGAACTTTAACCCCGCCCACCATGTAACGCGCCGTAACGTCGTTTCTTTACTTTACCTAAGTATAACGAAGCCATCCAAAGTGCGGTATTTTTTGTTACTTACTAAAGTAATGAAAGAAAAACTATCTCTTGAAAAAATATTTGTTGCTTTTTATTTGGAGTTAAGAAAAATTTGTTAAATTATTTGCTATCCTGTAAAGCAAGCAGGAAATGTTGTAAGGTAAAAAAAATTGTCAAGGTCATTCGAATTTTTGAGAAAAATAAACGTTTTAAAAAAACGCTTGAGACAAAAATCTCTACACGACGGTTCTGAAGGGTTAAAACAATGTTACGCAATGCATAGTTCAAATCCCCGTGCAACCCCTGTAACGCATCGTAACGATTCAGAAGACCTCCCTTCCCCCAAATTTTTTTACGTAATACTTGAACGCTCCCTTATTATATATCAATAATTTCATCAATTTAAACATTATAATTTATACTTCAGGTTAACGCAACTGCAGCGGAAATTATCGCCGATAATGAACGACACTGTCATTGATATCGCATCATCAGTTCCAGACGCCCTCAAGTTGTTATCAACTAGCCGCTGTCGTGGATCAGCCGAGTTTCGTCGAATTCACCAGTTAGTTTAATTATCCTGTTCTAACTTCATGAGCATTCAGATAGTATCTAATAAGGCATGACTGGCTGTTCACCGGTCGAACGATATTCAGCTGTTCTTCCTGTTTCCTAAATAATAATTTACCAAAGATTTGTTGGAGGTTTTTATATCTAGCCTTAATCGCTCAAATACCAATAAAAATTTGACAATAGGAAAACGTGCTAGTTACCTTTTGCGGCTGAGTGCTTTCAGCACTCGCCCACAAAGTTCGGTGAAACTGTAAAGGCCCTCCCGGTCAGCAGCATTAGCTAGGTAGGAAAAAAAAACTATATACGAAATTATTGGAAGCTGGCGTAAACGCCAGGCCAGTGCTTGGCCGATTGATGCATAATTTATATCTTTACACAGTATCTCTCTGCAATTGAATTAAAACAACGAGTATATAAGGTTTTATTACAGGGTGGATCATTACGTGAACGATAGTGATGTCTGGAATTAACCCACATCTCTGTGCGCACCCGCTAACATTATTAAGACTATGATTTGTATAGTTTTTTTATATGACAAAAAAATGATATATATTATATTTTTGAAAAAAAAAGAACCAGATCGAGTTTCTTGCCTGCGCTCTTCTGGACTGGGTTGTTTTCCGAACCGGTGGTAGTGTTTAGACGTTCATAAGCGCCTTCTTAGGGCCTAAATTGAATAAATAAATTTTGATTTTGATTTTGATTACTCTAAATGAATAACGTTTTTGCATTTAGACTCGGTATAGATCTTTTATGAGACAATTCTGACATTACTTGTAAAACTACGTAAGCTTATATAGCTTTTAAAAATATATAAACAGATGGTATTATAGTGTAAAATGGTCAGTGCTGGTTTTCCTTATATACCCCTCATATGGTTTGGCGGAAGAAGCATAAATTGATGCTCTAGAAATAAGAAGTCAGAGAAATATATACCTAGAGTGGAGATGATAGATTTAGCAAGAAATGTGATAACGGAATGGTAAATTGTAATGGAGGATGTAGTAACAAAAAATACAGAAAGAATCGCTTAGTTGGTTTGGGCACGTGGAGAGGATGGACGAAACAGATTTATAAGGCGAGAGTGATTATAAAAGTCTGTAAGGGTCGATCTAAGCGAATTTATCTCGACCAGACTAAACACAATTTAAAGAAAGGCCGGATGAAAAGTAACGTCGAGCATGTATGAAAGTGTTTAGGAAAGTTTAAGGAATGAAATATGCGTGTCAGGACTGTAGCAAGGAGAAGGATGTAAACTCTTCTTACTTTATAGGAGAGAAGAAATACATGTGTATGTAATTTAAATAATTATCAATATAGAATACTAATGCAAACGTTACTATTTCCCGACCTAAAGTAGTGGTCAGAATCATGTACTCCTACACAAGCTGTTTTAACGTAACTAAGTTCTAGCAACCTATTACTGACTGGTTTTAATAAGTATTTCAGTTCTGTTTGAGATTGGATACAAATTTTAATTAGTATTTGTAACCACATAGCCGTGTGGTGCCGGCTAAGAATAGTACCAACTCCTATCTTCCCGTGTGTGTCGTAAAAGGCGACTAGGGAGTTAAACAGGGAATGGGCAGCAGCATCCTCTGAGTAGCACAAACACCTACTGCAATCATCAACCCGTCTGCTAAGCGTGGCGATTATGGCAATTTCCCCCTTATCTTTGAGGGAGACCTATGTCCAGCAGTGGACGCGTCTAAGGTTGGATGGAGGGAACCACGTTGCAGGTCAATTCTCCTGTTTATTTTGAAATCATGCCCATCTTGCCATTCCCATTAGACGTAATGCGGCTAGGATCTTCTTCTGCAAGTTTTTTGATAACGCCTTCAGATTCTGCTTAACAATATGCTCCTTTGTCCGCTAATAAAGTGCTTGTTTTCAGAGAACGGTTTTAAAAGTTGAAGATTTATTCAGTAACCCAACGCGAGTGAAGAGATACATATCGTCTCAATTGAACGTACCGGATGAAGTGTCTCAGAGCGTTTTAACTTCGGATCTTAGTTTCCAAGGTGTAAGTTTATGATACTTTTGTAACATTATATTGTATAGGCCGTGTGGTGTGGTGGTGGTGGCTAAGGATACTACCACCTCATGCCTTCTCATGGGTGTCGTAAATGGTGACTAAGAGATATATCACCAATTAACCCTTTCACGACCAGGGGAAACATTTTTCCCATTATAAAATTGGCAGCTGTCTATTTAATTATAACAATATTCGAATTTCAATTTGAAAAATATTTAAAAAATGTTTCCCACAAAACTCTAAAAGAGATAGACTTACAAAACGCATCATTTTGTGATTTTCGTATACTCTATGTTTACAAAACTAATACATACAGTTGTATGGTAATATTTACTCTCCGCCTATTTATGGTCCTGAAAGGGTTAAGGGATAAGGCAGCACAATCTAAGGACCAAAAACGCCTACTGCGATCGCTAACCCGCCTGCTAAACATGCCGATTGTGGCAATTCACCCATTTTTGGGGGATTCCTATGTCCGTTTTTTTTCTTTTTTTTTTTGACGGGGGGAAATGCATTTACGCACTACCCTTACCCATTGCATTAGTGAGACCGAAGTCCCCCAATGCAATGGGTAAGGGGGCACGGAGTGATGAGCTCCGTGCCAGTGTGGGACTCACCCGGGCGTGAAGCGCCCGGAAATACCCACTAAAACCTCCCGGGGCCGTCCGCTGCATTTGGGATAGGGGCCACACGGGGTGGCTTTCGCAGGCACCGCGTCGCCCCCTGCAGCGAACCCACCGGGCCTCGTCGTGCAATGGGATACCTATGTCCTGCAGTGGACGTCTTTCGATTGGACCAATCAATCAATTATATGGGTTATCTTTAAGAGTTTAAGTTTTTGATAAAAGTAATGACACCAAAGCGCGATGCTACGACATTTTCTAACGTATGCCTGGTTAATTACCTCGTTTAAGTAGAAAATTTCTCACCTATTTTTTTGTCACCAATTTGTCTCATATTGAGTACTTATCGACATATTCCGACAACATCAAGTACCATTTTCGTAGTCTGGTAATCAAGGGAAATAGCACGAAGGAATATTAAGCTTCAAAAATATTTTAGTAATGAGTAGACAGTAACCGAATCGAAACTCTTTACTTGTTGAAACGCCTAATACAACGTAAATTGGTGTCAAAACGAGGGGAAAAGGCAATTATTTTATAGTATAAATGTAAACAATAAATAAGCGAAGATTTAAAAAAAAAATTGAAATAGAGAAATATTACACGTGTTTTGTTTCAGATATTAAAAGGTCAACTAAACAGGTGCAACTCAGAATCTTTGTCCAAAGTCCTTATGATGAACGACACGGACCATCTGAACGTTCTGGTGAAGAATCTGTGTTCTATGTCAGACGAACAGATTCAAACTATGTTTATGGAACTACTAAAAGAAATCGATTTTAGTAAATATATTAAAATGGTAAGCTTTTAAACTGGTTTTCTTTTTTTGCCTTACGAAATACGCCCCCGTAATCGCTATTTAGTTATATTTTTATCTGTCATTTCTTACAAGTTAGTTTGACATAGATACATTTTAACCAATTCGTGTATAATTCTTAATTTTTAAACTAAAAATATATAACTTTGTTTTAGTGAATCACTAATATTAAAATTAATTAGGTTTGTGACTTTTTTCTATGAATTTTTGCAGTACTAATTTAAACAGCAAAAAATTAGAAAACCTTATTTCTTCGAATTTGTATTCGGCTATTTACATATTATCAGTTGGAACCTTTGGAAATTAAGTTAAAAATCATTATGATTTAGAAATGCAGAATACTGATCATACTATGAAACTCTCATTACCCATACTGCATATTACTGTAAGGTTTGTGGAAAAAGGAATTAAATTGCAATAGTAGATGTCAGAAAATAATATTTATCTCTATACTTAAGCATGAATTGAAGGTTTAAAAAAAAAAGACATATAAATGAGATTTAAGTTCAAAGTGCGTGGGTCATAAATGGTTTATTTTTGCTGTCAGACCTTTTTCGAGTTTACTTCTTGTCCCCAGTTCGGAGGTATATACTACAGACTGGCCGGTGACAATCGTTTAACTCAATTAGGCGACATGTTGACCTCTGTCATGCGAATGAACAAACTACGTAACTTCTTGCCTCCAGAAGTAGCCAACATTATTTACGGAGAAACTGAATTTAGCTACTTTCCTCTATCTCTGTGAGTATAACACGAAGGTGTAATTCGACAGTCACATTGAAAAAGTTTTTCGTTAAATCTTTATAGCAAATTACAATCTTTATGACAATTTTTTTTAAAATAATGTTTCTAATTATTTTTAGAATATCAAAATTGATGGACTTATTTCAACCAACGTTTGGTGAAACTCAGTCTTATAAATCGGTAAAAGATTTTACTGACGGTGTAACACTTACATTGAATTATATGGATAAAATATTTGCCAAACAAGGAAACGATTCAGAAGAGAGTGCATTGGCCAACATTGGTAATGGAGATGACGTGGTTAGCAGTATGAGGAAAGTTACAAACATAATCAATAACGCTGTAAACGTTCTAGAAAATCCAGAGAAGAATCAAACGATTAACGTTTTTAATATGTAAGTATAAGATTTAAAACGACTTTTTGTTGCAGTTAATTTTTGAAATAGTAAGGAATAACTTTATACTTGCAGCCTCTCTCGAGTGACGGCTTTCGTACACAAATTCTTATCAGACAAGAACAAGCACGACGTGCTATTCTATTCTACTCTAGTTGCAAAGTTAATGGAGAGCGCACAAAAAGTCATCAAAATAAACACTAACGTGGAACAAATCACCTATGATATAGCCCTGAGGAACCCGAAAGGTCTCAAAGTTTTGGTGTCGCTACCACCTCATGTAGTCGGTAAAGCTTTTGAGGCTTTAGCTGATGCGGAAAGAGTACAGGTATTAATTGAATAGTTCATTGATAGATAAGCTATTGCAGTACATTAATGTGTTTAGAGATTAACATTTATAGAAAATCATTTACATTATAACGTGTTTAACTAATTTGATGTAAGATCGAAGAAATATATACACACACTGCTCTTGTTGATAGTAAAAATCCTTTAGATATTTTCTTTTAAACGAAGATAAATCAGCCTAAGTACTTTTACTTTGGCTCATAAAATGTTCGTGATACTGCTGTTAAATTGTTTATAAAAGGCCTTAGATAAATCGATTTCAAATCTTTTAAATCTAAAAAAAAATGTTTTATAAATTATATATTTCTATTAATTAATAAACTCAGTATATTGACGTTCATTTATACATTTTTAGATACTAACATCAAAGATATACTACCCAGGGCAAATGTTTTGCGACACGCATAGAATCGCTAGCTTCTTTGTAGTCTCAACGGTCGAAGCAGATAATCTAAAGAACAAATTATGTACGGATCCATGGAAAAATTATATTTCAGATTTGATAAAATCATTTGGAGTATTCGAAGTTCGCACTGATGTAAGTAAAGCTATACTTTTGTCATCATTTTCATTATTAAATCCTTTAGTTTTATAGTGAAACGTAAGACACTTCTAAAAATTTTTTTTTGTTCTAACTCTGCAAAATTACTGCATATTATTTAGTACAATTTTAAGATATTGATACCAGATCATCTGACATCATCATGCCGGAGTACATCTACTACGGGCAAAACCTTGGTTATAAGCGATGATAGCTCAAATGGTAGTGCCGCCGGATTTCACGTCCATGGACGGCGGGTTCAAGCTCACCTATACAACTCTAAAATCAGTTTGAGCTCTCGGTGAAGGAAGACGTCGCGTGGAAACCACTGCATGTTTTCCACCCTCAGGTTTAGAAACAGTCGCTAAATACCAATAGGTGTCTTCTGGCAGTATCATTGAGAACCAGTATCTCTAGGCTTTGTTTACCATCCTGGACCACATCATCACTTAACATCAAATGCGATTGTGTTCAAAGCACAGCCTACCGTGTAAAAAAAGTCCAGGACATGTGACTTGACTTAATTGGTCACTATAGCTTCTCACAAGTGTACGGTGATCGCAATCCTTATGAGCTCTATTGCCCTTCCACTTCGCTAACATCCCCGCGACATAAATGCATCATATCTTTTACATATTCAGTCAAGCTTAGCAACTAATTGCAAGCAGTCATCTATTGTAATTTTCCATTCTCATCATCATCATCTCCCTACCCTTTTCCCATTTTTATTTGGGGTCGGCGCAACATGTCCTCCTCTTCCATTCCTCTCTGTTTGTTGTCATCTCCGCATTTACTCCTTTTCTAAACATATCATCTTTCACACAGTCCATCCATTTTTTCTTTGGTCTTCCCCTTCCCATGTAACCGTCCACATTCATATCCAATACCTTTCTTACAACATTCTCTTTCTCCCTGCGCATCACATGTCCATACCAGGATAAACGACCGCTATTTATTTTACATAAATTGATATATCGTAATCGATTTTATTTATAAGATTAACAACATGGCGTCACTCATGATACAAGAGACATTGGGCCAGGATACAACTGATCAACTGTACACTATAGAGAAGACTTTCAAGATATTGGAAAATTTCACGAATTCACTAGAGAATGTTGAAGTAGCGAATAAACCGAACTTGAATTGGGGAAAACTGTTCGATATGCCTGAAGACTCTGAATTCATGAAGTTGTTGAGAAAGAAGGGAGAGTTGGGGAAGCAAATATTGTAAGTATACTTGTAGTACTTGTAGTTGTAATATTGTATAATTTAACATATAGATATAAAAAAATTAATAGAAGTAGATTTAAGCTCACATATGCGAAGGAAGATTACTAACTGCATAGCTGCTTGAATTGCTATTATAGGCAATTTTTTCCGACGCAAGTCGATTTAAATCTCCAATATAAAAAAAGGTGCGGACCCGGAGTCTGCAGATAGTTTAATTTCAATAATAAAAAAAAAAAGAAAGTATACCTGTGTAATGAAACTTCTTATGAAATAATGAATGCAGTGGAGATCGCATTTGTAATGAAAAAAATCGTAAATCAATTGAAGTAGATCTAATTTATTACCAGTTAGACATTGTATGTAAGGGTAAGCAGACGTTAGATATTAAAATCTTAAACTGCCTTAGGAAATCTATATAATGTAAGAACAGTTAAAAATATCAGTAACATTTTTTATGCTGCAAATGAGTCGATTGGTATAAATTGTCCTATATTTCACTATATCCTGTAAAATTAACAAAGGAATGATTTAGTATATGTTTTAAATTATTGTTAATTCTATTCTTCCTCTATTGTAGAATAACGGTTCACGGGGCTTTAGCAAAAGAAGTGGTCAAACAGAATCCGATTTTACAATATAAGATAACACCCATACTGCTTGATATGATAACCCTTGTAGAGGCTTTCATTGAAGAACTCGATACCGTATCCGCAGAAATCACTAGTCACTTTAAAATGAACTATGCTGATATATTGGAGACTGTGTTAACAACAGCATTGAACGAGGAAAAGGTATGACAATTTATTGCCGTAAGTAAAACTCAATTGTGATACTGATGCAATATCTGACATAGGATAAGTCAAGAATAAATTTAATGATTTAGTTCCTTATATGGTTAAGAGGCGGTCGTTTATCCTGGTATGGACATGTGATGCGCAGGGAGAAAGAGAATGTTGTAAGAAAGGTATTGGATATGAATGTGGACGGTTACATGGGAAGGGGAAGACCAAAGAAAAGATGGATGGACTGTGTGAAAGATGATATGTTTAGAAAAGGAGTGAATGTGGAGATGACAACAAATAGAGAGGAATGGAAGAGGAAGACATGTTGCGCCGACCCCAAATAAAAATGGGAAAAGGGTAGGGAGATGATGAGTTCCTTATATGGTATTTCTAAAAGTAATGATAAATGATGCAATATTGTTAATAATCTGAATCTCTACAGACTTACAGATCGCTGTCAACGAACTGCGAAGATATATTTTGTTACGGTGCTGTTAGTGCTGAAATTTATTTAGAATTGCCAACAAAATCGAATGGATCTAATTTAGTATCGACTCTATGTGAAGCTTCAAGATCAATAGTAAACGGGATGAGAAATACTTCAAAGATTGCAAAAGCAGTAAGTAATTATTTTTCTTTAACTCTACAGAATTCCTTTCCTACAAATTTCCTTTTAAACTATATTATCCCTCTTTTTATTATCACGTGGTTATGTAGTCTACAACAGTTGTAGAAATGTAGTCCCGTATTTTTCTTTCTTTTAGTCTTGTGAAATCCTTCTCGCTTTTGCATCTGTGCGGATAGTCCTTAAATGTCGTATTGTTAGCATCTTTTTCCTTAAAAGTAAATATCAACCTATTTCAATTTTTATTCATACACAAACCTTTTCCCATTGGAACTGTAAATATTGTTATTATTACGTTATCATACATATATGTTGGTTGTTCTAATCAGAGAAATACGTTTAAATATAACTTTATGGAAATTGTCATAACTTGTTCCTAACATGATACATGAACTTAAATATCACCTTTCTTTCATACTACTTATAATAAACACAGCTATTTGTATCACAAATACATTGCGATTGACTAAAAGATTTACGACTGAATTTGTTATATATTTCTCTATCAAATTTGATTTAGTTCATCCATTTGAACCGTTTAAAATTTATCTCTAGTACTTAACTGAATTTTTAGTAACTACGGTTTTCGCAATTTTCTCCTGTTAATATATATAAAAAACTGATTCTAGTCATGCCATTGGATTCTCCTTAATTTAAATATGATTTTTAAACGGTATAGGCTCATTGCTTTGACCACAATCTCAACTGACCTCGTTAAATGATGATGTGGTCTAGGATGGTAAACACACTAAGCCTAGAGGTACTGGTTCTCGAGTGATGCTGCCGGAACACACCTATTGGTATCTGGCGACAGGTTTTCAAACTTGAGGGTGGTAGCGTCCCAAACAGGCATTGTTAAAAAATGCCCTACCACCATGCTATGGTTACCTCACGATGTTTACCTTCACCGAAAGCTCAGGCCGATTTTAGAGTCGGATAGGTGGGGATCGAATCTGCGTCGATTGACGCGAAATCCGGCCGCACTATCCACTGTGCCATCATCACTTTCGCCAATCTATATCCATCCCAGTGAGTGTGGATCATAGAAACTTTATTAGATTGCATTATGAATACAGATCAAGAAAATTAGCACCACGAGCCACAGTGTTTTGGAGTCTCTGAACTGGACGCGACTCATCAACAGTATTAAGCAGCTGTATATTAAATTACAAACTGATTACCCCTATTTATTCGATTATGCAAGTTACGGCATGAACGAACAAACTAAATTGGACATAGAAACGATACGCCACAAAGCCACGGTATATTGGTTTGATGTAAGAAATCTAGGAAGAATTTTGCATTTAAGGTAAGTGTTACGCCATCTATTATCGTATATATTTTCTTCTTATTCTAAGTTATTTCTGGTCTACATTATCTACACCCCCTAGCTCTATTTAGTCTATGTATGCATTATCCCTTCCTCTTCCTATTTCAAAAACGGAACGCTAACACGCAACCGCCGCCGCTGTCTCTCGTAATTATATTTAAAAGTGCACATTAATTATATTACTAAATTACGAGAATATAGAACAATCCTAAAGTGAAGTGAGGTGGAAAGTTAATGCATTGGGGGACTCCGTTGCATTGGGGGACTCCGTGCATTGGGGGACTCCGTGCATTGGGGGACTCCGTGCATTGGGGGACTCCGTGCATTGGGGGACTCCGTGCATTGGGGGGCTCCGCTTGCATTGGGGGACTCCGGTCTCACTAATGCAATGGGTAAGGGTAGTGCGTAAATGCATTTCCCCCGACAAAAAAAAAAGGTGGAAAGTTAAATCTTTACCAGCTATATCGAAGGTAGCTAATAAAGGTAAGTTCCGTTTGCTCCATTCAACATCATCCACATATTTCCACACCAGTAAGTAATCATTATTTCTAAAAGAATTATTATAAATTAATATTTAATAGTTTTTATAAGTCTTTTGTATGAATGCTTTTTTTTTTATTTAGTCCCCCTATATCTCAGACATAATCCGAGTTTTTGTTTACTTTTTTGTGGCTTGTCAATTGTTTTGAATTTGATAATTCTGATGTCAAGTAATTTGTATAATATTTACCTCATGTTAATTTAATAAATTCGTAGTAATTATTTTATTTTATTTCTCAATTTTTCTATCCCTCTTTCCCTCTTCGACATGTTACTCCAGTTCTGTTTCTTCTTTCTTTCGTTTTCCTTGCTTTCTTTCTAGTTTACTTGTTTCTGGCGCATGCAATCTTGACCACTTGAAACTCCTCGAATGTTCCAGACATCATCATTATATTGGAATTTGTTGATGAGCCTGCGAACCTAAATTTACTAATACGTTATTTTAGAGATATTTTGAGGATGACAAATTAAACAGCGCTTAATCCAATTCCAATTGATAATGAAATAAATCCTTATATCCTTTTTCAGCTTACCTTATCCTAATCTTAATATATTTCTTATCGAGACTTTTGTTTCAGTATTAAGTTAGGTTTTCGTTTCTTGGACATTTTGGATCACGGTATGTTTGACATCACTAATCCAATATGGCTGAAGATGAAATATGTTGTCAGTACTTCGACCGGCCCATTGAATGTATTTGATGATACTGTTAAATTGGTAACTGGTAAGTTTTGATATGTAGCATGTGTTAAAGCGTATGCCGTGACGGTAAACGGTATGACTCTCTCTTATGCCGTCATGCCCTCTACGCGCCACCGCTCTCGACTTCTTTGTATGTGTCTGTGTGCGCTTATACTCTACACTCTTGGTAGTGTTTCTATTTTTTTTTTTTACATATATGCTCAGTGCTTTGACCACAATATCACCTTTTTTTTTTTGACGGGAGGAAATGCATTTACGCACTACCCTTACCTATTGCATTAGTGAGACCAAAGTCCCCCAATGCAATGGGTAAAGGAGCACGGAGGGACGTCTCCGTGCCAGTGTGGGACTCACCCGGGCGTGAAGCACCCGGAAATACCCACTAAAACGCACCGGGGCCGTCCGCCGCATTTGGTATGGGGGCGACACGGGGTGGCTTTGGCAAGCACCGCGTCGCCCCCTGCAGCGAACCCACCGGGCCTCGTCCGTGCAATGGCCCAGTAGGGATGGAGGAGAATACTTCCCCCCACCTACCACAATATCACCTAATATTAAACAGGGCCAGGATGGTAAACACACTACGCCTAGGTACTGGTTCTCAACTGATGATGCCGGAACATACCTATTAGTATTTGCCGATAGGTTTTCAAACTTGAAGGTAGTAGCTATGCAAGCTCTACCACCATGCTATGGTTTCCTCACGATGTTTTCTTTCACCGAAAACTCAGGCCGATTTTAGAGTCGGATAGGTCGGGATCGAACCCGCGTCGATTGACGCGGAATCCGGCCCCACTACCCGCTGCGCTTTTATACTTCTATGTATAAATATTTAGTCTTTCTTTTATGATAATTTTGCACTACATATTTCTTTATTAGTTTTCATTAATTATAAAGTATACGTTCAACTTTGATGTTTTACATTTGCCTAGAATTCCGTGACTGCTAACTTTTTTATACATTCTATTTTCATCGAATCAATTAAATGACAAAGTTTTTAAATGAAAAAGGAATTAACCAGAAGAAGAATACATAATAGATATTATAGAGACCAGATAATATAAATAATGTTTAGTAGTAATGAATTACCTAAATTCAATTCAGATACAAAACGTTGTTCTTATGTTAAGATAATATTTACGCAAACAAAGCCGCAGGCATGGACTGTGTATATTATCTCATATATTAACAAATATTTTAATATTTAAAATCGTGAAAGTATCAAAATACAATCATACTGCTTATTATACGGAAAATTGTATTTTTTTTTTGTACTTAATGTATTATTTTCATTTGACATTTTTCATTTTATTACCTTCTTAGTAATTAAATTCAAAATCTATTTCGTAAAGATTTGGTATATTAATTTATAAATATTTTGGTGTGAATACAGTAACATTTATTTTGTTTTCTCAAAAATCAAAATCAAAATCGATTTATTCAATTTAGGCTCTAAGAAGGCGCTTATGAACGTCTAAAACACTACCACCGGTTCGGAAAACAACCCAGTCGAGAAGAGCGCAGGCGAGAAACTCGATCTGGTTCTTTTTTTTTTTCATAAATATAATATATATCATTTTTTTTGTCATATAAAAAACTATAGAAATTGTAGTTTTTAGTGGAAGCACAGAGATGTGGGTTATTTCCAGACATCACTATCGTTCACGTAATGATCCATCCTGTAATAACATTTTGAGATTAAAACTTGCTTGACATAATACTTGAACTTATTGTCAGGTAAATCGGTAATGTTACTTGGGATCTTATTGTAAAACCGAATACTATTACCTATAAAGCTTTTATTACACTTACTTAACATAAAGCGTGGGACGGACAACTTGTCTTTACTTCTAGTATTAAAATTATGACGATTATGATGAAATTATGACGAATTATGATACTGTTTTAAATATATTTTTGGTGTTTCACAGCATTATTCATGAATACAAACTATACAACAGAACTACCGCCGACCACTGTAAACTCCCTCGATATTATTATCGGAAATCTTCCACAATTGATAAAAGATTCAATAGATATCGTCGTTAGAGATAATACTGATGTAAGTTTATTTAGTAAATTTATATTCACACTAATGTGTACTGGAATAGCATGACGTCCTCCATTTTAAAAATCCGGCTACATATGGTGCAGTGAAGTTGTTCAAAAGAATTGGCGTAGGAAAGCTTGGGTTGATTTTTTCGCAGCTGACGTTTTGCATCTTTAATTTAGGAACGTTGAAAACTTGCAACAACCGCATTGACTGCATTTCGCGATCCCGATCTTTGAAATGCGAATTTTTCTCACGTAACTCTCGACAAACTGATTTAAGACAAGTGGCGCTTTAGAATATTATTATATCGCAGATATTACTCCCCAGGCTTGCGTTTACCTGAAACTAAATTCTGAGTAGAAAACGAACTTTGGCAATATGGTGGACTGCACCTTCATAAGCAAGCTTTTCATATTACCTTAACATCTTTTAAACTCTATTAGCTATTTATATATATTTTTGCAAATTCTGTTTTGTAGACGAGCTCCTTTAAAATAATTGCATTTACATAAAGTACAGTTCAAGAACGATGAACCTGTACCGGCTGATGACGGACATGAAAAATGCCGAATCGTGTATCTTTGATGGGTTATTATATCATATGGTTTCACTGTTACAGGTGATTCCAATAATATCTATAATGAACGCAGAGCCCGCGTGGCCGTGCTCCGGCCTCAGCATCTCGGAACTGTTGGAACTTTCTCCCAGTTCTCGAGAAGCTGTCAAGGCTTTAGAACGATTGCTCTGTATGGATGAATATCTGCAAATGGAATGGGTAGAGTATTTGGCGCTGAAGAGAGCCAGGATTCCGGTAAGTTTCCGTGATGAGGTTTAATGACAAAATTCATAATAGTTGTGTATTAACTCATGAGAATGGTAATTTATTAGCTCGGGCAGGCCTTTTTTTTTTGCTTATATTTTCGTGTTGTTTTTATTTGAGTATTATTAACATAACGCTTAGTGATTTCAAGTGCTCAACAGGTGTTTTAGAAGGCATCAGTTATACGTTCTAAAATGTTGAATATTTACGTTAGTTTAATTTATGGGTATATCAAAGTTCTGTACGAGATATCGAAAGTTGTTGGTTTATTACCAGCTCATCATTGTTGTTATTATTTCCAGTTCTAGCTATTTAGTTTCTTTGTATCATCGTCAATTATATAATCGTCTTTAGAATACTTATGTCAAAATTACACAGATCTGTTCTAAAATTTTTCAGTTTGACAAGGATCGAAATTCTTAAGGTCTCTACGTATCTTATGTATTTACCCACATCTTTGAAATTATTTGTTTGTTTTTGTAAAATTTAGTTACGTACCTTTGTGCGCTGTAAATAATAATCCTAGTTTTAAACATTTGTTTCTCAGTAAGTGAATCATGTAATTCTTTATGAGAAATAAAGTTATTCTTAAACCTTAAAATACATTTACTTTTAGAAATCACACGACTATAACACGACTAGATATGAGCCAAACGTATATCTGAATTTCTCGGCTACGTTTGACTCTCTGATCCATGATACTGAACTGATAAAGGATGCTTTCCAATATATATACTGAACGAGGAAGGCGATGAGGAACTGGGCGTTAGATCAGCGTGGGAGTACGCCATCAATGCTATTAACACCACAGATAAAAATATCATCATAAGGTATATATTACTAATTGGCACACAAGCGAGACAATTAAATGGTATCTAAAACAACTTAAGATTTAAAAAAGTGCAGTGGAAATTGTTTGGAAGGAATCGTAAATGTATTTTAGGTCGCTTTTATTGAGGCTTATTTATAAGTAAAATGGAGCGAGTCGTGTGTGTAATCTCGTAACATGGCTGCTGAACTTATTGTATGGTAAAACAGTAATATTAGATAGAGACTTGGATCGTTACTTTAATCTTGCTAGGTCTAAAACATGTCGACGCGGTGCTTGCGAAAGCCACCCCGTGTCGCCCCCATCCCAAATGCTGCGGACGGCCCCGGGGGGTTTTAGTGGGTATTTCTGGGCGCTTCACGCCCGGGTGAGTCCCACACTGGCACGGAGCTCGTCACTCCGTGCCCCCTTATCTATTGTATTGGGGGACTCTGATCCCTCAAATACAATAGATAAGGGTAGTGCGTAAATGCATTTCCCTCCGTCAAAAAAAAAAAAAGGTCTAAAACATGTATGACTAATTCGTATTAAATTAAGTCATTTACTAGATCAATGTGGGAACATAACAAGGACTTTTGGTCACTATAGATATATTTGCAAGTTTGCAAGATTCTAATGATTGAGACGAGAGACATACTTCTTAGCATTCCATGGATTCACCGTGCGGGTGCCGGGTCCGTCGTGTGGCAGAGGGAGAAACTCAGAGCAGTTCCCAGGACTTGCGACCTAGGTGTAGGTTTAAGGACGCTCCCTTTGAGATGCGCATCAACGCTCCCCTTGTTAGTTGAACCTGTTAGTGCAGCCTTTGATACTCGTTCTAAAGTAGAACTTACTGCAGTTCTCGACAGGCCAAGGTCCTTCAGAAGGTTATATAGAGATTTTGCTGGTAAACCTCTCGCTCCTACTTCTGCCGCGTATAAATTAACCACATAGCCATTTTTATTGAGTTCATTAGTTAAGTCGTAATATTTATTTACTTTTATATAAATGATTTTTTTTCACAGTAAATTCCTGAACAAATTCGATACGGTTCTAAATGCGATCAACACGTCATCTGCTTCCGATAATGTGACTCTAAATTCACTGTTATATGATTACTTTAAATGCGGTAACACAACTACTCACATCGATATGAAATGCCGTGACGTCACACGAGCGGCCTGGAAGTACACGTTGAAAACGTTCTCACTTCTAGTCGATAATGTCGCTAAAGACTTGCTGATCTACTTCACTGAGATTAATGGTAAGGTTTTCTCCTAATTTACTTTAGATTCGCATAAATAATTTTGTAGTTTATAGCGGTGTATCAAAACATACTCTAAATCGCATCTTACGATGCTCGTTTGAATCTATCGCAATTAAGTTTGTGCAATTCAGTTCATATGTTTGTATCAATTGTAAAATTTAATTCTAATTTACCACTCGTTTTCTTTACTCCTTCTTTTTTTAATTCTAAGCAGTTTATAAGCCCTGGTAATTGTCTTGATAGGTCTGATAACAAATGGATAAATTGATTAATTTAAAAAGCATTTACCGAAACATATCAGAATGCACTGATTACAAACTTTCAACTTGAGATCGACAACTGACAAAACATGTAGTAGAAAATGTTTCACCTATGTCGTAAATGAAGATTTCATGTTCAATCTTGAAAACGTTTATTTTTTTATTGATATCAAGCTAAGTTTTTTTTTATACTTGCTCGGCATAATGACTGGGTTTCATATGATGTTAAATAAAGTACAATCCAAGAAGTATTACATGAGATCGATGAGAATTTTTCGAAAGTCGATATCATCACGCCGGATTAGATATATAATACTTAAAGCCTTTAGGTAGCTCTCTATAGACCCTTTTAATGATCTCCGATCGTGACGCGCCTTTAAGCCTCACTATGTCTATGGTGATCGTCACAGTATCAACTACCAAAGTTTTTCCACCCCCTTTCGTAACTCAGCATAGTAAATTTTATTAGTCTACGACATTTCTTTAAACCTATTAACTAATTATTGAAATTTATACATATTTTATGTCGTATCTTAAGTATAGGAAATTTATTTTAGAACCAGATTCTAATATTCTGCAAATGGCTGGTTTCACCAAAGATACTGGTCTTTATATGTTGTACGACAGGATAGGAGATTTTGTAGGCGTTTTATTAAACTCCTACTGGGACTTTGGTTTTATGGATCAGGTAAGAATTCTTTATTATGCAATAAAAATTTATCATTTGCATCAATTTCATACTACTAGAATAGATAATCACATAGAGGAAAGTAGACGATCAAAACTCTTTTTATGTTATTTAAAATATTAATCTGAAATTAATCACAAGCAAGTCAGTAAATAACATAATAAACAGAAATTACGTACGGTTAGTCTGAAGTAATTGATTGTCCTAAACGCCGATAAAATGTTCCATAAATACGAAAATCGATGACTGAGAAATAGCAGACTGAAAAACAATTTTAGGAAACAACACTTTCATATTGACTGCCTCTAAAATTTCTTACTGTTACTGTAAAACGATAGCAGGTTAAAAAAACCTTATGCCTAACTTGTTACTTTAATTTGTTGTTTTGCTTAAATTGTATCGTTTCTCAGAAAAATAATAGAATTAAGGGTTTATTACCCACCCTTTATAAGACTCAGAGTATCATTATGCTTATTTATAGCAACTTTTAATGAACTTTTTATTATCTAAACACTTTATACGACAATTAATATAAATAAATAAAAATCGTTTATGAAACCAAAGTAACTGACATTGCCCGAAGAATTGTTAAACTTAAGTGGCAGTAAGCTGGGCACATTGCTCGCAGAACCGATGCCCGATGGGGCCAATGGTTGCCACGTACTTGAAAATTTCGCGTGGGTAGGCCCCCCACAAGATAGACCAACGACCTCATGAAAGTCGCGGAAACCGCTGGATGCATGTGGCGCAAGACCGGTCGTCGTGGAGATCTTTGGGGAGACCTATTTCCAGCAGTGGACGTCTTTCGGTTTAATGGATGGATGAATATTTAACAGGTTCGACGTGCAGCACAGACGCGCTTCTGGGATTGCGAGGCGGTCGTGTCAGCTCTTAAACCAGCCCCAGACAGTCCCGTAGATAAAGCGGCCATAGACAAAGTACAGCCATTCGTCTGCCCCTCTTTCCTCTACTGGCTGTCTATGCCTAAGGGCGCTAATAAGTTCTTGGACATTGTGGCTAAACCGGTAATTATTATTTATCTCCTTATATTGAGAATATATAAATGATTGTTGAGTGTAAGGAGCTTCAAACATCTCAGCTTCAAGACAGTCTCATTTGCATCCAATCAACCCATGCATCCTCTTTAACAATAAATGATGAAATATTACAGTTTCAATCTTTCTTTTTAATTAAACCATAATATTGTTTTGTGAAAATAACTTTTTATAAATTATCTTGTATGTTTCTTTTTAACTGTAACAAATATTTTTTGCAGCAATACTACTTTTACACTCATCATGTGCAAAACGTTACGAGCACTTTCGAAAGCTCCTTTAACAAAATAACTCAATTGGCTGATATAATAACTAATATTGCGAAAAAGAACTCATCTCTAATAACATTGGAACAACTGAAACTTACAAACTTGCGCGCTAAGTTAGACAGATTGGTTAACACCGTCCTTAACTATAAAATTCATTCGGCTGATCCGGGATATAAAAAGTTTAATGAAATAAATACAAGACAATTCGCAATAACCGTATATTTGACGAGAATCGTTGCTATGGTAAACAAATTATCGACGGCCGTTGATAATTTTAACACGGACTTACTGCCTGATTTACTAGATAAAGAAAAAATTAAGACGGACGCTATAGTACTAAAAAATCTATACAGAAAGCGAACAATAGATATGATTTACATACATTTCGATGCAATAACTGATGTGTTAAGGAGCGATGGAAGCAATCGTACATTTGCAGAAGCGGTAAATGAAATGTGCAATGCTGTGCGGTTAAACAATACAGACAAAAATATACTTTCCAAGGATAAAAGAACAAAAATACTGCTATGCGCATTACATCATAATGAAATATATAGTCCAATAAATAACATCATAGCAAACGATTATGAAGATGCGAGTAAAAGTTTAGATAATTTAGTGAAATTACTTAATAATGATACAGATGTGAAAGACATTTTCCAATTTTTTAAGGATAGGTGAGTGTGTAATTTTACGACAAATCAGATTGTTCTATAATATTATTATGAAGGCAGTGGACATGAAAAGGGTCATCTAATAAGTTTCTTTAAGAACGAAAGATAAAAATTTGAAATAAAACATTGTTTTTTTTTACATCAAATTGTTAGTCATAAAAATACACTTAAATTTCAGAAAACCAATAACAGATTCATTGAAATCAAATATCGAGTATTCCTACGACCTGGGTCTGCCGTTGTACCTCAAATACCTTCAGTTCAATTTGCAAGGTTACAATGTTATTTTAACATTCTTATCGGGTAACGATTGGTGGACGGCGCTTAAAAACTTGTACAATGGACCGTACGCTACAAAAATTCTTAGCTCATTTAGAGAATAGCTTTGAAGTTGCTGACAACATACTAACGAATATGGATAGAATTCATGTAAGTAACTTATTCGAAACGGGTTGAAAAATTGTAGGGACAGGAAATACAGAAAGATCTTATTATCACTTTTCAAGATTACAGGCAAATAGAATATATGTAGGTCAGGATATAATTTCTGTAGTCCGCTTGAGGCCGACCAAATACCAAATTACATTTCGTAACTGTGCCGGAAGTGTGTCAAATGGATCTCATATAAATATAAACAGAATAGTTTTAACAAAAATAAAGCAAATAATACAAATGTAGTTGAATACAAAACAAAATATATAGAATATACTAAGACTACAATACATTTAGATATCCCTAATAAAATGAGATTTGAACATGACTTTAGAGTATTGATATGAAATGATGGTGATTAAAGCATACAGTGCTCATGCTTTTTGGTGCGCTTCCTTTGGAAAATATATTTCAAGCCTAAATAGGATTTTTGGATAAAGTAAAATATCATAGCGCAACTATAATTTGGTTGTGGGTAGTTATTTTATGTTAGTTTAAGTAGTATCCGCGAGTGCAACTCCTTTTCCTCTTGTGCCTATCTTCCGCCCCCAAACATGTGCATTGAAACCGCAACGCCGCGAAGTTGATTCGTGGTCAGTCTGGAGTCGTCTGGAGTCGGCCAGAGCTCGCCGCCGTGATTGCCGTGTCCTTCGGACTATAAGTCCACTTATCTACCCTTTATAACCCGCTGACAATGGAGGTGAAGAAGCCATAAGATTCGAACCGGGCACCGCCATTTTGTGGTTCTTCGAGCCGGACACCACCAAGTTGTAATGAGACCTTTTATAGTTAGCAAATATCGTAAACTTTCTGACATTATGATTTTGCCCTTTATAGTTAGTGCGTCTATTGCGTGATATAAATTTGAATGAAACGACGGCATTTTGCCAACCGAATATAACACTGTCGGAGTATGTACCGGACAGTACCGGTTTGCTGTCGGAGCTGAAGCAGCAGCAGTGTGCTCGCAATCAGGTCGAACTGTTCCGTGAGATACCGCAACTACTAATAACTTCGCAGGTAAGCTGAGATTTTTATTAACGTTCTCTTTGATAACTTTAACATTCTTAAACTCTTTGCCGGAGTCCGAACTTTATTTATAGAATCATCTATGCAGAAAAATATACGTGAAATTACACCCGAAATCGAAAGGAATATTTTTAATGAAGCAGTAGTTTCCTCTTTGTCTTACAAGACGTTAGCTATATTAATATTATTTTCTTTTCTTCTTTTTCTTTCTTAATCGAACGAAATAGTAAACAGTGTCTATATTTTATAAATAATCACTACAGTCTACTTTTACAATCACCTTTCAAAGGATCTCCTACCGGCATTTATTCCATACAAACGTATTCCCCTGTTTCTTCCCTGGAGAATAGCATTATGGTAAATATTTTAACACCAAATATTATATATCGAACACCGCCATGTCCGTACGTTTTGATTTTTCTATAAATTAGTTATTGTAGAAATTAGGAAAATGAAAAAAAAAAAATGCTTGATATTTACCGTCATTTTCAGACGTTCGTCAAACAAATTTGATGGATAAAATTTTAAAACGTACAGGCATAGCTTAATTCTTTATTATTCTAATACTCGAAGAAAATTAAAAATCGGTTCGTTTTTGGAGGAGGATACGGTTACTACGAAGTGATGTTTTCGTCTATTTTGCATACGGTAAAATCAGCCCGAGCTGCAGTTGTCCCTATTCTTTCTTTGGGGCGATAGCAATAGGCTTCTGAAATACCTTCTTTTCCGATCACATGTCCTCTTAATTTTGTTACTTTGTTACGTATATGTTTCAATAAAAGACGCGAGAATGCTTCTTTGTTAATATAATTTAATAAGCATTTAAAAATGGTCTGATATCTTTTTAGCTAGAAAACCTTGTGTATCTATATAGTTGGTAAAGTACTTTAGTAGCAAATTAAAATTTAGTAGCTTCAGGATTACTGTTTTGCATCAGAAATGGGTGAAGTTATCGTGATACCGCATTCGAACTGTACTTAGAAGTCGGATCACTCTCTAATTACCTATAAAAATATACTTTAAATATTTCCAGTCCAATCACATCATCATCATAATTTTAAAATTTACAAAACAATTAAACAATTTTACATGCTGTCAAATAAAATCAATTTATTCTCAGAATTACGACCTCTCACTGCGTCTACCAAAAGACATAAACTATACTTCACTATATGCAGACTTGGATATAGCAGAAAATGGGTTGGAGATTATCAGAAACGGTCCCAAAGATCCACAAAGACCATTCTGGGTAACTGAGGATAAGATAGTCAGTTTGAAAGCCGCTGCAATAGGTTTACTATCAAAAGAAACTTTGATTAAAATCGGCTTCGGTGTCCTGGGGAATATTGTTGACGCGGGAACATTGTTTTTGAATAACAGGTTAGTGTTACCTTAAAAATTATTAATAAAATCGGACTCTCTATTAGCTTAAGTTCATTAAATTCCTACTCGATACTATGTTTATGCCTTTTTCTTTCGTGTATTGAAACTGGGACAATCACATCGTTACAGATCTAGTAGTAATAGTGGATGATTATTTGTTTTGGTGAAATATTTGGATTTTGCCACCAACATACGCTTAGTGAAAAGTCTGTCATAGTGATTCAATTTGATTTCTCGCATTACGGATATGTTAGTTACATATCAAATTAATAGCTTGGCAGTTTTAGCTGTATTTCCGTTTTTGTGATATTTGGTGAATTCGAAGAAGTTGAAATGCTAAATTTACAACAGTAGTGTGATTGATTGTGACTTCGGTTCAAATCCTAACCATTAATTAGGTTGAACTTTCGGCGAACCATTGTGTTAAATATAAGAATCTTACAGAGTATTCAACTTTTAGCATGTTTATGATTTTGGGACATAAATTTTTAAAAAAGTGTAGAATTTTTCGATTTTAAAACATTTTTTAAGTTTTCGTGTTCCATATTTAAATTCAGTTAATTTTAACGGGTTTTCACGCCGCCGTTGACGCCAGTCAGCCCGTGACCACGGTTGGTGAAACCCAGCCGAAACGTCAGGATATAAAAAAAGCAAAGGTAACGCGTGAAAACCCATTAAAATTAAATGTATTTAAAAACATTGTTTTCACAGCGACTGTAAACTCTGTTCTCAATTCACGACTTGGTTCAAGCAATTGAATTTGCAACTTTATAAGAAAGAAGAGTATAACAGCCTACTGTGCCACATGGACTCTATCACATTAGAAGATATTTACCATAATCTTAAGAACAACTTCCACTGGGACATGGCTATAGAGGAGGTTAGTTTTTATACAAGCAAATTAACCAAGTTTCTCATGTTTAGAATAACAGTGTTCACAGGTTTATATTGATGATTTTCTTCCTTGATCTTTATACTTTTACATACTGAATCCAGTCCAAAATAATTAAGCCTTTGTCATATTCGAATCATTGTTGTGATATGAATGTCTCATGCAAATGTATACGTCTCTTATGAAATACGTTTGATCACCGATTTATACTAATAAAAGATTTATTTAGACTTGAAAAAAGTTTTTGCTATATCATTACAATTTCCCATCAGAGAGTTATAATTTTTTTGTCAATTTTTTATCATAAATGCAAAGTAGGTATAATATACACATTTTTAATTAACCCCTTGAGCACTATCCTGGCGTTTACGCCAGCTTTCCATTGTTTTCCTATAATCTCATTTTTATGGGTAATCGACATATTAACAAAATCAAAATCAAAATTTATTTATTCAATTTAGGCCCTAAGAAGGCGTTTATGAACATCTAAAACACTACCACCGGTTCGGAAAACAACCCAGTCGAGAAGAGCGCAGGCGAGAAACTCGATCTGGTTCTTTTTTTTTCATAAATATAATATATATTATTTTTTTTGTCATATAAAAAACTATACAAATCGATAACAGTTGATATCAACACGGAATTACACTAAATACGAATTGAACAAATCAATGAATGAGTTTCTGGAGCTGGTGAAATTGCATTTACTCGAGGACGTGACAGCGAACTCCACGAAGCTGGTCGACTGTTTGGCGAAGAACGCCATCAAGAACAACTTTGGAAATGCTACGTTGTAAGTATCGCTAACGTTTGCATAGATTGTTTACAAAAGGACGATATACCTGAAACTAATCATAATACGTTTTTTTTATTAATCATCGTGATAGAACTAAAGTATGATTGTGGAGCTTTGTGTAATGCCTACTTGGTTAGTTACCACTCTTAAGTTTGGAAATATATTGCTAAACAAGTCTTAGCCTATTACCGTCTTTGATAATAAAGTCATTAAATATCAGGGGAAATTGTGGTTAGAACTGCGATGATCCTAAACAGTATGTAATAGTCATTTTATGTGAAGTTACTTGTATTTGCTTATAGCTTTGTTTTAGAGTTATCTTATTTCATTTAAATCGTCTCTATCGCTTGAAATTTATTAAATTTATTTTTCTATGATTGGGATATACTTATATTTGTTTAGACTCTCCATCCGTCCATCCATTCAACCATAAGACCTCGACTGTTAGACATAGGTCTCCCCCAATGAGGGGGGCATTGCCAGAATTGTTACGCCTGGCAGGCGGGTTTACGAACGCAGTAGGTGTTTGTGAAACTCAAAGGATGCTCCAGACCATCCCCAGGTTTATCCCTTAGTCGCCTTTTACGACACCCGCGGGAAGATATGGGGTGCTATTTGTATTTATCATTATCATCATAATTCTATTCCTAAATTATTTATATTTCCTTCTACCATAAATCTCTATCAGGCACCATCTCTTCATTCACTCCTCTTGCTTTCATACTTTCTAAATACATCCCACCCATTTATCTTTGGTCAGCTTCTCCCTTGGCATCCCTCAACATTCATAGAATTCTATTTTAATTTAATTCCCTAAATTAATTATCCCTTCTAGATTTGTAAACGTAATTTCGCATACAGCTCGTTTGCTTAGAGCTGAGCTGCCGCACATTCGTGAAGTTGCAGGCGTCACGGATTTACCATATTTTAAGCAGATGTCGGCTGAGATTGCTCATAACCTTGATGTGTTCAAGCCGTTAAAGGAATATCTTAAAGAAAATAACACTTTAGATCGGGACCTAATGGGAAACGAAATAGATCGGGATCTGATAGAAAATGTTAAAGAGTCAGAAATAAATTTACGGAAAGTAAGTGAAGACATTTTTAATACTAATAAAACTATTAAAGTTTAAAACTGATCACTTAAAAATTGCGATAACTTTAAGGCTGGCGTGCATCATCTAAGCTTATTTTTAACAAAAGTCAAATCCGTAGTTAAATCTACAGTTAGGCTAAAACGTGTTGCACCATCCGAGTTTGGTTTTAAATTACGTCATAATTTAACTGTAACCGTAACCCAAGAAATTTGGGCGTTTAAAATTTAAACGAAGTTTATTTCGATTGTCATGACATCTGCCAACGACATTTAAGAGAGCCTATTATTTAAATTGTACAAAAATATGTCTCTATTGTAAGATATTTTATGGGAATCGTCTTCTAGAAATGTTGTTTCAAGCTAATGTCATCAGGTTTTTTTACATAAAATAATATCCTTGTTTATCAATAAGTATTTGAATACTTAATATTACTCAGCAACAATAATAATTAACATGTCTTTCATTAGGATATATATTACAGTAATAAATGTAAGACAAATACTATTTTTTTATTCTTAATAAACTTACTTGGTTTACAGTTAATAGGATTTGATCCACAACGAAATATATCCAAAATCTTCGTTTTAGTCCGAATCGACAACAATAACAAGACATTTGTTTCTATTTATCAATATTGTTTTTGACATTTTTTACGATGTTACCATACATAAAATATTTTCCTTAATTGATTGAGATTGATGTCTCTTTCAACTGACAATTCTTTTAACTTTAGTTAATAGTTGGGTTGTGCACTCGAAACTTTGCTACTGCTATGGTTAAAGATATAGTAAAGATTAAGTTTAAATTTAAACTTTACTATAACTGGAGATTTCGTGCACTCCATCCTAAGTAGAATCGTATCAAGTGTTATAATTTTTATAACAAATATTATAAAAATAGAGATGTTAAAATATAAATTGTAGATTAACGCTAAAAGTAAAATAGAAAGAGACAAACAGATGAAAACAAAACGCTCGTCATTAAATAAATCTGGTCCCTGTTAGTTTAATGTTATCTCTTCATTACAGACAAGAAGTATAGCGGAACCGGCGGACGATGTCGTCAAATTACAATTTATAAAGTGGTCGGATATATGCGGAGAGAACAACTGTACTACCATAGCTTCTATTATAATGGATAATTTAAATAAAACTCTTATACAAAATGACGTAAGCATTTATAGCTTATTTTTATCATCCTTGTTCTCTTGTCTAGTTAATTACAATAATAAATATGTCGATTTATGACCTATATTGTTTGTGTACTTTACTTGTGTTTTCATTAAAGTAGACTGAAGTAAATTGCGTGTCAAATGCAAAATGCAAATATAATTGGATAAAGAGTTTATTCCAGAAGGGCGCATATGTTTTTTTATTGTACATTTTTGTTCATCTTTAATTTGATCAATTTTAACATATGAACATAACTACAAGACGAATGACGATAAAAATAAATCATATAAACCATTTTTGAATTTGGGAAGGGATATAATTTGCGTGTGGTGTGGTAGAGGATGTGGTGACCAAAATAGAGAAAGGTATGCTTAGTTGGTTTGGGCATGTAGAGAGGATGGATGAGAGAAGATTAACGAAATTAATTTATAAGGCGAGGGTGAATGGGCAAGTCGGTAAGGGTCGACCTAGGCGAACGTATCTAGACCAAATCAATCATGTCTTAAATAAAGGCCAGGTAAAAAGTACCCATAACCGACGAGCATGTATGAAAGCGCTCATTAAAGTAGAGGAAGCGAAAGAGGTGTGTCAATATCGTAGCAAGTGGAAGGACGTAATCTCTGCCTACCCCCACGGGAGAAAGGCGTGATGATATGTATGTATGTATGTATAATTTGCGTCGCAACAAAAAAAAAATATCAGGTCGAGGGACGACCGTCAGGAACGAAGTTATTAGTTAAAAGACAAAAAGAAAAACAAAACTATACAAGGCCTACAAGAAATAATTAAAAAATGACTCGTTATGAAAACTAAAACTTCTTGAATACAACTTATTCTTAACTTCTTAACTAAAAATTAAACATCGTGCGACGCAATCTAGTGTATAAACATTGAACGCTTAACAAATTACTTTAGTGACAATCTGATTTTATATTATAAAATAGAGCGCCATCTTTTATTTCTAGTACACTAATAATATACGAATAAACAGATATTTATATGAATAATGATAGTAAACTGTAATAATAATAATAACAGTAATCACGTAGACTATACATTAGACACACTGTATAGCCGTCATACATAGACTATACATAAAAGGAAAAAAAAAAACAAAAAAATATGTGTCAAGGATAATTAGTATTTCCGTAGTGTTTGAAATTCGATCAAAATATTTATTCAAAAAACTTTGGTTTGTAAAAATAACCTATTTATAAATATGTTAATTAAATAACTTTCAAGTACGTCAATATTAAACAAAGAAACATACAGAGAAGATAAATATACTGAAATGTTTCATGATTGACTATTTGTATATAGATAAATTTTGTTTAAAATAAACATTAAAAGTGAGATTTTTGTATTAAGTTATGAAAAATTTGATGTGAAGTAAAATTTAAAAAAACATTACGCCCCCGGCTGGGCTCGAACCGCAAACCTTTCGGTTGACAATCGAAAGCGCTAAACAATAGCGCCACGGAGGCGATATCTATTTTGCTGAAATGTAATTACAGCTACAAAAAGGTTTTTGTAGACGTGTTCTGCAGGTTAGGGTATCCCTCTGCGGGGCTTAGTGGGTATTTCCGGGCGTCACTCGCCCGGGTGAGTCCCACACTGGCACGGAGCCGTCCCTCCGTGCCCCCTTATCCATTGCATTGGGGGACTTCGGTCTCACTAATGCAATGGGTAAGGGTAGTGCGTAAATGCATTTCCTCCCGTCAAAAAAAAAAAAAAAAAATAAAAAAAAAAAGGGTATCCCTCCGCAACGCCCCATAAGGAACTTCGTTCCAAAAAAATAGGTTCCCCTTAATAATACCTTAAAAATTATCAAAACAATTCAATTTAAACAGACTTGGCATTTTATAATTTTGCTTTTCTTTCTTTCTTTCTTTCACAGCTACCGAAACTTCAGTCGGAACAATTCTGGCGTTTCGACTTCTTGTCCGATATTATTCATCGCGTCGAGAATATTCTAGAACACGGTGCCGGAGTGTTGGAGGTGGCAAGTGCTGTTGACGTTGAAGGCGCTACGGAAGGCAAGCTTGAAGCTTTAATCGATTTAGTGATGACCGTTCTTATGAATGAGAATGCTGAGAATCTACTTAAAAGGTTTGCATTTTTTTTATCCTAGTTAGATGTTTTTGTGATATTTTTTTATGATGTTTGATTGGTGTAAATCAAATCCCTTTTTGTAATTAATACTGAATCTAAATTACACTCAATCAGTTAGACCACTGTATTACCTTTATCCTTATATTATAGTATTTCTTATCAATAGAATAATCTCTTACAAAGCTGTAATCGTTTAATGGACTAATTACAACTATCCTTTTTACTCTATGTATATTTAAGTCTAATTCCCTATAAAATGAATCTCTAATGTGGTCTAAATAAAACCTTCTAAAATGCGAAAAAAAAAAAACAATTTTGCTTGTATTGGAAATACATTAAAAGTGTTTTCCAGTCTTGAAGGTATCGTCAAAGAGACCCATCCATTGCTCGATGGATACGAACTGGAGTTCGATCTGAAGTCGCTCGCAAGTGGTCTCAACATCGTTTATCAGTTCAAAAACTACCTCCTTGAAGATGAAGATTTAAATCGTAAGTTTTCATCGCTGTTATCATCAGAATACTATTAAAAAACTTAATACACTTCTGTTGTTCTTAATTATTTACTGGTAGTGAATACTTATATCAATGATAATACTAAAAACAGTATTCTCGATTCAAACATTTCTGGTATTAAAAAAATCTAAATTCCAAACTAAAACGCAAATAAAACATTTATAACATTAGCTAAGCTTTATTTTTATATTACACTAGCCGGTGCCCGTGGCTCCGCCCGCGTTTCATATGTTTTGTGTATATGACGTTTCATTTGTAGCTAATTTTAAAAAACAAATGAATGAGTAAGAGTATTTTGTTTTTATTAGCGGAAAATGTACAAAAGAGTAAATCGAAAAGAAAAAATGAGAGAGGATCGGTGGAATCCAAAATATACCTGTCTACGAAAAGTACTGCGTTGAAAGGTATTAGTCCTATCCCGATATGTTCAGTAGTTGTGAGGTGATGGTGCGTCAAAGGAATAATAAACAAACAAATTGAGAAAACATGGCAAAGGGCTCATAGAATTTGAAAAATATATAGCCTATAACCATCTTCGATTAATTCTGCGTCGAATGGTTGCGGTTTCACGCTGATCGGTCCAGTAGTTTTCGAGTTTACCTCGGACAAGAAAACAAACTTTTCTTATATATATATAGATACAATAGAATAAGTAGTTCAAAAATATCCAATTTTATATCGAAGGTTCGAGACGCTCGTGGATTTAGGGAAAGTTTATAAATTAGTAGTTAGTATTAAGAAATAATTAATCGATTAATGTATGTATCGGTTCTTGCAGTTGAAGTGTCCAAACTGTTTCCCGACTATGACGCGGTAGAGACCAGTTTAAATGCACTCGGTATTAATAACACTAATTTCTGGTCACTCGCGGCTCCGCGGATTCACGCTGGATTCATACAGTTGAAACCTGTAAGTTATTTCTTGTTCTGAATTCCCAGGACTTTGTACTCCACAGGACGATACATTAACATTAACTTTCTTACCGCAATAACTTTTATAAACGAATCATTGATTTATTTGTTATTACTATTGGCGTAGACAAAATTGAATTAAGTTTACCTTTCACTTCTAAACCTTTTTCCGTTTGTTTAAATTCATTAATCCCTTTATCCCTGCCGGTATCAATTGCCAAGTCCCGAGTCCCAAGTTTGACTCTCTTTCCTTATGGTCTCTATTTGATCCTCATTAATTTGTCTCCTACTTTAACACGTGTTAAGATTGTGTAAGGTACACTGTAATTCAAAATCAAGTATTTAAAATATTACTTTGTAGCCCCAAGCCCCAAAATATTTGAATATTTATAAACTAGATGAGAGCTTCTTTATAATTATTTACATGCCCTTAGGTTTTCTGGAATACATTTGCTCCCTTAAATATTACTTGGAGTTGGAATTTTGAACGAACATAATCTCTCATTTCAGATATTTTCATATCGGAAAGAGTACCACGTTTCCGACTTTGTATGTCAGATCCAATTTATGGATCAGGTGGTAATCCCGTCTAACTTAGATGTTGTTAGTAATGAGGAAGTGTTGTCGGCGGTGGTGGAACAGTTCTGCGGGATCGGAGACGAGCGCGCGAAGCAAATCGTTCCTGTTTTACTCGGCCATTTCAATTTCAGTATTATTATTGAAAAGGTTAGTAAATATATTGTAACTAGGTGAATGGAAGGTTTTCTGTCATTTAAATCTAGGCGCAGGCAGAGGTCACAGCTTCAATAGGTCCTCCCCTCCTCTCTCACTTCCATCAAGAAGATGGTCACAAGCAAGTTATGCTCACAAAAGTGGTACCGACGAGATCAAAAAATCAAAATCAAAATTTATTTATACAATTTAGGCCCTAAGAAGGCGCTTGTGAACGCCTAAAACACCACCACCGGTTCGGAAAACAACCCAGTCGAGAAGAGCGCAGGCAAGAAACTCGATCTGGTTCTTTTTTTTTTATAAATATAACATTTTTTTTGTCATATAAAAAAACTATACAATCGTTGTCTTAATAATGTTAGCGGGTGCGCACAGAGATGTGGGTTAATTCCAGACATCACTATCGTTCACGTAATGATCCACCCTGTAATAATCTTTTGAGATTAAAACTTGCTCGACATAATACTTGAACTTATTGTCCGGTAAATCGGTAATGTTACTTGGGATCTTATTGTAAAACCGAATACTATTACCTATAAAGCTTTTATAGGTTAATATAGGAGAGATAGGTTAATAATTAATACTGGTACTAACCGTCAGAAATCATTACTTTTTGTTATTTGTGGTCGACAATACAACTTCATTCTGATGTAAGAACGATGGCGTCTCTCAATAGGTGTGAATCTATCGACAGTCTGCATTATCATATCGATGTATATCCGGGAAAAACTCTAAAATTCTGGATACACGACGTTCCTTAACGCATCGCTGTGGCAGATTTTATACCACATGTATAGTGATCGCGATCTAATCGAGCACGAAGTCCCTACCGACATCTGCTCCTAATTAGTATCGCAGCAACGAGAAAAACTGGTTTTAGGTAACAACTACAATTCTAAACAAATTATACGCTGCCTCGGACTTAACTGAAGAAGAAGGTGCAGTGGTGCTCTCGAAGTTTTCGCAAATGGCTGCCTTGTTGCCGGCTGTGCAGCAAAATGTCGGTGACGTCAGCGACATGCTATCCAAAGAACCGCTCTTGAGGAGTCTAAAAGACTTTACGTCCGTCGGTAATCTTGTATCCTGTGAGTATGGAAACTGCTAATACAAAATATCTCTATTCTATAACTTCATCATTATGCTTAAGCTCATGCCGTAAAAGCTTGAACTTTTTTTTTTTTCGGGGTAAATGCACTTACGCACCACCCTTACCCATTGCATTAGTGAAACCGAAGTCCCCCAATGCAATGGGTAAGGGGGTGCGGAGGGACGTCTCCGCACCAGTGTGGGACTCGCCCGGGCGTGAAGCGCCCGGAAATACCCACTAAAACCCCCCGGGGCCGCCCGCCGCATTTATAGTAGGGGCGATACGGGATTGCACAGCATTGCACCGCGTCGCCCCCTGCGGCAAGGCCCACTGGGCCTCGTCCATACTTAAGCCCAATGGGGATGGGGGGGCGAATACCGCTGCCTGACCCACAGGCTCTCTCCCCACCCACTTCTTCGCCCACCTCTCATAAAGAGAAGTATATATCACCACCCGGAACAAGAGAGGTGATTGTCACCCTAAAGCCACAATCACCTCTCTCCCCCCCAAATAAAAGCTTGAACCTAGTAATGTGATTTATTGAAAACGAAGTTACACACCCCGCATCCAAATACTGTGAATGTTAAATGAGATTATTTTAGTGCTAGGTTATTTCTGAACTGAGATTGAAAAAGAGACTGAAAGATATGAATACGTTTCTAGAAAAGTTTTTTTGAAGTTATACTTCTTTAGGCGCGTTATGAAAAAATGATGAGAGTGAAATGTTGAAGATGCGCGCGCATCTGTGACACGAAATGAACAGTATGAAGTTGTCTGCTTAACCGCTCATTAAGTCTCGTTAGTCGCGCATGTTGGTACGCTCGTCACCTCTGATCACTGTTTTCATATTTATAATATTTATCTACATGTTTCTAGTTTATTGAAGTTATACTTTTTTTGGCGCGTTAGGGAAAAATGGTTAGAGTAAATTTTTACATTACACGCGCAACCGTCATGAAAAAAACGTCACCCTGAAGTTAGCTGAAAACGTTTTAGTTTTTTCTATTATTACTTCAAAGAAGTATAACTTGTTACGTGCGTACATAAGTACACACTCACTTTTTTTTTTATCAAAGCAATTTTGTATTACAGCTTCAAGTTTTATGTCGAACGCCGGTAAGATGTTGTGCGGGAAACCGTTCGCTACGAACGTTCCTCGGCTCCTGATGAATGTTCTCAACAATAAAGACAACTCTGACGGACCGACTCAGGCGCAACTTGAAGCGTTTCCAAGTACGATACTTTCTATTCAGTTTGTCTGTTTATGTTTTTACAATAAGATCCCAAGTAACATTACCGATTTACCTGACAATAAGTTCAAGTATTATGTCAAGCAAGTTTTAATCTCAAAAGGTTATTACAGGATCATTACGTGAACGATAGTGATGTCTGGAATTAACCCACATCTCTGTGCGCACCCGCTAACATTATTAAGACTATGATTTGTATAGTTTTTTATATGAAAAAAAAAAATGTTAGATTTATTTTAAAAAAAAAGAACCAGATCGAGTTTCTCGCCTGCGCTCTTCTTGACTGGGTTGTTTTCCGAACCGGTGGTAGTGTTTTAGACGTACATAAGCGCCATCTTAGGGCCTAAATTGAATAAATAAATTTTCATTTTGATTTTATGATATTTAATATCCTGGTTTATATTCATGGGGACTTTGACTATTTTCCATGTATATAAAAATTAAAAAAAAAAGATTTTGGTTAATTTCTCGCAATTATTTCTGATTGATGCCACTTGATCTACAGCGTATCGAATTTTTTGTTTTTGGTAATAGTCTACTACCTGCACTTCGTCACTGTAACAATTTATCCTTCTTTTTTTTAAATGGTGCCCATTTTAAAAGGAATTTTTAGTTCACAATTTTCTCCTTTTTTAAGGTATATTCTACTATTACAAGCAGTACTGTTATACATTATACGTAGACTCAAGGATACTTTGATATTACTGATTATCCGCTACGTTTTAGCGTAACTCTTGCTTCCCTTTCGGCATACTGTTACTTAGGTTACAACATTATCTACATGGTTTCTAAGCTGAAGCTAAATACTAAGTCTTTTAATAATTAAAACTTGCTGTAAAATGGAATTATATAAGTCACAGGCACTTGTATAGGAGTATCCTAGGGCGTGTAAATAGCCCTAGGAGCGGTTTTGGGGGGCAATCTAGCCTAAGCGATGCGGTTGTGAAAGGAGTTGCAGTAATCTACTCACCGATGGTGGCGGCGACCGTTCCCTCTGCCAGCGTATAGTGTCCGGGACGGTTTCTCGAACTCACTTTCACGTAAAGCGTATATTTTAAAAGCGTGCAGCTGCAATAGCGCGGGTTTGCGGTAAAACAATATTTGTAGCGGAGGTGTTCGAATTCAAGTACACAATTTAACTGTCACGGCTCACTAATGACTCGACCGTCGGGTCGGCGCAGTAGTCCAGCTAAGGTACTACAGCGCCACCACTCAACGGCACAGCAAATCATCAGCAAACCTTCACAAACCGCCTATAGATGGCGTAACCAGGCACTGATATAATCTAAATTACATGTTTGAATTCCAGCTGATTTCTGTCGCTCTCTGTACATGGATATTTTAAGTGTCGAGGGCGGGAAGATTGTGTGGAGTTTCATAAAACCGCTTATCGTGGGCAAGATACTATACACGCCGCTGAACCCGACTGTCAACAGAATCATCGAGAAGGTAACTCTGATAGTTGCGAATGGAATCATAAAAAAAACCATATCAACGATATAACGAAGCATTAACGGAGACTAGTTTAAAATGACTCCGCCCGCGTTTCATATGTTCTGTGCATATGACGTTTCATTTATAGCTAATTTAAAAGAACAAATGAATGAGTAAAAGTAAGAGTATTTTATTTTTATTAGCGGAAAATGTACAAAAGAGTATATCGAAAAAAAAAATGAGAGAGGATCGGTGGAATCCAAAAAAAATACCTGTCTAGGAAAAATACTGCGTTGAAAGGTATTAGTCCTATCCCGATATGTTCAGTAGTTGTGAGGTGATGGTGCGTCAAAGGAATAATAAACAAACAAATTGAGAAAACATGGCGAAGGGCTCATAGAACTTGAAAAATATATAGCCTATAACCATCTAGGATTAATTCCGCGTTGAATGGTTGTGGTTTCACGCTGATCGGTCCAGTAGTTTTCGAGTTTACCTCGGACAAGAAAACAAACTTTGCTTATATATATAGATAACATGTGGGCCTAAAAACAGATTTGGTTCTGAAAAAATGTATGCTAAAACATTTTAACTAGTGATAATTATTTGGGAGGAAAGGAAACCACCAAATTTTTCCCCTAGAAGATTATTGATAGTAATTTATTTTTCTTTGGCAATTTAGAAATATTTCGAACTAGAAATTTGCGTGGGGCATCTAGCTAAACTTCTTTATTCTTTTTATAATCCAATTTAAAAACATGTAATGTCATATACAGCAATACCCCGCTTTACGCGAGGGATACGTTCCGAAAAAAATCGCGTTAACTGAAATTCGCGTATATCGAGGTTTATGATTAAACATAGTCAAAATTTAATACAAAAAAAAAAAAATACAAATCATTTTAATCAATCACTTTAATTCTAAGAACACTTTATGCAATACATACTCTTATTATGTTACGGAAAAATACATCTATTGTCTTTACATTATGTTTATACGCACTCTTTTGCGTAATGCGAGGCATTTGAGCGCGAAATTTGACATTCGCGTTATAGTGAAACCGCGCGTAACGGGGTCGCGCTAAGCGGGGTATTACGTAGCGTGCTTTTTTTTTGATGAGATTTTCAGGTTTTTTCTGCGGTCAGCTTTATTTATGTTTTATTTTTAGATGAGACAATAGAAATAAGTATTCAATTCCTATGATACCTTTAACCCAACAGGCCAACGCAACGTTCGCTTCAATGATTAAAATGACAAACTTGGTGCATTCGTTTGCAAGAGCCTTCCCCTCTCTGGGCAAGCTGTCTGACCATCGCGACGGTCTCGTGGCCCTGAGGAACCTCGCGACTAACCCCGACTTTGAAGAGTTCAGATCCGGGATCGTCGGTGCCGGTGTTCAGCTGCCGGACTTGGAAATGGATGGACTCTTTGACCAGTTCGGTGATATCAAGGTATTTATGTAGTCTTATTTTGTGATTCACTTCAAGGCAATGTGTAGAATTTTTTAAAGTTCCCGAAACTGATCATTTTTAACTTCTATTTATTATCATATTATTATTATTATATAATCATACTTTTATACAGACCATTATTATGGAGTTTAGTAAGGTTTCAGTCAAAGCATCTGAACTGAGAAAGAATATAGATAGGATAAATGTTCGACGTGATTCTTTAAATTGACATAACTTTTTTATTTATGTACCGATTGACATGAAACAAACACTAAATGTTAAGTGAAGCTTACTACAATATATTAGTGAAAACTACGTCTAAATCGGATAAGCCGTTTCTGAGATTAGCGTGCACAAACGCACAGACAAACAGACAAAAATTTTAAGAATCATTGTTTTGGGTGCTATTTGCGTTTATAAAGGTACTAATAATATTTTTTCTCATATATCTTCCATGTACAGACAGCGATCCGTTACATTTTTGTTATATGTATAGATAAAGGGTCCTTCTGGCCTTTTTAATATCATGCACGAGGTTTTATTGCACGTAGCGTTAGTGAACTTATAAGAAATAATCTTTTATAAATTGACCTTCATGAGAAAAATTAAACGATTTTGTTAGTGTTTTATGTCTTTTAAATCTATGTAATTTTTTTTCTACCATCGCTGTGAGAAATTTAAAAGCAATAAATTTGTGACAAGCATTAATAACATAATTCTGTAGCCAGAAAAATAGAAAGTTTTTCAGCTTATTGAATGTTTGCTGCTCTGATGATAACTTTGATTTCGAACTTAGTTTCGTGTTTCTGACTGTTATTTATTTAATATAATTTAATGTAATTTATTTATTTATATACCCTTATACATTAGATATATAACAATGTGCATATGTGGTAATGATATATATAGACTAAGTACTTGTATATGATTTAATTTTACAATTTAGTTTTTTTATTGTAATTTGTAAGTTTTGCAAAGTTTTGTTTTTTATATACTGACGTTCCGTGATTCGCTCTGGGCTTCAGCTGAAAATCAGCGCTGAGTATCTCTTGGTACTTCAGCATATGCTGAGCTGGAGACCCTTTCATCTGATGAGGGATTTTGGTTGGTGGGTGACACATAGTTACCCTATTATGTGATTTTTTTTGGTATCATTTCTTCATTATTATTATTACTATTTTCTATTTTTTCAGTATGTGTTTTGTATCTCATTTGTGAATAAAGATTTTCTTTCTTTCTTTCTTTCTTCTATATCTACATAGTAATTATGGATTTAGATTATATGGCATTAATATACCACATAATAAATGCCTATTAAATGGTTTATTTCAGACAACAGTCATGTGTAAGGTGTAATATTTCATTCAAAATTAAATTTATTTAATTTTTTTTCTTGTTGCATTTATTCCTTTTTGAGGAAAAGGTAAAGGTAATTGACGATACAGCCAAGCCTGAGGTTACGAACAATTCTCATGTAACACTGTAAGAAAATGGCGGTCTTTTGTTAAAGCTGTTTCAAGAGAGTTGTTATGAGACACGTAAATTCACAAAAATGTCACCAAGTAAGGATATAACAAGTCAAAATCCCGCCCAGCACTCTTATTTCCTTTTTTTTCTAAACGAAGCATTCTCATATACTCAGGATCTCGGCAGGATATTGACGAAGGCTTCCGATCTCCTACAATGCTTCAACCTAAACCGTTTCAGAGGAACCCCAGACGAATATCAACTCTCACGCGAAGCCGCAGAAACTCACAATGGCTAATGAGTTCTCAGCCGGTCTGTATTCACATCCCGTATTCTCCGAGACAGTTTGAACATTTCACCTTATTATGACTTTAATTATGTGATACAGGTCTCGTGTTCCTGAACACTGAGAAACAAAACGGCGACTTGAATAACATCGAGTATAAAATCAGAATGGACATTGAAAAACGTTCCTACGACCAGTAGGAAAAAGGCATAGTACGTTTGTTTGTTATAATTTAACCTTACCACATTTTTAAAGCGATATAATTCAAGTGGTACATTTGATACTTCAACATGACAGCTGACCTCAGCAACGTTCATCTGATGAGATGCACAACATTAAAACTCTTGGAGAAAATGTCAATGTCACGTCACGTGATCGACGTCAGAATATAAACGGTTTTTAAATATTAAAGACAAAAAATAATTATAAACACGCTATACTTTTTGACTGTATAATTATTATATTCTTCTCTTCGTTATTTTGATATTTTCCTTCCGGACTGTATTTTAGGAAGTGAGCAATTGGGTATACGACATATTTATTATTTCTTTCCCGGTTTCTGATATCTATTAGTTAATAATAATTGCGAATGAAGTTTCACTTCTGACACGTGTACTTTGTGCACACGGTTTTTGTTTATCTGTTTTGTATTAAAATGTCCGAGGTAAAAACATGTTTCCTTATTGAAACATTAAGCAAGATGATGAGTAATGGAGTACGGTGGCATTTTCTAATGATGACCGTCTGGGTAGCTAACACCTTCAAGTTTGAAAACCTGTCGCCAAATACCAATAAGTGTGTTCCGGCAGCATCACTCGAAAACCGGTACCTAGACTTAGTGTTTACCATCCTGGACCACATCACTTAACATCAAGTGAGATTATGGTCAAAGCACTGAGCCTTAAAACGTGTAAAAAATAATAAGTCCGTTCAATTTTTTTTTGCGTTCAACCTTTGTCCCATACATTCGTATGGTATTTTATTAAAAAAGTTTCCTATCAGACGACCATCAAAATTAAAAAAAAACCTTATCTTTTACTCACTGGGGGTTATATAAGCATATATTGTTGTTCGAGTATATAAAACAAATTCTTCAAAGAAAACTCGATTAACCCACAAATAAATTACCTTACCTCTTTACGTACTTTCTTTACTTCTTTAGTCTCTGGATACCGGGACCCGAGTCTAACTTCATTGAGAACATGCGCTACTTCCGCGGGTTCGTCCAGATCCAAGACATCATCGACTCGGCCATCATCAAGCTATCCACCAACTCATCAACGCGACGGAAACGAGACATCCATGATGAGTTGCAATGGGCGTCCTACACTCAGCAAATACCTTACCCTTGCTATAGAATAGACTTGTAAGTTATTTAGAAAAAAAATATATGAAAAGAAATTCTATTCTAGGTATCTCTCCGGATATACGGGTTTTTCATAATTGTGCGGTGGTTGCAACATAATCCGATACAATTTGTTAAACTTGAGAACAATAGCCAGTCTTAAAAATCGCCGACAGAAGTGAAATCTCGAAACTGAAAAAATTGTTTTTTTTTTTTAATATTTTTAGATTTCATAATTTGTTAATTGTAATTATTAACATAACCTAACAGTACACATTTTATTATTTATCTCTGAGCGGCAACACTTACACGCAATATTATACTTGCCATACTGTAGCATGTTGGCGGATGACGGTAGCAAGTTTTAATCTGAAAAGGTTATTACAGGGTGGATCATTACGTGAACGTTAGTGATGTCTGGAATTAACCCACATCTCTGTGCGCACCCGCTAACATTATTAAGACTACGATTTGTATAGTTTCTTATATGAAAAAAAAAAATGTGTATTATATTTATTAAAAAAAAAAGAACCAGATCGAGTTTCTCGCCTGCGCTCTTCTCGACTGGGTTGTTTTCCGAACCGGTGGTAGTGTTTTAGACGTTCATAAGCGCCTTCTTAGAGCCTAAATTGAATAAATAAATTTTGATTTTGACGTTACAGCATTAAGTGACGCGAATCTATAAGTCATTCCCCTACCGAGAATCGCCCAAAGCCGCTAAACAAGTTTTCACTTCGGTTGCGGGCGTAATACACTGCCCTTAAAATCTAGATCTAGTATTCATGTGAAAACATTATTTTAACTAATAACATAGTGTATGTGGTACCGACTAATTGCTGTCTATCGAGTTATGACATAGCTAATACAACACTGGTCACTGGTAAGACTGTACAAACATACAGAGAGGACACGCGCGCACGCACACACGTATAACCGTTACATTACGTAATATTAGATTCTTCATCATATATTGTTTTTTTTTTATCTAACAAAAATGAATGTATATTTCAGCTATCAAACGTCTTTGTACGAATCTCAAGCGTTGATCGTTGCTTTCTTCTTTTCCTTACTGTTCACTGTCGCCGCCGCGGTGCGTTACATCGTCCTCGATAAAGAAACTGGCAATACTATGGTGAGTAAGAAATAAATAAACATTTATTTATTACAAACCCCCAATATAGCTTATTGTTACAATTATATATAAGTATCTGTCAATGTTTCTAACTAATAATAGGTCACATAAGCCGTCTACTGAAACCAATAAATTGACAAAATTGTAGCACGTTACTATGTCTGTCTCTTTTTTTCTGCTGCTGTTAATAATATGTTATCTCACTTCCTTGGATTTTCCGTACAGTAAATCTTTATCACGCACTTCTCAAGGAGTGGACGTAGCCCGTTCTTACATCCCGAACAAATTGGTGTCGATAGAACACTGAAGGTTTTTTTTTTCAGTAAAGATTCAACCTAACACACTCTTCGCTGTCCGCTTTTATAAGACATCCCCCACGTACAAAGTAGAAAGACCTGCCTAGTCTAATCTAAAGAATCAATATACCTCATAGTAATTTAAAATGAATCGACACCAAATTATTATAAATCTCTAACCTTAATATTTATTACTATAATAAGTTATTAGTTTAAATTATTATGACATCTACTGCCCAAGTTTTAATTGTTTAATTGTCTTAATTGTTTTAATTGTTTTGACATGAATACTATAATTATAAGAAATTTGACATTGTTGTTTAGCATTAACCTAGATAAGTCGATTATATTGTTTAGATTTTAAGAAAAATAAAAAGAAAAACCTAAGCAAAAGAACATGATACAAAAAACAATAATAGATCACACATAAAATGAGACGTAGTAATAAGGTCCCTGGTCATGCCAGGGGAAAATTGGCGGGGAAGAACTAAAAAAAAAAAAAAAAAAACCTTAATATTTACATGTATGCGGTACAAGAACCCGTGAAAACACGCCTCTCTAAATAACATCATTACATATCACTGGTGCGGGAAAGTTCTAGTGCTTGCCAAATCTAGATGTAAACCTTAGGTAACATGCCTATTTGAGACTTCATATTAAAAAGAAAACATTATGTGAGGTTATTAGTATTCAGGTCATATTATTATAATTCGGGAAGGGGCTATGCAGTCCTGTATCACTGTGACCTAGATAAACCCACACTACTAAAGCTAACTGCCTAGATCGACAAGTCGTATTGAAGTATATTACGGGACTAATGAAAACTCCAATAACCTTGGGAATGTTCTAGAAATAATATACCTAACGATTCCACACACAGCTAATGTCAGTGATGGGGGTGAACCTGAGCTACCACACCCTGTCCTGGTTCCTGGTGTCGTTCGTGGAGATGGTGGTGACGGTCGCCTGCGTCACTCTGGTGCTGCACTACGGCCTGGTGATACCACGCACCGATCCCACGCTCATCTTCGCTCTAATCTTCCTATTCGGCATCTCCGTTCTCAGCTTTTGGTGATTATAAATTATTGTTGTTTTTTTTAGTTGACTTGAATTGAATCTCATGTGACTTTATTGGTAAGTTATGACGGGTCATTGGTAGGGTGGATGCGGATTCGAATCCTACAATGACGAAGGATTTTCCCTCAAAGAAAACAACATGATAAAAACATGACAAATGCTTATCTAGCTGGCTAGGTATCATACTCATACTGGACGTGGCCCTGTTGGACCCGCCGCAGGGGACGACGCGGTGCTTGTGATACCGATCCCGTATCGTCCCCTGAATGCGGCGGGCGGCCCCGGGGGGTTTAAGTGGGTATTTCCGACGCTTCTCGCGGGGTGAGTCCCATACGTCCCTCCACACCCCCCTACCAACTCCATTGGGGAGACTTCGGTCTTCTTAGTGAATTTGGTAGTGGTAGAAAATTCTAAAGCAAAGATTCTATACGTTTATTCTGGCAGCATTATTTGGAAACCAGTTTTTTTAACATAATTTATAATTACTTTAAACTACATCAGCAACTTACACCAAGTTTGAATGAGTTTAAATTAAAGTTCAGTATTGATGTGGTCGGATGCCGCAGCGATTCCTATCGTCGTAGGTTTGAATCCAGCTATACATGTCTCTCATTAACTTTAGCTTTCGGTAAAGGAAAATATCATGATGCAGCTGTAGCATTATTAGCATAGGTTATTTTATAATTCACGACAAACACAAGCATTATTTGAACTTGATTATAATAGGTGGGGTAATAGTGAAAGCGATTAGCCAATAAAAATAGAAGGCCTCGCATAAAAAATGGGAATCAGAATACATGGCGAACGCCCGTTTTTGAGGTGATTATTAATATTATAAACAGTTAAACTTTAACCGCTAGTTATTTGTCAAAAGTAAATACAAAACACTTTAAGAAAATACAAATAAATAGGAGAGAGATGGCGGTCATTTATTACTTCACATAAATTCAATGTAAGATGGGATCAGGCTTTTGTCTAATAAGGCTTAATTAATCAATGAATATGTGCACTTGTGTGCAATAGTGTACTTGTTTATGAATATGTGCACTTGTGTGCAATAGTGTACTTGTTTATGAATATGTGCACTTGTGTGCAATAGTGCACTTGTTTATGAATATGTGCACTTGTGTGCAATAGTGCACTTATTTATGAATATGTGCACTTGTGTGCAATAGTGCACTTGTTTATGAATATGTGCACTTGTGTGCAATAGTGCACTTGTTTATGAATATGTGCACTTGTGTGCAATAGTGCACTTGTTTATGAATATGTGCAATAGTGTACTTGTTTATGAATATGTGCACTTGTGTGCAATAGTGTACTTGTTTATGAATATGTGCACTTGTGTGCAATAGTGCACTTGTTTATGAATATGTGCACTTGTTTATGAATATGTGCAATAGTGTACTTGTTTATGAATATGTGCACTTGTGTGCAATAGTGCACTTGTTTATGAATATGTCCACTTGTGCATTGTTTTACAAGAAAGCGATTGGATAATTTAATAAAGCTTACAATTTAGTAGCTTTTAAGATATTTTGATTTCAAAACTTTAATTTTCAGCTACATGATGTCGAAGTTGTTCACGTCGGCTAGCTTCGCGGCTGTGTGCACCGCCATCGCCTACCTCAGTACCTTCATGCCGTTCGTCATGATCCTCTCGCTTGAAGCCGTCATGGTCAGCTCTTTGAAACTCTTCGTGGTAAGTATCACCATCATCATCACATCATCACTTGTAAGTCTCTCTAAGTCGTAAGCTAATCTCGAAATATGGTTTACCAAAATCACTCCGTACGATCGAGTTCTTCCTGATGGTATGTCTTTGCAGAATTCCTTACTTAGTGTTACTTCACTAATTCAGTTTCATAATTCCTTGATCTTTATAACGAGTTATTGTATACCGTTATACAGTCAATCAAAAATTAAACCGTCGGTCATCATTTATTAAGTTTCTTTCGATGCTTTATATATCTTTTTATAGTTTATCTATCGAGAACCACTAAGCTGGTATTCTTAATTCAATTGAACTGTAACTCCATTTAACTGCTGAATCTGCACCGACTCATCTCAGAACACGATGCGTTCAATCGTTTTGTAGAGACAAAGTCGTATGAAAGAGATGTTTTGTCAGCGGTTTATGTGTGAGCGAGACATGGAAGATTTCGGCGCCAATTACTGTGTATTGGCCGATCAGAACGAATGTCCACTATATTTAGGGGAAAATAAATAAAAACCAAAGTAACCGATATTGCCCGAAGAATTGCTAAACTTAAGTGGCAGTAAGCTGGGCATGTTGCTCGTAGAACCGATGCTCAATAGGGCCAACGGGTTTTCCAATGGTTGCCACGTACTTGAAGATGTCGCGTGCGTAGGCCCCACACAAGGTTCTCGTATCGTCCCCATCCCAAATGCGGCGCACGGCCCCGGGAGGTTTAGTGGGTATATCCGGACGCTTCACGTCCGGGTGAGTGGGATTGGGGGACTTCGGTCTCACTAATGCAATGGGTTAAGGTAGTGCGTAAATGCATTCCCCGCGTCAAAAAAAAAGCCCACACACAAGGTAGACCGACGACCTAGTGAAGGTCATGGGAATCCGCTGGATGTTGGTGGCGCAAGACCGGTCGTCGTGGAGATCCTTGGGGGAACCCTATGTCTAGCAGTGGACGTCTTTCGATTGAATGGATGGGTGGATGAAAATGACAAAATGTAGGATATGGTAATTAATTTAAAGCGTATCGTAGTAGCTCCGAGAGTAAAGAATAGGGACATTTGTCACTAGGATTTTCACGAGGTGTATTATGATCCGATGATGTGAACTGCCTCGGTGGCGCAGTTGTATTACGGTGCGACTGCCGTTCTGAGGTCTCGGGTTCGATCCCCGGGTATCGGGTCAAGTGGTATTGGGTTTTTCTACTCAATATCATCCCGGAGTTTGGAATTTGTGCCCGATATGGCGACAGGCTCGCCCCCTGTCACATCTGGGAACTAAGCTCGGCGAAATGTGGGTGGAGTAGTACGCTATTTCATCTCTGCCTGACTCTTCAGGGATAACAGGCGTGAGCTTATGTTATGTTATGTATTATGATCACGACCCAGTAGGGATCTGCACTTGCTGATGTCGGACGCTCGACGCAGCGTAACGGGTTCTCTACAAGTGTCCGGTAGTCGCGAAAGCTTTACTGTCAGATAATCGTTGTGTATGTGTGTACACAGTGCCTGTCGATGTCGTCATCGCTTTGCTACGCTTTCCTGTACATAACTCGGTACGAGGCGATCGGATCCGGCGCGCACTGGTCCGACCTCTGGTCCTCGCCCGTCGGCAGCGAGGACATGAGCATCGGCCTCGCCGCGATCATGATCGTCGTCGACACGGCGATATACCTCGCTATCGGATGCCTCATAGATAAATACTTTGGTAAGTCATTTTTTATGAACTCGATTTTATACAACTACCTCCCTAACTGCATATGCGTTTTTATTACCTTAATAACACGTCATATTAAGATATGGTAATAATTTTTCTTAGACAAGAACTTAGTATCTAAAAAGTAATAGAAATAAATACAATTGTGTTTAATATCTAAATAACAATAATGAATTAGACTGTGACACTGAAATTACAATCAGTACGTTCTTTTTTAACGGTTATCCAAACTAATGATACACATCGTCTTATAAGAATTAAAACACTGTTGAAACATGTGTTTAAACCTTTTTTTTTGTCGGGGGGAAATGCATTTACGAACTACCCTTACCCATTGCATTAGTGAGACCGAAGTCCCCCAATGCAATGGGTAAGGGGGCACGGAGTGACGAGTTCCGTACCAGTGTGGGACTCGCCCGGGCGCAAGCACCCGGAAATACCCACTAAAACCCCCCGGGGCCGTCCGCTGCATTTGGGATGGGGGCGATACGGGATTGCACAGCATGCCGCTGCGTCGCCCCCTGCAGCGAACCCACCGGGCAACGAACCCACCGGACATGTGTCTAAACCTGGCATGTCTCGTATTTTCACACGGTGTTTACTCACAATGAAAACAGTTTCACTTTGGACCTAATTGTAAAACCAACGCGGATAAATTTACGGGCGGAAGTTATTCACTTATAAACTATGACAAAACCTGATATATAGTATTTGCAAGTATAAAGTTGGAATGCAACAAAATAATGGTTTTCATCCATTCAACCGAAAGACGTCCACTGCTGGACATAGGTCTCCACCAATATTGCTATAATCGGCACGTGTAGCGGCGGTTACGGTGTGTCGCTACTTATTAGTGGACGTAAAAAAAAAAGAAAAACTATGGCGTAAAATAATTTATTGTGACTTATACAAATTTGAACAGAGCGCGTAATAACTGCCTCTTTAACGTAGTGAACCTCGTGCGGATCCAACTTCACTTTGGAAAACGTTTCGCTCCGAAACAGCACGCTTGGCAGGCGGGTTGGCGATCGCAGTAGGTGTTTATGTAGTTTTTTTGACCTAGCTAACGATGCTGCTGCCTATTCCATCGTTTATACCTTAGGCGCCTTGTGTTGGGGAGGGGGGATTGGGTGGGGGGGGGGGGGATACTACTCTTTGCCGACACCGCTCGGTACACAATGAATGTACCTTATATTTATAGGAATTAAAACATTAAGAAGCAACATAACCAATTGCACGACGAGTGACGAGAAGGCCGGAGTCAGTATACTGAATGTGACGAAGATATACGGCGAAGGGACGCGTCGGGCGAAACTCGCCCTGGACAATGTCTCCGTTGAACTGCGCAAGGGACAGGTCACGACGCTGTTGGGACACAATGGCGCCGGGAAGACTACGTTAATGTGAGTTTACAGAATACACCAAACCCACTTTGATACTATCCAAGTTAGTATCGTTATTTAAAAAAAAATTATAATAGAATTTATGAGCTCAGTAAAAAAAAAATATTTCTTTTTGTTTTGAACCAACAATCTATGCATATAATTTTTTAAGTTTTCGCGTTCCATATTTAAATTCAGTTAATTTAAAACGGGGTTTTCACGCGTTACCTTTGCTTTTTTCTATCCCGACGTTTCAGCTGGGATTTACCAACGTTTACATTAACCGAATTTAATCTATGCATATATACTGTAACTAGACTTGTATATTAAATATTTCTTGAAAATTATAATCGGGGTGGACTTTGAATATGGAAGACAAAAATACTTTATTTAGAATTTCTGTCTGTCTGTCTGTTTAACTGAATTTCCCCGTGTACACGCGTATCATCTTGAAAGTACAATTTTTTGCGAAACTTGTCACAGAGATAACTAATATTATAAAGTAACTTTTCCATTATTTTTTTTTTTTTCCCATAAAACGCGAGGAGTTCTCCGGGATAAGGAGCAAAAGTAAAAAAATTATAATCAATAAAGTTCTTGACGGATTTCGATGTATAGGGAGAAATTTAAGCTAAATGCATTTTAAAGTAGCGAATAACAAAAAACACCACGTTAGGTTTTAAACTGATGTTTTTGGTCTGAGTAATGAACGTCATAATTTAGATACTTACAGCGACATAGCGTTTCTTTGCGAAATTATCAATTAATTTAATTAGAATCATTAAACCTAATGAGTACAGGAAGAAACGGGGAATGTATTGGCAACGATAGACATATTGCGTCAAGACGGAGAATATCTATTAGAATATAATTGTCTGAAATTTACGCGGGCAAAGTCGCAGTCATAGTTAGTTAATGTAAAAAAAAATTTAGTAAATACTTGGTGTATAATATTAACCGCATTTGTGAAACTGTGTAATAGTTATTACCCAAACATTTAGAATTGAATTAGTTTCACAAAAAAAAAAAAAACAGAGAAATGCTTTTATATGCAATAAACGTAATACGCATATCCTTTTAATTAAGAAAGAGAAGAAGAGGGTAGACCGCTTCTAAATAGTAATGTAGTGGTTTGGGATGAGCACTAACCCAAAGCCACCCCTTTTTTTTTTTTGACGGGAGGAAATGCATTTACGCACTACCCTTACCCATTGCATTAGTGAGACCGGAGTCCCCCAATGCAATGGATAAGGGGGCACGGAGGGACGACTCAGTGCCAGTGTGGGACTCGCCCGGACGTGAAGCGTCCGGAAATACTCACTAAAACCCCCCGGGGCCGTCTGCCGCATTTGGGATGGGGACGATATGAGGTGGCTTTCGCAAGCACCGCGTCGCCCCCTGCGGCAAACTCACCGGGCCTCGTCCGTGGCCCAATGGCTCAATGGCCCAGCGGGGTTGGGGGGGAACTCCCACCCACCTCTTCGCCCATTTTTCATAGAGAACTTTGACCTAGTGGTAAGCCGTCCAGGGAAAGCCGCCCCCTATTGGAGCAATATGCTTACGGGGGCTGATATTATGGATATAGTCCCAAATCGTTGCCACTGCTCAACGTAGCAGAGTGCCGCCTGTGTGTTAGAATCTAGAAACTTCACTCGGGTTCTCTCCTCCTGGTCGCCACCACGTAAAGGCGGTCTCTTAGCCTAACGCAGGTTCCAACGCATTTAAGGCAAGAAGAAGCACGATAAGAGAAGAAGAAATGGAACCCATAAAAAAAATCTATCTATCGGAGACTCGTTATCTTCACGGTCGCTCATTGTGGGCTGATGCAGGGATCCGGGCGAGAAATAAATACTTCGTATGTTCCAAATACTAATTTTTATTATACAGTGTAGGTAAATCACAATACAGCTTCTTTTCAATATACACAGTACAGTTCCTAGGCTGGTGTTGCTTATTCAACCGATAGTACCGTAATCAATCATCGAATACCGAGTGCACGTTCTTTTATTAACGTTTACCCTCCCCTCCAATCTAGGCTCTGTACACGTCACTTTGACGTTTGTGTATCGTTGATATTCCGAACTATTGACCCCGAATGCGACATATATATTTCGGGTTTATTTGCGGACAGTAACATCCTGACGGGCATGGTGAAGCCGACGAGAGGGCACGTGGTGGTCAGGTCGGAGAGCGAGGCCGGCACGCGGCTCGGCGTGTGTCCGCAGCGCGACGTGCTGTTCCACTGCATGACGGCGCGGGAGCACGTGCAGTTCTACGCGCAGCTCAGGAGCGCTCGCTCCGCCGACGACGTCGCTGCTGAAGTCGACAGGTATGCGCTGGTTCCGGGGAAGACTAGGGTAATAACATACTCACTGCGCCATTCAACGAGATTTAAAACTGTCATGGAAATGTTTGCAGTTGCTAATGATATAATAAGATTTTGAAAGTTTCAGAGACCCCTGGATTTTTGAGAAAAGCAAAATATATAAAAATTAGAAGATTTTTTTTTTATCTCAAAAACTCCAAATTTAAATTTCGAATATGTTTTTAATAACTCCCAAGGGTAAATTTACTGTACTCGTAAAGTTTGGCTCCCTAGTATCGTGCACATTGATAGGTAAATTGAAAGAAGAAAAAACTGGCAAATTACAGATGAAATGACAGCGAGCTTATTACTTTTGTGACGCTAATATTTTCATCTTGTGTATTTATTTCCATTTACCGTAATATAAGTTCTAGAATTTCCTCTTTTGATTTCCACCAAAAACTTCTTTTTTTTTTGCCAATATTAAATTCTATTATTAACATAGTGTCTATATATTGTGTTCGAGTTAGTCACGACTGTAATCAAACGAATCGCGCTGGGCCCTAGTCTAAACGATTCGGGGTCGTGATTAACCCTTGTTTTTTGTTTTTTTTTTTTGACGGGGGCAAATGCATTTACTCACTACCCTTACCCATTGCATTAGTGAGACCGAAGTCCCCTAATGTAGTCTCAGTCCCAAGGGACGTCTCCGCACCAGTGTGGGACTCGCCCGGGCGTGAGGCGCCCGGAAATACCCACTAAAACCCCCCGGGGGCCGTCCGCCGCATTTGGTATGGGGGCGACACGGATGGCTTTCGCAGTCACCGCGTCGCCCCCTGCGGCGAACCCACCGGGCCTCGTCCGTGCAATGTCCCAATGGGGATGGTGGGGAAGTAGAGGAATACTCCCCCCCCCACGAAGGGAGTCGTGATTAACCCTGGCCGACCTGCGATTCGCAGTAGACCAAAATAAAAAATAGATCGGCACTTACCTCTCGAGTAACGCCGGTGTCCTGCTTCACCTTCCGAAGCCCGTATGTAGTAACCAATGTATAATGCGAATCTGTGAACTGAGTAATAGCTAGGAAGGAAATATAATTCGGCACTCTTAAAGTTAAGCACAAACAATTTACACATATAAAAACATGTATCCTCGCGTCAAGTTATTACCAAACTGAACTCTGCGTCAGTTCTCGCGGGTACTACGATAGAATCCAAGTGCCCCCTTTTTTCAGTTATGATCAATAATTAACATATTGAATGCTAATTAATTACATTATTTCGAAACCTAATACTTACGTTGAACACACGAAATCACCATTTAAAAAATTGTATGTAACTGACCTTTAACTAGTCAGATAACTGACTTGTCAAGTAAAAGGACCGTATATATTGTAGAATGCTGGAAGTGTTGTCGCTGGGACCGTGGAGCGACGAGCCGGTACTCCGGTTGTCTGGCGGAACCCGCCGCAGACTGTGTGTGGCTCTAGCGTTCATAGCGAAACCGCATCTGGTTTCACTGGACGAGCCGACGTCGGGCGTCGACCCCCGCGGCTCGGAGGTGCACACTTCATCATATAATTCGGATAATTTCTGTACAAAATTCCATTAACCGAGCGGCTTCATTAATTATTGATCCGAATGGATTAGTTCAAGGCGATTTTTTTTTTAAATGTGATTATTATAAATGGGAATATATTTTTCCTGTAAAAGCGATGAAGCAACCGGATTTCTTTCTGGAACTTTCAGTGAAGGGAAACATCGTGAGGAAACCATAACATAATGGTAGCGTCCGGGTAGCTACCACCTTCATGTTTGATAACCTGTCGCCAAATACCAATATGTGTCTCCGGCAGCGTCACTTGAGGAACCGGTACCTCTAGAGTTTGTGTTTAACGTCCTGGACAACGTCGTCACTTAATATCAGGTAGAAATGTAGTCGAAAAGCACTGAGCTTATATAGTATTAAAAAAAGTTGTAAAAAAATATATCAACTCTTAATTAAATCATAACAGGGTGTGAATTATGGAAATCACATACATACTACACACACACACACACACACATATATACACACACACACACATATATTCACACACACACACACACACACACACGCACACAGACAGACACACACACACACACACACACACGCACACAGACAGACAGACACACACACACACAAACGCACACACACACACAGACGCACAGGCACACACGCACACACTCACATCGGTACAGCTTTCGCTTTGAATTTTTTAAATATTTTTTTTTATTTATTTTTATTAATTGAGATAAAACAATTTACACGATACGCTTCAAAACGCTAATAGTTCCTTTAGTTAAAAACCGTGTTACGTGTATGAGTGTGTGCATGTGTGTATGTGTGCTTAATATGTATCAGTGTAATAAAATTGAATTTGAATGAGTGTAAAATCAACAAGAGTAAATGCCGGTTAATCGTTGAACGCGACGGAACCCGTTGCAGAGACATCTGGTCGATGATCGTGAAGCTGAAGGAGGACCGAACGATCCTACTCACGACTCATCACCTCGACGAAGCGGAACTGCTCAGTGATCAAATCGTCATTATGCACAGGGTAAGTCCTTAGGTGATGATGTTCACTGCCGTATCATATCAGATAATTTAGCCGAGATCGAATTAAAAAAAAAAAAAAAAAAAAAGTATACGTGTCAGAAGTGAAATCTCTTTGGCAGTTTTTAATTAAAATCTTTAAAGCAAATTATTATGTATGCCTGGTTGCGCGTAATTGTCGATTGGTGATTGCAAATAGATACGCTAATGTCCCATCCCTAAATCCACCCCCCAACCCCCCCCGCTCCAATATCTTTCCTATGAGATGTACGTGGCAGGCACTCAGCGTTCTCTCGTCATCACGCACTCACTCAGTACTCTCTCGTCGGCACTCATCGTTCTCTCGTCGTCATTCTCGCATCGCTCTCTCATCATCGCTCCTCGTTGACTTGTCGTTATATCGCTTTCGTTGATGGATCGTAAACTCGTGCGCACGTACATACCACCTAGTGATAAGTGAAGTGTACCTAATCTTGATCGTGAACACCATTAATCTGGATCCGTGGAAGAACCCCGCATCGGCATCATCTCACGTAAGTACCCATCTTTCCTATCCTAAATTTGTCGTCCCCATTCGCGTATCGTTTGCATCACCCAAATACAGTCCACTATTTCGCTCATACAATGCCCACTTTCTAAAATACGGTGAAGTTATATTATAATAAGGGTAATATTATTTTCACAATAATAATAATTCTAGAGTATAGCGTGCTTATTATATTTGTCTCTTTCTCTCACGCTACGTACTTCTCTATTTGTTCTTTAATGTTCAAGATTATGACGTTCAGCGTCAGAATATCGTACTGTTAGGATCCTCCAGTGTACCTAAAAGGGATGACAGCGCTACCGCTCCGCGTCAGCCCCTTTGCTTAGTAAGCATTATAACTCTTTATATACTAAGTCGCGACAACAAGAAGGCAGTCTAATTACACGTCTCTCGCGCGATACGGTTGCTTTCGGGTCCCTATTATCATTGTAGAAGTTTAATTGTGTTTATTTATAAACATTGTTTTGTAAAATCTAAAGAACGTTTTTTTTTAAAAAGCCTCTTGAAAGGGACCCCGCAACAGTACGAGACCTTGAAATTTGACTCTCGTTGCGCGTCAACTAAAAATCTGCCTGACAAATAACTATTCATTTAAGTAGTCAATACGTTAAATAAAGTCGGGATAGTCACACCATTCATAACACATGAACGGCTGGACCGGTTTTTTTTATGATATTCAATCTGTTGTCTTCTTCTCGAACAGCAGAATGAACATCGAAAAAATCCACAAAAAAGCAGTAAGTAATTATAGGGACTGCCGACAGAAGTGAAAATTCGAAACATCGGAGAAACCAATTTTTTTTCTTGTTTAAATTTCATAATTTAATAATTGAAATTATTAACATAACCTAACATTTGTCTGGATTTAACATCGATTGGCGTTCCGAGCAATTATAATTAAATAGATTTTCATATAGTTTTATTCCTGTGATAGGCTGTGTAAGTAAACATTTTAGTATTTTCTAAAACGCTGTCATGTATACTTGACATACTGTAGCATGTTAACGCGAATGTATAAGTTTTTCCTTTACCGAGTTTCGCTCAACGCCTCTAAAGATGTTTTCACTTCAAAAACATTGTTTGCGAACAACTACTTACTTAATTCCTAGACTCTTAAATTCTTTATTCTTTTACGCAACAATATTATAATATTAAAAATTGCAAAAATTGTTCAAAAAAAAAATTTTACTTATCCTTTGTTTGTAATAACCCTAACTACATTATATATTTGTAACCGATTTTTTTTATAAATTTTAAGTTCTACAGACAAACCTTAAAGGTTTAAGTGGGCACTTTTAAGATGTATATATTTTGTATTACATACGACTGCCGTTCTGAGGTCTCGGGTTCGATCCCCGGGTCGGGTCAAGTGATATTGGGTTTCTTCTACTCAGTATCATCCCGGAGTTTGGAGTTTGTGCCCGATATGGCGATAGGCTCGCCCCCTGTCACATCTGGGACGGAACTAAACTCGGCGAAATGTGGGTGCTGTAGTTCGCTACTTCACCTCTGCCTAACCCTTCGGGGATAACAGGCGTGAGCATATGTATGTATGTATGTATATATTTTTTGTAATAGGTTTTATTGATAATTAAATTTAAAAAAAAAAAACAGAAAATTAATTTTGTACGGAAGAGAAGTTTGCCAGGTCTGGTAGTAATTAGTAAAGGAAATATATTAACCTCAAGGGACAAATACACACGACCGGATCGCCGATAGAGATAAAGCGAGCTCTCGGTAACGGATACAAGTTAACTGTCATGTACCCGGAGAATGCAACCGATGAATGCATAGAAGACATATCACTGGAAGAGAAGACCAAACAACTGATGGCTGTCACCAGAGACGTGGTCAAGAATGCCAACATCCTGGATACCAACGGACTGGAAGTGGAAATCTCACTGCCGTTTTATGATCCAGATGGCTTGAACAATAAGTGAGTGTTCCTTTTTTTTTGTGCAACTATTTGTAGCTTAAGATTTAAAAAAATTAACTGTTGTGTGTCTCCTTTTCTCCTCTCTTTTCTTTCTCCATTTAGATCGATATTTAAAATAAGGTATTCAATGGAACATTTGAAGTTTAAATTAAGATGGTAGATTAAAGTCAATGAAATAAGCTTAGCAACAAAATTTAGCATTGTTTTTGTTTATGCATTTCCTCTCGTTCAAATACTCTAGATTACTAATGGCTCTTGTTTTAATACTAAATATCGTATGAAGTGTTTTGTCTATCTATGTATATATAAGCAAAGTTAGTTTTGTTTGTCCGAGGTAAACTCGAAAAGTACTGGACCGATCAGCGTGAAACCGCAACCATTCGACGCGGAATTAATCGTAGATGGTTATAGGCTATATATTTTTGAAGTTCTATGAGCCCTTTGCCATGTTTTCTCAACTTTTTTGTTTATTATCCCTTTGACGCACCATCCCCTCAAAACTACTGAACATATCGGGATAGGACTAATACATTTCAACGCAGTATTTTTCGTAGTCAGGTATTTTTTGGATTCCACCGATCCGCTCTCTCATTTTTTTTTCGATTTCCTCTTTTGTATATTTTCCACTTCAATTTACGCTTATATACATTTTTTCCACTAATAAAAACAAAATACTCTTACTTTTATTCATTCATTTGTTTTTTTTTAATTAGCTATAAATGAAACGTCATATGCACAGAACATATGTAACGCGGGCGGAGCCGCGGGCACCAGCCAGTATATTTATAATTACTTTATCTGATCTGACATTCAAAATCAATATAAAAAATTCTTCATTCAATTTGTGCCCTAAGAAGGCACTTATGTACGTCAAATTACTACCACTGGTTCGGAATAAAGCCTGGTTCATTTGTTTATAAATTTGAATATACTTATAATTATTTCTATGTATATAGTTATAATTATTTTTACCGGAAGCACAGAGAGATCCGTGCTTCCGGTATAAATTCCTGACGTCACTATCGTTCAAGTAATGACCCACCCTGTTATAACCTTTTGAGATTAAAACTTGCTTGACATAATACTCGAACTTATTGTCAGGTAAATCGGTAACTGTTCTTTTCCCAAAGTTCCCACTTATTGTAAAACCTAATAATATTGCTTAAAAAATTGTAATGAGACTTACTGAGCCACTAAAGCCTTTATCATATAACAGAGAATTATGTAGCGTGTCGTATTGTAATGCCGGTTGGTTCTTCTCTGGCAGTTTCCTGCGCCTGTGCACTGTGCTGGAGAACAGCCAGACAGCTCTAGGGTACCGCAGCTTCAGCATGGACTGCAGCAGTCTCGAGCAAGTGTTCTTCGACATCTGTCAGCAAGTAGACTCTCCTGAACCACAGAACAACATCCAATATGGTAGTTTACATTTTTTTGTACTGCTCTAGCTATGCGTCCGCGGCACCGCTCGCTTATACTAACTACAGACGTCACCTTTTGTATAATGTAAAGAAGAACACGGTAATCGTTATTTATGCAGTTTTTGAAATGCAATTAAGCCATTCTCGGTAAGGGGGGGGGGAGGGAGAACTTATAGATTCGCGTTACTAATAGAATGTGACATTAGCTTTCAACCTGCTGTCAACTACATGGAATTTTCCGTGGCAAGTTTTATTTAGTTTTTCTTTTCTTCCATACTTTCCATCGCATAGGCATAGCGTAGCTACCCAGGCGAGCGTTAGTAGATAATGCCCTAACACTATGGCTTTTTTTTCCTCATGATGTTTTTCCTTCACCCATTTAATAATAATAATAATTCGACGTCGTCGATACAGTGACACTGCCCATGCATCAAGCATTACACGCACAACACTGCATACACACTCCTGCACATAACACGCAGGTACATAGGTCCTGCAAGGAACCTTTTTTTTATGTAAATAAAGATAAAAAAATGTAGGGTTTAGCTAGGATAAAAATTCCGCGGGAGTTTTCATACTCAGGTAGCGGCCAAGCCGAGGTTCGAACCCTTGAGCTAGCTACCTTATGCGGCTGAGTGCCTTCAGCACTCGCCCACAAAGTTCAGTGAAGCTGTAAAGCCCCTTCCGGTCAACAGCATTAGCTAGGTCAAAAATATATATATATATATGTATATTCATACATTTATTATAGAGTTGGACAGGTAGGTGGGTTCGAATCCCATTAACGCGAAATCCCACCGCTCTACCGACTAAAAATTTATATTAACACTTCAAGACCTTTATCTAATGTGGTATAATAAACCCAGGAATCGAAGAGTCTCCTTCGAGCACGTCAAAAAGTACATCGAATTCCAGTATAAGATCAGACAATGGACCCCTGGTGCCACCGAATGGACCGCTCCGAGGGTCTCGCCGCGCGCAGTTCCTGGCGCTGATGCATGCCAGATACATACACCATGTTAGGAACAGGTAACAGATTCGCGGACATCATCATCATCATCATCATCATCATTAGGTATACGGTCTAGCGTCCATTGGAAGCCGCTCGAAGATCAAAATAAATTAATGCCTTAAGTTTTCTATTGAAACGCGCGTCTTAAATTGTCCTCAAAATGTAGTGTGACTTTAAAAGTAAGGGTTCATTGTCATCAAAACAGAATGCTTACTCCTATATATATATATATATATATTGGTTGCGCGTAATTGTCGATGGGTGATTGCAAATAGATATGTTAATGTCCCATCCCTAAATCCACCCCCCAACCCCCCCGCTCCAATATCTTTCCTATGAGATGTACGTGGGACACACTCAGCGTTCTCTCGTCATCACACACTCATCGATCGTTCTCTCGTCGTCATTGTCTCATAGCTCTCTCATCATCACTCGTTGTTGACTCGTCGTTATATCGTTCTCGTTGATGGATCATAAACTCGTGCGCACGTACATACCACCTAGTGAAAAGTGTATGAAGTGTACCTAATCTTAATCGTGAACACCATTAATCTGGATCCGTGGAAGAACCCTGCATCGGCATCATCTCACGTAAGTACCCATCTTTCCTATCCTAAATTTGTCGTCCCCATTCGCGTATCGTTTGCATCACCCAAATACAGTCCACTATTTCGCTCATACATAAAGTTGGTCCGGATCGAACCGGATATGAAAATGCTGGATGAACATAAAGTTGGTCCAGTTTGAACCACGCATGAACATGCTGGATGGTCATATAGTTTGGTCCAAGCTGGATGGATTTTAAAGTATTCGATTTCGTTTATATCACCGTGTGTAAAGTTTTAATTCGTAAAACTTCGCGTCATTGTCGGTATTTGTAATTTATTATTATTGTTGGCGGGTAACAGAGACGTATTATAATTTGTATTTTCTGGTTATTATTTAGTATCGTATCGTTTGAATTCGCATAATTAGGAAATACAATGTATAAATACTTATTATGTTACGCGTATTACGTTCTCTAGCTCTTCTAATTCGATTGTAGGTAGATAGTAAATAATTGTCGTTCGTTAATTAACTATGTGAGTTGGGCGAGTGGTTTCTTTAAAGATTAAAATTGTATCGTTTGTAATAATTAATATCGTTTAATTATATATCATTGATTAATATCGTTTCGTTCGTATAATATCACACCGGTAAGCAAATTTGTGTTGCTACCTACATATTTCTATGCTACAAATAATATCGTAGAATCGTATCAGAATAAGTTGAGATCTATAGTGATACCTACTTATATTTCATTATATATATTTCATTATGTCGACAGTAGACAAATTACGCATTTTAAATGCTAAAAAAGAACGAATATTTGCTCGCGTGCAAACTATATCGGATCATGCGAGTCAAATTGAAATAGAATCAATCAATCAAAGAATTGTTTTTGAATGAAATCGAGACAGTAGATAATTTGCGGACAGATTTCGAAAGGTTACTCGATGAAATTAATATTTTAGAAATTAAAGAAAACCCGAAATACCTAATTAATTATCAACAACTTTCGTCTTTAGAAGATATGCATGGCCACATAAAGCGCATTAGTAAACAATTGTCAGCACTCGAGCCGTCTACAAATGTGCTTAGTAGTCATAGTAAGGCTGGATTACCACCCATCGAACTACCGGTGTTCAATGGAGACCTAAAGTCATGGCCATTGTTTTACACTAGTTTTAAAAACAATGTACACCTTAATTTATCGCTGTCGTCCGCTGAGAAATTATATTATTTATTAGGAAAATTGACTGGTAAGGCACAGGCCGTATTCTCTGGTATTACGCCGAGCGCCGATAATTATCAGCTGATCTACGAATCGCTCGTAAATAAGTACGAAGATAAACGTATGCTAGCCTCGTCGTACTTAGATCAAATATTCGATTTGAAACCTGTAAGCGTGGCTTCGGCCGCTAATTTAGAATTGTTTTTAGATAAGTTTTGTTCGTCGTTCGCAGCACTTAAAAAGCTAAATATACCGGACTTAACTGATTATATTTTTCTTTATATGGCGTTAAAAAAGTTAGATTCGGAAACCGTTCATTCGTTTGAATTAGATAATCGCACGCAAACTATCCCGCCATTTGAGAATTTGGTCACTTTCGTACGTGACAACATAAAAATATTATATAGATCGCAAACAGATCGAAAGGTATCGAAACGATCGGACATACCTACTGTTAAGTCCACAAAACCTACACATGTTTATGTGAATACTTCGTCGTTATCGTCGCCGTCGCAACATAAAGAAAAATGTACATTGTGTAATTCGCATCATGATCGTTTATATAGTTGTCTCGAATTCCAAAGATTAACACCTGTTGAACGCTTTCGGTTCATAAAATTAAATAATCTTTGTTTAAATTGTTTTAGTAATAATCATCATTCTATCGATTGCAAGTCGAAATACAATTGTCGTAAATGTAATAAGAAACATCATTCTATGTTACATTTTGAACCTAGGACATACGAAAAGAATGAAGTAGGATCGAATCAGCTTAGTCGTTCAGTTGAGAATCGCTCTCAACCAAAATGTCGAAATGAAAATTCAACCTCTGCGCCTACCGAGATAACATTATGCACTTTGTCTAATAGTGAGTCGAACTCGAATAATAATAACTTGTTGACGTTTCAAACGCGCGCGAGTACAGTATTGTTAAGTACTGCCATTGTTATTGTAAAAGATAACCGCGGGAGGAACCATAATGTTCGTGTGTTGTTGGACAGTGCTTCTCAAAGTAATTTCGTAACTCGTACTTGTTGTCAGCGCTTAGGACTTATAAATAATTTTAATAAATTGAATAACTTTAGCGTAAAGGGAATCGGAGGTTCTTCCAAAATTATACAAGGTTCGACTAATCTAAAATTCTTTTCACGTTTTGATCGTAACATTAATTTCGATATGGAAGTATTAGTTGTAGATAAAATAACGGAATGTTTACCCACCACCGAGGTGGACGTTTCGATTTTATCGAATTTTGATTCATTGCCATTGGCCGACAATACTTACCATGTGCCGGGTGAAATTGAAATGCTTATCGGAGCATCAATTTTCCCGCACCTTTTATTATCTCGTAAAGTGTATGGTCACCCTACTCACACCGCACCTATGGCTTTGGAAACCTTATTGGGTTATGTTGTAGTAGGTTCGGCGCCTGCTCGTATGGATTGTCGGACTTCGTCAATTTCGTGTTGTTGTGTAGCTGACTCGTTAGAGGCTGTGGTACATAGGTTCTGGGAACTAGAAGAGATAAACATGTCGACATCTCTCAGCCCAGATGACGAGGATTGCGAAGACTTGTACTCACGCACTACTACGCGCGACAAGGACGGTCGATATGTCGTCGCGCTCCCGTTCAAGGACGATGTGGTATCATTGGGAGATTCGCGTCAAGTAGCGGAGAGGCGTTTTTTTTTTATGCTTAGAGCGTAAAATGCTGGCTTCGCCTAACTTGAAACTCGCCTACGTTAAAGTAATTCGAGAGTATTTAGAAAAAGGTTACTTATCGCTCGCGCCTCAAGAAACAGCAGCTACTAGGGATTTGCCTAGTTATATCATACCTCATCATGGTGTCATTAGGGAGGATAAGATCACGACCAAATTACGTATTGTACTCGACGCTAGCGCCAAGACTAGTTCATCGGTTTCGCTTAACGATATATTATATAGTGGTCAAAATCTACAAAATGATTTATTCGATATTATCGTTAATTTTCGTTTATTCGCAGTCGCTCTTTCGGCCGACATTCGGCAAATGTTTTTGTGCATTGGAATTCGTGAAAGCGATCGTCGCTTTCAACGCATATTGTATCGTTTCTCATCGCATGAACCACTTAAGGTTTATGAATTTAATCGTGTTTGTTTCGGATTGAAATCAAGTCCCTTCCACGCTCTTAGAACTATTAAACAACTCGTTGAAGAGGAGGGTGAATCCTATCCTGTCGCTAAAGATATGATTAACACCGGACTATACATGGACGATCTCGCTTGGTCGGTTGATAGTGAAGATGAGGCCATCGCTGCCACCGCGGAAGTGATCGCACTCATGAAAGCGGGACAATTTGATCTTGTAAAGTGGAATAGCAACTCACAAATGGTAATCGATTCGATTCCTGAGTCACATCGCTTGTCATCGATGTTAGAATTCGATGTATCAGATCAACATAAAATTTTAGGTCTTTGTTGGTCCCCCACTACAGATTTATTTAGTCTCAGCATAAATAAACCAATCGAGATTTGTACTAAACGAGCCATCATATCATGTGTAGCTAGAATTTGGGATCTAATGGGTTTCGTAGCACCAGTCGTATTGTATGCCAAACTTCTGATCAAATATTTATGGTTGAGTAATTGTAATTGGGATGATCAGGCCTCTCTCAACATCGTCGAAAAATGGGCTCATTTTAAAAGGGAGTTGCCCTTGCTTTCGCAAATCAAAGTACCTAGACACGTGGGCATTAGACCACATGCCATCGTGACTATCGTCGGCTTCGCAGATGCTAGCGAGAAGGCTTATGGGGGAGTGGTATATTTTTCATGTTTATTTCGAGGGGAATAATTCCATATCCTTAGTAAGTGCAAAGTCTAAGGTGTCACCTCGCAAGGTTGTATCGCTTGCTAGATTAGAACTTTGTGCTTGTCTAGTACTTGTTAAACTTATTCGTAAAATAATTGTCGCTTGTGGTAATCGTTGCGTAATAAATGATATTTTCGCGTTTTCGGATTAGACTGTATCTCTTTGTTGGATTAATTCGTCGCCCCACCGTTGGGACACCTTCAAGTCCAACAGAGAGGCTAAGATACAGTCAGATCTAACTTCGGATAAGTTCTACCACGTGTCAGGGATCGATAACCCGGCAGATTGTTTATCGCGCGGTCTTACACCCGCACAACTACTGAACCACCCGTTGTGGTTCAGTGGTCCGCCGTGGATTAAATTTGATCCATCGCAGTGGCCGGTTTCAAAATTTTTTTCTTCCGCGGTACCTAACCCACCCGAAGAGAAGAAACAAAACTTTCATACATTATCATCTAATGAACCGTTTTTAATATCGTTAGCTAGTCGTTGGTCGTCTTGGTCAAAATATTTACGTTGTATAGTTTACGTATGTCGTTTTTTGAAGCTATTACCTCGACGAGAATATGTAACAGCATCTGATCTCCAGTTCGCTGAGTTGATGGTATTGCGTCAACTTCAAACGTCGTACTTCACCGCTGAAATCGCGAATTTACAAGCAAATAGACCTTGTGTTCGTAGAATTCAGTGTCTCAAGCCATTTTTGGATAATGGATTGCTCAGGGTCGGTGGTCGCCTGTCAAACGCGGAGTTAGATTATGACCACAAACATCCCATCATTCTACCAAGATCAGGACATATATTGAATCTTTTAGTTGACTATCACCATAAAATTAATTGTCACGCTGGTCCTGACTTATTGATGTCAATTTTGCGCCAAAATTACTGGATACTTTCTGCGCGCAATCTAATTCGTAGTAGAGTACATAATGTATTCCTTGTTTTCGCGTAAAACCTAAATCAGTCTTCCCGGAGATGGCTGATCATCGTTCGTGTCGCGTCGTTCAAGTCGTAAAACCATTCGTACATACTGGCACTGATTACGCAGGGCCTTTCAAAGTTACATTATCGCGAGGCCGCGGTATTAGGCCTGTGAAAGCGTATGTTTGTTTGTTCGTTTGTATGACCACTCGAGCTGTACACATTGAGCTGTCTAGCGATTTAAGCACCTCGAGCTTTATGTCGGCATTTAAGCGTTTTATATCCCGCCGCGGTCCTGTAGGTCGCGTGTATTCGGACAACGGTACTAACTATATTGGCGCTAAGCGTTCTCTTTCGGAATTACATTCATTTTTGCGCTCGAAATATTTTAATACGGAGTTCGCTCAAATATTAGCCGAAAACCGTGTGTCGTGGATATTGAACACTCCCGCTGCCAGTCATTTCGGAGGCAATTGGGAGGCCAATATAAAGAGTTTGAAAACTCATTTGTATCGCGTTATCGGCGAACAAATTCTTACATTCGAAGAATTGTCGACAGTTCTCACGCAAATCGAAGCCGTGATGAATTCTCGACCGTTGTGTCGCACTTTGTCGAGTGACCCTTCCGAATCTCTCGCCCTCACTCCAGCTCATTTTTTAAACAATACGCCGTTAAAGTATTTTCCTGCTAAGGATATTACTGAAGACAGGCTACACCTTCTATCGCGTATTGATTTGTTAGATAAATTAGTACAATCGTTTTGGAAGCGCTGGAGAGCGGAGTATTTACACACTCTGCAGTCGAGACAGAAATGGAATACTACTACGAACCCTGTTGTAGTCGGAACGGTTGTAATTCTAGCTAGTGAAAATGCTCCTACCCTTCATTGGCCATTAGGTATCGTTGAGGAGGTATTTCCTGGCTCAAATGGAGTCACTCGTATCGCAAGGATTAAAACGGCCACAGGTTCATATCTGCGGCCAGTAGTACGTCTGTGTCCCTTGCCAAACCAATAGTGATGAATCGGTTCGCTGTTAGGTTAGGGATATAGTTTAGTTATATAGTTTAGCAATTTGTTTATTTCGTTATCTAGTTAAGTTAGCTTTGTTTAGTTTGTATAATTTTCGTTTAGTTTCGTATCGTTGTTTAGAAGGAACGGGGTCCTTCAAGCTGGGGGGAATGGTTGCGCGTAATTGTCGATGGGTGATTGCAAATAGATATGTTAATGTCCCATCCCTAAATCCACCCCCCAACCCCCCCGCTCCAATATCTTTCCTATGAGATGTACGTGGGACACACTCAGCGTTCTCTCGTCATCACACACTCATCGATCGTTCTCTCGTCGTCATTGTCTCATAGCTCTCTCATCATCACTCGTTGTTGACTCTCGTCGTTATATCGTTCTCGTTGATGGATCATAAACTCGTGCGCACGTACATACCACCTAGTGAAAAGTGTATGAAGTGTACCTAATCTTAATCGTGAACACCATTAATCTGGATCCGTGGAAGAACCCTGCATCGGCATCATCTCACGTAAGTACCCATCTTTCCTATCCTAAATTTGTCGTCCCCATTCGCGTATCGTTTGCATCACCCAAATACAGTCCACTATTTCGCTCATACATATATATATCTACTATTTAACTATTGTTTGTAACAGAATTAACTTTTTTTAATTTCAAGATGGCGTTAAGTATGTTTTTTTTATATATTAAAAAGTGGGACTGAGCGATAACCATGTAAGTTGACTTCACGTAAGCCGTATATGTTATTTTTAGTCACAGCCGAATAAAATAATTTATAGAAAACATGTTTTTAATAAATTTTGACCTGGGCTGCTTCATAAAGTCTAACAAATTAGTTTAACGACTCAAACATTATTTTTTGTAATTTTTTTTAATAATCGATTATCGAGTGTTTTTTGAGAGGGTCAAAGTAAAGACGAATCGGCAAGATATTTTGAAAGTCGAGTAATTCCCGATTCGTGTAAGTCCGGGTACTATTATATAATGTTTTTGAGTTGTGGTGGCGTATTTCCTTTTTAATTAGGTCTCGTTTTATTTTTTTATATTCTTACAAAAATTATGATTTTGTAATTGTAATTTTCCTATTTATATACAGATGACTTACAAGAGCTATGTCTAAAGCCATCTATAAGAGGCATATATATCTCGCTTGACATCTTTACTAATAAATAAAATTGAAGTGACTGTTTGTAATGACAAAACACGATTTTAAAATTTTTGTCTGCTTGTCTCTCTGTTTGCTCCGCCCAATATGCGGAACGGCTGGACCGATTTTGACAAGACTTTTTTCGCTAGATAGCTGAAGTTACTTAGGGTACTTTTGTTTTAAGAACATAATTAGGATTCCGCGTAAAAAAATCGAAAAACTCATGAAATTGTGAATAAATTTGTGAGACATATCTTTGTTCAATGTTAGTAGTAAAAAATGTTGTACAATAATTAGGGTTCCGTATAAAAAAATGAAAAACTATATCACGCAAGGAAAAATTTATGAAACGCATGCGCAACCGCGGTCACTCAGCTAGTTATAAAATGTTGCTTATAAAATCAAAATCAACATTTATTTATTCAATTTAGGCCCTAAGAAGGCGTTTATGAACGTCTAAAACACTACCACCGGTTCGGAAAACAACACAGTCGAGATGAGAGCAGGCGAGAAAAACTCGATCTGGTTTTTTTTTAAATAAATATAATATATATGATTTTTTTTTGTCATATAAAAAACTATACAACTCATAGTCTTAATAATGTTAGCGGGTGCGCACAGAGATGTGGGTTATCACGTTACTTTACTAAAACCATAGCTTGTAAAGCGAGTTCCGTTTAAAATAGAAGTAAGGCACAATGTCTGATATTATTTGGTGTAAAAGTTACGTTTATAATATGGTCAGATGGTTGTTGTTCATGCTGGTGGCGCTGCCGACGCTGTTCGTGGCGGTCGCGATGGGGTTCTCGACGCTGCGGCCGCCGGCCGACAACGAGGTCGCGCTGCGGCTCGGCGCGCGGCTCTACGCCGGCTCCACTCAGTTCATTGTGTTAGTTTATTACTTCCATTCCATTTGGGATTCACTTTAACTCGTTATTCATACAAACTTGACCGTACACTTTGAACTTCATAGAGAAATGCGGGCTGCTCTTATCCCGTACGTTTGTATTCCCCTATTTCCTCTCTGAATAAATATATATATGTGGGAATAAGGTGGAAAATAATCACTTTCAAACTCAAATCTTTTATTTATACTCTTACGTCGTAAACAAGGAACATAGTCGTAACACATCTTATTGACAAGTCATTTTGTTATATCTAATAATCTATTACAGTCGTGAATACAAGTGTATTAGGCCTTAGAAATCTAAACACTTCCCACACATATATATAAATATATATATTTATCGGCAATACATTTTTATCGGCGTCGGGCGATTAGACGTAGGGGAAAACTTATGAATTCACATTACCAATGTTATGACGTCAACTGTCAACATGCTATAGTATGTCAAGTACAAGATGGTGATTAATTGCTAGTGTTTTATAAGCTTTTTAATTTCAATTATGAAACTATGGAAATTTGATTATTCATACCGAAATTTAATGGTTAAATTTTAAATTAAAACAGTTTTCCCATGTTTGAATTTATACTTCTGTTGGCATTCCCCATGGCTACGTAGTCTAGATGTGAAACATGTATAGCCACACGTAAAACCGATTTCTGGTGTGGCGACGCATGCCGTGGCGACGCATACCGTGGCGACGCGTCGCCACGCTATATGATGGTATATACATATATACAGTCTATTTATTATTATATTAAATAAATTCGCAATTTTTTGTAATGAATGAAAATAAATGTTTATTCAATATCCAAATATCTGGAAAAAAAAACGTAATATTTTATTTTATCATTATGACATATTTAGTTCCTATCGCAGTTTGTTCTTTTCTGCATATTACTTTTACAAAATAACGTCGACGTTTCACATCTGCCGGGCGTCCCGTGACGGCTCACATTTTTTTTTATAAATTAATTATAGAAACTAGGAGCTTTCAGTGAGGGAAAACATCGTGACCACCATATCATAGTGGTAGGGCATTCTCTAACGATGCCCGCCTCGGTAGCGACAGGTGTGTCCCGGCACCATCACTCGAGAACCAGTACCTCTAACTTAGTGTGCTTACCATCCTAGACCACATCGTCACTTAACATCAGGTGGGATTGTGGTCAAAGCACTATTCTGTGTAAAAAAAAAGTACTGGCTTTTAAGTAATGCCGTCGACACACACCTGCAATATTGTTTTTGGCGGTAGATTTTTAATTTGGGTGCATTCAAAGACTGAAAGTGGTTTATCTGTATTCTATATATAATATCTGTTTATTTGTAATATCTCTTTCAGCCCGAGTCCGTCTGTTTATTCCGACTCGAATATCCTAAGCACGAGTTTCGCTGAACGTGTTATGGACAATTTACAGTTTAATAAAAACGTTCAAAATTGGACTTTATCGGTAAGCATTCAAAAATAGAATTCAAAATATATAAAAAATGTGATAATTATATTTCTGCTCGTCTGTCTGTTAGTTGGCTTATAACTCGAGAACCACTGAACCGATTTATATGATTCTTATTATAAAACGTAGATATATTATCTGACCAGGTTTTAATATGATATGAGAGAAATAATCTGCACGATATGACAAAATTCATCACGCTCCTTCTTACATTATATAAAAGACATCTTCTGTCTGTCTGTCTGTCTGTCCGTTAGTATGCGTAAACATACCCGCGGGCACACAACTAGTAATATATTATCACTCAAACAAATGTATAATTTCTGATTTAAACATGATAACTCTTTCAAATTGCAAATAATATTTTGTTTGTCTCCTACGCGAACAACGCGCCGGGTACTAATCTATATGTATATATATAAGCAAAGTTTGTTTTGTTTGTCCGATGTAAACTCGAAAACTACTGGACCGATCAGCGTGAAACCGCAACCATTCGACGCAGAATTAATCGAAGATGGTTATAGGCTATATATTTTTTAAATTCTATGAGTCCTTTGCCATGTTTTTTTCAATTTGTTTGTTTATTATTCCTTTGACGCACCATCACCTCACAACTACTGAACATATCGGGATAGGACTAACACCTTTCAACGCATTATTTTTCCTAGACAGGTACTTTTCGGATTCCACCGATCCTCTCTCATTTTTTTTTTTTTTTCGATTTACTCTTTTGTACATTTCTCTTATCGTGCTATAAACACGGAATAATGGTATTGATTTATTTATAAACTAACTAGCTGGTGCCCGCGGCTCTGCCCGCGTTTCATATGTTCTGTGCATATGACGTTTCATTTATGGCTAATTTAAAAAAAAAAACAAGTGAATGAATAAAAGTAAGAGTATTTTGTTTTTATTAGCGGAAAAATGTATATAAGCGTAAATTGAAGTGGAAAATGTACAAAAGAGAAAATCGAAAAAAAAATGAGAGAGGATCGGTGGAATCCAAAAAGTACCTGTCTAGGAAAAATACTGCGTTGAAAGGTGTTAGTCCTATCCCGATATGTTCAGTAGTTGTGAGGTGATGGTGCGTCAAAGGAATAATAAACAAACAAATTGAGAAAACACGGCAAAGGGCTCATAGACTTTGAAAAATGTATAGCCTATAACCATCTACGATTATATCTGCGTCGAATGGTTGCGATTTCACGCTGATCGGTCCAGTAGTTTTCGAGTTTACCTCCGACAAACAAAACAAACTTTGCTTATATATATTTATATAGACTGTAGAGTCGTGAAAATTTGTAATTTGTAAATGACTGTACGTTCTTAGTTCTATTTTGTTTTATTTGCTGGAGATTTTCCGTATAGATTAAATAAATAAAATAATAAAAAGCAATAAAATAATATCTTTATTCGGTGTTTGCATCACGATGTTATCATTGAAATAAAAAAAAACACTCCCCCCAGGACTCCCCAATGTGTAAATGCGAGGTGACTCGCCAACTCTGTGATACAGACCCGAACATGTACGAATCATTACCAGAAATGATGTCGTTGCCGGATGTGGGAACGCTCAACAGCTGGCTCCTGGATTCCCAAGAACTATACATAGAGAGGAGGTATGCGTTTGTATTGGATCTTTTTATGACGAATATTAATTCACTAAACTCAAATTATAATCTGTGTCTAATTTCTTTAGCCATGATCTTTTAAATTGGTGACTTTTTTTCTCAAGTAAATAAAAAAATAAATAGAAATAAGTCTATTGATGAAGGTCGCGGGAATCAACTTTATGCGGGTGCCGCAAGACCGGTCATCGTGGAGATCTTTGGTGAAGACCTATGTCCAGCAGTGGACGTCTAGAGATTGTTTGGATAGATAGACGTTTATTGGAACCGTAAGCAATTTTACAAAAAAGAAAAATACACGATATTGGCTACATTAGTATAAAACTGTCTCACAGCCAATAGCGCCCACCACCATATTATTAACAAAAAAGGCTATATGTTTTTTTGTAAAATAGCATTGTTATAAAGTAATGCTTACAACATAGATTTTTTTTAGGTAATGCTAATGTAATTTCGCTAAAGAAAAGCATAACATGAAGGTTTTTCTAATGTCTGTCTCGCTAACTAGCCTAATAAAGTTTAAAAAATCTGTCACAGAACTCCTATAGATGCGTTCCGACAGTGTGACTCGAACCCCAGTACTTGTAGACTTAGTATGTTTATAATTCTTCACCACATTGTCTCTTAACATCAAATCATATATAAACAGCCCCATGCCCGTGGCTTCGCCCGCGTTTAAAAAAAATGAGAAAGGGTCGATGGAATCCAAAAAATATATAGCCTATAACCATCTACGATTAATTCCGCGTCGAATGGTTGCGGTTTCACGCTGATCGGTCCAGTAGTTTTCGAGTTTACCTCGGACAAGAAAACAAACTTTTCTTTATATATATATATAGATTAAATTTATAAAAAAAAACATATCTCGTAACAGATATGGCGGGTTCACGTCAACTCTTAAAAATAACTTGACCAACTTCATAACTTGGTACAACAATAAGGGACACCACGCTTTGCCCGCGTATCTCAACGCAATGAACAGCGCCATACTGAGAGCCGCTGTGGGCCATCACCAAGCCAATATCACCGTCTACACGCATCCGCTGAAGATATCCAAGGAGAAGATCAGCAAGGACACTGTGTGAGTTTCATCGATATGGGAATAGCTTTTCATAGGTGGACAATTCTCCTCGATGATAAGGATTATGTAGGGAATAGCTAGGTTCAAACTCGCGAGAGAGTTTTACACTCGGGTGACGGCCAAGCCGAGGTTTTGGTAGCCCTTGTGTTCGTCACCTTTTGCGGCCTGAGTGCCTTCAGCACTCACCCCCCAAAGTCACGGTGAAACTGTAAAGGCCCTTTCGGTCAACAGCGTTAATAAGGTTCGAAAAAAAAAGTTGATGATAAGGCCTTTACGCCAAAAAAACATCCCGGGTCATTGTAGCTTGCCGCAAGAATTAAATATGTTGCAACATTTTCAATCATATGGCAGCGCGTTGCTCTCGTCTCCGTACTTGATTATACGTATGTTGTATGTTTTGTTTATCTTTTTACCAATGAGTTTGGTTATGGCGGTCTATAGTGGTCTAATAAAGAGTATTCTATTTATTTATTTACATTTAAATGTACAGCTCGTATAAAATAGACATATAAACTAATCCGATACATAAAATAAAGAGCCAAAAATGAATTTATCACTATTTAAGAAGTAATTATAAGACTATGTTTACATGTGTGTGTGTATGTTTGTAGATATGTTTATGTAAGGATATATGGTTGTGGATAAATTTTGTGTTATTTGATTACTAGAGAAACTTTCATTATGAAGTTTGAAGTTAAATAGATCTATATCACTGAATTGTTTATTATAAGTACGCGGAATCCTGCTCGTCAAGTTATTGAACCCATGGTCTGTTCGATGCTTGGGAATATGAAATAGTTTATTTATTTGGGAAACATACAGTTAATAATATACACATATGGAATTACATAACAATAATACATAAACCAGTCAAGTTTCCACTAAAATTATAATTAATGAAAGTAAATATAACAACACTAATACCTCCATCATTACAAGCTATAATATTATGGCAAACACTATAAATTTAAAACTATTTTCAGCAATTTTTTAAAGGAACTGATGGGGCGTGCAAATATATCAATTTTAGTAAACATCTTATTATACATATCGCACGAACGAAATAAATATGTGTTCTTCACATACCTCGTTCGTGCAACAGGGATTTTAAAAAGTAAGTGGTTTCTGGCATTTGGTCGAGGAACCCTAAAATTAATTTCACTGACAAGAAACGGAGAATCAATAATATTTCTAAGAAGTTTAAATAAATAAATATGATCTCTCACTATTCGACGATTAGTAAGTGAAGGCAGATGTGGCAAAGATTTTTTCATAATTTACATTTAAAAGTTAAGTGCCTCTTAAATCGATTTTGTACACTTTCAATAAGGTTAATGTATTTGTAATATTGTGGATTCCATATTATTGAACCATATTCTAATAGAGAACGAACCAAAGCATTATAAAGAAGTACTAGAGTAGTTGGTTGCTTAAAATCTCTCCCAGTTCTAAGAACGAAGCCAAGAATTTTAAAAGCTTTCCCAATTATATTATTAATATGATCACTAAAGTTTAATAGTTGTGTGCAGAGTGCGTGTGCTTCGCGTGTGTAGTCGCAACATTCTGTTGATGAGTCTAGAACATTCGAGTCCGCCCGAGCATACATCATATAATAGTAACATGTCTTAAAGAATTCGCCCATCACGTACTGATAGCTTATGCTTTTGACAAGCTATCAATCATAGTAATTTACAAGGGAAACTTAAGAATTTTAAAAACTTTATCTGCAAGCCCTCAATATTATGTTCATATGTGATATATAGAGGATTCCATACTGTGCTGCAGTATTCTAGTATACTGCGAATATAAGGTTTTACGGTTAATTAAGCCATGGAACATCACGCAATATATTCTAAGTTTATGAAGTAGTAACAAATAAGCTGCTGATAAAATGCAGTGTTTGTTTACGTGCGGCGACTCGTCGTGTGCACTCCATTTACTAGATAATAAGAGTATCATCAAATACTTCATAGCGTCACTTGATTAACAATTTTCCTGCCATGCTCCAATTAATCCGATGTTGCCTAGAAATAAAATAAACTGGCGCATGGAGACGCATACCACAATTTGCATCATACTGTATTATCGCAAGATGTTGCTCGGGTATTAATTTGACTTAAACGATGAATTATTTGCTGATCATCTTAATTAAACCTTGGAAAGGTATTCTCATATGTGACTATTCGGCATATTTAACTAACGTTGTTAATGTGTAAATAGGGTTGGTGAATGCTTAAAAATCTTAATCGGTTTTTTCGGCAAAGAGTAAACCATGGAAAGTCTCGCAAACCTCTCGTTGACAGGTAACCATAGAGCAGTGATTCTCAACCACTGTGCCGCGGCACTTTTGCGTGCCGCCAAATTTCAAAAGTGTGCCGTCAAATTTTACAAATATATAATAATGTTAATATTATTAAATTATATCATTTAAAAAGAAAAATATTTATGCAGTGTGTTGTAGTAGTAAATAGTTTTTATCTTTTTCTTTGTGTGCTGTCAAATTTTGAAATCGTTAAATATGTTCCGCAACAAAAAAAAGGTTGAGAATCACTGCCATAGAGCAATGATGAATGACATTACGCTTGCTGATTCAGTCTATCATTTTCTTACCATTTTGTAATAGATTAAAGAAGGAAATATTCTTTATAGGATTAACCCTTGGTATATGTAGGTAGTCCGCTGCAGAGATTAGAGTAAGTTTAAAAGAGTGAGCAGTAACAGAGAGGTTAAGGGGCAGGCGTCTCCGTCCTGGTGTGGGCATGTAATGCGCAGGTAGGAACGAGGATGTTGTGAGAAAGGTATTGAAATATGGACGGTTATAGGGGAAGAGGGAGGACCAAAGAAAATATGAATGGATTATGTCAAAGATTATATGTTTAGAGAGTGAATGCAAAGATGATTTGAAATAGAGATAAATGGAAGAGGAAATCACGTTGCGCTGACTCCAATTGATAATGGGATAAGGGTAGGCAGATGATGATAAATGTAGGTAGTCCAGCCTAATGGTGCCGATTGTCTGGTGACGTCATCGTTCTTGGACTATTTGAATGAAATGCTTTGCTTGTATGACTTTACCGGGGTTGAGTACAAAAAAAAATCCTACAGTTAACTTGTATAATGGATAGGTACCAGCACATAGCGGACGCGGGTATCTCGTGCTTGGTGCTGATCGCGTACAGCCTGGTGAGTGCGGGCGCTGCGGTATACCTGGTGAGTTCCCGGCGCTCGCAGCAGAAGCGGCTGCAGCTGCTGTGCGGGGTCAGCCCGGCGCTGTACTGGGGCGCGGCACTCACCTGGGATATGATCGTATGATTCAACTATTTATTAGTAACTATATCAAAGGTTCCGTCATGGTTCTTCAAAACAGTCCTGAAGTTGTATCTTAGTAAGCCGTTATGTGATCTCATCTGATGTTAAGTGACGATGTGGTCCAGGATGGTAAACACACAAAACCTGGAGGTACTGGTTCTCAAGTGATGCTGGCGGAACACACCTGTCACTACCCAGGCGGGCATCATTAGAAAATGCCCTACCACCATGATATGGTCTCCTCGCGATGTTTACCTTCACCGAAAACTCGGGCTGATTTTAGAGTCGGATAGGTGGAGATCAAACCTGCGTCTATTGAGGCAGATCCGGTCGCACTACCCGCAGCGCAATTATTACTTTTAGCATTTTCGCATTGGCACTTTTCGAATATTATCATCATCATTCTCCTGCCTTTTCCCAACTCACTTGGGGTCGGCGCAGTATGTTTTCTTCTTCCATACGTCCCTATCAGCCGTCATCTCTTCATTCACTCCTTTTTCTTTCATATCATTTCTTACACACTCCATCCACACTTTCTTTGGCCTTCCTCTACTTTTCCATCCTTCCACATTCATATTCATTACTATTTGACCCACGTGCGCTTCCTCTCTTCTCATAACATGTCCATACCACGATAAACGAGAACCTTTCAACCTTTCTACCATTGACGCAACTTTCAAACTCCCTCTAATATATTCATTCCTTATTTTGTCCATTCTTGTGACACCACACATCCATCTCAACATTCGCGTCTCAGCTACATGCAGTCGCTTCTCATCCATCTTCTTACTAGCCCAGCATTCTGATCCATACAATATGACAGGTCTTATGATGGACTTATATATCCTCCCCTTCAATTTAAGGGGCATCCTGGAGTCACAAATCACACCAGAGAGACCTGTCGCCATTTCATCCAACCTGAGTTGGTTCTATGCCTTATTTCGCGGTCGATTTCTCCGTCACACTGCAAGGGTGACCCGAGGTAGCGGAATTCAGAACAGACTGGTATTGGTGTTCCTCCGAGTGATATTGGCTTCAGACTGGAGATACCGCCAAAGTCGCAGAACAAATATTCTGTTTTTGTTCTGCTAACTTTTAGGCCTAAATACTCCAGTCATTGCCGCCACTCATCCAGTCTGTTTTGCACCTCTTGGCCACTCTCACCGACCAGCACAATGTCATCGGCGAACATCATGCACCAGGGTGCCTCTTCCTGTATATCTGATGTAATAGCGTCCATTACTAACAGGAAGAGGTATGGGCTAAGAGCCTATCCCTGGTGCAAACCGACAGCCACATCAAAGCTGGCTGTGACACCAGCAGCAGACCGAACCTGAGTACTGCATTTGCAGTACATGGTTTGAATCAACTCCAGGTATTATACACCATTTAAATTTACAGATAATTTTGATAAACATGGCGGTGACCGCCGCGGTGATGCTGTCGTTCGGTTACCCGGTATTCGTCGCGAGACTTAACTTGCCGGCCATTTGCGTTCTCATCATACTTTACGGGTGAGATGGTTTTCTATTTCTCTATATTAATAAATAACATTTAAGTGTCTGTTTATAATGTCAAAACATTATATTTTTACTAAATACATATGAATGTATATACGATACCTATACTAAAATATATATATTTTTTTAATTTCTACCTGTCTGACTGTTTATTTCGGATAATCTATAGAACTTTTTTTGGCAGGTAGATGTAGTTACTTCGCGTAACTTAGGCTATTTTTTTTAATAAATGATTAGGGTTCCGCGTAAAAAAATTAAAACTAATGAAATTATGAATAAAATCTTATTTTAATGGCAGGTATTTGAATTTGTGAGAAATATGTTTGTTTAATGTTAGTAGCAAAAAATTTTTTTGGAAACTAATTAGGGTTATGTAAAAGGTTAAAAACTATATTATGCAGTGAGACATATATGAAACGCGGGCGCAGCCGCGGTACACAGCTAGTAGTAACTATACTTTAATCTTTATAGCTACTAATCTAAATAGTGGTACGTTTAATACAAGCGTTTTATAACAAAACCCCAAAGCTCATTGCTGATTTACCTGATAGTAAGTTCATGCGCCATGACAAATTAGTTTTAATTTTCAAAGGTAAAATTACAGGATGTATCATTACGTGAACGATAGTTGATGTCTGGAAGTGACACCCCTCTCTGTGCTATGCGTTATTATATTAAAAAAATATACCCACACTTTTTTTAAATCGAGTTTGTTGCCGGCTCTTCTCCACTCGTCTGTTTTACGAAACAGTGGTAGTGTTTGGTATATTCATAAACGCCTTCTCAGGACTTGAACGGTATTAAGATTTTTTTTTTCAATCTCGATCAACATCATCCCGGTCGCTGACCAGATCAAACTTGTCTATATTTCTTCTGAATATACTATTAAATTATCAAAGATATATTGGGTGGGCGAATTAAGTTTGAAGTTTAAGTGGCACCAGTGACAGAGAAGGTAAGGTGCAGGCGTCTGTCTTGGTATGGGCATGTGATGCGCAGGGAGGAAGAAGATGTTGTAAGAAATGTATATTGGATATTAATGTGTACGGGTATAGGAGAAGAGGAAGACCGAAGAAAATACGAATGGAATGTGTAAAAGATGATACGCTTAGAAATTGCAGTGTATGGTTTCGAGTCAGTACCATTTATTCCAACTTCTGGTGTCCCACAAGGTTCCAATTTGGGTCCTCTGTTGTTCCTAATATATGTTAATGATTTACTCGAATCATTACAAAGTGAATGTTTAGCTTATGCAGAACGTGCCATAACGTTATAACGTGTCAGAGAATAACCCGATTAATAGAATGTGTAGGCGCTATAATGAAGTCATGCTCAATATGATATATTTTTCAATAGTCTAACAGAATTCAAAAGTCTCATTACACAGTTGGATGGCTAATAATCTCAAATTCTTAGTAAGGGTTTCTACTAGGGATACTCACTAGGGTTTTTTTTAAATTATATTTTTGTATAAATCAAACTTAAAATGCTCAAAAAATAAAAATTACAAAGTTTGTAAAAGATATAATTTATGTAATCTGTATTCTGTTCATCTTCATTCATAATAAATGTTCTTAACTATGTAAGTTGTGCACTAATGTAATAGGGTATGGGATTTAAAATGTTATATAGAATAAAGGTGCTTTTGTATTTAATCTTAAACGTGTATTAGTGCTTTTTACAATAAAAAAAAAAAATAGAGTGAATGTATGAAATAGTAATGGATGGCAGAGGAAGACATGTTGCGCCGACTCTAAGTAAAAATGCGATAAGGGTTGGGGGATGATAATATTGGGAGTGTAAAGATCTTAACTGACATTATATTTCTGAAATTTATTATGAAGTTGACTTGGGTATTGGTTGTCTAAAGATACGCGTGCGGTAGCCTCGTTCACGTGGCGGAGAAGTTGTTCAGCGAAGCGAGTTTAGCGAACATGATGCTGTTCTGCGGGAACACGTTCCTCGGCCTCGTCGGGATCACCACACTATTGATACTAGACATCATATCCGAGTCTGATGTAAGTCATGTGCATCTATTTGTTTAATTCTTTCCAAAAAAAATATAAAAGTACAATACGGGATCGTAGGACTTTCGTGCCTGACTGGGTCGTGTCGCGTGTCTGATCTCAACAGTCGACCCTTGATAGATGTAGCCTGATATTATGATGATACTTAATCGTCTATGGTTTTTAAATTGTAGTTTACCTTAACATCAGTTGATTATGGTGATTATGTCAACGTCGAATAAAATGCAAAGTATAATAATAAAAAAACTACTTACAGTAATAATTTTAACGCAATAATAACTAGGAATTATAATTTGAATGTATCTAGTCCTCCTTAATAAAGATTCATATTTCAGTGATAGGTTAAGCACAATTTTTATAGCTTTTGTTTTACGTTATAATAATCCCTTGATTTTCTCAATTTTCGTCTCACATTATTTAATACGCGCTTCTTAATAACCTCTAGATAGCCCGTATCATATGTCTCTAAATATTCTAGCGTTAGTTCTTCAATTAAAAACTAACTTAATAAATTTTAATACATGCCACTACCTCTATCGGCTTGTAGTGATACATTGCCCTTGTTCTGTAACGACTTGTCTCTCTAGACCACAGACAACGCTCGATGGATTCTCCACAAGATATTCATGTTGTCGCCACAGTTCGCTCTGGGAGACGGCCTCTTAGAAATAGCAAAGAACACTATACAGGCGGAGGTAATCTTAAACTTAAATCTATTCTAAAACCTAGATCAATAAAATTACTTCATTTTTGACTTAATCGTATTAGTCGTATAAGTCACAAATAAACACCGATTATAACCAATTATAAATGTATACCATAGGAATTGTTTTTTTTTCGCGTAATATATGAGGGATAAAAAATCAAACTCGTTTATTTTCAAAACGTAGTAAAAAGTTAACTATTAGTTTAGGATCATTTATATTACTGCAGTTTTTGTTATTTCTAATAATATTGATATAGTTATAATAAGCAAATTTTTTTTATTTAACAAGTGTTATTTTACGTAAAGTAAGCGCATTTTAACTGTGCCGGTGACTGCCAGTAGGCCTATTAGGTATATTTGAATAAAACAGTATTGCGTATGCGTTTTGTTGTCTCAGGGCCAATTTTTTGATCAGTAGTCAACTCGAGAAATGGTCAGATTTGTAACAAATGGTTAAAATAATGCCCTGATTCTTTTTTTTAAACATAGTTAAGCTAACTATTTGTCAAAAATGTGACTATTTGTTAAAAAATTTAACCATTCAGCCCAGTCGGGTTAGCAAGATGGCGGATGGTTAACTCTAGTGCGAACAGCTGTTTCATTGCTTTTGTGTAACATTTGAAGTAGATAATTTGAAGTTTCATTATATAACATTTATTTATATAAAATAATTTGTTAAATAATTACAATGTATTGCTCTCTATTATATTTTTCGTAATATTTTTGTTTATGAATTTTGAATTTCATAAGAATTCAGTATTCCATTATGTATAGTATATCAAGTTCGTACAAATATTTATTTGGCTTGTAAAATATATTAAATTCAAGAGTTAAATTATAAAATCAAAGAATATTTTAGACAAGACGAAATGAAAAAAAGCTAATATCATTACAAAACTATCACAAGAAATAATAATGGACACAGATGTCCGAGAGTAGCTCGATCCTTTGTTTTTTTGTAATGTTTGTTCGACAACTCGAATTATGGACCCTGTCACATTTTACTCGGAATGATCATACAAAAAAAATTACCGGAATCAAAAGTATTCTATTATACAGTTCATTTTACTGGCAACATAAATAACTATTGCTAAATTTAACCATAGTAGATTTTGTCATCAAAAAACGCATTGTGATTATAACCATTGGTTTGTGTAATAGTAAAATTGACTAATGGATATAGTAACTTTGACTACGGATCAAAAAATTGGCTCTAAGTCGCTCCTTTGCGTTTGACGTATGTTCACATTTCGTTCGCTCTACTTCTTATCACAGTTTGTCTATCCGTCATTTCACGTCGGTTTCAGAGCGGCACAATTAAAATACGCGTAACATAACTATATACGATTCTAAACACATTTATCTAAACTCACAACTTTAAATTCAACAAAAGGACTGTTCAAGACAAGTTAAGATTATAAAGTTTGATTCTAAACGTTACCATCATACTTGCTACCGTCAGTTTTTTTTAAATATATATTAAAATTCAGGTTCTGCAACGGTTCGGGATGGACACGTATCGGAATCCCTTCACGACGGATCTAATGCTCTACCATTATTCGTATTTGGTTGTCGTCGGAACTTTACTCCTAGTGTTCAACCTCGCCATAGAGTACGACTGCTTCGAAGTGATCCTCGTCAGGTGAGAAATTGTATCGGTTTCCTTATCATTATAGAGATTGCCGGCGGTTCCACCCCGTACCTACCCGCGGGTGCCGTATAAAGGCGACTAAGGGATTAACCAGGGGACGGGCAGCGCCATCGTCTGAGCTCCACAAACACATGACTGCGATCGCCAACGCGCCTGCCAAGCGTGCCGATTATGGCAATCTTCCCTCATAGTGGAGATCTATGACCAGCAGTGGACGTCTTTCACTTGAATGAATCAAAATCAAAATTTATTTATTCAATTTAGGCCCTAAAAAGGCGCTTATGAACGTCTAAAACACTACCACCGGTTCGGAAAACAACTCAGTCGAGAAGAGCGCAGGCAAGAAACTCGATCTGGTTCTTTTTTTTATTAAATATATATAATACATATCATTTTTTTTTCATATAAAAAAACTATACAAATCGTAGTCTTAATAATGCTAACAGGTGCGCACAGAGATGTGGGTTATTTCCAGACATCACTATCGTTCACGTAATGATCCACCCTGTAATAACCTTTTGAGATTAAAACTTGCTCGACATAATACTTGAACTTATTGTCAGGTAACTCGATAATGTTACTTGGGATCTTATTGTAAAACCGAATACTATTACCTATAAAGCTTTTATTGGATTTACTTAACCTAAAGCGTGGTTCCGGACAACTTGTCATTACTTCTAATAATAAATTATGTCGATCTTTCACTAGATCTAGCTTGTCTAAATTTTTACGAATATGCATTAAGTTATCGACGGGGTGTATACGATTATTTAAGATGACATTTAATGTGAAATTGTATCAATGTTTACTTAACCATAGGGGGAAAATTAACCATGGCGGTCGGTCATAGGTAGCAAACCCCCATTCAATTAAAAGGGAACACTAACATGAACATAATACGGCCTGGCGTATTGTATGGACCAGAATGATGGCCTATAAAGATGACGGACGAAAGAAAGAAAACTGCATGCAGCTGCGATCCGTATGTTGAGATGGATGTGGGGGGGGGGGGGGGGGGGGGGGGGTAATAAGATAGGACACGATTAGGAATAACTACATTAGAGCAAGTCTGAAAGTAATGCCAGTAACAGAGAAGTTAAGGAGCTGTCGTCGGTCCCAGTATGGTTATGTTATGCGCTGGAAGGAAGAGGAAGTTGTGGGAAAGGTATTCATGTGGATGGTTATATAGGAAGGGGAAGACCAAAAAAAAAAGATGGATGGATTGTGTGGAAAATGATATTTTTAGAAAGGGAGTTAATGCATAGATGGCTGCAAATAGCCACTCTATTTGGTAGAGGAAGACACGATGCGCAGACCCCAAATGAAAATGGGCTAAGGGTATAGAGAGATGATGACAGGGAGGATTAAGAGCTTTATGTTACTTTGGGCAGCCTATCCGTATTTTTAATAATTCTAAGTACTATTTCTATTATGTTGAATGATTAATTTGTTTCCCTTCATAATAAAGCTAAGAAATGGGTTTGGAAGCCACACTTTTATATAAACTTTAAGTTCCCAATGTCTAGTATCTTTACCATACTTCAAAAGTTATGGTACAGTCTCCTGCTGGCCATTGCATTCTCTTTAAGCCTTTTCCTTCCTTTAAACTTAATATTTGTGTGACAAACCGACACTGTATTATAGATTTCTCACTGGTCACTATTACTCTTATATTCTCCCGTGGTTAATTCATCCGGAAGTATCGTTATTTAATTGTGTCTCTAAAAATAACTCGTCGTTATATTTCCAAGTTGTCGGTAAAATAACTTGGCAAACGAGTACAAATAAGTATTTTGCCACGAAGAAATTAATATCATAATGTAACATATTTATTTTTTTCGTACTTAACGATTTTAATTCACAGTATCGGTGTAAGTTATAAGCTATTTGTCATTTTTTCTATTATCTACAAATTAAGAGATCTGCTGTGTATTTTCATAATGTAATACTAGATTTAGTATGGAAAAGTAGAAGCCAAAGAAAGTGTGGATTAAGTGTATAAGAAACGATATGAAAGAAAAAGGTGAAAATGAAGAGATGACGGCTGATAGGAACGTATGGGAGCAGAAAACATACTGCGCTGATCCCGAGAGATTATGAAGTTATCATTATTATATATGTAGGTTCCGCAGAGAGTGTATCCCTGAAGAGATTAGCGGCGAGATGGAACCGCTGGAGGTGGCGGCGGAGAGGAAAGCGGGTGCGGGCGGCGCGGATGCACCCTCTCCACGTACCGCTCCGAGTCAGCACTCTCGGGAACATCAACCGCGGTTAGTCAAAGTCACATCGAAATCGGTCCAGCTGTTTTCTAGTTCAATCAACCGAAGAATACTTTGCTCATTTTAGAAGTGAAAATGTCTTTAGTTGTGATGAGCTATTTTCGGTAGCGGAAACACATTCGCGTTACCAATGCTATGACGTATTGCCGAGACATTTTTTTGTTAGAGCTAAAATAACTCCACGTAACTTTTGTTTTTCGAAAATAATTAAAATTCCGCGTAAAAAAAAATTAAAACTCAGGTAATTTCAAATAAAATCCGATTCAACGTACAGTGGCAAAAGTGTTTGAATTTTCGAGAAATAACTTGTACTTAATCTTAGTACCAAAAAAAATTAAGGAAAATAATTATTAGGGTACCGTATAAAAAAAATAAAAAGCAGCGAAGAACATATAAACGCGGACGCAGCCGCGGGAACACAGCTAGTTTGAATTATATAATAGTGACTAAGATGTTTCACATTTTCCATTCAGGGACTTCGTCTTATTACATTTCTACTCGTACAGATTCCGCACATTATTACATTTATTTTGGCTCAAGTATGTTTTTATTAATATTTGAAAGGTTTCGTGCCGTGCGAGTACAAGAAGAATTCGGTACAGAGTATTGTACAGATGTGTGGAGACGTCGCCCAGTGCGTGGGCGTGGGCAAGGCGTACCCCTCCACTGGTGGGCAGCCCAGAGTGGCCGTGCGCGGTCACTCACGCTGGGCATACCCGCTGGACAGGTTAACTATTAAATAATATTACCCGCAACATTCGTTACACGTTCTCATTGTTAATTTAATCTTTTTAACCGTAGGGATTTACACTAAAACACTTCACTTATTTATTAACACAATGAAACTATATCTTAATATATATGCGAAAACAAAACCCAAAATATGTACAATAGTAATCTAATCCATACCAGTGCGACAAAGCGTTCGACAGCGCGATACAAATCGACACTGGCGCCATCTTTTGGAATAAATGAGTCAACATTCAATTAGACACTCATAATACACACCTGCTTCATGAATACCATAGAAATAGAATATACTAGACTAATAACGGCTTTACAAACAAAGAGATGTAAAAGTGTGCGGGAAATAGTGTTGTAACTATTCTTGATTGTGTGGTATCGATGGTTTATTCTAGTATAAACATATCTGTCTGACTGGATAGGTTCATACCCACTCTTTAATAAAGTAATAGATCTATTTGAAAGCATATAAAAAATAAATCGCCTATGAATCCTGAATAAAAAACAAATATTATGTCCAAATCACGTGGTAGAACTGAAACCTTGAAATAACGTATAATACATACACGTATACAAAACACCACGGTTGTTGTGATGATGCCTTTTCCCAAGCTTTGTACTACGCATGCGCGCACAATCACATACTGTCGCTTTTTCGTTTCATCGACTTTCAAACCACAACGATGCTAAAGAAGTTTTCTCTTTAAAAAAAATATACTTATCTTACAGTTTACTCGTGGATTAAAACCATCGAGCCTATTATCGACTATCGATGTTCATGACGTCATATTTTATTCAAAAACACTGGGATAAACAAATAAAATAGTACTTTCGAAGTAATTTTTTTGTGATGTTTTTGTTTTTGATAATAATTCTAAAATATGATGATTAACAGTGTACAGCACTGTTGGGTGAGAACGGCGCTGGGAAATCGACGACGTTCGCGATGCTCACCGGCGAGATCCGTCCCAGCGCTGGGCAAATCTACCTCAATGATGAGGAAGTCGATCCGAGGAAATTATGCCAAGGATTAATCAGTGAGTCTGTTATGTTTTGTGGACCTTAAAATAGGCAAACGAATAACCAAAAATTATAAGGATACATACAGGGTATTTTTTTGAATTAATAGGTCAATCAAGACAGTTCAGTTGAGTTTTGAAAATCAGTGCGTAAAAATGTGTATTTATTAAATTGTTTGTTTGACAATAGTCAACCCCTTGAGCACTTACCTGGCGTTTACGCCAGCTTTTCATTGTTTTCCTAATGTCTTATTTTTACGGGTACTCGACACATTAATAATTGTTTTTCCTCAGGTTACTGCCCTCAGAGCGATGCGATAGATCCATTGCTCACAGTTACAGAAACTTTACAATTCTACTGCCGTTTAAGAGGAATCACCGACTATGATAAGGTAAAATCGTATTATTTTTTTGCATTATATCATTAACCCCTTGAGCACTAACCTGGCGTTTACGACAGCTTTCCATTGTTTTCCTATTGTCTCATTTTTATGGGTACTCGACACATTAAGAAACAACCTGTAGATACGTGGGTACAGAATTAACGTCTAATTAGTTGGCATTATAATCAAATCTTGGAATAATTAAAAGATTGAGTACTAATCGCTTGATTCTTCAGGGATTTTTTTCTCTGTCTATTTTATTTTAATAGGGTATACGTTAATATGATTGACTCTAAAATAAAAATTCATTTACTAGGATCATGATAAAATTAATGGTATGAGTTCTCGAGCGGTATTGTCGGAATACTTCTATATGCGTAGTAAAAGTTTTCGGTAGCACCACATGATGTAAATATACCAAGAGTTATAGAAACAAGAAATATTATTATTTCGTGTGATAAAGACAGTTCTCAAATAATAAATAATATAATAAAATTATGAAATAAACTTTTGTTGAAGTTATTTCTCTGATATTATCGAAACTGTCGATACGGTATGCGTACCGGCGCACGACGCACATCTCTTTACGAATTCCCTCTGCGGCCCCTCGTCACACCCCTCGAAAATGGCGCACATGATTCCCATACTTTGTACTGATTATGCATTCTCTAGTGACCGCAACGACTTTGTTACTTTATACGCTTTATAAATGAATATTTTTCGTAAACGCCAGCTTCTTGGATAATGTACCGGTGGAGTTTAAAAGTTCCTTCATACGACCTCTTCAGTGCGTTTCTTTAAAAAGAGAATTTATTAAGAATAAATAAAAAAGAACAAATGGCATGTAAAAAGAACAGACTAAATAAAAGAGAATGTATAGTATATCTAGTGCTCGCTCCATTTATATGTAGAACCATCACTCTGCGCCTTCGCATTATTATTGTATTTATGAAGCGAAAATTACTTTAGCGTCGTTGTGCGATTCTCGGTAAGGGAAAAAACTTACAGATTCGCGTTACCAATGCTATGACGCCAGTCGTCAACATCCTACAGTATGTCAACTATAAGATCGCTTTGAAGTGCTGGCGCATGTTAAATGTTAAGTTATATATTTTTAGTTATAGGTTAGGTTATAGGTTATACACTTTATAGTGCGGCCGCTCAAAGAATGCGTTTCTGACCCCTGTCAATTCGCCATGACTAGTGATGTACAATAAATAACATTCATAATATTTAGTAACGTTATTTATTGCATTCATTATACATATTTATTCAATTGAATTTAAATGTTGTGATTTTTTATAGGAAGTATATTTCAATATATTCACAATGTTAATAAATTCTTAATGAATCTTTTAATTGAATTGAATAGTAACTTCAGAATGTAACGAAGGGGAAAAAAATAAAAATGCTTTATTTATTGGAAAGTGTATATTATGAAATACATAGTTTAAAGCCTTAAACAATGAAGACTATGTCAAACAATTTAATCTTCCAATTCGCTTCAGGAGTTGATGTCATCTTCACTAACGTGTATAATTATATTATTGTCAATCACAGTATCTATACGGATATCGGCGGTCAAAGTCATCAAATATAATCTTTTTAATTTTATCAACCACAAAAATATTCGATTACCTTCGCCTCGTTATTTTGTCACATCACTACAAAAACAAACAGTTGACATAACCTTGAAACAGTGCCGTTTGACGTGTTTGACTTTTAAAAGCTATTGTTTTTATTTTATTTTGTATATATTTTGGTTTTTTTTTTGTTCTTTTTTTATATATTCCCCATGGTAGCCTAGTTTTTTTTAAATAAAAATATTGTTTTAAAACGCTTTCTATTCCTTTTTTTCCTCCCGCTACACCAGGTGATAAGACGAACGTTGGAGATGTTCGAGCTGGTGAGGTACGCGGAGGTGTACAGCGGCGCTCTCAGCGGAGGGAACAAGAGGAAGCTCTGCACCGCCATCGCGTTCATGGGCAGGACTCCATTAGTACTGTTGGACGAACCGACCAGGTATGTTATCACTTAGGTTAGGTTGTTGTTGTCTTCGTCTGTCCCCCTTTTCTCTTCCTGGGTATCCCTCTCCTTTCAACGTCTTGTCGATGGAGACAAGATGAGTGAAGGAGAGGGACCCAGAATTTCTTCTTCAGTGGCGGGCTTCTTCCCCTATCTCTTTGCCCGCCACTGACCTATCCCCTTTTTTTTCCATCTATCGGGGGGCGAGGAGTATATCTCGCCACCCGGATTGTAGACCACTCTCGGTCTTACCTCTTTCGAGAGGTGGGTGAAGAGGTGGGGTTGAGAGGTACTCCCCCATCCCCGCTGGGCCATTGCACGACGTGGCCCGGTGGGTTCGTTATCACTTCCATCCAAATGAACGCTGATAAGCGATACACCGTCACCCCACAAAATTGAAACAATACCTACCTACTTTTTCGACCGCTTGTCCTCTTAAGGATGTACGATATTCCTGTTATATGCTATATATGTGTGTTGTGTTGTAGCGGGATGGACCCGGCGTCGCGCGTTTGCGTGTCGCGCGGCGTGCGCGCGTGCGTGGGCGCGGGGGGCGCGGGGCCGGGCTACGCGGCGGGGGTGGGCGCGAGGGTCGCGGGGCCGGGGGTCGCGCGCGGCGTGCTAGTGTCGACGCACGCGCTGGAGGACGCGCGTCGTATCGCAGCGCGCGTCGCGCTCATGCGCAAGGGGGAGCTCGTCGCGCTCGCACCACTAGACGATTGCCTCAACAGGTCAGTTATACAACACTCTTTCAACTTTCGCGTTGTGTATGTAGTCAAGTTTATGGAAGCGTTTATAGTTTTAAAAATACATAAAAGTTAAAGTATTAAACTAATTAATTATATTGGAGCGTGTGATCAAAGTGAGATGTTCAGCACGACTGCAGCTTATTCTATTACCTTATTTGTTGGTTCCCATGAGTTATACGACGCTACGGAGAAACGCTGTGCTTACACGGCGTTTTCGTGTGAACCCTTAATAATTATTCGTCCTGGCGACCGCGTAACTATGTACTCTTAATACTAACTATCCGCCCGTGTTTCTGTGTGTTCCTTAAGCGCGTAATACAGTTTTTAAATAATCATTTGAAAATAATGTTTTTTTTTTATTTATTCGATATAGGCTCAATGCTTTGACCACAATCTCACATGATGTTAAGTAAAGATATGGTCCAGGATGTTTTCCTTCACCGAAAGCTCAAGTTGATTTTAGATTTGAATAGGAGGATTTAAACCCGCTTCCAGTGACGCAGACCGGCCGCACTATCCACTGCGCCATCATCGCTTCAAATCGTTTTGATGCTACAGCCTAATGAAATGTATTTTATTAAAATTTTCATGAGTTTTAATTTTCTTTACACGGAACCGTAATTCATTTCTAAAAATAATTGGAATCCTAATTATTTTTAGAATTGATGCTATGATTCCGCAGTTAGTAGTGCGGGCGGATTTCGCGTCAATGGCCGCAGGTTCGAGCCCAACTGTCCAACTCTAAAAATCAGCCTGAGCTTTCGGTGGAGGAAAACATCGTGAGGAAGCCATAACATGGTGGTAGGGCATTTTCTAATGATGCCCGCCTGAGTGGCAATAGGTGTGTTCCGCCAGGAGCACTTGAGAACCATTACCTCTAGGCTTAATGTGTTTACCATCCTGGACCACATCGTCGCTTAACATCAAGTGAGATTTTGGTCAAAGCACTGAGCCTATTCTGTGAGTAAAAAAAAAACTTTGTAAGGCATTGCAAAAGAACGTTGCCATGAATCATGCGTTTAGTCTATGAATGTGTATCGTGTAGATTCGGCGGTGGTCACGTGGTCCAGTGCCGGACTCGCCGGAGCGACCCCGGGGTCGTGTGGCGTCACGTGAGGTCGCGCGCGCGTCACGCCGTCCTGCGCGTGCTGCACCACGACACGCTGCACTTCCTGTTGCCGGCGCACGCGACAGGTAACCAACCGACCTTCAAATTAACTATTAAAAATCAAACAACACACTACTTTAATCGTTTTTATTCGGAAAACAAGACAATGAGAGATTACAAGTCTTACGTCTAGTCATTATTGTACACTACCAAACAATATCTATTTTAAAAATGCGTGTGCTGCCATCTTTTGGCGACAGTAATAAATAATTTACGATTATTTATAATAGGAGTTGTAAAGTTTGCGACATCTGTTGGCGGCCAGTTGTAAACCTAAACAGTTTATCTATCAAATCAAAAATACTTTATTCAATTTAGGCACAAGGCGCTTATGAACGTCAAAATACTATTACCAGTTCGGAAAAAAAAAAAAAACAGGAAAACAAACCTTTGCAAATTAAAACTTGACATTGTGCCTGAGCTTGTTGTCCGATACATTGGTAACGTGCTTTAGATTATTAGAAGATTATTGTAAAACCTAACACTGTTACCTGGAGGTCCAGCTTGTCTACATTTTTCAGGTCAAGGTCGAATAATAGTGACAGTAAATAATAGGTGCTTATGATTCGCTTTTTTTGTGGGCATTTCGTTTAAAGCACAAAACAAAATAATATAGGGTTATGTCGTTTATAATAAAAGTGTTATAACATTTTTCAAGTGAAACTTCTGTACACGCGATAAGAGTAACATTTCAGAGTCATTTCATTTCTAAGACGGAATTACGTAATGAGAGAGAAAGAGACAAAAATAATGAGCACGTTATACTTTTTTTTTACTGTAAAATTCCGTGTTGGACGATTCTCGGTAGGGGAAAAACTTATCGATACACGTTACCAATGTGTATGACGTCATCCGTCAACATGCAACATTATGCCAAGTATTAGATAGCGTTTAAGTGCTGTCACTCAGGGATAAATAATACAATTTATACTTACGCATGTTTATAATTCTAACACCATATTCTGAAATTAAAACATTAAAAAACTGGTTTTTTTTATTTATTTTTTTATGCAGTATTTTACATCTCTAATGTGTATTTCTTAGTCCTACAAAACTGTATTATCGGTTTGACTGTGAGATCTAGTCTCCGTACATAAGTAACATATAACATAATCCCATATATTAATTCTTTTTAAGTAATTAATTAAGTAATTATGAGTCTTAATTTCAAAAGGTTATTACAGACGGATCATTATGTGAACAATAGTGATGGCTGGAATTTACAAACTCTGTGATTCCACTAACAATGATTATGACTATGATTCGTATAGTTTTTATATAAAAAAAAATGACACATAAGTATATATGATATTTATATAAAAAAGGAACCAGATCGAGTTTCTTGCCTGCGCTCTTCTCGATTAGGTTATTTTCCGAACTGGTGGTCGCGTTTTGACGTTTATCTTCTTAAGTCCCAAATTCAATACAGATTTTTTTAAATTTGATTTGAAATCAAATTTTTATGAATTTATTTATGCAAACATTTTTATTACTTATCGGTACGGCAGCTGTTTTCCAAAGTTTCGAGTTCTCAATTCTATCAGCAGTTCCCATGGCTGGCTAATTTTATTTTTATTCAGTTTATAAGCACTTTAATCAAGGTTTAAATAGAATAAGATAGCTTTTAATTTGTATTTAATGTAATTGTTTAAAAAAATAAAGACAAATATATAATAATTTCATTCCAAAACACGTTAAATTAAATCCAATGTTATATTTTCAGTGGATAAGAAAGAGATAGTGACACGTGTAAGCGACATCTTCCGTCTCATGTCGGAACTGCAAGCGACGTGCGACATTGAAGACTATACGGTCAACCAAAGCTCTCTGGAACAGGTAATTTTGAATACACTTATTGTTGACCAGTTTTTCTTGTAAATTATCCATTTTTTATAGTAAAAATTAAATCTCCCTTTAAAATGCTTTATCTAATTTTAGTATATTAGTTCGAAATCCTGTGATAGATCCTCTTTTTTTATTCCATTAATTCCTTCTTAAGGAAAAGGCAAAGGCACTAGTAGACCATACAGCCAAGTCAGACGTTAGGAACACTATCAATAAATGGCTTAACAAAATGGAGGCCTTCTGTTTCTACCACAAAGGAAGTGATTGGGACATTTGAGAATTCACGCTCCATGACATTATTTTTACTTCACTGTACTTGTGCGTCGTAACTAAACCATATCACGTGAAACGCCACTAAAGTTACATAATATATAGTCAAATACTGCACGATAATGAATTAAAAATAAGGACGACTACATGGCAAACCAAGATAGCGCCAAGCACACATGTGTCCGTTTATTTATTTCATTTTTTAAACTATTTTTAGATATCATTAAAATAAAGAAAATTCTGAAAACTATGTCCGGGGCTCGACCGATTTTTATTGAAAAAAATTGTGTGCATTAAGTATATGGTTAATAAGCGATTAATAGGCTATAAAATCGATATAATTTCTAGAAATTATTAAAAAAGGTCTTATCGATTTGAATGAAATTTGCGAGTAAGGAAAGCACCTGTCATCCTGTAATTGATAAATCAGAACAAACAAAATTGTTATTAATTTTAGTTTCAAATCATTATTGTGACATTTTAAAATAAATGATATAAATGAAAGAAACACCGAGTGAGATTCATAAAGTTTATTCGACTCAATCTTATCTCTAAATACATATAATTCTTTGGTAGTTAAATGTCTAATATATTTCTCTTACGTATTGACATGATGCGAATCTAGAAGACACTACTTTACTAAAAAAAACGTATACAATAGAAAAATCATAAAAATACATATGCCGTAGAATTTCTTAGAGTTATATTATATAGATATCCACAAAACTTCCTTTTTCAAGTCAGTTAAAATCCCATTTATTTTAAAGAAAAGGCAAAAGTACTAAAATAATGCAGCCAAATCTGACATTAGGTACACTTTTCATAAAACGCAGCAACAAAATGACGGCCTTTTATTCCCGCTACTCTAAGGGAGTCGTCGGGAGATATATAACTAAATTAAATATAAAGGACGACTAAATGATAAACCAAAATAGCTCCAAGCACACGCTCTAATTTCTTCTTTACATTTTCTTAATTACTTGAACTGTATGGATATTCAAGAAGTTTTTTTTTTGTTGTCATCAGATGTTTCTAAGTTTCACGGATAAAGAGATGGATATCGAGGAACCAGCGGAGTTGGAACCTTTACCTGCAGCCGACACCCTGACGAGGAACAGCGAGGAATCGGACACCATCACCTCGCTGTGATACGACATAACCTCAAAATATACGATCGTATTGTAACGTATGCGCATATATTTACTTTTATTCTCATGATAAATAACTATGAAGATTTTGTTACCGTATGGAATGTATTAACCGCTAGAGTTGCGCGTTAAGACGCGCGTTTTAATTCTCTCACAAATCATTGGTTTTTTTTTTCTATTTTTTTTTTAGATCTGACGTAACATTACGCTAAGGTGTCTGTTCCTATATGGTTTACTTAGTAATATTTTCATGCGAACCTTAGAGAGAGAGGTAAAGTACGGTACCTAGTCACAAAAACCGAGATCTGTTTTGACATCTGTCACCGTGACGTCACTAGGGATGTCACTTAACGAATCGATAACTGAGGAAGTCGATTCGTTTTATTATTAATAAAAACGTTTAAATATTTGCTTCCTTTTTTATAAATTCACTACACTACTAAGCATTAATGAACATTATTATATTGGCAAGTATAAATTTTTATTTACAATTACTTAGTTCAAAATGATTTCAAGCTATAATTTTACAACATTGTAAAAGCGCTTTTCATTCAATGCAGAAGAAAAATCGTTTCTTAGACAGAATTTCTTTAAATTAAAACATTTATTTTTTTATAATACAATAATGTAAATTGTAATTCGTTTTAGAACGATAATACAATGTTAATGGAAGAAGTATTTTTTTAAAAGAGTAACGTCAAATGGACCTCTTTATTTGCGATGACTGTACATAATAAAAAGGTTCCTTATAGTTAGTGATATAACGTAAGTTAATAGTGTTTGCTCAAATTCAGTACATTACTAGTATTTTTTACTAAATTGTGTATATGAAATTGAATCGGTTAAGTTTACATTTATCGATTAATCGGTTTTGTTGTATGTATTATAAAAAAAATTAAATATTAAAAATAAACGAAACACCAGGGTCTTTGAAAATATCTTTCAGGTTAGGAAAATCACTTTATAATATTAGTATCATACAGTGATTGTTAAATAATCTTAGAATGAAACATCTATGATGTACAGTCAACAAAAAAATATAGACAAATTTGTGGTTTTTGTTTTTTTTTACTATTATATTTGATTATGTCGATTAATACGCAAAATATTTTATAAGCAAATATAATACTTCTGGATGTACAGTAAAAAAAACTGTCTATCATTTGTTTCATTTTTGCTGATCATATTTTTGAGTGAGTCTTTTAATATAATATTATTCGATAAGATGTTAAATAATCGAATAAAACGCCTAAATTCAACAACAAGAAAACATTTAATCTACAAATTTGTTTTTTTTTTTCGATTATATTATTGTATGTGGTATGCGAGCTCTGTGATATTATTATTTTTATAATAAAGAAAATTTATAAAATAGATAAATAAATGGTATATGGATATTAACGTAGGTTTTTTTTTTTATTTAACCCTATAATTACTCAAATATTTTGTAAGCATTTATGGGAAGAGGATTTATTGCTTTACCAATTTTTGATGGCATAAGAAAGGGGTTGAAACGTTGATATTAAACTTAGTTTTTTTTTGTTCAAAATTATGCCAATGCTTCCTAATTCTGAAAAGGGGTCTGCTTAATATCTGAACGGCCCCTAAATAATAGAAATCAGTTTGAATCGAAGGAGGGGTTACGGAGTGAAGCGGATTTTTTAAAATGCAACACTAACAGATCCAAAATACGGTAAACGACGTCCATGTTGATAGTCTCGTGACTGAAGCTAGATATCGAGAGCTTCACCGCGTTTGTTAAAGTTTCTTCACCGAACACGTACAGTACTGTAAATAATGGAGAACTGTGATATAAACTGTCATTGTTTACATATAGATGACGTCAATGGTATTAAAAAAATCCCCATATATTTTAAAAGGCAATATATCTCTATCCTCTGTATTAATTTTAATATATGACAATTCATCTTTTAGTACATTGGAATATCCTTATATACCAATATTCTGCAGGTCAAACTCATTGCTCGTAAAAACAAATCATATTTCTTTCCATTCTATGTAATAGCATCGTGCAAAGCAACTTTCGTGCGTGATTGTACTTCGGGAGCAAACGAAACGTGAACACAAGCGGACAGTTAACGTCAACTGACGAACAACCTTGGGTCATCGCACCCTCCTCTGTCGAGGGAGCCGTGAGAACTGTTCAGGGCGTATTGCCCTCCGCAGTGGATGCGCCGCAGTACATAACAATGTACCAGTCATTGGATGTTGTAGTGATTATGGTCATGGTTATGGTCGCGGGACCGTCATTCTGACGGGGCATCTGTGCGTTGTCTGGGTGTCTGTACCAGGCGCTTGAGGCTTCACTCTGCGTTGGCGGGGCCGCGTCCGGGTGCTCATTCCAAGACCTACTAGTGGACAGCATAGACGTCAGTCCGCGTATGTATGCGTCATTGGCGTCAGTGCCACCCTGAATTACCAGTAGGAAGTCATTGAGGATCTGGAAGCTCTTAGAGAAAAGAGGTCCTCTGTAGCAGAGGGGCAATCTGTCGCTCTTCCTGGCTGTCGTGTCATCCCCGCGGACTTCCATTTCCTCTTAGCGCTGGGGAAAGCTTCACCTCTGGGCGTGGTGTCTTTAGCCGTTAGGTGACTTCCACGGTGATTTTCGCCCCCGCAATTAGCGCAGGTGGCTGGTACGTCCAATGGGCGCTTGCACAGGCCGGCGCCTCACGCATGCGAGACGTCGGTGGCAGTTATGCCTAGAGTCTGAAAGCTTGGCACCGGTGGCACCGCGCCGGTCCTCGCTTTCCCTGCCACGAATACCGATTATGAGGAGTTCATCCACCTCGTAAATTCAACTGACGAACTAATAGTTTATCGCGGGCATATATAGCGCGTGTACTCACCTCCCCGCACCGTACCTCATACAGCAAAAATGTACTAAGTAGACGGGGCCACGCCAGCGCTCTTTTTACGCGACGTCAACTATAGTAACGTTAAAACAAAGAATCACTCAAGCCCTGTGAATTTTATTTAATTAAATCAAGCATACCTTAAAAAGTTATACAATAAATAAACACCAATATACTCACGTGGAACCTTATCAAGAACCGCATGACAGGTTTCATCCAGATCAAACTTCCTGAAACTCTTGTTCTGAGTGGATTGCGTCTGCTCTTGACTGGACATGTCCTGGAAACTCACGAACACCTGTTCCCTCAGCCACGACGTAAGGTCATCCAACCAGATGTTTATGAGAGATTCCGCTAAATCTGAAACATGAGCTTACCATAAATAATGGTTAAGCTCAAATTCCATTCCTCCCACACGATGTCGATATAGGGGAAAACCATCAAATGAATTATAATAAATTACCGGCAAAGAGAAGCGTCGCGATCCGATGCGTTACGTGCGAGTGAGACAGCTGCGCGGCGCTGAGCACCCCCCACCCCGCGCACCAGCCCGCCCCCGCGCACGCACACCACTCATCTATACCAAAACTACCGTCATTAACCATTACTTTCAGTTTAAATTATAAACTTTTTAAAAATGAAGTTCGAGTCACAGATCAAGATGCCAACTTCAAAAATACTGTTTCCGCAGTGCTTATGCAACATCATTTAAATATATAATATTATTTCGAGTATAGAAATAGTTTCAAATTATATTAAACGACCACTACAACTATATCCTATTGGAAAGAGCGAGAAAGTCGATTTACGAACCGAAATCTTCAGGAGTCGGTTCTCTCGCATGCGGAGGCCGAGATAGCTGTTCCAGGGAGTCAAGTGCGGCGTCCACGTGCGTGAACGCTCGCCGAGATCCCACCAGCTTCGCTACGGCACCACCCACCTGTTTACAACCCATTCCAACATGTTGTGAACTAACTTGCGAAGACACTAACACATTTATATCAGAAGTGGGATATCAAGTATCTATGGGAACATAACGATTGCTATATGATGTTACATACATTACATAAGACATTGGACAAACTGGTAAGTATTAGAAAATGAACTACTGAAAGTTGATAGTTATTGTGGTACACTTCAGAATATATGTATCCCTATATGCATCTTTCCATTATATTAATTCACCTTCAACTCAACTTCGACCATATTGTTATTTAAATCTATAATCATCATCAACCGAAGGATGTCCACTGCTGGACATAAGCCTACCCCAAAGTTCGACCGTCTCCACAAAAGACGGTTTTGCGCCACCCGCATCCACCGAGAATCCCGCGACATTCACCAAGCCGTCGGTACACTTTGCCATTCGGTAGCCATTTGAAAACCCGTTGAACCTATTGAGAATCAGCAATGTACCCAGGCCACTGCCACTTTAGTTTAGCAACTCTTCGTTAAATGTTGGTTACTTAGGTTCCCCTGCGGATCTCTTCATCCCTTAACTTTAAAAGCGACAATGGATGGGTAATGTAGTAATGTGATCGGATACTACGTCTAATCTAATTACGTCTAATAATGAGACGAACATCTTAGGTCTCTCAACATCTCGCCGCAGGGGGCGACGCGGTGCTTGCGGAAGCCACCCCGTGTCGCCCCCATCCTAAATGCGGCGGACGGCCCCGGGGGGTTTTAGTGGGTATTTTCGGGCCCTTCACGCCCGGGCGAGTCCCACACTGGCACGGAAACGTCTCTCCGTGCCCCCTTACCTATTGCATTGGGGGACTTCGGTCTCACTAATGCAATAGGTAAGGGTAGTGCGTAAATGCATTTCCCCTCGACAAAAAAAAGTCTAAATTCAGTTGCATTTACGAATGTGAGTGTAGATTACGCGACTCACAACTCATAAGGTTACGCTCGTTTGGCCTCAACCTAACTCTAAACCTATATACAAAAAAGACATAAGCAGAAGATGGTAAGAGAAAGATTGGTACTGACGGTATGATCGGCCGACGTGCAAACGTAAACCCAGTCGTGCAGTTGACGGGCGGGAGGTATCTCTTCGCCTTCGGCTCCTACCGCAGTTTTTATAGAGTTAAAAACTCCAGTCACTGTGCGTTGGAACAATCTAGAAACATGTATCAAGAGATGTCCTAATACAAATAACTTTAAGAGAACGAACTAGATGGTTTTGATCTTGTTTCGTACCAATTTGGGGCCGAAATATTACAGTTTTTATTATAATTTATTACAATATTTCGCTGATTAAATCAAGCCCCTGTGTTATTTATGCTATTTTTTGGACACATCACGTTTTTGGTGGTACATTGCAACAGTTAATTTTGTTCTGTAAAAAAGACCTACATCCAAACTTACTTGTCAAGTCTTTGTATATTGTTCGTGGTCTGCCCGGGCGAGGAATTTCTTTCCAAATTCATGTCATACTCGTCTGTTTGTCAAAAAATATTGTCTGAATATTTGATCTTCTATAGTTAAGTATTCAATACAAAACGCAAGTATTATTATTTTAAAAGATATAACAATATTTTTTTATAAATGTCTCGACATTGGCGAAATTACCTACATAGACATTGACGTTAAAAATGCTGCTAGCAAATACTAAATACTTTTTATATATCTTTCATCTATTCTAAAAATAGGCTATACGTTAGCCGCCATGTTGGATAACAAATGGACGTCATTATGTAATAAACGTTAACTGATCTCTAAAAAACCTCAAGCTCCGATGTTCATCGCAACCGAAGCTTATTAGTAAATAGTGACGTCAATATTAAATGTAACAGCGGTTAATATTTTCACGTGCACATTTAAATTGTTATTTATAATGTCAATTTAGAGTCCTTAACGATTCCATAAAATTTAAAAAGAACATTTTAATAACAAATGATCAAATCTTTATATAAATTTCTTAACTTGGAAAATTATAATAAATTTGATTTGTTTTCATTATTGAAAATTTAAAGATTTTTTTCATAAATAGCTACTAAAAAAATACCAAAAACAATGTGTGTTGTGTGTGTGTGTGTGTCTCACCCGCAAGAGTCGCAGTGTCGACAGGTTTCGAGGAGTGGTGGTGTTGGGTTCTCCCTCTGGTCTCCTCTGCGCTCTCCCACCAAACTTCTTCCGTTCTAAATTACCAAGAACCGTAATCATAAATATTCCTCAGAAGAGGAACCCTAAAGATTCCTCAGAGATCCTCAGAAAGTAAGATTTTGTCAAAATCTTAGGCATCGTCCGTTAATCTCTTAGCAACTGTGGGACACCTTACCGCTTGGTATTAGACGTGACCACAAAAGATCACGTGCAATTTTTACAGTGCAAAATTACAAAAAAAGAATGATTTCAGAATGTCTTTAAATACAGGACAAATCTAATTCAATTCAGGAAAATTTAGAAATCGGCTAGTTAAGGTCACGCGTTGCATCTCGTTTCGCAAATCCTACAAGGAAATAACACCTCACCGCACCCCTTTCCCCGTGTGGCTCTTTCTCCGTGTTGAGATGTTTTCCGACAAACCTCAAATAATTAATGGACGATTCTTTATAGAGTGGATCATTATGTGAATGGTGGTGACGCACGGAAATGAGACCCTTCTGGATGCACAGATCAACTAAACATTTTATAACTATGTATTGTATTATATTTAAAAAAAAAACATATATATTAATAATTCGGTCAAGGGGTACTGTAGACTCGATTGAAATCTTGTTGAATAATAAAACATAAAAAAAATAAAGATTTCGAGTCGGCAACATATATCCGCAAAATTTGGATTGTCGAGTATTTTCTTAAATTGTAATGTTGCAAATGGCAATTGCCATAGTGGACACTCACGATGCCATCTTGAGTTCATTAAGGCCGATTCACACGTATCAGTGCCGATTCACACGTGTTACGGCCTAAGCGCTGGGTAAGCGAAGCCGGGAGCGGTCGCCCGCGTACCAGACACTCCTCGGACATCATTTGTCCAGAATAGACATGTTATTTTAATATTAAATTGTAACCATATATAAAATTAAATATTTATCACAAGTAAGAATATTCATTTAGTCACGTAACAGTAAAGTATTTAGTTCTTATCTACCCACGTATTGTAAAAGATTTGTGTATTACGAGTCACCCGAGCGAAGTCTAGCTTTTCATCTCGTATATACATATATTATAAATAGCTCTTCACGAGTTTTTTGAACCGGTGGTAGGGTAGTGTCTTGATTTCCATCAACGCTTTATCACAAAACTCACCTTTGTGATTGTGCACGTTGTTGTAACAAACTCCTCAATTTAGCGATGCTGGTGGAGAGGTCGGCGACCTCCTCGTACTGAGGCTCAGGGGAATCTGACATTGTCAGAGGCGCTGGTGGAAACTCACCGCGAATTATCGGCTTTGGTTGCGACGGCTAAAAGAAAACACCTATGTCGTCTGTGTCATATAAGGAAATAATGAGAGTTCTGTGAACATGATACGGGAAAAAAATTACTTACATTGTGGTTTAAAACGTAAGTAGTTATAACTGAATGTAATATTAAATAACAGGCGTTTATTATATCCATTTTGATGCTAGAATCATTAAATTCTTAAACATTACTAAAGGTAAAATCGATTCTTTATATAAATAATCTATTCGAGTGTTAAATATAAAACATAAGTATATATTATATTCGGTAAAAAACAAATTATGAAAATGATCTAGGTGAGACTAGAGATTGAGGGGTTACCAAGGTCTACCAAGACGAGCTATGTGCGCATTAGAAAACAATTTATTATCATGCTATAGTTTCATTAAGATCGTTTCCTTCACTGAAGTTCGGGCTCATTATGGGATAGATCCGAACCAAACCAAACTATCAACACCATACAACTCACCACGCTATCCTGTGAGAGGACTCGCTGCTGTTTGATCAAAGGCGGTGCAGTACTCCCTGCGTTGTCTTCTAATAAACGTTTTTTTTTTTTATTTTATTATTTTAAACAGTATAACAAATAAAGAAAACAACAAATCGGTTGACAAAAAAAGGAGTAAAATATACTTCGACTATTTATATATTGCCACGACGGCATGATGGTGAAGGAAGACATGGTGAGTAAACCTGAACGTTTGTGAAATATTCTCATAGACTTTACTCACACTTTCCTCGCAAAAAAGCCTGTACTAACCACGGGAACAGACTAGTGATGATTTGATGTTTCGTAACATAGCATTCTTACTAATCTTTGTAAGTAGCTTAAATTTTACACAATCACCTGAAGTAATTAAAAGTATATAAATAAACATTGCTTACTTAATCATTATTCAGAAAGCCCCTCCTCAATTTCATCAAAAATAAACAAAGTATAGAAGCCCCCCCCCCCTCCACTGGTTCATCATGGTACACGTCGAGAAAAGTTTGGGAACTACTGATTATACATTCGATCCATCGAACATAAGCGTTCACGCAATGAAATAAAATCATTTTTTTGCAAACAAAACAAAAACAGATAATCAATATCGCTATAAGTTATTATCACCACGTACAATATATTTCACATAACTTTCTTTAACTTGGATAAAAGAAGGTGCCACGAAAACTCCACGAAAAGGTCTATTCCGACATTAGCCTCTTTTTGCTGGAGCTGTTATGCCCTAATTATGTTCATAGAAAATGCAATGTCTACCTAATTTTAGAATATATAAAAGCATTGTCATACAATAACGAGTCAGTCTAAGACAGTCTATGTAAGTCAATTGACGGGTCTGTACATCTGTTCGGTTTCTAATAAAAGTGTGTGCTCGTGTAATACTTTTTGATTTTTTTTAAAAAGACCTCACGGTTTGCCATCCTAACAGAGCGTTGGCACAAGATTGAAAACATAACGTTACGTGCAGAATTTTGTATCTAAATCATGATGAAGAATAGAAGAAAAATAAAGAAGAAGAACGTTGACGTACCTTTCTGCAACAAAGACGTGATCCCGAAATCTTTCTGTTCCATAATTGTCCTACTTCGGAATTCCGGAGGTGTTCTATCACCTGATCTGTCCCCATGTCTATGATGTGATGGAGACTTCTCCGGCTATAGATAAAAAAACATATCGTGACAATCTCCACCTATTGTCAATAAATAGAATGTCACATGTAAAATAGGCTAAAGACCGACCTGGGAATCGTCACTGAGACCGGTGAATCGAAGCCCTTTCTTCAAACCAGCTATACCGAAGTCGAGAAGACCTTCCATCATGCCTGCAGCTTCATCCTTTAATAACAGTTTTATTCATTAATTTCAAAGGATCTGTGACATCCCGTCCAAGGACATACGGATGCTTATCATACGGGCATAAGAACTTTCTAGCAAAAGACTAACTTTTAGCGATGTGGTATGGCTTTTGTACCCAACTGGGTGTCAAATACCCTACACTTGTAAAAACCCTATCTTAGTGACAAATTAAGGTACTTCGCATGTCCATAATCAGCCAGTGCCATATCTAGAGCTGCTCAGGGCCCGTAGAAATATTACGTGTTTTTTTTAAACAGTATAGGCTGTGCTTTGACCACATTCTCATCTGATGTTAAGTGACGATGTGGTCCAGAGTGGTAAACACACTAAGCCTAGAGATACTGGTTCTCAAGTGATACTGCCGGAACACACTTATTAGTAATTGGTCAATGGTAATCATAGGATTTCAAACTTGAGGGTGGTGTAGCTACCTAGGCAGGCATTATTAGAAAATATCCTACCACCATACTATGGTTTCCTTGACCGAAAGCTCAGGCTGATTTTAGAGTTTTTTTTAGAGATTTTAGAGCATAGACGGATTCGAACCCGCGTCCATTGACGCAAAATCCGGCTGCAATATCCATTGCGCTATCATCGCTTCGTAGTAAACGTAACATTACATTTTAGACCCCGCCCTCCATACAGACATAAGCAAAGCTCTTACCACACTATTACGTCAGCGTTAGCAGTTTTAAAAAAAATTGCTTACGTCATCACCATTCAGACCCTCCCTTCCCCATGTCATCAAAAATAAGCAACACGTAGACTCTCTATTAAAGACTATGTTTACTTAATTAAAGAATCCCATAGAAACTATATCCGTGGTAGATGTAAAATACCATGATGATGGCGACTGTTCATGCGGTCATCTTGTAGAGCTTCATAAAAATATACATACATAACAAACATACAATATTTATACAAACTATTGAATTGGTATATTTATCAGTGCCAAAAACATATGATTCACAAAGATATGAGCAAGATAATTTCGTATAATATCCATAAATATTTTAACCAATCATGAAACACCACGTAATGCTGGATTACATTGCTATTGGTCGAATGATAGGCTATAAGAATTAATTGTCAGCTGTCATTTGTACGTTAAAATTCTCTAGTATATTAACAAAATATGAAGTAAAATGCATTCTATTGCATCAAAAAGTAAGTACCTACACTATTACATGCATACTCTAATTAACAAATGGCATGCAACATTGATTACACACACACACAACAATAATTCTTTTAAATACTGACCTACTAAATAATTAATTATATTTCATGTTTCTAATAACAAACATGTTTTAGGTTATATAAAAATCGATCTCATATTGCTTTTTCGTGTCGAAGAATGATATCTTGAAACAATTCTGTTGGTGATAACATGTAATCTTTTCAACGTTTTTTAGACCTTTTTTTTTTTTTTTTTTGACGGGGTGAAATGCATTTACGCACTACCCTTATCTATTGTATTTGAGGGATCAAAGTCCCCCAAATACAATAGATAAGGGGGGCACGGAGTGACGAGCTCCGTGCCAGTGTGGGACTCACCCGGGCGAGAGTCGCCCGGAAATACCCACTAAAACCCCCCGGAGCCGTAACGTTTTTTAGACCTCCCATTCTATACCATTTATTTCTTGCTACGGTTACTAAAAACGCATTTATATTAGACATATTTTCACGCTTTCTATGACATCAATTAATAAAGTAGTGCTCGATTATTTCTGCCTAACTGTGAAGATATGCGTGATAATAGACAAAGATGCTTAGTAGCAGATGCTGATGCGAACCTGAAGCGCAATTACAGTACAATTAGCTTGTACTTTTGGTGAAGCGAAACATTGTGGTGACACAAAATGAGTTCAACTGTCAACTCGCGCGCGTAAATACAACTGAATTTCGATCGCAAATTGGGGAGTTCGGGTACGGGAAGTGGGGAGTGAGGGAAGCAGGCAGTTTAGTGTTAATTGCGCAAAAGTCAACACGTTGTTCAATACGGAAAAAAATATTGTTGAGGTTGAACAGCGTCCATGTTTATAAAATTTATCAGAAAAAATAATATAGTGGTAAATTTTTGTTTTTAAATACTTCATAAATAATACCAACATATTATTTTTAATAGATATAACTATACGATTAGACACGTAAGTATGGAAGTGAATTAAATACGCCGATTTCGTGAATTAAATTACGCGACTCACATCTCATAGAATTACGCTAGTTTAGCCTCAACCTTAAGACAGTGATCAAACCACTAACGTATACTGTATAAAAGAAGGTGAAGATGACTTTAAAATGTTCTGGTAAATGCTCCATACCTTAATAAAACTATAATCGATCATATAAAAAGTAAACGCTAAAATTACGGAATCAAAATAAAAACGTTACGTTATATACAAGCAAAATCTTGTGTCGTTTATCATGTTATAATGAGACAGGTTGCTTTAGTCAGCTTTACATTTTTAGGAAAGAGCAATAATCAAACCCTAATCACAAAAATGTAGCAATTAAAACAAATACATATTGTCCTATTCCAGAGTCACTCTTTTCATAGGTAGCATGAGAGAAATGAAAAAAAAAACATTCCCTCATCAGATCAAAACAAACATTGAAGATCGAGAAAATTAAAAAATGTGTTATTAAAAAAAAATTGGAAATGTAAAAAATTGAAGAGAAGCAGATAGTACATGCAGACATACACCAGATTGCTTGGGGACATCTAAGCAGACCTGGAGGTCTCCGATCTTGTTCTTTGCCTGGCTAACTGTGCTCTGAATATCCTTTAGCAAAGCGTCTCCTGGTTTTGGGCTATAGTCTTTTTTACTTTCTTTATGAGGGCTCGTTTCGAGGTCCATATCCAAGTCTTCTTCACCTAGAAGGGATATTTTAAATTAAGCCTCCATTTGCCATTAATTTAATTGTTAATTGTTTTGTAGATTTTATAAACTGTTCAAGAAGGACTTTGACAAAATGAAACTGTGGCACAATATAAAAAAAATTAAACTAATAATAAACAAATGCTAGATGAAAAAACATTACAAATAGTTTGCATTGTTAAGAAATGTTGAATGCACCCTCGAATTATTGATAATATCCATCCATTTAACTGAAAAATGTCCACAGTTGGACATAGGTCTGCCTAAACATCTCCACGAGGACCGGTCTTGCTCCACCCGCATCCAGCGGGCTCCCGCAACCTTCACTACTCGGTCCACTTTGTGGGGGGCGCACACCCACACTGAGTCTTCCCGTTGGCCCCATCAGGAATCAGTTTTGCAAGCAATGTGCCCAGCCCGTTGCCACTTCAGTTTGGCAATTCTACGGGCAATGTTGGTTACTTTGGTTCTTCTACTAATCTCCTCATTTCTGATTTGATCATGCAGAGAAACTCCGAGTAAAGCCCTCTCCATTACCCTTTGGGTAACTTTGAACTTTCTAATTAGGCCCATTGTAAGAGATCACATCTCAGTGCCATAAGTCATCACTGGCAACACACACTGGTTGAACATACATATATTTTCTACATATTGGATCTTTCTCTCATCCCAGTAATTAATTAAAAAGTAAATTTGATATCATCGTAGTGTTATTCAATACAATGCTTTACATAAGAATAATTACCGAGTCAAAAAAAATCAAAATCAAAATTTATTTATTCAATTTAGACCCTAAGAAGGCACTTATGAACGTCTAAAACACTACCACCGGTTCGGAAAACAACCCAGTCGAGAAGAGCGCAGGCGAGAAACTCGATCTGGTTCTTTTTTTTTTATAAAAATAATATATATCATTTTTTTTTTTGTCATATAAAAAACTATACAAATCGTAGTCTTAATAATGTTAGTGGAAGCACAGAGATGTGGATTGTGTGTGTTGTGGGATGGAGTGGGTCATGGATGGCACATTTCTTCATACTTATTGATGTTAGTATTAGTACCAGATTTCACATAGAGATTTGACAAATTTATATCACCATGACATAGAACATATTACAGTCACAAAGAAAAAACAATTATTTTAAGATTTTTAAATATAAACTAATACTCACCAAACCACAAAGGCTGTGGTGAACTAATCCGGGGAGGATTAGGACTACCTTCTTGACCCCAGAGACGACTCAGAGTAATCTCTCCATCCAAGCTTGCCAACAAATCCTGGCCAAGGCTGATGCACTGCAAATCCATGTCTGTTTCCCATGTCTTCACACTTCCTAATTAGAAGTTTTTAAATTCAAATTTATTATAAAAACTTCATCACAAGATTTACAGAATAAAACATACTATAACATTGGGTTTTAAGTCTAGAACCACTGAAGTTTCTTCTTTTTAGACTGATTGCTATCACATTCCATAAAACATTATAACTAAATTACAATAATATTTTAGAAATATAATTATAAACAATAAAAAAACTGTATGCTAAGGAACAGTAAGTATAATATAATATAATACTATCAAAATACAATTAAAATTAAAAGTAATTCAAAAAGACATACCTTCAATGACTCTATCATAAATCTTCACTTCGTTCCGGCCCTGTCTACCTCTGCGTTGTCTTAAAATTGGAGATAATTGGACATCACCTGGTTCATTTATTATCACTGCTTCTTCTACTTTCCCTTCTACCTTTGGATACTTCTGTAAAGGCTCCTTTGGAGCCTCGTATACTGGCTCTTGTGTAGCTGAAGACATTTTTGCTAATATACTGGTATCTTTAATTAATTCTTCTTGTGCTATTGTTTCCTCTTTCTTCTCATTATCTTTCTCAGCAAGTATTACAGTCTCTTTTTCACCTTTTAATAACATTAGCAGCTTCTCATTTAGCCAAATAGGATCAATTAATGTACATGTAATAAAATTGTCAAGCTTCTTTGATAAAATACGTACTAGTAACTCAGAATGTGGTGTATCCCATAACTCCCATGGAACAAGCTCTTTTAATATTATTCTCAGAAGATTAGTACAGTGGTCAGTAGAAGAGATCTTTTTATTTGCATCAGAGATAGGATGGATCTTTTTGTAGAGAGATTCGACAGTCTCTGTAGTACATTTCTCATGACGTTTCAAAGCTTTTCTATACTCTTTTAAATGTGATGTGAGAATTATGCATATATCTGTATACACATCTTTTGTCTCAATTTTATGGCATATCTGAAATAAATCTAAATTTGAACAAAAAAAAGGATACAAAAGAGTACAGAGAATAATACAGAAAATCAATAAAAATACCTTATGTACTGTACTATAATTTAACTTTACTTGATTTATTTTACCCATTCTTCTGTGTTAGAAGAAAAATGCCATATGAATACAATTTTGTACCTTTTAAAACTACCAACTAAAATAACTTTTTTATTTGCTACAATTAATTAAAAGATATTTACAAAAAAAACACATACTTGAAATGCTTTTCCTATCATTTGATCCAACATTTGTTTACATGCAAACGGGAAACTTATTTCTTCAGATATATATGGCAAGTACCAGGAAGATACCAGCTTTTTCTCCAAAACTGTTGATATCACACTCAATTCATTGGTATCGTATTCTTTGAATTCCAACTGCTCGCGCTTATTTCGTGTATCAGGCAGCAGTCGTAGAAAGAAATTCAAGTGAGGCGAATTTTCTATTATTTTATCTAAATCATACTTTATTGGTTTATTTAGACGTAACAGCCATTGAATAAACTTAAAACTCAATAAAATAGAAATAATAAACACGGTTAACATGTAAATAATGAACCAGACCCCTTGTATAGGAGATATATTCGTAGTATAATTCAAAAGAATACAAATAAAAATGCCACTGTACGAAATTATTGCTAAGCTTTCAAGTAGATTTCTTTTTAACAACATTATATATTGCCGTTATTGTTAAAACAATACGTTCAATACACGGAGTTTCAATAGTGCGAAGTTTATTATTTATCTCAGGTGCGAACTAATGTTATTATTTATTTTTAGTGCGAACTGCGAATGTGCGAATCAATAATATCACGCACAATTATGCGCAGCCACAGAACAACCTTATCCCTACCGGAGTGCACAGCAGACAGCACAACCACAGACTTACTAGAGATGCTAAAGCATAGAGCACAACCACAGAATAGTATTACTCCTACCGGAGCACAACTGATCGCGGTCCATCTGCCACTAGGGATGCGATCTGAAATATATCAATGTAATAATCAATATTTTAAACCAAAAAATAGATTTTTTATAATCAATCTCAAGCACTGAATTGTTCTTGTGAATCAATTTTAGAACCTAGGAAATCGAAGTTACATTTTTTTTGTTCTATAAGAACGTTTATTACTGTAGATTCTCCATATAAATAAATAAAATTATTTAGAATTAAGAATGTACCCAAACTCTGTAAGATTTTCACTCAAACAATTAAAAACTCAAGAAATAGCTTTGTGATTAGTTTCTTTTGCTTCTTTGTAAGATTAAAAATTACTTTTAAGATGGCAGATAAATATCTAGCGGCTAGATTCTAGCCTGATGGTAAGTAAACACTTACAGTGTTCGTTAAAAACGCGTACTAGGTACATCAAGAGTATTTCGAGTGTACTCCCAGACACAATCTTTTTATATTATACCTTTAACTTTGATATGCTTGTAAAAACAAGCGTAATTATTTTTAAATGACCAAAGAATGATTATTATTGTTTTTACTTTGTTTACTCTGATATGGATTTATCTATAAATGCGGAAAAATAAAAGAATTTACTGTCTTTTTCTGCACAGCCTGTTAACTGTTTGTCTGTTTTTGTTTAATTGCTATTGACGAGATTTTTAAGTGTTATTAATAAAATTATTTCGGAAACAGATTTTACCTACAATTTTCAATAATTGATGATTATTTACTAATTTCGAACAATAGAAGAACACTTTAATTTGAATCGATTCAAAAATCGATATTTTTCGGAAAGAATCCCCCACCCTCTCTGTCACATAATACAAATTCTGTTTTGATTGGTGTCAATCGACGAACCAACTAGAGATTTTATTGTTCCATTTCTTCTTCTTAAATAATGGCAATTTGTGTTCAAACAATTAGTGCCAATGTCATGTAGGTAAGATGTATTTTCAATCTTGTATCAGCGTTACCGTTATCAGCTACAGCAAAACTGTGGCTCATCCTGCAAGAACTTTCTATGGAGCTTTGTGCGTTATCTCAGAATAAATGCTACGCCTTATTTTCCATAATAAACTTGACTTGTACACAATAACCAAAGTATATCACACAAAACGCCACCAAAAACTACCTGATATAGAGTCAAATACACAAATTTAATTGATAAACAACCGCTACATGACAGACTGAGATCCCGCTAAAAAAAAACTGTTTTGTTTCTTCTTCTTCTTAGTTAATGGCAATCTGTGTGTACACACAATTTGTGCCAATGTCATGTAGGTAAGATTTTCAATCTTGTATCAGCGTTACCAAGCTCCAACAGAACGGTGGCCTATCCTGCTCAAACTTTCCATGGAGCTTTGTCGGCACCTCAGAATGTATGCTACGCGTTGTCTTCTATAATAAACTTAACTTGAACACAATAACTAAACTATTTCACACAAAACGCCACCAAGATTACATGATATAGAGTCAAGTACACAAGTTTAATGAATTAAAGAAAACAATTGCTACATGTCAGACTGAGATCCCGCCAAAAACTCCCTGTTTTGTTTCATTTGTTCCTTCTTAAGAAAACGGCGAAGACCATACAGCCAAGTCACACGTTAGGAACACAATGAATGGCGGTAACAAAATGGTGACCTTCTATTATAACCACAACGAGAGTGGATGAATTCACGCTCCGTGTCATTACACTTAGTGAAGAGAATAGTTAAACTATATCACGTAAAATGCTACCAAAATTACATAATATATAGTCAAGTATTGCAAGATAATGGATTAAACAAGGACGACAAACCAAAATCGCGCCAAGCACCTCCCTAACCCTAACCCACATCCAGATATAAATTATTAATTCATCGAGCAATAATTTAAAAAATAATAAAATTAGAACCAACTCTCAAATTTCAGAGACAAATAATATCAATACGTAATACAAGAAAAGACAAATATCCAATGACAGACCATTAACTGAAGTAAGTATCATTAATAAATAATATGTATTTCAATTTATACGGGTATTTAATCGTAAGAAAAATCGATCTTTATATTCGAACAAAAATTAATTGTTTTTATCGATATTTAAACTCAAATAGAAATGTACAATTCAGGTAGAAATAATAATTACAGGACAATGTCTATAGTATGTATGTAAACAAATTAGTTAGATATTTATTTTAACAATCTATATTATTGTTAAAAATATAAAATAAACATTTTCTCTTAAATGAGTGAAACATTTCTTGACGTCTGTACGGTCTTTATAACGTACTCTGTGACCACTCTGAGCAGTGGGCTAAACTTCCTGTCAAGTTGTCACTTTTCAATATCTTAGAAGAAATTAGGAATACTAATTATTCACATTTTACCTAGTTTCTCTTCCAATATGTTAGTATTTTATGTCTTCTAATGTGTTGTTTTAAAATAATTCATTCTTTCTAAATGAAAAAATCCCTTTTCAGGTCGAAAGTAACGTTCAAGATCACTCTCACTTCGGATCCGAAATTACCTTTTAAAGTGTAAGTTTTATTTAAAAATGTGTATCCAGATAATATTATACTTAATAATGTAACTTCAACGTAAATTAACCCATTATAGAAATTAATTCTTTAGTAACTGTTGAATAAAGTTTAAAATTTGTTGATTGCCAACAGATGCTGAAAAGAGGGTTCTACGTTGAAGTTACCTTGTTTAACTATGGAGACAGCTGTAACGCAACAATTTCTCAACTTTTTCGAAGACTTTATTACCCTTTGTCAGTTAAAGTGGCCTATAAATACTACAACAGAGATAGAAATAAGGAACGCATTAAAAACAGCTTCACATATAGAAAAATGTTTAAATAAACTGCAAAAACGTGACTTAAATAATGAGTTTCTAGCCACTTTAAATATACAGGATGATATCAATGTTTTCGTTATTAAAAGTTGTTTATCAGACCCACTAACATTTATTTTGAAAAAAAATTATTAATTCAGATGCTAACATTTTTGTAGTGGATGTGGGAGTTAAATTGTTTACTGAATTATTTGGTGAGTGTAAACTAGAGGAATGTTTAACCAATATTATGGTTGAGTCAGCATCTAAAGAGACTTTATTGAGGAATTTACAAATAGAATTACCTAATGATAAAATATTACAATTAAAAAGTAAATTATTCTTATCACATATTTCTAATTCTGACGATTGTAAGGAGATAGTGACCAAGTTATTAAGTAACTGTTCAGATGAAATAATGCAACTTCTTGTCATTAGTACAGGAGGTAATTTAGATGTAAATTATACGAAAGGTGTATCTTGCATTGTTGAATGTTTTCTCAACAAGATGTTAGAAAAAACTCAAAGCTGTCAAATGTTTTGGAGAATACTTTTGAATGTTGAAGAGAAATATTTTATTAAGATGTGTAGTGAAAATATTGAGCTTTTCACATATATTTCAGAAGCAATTTTAGATTGTGGTAAATTGATCAAGGAAAATATTTCTGCAGAATTATTTTATATAAACTTAAATTATGATGAATTGAAAGATATTGTACATAGAATAACAAAACATAAAGCATTAAGAGAACAATTTTTAGATATTATTAAATATTCAAATGCAGATTCAAACTTTTGGGAAAATATTATTACTATTATTTGAATATACATATTTTACAAGGAATAACTTTTTTAATCTTTATATATTTTTCTCACACAAAAAAAAAATTTACCAGTTGAATTTTCTTTTAAATATATTTTTAACCAGCGATAATATGAAGGAGCAGTGGGTAGTGCACCCAGATTCTGCTTCAATCAATGCAGGTTTGATCCTACCTATTTATTATAAAATTGACCTGAGCTTTTGGTGAAGGAAAACATCGCGAGGAAATCATAGCATGGTGGTAGGGCATTTTCTAACAATGCCCGCCTGTGTAGCTACCACCCTCAAGTTTGAAAACCTGTCGCCAAATACCAATAGGTTTGTTCTGGCAGCATCACTTAAGGACTAGTACCTATGCTTAGTGTGGTTACCATTATGAAACACATCAGGTGAGATTGTGGTCAAAGCACTTAGCCTATACCCTGTAAAAAAAAACGAACTAGTAAAGTCATTAATAGACTTGAAGGGATGATGGTTCACTCTATTTGAAACTACATTAATTCTTGTTGATTTGAGTCTGTGTTTAGGAATAGGAATACATGATGATGAGGCAGTGAACTGGAGTAGTTCACAATTTAGTGTTTTCTCGGCTTGCTATCTCATTCTTAAAATGTAAATTTACCACTAAATCTTTGTCACCTACAAAGGTTACTTAGGCAACTGGCTTTATGAATCTGTTCCTTTTTAAGCTTACCATTTTCAGTTACATTATCACTTAAGACAACGCATCAACAAAATCAAAGATAGAACGAATGTAATTTTATTTTTTAAAGTTGGGCTCATGGAATGTTCTCCAAATATAAAATCGATACGTCATTTGGGGTTACAGCATATGAGTCGGCATCTGCTCGTGCGCCAATGAATATTGGACAATGAAATGAAACATTTGTTCTAAATGTAGGTATATTAAGTAGTGTCCGACCGAAGGTCGTTTTTTGGCCGGAGCCGAAGCCGATTAATAGGCCATCGTCATAACCTTCGGCCGGAGCCGAAGGTTTAATAACCCTAATAAATATGGTCCATGATTTGATTTGAAAAAGTTATGCTGGCTATATTAGCTTAACAAGATGATTAAAATTACCTTCAACTGGTTAAAAATAATAACACTGAAATAATATTATTTATAATATATATTTACTTAAAAGTAATTTAACAATCGCTATCAGTGCCAGTTCTGTCTTAGTCTCACTTTTTTCGACTACTGTCACACGAGAGTAACAAATATAATCTTTAATCACAGTTTAATAAACTTTGGTGAATTAATAATTATAAATCAGATACTTGCTATTTTACTGACAAGTTAAAGTAATTTAAGTTAACCATCAATCAAATTATGGGAAGTTCCCTAAACCGACCAATCGATAGCCCTTAACGGAGCTCCCCAGCCCGCAACATCGCAGGACTGCAGAAGTAGTAGAGAGCGATGGCCGTCTGGTGAATCAGGGGATGACGCACGGTATATTTTAAGGCCGCGACTGTGTTGTCTGCCTCCCCACCCTGGGATTTAGAGGCGAAAGCTCTCGCCACCCTGTACCAGTGGTGGGTCGAGGTACAAAAAGAGAAGCTCGCCCTACGCTACAAGAAATCGAGGCGCGGAGGCTTGAGCTCCGCTCACTAATCATGACAGAATGGTAACTGCACCTGGATCATCCCAGGAGCCATCCATTCGGCCCAATTTGATGGAAGCCGAAGCCGAAGGTTCTTTCGGACACTAATATTTAGCTAAAATCTAGGTATATTTGGATTAAATTCTCGACGTCTCGGCCTGAATATACAAGCCGTGGTCACAAGATGACAGGTGTTGCGGTGTCTTCATCAGAGTAGTAATTATGGGAAACTACCCTCGTCTGTTTATGGTTATTAATTATATTTTGGCAAACTACACTCACTTTATCTACTTTAAATATTGTATGCGAGGTATTATTAGTTTATTTAATAGAAATTCAGTGCGCATTCTAGACCTGATAATATTAATAAAATATGAGTTAAACCAAAAGTTAAAAAAAAAACGGCCTACATCATTCAATCTCGAGCCTAAAATGAATTTTCTACAAAAAAAAACATCCAGTATTTGGACATATGTAATAAACAAGATTATATCACAACCTGTGCAAGGGTTGACAGCGGAAAAACCATCCACACATATTTCTGCTGCAATACTACAGTCCCTATCTAACAAGTAGTGGCACATGGTACTACCCAAAGGCCTTAACTAGGGCTCCTATGTTACTTAAAAACAACAGGTAAACTTCCCTTTTTATATCGAATTTAATTGTACCAAATACGAAATAGAAGGTAGTTATATCAAATTCTATAATACGATAACAAGAAGATGTTTTTAAATTTTATTGCAGGTTAAGTGTTCCAGAAGCGACTCCTTTCACTGCAGTCCTAAAGTTTGCAGCGGAAGAGTTTCGAGTTGAACCGGCGACTAGTGCCATCATCACAGATGACGGCATCGGTATTAACCCTCAGCAGACAGCAGGTATATTAGAAATACCCCCTATCTCAAATGCGGCGGACGGCCCCGGGGGGGTTTTAGTGGGTATTCCCGGGCGCTTCTCGCCCGGGTTTGAGTCCCACACTGGCACGGAACTCGTCACTCCGTGCCCCCTTACCTATTGTATTGGAGGGACTCAGGCCCCACTAATACAATAGGTAAGGTGAGTGCGTAAATGCATTTCCCCCCGTCAAAAAAAAAAGAAGGTATATTAGAAATAGCTTCATACTTATTAATTCTTGTGACTAAAGTAGTGAGATATCCTGTTAATTACAAATTGCAGTGGAAACGACATGACTAATTCCGTCATTGTATACACAAATAAAGAGAAAGTAGGCACATTTATTAAAAGAATATTCTTCATATTCAACCTTCCGTCTGAACGTTTAATTTCTACACAAACGTCAAACCCAAAGTCATCAGAGTGGAGCTCTTAAAGTTCTCTTAAAATATCATGTAAGGATTGTTATGGCGGCATTAACGTTGCCTCTACAGCTATAGCAATTTTTACCTCATTGGAGTATATTTACGACATGATGTCGTTCGTAACTGAATGTGCTCACAAGAAGGCTGATAAATCCGGTCGTCCGCCTTACCACGTCCGTTGTATAATCCGTACAGTCTGAACACACTATTACGGAAGTCAAATTTTAATAATAAAAAATAACATGTTTGCCGTTCACGCGCGGTGGTTGAACCTTAAAAAAAGGAAACTGGTAGATATGTAGGTACTACTATAATCGCAACATGAAGCCTTTTCTCATAAAAAAACATCATAAGAAGAGGAGACTGCGATATAAGAAACATTGTATAAAGCAGTGGTCACATAACCCAATGTGAGGCTCCACTGCGGCTCGCATTTTTATAGTTTGGGTCGTTAATACTATCTTTTAATTGATAAATTTTTGTGAGCTATCAAACTCGAATTCCCCATAGATTTTGTACGGTAATAGCAACCTATGAAATCATTTTTGACAGCCTAATCATTGATTTCAAAGTAACTAAACATCTAATCTGCAGTTAATTGAAAATGATGTGGTTTTTTCAGAGCTAAAATGAAATGATTTCATAGAAGTTGTATTCTCGAATTATTGGTTCACGTTGTCAACTATCTAATTGCATATTGGCATATTCAGAATGAATGTAAATATATAATGTATGTTCATGTACGTATGTTCATTCCTGCGAACTTCTATTTAGTTAACTTCGTCATATGTAAACTCCAATTTGAGTCATTGTCTACCAAAATTGTTTAAAACGTTGCGGGCCGTACAAGTACCGGCCGAGGGCCGCATACGTTCTATCCTATCCTCTCGCACGTTGAATGCTGTATATGTTTGTCTCTTTTTAGTGTCGTTTCTTTGTTCTATATATGTTCAATGATTTGCAATGATGTTTCAGGGAACGTATTCTTGAAGCATGGAGCTGAACTGAGACTGATTCCTCGGGACCGCGTCGGCTACAGCCCGCATTAACCGGACATATCATTCCATTAATTTAAGCATTATTTTTTTATATATATTTTATAATTTACTTGTACGTTACGTTTGCTCTGCAACATTAAAAGTTTTTTTTAAACAATCTTTTATTAATGTGTCGAGTACCCATAAAAATAAGACAATAGGAAAACAACGGAAAGCTGGCGTAAACGCCAGGGGTTAATCGAAACATTACTTTTATGACGTCACTTATTAACCTCGCCGTGATTGTTATTGTGAACGATAGAAAATTGTAGAATAATTGATAATGCCCCAATGAAGCGACGGTGATTCAGCAGGGCGATGATGGCTCTGTTGGTAGCATGGTTCGATTCCGCGTCAATGGACATGGGTTCAAACTATCCAAATTCTATAATGAGCCTGAGTGACCCTAAAATTATCAATGGTATTAAAACAAAAGGATATATTGAAGTAAACGAAAAGTAGATTATTAAAGAAATTATTTAATTACTTTTCAGTGCATTTTATAGTATATATATTGAAGTCGGTTTGGTTTCCATTAAAAAAGCTTAGATTTATACTTTTTTATTTAAGTATGACCTTTTTGATATAGTTTTGAGCAAGTTGTTGATTTTTTTTTCTTTAAAAAATTATTTTATTTTCGTATTAAATTCTCCTTCCTCTTTTTTAATCGTCATTAGTACACATAAAGTAAATTTTAAAAAATCTACATCTCGTATTTGTTAAAATGTACCTTCCACCATCAGATCAGCAAAATAAGGTGACTGCAATACGCAAATACATGAATAGCTTTAGAAATAAATATATGTAACTCTCTACAACATTCGAGGGTTGCGCTCGATTTTCCTGAGATCCACTAATCAGGTTCTGACTTGATGACAATGAGATCAAATCGAGAATGTACTCATTCGAATAAAAAAAAAAATCGTACAAAAACGATGAATTTAGAACGGAGGAGTTTAAAAAGTTAATTAAAAATTCCCACGACTTTATTTATCCCGACTTTTTTACGATGAGGTTAATTCCCAAACACAAATAATGAGATAAAAGTTACATAAAATTAAAAAAAAAGTGTGCATCCCGGGACGCCCGACAGAAGTGATAACTTAAACTAATCTAAGTTGAACCATTTAATATTGAAATTGTTTAACTTCAGAAAAGCTTAGGTTATTATTTTAGGTTTATTAATATGATAATGTGAGAAAAGGTTAATTTATTAATAAAATGTATTAAAGAAAGAAAGACATTTATTACCATATTTTAGAACAGATTACAAAATTTACAAAAAAAAACTACAATGAAGCATATAAGAAAATAAAAACATACGGTAATAAGGACTGACGTCAGCATTTGCCGCTTTATAACTGTTGCCATAAAAACGGCGCTGTTTTTCAGCCAGCCCTTTTTCCGGCCGTAACATAAGATATATAAATATAACACTTCGTGCTTTACTTTTAAAATTATAAGAACAGATTTTTTTTTTAATAAGTAAAAATTAAAATTACATAAATAAACAATATTTTGAAACAAATTTAAAAACCCAAGAGTGAAGTAGTTATAATTTAACTTAAAAAACTAAAATAAAAAGTAAATGCAAACAAAAAGATTAACGAATTGATTTAAAAAAAAAAGGAAATTTTATTGAATATAAAACATATTTTGTTCTTGGTTACAATTCTTTACTTTAGATTTTTTGTGTATTATGTACATTATTAGTATAATTATTTAATCAACAGTATATGTCTATCGCACACTTAACACTAAGTAGAGAGAGAGAGGGAAGCATCTGTCCGAAATACGGCTAGCGCTGTGGATTAGATTGAGAGAGAAGGAACCTGTCTACGGTATGCGTGAGAGAGAAGGAACCTGTCTACGGTATGCGTGAGAGAGAAGGAACCTGTCAACGGTATGCGTGAGAGAGAGGGAAGCCATACAAACTGGCGCCGTAATGCGTTACGTAAGAAAGCGATTCAAGCTCCCGTAAGAAGTTATCACTTCAATAAAGAAAACACAGATAACTTTGGTAGAATTTATTAAAATGATTCCACTTAAAACTAATGGAACAATCGTGTAACAAACTACTGGGTTTAATCCAGCTGAACCAGTGGTTCTGTTGCTCTCAGGAAGGCTTTCTCAAATTCCAACTCCGAGAACCGGTCTACGGAGGCCCTGGAAAGAATAGATACATCGAATTAAATCAAACATGAAATATGTATGTTGTATTCAATTTGGGCCTCAATAAGGCGCTTATGAACGTCAAAACATTAGCACCGGTTCGGAAAACAATACAGTCGTCGATAAGAACCGGCATAAAACTGACTTTATATCTCATTTTTTTGGAACTTAACAACTAACAGTTACAAAGTTTATTAGTGTACTAGGTGTGCCCGCGGCTGCGCTCGCGTTTTCATATATTCTTCACGGCGTTTTAATTTTTTTTTTTAAACAGAACCCTAATTAATTTCAAAAAAAAGTTTGCTACTAAGATAAAGTAAAAATATTTCTCATAAATTATATAACACTTGCCCGTAAAACTGTGAACATTGAAACGAATTTTATTCAAATTTTTCATGAGTTTTAATTTTGTTTTTTTTTACACGGTACCCTATATATTTTACGATAATTAAAAGTACCCTAAGTTACCCGGAGCAACTTCAGCTATGAACCAAAAAAAGTCCCGTCCAAATCGGTCCAGCCGTTCCGGAGATTACACACATTACAATTAATACATTCATAACTGTTTAGTGGGAAAAAAATAATGTTGACATTACAAACAGATACTTCAATTTTATTTATTGCTATTGGATATAACCTTGCGGCTTCAATGATTCTCTTCTTCTCGTCCGTTGAGAACGCAACGACTTCTAGTATCGCTCGTGCATACTCATCGGGCTCGGCGGCTAGGAAGCCGGTTCTAGAAGTTTCCGTAGTTTCGACAATGTCCGCGAGAGGTCCCCCGGAACGGTGAGCTATCGTTATTAGCCCGGCCGCCATACACTCAACTACACCTGAAAGTTGCACATCCCCCGTCTTTTACATTGTCGATTTAAAGAGGGACCCTGGTTATGAAGGCTGGTAAGGGCTTTGTCACGTATTATGCCATTTTAACCCCCCCCCCCCCCCCTCATAATTTAAGAAAACAAGCATTGGCAATTACACCAATTGTATTTCAGTTTCTATTAACCGATTAATATGTACCCATAAAAATGAGACAATAGAAAGGCAATAGGAAAACAATGGAAAGCTAGCGTAAACGCCAGGTTAGTGCTCAAGGGGTTAAGCACCAACCTGACGTTCAACCCTAGCTTCCAATTGCTTTCCTATTGTCAATTGTTTATTGATGTTTTGAACGATTAATTATAATAGAAATTATCAACTGTCTACGTAATCAGCATTCTGACACCTCATTCTCACGTTATAAATATATACCAATAAATAAATGTGTCTGTTTGTTAATGTCAAAATAACAATACATATGAATGTGTAAACGATACCTATACCAAAACTACAATTTGTATTTTTTTTTTGTCAATCTGTTTGTTCCAGGTAATCTCCGTAACTGCTGTGCCGATTTTGACGGGACTTTTTTTGTTAGGCAGCTGAAGTTACTCCGCGTAACTTAGGGTACTTTAATTTATCGAAAATAATTAGGGTTCCGTGTAAAAAAAAAATAAAACTCATGAAATTGTAAATAAAATTCGATTCAATGCGCAGTTTTACTGGCAGGTAATTGAATTTGTGAGAAATATCTTTGTTTAATGTTAGTAGTAAATTTTTTTTTTCAAAAATAATTAAGGTGTATATGAAAAAAATAAATAAAACGCAATAAAAAACATATGTAACAAGGGCGCAGCCACGGGTACACAACTAGTTTAAAATAAGGAAAGCATAGACCCACCCCATTGATGCTTACGTAACACTTTAACGGCCCCTAATAGGTCAATAATTTTATAATTATCAAAATTAAAAAAAAAAAATTGTCACAAAACATATATAAAATATGCAATTTAGTACCAATGGACACTATTCGTAACGTCATACGATACTTTCTTTTATAATATTAAAGAGAATAAATACATTTTAAATATCAAAAAAAAGTTTGCAAATATTTTGAGTTTTCATTTCTTTATTTTTTCTTAAATATTTTGTAGGGTAGTTGAAGAATACTCACTGATCCCGAAATGTTCATTCCACATTGCGTGCAAGCCGATAGTGCACGTCTGATACAAATGCAAGAGCCTCGTATAAGGAGCATTCACTACAAATTCGACGCTGTCTTCTAAGGAGAGATGCTTTGCCAAATCCTTCAGGTTTCTGACTCGTTCCTCGTCTTCAGGATTACGACAGGAACCGACTAGGACTAATTTAATCTAAAAAAAAAAAAATACAATTCTACAAGGTTTTGTTATAGGATTGTTTAAGTAAGATTTCGCTAATTTTTACCCATGACACTGGCACAAATTATTTGTACACAAACTGCCATTATCTAAGAAGACGATGAACCTCGGCCGCCATGTCCGCGGTCCGGCCTGTACGTGTTAACCGCTTTAAGTATAACAATTAGAGATGCCACGAATATTCGGCGATTATTTTCCACTATTCGTTATTCGGCCGAATATTGTGAACCATAAGACCGAAAACCGAATAGTAAATCAGGAAAAAAATGCATAATTTTAATCACAAAGATTTTTAATTTACCAGTAACTTAGCATTTATTAGCATTTCTGTTAATATCAAACAATTGTGCTTTTCCTTATAAAATATATCGGCTTTTAAAAATCGCCTCTCACTGTATACACTGTTACCGGGAGATCTACACTAATAAAATAAAATCGGAGTGTCTGTTTGTAAAAAAATATTATTTTTTTACTAAATAGATATACCTATATATACGACGCCTATACCAAAAATGCTCTGCTCTGTCTGTTTGTAATGGGTAATCTCCGGAACGGCTGGATCGATTTGGACGGGACTTTTCTTTGTAGGATAGCCGAAGTTACTCCGGGTAACTTAGGCTACTTTTAATTTGAAAATAATTAGGGTTAAGTAGTGGGGTAAAATAGTAATGAATATGAATGTGGAAGGATGAAAAAGTAGAGGAAGGCCAGAGAAAGTGTGGATGGAGTGTGTGAGAAATGATATGAAAGAAAAAGGAGTGAATGCAGAGATGACGGTTGATAGATATGTATGGAAGGAGAAAATATACTGCGCCGACCTCGAGTGAGTTGGGAATAAGCCAGGAGAATGATCATGAATTAGGGTTCCGCGTACAAAAAATTAAAACTTATTTAAAAAATGAATAAAATCCGTTTCAATGCACAGTTTTACGGGCAAGTGTTATATAAATAATATATGAGAAATATTTTTACTTTATCTCAGTACTAAGAAAATGAGGATTCCGTATAAAAAAAATAAAACGAGAAATATACGAAACGCGGTCGCACATAAATAAATCTCATCAAATTCTGCTACGTTCTGTTTATATTATTTTGCGTTCGCTGACCATCGCTTGTAAGGGATTGTTGTTATATCTAGACGAACATTCTCGAATGAAACAAAAGCGTCCATGACGCTTCTTCATGACACGTACTTTAGTGATGCAGGTTAGTTAAGGGGGCGACGCGGTGCCTGCGAAAGCCACCCCGTGTCACCCCCATCCCAAATGTAGCGGACGGCCCCGGGGGGTTTTAGTGGGTATTTCCGGGCGCTTCACGCCCGGGCGAGTCCCACACTGGCACGGAACTCGTCCCTCCGTGCCCCCTTACCCATTGTATTGGGGGACTTCGGTCTCACTAATACAATGGGTAAGGGTAGTGCGTAAATGCATTTCCCCCCGTCAAAAAAAAAAGAAAGGTTAGTTATATGTCACCCGCGAAAAATACTAAGCGTTGCCGAATATTCGGCGCTTCGGATCACGAGCCTCGCCGAATATTCGTTATTCGGTCAAATCACTATTCGGTGCATCTCTAATGACAACACAAAGTAAGTTTTTTTTTTCTTTACTAAAAACTGACACGTAATAACACAGTTTCTCTTTAGATCCTAATGTCTTTATTAACCACCTTATTCCATAATATTTCGTTCTTGACTAGAAGGTTCCGTAGCTCGTACATGGCTTGCAGCATCAGAGGATGATCCTTCTCCGGCCTGAACTGAGCCACTGATAATACACGGATAGGGTCCGAGTCCTTAACCAACGAACGTAACTGTTTCAACTCGGACACCTGGTAACAGATACAAAGCGCATTCGACTTCACTAGCTGTGTGCCCGTGGCTCCACTCCAGTATACAAACAGTCAGATTAATAGACAATGTCTTTTATATAACGGTAAGATGGAACACGGAAAGGTTGGTTTTTTAAATATTTTTTACACGGAATAGGCCAGTGCTTTGACCACAATCTCACCTGATGTTAAGTGACGATGTGGTCCAAGATGGTAAGCACACTAAGCCTAGATACTGGTTCTCAAGTGATGGTGCCGGAACACACCTATTGGTATTTGGGGACAGGTTTTCAAACTTGAGGGTGGTAGCTACCTAGGAAAACATAATTAAAAAATCCCCTACCACCATGCTATGGTTTTCTCACGATGTTTTCCTTCACCGAAAGCTCAGGCCGATTTTAAAGTCGGATTGGTGGGGATCGAACCCGCGTCAATTGACGCGGTATCCGTCCGCGCTACCCACTGTGACATTATCGCTTCATAATAAGTCTTTATTATATACTACGCGTTTCATAAGTCCAGTGCATATAACATTTCATTTACACCTAACCTAAAAAAACCTAATCCGTTCCCCTTTATTATGTTTGTATGTAACTAACCTTGGACCACGGGTTAACTTATTTTTAGTTAATATCTGATATGGTGGTTTTTGTATATACATAGACCTGACTGAATATCTATAATTAACTATAACCAGCAATCGCACGTTTGTAAAATATCCTTCGTCTATGGTTCTATCCACGTGACATTGGCGAAATCGTGTTGCCAGGAAATAAAAACTAATAAAAAGAGGAAAACTTTATTTTTATTATTGGAAAAATGTACATAAGAGTATATCGAAAAAAAAAAAAAACTAATAGAAAGAGTCGATGGAATCCCAAAAATAATCATCTACGAAAAATTCCGCATCGAATGGTAGTATTCCCATCCCGATATGTTTAGTAGTTTTGAGGTGATGGTGCATCAAAGGACCGCCCCCCCCCCCTTTCCTTTTATATATATAGATATCTTATATAATGTAATAACTAGATAATAGGAGATCTAAAAAAAAGGATTTACACGACGTAAATCGGTTCAGCGGTTCTCGTCCTTTCATTTCATTTTCTGGTCAGAATTTAATATAAATACACTAGCACCTATCATAATAATAAACGGATAATCTGAAAGTACTTTCATCAGAATCGGCTATTGAATTGATTGCTAAAAGCAAGCAAAGACGGGCGCACAACTTATACCAAAGGAGATACAAGTACAAAGTAAAAGCCTTTTACAAGTCTAAGTAAACACTTTAATCTATACTAAATATCAAACTTATTTTTTTTTACTAGATATTTACGATACATTTACTAAAAACACAATTTAAAAAAATTGTTGTCTGTCTGTATCAGGTAATCTCCGGAACGGCTGGACCGATTTTCACGAGGCCTTTTTTGGTACTTTTTAATTGTCGAAAATAATTAGGGTACCGCGTAAAAAAATCTTAAAACTCACTATAAATTTTGATAAAACCCGATTCGATGCACACAGTTTTACGGGCAAGTGGTTGAATTTATGAAAGAATATTTTTACTTTTCTTTAGTACTAAATTTTGTTTAGGAAAATAATTAGGGTTCCGTATAAACAAATCAAAACGCAGTGAAGAATATAAGAAATGCGGGTACAGCCGCGAACATGAAGCTAGTATTAAATAAAATGACAATAAAAAGACATACTAACCTCACAAGGTGGATAAACTCTATAAGTATTGAACGGTGATACCCATAGTTCATTTATATGATCCTCTGTCCATGTCCCATTAGCCATTATTACATCCGCACACCTTCCAACTACACCGTACAACTGTAATATATATATATATATATATATATATATATATATATATATATATATATATGTATTAAGAATTTCCATTATCACCCTAAAATAGAACTTGGAACTTTTTAACAAATAGCCACCACTTTGTTAGAGCACTAAAGATTAGTAAAACAATACAAAGTTGTAATAAAGAAACTTGTATTTAGCGCCGTAATAAATTATGAAAAAGAAAACTTAACTCTAAGTATTAACTATTCTGGCTGCATGGTCTTGGTACCTTTGCCTTGTCCATTACCAAAAAAAAAGTAATAACTCTTTTTTCTATAGGTAGTTATAATAAATTATACAAACTCCTGTAATATCATTAAAATGTTCCAAACTTTCCCGATTTAGCTTTAGTCATGTGTAAAAGAAATTGAAGTTTTTTGACCCTCTCCTCTTAATCAGAAAAACTTTTAGCCCTCCCCTGCCCTCGATTGCCTAAGAATTGGCATAATTATGAAAATAAAGAATGAAGATTAATAAGCAAATATTGCTACATAATCACCAATTAAAAACCCCCTGTAAAATTACATATTATTGTGTTATTCTCAATGACCTTGAAATAATTTGTTTAACGTGAGATCTACTGCAATATTAATGTTAGGTGAGATTGTATGAGAGAGAGAGAGAGAGAAATATATGACAAATTTTCTCACCCATCCAAAGATTGTGTAATAGAAGAGTTTTATCCAAGTAAATATAGGATTCCTTGCTATTAGACTCGAATTATTGTAGGAGACTATCCGATGTTTGACTCTTTTCATCATAGCGGCCGTTATTGTCGGATAGTGGACATAGCAACCGACTGGACACTTCGCTAGATATCTAAATATCGGGTATGTGAATGCAAACCCTGTCGTGTCTATGTAGATATCTAGAAAGAAACTAATTTCTATGAAATGCTGTTGAATTCTTAAGGCATATCTAAACAAATATGCTAAAATTGAGCTACTAGGCATAAAAAGTTTTTCTTTACTAAGCTAGTATGAAGAAGTTCAAAGCCATAAGAGGTTGTTCCAGTATTACGTTAGCAACATTTTAGTCTCCCCCCGTTTCCTTTCATTAGCTTACTTTTATTAACATAGCATTAGCATAATTATGAAAAAAATAAAACTTAAATGTAAATAGGTAGTATGGGACTGTGTTGTGCCGGCTAAGGATAGTGCCCTGTGCCCCCCCATATCCTCCCATGGGTGTTGTAAAAGGCAATTAAGGGATCCCCTAAGTACTACATATACCCGCTCGTCAAGCGTGGCGATTATAGCAATCCCCCCCCCCCCCTTTATCTATGAGGGTGACCATCAGCACCACTGCTGACTGCAGACGTCCACACATCTTTCGATTGAATGGATAAAAATAAGCATTTATGATGGATCATGAACCTTGTGTTATCAAAAATTAACAAAGCACAGATCCCCCGGTTCCATAGATTCTTCTGAAATATTTGTACGGCCCCTAAGAGATACAGAGACACCATCTTAGGAAACATTAGGTCTTCATCATAAGTCCAATTTTTTTAAACAAGAGGGAATTGTCCATAAAAATGAGTAAAATTTACTATAAACATAATTTCATTGTACTGGAGGGTCATCAGATTATCAACAGCTTTTGCCCACGGCTTCGCTCATATTGATACATTATATAATTTTAAAATGTCATATGATTAAACAATATATATAGTGGCTGTCTTAGCTGGCTTTGACAGGTTGTTTACAGTGATATGACAAAATATTATTACCTATTACCTTCACCCAGATATCATAAAATTAATAAGGTGAAAAAATTAATAAAAATCGCCTGAGCTTTTATATTTTAAACTCGTGAAATTATGCAGAAAATAGTATTCAATGGGCAGCACAGCACTACCAAAACATTATTTTCCAATTATTATGCAGTGAAGAATGTATGAAACGTCCACAGTAGTAATGAGGGGGCATATTTGAAAATCAAAAGAGCAGTTTCTAAATGGAATACCTTACCAGGATTAAGTTTGATGAAAGCCTCCATTCCTAACACCATGGACCCAAGGCTCTGCATCAAAAGCGTGAAGTATGGATATGTATTAGCCTCTATAAGCTTTTTCAAACTGAGTCTAACAAAACTGATCTTAGTTGAATCTAGTTTTATATTGAATTGATTCTGAGCCTTATTTAATATTGTTTGAGGTTCAGCTGTTTCCACTGTATAGATGAAAATGTTTGTGTCAGGATATCTGTAATAATAATAAATAAAAATATATTAAAATGATACATTATGTCTACGAAATATACCTTTAAGTAATTTAACCTTTTTCTTAACTGACAGAACTAATTTGTACTAAGTAAATCCCTGCCAAATACGTCAATTATGAGGTGTTACATTGCACTTTTCAACTTCAATTTAGTAGAGTATAATAAACCATAGCATGGTGGTCACTGATTGTCTAATAATGCTCGCCTGGGTAACTACCACCCTAAAGTTTGAAAACCTGTCGCCAGTAGGTGTGTTCCGTCAGCATCACTTGAGAACTGGTACCTATAGGCTTAGTGTGTTAACTATCGTATAGAATATTGTTAGTTAAAATTAGGTAGAGATTGTGGTCAAAGCACAGAGCCTAAACATTGTAACAAATGATGTGGAATCTCACAACAATACAATGTCATCATTTCATTGTTGAATGTAGTTGAAATGATGTAGGAAGCTATGATGGCGCAGTGGGTAGTGCGGCCGTATTCCGCATCAATCAACGCGGGTTTGATCCCAACTACCCAACTCTAAAATCGGCCTGAGCTTTCGCTGAAAGAAAACATCTTGAAGAAAGCATAGCATGGTGGTAAGGTATTTTCTAACGGGGTAACTAACACCCTCAGGTTTGAAAACCTGTCGCCAAATACCAGGTGAGTTCCGACAGCATCACTTGAGAATCTGACCTAGGTTTAGTTTGTTTACTATCCTGGACCACACATTGTCACTTACATCAGGTGTGATTGGGGTCAAAGCACTAAGTCTATACCGTGTGTAAAAAAATTTGGTGTGATTTGCTTACCTGGTAAGCAAAGCTTTTATTGCCACCCAGAGCACCCTCTCACCACCTCCACCAGCATTGCAATATGGATGGAAGAATGCTATGTTCGCGCCATCACGTTTTCGTCGTTCCAATTTACGTTCCTTCACTCTCATATACCAGGATGCGAAAATGAATGCAAACGGTATTAAGATAAAGGTGCAAGTTATCAGCAACACTATGAAAAATATAGGCAGGATCACCAACAATCTATAAAGGTGTAAATTTTAAAATGAAAATCCTCAAATATAGTTTAAAGTTATATTACATCACATAGATAATTTCCCAAAAGTCCAGAACTTACTGACCTGGCGTCCTATTGACAAAAGTCATGTGCCATATATTAATATTTTGGCAAAGGTTGCATTCCAAATAAAACGTAGAATTAACTATTATTATTTTAATGTTTCCAAAATGTCTACATAGGATATCGCGTGTACAGAGTGCACTGTATGTGCATTGAATGTGCACTACGTGTGCTAAACGGGGCAAGACTAACTTATACATTACAATATGTAGCGCTGACACTACAAAATAATTGTTTCTCCTATTTTTTTAATTTACAGTCAAAACCATTTATGGTGGCATCCTTTAGAACAACATTCCAGTTATGTTGACCCAGAACAAAGGTCCCGGCTGAATGCCATATGACCGCCTTATAAAAAACTTTGTTTTTATGACATTGCTTATTACCATATACCTCATTAAACGACTACACTTAACTAATAGTTTCAGAGAATTAGATCTGTTAGACCAGATAAGCTGTTTTGTTAACAATTTCAATAGGTATCTCCATCAGGCACAGTATAATGGTCAATGGCTATTAAAATTGCAAAAGTAATTAAATGAAAGAATGAATGTTTATTTATCAAAAAGTATGTTTTACATGTTGCTGTACTAATCGTGGCCTCCGCACTAGGGAAACCCTGTGTCGCGGGTGACCACCACGAGAGAACGCTTGTACAAAAGGACGTAGTGGGTAACCAACATCTTCAGTATGTTTATTGTAGATACTATACATTATAATACATTACGCATTACATACATAAAGTTGAGTTTATAAGATTGTTATTATTGCTTACATACAAATATATGAAAAGAAAAAGTAAGTTTAATACATAAGATATGGATATAAATAGAGTATGATATTTGGTAATTTATGTTACAGTTTGCAAAAGATTTTCAATTTCTCTGTATGTTAAGGCCTTGAGCCAATTTTGAGTGATTGCCTTTGCTATTCGTAGGTTTGTTTCTTTAAGATTGCAAGCTTTACATATTTTATTATACAGGAATGGGTGAAGGAACAACCCAAATAGTGTCCAGTGTAGGGGCTTTTGTAAATCTTAGAAACTAAATGTGTGCATGCAGTAGGGTCAAAGCCCACTTCCTCATATCTCTTCCTTTCGATGTAGTTATAAAAGATTTTGACTGTATTTTGTTTTTTGTTGTGAAGCAGAATGACTCAAGTAATTGAAATCTTTTTTACCCAGTATGAAGAAAACATGTGTATTTCAATAATTTAACAGTACTTTAATTCAATATTCAATAAAATAAACTAATTTTTTTGGAACTAACAAAATTATTAATAATAAAAGATTAATCTAGATAATCTATGTTGTCTTAGGCTCTGAAGTTTAATTATTTATGGTATTACTTTAGTGTCCGCCCTCATGGTAAGGGCAGGGAGGGGTGGATTGGATTGGATGAACCTCCACGTGAGAGAGGAGTGTAGAAACGTAGTTTCTGAAATATATTTAAAAAACTATCCTAACCTATACAATACCTAGTAACAGAGTACATTATATATAGCCTAATACCTGATTATCATCTGCCAACATATGTTGATAGAGCTCCGCTATGTGGGGCTCCTATTTCTAAACACAAAAATTCTAATTATAAAAAAATAAGCACAAAGGCTAAGGCGGAAGCTCCTCTCCCGCCTTAAACTTCTAACCTAAACTGTCTGAGTGGAATTGCTCTGAATCGGGCTGTCAACCATAATGATAATATCAAAAAACAGATAACTTGAAAGATTATTAAAAATATATTTACCTCAGTTATATTTGCATTTTCACAAGATAGATCAAAGATATTTTTAGGTCTGCAATGACATATGCGTTAAAAGGACCTGTAACTATAAGTTGTCTCTTTGTAATGCTTTAGAATGCAAATATGTAATCTCTTGGGCCAAAACGATAGTGTTCTATGTGCTTCTTAGTACTTAACCTATATAACCTAAATAATTATTTTCTCGAAAAGTGTAAGTTTCTAGAGAAAATTCTACTAGTGTTTACTTCAATGGCCTATACCAAATAAAATTATAATGAAAATAGTGCAGGCAGATACTAAAGCAAAGCCTTATTTATTAAAAGGGGTTTAACATTACACATTTTAAAAGTAACCTTGAGGTTGAATAAGTATAGTTTTCATGTTCCATACAAAAAAAACTCTAGTGAAGCTAAACTAGAGTACTAGAATTAGTTTAGATCTTTGATAAATATTATCCACAAAAAAAACACATAATATGGAATATGTTGGATCTTGTCGCATGAATTATTTTAATCTGAATAACACAAACTGTTTTTCACTACTATAACTAAAGGAAAAAATGAAAGATAACAAAATGTACTTACATTAACCAATCTAAAAACATAATGAATACACAAGAACAGCACTTAAAAACAAGAAAGATATACGTGTTAACAAAGATAATAAGACTATATCCAAATGTTATTTCATTAGATACACATCATGGTTTAATTAAAATTAAACCTGTATAGCATTCTAACTTAATTATCAGAATAAATGCAGATCGGCATAAGCCCTAACTCCCCCAAAAGTACATAAAATAGAAGTACCTACGTCAAAATCTATCTAACAAACTAATGAAAATGATTGCTACTAATGATATGCTCATTCGACTACTAAAAATCGATTAATGAAATATTTAATGAACGAGCAAGATTGATTCTCAATGAAATAATCGATAATCATTGTTTTTTTTCTTGTTAGCGTTCCGTACCTTAATAGTAAAAAGTAACCCTTATGGTGAAATTCGAATGATTGTTTGTCTGTCCGTTCAACCATTCGTCTGTATGTCACACCCAATTATCTCAGGAACTATAAAAGCTAGTGACTTGAAATTGGCACAGATCTAGATAACGTTAGTGGCTACAAAGTGTAGAGCAAAGTTTTTTAGAAATAGAATGCCTTTTAATGAAAATGATATCTGGAAGTACAAGTAAGTCTAGGGTACAAAACAATGAAACCTCTTTGATATGCTCGTGTAAGGTATCATTTGGAATTGGAAAAGCATTTCAAAATTACTTTTTTCAATTTTTATATAGTATTATTTTTTGCTAATTTCAAAAAGTGGAATGTGTCCATACCCCCTACTTTCTCTCTAAAGTTTATAGGTCAAAAACTCTGAAACAATTCAGAGAGTTAGATAATAATTTAAAGTTTACATGAAAAATATAACGAAGTGGAAGAAATTGTTTATTAATAAAGGAAACAAATTTACGACAGAAAATTGCGAGTTCCAAGTTTTTTCATACACACTAATAATATTTTGACTATTATGTCTAGGACATAATTATCTATTCAGTTGATGTCTTAATTATTTAATATTATACGTAGAAGTTCTAAAAAGTAAAAAGTATGTAAATTATAATGTTATAACTTTATTTACAAGTACGTATTTTCTTCATCCAGACTGCACAAAATACATTGTGGAAGCACAGAAGGAGGTTGCATGAGTGAGTGTTTGCTATTCTCACCCCGCACGCTTGTGTCTATAGGTGCTACAGTTGTTTCAAATTTAGAATTTTATTATTCTATAACCAAGATATCTTAACTTTTTAAGCGAGTTGATCATAGTTATCTAATGATCACTACACTGCCAAAAAAAAAATAGGCACCATTATTATATCAATTAATTTTTTTTTGTTTTAATGCGTAATCGTTATATAGATGACAATAATAATCGAATCGTCCATCTCTAATTGCTCTTCGGTGTGACCACTTTTTTTTAGCAAATCTACTAAAAGGATCGCTGAAAACTACTAACACATTTTACAAATCTACTAAGTTTCTACTTATCAGACAGCTAGTGCTTCATGTAACATAAAAATCAAATTCGTAAGCAAAAGCCACTAATTAATAATTTACAATATTCTAATTCTAAATGTCTCTATTGAATTTTACTTTTTTACATTTTTGAAGTGAAACTTCTTTACGCACGATGAGTGTAAAGGTCACAGTCGCATCACACGATTATGATTTTGAATATTATAGGACAAATGGATAGAAAGCATGTAGCGAGAGTGGAAAAGTCAAAAATAATAAACACATCATACTTTTTGACAGTGGAATTATTATTATTTTATCTTCTTTGTGATGTATTCGTTCTTGAGGAAGCATATGCATGGTTATAATCGTCAGGTTTGGTAATGCAAATTTCGCAGAATTTTTTAACATAGGCCAAGGTTCGTACTATTTTGGTACCTTTATGCTGGCTGCCATTTTACGCTAAGTGCCTTAAGCGCTCGCCCTACAGTCTGATGAACGGTTAAGGCCCTTCGGGTTAACAGCGTTTAATAAATTTAAAAAAGCATACGCATGACTATTTCAGATAGTATACATACATATTTCTTATCTTTTTCCTAGTGTCTGATGTCTATAAAACTATACATTTCCAAAGAAGTTCCACTTATGAAATGTAATAGTATGGAAAAAGACAGACACAAACAGATCGGCAGACAGGTCGACAGACTGATCTGTAGAGAGATCAGAACAACATATTGTTACATAACCGAACGCACCCGAACCACCATCCAACTATGCGTGCTGGGCCCGGTGATACAAGTTATGTGATAGTCGGATGGCGGAACGATGCGTCCGTGTAACAGAGCACCCGGCATGCGTTACCACAGCGCTAAATTAATTGTACTCACCTATACCAGTCGACACCGATGCTCTGGAGACAGGTGGAAGTAGGGTGTGTAGGTTGTGTGTAGGAGATGTGAGGAATGTGTAAGTGTGATACCACCTGACATCCAAAGGCGGCGGCTCGGCACGATCACTTTCAAACACTCGGTTATTAACGTTTACATCAAAGGGCAATACAATACAATGGTTATCCACAACACTATTATAATTTGTTTATAGTTAAAGTCACAAGCAACCAAAAACAACAAATACACAATCTCTCTACAAAAAAAAAACGTCGACAGTCGCACGCCCTCAACGCGACTGCTTGTCGTACGTCAATCAAAAAACAAAAAAAGAAAGAAATGACACAAAATATTAAAAACTATTACTACCTGCCTATACTAAACAAACCCCCGCTCCGGGCAGAGATATCTGCACGTTAATCTATTGGGAAACGGGAGAGAGTAGCGACAGCTCGCTTCAAAACCGAATCCCTCGTCAGGATTTCGGCAAACCGTGGTACTCCATCAGCACCAGGGAAAAGTTTAATAATGCGCCCCTTGCGCCAACATAAAGGCGGTAGGTTAGCATCCTTCAACAATACTAAATCTCCAACTTTAGGTGGAGTGCTTTTCTCAGTCCACTTAAGGCGCTGCTGCAAAATATGTAGGTATTCCAGAGACCATCGACGCCAAAAGCTCTGGGTTAACTGTTGTAATAATTCAAAGCGCGATAATCTATTTGAAGTAATCCCTTCGAAAGGCAATTCTGGCAGCGCGTTAAGTGGCTGTCCGATCAAAAAATGACCTGGGGTCAATACCTCGAGGTCGTTCGGGTCTGAAGAGAGTGGACATAATGGCCGTGAGTTTAGGACAGCTTCAATTTTACAAAATACGGTGGCCAGCTCTTCAAAAGTTAAAATACTCTCTCCAATCACCCGTCGTAGATGTGTCTTAGCAATTTTAACACAAGCTTCAAAAATACCTCCCCAGTGGGGGCACCCAGGAGGGTCAAACTTCCACTTGATGCCACGACGAGAGAGGTCAGTATCAATTTCAGAGTGATTATCAATCAAAAATTTATGTACATCGTTCAAATAATTATCGGCACCCTTATAATTAGTTCCACAATCTGATCTGAGCAACGTTGGTAGTCCTCTACGCGAGACGAAACGAGAAAAGGCAGCAACAAAGGCTTCAGTGCTAAGTGCAGAAACGAGCTCAAGATGAACGGCCTTGGTTGATAAGCAGACAAATACACACAAATATGCTTTCAAGGCCTTTGCATGACGAAGGCGCGAAGATTTTACTATGAATGGGCCAGCAAAGTCTGTACCCACCCCGAGAAAAGGTCGTGCTGACTGCACACGGTCAGCAGGCAAATCTCCCATAATCGGCTGCATCAATGGAGCCCTAAGTCTATAGCAAGAAATAATGCTCTTCCTCAGAACGCCAATCAAATTTAGACACCGACATGTGCCCCAATGTTCATACTCGCGCATGAAATCAATATACTTCTCACGGAGAATAGGATTGCGAGCCATACGTCTTTCCATGGAGATCAATCTCTTCTCCGCAAAATCCCGAGACGTATCCAAATTGGGTCGCACCGCAAGAAAAGGCAACCGCGTAAGCAAACGACCAGAAGGGAGTCGAATCGTGTTGCTCCGATAAAACACCTCACACTCCTTCTGTTCAGGGCTTATGCGCAATGCAGTGGGCGGTTCTTCAACTTCCCAGAATTTCTGAACAGCATCAGAAAGCGCAGATCCTACCAATAAAGAATTTTCAATAACAAAGGAATCTGATCTTCCAACAATTGGACCCATAACTACTGATCCCAAAGAAGTTGGTAAGGCTACAAGACCGCCTGGTACCAAAACCTTCTTGTTCCCAATGAGCAGCTGTCCTAACACATCTGCACCAAGCAACAAATCTACTGGACCAGGCATATGGAACTTAGGATCTGCTAAGTCCAAACCAGTTGTCAAACCCGTTACCTCAGGTGGCAACGCTATCTGTGGCAAATCCCCAACTACCCGGTCCAGGACAATAGCGACGCTGCGCAAAGCAGTTCCGTACTGCTGCAGCGATGTGAAGTTTATCTTCACTTGACCAATAGGGTGACCAATCATAGCGTCACCCACCCCACGAATACCCTCTGAGTAGGGTTCCATGGGCAATCCTAACTCTTGTACCAACCACATAGAGACAAGGCAACCTTGGGCGCCTGAATCTAATAAGGCGCGCACAATCAAATGTCGCTTAGGACCCCGTACACAAACTAAGGCTGTAGGTAGCAACACAAATGGGGTCTTGGTGGTGGTTGGGGAAGGTGTTCTTAATTGCTATTGTGAGCCCCGAGATTGATCGGGGTACTCACAATGAGCCAATGGATCAAAATCGGCATAGGATTGACGCGCTTTGTCACGTCTTGCCGGAGGCTCATAAGAGCCATAATTGCGGCGATCAAATCGACCTGAACCTGAGTTCAGTCGTGGCCGCTTCAACAATTCATCACAGGAAGCCGCTACACGGTCCCGATTGGTGGCTCGCGTTGCCGTCACTATAGTGCGCTCATTGCAATTTGCGCGCGGGTGGGATTCATTCCCCCCGCCCGTGCCAGCCGAATGCGGCACCTGTCCTGAATAGGTACGCGGATAATAGCGTGGTTGAGGAGGATTCACATGCCCCTCTCTTGCAGGGGAAGTAACTCTTTCCTCCTGAGGAGAGGTACCATGACCTCTTGACCCGTTTCGCACGGGTGAAAACGGTTTTCGAGGAAGGGGACGCCTTGCCCTACGACTACCTCTTTGACCGGATCCCCGAGATCTCGGTCCAACATTAATATGCCCAAAAGCAGGCTCCGGTGGTTGCGGGCTTCGACTACCGGTACGATTAGCGCACAAAATAGCATGATGCGCACCGGAGCAAAATTTGCACGGACCAATGCGTGCTGTACAAGAACGTTGATAATGATCTCCAAGGCAGGCGTAACACCATTGGCTCCTATGAGCACAACGCCTGCGATCATCAACTGACAATGCCAAAAAATCCTGGCATGAGGTCACACGATGACCTTCACAATTACAATACATGCAACGTACAGAGTTGCGTATCATTGGCGCATACCTAGGGGAGCGCTTGCGAAACGGCTGAGAAGGACGGTCACGAGGCTGACCTCCCTGTGCAACCGCAGGAGTGGAATTGTCTGCTAGACGACATTCGTCTTCTAAGAACTTCAACAAGTCTGTAAAAGGTGGTACGTACGTAGTGTTGTCACCACCATATTTGTGCTCAAAGCGCGACCGAAGTTCTGGAGACAATTTCGTTAGCACAATATGCAGCAACAAGAAAGAATCCTTTTCTAGGTTTATTTTAAGTTTATTAAGCGTATTATATGCTAACAACAAAGGATTAAGTAGGTCGCTTCTTAAACGTAAAGTACTACCTATCTTTGGGAGACCCAAAATAATAGCCACATGGGTGTCGGCTAAACAGCGGATGTTTTGGTAGCGACCAAACAAAATGTCGCGTGCTATTGGGTATCCCTCATTATCAACAGCGATGTGTTGTACAAGTTGAGCTGCCTCACCGGAAAGGGAGGAGCGCATGTAAGCCAATTTTTGACTAGCCGTGAGGTCAGCCCTACTATCAACCAAACTATCAAATAAATTTATATAGCCGATCCAAGTTTCCAATGAACCGTCAAATTTTGGCAAATCTAAATTTGGGAGTCGATTCAACAAAGCCGTGGGAGTCGGTGTGATATCAGCCTTGTCAACCGATCGATCAATATTAACAAGGGATCTTGCCCGCTGAACAATTGTGTCATACATTTCATACACCTGATCAATATCATTAGCAACCTGGTTACGGACATCTTCTGATACCCCGGCGCTGGCGGCTATGAACGCGGAATACAACTGCTCGACAGTTTTCAATCTATCATCAACAGTTTCATATCGGCGTAAGAGTGCATCGACTCTGTCTGACCTATCCACCAAAGCGTAGGCAGTTGACCACCAACGTAACTCAGAAAGAATAAGAGTTCTTGGATCTGGAGCCATAATTTAACAAAAATAAAATTACAAACTATTTGTTTAACGAAATCAAATCAAATCAAATCAAAGCAAAACAAAATTCAAATTAAATTAATACCAATTGTTTTAATTAATCAATGCAAACAATGTAATAAAATAAGCAAAGTTACAAAATATACAAAGTTACAATAAGAAACAAAAATATTATTTCAAATATGTTCACAAATATTATCAATTTAATGCGAGTAGATATGAATATTTTTGTTTTACTAACCAAAACAAAAAGCGGGCACATTAAATCATTAATTCAATTTTTTAATCAAAATATGTAGGTAGACTTGACAAATTACCAAATTACAATACCTACAAATCATACCAATTTTATGGTGACCTACTACCATCAAGGCGTCTTGTGGTAACCACGCTCTGCTACCATCGAGGCGAACTATGTTACACAACCGAACGCACCCGAACCACCATCCAACTATGCGTGCTGGGCCCGGTGATACAAGTTATGTGATAGTCGGATGGCGGAACGATGCGTCCGTGTAACAGAGCACCCGGCATGCGTTACCACAGCGCTAAATTAATTGTACTCACCTATACCAATCGACACCGATGCTCTGGAGACAGGTGGAAGTAGGGTGTGTAGGTTGTGTGTAGGAGATGTGAGGAATGTGTAAGTGTGATACCACCTGACATCCAAAGGCGGCGGCTCGGCACGATCACTTTCAAACACTCGGTTATTAACGTTTACATCAAAGGGCAATACAATACAATGGTTATCCACAACACTATTATAATTTGTTTATAGTTAAAGTCACAAGCAACCAAAAACAACAAATACACAATCTCTCTACAAAAAAACGTCGACAGTCGCACGCCCTCAACGCGACTGCTTGTCGTACGTCAATCAAAAAACAAAAAAAGAAAGAAATGAATGACACAAAATATTAAAAACTATTACTACCTGCCTATACTAAACACATATAATTACGTATTATGTGGAAACTTTGTACTATTTCCTACTTATTGCAGACCTTCTGCAGGCTTTTTTAATGTTATCATATTTTGCACTGGATATGGGAATACATTGCTTTTGTTTTTAAATTTCCTCAAGTTCTTAAACGTCGGCTTATTCTCATTATTACATAATGTACTGAGGGATGCCCAAAACTCTTCAAAGTTAGTAATAGCTTCCCGCTGCTCGTTGAATACAATAGGTCTTCAATGAGTGTTTGCGATTTTATAAATGTATTGCTATTTCTTTCATAATATCAAATGTATTGGGATTTTAAATATTAATCACGAAAACATCTTCTTCGAATATATTTTTATTATATCAATACAAAACTTTTGTTTTTCACAGTTTTTACATAATAGACAAGTGACAAGATATACTATTCTATTATTTTAAAGAGTATTTACTTAAATATCTCCAACAAAATCTACTAAATTCTACTAAATGATTTTGACCTACCAAAGGTTTATAATTTTAGCTAAGAATCTACTAAAAAAGTAGAAATCTACTGATAGTGGTCACGCTGGTAAGAGTGTTCCTAACATCTGCTTGGTTGCATGGACTATAAGTACCTGTGCCTTTTCTTAAAAAATGGAACCAAGTAATAATTACCAAGCTGATAATAATTTGCAGAGTTGTAATTTATATTTAGAATAGAATAGCATTTTTTTTTTTTTTCTTTTTCACTTTCAGAAGTGTACTTGTGTTTAGTTCAAATTAAAAAATAATCCAAGAGATCAGAAATGCACACGTGTTATCTATGTATGTGCCTAGGTTTGCGATTTTTTCACCTTTCATGGACGGATAAGTTGTTTGTCTCTATTTAATTCTTGATAAATGATACGTCGCATTACATCGTTACATATATGTCTCGCATTCTGCTTTCTGAAGCATGTTTTGTGGCAACATATAATGTTTTCGTGTGCAGATTTTCTAATGGTTGACACATGTTTGAGTTCTGAAGCCTTGTGCTTCATCAATTCCCGTTTGATTTTGAATAATTTTATCTACACAAAGTCATTCGTACTTTGCAAAAACTCTCATTGAGCTGAATAAAAAGTTGGATTTTAATGTGGATATTATGTTTTGAGTTTTTGAAGTGTATTATTGTTGAAATGAAATCTTATCGCAAATTTATTCACTGGTATTGTTGAAGAAGTTGAACCATATCTAAGTTTTTGTTACTACTATGATCTAGTGGTGAAATGACATGTATAATCATCAGTCAACCGATATACGTCCACTGTTAGATATATGTCTCTCCCAATAGGGGTGGAATTGCCATAATCAGGTGAGGTATTTTGTGGTACTCTGAGAATGCTGCTGCCCATTCCCTGATTATTCCTTAGTTGTCTTTTATAACATCCATGGGAAGATATGGGGTGGTTCTATTCTTATCTGGCACCACAAGGAATGAGATGTGTAAGTGTCAGATAAATCAGATTCTGTAAAAGATGGGAGGAGCTGAGATTGTTTTGTGTCACAAATAAATTTATTTGCTCTACTACTATATATCTTTTGTGATGAAGTAGATAAAATACCATATTGTGTTTCCAGTTGTGATAACTTGTAACATGTTCTTTTTTGATATAAAATCTCTTTTGTAATTGGAAATCTGGATATATATATATAATATAGTAAACAAATGAAAGGATTCCTAGTCTTCTAAGGTGTCCATTCTATAAAAGGAGGATCAGTGTCAGTGGGTTCATCTACCACATTATCATGATTCCTCTTGCAACACTCTTATAATTGAATGAACACTGCAGTAAATATTAGAATATGGCCATCTTTTGATATTCAACCGTCTTAACTGCTCTATGTTATCTTTAACATCGCTTTATTGTAAACTTCTCTACCTAAATAATGTATTGCAAACATATAGCAGTAGTTGGTAATTAATATTTATCATAATGAGTTTTCTATCTCTCTCTCAGATGCTATCGTCCTAACATTTGAATAAATATCCCTAAAGAGCTTTTTTTCATGATGATGATAAGTTAATTAAGGAAGTAAAACTACCCTTTACCCAGGATTATTGATTTCTATATAAAATGATAAGGAGCAAAGACAAAAAAAACTATATAACATAATATTTGTGAATGTTATTTTACATCAAAAGTGGGCAGTTATAGATCAATTGTGGGCAATTTCAACACATACAGTTGGGCGCAGAATTTAGTCAGTACCTTACATTTTGATAAAGATGGGATTAACTACTAAATAAGAAAAACGTTATATTTAAAAACCTTATTTATTGTAACTACAGCTAAGAAATTCTGATAAGTTCTTTTGTAATTTTGATATATAATTATTACAATTGTTTCACTTTTGCACCATTTAGAAAACATAATGAAATGTATTCTTAATATTTGATCCAAAGACCTTTTGCTTTTTTAACTGCATGTAACCTATTAACCGAACTTGTCATAAGTTTATTACAGTAGTTAGGTGGATTTCATACAACTTTTCTTGTACACATTCCCATAGAATGTTTAAGTTCGATGGCGGTGTTTGATATTCATTTACTAGCATGCTTTTCAAATATGCCCATAAAATTTCTATGGGATTGATGTTAGGATTCTGAGATGGCCTTGTAAGGACTTGAAACTCTTGCTTATGAAGCCAACTTTTTACTATTTTTGATATATGAAACTATTACAAAATTGGAGCTGACCATAATCTTTGAACAGTAAGTTTTGTTCTCTTTCATTAATAAGCTGCTGATTCTCAATATTACCCTCACTCTGAGATTGCTGAGAAATTTGACGGAAAAGATCACTCTGTATGTCCTATTTGGTAAATGTACTGGCAGCTTATGTTTGTTGCAAATATTATGTAAGACAGCACAGGCATTTATGATCGTAGCAATCATATTATGATCATAGTGCAATACTCTATGTGTTAATAAAAATCTTTAACAAGCTTTTAAAAACCCAATGCAGTGCTCTACTGTATGTTTCACAAGAGAGTGAACACTGGTATAATGTTCATCTGCGCTACCAGACAGCATTAACAATTGAGGTTAAAAGCTATGGTCTCGGTGGATACCCAGAATCATCTGTAAAAATATTTAAATTGAATACAAATATGAAACAGTAACTATTTAGTTTCGATAACAAGTATTATGTAAATTTTAAATTGACCTACGTTTTTTTTTCTGCCACTTTTGTTGAACTCGTGCTCAAATTAACTCTATAAGATTCAGGTCGCAGTGATACAGTGGTAATTTGATAACTTTATGTCCATGTTGTTTTAAGTAACTCTTCTACTTCAAAAGTAGCATGTTTTTTGTTATTTTTAATATTTTCACACAGTTTCCGCTTTTGTCACATTTTCTTAATATGTTAGATTATTATTAATAATCCATTCCTACATATCTTTTTTTAAGTGTCATATTTACCTAAATTCCCACCAAGCTGAAAATCGGTAAGATTGTTTAAAATATAATTAAAAACATAATTTGAAAGTTCCCCATCTTTCCCCTGTAAGGAAAAAAATTTATTCAAGGTCAAAGGTAAAAAAAAGAGGTTTTCGCGATTTTCAGCAAAACGGCAAGTGTTATCATAAAAATACCGCAGACAAAATTGTAGATCATAAAATTATCTACAAAAAATTTATTAAAACTTTTTTTTTTACGAGCCTCCGTTTTTGAGATATAACGATTCAAAAAGTTGTAATCGTCACAATATGCACACGTTTCCTCGCCACCTATGAGGTAGTGTACTTAGCACGTTTTTTTTAACGTGGTTTCCCCAGTTGGCCTATTCCACGGGACAGTTTTGATCCTGTTTAATTTGAAACGATTGAAAAATAATGAATATTAGCAAAGATTGAAAGATAAAAGCAATTTAAGTCAAAAAAAGTAGTGAAATTTAATCGTCCGAGACGTAACTTTCAAAATCTTTTTCTTGTTCTTCTTCATATTCATCCTGAGTGCATGTAAACTGCGTTAATAGCGATGTATCGCATGTTACCTCGTTGGAATCAAACGGATCCTCTACTGTTGGTGATTATTAGAGCACAACCGGCCTTGACAGTGTGTACAAGCCGGAGAACAGAACGGTCCGACTTTTTTGCAACCACATTTAGCACTGCATTCCTTTTTGTGGTTGCAAAAAAAAACGAGTTCAGCAGTTTTTCCGGCGCAGGTGGAAGTAAAGTGTGCGCTGGTTCTAATGAATTGTTGACCAACTTCCAACCCCAGTCTTTAGGGTCTAGCTGATAACCAAACCACACTTGAACTTGGTAATATATCCTAAAAAGATGTTGATGAGCAGCAACTGAGGTTGGAGGAAGACAAGCTAATTGTACATGTTTTTTACTTTTGGTGTTTTAACGAAACATGCATATCTATACTTATCTAAGCAGGTAGTTTTTTAGGAGCTCCGTACATAGAAAGAAGAAAGCGAATGCCGTTAGTAATAATTTCTTGTCGAGTAGAATTACTATTTTTAAAAACTTCAGCACATTCAATTAAATTTTGTTTCTCAAATAGTTTGAAAACTATTATTTTACTCCTCCTGTAAAATGCAGATGTCGTATCACAGCCAGTTATTACGTGTAAAAATAGTATTTACATGATTTTGAGTTGAGCTTTTCCTGGTTTTAAGAAGAAAATAGTTGTTTCAGTTGGAGTTCGAGCAGTCAGTAATACGAGTAAGTCTATATCTTTACCAACAACAATAGTTGTATTTGTCAAATTGAATTGCTCAATTGCTGTTTCAATTATCAATACATCAGCATCATTATTAGTTAGTCTTACCAATATATTTTCCGTAGTAAATCTTTCTTTCAACATTGAAATGAACCGAGACTTGTGAGTATTAGAAAGAAATTTTTGTTGGCTGGTTGGAACTGTCATATTTTCGTCAAATAAAATATCAATTGATGAAGATGTTGCTAAAGTTCGACGACGCTGTTTTGCAGCTTTGGTATTCTCGTGCTATCATTATAGCCATCAAATGCGACAGTAATTTGGGAACCAAAATGTCGACGTACATATTGTACGTATTTATCTAATATAACGATGAATGTTTCTTCACTATCCCACACAACGCGATGTAGTAAGTATCCTCCGTCAATGATGTATGTCGCATTTGTGTTGTTAATATCTACAAACAAAGTCTACCTTTTCGAAACAATCGTAAATTGCAGACTTCTGTGTTTTACGCATCCCGATGTCATCAAATAACGATAGAGAGTAGGGGGATAGTTCATATTCAAAATAGTTTTCTATTTCATCTTGAAATGCTGCAGCAATACTCATGCGTTGGAACAACAATACAGGGTCAACAGGTACTTTTTCTTCATGAACTTTTATGGTACTAGTCATAGCTAACAGAGGAACAACTTTGTCAGAGCGTTTTACTTTGATATTATTGAATTTGAGTCCTGTCATTTTTGCCATAGAAGCAAGCCCAATTTCACGAGCTTTATAACAATTGATTTTATCATCACCAACGACACCACTCGCAATAGAAACAATTTTGCTAACGTCTGGAAAAGGATCATGCGTTAAGAACCACTCTAAAAGTTTTCGTACATCTTTAGCATTTTTTTTCATTCGCGAATCACTTATATCAACATGCTGCTCGGTCGTATCCATCCTAACGTTAGCGAGATCTTCTAATTTTTCACAAACGGTATTCATAGCATGCATACTGTAAACACATTTACTTATGACACTCTTTTGTACTTCTCCCTCGAGCGATACCTCCATCTGTCCTCATGGCTTTCATCATAGACTGCTCGATTACCATGTCCGTTGAAGTTCCATAACTTAATTTGTCAGAACGCCTAACTGTGAAAAATCCTTCTGAAAATCATTTGTAAACTTAAGGATCTATCGAATTTTGTAACTGTTGCATATCCTGCAAGTAAAGGTGTGCAGACTTAGCATAAGGAAAATGTCCAGATGCGTGAAAATAAGGAAGCATTTCTTTGACGCAGTTTAAATGAGCTTTCCAATCCCCCATACGCTCAGCTCTTAGGAACTCTCTAGCAATAGAAACCATATGAAAATACTGAATCCAAAGTTTTGCAGTTGGTCCTCGTTCCTCATATTCTTTTAATTTTTGATTCAATTTATTAAGTAAAGCTCCAGATACTTCATCATCATTTTCAATATCATTGTATGAAAGAGTGTTATCTAATATGTGCTCGATATTTATGATTAGATCTGCATCTATGATGTCATCAATTTCAACTTCTTTTAATATTATACTTGCTAAAGTAAGCTGAAGTAGTGTATGAGGTCGAATAGCTCTTGCGTAAGCATGACCAATGAGCATTTTTTCTAATGATTTGACCACATAAATTTCTCCGAGTACTTCTTTCATGCCGCTTCCTTGCATAATATGACCGATTGCTCCCAGAAAGGACATCAGTAGATGAAATCCTCCGAGTCTGACGATGATTTTTGATACTTCAGAGCCCCTCAGCCCCTAATAGGTGAAATAATTAAGGTTTCTTAGAGAATTTATTTCAAAAACAAAGTTTGTGATTATCATCGTTACAGAATTCACTTTGTAACCTTGGGAAGGTAGTAGCTAAAATGTTTTTGAATGAGAACCGTTTTATGCTGTAAGCTTTTTCGGGTCTATAGCTTCCAGAGCACAAAAAAGACTTAATAAAACATCTGAAATCGGTGAAGGTTGGCAATTCATCCGAATTAGAATGATTTAATTCCCATTCTTTATGGGTTTCAGAATCAATTTACTGGCCAATTATTTATATTAGAATCCCAAAATCTTACATTTTCCTGAATATTTTTTAATGCATTAAGGCATTCAGCGGTTGTGTCTAGTAATTTTTTTAACGCAGATGTAGATTCTACAATCATCCGCCTCTGCCCAAACATTTGGTTTAAAATATAACTGATTAGGTATTTTTTGTTATTATAACTCTTTTTCAAGAAGACTCCAACACTCACTATACTATATTCGAGTTTGTTGTTGGCATATGTCTGATTAACTGCTAGGCTTCGCGAGTTAAATGACTTTTTAAATAGTGCAGGTTTTGAGGTCTATCTAAAGAGTCATTTTTATGTACCAAAAAAGTAAATAAATCACGAAATGTAGTCAATTCGGCGTAATTATCTAAAAAGTTCGGTATATTAATTTCTGGCAATCGAATTGATGCTCTTTCTTTAGTGTCTGATACACTTTTATTTTCTACTTTGTTTTCTAAAATACATGAATGGTTAAATTTTGCCATCAATATTCATCTTTAAATTAAGTAGTTTTCTTCACAATTCTCATACTACATTGTTTAACATAAGTTTTACTTATCAATTGGTCTATGTCAGTTTCTTTCTAACTGGTCTAATCTAATTTCTATGCATTCTATCGTATTTCTTTAGGACTCTTCTTAAAGTTAATGAGACCCTTTTGCATTGAATTGTATAAATTTAATTGTACATTTAAGAGACCTTCTAGTCCATTGAAATGTTACATAAGCTTTACATTTTTTAGAGGACGCAATTTTATTTTTGGGACATGTTTGTGGGGTCAATAGAAGCTTAACTTCAAGTTTGTGGGGTCGCCGCCCTTGTCCCCCGGCCGCCATCTTGGAAAAAGGGGTGAAAACACTTTTTTCGCGATATCTCTGAAACTATATGTCTAACAAAAAAAATTGTACAAAAATTTGTAGCAAATTATTTCGCCTACAAATATTTTTATGTAACTTTTTGTACTAAATTAAAAATTAAAGAAGTTATATGCAAAAAAGTGAGAAATTTTTTTATAAAAATTTTAGAAGACTGTGCTAAAGAGTCATCTTCAGAGATGCTCGAGGATATATTGCACAATCTGCACTCGCATTACATTTTTTCTGGAAGGTCTGTTGTACAGCAAACCTATACCGTACACTTGGGTATGTTCGTAAATGGAGAATGGTTGAACGTACCACAAACTGCCGAATTACGTACAATACATCACATACTTGTGTTTGGATGAGCTGCTGGCGGTGATCTGCTCTTCCAACGACGAATGAGGATGAAAAACTTCGTAATCTCGAATTAGTTTTAATTGTAATAATGGTCACTTGCGCGTTCCGGTCCCGATACAATCACACAACAACAACAACAACAATATGGTTGCCGTGTAAAGACCGGCCGACTATGATCCGTTCGGTAATCTTGCGTTCAGAAATCGATATTTTTTAAGGATCAAACATCCGTTGTAGCAATTGTTGAAAATTTGAATGCATATTGTGTTATCACCTGGACGGCTACATTATGATAAGAATTTAAGTGCCGTTGATGACAATATTTATATATTAGGAAAAACAATAAAAAAACACCGATGGCGACGCATAACCATGAGATAGTATGGTGTTTTCTTTCAGTGAAAGTCTGATTGCAAAGATTGTCGATTTTTCGGGTCTGTTCCAACAATTTATATTTATTGGTTTTCTGCGAGTCTAATTATCCTTCATTCATATTGATCGGCAGTGTTTCTGGAATTTCTGGTTTTATAGATTCTTCTAAACAATCTGTATTGAGTTCCGTAGTGATCAATGGATGACTGACGTTTTTGCTTTTCGTGTCAATACTAGTAAGTGTTGCGAAGGTATTATACATTTCACAATTTCGAGGTAGCAATATTAAACTGTTTCCATGAAGCTCGTAGTGCGTAGAATTTTCTCCACATTGAAGCTGGAGTTCTTGTGCTAGTTACCTTTTGCGGCTAAGTGCTTTCAGCACTCGCCCACAAAGTTCGGTGAAACTGTAAAAGCCCTTCCGGTCAACAGCATTAGCTAGGTTAGAAAAAAAAAACCCATAAATAATCGGTGTTGCACGGACCGCCGTCGCAACCTTTTGCGGCTAAGTGCTTTCAGCACTCGCCCACAAAGTTCGGTGAAACTGTAAAGGCCCTTCCGGTCAACAGCATTAGCTAGGTTAGAAAAAAAAAACCATAAAGAATCGGTGTTGCACGGACCGCCCGTCGCATCCGGATCGGAGTTTTCAAATCTCATTCCAAATGGTATAAAGAATTATAATGTTCTTGATTACTGTTTAATATTATCAAAGTTGTGTTTTGTTCCGATTCTACATATATTACACTATACTATTTTCATGTTTTTAATTTAAATTCTTTTATCTAAATTTAATTTAATTATCCTCACGACAATATGCTTTTAAATTGATCAATGTTACTTATGGTGACATTTATTTTTGTTTTACGGGATAACAATCTGCTCATTGATCGCACGGACGTATGTATAAATTACGGTATATGCATGGGCAGCTCCGCATGCCAGACTCATCCGTCTTCCCGAGGGTCGACTGATTTTTGTGCCAGGTTGATTTCAGCTTGAAGCTTCCACCGAAAAGTTTTGTATTTATTTTTCCAACCATAGCAACCTCATTACTCTTTAAACATCATAATATACAATTTTTTATTGTCGCTTCTAGCTAAATATGAACAACATTATTTCTTTTTCATAAACTCACATTTATCTGAAGATGAAATTAAACTGTACCCTTTGTCTAAAGTAGCACTCAATGAAAATAAATTTAACTGTATGTCATGAACAAATAACACATTTGAGATTGTTGTGCTTGTCCACTGTTTATGATCAAATCCTTCACATTTAATTTCACCATAACCTAATGCTTTTATTACAGTTCTATTCCCAATTGAGGAGCATTTTCATAAAACGATATAAGTGTTTTTTTATTCAGGAAACTAATTTATTATTTTTGAGATAAGTAAAGGATTTAACGTATTCTCTTAGGCTAGCATAAGAACGGTCTAATGCACCATTTATTCTGGTATGCTAAGAGGTAGTAAATAAGGCCTTGACCTTTAAAATTTCAGTTAATTGCTTGAATAGATCTGAGGTGAAGCAAGTACCTAAGTCTGTCAAAATCATTTTTGGAAAATCGAATAGAGACATAAAATCTACGAGTACGATGTTACCGCCTATCTCGTCTCTAGTAACCGTGACCATAGGATAAGCACCAAAAAAAATTGTGAGGTCATCTTGAAGAGTAAGAATAAATTTAAATTTTTGGGTCCCCGATTCGGGTAAGGGGCCTAAGATATCGAGAGCTAAACGTTCATATGATCTTGTGAAGGTGGTTAGTTATCTCTTTTGGAGCTTTGTTTTTAGTATTCAATAAAGTTAGATTTAGAAAGATTAAATAATTTTCCTCCTCGATAACGCGTTGTACCGCGTCGTTTAAGTCGGCAGGATTTCGACAACTAACATTATTTGAAATCGAGGGGTTTAATCCTAACATAAAGATGTTAAGTGCAAGATCCTCCATAGCTGTTATACGACAAACGATGTATTTTTCTTCCTTACAGTTGTAATGGATATCTGATTATGTTCTGTTTAATATATATTCAACTCTTAATAAATATTTAGTAACGTCTTCCGAACCAAGTTCGCTTACATTTTTGCAAATCGACCAAAAGCATGTGTAGCATGCTTTTTCTCCACAAATGTAGATCTGAGGCAAGTTTTAAGTTCAGACCACGTGTTAAATGTCTTTAAACTACAAGCTGCATTTGCCTTACCTTCCAGTTGCGATATAATAAATTTATAAAGTACATTTTGTTGATCTGGACTGGCGAGATACAATACGTTTTCGCAATCTGTTAAAAACGGGGAAAGTAATTCCCTGTCGCAGTTCTACACTTTTATGAATTTAATAAGGACTGAAAGAAGAATTTTCTCAGTCATGGTTTGGCTTCAGAACTTTCAGCTGAATGTCTTATGGTTGAAAAGAGTATATAATAAAAAAATGAAAAACATAAACCTTTAACCAATTTTCCTTTAATTTGTATGTCTTGGGTGCACTCTATATCATATTTCATAAAATTATTGCGGAAACATTTTAATAAATGTGATGGATCCATTATTTTAAAAATTTTGTGGGAATCAAATTCAATGTATTGTTTATTTGTTGAGGATCCTAGTGAGTTCAGAGCTTTTACGTTAACGCCATAATTATCACAAACTGTCACAACAACTTTGAACCCAGCTTTTAAACTTTTACCTAGCACCTAGAAATTAAGATTTTAATAAAAATACATATAAATGAGAATTTATTTTACATGTGTAGTTTTAAATGCTTATTACAGAATTTACTAACTCCATGGTATAAAGTAAGAGAAAATTTGACGTTTTTACAGGATTCGGAACATTTTTTAAGTGAAAATGTGGAGACTTGACATAATTATATACAGAAATGCTTTTAATAGGATACTGTTTATTTGTACCAAATGCAATAAAATAACAAACCTCTTTTATAAGAGCAGCTAATCTATTTGCAGTTACACAATTGCCTGAAAAGAAGAAAGCAAGAGGTTGTTTCCATTTTTTTCTTATTCCAATAGCCATAAATAATAAGGCATGTGTAGCTGGTTCCTCCCTGATTACCATGATCTTGACATCCATCGATTATATCTAGTTTGACATTGTAGGAAAAACTTTTCTTTCTTTATGGACATTTCATCAAATGCCAAAATGCACAACATTTTTTTTTTAGTTTTTTGTTTCTCTACTATTTATTTTAACGTCTGAAATATTTGCGCATTTATACCACAATTCATAGGTAATTGATTCAGCAGACCTTTTAAAGTGCTTTCACTCGGTAGACAAAAAAGTCTTCTTAGTAATTTATAGCATGTACTTATACAAACTTAATGCCAACACTTTATCATCAATGGTCCATCTTCTGCCAGTAAGTTTCCTAGGAGTATTTGTTAATTGGCTTTGTAATAGTAACGCAAAAGAAGCAGTTATGTTTTTTTACTACAAAAAATCACTAACATCATCCGCCAAAAGGCTTTTTAAAACATGACTATGCTTATTTTTTTTTTCGTATTTTAATTTCTTTCTCCAATCTTAAAATTTCATTTATGTTTTTTCTACACCTATTGTATAATTTTCTTTTTGTAGGTGTCGATTTTCCGATTTTTTGCGTATGTCTAGTTCTTTTCTTTCAAGTTCCTTTACGAGGTTTTGAAGGGGTCTGAAATAATAAGATACACTTTTATTATTTCAAAAATAATTATGTTGGGTGTATTGAGTGTTATATATCTATACTTATAATGAAAAGCTAGAAGGACGAAATATGTGCATTGAAAATATTTCAGAAAAAAATACCAAAATCGACAACAGAACACATTTCTATGGTATTTAAAAATGTTGACTGTCTGTTTAATAATAATAACATCAATAATAAAAAAATCATAATAAATATGCGTTTGCTTAAAAGTATTATAAATGAATAATAAAATGAAGAGAAAGATTAGTTATACTAAATTAAACCTATATAATTTATATATCTATATAACCTATATAATATAGTATATATTTCTGACAATTATTCGTAAATGGCGCTGTACTTCTTTTAATGATTTGGACTCTTGAAATATTACAAGGACATAGATAAACTATACTAAATAATCTTTACTAATTATAAATGCGAAAGTAACTCTGTCTGTCGCACTGTCACGCCAAAACCACTAAACCGATTCAAATGAAATTTGCTAGACAGATAGTTTAGAGCCTTAGAAAGAACATACTTTTTAATGCGAAAAAAGGGCTGGAAGGTATGAAAAGTTGCATGGAAGTATCGTCATTTTTAGAGCTAAAAGCTTGAAGCTTAATTCTTAGTCCGTTGATTCGATATAAATAACTATGACATTCAAAGTTTGTACATGTTTTACATTCAAGGGTGTAAAATAACAATAGGGGAATAGGGGATGAAAGTTTATATGGAAATATGTAAATCCTCCGTGGTCTTATGAGATGCGGTTCAAATTGTGCTCCATTCATTTGAAGGCAGATTTAGGCTCGGCGTTGCGTTTCCTCATACAGGCGGGGTGGTAGAAAATACCAAATGCGGGCTGGCCAGCCTCCAAATCTCCTATTTCTTGCCGAGGGTCTGGTGACACACTGGGTCGCTCAGGGCGAAAATATAAAGAATATGTCCACTTACCGAGCAATCTCTCGTGCACATCCAATCCCGAGGATCCTGCAGCTTACGTATTGGCGTGGAAGCGGTGTAAAGCGTGATGCGGCGATATGATGAATTATTATAAAATTTATGCGGTTTGCGTTGCGGAGCGGTTGCGCGTATACTTTTATACCAACTGTCAAAGTGTTAACTCGCGGCGCGGGTTGCCAGGCACGAGAAAATCACTCGGCAAGAATGACAGTGATTCCTGACATTCTCACCCCAGCAACCGAATGATTTACCACAGGCGGGGCATCATTGTGGGGTCTTCGACACAGTCCGCACGTAGTTTGTCGAAAACATCCACGATCCTTTGGCGCATTTCGTTCACACTGTCACACTCCCGATTAAAACCTTTCACATACCCCTATAGAAAAAAATCTAACGGGGTCAGATCAGATGACCGAGGTGGTCAAACGTGCAGCCCTAATTTGCCGATCCAGCGATCAAGAAATAGCTCGGCGAGGCGCTCACGTACGAATCTCACGACGTGTGGAGGTGCACCGTCATGCTTGAACCATGTGCCACGATATTCAGCCAAAGATAGGTCGTCTAAAATGTCTACCAACTTTTCATTTATAAAGTTTAAGTATCGCTGTTCGTTAAGTCGCTGTGGCAGAACCACTGGTCCTAGTACGCGATTTTTTACTAAGCCTGCCCATACGTTACGCTTTAACACTTTGTGAACTGTCAATTTGTGACACACTTGTTCATTCTCGACGCCTTCCGGCGAACGACATCTAATATGCGTTTCTCGGACCGAACAGTCACATGATTCCCATCTCCTGCTGCTACCGGAGCAATGGGCCTATTTTCCAGCACTCGCTGAAATGCTGCCGTTATCAAACGAGAGTCAGTTGGATGTCGAGCAGTCGGGAATCTCTCTTAGTAAATTCGTAATGTATGCGATACATTTCTGTGAGCTTCTCCAAGACACATTAACATATTGCCGTATTCACTGGCACTATAAACGTACGCGTTTGGCATTATTAAAAGAAAACCGTAATAAAAACAAGACAAACTTAACAAGAAACAAAAAAAGTAACAATAGAATAATAACAACAAAAAAAAATAATAACTGGTGGTGAATTCGTCTCTGAAGCTTATGGCTTCTTCACCTCCATTGTCAGCGGGTTATAAAAAGGTAGATAATTGGACTGTATGCTGGTTTATATGCGAGGGCAACGGTATACGGATCTGGTCAACCGCGGGAAGAAAATATATAGAATCAGTTGAGCTGAGGAAAGAAAACATGCGCACTTACTCGACGATGAATGATGCGCGGGCGCTCGAGTGGTTCCGGTGACCAATGCTGCTGCGGTGAAGATTTCTCCTATATCCGTTTACAGGCGAAACACTTTTTGCGGTTTAGATAATTAGCGGGTACAAATATTTTATAGTCCAAGTTTTTAAACGTGTTACGACTGGTAGACATTCTAATGACAAGAGGAAGCGCGTTTCAGAGAAGAACGGAGAAAGACAAATTAACAAAACCGGAACTATGAGAAGAATACAGAAGAAGACGATTATTCGTAGAACGGAGATTTCTCTCGTGATGGGAGCATAGGTACTGAAAATAAGGAGTTAAGTAGGATGGTGCATTGGGAGATACGAGAATGGAAAATAGCGTAGTAAGTGCACGGAGATCCCGGCGTTGATGAATGGGTAACCACTTCAACTGGGAACGATATAATGACACGTGGTCGTATTTATGAAGATTGAAAATAAATCTAATGCAGTTGTTAAGAAGACGGTCAAGTTTGTTGAAATGATCTGCATTCAGGTCAAAATAGCACACATCACCATAGTCGACTAGAGGGAAAATTAAGATTTGTACAAGCGTTTCGTTCGCTTGTCCGGGGGCGCGCGTGGAGCGGAGCTATCCCTTTGATTAGTGGGAAGGCCGACGCGTCTGCCTTCCGGAACATGCACGTGGCCAGTCTGCTCATATGAGCATCTAGGCCCTCCCACTGCAGGTTACGCGTGATTGTATTATTCTTGACATAGCGGGGGGTTTTGAAGATCGTCCGTAGGGTGAGGTTTTCTTGTGCTTGTAGCCTCTTTCGCCTTTGCTTGCTTAGGTAGACGTACCAAGCCGGCATCGCGTAAGTGAACCGCGACCTCACATACGTTTTGTATAGGTTGATCTTTGTTCTGATTGGTAAGGACGATGCTCGAAGTGGGTGCAGCTTGGTCCTGGCTCCCTTCGCGCTGCCCAGTGCGTACTCGACTTGCTTGTTGAATGTCAGGCTGGCGTCTATGCGGACTCCCAAGAAGGTGATCTTTTTTTTTCTTCATTTAATGCATTTACGCACATCCTCCATCAAGCCCACCCGGGAGTAACCTCCCCGATGGGGTCGAGGGGTGTGTGGGATTCGCTCGGCGCTGAAGATTCCGGGAATACCCACAAAACCCCCGTGACCTTTCGCCACCTTGCCGGGGCAATACAGGATGGCAACGCATTCTACCGCGTTGCCCGTGGCATTTTAGGGAGGAGGGTTCTCCGCCCTCAACGTCCAATTATTCCCTTATATACGGGCACCGCCACAGACTTCCGCGCTGCCGGCGTTTTCTCTGCGGGTCTGCTGCAGGATTGGCCTCTCTGGCTCGCTCTGCGGCCTCCTTTTTCCGCATAATCTCCTCACAAAAGTATTCCGCAGCCGCCCAGGCTTCCTCACTCCTCAGCATCGACTCCACCACCTTGGGCAACTACAGGTCATCGCCCATAACCCCTCTTAATACCTGGCGAGGTTCCGTAAACTCAGCACATTCCTCCAACGCGTGCTGCGCTGTATCCAGCTCCGCCCCGCACTCGTGACACCTGGACGATCTCTCCCTTCACGCGATCTTCCAGAGGTACTTCCCAAAACACCCCATGACCAGACAAAACTTGGGCCAGCCGGAAGGAAATGGAGCCCCATTTTCTCTGCACCTGCACCATCTCTTCAGGACTGGCCTAATTGCCTCCGTAGTTCTCCGGGCCATACCTGACACCAACCAAGTCCTGCTTCCATCTCCTAGTAACAGCGCGCTTACAGCGCCGCCTGACCAGCATCACCTCTCTCGGGGCCAGAACCTGCCCCCGCAGTTGCCTCTCCGCCGCAAGGTGGTAAGTAGTAGAGAGCGCCTCAGCCTCATACTACCGCGGGGGGGAGCTGGCGAGGACGCAGGCAGCCCCATGAGACACTGTGCGGTAGCAGCGGGCCTCTCAGTGCCACAACTCTCTGTACGCTGCGGAGCGCGCGACATTTGCGGGCACTGAGAGCATCGGCCCACACCGGTGCCCCATAGGCAGCCATACTCCTTACCACCCCGGCGTATAACCGCCGACAACCAGCATCTGGACCCACCGGTATTAGGGAGGAGGCGAGCCAAGGCAGCGGCCGCCTTCTCCAGTCGCGGACCAAGGGCACAAAGTGCACCTCAAAATCCCACAGACCATCCAACAGAAGCCCACAAGGTGCTTCATATGGGGTTTAAAACCCTAATCCGCATACCTCCGACCCGTACCGAAGCTCCCGGTGGGGGACCTTGACCGGGGCCATGGAATAGAATGGCCGAGGTTTTCGGTAAAGCCACCTTGAGGCCCAGAGCCTCAATCCGACCAATAGCCAGCGCGACGCCTTTCTCTGCCAACTGGACTACCTCCTTCCATATCCGACATCGGGCAATCACCAGCGTGTCATCCGCGTACGCCAGGATCCTTTGCCCTTCCGGAAGAGACCCCCAAAGCACTCCGTCAAAACCCAGGTTCCATAAAAGGGGCCCCAACACCGATCCGTAAATATCCCGGAACCCCAAAGTGGTCCAGGGCCTCACGGATAACGCTGAATGGAAGACTTAAACGCGTATGCGATATCAAGAGATATCGCCAACAGTCTATCCCCAGCTTCCGTGGCTTCCATGGACAGCCGCTTGAGAACCTCAGCGCATCAATAGTGGAGCGACCACTCCGAAACCCAATTTGATTTCCGTAAAGATCCGGGCCAACGTCCCTAAGGTGCTGCACCACCCGAGATGCCACCAACCTCCAACAATTTGCCCGCATCACCCAGGAGGAAAATCGGACGGTAGCTCGAAGGATCTTCCTGGGGAGGACCCTTTTTCCTAATGAGGACAACCTACCCTCCTTCCAAACTTTGGGGAATTGCCCAGACAGCAAACACCGGTCGAAGAACACCCTATATCCTCCGCCATATATTTTAGGGCAAGTCTCAAAACTCGCCCATGAACACTATCTGGGCCAGAGGCGCTCTTTGTCAGAAATAGTGATTGCCTCATCCGAGCCAACTCTTGCGAGATCCAGGGCGGCAGGTCCTCTACCGGGACACCCATGTCCAATCCCTCCCATACCGACCCATCCAACACGACCAAGGCAGGGAAAAGCGAGTCCACAATCTCCTCCACCACCTCAGGCTCAAGGGTCTCCGTGAGGGAGGTCATCAGGGACATTCCTATCCTACGAGGTTGGCGGAAGGGTCTCCCCACGGATCCTCATCAAGAAGGCGGACCAACTCCCCCCAAGCTTCGACCTTTGCCTTGCATACTGCCTCCTGCAGCTCCTTCTTGCTGGCATTGTATGCATCGCAAAGCCTTGCCTCCTCAACTGGATTCCGGGTCCTCCTTCTGCGGCAACGCACATAGATGCGAAGCGCAACACCACAAGCAGCTCGGAGTGCCGCTGCATGCCTACTCCACCAATACACTGCATGATTTCTCCGTTTGCGCCCCACGTTAGGCATCGAAGCACGGCATATCCTGGAGAGTCGCCCGAGACTTTAAACCTAATATACCTATGGTCTGACAGAGTGTCGACCTCCTCATCAACTCGCCACCCCCTAACTCTATGGGCTATCGACGGGGCAGCAAAAGACACGTCCACCACCGGTCCCCCATTCCTCCTAAGACAAGTGTGCGTGTTACCACGGTTTAACACGGGGAGGCCGTGCTCCACCGCCCATTCCACCAGCTTAACTCCCCTGTTAACGCAATGATGGGGAGCGGGGCGCGGACGGAATCTAAGGACATTCATTTTACTTTCCACAGCAGTGGTGAATGTGGCGGACGTTAACGGAAGACTTTGCAAAGCTTGCGTTCTTTTGGATTCCGGCAGCACTTCTAACTTCGTTACACGGTACCTCTGTGAAAAGCTAAATATAGTAAGATGTAACATAGGCTCCACTGTTGAAAGTATCAACAACCAACAAACTTATAGTGCAGAGTCTTGTAAGATAACCGTCCACTCAGTATCAGGAGATTATCAAGTTTAATTAAATTGTTATGTCTTGCAACACATTACAAAATCAGTACCTTCACCTTACATAGATATCAAACATTTGTCAATTCCTTCTGGTATAAAATTGGCTGACCCGTCTTTCAATGATCCTTTAGCTGTTGAGATTTTAATCGGAGCTGAAGTGTTCTGGGACATCTTAACTTCCAACTCCATTGATTTAGGTAAACAAAGTCCTAAGTTGCAAGAAACGAAATTAGGTAGGTTATATCGGGCACAATTAATACAATCACAGAAAATAAACATATAACAAATAATAACCTTACACGTTCACGTTGTTTTTTTTTCAGTCAAAACGAAAACTTAATTTTAACTGGTTTTTGGGAACTAGAGTCCATAGGTACCAAGTACAACTTCAGTCAGGAGGAACGAGCTTGCGAGCAAAGCTTCGTAGAGCATACTCGTCAAAATCACGATGGAAAATTTGTTGTTAGAATAACTTTAAAAGATTCGCCTGAGGTTCTCGGAGACTCTTATATGATGGCGAAGCGTCGTTTCTTGTCCCTTGAACGCGTACTTCAACGCGATTCAATCATGAAATACAGGTACATGTGTTTTATGAAAGAGTACGCGGCTTTAGGTAATATGACTGAAATTAATAATACTTTAAATACAAATACTATTTATTATTACCTGCCTCCATCATATGGGGTAATTCGGGAGTGGAGCACAACTAACAAGTTACGGGTTGTCTTCGGCGCATCAGCTGTCACAACCTCAGGAAAGTCATTCAACAACATACAAATGGTAGGACCAGTTGTTCAAGATGACCTACTGTATATTTTATTAAGATTTAGACAACATAAATTCGTAGTATCTGGCGATGTAGAAAAAATGTATAGAGCCATTCTCATAAAGCCTTCACAACGTAGCTTACAACAAATATTATTTAGATTCGATCAAAAAGAACCCATCAAATCATACACACTAAATACAGTTACGTATGGCACGGCATCAGCGCCATAGTTAGTTACAAAGTGCTTAGTTTCCATCGCAGATCAATGTCCTAATATTGAAGCCAGTACTGCCCTCTGTCGAGATTTTTATGTTGACGATTTTTTAAGTGGAGGAGATAATTTAAAAGTAGTGATACAGCTTTGTAAAGATGTAATAAAAACTTTACAGTCAGCCACATTTAATCTACGTAAATGACAGTCGAATAGCTTGGATATTTTAAAAACACTCAAATTTCGCTGTTTCATGACATGACTTCAATCTGAAAACTAAATTTATTAATAATAACAATTTAGAGATAGAATAAAACAACAGTTTAGTTGTATCTCAAAATATTTATTTCACGTTTAAAATTATAAGTAATAATTTAAAAAAAAAACTACTTTATGAACTAATACTATACTATCTACATTATAAATAATTCACTTATTATTTTTTAATGCGAAAATATTTTAAATGTCAAAGTCAAAAAAATCTTTATTCAATTTAAACACTAATAATGCGCTTATGAACGTCTAAAACACTACCACTGGTTCGGAAAACAACCCAGTCGAGACGAGCGCAGGCAAGAAACTCGATCTGGTTCTTTTATTTTTATAAATGTAATATATATCATTTTTTTCATATAAAACGCTATACAAATCATAGTCTTAACTAATGTTAGCGGGTGCGCACAGAGATGCGGGTTACTTCCAGACATCACTATCGTTCACGTAATGATCCCCCCTGTAATAACCTTTTGAGATTAAGACTCGCTTGACATAATACTTGAACTTATTTTCAAGTAAATCGGTAATGTTACTTGGGATCTTATTGTAAAACTGAATACTATTACCTATAAAGCTTTTATTAGACTTACTTAACCTAAAGCGTGGGACGGACAACTTGTCTTTACTTCTAATATTAAAATTATGACGACCATTCACTAGATCTAGCTTGTCTAAATTTTTACGAATATGCATTAAGTTATCGAAGATATATTGGGAGGGAGAAGTTAAGATATAATATTCTTGAATCTTGTTCTTCAGAGATTCGCGAGGTCCCATATTGTATATTGCTCGAACAGCTCACTTTTGTAATGTAAAAATGGTGTCTACCTCTGCTGCTGTACCCCACAGCAAAAGACACATTAAGCTATGAAAGTAAGCAAAGTAGACTAAGCAAGCAGTTGCAATATCCGTCAACTGGCGAATTTTTCAAACCGCAAAAGCAACGGAACTAAGTTTTCCTGTCAAAGTTTTAATATGTGGATCCCATTGTAACTTATTAAGTGTGATACCTAAAAACAGAGTTTTGTCAACTAAGCCTACTAAATTCCCTTCTATCTGTAACTCACAATCAATATGTTGCACATTGGGCAACATACATTTTATACAATAAAATTAAATGTAAACCCTTCAAAAAATGGCAACCTTACGATTATTTTACTTATAAAACATAACTTTTTTCTACACTTTACAATTAGGTACAGTAATAATCTAAAATTATTATTCATTACAAAAGCACCCCTGATACGACTTATTTAACTTAATTAGTTACTTGTATTAATGAATTTAAGATAAATATATCTAAAATTAATTATAATCACATTGCTCTACAGTTATTCTGCTTTACAAAAAGTTTTATGTGTGGTTGTAAACGAAATATTATTTTTTTAGCAAGTTACGTATTTAAAAAACTAGTAAAAAGAGTTACATTGGCAAGGAATCCAAGGTCGTAATTTAAATAGAATATTTTATAATGACTTACAAGTCTTCTAAGCAGTAAACAAAATTGATTAATATTTACATTTTAAGCAAGAATAACTGGTTTAGGTATTTTTTAAAATACTTATTTTCCGTTTAACATTACAGGAGTCATTATAAAATAATCTATTTTTCACTACGCAGTAACGCTTAATACATATATATACATATATATTGTACATTCGATTATATGCATTTGATTTTCATTAAAATGCTCAGCGCATATTTGGAGCCATTTAAAATCAAGACAATTCTTTAATTTATTCACTAAAGTCTTAGACAAGTTTAAAGTAAATCCTTCACAATTAAAAAAAAAATTAACAATTGTCGCAGCATTTTCTACAGTCTCTATAAAATTGTTGTTTACATAATATAAACTGGTACGTAAGTATTCATATTCTCTCTAAAACTGGTAAATATATGGTTAACTTCAGTGTTCGGATTTGCAAGCATTGCTATTTTACATAAACTGCAATCAAGAACCAGTTTTTTTTATTATGAATCCACAAACATATGCACATGCTTGTAGTTCTCTGAAGACTGGGACGTAGATAATAGAGTTTCGTCAATATTTAAAGTAAAATGAAACGACTGGGTAATAGTTTCTGCTGACTTTGGGCTTTGTTTTTGTGATAAAAATAATTTTAAGTTACTTAATAAATTATTTTTTTTCGTCGTCTAAGCAATTTATATGTTTGCTAATGTTAATTAAGTTACCAACTATAGAAGCTTTTAGGGCTGCAACAAACTGAACAGTGTTTGGGTTGTGATTACACCCACAATTGCTACGAATGCAACGAAAGGAGTTTTCAAGAGGATCCTGGTTGAGCCTTCGTGTACTAATATTTTGAACTCCATATTCTTCTTGTAACACGGGTCAACATGAAATTTGACTTTGATTGCAAAGCATTAAATTTCGGTAGTTTAGGTCGTAATTAGACGGAAAAATAATATATGGCATGAAAAACTTTGCTTTTGTGCTTAGAAGACTAATTGAACGAAATTTTTAAAAATCTCGGATTTTAATTTTTGATTGAAAATAAAACTATTGAAATAAAAATGTTTATTAATTTTATTAAGTTTTACTATCAAATTAGCTTACAGAAAAGTGGAAAATAACTTAAAAGTGCACACTTTTACTTTTTCTTTTATGTTCATAGCTACTTTCTCTCAATAAACCCCAAATATAGTCGCCCATCATGTTTTCATTGTATTGGCCTTGATAGCGTTGTTCAAAATTCATGATGTCCTGATGGAAACGTTCTCCTTGCTCTTCGTAGTAGAGAGCGCCTCAGCCTCATACTACCGCGGGGGGGAGCTGGCGAGGACGCAGGCAGCCCCATGGGACACCGTGCGGTAGCAGCGGGCCTCTCTCAGTGCCACAACTCTCTGTACGCTGCGGAGCGCGCGACATTTGCGGGCACTGAGAGCATCGGCCCACACCGGTGCCCCATAGGCAGCCATACTCCTTACCACCCCGGCGTATAACCGCCGACAACCAGCATCTGGACCCACCGGTATTAGGGAGGAGGCGAGCCAAGGCAGCGGCCGCCTTCTCCAGTCGCGGACCAAGCGCACAAAGTGCACCTCAAAATCCCACAGACCATCCAACAGAAGCCCACAAGGTGCTTCATATGGGGTTTAACCCTAATCCGCATACCTCCGACCCGTACCGAAGCTCCCGGTGGGGGACCTTGACCGGGGCCATGGAATAGAATGGCCGTGGTTTTCGGTAAAGCCACCTTGAGGCCCAGAGCCTCAATCCGACCAATAGCCAGCGCGACGCCTTTCTCTGCCAACTGGACTACCTCCTTCCATATCCGACATCGGGCAATCACCAGCGTGTCATCCGCGTACGCCAGGATCCTTTGCCCTTCCGGAAGAGACCCCCAAAGCACTCCGTCAAAACCCAGGTTCCATAAAAGGGGCCCCAACACCGATCCGTAAATATCCCGGAACCCCAAAGTGGTCCAGGGCCTCACGGATAACGCTGATGGAAGACTTAAACGCGTATGCGATATCAAGAGATATCGCCAACAGTCTATCCCCAGCTTCCGTGGCTTCCATGGACAGCCGCTTGAGAACCTCAGCGCATCAATAGTGGAGCGACCACTCCGAAACCCAATTTGATTTCCGTAAAGATCCGGGCCAACGTCCCTAAGGTGCTGCACCACCCGAGATGCCACCAACCTCCAACAATTTGCCCGCATCACCCAGGAGAAAAATCGGACGGTAGCTCGAAGGATCTTCCTGGGGAGGACCCTTTTTCCTAATGAGGACAACCTACCCTCCTTCCAAACTTTGGGGAATTGCCCAGACAGCAAACACCGGTCGAAGAACACCCTATATCCTCCGCCATATATTTTAGGGCAAGTCTCAAAACTCGCCCATGAACACTATCTGGGCCAGAGGCGCTCTTTGTCAGAAATAGTGATTGCCTCATCCGAGCCAACTCTTGCGAGATCCAGGGCGGCAGGTCCTCTACCGGGACACACCCATGTCCAATCCCTCCCATACCGACCCATCCAACACGACCAAGGCAGGGAAGAGCGAGTCCACAATCTCCTCCACCACCTCAGGCTCAAGGGTCTCCGTGAGGGAGGTCATCAGGGACATTCCTATCCTACGAGGTTGGCGGAAGGGTCTCCCCCACGGATCCTCATCAAGAAGGCGGACCAACTACCCCCAAGCTTCGACCTTTGCCTTGCATACTGCCTCCTGCAGCTCCTTCTTGCTGGCATTGTATGCATCGCAAAGCCTTGCCTCCTCAACTGGATTCCGGGTCCTCCTTCTGCGGCAACGCACATAGATGCGACGCGCAACACCACAAGCAGCTCGGAGTGCCGCTGCATGCCTACTCCACCAATACACTGCATGATTTCTCCGTTTGCGCCCCACGTTAGGCATCGAAGCACGGCATATCCTGGAGAGTCGCCCGAGACTTTAAACCTAATATACCTATGGTCTGACAGAGTGTCGACCTCCTCATCAACTCGCCACCTCCTAACTCTATGGGCTATCGACGGGGCAGCAAAAGACACGTCCACCACCGGTCCCCCATTCCTCCTAAGACAAGTGTGCGTGTTACCACGGTTTAACACGGGGAGGCCGTGCTCCACCGCCCATTCCACCAGCTTAACTCCCCTGTTAACGCAATGATGGGGAGCGGGGCGCGGACGGAATCTAAGGACATTCATTTTACTTTCCACAGCAGTGGTGAATGTGGCGGACGTTAACGGAAGACTTTGCAAAGCTTGCGTTCTTTTGGATTCCGGCAGCACTTCTAACTTCGTTACACGGTACCTCTGTGAAAAGCTAAATATAGTAAGATGTAACATAGGCTCCACTTTTGAAAGTATCAACAACCAACAAACTTATAGTGCAGAGTCTTGTAAGATAACCGTGCACTCATTATCAGGAGATTATCAAGTTTAATTAAATTGTTATGTCTTGCAACACATTACAAAATCAGTACCTTCATCTTACATAGATATCAAACATTTGTCAATTCCTTCTGGTATAAAATTGGCTGACCTGTCTTTCAATGATCCTTTAGCTGTTGAGATTTTAATCGGAGCTGAAGTGTTCTGGGACATCCTAACTTCCAACTCCATTGATTTAGGTAAACAAAGTCCTAAGTTGCAAGAAACGAAATTAGGTTGGTTATATCGGGCACAATTAATACAATCACAGAAAATAAACATATAACAAATAATAACCTTACACGTTCACGTTGTTTTTTCAGTCGAAACGAAAACTTAATTTTAACTCGTTTTTGGGAACTAGAGTCCATAGGTACCAAGTACAACTTCAGTCAGGAGGAACGAGCTTGTGAGCAAAGCTTCGTAGAGCATACTCGTCAAAATCACGATGGAAAATTTGTTGTTAGAATAACTTTAAATGATTCGCCTGAGGTTCTCGGAGACTCTTATATGATGGCAAAGCGTCGTTTCTTGTCCCTTGAACGCGGACTTCAACGCGATTCAATCATGAAAGACAGGTACATGTGTTTTATGAAAGAGTACGCGGCTTTAGGTAATATGACTGAAATTAATAATACTTTAAATACAAATACTATTTATTATTACCTGCCTCCATCATATGGGGTAATTCGGGAGTGGAGCACAACTAACAAGTTACGGGTTGTCTTCGGCGCATCAGCTGTCACAACCTCAGAAGAGTCATTCAACAACATACAAATGGTAGGACCAGTTGTTCAAGATGACCTACTGTATATTTTATTAAGATTTAGACAACATAAATTCGTAGTATCTGGCGATGTAGAAAAAATGTATAGAGCCATTCTCATAAAGCCTTCACAACGTAGCTTACAACAAATATTATTTAGATTCGATCAAAAAGAACCCATCAAATCATACACACTAAATACAGTTACGTATGGCACGGCATCAGCGCCATAGTTAGTTACAAAGTGCTTAGTTTCCATCGCAGATCAATGTCCTAATATTGAAGCCAGTACTGCCCTCTGTCGAGATTTTTATGTTGACGATTTTTTAAGTGGAGGAGATAATTTAAAAGTAGTGATACAGCTTTGTAAAGATGTAATAAAAAACTTTACAGTCAGCCACATTTAATCTACGTAAATGGCAGTCGAATAGCTTGGATATTTTAAGGTCGATTTCAAAAAACGATGAATCAATGTGTTCAAATAAGACTTTAGATTTAAATGAATCTCTGCCTTACAAAATATTAGGTTTACACTGGGATTCTTTATCGGATAATTTACTTTTTTCTATTAATATTGATACTACTCAGAAGAAAGTAACAAAACGAATAATTTTCAAACGAAAAAGGGTATAATTCAAAGGGCCTATAACAATTTATGTCCACTACCCATCATATCTTCATGTTGAAGCATATACTTCAACACCAGGAGCATGTTAACGCAAAGGGCGCGAACGGAATCTAAGGACATCCATTACCATAAAACATGGAGACCAAAAAGTCATACAAGCAATAATTGCCCAAACCCAAAACTATGAGGTAACTATGCGGACACGGACCTAGTTCTGCTTGGCTTGTTACGACCGTTAATAATAAAAAAAAAAAAATAAAAAAAAATGTAATAATTACTATGTAATTAATAATAACAAAATAAGTGTTTACAAAATAATTTAATATATAGATATAAAAAGTTTAATAGAAGTAGATTTAAGCTCGCATATGCGAAAGAAGATTACTAACTGCATAGCTGCTTGAATTGCTATTATAGGCATTTTTTTCCGACGCAAGTCGATTTAAATCTCCAATCTAAAAAAAGGTGCGGACCCAGAGTCTGCAGATAGTTTAATTTAAATAGTAAAAAAAAAGGACATCCATTACCCCGGTCACCCGCCCCCGCACCAGCACCCCCGTCACCCACGTGCGGATCAGCTGGTCCGTTCATACATTAATAAGCATCGCTCGGAACGTCTCATTTTATATACATATGTCTTAAGTAATTAAACACTATTGATACAAAACCGCATTTTTACTGCGACCAAGGAGCTGTCGAAGCACATCACCTAACACCCCATCGCATTCGAAATCAGGGACCCCCAGGGGTGAGACTTCGCGTTAAAGTCCCCCAGAACTATTACTGGGAGCGGCTCCGCGCGACGAACCAACAGCATCTAGCCACATTCTAAGCTGGGCCAACGGCCGATTAGGGGAGAAATAGGTACCGACTACCACTACATTCTTCCATCTGACAGCAACGTAGCCTGGGCCCTTCCCAACGACCGGTACAGTTCCATCGCTGGCATAGATTGCCACGGAGCCATCTACATCACCCGCCCAACAGGACCGGTCCGGGACATAGTATGGCTCCGCCACTACTCCACAATCTACACCCCACTCAGCAACACTGCACGAACAAGTCCTGGGCGGCTGCCGCATGGTTGAGGTTCCCCTGGATGAATTGGATGGGCCTACAATCTATTAACTCTCCATGTTAATACCCTCTCCAAACAGCGGACTTGCTCTGCCTTCAGCTGATCTAGCTAAACTAGTCTTTGAAGGGGTCGGCCTACACGCAGCACCTCCCATAATGTGCTCATGAGCTAGACCCAGGTACGAACACAACGAGCAAAACGGCTTATCCGCAAGGCAGTCCACCATCTTGTGCCCAGGCACCCCAAAACGGTAGCACAGATTGCTGCGGTCCTCCAGGGCCTCACACACAGGCCGCGTATGTCCTAATCCAAGGCACCTAAAACAGCGTAAAGGTTTCTCCCCCAGAAGTCGGAAGCTGGCCGTACTCCAGACAACCAACACCTTCCCCGCTTCTATCAGCTTTCTTGCCGCCACTACCGGTAGAGACACCAATATCACTCCACTACCTCTCCCTTGCCAACGAATATCCCCAGCCCTGACTAGATCCATCTCGCATCCCTCTAATTCCGCCACTGTCTGTACCACTTCCTCTCTCTTAACCGTTTCGTCTAACCCAAACACCCGGGCGGAGTTGCTTCATAGTGTGGTCAGGTCATCCTATATATCCAATCTTGTAAGCTGTAGACGAAAAACCCTTAGTGTTAGCTCAACTATAGCAAGTAAGCTTTTAAATAAAACTGGACTCCTTATTATAAGTCGTCACTACCACACAGACCCATCGTCACCGCCCTCTACACGGTAACAATAATAAATTACCCCTGGCTTTAAAATATTATATTAAACTATTAAATTTGACTATATATACCTTATACAAACTTTTTAACCTAATTATTTATTAATACTAATACTAATACAAAATAGAATAAATTATTAATACAGAATCTTAATATTGAACTAATTTATAAAAAATGACATCGAAAGCCGGAGGCTCCACTAGCGGACGTAAAGATGACCGAAGTAGAACATCTTTGACAAGAAAGACCGAAGGAATAAAGAGTCCAGCAACGACGATGACCAGGGTGACGAAATTGTTTAATATAGTAAAAAATCAATTAGATCAATCAGGGAATCTTAAAACAAGCATGAAAGAAGCAGTATTGAATAGCACTAAAGAATTATATAAAATTGTCCTTGCAAAATATGAAGAAAAAAAAAGAGATGGAACAAAAGCTTTTAATAGCACGACAAGAGTACTCAGACCAACTTATAGAAGTACAAAAAGAGTATGTGCAAAATATGGCAGTTGTGATTAGAGACACGAAAGTCGACTGCACATGTATCTCGAAGGAGGAAGCGGAAGGGATAAAGAAGGAAGTGGCGGAATTAGTTGGTGGAACAAGACAGGAAATAAAGGATATAGCGAACCAAGTGGCTATCAAAGAATAATCTCTGATAAATTCGAAAAATATGTTACCAATGACTCTGACCTCCATGTCAGGGGATCCCTGGTCGGAAAAAAAAAAAAACTAAACATCCTAATATCACGCTTAACCGGGCGAGCCACCGTCGCCACCCCACCAAGAGCCGCTTTCAACATTCCCTCTAGCACTGCTACTTTCCCTGCATCCATAAATCCCGGCACCTCAATTATGCGGGAACCTGTAGCAGTGCTACAGACGGAGATGTCACTAACGACAGCTTTTTACGAACTCCTGTCAAAACGTCCTTATACTTCAACCCTTCCCTAACTTGATAAATTGATTCACAAAATACCGAGGACTATAAGGTCGATCTTTAGAACTAGTAAAGTATCGATTATTAGAGTATACTTTTTGTTTTCTATGATATGATGATTATCTGTAAATAGGCAAAGATGAAACAGTTCAGTGTAATTTTTTCCTTAGTAGTTTAAACGTTCTTGTTTATTGATTAGTTGCTTTGACGACCTTTTGTTCATAAAAAAATGGAAACTTTTGCAATAAATGATGATTATAGTCTAATTTCGACCACTGCAAGAATACAATTTCGATTTACGAATAAGAAATGAAATAAATCAAGTCGAAAAAAAGATGGATTTCTTCGACCTTGATATTTTGTGAATCAATTAAAAAATCGATTTTTGTGAAAAATCTGTTTCTCTATGTCTAATTTGGCGACTGACGACCTCGGCCGCCCGCCATACCATGTCCGCAAGCTGGTCCGTATACGTATAAACAGCTTAACTGTAGTACAGTAAGTAATATTGAATGCAGTGTTTTGTACTGAGTTAGATAATAAGCAAAATAAGTTTTTATATACATATGTGCTTTTAACCCCCGACGGACAAAAGGGGTATAATTTTGCGGTGTTACAGTCTGTGGCATTATAGTTCGCAAACGTTTGAATTAATTTTGATTTCGTTTTTTTTTGTTTGAAAGATGACTTCACCGAGTGTGTTCTTGGCTGTTTCAAGAAAATTTATAAGCCCTTTGAAAATTGAAAGAATGTCAACTTCTTTTACAAGTCTTACAGAGTTAAAATTTCGTATTCTGTTATAGCTCCACTCATTTACGGTAGAGTGGGTATATCCCAGTGAATAGATTATAGGTAGATACGGTATGAATGGATCTCAATCATTAGTTTTTTAGTTTAAGTAGTGACAATGACTTAAACTTACTAAGTGCACATTTACGTTACAAGATCATTTAGAAATAACATTCTTACTTCGTCATTGCGTAGTTTTGCAGAGAATCGAACACGGGACTTGGTTTTCTCAACGTTGAGACCATATATACCTCGAGATGCATGTGGTTACAATTTGAACCTTATTTCATAAGGCCACGGAGGATGTGATATAAATACCTATCATACATACCACATAATGTTTTAAAATAATTTAATACTGAACTGATTTGAACAAGTACATAACTAAATACATCAGAATATAAATAAACATACCTAGATGATGGATTTATTATGGATTTATGTAAAAAAAAATTAAATAGAAAGAAAGAAAGACATTTATTACCATATTTTAGAACAGATTTACAAAAAAAAAACTACAATTAAGCATATAAGAAAAAAAAAACATATGGTAATAAGGACTGGCGTCAGCATTTGCCGCTTTATAACTGTTGCCATAAAAAACGGCGCTGTTTTTCAGCCAGCCCTTTTCCGGCCGTAACATAAAATATATAAATATAACACTTCGTGCCTTACTTTTATAATTACAATAAAAGTTTTTTTTTTAATAAGTAAAAATTAAAATTAAGTAAATAAACAATATTTTGAAACAAATTTAAATAAAATAATAAAATTTAAATAATAAAAATAGCGGGGAATCGAATCCTGTACTTGGTCTATCTACTCAATCAGTAAATTCAAATGAAAGTAGCTAGGCATAGACTAGCACCTGGTGGGTTCGCCGCAGGGGGCGACGCGGTGCTTGCGAAAGCCACCCCGTGTCGCCCCCATCCCAAATGCGGCGGACGGCCCCGGGGGGTTTTAGTGGGTATTTCCGGGCGCTTCACGCCCGGGCGAGTCCCACACTGGTACGGAGTTCGTCCCTCTGTGCCCCCTTACCTATTGCATTGGGGGACTCCGGTCTCACTAATGTAATAGGTAAGGGTAGTGCGTAAATGCATTTCCCCCGTCAAAAAAAAGGTATAGACTAGCACAGTGGAAAATAGTAGGTTAAGTAGATAAGTCAGATCAGAAGATTCAGTCAGAAGTAGATAGCACTAGGGCGCGCGAGCGGGACGCGGGGGCGGGGAAGCGCCGCCTGGGCGGTGCGAGTCGCGCGACCGTTGACCTGATCGTCAGCTGTTTTTGATTTTGTATTACATTGCTGATTTTATTTTTTTAGTAAAACAATTAATTTTTTTATGAAATTATCGTTTAATTTAGCTAACTAAACATGACGAAGCGCGAATAATCACAATATAACGTTATGTTTTGAAAAAAAAAAAAACATCGGGATTGAGTTTTTTCTTTTTCCTGACCCATCACGAAAGGTGTCAGCAGTACTATCGCCTGTCTCCGTTTTCAGGAGCGACCCCCTAACACCCTGTATAATAGAGGATCTGTATCATCTGATATTAAGTGATGATGTGACTTAATATGGTAACATGTTAAGCTTAAGTAAGTAGTGGCTCTCAAGTTATACTTTCGGAAAACACCTATGTATATGTGCTCGACAACATATTTTTAATGTGATAGTGGCTACTAGAAGTTTTTTGATTAAAAACAAAATGAAAAAGAAAGAAAACCGACTTTAAAAGAATATACTATAAAAATGCACTGAAAAGTAAATAAATAATTACTTTATCAATCTTCACCTGTTTATATTATAGTATATGCTTTTAAAATCGGTTGTGTTCTTAATTCAAAAAGTTTTATTTTGTACTTTTTAGTTAAATTTATTCTTATGTTTCTTATGTTTAAATACAAGAAAATAACCTACAACTCCTAACCGTGAACTGAGTAGGAAATAACAAATTAATACATAAGGCTATATACCTTGTAGCATCTTAGTTGATGTTGCCACTATTTCTGCATGTGGTGTTTATTTTTTATATAAAGGAGAACCAGTACATTCTGTAGAAGTCCCAGCACATTTTTCCTTAGATGGATGTGTTAATTCATTTGATTGAGGCAGATACATTATTTCATCTCTCAAGATTTTTAATATATTTTGGGCTTCAAAGGGTATTGCAAAAGAGTTTAATCTAGTTCTAGCACTACTTGAATATGAAGAATCATCAAAGCGCTTCCCGCAAAGAGTTTTACGCTGGTTATACAAGTGTTTCAGTGACTCTTCGGATGACCAATCTCTATGAGGATAATAATACTGGGCCCATACACGTGCCCCCTAAAATTCAGAAAAGATGTGTAAAAACCTTATAAGCACAAAAGTATGAAATAAGTAAATATACTGCAGTATTGAATACACCTACTCAATAGCTAACACAAGTCTACAAACTGTACTTTTTGAAATGGCGTATATTTTGTATTCATTGTCAATAGAACTCGTTATAACTTGTTATAAAATTTAACATAAATAACGTATATAAAATTTAGAATAAAGCAGCGTTTGGTTTGAGGATTCCTTTTCACAATTAGCTTATAGGTTATGTATAAAAGTTTTTGAACGTTTGGGTTTGTTGAAACTTGAAAATTTAGAACTCCAACATAACGATTGGTTTCACAATGTTCAGATAAATAAACTTACAAATAATGAAACTAAAAAATTAAGCATTTTACTGTTAGGATAATCTTAGGATAATATTCATATTTTGTTTATATACATAAATAAGTAGTAAGATTGATTAATATGAAACTGTAATAGAATTTACGTATACATTTCTAAACCGGAACCGGAAAATAGATAACCGGAAGTGGAGTTAATTTTAGATTTAGTCGATAAGCAATGTAAGAATTAATCAATAATCAATGTTAGAATTTTCTATATTTTTAAAGACGTACGAGTATTTTAGAATGTCTACATATTTTGTTTGTTAAGAATATTATTAACAGGTATTGCATGCGTTACAATATAAATTAGTCTCCCATCGGGTTTTGAAGGGAGTCATTATCGAGACGTGGCACGGATAGCATATAGAGTTTTATGATATATGGCCAAATATAAGTTTCAAATAGATGACCTGACCTAACCCTAACCTAACCTAATAAATACCAACTGAACCTAAACCGACCTATTGTACAGGTTAAACCGACCTATTGTACAGGTTAAAGTTAAGCGGTCCAGCGCTGCGCTGGAATTTTTTTTTTAAAAGTAGGTCACCAGGTCGCGAAATTAGGTCACTCGGTCACGAGAATGGTCAGTGGGTCAACGACCCCGATTTCACAAGTCCCGACTTAAAGAGCCGTAAGTAATGGTATTACTAATATGTACCATATTACTCACAGCGTTTAAGTCTGACTTTAACTTAGGTGAGTAATATACAACTTGCATTATTCGACGCCTTGGCGTCGTTGGGGGGGGGGGCCTCCCAGCGCCTACCTACATACCTAACTAACCTAACCTGACCATAAGGGACGGGTGTCTCTGCGTGTGGCCTTGGCATTTCTTTTTCCGTTACGAACAAAGGTTGCAGTTGTCTGTTGGTTGTTGACATTTGCAACAAAGTTGCGTACTTATTTTTATTTTAAGGTCATCGCCTTCTGTTCAACGGGTTCGAGCCCGTTTCTGGCGTCCTCCTCTCGGACCGCCGATGACCTCGCGCCGCCCCGCTCGCCGCTCGCCAAACCAGATTCCGCATCTTGATTCGTCGCAGCCTCCTTCTCCCAGTTACTGTCTGTAAGTTCAAATATTTTAAATATTTAATTTAAAGTGCAGTGCGTCGTAATGGTATTACTAATATGTACAGTGTTTGTATAAGTAATGGTATTACTAATATGTACCGTGTTAAATGAAATGCTGCATTATTGTAAGTAACTTTTATTTCAATAAATTTTTACAATACAATTATGGTCTGTTTTGCATTCATCCATAAAACACGCGTTAGCGTGTATTAAACTTGTAAAGTTAAATGGTGACGTTGGTATTAATCCTGTTAGTCTTGTAACATTGTAATGCATGTTTACTAACGATTCCATGAGCATTGTTTTTTCCCGTGCTCGGTGGTCCATAAAAGAATAGATTGTTTTTCTTGTTTGTCAATCCATAAAAGTGTAATTTTGTCAATTTTGCAAATGTATATGGATTAATTCCATTGTTATCTAATAAACCTACTAATGAATCTATTCCATTTTCGATTGTTGCGGGGCTGTTTGCGTTGACGTCCTGTTGGATGTCATATTGTTTCGATCTTTCCATTCTTTGTTGTGTTGATTCCTGAAATACCAATGTTTTGGCGATACGTAATGCTGTTCCAAGTCGTTCGTCGAAGCTCCGGTTAAATTGAATGTTAATCCCTTTAGGCGTTCCGCATAGAAGCCTTGTTGCTTTCGATTCATCAAAAGCTTTGTTCTCACAAATGTACAACACAAGTTCTTGATTTTCTCTGACAATTTGCGCACGTCGTCCGCTATTGTGCTGTCCTGTTTGTTCATGAAGATGTACGATTTACCTCCAAGTGCATTGAAGGAGACGTCACACTGATTACCCCGTTGCTGAATATCGCTGGACATTTGAGATAAGTCTTCATTGGCATCCGTATGCTTAGCGATGACTTTCCAAGGAGATATTCTATTTCGGCCTGTGTTATATTTTTTGTTTCCCACTGAGCAGTCCAATTGGTTCCTGACATCATTCTCGCCGCAGTTTGAGGTGATGTCGTCCTCTCCTCCCCACTCGAATTCGGCGGTGTTAAAAGTTCGGATTGGTATTCTTTCTGTTCGGGGGGTAGTGTGTATCCCTCCTCTGTCCAATCCTCTTCTTCTTGAATTGCTGTCTCGTCCGCTAAGTTGACCATTTCCATGTCTTCCGTTTGACTCATCGTGTTTTAATAACGCCTCATCGTTCACCGATGTGATGATGTGGTATGCGCAATAGTGCATCGCCAACTGACTTGCTCGTCATTCTGCTCGTACCTTTATATATTGTATTGATCGTGCAAGGTGAGTGTCGGTGACATGCAAGTGTCGCTGACATTTGCAACAATGCTGCTCGTAACGATGTAGTAGTGTAGTAGTAACCTAACCTAACCCTAACCTGACCTAACCCTAACCCTAACCTAACCTAATAAATACCAACTGAACCTAAACCGACCTATTGTACAGGTTAAAGTTAAGCGGTCCAGCGCTGCGCTGGAATTTTTTTTTTTAAAGTAGGTCACCAGGTCGCGAAATTAGGTCACTCGGTCACGAAAATGGTCAGTGGGTCAACGACCCCGATTTCACAAGTCCCGACTTAAAGATACCGTAAGTAATGGTATTACTAATATGTACCATATTACTCACAGCGTTTAAGTCGACTTTAACTTAGGTGAGTAATATACAACTTGCATTATTCGACGCCTTGGCGTCGTTGGGGGGGGGGGGGGCTCCCAGCGCCTACCTACATACCTAACTAATACGTGTAATTACTGCACCCTGACCTGTCCCTACATTACTTACATTAAAAACCCACGTTTTGAGCGCATAGGAAAACTATGAAAAGACAAACTCGGGTGTTCTATAGCCGTAATACCACATTTGGCACATTTTCGTTGCAACTTCTTTTGGCTCATCATATACTGAAAATCACAGGTTTTATCGCCAAATTATTTAAAACACAAACCACATCAACTTCGCATATTTTTCTACTATGTGCGTCCTTTTTTTATCAAACTACTAGCTGACCCGGCAAACGTTGTTTTGCCATGTAAATAAATTCTAGAGAATTTCTAGTGTTGAAAAAAAAATTGGAAGTGTGTAAGGCTTAAATTGAATTGGCATATCTGTGGGTATAATAGGTATTCGTGGTATTAATATATTTTCACTTCGAAACTTGCCATTTAAAATGGTGGCTTCGATAACGTTTTTCATTCATTTTTTTAATGACTAATCGCGTACCGTTGCACTTCCGTGGCGGGTTCAAATTACGAAGCAAAATAATTGAAGATCCAACCTTCAATTGTAAGTTATGCGGTGGTATGCCTGGCAAATCCAGAGACTACAAAAACTCTGTTTGAAAATTTACATCTTCAGTGGCATCGCAAACTGTATCAATAGATTTTTATATGATACCGAGTTCCCTGGCAATAACTGTTGTATCTTCAGATTCAAAATGTCAACGTCCACATTTTTTACCGCTAAAATTGCTCTTTCTGCAAGCCATCCGAGATTTATGTAATTCGTGTGAACATCGGGGAATATTTGTTCAATGAGAGCACCTTGCGATTCAATGATTGTGCAGAAATTAGTCGGTAATTTTATGCATCCAGTTTCATCTATAGTAACTTTTCCATCGCCAAGAGTTGTTTTGAGAATGTTTCAACGGATGGATGTTGAAGGATTTGAACGGGCATATTTACTTTCAGCTGTACTTTTTCAACATTACGCCACAATGGCGATGATTTTAAGCAGGCGTTGATTTCGTCAGTGTATATTGAATGTGGAATGACGGGAAGTGTTTGTCTGAAGTCACCTGAATGGACTAACAGAGTGCCACCAAATAGTTTGTCGTTGTTTTTAATATCTTTCAATGTCCTGTTCAACGCCTCAAACGGATGTTTGTGTGTCATTGGTACATTGGTTACAGATGATAACTTTTCACTGTTTCAGAACTGCGGCCTATAGACGATTGTTTTTTTTTTATGTTGCACACTGCGTCAGGATTAATTGTTAAAATGACTATTAAAAAGCAGGGGTTGGTGATAGAAAAATAAAAAAATTAGGGTTGTATGTATTTTTCAATGCCACATAATAAAAAAATAAAAAAATTTTTTGGGGTGGACACCCCTTATCACTTAGAGGCTTGAAAAATAGATAGTAGCCGATTCTCAAACTTACTGAATATACATAAAAAAATTTCATAAGAATCGGTCAAGCCGTTTCGGAGGAGTATGGGAACGAACATTGTGACACGAGAATTTTATATATTAGATTGTATTGTCAGAGTTAGTAAAAAAAACTTCTATCAAATCTTATGGATTTATAAAAAAAATACTACTAGTTATGATATGCAATGTAGAATCCTAATAACTATAAAATATTTGTTTTTTATTAAAATCGACCTCTTGAAATTAATAAATCTTCATAGTCGTAGTTAATGTATTTGCACATATAACTTCTAGTATGGAAGACATTTTTCTGTTGCCGTTTACAACCCTACTATTTCTTTGCTTGTTTCTTATAGAGTCGTATCTCATTCTTAAATATTGTTCCCCCGTGCTCGCATTGGCTGCTAATAAAGTTGTCTCCCCCTGGTAGTTGACGAATGAAATCAACGCAGCTTTACTTGATCTTTCTCTTTCGGAGAATGTACGTATGGCTAGAAAAATATTTGTAATACGTTTTGACATGTTTTCCGATTTACATGCACTATAAAAAGCGGAAATCCAAAACGATTGACAACATACTTTGTCTACGTGACCGCTAGTAATGCCAAAATAAAGACTTCAGAGGTAAAAGAACTGTGAACAGACTATAGTCTATAGTCTGAGTAGTAAATGCCATTTATAGATATAGTATAAATGTAATATTTAAGTAATTAGCTTAACTTATTTACAAAGTTTAGACCGGTAATTTTTTCAATACGAATTGCGTTAGTGTATTGAATAGTTTCGTCCTCATTCAGAGTATTGAATAAATGTTTAAATAAAGTACCGATTCTATCGGTCCAGGTTGATCTGTTGGATCTAGTTCAATTAAATGTTATATGGATTCGAAATTGCGACTTATCTTATTATATCTGATTGACAATAGCTACTCCAAATTAAGACACTCGATAACGGAGTAAAATTGTGGTAAGATCACCAGAACGGTATTGGGCTTTAAATTTGGAATTAATTGCGTTTGTAACCGTTTCCTGTAGTTGTCTGCATTCATATTTTTATTTTATTTTATTTATTTATTTGGGAAACACACAGTTAATAATATACACATATGAAATTACATAACAATAATACATAAACCAGTCAAGTTTCCACTAAAATTATAATTAATGAAAGTAAATATAACAACACTAATACCTTCCATCATTACAAGCTATAAAAATATTATGGCAAACATTATGAATTTAAAAAACTATTTTCAGCAATTTTTTAAAGGAACTGATCGGGCATGCAAATATATCAATTTTGGTAAACATCTTATTATACATATCGCACGAACGAAATAAATATGTGTTCTTCACATACCTCGTTCGCGCAACAGGGATTTTAAAAAGTAAGTGGTTTCTGGAGTTTTATGGTAATCACCACTTTTGATTTGCTTTGAACATCAGCAGTTTATTTGGCTTGAAACCGCTCTCTCCGCTGGCATGATAATAATAATAAAACTATGAGTATGTGTATACATTTTTTTAGGTAAACTATTCTTAATCTATTCTATTAGAATACTATACCGCTGGCATGAACTATTTATTAAACGACTTCCTTTAGAAATTTGTTTCTTCAAAGCAGAAGTGCTGGCATCTGAATAAGATTTCGAAGAATTGTGAGTCCTGTCTATATATGTTTCGTCGGTATAAACGACTGGCTGGCCCTGAATGCGATATTCGGAAGTTAGGTATGGCGATTCTTTCCGATTCATTGAAGCTTAATGAATCGATTCACAAATAAATCTAAAAGATCGATCTTTATCCGACTTGTTTTTATTCGTAACTGGTATTATTTTGTTGCTTGAAGTTAGACCATAATCATCATTTATTCAAAATTTGAGAAAAAACTGTTTCCGAAATCATTTTATTGATAACACTAAAGCTCGTCAATAGAAATTAAACAGTTAAATACAAACAGTCTGATGAGAAAAAGATAGACTCTAAACTTTTTTATCTTTGCAAATCAAATTGCAAAAGGAACACTATAATAATCAATATTTTATTATTTTAAAATAATTAGAGTAGTTTTTACAAGCATATCAAAGTTAAAGGTGATTTTTTTAGTTGGCAGTACACTCGAAACACTCTTGATGTTGTAAACGCCCACCTAACAGTGTAAGTGTTTACACCAGGCAAGATATTTATCTGCCATGTTAATAGTATACAAAAAGACATTTTGAATCTTACAAAGAAGCGAAAGAAACTGACCACAAAGCCAGATCTTGAGCTTTTAATGAATTTTGTGAAAGTCTTTCATACATTTGCTTGTGTTTGGATATAGTTTTAATTGTACATATTATAACATAATGGTTCTTACAATACAAAAAAAGAAATGTAACTTTAATTTCCCAGGCTCTAAGATCGATTCAGTCCTAAATATCGATAATAAAAAAATAGATTTTTTTTGGTTTAAAAGATCGATTCTTCGTTTAATTGGTCTCAGTACGCCATCCCTATCGGAAATTTTAATAAAAAAAATATTAAAAAATAAATATCGGGTTCCCAGCGCGGAAACGACAAACCCCCAAGGAAAATTAACGGAATTTAAAATTAAAAAGTTAGAACAATTTAGTATCAAAGGTCTGTGGTTAAATGCGAAAATGGCTAGTATCGATTTTTCTATGATACACTGTTTATCCTGAAAAGACATTCAAGACTTGGAAAGAATAGTGAGGGATCATCTCGAACCACGACGGTCGGAGATCGCAGAACGACATGTATTTAGGCAAAGAGAGCAAGGTAGTGAAGAGACCGTTAGCGAATACTTACAAAATTAAAAACACCTCGCTAAAACATGCAATTTTAGTGAAAGTTTATAAGTCAATCTGAGAGATCAATTCGTTCCAGCCTTCGCGTTGAGGTTATTAGGTACTTTGAACGAACAACGTACTTGTACTCGCATATGCTATTGGTTGATCTGCCCCAATTGGTCCTTGAGAAAGTATAGCTCCTAGGGCGTACATAGTTTGATGCGTCCTGTTAGGATCCTCCAGTGTACTCAAAAGGGATGACAGCGCTACCGCTCCGCGTCAGCCCCTTTGCTTAGTAAGCATTCTTCACTCTTTATATACTAAATCGCGACAACAAGAAGGCAGTCTAATTACACATCTCTCGCGCGATACGGTTGCTTTCGGGTCCCTATTATTATTGTACAAGTTTAATTGTGCTAATTAATAAACATTCTTTTGTAAAGTTTAAATAACCTTTTTTTAAAAAGCCTTTTGAAAGGGACCCCGTAACAGTCCGTAGTGAGAATGAAAGTGTAGTGTGGTCGAATGTGGCGTGATAAGGCGAATAAAAATGAAAGTTAATTTTATCGAACAACTGACTCGATTTATTCGAAACTTTAACAATAGTTATTGATAGTGATAACAAACAAACTGGGCATGCGCAGAGGGATCTCGGAACGTACTAGCGGTACGCGTCGCAGGCGCGCGGCCTTTGCGTGTGCGGCATTTTAAGTTTAATTTAAACAAAAATATAATAAAAAAAAAAAACCCTAGTGAGTATCCCTACTAAAAACCCTAGTAAAAACCCTTAGTAAGAATTTGAGATTATTAGCCATCCAACTGTGTAATGAGACTTTTGAATTCTGTTAGACTATTGAAAAATATGTCATATTAAGCATGATTTTCATTATAGCGCCTTTTGGGCGTATCCTATCCGTTTGGGTAAGTGTGTGTCCAACAACATTCGCACACTGTTGTAATAAGTTGAAGACATTCTCTCCATGATGCTCTGGTATTCCATGTATCTCTATGTTATTATCTCGTAAGTGTTGTTCAATACTGTTAAGGCGTAGTGACAAATCTCCTACAGAAGTTGATAGATCACAGCATTGTTTTTTTAGAGAAATAGTTTCCTCGGTAAGTGTTTTTAGGCTGTTGTGCATTTCGTCATGCATTTGGCTCAAGAATACAACCGACTTGCGCAACTCATGAAGGTCTTCTTTCATAGCAGAAAATTCACTTTTTATGACATCCTTGAGTATATGTATGTATGTGGCTTTTTTCATAGCCTCTAAAACTTGGCTAGTGATAGCTGTAATTTTAGTCTCATCCATACTTAACTTTGGTGTTGCAGGTGCTGCAGCTTGATTTTTAGTTTTACGAACGGTTACATTCGTGTTATCAAGCTGTTGTTTATCACACGCTTTAGTTGTCATCAGTGTATTCTACATGAGATTTATTGCAAGCCATATTGTGAATCAATAAATAATATTTCTAGTGTGCCGGCGAATGTACTATGCCGCTTAGGACACAGCGCCTATTGAAAAAATATGACCTAATGAGTGTAGATATTACAAATATATTATAGAGGTGCGCCTGATAAAAGTGTTTCAGCAACAATGATATTATTGATTGATATATATTGATCCGTTATTTCGATTTTATTTCTTTTCTTTAGACAGTTTGTAAGCGGTTATTCTAGCAATTTTTTTTTTTTAATTTACGGTAATAACCTACCAACCCTAATAAAGCTTTTTATTTGAGTAGGTGTTTTTGGAACGGGAAAATTTAAAACTGCTTGGATTTTTTCATCGTGTGGGCTTTAACCCTTCTTTAGTGATCATATGGCATAAATATAATACCTCTTTCCTGAAAAAATCACATTTATCTAATGTTACTTTTAAATTCGTTTCCCTAAGGCGATAAAAACGAAGCGTAATTTTTCTGAATGTTCCTGCAAGCTGGTAGAAAAGACTATTATATCATCGAGATAAACAAGGCAATTCAGGCCTTGAAACCCTCTTAACACACTATCCATAGCCCTTTGGAACGTAGCTGGGGCAGTTTTTAAGTCCAAAGGGTAATCTTTTAAATTCATAATGACCGGATTGTGTTGTAAATGCTGTTTTATGTCTATTCTGTTCCTCAACTTCGATCTGGTGATATCCACTTGCCAGATCTATGGTGCTAAAGTACATTGATCTAATTTATCAAAAATATTTGGAAACGGATATTTGTCGTCAGTTGTAACTTCATTTAGGCGTCTATAGTCAATTACCATCCGAATTTTTTTATCGCCAGAGGCGTCAAGTTCTTTAGGAACCAAATGTACTGGGGCACTCCAACGAGAGTGTGATTCTTTTATGATGTCATTACTTAGAAGTTTATCAACCTGTCTGTTTATTTCTAAAATTTCACAAGCAAATTCAAATTATTTTCGGAGTTACAGAAGAAATAGTGAGCAAGCGTCGAGCAGGTAGGTACGAGCGGCCGGATCGCTCGGAATGCCCGCACTCAGCCCTTTAATCTATTGTTTCTACTGTACTTATTGTACGTATCCAACGGGACTAGAAATCCTTCGACACACTATAAACTATTCGTAGAAGGTCATTATGGAGCTTTTTTTGTCGGGGGGAAATGCATTTACGCACTACCTTTACCTATTGCATTAGTGAGACCGGAGTCCCCCAATGCAATAGGTAAGGGGGCACGGAGGGATGAACTCCTTTTTGTTTTTTTTTGTTTCAGATGGCAATTGCGACCTGCATCTTTCCCGCCGCACGACACATGCACGCTCGAGGCGCCTTGGCGAAATCCTTGTACCAGGCATAATATGTCACGTATTATAATTTGAAAAGACTGTAGAAATATAGAACAATAAAACCTAAAAGTTTCATTTCAATCGAATATTTATTTCCCTCCCCAAAAAAATCCTCGAATAAATCGATTTTTTGTAGCCTCTAAAGCAGGCTCCCTCCTTAATTATAGCACTTGGTGTCCGAACACCCTGACCAAAATCTATATAATTTGTAATAGCGTCTCTGTTTCTTAAACCCTTAGGTATTTTATCTCGCGTTTCCGTTCTAGGTTCCATCTCTAGTTTCCTTTATCTCGTGTGGCGGATTATATATGATTGGTATACACGTGTCTCGCGTATATAATAATTGGTCCTTCATGTCAATTGAAGCGTCAAGCTGTTTTAAAAGATCTAAACCTATAAGACCATCGTATCGACTGTCAACATCATAAAATTTATGACTTTTTAAAGGTTTTAGAAGTGGTATGTGTAGTGTAATATTAATTAGTAGTGGGTATTTGGAAATAAAGGCAGTCTATATCACGCAACGGACGTTTCATTACAGTATGTATATGGCTTCCGTATGTTGACTACGAGCGTGCGTACTTATTACTTCAAAAGGTTCGTACCATTTAAAATTTGTTACATATTTATTAGCTATTACGGGACTTATAAAGGATCGTCTGCTGCCTGTGTCTGTCATAAATTTAGCCTGAATTTCGGTAATTTCTATATGTGGTAACTTCAAGATGATGTCACAGATAATATGTATTATTTTGGTTGCATATGTGAGGGCGGTGCATGAAAAAAATTCAGTATCGTTTGAAGCCGTTTCCGGATAATAATTTTCAGAAGTTTCTATATATGGTTCGGACTGGATTTGGGGTATATCTGAATGATCAAGTATTATGTCAAGCAAGTTTTAATCTCAAAAGGTTATTACAGGGTGGATCATTACGTGAACGATAGTGATGTCTGGAATTAACCCACATCTCTGTGCTTCCGCTAACATTAGTTAAGACTATGATTTGTATAGTTTTCATATGAAAAAAAATGATATATATATATATATATATATATATATATATATATATATATATATATATATATATTTTATTAAAAAAAAGAACCAGATCGAGTATCTTGCCTGCGCTCTTCTCGACTGGGTTGTTTTCCGAACCGGTGGTAGTGTTTTAGACGTTCATAAGCGCCTTCTTAGGGCCTAAATTGAATAAATAAATTTTGATTTTGATGTGTCTAATAATTATTAAAGTGTGCATTCTCTTGATTTTCAACCTGTAGGGGGATACTTCAACTTCGTTGCTATAACATTAACGTTAACGATGACGTTGTTTGATCATTATTGTTATTTTTTTTTGATTAGGTTTTTGATTTTGTAAATTTTGTTGAGGTATACCGAATTTAAAATTATTTTGAGGTTGAGTGAGCCCTAGTGTTGGCCTTGTAAGGCTATTCATAGGTGGTCTAAAAGATTGATTTTGTTACGGAATACCAAATTTGTACTGTGGTTGTGGGTTGGGGATATTAAATCTATTATAATTTTGGGTGACCAAATTTGGTCTGAATGTCTTTTGTTGATTTGGAACCCCAAACTTAAATCCATGTTAAGGTTGATGTGAGACTCAAAACTTAAAATTTTGGTTTGGTACTAAAATTTATTTTGACTCGGTTGTGGAATTCCAAATTTATAACCCGAATTAAATAAATTGACAGGTTGTGTAGTTTGTTGTGGTTTATAATTTTGATTTATTGAATTTTGTTTTATTTTATTTTTGGCATTATACTGGTTCATAAAATTTGTTTCCTCGGTTACTATGGCTAATGCATTTTATAAGTTAATACACTGCTTGAGTCTCACTATACGTATTAAATTATCGGGCAAATTATATAATAAGACAATGAGCGCCATATTTTTGTACACGATCATTTTAGCTGCTTTAACGCCCAATACTCCCTCGTCAGTTAATAAATTTACTTTAGCGAATAAAGTACAACTCGTGTGCTTAATATTCTATCCTATAAAAATTGATATAGTATTCTCCTGATTTTAATTTCATTTTCACTAATTCTATAGCTATATTCTTCGGATCTCGGGTCGCCAAAATTTTGGATCAAAACCAACTTTAAAGTTTTCCAGGAATATATAATCTTCTCTTTCATTGAGTAGAGTCGCAGCTCAACCCGTTAATCTACTACTAGTAATCGCTTGAAATACATATAAAGTGCTACATTACTATTATCGGAAAATGCTCTAGATTTTTTTTTATAAATAAATTTAATAACCTTTCCTCTCCTTCAAATTTAGGTATTAGACAAAGTAGGTCTTTTGGTATTACACGTAGTACGTGCTTCATATTTTTCTAAACTTACAATTATAAAGCGTTAGATATTAAAACACATAAAATATTTATAAAAAGAAAATCAAATAACGATTTGTCTAACCAGTAAAAATAGATGGGAATAAAGATTGACGTGAAAGCTCCGTCCACTCACTGTAGTTAGTTCAGCTCGCTTCCATTTTCCACTGAATTTTCGCTGAGAGTTCACCCGAAGTTGACGAATTTGTTCGTAGTTTCCGCGCAAGTGCAAACGATACAGTAATATTAAACGTACTGATTTTATGGTTCGCGATATACTTTACGCAGGGAATCCTACCGGCTGCGCCAGTCAAAATTCGGTAATCTCGATTGAGCTTTTTAAGAAGCTTTTATTGAAGTATATGTCAGATACATAGGAGAGTTCTTTAATGACTCCCTCAAAATTACCGCAGCCCGCAGCCTGGACGAACACCCGGTTATTAAAGACTGCTCAGCGGTTTCTTATCTCACACTCGCAAAGCTGTCGTCTCACTATTAATACCGAGATGCATAACTCCTCCCCCTGTAGTTTTGAGACTATTGGGTGTTCTTTTCTGAAGCCGATAGTTTCGACATATCATATAATTTAACAGGAATTACATTTCTAATAACGGAACCAGTGACAATGGCTGTTTGGAACTTTCGTTTCTCCTTTGACCACCTTTTATTAGTTACCTTTGCATAAATTTAATCACCTAACTCTAATTTTGGTGATTCCTCACCTTTTTACTTTTCCCGGACTTTAATTTTATTGTTTTTCTTTTTCTCGGTTAGGAATTTGTATAATAATTGTGTTCGTTTTTATGATATTTAATTAGTTATTGTGTTTAAAATTTATCGAATTCCATATCGAACGTTATGTTTAATTCAGTATGTTTAAATCGAACGTTGTGAGATCGGTTAAACTGTCTATGGTGTTGTTATATACTATCATAGAATATGTCATCAGAGTTGCGGCGTCTGTATATTTGCTTTCATATTTGGCTAATCTATAAATTTCTATTGTTGTAGAATGGAACCTTTCGACTAGAGTCACTTTGAATTTGGACTATTCGTGTACCTATGTGTAGTTTTATCTTATACAGGTTTGTGAATTCTTTTAATAATTTGTTGTAAAATTCTGTTCCGGGGTCAGGACTAATTTTATGTGGAACACCGTAGAAAGAAAAATATTTAATTAATGTCCTAACAATTTCTGGTGTACAGCGTGATGGAACTTTTATTGCCTGTCCTAATTTACTGAATGCGTATGTTATTGTTAGATAATATTTGGATTCTATTGAAGAAATATCAATAAATATTTCCTGAAATGGTGCATCTTGAGTTTGGGTGAGTTGTAATAAAGTTTAAATCAGTTTTCTATCATACTTAGATTATTTACATTTTTCGCAAGAGTTAATGACTGCTGCTATTACTTCGTGCATGTATGATCAATAATATAATAGTTACGACGAATTATTTTAACGGTTTCGGTTATTCCACGATGGCAAGTTTTACGCTCGTGTAGTTTTTTGACTATTGCCTTTTGTTCTTCTTCCTCATCCACATAAATTACACGCTCTGTACATTCATAAAATTTAACACAATCCTTTCTGAATACTTCTAAAATAACATTATTAAATTCTCGTCTGTGTTCAGAGTTTTCAAAATAAATGAAGTATTTAATTTTAGGTCTAATATATCTTTTGAAGAAATTCTTTTATAATATCTAAATTTCATCTAAAAACAAAACACATCCAATTAATGTCATAACGTATTTTATTAGATACTTACGACAAAAGCACTGACAACATCTAATTAAATAAATATTTTTTAAATTATACTCTAAAAATAATTTTTATGTTTTAAATTTGATTGCGAAAACGTAATATAAATTCATATTTAACTATAAGGGTAATTTTTTAATAAATAAACACGCAAAACATGTATACGCATTTGCCAATAATTCCAATTAATAAACTACACAAGTGTACGTATTCTACAATCGGACGGATGGGACTGGTGCAGTAAGTGTCAAGCGCGTGCATCGCAATTTGTATATGTCAGCAAATTATCATGCACGCTCTATAATGTGTCGCTACACATATATTGCCATTACTAAATTAACTAACATTTGTGTAATTTATATCACAATTGAAAAAATCTTCCAAATTCAATGTGGGTCAATTTTATGGCAACACTACTGCAATTAATATTTTGATTAGGGATTCCCCAATAATTACAGTAGAGCTGTATTTCGTAAACATAAAGTAGAGGTTACGAAGTATCGATCCTCAATACCAATGAAAAGTATCGATACTGGGTTTAGTATCGATTCCAAATATACTTGAATCGAAACTAAGGTATCGATATGCCTGAGGACGATATTCCTTTTCCGTATCCCTATTAATGGGTAAAAACTAAGTCATAAGATATGTAATAAGTGGGTTGCCGTGTGGCATACTGATATGGCTGTATACACATATTTGACCAGTTGTCTTGATTTTCATTTATTTACGACTTTAAACACTCTTTTAGCGTACAGTGACTTCTTTCTAACGTGACTTACGTCTGAGAATGGTAAGGCGATGACTACAGTTGTTTGTTTGATTTTGAGGAACTTACACGTTTCCTTGAATTTTTCTGGAGTAATATTTGTACCTTGGTCGGTAAGGATTACTTTTGCAATGCTAAACAACAAAATGAAATGGATCAAGTAGTAGCTAGTTTCTTTAGCATAGTCCTGCGAATAGGGTAAGCCATAGAATATTTGGTTAAATCACCAGCGCCGACTGCCCAGATAAGGGGAACTGTTTTCCTCCATGATGTCGTTGCATCCACCCGTATCACCGTCGGCTTTTAGTTGATAGATGGTAAGAGGAGGTAGAGGCGTTAAGAACCCGTACCCACCGCCAGGGCATTATGGATTTTTGGTGATAAGAAAAGCTTTCACATAAAGCCAATGTAATTTGATACCAAATTAGTACAAAGACCTTTACATCCATAATTTTTTTACTCGCTATATCACATTTTTGTAAAGTCACATACATCCTGTTATTCACTTTTTTAACCTCTTTCTCCCCTTATTAAATAACATCAATTTATAATATAATATAAATTCGTTAATATATATATATGTTTTTTTTTTTATTATTAACGTTACATACTGAAAAGCATCTTACACATCTAAGAAATATATTTTTTTAAATACTGCAGAGTTTGTATAATGTACGGAGCAAGTACGTGCGGCGACTCGCCGTGCGCACCCACATTAAAACAGTAATACACCAGCTGTCCTAGAACTCGGTCGTTTCATTAGTAGTTATAAGAGTATCCTCAAATACTCAACTAGCGACGAGAAGCCTACCCACAAGTGCTTAATAAAAACAAAAAATGTTTCGTTTTATTGGAAATTTAAGTGAATTCGACTGTAAAAGTCAAGATTTTCAAAAATTGATAAATTTTCTAAAACTAAACAACATTGAAAATGAGAATTGGTGTTCCGTTCTCATCTCACCTCTATCAGATGATTCGTACCGGCTTGTGAGTAACCTTGTACATCCTAATGAGATAGAAACCGATAGAATGCCGTAGTCTGAGCTGGTCCAAGAACTCAACGGTCATTTTCAACCGAAAAGATCAACATTTGCCGATAGAGCAAAATTTTATGACACGATCAAGATGGACGGTGAAAAAGTCGAAGATTAGGCGGTGCGTTTGAGGGAACACGCCGTACACTGTGATTTCGGTGCAGAATTAAATACATCGCTACGTGACCGATTTATTTTAGTTCTGAAGGTAGGCCCAGAAAGAGATCAGTTATTCGAACAAGATTCGAAGTCCCTGACGCTTTCGAAAGCTATAGAATTAGCCCAAGAGGCAGCGTGCGCGCGTGCGGCGAGAGCTTACGTCAGCGATGGTGGTGAACAGCTTATCAAACAGGAGAACATCGGCCTCGGCTGCCGCGCGTTGTCCAGTGTGCGTGTTAAAGGGTCATTCCATGGAAAAGTGCCGTTTCAAAGGTTACAACAGCATGATTTGTGGGGAAAAAGGTCATCTTAAACAAGTGTGCAGTGTCAAAAAGGTCGCGAAAGTTTCATTAAAAAATATCGACGCTGACGAAGGCGTCGGACAAAACTGCAAGGAGTGTGACCTTTACAGTTTCAGGTACGTTCAATATGACACAATCAAAGCGTCGCCTAGCCACAACAAGAGTTTGCGCTGGCGTCCATTGCATAATTTCCGCATGGTCATTTATGCCTTGCACCCACTTGCTCGCCGTATACACCTTATCCACGCCGTCATACTTCAACACCAAACCATCATACCACAATGACGCCACCGTCATTTCTGTGGATCTTGCCATATTTTATCAACTCAATTTTTTCTTGTTTTCACCTTATCATTTCCACCTCAACTCCTAGTGGATATAGTTATCTACTCTGCATCTCAGTTTATTGTATTTCATAGCCCCAGTTAATCAGAATACATCTTGAAAATTGTAATACGCCATCACACATGTGCTCATGCGCCGCGTCCACATCAGGCATAATTCACACCGAATTCATCTGCCTTCATCCCGGTCGAGCCCCCAAAAATGGTGAGATTCGAAGGCAAATGAAAAATAACCTTTACTTTCACACATTTATTTAAATCTTTTGCAATCGACATTTTTCTACATTACATTGCAGAACGACATTCTCATAAAACCACCGACTTTTTCCCACTCTATAACTCCACATTATTATTAAAAAAACTTAGGACACATGCTCCTAGTTATTTCATCATCTCATCATCATCTCCCTACCCTTTTCCCATTTTGATTTGGGGTCGGCGCAACATGTCTTCCTCTTCCAATTCATGTTGCATTTTAGGTTTCGGCTGTTTGATTTTACGACCGGCCGCCTGCCTGACGTCAACCCTCCTTGGGAATGCTATTGTTAATGGTAAACCGCCACCTACGGTCTGGGTGTAGATATATGCCCGTGTTTTTCCCTTTTTGTCGCCTTTTACGACATCCCACGGGATAGGACAGGGGGTGGTAGTATTCTAGAGCCGCCACCACACGGCTCAGTTATTTAATCCTACATATATGTACATATGTTTATCGAATGGGTTTTTAAAACCACTAATCATTATTTTATAAATTCAGTTTCATGTTTCAGATATTTTTTAATGATTCGAATATATTGTACCGCAGACACATAACTTCAGCATATACTAATTTTTTTATTGTTCAGGCACCATAGATGGCAAGCATGTAAGAATTATTCATCCATTCAATACCGGTTCCTTTTACTTTAACTATAATTTTACCCAACACTACTTGATCTACATGCGCCTCGAATGTACTTTTTACGTCCGTGGATCTTGAGGCACACTGTAAAGCATCCGATTGTACAGTATTTAAAGAAATTGAAGTACACAGAACGAGATTCAATATCCCCTAACCACGACAAGTCGGCAATCGGCAACCATTGGACTATACATTTTTGGCGATGAAGCATTTGGTCTCAGCGAGAATATGTGAGGCCTTATGCTGGACAAAATTCGTATTTAGATGCATGTGTGCGTTGCCTTCGACCCGAACAGAACAACTGATCAGGTCATTTATATTGTATTAATCAAACAGATATTTACTATTATGCATTTATTTTTACACAATCATATTTCTACAGATACAAAAGCAATGTTACCACTATAAGCAAACTACTGGTGCCCCTTTTATATAAATTGATTAAAACAAGGCTCTAGCAGACTGCATGAACGCTCGCTGTGTAACATGTTACATTATGTCCTGTAACGCCGGTCAGCACCCACCTTAAATTGTCAATGCGAATGTCAATGTAATTTGAAATTGAACGCGTTTGAATTCAATGGGCACATCTGTGGGGATCATTAGGATCCGTGGTAGCAATACATTTTCGCCTCAAAACTTGCCATTCAAAATGCTGGGTTCGACAATATTATTCGTTTATTGTTGATGACTAATCGCATGCTATTGCACAGCTATGGTGAGTTCAAATTACGAAGCAAAATAACTGGATGGTACGGCGCGCGGCCTAATGGACTGTAATCCTAAGATGGCGGTGTCCCTACTTAATCGAGTTCGTTGAGGAAAAAAATACAATGCACAGTACCTGGAGTTGATGTCCTTTCTTCCAGCGTCGACGTGGCGATGAGGGCGAGGGTCCGAGCAATACCAAGACGAGAAAGACTTCTTTTTCAGCCTGTGCTATATTTCGCGAGTGCGGTGCGCGTGCGACGCGTAAGGCGTTTTATGCTTGACTAACTCTTGCGGTTTGAAGAAAGGGGTAAGAGGAAAAGAGGGGTTAGGAGGGGTAGGGTTGCCGTGTCGAGCCAGTCAAATTTCGACCAAACTCGAAGCACAGTAACATTCCATTTTCCCCAGCGAACTCGATATTAAATTACAATTTAATAAATTAAACTGGCGTAACCAATCTCTGATATTAAAAATTTATTCCACAGCCGTATTCATATAGTGTTTGCGCATTTTTTGATGCGAATGGTGCTTTTGATAATGTAGACCCTTCTATTCTAGTATCTACTCTTAATGATATTGGTATACCTTTTTTTTTTTTTGTCGGGGGGAAATGCATTTACGCACTACCCTTACCCATTGCATTAGTGAGACCGAAGTCCCCCAATGCAATAGGTAAGGGGGCACGGAGGGACGAACTCCGTGCCAGTGTGGGACTCACCCGGGCGGGAGCCGCCCGGAAATACCCACTAAAACCCCCCGGGGCCGTCCGCCGCATTTGGGATGGGGGCGATACGGGATTGCAATGCATGCCACCGCGTCGCCCCCTGCGGCAAACCCACCGGGCCTCGTCCGTGCAATGGCCCAATGGGGATGAGAGAGGAATACTTCCCCTCCCACCTCTTCGCCCACCTCCCCGAAGGGAGGCATGACCTATGGTCAAAAGTCCGGGGGGCAGGATATACTTCCTGCCCCCAACCGCGGCTCTCCCCTACTCTCATCTTCCCCAAGGAAGGCATAGAGAGGGGAAGGCCCCCACAAACCGGCCAGCAACCCTCCTACACCTGCCTAAGCAGGTGCAACCTTTGCACCAACTGGTGCCCCTCTTGGTAAGGGAGGTCGACAAAAGACCCCCCCCATGTGGTGGCCTGCCTCCCTCCCTTCTTCCGCGCACAACGCGCACATCGGCCGCTCCGCTGTGCAGTCCACCGCCTTATGGCCATGCACTCCACAGCGGTAGCATTGCGTCCCCCTTTCTACCTGCGCGGTACACCTCACTCGTGTATGGCCCAGCCCCATGCACTTGAAGCACCTCAAGTGCACAGACCCGGGCCGTACTCCATTCCGATCCTGATGGACCCCCTCTCCGTTACCCTCAGTGCCGATTCCACCGGCAATGACACCACCAGCGTCCTAACTCCCCTTTCCGTCTCCCTCACCAATCCCGCCTTCAACTCCCCCACTTGACAGCCCCTTCCTGCGCAACCCTCGCCAATGCCTCCTCTCTGGACACTGAGTCATCCAGACCAACTAGGCGGACATCGGCCCGCTTCGTTGGCCTGGAGACCAGTGCCACCTCCGAAACGACCTCCTGCAGCCGAGCTGCCAGGACATCCGCCCGATCCCCCCCCGCAGGACCCGGGATCTCAAGGATCCGGGACCCCACGGCGGTGGGGCGACACGAGATGTCCCGGATTCCCATCTCCTCCAGGCCTACCTTCTCCCTTGCCTCCGATAACACTCCCGCATACGTCAGCCCCCGCGCCAGCGCCTCCGGCCGCAGCGTGACCACCACGGCCGCCGAGCGCGGCGGCACCGGGAGCCTCACTCTTGGCCTTACCTGTCTGGCCTCAACTCGAGGTCCAGAAGGCACCGCCACCACTCCCTCCTTGCTAATAATCTTCCTCTTCTTTCTTCCCGCCGCCACTTCCCATCTTTCCCCATTATCATTATACCCCCTCTCAACTTCCTCTTCCTCAGCCACCCCATCTCCAGGAAGAGGAGCGCAGTCCATCCCCAATGGTGGGGGTTTTTCTGGGACTCCTCTCCCATCCCCCTTCTTCTTAGTCCCCCCTACAGGTTCCACTCCTGGCTTAACCGCCAACCGCTTCACAGCTTCCGCCCCCTGCCCCTCCAGCACCTCCAACCTCCGATCGACCCCCTCCAGCGCAACAACCAACCTCTGCATAACCCCCTCAATTGGACCCAAATCACACACTTGCGACTTTCCCCCCTGTAGCTCCTCCGTACCAACAGAAGCGTCGATAGAACGCCCTCGCTTCTTCATCCTATCCCCCCTAGCCCTCTCCTCCTTCACAACCCGCTCCAACTCCGCAATCCTTCCCTGCAACCTAGCCCCCTCATCAATATAATATCTCCCACTGTCTGCTTCCTTCTTGTATCGGGTCACCTCATTTCGAGAGACCTGTATCATCCGGAGAGACTTCTCCAGCTTCCACCCAAGATACCCCATCTCTACATTCTCCATAATCTCCTCCAGATACTCCTGTATCCTATAATATTCCTCCGTTATTTCCGCCTCCATCATCCCATCAAAATCCCCCAACACCTCATCATCTCCCTCCCACCGCGCATACATTTGAACCTTCCCCACACCAGCCTTTCCCCCATCTCCCTTACTCCCATTTCCCTTCCCCCCATTACCTTTTCCCAACTTACTTCTCTGCGCCATGTCGGACAGTGGCGGCCTACGTGCGTCTCAATCGAGAACGCTCCCAGACCCCACAATCCACACCACACACAAAAAAACACCACTAACAATAACAGCCCCCCCAAAAACAATCCCCCAAACAAAAAACAACAACAATAACAATCCAACAACAATAACCCAATCCAACAACAATAACAATCCACCCAATACAATAACAATCCACCCAATCATAACAATCCACCCAATCATAACAATCCACCCACCCAATCATAACAATCCACCCAATCATAACAATCCACCCAATATAACAATCCACCCAATATAACAATCCACCCAATATAACAATCCACCCAATCGATATTGGTATACCTGGAAAATATAAATTGCAATTTAATAAATTAAACTGGCGTAACCACCGGAGATCTAACCTTCAGTTATAAATAGTGTGGTGGCATGCTTGATAAATCCAATGAGTTCAAAAACTGTTGGATAATTTACAGCTTCGCTGGCATCACAAACTGTATCGATTGATCTGTATGACACTTTGACGGTCTATTTTATTTACTGGGTTGTCAGTGGTTGAATATAAAAATCTTATTTGCTTATATATGTATAATTTCATAGAAACAGTACATAATCATAATTATGTGATATCATCAAGTACTTTTACTATACAATCAAAGCGTGTAATTCAAAACTTTTATGTAATGATTAATAAATATTTATAACAAAAATAATAATTGTTGCTTTTTCATAAATGTCCGTTCAAATATAAATTCTCCACTAACAATAAAAAAAAAAAACGCGATAACTTGAGAAGAAAATCTAAAAATGTTAAGAAATGAAATATTTTCATCAGTACTCAGTAGCCATACCCTTCAAAGCTATCACGGCGACACATCGGTGAGGCATTGACTCTATGAGTTTGACGATTCGATCTCGTGAGATATTTTTCCACTCTTCCTGAACTTTCTCCCACAAAACAGTTTTATTACTATGATTTTCAAATGTTATTCTTAGTTTGAGTTCTTACCACAAATGTTCTATGGGATTCAAGTCTGGGGCAGGGGAGGGGGGGGGGGGGGGAGATTGACTCGGCGAATCCAAAACACGAACATTTTTTTCCTGAAAAATTCTTGGAGTAGCTTCAATCGATGTTTTAGATCTTGCTGAAAAATCCAATTTCCGTGGCAAATTTCGTCGAGCATAAGGTAGCATTTGTACTGATAGAATGTCTCTATATATATCACCGTTCATGTTGCCTTCAATTTTGTAAAGTGGACGCCTTTCCATGAAAATGCACCCCCAAAACATAAAATCGCCTCCACCATGTTTTACTGTTGGTATTGATACCTAGAAGAATTTCTATTACCTTTAAGTCAACGAACATACATATCTTCTCCCATCATTTCCAAACAAATGAATTTTAGTTTCGTCTGAAAATAGCACTTTTTTCCATTCTTCAGTAGTCTACTACTGGTTACTGGTGTGCTTTTTTTGCAAATTCCTATCTGGCCTTTTTGTTTTTTTATTAATTAGTGGTTTTTGTACTTCGTTTAGTGGTTTAATCGGTCGGCCATTTTATGTATCCAGTATTTTCATGTACAGAAACTTTTCCATTGCCGATATCTAACACTTGTTTTGACAATGTTTCAGCGAATGAATATCGCAGCGTTTGAACGCGCATTTTTACTTTCAGCTGTACTTTTTCAACATTATGCCACAGTGGCGATGATTTTAAGCAATCGTTGATCTCATCAGCGTACGTTGAACGTGGAATGACGGTAAGTGTTTGTCTGAAATCGCCTGAAAGGAGTAACAGAGGGCCGCCAAATAGTTTGTCGCTGTTGAAGTGAAAACTTTTATAACGGTGTTGAGTAATTCTCAGTATGAAAAAAACTTATAGATGTACGTTATTAATGAAATATCTCACATTAGGTGTCAATCTATTTTCAACGATATGGAAAGTTTAATATTTTATAAATCCACATCTAAAATATTTTTCGCTAAATGGCCGAAAAATATGTTCCGAAACGATTACTACTAGAATTATTCCGTTGGTTGTCCAAACAAAAAAAAAACAGTCTTTTTCAATGTTTTCACTTCTGTCGGCAGTCCCCATAGCTGCCTAGTTGTTTGTGAATGTTTGTGTGTCTTAGAGCATTAATTCCAGTTGATAACTTTACACTATTTCAGCACTTTGACCGTGGAAGATTGTGTTTTTGTGTTGCTCACTGCGTCTGGATTATTTTGAATATTCAGTGGGAACTTAAATGCTGAATAAACTCTTCTGTTTCCATCCAATAAAGTTGCCGCAATGCTAGATTATACAAAAGCCAATACGATGCCACTATCTGATCGTATTTCGGCGAAAATTAGTGAAATGAGAAATGTTTTGCCACTTCCACCTGGTGCATCCAAAAATAAGAATCCACCTTGCTCTGCCGAAACTACCAGCATAATAAACTTGTAAATGATTCTTTGTTCGTCAATCAGTAGTGGTACATTGCGAGTAATAATCGCTGCCATTTCGACAGTATTGTACTGCAGTTCACGATTCATTTCAGTGTTCATTAAATCAGACGCACTTCGATTTGGTGAACGCATATCGAATTGCATAATTTTATTTGTTTGAGCCCATGAGAAATAGCGTGCGTGATACTCCTGAATAGAGTAATTTTCGTGCAAAGACATTAAAATTATCCGCACGATTACGCAATGGCCGTTTTCAAGATGGACGGCTAAATGAATAACTATTGGATCCCGTTCATGAATTGGTAAACCAAAGATACGCCAGACAGCTTCATTGGAGCTGTTCTACCGGCCAATTTCATAGAGCGTTATTTCATCGTTGTACTTCAACGGAGGAGCATTCACATCGGTATTTTTAATTCGAAATACAGTAATATCATTTCCTTTATTTACATACTTACATTATGTATTTGATGCTCTTCACCGAACTGCAGAACTCAATATTAGTATGAGCATTTAATGTTTTGCTCAGCAGATGCGAACAATGTCTGCCTTGTTGATATTTTTTGTAAATGATTCTCCACTATTATCGGTATTTTGAAAACGCTTTGTACATTTTCCATCTGACATGCAAGGCGATAAATGATTCAGATTCAAAATCAGAAAACTCTTTATTCAATTTAGGCCCTAAGAAGGCGCTTATGAACGTCTAAAATATTACCGCATGGGCCATAAATCATGTTTGTTGTAACAATATTAAACAGTAATTGATATCAGTAGACGGATCTGGAATTTCCGCAGAAATTATATTATCCATTTCTTCAGAACGGGGAACCTATGCCCGATTTTAGAGAAGTGTTGACGTTAAAACACTTAGAAAATTTTCGGGAGTTGGACTTAGTAAATTCTCACTTGAAAAACCCTTGAATAAACTTAAACTTTAATTTATTTCTAAATTAAATCTACAGATTATAAAACAATCTGAAAAAAAAAAATAGAATCTGATTTAAGAATTGCCTACAATTTGTAACAACATATAGAAAGATTAATTTTAAATAAATCTCCGAAAGATAAACTAACGCCCGAAATTAATAATGTACCTTGCATCAAAGATTGAACTTAATCTTGGATTGTAACATATCTTTAGATCGTTCTCTTATCTGGATGCCAATAACGCAACACGGCTATCTCCTGTTTTTTTGACTACAGACAATGATATTATATAGAGAAAAAAAGCAAATATATTACTGGCGCGTACAAATCGAAGCCGCGAAAACGTCCTAATTGTGACGTTTTGCTATCAGTTCGTGTTGAGCAACCCACCGAGTGAGAGACTCCTGTCACCCGAATTATAATAACAAATATGCCGTCGTGGGTCCTTCGGAAGTATACCAATTATGATAATAAAGTAAATAAAACACAAGAGACATCATATCATATATAAGTATGTAAAATTATAATTTATGTTATTTGTGTATTTTATAATATATTTAAAAAAAATTGTTGAAAGAGCTATAAGAAAGTCACAACTCCATACATAGATTAAAAACTACAGATACAATATCGTAGGTAGTCAAGTCTGTGGCGTTGTAGGTCTTTATAAAAAAAGACTTTTTAAAATGAATACGTTTATTCGTTATGACAGATACCTTAAGACTAAACTTATTTACTACTTATTCTTAACAAGAAAACAACAGGCCACCTGAGGCGGATGCTCTTATCCGTGTCGACTCAGCGCCTGATTATTCAGAAGACGGGATGCTGACTCTCCGGTCTGGTAGAGCCAGTTTCCATAACTCCTCCCTCCTTAAGTTCGAAGTTATCTCGATTCGGAGAACTTCGAGTTTTGTGAATACATATTTTCATACGATACTTATAGATTAACATACAGATTATTATAACTATGATTACATATATTATTAGGGTCCAAACACTAACACTTTTCACTTTAATGATCGACTTTTCATTTTCACTAACACTTAAGTCTTTGTTAAGGGCGAGTGACAGAAGTTTCAGATCGGTAAAATCAATGCCTTCCAGGTTTGTAGGTCTTGAAGATTCAGTTTCAGCAGGGAGGTTAATTATTGGTAAATTTACAATCGGTAATTTAGAATATGTTATATTTTCAGTTTCTTTCAGGTGCATTTGCAGGACTATATTATGAATTTTTACTTTGCAGGGATCATCTATGGTGATTATATAAGTTCCTTTAATCTTTTCACGGGATATTTCATCGGCACAGGTTCTGGTGAGTAACTCTTCATCTTTGCTGTACAGGATCCATCGATTGGTTTCCAGCGGCTGTACTTTAACTGTCTCAATAGTTATCGGAATTTGAATACACGACGTCACGTTGTCGGCATACGTCATCAGTTCGGTGACGCAGGGATCATCTCTATACTGAAGAATATCATCGTTGATGCATAGGAAACTGGCCTCGTCAATTTCCTTACAGGCGTGTGTGAGCAGTTTGATCTTCAACCCTTTCACTAGCAGGTAAGGATATTTAGGTAAAATTATGACAGTTGAGTTATGGGATAAAACAGGTAAGGGAATTAATTTATAATATGTATAAGTGGTTTTTTTCAACGAGTGGTATTTCCAAAAGGTAAGTAATTCGGTTTTCTTTAAAATAAGCTTTTAAAGTTATAGTCTGTTCTATCTTAACTAAATTCTCTAAAGTAGGTGTATGTATTAATTCTTCAAACTTATTTATATTTTTTAATGTGTATAATAACTTATCAGATTCTATTATAGATTGATGCAGTACTCCTAAACAACTTAAAGCGAAACTGGTTTCTATTTCATTCAGTTTAATATGGATTGCCTGAAAATTATGTAATAGTAAATTGTAGGTATTTATGATTTGAACTTCAAAATGTTCTTTTCTTAATTTGTCACTGACATTTGTCATTAATACGGAAATGTCCTTATTAAGCTGAACGATGTTACTATTAATTTGAAATGTAGAGTTTGTTAACACTTGTAACATTTCTGATACTATAGTTAACTTTCTATTGGTAGCCTTTTGATCTGATTTTACTTCGTTAATTAATTGTTCATATTTAATTGCATCATCATTATCAAGATTTCCAGTAATCATTTTAATTATAGAACCTAGTGGATTAATTAATCCTCGCTTAATTCTAGTTGACGGGATTAATTGCTGAAATTTGTTTATTGTTACAGTTTTTACATATTCGACTTGGTTTTTAATATCAATGAAATTGTTTGTGAAATTAATGGCAAAATTGTTTTTAATAATTTTGTTTAATTCAGAAAGACGACCTATGTTAAATTTTAAATCATCTTGTATGGGCTTAAAATCTAATACCCTTGCTATAGTCCATGTGTCTGTATTTATTACCGCGATACCGTTTTTCAGTGGTAAGATTCCGGGATTTTTATTCAAATCTTGAAGTTGAAGGGCTTGGAGTTTCGTCAGCGTGGCTACCGCCAGGAGGACGTGGAGGTGCCTGTGAAAGGCGTTTAACATTTTTTAATGGAACTTTACGGAATAACGGAACCAGTGAGAAGGGCTTTTTAGAATTTAGGTTTCTGTTTTGATTGCCTTTATTAGTTAATTTTGTATAAATTTGATCACGTAATTCTAGTTTTGGTGACTCCTCACCTTTTTGTTTTTTCCGGACTTTAATTTTATTGTTTATCATATTCTTGGTTAGGAATACTTGTTTTTGGGTGAGCTGTAGTAAAGGTTTTATTGGTTTTTTATAATTCTTAGATTCTTTACTTGTTTTTGTATCTGCTATTGATATAGGGCTAGCTGTTGCTGTCCTATCAGAGTCTGAAATAATTATTGTTTTAGAGTCGTCGGTGGTACGACGTGTTGCTATGTCGGCTATGTTATCAGTAACTTCTTGTAAATGTTGTTGTAATTTCTTTTCTTTTTCGTCAAAGTTAACTATCATGGAAATGTCGTCATGCGGTTTAGCGTCGCCTATCGCGTTTATTCTAATACGGGATAACGCGTCGGCGTTTGCGTTCTGTTTGCCGCTTCTGTGAACTATATCGAATAAATCTGTAATATTAGGTAAGGGGTATTTATCGTCTATTGTAATTTCGTTAAGTTTCTTGTAATCTACTAGTAATGTAAATTTCTTTTCATTACTAGCATCTAATTTCTTAGGTACTAGATTTACGGGGGCACTTCCGGGTGAATGCGATGGTGTTACTGTATTGTTTTCTAACATTTTCTCTACTTGTTTTATTTATTTCGTCATTAATAACTTGGGGTTGTCTATACGGACGGATAAAAATCGGATCTTCGTGATCTACTGGTAACTTTACGCGTTGTTCTGTTCTTGCGTCTAATTTAATAACTTGGTTACTTTCGTTTATTATAGGAATTGTTGTAGTTTTAGTAATTAATTTTGAATGTTTTAAGTCTATAAGTGCTTCTAATTGAATAAATAGATCGTTGCCTATTAAACCATCGTATTTAGGATCAACATCATATACGTAAAATTTATGATAACTGTTGTTTTTAAAATGACGGCATTAGAGGGATGTAAACTACCTCGTTGTGATGGCTTGAAGCATGAGTACTAATAACGGTGAACGGTTCGTAAATTGAATATGATTTATAATACTTGTGAGCTATACGCGGACTCATGAATGATCGCATGCTGCCCGTGTCGATCATAAACTTAGCGTCAAGTTCCTTTATATATATGTACGGTAATTTAAGTTTTATGTCACAATTTAAGTATACTATTTCGGGTCCTTTATAAAACCTCTTATCCGAAAATTTTGAATTTCTTCCACATCACTCTCTCCTTCCACTACCTTACTTTCATCCTCATTTATATCCATTTCATTTTCATATTCCTCACAGTAATTGTCGTTGTTCTGTTGCTCGTACTCCTGATTATAATAACCATACGAGTTATAATTATTTTCATAGTTTTCGATTTCACCTAATTCCAATTCATTTAAGCGAAACCCTTGTGGTTGTATTTGTCCTTGAGTTTTTAACGGTGGAGCTGTACGCATAGTCACGTCAGAGTTTTGTTTTTGATTAAGTTGTGGGCGATACCCGAACTGTTGTTTAGGCATCGTATTATATATTTGAGGCTGTGTACCTAATTGAGGGCGATACCCGAACTGTTGTCGAGGCATCGTGTTATATATTTGGGGTTGTGCACCTAATTGTGGGCGATACCCGAACGGTTGTCTAGGCATCGTATTATAAATTTGAGGTTGTGCACCTAATTGTGGTCGATACCCGAATTTAAACTGCGGTTGATTAGGTGGTAATACCGGCTTAAATCCACTGGGCTGAATATTTGCGCGAGATACGCCAGGTAAGTTCATACTATTTATTTGTTGGTTTGGGATGTTTATTTTAAAAGGTAATGACGGTGTCGACTGTGGTTTAAACAATTTATTCCGAGAATTATATTGTTCGTAAAAGTTTACTTCTTCTAATACATACTCCAAAGCTTTTTCTATAGTTGCAGGTGATTTTAATCTTACTATTCGAATTAAATTTTCCGGTAAATTATATAAAAATACGTTTAATGCTGTATTATTATATATTATAATTTTCGCGTTTCTTATGTCGCTATTATCTATCTGATTTACTTTTGATATTAACACGGCTCTAATAGACTGAATTCTGTTACAAAAATCGGTATAACTTTCTGATGTTTTAATTTTTATTGTTTCTAATTCGATCGCGATACATTCCTCACTGCGGGGGTCTCCAAAATGCTGTGTCAACAAATCTTTTAGTTCCGCCCACGTCTCTATATCTTCACGTTCGCTTAATAGAGCGGCGGCCTCGTCTACTAACCTACTGGTCAACGTATGCATTACATAAACATTTTGTTCCTGGTTTCCTTTATATTTTTCGATAATATATTCGCATTTCCTAATAAATAAATTTAGATGACGCTTATCGCCATTGAAAAGCGGAATTAATTTAAGCATCTCATTCGGTATAATTTTAATTGATGCCATTTTAATGTAGTTTTGTTTGCCCTATAAATACACACAATAAAACACACGGAAAAATTTGACAAAATAATAAAATAAACACAGAAAATAAATCACACAATATAAAATAAAGCACACAATGTAAAATAATAAAAGACAAAATGTAAAAGTACAATTTAAAAGAATAAAAGCTTACTGTAAAGATTTAATTGTATTTAATATTTAATTTATTTGTATTTAATTAAAAGTTTATTTAAAAATGTTTTCTTTGATTTTAATATTTAATTTTCAATTTTAATATTTAATTTAACTTATAACTAATCGTCTTAAGAAAATTCATTAGTGAGTTTTTCAAAGTTTGGAAATACTTTCACCCGAATAATTCTAGACACTTATAACTATTGTTCGAATAGGAATGGGATATAAGAATGGAATAGCGATTTGGGTCTACTCACAAACTGCCCATGTCCCTCGGTGAGTCTCAGGTTCTGCTCTGCTACGATGATCTTGACTTATTTGTTTCGTTCGTGGATTTCCGTAAACGTAAAAACGCTCGTCGCCGATTACCTCTGAAGTGAAGAGTTATTTTCGCGACGCGGAAATCCTACCGGCTGCGCCAGTCAAGTCTGTGGCGTTGTAGGTCTTTATAAAAAAAGACTTTTTAAAATGAATACGTTTATTCGTTATGACAGATACCTTAAGACTAAACTTATTTACTACTTATTCTTAACAAGAAAACAACAGGCCACCTGAGGCGGATGCTCTTATCCGTGTCGACTCAGCGCCTGATTATTCAGAAGACGGGATGCTGACTCTCCGGTCTGGTAGAGCCAGTTTCCATAACTAGGTAGTAATCTATACTATTTACCATAATATTATAAAGTGGAAAGATTTGTATTTTTGTATTTAACAAATAAACTTAAAAACTACTGGATCAATTTGGATGAAATTTGGTATGGATATAGTTTGAAATCCAGGGAGTGAGATAGGATAGTTTTTATTCCGAAAATCCCTATGCGAACGCGAACTATGCGGGTAAAACCGCGGAGAGCAGCTGGTAATAGATAATTCGTTAATACGTTTTACTAGTTTTCTTGCGTTCTTAAGTTCTATAAAAATGTTTGTTTCATGTAATGGACTATCTATTTATTATTAATTATTTGTTTAAATGTTTATGTACGTTTTAAACATTATCGAATTAGATTTTAATAGTTCTGTATCTAGTATTGTACAGCTCTCTAGTAAAAAAATGTTTTTTTTTTAATTTAAGTGTGTTTATGTTTTATTCAGGTTTGTGGAAATTAAAGTGTTCCCAACTCTTCTTCGAGATTTGATAATGCCAGTATACCGGACATGAAAGAAATATTGGAAACACCCAGAAAGCCGGCGCCTAAAAAACGTGACCGTGAACTAAAGTTTGTGAAAAAGCAACTTCAGAAGAAAAATAAAATACCTACTCAAATAAAAAAAAGTCTGAATAAAAGAAGGGTGAAGGTAGCGGGAGTCCGCTGGATGCGGGCATAGATAATACACTAATACTAGAGATAGATAGGCCACTCTCAATCAATTATGAAAGACTATGTTCTCTATTCGATAGAGGGCGATCGAGTTCTCATTTCAAGGTGGCGCCGGTATGTAGCGCTCTACAATATACTGAAATCGCATCAAATATATTTACTGTAATAATGACTGCAAAGAAAGGTAAGCTCATGCTTTTACTCACAAAAAATATTATGAGTACTCATAATTAAGTACAGTGAAAGCGTTATGAGCTTGCGAATTTTTGCAACCAATTTTACGTAAACGTTTTGATGGGCTTTTATTTTGTACAAGCTGTACAGCTGTGTAATTTCACTCTCCACCAAATAACAAAAGTAAAAAATCATTGATAAAGTTGATTATTTAACGAATAATATACTTAACCTTAACCTAACGTAATAAACACCCAATTCATTGAAGAAAAAGATACGAAACAATTTAAATAAAACTCAAAATGGTGTATTCAATACCTTTATTTTTGAGAATCACTGAATATTCTCTCATATACAAACAATGAAATATAAAGATCACCAAACTCTCATATGAACAATATTGAAATAACAGTTTATCTTTTGAAGTTAGATGATTAGCTAAGCTTCGGTTTTTTAAGAAAATGTCGCCGCAAAGTTATGAACACATCAAAACTAACAACGTTATTAATTTGTGTATTAATATCATGCAAATTGGTCCAATTTTAATGCTAATTACAGTTTTACATAGTTTACTTCATTTTCTCTAAGTCATATTGTAAACTTTATTTCTTTTGTAACTGTGGGTATTATAACATTTGATTGCTTGTATTTTTATTAGATCATCGTTTAATGAAGCACTTGATAATTTCCCCTTCAGCAGCTTGTTGACATTAGTACACCAACTGTGAATGACTACATTAACCATTAAACTTGTTAAATAAGCATAAAGTTTCCTTTAATGTTGTTCACAAGAGAGGAACGAAAAGTTACAAAATATATTAATTTTTTCCGTTGTTTTATTTTTTTTGCTTGTAAATTTAAAATTGGATCTTCCATAATTAAGTTTAAAATTTAAATCAATACAACCTTTAATGCCTCGGTTTCGTTTGTTTTTATATATAGTTCCACATTTGTCACTTCCAAATTTCCAAAACAACACATGCAAGATTCTCTGTCCGAGGCAACGGCGGACTGTCTGTCTGTCTAACTTGCAGAGTATGCAAGTACTCTAACCTCCATTTTTTCCAATATGAGTTAACTAAATTATCTCTAACCTCCATTTTTTCCAATATGAGTTAACTAAGTTATCTAACAGTTTTTGCGGTTGGTTAGGGTTATGCGGTCGTCAGGCAACTCCGAAGCGGGTAAGAATTGTAAAGGAGTTGATATCAGAAAATGCGCGGGTGTAAGTATTGTACAGCGTGACCTACAGCGGGTGTAGGTCTTGAATTCATGAGGCATTCAACTTGGTTTAATGCCGTTAACATCTCCTCATACGCCTATAGATGGCGTAACCAGATATATTCTTTATTAGTCGGAAGTACCATGCTTAACAATTCCATTTTACAAATTTGGCAATTTTTAAAAATTTTGTTGATACTTTAATGAACTATGAATCCAGCAACATAACGTTTTGCTTCTTTATTTGGTATGTTGCTGGATTCTTTTTCTGGATTTTGAATAAATAAACCAACTAAAGAATCAGCGTTTATATGCGCATTTCTTTCCTCTGCTGTTTTTGTTTTAGTGTTAATTAAACATTTTAGTGCTTTTAATATTTTATTATTATCTTTTTCACAGTTGGCTCCAACAGAATGTGTAGAAGTCAAATTATTAACTAATAAAGTTTTATATGCCCCAACAAATCTTGGTAGCTGTGGCCATTGAACGAATCAAATAATTTGTCCATCAACAATAACAAATCTGCTGTAGCGAAAAAAACTCGCTTTGGCAAAATATTATGATCTGGAAGCAAATAGTGACCATTAAAATTACATTTTAGGGATTTTGTCTCTATTTACATGAGAGTCTTAATTTATTCACTAGGCGAATATCATGCTCTCCTACATCAGCATCTAAAAGCATTTGCAGGTGATTCCACTGTGCTATTTTTACTTCTCCATTTTGAAGAAGTCTTAATTTATTATTTAGTAAATTATTCCTTAATCCTTTAAGGAGATGCGGTGGATCATACAGTGGAAATATTTTATTATCACCAAACTCTATAGCAAGGGTTTTGCATTTAATTTTGCAAATTTTTTAAATCAGTACTTTTTATTGTGGTCTTTGACAAAATGTGAAACTAATTGACTGTTTATATTTTCCCTTAAGACCCTTGAGCATAAAAACTAAAGCATGGTCCGCAATTTTTCTTGTCTCTCGTATACCATAATTTTCTTTTTGGAAATATAGTCCTGGAGTCAGTGCCACTTCATCAAAAACTACACAGTTTCTTTTCTTCAGGTAACTTTTGAACGGACTTTTTTAAATGTTCAATAATTATATAATTTAAACCTGGCTTTAAAGAAATATTGCTTAAAATTGTTTGCATGGTCTTTCTCGAGGGTAAAGTAAAGAACCTTTGTAATAAATTATAGGCTTTCTGGCTTTGTTTATATATAGTTCTAAAAACTTATTATCTATTTCATTTACACACATGAGGTACATATGTTATATCTCTCTCTCTGGTGTTTCTAGGTGTGTGTGTTGTAAGGCTTGTGAATCGCGATGTTATTCTCGTAATTGAATGTATTAGATGTAAGAGGTTCATTAGTCCTCAACACACCCCTATATGATTAAAATTATAATTGGTTAAGAATGGACCCTGTTCTTTTGTAGGAGCCCCAACACACCCCCTATATGATTAAAATTATAATTGGTTAAGAATGGACCCTGTTCTTTTGTAGGAGCCCTAAACTATTTTGTTACTAACAAAAAGCAAAAATATTTCCCCGATCACCAAAAATCTGAGCACTGAATCCTTTTTACACAATTTCATGATTTATATTTTTTTATGTGTAGCCCTAATTATTTTCCAATAAAAAAAAGTAAACTAAATTACGCCTTACAACTTCAAAAATTATTTTAATATTACAAATAGACACTACAATTTTATTTACTAAAACTGTCCTAACCGCCGACAACCAGTCCTGGACCCCCCCGGTATTAGGGAGGAGGCGAGCCAAGGCAGCGGCCGCCTTCACCAGTCACACACCAAGGGCCCCAAAGTGCGTCTCAAAATTCCACCGAACATCCAACAGAAGACCAGGTGCTTCTGTATGGGGCTTAAACCTAATCCGCATCCCTCCGACCTGTACCGAGGCTCCCGGTGGGGGACATTTCCATATCAGACCTCGGGCAATAACCAGCGTGTCATCCGCGTACGCGAGGATTCTTAACCCTTCCGGGAGAGACCCCCGAAGCAACCCGTCAAAACCAAGATTCCATAAAAGGGGCCCCAACACTGATCCCAGAGGGACACCACGCTTCATGCTCCGACACAGCACTCCCGCGGCCGTCTACGTAAGCCACAGACCTATGCTCCAGGTAACTGGATAACAGACTCCGTAAATATCCCGGAACCCCAAAGTGGTCCAGGGCCTCATGGATAACGCTGAACGGAAAACTGTTAAACGCGTTGGCGATATCAAGAGATATCGCATTATCCAGGAGAACAATCGGACGGTAGCTCGAAGGATCTTCTTGGGAACGACCCTCCTTCCTAATGAGGACCAACCTACCCTCCTTCCAGACTTTGGGGAATTGCCCAGACAGCAAACACCGGTCGAAGAGCTCCCCTAGATCCTCCGCCATATATTTTAGGGCAAGTCTTAAAACTCGCCCCCATGGGCCATACACCATCTAGGCCAGGGGCGCTCTTCTTCCGATGAAGCCGCTCGATTTCTCGAGCCAACTCCTCTTGCGAGAACCGGGGCGGAAGAGCTCCCCTAGATCCTCTGCCATATATTTTAGGGCAAGTCTTAAAACTCGCCCATGGACACCATCTAGGCCAGGGGCGCTCTTCTTCCGATGAAGCCGCTCGATTTCTAGAGCCAACTCCTCTTGCGAGAACCGAGGCGGTAGGTCCTCTACCGGGAAGGGTAGCGCGAAAATGCAAAGGGTAGTGCGTAAATGCATTTCCCTCTGTAAAAAAAAAAAGGTCCTCTACCGGGACCCCGATGTCCAATTCCTCCCATTCCGACCCATTCAACACTACCGGGGCAGGGAAGAGCGAGTCCACAATGTCCTCCACCACCTCAGGCTCAAGGGTCTCCGTGAGGGAGCTCAGCTTGGACATTTCTTTCCTACGAGCTTGGCAGAAGGGCCTTCCCCACGGATCCTCATCAAGAAGGCGGACCAACTCTCCCCAAGCTTCGTCCTTTGCCTTGCATACTGCCTCCTGCAGCTCCTTCTTGCTGGTATTGTATGCATCGCAAAGCCTTGCCTCCTCAACTGGATTCCGGGTCCATAATATTATTAAACTTACCACTACATATTATTATTAAACACTCTCACTATGTATTAACACGTCACCACTTTATTATATCAGGAACATTTACTTTAGCAGATAGAACGCAATTGTCCCCGTGTTAGCTCTACAGAGCCTTATATAGTCATTCCATGCAATGTGACATGTGGCAGGTGAGATACGGTCCTACCGGATGTAGGCGGATAATATCTTAAGGCGCCGCCGGATGTGTGCCTAAAATATTGTTAACAATATTTAATGTAATATTGTAAACATTTAAAAAAATTGTGTTATAAATATTCCAATTTTCGATGGCACAGATTACAGTAATTGGAAAATACGGATAATTAAGTTTCTACAGTTCAAAAAGTGGAAGGATGTTGTAATTAGAGCGAAAATTGCAACCGACAAAGATGAGTGGGACGATAGAGATATACAAGCAACAAACTGTATTTACAGTGCTATAACAAACAAGCAGTTGGAATATATAAGTGAATTAAAATACAGCATACGAAATAATACAGAAATTTGAAATTTGACCTAAAGAAATCAACGACGTTGCTAATAACCTCTTTATTTTTCGATGACTTTGAAAAAGGTAATTGATGTGAAATGGGTGTATATAGTCATCAACAGTGCACTGCGTTCTAGATCCGCGTCTTGAACCACAGTGATCCGCGTTCCGAACTGACGGGGGGAAATGCATTTACGCACTACCCTTACCTATTGTATTAGTGAGACCGAAGTCCCCCAATACAATAGGTAAGGGGGCACGGAGTGACGAGCTCCGTGCCAGTGTGGGACTCACCCGGGCGTGAAGCGCCCGGAAATACCCACTAAAACCCCCCGGGGCCGTCCGCTGCATTTGGGATGGGGGCGACACGGGGTGGCTTTCGCAAGCACCGCGTCGCCCCCTGCAGCAAACCCACCAGGCCGCGTCAGTGCAATGGCCCGGTAGGGATGGAGGAGAATAATTCCCCTCCACCACTTAGCCCGCCTCTTGAGGAGAGGCATGACCTAAGGTCAGACATCCAGGGGGCGGAACATATTTCCGCCCTCATAAGAAGAAAGGGCAAGAGTTGTAAAGAGCAGTGGCGGGCAAAGGGAAAATGGAGAAGAAACCCGCCACTGCTTTAAGGGAAGTAGGTCCCTCCCCCTTCACTCGTCTTGTCTTAGTCAACAAGACATAGGAAGGGGAGGGATACCTGAAGAGACCGAAAGAAGGGACAGAACCAAGAATAGAAAGAAGAAGACCACCACACAACCTCGCCAACACAACACACACCCCACCATTCTTGTCAGTCAGCGCATGTCGCAGACGGAGAGCAGACGCGTCGACTCCCTCCCCCCGTGGCCATCGTCCCATTCCCCAACTCTGGACGATGGCCACCTCCTAAGCCAGCTCCCGGTCAAGCCGGCTGAGGACCCAGCGGGGGAACGGCGCTGCCCTGGGGCGGCGTGCCCTACCCCCCGAATCGGAGGCGGAGACCTCGAACCATATATACTTATGGTTCGAGAGCGTCTCCACCTCCTCCCTCACACGCCACCCCCAGACGTGCCGTGCGACGGCCGGCGATGCAAACGAGAGGTCCACTATGGACCCCCCGTTCCATCGCACACACGTCTGCGCCGTCCCTCGGTTGAGGAGGACCAGCCCGGCCTCAGCTGCCCACTCCTCAACCGCCCGCCCCCCCTCGGATTCGTGGTCACCTCGCCCCAGGCCCTGGACTTGGCGTTGAAGTCGCCAAGCAGGACCACAGGACGAGGTGCCAGCCGCCTGACCGCAACCATCAGGGAATCAAGAAAGACCTCGAATTCCCTGAAGGCACGGTTGGGGGAGAAGTACACGCTAACTAGCGCGGCGGCCACGAACCCATCGCCCCTCTCTAGTACTGAGAGGGGCACCCGCGGACTGTGGATCGCCGCGAGCCCCTCTCTGTCCCCTGCCCAGCTGGGCACGTTGGGGACATGGTAGGGCCCCGCGACGATGGCCACATCCGCCCCCCACTCTGCCACTGTTTGGACCAGCAGGTCCTGTGCAGCGGCGGAGTGGTTCAGGTTCCTCTGGAGGTAACTAATATGGGCCCTATCCATTACTGGTCCATACTAGTTACCTCCTGCCCAGGGGACGCCGGCCTTACCCCCAGTACTGGGGGCTTTCCCTTCCCCTTAATTGGGGGGCGGCAGCTCGCCCCCCCTCCATGTAGTGGTCCGAGGACACCACCCTGGAGTGGCATACGGCGCAGTGCATCTTCTTCGCAGTGCACCTTTCTGCCGTATTTCTATAATCCTGACCCCTGGATGTAGGGCGCAACGAAAGCCCGCTGATCCCCAACTGAGCCGGGACAATAACCTCGGCCGCTCGGGAGAGAACCGCCTTATAGGTCGCCTCCGGCTGCAAGCGCACAATGACGGCCGCCGTCTTGGGGACCGACGGCAGCTTCGGGGGCGCCTTGGTCCCCGGAGCCTTCTTCACCGGGGCCTTATCAGTGGCCACCGCCAGAGGGGCTGCTGCCGGAGTGGCTACAGTTTTTGTTGAGCCCCTCTTCTTTTTACCAGCCACCACACTCCAAGTGTCTCCACTCCCCCCATCACCCCCCTGCACACCACTCCTAATCGGAAGCGCCACCCACTTCATCCCAAGTGGTGGCGCCACTTGCGGTCTCACAACCTCCCCGGGCCCCACCTCAATCGGGGCTCGCACCTGCTCCGTCGACCCAGTCACCACATTCCCCGCCTTCAACGCTCTCTTCTCTGCCTCCAACAGGGGGCGGTATCTCGGCTCCGGCAAGAGCCGGTCCTCTATCCCTTCCAATTGGGCCCTAACTATGTTAAGGACCCGGTTAGAGGACTCCTCCATCACTTTCACCAACACTTCCTGCCACTCCAGGCCAGGAGCCACCGCCACCTCTGGCCTAACCTTAGACATCTTCGCCCTAGAACTCTCCTGACGCCTAAGTGCGTCCCTCTCCGTCTTCAGGGACTCAACCTGCTCCCTCAATCTCTTAATTTCCATCCTAATCGACTCCCTATCTTTTGCTTCCACGCTTTTCTCGTGTTCATCCGTCCTGCCCGCCAAGGCCCCCGCAATCTTAACCAGTTTGGTCAGCTCAGCCCTAAGGCTCTTGCCGTCATCCTTACTCAATCCCTCATTCTCCTTCACAATCCCCCTGGAGAGTCTCGCCACTTCCTCAACCAACTCTTCCTTATCCATCCTCTCGTAATCACAATCCTGGCTCGACTTAATCTGCCATTCTTCCCCCTTGTTCTTTTTGTACTCCACAGCACTCCCCCCAGCATCCGAAAAACCACTCGAACCCCCATCATCATCATCCTCATCCTGCACCCCCCCAACACTGCCACCACTCTCATCCACCCCCCCCCCTTGCTCTGATCAAACACAGGATCTCCCTGTCGCCTCTTCTTCCTTGACTTCGAGCGCTTCCGCCCCCCATTTCACGAATTCATCGCCTCACCCCACCCCTTTCATCAATTTTTCCCCCACTACTCTTCCCCTCCATATCTTCCCTCAACTCCTCCAAATCTACTACAATCCTTGTTTCAGGATCTACACCCCTCCGAACAACAGGAACCACGGTTGGCAAACGATCTTCTAGATCCACATCCCCGTCCAACCTAGACAAACCGTTTCCCTCCCACTCCTCGTATCCTGACATAAGCAGGGGGAGAACACCCCCTACTACGTCACAAAAACTCCCAACACCTAATAACAACTCAAACTTAACATAAAATCAACAATAACAATAACAAACCCTTATATAACTAATAACAATAACAACGAATTAACAGGTGTCAATCCACAAACTTAACAACCCTAACAATCTCCCGCACTTAAAACTCCCAAAACACAAACAAATCCGCATGAAAAACCCAAGTAGATTCACCTAACCCAAGTAGTTCCGAACCTGACCGTGAATCCGCGTCCCGAGTACGAGAACCGCGCTCCGAACCTGACCGTGATTCCGCGTCCCGAGCCAAAGTGATCCGCGTTCCGAACCTACGCGATCCGCGAACCGAACCAGTGAATCGCGTATCCAACTAGTGAGTCTCGAATTCCGCGTAATTCGAGACGTATCGTGCGCGTAAACTCACATACGGGTGTGAGTACTAGTGTAAGGACTATTGTGAGTGTTTATACATTGTCTAACCATCGGGTTCATCCCCAATCTTATGGCAGCTTGGTTGTCACTTAGCAACAGAACATCTTTATTAGTTTGTAATCCCAGGCTTTATACAGTGTATCCAAGTGAAAAGCTTCTTTAGCTGCTTGTTTTTTCTTTGTAATCCAACTAATTAATACACACTCCTGCATATTTAAAACAATACCCAGAGAAAGACTTTCTGTCCTCTTTGTCTGATCCCCAATCAGCATCAGCCATTCCATAGATATCTTTTTCATCACCTCTTTTAAACTTCAGACCTTTTGTTCTAGTGCTTTTTAAATATCGCAATACTCTTTTCGCATACTTAAAGTGTTCTTCTCCATAGCAATCGTTAAATTGTGACAAGTATCAGCATGCATACATTATGTCAGGTCTTGTGGCCACAGCAAGGAACATCAGTGCTCCCATGAGTTTTTTTATGGCAATTTGTCGTCTTTAGTTTCGCCTTTTTTAATACATAGCCTTGGCTCTATTGGAGTATTTACCGGTTTGCAATTTGACATGTGATAATCTTCCAATAATTTGTCTATGTATTGGATTTGACTTAGTTTTATGTCATCATTTTCGTATGAGAAAATCATTCGGATCATTCGTTTTGATTTACCCAGATCCTTCATTTCGAATGCATTTATAAGTTTATCTTCACATAGCTTGGGACATGAATATGCCATCAAAAAATCGTCTACGTAGATAGCAATTACTATTTTGTCTCCTCCTTTCTCCAGTACGTATACACAGGGATCAGCTGGCGATGATGTAAATCCCATTTTCTTCAACTCCATATCCAGCTTGCATGTAATTCAGCACTTAATATACTACTACACTATGTATTTAATTTATAACAGGAATATTTTTGAACTTGTGGGTCATAATATGCAGAAGCTACATTATGAGAAACTTTTGAGCCATCAGTATATCATTGATAACCATATGGTTGACTATTTTATATACTCTAAGAATTCAAAGTGGTTAACTAACTGAAGATCAATTTATATAAAAATTCATATTCAATTTTATATACAGGTAAAGGATTAAAAAAATGAAAATTTTCACACAACTTTTTGGTTTTTAATAAAATTTTAAATATTTCTGGTGAGTGTTCTGACATTAGATCTTGAATATTTATTTTAGATTTTTTTTAAAAAGGAAGCTGGGAGATCTTAGTTAGGTAAAATCCATAGAAAATAACATTGCACCACTCTTACTCAAATTTATGTCTAATTTCAAACGTATAAAATGTAAATATTTGAGACAGATCATTATTTAAAGATTCAATAGCTTTGTTTATATCTTTGTTTATAGTATATACAATAATATTGTCAGCAAAAAATAGACATTTAACAGAAGAATCAGTTAAATATCAATTAATTAGTGATGAATATAGGCTACAGAGGAAGTGGATAGGATTGTGGAAGTGTTGTTTCTTGGATCGCACGAGGGGGGAAGGCAGAGGGCTGTGGGAACTGAAGGGGTGGTTCATTTGACTGAAGCTCCGCCGCGGGTAACGCAGGAAGAGATGGAGTTGGTCATTGACCGATTACACAGGAAAAGGAGTGCCCCAGGACCGGATGGTGTCCCTGGGCGGGTCCTTGACATTGCCCTGAGGCATTTAGGGGAGCGTTTCAGGGAGGTCTTCGATCAGTGCTTGCGGACGGATAGGTTCCCGACAATGTGGAAGGAGGGGCGACTGGCGTTGATAAAGAAGGAAAGGCGTCCTCTGGAGGATCCCTCTGGGTACCGGCCGCTGGTACTCCTGGACGATGTTGGGAAGCTCCTGGAAAAGATTGTGGCTATGCGGATTAACCAGCACCTGAAGGATGGGGGACGAAATCTGTCTGACAATCAGTTTGGTTTTCGGGTGGGGAGGTCCACGTTTGATGCCATGCTGGTACTCAAGCGGCTATCTGCGGAGGCGACGGAGGCGGGAGACAGGCTCTTGGCGATATCGTTTGATATCGCCAATGCGTTCAACAGTCTGCCGTATGGTGTCATCCGGGAGGCGCTTAGATTCTTCGGGGTGCCGGAATATCTGAGGCGACTGTTGAATAGAATAGCTACTTGGAGGGAAGAGCTGTGACCTTCGTGAATAGTTGCGGGAGAGTAATTCGGCGAAGTATATCGAGTGTGGAGTTCCCCAAGGATCAGTGTTGGGTCCATTGTTATGGGACATTGGATTTGTAGGCACTAATTCTTATCCTTCCCATTCCTATACACATAACACATCATTCATCAACAGTTATACAAAATTAATTACACTACACAAAGTACTGAAATTAGTAATCGCTAGTCGCCTATAGACTGCGCGTCGCGTCTTCGAAACCGGTTAGTAACCCGCTCCCGCCCCGCGTCCTTGCCGCCGCGATTAGCAGCGCCTCCAGTCACTCGCCTGATTGACCGCGCTCCGTTCTGATGTCCGTACGTTTATACCACGATAATTTCACAATTAGCAGTATAAATAAGACAGCTGTAAGAATTGTAATTAAAGCCCGATATTCGAATCGAAGTGTTTATTTATTACCATGCAACAAACCCAACAACGCTAAACTGGTGACCCCGCACAAGGACAAAACAAAACCGTGAGTCGAAAAATTATTTTAACATCTGTCTACATAGTCTCGATAATCCGTTATATCGCCAAAACAAATTGTCCAGAATATTTTAGACAATACTACCGACGACAGTAAAAGACGACAATAAACTCGAGACAGAGTCCAAAGTGCAAGTGCAAGTTGAAGTGTGGTCCAATACACAAGCATATAGCGACAAATTATTTTATTTGTATTTGTGTTGAGCATGACTACGAAGGAGCATCAAACACATGCGGAAACGAGTCAAACGGAATTATGCCGAGTTGGTATACGGGTACCACCATTTTGGCCCGAGGAACCCGAAATTTGGTTTGCGCAGGTGGAAAGACAGTTCGTCGTTTCGAACATAATTTCCGACTCCACTAAGTTCAACTATGTTATCGGACAACTGGACCCCCAGTACGCCAAAGAAGTCAAGGATATAATTATTTCACCACCACAGACGGACCGGTATTAGAAGCTGAAATCAGAACTGATTAGGCGTTTGACGGCTTCCAAGGAAAAGAAGGTGCAGCAGTTACTCATGCAAGAGAAGCTCGGAGACCGGAAGCCCTCACAATTTTTGAGACACCTGCAGGGTTTGGCTGGATCTGGCGTTCCTGAAGATTTTTTACGCACTATTTGGAGTGGCCGTCTTCCCAGCAACGTTCAAACTCTGCTGGCTTCGCAACCGAAGAGCTCTATTGAAGTTTTAGCAGACTTGGCAGATCGAGTGCATGACATCATGATACCAGCACGCGAAGTGGCAGCTACATCAGAACCTGGTTCTTCCATCACCACCATGGCGAACGAAATAGCGGAGCTAAAACGTGCCGTGAAGCATTTGACGACGCAGTTGGACAGGCAATCAAGGCAAGTACGCGGCTCAAATTCTGGGGAGAGAAGCAATAAATCTTTGACTCGCTCGAACTCGAATTATTGCAAGTACCCACTATGTTGGTACCATTCGAAGTTTGGCAATAAGGCAAACAAGTGCCAAACTCCTTGCGACTTTGGGAAAGCGGGAAACGCCAAGGGCAATCAATAATGGCGACATACGATTGCCTACATCCTTCTGGTCGCCTATTCGTTACCGACCGCAGCTCGAAGATCCGATTCCTCGTGGATACAGGAAGCGACCTCTGTGTCTTCCCTCGGTCTTCACTTCGCGATCGACGTTCCAGGACCAACTACCAGTTGTGTGTAGCCAATGGTTCCAATATCGACACGTACGGTTATGTGAACTTTACACTCGATTTAGGACTTTGTACTAAATCTAAAACTAAATATCCATTTGCAAACTTTTCCAGGTATACCAATATCATTAAGAGTAGATACTAGAATAGAAGGGTCTACATTATCAAAAGCACCATTCGCATCAAAAAATGCGCAAACACTATATGAATATTGTCAGATACTTAATATGTGCAGGGCTGCTGGGTTAATTCTATAAAATAAAACTTGGTGTTCCTTGCACGTAAGACAACTTTATTGAGGCGAATAGATAGACTGTCACATCACAAACATAGACAATTATTATTATTAAATTATTATAGAACACAGTTTATAATTTATGCAACACTTCTCTCTTCTAATTCTTATTGAAGTTCTAAATTACTACAAATCAAGTCTCTGAACAGGCTTATGAGTACGTGCACTCCTACGCACTTCTGGCTTAACTAGAATAGGAGAATTAGCAATGTTACATGGTATTTCTTTGTTAATTAACGGCTTATTTACTTCTAATTTCTCCGAGTCTTTTTCTTGCTCCAATACACTTTCATTACGTACACTATAGTTAGGCAAACACTGGGTAACATTCCTGGTAAGTATGCCTTTGTCAGTGTGCACATCATACATAACATTTCCTACTGGTTTTTCAATAACACCATCTAACCATTTCCGAGAGTTATCATATGATGCAATCAATACTTTATCACCTGGTAAATATTGCTTTACAGGTTTCTTACAAATTAACTGACGCGGAATGATTACATCTTTTTTAATTAAAGATAAACGTGTACGGAGTTTTCTACCGAACATTAACTCACACGGTGCCTTGCCTGTTATGGCATGTGGTGCTGTACGATAAGCTAATAGCCATTGCTGAATACTATAGTCTAAACAACTTTTATCAAATTTATATGCTAACATGGCCTTTTGAAGGTTTGAACCCCCCTTTTCTGCTAAGCCATTGCTGGCTGGGTGATAAGGTGCAGTACATATGTGTCTAATATTATTATTCTTACAAAAAGTATTAAACTCTTCAGATGTCCACTGTGGACCATTATCAGTCACCATTTGTTCCGGCAGACCAAATCTAGCAAAAATACTACGTAGACAATTAATTGTACTGTTGGAGGTAATATTGTTCATTTTAACTACTTCTGGCCATTTTGAGTGTGCATCTACAATGATTAACCACATATGCCCTAAAAATGGACCAGCAAAATCAGCATGAATACGTTTCCATGGCTCCTCTGGCCACTCCCATCTATGAATAGGTCTAATAGGTGGTAAGTTCCTATTTTGGATACAACCTGCACAATTATTAGTTAATGATTTTATATCATTTGTGATGTTTGGCCACCAAAAACAACTACTAGCTAAAGACAACATTTTATTAATACCCAAATGACCAGAATGCAGTTCTGTTAAAATTTTATCATTTAAACTGTCCGGTATAACAACTCTATCCCTCCATAAAATACAATCTTTAATTATATATAACTCAGTCTCCTTGCCTTTAAAATTACATAACTCTCTATTAATCAACTTTGGCCACCCCCCTCTTAAGTAAGTACAAACCTTGCTTAACATAGGGTCTTTCTGAGTATATTTGGCAATTTCAGATAAAGTAACAGGTGGATTATCCAATACATTTTTTTTTAAATTTATTACGGCCACTGGACAAACGTCCTTTAAGCCTAACTTTTTACAGAATTTTCATATAACAATATACAATATGACATAAAATATACAAGTTTTTTTTTTTTTTAAGTTTATAACGTTCCTACAGTATTTATTACATATTTATAAATAGATCTAAAAAATAAGGGATTTGCTAAAAGTAATTGTAGTTCATTTGGGATTACATTATTTTCAGAAATGGATTCTAGTTCTGTCACGAGAATAAGACGTTCCATGTTGTATTTTTGACAAATCATGACAATATGTTCAAGGTCCGCAATTTCATTACAAAAGTGACATTTATCTTCCGTTACAATTTTAAGTCTTGAAAGATGTGCAGGATTTTTACAGTGACCAAATCTAAGTCTATTAATCAAAGTAATGAACTGTCTTTCAGAGTTTTTCAGGTTATGGAACCATGGTCTGTGTGGCGGGGTACTCTGAATTTTTACATACCATTTACCTTTTTCCTGAGTTATAGTCTTCCAATATTCATGCCACATTGTTTTAACTTGTTCAGTTAATATCTGAATGAAATCAGTAAAAGGGACTCTCATCAAAACAGAGTGGTCCTCATGCCACATTCCTCGGACTGCTCTATCCACTTCTTCGTTTCCAGTAATGCCAGAATGTGATGGAACCCATTTAAATTTTATACATTTGCCTCCTTTATGTAGTTTATACAGTGTTTGTTTTACAAGATAAACAATATAGTTTACATTACATTTTACAGAACTATTTCCTAAAGCTAATAATACACTTTTACTATCTGTAACAATTAAAAAATCAGATTTATTTACATTATACAAGTACAAAAGAGCTCTATAGATAGCATATAATTCAGCACTAAATATACTACACTGTGTATTTAATTTATAACAGGAAGTTATTTTAACTTGTGGGTCATAATATGCAGAAGCTACATTATTTGAAACTTTTGAGCCATCAGTATATTATTGATAAACATTTGGTTGACTATTTACATACTCTAAGAATTCAAAGTGGTTAACTATCTGAAAATCAATTTCTATATTATTATTAATAAAAGATTCATATTCAGTTTCATATACAGGTAAAGTATTAGAAAAATGTAAATTTTCACACAAGTTTCTGGTATTTAATAAAATCTTTAATATTTCTGGTAAGTGTTCAGATATTAGATCTCGAATATTTATTTTAGAGTTATATAAAAAGGAAGCTGGGAGATCTTGGTTAGGTAAAATTCTGTTTAAAACAAAATGTATTGTTAGTCGACAAGAGTTTGAGACAAAATTTTTGAGCAATCTGGAGTCGTCTTAATTTCAAAGGTATTATACATGCTTCAGACTCCATAGAAATTATTGGAGTAGAACACATTGCACCAGTTATGACTCTCTTAATGCTTTATTTTGAATTATGTCCAATTTCTTAAGGTAACGTCCATTTGCACTCATGTAAGCTAAGGAACTATAATCAAAGTGACTTCTAACAATACTTTTGTACAGAAGAGATAATATTCTAGGATCAGATCCCCAATGAATTCCAGCTAAAGAACGTAAAATATTTAATCCTTTGCTGGCATTTTTTATTATATAATTAATGTGTGACTCAAATGTTAATTTTGTATCCAAATGTATGCCTAAAAATTTCTTTTCTTGTAACCAAGTTAATGCATGACTGCTATATGAAACTGATGGGATTTCTTGTAAATTAATCACTCTTTTAGAAAATAACATTGCACCACTCTTACTCACATTTATGTCTAATTTCAAACTGGTATAAAATGTAAATATATGAGACAGACCATTATTTAAAGATGCAATAGCTTTGTTTACATCTTTATTTATAGTATATACAACAATATCATCAGCAAACAATAGATATTTAACAGAAGGATCAGTTAAATATCTATCAATTTGTGATGTATATAGGCTATAGAGCAATGGAGAAATTGTTGCTCCTTGCATTGTACCTTTATATACATGCCTAGGTCCATGTAAAATGTTATTGTATTTGACATACATTAACCTGTCATATAGGACAGTAAATATCCATTTGCAAACTTTTCCAGGTATACCAATATCATTAAGAGTAGATACTAGTATAGAAGGGTCTACATTATCAAAAGCACCATTCACATCAAGAAATGCGCAAACAGTATATGAATGGCTATGGAATGAATTTTTAATATCAGAGATAAGAGATACATAATTTTCTGCTGTGCTTTTACCTTTCCGAAAACCAAACTGTTGCACAGGTAAAGTATTATATTTTTCACTATAAAACTCAAGACTCAAGAATTTAAGCATACATTCAAAAAGTTTTCCTATACAAGATGATAATGCTATTGGCCTATAAGAGTTGTAATCGTTTTCAGGTTTATCTGGTTTTAATATTGGAATAACACATTGTGTTTTCCAGGTATTTGGTATCATTTCATATTCCCATAACAAGTTAAATATATTTAAAAGTATTTTTTGTGCACTAGGATGCAAATTTTGGATTAATTTATAAGAAATGTCATCAAGACCTGGTGTGGTATTCTTTCTAGTTTTCAAAGATACTTGAAATTCATTCATTGTGAAAGGCACAGAAAGGAAACAACTTTCAATACTGCCAGTTGAGTTAAATATACCTTTTAACCTTATTATGTTTATTTCTTTTCAGGTGGAGATTTAGGAGCATATTTATCTAAAAAGGAAGGAATCCATTCATCATTTTTAGGAAGTTTTTTAATGGTTATTCTTTTAAATCTTCGTGTATAATTCCATATCATACCAACAGGTGTATATCTATTGAATGTCACACAACAATCTCCAACTAGTTTTCTTTTTCATAGTAAGTAATTTCTTTTTAATAGCATCAACCTTTTTGTACTTTACATAATTAGTTATTGTAGGAATAGATCTGTAGTTTTTCAAAGCACCTCTACTATTTTTCACTGCCATGGCAGACTCCTCGTCCCACCAGGGTACTGGTTTTTTAAATTTTATATGAACTATTGTTTGATATTTTTGGAATACATTCCAACTTACAAATATCAAGAATGTTTTCTGACTCTTTGGATTATTAAAAACTGTTTCACTTATAGAAGAATACTTGGTCCAGTCTGCCTTACTATAAATAAAGCATTCCGAGGGAGTACCAATTTTATATTTTTTACAGATGTTTGAATGTTTATAATGATGGGAAAATGATAACTACCCATTGGATCGCTATGCATTTTACAGTCACACGGAGGAGCTACTTCAGGACTAACACATGATATACCAATTGCAGAAGGATTGTTACGGAGTGAACCGACAGTAGTTGCGAGATCCAGTATTTAAAATGCATAGATCACACTCATCTATTAAGTTGTAAACATCATTACCTCTAGAGTTACAAGATATACAAACAAAAGCAACATGGTGTGCATCCAAATCACCTGAGAGTAAGATAGGTTTTGGCAAGCTGTTGATGATGTATCTTAATCTTTTACATCTAAATCGACCACCTTTTGTAAGACTATACACACATAGCGGAGATATATTACCAATATTAGTTTTCAAAACTATTGCAACAGTTTGTAGATAATCATAATAAGGTGTATTAATAATTTCATACTTAAATGTATTTTTAATTAATATTGCAACACCACCATGAACGTCTGGACCATTTTGTGAAATAATAGTAAAGCCTGGTAAATTGAAGTTGCTTCTCTCCCGCAATCACGTTTCATTTAACATACATATATAATTATTGTGTTCACAAAGAAAATTTATAAGTAAAGGTTTCTTATTAATTACACTCTGAATTTTAAATTGAGCTATATTAAGTTATGTTTTATACTTGGCAAAATATTATTTAATTTCATGGATTAAATCAAATTATGTAAGAAAACTTATTTTATTCTTTTAATTGTTTTAATTTTAATTCTTCTTTTAATTTTTAAGTTATGTTTTATACTTGGCAAAATATTATTTAATTTCATGGATTAAATTAAATTATGTAAGAAAACTTCTTTTATTCTTTTAATTGTAATAGCCTCAGAGTTGGAAGAGTTAGCTAAGGAAATCAATGGTTTTACTACAGCGTTAATAGTTAGTTATTTCAATGTTAGTTATTTTTTTAACTTCAAAATTTTTCTTATTTTCATCATTTACTCTATTAGTTGGAGATTTAGAACTTTGTTTGAGTTATTTCTGTTATTATCTACAAGAATGGACTTCAAAGGAGGAAACTCCTCACCTGTATTTTTAAAACTGAGGCAAATGTAAAATTATGATTATGGATTTTTTTTTATGTTTTTCTTCATTTTTTTTTTTCTTTTCTGATATACAGTCTCTGTATGAGTGTTCTCCAGCACACGTAGAACACATCTAAGTACATCGGCATACTTTCGCGGAGTGATTGAACTTAAGACACTTATAACATTGAATTAATGGTGGGACATAAGTATTTACCTCATAGCGATACATATATAAATACACATACTTCGGTAGAACAGATGTAGAAAAAGTGAGGACTACAGTAGTTAATGGCACGAGGTTCTATTAGCATCCTTTTCCATAAAACGTTTAACAGAGATTACTAAAACACGTACTGATTTATCAATAGACTAAAATATATTTCATTTGACATGCTACAGACAATACAGGTTTAGTATATAAAGTACACACAGACTTACTAGATGTCACTACTTATACAGATATTTTGTTACACAATATTAAATTAATTTAACACCCTCTCTTAACACAATATCCTAGTACTTATAGGACTAATAATCATTTCTAACAATATATGTATTTATCATTATATACATCTATTATATTTACTTTACATACACTAAATTTTATCCCACTGCTCCTATGCCCATTAAATTCATAAATTTAGAATGTTTATATGAACAAAGTGATTTTGTTAATATATCTGCTGGCATAGAACCAGTTTGTAGGTAATTAACTACAATTTCTTTATTAATTACACATTCTCGAATAAAATGATGTCTCACATCAATGTGCTTTGTGCGCTTGTGAAACAATGGATTAGAAGTTAATTTCAAGGCACTTTGGCTGTCACTATACAAGTTCAATGGTTTATTTTTATCTAAAGCAACAAGTTCTGACATTAAAGATTTTAAATAAATTGCTTCCTTACAAGCCTCTGAAAGTGCCATATATTCGGCTTCTGTAGAAGACAAAGCCACAGTCTTTTGTTTTTGTGATTCATAACTTATTACACAGCCTGACAACATGAAACAGTACCCAGTATAAGACCTTCTATATATATTACAAGATGCCCAATCTGCATCTACAAAACCATGTAATTCTTGAAAACTATTTTTCTTGAAAATTAAACCTACATTTTTAGTTTTTTGTAAATATTTCAATAGTCTCTTCAAGTGTTTCCAATGTGTTTCATTATAGCATGTGTTAAAACTGACTTAAGAAACTAACACTATATGAAATATCTGGCCTAGTTAACACTGACAAATACATTAGGGATCGATTGGATCCCGAACGGATAAGTATTACTGCAATCTTCATTAGCTTTTTCTAATTTAAGATTTTCTCCATTGGAGTCTCTGAAGTTTTGCAATTAATCATGTTAAATCTCTTTAAAATATAATTAACATATTGTTCTTGATCTAGAGTTATACAATCCTTTCTAACATTTATATTCATACCCCAGACAATATTTAATCTGTCCTAAGTCATTTATTTTATATTGACACTCTAATACAGTTTTTAATTTATTATATGTATTTTCACAATTATAAAAAACAAAAAAAAATCATCAACGAATAATGCAACAAAGACTTTGACACAGTCATTACATTTTATAAATAAACAAGGTTCATATTTTGATTTTTGAAAACCTAATTTTAATAAACTGTATTCCACTTTTATGTACCAATTCCTTGCTGACTGTTTCAATCCATAAATTGCCTTTTTTAACCTTAAAACTTTATTATTATTGTTAGATATAGCAATATAATATAATAAATTTAGGTTGTTTTGTAGTGTTAAAATGTGGCAACACTTTTAGTAGTATAACCTCATCTTGTAAGTTGTTCTAATGTGGTTCGAATGTAAGAGCATAATAAAAGTTTTCTAGTGCATAATACTGCTTAAATTATTTACCATCACAACAGGTTATGGGCCCAGTCACATAACTGTGTTGAGATTAGTCGAATAAGCAGGAAAGATAATTGATTCGTCAAAAATACTGGTGACGCGTCCACATGCAGCGTCATTGAGGTTAGTCGCCAGGAAGTAAATTATTACTCAAAAAACATAACTTTAGTGTTGTGTGAGGAAGGATTAAAACGGACCAGAAGAACGATGGAGGAATTTGATAATTCTTCAGCATCAGTAATTAAGCTAGAGGGTTCCAAGAATTGGAATGTGTGGAAATTCCAGACAATGGTTTTACTGCGTGGCAAAGGTGTACTGAGTATAGTTAATGGACAGAATGTGAAGCCACTACCAGGACAACCAGCGGCTCTTACTGCTTGGGAGACAAAAGACTCAATAGCTCAAACGTTATTGGTCACTAGAATGACAGAGAATGTTATGCTGCATATTATGACATGTGATACCTCTCATGATATGTGGAAGAAATTAACTAGTGTATTTGAACAGAAAACTGAGACTAGTATTCATATTGTACAACAAAGATTTTTTAAATTTAAGTATGAAGAAGGCATAGAGATGTCTGTGTTCTTGTCTAAGATACAAGAATTGCAACATCAACTTAAGCAGATGGGTGAAGACATATCAGACAAGCTTGTGATTACTAAAGTATTAATGACATTACCAGAAAGTTACAAACATTTCATATCTGCATGGGAATCTGCACCAGACGATAAACAAACATTAGACAGTCTGATTGCTAGATTGTTAGTTGAGGAAGAGAGAATGAAAGAAAAAGGTGGCCTATCTCAACAAACATCAGCGTTTATAGCTAAAAAAATTAATAAGCGTAATGTAAAGTGTTTCAAGTGTAATAAACTGGGACATTTTCAATATGAGTGTACACGAAATGTAAACAAACTAAGTAATGATCATGCTACAATGAGTAAATCAAATAAAAAGTGTTTTTATTGTAACAAGTTTGGACATTATAAAAATGAGTGTCGGTTCAAAAAAAAATAAGGAAAGTAATGCATTCATGGTACAAAGAAATAAACATTCCCAACAATCACAGTGGTTAGTAGACACAGGAGCGAGCGAGCATATGTGTCGCGACCGTGACCTTTTCTCGACCTTTATGCATTTATTTGAAAAATCAGTGATTGTCGGTAATGGAAGCGCAATTAGTGCGAAAGGCTGTGGACAGGTGGCGTTACAAGTCTACAATGGACATGAGTGGATAAATACTACCATGGACAATGTTCTCTATGTGCCAGATCTAAAGACAAATTTATTCGCGGTAAACTGTGTGACAGATAGAGGTTATGTCATGGTGACAGATGATAATATGTGTAAAATTCTCAACAAAACAAATAAAGTATGTGCGATTGCTAACAGAATAGGAAACATGTATTATATGGATGTTCGTTATCAGTGTAATTCAGTAAACATGACGCGGTTAAACTCTGATTTAAATGCGTGGCATCAAAGACTTGCACATCAAAACTTTAAATATGTAAAAGCAACTTTGAAAAACAACAATATCATAATAAAAGATGACTGTGATGTGAAGTGCGAGGATTGTTTAAACGGAAAAATCCACCGTTTATCATTTAAGAATAGCGAAAGTAAAACAACTAAACCAGGTGAACTGATTGTCGCTGACACTTGCGGGCCTATGGAGGAGATGTCAGTAGGGGGATCGAGATATTTCGTAGTATTAAAAGATGACTATTCAAAATACACAACAGTATATTTTGTAAAAAACAAGGACGATATTAAAAATTGCATATTAGATTTCGTCTACAAGGTTGAAAATACTACCGGATACAAAATACAAAATTTCAGAAGCGACAATGGACTTGAATTTGTCAATAAAGAAGTACAACAGATATTTTTGAAGCACGGTATTGTTCACCAAACTACAGTATCATATACACCCGAACAGAATGGTAAGGCAGAACGAGAAAACAGAACCTTAATTGAAGCTGCTCGAACAATGTTGTGTGCAAAAGCACTTCCTAAGAAACTGTGGGCAGAGGCTGTTTATACAGCTGCATATGTATTAAATAGAACTGGTAAAAGTAGTGAGAAAGATAAAACACCATATGAGATTTGGACAAAAAAGAATTTTGACATAAATACTTTACAGATTTTTGGTACCCCAGTAGTTGTACATATCCCTAAAGAAAAGAGGAGGAAATGGGACTCAAAAGGTGAAAAAGGAATTATGGTGGGCTATGGAGAAAATTGTAAAGGTTATAGAATATTTTTCCCTGAGAAGAACAATGTTGAAATAAAAAGAGATGTGGTATTTGTCGAAGAACCAAAATATTATGATAATAATGAAACTATTAAACTGGATATGGTTAAGCAACTGTGCAATACAGATGAAAATAGACCTGAAATAGTGGATGATGAGCATTTAATGACACAAAGTGAGAATCAAGGACATGAGGTCAGTTTGAATCTGGATGAGCAATCGTTCACTGAAACCGATGATTCTACATTTGTATTACCTACTAGTGATGAGGGATTAAGTGATGAATATGAAAGAATCATACAACCTCGAGAGAGGAGCACTCGCATTAGAAAACAGACATCATTTTATAATTGTAACTTTACATGTACAGAAAATAATGAACCAAGAACTTATAGAGAAGCCATACTGAGTAAAGATGCACCTAAGTGGCAAGAAGCGATAAAACAAGAACTTCAAACTTTAAAAGAAAATAATACTTGGACTATTTGTGATATACCTATGACAGAGAAGACTGTAAGTAGTAAATGGGTTTTCAAAATTAAAAATGTAAACAATAAAATACAGTATAAGGCTAGGTTGGTAGCTAGGGGTTTTGAACAAAATGATATGTTGGATATGTATGAAATTTATGCACCTGTAGCAAAACTGTCAACATTCAGATTATTTGTTTCAATAGCTACAATGTTAAAGTTACCGATTTATCAAATGGATGTTGCTGGGGCTTTTCTATATGGGGATATTCATGAAAATGTGTTTTTAGAATTACCAGAAGGGGCTTATACTGAAAATCAAAACATTGTAAAACTAAATAAATCATTGTATGGACTAAAAAAATCACCTAGATACTGGAATGATAAATTTAACATAGTTATAACTAAGCAAGGTTTTATTAGATCATTAAACGATTCTTGTTTGTATTCTAAATGTAACAATAACAGTAAGATATATGTTTTACTATATGTAGACGATTTGCTTATTTTTGGGTCAAATGAAAAAGAAATATGTGATTTAAAATCATTACTAAATGTGGAATTTAAAATGAAAGATTTAGGTTTAGTAACAAATTTTCTAGGAATTAATGTAAAACAAAATTTAAGTACTGGGATAACTGAATTAAATCAAAAATGTTATCTTGAAAATGTATTGAAAAGATTTAATATGGAAAATTGTAAACCAATGTCAACTCCAATGGATCAAAATTTCAATACTAAAATATTTGAATGTAATGAAGATTTTAAAGTTGATAAACATATTGAGAATACCTGTAGACAGATTATAGGGTGTTTGATGTATGAGTTTCAGGTACAAGACCAGATCTATGTGTTGCTATCTCTATATTAAGTAGATATCAAAATAATGCAAACAATATTCTTTTAACTGCTCTAAAAAGAGTTTTAAGATATGTAAAGTATAGTATTAATTATAAATTAATTTTTAAATGTAATAATGAGTTATTGATTGGCTATTCTGATGCTAATTGGGCAGGGGATTTAAAAGATAGAAAGTCTACTACTGGATATTGTTTCAAGTTTGCAGATTGTTTAATATCTTGGTGCTCTAAAAAACAGAGTTCTGTTAGTTTATCTTCAACAGAATCTGAGTATATTGCACTCAGTATGACAGCAAGTGAAGCATGTTGGATAATTTATTTGTTGAAAGACTTTGATGTAATAAATTTATGTCCAGTTCCAATATTTTGTGATAATCAATCTGCCATAGTAGTTTCAAATACTGAAAGTGTGAAACGACTAAAGCATATTGATATAAGGTATCACTTTATTAAAGAATTGATTAAAAAGGGGAAAATATATTTAAAATACATTAAAAGCCAAGATCAAGTAGCAGATATGTTTACAAAACCTCTATGTAATAATATATTGATAAAGTGTGTTAATAAGTGTGGGTTACAATACTAAGTTTAAAAAGGTTCTTTATATTATAATATATTATATTGAGAGGGGGTGTTAGATATAGCAATATAATATAATAAATTTAGGTTGTTTTGTAGTGTTAAAATGTGGCAACACTTTTAGTAGTATAACCTCATCTTGTAAGTTGTTCTAATGTGGTTCGAATGTAAGAGCATAATAAAAGTTTTCTAGTGCATAATACTGCTTAAATTATTTACCATCACAACAATTATTATTTAAATTTGAACATTCTGGTATTTCCATAAACAAACATTCATCAATATTACCATTAAGAAAGGCTTTTGGTACATCCAAGTGATTCATTTTTAATTCAAGTTGTACACTTAAAGCAAACAACAGTCTTCAAGTTGAATTACGTAAAACAGGTGAAAAGGTTTCATCAAAATCTATACCTTTTATCTGCATGAAGCCCTTCGCAACTAACCAAGCTCTATAGTGCACATTTCCACTATTATCACGCTTTTTCTTTAACACCTATTTGTTTTTAACCACTGTACCTTCACTTGGCCTATCCACTATTTGCCATGTATCAATGTCTTTGAAGGATTTCAGCTCTGCTTGAATAGCACTATACCAGTGCATCTTTTCGGGACCTGTAAGAGCATTCTCTAGGGTAATCTGCTTGTCATTGAAGTCTTCAATACTCATATTCGAAAAACCAAACCTCTCTAGTATTCGGCGAATGCGTTTTTCTTATTGAATGTTAGCACTACCTTTAGAAACAACCTCAACATCATCTTTTCTTAAACATTCACTAAAGTCATCATCAGGGTAACTTGATGAATCACTGACAAAATATGTTGGGTCATTTACATTTCCTGTTTGATCATCATTTGTTGTTCTTATCATGTTGTTTTCCCTTTCTGCTACTTCATTTTCTAACTCTTTTTCTGGCTCCCTCTCTTCAACTATAACTTCTGTTGTGTCTTTCTTGGACCTCTCCATGACAACAACATCTCTACTAGTACAGAATTTTCCTGTTACTGGATTATATAGTCACCTTTTGTAGTTTCAGAATATCCTACAAGGATATATTTAAACGCCTTTTTGTCCCATTTCAATCTCTTATTTTTAGGTACATGCATCATTACTGGGCTGCCAAATATTCTGACATGACTGAGGTCAGGTTTCTGTCCTGTCCAGATCTCAATCGGTGTCTTATGACCTAAACCTGAGGCTGGCGACCTATTTTTTAAGTAAACTGCCGTTTTGACTGCCTCTGCCCAAATGCGTTTTTCCATTTGTGCATCAAACAATAAACACCTTGCACGCTCAACAATAGTCCTGTTGAAAACGCTCACTGATCCCATTCTGCTCTGGAGTATATGGGTTGCTCTTTTGATGAACTATACCACATTCTTTTAAGTAATTGTTCATTGCATCAGAACAATACTCCCCTCCATTGTCGGTTCTCAGTATTTTAATCTTTGTTCCTTTTTTATTTTCTACCATTGTTTTAAATTCCTTGAAATAATTTAAGACCTGATTCTTCTCTTTGAGGAAATATACAAATGCCATTCGTGTAGCATCATCCACAAACAATAGAAAATATCTCGCTAGTCCAATAGATCGAACCTCCATTGGTCCACACAGATCTGAATGAACTATATCTAGCGCCTTCTCACTTCTATGGTTTGCTAGTTCAAATGGTAAACGAGTCTGTTTACCCTCACAGCATATTTCACAATTTGATTTCTGAATATCAGCCTTTTCATCAAAAATTTATTCCGCTTACAGCACCACTCTTCATTTTTTTTAAGTCTTGACTATGTGTCCTAATCTCCTATGCCATGTGCTAGATTCAGCAGTGTGAGCAGCTGCTGCCATCACTTTCTCTGACATTCTTACTGTATTCAATTTATACACACCATTTTGTAAGCTTGCCACCCCAATAAGCTTATCCTGTTGATTTTGTATGTAACAAGCATTTATTTTGAAAGTAACTTTGTTTCCTTTAGCTATCAACTGGCTCACTGACAACAAGTTTGTTGTTAGGTTAGGAATGCATATAATATTGTTGACATTAATGTCGAACTGAGAATTATTCACTTTTGTCGTGATTTGTGTGTCTCCAACACATATAACAGGCATAGATGTCTTATTGGCAACAATAATTTCTTTTGTATCATATACTTGTCGAACTCGCGAAAGGCACTTTTTGTTTGATGTCATATGTGCGCTGGCCCCTGAATCTATATACCAGTCATCCCCGTTAAACTCACTATTAAAAAATGCGGCACTAAAAACATTTACTTACTTTTCTTTTATTTCGGGGCACTGATTTTTATAGTGGCCTATTTTCTTACACCTGTAGCACATAATTAATTTTTTGACATTTGACATATAGTTTGACGTTTTCTTATTACTTTTTTCAGTGTGATCAGCTTTACCTTTTTACTTTGACCACAAAGCAACTTCCGTGTCATTCATTGTCAATGCTACCAACATCAGAACTCATATCAAGCAACTTCGTTTTGATGACGTCAGAGCTAATTGCAATTCCAGAATGTTCTATAGCCATTATCATCGGTGAAAAAAACTTTTCTGGAAGCCCTGCCAATAGCAATGATCCAATCCATTCTTCATTTATTTCGAAACCCGTTCCTTTTAATCTTTGCGCCGTTTCCACTATTTGACTTACATAACTTGTCATAGATTCACAATTATCGAGTCGAATTGAAATTAATGTTCTAAGCAAACTGATTTTTCTGGTGAATCCGTTATCGTCAAACAATCTTCGGAGTTTTTGCCACAAACCTTTTACGTTAGTTTCATTCTTAATGTGCACATATAATTTCGGATCGATCGTCATAATTAGCTTAGCCTTTGCCTTTCTATCTTCAATTTCACTTATATCGGCGGGGGAATGGCGTCGATATCCATGCCTTCCAATATGAGAAAATTTCTTGCCGCAAACGCCCAATCATCGTAATTTTCGCGACCTTTTAATTTTGGAACGTTTACTATTTAACTGCCTGTCGACATTTTTTATATTTCACTGATTTATGATACAAATTTACTGTTTATTTCAAAGAAATACGGGACCGGGCCCATAACCTATTAAAACACGTACTGATTTATCAATAGACTAAAATATATTTCATTTGACATGCTACAGACAATACAGGTTTAGTATATAAAGTACACACAGACTTACTAGATGTCACTACTTATAAAGATATTTTGTTACACAATATTAAATTAATTTAAAAGAGATAACCTCAGTATCGCAACTAATATTTATATAATAAATATCATTAGATATATCAGTTTGCACAAACCTAATCACGCCCACTCTCTCCACAAGATGTGCTGGTGTAAAAGGTCGAAATTTATTTTTGTTGAGAAAATTATCCATTTTTTTTAAATTATTGGCAGCTGAAGCTTTTTAAATGTAACTCCAATTTTGTAGGCATTTACTCTATATATTCTAGTAAAGCCTTTAACATTCTGACTAAATTAATGTGTAAGTTTCAAGGGGTTCTTGTTACTCAACTTTTTTTCCTTTGATTCCGCATAAACGTGTTGTGTTCGCTAAATAAACTGTTTTCCAAAAAAAGTCCTGTGTAGTTTGTTTAAAAATAAACTTTATGCTTGTCTACAACTTTGTTTCCCGCTACTTCTGTACGTACCCGTTTTCTGTCTGGATACATAGAAGACTCGTCATCCTCTACACCACTCTGCGTTCCCATGATTTGGGAGTAGAAAAAGTTAGGCTTTTATATAAAAAAACGTTAATATTGCGATTAAAGAATAATAATTCTTAGCAGTACTTTAAAAAGCGCGCGATTCGTTCGACTTTCTGCCAAAAAAGTCTCTTATGCCAATCTTGAATTTCAAATCTTGCAATTGCAGGATCGATAAGTTTAAAATGTTGCCAAATTTAAAGTCCGTCATAAAGTTATTGTAAGATCAATGAATGTAACATAATTTAAATTTCTGTTTTTACCGCTAAATAGTTATATTTATGTTGCATATCTATTTTAACTATTATATAAAGGTAACTGTTTATTTTTACTAAAAACACTCGTAAATTTATGCTTTTTATTATTGTGGCAATGTATTGCACTTTGTGGCAATTGTACACTTGAACACAATCAATATGTTGCGATAACACAACTAACTAAACAACAACAGACTAAAGAAACGCCTAATTTTTTTTTTAAACAAATGAAGAGGCACCAAAAGTTCCCACTTCGCAAAAGATCGTTACAGGACCTTGATCGGTTAGTTAGTAAAGTGAGGAACCTCGCTGACACCCTCTTAATACATCATCCACACAAACGGAAAAGGAGTTCGATATCTTCGGAAAAAGTATAGCCGCACAGCTTAAAAACATACCGTTACCTGTAGCTATTCAAGCTCAAATGTATATTCAAAATTACCTTACCAATTTACGGCTTAGGACAAATGAGTCATGTAACTTTCACCTATGCATATAGCCCTTCGCCCAATTATTACCTGTCACCAACACCATCACCGAGTCATACAATGTCACCATCACGACCTTCTTCTTTCAGTTTCACCCCCCCAAATTCTAAATTTCCAAACCATTCATCTTCCAACCACTCCACTCAAAATGCAAGGAAATGAAAATATTTTGCCACAAGCACTGGCATCTATTAACGTCTTCGATACAATTTAAGTGATTTCATTGTTTGGAAATAAATCTTTTTAATTTCTTTTTTGTTTTAATATTCTTTAATCATAATATCTCTTTTGTTCTTCCGTGATTTGCCTTATAATTCAAGAAACTCTGAACCGATTTGCAGGGTTCCTTTTTCTGGACAAGTTGTAGTATTTTTTGTTATAAATATCAAACAAACAAAAATTGGCTCACTCTATCAAAAGTCATAGTTCCTAATTTGAATGAATAGTCTTATCTAAAAATGAATCAGAATAAATCAGAGCGTTATCCAGTACGGTCATGTTTCTATTGAATTGGGGGGATGCGTGGTGATACTGTACCACGCCCACATTAAGTGAAAGCCGGGGGTGGAGCAACTTAACCGCCGGTCCAGGCTTACAAGCGTCAGCGGTATAATAAAATTGTTATTATTGTGGCATGTTATGCCAAAGAATCTTTCCACACACCCTACACCTCATGGCTTCCAATGAGAAAACTAACGTGCTATCATAATTAAAAACAACTACATATTTATTATCCTCTCTATCTTTTTGTACACTGTGACACAGCTTGATAAATATTAGTAAAAACTGTATTGATATAACGTTTGTTTTTCTTGGATACTTAACTCCCACATATAAAATTTATCATAAAACAACAGGTTATGGGCTCATGAAAAAAGAAAGCAGACGTAAGCAAAAATAAAAATATTAAAAACAAACCTAACATAACCATAAAAACCGAGTTCAACTGTTGACTCGTGGTCAAATACTATTGCAAAGTCAAGATTTATACGAAATAGTCCAAGGTCAAAAACCTGGACATGGAAGTGATAAAACAACCGAACAACAAAAAGATGCACAAGTTCAAAAAAATATAATGTGTACAATAAAAAAAACCCCCGAACAAATGTTTAAGACATTATGTAAAATATTCGAAAAAGGAAATGAACAACAAAAATGTGATCTAATGCAAGAGCTATTTCAATATCAATACAAAAAAAAAATAAAGACATGACATATCAAATCAGTATTATAAGAAAAGTAATTCGCGATTTTCAAAATCATTTTGATTATTATATTTAGAATTTATATATAATTTATATTAGAATTTAGAAGACGGTATAGATTTTCAAAGGACATTGTATTGTTCATAATTCTGCCACTTGTTAATTTGTATTTACTAAAATTAACTGAAAGAGGTCTTCCAGTGCCTCCTATATACCAATTATTAGTGGCCCTAAGATTTTTTTCTTCTGGAAGTTTTCTGGTTTGTAATCATTATAATATAGGCATGATTAATAGGAAAAAGCCTTTTATTAGAAACTCAATAAACTATGTTCCAGATGATTACACGAGACCTTATACGAATTAGTCAATCAACTGTGTCACGAATAGTAAAAAAAGTTTCACGTCTATTATGTTTTAAGATAAAACAGTACATCAAATTTCCAAATAATCTTGAAATAATAAAACAATAATTTTACTCCTTAGCTCATTTTCCTGGCATTATAGCTGTTGATAATACCCACATACCGATACAAAATCCTGGTGGATGTTATGCTGAAGTATACAGAAATAGAAAAAGATATTTTTCTATAAACACACAGGTTGTATGCGGTCCCGATTTGCATATTTATGATATCGTTTCTGACAGACCTGGTTCTGTATATGATAATAGAATTTTTGAAGCTTGTATTTTGAAGAGCAAATTAGAACAAGGAGTTATAGGAGGTATAATTTTTTGGGGGACAGTGGATATGGAAGCCAAAAATATTGGTTGGTTGGTACACCACTTGCACATCCAGAATCACCCGCTGAAGAAAATTACCATAAGGCTCACATAAAAACAAGAAATGTAGTTGAAAGAACTATAGGTGTTTGGAAAAGAATGTTTCCTTGTCTTTCAAAAAAGATGGCTACCAATGTGATTACAACATGTAATGTTATTTTGTAGCTACAGCGGTGCTATACAACATTTGCAGAATGCCTGGTGCTATTGAAAATTTTGAACAAGAACTAAGAATTTCTGCACCAACAACTAGGAATCATCCAGTCCAATTATCTAATAGGGAAGCATTGCTATTTAGAAGAATGTTTATAGCATGTCACTTTCCTTAAAACTGTACTTGTATAGTGATTAAAATGTTATAAATAAAATAACATAAAAACATAATATGCATTTAAATTTTATTTCTTAAAACTACTATTTCTAATTTTAGTTTTTCTTTTTGTAACTCGTGAATTTCTCTTTCATATTGTAGCAAATTTTTCTCCTTTTCTATTATTATTTTTTCTCTTTGGACCCTTAAGTCGTGCAAGTCTTCATCATGATGAATGTTCAAGACACACCTTATCTTTCTTGATTCTATCTCTGTAATAAGACCCCTCTCACCTAAAAATGAAATAACATTTACATTGTTATTTACATATACACTTGCCTATTTTACTAAGTAGAATAATACAGGTAAAAATACGTCTATATTTACAACTATTTTGACACACAATAAATGAATACTTGACTTCATAATATTAGAATTAAAATAAAAAAAAAAACAGTTGACTTTTATTCTTATACATTGTATAAAAGGAAATGTCCGTCATTTGTTGGCTTATAACTTGAAAACCTGTAAACTAATATACATTATATTTTTTAAAATTTTAACTGTGTTATCTGGTCAGGTATTAAGTATACATTTTGTTACAATAAATAAATAGTATGGAAGAGTAGATATAGAAAAAAAAGTAATCATTGCCCTACATTGAAACCAATATTCTACCTGTGAATTTTGATTAAAAATAAAGTAAGTCATTATAGAATAACATTAGGTAGCAGCAGATATACTTTTTAGAAATTTATTACCCTACAGTAGATTTTACAATGTTTAAAATAATACATACTAGTAGTTGTGGCGCTGGGTTTTCTCTTTGGTAGTGCAGAAGGAATCTATACAGCCTCAAATTTATCATTTTCATTAATTGTGTTTTGAACTATAAAATAAATAATATTATATTATGAATTAATAATTTTCCTCCTCACTCATTATTAATAATTACCTGTTTCGGGTTGGTTTTCCTTTTCAAAAATCATGCCTTGATTGTTTTCTGTTAATAACATAACATCTTCTAAGACTGAAACAATAAATATGCTAAATTATTACAGACATCAATATATATACATATCATCATGAAACATGAATACATATATAATAAGGTTTTACTATTAGTGTAACTTTGGGCAAATATAAAACGACTTAATTGGGTTTCTCTGTAAGACGAAAGAAACAACATTTAAAGCCCTTTATTTTCAATTGTATTTTCTTTCACAACTCACTCTTATATCTAGTTTAAATATGTCATTTAAATGTCATCTTTACTGATGACAAGGCATATACAAAAATAAAGAAAAACATAGATAATAATAGAAACTAGATTACAATGGTTTTCTTTACACATATTATATTTGTGTTTATACTAATTTTCTATAGTATTGGAGTCAATAACATCCGGAACTGTCAAGTTGATAAAGGGGCATATGGCATCAACAATATTTTCTGAAGTATTTTGTGGTGGGCCTCCTCCAGTAACTTTCATGTTATTGTATTCCTGAGAAAGTTCCTTCTTCCTCTGACTCTTAATATTTTCCCAACATCGCTTCAGCTAAATATGGTTCTTTTGGGAAACATACGGCTGGGAATTAAAGGCTAGAGCTAATTCTACAGAAGGGCGGTAAGGGTTCTTTGGGAGGAAGCAAGTGTTCTGCGACGGTGACTACTAGGAAGTTTACAGTGGAGGATGACAGGCAGGCGGTTGATTTACTCAGTGCCAGCTGCCTCTTGTCTACGGAAAAGAAAGAAGAGTTGGGCGAGAAGATTTTTAGAGCGTGGGATGGTTTAGGCTTGTATCTGCAGGCCTTGCTCCCGGAGGAGGCTGTTGAGGAGATAGATGCTTTAGTGGCAAATATGTTTAAGAAGGGTGGTGACGGAGGAAAGATGGTAACGTCAGCCGCTATCTGGCTGACTTAGCCAAGGATAGTGTGGACATGGGCGGTTGTCTCTTCCTGTTGCGAAGCCGTCATGCTCGTAAAGGAGGAGGCAGAGCGGGAGAGGGAGCGGGCAGCGCATCCCAACCGAGTGGGGCGTGTCTCACGCCGGGGCACCGGACGCAGCCGTCCGGGCGCACGTCGAGGTCGCCAAGCCTCGTAAAATAACTTGACGTCGGACCTCCCGTGAGGTATGGCGTTGTCAGGGCCTCTGCAGAATACATGTATAATGTGTTTCCGGAGACCCTGGCATCTTTGCGCCGGTTAGGGACGTGGAGTGTTTTTAGTCAGTCGGTTACGGCCAACCTGACACACGGACACCAAAAGTCGCCTCTCGCAGAGGGGTTGTGACTCGGTGTCTATGGTCTGTCGCGAGGATCATACGTGTGCAAAAAACTTGGTTTTCGGCACACGTCCGAGCGTTCAACGAGCAGATTTCAACCGCGTAAAAAAAAAAAAAAAGGATAGTGTGGACAAGAGCAGGGAGATCGAGAAGCTCTCTGCGGCTAAGGAGAACTTGGTAGTGGAGGTGCGAGAGCTGGTCGGGGAGATGGCGCAGCTGCGTGCGAGGATTTTATACAACTGGAGGAGGGGGGAGGCAGAAGTTACCTGCCCCTCCCACTGGATCGGATAACTCGCAGGTGAGAAGCGACTTAGCGGAGGTTGTGGCGCAAGCTGTAGCCACTGCGATGTCGCCTATGGAGGGAACACTCGAATTGGTGATTAGAGAGCTGACTACGCGTATGGTTGCTCTGGAAAGTAGTATGGCGATGTCGGTGACTTCACCGGCGCCAACTTGTGCTTCTGCAAGAGCAGATAACGGTGGGTTACTGAATGGCGTGCCTTCGAAGGTTAGGGTGGCTGATTTGAAGGAGAAGCGGGTGAATAGGTTGGATGCTTGTTGTTGGATCCCCGCCTTTGGAAATGGAATGGGCCCCTCTCCCGTCGGACAGGCAGAGTCTCAGCGCAGAGGGTGCTGATCAGAGTGAAGGAGAATGGGCTACTGTCGTGAAAAGTAGAAAGAGGAAGATGGAGGTACCAGGGTTGCAGGCAAACACGGCGACGAGGGGGTCTCCTGCTCTTGCTCTGGCGAGAGTAGGTCGGAAGGCGGCTAACCCTTGGCGGGGACGGCTCCCTGTATTGCCGCAGTCGGCTACGGTGGTGGTTACCCTGCTTGCTTTAGTGGGTAGTCGCTAGGGTCTTCTTCCCTGGTGTTAGTCCCACAGACCCTCCCTGCCCCCGCATGGGAGGACGCTGCCTAAACGCATTTCTCTATGTAAAAAAAAGAGTTGTCAAATTAAAGAGACATCAATCTTCTAATAAATATTAAGGAAAATATTTTATGTATGGTACATCGTAAAAAATGTCAAAAACAAAATTGACAAATAGAAAATAAACGTGTTGTTATTGTTGTCAATTTGATTATTGTTGGTGAGTATTATTACTTATTCATGTTTATATTTTAGGGATAAAAGTAGTAACTGGTCCTTATCACTTCCGGGTGTAGGCCCCAGCTGGCTTTGGCCGCTCTCGCAAGTTGCTTATATATCGTTAGTGCTCTTTTACAGACATTTCGGACGTGATTAGCAAAAGTGAGCCCGCTATCAATTGTCACTCCCAAGATCTTTAATTCCTTTGACATGACAATGTCGACCCCGCCCATGCTTAGGAGTGGTATGTCGTATTTAAGTTTTTTGGTTATGACCATGGCTTTGGTCTTATGGGCTGCGAACCTGAGCTTATTTACGACACCCCACTCCCGAACACGTTCGAGGGCAGCATTGGCACGTCGCTGGATCTCCTCAGCCTTGTTCCCAGAGAAGATGAGCACCACGTCGTCCGCAAATGCCTGGTAGAACTCCCCTTTTCCGTCGAGTTCCCTAAGGAGGGGATCCAAGAGGAGGTTCCACAGCGCGGGGCCTCCTATTGAACCCTGTACACATCCTTTATTTGTTTCCCTTTTTATGCTGGTACCGGCGTATAATAGTGTAATTTGTCTGTCGCTCATGTAGCTATAGAACATTCTAGTGAGCTTCCTAGGACACTGTTCCTCAACCAGTCTGTTTTTGATAGCTGGCTACCACGCTCCATCGAAGGCCCTCTCTATATCCAGAGAGACCACCGTGATGAGCTTCTTGTCGCGAAGCTTGCTCCTCACGTGATCCATCAGGCTGCAGAGGGCGTCCTCGGTGCCGCGCTGCGGCATAAAAACCATACTGGTGAGTACTAATTCTAGGCACTAGGTGCCACATCAATCTTCTCACCAGCATCTTTTCAAATATTTTGCCCATTATTGGTAATAAACCAATTGGTCTATACGACTTGGGATGTCTATAGTTTTTCCTCCCTGGTTTTTTCAGGACTATTGTTGTTGCGGCTTTCCACGCGGTCGGGAAGTGGCCGAGTTCCCAGCATTTGTTTAACAGCTTAAGATGTAACTCGGCATCACTCAGGATGGTTTGTTTGCATGCATCGGCTGTGAATCCGTCTATCCCCGGGGCTTTTTTCGGGTTGAAGCTTTCCATCGACGTAATCAGTTCCTGCAGTGTAAACTCTGGTTCGTGTTCATCATCACTCAGTATGATTTCCAGTTCAGCTTGGCATCTGATGCGTCGATGGTCGAGGTTATCTTCTTCGTCCGTGTCCTTGGGGTAAAACGTTTCCGCTAGCAGCCTCGCAGATTCTTCCCGACCCAGTGCAAAGCCGTTGTTTTTCCAGCAGTTGGTCCTCCTCCCTCTTGCCGGTGTTCCTTATCACCCTATATATTCCCTCCCATACTCCTTCCTTGTCTTGCTTCTCACAAAAATCCTTCCAACTTTTGATTTGTGCTTCTTTTACAGATGTCTCATATTTTTCTTTTTCTTTCAGATACTCATCTACTATTCCTGATCTTCGGTAAGGTAGAGCACATCGGATCCTGAGCTTCCTCGTGGCAACTCCGCGCTTCATCACTGCTAGTTCTTCAGACCACCAAGGTACGGTAAGTTTCTCTATTTTCCTCTTTTTTGGTATTAATTTATTGCATACATTTGTCATTGTTTCTGTTAGTTTGTCTACAAATTCATCAATATCTTCTTTATTTTCCATAATATTTATGTTCTGTTTGTTAATTTTATTTTCTAATTTTTGTTTTTCTAGTTCGATATTAAATTGGGTCCAGTTAGCCTTCCTCGTATTGTATTTCCTGGTGGTTCTTATAATCACTTGGCCTTCAATTTTTTGTAAATAGATTTTAAACAATATACCGTTGTGGTCCGAATTAACAAGTTCCTCTGATACATTCCAATCTTCGATTAGGTTCAGGAGATCCTCAGTACAGGCCGTGACATCCACATAACTAGTCAGTCTTTGGCCACCCCGAATTGTCTCGAAGGTAGGTATATCACCGGTGTTTATGACAATGAGACCCATTTCTGTTAGCGCCTCAGCCATCTCCTCACCCCTTTTATCAGTTCTAGCGCTTCCCCATAACACACTCTTAGCATTTGCGTCGCCACCAATAATCATTCTCCTGGATCCCTTCTGCTGGTTTATTTTTGACAGATGTTCTAAGTATGGCGCCACAGGTTGGTCTGGCTCAAAGTAATACGACACGGCAAGGATACACCATGACGCAGTTTGGATCTCAACGACTGCGATGTTGTTCGTGGTGAGCTGGTTACACTGAGTCACCGTGATGTCAGCATCAAATACAGCAATCGCAGCCTTGATTACTCCATCGTTCCTGTTGGTATTTTGGTATATCCTCACCCCGCCGTACGCCTTCATGGCCTTCCTGTTTTCCACATATGGCTCCTGTATTAGGGCGAGCACAAGCTTCCTCCTCTTCGCTTCGATCATCAGTTCGTCGGTTGCAAGCTCCTTTCTCTGCAAGTTGGCTTGTGCTATAGTGTATGCGGGGGGATCGGTCGGGGTAAGTGCGCGCTGGTCACCACCGCGTGCTGTTGTACGCATCTCGCCTGTGCCTTGACTGGGGCAACCTTAGCAGTACGCCGTGGTTGTCCTAGCGAGCGCGTCCCACTTTCGACGGATCGGGCATACATCGCTATACGGTATATGTGCCGCGTCTCCCCCCGTTTGGCTCAATGACAGTTTACACAAGAGGGCGGAGTCCCCGCCTTCCATTCGGGGCAATCAGCCTTCAGATGATGGCCACCGCAATGGTGGCAGGTCTCCTGTTCCTCCGTGCATAGCCTACGTCCGTGCCCATAGCCCAGACACTTAGTGCATTGGACTAGCGGCGTTTTATCCTCGACCCGCACCTGCTGAACATCGACATATATCCTGCCGATTGAGGTGAGTTTCTGCCATAGTTTTGGATGGACCTGTAAGACTACATGGCACTCGTGGGGATTCCTCGTCTTCATCCTATATTTTGTCACTATGGCGGTCTCTTCGGCCGTCATGTCCCTCAGCAGATGCGCGTTTTGGCTCTTTAGGGCGGACTGGATGTCCTCATCACTATTGTACGCCATTATGTGCTTGAGGATCACTAGCGGGTTTTTATTCCTGGCTTCTTCGACTTTGAGGCTACCGTCCTTTTTTAATTGTACCGTAGTTTTTTCGACCACGCTTTTACTTGCGCAGCTCAGGACCAGTTTCCCGTCCCTTATTTTCCTCATCCGGTTTATTTGAATGCCACTTCGCTTAGTGTCGAGGGCGCCTCTAACCTTATTTATGAGCTCGGTACCGTTGTTCTCTAAGGTATCAGAGGAGACGATAACCGCGAAGCTTCGTGTAGGTTTATCCGCTCGAGTTATTTTTGGTAGTGCGAGAGCATTTGCGTAAGTTAATGTCTGGTCTTTCATTTCTGCTACTAGTTTACCTATTTCTTGGGTGTTTTGCTTTATCTCTTCTAATTCTGTTGTTAATGTTCCTTCATTCTTTCCTCCGCTTGTATTTCCTATTTGTTTCGCTACTTCCAGTACTTGTTTCAGATTTCTCAATTCCTCTCTATGTTCCTGTAGTAGCCTCCCATGTTTTCGTATTTTGTCTGTCAGTTCCGCTAGTTCTTGTCCTTCACCTTCATCCGTGCGCACCTTCATTAGCTTTCCTGTTTTTGTAGTATCGACTTCCCTTGCCTCCTTTCCCCCTTCCTTTACCAGTCCGTATAGTTTATCTAGTGCTTTTGTAATTCCAGTTTTCAGATTTGTCTTTAAGTTTCGCGATTCACCTAGGTGTGTTTTCCCCATAACCAGCCACTTCCTTACTTCTTTTAATCTATCGTTATTTCCTTTAGAAACCGCTTCTTCGGGTGTCTGGGTGTTCGGTTTATCAGCTACTGTATCCTTTTCCATTTCCACACTTATTTGTGTTGGGACTGGTTGCAGCTGTATATAGTCTGGAGCCTCTAGGGATTGCGTGAAGGTACTGTTCAAATTTTTATTGTTTAGTTTGTCCTCATATTCTTCTGCACTTTTCCTTACTGTAGATTTTATAGGTTGTTCTGTTTTGAAGGGTGCATTAACCGATTTTGGTAGCCCTGAGGTACTGGCGTTGTTTCTGGAAGGGGGCGTTCTATGCATCTTCTCTGATATGCGTCAGTTACTTCAGTACTGGGTGTATACGGTCCAGGTACTGTTGTTCCTCGGTAAGTTAATCGCTACTGGGTGTATAGTGCCCAGTACCGTTAATTAAAATTTTAGTATCAAATAAGTTGAAAATATGTATATAAAGTGCATAAATCTTGTCAGAAAGTGACACAATTATAAATTAATAATATATTATTCACCTAAAGTGTAGCAGTGTGATTTAAAGTGTTGAGCTAGTCGTGCCCGTATAGAGAGCGGGTGCGATAGCTTTGTCAACGTCAATTAGGGTAAAATAAAGATTACAATAAGAGTGTATAGGGTCAGACAGGAATGATGGGGATATTCGGTAGTAAAAAGAGAGTATTAATGACAACACTATGGAGCAACTCCACCGTGGTTCCCCGCAGGAACTTGTACAGGAGTTTGTTCCCTTGTGGAGTCAGTTAATCCTCACGAGGGGGGGGGGGGGGGGGGGGGGGGGGGGGTGTAGCAGATGAGTAAAAAAAAATTCGAAAAATAATTTTTGGACAAGCAAATTGGGACGTGAGCCAAAAGTTTCCGTGGAAAGCCGGAAAATTTATTCGGGAAAAACCATGTTTTTATACAAAATTTTGAATTTTAATTGTGTCTTAGAATAAAAATTTAGAAAAATATGGATAAAACCCGTTACTTGTTACTTGTTGGTGGGCTCCTGTTTCCGCACTTAGACACATTGGCGGTCCATTGTGCGTGCAGGAATATATATATCACTCTATATAACAACAAGGGTGCGTATATATACTAAACTTAATGTCTATGTACTTGGTACGGGTCAATATAAAAATTTAAATTTTTCCGGTTCGATCTATTGGACTAGCGAGATATTTTCTATTGTTTGTGGATGATGCTATACGAATGGCATTTGTATATTTCCTCAAAGAGAAGAATCAGGTCTTAAATTATTTCAATGAATTTAAAACAATGGTAGAAAATAAAAAAAAGGAACAACGATTAAAATACTGAGAACCGACAATGGAGGGGAGTATTGTTATGATGCAATGAACAATTACTTAAAAGAATGTGGTAAAGTTCATCAAAAGAGCAACCCATATACTCCAGAGCAGAATGGGATCAGTGAGCGTTTCAACAGGACTATTGTTGAGCGTGCAAGGTGTTTATTGTTTGATGCACAAATGGAAAAAAAAAAAACGCTTTTGGGCAGAGGCAGTCAACATGGCAGTTTACTTAAAAAATAGGTCGCCAGCCTCAGGTTTAGGTCATAAGACACCGATTGAGATCTGGACAGGACAGAAGCCTGACCTCAGTCATGTCAGAATATTTGGCAGCCCAGTAATGATGCATGTACCTAAAAATAAGAGATTGAAATGGGACAAAAAGGCGTTAAAATATATCCTTGTAGGATATACTGAAACTACAAAAGGTTACAGACTATATAATCCAGTAACAGGAAAATTCTGTACTAGTAGAGATGTTCTTGTCATGGAGAGGTCCAAGAAAGACACAACAGAAGTTATAGTTGAAGAGAGGGAGCCAGAAAAAGGGTTAGAAAATGAAGTAGCATAAAGGGAAAACAACATGGTAAGAACAACAAATGATGATCAAACAGGAAATGTAAATGGCCCTACATATTTTGTCAGCGATTCATCAAGTAACCTGATGATGACTTTAGTGAATGTTTAACAAAAGATGATGTTGAGGTTGTTTCTAAAGGCAGTGCTAACGTTCAAAAAGAAAAACGCATTCGCCGAATCCTAGAGAGGTTTGGTTTTTCGAATATGTGTGTTGAAGACTTCAATGACAAGCAGATTACCCTAGAGAATGCTCTTACAGGTCCCGAAAAGATGCACTGGTGTAGTGCTATTCAAGCAGAGCTGAAATCCTTCAAAGACAATGTTACATGGCAAATAGTGGATAGGCCAAGTGAAGGTACAGTGGTTAAAAACAAATGGGTGTTAAAGAAAAAGCGTGATAATAGTGGAAATGTGCACTATAGAGCTTGGTTAGTTGCGAAGGGCTTCACGTAGATAAAAGGTATAGATTTTGATGAAACCTTTTCACCTGTTTTACGTTATTCAATTTTAAGACTGTTGTTTGCTTTAAGTGTACAACTTGAATTAAAAATGAATCACTTGGATGTACCAACAGCCTTTCTTAATGGTGAATTGATGAATGTTTGTTTATAGAAATACCAGAATGTTCAAATTTAAATAATAATAATAAAGTTTTAAGGTTAAAAAAGGCAATTTATGGATTGAAACAATCAGCAAGGAATTGGTACATAAAAGTGGAATACAGTTTATTAAAATTAGGTTTTCAAAATATGAACCTTTTTTATTTATAAAATGTAATCACTGTGTCAAGTCTTTGTTGCATTATTTGTTGATGATTTTTTTGTTTTTTATAATTATGAAAATACATATAATAAATTAAAAACTGTATTAGAGTGTCTATATAAAATAAATGACTTAGGACAGATTAAATATTGTCTGGGTATGAATATAAATGTTAGAAAGGATTGTATAACTCTAGATAAAGAACAATATGTTAATTATATTTTAAAGAGATTTAACATGATTAATTGCAAAACTTCAGAGCCTCCAATGGAGATAAATCTTATATTAGAAAAAGCTAATGAAGATTGCAGTAATACTTATCCTTACCAACAGTTGATTGGATCCCTAATGTATTTGTCAGTATTAACTAGGCCAGATATTTCATATAGTGTTAGTTTCTTAAGTCAGTTTAATACATGCTATAATGAAACACACTGCAAAAAACTGCACTTACAAAAAACTAAAAATGCAGGTTTAATTTTCAAGAAAAATAGTTTTCAAGAATTACATGGTTTTGTAGATGCAGATTGGGCATCTTGTAATATAGATAGAAGGTCTTATACTGGGTACTGTTTCATGTTGTCAGGCTGTGTAATAAGTTATGAATCACAAAAGCAAAAGTCTGTGGCTTTGTCTTCTACAGAAGCCGAATATATGACACTTTCAGAGGCTTGTAAGGAAGCAATTTATTTAAAATCTTTAATGTCAGAACTTGTTGCTTTAGATAAAAATAAACCATTGAACTTGTATAGTGACAACTAAATTGCCTTGAAATTAACTTCTAATCCATTGTTTCACAAGCGCACAAAGCACATTGATGTGAGACATCATTTTATTCGAGAATGTGTAATTAATAAAGAAATTGTAGTTAATTACCTACAAACTGGTTCTATGCCAGCAGATATATTTACAAAATCACTTTGTTCATATAAACATTCTAAATTTATGAATTTAATGGGCATAGGAGCAGTGGGATAAAATTTAGTGTATGTAAAGTAAATATAATAGATGTATATAATGCATAAATACATATATTGTCAGAAATGATTATTAGTCCTATAAGTACTAGGATATTTTGTTAAGAGAGGGTGTTAAATTAATTTAATATTGTGTAACAAAATATCTGTATAAGTAGTGACATCTAGTAAGTCTGTGTGTACTTTATATAATAAACCTGTATTGTCTGTAGCATGTCAAATAAAATATAGTTTAGTCTACTGATAAAATCAGTACGTGTTTTAATAATATTCTAGTAAAGCCTTTAACATTCTGACTAAATTAATGTGTAAGTTTCAAGGGGTTCTTATTAGTCAACTTTTCATTTTCCTTTGATTCCACATAAGCGTGTGTGTTCGCTAAATAAACTGTTTTCCAAAAAAAGTCCTGTGTAGTTTGTTTTAAAATAAACTTTATGCTTGTCTACGGGTTTGTTTCCCGCTACTTCTGTACGTACCCGTTTTCTGTCTGGATACATAGAAGACTCGTCATCCTCTACACTACTCTGCGTTCCCATGATAAAAGTTAGGCTTTTATATAAAAAAACGTTAATATTGCGATTAAAGAATAATAATTCTTAGCAGTACTTTAAAAAGCGCGCGATTCGTTCGACTTTCTGCCAAAAAAGTCTCTTATGCCAATCTTGAATTTCAAATCTTTCAATTGCAGGATCGATAAGTTTAAAATGTTGCCAAATTTAAAGCCCGTCATAAAGTTATTGTAAGATCAATGAATGTGACATAATTTAAATTTCTGTTTTTACCGCTAAATAGTTATATTTATGTTGCATATCTATTTTAACTATTATATAAAGGTAACTGTTTATTTTTACTAAAAACACGCGTAAATTTATGCTTTTTATTATTGTGGCAATGTATTGCACTTTGTGGCAATTGTACACTTGAACACAATCAATATGTTGCGATAACACAACTAACTAAACAACAACAGACTAAAGAAACGCCTAAATTTTTTTTTTAAACAAATGAAGAGGCACCAAAAGTTCGCACTTCGCAAAAGATCGTTACAGGACCTTGATCGGTTAGTTAGTAAAGTGAGGAACCTTGCTGACACCTTCTTAATACATCCACACAAACGGAAAAGGAGTTCGATATCTTCGGAAAAAGTATAGCCGCACAGCTTAAAAACATACTGTTACCTGTAGCTATTCAAGCTCAAATGTATATTCAAAATTACCTTACCAATTTACGGCTTAGGACAAATGAGTCATGTAACTTTCACCTATGCATATAGCCCTTCGCCCAATTATTACCTGTCACCAACACCATCACCGAGTCATACAATGTCACCATCACGACCTTCTTCTTTCACTTTCACCCCACCAAATTCTAAATTTCCAAACCATTCATCTTCCAACCACTCCACTCAAATGCAAGGAAATGAAAATATTTTGCCACAAGCACTGGAATCTATTAACGACTTCGATACAATTTAAGTGATTTCAATGTTTGGAAATAAATGTTTTTAATTGAAAAAATTCTTTTTTTGTTTTAATATTCTTTAATCATAATATCTCTTTTGTTCTTCCGTGATTTGCCTTATAATTCAAGAAACTCTGAACCGATTTGAAGGGTTCCTTTTTCTGGACAAGTTTTAGTATTTTGTTACAAATATCAAACAAACAAAAATCGGCTCACTCTATCAAAAGTCAGAGTTCCTAATTTGAATGAATAGTCTTATCTAAAAATGAAAAATGAATCAGAATAAATCAGAGCGTTATCCAGTACGGTCATGTTTCTATTGAATTGTGGGGATGCGTGGTGATACTGTACCACGCCCACATTAAGTGAAGACCGGGGGTGGAGCAACTTTACCGCCGGTCCAGGCTTACAAGCGTCGGCGGTATAATAAAAATTGTTATTATTGTGGCATGTTATGCCAAAGAATCTTCCCACACACCCTACACCTCATGGCTTCCAATGAGAAAACTAACGTGCTATCATAATTAAAAACAACTACATATTTATTATCCTCTCTATCTTTTTGTACACTGTGACACAGCTTGATAAATATTAGTAAAAACTGTATTGATATAACGTTTGTTTTTCTTGGATACTTAACTCCCAAATATAAAACTTATCATAAAACAACAGGTTATGGGCCCATGAAAAAAGAAAGCAGACGTAAGCAAAAATAAAAATATTAAAAATAAAAATAATAAAAAAACCGAGTTCAACTGTTGACTCGTGGTCAAAATACTATTTCAAAGTCAAGATTTATACGAAATAGTCCAAGGTCAAAAACCTGGACATGGAAGTGATAAAACAACCGAACAACAAAAAGATGCACAAGTTCAAAAAAATATAATGTGTACAATAAAAAAAAAGTCCCGAACAAATGTTTAAGAAATTATGTAAAATATTCGAAAAAGGAAATGAACAACAAAAATGTGATCTAATGCAAGAGCTATTTCAATATCAATACAATAAAAAAATAAAGACATGATATATCATATCAGTACAAAAGAAAATTTGGCTTTCCGACTAAAGGGCATTGATGAAAAAGTGAATGATAACATGTTGATCTCAAAAATACTATCTACATTACCTGAGAACTACAATACACTCATTACAGCCTGGGATTCAACACCGTTATATGAAAGAACCTTAAACAACCCTGACTGCTAGACTGTTAACTGAAGAAATAAGATTTAATAAAACAAATGATATTTCATAAAGAAGCTTACTACAATCATCTTGCTGCATTCTGCAATAAAAAGAATAAAAATACACCACAAAAAGAAAAACTCTGTAAAATATGTAAGAAATCTAATCATGAAGAGAAAAAATTGCTACTTTAAATAACAGTGTAACATATGCAAGAAGAATAATCATACTGAGAAAAAGAGCTACTTCAGAAAAGAACATGATAAAAGAAAGTCAGCTTTATTAACAACAAAAAAGGTATTACAAATTAACACAAACACAGAATTCATAATTGATTCCGGTTGTACCATGCATATAACAAACAATGAAAATATATTTGAAGAATCAAAATTATGTAACACAGCTAAAAAAGATGAAAAATTAATAGTAAAAAAATCAGGTAAAATAGAAAACAAAAGATTACTATATAGAAAATGTACCAAAATTACAGAAAAAATATTATCAGTGAATGATTTAACAGAAAATGATGATGTGTTATTTACTAAAAATAATAAAGAAAAATAACCAAATCATACTCAAAAACGGAAGACAAGGAAATAATGATTACAAAAAATGCACTCGGCAACAACGGTGGTGGAATTTCATATACGAATATTGAAACCCATATCCTGACCAACAACGTCCTAATCACAGTGGTTTTGGTGATATTCGTTACCGCTGTAATATACTTGGGGTGTAAAATTTGGAGAAAGAAGGAAAGAAAATGGATGGGAAAGAGAATGCATACAGAGTTTATTAGGAGAACTCGACAAAGGCTTTCCGGGAGATGCACTTTTACTTTGGCTGGTAAAGCAATTCTCATGAATGTATCAGATTTCTGTATGACGGGGGCGACAAGGTTTCATAATTCATTAAAGGAGTCTTCAGTCATCCTAAGTGCATAGTAATACTACATTGGATCCTCACCAGCTAATTCTATAAAAAATTGGTAACTAGCGCCATTAATAGATCGTCTACTAATCCACTTTCGTTCCCATACCTTTTTTGGTCTTTTACGTTCAGATTCAATGTATTATTCTATTTCCGACACTACTGCGTTTAATAATTCTTTTGTAATATTGTGAAGCTGCACTGAAAAACTAAATATTTTTGTAATGTTCTCTTTTGATTGTGTACATAGGTATATAAAGCAATTTATAATCTCATATAAACGTGTACTTTCATAAACGTATCTTTAAGCACAAAAAAATATATATTTTGATGTTTCCGGGATAATTATTCCAAGGGATTGTGGAGAAATTCTTGTAGGAAATTTTAAGTTCTCAGAACTTTGTCCTGTCGCCATAAACCGTAAAGTTGCTATTAACCTTTCTTCAGAATTTATAGATTGACGCAATTTGGTATTCATTTTATCGATGTACGGTTTAACCATTGTTAATAATATGTGTTAAAGTTGAAAGGAGTTCCGGTCGGACTGCGGTAGCGGGCGGTCGTGTCGGTTTCGAGCTCCGGTTACGGAAGCTCTGTGTGACGGGAAAGTGCTCGAACACCAGTGGACTCGTCTTTGTGCGAGCTTTCTTTTGAGGTTTCGCTCGTGTTGGTACGGTGACTATGTCCGAAGATATTCGCAAAAATTGTGTGAATTTTAGTCATGACGGTAATGCGGCGTAATCGCGTTGGCCGTGCTTTTAAGCTGACGGAGCGATCTGATTGGTCGGATCAAATCGAGTTGGCCGCGGCTTAACCAAGATGGCGGTGTATCGCGTTGGCCACGGCCGAGTGCCTTGACTTGGAGCGTTGCGTTTTTGTTTTGCCGGGACGTACGGTGATCGTGAAGTGTGGTTGTCGGTGTGGGGTCGCTGGGGGCCCATTGGGAGCTGTTGGAGGTCCTTACCACCTTACCTTACTTAGAACGGACAGTGTTGGAGGGCGTTGAGGGTCCATCTTATTTTGGTCGGACTGTGCTGGGTGTCATTTCGGGGGTCCACTTTTTAGTTTGGACAGGCAGTGTTGGGGGGTGGCCGGGTGTTGACGCCATGGCAGGGAATAAGGCCCGTATTCACAAACAATACTATGAGACTTCACAGGGCGCATGGACGCACAGTGTCGTAAATTCCTATTCATGGACAATACTTGAGTGTCGGCCAACGCTATGCGTTCATCACAACGGGCCCTTAGGTAAAATAGCTGAAGAGGTGTTTTACGCAACGCATAGTGTTGATTGTTATGTTATGGTTCATTTGTGTAAACGAAAACGTGAACTTTTTGTTTAATTAATGTGATGGATTACGATTACGAAGAAGAGTTTGACATTTACATTGAAGATTTGTTATTAAATGAAGAAAGCATTATAAGAAAAGTAATTCGCGATTTTCAAAATCATTTTGATTATTATAGTACAGAAGAATTTAGAAGACGGTATAGATTTTCAAAGGACATTGTATTGTTCATAATTCTGCTTACTAAAATTAACTAAAAGAGGTCTTCCAGTGCCTCCTATATACCAATTATTAGTGGCCCTAAGATTCTATTCTTCTGGAAGTTTTCAGGTTTGTAATCATTATAATATAGGCATGATCAGTAGCAAAAAGCCTTTTATTAGAAACTCAATATACTATTTGTTCCAGATGATTACAGGAGACCTTATACGAATTGGTCAATCAACTGTGTCACGAATAGTAAAAAAAGTTTCACGTCTATTATGTTTTAAGATAAAACAGTACATCAAATTTCCAAATAATCTTGAAATAATAAAACAACAATTTTACTCCTTAGCTCATTTTTCTGGCATTATAGGAGCTGTTGATGATACCCACATACCGATACAAAATCCTGGTGGATGTTATGCTGAAGTATACAGAAATAGAAAAAGATATTTTTCTATAAACACACAGATTGTATGCGGTCCCGATTTGCATATTTATGATATCGTTGCTGACAGACCTGGTTCTGTACATGATAATAGAATTTTTGAAGCTTGTATTTTGAAGAGCAAATTAGAACAAGGAGTTATAGGAGGTATAATTTTGGGGGACAGTGGATATGGAAGCCAAAAATATTGGTTAACACCACTTGCACATCCAGAATCACCCGCTGAAGAAATTTACAATAAGGCTCACATAAAAACAAGAAATGTAGTTGAAAGAACTATAGATGTTTGGAAAAGAATGTTTCCTTGTCTTTCAAAAAAGATGGCTACCAATATGATTACAACATGTAATGTTATTTTGTAGCTACAGCGGTGCTATACAACATTTGCAGAATGTCTGGTGCTATTGAAAATTTTGAACAAGAACTAAGAATTTCTGCACCAACAACTAGGAATCATCCAGTCCAATTATCTAATAGGGAAGCATTGCTATTTAGAAGAATGTTTATAGCATGTCACTTTCCTTAAAACTGTACTTGTATAGTGATTAAAATGTTATAAATAAAATAACATAAAAACATAATATGCATTTAAATTTTATTTCTTAAAACTACTATTTCTAATTTTAGTTTTTCTTTTTGTAACTCGTGAATTTCTCTTTCATATTGTAGCAAATTTTTCTCCTTTTCTATTATTATTTTTTCTCTTTGGACCCTTAAGTCGTGCAAGTCTTCATCATGATGAATGTTCAAGACACACCTTATCTTTCTTGATTCTATCTCTGTAATAAGACCCCTCTCACCTAAAAATGAAATAACATTTACATTGTTATTTACATATACACTTGCCTATTTTACTAAGTAGAATAATACAGGTAAAAATATATCTATATTTACAACTATTTTGACAAACAATAAATGAATACTTGACTTCATAATGTTAGAATTAAAATAAAAAAACAGTTGACTTTTATTCTTATACATTGTATAAAAGGAAATGTCCGTCATTTGTTGGCTTATAACTTGAAAACCTGTAAACTAATATATGTACATTATATTTTTTAAAATTTTAACTGTGTTATCTGGTCAGGTATTAAGTATACATTTTGTTACAATAAATAAATAGTATGGAAGAGTAGGTATAGAAAAAAAAGTAATCATTGCCCTACATTGAAACCAATATTCTACCTGTGAATTTTGCTTAAAAATAAAGTAAGTCATTATAGAATAACATTAGGTAGCAGCAGATATACTTTTTAGAAATTCATTACCCTACAGTAGATTTTACAATGTTTAAAATAATACATACTAGTAGTTGTGGCGCTGGGTTTTCTCTTTGGTAGTGCAGAAGGAATCTATACAGCCTCAAATTTATCATTTTCATTAATTGTGTTTTGAACTATAAAATAAATAATATTATGAATTAATAATTTTCCTCCTCATTCATTATTAATAATTACCTGTTTCGGGTTGGTTTTTCTTTTCAAAAATCATGCCTTGATTGTTTTCTGTTAATAAAATAACATCTTCTAAGACTGAAACAATAAATATGCTAAATTATTACAGACATCAATATATATATACATATCATCATGAAACATGAATACATATATAATAAGGTTTTACTATTAGTGTAACTTTGGGCAAAAATAAAACGACTTAATTGGGTTTCTCTGTAAGACGAAAGAAACAACATTTAAAGCCCTTTATTTTCAATTGTATTTTCTTTCACAACTCACTCTTACATCTAGTTTAAATATGTCATTTAAATGTCATCTTTACTGATGACAAGGCATATACAAAAATAAATAAAAACATAGATAATAATAGAAACTAGATTACAGTGGTTTTCTTTACACATATTATATTTGTGTTTATACTAATTTTCTATAGTATTGGAGTCAATAACATCCGGAACTGTCAAGTTAATAAAGGGGCATATGGCATCAACAATATTTTCTGAAGTATTTTGTGGTGGGCCTCCTCCAGTAACTTTCATGTTATTGTATTCCTGAGAAAGTTCCTTCTTCCTCTGACTCTTAATATTTTCCCAACATCGCTTCAGCTAAATATGGTTCTTTTGGGAAACATACGGCTGGGAATTAAAGGTTAGAGCTAATTCTTCAGAAGGGCGGTAAGGGTTCTTTGGGAGGAAGCAAGTGTTCTGCGACGGTGACTACTAGGAAGTTTACAGTGGAGGATGACAGGCAGGCGATTGATTTACTCAGTGCCAGCTGCCTCTTATCTACGGAAAAGAAAGAAGAGTTGGGCGAGAAGATTTTTAGAGCGTTGGATGGTTTAGGCTTGTACCTGCAGGCCTTGCTCCCGGAGGAGGCTGTTGAGAAGATAGATGCTTTAGTGGCAAATATGTTTAAGAAGGCGCGAGAGCAGGGTGGTGACGGAGGGAAGATGGTAACGTCAGCCGCTATCTGGCTGACTTAGCCAAGGATAGTGTGGACAAGAGCAGGGAGATCGAGAAGCTCTCTGCTGCTAAGGAGAACTTGGTAGTGGAGGTGCGAGTGCTGGTCGGGGAGATGGCGCAGCTGCGTGCGAGGATTTTATACAACTGGAGGAGGGGGGGCAGAAGTTACCTGCCCCTCCCACTGGATCGGATAACTCGCAGGTGAGAAGCGACTTAGCGGGGATTGTGGCGCAAGCTGTAGCCACTGCGATGTCGCCTATGGAGGGAACACTCGAATTGGTGATTAGAGAGCTGACTACGCGTATGGTTGCTCTGGAAAGTAGTATGGCGATGTCGGTGACTTCACCGGCGCCAACTTGTGCTTCTGCAAGAGCAGATAAGGGTGGGTTACTAAATGGCGTGCTTTCGAAGATTAGGGTGGCTGATTTGAAGGAGAAACGGGTGAGTAGGTTGGAGGCTTCCCCGCCTTTGGAAATGGAATGGGCCCCTCTCCCGTCGGAGAGGAAGAGTCTCAGCGCAGAGGGTGCTGATCAGAGTGAAAGAGAATGGGCTACTGTCGTGAAAAGTAGGAAGAGGAAGACGGAGGTACCAGGGTTGCAGGCAAACTCGGCGACGAGGGGGTCTCCTGCTCTTGCTCTGGCGAGAGTAGGTCGGAAGGCGGCTAACCCTTGGCGGGGACGGCTCCCTGCATTGCCGCAGTCGGCTACGGTGGTGGTTACCCTGCATGCTTTAGTGGGTAGTCGCTAGGGTCTCCTTCCCTGGTGTTAGACCCACAGACCCTCCCTGCCCCCGCATGGGAGGACGCTGCCTAAACGCATTTCTATGTAAAAAAAGAGTTGTCAAATTAAAGAGACATCAATCTTCTAATAAATATTAAGGAAAATATTTTATGTATGGTACATCGTAAAAAATGTCAAAAACAATATTGACAAATAGAAAATAAACGTGTTGTTATTGTTGTCAATTTGATTATTGTTGCTGAGTATTATTACTTATTCATGTTTATATTTTAGGGATAAAAGTAGTAACATTACAAAATATGAAATATTAAGTCTTCAAACACTTATTGATAAATATAAAGATACTATTTTATGTAAAAAAAACTCATGGTATTAGCTTAAAACAAAAAGAGAAAACATGGCTTTTAATAGAAAAAGATTTTAATGCTACAGGCGAAATGGGACGTACAGCGAAACAGCCCAAAAATAAATTTGAAAAAAGTTGTGAAAAAGGTGAGTACAACTTTCGTTAATAGGTTATTCTTGTCAATGTGTTCGTAACATCATAATATGCACCCTTCATTTAGATTTTAATCTAAATGCATATTTCGAACACAGGACGCTAGCAAAGAGCGTTCAGAAATGGGTAGGACGGGAGGAATTTCTCTACCACCACCTCAAACAGAAGATTCTACACAATGGATTAGGGTTATAATGCCATCCTCAATTAATGGAAATAAGTCCATATATAATGATGGTGTTGTTATTCCAAAAGCCAGTGTAAGTTTGTAAATCTAAAGTTCATTGTTTGTTAAGAATAAACAATATATATTATGTCACATACCTACCGCGATAGATAGATAAAAATTAAATTAATCCTAAACCTGATGTGGCTAAGGTTAGTTTATAAAAAAGCTAGTTCTTAAAACATGTTTAGTGTATAGCATTGTTCATGGATTTATTGGTAATATTTGTTATTCAGGATACTGATAACTTGCGTTGTTCTCCATTGCTAGTAAAGAATATGCCTAATGATTGGGCATTTGATACAAGCATTCCACACTCTTCATTACAGATGCCAATTGCATCACAACTCAAACATTAGCTAATATTGTTTATTTATAATTTGGAAAACAAACCTATAAATTTAGTTACTACTGTGATTACATAAGAGAACTCTACACATTGAAATGTAATAGATAAAATATAGTTTCATGGAAGTTTATTAATAAAATCAATGACCTAATTGAAATTTAGACTCGTTGTATGTATTAAATGATAATTACAATAATTTCAGGCGTAATAAAGAGAAAACAAGCTAATTTAACATCTAAAGAAAAACTTAAAGAGAAAAAAAGAGATGTCCTAAATGAACTGCAAGCTTTTGAGATCCAAAGGCTGAGAGATAGTTGTTCTCAGCAAACAGCATAACACGAACAGCGAAAGGCATAAAGAAGAAAAACACATTTTAGAAATAGAAAAATTAAAATCAGAAATAGAAAACTTACGTAGTAATAGTAAATAAATATCCAAATAATTTCTGGTTGAATGAGTTTCATTTCATACTTCATATTAATACAATATTTTCTTTTTTAAAGTATGCAGTCATGTTTATTTTATAATTTGAAATTATTCATACACGAGTGAGTAAAACACTCAACGGGGTTATTCTATTTTGTAGATATACATACATTACAATAGATACAAAGATAAAGTGGTTGGTGAGCAAAATAGAGTTAAGAAACTGCGATTAAAATATAAAAATATTGTATGAGTAACTTCTCATATCAGAATAATGTCCTAAAATAGTTATCAATTAATTTGATTCAGTTAATTTTATCATTTCTGTTTTGTCTTGTAGCTCCTTAAAATCTTGAGTTGAATTTTCATTATAATGTTTTTGTGGCGGCATGGGAATTTTCATTTTTCTACACATGTTATGTAGAATTGCAGTGGTTACAATAATTGTCTGCCCTCTACTTATAAGTGTTCTTAACCCTTAAATGCATCTTGTTGCCAAATGTATACATACCAAGTTTCACGTTATTTTATTGAAGCCGTGTGGTATGTGTTTCCGAACGCACTTAGACGACCATAGATAATAAATTTATTGAGTGTCCAAAAAGAAATTATGCAAGTTTCGGCGGCAAATCTATTTTTTTTTTTACATTTCTATTTGGCGGTCGACTAAGTTTATAGAGTTATAAGAAGTGTCTCCGTAATTTTGTATTCATTGATATACGAGTGCTATTTCTTATAAAAAAAATATATATTCTCAACTCTTATTAGGTAAGTTATTGGTTTTTCATATTTTAGTTGTAAATTTTATTAGTTTACTTTATTTTATTAAATTTTACAGGTAATACAGACCTTTCCCCAGAAATTGCCCAACTAGAAACACCGTTTCAGTATTTTACGCTATTTTAAACAATGATATATTAGTAAAAATCGTGAATGAGTCCAATTTGTATATCACGCAAAAAGTCATCTCCAACTGCCCTCCTGTAAATGTCAGGGAAATTCGTCAGTTTCTTGGCATTATTATATTTATGTCAGTATATGACTTCCCAAATGTAAGATCATATTGGGGTAAGTATGGCTTCAAATGGAAACGATGACGCTAAATAGATTTGAAAAACTACGATCCGTCATTCACTTCAATGACAACTCATTGCACAAGCCCGTTGGTCACCCAAACCACGACCGTCTGCATAAAATAAGACCTGTAGAGGCACATTTGAATAAGTTTATTTTTGAGTGTGGCACCATTTGAGCAGACTGTCCTTAGATGAACAGATGTGCTCTACGAAAATAGCTCATTTCATGAAACAATACCTCCCCAACAAGCCCCATAAGTGGGGTTTCAAGCTATATGTTCTGTTTTCATTGTCTGGTTACGCTCACAACTTTGAAATTTATTCTGGAAAACAGAATATTCAATACTTAGGTGATGAACCTGATCTTGGTGTAGTAGGCAACACAGTCATCAGATTGTGCCGTTCAGTTCCACGAAGAATGAACCACATTATTTATTTTGATAATTTTTATTCGTCAATTCCTTTGTTATATTACTTACATACTCAAGGTATATATGCATTGGGCACAATTCAGAGGAACCGCCTCGGTAAAACCTGTAAGTTGCCGGTAGTAAAAGAGTTCATAAAGGACTCTGTTCCAAGGGGATCATATGAGGAACTCGTAGCAGACTATGAAGGTGTGGACATCTCGGTAACTTGTTGGAAGGATAATAGGCCTGTTACGTTGGTATCTCAAAATCAAAATCAAAATTTATTTATTCAATTTAGGCCCTAAGAAGGCGCTTATGAACGTCTAAAACACTACCACCGGTTCGGAAAACAACCCAGTCGAGAAGAGCCGGCAAGAAACTCGATCTGGTTCTTTTTTTTTTTTCATAAATATAATATATATAATTTTTTTATGTCATAAAAAACTATACAAATCGTAGTTTTTAGTGGAAGCACAGAGATGTGGGTTATTTCCAGACATCACCATCGTTCACATCGTTCTACTTATGTTGGTTCCGAACCAGCTGAAACTGTCGGCAGATTTGATAAGAAACAAAAGAAAACAGTCTCTGTCGCCTGTCCAAAAATTATAAAAACATTACAATGCCCACATGGGTGGAGTAGATTTGATGGACAGTTATTTGGGCCGCTACAAAATTCGAATCAAAAGTCGAAAATGGTACATTCGATTATTTTATCACATGATAGATATGGCGATAATAAATTCATGGGTACTTTATAAAAAACACCACCCAAACATGACACTAGGTGATTATAGATCAGATCTTGCGGAGACATTGTGCAATTATTAAAAAAATACTGAACCCAAAAGAGAGGAAGGCCTTCAAGCAGCAATATACATCGGGAGATAGAAGCAAAAAGACATCGGGGTCCAATGAAGCCCGTTCCTCCAACAGACGTGCGGACTGATGGCTTAGGCCACAATGAAAAAAGATGCACTTCTAAAAATAGATGCAAACTTCCCGGTTGTAAAGGCTTTTCGCGGACTGAGTGTACTAAATGTAAGGTGGCATTGTGTCACACTAAAAATCTATACTGTTTTGCTATATTTCACTCAAAATAGTCTGTATATTATTTATTTTTAGATTAAGTTGATTTATAGGCTCCTACAAATATGTAAGCATAAATTTAGTACTTAACGCATAGTGTTGCCAATTGTCTACATACATATTTTTGCATAATAAATACCTGTTTTTTTTACCAGATTTTTTTCATTGTTTTTTATGTTATATGTACCTAAATACCTACCAGGAAACATTTTTTTCCAGGCCGCAATAGAAAACCATGCATTTAAGGGTTGATTTCATTGATAGCACTAGAAATCTTCTTTTTCAGCATCCAAACAGTCTTTCAATGGCATTTTTTCTTCTAATGTGACTTTCATTATACAGTTTTCCTACTTCTGTAACAGGATTCCGTAGAGGAGTTAACAAATATGGTTTTACAGCGCATCTTTTGTATGCGAGCAGCCAGTGTCCACTAAATTCAGCAGTCTCTAATCTTGATATTTTGATACTGCTGTTAAAAATATGGGTGTCATTGCAACTACTTGGCCAACATGCAATAATATTTGTTATTTATACCACCAGTCACCAGGAACACAAGTAAAGGGTGCGTGCAAGGATCCATCGGGGGTCTCATCCTATGGAACCTCCAACTAGACCCTCTATTAAAGGAACTAGCTGGGAGAGGCGACTTGTCAGGCATTTACGGACGACGTGGTGCTCATCTTCTCTGGGAACAAGGCTGAGGAGATCCAGCGACGTGCCAATGCTGCCCTCGAACGTGTTCGGGAGTGGGGTGTCGTAAATAAGCTCAGGTTCGCAGCTCATAAGACCAAAGCTATGGTCATAACCAAAAACTTAAATACGACACACCACTCCTAAGCATGGGCGGGGTTGACATTATCATGTCAAAGGAATTAAAGATCTTGGGAGTGACAATTGATAGCGGGTTCACTTTCGCTAATCACGTCCGAAATGTTTGTAAAAGAGCACTCACGATATACAAGCAACTCGCGATAGCGGCCAAAGCCAGCTGGGGCCTACACCCGGAAGTGATAAGGACCATCTACACAGCAACTATCGAACCCATCATAACGTACGCCTCCAGCGCGTGGGCATCGGCGTCAAACAAGGAATACATAAAAAAGGCGCTAAATGCAACACAAAGACTTTTTGCCCTTAAAATAACAAAGGCCCACCGGACGGTGTCCCTGAACTCCGCTCTGCTGCTCGCTGGAATACTCCCTCTTGACATCCGCATAAGAGAGACTGCCTCTCTCTATGCGGCTAGGAAAGGACTGTCCCAGCCAGTACCGGGCAGAGAAGTAGAGACGCCTGCTAAGTTCACCGAAAAACCCCACCCGGCGGAGCATGTGGCGAGGGGTTATGTTTGTCTGGAAAATGAAGAGGAAGTAGCTGAAAGGGTGGACGACGAACAGCAATACTTCACAGATGGCAGCAAGATTGGTGGTGAAGTAGGAGCGGCGATCTCCATCTGGAATAACAAGGCCGAAATAAAAAGCCACAAAATCAAGCTGTCATCATATTGTACCGTCTTCCAGGCAGAACTACTCGCCATATGCATGGTTGCAGAATTGGCGGTGCGTAGCCGGGTAAAGAGTAGCGCCATTATCAGCGACTCCCGTTCCGCCCTGGAAACCATCATAAACTACGACACGATGAACCCATTGGCAATAAAGACCAGGACAATTTTGGATGGAGCCGAACATAAAATATCATTGTTCTGGATAAGAGCCCACGTAGATGTCCCTGGAAACGAAAGGGCGGACCAACTCGCAAAAGTGGCAGCGCAACAGATGAAGACCATACCTCATTATGATAAGGTCCCGGTTTCATTCGCCAAGAGGCAAATAAGACTCCAGTCTCTTGACGAGTGGGACTGGAGGTATCGAGAGGGGACAACCGCCGGAGTTACTAAAATCTTCTTCCCGAACGCAACATTCACATATAGAATAGTTAGAAAATTGACATTCAAGAATATATTGACGCAGGCTCTAACGGGACATGGCGGTTTTTCAGCATACCTACATAAGTTTAAATATAAGGATAACCCGTCATGTGCCTCAAACCTGACAAAGACGAAACTATTATGCACATTCTTCTGGACTGCCCCATACACGCACTAGAAAGATATACGCTGCAGCAAAATTTAGACATAGACATAACACAAGAAAACATTAAAACTATTATTGAAAATCCGGAACACAGACAAGAATTTATTGATTACGCGACAAAATTGGTGAGAAAAGTAAACTATAGAAACAAAAAATATAAATAAGCCTAATAAAAATGCCATGACTCATAATCTCTGATCAAGTCAGAGGAACTCGGAATTAAAAAAAAAAAAAAAAAACAAGACTGCAACGTCGACCGACCAATCATAGGTCAACTCCGGCGCATCGATGGTCGTCCATGTTTAATAATTATTAATTAGTAATCATTATAAATACTTAGTAGCTACGATTACGCATAGATCATTATAACTTGTGGCTCATTATACCGTCGAACAAATATTGTGTTTCTGTTCCGTCTTACTCTCGAAAAAAAAATACATAAGTTACATAATCTAGTATTCAGATACTAGACCACATTACACGCACTCTACATAAACATCTGTAGTCTAGTTCAACGGATGACATAACACTTATAATAATAGTCAAAAATATATTTGGTATATATTTCAATGCATTTTTTTAAATATTGACTCATTCCTTTGATATGATAATTATTAGAGTCGACTAGAAATTGATTAATATTGTGATTGTAGGCTTTTCTTTGCTACTAATTTAGTCTTCGGACTTTTCAATTTGCACTAAAACATTAAGCAACTAAATGCTTGGTTTTTTAAGTGTAAATAATCTAAACATATTGTCAAACTACGATGTGCGACAGTAGTCTTGAAACATTATAAATTATGAAATTAAATAATATTTGTATGTACATTTATTAAAACAAGAATTTGTTGCTCCAAATATATTATTTACAATAGGAAACCGATAGGGATAACAATTATGTTGTTGACACACGTACGGACCGGATCGCGGACATAGAACGGCGAGTGGCCGATGTTATCAGTCCCCTAAGTAGGGACGGAAATCATTTCCAAAAACATTGATGTTTTGATTCGATTCACAAAACGTCCAAGTGATCAACCTTCTTTCCATTTGTTTTATTTGACTGTTTATTCGTAAATAGTATTCTTGCAGTGGTCTAAATTAGACTATAATTATCATTTATCGCAAAAACTGGTTGCAATTTTACAGCACTTAGGTCCATACAAAGTACTGCGTCGCGACCAGAAGGTCTCCACGAAGACTGTTTAGGCGATTACTTAGAAAAACTGTAAGACAGATACTTGTTGATGGGGCTGCTCAACAGTTTATCGAATCAGACTCGCAATCAAGACAATTTAGGATGCAATAATATTGGGACTATATAGGGAGGAAACAATATAAAATAAAAGAACTAGAGGTGCAAACACAAAAGGAGTGGCAAGCTGTAAGTTTAAGAGCTGTATATTTATTAGATAAGTTAGTTACTAGGTATTGCAAAGTCTAGAAATAAAAACTATTTGTTATTTATTTAGTGCAACGTGTTACGGCGCGGTGTAGGTGGGGAAAATACACCTAAGTGTGCTTACCCGAACGGACAGGCACGTGAGGGCAGACTATGAGAATACTGATTTTTTCCGCTGCAAATTCATTATTATTCACGGGGAATTGATTCAATTTGCTTACACAGTTTTTTGTTTATTTAATAAGAGGTTAGATGGATTTCAAAAATTCAAAAAATCTATTTATTTTTTTTGCTTATCTTATAATTCAATATGTTTAGAATATTCTCTTAAAGTTTTAAAACGATCTGAGTAATATTGTAAGAGATATAGCGTTCGGATGTCTTTCTCCCTTGCTTTTCGCTTACCTTTTCCCTTACTCTTTTTTTCTATGGTCACATTGTATTGGTTATTTTAATTATTTTAGTACTGAAATTTAGTTGATTGTTGCCAGTCGAGCTGCAAGGTTGCTTGAAGTTATAAAGTATTTGTAGTAAATTCTATAGAGGTTTTGATAAATTTCGTTGAAAAGTGCATAAAGTTACAAGATCTGATCAAGCATCGGGCGCTCAGGGAAAAGATAGACCTAAAAAAAGAAGACAATCTTTCAACCCTAAGGCTCAAGTACTTTTGTGAAGTACGGTAATATAATAAATGCAAATGGACAGGACGAAGTGTGTGATAGTAAAGTTGTTTTTAAACAGTGTGTAAAATTTGGTCTTGGATTTAAAATTCAGATGACATGCGAAAATTGTATGCCGAGAGAAATTTTATCATGTCGAAAAATTGTTAGATCATACGAAATAAATCGCAAGTTTATTTTTGTGATGCGAATACTACGTTTAGGCCTTGCCGGATGTAAAAAAATCTGTGGTTTAATATAAGATGTTCATTCTTGAATAAATCAACGTACGATTTTTATGTTGATAAAATACATGACGGCGTCAAAACTTTTGCTGTTGGCGACCGATCCGACGTGCAGAATAGAAAAATAGAATGTATAGATGTAAAACGATTTATGCCTGAAATAGAGATATTATATATAATATTTATAAGCATTAGGATAGATCGTTAGTCGATCGAATATGTATTGAAAACTTTGTGCCATTTTTTTACCGCCTCCAATATGTGTAACTGAATTTACTTGTGTTCAGATTCATACCAAATAGACTTAGATGTAATAGATTTAGATATAAGATACAACTAACACACTAGAGATAATAAGATTTTAATTCTATACCCTTGTTTCCTCAAATATAGTGTAATGTATGTCGTACATTGTGAGGTTTTCCGATCATAACATAGTTCAGGCTAACTTTACCGTGTAATTATGCGTTATATTATATAAGGCATAGATTATTGAGTATATTTATGTAAAATAAATATGTGTAACATGTTTGTTAATTGAATATAATAAATAAAGAAAGGTGAGCCGAGCGTAATGAAAATTGATCATCGAGACGCCTCATTTTGAGGTGTCCACTTTAGGGTACGATAGATTGCCGTACCCAGAGGATTTAAGCTCGACCGGGCGGTACCGAAATCAGAGCGCAACGGTACCCTCGGTGTCCTGCAGGAGATCTTGTCAGCCGTTAAGGAGGGTGAGAAAGGTCGGAAGGCCACCTATTGGGATTACTGAAGCTCCTTAATCCCAATGCTTGAACTAAGGGTGTGTTATTGGAATACCCAGGCGCTCACGATGAAGAGAAAGTTACTTATAGCCTTCCTCCGTGAGCAAAAGATTGACGTGATGCTGATATCGGAGACTTTCCTGCGTCAGGGCGAAGAGTTTCGTGTCCCTAACTAGTTCGCATACAGGAAAGATGAGAAGAGTCCGACGGATGACCGCCCGTACTGAAGACTTTTAGTCCTCGTCAAGAGGAATGTCGTACATCAGCTAATACCCTTCAAAGAGTACCAGTCACTCTACGCTCTGGGGGTATTGTTGCCCGTCGAAGGTCGGGACTTGAAGGCATACGCCATATACCGACCCACAAACCAGTCTACTTAGATGATGGAAAGAGAACTTGAGGAATTAATGGCAGGAGGTTCGCCAACGATCTTGGCTGGAGATTTCATCGCGAAGCATACCTCCTGGAACTCCTCATGTAATACGCAACCTGGTCGACAACTCTTGAAGCTTGCTGAAGACTATAGCTTTGATATCTACGGCCCAGATGAGCCAACACACCATAGCCCGAGGTCGCAAGACGTTTTGGACATAACGTTAATTAAAGGGCGCTTGAATCCACCGAGGCAGACAGTACTGCCGGATCTACCCTCGGACCATAGACCTGTCCTTCACGAAGTCTCCGAGTCACCTACGCGAGTATTATTCCTAGCATCACGTACGCGGATTGATTGGGCAGTATTTGTGAAGGAACTAGAGAGCACCACACCGACGAGAAAGATGTCCACGTCGGAAGATGTGGAACGGATGACGGGTGAAGTCACCCATTGCATCCGCAGCGCTCGAGAAAAAATCTACTCGCACCATTCTGGCGTGATCGAGGCTCCAACATCTTCCCCGATGGATTCAGGATCTCATAAAAAAGAAACGAGCGCTGCGGAGGGAGTAGCAGAATACCCGTTGCCCTTTCACGAAGACTAGACTTAACTTGATGGTGACATGAGTTAAAGTTTCCCTAGATGACCATGCAGCCGAAGCGTGGGACAACCATATAGACGAGGTTATCATGGACAGCTCGGTCCCCTCTGTACACCGTCTATGTAAGCAACTTTCGAGCACATCGGAGCCGGTCCGCCCCTTATTGGGCGAAGATGGCCTCCCACACTTCACACCAACTGATCGGGCGGAGATCTTTGCTACGTGTTTGGAGAAACAGTTCTCCCCGAACGACAAAGCGGACCTTCAGCACGTCTTCAGAATAAACCGACACCTAGACAGCTACTGGACAGATCCTGTAATCGGCGGCAGCCCGGCAGACGCGATAAAAGTAAATCGTGTGATCGGGATACTGAAGCCCAGGAAGGCCCCCGGCGCGGATAAGATTACCGGTGCGTATTTTTTCTATCTTGTAAAGGCAAACTTACCGGCAAATTGATTGATAAATTAACAGTTGATTACGGTTTAGCTATAAGAAGAAACAGTGATTCGACACAAAAGATGAAAGACGTAATTTGGGCAACTTACCTTCATTATAAGTCCACAAATAAAAATCCGCAGCACGATAAATGTCCCAGCGGCCCTGACTCGTGGTGTCCTTGGCATCGCGCTTCGGCTATGAATTACCAACCAGTTACCAAATGACTTTACATCAGCTATCAAGCCGATTTATGAAGTACGCAGTAAGGAAGAGCTCTTGAAGCGATGCGTTGGTGGTTTTACGCAAAATAACAACGAAAGCGCAAACCAATTAATTTGGAAAATCACATCAAAAATTCTTCCTGCTGGATCAAAAATAGTCGACATTGCTGCATATGTCGCTGCCGGTACATTCAATGAAGGAATCGCAGCATTATTACTGTTCATGCACGGTATGGATTTAAAACTTGACCGAAATAGCCATGATTACGCACGAAAAGAGGATGAAGGCCGCATACTTGCAGAAGAAAGAAATGCTGACGCTGAGACTCGAGAAGGAAGAGTTCGTCACAGACAAGAGCAAAAGAATGTCCTGGATATTGCCACTGCAGCAGGTACTTTATTATATGATGCTGGAATCGATGAATCTATGTGTGCAGGATAGGGCCCTTCAGAGAAAGGGCCCACATAGTATGTAAGAAATAATTAATTATGTATAGATTACAGACCCACTACGTACCCAGTTTATGTAATCAAACACGTAAAACTACGCACGTGTATCGAGAGAGCGAGACTCTGCATAATTAATTAACTTTAGGTCTTTGACCAAACATCTAAGAAAACACCGTTCATATCCACTAGTTCATAAATAAGAGATTTCTTAGCCACTACTTTACATTTTATAAATTTCGGAGCCAAATTTTTATTAAAATATTTATTCTTATCACTTTGCTAAAATGTTCTTTTCCATACTATGTCACCTACATTAAACTCTGCTGGTCGACGACGCAAATTATAACTCTGTCAATTTCTAGAGTGTGCCTGTAGAAGCAGGGACTGAACTTTATCAAATATACTAGGCAGCAGGACAATTTATCTGCATAAGAACCTCGGGGTTGATAAATAACAGTATCGGACTCAGCATCGATATAATGTCAACCGCACGGAACTAACTCTTGCCCATATACAAAGGAAGGAGGGAGAATATCCTGTAACTTCATTGACTCGGCTGTTAATTGCGAATTGAATTTGAGGTATTAATTTATCCCACGTTCGGTGATCATTTTCTATATATGTTGGAGACAGCAGTTATTATAGTTTTGTTATAGCGCTCAACAGTGTTCACGTGCGGTAAGTATTTTGGCGTGTAGTGTAAGTTTGGTACTTTATATTTAACAATCATATTCTTTAGGGTGTTACTGACGAATTGTTTGCCGTCATCTACAATTACAGTAGCCGGAATGCCATGTATTAAAAATACGTTTTCTTCTAAAATTTTAGTGATAGTTTCAGCAGTAGCACGCTTCAACAAATGGCAATACTTGCTAAAGCAGCATGTCAACACAAATATGTAGGAGTTTTGTTTTCTCGTCGGGGGTAGGGGTCCGAGGAGATCCACACTAATAGTTTTAAATGGGCGAGAACATATTTTTGGACGCCTCATTTCACATAAGGGTGCATGGTTTTGATGTTTATGAGTTATACACATGTCACAAGATGCAACAAATTTTACTACATCTGCATGCATTCTAGGCCAAAAGTAATGAAGTGGCAGTCGTTTATATGTCTTAAAAACACCAAAATGGGCAGCGGTAGGTTCAGAATGCTGCGACGCGGTGCTTGCGAAAACCACCCCGTGTCGCCCCCCATCCCAAATGCAGCGGACGGCCCCGGGGGGTTTTAGTGGGTATTTCCGGGCGCTTCACACACTGGCGCGGAGCTCGTCACTCCGTGCCCCCCTTATCTATTGTATTGGGGGACTCTGATCCCTCAAATACTGGTTGTTTACAAGGTTGTTTTTTACTCTTCTCTTTCTCGTCATCTATAAAAATCTTCTTACACTGGCGCCCTACATGTGAGACATGTCGACGTGACGTCAACTACGGAGTCGTGACGTAACTTGATACGCATTACGCTACGATCTACACGTACGCTACGGGTTACTACATACTTCAGACGATCTACATAGACGTTTAATGATTGGAAGATACTTCGGAAATAAAGAAGCTCGTAACGAAAAGCCCAACCTTCGTAACACGCTCAGGACGTACAACTACGGTAAAATTAGGAAAATACCTGTGAAGATGTTGTCGTCAGAACAATTCTCCTAGCTCTTGGATAGGATACTTGTTTCACCAGCACCAAGAAAGGGATCTATCATAAATTGCAACTATAACTATAATGGTGCAAAATATGCCGAAATAGTGGAAGCATTTCTTTCTGCCGTGAATATTTTTTAAGAATTCAACCGACAGCTTTAAGCGAACTGTCAATTCTGCTGAAGGGAGAAACGGAAGCATGGCGAGTTGGAGTAAAACAAGATGTCATTTCATGAACAGACTTCGAAAAACGACTGCAAGAAAACATTAGAATAAGGCAGTTTTTGTACATCGTGACCACCTACTCGACGCGGGAAGAAAAATTATCAATACATAAATGAAACCCATAAGAAAAAAGCTTCTAAACAACACACGGGACGAATTATATATTACCACTAAAAGAATCTGTATCAGGAGCTGGCCATATTTGTTACAATTGCGAAGAAAAAAATCATCGAGCGAATTTATATCGTAACGGTATGAAATGTCTTCGGTGCAATCAATTTGGACCACGGATATTCAATGTACATCGATGCATCGAAATCACTCAATGTTTACATTGCGATACATCGAATCTATCCAATGTTTTAAAAAGTTATTGATATATGCGATGAATCGATATATTTTTATAAAATATCGATCAGTGACAACCTGTTAATTTCATGAAAACTCAGTTTGATCTCTACATCATTACCAAAAATCTTTTTTTGGTAAATTAGCATTCGTTTCAGTTTATGATATTTAGTCTCCCGATTAGATTAGTCATCCGGGAATCAGAAGTTCGCGTAAGCTCGTCAAAGATAGATTTTTCTGGGTAAATATGAACAGCGAAATTCCCAAATGCGCGAAAACCTGTATTAAGTATCAACGTGCGAAGGTTCACAGACATGTGAAATCCGAATAGGCGATTTTCAAACTGCTGACAGGTTTATGCACATTCTTGTAGATATAATAGGCCCTTTACCAATTTCTACCCATGATTATAGTTAGATAATTAGTTACGATTATAGACAGACAGACCGATTGGCCTGAAGCTTTTACGGTAAAGGACAAGACAGCTGAAACGGTATTAAAATGTTTAAGGAGTGGATTTCAGGTTTTGGCTGTCTCGAAAAGCTTACGAGCAATCAAAGCAGACAATTGGAAACTAAAGTTTTTAAAGAATTAATTAAATATTTTTAGGTATTAACTAGACACGCACCACTCCCTACCATTCTCTAAGTAACGGTATGGTCTCTAAAAGCTGCATTAATGGCTAGATTAGATTCTAGTACTTGGGTCGAGGAATTACCCATAGTATTGATAGGACAACGAACTTCACCGCGAAATGATTCTGGTTTTAGTTCTGAAATGACATACGGACAGACACTTAGGTACCTGGAGACTTTTATAATGTATATAATAACAACATTAATAATCAATCCGAATATGTGGGTTGTCTTCGTAGAAATAATATGTAATTTGAAACCGAAACCTTAGCATATAAGGACTCTCGCACATTATTTGTACACCCAGAATTAATTAAATGTAGTTATGTTTTTGTACGTAGTGATTTAGTAAAAAAACCGTAGCAAACACTCTACGAAGGTCCCTTTAGAATTTTAGATAGAAAAGTCGTATTTAATAAGATTCCCAGGTCGAGATACATATATATCTATAGATAGGCTAAAACCCGCTTTTATCAGCGAGGATAATTAGGTATTTAATTTTAGGTAACGTTAATAATAAAGTAAATAATGAGTGATAATAATTGCAACAAAAACTCAAATCAACTCTTGAGCGAAGCGGATAGCGACAATCGCCCGCTCCACTACACTACGCGTAGTGGCCGTATCGTAAAGACACCCGTGCGCATAACGCATAAAGGAAATAACTTAACGCAAGCATACACGTTGTTATAGATGAAAGTTATTTGTGATTAGCGTTAAATGTTAAATTGATTGTTAAGCCTTCCTAGCTATTACTCAATTCACACATTCATACTATACACTGTTTACTACACACGGGCTACGGAAGGTGAAGCAGGACACCGGCGTTACTCGAGAGGTAAGTGTCGATCTTACATTATTTTGGTCTACTGCGAATCCCAGGTCGGCCAGGGTTAATCATGACCCCGAATCGTTTAGACTAGAGCCCAGCGCGATTCGTTTGATTACAGTCGTGATTAACTCGAACAAGTGGTAATAGCCCAAAATAGGGCAACATTGGAGGTCATGGAAACTTTCCTCACCTCGACGCAGATTGGTTGGACTATTGTATCTTTGTTAATACTAATAATTATTTGCTACATTGGTTTTCGTCACTGCACTGCAAAAAGTAGAACGGGGCTGAATAACCAAATAGAGAGTATTAACGCTAAGGCTATACAGAAGACGCACATGCTTCAAGAATGAGTTTGCGTCGAGGTCGCACCGAGCCTGCTAAAGCTCGTCAAGAGACAAATATAGAAATAAGTGCATTTTATAAGCATACTAGGTACGTACAACTTATGTATATTTTTTTCATTTTTCAATAGACATAGTGTGTATGTTTAATTATAAGCGAAATAGAACATGTCATTTGTACTAGTTTTAAAGAATGTAAAATTTTATATAACGTTCTATCTTTATGTAATATAAGGTAACTTATGTTTTTTTTTTAAATGGGAATGATGTAGCGTCAGTGCTTCATATTGTAATGTATAAATTAGCCAGTTTTGCCCAGGCTGGCACACGTAGTGAACATTCAATGCATATACAGTGCAATCTGTATACACAAGTTATTAAAATAATAATAGTTATTTCTACGTTTTATTTGGAATGCAACCTTCGCCAAAACCTCATTACATAATCCGTCTGATCCTGGATCTTGTCAGTTTTTAATATTTTTATGTCTTCGAAAATATCTAAGTCTTCAGTTGGTTTGATGCAACTTGTTGTTTCTTCATATCCTTGGTTTTGTTTTTTTCCTTGTATTAGTTCAGTGTGTCTTTTTATTAGTGGAATTGTATCGTTGCTGAATATTTTATATTGCTCCACTTCAGCTAATATGTTTGATTTCAAACTGTGTATTCCATTTTGACCGCGCTCCTACTAAATATTGCATATTGCCTGACCTGGCGCTTGGATATTGGTTGCACAAGGGGGCTGCAAGGGCTAGAGCCGCCGCTGATTGGATGTTACAACCGTCAAGCTTTGCGTACCTAAACCAATTCAGTGATCGTAACACTGCAGCCAGGAACGGCGAATAAGGGCATGAGGAATACTATAAAGTATTTAGACCCAAAGATAAAAGATAAGCGACATTTTTTGATATGATTGTGTGGTGGTTTATATCATTTAAATCAATGCGTACGGAATAGTCTCATTTATCGAATTACGTGGCTACCATCTTAAACAGTGTAAATATATTTAGAAATATCGGTGAAAAGTTTTGTGATGCCATCGAATTTTTAATAATTATTGAACAATATATTTTACGATCGTCATCGCTTACGTGCCTAAAACAACTTAATGGCTGTAACTCTCTAACTGGAAGCGAGGAACAAGGGTATGGTATATAACAACGTTTTTGACAAATCCGTCTATAGCATTAATTATTAAGTATTTAGACTCACAGACGAAAACAAATATAAGCGTCATTCTTTTGATATGATTGCGTCGTGGTTTATAAATCATTGCGTATGAAATAGTCTCAATTATCGAATACCGTGGGTTCCGTAGTAATTAGTGCAGCATATGTGAATATATCAGTGAACAGTTACCGGATGCCAACGAATTTTTAATAATTATTGAACAATATATTTTACGATCCTCATAGCTTACGTGCCTAAAACAACTTAATGGCTGTAACTCTCTAGCTGGAAGCGAGGAACAAGGGTATGGTATACGAGTATAACAACGTTTTTGACAAATCCGTCTATAGCATTAATTATTAAGTATTTAGACTCACAGACGAAAACAAATATAAGCGTCATTCTTTTGATATGATTGTATCGTGGTTTATAAATAATTGCATATGAAATAGTCTCAATTATCGAATACCGTGGGTTCCGTCGTAATTAGTGCAGCATGTGTGGATATTTCGGTGAATAGTTACCGGATGTCATCGAATTTTGTATAATTATTGAAAAATATATTTTACGATCGTCATCGCTTACGTGCCTAAAACAACTTAATGGCTGTAACTCTCTAGCTTGAAGCGGGAAACAAGGGTATGGTATATAACAATGTTTTTGTCAAAGCCGTCGATAGCATTAGCTATTACGTATTTAGACTCAAAGATTAAACTAAGCATAAGTGACATTCTTGGATATGATTGTGTCATGGTTCATATATAATTTCGTATGAAATAGTCTCAATTATCGAATAACGTGGTGTCCGTCGTAATTAGTGCAGCATATGTGGATATATCGGTGAATAGTTACCGGGTGCCACTGAATTTTTAATAATTATTGAAAAAAATAAATTTTCTATCGTCATCGCTTACGTGCCTAAAACAACTTAATGGCTGCGTCTTTGTCAAATCCGCCTATAGCATTAACTTTTAAGTATTTAGACTCACAAGATTAAAATAAGCATAAGTGACATTCTTTGATATGATTGTGTCGTGGTTTATAAATCATTGCGTATAAAATAGTCTCAGTTATCGAATAACGTGGTGTCCGTCGTAATTAGTGCAGCATATGTGGATATATCGGTGAATAGTTACCGGGTGCCACTGAATTTTTAATAATTATTGAAAAATAAATTTTCTATCGTCATCGCTTGCGTGCCTAAAACAACTTAATGGCTGCGTCTTTGTCAAATCCGTCTATAGCATTAATTTTTAAGTATTTAGACTCAAAGATTAAAATAAGCATAAGTGACATACTTTGATATGATTGTGTCGTGGTTTATAAATAATTGCGTATGAAATAGTTTCAGTTATCGAATAACGTGGTATCCATCGGAATCAGTGTACTATATATAGAGATATCGGTGAAATCTTTACGGATGTCACCACATTGTTTGAAATTACTATTAAATTTAAAACCAATACTAAGTTAGCCGCCGCCAAAGCTAATCAAGACAGCTATGACCGCCAAACCTTGCGTGCCTAAAACAACTTAATGACCGTAAATCTCAAGCAGGAGGCGGCTAACAAAAGTAGGGGAAAAAACTCGAATATTTCGGATATGTCCATATCTCCTATTCACAATAACGACAGCTATTTAGCAGACCGGTAGCTATTAATAGAATGCAGCCTGTTAATCGGTCTATATTTCAAAATAGCGACGCAACTGCTATTTCGATAAAGAATAAGGATATTAAAACTTCAAAAATATTTGGTGTTCCTCAGAGTACCTACTATAGAAGACTATATCAAAAGAAATACAGATATCGTTGAAGGTAAGGCAAGGTAAGCTTTGCCGAAAATTATCCTCAATTAAGGAAATGAAAGTGAATTAAACCCCTTCCAACCATTTATATTATTTTTGACTGGTTTTTTATGATTTCCGAATGCGTTACGTTACGAAAAGAAATTTCAATATTAAAAAAAAAATTAGAATCTGTACGAGCCAGTGGCTTGTTCCGAGGTCAAAATCTTTAGCAAAGGTTGAAATAGATTGGGCTCCAATTCAAAAAATGTCACAAAGGAAAAATATTATTGGAACGCCATGATATATTGCTTTGTCTCGATGCAATTTTTTAAGACAAACGAAGAAAATAGAAATCTGGTCGAATGTTGTTTTCACGGACAAAACTGGGTTCAATGCGGATCGTATACTATCGAACTTGGACTGACGACACTGATGCCTCCTCTTCCGTAGTGGCAATAAGGAAAGATGAACGCCTCATCATTTGTCAAGCGGGGACAGAAAGAGGATTTGTGCCAAACGCTCTGATAGCTTTTCTATCCTATTAGACAGGAGACTATCATGTGGAATCGATACGAATGTATATAAAAAGAGAAAGAAATGTTTACATCACTCGAAGAACCGTCGATCAACTTATTATTCTCGACAAATTAATAAAATACCAACGCAGGACAACAGAAAACATGAAATCATAAATTGGCTCCGTGACAATGGAGAGTATATGGATTCCCTACTAAACGTAGGGTTCCTAAAATTATTAAAAACAAAGAAGCAGTCAAAACTATACGTAAACAACGAAATGTCAGCAGAGCATGGGCATATCGTCCTCAGAATTCCGCAATACTATTTCTCAATATAAATGAGCTCATATGGGCACAAGTCAAAGAACACGTGGCTACAAATAACACAACTCGTTATTTCACCGCAAAGAAAAATGCTGGATTTACTAAAAAAAAATAGTGTTGTTAACATAACAAAAAAGATTATATTGAGTAATTAGAATCTTGATATTACGTTTGACACTTTGTGTATGCAAGAATAAATAATTAATGCTTCTGAGGATTCAAGTGATGATTCCAGTTTAGCCGACGATTTATTATACAGTGCAGTCCATTTATTACGACTTTGCAACCACCGACCGTTTTACCCACTATGAAACTACAACTGTATATTACGACTCCGCTTACAGCGACCGACCGCTTGTAACAACGGAATATCACACAACATTGTCTGGTTCCAACGACGACGAACGTTGACGTGCTTTCAAATAAATCGTAAGTAAGAAACTATCTCCCGCCCCTCGCCTGCGCTTAACTAATTCGAATGCGAATGTTTAGTTTACGACGGTAGTTTGCGGCTGATGACTGATTACGTGCACAAAAATGGCTTCTACAAAACGAAAGTTTCTCCATTGAAGAAAACGTCTTATAATACAACGTTAAAAGCTGGCGAGTCGAATGTAACGAATGCGAAGGAATTCGGTCTAAATCATTAGACAATATCCACAATTAAGAAAAATAAACACAAGATAGAACCTTTGTGCAATGCGAATGTTTTAAGAGCCAAACGCGTAAGGTTATAGTCTCAAGAACAAGTTGACTTGGCACTTTTACAACGGTTTAAGCTGCAACGTAATCGGGGAATACCCGTAAATGGGCCTATTCTTAAACAAGACTAATTTTTTTTGCTAAAGAGCTAAAAATTCTTAATTTCGATTGTTCGCAAAATGCCTCGAATTACTTGAACACCTTAAAATGTCCGCTAACGAAAACCTGAAACAAAACTTTTAGAGTCAATATCCAATCGAATTCATATATTGAGGGCAAAAAAAAGCCTTTTTTACGAGACAACCCAGAAGTTTAAATTATTTCATTTGATCGCCAAAAACATCTACCGTTGCCCAAGATCTCTGATCAATCGGCCTATAATTCGCGGCAATTATATATTTATAATTTTTAACAGACTTCAAAAAGGAGGAGGTTATCAATTAATTTTTTTTTTGTGTTTGTTACTCGATTTCTCCCTCATTTGTGGACTGATTTTTAAAATTATTGCCTTAAACAATTACTTTTAAATAATAACCAAGTAAAATGAGAAAATTAAGCCATGGGGACTGCGGACATAGAATTTGAAACTTTGACAAAACTCTGTTTTATATGTTGTAAATTTCATAATTTGTTAATTGAAATTATCATTATTATTAACACAACCTAACATTTATCTGATTTTTAAATGTATTGGAGCTCCGAGCAATAATTATATATATTACATATAGTTACTTTATTTCATAAGTAATCAAAACATAAGGATACATAACAACAGAAACATTTGCATTTGGAGATACATATGACTGGCTGAGGGGTTGCAGCTGCATAAGTATAAATTTTATTATTTAATAGTGGCATCTTATATTTGTTAATGGCCGACGTCATAACATTGTTAACAAGAATCTATGGAGAATCGCTCAATCCCGCTATAGAAAATTTAATTTAAAAAAAGTCATAACTCTTGTGTTGGTCTAACACATGCAGGGATATTAATAATATTACAATTTCACTTATGGAACATACAAAAAAACAGTATGCATCTACACATTTTTTAGTGTTACAAGTCTGGCTATATTATCTTACTATAGGTTGTCCATAAATAAATTTATTTTTAGTACTCTATCTAATTTAAATATAAAATTACTAGCATAGTTTTTTATATGTAGCCTATGGACGCCTGCAACACCAGAGGTATCAAGTCTACCAGCAAAACAGTGTATTTATTTATAACGAAATAAACATACTTTTCTTTATTTTTTTTAATGCCTAATTAGACAATTATTAAAGCCAGCTGAAAAACTGTCTGTTTATTTTTATAAAATACAACCATAAGCAGTATAATAATATTGTCACATTTATGGAAATAATACTAGTTCTGAATTGTTCCTTTTGATTCAAACAGAGCCACAATCAAATTTCTAATATTTAATAAGCTACATAATAAACAGAACCAGCAAATTCACCTTTTATCTGACAATATGGCTGTAAAATGGCTATTAATAGAATATTAACATTGCCTCCCAATACATCTTAAATAAATTCATGTACATCCACAAAAAATTAAACAAGTTTGATATAGTAAACGGCCAGTGTAATTTTTATACTAGAAGTAATCACAAAATAGCTTTCTCTTGCTTTAGGGTCAGTAAGATGAATAAAAGCTTTTTAGGAAATAGTGTCAGGTTTTACAACATGGTACCAAAGCACATTACCAATTTACCTGACGATAAGTTTAAGCACTATGTCAAACAGGTTTTATTATCCAAAGGTTATTACAGGGTGGATAATTACGTGAATGATAGTGATGTCTGGAAGTGACACCCCCGTTTGTGCTTCGGCTAAAACCGTTTATTGTTTTTATAACTTGTGTATATTTTAAATAACTTAAAAAGAAACATGTAAAAAACGCAAATAAAGTTTCTTGCCGGATCTTCTAGACTGACTTGTTTTCTGAACCGGTGGTAGTTTTTTTAAATTCATAACCACATTCACAGGGCCCAAATTGAATAAAGATTTTGTTATTTTGATTTTGAATACAATACCACCAATATTTATAAACACAACAGAGAATAAATTTGGGTATACAGAATACATAATAACCAATCATTTATTTATTAACAATATGCCACAAAGAAAAAATGACAAAGGTGATCCAATAGAACAATGTCAGTGACTAAACTATAGGTATATAAGATATTTCTCTACATTTTTGATATATCAAATAAGAAGTATATCCAAATAAGATAGATGAAGTTGAGTACATAAATAAGAGTGCAAATGGGAAAATTATAGAAAAACTATGATTTTTAAAACCATCATTTTAACCATATAAAATGTAAAACACAAATAATCACCAAGGACTATATACATCTTTGAAAATAACTGTGGCAATAAACCTGTAGATAAAGTACACAGAACACAAAAAGACACCTGAGACTATTATTCTTAGAGCATACAATTTACTCCATACTATATTAAACAAGTTTGTTACACCAAAGACACATCCAAAATTTCTAGAAATATCAAGTGACAGAGGAATCTTCAAGAACAATTAACTGAACGAAATAGAATAGAACCCATTCAAGTCAGCCATAATTCAATTAGGCACACATAACTGTCAAGTGGCAAAACAATAACATAACCTTAGAATAGAACATCAGGAAGTTTCATTTTTATTCAATAATCTATTTTTAACTGCTGGAAAACCTAAAGCAAATTTATCAATGATCCCTAAACCTATAGATAAAAATGGGAGCGAGGCACATCAGTCTTTCAAACAAAAAACATTGATATATTATTTCTTTATAGTTTATTTGTAAACTAGTATTTACTATTACCGAAATAAGTAAAATCTCTACAAGAGATTGTAAAACTTGAGAGAGTATCTTGGAGTGCACAATGTACATGTATGTACAAATGCCAAATAAGTAGCAGCAAGAGAATTACAATACCATTTATATTTACCAGTCTTTTATGCGTATATATAGTAACTAAAGTATATGTAACTATGACCATTATTAGAATTACAATCTCAGTAAAAATCAAATGTGATCTACAATATGAAATTACGAACCCATCCAGACCAAAAAAAACAACAATACTCCTTTTTTGGGTTTCATTTATTCCTCCTTAAGGAAAAGGCAAATTACTAATAGACCATGCAGCCAAGTCAGACATAAAGAACACTATTAATAAATGGCGGTAACAAAATGGAAGCCTTCTGTTACAACAATTGGATACAACAACACGGAAGTGATTGGGACATTTCAGAATTCACGCTCCTTGTCACTATTTTCACTTTACTGCATCTGTGCATCGTAACTAAACTATATCAGGTAAAATGCAATCAAAATTACATAACATATAGTCAAATACTCCAAGACAATAAATAAAAAATACGGACAACTACATAGCAAACCAAAATCGTGCCAAGCACCCACAGTTGGCCAGCTTTCCTTAGGGCGAATGCCAGCGTGTCCTCAATAAACAGACAGAAACCGCGTTATAAGAAAGAAAGTAAGAGGAATAAAATTAATGATTCCAAGAACAAAAGGCATATCTCTTTGTTTACATTTTATAAAAACGACTTTAAATCAATTAAGATATGGTACAGAATAAAACTTATATTATAAAGCCTGATACCACTTTTTTTTGAACTCCATCAAAATGATGACTGTGTTACCCAAACGAATAGTTCCTATCATTTTGGTATTTTTTCACAATTCTATTATTGACTCTTTTTCCTTTTTATTTTTAGATGCCTCTACGAAAACTATTGTGCCGGCTCTATAATTCATGAAACCAAACTTGAATAAACACTAAATATTTTCTGCAACTTTTTAAATGAAGGAAAGATTTCAAATGTCGGCTAAGAATCGTAGTATTTACTTTTTTAAATCTGGCATGTCTCTAAATCAAATAAATTTTCATTTCGTTATAAATTTATAAGTAACGACTTTTTCTTATTTTTATTTCTGAGTTGTGATATTAGAAGCAATTCTAATTTTCTAACTTTGTTGCTGACTATTATTTTCAAATCTTTGGTGTGAAGTGATTACACAAAATAAATGTTCAGTACGAAATCGACTTTCAGGTTATGTAATTTCAGATAGACGCTATTGAATTCAACAATCTATTGCAAACCAGTGCGAGAGTGATTCTTTTAAGTTGTAAAATCACCTCAGTTTATAGAGAATTTATGTTTATTGTTGTATTTTTTCACTATGGGACGCATCAAGAAATGTGCATCATGTAAATCAACATCTATGGTAGATCCTACTTTAATTTTTCATAGATTTCCTCGCTCTACAGAACGTGGGTATCTGAGGTAAATATGTATTAAAAGCAATAAATAAAATACTTCCTCACTTCTATACTTCATTTTTTACTATTTCTATTACTTGAAACATTATATTTGCTCACATATTTCATCACATTTCTTACTCTTTCTGATTAAAAACCTTAATAATAAATGTACATTTCTGTAAACTTTACCCATCAAAGTGATGATGAACTAAGAATAACATTTATAGTGTATGGGTGGTTCCTATCTGTGTTTTATATGTTTTGTGTAGTTTTCTTTCACTGATTGTTCATTATCAAATTTTTAAGGAATTTTATATCAATACAATTCTCATTAATATATTTTGTCACTTTTTTTGTTAACTAGTCCACTATTTGTAAACAAATCTTCTTGAACTATCGTTTTTACTAGAAAATTCATAGTATAATACTTCAAAAAATAAACTTACATTGTAATTCAATTAGTAGTAACTTTAAGTAATTCTATATTTAAAAAATATACTTAAACAGAACATAATCTCCTATTTACAGTTTTCCATATCAATATACATATAAACTATCTATCTATCTATCCTACATTATGATGTTCTTCAGGTTAAATTAATGTAAAAAAAGAAAAAATATATAAAACAATTATTTGGTGAATATATTATATTGTAAATCTTTAAATTCTAGACTGAAATCCTGCAGATCACTTTATTTAAAATTTTTAGTTTCATAAAATTTCTAATGTAAAACAATAAAAAGTTTTTCCACAATATAGGAAATTTATTTAGTGGATTTAAAGATTTGTCTAAAGTAACTCTTTTAACTTTATATTTAAATTTATTTTATTGCCATGTTCCTTTTCAGAGCTAAAATTTGGGCAAAGTTTTGCTTCCCTAATGATGATTGGACTTCTAATGAGTCATTAAAAGCATTACGTAATCGTTACTACATATGTTGCAAACACTTTGATGATTCATCTTATACAAGCAGTGATAGGACTCGATTAAATGCATTTGCAATTCCTATTGGTTCCCAGCACATCCTGTCTGAGTTAAGAGATGTGTATCATGAAACAGAACCAGAAGGAATAGTTCAAGTGAGTACTTTTTATATTAGTATTATACAAATTAATAAAATTTCATTAAATACAATGTCATTATGTGACCACTCAATTTTAAAAAGGAATTTGAGTATTAATCTATATCATCACACAAATACCAAAGTAATATCATTATAAATTGCATGTATTTTTTATATAACTTAACTGTTAAAGCACAAACCTGGTGTTTATACCTGCTTTCAATTGTTTTTCTAATTTTTCTTGGTATTAGAATGATTAATGTAAATATGTATACTTGTTTTAGTGTCCAGAGACTTCACTTCAAGCAGAAAGTATGCCAAGCACATCACAACTACCAAGAAGCCATGATATGATTGAGGTAGTTTTGCAATATCCTTCTTTCACCAAACACATTACTAAATACAATATCCATTAGTGACCACTCATTTTTAATATGTCCTTGAGCATAACTCTCCTATCACAGAAAAATTGCTTTGGTAATTCATTATGAAACATATTGCATGTATATTTTATACTAACTTTGCCTATGGTTTTACCTACATAAAATTAAAAAAAATAGTCTATAATCATTCCTGACTTTAATCTATTTCATAATCAATGTTTTTTCAAAATATATTTAGTGATTTAGGGCTGGAATAGTAATAGACAGAAAGAAAGAGCTAGCCCTCTCCTATCTACTACTATCTACTAATAAATAAAAGTGTAATGTCAAAATAACAACTTTTTCTGACTCTTTATGAATGGATTATACCAAATCGCAATTTTTTTTTTGTCTGTCTGTTTGTTCCTTACATCCAGAACGGCCAAACTACACGAAACTGAAGCTACTTTCATTTTTCGAAAATAATTAGGGTTCAGTGAAAATCATAAAACTCATGAAATTGTAAAAAAATACGGTTTGATGGACAACAGCACCTAAACAACATTGTTTTGCAAAGATTATTTTAAAACTATATTACAGAGGGAAGAATAAATGAAATGTGGGTGTAGCTGCGGGCACAAAGCTAGCTAGCATTATATGCTAAATGTTGTACTATACAGTAGCAAACAAATTAACAAACGGACTAAAATGACAAGAATTAAAAAAACCATTGAAATATGATCTCCAGCTTTTTCTGAAGCCCCCAAAAAGTTGTTAGTATTGAATATAGTTAGTATTGAAATATAGAATTAGTATTGAAAATATATAGACTTATTTCTGTACTTCCACTGATAAGTAAGATATTCTAAAGGATTATTCTTAAACAATTAGTTGCATATTTTAAAAAAGAAAAGATTTTGAATGAAATTCAAATCTACCACTGATGCTGGTACAATGCTAATAACCATATTTTTAGGGTTTGGGAGGATTCACATGTTGCAATTAGGTGATCTTACTAAGGCCTTTGACTGCATTGACCATAGTATTCTAATATTAAAACTAAAACATTATGGTGTTTCTGAAACTATTCTTACCGTTCTTACGTTTACCTAAAATACCACTGTTAGAAAGTGAATGTAGATGGAGCTATTTCCACAGGCTCATTAGTTCAAATCGGCGTATCCCAGGGTTCGATTTTGGGGACCGTTCCTATTCCTCGTATATATACACGATTTTTGTATTTTGACGTTCATAAGCGCCTTATCAGAGCCTAAATTGAATAAAGTGTTTTTAAATTTTGAATATTTTTAGGTAATTGAAACCATTAAGCACATTGTCGAAAATAGAGACATCAATAAAAATTTATGTGTCCTGGCTTTTGACGAAATGTCAATAAGGAAAACTTTGACTTTTAATTCTAAACTGGATCAGTTAGATGGTTATCAGGATCATGGTAGCCAAGGCAGAACATCAGACATAGCGAGCCATGCTTTAACGTTTATGGCCATTGGTGTTCGAAAAAACTGGAAACAACCGATTGCTTTTTACTTTTCTGGAGATCATGTCACAGCAGATAGATTAGCTGTACTTATCAAAGAGGTAAATCTTGTAACTCATTTGTAGAATGATAGTAAGAATTCTTCTATCTTGTCCGATTTACATCTATTATCATTTGTAAGCCGCAGTGCTACTTGTACTAGATAACATTAAACAACCCCGTTTAATAAAAGTAATACACACGATGAGACATCTGCTATAGCTCATCAGGTTGGTTGCCGTTCATAGTTAATGCTCTGCTTCTCAGAATACTGGTGTAAAGTAATATAATGTGGAACCTTCCTATTCTAGGAAGTTCATTTATACGCAAATTGAAATATCCTAATTGACCCGTTCAAATGTGCGAACTCTACAGCATTACAATTTATAGATACATTATTTACGATCATAGTGTTATTATAATTATTTAGTGTTTATTATGGAATCCGTTATAGTATTAAAATGGTTTAATGAAATGTATATATCTTTAAAGGTCCTGAGTGCTTGTTTCTCTGCCGGCTTGAAAGTTCTTGGCACAATATGTGATTTAGATGGTGTCAATATACGTGCCATAAATTCGTTGGGATCATCGAGGGATCGACCATATTTTGAACATGAGGGACAGGAGATTGTTACAATCTTGGATCCACCCCATCTATTAAAATGTTTCAGGAATAACTTTTTAAAATACAATATAGAATTCATGTCTGATGTTCATATAAATGACAAACCAGGCAAAGGTTGGTGAAACGGAATATTTTACATTGCGTGACTACATTAATATTGTTATTAGTTATGCAAATATAAATATGCAATTAATTTACTTTTTTACTTTATAAAAAGTAAATCTTTCTTTATGTGTCGTAAATAATATGCACAGCAAATGAGTTATTAATATGTATATAAATGAGTTATTTTAATTTTTAAACAATATAGTTATATGCCACCACCATAGTATTATTAAAGATATACTAATAAACAGATCAAGACCACTTTCTATAAAAAAATATATTTTTACGTGGAAAATGCATTTACGCATCGTCCCTGCCATCTCTAATTCCGTGGTAAAATCTTCTGGATTAGAGTTATGTAAAAAGCCTGACATTAACCACCAGTTCAGTTATAACTACATTAGATACTTAATATCAATTGTAGACGAATTACAAAGGGTTAGCTTCTAGTAAATGTGGAACCAGGAACATGAAATATATAATAATATATTCTAAGTTTACAATCAATACTTCAGTACAAAATTCATTAATTTTGGAATTCATTATAGGTATAGCAAAATGGAGTCATATAGAAGAGTTTTATATCAAAGACAAGGAAAATCCAAACTTTGTATTTGCTCCAGCATTAACCCAGCAACACTTGCAGCCAAATGGCAAACAGAAAATGAAAGTACGTTTGGCTGCTCAAGTGTTAAGCCATTCAGTTGCAGCCGGAATTTTTGCCAAAGTAAGCCAAAGTAAGTTTCAAAGTTATGGATATTGTTTTAAATTTTAAACTAGCATTATTAACAGCCCGTGCTGTGAACACGCCTAGATGTGTGCACGCCTAGATCATTATGTGAAAATCGAATATTAAAATATTGTTTTTTGTTTTACTGTTTTTTATATACTATAAACATTATATTATATGATTTTGTTCAATTTTAATAAATTCATTTTTTTTTTATTCTTGAATAAAACGCATTTACTTAGTGATACTTCTTTTAAACTAAACTCACGGCGTCATTTAAATTGTAATAACTTTTGATAGATTGAACCAATTTTAATGAAATATAAATCTATAAGTACTGTAATCACCCCTGTGATTAGATTAGCCAACAGTGATGCCAGGTTAAATAAACAGACAGACGGACATACATTTATAAAAATGATAGAAATATATTTAGTATGTAAATAGCTATGTAACCTATTTTTATTCTCCTGCAATATTTCTATTTCAGGAAAATCATAGTTGTATAGATACATGAAGTTTTATAATATCAACTAACATTTGAATGTATTTGTGTTACAGATGAATTACCGCAAGAAGCAATCGGAACGGCGACAGTTATTTCAAACATGGATAAATTATTTGACTGTATGAATGGAAACACACCAGACAAAAAAAGAGGAAAAACGTTTTTGACTAATATATCTTCAACTAGCCCCCATATGGAGTATTTTAAAAAAATGAAGTCTTTTTTCCAGGAAATGAAGTTTTCAGGAGCAAGGAACAAACCCCCCTCTCAAGAGGGCTGGTTAAGGACTCTAAATGCTATTGAGCGGTTTTTTTATAATTTAAAAAAATATAATATTCATACATTATCAGTTAGGAGGCTAAATCAAGATCCACTTGAAAACTGTTTTGGATGTATAAGAAGTTATTGTGGGTGTAATCCAAACCCCACGTCAGTTCAGTTCATAGCAGCATTAAAAACTAGCATAATAACAAATTTAATTAATAGCAATAAAACAAGAAATTGTTTAGATGATGACAATGATTTATTAAATAATTTTAAATTTTTTCTAAATCAAAAACTTCCAGTTACGCCTTCTGCTGTTAGCTCACTAGACGAAGTTGTAGACAATCTAGACGAATTTTGTTTTACGGATATAGAAATGCCTCAATGTTCTGGAGAAATGCAAGCATGTGCCTATGTTTGTGGGTTTTTAGCAAAAAAAATGGCTATTAATTGTAATAAATGTAGACATATTATGCTTACCAATCCGAACACTGAGGCATTCCATTTATTTACATCATTTAAAGAATATGACGACATCAAAAACAGGTTGAAATACATCCAGAATAGTTTCTGTGAAATGGTTGAAACTTCAGCAATTTTAATAGATAATTATTTAAAAGAAAGTTCACATAAAAGAAATATTAGATCTAATTTGATAATTATTTGCGAAAATATAAATAAGGATTGGCTGAAGGGATGTGAGGAGCATTTTGAAATGAATTATCAAACAATAATGAATAATGTAATAGCTATTTGTCTGAAACGGTTTTGCAAAATAAAGAATTTACAGTTTATTGACGAAGCGTCAAAAAAATCAATGAATAGGAAAATAAACATTTTAAAAAATGTGTAAACTTTTATATTATTTATAAATTAATTTCTTATCTATTGCTTTTATAAATAAACATATCCGACAAATTTTCAAAGCAAAATTGTTTCAAGCGAATAGGTATTACGTCGTTTTTTAATGATAATTCATTTAGAAATCTTCCCGACATCTTTTAAGTAATTTTTTGTTTATATTTTCGCAAATAATGATTAATTTTGTATCTAATATTACTTTTAAATAATCTTTTTTGTTAATAATCTAACTAATTAATATATACATTCTAATGTCCTAATTATGTTTACAATAAATTCACAATTTTTATTTTATATAAGTACCGTGAATTAATTAATCAGTACTATAGCTAAAATAAAATAATAATAGGTACGAAAAAAGAAAGTTAATGAAGTTCATTTCTTAAAATTATTTAATAATTTTAGGATTAATTATTAATAAATATATGTTAATTTTATCTATATATCCTTTCAGAATTAAAGCTACATGACAATTATACTTCTAATGGGTCATTGAAAATATTATAGTCATCACACTATATATAGAACACTGAAAATTCCTATAATACAAGCAGCAATAGGACTGGCCTGAATACATTTGCAATTGTTACTGGTCTCCTGATGCCCTCCTGGTATCATCATGAACCAGAACCACAAGGAACAGAACAATGATTTCAGTCAGTACTTTTATGAATATTATAGAAGTAGTTTATGCCTCCGACAAACATATAGTATAACAAACAATTTTAAAAACCCCAAATTTTTTGTGAAATTTATATGGGACTTCTAAGTCAATTTTAAATTAAGTGCTGAAAATTAGTATGTAAGAAGTTAGTTATAAGAAAAGTATAGCCTTTATCTTAAGTAAAATATACTACTACAAAAATTTGAAAAAGAGAATTAAAATGTGTATGGGAAATAATTCCGTTTTAGGGACTTGGAACTTTGTATATGTACTTAATTATGAAAAAAGTGGTCCTGCAGTAACATAAGGTTTTTTTTAAGCTTACCCTAAATTGATTGAAAAGTGGCTATAAATTCTATGTGGAGGTAGTCGCGAGCACAACTAGTTTTTAATGTGTATATTAGCATAAATTTATACCACACAGAAATACGAAAGTTCTGTTATTATGAAATATATTGCATTTACGAATGACAAATCTTAAGGTAGATATGTATATTGTATGCTTGTTTCAGTATCCGGAAACTTCAAGCAGAAGAGAATGCATGCCAAGTACAACTTCCCAGAAGCCACAATATTATTAAGGTAGTTTAACAATTTATATATGATTACTTTTCGAAAATGTTGAAACTTTTCTTTTTTTTATTTATAAAGTTCTTCATAAAAACTGACACAACTTCTATTAAACTTTAATTTCTGCCTAATGATTTGATTTTCATTTAAGTATTGCTTGAAAAATAAATCCTTTGTTAACATGTCTTTATAGAAGAAAAAGGGTCTGCTATCCAATTTCATATTAGTCTTATTTAATTTCAGAAGTTTTACAATTTTTATACAGGATCCCTATACATTTTAACATATCTTACCGTTAACAAAATTCTCTACTTGATTATGAAATGACTGTTGATATTGGTTCACTGTTAAATTAGGTCACAACAACTTTTTGTAGTAGTTATACATATTATAAATATATAATTGTTTCTTTTTATTAATTGTATATGTATTTTCTAGGATCTCAGCAGAAAGAAAAGAATAATGAACACAGGAAAAAGAAACTATAAGAGAGTCAAACAGAGGACATCTTTCGAATATACCTAAAGCCCTGACTCCGTTACATCGGATGGGTTTTCGTGGTTTTTAGTGACATACGTGGAAGCCTCGACCTGAAGCCAACCTGACAGTAGATCCGTCGCCTCTCGGGGAAATGGGTTAGACTGTCGTGCGGACCAGCGGACCGCCATATTAAAAAGAGTTTAAGAAGAGAAATCTACTTTTAATATTTTAATTTCTAATGACTTTATAAATGAAATGATTAATAGTAAATTTAGTCGCTCTATGTGTTAGCTGTTGTAAAGCCAACTAAAAATATTCCTTAACAACAATTAAATCAACATTTATTTATATTCGTATAGTAAATTAGGTACTTGGATACTACTAAATCTTCCGTATAGTCGTAATTTCATTATTTTTTTCCTAATCATAATATTATATAGCATTTTCAAAATTTACCTTGCATAAAGACCGTAAAGAAATGATTAATTTAAAACATTGTTTAAGACTGTTTTGTGCAAAATGCTATTAGATAATTTAAAATAAATTAGATAGGTATTAAAATATTGTTTTATTTTATTCTTTTGATTGTTAAAAGCAGTTTATACCATTATATGTTAAACAGTAAGAAGTAGGTAATTTTTACGCATACATATTGGCCTTTGTCAGATAAAGTTATCAAATTTTCTATGGATGTGATTCGATTTGTGTCAATTCCTTAGAAAATTTGGGTACTTTATCGGAAAAGGTCAATGGTATGCGTCAAAATTACCTACGGAAAAAAAATCATATATCCATTTGAATTTCCCTCCCTATACAATAGTTTGTGTGTGGACAACGTGGAGCGCCAATACTCTGTTTGCGTTTTTAAAGTATGAAGCTGACATTCTTCTCCGGTAGGAGTAATATTGTTCTGTGCAAGCACCCCTACAAAAATAATCAATATTCAATATGCATTTTTTTAACTTGTTTAATGGCTCTGGGTTCAAGTCTTTTTGAACATGAATCAATATGCAAGGGTTAGTGCCTTTTCATACGTCCCGGTTGTCTGGCATATAATGGCTCTGGGTTCAAGTCTTTTTGAGCATGAATCAATATGCAATGGTTAGTGCCTTTTCATACGTCCCGGTTGTCGGGTAGCCAGCATAGGGAACCTGGTTGCGAAGTGTATGGCCGTGTACGTTAGCTTTTACACATACCGGCATAAATTACCGGGCAGGCGTTCACTGGGTACTCACCGGATCCACCACTAGGCATTATGCGCTCGGTCTCCGCATATCGGTTAACTAGCGGCCGAAAATACAGTGATGTATGAACACTTAATGCCTTTTCATACGTCCCGATTGTCGGGTGGCCGGTATCGGGTACCCAGCGGCGAAGTGTATTGCCATGTACGTTAGCTTACACGCGTACCGGAATACATATCGGTTAGCCGGCGGCCGGAATCACAATGGTGTAAGAAACACTTAAGAAGCTTTCATACGCATGTCACCCAGGTACAACCATGGAAAGATCATGCGCACGTCGTTTCGTCTTACACCCTCGTGTCGTCATATTAATATACGGATACAAAATCGGGTCGTGTGAAAGCTGAATGTGTTACCGAACAGTCGGCACCGGCTACCCGGCAACCGAGATGTCTGAAAAGGGACTTAACAAGCTTTCATACGCACCGTCAATCAGTCGCCTAGGTACAACCACGGAGAGAGTATGCGCACGGTCTTTTTCTCACACCTTCGTGATTTCATATTAATTAATGCAAAAATTGTAAAATGGAGATAGACATTAAATTACTAATAAGTTTAATGGCAGTTAGACCGATTTTATGGGATAAAAACCTGATCAGTATATAAAGATAAAAATAAAACAAAAAGTGCTTAGAGAGAAGTCTGTGTATTATTGAAAAACGAATTTGTGTTTTTCGCGATGAAACGCAAAAATCGACGAACAAATAATTGTTCACGTTCCATTTTTAGAGAAGAGTAAAAATCAAATGATGTATGCGTAGCGTAGTCACTACGTGACTGTTCTCGCGTCGACGAAATAACGCTACTGTATACAAAATCGTGTCGTGGGAAACCAGTGCTGTCAGGTGATAAAATAAAAAAATAGTGTATCATTTGCAAAAAAGTCGTATATTCAAGACTTTTGAACAAATAAACATAGTACGTATTTTAAACCATGATTTATTCTTTACCATTATTGGCATATTTTGCGCTAGATTGTTATTTTTTATGACACAGGACGTTCATTTGGAAACACACCGGCGGAATGCGTCGGCAACGAATATTAGGACATCACATAATTAAAATTTGTTATTAGACTAATTTGAGAATTCTTTGACAACAAGTAATTTGGGCTTATTAATGAGATTCCAAAATATACCGAGTAACCATTTACCTACATACATTATAAAGTGAATACAATTTTATTATTTATCTCTGGTGGGAAATCCCGTAATTCATGTTAAACGGGCTCACAAAAAAAGTGAATTTTACAAAATAAAATGCATGCATTACCTCATGCTATATTTTGTTCCTATTTTAGTACACCAGTAACACAGATAAATAGAAATGCCGTTGATCAATATAAAGACGCATTTAAAAAAAAAGTGCGGTCGGAAGACCCCCGTCAGGAACGAAGTTCTTAGTTAAAACAAAAATTATGAGTTTTTAATGGATTAATTGAGGAGGCCGTCTATGAAGGAACATTTAAAATTCGATTTTTATCATATAACTTCAACACACAGTTGTACAGATACGTGTAAATTTAAAACGTTCCTTCATAGCTTCCTCTATGAATCCATTAAAAACTCATGTTTTTTAGTGCAGAGCGCACTCATAAGATATTCTATAAAACTGACAGTTGACATGAATAAACTAATATACATACACACATGAACAGTATACGGCATTTCGTTACTTGACAATTTCTACCAAATCGCACACTCGTAAGCCGCTTTAAAGAACTTTGTTCCAAAAGTCTTATGTTTTGCGTACGATTTCTGTAATGTACACAGAGGAAATTTAGAAAAAAAATGTACAAAAAGTATTTAAGACGTTATACAAGTATAGAATCGCAAATATATATTTTTAATTTAGAATAAAAATTATTTTATGAATCTTGTACGGAACTGTTAGAGTGTGAGCTTACTTGAACTTGTTCAGTTTATTTTTTATCAATGTGCAAGATTAAATCAATTATACAAAACTCTATAGAATGGTACTGTACAGGTATAAAACAATTGCGAAAGTTAAAATTTTACAAAAACTTTGTATGAGGTAAAGCAATTTTCCTAGTTTTAAAACACGGCAATTTAACTATCCAAACACACACACCAATAAAAAAAAAAAATTTGGCAAGGCTAATGCCAACATGTTTTAGCATCGCTACATAGGAAGCAGAAATTAATACTAAAATAGTTTGAGTTTTTGGCGGGATTTCATGTAGCGGTTCTTTACTTTAATTAATGAAATTTGTGTATTTGACTCTATATCATGTAATCTTGGTGGCGTTTTGTATGGTATAGTTTGGTTATTGTGTACAAGTTAAGTGTATTATGAAAAATAACGCGTAGCATTTATTTTGAAGTACCGACAAAGCTTCATGGAAAGTTCTAGTAGGATGAGCTACAGTTTTGTTGGAGCTTGGTAACTCTGATACAATATTGAAAACACAGGTTACCTACATGACATTGGCACAAATTGTTTGTACACAAATTGCTAATTTTGTAAAAGAAGACTAAAATAGTAAGTCTCTGATCAGTGATACTATTATTCGAATTAGGGATGGCGATTCCTTAAAAAAGATCGATTTTGGAATTGATTAGAAATGAAGATTTATGAATTGATTCACAAAAAAATCGAGGTTCAAAAGATCGATCTCTAGAATACCATTTTTTTCGAGTCATCTTTTTATTTTTCACTAGTATTTTTTATTGGAAGAAATTAGACAATAATCATCATCTATTTAGATTTTAAGGTTAAAACTGTTTCCGAAATAATTTTATAGATAATACTAAAGCTCGTCAATAGAAAATAAACAACAAATGACAAACAATCTGAGGAGAAAAATATACTAAACCCTTTTATATTTGCATATTTATAAGTAAATTCATGTCATTATCATTTTCAAATAATTCGAGTGGTTTTTACAAGCATATCCAAATTTAAACACATAAAGTAATTTTATGGTTGGTAGTACACTCGAAATACTCTTGATGTAGTAAGTATCTAACTAACACTAAGTGTTTACTCACTATCAGGCAAGATATTTGTCTGCCATCTTATTACTATACAAAAACACATCTTTAATGTAACAAAGAGACCCGAGAAACTAACTACAAAGCCAGCTCATGAGTTTTTAATTAATTTAGTGAAAATCTTTCATACATTTAATTATGTTTAGATACATTCTTAATTGTAAATAATTTTATGGTTCTCATAGAAGCAGAAAAAATGAACCTCGATTTTCTAGGATCTGGAATCCATGGATGATTGGATCGATAGGATAGAAGGAATCGATCCAAGGGTAGATTTCGATTCGAATCTTAGATGAATCGATCTCAGATAGACATCCCTAATTTGAATAAAAATATCAAAGCCGTGGTAAAATTTTAACAAAAATGTATTTACGTTTCGTTAGCGTAATTTGTTTCTATTGTGAATTTTCAAATAGTAGCAGAATATTTCTCTCTATGAGATTAGATAGTTGGATAAATAATGACTATTTTCATTAGACTGACAGTGAGTTTGCTTCGTGTAAATTTGTCTCTGTCAGCTGTCTAATTATTCTTGTGTTAGCATCTTATTTCCTTCTACAATTTTAGACAATAAATCTTTACAATTTATCTGTGATTTTGTGTAAATACAGGTAGTATTGTTGATAATGTATCATTTTAAAGTGTTGTAGAGTGGTCCAGTGTCAAATTTGTTGGCGTCTCAATCTATGCTACTGCAATGAATCTGTTCTAAATTAGATAAATGCTATCTCCCATCTGTATAATTTGTCAAAAGACTGCATTAACGATTTTTGAGTTATGAATGGAGTTTTAGAATAAGAAAGGACTAGATGTTCACCAAATATTAATTTTATAATATCTAAAAGGACAGTGATAATGTATTATAAAAATGAAGTTAACCCTTTAACTGGTAGAAGCAATTTTGTGTCTCGGAAAAATAAAAATTCGTTTTTGGGTTTATTGTGGGTACTTTAATAACTTTTATTAAAGAAAAAAGAAATATTCATATTTAGTGGAAGAAAAAAACATGATGGCAATATCCTTGCCAACACCAGTATGAGCTCTGTTAAATTCTGTTCATGGATTTTCCTCTTGCAGTTGGTGAAATAATTTAAAACATGGGAGAATACATAGTACCACTTTACATCGTTCACATTCTATTTTAGACCTCTTGTTATTTATTTTTCTGCTGCAATAGCGACACCTCTTATAGGTGTCTATTTCTACAGGCCAGTGATCACCTAATCTTTGATATCTTACTTCTTCTGGCACCCCATAAAGTCTTTTTTGTCTCTCATCACTCTCTTCCACTCATTTGTTTTTCTTTGTTATATGTTTCCGTATTGTTTGGAATGGTCTTTTTCTAAACGTTTGATTATCCACCAGCTCTCTTGAAAGAGCAATTCTAAATTCTTATTGGGTCATAACGCTGTGCACTCGGGTGTTCGTCATTTTCAATTATTTATATATATATTTTTTTCTCTTGTTTTTGTGTATCTTGTACACACTGTGATGTGCATACCACTGATTCCGGTTCTATTTTTTTAATTCTGTCAATTATTTCAATATCTGTATCTTCAGTAGTATATAGTATATAGTAGGCTGCCAATATGAAGAATCATTATCAGCAGATATATCTCGTCAACCTATAACATGTAAAAATAGTATTGTAAAAAGAATAGTGATTATTGCATTATAGGCCCAGCTGAACAGTATAAGCAGTATTTTAAAATAGTGAATGAGTTTTTAATTACAACAAATTTTTGTGTAAATGATAAACATGGCTTGTCATTCTATTAAATTTAATAATCATTTTAAAATAATGTAAAATATAAACATTTCATTTAATGATGCTAATGGGTCATATGCATTTTCTTAAAGTCAAGCTCAACTGTACATACATTCGAATATGTTATTATGGTAATAACATTATGTTATTATTAAAAGTGGAAAGGATTCTGTATAGAATAGCAAAGTTAAGGTTTGACATATATTAATGTATCCAGCAATATAAGAACATATGATCATATTATGAGCCAGGAGAAGAAATAAACATTATAGATGAGTAGTGTACTAGTAAATTTTTTTTTTAGATTAACTTATATTATATCTAATATCACTTGCTGGCTATTATGTCGCTGTCTATGGGTACGTCAACTGTTGGCATAATTGAGGGCATAATCGATAGAACCTGCTCTGCTAAAAAACCCACTGGTGTTGGTTCAGGCCCACCTCCTGTTCTTGTCCTCTGGGCTTCCACTGTTTTGGCATCACGTGCCTTGGCTTTAAGATTTTGCCATAATTTTTTTAGTTGTTTGACTTCAACCTGTTATGAATTATAGGCATTATTAAAGTGGAAAGGATTTTGTATAAAATAGCAAAGTTAAGGTTTGACATATATTAATGTATCCAGCAATATAAGAACATATGATCATACTATGAGCCAGGAAAAGAAATAAACATTTTAGATAAGTAGTCTACTGGAATTTTTTTTTATAGATTTACTTATATTAAATCTAATATCACTTACTGGCTATTATGTCGCTGTCTATGGGTACGTCAACTGTTGGCATAATTGAGGGCATAATCGATAGAACCTGCTCTGCTAAAAAACCCACTGGTGTTGGTTCAGGCCCACCTCCTGTTCTTGTCCTCTGGGCTTCCACTGTTTTGGCATCATGTGCCTTGGCTTTAAGATTTTGCCATATTTTTTTTAGTTGTTTAACTTCAACCTGTTATGAATTATATGCATTATTTTAAATTTATAATATACTTCTGGTTCTTATTTATCAATAATAAAATAAGAACTCTGGTAATAAATAACAAATAAATGATGAATGTATTCATATGAAGCTTAGATAACGATACTTACAGCCTACGTGATGTTGGGAGCATTATTAAATTGAGATGTTATATCTTCCCAAGTTTCTTGTTTCTTTTTTGATGAGATGCTGTCGGTCTTTCGATTCTCGATTATATTCATTTTCGATTCTACTAATTGTATAATGAGCTGTCGCTCGAAAATTGGGTACGGCCGTTTTTTTTTTTTCCATATCGAAGAAAGCAATATCAGTGTCAAAATAGTGTTATTCGGAAGAGAAGTTACATCCGTATGAATGAAAGGATTAGTGAAATGGTTTCGAAAATTGCAAAGAGTTTAAAAAGGCTAAAATAACACGGAACACCACAGGTAACTGGGGTCTCGATCGACAAACATCATCTGTCAAAGTTTAGACCAATGAGAATCAAGCGATACGGATAATTTTTAAATACTTGACCATGAACAATGAACCATATAAATAAAAGATAATATTTTAGGAGTTTAATTTATACATAGACCTGAGTAACAGTAAGAAGAACAATGCAAATTAGTTTAGTTATTATAACGAAACATACAGTCATACCAGGGTGAAATCAATATAAACAAACCGACTTCGAAAGAATAAACTATAAAAGTCAATAATTACTTTATTAATCTGGTTCGTCAATTTTGAAGTCGATGCCAGCTGAAGTTAAGCAATGTACTTATTTACAAATGGACCTAAACTTTATCACATTTACACATAAGCTAAATAAAGGACTAGAATGATTTTAAAGAATAATTAATCAAAATTGAATATAATTAGAGACATACATTTACACCATTTTGTTATCCATAAGCTGGCACCGATTTCAAAATTAATGAAGCATATTAATAAAGAAATTATTTATTGAGTTTTTTAGTGGATTTTTATAGTTTATTATTTTGAAGTCGGTTTTGTTTTAAATTAAAAAAGTCTTTTAATAAATACTTCAAACACACAACAAGCCTTTCTTCTGGTCATAGGACCCTATATATTGTATAGCCTCCCCCTATATATTGTATTCTGTCTTCATAAAAGTGGTTTCAGGACGTCAACAAGTGCAACAAATTTAGCTTGAGAAATATCGGAAGAATTTAGCGTCATCGTTTCGCAAATTAGGAAATATTGTGAACCCAGATATTATGGTTTCTTTTTTTAGATGATTTAGCTTTTGTTTCTTCTTTGTTTACTCCATTATTTTGCACTTTCTAACGAACACTACGCCACCTCGCAATACAAAAATCCAAATCCTCCTTTTGAAGTCGGATAAAAATTAAACTGTCAGTAACTGTGTCATTCTTGCTAAGTATTCTTGTAGGACTTTGCCTGCAATTGGGACTTGTAAAGCTTGTGAAGCTACGGAGTTCGATTTCGGGCAGTTCGTAATGATATCGGGGGATTCTATTAATAACAGACTTGGTGCGCATCCCTTGATACATAGTTATCTAGATTACTTGAATCTCCTCATCCTTGAATCCTCATCGTTTAAATATGGTGTTAGAAAAGAAATTCCTGGGACAATTGATGAGGTTTCATTATAATGCGGCTTGGCCGCTTTTGGTCTTGAGCAAATTCAAACATCAAGGAAATTCAAAATTCTATTAAGACATATTGTAAAAATGTAACTATTGCCTTTTCAGTTGGATCAAATACTGGCTTGAATTAGGTAACCAGTTGTTGTCATAATAGAATGTTTTTGTATTAATTAATCATAGGCGGGATAGCATTACCCACAGCATTTACACACATCGCTATAGTAACGTTTTCAGCATGTTCCGGAGCAATAAGATGTACTACGGTGTTCTTCTTTTCAGCCAAAACTACATTTTGTTTGTGGACCTTAATGCGACAGACACCCTTTATCATGCATGTTATACAAGCGTTCAGCATGTGCAAAAGTCTAACTTTTCATAAAGTGTCTTTACTTTTTCAAAATAGTGTTTCACAATGGACTTTTCAAATTTTTTGGGCTCTTGCTGGATTTATTACCTGGGGTTTTCTTTTTGATTTTGATGGGTTTTGAATCAAAAACATTTTAAGCCATTTGCGACAACCATTCTTGTAGACAAATTAAACGAGTGCTTTATTTTAAACCTCTCACAAAAGAAAGGGCTTGTGTCCGGATAAATGCCGTGCACTGCCGATGTAGCTTGAAGGTAAAATGAAAGCATTACCGATGTCATTGGATGTCAAAATCGTTTGGAGTTAACAAATAATTGTGAATGTTAAAAAATAGACAAATAATTTGCAATACAATAATATTGCGACTATAAATTAAGATGTAAGCTATCCTATCTTACAAGTTGGATCAAACTGCACACGGTGTGCAAATTTGATTAAAAGTCCATCCCGGACAAACAACTTTATATATATTAAGATTAACTACGAAAACTTCATAGAGTTTGTACCTAAAAGCCTTCAAGGGCATAGCTTTTTTTATTTTAGTACAATCATTGCTGTAAGATAGTCATGCATTGTTGATGCATATATCAAGCATCTGGGAAAACATGCCAACGTCGTAAGTTCTGTATAGCGAGATGAGCATATCCGCCAAATCTATACCATCGATGTGTTTATTATACTCTTTGACCACTTGTGGACAAATGACTTCAACTTTTTGTTTGGCCTCTTTGCAGTAGCGTTTGATTGTCTCTACCGGTTCTGTACCTACATAAGTACTGACCAACGTTACGACTTTTTTGTCATTCCAACGCATAACTGCCAAGCGATTTTTGTCACAAACTGCTTTATCATAAGCTCCTTGAGGCTTTTTTTCATTTTGTTTTCCGTACGTAAAACTGCATCTGCTCCTCTCAGTCTATTTTTTCTGATGGTGCCCAATCTAAAAATGTCGTAGTTTTCTCTCAGTATGTAGAAGAATTCTGGGCATGAAAAAAAATTGTCGCAGAATACAAAAGTAAAATTTTTTTTTATACTTTTGCACAAAGCAATGAAATGACTACTTGAGCTCCAAAGCCTAGCGACAATTCTTCTGTGAAATTATGGAACCTGAAAGTGTCCTCTCCTCTGTACAGAATAAAATCATAGATCATGCCTGATACTCCAGCTCTGACATAGTTTTTGAACCCCCATTTATTGAGGTTGTCTTTCATGTATTGGCGTCTCTTGCCGGCCTTAGTCCCTTTGTAAGGAATCATCATTTCGTCGATGCTGAACTTGGTCTCGACTTCTTGAGCTAAACGATTTGCTCTTATTTTTTCAACTATGGGCTTATTTTGTGATATCTGTTACTATTATTAGTGCTATTGTCGACGAAATGAAGGTATCTTGGAATTTTTTGGTACCTTTTTATGGGCATTAGATCTGCAACTAACCCGAATCTATATTGCAGACTCCAAAGAGTTATAAGAGGTATTGAAGATGATGCTGTGATTGAATATGTTATCAATGGAATACGAGACGTGGAGACTAATAAATCGATTTTATATGGAGCAACTAATATGAAAGAAATTAGAAAAAAAATCGATTTATATGCTGAGATTAGAAAAAAGTTCACGAATAGAGTTCAGAATTCTACTATACCGATTACTACTTAAAATTTTTCGCGAGATCGAAATTATCGAAAATCAACACCGAAATTTAGATATTACAACTGTGGTGATATTGATCAACAATCGTCAAGTTGTGCCAAGGGAATCAAATGTTTTTGATGCAACAACTTTGGACATAAATCCAAACAATGTCCTTACAACCTTTAGCTATAAGGGTAATTTATTAATAAATAGGCACGCAAAACATATATATGCGTATATTTGCCAATCATTCCAATTAATAAAAAACTACACAAGCATACGTATTCTACAATCGGACGGAGGGGATTGGCGCAGTAAGAGCCGGTCGCGTGCATCGCAATTTATATATGTCGGCAAATTATCATCACGTGCTATACTGTGTCGCTACATCAACCACCCCCTTAAAAAATAAAAATGTAAATTTAATACTTATCCTAGTTTTACAATATCATCGTCATCTTACAGTTATAGTGCTCATTGTGAGCGTACAGTGTATGCAACATGGTCGTCAGTCGAGCTACGAGGTGTGCTCGTTTTATTATTAGCAACGTAGCAATTACAATGATAAAACTGTGATCTACTTTTAAGTTTGCATTACAAAATACAATAATAGATTTGAAACATACTACACAACTTAATTTTACAATAAGTATATTCTATGTTTCAGTATTGAATACATATATATATATATATATATATACACATACATATATCAGTACACGATCAAATGATACATGCAATGATACAAAATGTTTTTATGCTTGAAAATATGTAGATAATAGATATGTTGATGTTTATGCAGAGATTATTTGGAGGTATTAAACTTAAAATTATTATTATTCGAAAAGGGGCTATGCAGGCTTAAACAGTCCTGTATCACTGCGACTTAGTCAGATCTATTGTTATCGCCCCTATATTGCTAAAGCTCACTGCCTAGACCTACAACCTGAATATACTGTAGTATCTTTTTGGCAGAGAGCGTCTGTACCTCCTCCGGAAGCAACACATGCTTACCCAGAATTCGGTTACGAATGGGTATTAATGGATCACATTCACACAAGATGTGCTTTGGTGTTTCGTCTGCTATTTCACAGAACCTGCACTCTCTTGTGTTCTGGACACCGATGTTGTGCATATGCTTGCCCAAACAACAGTGCCCAGTTAGTGCTCTCACTAATACTCGTAGCTGATTCCTACTGAGCATCAGGGCTTCTTCAGCTTTGCGCTGAGTGAATGCTCTGATGAGCTCTTTGGAATGAATTTGTCCTGGCAATTTATTCCAGAATTCTAATAATAAACTTAAAACATTCACACGTTTAACACACATTGTCACATGTACTGGGTGGCAACAGGGGCGGTATGTGCTGTATTTGTATGACTCACAACCGCTGCAGGTGCTGTCCCCGGTTGAAGCACTTGGTCATGGTTAAGAGGGGGTGCTGCTCCGTTAGTCTCGGAACGGAGCCATTCCTCACGTGGTTGCAAAAAATTCGAGCTAGGCCTTTTCATATTCTACGCATTAACATACAGACGACGACAAATATGACTAATCCGACCATATCATGGCCAACAAACTCTGCCGAGACATATGAGCTTCAACATCCGTGGAATTTTGAGCTATTATTATCTGTTCCTCTTTGGAATGAGGATTGACCATTTTCGTTGATATCATAAGCCGTGTTACAATTTAAAAAAAAATCAATAAATGAATGTCTCCATATTATTTCTGCACGTAAAGTAAAAAATGCTTAAACTAGATCAGAATCTGCATTACACACTATAATAATGTGAAATTTGAACAGCAAAAATCATAATTACATTTCTATTCAATAATAAGTCTTAAACACATAGTTTTAAGAATAAAGTAAATATACAAAATGATTGGACATTGATAAACATCTACTAATGTTTTGATATGATCTTAGTATGGATGTGTCTGATTGAAATAATTTATATATGTCGTTGTTTATTATAAAAATAAAAATATAGGTAGGAAAATAAGAAATTAATTTCACAGATTAAATCGTATAGGTAGACGAACTACTCGATCACTTTGGGTCATTTTACAAGACGTGGCATGACTAGGTTTAGCTGGAGTAGCCGTGGCGTTTTGAATACCTACATTATGATTGTCGTTCAATAAGTATGCAGGTTTCAGACGATCAATAGAAACGTTGATCTGTCTGTTAGGTAATTGCACTTTATATACCTCATTTCTGCTTAATATTCGATAAGGACCATCGTATGGAGTCTGTAAAGGCTTACGAACAGTATCGTTCCTAATGAAAACGTATTCGCAGGACTTTAGTTCAGTAGATATTTTCTTTTTTATATCACTTTTATTTTCATAAATCTAAACAATTTACTTGACTTATCCAAATTAATACAAAACAATGTCCAATTTCTTATAATTATGGTGTTCGTGTCAACAATTAAAACAATACAATTAAAATAATTTAAACAATTATACAAATAAAACAACAAAACAATTTAAAATAATTATACAATTAGACAATTAAAAACAGAGCAGTAGATATTATAGTTCTTTAACAATTATTGTTTAATTTATTTAGTATTAAACTGAACGATAAATTTGTGGGTTGTAATATAAAATTGAATTGTTATTGTTGATTGGGTTATGGAAAAACCTTCACAACGGGTTTAGGGTACACTCCGGATTTAGTCCTAACATCTGGTACGCGTGGATCCATCCAACGAACGTTGGATAATACGCAGAGGCCAATCCAAAGGAACACTTATCTGACTGAACCAGAACAACAGTACCCTGTTGGAGTACTAGGTGTGAGCCATTTATTTCGAATTTGTTAATTTAGTTGTTTAATTTAGGTATTCTACCTTCCATCTTTTCCAACTAGACTGCACTAAATGACCAATTATAAGTTTCCTTTTACTTTAAAATATCAATGGATACCCATGGGTCTTCCAAAATTTAATAACAGTTTCAAGAAAGCCTGACATATATTGCTTATTAAAAATTACACATAAAATTTCTACATTATTATTAATGGATAAATGTGGGTCTGCAACGCGAAAAAAAACACTTATTTAGATCACTTAGGTACATTTGCATTTGAATCTGGGCAAATTATATTTTGCTGAGTATCCCATTTTTATATAATTGAGATAAGTTTTGTTGCTTATAGAGGACATTTTATCTCCACAATGGTATCTAGATATATTCCATCACGGGAACCTGCTATCATTGGATGTTATAGGATATGAACAGTCCAGTATTCTTGATTATGTTTCCCTAGTTTCTTGCTAACTATTTTTCGTACTTCATTTTCTAAATATCTGTATATAATTATATAGATGAAATACTATTTGTCTTTTGGACGGAACTTGAGTTTCTTCAACACATATGTCGTCTTGGGCGAATAATATTTCTGGAAAGTCTCGTTCAGCAAATCAGTTATCGGTCTTATCTTACATACGCGATCAATTTTATGTCAGCAGCAGTTTCTCGAATCTACTTCTGCTCACAATGGTAGATGTATAGCTTTGACCCATAATTTAGTCTGTGCTCCAGTAGAAATAAAGTTTAAGGAGTTTACCAAGACTCATGTATAGGATACGACCGAATAGATTTTTTAATTTCGTGTTTATTTGTTGGTTTCCAAGCAGGAGACGTTTATGGTTTATTGAAGGAGCATTTTGTGATGGATATATAATATTAGTCTGATTTGCATTTACCTCAAATACTTCGTCGGGAACTTCTAACAGGAGAGCTTGGACTTCCTTTTTTGTATAAATTAACGAATCCTTTATGCATACCTGAAGCCTCGGTTAAAGATATTATAGATGGCTGCTGGTATCTCGGTCATGACCACGAGACTTTTGAATAATTCTCTTCTATATTATTTTTTAATCGTTAAAGTTTCTGTCTTTCTTTCAGTGTCTCCCATATTTATTTTATGCATTTCTTGTTGATTTTGCAGTTGATTTTCAGCCAATACCTTTTTTATATTAACCAAACATTTCTTATCTTCTGCAAACTCTATAAATATGACTTGGACATATTCTTTTGTCTTGCTGCAATAACAAATAACTCTTATATAATTAAATTACCATAATTTGGTGATGAAGTTTTGTATATTATAATTTTTACCTTTATTATTTCCATGCACTTCCAAGGACGAATCAACTCTCTTTTTCAAAACTTCCAATCTTTTTGGTATTGTGTGCTTTGATTGATCACCATTTTCTTTTCTAGATACAGGAGAATTTGGTAATTGTTCTGACTCTACAAATTCATTACTATGATATATATAATAAATTATATTGGACTATATAAAAATATTGTTATAAACTGTTTGTTGAATACCTATTTCAGTAAAATTGGACAAGTGTTGAATTTTAGAGTCATTTTGTATTTTTATCAGAGTCAAGTTATCCTCTCGCTCTAAGCGTTTTCTGGGGGTAACAACTCTTGTTGTTATCTGGGCGCAATGATCACACGAATTATAATGGATTGCTTTATTACTTATACAGACGGGCCTTGTCAAGTGTCATACCGGCCTCCATATACCAATGCCGATATCTACCATTTGTCTATGTGACAGCCTCATAAATTGAAAATCAGCATCATATAGGCTATATAAACCTTCCAAGCTGGGTCCAATAGAAGATTTAACTTTATCAAGTACTAGATCATTTGGTGGTTGTGGTGAAGGCCCTCCTCCTGAACAACATATAAATGAGACAAACAACATTTAGTATATCAAACAAAGACCTGGTATTTTACAAAAAAAAAAGAAAAGAAGTGATTATAATAATTGATTATCATGCTTGACTAAAGCTATATATGTTCAAGATAATCTTGTGAATTAACTGTGTTAGATATGCGGTATTTTGTTAATTAAGATATAAAGATTTTACCTGTACGTTTAATTTCTTTAATAAACTTAGAATCTTGTCTTTTCACTTCTTCAGTTAGTTTCTTGAAGATAGCTTTACAATCTTGGCTTGGAATACTAGTGGTTTCTGACAGAGAATCCCAATCCTGGCCATTGATTGTTACAACATCAACAACCATAGAAATCTTATCACTATGACTCGGTCCAGGTTCAGCAGTGAGCGGTAACAGTACTAGAAAACCCAATGAAGTCAATATACATGTGGCTAGCATACAAAATATTTAAATAACACGACATTTAAATATACCTGGAAGACTCATCTTCGCATTAGAAAAATGTTTCTTCACTTTAATTTTTTGATTTTTGTATCAGGATATAAGATTTTCCATAGTCCATTTCCCATATATGAGTTATTTCTATATTTTACAATAATTACAGAAACATTTTAAAACAACAATACATCATAACAAAAAGCCCTGCTTAATTAGTTCTTAATCATTAGTAAATAAAAACGAAAATCAACAGATGTCTACATAAAACCAGTAATGGCGCACTCTCTTTTCTACATTATAAAATAATGAAAATAAAGCATTAAATATAGAATAAATCAGTTTCAAACAAATTAATTTATCAAAATTATATTCGAAATAAAATATAAACTATTTATCATAATTTACAGTCTTACACATTGTTTCAAGATTTATAAATACAATTTAACAGAATAATGATAGTTTATATAATACATGAAACAATTTTCATGTCGAGAAGTACATAAAAATATTTTTGTATTTATTTTTACACTCATTGTAAAATAGCCTATTGTTATTATTATTTCATTACAAACTAGTTGTACTCTGCTTACCTTGCATTCGACATACGAAAGTTTCATCACAATCGAATATACGGTTTGAGAATAGCAAACATATTTTACATTCATGCATTATTTAGATTACTATATTATATTGTATAAATATAAAATATTTCTTGTATGTTATCGCTACTACTGCTTAGAAATAGTAAATTTTAAAATAGTAAAATTAATAAATATCTTATAAAATTAATATAAATAAGTTGAACTTCTAAATACATTATTCTGAATTTTGTTATAAAAAAATTCGTTAACAATTGGCCACAACACAGAAGCACACCTTTTGCCTTATAGGACACGTGTGAATGGCCGTAATAAATTATCTACGTAAGGTCATATATCTGTAACTTTTTTTACAGACCTACTATTGTTAAACCTTATAGTCTGAACAGAAGTTTCATTCTCGCTTGGCATTATTTGACAGATTGTTTGGATGAGTGTTTTTTCAAAATCAAAATTTATTTATTTAATTTAGGCCCTAGAAGGCGCTTATGAACGTCTAAAACACTACCACCGGTTCGGAAAACAACCCAGTCGAGAAGAGCCGGCAAGAAACTCGATCTGGTTCTTTTTTTTTCATAAATATAATATATATTTTTTTATTTGTCATATAAAAAAAAAACTATACAAATCGTAGTTTTTAGTGGAAGCACAGAGATGTGGGTTAATTCCAGACATCACTATCGTTCACGTAATGATCCACCCTGTAATAACCTTTTGAGATTAAAACTTGCTTGACATAATACTTGAACTTATTGTCAGGTAAATCGGTAATGTTACTTGGGATCTTATTGTAAAACCGAATACTATTACCTATAAAGCTTTTATTACACTTACTTAACCTAAAGCGTGGGACGGCCAACTTGTCTTTACTTCTAGTATTAAAATTATGACGATCATTCACCAGATCTAGCTTGTCTAAATTTTTACGAATATGCATTAAGTTATCGAAGATGTATTGGGAGGGCAAAGTTAAGATATCATATTCTTGAAACTTGTTCTTTAGAGATTCGCGAGGTCCCATATTATATATTGCTCGAACAGCTCTCTTTTGTAACGTAAAAATGGTGTCTACCTCTGCTGCTGTACTCCACAGCAAAATACCGTAAGACATTAAGCTGTGAAAGTAAGCAAAGTTGACTAACCTAGCAGTAGCAATATCCGTCAACTGGCGAATTTTTCGAACCGCAAAAGCAGCGGAACTAAGCCTTCCTGCCAAAGTTTTAATATGCGGACCCCATTGTAACTTGTTATCAAGTGTGATACCTAAAAACAGAGTTTTTGTCAACTAAGCCTACTAAATTCCCTTCTATCTCTAAGTTACAATCAATATGTTGCACATTGGGCAACATAAATTTTATGCATTTCGTTTTCTTAGTGTTAAGAAGTAAATTATTTAAGGCAAACCATTTGGAAATGTTTGCTAGTGTATTATTTAAGTGCCTAATCTCTGAATTTTTTCTTTTTACTTTAAATATATAAGTGAAGTATCGTCTGCAAATAGAACCATATCAGCTGAGTTATTAACCATTAGCGGTAAGTCATTAATATAAACCAGGAATAAAAACGGTCCCAAATCGACCCCTGCGGCACACCGATTCTAACTAATGACCCAGTGGAGGTAACCCCATTAACATTTACTTTTTGAGATCGGTTTGTTAAGTAAGAGGCCAGGAAGGAGACAGAGGTTTCAGAAACACCATAATGTTTTAGTTTCAGTATAAGTGTACTGTGATCAACGCAGTCAAAGGCATTTGAGAGATCGCAGAATACACCTATTGCATCCTGCCAAATCTCCCAAGCTCCCAATATGTGACTTATTAACGTTGCACCAGCGTCAGTGGTAGATTTGGATTTCGTGAAACCAAACTGCCGATCATCTAAATTCTTTTCTGCTCTAAAGTATTCAACTAACTGATTAAGCATAATCTTTTCGAAAATCTTACTAATCGATGGAAGTACTGAAATTGGTCTATAATTTTCAAGACTACTTCTGCAACCTGATTTAAATAAGGGTACCACTTTACTTATTTTCATTAAATTAGGAAAAGTGCCTGTTGCTATGCATCCGTTAAATATGTTAGCCAAATATGGTGAAATATTAACAATCATGGTTTGAAGAACCATTACCGACATTCCCCATATGTCTTGTGTATGTTTTAAATTTAATTGCTTGAAGGCTTTTAATATGTCACCTGCAGTAATAGATGTAAAGTAGAATTTTGAATTTATAGGAGCACTTAAGTTATTAAGGAGCAATGCGGCACCTTGGGGTGATGAAGTTATATGTTTTGTAACTTCAAGAGGTATGTTAGTGAAGTAGTCCTGAAAAACAGTTGCTACCTCTGAACTGTTTGAAATATGTACTCCGTCAACGTTCAGATTAAGTGTATTAACAGATGTTAATAAATAACATTATTAATTATAATATAACACTAGATTATTAAATATTATTTTTCCATATGTATTTAGTTTTTAAGAAAGGTACATCATAAATTTATTTAAGAAATTTCATAGTTGCATACATAAAATAGTAAATTTTTCACATTTTGTATGACCTTATTGAGTGATTGATTATTTGGTGGTATTAGATTAAAGGCTTAGGTTGTATCAAAAATTGACACAGAACTGAATCTATTGGATTCTTTTTTTGTAATTTTTGAAATTCTATTTGGATGAAATTTTCTTATTTTTTATTTTAATAAAAAAAAACTTTAATAATATTGTGCTAAATCCAATGACTCGGCAATAGATACTTACTTTTAAATTACTTTTAAATTATTTACACTGTATATTGCTTTAGCGTTTGAACATTATCTCACTTAAGGGTAGATTTAGATAGGAGTTTATTGTCGGCATTTCTCGATAGCTAGGTTGTTTTCCGAACCGGTGGTAGTATTTTAACGTTCATATGCACCTTATCAAGACTTAAATTGGATAAAATATTTTTTAATTTGAGTTTGACTAGGCAGATAATTTGACGCGTTTTAAAGAACATTAATAGATATATGTCCTTAAAACACCGAGCTAAGCTCGGTAAACCAGGTACATTTTAATAAATCAAGAACAACCATTAAAATTTTAATTATTTATTAATCAATCCAATATTTATTTTATACAGACATAAGAAAAACTCTGGCTGTTAGTTGACTTCTGTTGTTGGGTACTGCAAGATTTACAGCAGATTCCACTCTCTCTGAGGAAACCGAGGACGTAGCGATATCAAATATTTTAGAGCTATGTCGGAAAGGACTGGGGTAAAATGGCGACAATCAAACCAAAATTTTGTTGGATACTCTTTTCTGGGTATTATAGGCTGGTCTAGATATTGCTTCAGTTCGCAATGCATACCATCACTGGTTGAAAGTAAACTGGAGTTTACTGAAGCTGCAGCAATATCTATCATAATTTTTTCATGTCCAGACCACAACGACGGTGAAGAATTTTCTGAATTTGAGAGAATTATAGCAGTAGGTCTGAGTTAAGGCGAAGGTTGTCCTCTACGTCTATGTTCTAAGCGTATTTCTTTTGACAATGGGGTTATTGCAGTGGAAACAGCTAGTGCGGAATTAAAATGAATACGTTTAAAGCGAGGTTCTAAAATCTGTGAAAGGTTTTACTTGTTCAAGTTCCTTCTTAAGTAAGTTTCCAATGGGAATTGCTAAACTAGCAGTTACGTACTGATCGCCGCTAATTTCTTTGGTAGCTTCCTTAAATGGGGTAAGCAATGTTATCAGATTTTGTATCACACTAAACTCTGATGAAGTAATCATGTCAGATGCGTTCCGCTTGGTTGCCAAAATCTTAGCCACAATAGCTGATAATGTATTGAATCTTTCCAACATATCAAGACTTAAATTCCACATTGTACTGATTGTATCAGGTGTTAACACTTGTCCCTCTTTTGTCCTTCTTACTCTGCTCGTAAATCGTCCATTGCAGTCACAGATTGTTTAAAATATGTAACAATGGCTTTGACACGATTGGCAATTTGTAGAACCGATACATTTTATCTTGTTGCGCCATCCACTATTAAATTCAGCAAATACGCCATGCAAGGAATTCTTTTTCCATTCTTAAAATTGCTTCACTGCAGCAACCATATTAGCACCACCATCAGTGATAAGTGATACAATGCAATCCTTTTCTATTATAAACTCTTCAGTAATATTTACAAAGCATTCTTTTACATAATGAGCTGTGTGCGCCTGCAGAAAAGAAAACCAATATTAGACCTCTTTATTAATTTTATCATAACTTTCTATTTATTTTATTTTCTATAATTTAATGCATTTATCTTATAATTTACTCACCTTATACATTCTCCGTGCCGTCAATGTTACCATTTCATGCTCAGGACTACAGTTATCTGCAGTGTTAAGAAAATGGGTTGTCACTACAATAAAACGTCTTGTAGAGTTGGTAAGAGTTAATATATCACTCGTTAAAGCAATATTCTTTATGTCACTTAATTTTTGTTTTATAATGGCTTTGGTAGTGACATATCTTTGTTCCATTAAGCCAGTTATCTGTAATGAGGAATAAAATAACGTTTAAAAATAAAAAAGGCTAAGATATTAATTTAATATTATAGTTTGCTCACATAAGTTCATGATGGAATCTTATAGCGTTGACAAATTACACTCATAAATCTTTTCAACCCAGATTTTTCTAGACGCAATAGAGGCATGTTGTATTAGCAAATCATGTACATCAAAGCTTGATTTATTTGGTTAGTTTTTTGGAAATTGAGAAAAATAATAAAATTAGAACACACTCCTAGAACTTAAATATAACTAATACAGTAATCCGATATCTTCTGAAAAATACCTTCATAACTAAAACTTCTTTCAAATATATCTATGAGTGTAGTCTGTTTCCTCACTTTTACTCTGGCCATCTCTATAGGATTCAGTCTGAAAAAAAAAAATCATTGAATATTTAGTACAATCGTCGTCATAAATAAATAGTATTCAGTTTAAGTAAAAACACCAAAATATAAATTTATCGATATTGATACTTTTAGTTATTACACATCATTAGTTGACTGATTATTAGTTATGAACGAATGATAGATTCTAAAGCTATGTTTGCTCTTGCACAAATAAAATATCACCAGTAAACTAGTATCATCGTAAATCGCAGATTATGAGAACTCCATGAAGTTATTTTCTATCTCAGCAGGTTCATAAGTAATGGTAATAGTTGAATTAGTCGACGAAACGGGTGAACTGGTTCTTGTTGTCATTCGTTTAGGTTCCGAAGCCCTTGGTGTAATATTCACTTCACTTGACCTTGCGTTTGTATTTTTAAGTTGCAACAACGCATGGCGATGTTTATTTTTTAGATGTGCAGCTAAATTCGTCGTATTGCCACTGGTTTTATATGTTTTTCCATACAGATTACATGAAACGTTTTGTTTGTCTATTTATTTTTAAAAAGGTCCATACAACACTAGACATGACATTCCATGACTCCCGTACATTCCAGGATCACAGGAGTAGTAGTCTCTTCTTTTTCCAGACATCCCTACACATGGGGCTATCTGTCAGACCTATTGTAAATAAATGTTTATTAAGTGACCACTGTCCAATCTGGAACGCACTGCAACAGTCAAATATTAACTATAAATACATCAATATCTTAAAATATATCTCTATAAGAAGTACGAGCAGAGTTAAACTAGAAACTAGAAGAGACAAAATTAACATAGAACGAGGAGTTAGACAGGGAGACCCTATTTCCCCGAAGCTGTTTATAGCAGTACTTGAAAATATTTTTAGAAAACTAGACTGGAAAAACAGGGGAGTCTACATAAATGGACATTATTTAAACCATCTAAGGTTCGCTGATGATATTGTAATAATTGCTGAAACTGCCAAAGACCTAGAGGAAATGATGAGATCACTGGACTGCGAAAGCTCCAAAATCGGCTTAGAAATGAATGTAAATAAAACTAAGATATTAACCAATAATCGCGAACGCAACATTTTACTAACAAACATTTTAATTTACACTAAATATGAGATCTGGATTAAATGGCTTTATTATTTTAATATTATTAAGTGAGCAATGTCCCGTCATCACACCCACCACTAGACGAAGATCAGTGCGAGATAAGCTGAGCAGTCTCCGGGCCAAGCTCCGTGATATTTCCGGAACAGCTTGTTTAGACTGTCTACAGCCAGGAGTGTTAGCCCTGTGAGTGCTGTGGGTGTATTGACGCAACCATGATCTAAAAGTACTGTAAGCAAGAGGAAGATAAGGCACAGGGCAATTTTTTTTTTTTTTTGACGGGGGGAAATTCATTTACGCACTGCCCTTATCTATTGTATTTAGGGGGATCCAAGTCCCCCAATACAATAGATAAGGGGGCACGGAGTGACAAGCTCCGTGCCAGTGTGGGACTCACCCGGGCGAGAGTCGCCCGGAAATACCCACTAAAACCCCCCGGGGCCGTCCGCTGCATTTGGGATGGGGGCGACACGGGGTGGCTTTCGCAAGCACCGCGTCGAAGGCACAGGGCCTGCCACTGTTGTCGTCGATCCTCTTCTTGCCAGTTCATCTGTTGCGCCGTTACCCATTGATTTGCTGTGACCCTTTATCCATTGTAGGATGACCCTGTTGACTGCCGCCATGCGTTGCAGTGCTAGGTGACATTCGTATATGAGGCCTGAGGTAATGGAAATATTCTCAAGCGTTTGGAGTTGACGGCCTTACTCTCAAGAAAATTCGGATACCAAAGTCCCTTATCTCCTTTTTAAAGACTGCGTTTGCTGCTTGGATGATAGCGACACATTCACATTGGAATATGGTACTGTGCTCACCCAACCCTGTAGATAGCTTGATATTGAGATCATGCGAGAATACTCCCGCACCTGTTCCAGATTTCATCTTGGATCCATCTGTGTAGATATGATGTTCAAGGGTAATCTGTTCATCTTTTATGTCTTCCCTAAGCTGTATTTTATAAATTCTGTCGAATATTAAGATCTTAGGGATCTTGTCGCAGGGGGCTTCGAGAAGAGGTTGTATACCTACCATTCTGTCCCATATTTTGGTATGAGACCCACCTTGCCATAAGCCTAGTTGGGTGAGGCCTAGGGCTGCCATGCTCGCCTCCTGCTGTATGAACAGATCAAGAGGCGGTAAGTTGATAAAAGCCTCTATGGCTGCTGTTGGAGCTGTTCGCATACAGCCTGTTAGGGCCACACAAGCTAGGCGAGGTGATATACGTTCGGGCGAGGTGATATACGTTGTTTAGGGGTGTTTTGTTGTTGGGGGTTGTGTGTTGACTGCGTGTTGGGGGTTGTGTAGCTAACCGTTATGGCGAGTAGCTCTGGGGGCAGCAAGTTTGGAATGAGGGCGGCTGTAATAGGGGTGTCTGTGGCGTTGGCGGAAGGCACGGACTATAAGGGGCTTAAGGGCAGGAAGTTCCCTTGGAGAAAATACCATGGGATGAAGACGCTGAGAGGAGGTGTGGATGCAGTGGAAGAGTTGAAGGCCTTGGCCGGTATGACTCCGGGCGTGGCGGAATCGTTACCAAAGTTATGGTTGGATAGAGCGGATGAAATAGTCCAACTGTTGGTGGACTGGGAAATAAAGATGGGGGGTGAAGAAGCGACAAGGACGAGGTCGGTTGCATTGTTTGTATGGAGGTTGGCTGCGTATGCGACGGACGTGTCGGAGCATACCAGGGCTACGTACTGGGAGGCGAATCAGCTGGAGGGGGATGTCAGGAAGCTGAAAAAAGAGGTGGAGAGGAAGGAGGGGTTGTTGAGTGAGGAGAGGGATAAGGTGAAGAGGCTGAGGACTCTGGTAGAAGAGAAGAAGGGGGGGGGTTTGCAGCGGAAGCAGATGGTGGATGCTGCTGTGGGTCCTTCATGTGGTGGGGGGTTGAGTGATGATGAGGGGGTGCAACGGAAAGGGGATGATGCGGCGGATATTGTGGCGGCGCTCATGGGGAAGTTGGGGGGAGTCCTGGAGGGGGTGAATCGGAAGCTAGAAGTGTTGGAGGGTCAGGTGGCGGGGGTAGCCAGTCGGTTACCCGTAGGGGCAGATGTTAGGACAGAGGGCAACGTGGTTAAGGAGGGGACCCTGGAAAAGGGGGGGGAGAAGAAAGGGGGTAAGAAGCAGGTGGGAAAGAGTGGCACAGCGAATTCTGTCCCACTAGGGATGGATTGGGCCCCTCTGCCAGGAGGAGCGGTGGTGGAAGTGGAAGAAGAAGAGGAGGACGGATGGATTGAAGTGGAGGGTAGGAGTAAAAGAAGGAAGACCATAAGGAAGGAGGCGGTTGTGGTTCCCAGTGAGGCGGTGAGGGAGGTCCCGAGGACTGAGGTGAGGGCTAACAGACCGAGGCCGAGGCTCCCTGCGCCGCCGAAGTCGGCTGCAGTGGTCATTACGCTGCGGCCGGAGGCGGCGGCGATGGGGCTAACATACCGAGAGGTTCTGGCAGCGGCCAGAGAGAAAGTGGGGTTGTCGGAGCTGGGCATTGGGGACATTTCGTGTCGCCCCACTGCCGTAGGCTCCCGAATCATGGAGATTCCGGGGCCTGAGGGTAAGGGGCGTGCGGATGCCCTTGCTGCTCGTCTCCAGGTGGTGATGGCTGATGTGGCGGTTGTCTCCAGGCCTACAAGGCGAGCGGAGGTCCGCCTTGTAGGTCTGGAGGACTCGGTTACGAGGGAGGAGGCTCTCTTGAGGGTTGCGCAAGAGGGGGATTGTGGGATAGAGGATGTGAAGGCGGGAGTAGTGCGGGTGATAGGAAAGGGGGTAAGGTCGTTGGTTGTGGCGATGCCGGTGGAGGCGGCCTGGAGAGTTGTGAGGAAGGAAAGAATTATGATGGGGTGGAGCGTGGTCCAGGTACAGGCACTTGAGGCGAAGCGGTTGCGGTGCTTCAAGTGCATGGGCCTGGGGCACACGCGTGCAGTTTGTACGGCGGATGTGGACAGGGCGGCCCAGTGCTTCCGGTGCGGGGCACTGGGACACAAGTCGATGGAGTGTGTGGCGGAGTACCCGAAGTGCGCGAGGTGCGCCGATAATGGGAAAGAGGATGGGCATCATATGGGGGGGGCCTTTTGCCTTTCCTAGGGGGTGTATAGGGTGGTTGTTGTAAGGAGTGGTGTGAGGGGTTGGAGTTGAGGGATTTTGGAAAGCGGGATTAGTGTGAGGGGTTGGAGCTGAGGGATTTTGGAAAGTGGGATTAGTGTGTGTGGGTACTCGGACTTCTTCTTCTTTTGTCTTCAGGTATCCCTCTCCTTGCTTCGTCTTGTTGTCTAAACAAGGCGAGTACAGGAGAGGGACCTATCTTAGCAGTGGCGGGCTCCTTCCTCTTTGTCTTTGCCCGTCACTGCACTGTCCCATCTCCCTTTCAATTTTATTGGGAGCAGGAGTTTATCCTGCCCCTGGAAGTCAGACCAGCTGGTCATGCCTCCCTTCGGGGGGGGCGGGCGAAGAGGTGGGGTTGAGAATATTCTCCCCCATCCCCATGGGCCATTGCACGACGAGGCCCGGTGGGTTCGCTGCAGGGGGCGACGCGGTGCCTGCGAAAGCCACCCCGTGTCGCCCCCATCCCAAATGCAGCGGACGGCCCCGGGGGGTTTTAGTGGGTATTTCCGGGCGACTCTCGCCCGGGTGAGTCCCACACTGCACGGAGCTCGTCACTCCGTGCCCCTTATCTAGTGTACTGGGGGACTTTGATCCCCTAAGTACAATAGATAAGGGTAGTGCGTAAATGCATTTCCCCCCGTCAAAAAAAAAAAAAAAAAAAAAAAAAAAAAAAAGCCACACAAGCTAGTCTTTGAAACCTCTGTAAGCGAGCTTTCGTGGTGCTTTGTTCTGTCCTGGGCCACCAGACCACTGCACCATAAATGATTAATGGTCTAATTATGGCTGTGTAAAGCCATAGTGTTATTTTTGGCGAGATCCCCCAAGTTTTTCCTAGAAGTCTTTTACACTGCCAAAAGATTATGCAAGCTTTTGGTCTAGGTGCTTGTTCCATAGAAGTTTACTGTCAAGAGTAACGCCCAGGTACTTACTTGACTTCACTTGATAGTGACAAACGGGTATTGAAGAGATTCGGTAATATCATATTCCCTTGAATTCTCTTTTTAGTGAACAGTACTAGTTCCGTCTTAGCCGGGTTAACTGTCAGTTCGTGTTTAAAGCACCATTCTTCTACAATCTTAAAGGCAAGCCTCATCCGGTCGCAGAGTATGTTCTGGAAAGGTCCACTAATAAGTATGGCGAGGTCATCGGCGTAGCCAACTGTGTACAACCCGACATTGTTAAGTCGTCTACAATGTTCCATAGTAAGGGCGACAGGACCCCACCCTGGGGACAACCCCTGCATACCACCGCCTTCGTGGTTGTATTCACAGTATATTGAACGGCCCTATAACGGAGCATGTTGTCTATCCACTCGGCAATTGTGGACGCTAGCCTATGTCTCATCAGGGCCTGATTTATGCTAATAAAGCTTGTTTTGTCAAAGGCGCCTTCGCAATCAATGAAGGCTTCAAGTGTTGATTGCCCGGGTCTTAGTCTGCTCTCTATACGCATAACCACGTTATGGAGTGCAGATTCCGTTGATTTGCCTTTGCAATAGGCATGCCGATTGGCATGAATTGGTGCATTAGGCAGCGCATATGTCCTTAAGTCCTTGTCACATAGCCTCTCTAGGATCTTGAGTAGGAACGATGTAAGACTGATAGGTCTAAAAGATTTTGGCAGTGTATAATCACCTTTCACCTTTGCCAGGTTTGGGTATAAACACTACCTTGACTTCTCTCCATCGTAGAGGTGTGTATTTGTGTGCCAAACACCCTATGTAGACTGCTACTAGATATTTTGCAGTCTCTGTCGTACTCCATTGAAGCAGGCCCGGGAAAATTCCATCCGGGCCTGCGCTCTTGTACGGGAGGAAACTGCTGATGGCCCACTTGTCTTTTTCCAAGCTCGGTACAACTCGGTAAGCATTTGTCCAGTCTAGCGGGACCGGTGTTATGCTTGAAATTTGCTCCCACTCCCAGGTGTTCCTGATCGCACACACAGGAAAGTGCGCTCCTAATAGGAGTTCACAAGCTTCAGCATCGGTTTCGGTAAAGGTTCCGTCAGGTTTTTTCAAACTGCCTAGATTTCTGTCTGGTTCCTTAGACAGAATGTTTTTGACTTTTGTGGCCTGATTAGTATTTTCGATATTGGTACAGAAGCGCCTCCAGCATTCCTGCCTTTTCTGGCGAATTAGCTTCTTATATTGATATTGGGCTAATTTATAGTTGGTTCATAGTGTTTTTTGCCATGATAAAAAGTTTCCTTACTTTGCATCGCGTTTTCTCCAAATTTGGTCCAAACCAGTGGTGCTTGCGTTTCGAACCCGAAACCAAACCAAGCCACCAAACCTGGTGACGGCGTCACTAGAGGGCATGTCTTTTCGTAACTGTTTATAAGTATAGATGTTATGTCATTTACTTGTTTGTCGATCTCTGCAGTGTGTCACTACTATATGCAGCGGGTATGGGGAATTCCCGTAACAGTGCCGTAGTCATCACAGATAGTTTTGACCGGTCTGTCCTCCGGGGATTGCGTCTAGGTTCTGCAGGTCATATTTTAGATAGCAGGTTAAATCTGATCCATCTATGGTCTGAGCAAGAGAGCTCGTCCGACCTTCCAGTTCGTGATAAACTGAGATATTTCCTCGGTCGCTATGGTCAGATCTATGATTGCTTGCGCACGTGAGGTCACAAAAGTGGGCTCTGCGCCTTTGTTTAGTATCCTTAAGTTGGTTGAGAAGAGATAATTAAACAATTCCTCACCTTTTCCGTTCGTTAATGTGCTACGTATAAAGCGTATGATGTGCATTGGAGTCGGCACAGATGATCAGTTCTAGATTCTCCTTTTCACAGTGTGTTATCAGCTCCACGGGAGGTACATCAGCGTCACTTGGCATATAGACCGACGCGAGTACTACAGATAGGCTGGAAGAGGAGTGACACAGGAGCCTGATAGCTGTCAGGTTTCTGGAACAGAACGCAGTCATTAGAATAGTATTAGTCATTAGAATATTATTGGCATGTTTTGGAGCAAAAATACATGTTCTTGGTTTACTTACCGTGGTGTTTAGGAGTAGCTTATCTCCGATGTTAGACAGACCACAGATGCGTTCACTTCTAATCCACGGCTCCTGGATTAGTGCTATGGTCTCGGGTTTTTCCTCCAGTACCCTTCGTAAAGAAGCCGTCGCAGTCTGGCTATGCTGGAGGTTGGTTTGAATGATGTTATGTGGGTCGAGGTGAGCTGGGCGGTCCATCACTTCCCAGTATTATCTCATCCTCCGACCTACAGTCCCTGTCGCCCCACCTTACCGCCGTCGCACGACATTCCCCTGAAGGAGCGTCAGCGGCCGATGGCTTGGTGGTCACTGCTTGTTCCCTTCCCAGTGTAGGGTTGGGATTTACAGTTGGCGCACTGGGAACGGCGTATTTTGCAGTGCCTTGATTCGGTAGTGCATGCTTCGATATCGGCTTTTCTTCAGTTTGGTTCTTCAAGCTAGCGTACACCGAACCAAGTTTGTACGCCAACCTGCAATCCTTTGCCTGAAGTTTGGGGATGTTGCTTTCGGAAATGCCGAAGACGATGAAGAAGGCCTCCTTTTCAGGCTGCTTTTCTGCGTGGTACACCACCTATTGGTTAATACCGTACCACGGTTTCTGGGATTGGAACCTCTTCCTTAGTTGGCCGAGTTCCTCCCCCTTGTACCGTGGCAACAGTATCGTCCCCTTCACCCTTTGGGGATTTCTGACTGACGTTTTAGCGTCAGCTTTGTCCCCGGACAGGGTGAAGCGATCGTATGGATGGCCTCCGTCAACCATTCCCTGGCAAAGTGGTCCTCGCACCAAAGCTTGAGAACCCCTTCGCTGTGAAATGCCTTGCCTCTAAAAGCAGCAAAAAATTGTCTAAAGCATCCTCTATGACTTCCTCAATTGCTGAGGCCTGCTCCTGAGTCATCATTTTGAAGGGCTCTGTCATAACCGCCATGCAGAGATCATTGATCTTCAATGCATCCGCGTATTTGACAGGACCTACATTTGTTTTGGGGGTCGAGGTGGAGGGTTTGTGGCGTTTCTCCAATCGAGGCGACATGGTGTCGTCTGGCCGAACCCTTTTTGAGGGCTTGACTTGAACTATCGCCTCGTCCGCAGGGGGAGACAACTTTCTTAGCAGCCAATGCGAGCACGGGGGAATAATATGTAAGAATGAGATACGACTCTATAAAAAACAAGCAAAGAAATAGTAGGGTTGTAAACGGCATCAGAAAAAAAAGTCTTCCATACTAGAAGTTATATGTGCAAATATATTTACTACGACTATGAAGATTTATTAATTTCAAGAGTTCGATTTTAATAAAAAACAAATATTTTATAGTTATTAGGATTTGTACATTGCATATCATAACTAGTAGTATTTTTTTATAAATCCATAAGATTAGATAGAAGTTTTTTTTTTTTTTTTTTTGTGTCCCCGCCAATTTTCCCCTGGCATGACCAGGGACCTTATTATTACGTCTCATTTTATGTGTGATCTATTATTGTTTTTTGTATCATGTTCTTTTGCGTTTTTTACTTACTCTGACAATACAATAGTTTGATAAAAAAAAAGGACGCACATAGAAAAATATGCGAATTTGATGTGGTGTGTGTTTTTTAAATAATTTGGTGATAAAACTTGTGATTTTCAGTAATATGAGTCAAAAGGAGTTGCAACGAAAATGTGCCAAATGTGGTATTACGGCTATAGAACACCCAAGTTTGTCTTTTCATAGATTTCCTATGCGCTCAAAACGTGGGTTTTTAAAGTAAGTAAAATGCTTAATTTTTTAGTTTCAGTAAATCCTGGCCTGACAGCCCTCTGACGGGATGTCGTAGCCGATTGACCATAGGTGGCTAGCCTATGGTCTCCCGTTTTGGTACAAATCCAGGTCAAAACCATGTATTGAAGATGTACCGCCTTCTCAACGACTAGAATCCCTTCATCCCTTACGGGTCTCCACGCACGGCACAAATACGCGGGTGGCTATCTTCTCCTCCATGGAGCCACACGGGATGGGGTTCGGGAGGTGCTCGGGGCCGGATTTGAGGCGCTGGTGGTTCGCCTTCGCGACAGACAGCTTCGGCCGTTTGCCGCCACGAGTTGTGCGTGGGCTCGTATGGGCTGCAAACGTTACCGGTGTGCACGACTAGGACGTACTATGCTGCACTTGATGGTGGGCGACCTTAGCCTGATCCCTGCTATCAGGCGTACGCATTACGGCATTTCCTGTTGCTTATTAGGAGGTACCCTACCAGCTTGGGTACCCCCTCCAGGGCCCTGTTCACCACCACCCAATCTACACCACACTCTCAATAACTGTTACATGACCGAATGCACTCGAACCACCAGTGCTGGGCCCGGTAGTGTAATTTATAAATTATAGTCGGACGGCGGAACGGTGCGTCCATGCAACAGAGTACCCGGCATGCGTTACCACAGTGCTAAAGTAATTGTACTTACCCGGTCGACACTGATGCTCTGGAGACAGGTGGAAGTAGGGTGTGTAGGTTTTGTGTAGGAGATGTGAGGAATGTGTAAGTGTGATACCACCTGGCATCCAAAGGCGGCGGCTCGGCACTATCACACTCGAACACTCAGTTATCAACTTTTATGTCCAATGTTCAATACAACACAACACTATTATAATCTTTTTATAGTTAAATTCACAATCAACCAAGTAACCAACAATTAAATATATGCTCCGATGTTATACAACAAAACACGTCCACTCACGCACGTACTCAACTCGACTCCAAGTCCAGTCGCGGTACGTCACAAGCAAACTACGTACCCTCAACTCTTCGTTCGTGACAAAAAAATATTAAGTTATCAACTACCTGCCTATACTAAACAATAACAATTAACAACTGTTCCTGTTATCTGTTATTTCTTCTATATTTATAGTATGTATTATTCTATCTTGCTCAACTCCGCTAGATTAAATCTTACTAAAACGAGAAGCACCTAGTATTATTATCCGAAAATTCAAATTGTTGACATACAAGAAGATAACATCCTTGAAAAGCGTCGACGGGCATTTTTTTAAAGTTTGTGTGATGTTAAAATAATGTTGCTTTTTAAACATATTTTTATGCAATAATATGAAAACTAAGGAAATTGGGGATGTCTTAATTTTTTTATAACAAAACAGAAATCTGGAAATACGTTATGTAGTTTATCATATATTACGAATTAAATGCGCCCGAGCCTGAAATTTTTCCTGTGAGTTACATACTGCTTTGCCCTGCTTTTAGGGTAAAATGAAAATATTATGTTCAAAATATAATTATTTATGTAGCAAGATAAACTAATCATCAGAAATCTTCTCATATAAAAGTAATCAACAATTACACATCCTCTGAGTTACAATAACTACAAAAACAGGCTTATATTTTACCCATTTTGGCATTAACTTTAGATTCAAATCATATTATAAGTAATTATTGAAACTAATTAAATCACATAAAAATAAATATCTAAGGAATTGTAAGCTTTACCAATCATTATTTAGAAATATTAAACAGTAAATTGCCATTCTTTGGTGGACCGTCACTCAACGGAACGGGGAGGAAAATGTAAGGAGTCGTACACATTCGATAAAAAAAAGTCTTGCATTTTATTTTAAGCTACCTAACTAGTTTTACTAACTAGACTATACTAATTGAGTTGGTTCGTTGGTTTATAAATGTTGATGAATCTAATAATATGCTCGTTTCTCTATTCTCCAAAATAAATATCACGTATATAATCATCATAGCAGACTTTCCCATCTGAATGACATGCGACATGAAGAACAAACGAAGTTTTTACATGCCATACATTTTCTCATAACTTGAAATGGGCCTTGATTTTTACATATACGGCACTGCAAATTACGGGTAATTATCTACCGCAGACATGTTCCTTTTCGGGATATTTAATTTTGCATATGTTTTGCATTTTCTTTTCCTTCTATTTTTTTTTTTCATTCTTGGTTAAATTTCTTTACTTTCACTGTATTATCAGTTGTGTTATCTTTATATTCGTCTTCACTATTAATTGTACTCAAGACTCAGGTCACTTTCTTTCAATACATCGCTAACATAATCACTTTTAATGTAATCAAGAATTCCAATTGATATATTAATTAAATCAAAGGGGGAAAAAATCCGTCTCATCTAAGTTTTGTGCATTTGTTTCTTTATTGAAGTTTTCAGTGGTCGCTGTTACATTGAATGAAATTGTAGTACATTCTTTGTGGGGGCTGGTATGAATTTCAGGTGCTACGATTATTTGGTTAGGAATATTAGAATGTAAACCGGTTTGTGCTTTTTTTTTTACATTTTTCATATGTTGTTTTTAATGAACTCTCCAACACTTCTTCTCTGGTCTTCATTAAGTCTAATTTTTCTTCTCGACTTTGTTTTTTTTTATTTCATTATTTTGTAACGATAAAATTGCTTTCTTGCTATTTGAAGAGTTGTTTTCAACTCCAGGTTCTTTATTAGGGCATTATTGTAGCTTCGAACTAATCTACTCCTATTTGTTTTTCGTTTTTTTTCTTTTAGATTCATTATCTGTAGATATTGTAGTATTTTCATTCCTTAAAACTTGTTTTTCTTTCTGTTTACGTTTCTGTTCTCGCCACTTCTTCCGCTTCTTTTACAACCCTGTGAATTTTTTATTAACTACCTTTCTCCTAATGTATTTCTTATTAACTTCAGCATATGGGAAGTGTCAGGAAATATAACGACGGTATTATTGCCAACGGTGAAGTAAGGTTTGATGTTATCGCCATCTAACTTACACCCTAAAACTTTCGCCATGGCGAAATTAGTAGGGCAGCCATCAAAAGTTAATGAGACTACATCAATCTCACAGTCCTCAGTTAATATTTTGATACAATTTGTAACCAAATTAGCTTTCTGTTCAGCGCTTATTCCATCTATATGAAAATAGCCTGGTACCATCGCGACAGGGACAAGTATTAAATTGATTTCTTACAAACGTGTAAGATTTAGGACTAATATAATGTAGACTTAATGCAAATTTTCTCAACTCTGGCGAGTGTTTCCGCTCAGTGGTATTTTTACATAAAATCTTTAAAAAAAATCTCGATTAGTTGTATCTATCGAAGACAATAAGTCGGCGGTGTGTTGGTTGATTAATGAACGACCTCTCAGTTCCTGGATCACGGTAATTTGATCTGCGGTTTTCTTTTGTATGCGCCAAGTTTTCGACCTTAAAGCAGCTAATTTTCTTTTTCTATTTTCTTATCCAATTTTTTCATTAACTTTTTCTTTCGGGGTGTTATATCAGTTTCTGGAGCGGGCAGCGATATTATTTCTCTCGACTGAAACATTTAACATAACATTTATTTTTTTTTCTTTATAATGACACCATAATTCGTTTCTTAATTTTCCGTTGCTACTTCTTGAATGGCTGTTGATGTTAAACTTAATTATACAAGGTTAGTCGAGGGGCGTATTTGAACACATGCTAGTTCATGCTTATGTGTTACTAATAAAAATATACAATAAAAAGTAACACCGATAATTACTTATCGAACACATAAAATATTAAGCTAAAACAACGCTCGGTGAAAGTTTGTTTTCAATACAATAATACCTATTATAAAAAATGACTTATCCTGCTCACCCTGCTCATTAGCACTCAAAATACAGTGACGCGAGCGCAGACATAGGAAAAAGTTTATAGGAAACACTAACAACATTAGATAGAAACTTTGTACAAATAATATTTATTATAATAAACTTATTATTAAAACTTAACAAAGCAAAACTTACCGAAGTAATTTCTACTTCTTCAACTACTAATAGCAACTTCTTCGGGTAAACTAACCTGTTATTTGTCATAGATAAATCTTTCAACTCAGTTCGCACGGCATCTCGAGCTGGGTAGCTCTTACCATGTATGTTCCGCCATCCACGGTATCTGAGAGGTCCATTCCCCTCAGATAACCGCTGCTTGAGGTATCAGCGATGCAACGTGAACTGTCCCTGAAACTGGTGTGCTAGCACCGGAAGAGAGAACCATGTCTGAGTTGTTTACAAACCCTTCAGAGAATTCAGTAAAAATATTGAAATCTGGGAAGCACAAAAGACTGCGAAAACGAGCTCCTACTTCGACGCGAGTCGCCACTCCTGGCCCTTCTGTGACATGAGGCCGGCGATGGCGCCAGTCGAATCTCAACGAGCAGCGGTATCCCATTTCGAGACCACACGCTCCATGAAGATGAACTGGAGTAAAGTCTCAAGAGTGTTCAGATGAGGTTACTCATAGTGACGTTGATTTACCAAAGCGTCCTAGAACCGATAGTGTTGAGAGCTGTAGCTTTATAGAACTTTTAACTAGTTAGTATTTTCAAATTAGTTACAAGTAAAAATTCATTAGAATATTCAGATTCATATGTGTGGATACACATATGAGTGTTACAAATGAGCCCTCTGTTCAAGATAACACTAATGCATTATCAATTAATTATACTGTTATATTTGTAAGGCAACTATGTGTAATTTCATGCGGGGGTATACTTGAACATGTTTATACAAAATATTTGTTGTAAAATTTTTCTTCTTTCAAATATATTCAATTGTTTAAGAGTATATTTTCTATTTTTAGGCCCTAGACCTCGAAGAACTCGTATGGTGAGGCGATCACCTCTATCACAAAAACGCTCACACTTCAGTAGCGTTACTGAGATATTTTTTAAGTTAGAAGAGAGTCGACTGGCTTTAGAAAATTGACTCGTGACTTGAGAGCAACAATAATCAAAATCGCTTGATTATGCAATCGAACATAACATTGATAGAGGCTTAATTAATGGTGTTTTATTCTTACTTCAAATACTATACTATATTATTCTACTTTGCCATAAAATGTTAACTAAATTAGATCTAGAATTTCGCCCTGTTGTAAGATCTATAGTAGATGTAGAATTTCTATGGTCTCTTTCCTGTGTTAAGGATCTTCCTCTTTCTGCATCTGCATCACATAATACAGGTGCAGGTAATCTTGCACGATTGCAAATATTGTGCAGTACACAGCAGGCCAGTATGATTTTTGATACTGTTTCTTGATACTAATAGGCACCGGAATCGCGCTTTAAGTATTCCAATAGCTCTTTCTATTGTATTACGAGCTGTGGCATGGAGATGATTATAATAGCTTTCGGGGCTGTTCTCAGCTTCATTAATGATGAGTGTCATCAAATACGAGTGCTGTGGATAGCCTGAATCTTTAAGAAATCTTGTAATTCCTCTTTTAAATTCCAAACCCGTTCAAATGCATATCCACAACTTAACCATCTTACTTTCGTGTGGTAAAGAAGGTCAGAATAATCTGCGTCGACTTCAATCAGAAATTCTACTTAGTAACTAAGTTGAATCTACTTTTTCTTCTCGACCGTCAAATCGTAATTATAACGGGCCATATTCTATCCCTGTTGATGGATCTTCGGCGGGCCGGATTAAATACTTTCGCGGGCCGGAGTTGGCCCGAGGGCCATACTTTGCCCATCACTGTCTTAAACAGTTTTGGGAACTAGAAGCTGAACCAGATAGGATTCAGAAGAAATTTACAGTAGAAGAACAAATGTGTGAAAACTTATATGAAACTACAACAGTTAGAAATGATGAAGGACGGTTCATTGTTACCTTTTAAAGATGAAGATCTTAAATGCCAATATGGGGAATCAAAGAATATAACAATGCAAAAACTAATGGCGTTAGAAAGAAGACTAATGAATGATACTAATCTTTATGAAGAATATAGAAATGTGTTAAAAGAATATGTGACTCTTGGGCATATGTCTTTCGTTGAAGAAGATGAGGTAGATAATCCAAAGGCTATCTATCTCCCACACCATGCGGTGGTAAGAGAAGATAAAGAAACTACAAAGGTTCGAGTGGTTTTTTTTAATGCATCTAGCAAATGGTGTGTCGCTCAATGACGATCTCATGGTTGGACCAAAGATTCAACAAGATTTGAGACATTTTAATGGGGTGGCGTACACATCCCATTTGTATCGTTGCTGATCTTGTCAAAATGTATAGACAGGTATTAATAAATCCTGCGCAAACCAATTTTCAAAGAATACTTTGGAGATCACATACAGATATGCCGGTTAAGCATTATAAATTACTTAGGTTGACTTTCGGAACAGCTTGTGCTCCGTATTTATCGGTTAAAACTTTACAAGGTTTGGCTGAAGATGAGAAACAGAATTTTCCAGTAGTATCAGAAATTACAAAGACTGACTATTATGTGGATGATCTAATGACAGGATGTGATTCGGAAGAAGAAACCAAGATTATTTATGATGAAATGAATGCTCTAATGTCTTCTGGTGGATTTATGCTTCAAAAATGGAGTAGTAAGTAAAGATCTACTGAAGTATATCGGAGATGACAATAAGAAAAGAGAAGAAACTGTACATATTAAAATGGATAACATGGTAAAAATTCTTGGAATTTGTTGGAATAGGGAATCAGATAACTTTGAATATGTTGTTACTTTACCGGACGTTATATATCCAGTTACAAAACGACAAGTATTGTCAAATATCGCTCGTTTGTTTGACCCTATGGGATGGATTTCACCTATTGCAATAACAGCAAAGATTTTGATTCAGAAAATTTGGAAAGAACATCTAAGTTGAGATGATCCTTTAACTGATGAATTACACGAAGCGTGGCTTATACTTCGCAAGGAGTTGGTAGAAATTCAACGAATCGAAATTCCAAGATGAATTTGTTGCACACGTAAGAGCCATGTAGAGTTACATGCTTTTTCAGATGCATCACGTGCAGCTTATGCTGCATCTGTTTTTGCTCGGGTTTTTAATGAAGATAAATCAATTTATGTGAGATTATTGACTGCCAAAACAAAAGTCGCTCCTATAGAAAGAGAAGTTTCCCCAATTAATTCCACGGTTAGAATTATGCGGTGCTGTACTTGCAGCAAAGTTGTTGAACGAGATATCTCAGGTAGTAAAAATACCAAAAGAAAATCTTTATGGGTGGACTGATTCCACTATTGTATTAGCGTGGTTAAAAGGTGGAGACTTTGGACAATGTTCGTAAGTAATCGGGTCTCGGAGATTCTTTCAATCACGGATTACAGTCAATGGGGTCATGTTACCACTGAATGGGTTTAGTTAGGGGAGTCCCTACGATCTCCTGAGGACATTAAAGAGAATACTAATGTACCCATTGGATGTGGTGAAATCATAAAAGCTAGGAGACTGAATTATAAAGTCATATTAGATGTGATGTGATAGAATGAAGTTATAATACTGAAGAAGATCGTGGCTCTTGTTGCTTGTGTGTCTGAGCTCCATTTTGCCACAAGCAAAAGTTGCCCAGAGTACCCCAGACAAAAGCAAATAAAAATCACTATGGCAGAAAATAGCATCTTTTATGCCGAGGCATTGAAATTACACCCACCAATTACAAAATCGTATGCAGATGTGTTGGTGTCCACACCTTGCCGACCTCAGCAAGGTACCCGGATCCCCACCTCCACAGACAATATCTTATAAAAAAAAAAAAAAAGGAAAAGAAAACTGTTTTCTCTAAACCCAGAACCCTTCCAAAACAACATAAAGGCTATGATCGTAAAGCCCACGATTCTCTTATTAGAGACTACAATATGTCACAACCATGTAATGGTTGTGCTATCCGAACCCCGCCAAACATTGACACACAGACTGGACAGACAATATTCGATTGAATAACCACATTAATTAATTTACTTTCACAGTCTAATATTAAAATACCGACTAACGCTGGCCCATTATTAAACACATACATTAATAATAATTACAATGGATACAATAGTTCAATGGATCTGCCGGAGCATAATAAACAAAAAACATGAAATCATACACATCATAAATAATTTTAAACCTTTTATTCTTGCTTTATCAGAAACTTGGCTTGAGCCAAATTTACATTTAAAATCCCTGGTTATTCCTGTTTAAGGAATGATAGGGCTGATGGGTATGCTGGTGTTTGCCTACTTATCAGAAACTGTTGTATTATATCTCCTTTCCCTCTTCCTGCACACAGTGATAACTTATCTATCATTGTTGTTGTTGTTAACCATATTTGTTATGTCTCTATCTATATTCCACACCCTTCTCCACAAATTTTCAGTGAAATTAGAAATATAATATCACTTCTGCCTCATCCGTTTATGATTTTAGGTGACTTTAACTCTCATCACATATCTTGGGGAAGTTCAATCTCCAATTGTTATGGCTATGAATTATTAGATATTTTAGAGTCATATAATTTGTGTAAATTAAATTCTGGCTGCCCTACTCGTGTTTCTATGCCTGATGAAGCAACCAGTGCTATAGATTTGTCAATATGCACTTCCAATGTAGCATCTTCTTTATCTCGGTCTACTTTATCTTCAACATTCAATAGTGATCATTATCCTATAATGATTTCCTTCCCCCATAATAAAAAAAAACAAAACATTTATTCCAATACCCTCGTTTCAAACATAAAATCATAGATTCTAATTGGCACAAATACACTACTTTAGTGGAAGAAAAAATTGTCCACAGTGAAAATACCATTGATACAAATTATTTTAAATCCATTTTGATACAAGCTGCTGATAGTGTTTTTCCTAAAAAAAATTCCCAATAAATTGTTATCATCTCCGTGGTGGGATCATGAATGCACTAGTGCTATATCTAGACGGAAAACAGCTGAGAGGAATTATCGTAACAACATGACATTCGAAAATTATTAAGCCCTTGAAGATATAATGCCAGAAACACGGAAACTATTTAAGAAAAAGAAATTTGAGGATTGGAGGCGTTTTTTTTTTTGCAGCTCTCTAATGCCTCAAACTCAATCATCGGTTTTTTTGGCAAAATATTAAGACATTTAGATCAGCTATAAACTCTTCTAGTACCTCTCTCCTTCCTACTGTACTAGCTGATCAATTCCTAAATTTTCTGGCTCCTGCTTCCGGTCCACATAAAGAAAATATTATTGCATCCTCACTAAGTAATATCAATGATTCTTCATCTTTAAAGTTCCCTTTTACCTTAGTTGAGTTAAAAGGAGTCTTAGACTATGTCAAGGACAGTGCTCCTGGGGAAGATGTTATACCATATTCCTTTTTGTCACATCTTGGTGAAACTGGAATGAATTACTTTTTAGATTTAATAAATAAAATTGACACGTCTGGCGATATTTGCTTATCTTGGCGCAATCAAGTAGAGTGGCCATTTTTAAAACCAAATAAACCACAGTGTGATGTCCAATCATATCGACTGATTGTTTTATCATCGCTTATTACTAGATATAATAAATAAATAAATATAATTTGTTATATATCATAGTGATGAGTTTGTAGTTTTAGAACAATTACCAAATTCTCCTGTGTCTAGAGAAGAAAGCGGTGATCAATCAAGGCACACAATAATACCAAAAAGATTGGAAGTTTTTGAAAAAGATAATTCATCTGTCCTTGGAGGTGCATGGAAATAATAAATGTAAGGAGTATACAAATACAAAACTTCATGTCCAAATTATGGTATTTTAATTATAATCAGAGTTATTTGTTATTACAGCAGGAAAAAGAATATATCTGAGTCATATTTAGAGTTAGCAGAAGATAAGGAATGTTTGGTTAATATAATAAAGGTATTGGCTGCAAATCAACAAGAAATGCATAAAATAAATATGGAGTCACTGAAAGAAAGACAGGAACATGAACGATTCAAAAATAAGATGGAAGAGAATTTTTTTAAAAGATAAATATGAATTAGAATTAAATATATTTAAAAAATATATATGGAATCCTAAATATTGTTTTAATCACCACCTATATGCCTAGACTGTATTGCTCAGAATTAGGCACATTCAACAATGACTAAACCATACTAGCACTTAATATATTTATGTTGATATTTCTACCAACTGTAAAGGATGGATTATTTAAAAGTATTTAATGCTAGTGAATTATATCAGTAATGGTTAATTGAAAAACAATTTAAAGTTAATGTATTTATTTTTATTAATTGATCTCTTGTAGAATGTTTCTGCCATTACAATCTGAAAAAAAAAAACATATATATGAATAACATTATTTAAAAACAAAACTGAAAGACAAAATCATAAGTAAATATTTATAGACCTGGCAAAATAATTAGATATGAGTAATCTTCTATCCAAATTCCCAAAATGATTTCCATTACTTGTTGAAGTATCATCGGCAACAGCTTTTTATTGCAATGTATATTATTTTCTCCACTTGAAAGTACATAATTTTGGAGTAAAGCAATGTTATGCAATACTGCAGTGGCTATTATTATACCTGTAATATTAAAGCTTTTAAATTATTATGTCAATTACTGTAGATAATACTAACAAATAATGTAAGAAATCTAAAAACAATTTTGTGTATAATATTTATAAGAATTACCTGGTAGGTAATTTTACATTTAATCCCTTTGTTATCAAAGGGATATAGGGATAAAGGTTATATTATTATAGGAAATCTTCTTTTCCAGATACCAAATGCTCTCTCTATTACATTTCTTGTCCTGCTGTGGGATTCTTGATATAATTTTTCTGCTCTATTTACAGATGTACTTTCAAGTAATGGTGTCATCATATATTTTGTCTGAGCATATCCACTATCTCCCAAAAGCAATTTATTGTTATAAACACCCTAAAAACAAGTTATTTTTGTTTATCAAAATTATCTAAGTATAACAACTGTTATTGCGGGGTGAGGGACAAGTAAAAAGTTGGCATGGTTTAACATATACATAACAATAACATAATAAATAGTTAAGATGGTAAATAGCATAAAATATAGTATAATACCTGTACAAAACTTCATTATCTACTATGGTATTGAGCTCATTATATGTTCTACACATTCTCACTACAGGGGAGCTAAGTCCAAGATTAGTTTTATATAGAGGTTCATTAAAAATTATGTAGGTACTTACTAAATGCAACTATGTATATGCATTAAACCCACCAGGTGATAATATTTTAATTTGTGTACAATCTATTGCACCAATAACTCTAGGAAATTTGGCAATTTGATAAAACTTTAGAATAATGCTCTTTTGCTCTGCTTCTGTGGTGGGCATTTTTATATATTTTGAATATAAACTGGCAATGGCATCTGTCGGAAGAATTCTGCAGGCCGTAGATTCATGGATACCAATGATATCTCCACATGCATTTAATTGACTTCCTGTAGCAAAATACCTCAACGTGCACAAAAGTTGGTTCATCATTCTGTACCATTTCTGAAATAACAGTGAACACAATTCACATACCAGTATGGATTAGGAGTTATTAGAATCACAAGTGCCTAACGGTGAAATGAAAATATCTTACCTGTCTGAATTTAGTTCCAAATTTTGAATTATTTGATTTAAAAGGAGTGTCACACTTTGTTTACTTAATCGAAATCTTTTTATAAATTCGTCATCCCGTAAACTATTGAACAAATTACTACGTTCGTTAATTTTTCGAACGTCATAATTAAACCTATATATTGTAAAACATCTTCGTCATCATCTGATAGCGAATCATCATAGGATGTAATAATATCTATAGGATCCGAAAATATTTCCATTGTATAATATATACGATAAATCACCAGTATTATTTCTATAACCAGTACAAACTCACTACTGTCAAACACGTTAAATCGAGAATTAGTGAGATAAATCGTTGAAACAGTCGGTTTAATTTTGTCAACTTCCAAAATCGAGATTAACGTTAAACTGACATCGTGCAAGACGATAAACTAGATTTAAGCTTAAGTCGAGTTTAAATTTTACTAAATCGAACTTAAGTCATTTGGTGCAAGCCGTACCTTAGTTTAATTTCATTAATTCTAGTTTTTCTTCAGTGAGATGAGAAAAAGAATCGCGTACTTTTTTTTTCCTTTTGGTTTCTTTAAAATATAGCATATTAGAAATTAGTTTATGAATATCATAAATACATTACACTTACTAAAATATGAAGAAACACTTACCAACGTTTAAGGCAGAGCTCAATTTCTTTTTGAATATAAAAGATCTATTATCCTTTCGCGGTGTTTCTGGTAGTTCTTGAGAAGTATCTAAAACATATTGTGTTTAACAAAAAAATCCCTACAGTTATTTAACACAGAGTTTCTGTAAAGATGTGAATACTTATGGCTTATTTCAATATAATATTACTATAAAGTAGAAATATTTATTTACAATGAAAGTTACTTTAATTAGATTTTCCTTATGAAAACTAAAGCATTAGCTTGCAATAATTACCTTAAGTGATATTTCTGAGATTTTTGGAGACATTGTTCCATTTTCTCCGCTGACAATTCCCATATCTAAATAGTAGAAAAGTTTAAAATGAGTTACTTATTCAAATAGATAAGGTACTTAATTACCAACAAAACGAAAACAAGTTGTACCAAATACTGCATACCATATTTTTTGATGAAATCTGTTTCAATAGGTGCGATTCTATCACTTTCCGGAACACTTTCTTGATATTGCTTCATGACCTCAGAATCTCCATCGTATATTGTGTAAAGACCATCAATTCGAGGTCCTATAATTTTTTAAATTCTACTAAAGGGATTATGGTCACCGGTAGAAGGGCCTCCACCTGAAAAAAGTAAAATCGCCACATGTTGAGTACTTTTAACTTTCATATTACTTTTAACAAAATTTGTATTAGCTATATAATTTTATAGTTTTTATAAAAATTCCTTTAATGTGTCGAGTACCCATAAAAATGAAACAATAGAAAGACAATAGGAAAACAATGGAAAGCTGGCGTAAACGCCAGGAAGGTTCTCCAGGGGTTAAAGAGTAAAGTAAATAACATTTATATATAGGAAATCCGTTTTAATTACCTGTACTCATATTTTTTTTATGCTCTTTATCTGATAATTTAATTTTCTTGTGAAGTCCCTCAAGTGCCATCTTAGCAACTTCAATTGAGATATTAGTTTCACTCGATATTTTTTTTTTTTTTTTTTTTTTTTTATAAATCCCCCTGACGTGATCAGGGACTTTGTTATTACGATTCTAAAAATAAAACTACAATCCCCCGTTCCCTTTTATTAGCTTTAAATTGGGCTTGTTCTTTTGCCAATTACTTTTAATTAATTTTGGTCTTTTGTCTTTTTTATTTTTCTTAATTGGGCGTGTTCTTTTGCCAATTATTTTATAGTTTGTATGTGCTCTTTGTCATTATTCTTTCCGTTCATCATTTATTATTTCTTATATCTATGCATATTGTCACTTATAACATAACAATTATCACTTAAATAAACATAATAGCTTAAAGCAGGACGAATTTAAAAATTTTCGTATGCATGTGAATACGGTTGTGGTGCAAACTTCAGTCAATATTCTATTATTTATAGCAGCAAAGCTTCTCTCCCGAGTCGCAGTACCCGGCGCCACCAGCTTGAGACCACCGTTATTTGTTACGTTTCCCAGCACCTCTTGCTATACGGTCCATGTATTGCAAGAGGGCTGGGCGGTGGTCTTCGTCCAGCAGCATGTCCGCCAGAGCGTCCGCTCTAACCCTGGCCCCAGTTCTGCACTCGAGTTCGTACCTGGACGAGCCGAACCTAGGACAGTCCTCTAACAGATGTAGGACTGTCTCGGCGGTATCCGGATCACAGGCACACGCGGGACTAGCTTTAATTTTGAAACGATGCAGGTACGCTGCGAAGCCCCCGTGACCCGTTAGGATCTGCACGTGGGTCGGTGACAGACGGGTCTTCTTCAACACCCTATGGGCCACCTCTACCTCTGGGAAGAAGGCCCGCGTCACCGCCCCCGTGTCGGAGGCCTCGTAGCGCACCTGCCATTGCCTATTTGTGTCCCGTCGTATAGCCTGTTTCGCGTAGGATCGCGGATACCGATCGTAGTCTGCCGCGGTCTTCTTGTGTGCGGCCCTTTTTGCCAGTTCGTCGGCTCGCTCATTTCCTGAGGTGCCGACGTGTGCTCTCACCCAGTGTAGGCGAACCGAGCGTCCCTCTGCACGCATTTCCCGGAGCATCTGCTGCGCTCCCAGGGCCAGGCGGTGTGGGGGGGTGCCGGGTTGGCCAGCATCTCCAGCGACGATTTTGAGTCGCTGAAGATGCCGACCTCCCGGTCCCGTGATTTTTCAACCGCCTGAACCGCCCTATAGAGCGCATACAGTTCAGCCTGGAATACCGTGCAGAAGGGCTCTAGGCGAAACGTGGAGTACCTGAACTCTTTGCCCCCCTTCCACCAAGTAAAGGCGGCTCCCACTCCACCGGCGATCTTGGAACCGTCGGTGAAGATCTGGGAGCCGCCCTGTTCCAGGGGGGCTTCTACGCTCTCGTACGCTTCGCCCTCGCATAGCGCTGGGTGCGGATACTGGCAAAATGGAACGGGCCGCTCCAACTCACGGTCGACCACGATCTCGTCCAGTTGCTCACCACGTTTTATACGGTACAGTCTCTCCACCTCCCGTGCCCGGAGGTCCAGCGGGAGCAAGTCTGCCAGCACGATTGCCGCCGTCAGAGAGACCGTGCGGTACGCCCTGCAAATCTTCTGGGCAAAGCCCCTCTGCAGCGAGCCTAACTTCTTGCGAAGCGAGAGCTTCGCCGCAGAGGGTCCCCAGACATTTGCGGCGTACAACACGATCGGCTCAATGACGGCTACGTATATCGTTCTGATGATGTCCGAGTTCAAGCCCCAGCTCACTCTTGCAGCACACGCCAGTTGTTTGTAGATGTCCGCAGCCTTTTTACAGGCTGCGGTGACGTGTGCTTTAAAAGTGAGCTTGCTATCGAGGGTCAGACCAAGCAGGCGGATCTCACTCTCAAGCGAAATCCGGACTCCGCCCATGATGAGGACTGGTGTGTCAAACTTAAGCTTCCTCGTCAGCACCATCGCCTTGGTTTTGCGTGGTGCAAAAGAAAGCTTAAATTTGACACCCCAGTCCATCACGGTCTGCAGAGTCCGGTTCGCGAGCTCCTGCATTGGTCCGACCTCCTTCCCGGAAAACACCAGAACGACATCGTCGGCAAAAGCCTGACAGTACACTCCCGCGGATTCGAGCTCCACCAAAAGGGAGTCTAGGATAACGTTCCAAAAGGACGGTCCAGCTATAGAACCCTGGACACATCCCTTGGAACTTTCCCGACTCACCTTTATAACGGCGTAATTGAGCTCTACTCTCCGGCCCTCCAGGTATGATGAGACTATACCGTACAAATTCCTAGGGCACTCCTTGGCTACGAGTTGGGACTTCAAGCCCGGCCACCAAGCGTTATCAAAGGCCCCCTCTATGTCTAGCGATACCAGGGTAACGACCTCCTTGGCCACCACACGGGTCCTGATATGATTCACCAGATCATAGAGCGAGTCCTCTGTCCCACGCTGGGGCATAAACCCATATTGGCGCACGCTGAGTTTTTTGCAGCAGATGCCAGCGTAAACGTCGGACGAAGAGCTTTTCCAGGAGCTTTCCCAACACAGGAAGTAGGCCGATCGGGCGGTACGACTTAGGGTCGCAGTAGTCCTCCCTGCCGGGTTTCCGGAGTATGCACACGTGGGCTATCTTCCAGGGTCTGGGGAAGTGTGACAGCTCCAGGCACTTGTTAACAAGTGCCCGGAACACGTCCTCTCCCCCCCCTAGAATCGCACGTGTGCATATGTCCGCGGTTAATCCGTCGTTCCCAGGAGCCTTCAGCGGGTGAATCTCTTTACACACCCGCGTCACTTCTTCCCGGGTAAACGGCGGATCGTCCGCGGATAGCCCCCGAATATCGGCTGGGAGGATCCCCTCCGTCCCTTCCCTCACGGCCCGGTGAACCTCTGTTTCGTCCTCCACAGTATCCTCCGGAAAGAGCACGGAGGCTAGCCGCTCCACGGACCCCTGCGGGTCAAGAATGACCCCGTTGGGGTCCTTGAGCAGCACTTCCTCACGTCTCCGCTCTGTCCGTCTGAGTACCCTGTAGATTCCGGCCCAGAGGCTCTCCCTTTCCTGTGTCGTACAATACTCCTTCCAACTCCTCGTCTGGGCTTCCGCTGCCTGCCTCTTGTACAACTCAAGAGCATCAAGATAATCTTTGACGACGTACTGCCTCCTGCTAGGGGCGGCGCGGCGGATCCTGCGCTTCCGTCGCGTCGCCTCCCTTTTTAGGCGGTCCAGATCTTCAGACCACCAGGGTGGTCGCGCCACCTTCTTTACGCCACCTGCCTTGGGAACTACCTTATTACAGGCTTCCTCAATGCAGATGACGTATTCGGACACCATTGTCTCCAGCCCCTCAATGTCGTCGACCTTATCCACATTGCATGCCGTCAGATTCCTCTCGGACAGTTTCTCTTGGAATGTGGATATGAATTTCGACCATACAACCTTCTTTGTGTTGTAGATACGCGTAGTGACCGGCCTCTGACTGGGCAGAGGCTGGTCCACGCGTATCGAGAAGGTGATGGAATTATGGTCGGAAGATGTTAAATTCATATCGACCTTCCAGTCATCGATCCTGCCGAGGAGAGCGGGGCTGCAGACGGTGACGTCTACAATGCTTGTGCACAAGCGGCCCCCCCTAACGACCTGGAATGTGGGTAAGTCGCCTTCATTGAGGATCTGCAGTCCCGTGGCATCCAGAAAGGAGCGGTACGCCTCACCCCTATGGTCTTCGAATCTGGATCCCCACCACAGGCTTTTGGCATTAACGTCGCCACCGATTATCAGGTTCTGCGCTCCTAGTTTGTCGCAGATTCTCTCAAGTCGTACAATGTACGTCTCTATGGGTTCGTTCGGCTCGAAGTAAACGGAGATCACCCCTAGCGACAGGTGGCCCGCGTGCAGCACTGCAGCGGCGATGTTTTTGTCGACGAGTCCGGGATCAACAGTGACCCCGAACTTATCTCCATAAACAACGATCGCCGCTTTAACTGGTCCGGCCGCTCCGCTGTCAGTGTTCTGGACCGTTCTCGCGTTGGGTATCTGCTGCATTACCCCGGTCCTCCCTGTATAGGGTTCTTGGACCAGGGCGACAGCAGCTCCCACGCGAGATGCCCAGCACTGCAGCTCCGCCGAAGCCAGTTTGGAGCGCTGCAGATTGGCCTGCACCATCGCTATACGGGGGATCTCTTCTTCCCTTTTCGTAGCCTGCGCGATGGTCTGCGAAAGAGTGCCCTCAGCAATATGCCACCCGAGACCGCGCTATGGAGTCCCACTTCCGGAACTCCGGGCACTCGTAATCGAGTGCCGTGTGGTGGGACTCTGATGGAGGTCGCTTGCCCCTGTGGCAGTTGACGCAGGCTGGTTGCACATTGTCCGCCCTTCGCTGACACTCACCCCTGCGATGTTTCTTTGTGCAGTACGCGCACGATTCCTCGGCCTCAGGGCATGACTTAAGGCATGACTTATACCCCCTCACTTGTTTCGCGGGGGTCGACCGAAGACACAATCAGTGTCGCAGCGGGTGGCGGGCGCTTTGGAAGCGCGGAGACCTTTGCGTACGAGTCCGCTTCCCGGACGCGGTTACGCGGCCCTGTGGCGGGCTGTACTATCTCGGTGCTGGTTCTCACTAGCGGATCCGCAGGGTGGAGTTCAGTGTGTAGCGTAGGGTGTTTGTTAGGGGGGGGCATTAAAGCAGGGAAGCCCATTTCCCGGACCTCATAGAGCACGGTATCTATTTTTGCCGCAACCGGCTGTATGAGGTCCCTAAGGGCTTCCGTGCCGACCCCCTCGCTACGGGGTTCTTTATCCCCCACTAACTCCACCCTGGTCGCAATGTTGTTAACGGCCTCCTGTATTTCCAGTAAGTGGGGGCTGTAGTTGGGGCAGGGGGGGTTTGGGGCTATTGGAGCGGGCATTACCACCTGCTCACTCACGCGCCGAGGGAGATCTTCTAACTCCACCTCAAGACGCGTGAGCGAGCTCTGCATCCTGGACGCGCCACCACTACTATCCTACCGAGCTCATCTGGGTCGAGACGCACCGTTTCCTTTTGGTCTGGGAACCTCCTACTCCTGATGTCATCGACTCCCTCGCAGACTCCCCGGAGCGACTTCAGTGGCTCGGCCACCTCGTAGTCTAGCCACGAACGCAGCCTCTCAATCTCACTGACCAGCGTCTCTACCTGCTTGGTCAGCGAGGAGATGCTGCGCTCGTGGCTCCCCACGAGGCCGGCCAGCTGCTTGGCGTGCGCGCGCTCCGCCCCACGCCAGTTCCCTGGCGCCTTCGGCTCGCGCGCGCTCCGCCTGTACTTTATGTCGCCCCCTAGAGTCCACGAGCTCCAGGGTCAAGGAATACAGACCCTGAAGGGAGTCGATGACTTTCTCCCTGATCTCCTTTTTGAGGTTCCCAGAACTTTCGAGTGCGTCTTTGGCCTCCTGTAGGAATTCGGTGGCGCGTGTTTTGGCGAGATCCATCGCCATGCCCGCTCTTCCCCTATGGGGGGGTAGCATACTCGGCCTCCCCCCCTTTCCTATTTCTCCCCCGGATAAAATTTCCCCCACCTCAGAGGAGGCCTCTGGGTCCGCTTGAGTTGGTGCCAGTGGAGAGCCGACGCTCGAATGGCTAGAGCTCGGGGGGCTTGTAGTGGAAGGGTGTGCGCTTTGTTTTGTTGCGGCAGTGACATTCCTGCTGAGGACTCCTTTTAACAGGTTGTCCTCGTTGCCACTGCCGCGGCGCGCCGTGTCAACACCCTTCGCCCTCCGAGCTGCGACCTCCGTGTCGCTCTTGGATGTTTTTGTGGCCGCTGGACGTTTTGAAATAGCGCTGGTGGACTTCATTTTGTCAATACGTTCCAGTTTTTAGTTAATATATAGCTTTGTGTCCCTTTGAATTGCTATGTAAACTTGCAATAATAAGCAAAGTCAAGCGAGTTATGCATCCCGGTATTCAAAGTGAGACGATAGCTTTGCGCGTATGAGATAAAGAACCGCTGAGTAGTGTTTAATAGCTGGGTGGTCGTCCGGGCTACATAGCGCTCTATATTCATTCATTGATTATAATTTTAAGTTAGTTCATAGAGATCTCTCCAATGTATCGCACATATTTCTGAATTAAAACTTTTTAAAAAGCTAAATTGAGATTACTGAGTTTTGACTGGCGCAGCCGGTAGGATTCCGTGCGTAAAGTATATCGCTAACTTAAAAATCAGTTACGTGATAATATTACTGTGCCGTTTGCACTTGCGCGGAAACTACGAACAACCAAATAAATTCGTCAACTTCGGGTGAACTCTAAGCGAAAATTCAGTGGAAAATCGAAGCGGGCTGAACTAACTACAGTGAGAGGATGGGAAGCGTACTGTGAGTAAACCCTTTCACGTCAATCTTTAATCCCATCTATTTTTACTGGTTAGACAAATCGTTATTTGATTTTCTTTTTATAAATATTTTATGTGTTATAATATCTAACGCTTTATAATTGTAAGTTTAGAAAATATGGAACACGTACGTGTAATACCGAAAGACCTACTTTGTCTAATACCTAAATTTGAAGGAGAGGAAGGGTTATTAAACTTATTTATAAGAAAAGCTCAATATATTTATAGAGCATTTTCAGATAATAGTAATGTAGCACAAACTTTATATGTATTTCATGCGATTACTAGTAGGTTAACAGGTAGAGCTGCGACTCTACTCAGTGAAAGAGAGGATATAAAATTCCTGGGAAACTTTAAAGTCTGTTTTGATCCAACATTTTGGCGACCCAAGATCCGAGGAATGTATTGCTATAGAATTAGAGCAAATGAAATTAAAATCGGGAGAATCCTATATCGATTTTTGCCATAGGATTCAGCATACGCGTTGTACTTTATTCGCTAAAGTAAATTTATTAACCGACGAGGGCGTTAAAGCAGCTAAGATGATCGTGTATAATAATATGGCGCTCAATGTCTTTTTATATAATTTGCCCGAGGATTTAATCCGTATAGTGAGACTCAAACAGTGTACTAACTTAGAAAATGCATTAGCTATAGTAACCGAGGAAATAAATTTTATGAACCAGTATCATGCCAAAAATAAAATAAAACAAAATGCAATGAATCAAAATTATAAACCGCAACAAACTACACAACCTGTCAATTTATTTAATTCGGGTCATAAATTTGGAGTTCCACAACCGACTCAAAATAAATTTCTAGTGCCAAACCAAAATTTTAAGTTTGGAATCCCACATCAACCTCAACATGGATTTAAGTTTGGGGTTCCAAATCAACAAAACACATTCAGGCCAAATTTGGTTCCCCAAAATTATAATAGGTTTAATATTCCAAACCCACAACCACAGTACAAATTTGGTGTTCCGCAACAAAATCAATCTTTTAGACCATCTATGAATAACTTTACAAGGCCAACACTGGGTCTCACTCAACCTCAAAATAATTTTAAATTCGGTATACCACAACAAAATTTACAAAATCAAAAACCTAATGTGGATACCGATGTATCTATGCGTACGGCTCGCCCATTAAGACAAAACACCCTAGAAGCATCGTATGACAATAATGATCAAATATTTTATAGCAACGAAGTTGAAGTCTCCCTACAGGATGAAGGTCAAGAGGATTCATACTGTAATAATTATTACACACATCATTCAGATATACCCCAAATTCAGTCCGAACCATATATAGAAACTTCTGAAAATTATTATCCGGAAACGGCTTCAAACGATACTGAAAATTTTCATGCACAGGCCTCACACATGCAACCGAAATAATAAATATCAACTGTGACACCATATTGAAGTTACCACATATAGAAATTCCCGAAATTCAGGCTAAATTTATGATAGATACAGGCAGCACACGATCATTTATAAGTCCCGTGATAGCTAACAAATATTTTACAAATTTTAAATGGTACGAACCTTTTGAAGTAATAAGTACGCACGCTCGTAGTCAACACACGGAAGCCATATATATACCACTTCTGAAAACCTTTAAAAGTTTAAAAAGTCATAAATTTTATGTTTATGATGTTGATAGTCGGTACGATGGTCTTATAGGCTCAGATCTTTTAAAACAGCTTGATGCTTCAATTGACATGAAGAACCAATTATTATATACGCGAGACACGTGTATACCGATCATATATAATCCTCCACACGAGATATCATTGGAACCTAGAACGGAAACGCGAGTTAAAATACCTACGGATTTAAGAAACGGAGATGCTATTACAAATTATATAGATTTTGGTCAGGGTGTTCGGACACCAAGTGCTATAATTAAATGTATCGACTCATTTGCATATACAGTTATTCAAAATGCATCCGACGATAGAGTAACTATGACGTTTTCAGAACCCATAAAAGTCATGAAATATGAAAGTGAAGAATGCGATGTGAATGTAACACTGAACGATTATGAGACGGATGAAATGTTAAAACAAAATTTATCTAAGCTACGTTTGGATCACACGAATAAAGAGGAGCGTGAATGTATTAAAGAAACTGTGTTACGAATATCGTGATATATTTCATTGTGATGATATACCACTAACTTTTACTAATCGTGTTAAACATCAAATTAGGACTAAAAATGAAGATCCCATATACATAAGACCTTATAGGCATCCGCCTGCACAAAATGATGAAATAAACAGACAGGTTGATAAACTTCTAAGTAATGACATTATAAAAGAATCACACTCTCCTTGGAGTGCCCCAGTACATTTGGTCCCCAAAAAACTTGACGCCTCTGGCGATAGAAAATTTCGGATGGTAATTGACTATAGACGCCTAAATGAAGTTACAAACTGACGACAAATATCCGTTGCCAAATATTTCTGACATTTTTGATAAATTAGGTAAATCAATGTACTTTAGCACCATAGATCTGGCAAGTGGATATCATCAGATCGAAGTTGAGGAGCAGGATAGACATAAAACAGCATTTACAACACAATCCGGTCATTATGAATTTAAAAGATTACCCTTTGGACTTAAAACTGCCCCAGCTACGTTCCAAAGGGCTATGGACAGTGTGTTAAGAGGGCTTCAAGGCGTGCATTGCCTTGTCTATCTCGATGATATTATAGTCTTTTCTACCAGCTTGCAGGAACATTTAGAAAAATTACGTTTAGTTTTTGATCGCCTTAGGGAAACTAATCTAAAAGTAACATTAGATAAATGTGAATTTTTCAGGAAAGAGGTATTATATTTAGGCCATATTATCACTAAAGAAGGGTTAAAACCAAACGACGAAAAAATCCGAGCAGTTTTAAATTTCCCTGTTCCAAAAACACCTACTCAAATAAAAAGCTTTTTAGGGTTGGTAGGTTATTACCGCAAATTTATAAAAGATTTTGCTAGGATAACTCAACCACTTACAAATTGTCTAAAGAAAAGGAATAAAATCGAAATAACGGATCAATATGTAAAAGCTTTTGAACTATGCAAGGAACTTTTAGTAAATGCCCCTGTTTTACAATTTCCGGACTTTTCTAAAACTTTCATTCTCACTACGGACGCATCAAACTACGCCCTAGGAGCTGTACTTTCACAAGGACCGATTGGGGCGGATCAACCAATAGCATATGCGAGTAGAACATTAAATGATGCGGAAGGTAGATACAGCACTATTGAAAAGGAACTACTTTCAATAGTATGGGCCGTAAAATATTTTAGACCATATCTTTACGGCAGAAAATTCATTATATATACCGACCATAGACCCTTAAGGTGGTTAAACTCTATTAATGAACCCAACAGCAAACTTACTAGATGGAAATTACGTTTATCTGAATTTGACTATGATATAGTTTACAAGAGTGGTAAGCAAAATTGCGTAGCAGATGCTCTTTCCCGAATTAAGATAAATGCGTTAGGAAACAGCGATAAAGATTCATTAAAGGTTAATATAGATAAAAATGAAAGATTACAAGAACACATGGATGAAGTGATAAGAGAAATTGTACGGCTGCAGAGTGATGGAAGAAGGTCAGAAAGCACGAAAGAACGGAAAGCCCTATTGAAATATCATCAGATTCAGAGAGAACTTTATCAGTAACGCCTCCTAAATATCGTAGATCCCCGTTTTCTTTGCCATCTCCAACTAGTAGTACCATCTCAGCGTCTGAGGTACCTGAACTTTCACATACATTTACTGAACACTCCGCACTTGAGACAGACACTGTTGGTATACCTATTTTAGATGAAGCAATAGACACAAAGCCAAACCAACTACTTATATACAGTTGGTTTAGGCAAGAAATAGCTGTAAAGAATATATCAAGACTAAAACAAAAAGTATTAGAAGTTCACATGCCCTTGGACAGACCTGACTTAGTAAAACAATTCCTAAAAGAATATATTAACCCTAAGATTAAATATTTCATCTATTACGAGCAAGATACACATCGGAAACAGTTTGCAGACGCGGTCATTAGCTTATTTAAGAAAAATTCAGTTAAAATATTTGAATGTAAACGAAGGGTCGTTTATGTAGATAATGAAAATGAACAACGGGAGTTAGTATTAAAATATCACATAGGAAAAACATGTCACCGCGGAATAAAGGAAACTTTAATACATCTAAAACGAACATATTTTTGGAATAACATGGATGTAATTGTGGCCACCGTTATAAAACTCTTGTGTAGGCTGTAAAACTATGAAATATGACAGAAAACCAATAAAACCGGAGCTACAATTGACCCAGACACAAAATCGGCCATTCCAGGAGATCTTTATTGATACCTTTAGTGTAGAAGGAAATTCCTATTTAACTATCATCGATGCGTTCAGCAAACTTGGACAAGCAATAGAGATTAGTAGTAAAACAACCCCGGAAGTAATAAAAGCTCTTATAAAATATTTCTCTATATACGGTGTACCGAGAAAAATAAGTGCCGACTCTGGTACCGAGTTTAATAATGCGTTACTAAAAGAAACTCTAAGTTTTTATAAAATCCATTTACACATCGGAACCCCACACAATCCAAATTCCATGGGTCTCATTGAACGTTTTCACTCAACCCTGTTAGAAATATACCGCCTAGCAAAATATGAACAGAAATTTACTGACGCGGCATCTGTTATAACATACGCAATTATGTCTTACAATCAAACAATACATTCAACAACTGGTCTCACGCCCTTTGAGGTAGTTTTTGGTCATACTGATTTAACGAGTACATTCGACGTGGAATTTAACAAAAATTATACACAACATCTTTTACAAGATCACAAGAGACGTACAAAATTCTTATACGAATATTTAACAGATAAAATTATAAATAAAAAGGTAAATATAAAAGAAAAGCATGGGGGCGAGAAAGAGTTTAATGTTAAGAAAGGAGATACGGTTTTTATGAAAGGAGCGAATGCAAGGAGAAGCAAGGATAAGCCACGTTATGTAAAGGCAGAAGTTACTGATGAAATAATTAGAAATATAGTTCCAATTAAATTTCATGGTAGAGATACGAGAGCCCCTATTAAGGATATAAAAAACGCCCTTCGCTGGTATATACTGGTCCTGGTGCAGATAACCAGAAGCCCGGCCCTTCTACTTCAAGCAATTGATCATAACCCAGGAATACTTCCTATAAAGGAAGGACAAGCTCTTATTAGTAACGATAAGTGGACTATTGTTAAGATTCTAGATTTAAGTTTAGTTCGTGAGGATTTAGAATTTAATTTAAATAGATATTCTAATCTTAATTCTCATATAGTACGTTATTATGGGGGTAAACCATTAAACTCAGATATTAATGATCTAAAGAGACAAACAGACTTTATTAGGAATATTACTATAGAGAAGCTAAATCAAATACTACCATTAAAAAGATACAAGCGTGGAATTCTGAATCCTCTTGGCTCCTTTATTAAACTAGTAACAGGTAATTTAGATAATGATGACGCAATCAAATTCGATATGTTAATAAATGAAGTAAAGTCAAATCAGAACGGGTTAAATAAGAAAATGACAGTAGTCGCCGAAATGATGGAATCACTAATAAAAAATTCGAATATTACTAAAAACAATTTCCTCCAATTAGATAAAGCAATCTGGGAAATTAGAAAGCAAATAAACGACACGAAGAACTATAAAAATGGACCTAATGCCATTAATATATACAACCTATTTTTGCATAACTTTCAAACCCTTTATGTAAGCAGAAAACATTTTAAAGTTAGAAAAATGTATAGAATTAAAGGTCTACGCAAAGGAAAATCAAATAACGTTTATCCTACATATACCTCTTGTTGAAATTGATACATTTAATTACTATAAAATTCTTCCCTTACCTATTACTAATCATTTAAATCAGACTTCCCTTCTGTTACCAAAGTATCCTTACCTTTTGATGAAAGGGTTAAAAACGTTACCGCTTCTAAACCCCTGTCAAGAAATCGACGAACTGCTGTTCTTATGTGAAGACAACTCACCCCTGTTAATTAAGGATGCCTGCGTTGATAACTTAATGAAGTTCACCACTAATACTAATCAATGTCAACCAATCCTGGTCGAGTTTAATGAAGTTAAAATTGAAAAGATACAAACCGATAGATGGCTACTGTACACTAAATCTGCCGTAATACTTACCAAAAATTGCGATAATGAAATTACATATCACCACATCTATGGAACTTACATAATTACAGCCGATGATAACTGCGAAGCTAAAATTAAAGAAGTAGTCCTGAAAAGGCATAAAAATTACATGCAAATATTACGTTCGCCTGCTCTACCCATCATAAGCTTACCTGAAATACCGCTGCAGTCGATGACATCACCGCTCGAACCCAAACCTGTGAACCTGGATGAAATGAACTTAGCGGACCTCCAGCGTCTCTCGCAGGTGTTAACGAAAAGATTTAGTGTTAGTGATAAAGATGCAGTGATTGAAAGTGTCATTAAGTTTCAAAGTATGAGTATTGGTACATTAATTTTATATGTATTTTTAGTAATAGTTATTTTTATAATCTGTATGAAATATGTATATCAAAATTATATGATATGTCGAAACTATCGGTCTCAGAAACGAACGCCCGATAGTCTCGAAACTACAGGGGGAGGAGTTATGCATCCCGGTATTCAAAGTGAGACGATAGCTTTGCGCGTATGAGATAAAGAACCGCTGAGTAGTGTTTAATAGCTGGGTGGTCGTCCGGGCTGCATAGCGCTCTATATTCATTCATTGATTATAATTTTAAGTTAGTTCATAGAGATCTCTCCAATGTATCGCACATATTTCTGAATTAAAACTTTTTAAAAAGCTAAATTGAGATTACTGAGTTTTGACTAGCGTGAGTCATGTACAGTTGGTAAATAATAATTAAGTTTGCCTCACAAGAGTAGACTAATATGGTAAGTTAGATTAGATTAAAATCACTAGCATTAATAATGAATTAGAATTTATAGATTATTAACAATTTAAAAGCATAAAATAAAAATAATAAGTTCAATTAGTTCAAGTCTGATCAATAATTTAAGTTAAAATATTAAATTGTAAAAGTTTAGAATAAAAGATTCTGATTAATAATTTAATAATAATGTGAAAGTTCAAATTAATAATAGGTTCAAATCTGATTAATAATTAAAATTGTTAAAAGTAAATTTGTAGAAGTTGTAAAAATAGCATTAAAATTAATAATTTAGTAAATATATGTAAAATTAATTGAGATAAATTTAAAATAGATTAAGTCGGTAATTAAAATTAATAGTTAATAATTATATAAATAAAATGAAATAAATTTAAAAACAATCAATAAATTAATAATATAATCGTAAATTTGTATAAGTTGTAAAGAACGGAATTAAAAAGTGCACATAAATAATAACTAATTAACTTAGGATTAATAAGAGACACTAACACTTAGAGCATAATTTATAACATCAATCTATTTAATCTATTAGACAGTCAATAATTATGTCAAAAATATCAAATGTTTCAAATCTATAAGTATATACAATGTCAATTCAATAAAATTCAATAAAATGTCAATCTACTGTCTAGCAATTAATTACGGGTAATTATATTAGTTACTAATAAAGGGGAGTACAAGGTTCCCTCTGCTGAAACCTTTGGGGGGGTCAGGGGGTGACCAATGTAATGGTCAGTATTAAATTAAATTTTAAAATAATTCTTAAAAATAATTAATTAATTTTTTGCGGGAGTCCGTAAGGGCCAGGTTGTAGCGCTCCTTTTTCCGGTTTAGGGGAGCCGTCGCACTCCTCTCTCCAACCAAGATTGAGGAAGTTAGCCCAAGGGGGGGTGAGGTAAATTTTTTTTGGGGGAGGGGGGGAAAAAAATGCGTCCCACGGAAGTTGGATGGGGGGGGGGGGGGTCGGGGGCGGGAGGGGCTGGGGGGGGGGGTGGGAAGGTTTGGGACGTTGGTCCTAGGTCTCTAGGACCTCTGGGTGGGGAGCAATGGACGTTTGAAGGGAAGTGGAGGGGATGGGCCAACTTACCTTTGGTGTGGCGTGACGTCACAGCAGGTTCAACCCCAATGACAGCTCAAGTCACCGGCATCGGTGGACTTCGGCGACAGTGGCAAAGTGTTGTCTCCGTCGACTGGGGCTGGCAACTTGTTGATTATGCTGTTGGCTGCTAGGGACCTTAGGCTGTTTGGTGAGGTACCTTTGCCTCAGGTAACGATGACAACAACTGTCACTCGCTCGATGACGTGACGCACTAGCCGTATGGAAAGTTGAGAACCCCGCGGCTGTCACACCAAAATGATGGAATCACACTGGCCGCGTGGGTGCGATGTATGGAAACCGTTAAATCGCTAATATCTTTGTTGTTTATTGACCGATTTCGTTGAAATTTTTTACACTGTATTGTCCCCAATTTTGCCTAAAAAGTTATCTATATATATGAATTTTGTATAATGTACTTACAGTGTTATTAATGTTTTAAAATTATTTCACTTTTTTATTTTTCTTCGAAAAACGGTCAATAGGAAAAATCCTATTTTTTGTCCAGGCCTGGGCCTCACATTTGCGCACCTTATTCACTAATAAAAATCGTATGTTCTCGATCTGGTTTTGGCAGCGCATGCGCCCAAAGTTTCAATTTTTAAAATCCGCACTTTTTCCGCTATAACTTTTGTTCTATTCAACTTAGGCGAAAAAGAAAAACACCATTCGCTTCGTCTTTGAATAGCGCAAATTTTGATATATCACTTTGGTTATTTCTGTCGGAAAAACCTATTTTTACGTATTTTCGAGCGCGGAGCGACTTTGGAAACGATCCGCTCGCGGGTGCGGTTGGCGCGGGATCCTCTCGATCACTCGATATTGATGGCCAATCCTTACTATCATCTTCTATAGCTCCCACTAGTGCTTCCGTCTGAGTAGTATCAAGAAAAATTTGTTACTTCTTAATCACCAGAAACAATAACCACTAGATATTAGCAGTAAAATGCATATTTCGTTATCTAGTTACCATTTAGGAGCATCTTGGCGTCTGATCGTTGCTTTTTTATTTTGGCTTTCATGTTCCTGTAGCAGCTAATTAGGTTATCAACGGTGCGAGAGCACTGGGTAGTATTAGCATTATACACCTCAGTGATTTTCGCCCATACTCGCTGTTTATCAGTTTGTTTTATGCAATCTGTTTTCTTGGATTCTATTATCGTGATATAAGGTTCGATAACCCTTGTAAATAACTCTTGTTCCTCCCTTGTGAAATTCGGTGCTCTAGCACGATGTCAGTAAGTTGTTTCGCTCTTGGGATTCATTTTCAGCAACAGTCAACAGATACAATTAATGGTAACAATAAAAAACGATTTATAAGACTAAACACAACACAATATTCACAATAACAAACTTTCAAGAACGAGCGCGAAAACTAAAAAACAAACCAAGTGTCAAAATACAGCGTGGTAAAATAATAAACGTGACATGCGTTTCGTTAACGCATACTTTTGTAAATTGTCCTTAAGTGTTACGGCTGCGGTGCTTCGCCTTCGTCCGAGGCACCGTAGAACCGTACGGTGGGCGGGTTGATTCACCCACACCAGATGTTAAGTGTGAGCGCCGGTGGCCGGCTTCGTGGTGAACACCGGATACCCGTGTTTGACAGCCTAACTTGCCGGACTAGTTAGTAGTGTGCGAGCGAGATCGCAATCGCGGCAGAGCAGGACGAATTAAAACTGCGGAACTGGTTGAGAGTGAGCGAGAGGTGAGCCGAACTTGCTGTTTCTTCTTATGATTCTTCTCTATTTTGCGTGTACCGTTGCGCATCGTTCGTGAGATGATGAGCGGCCAGTTGTCTTGACCGATCAATAGTTTCGGTGACTCTTCTCTATAGTACAACTGGTCCGCTATCTTCTTTAAGTTCTCTGTCGCGATCGACGAGTCGAGTAGCGTGACCGTCGATCCTTCGTCCAGTAACGCTAGAACTCTCTTAGATCCCGCCGGTCCATATATTCCGACGGAAACATCTTCAAATAGGCGCGGGCGCTTCGTGTGTAACTCGCGGGAAGCCTTACGTTGTTCGCGACTTCTATGTGCTTCGGTTCTTTGTGTTCATTTTCATAATGAAGCGTCCTGTGATGCCAACGTTTACATATATGACACGGTGGTCGTTTACACGACTCTTTTCGATGTCGCCCCTGCAAGCACTTGTAGCATAATTGCGACTCTTTTGCGATTTGCCACTTCTCTTTCGTAGGTGCTTGCAGGTACTTCGGGCACTCGTTTAGGTAGTGCTCCATGCGACAATGCGGAGACGGTGGCTTCTCCATATTTGTGCGGCATGTGGTCCGCATCGATCTGCCATCCTGTTCAGGAACTTTCTCATCAAATTTAAATCTTGGTCTTCATCCGCTTTGTCTGCAATGTAATCGTACCAGCGTAACTTCAATAGTGGAGGCATCTTGTCGGTGATGCTTCTCAATATCTCAGGTGACAGAAGGTATTGTGGTTTCTTGAGACCTCGTATTGTCGCGACGGTTTCGTTGACGCTGCTTGCTAACGCACATATGTCGTGAACGGTTTCGCGGATCTGCGGCAGATTCCTTATTTTTCCTAGTTCCGCTAAAACCAACGCGTCTGCTCTTCCATAATGTCGCTTCAATGCTTCCATAATTTCGCCAGGTGTCGCCTCGAAGTACAGCTGGCTCTCGACGCCTTCTCGTGCCGCTCCGCGTAATGCGCGTCTCAAACGCGCCATGTTTTGCGCGTCCGAGAACAGTGATGCGGTGTCTCCATATATTGCTTTAAAGGCGATCCATTCTCTGCTGTCACCATCGAACGCCGGTGCATGTATTCGGGGTTACACCCCCTGCTCTTTGTCTGGTACATCGCGTATCGCTTCCACGATTGCCTCGGCGAGTTCTCTATTGTTGTTCCGGGTTGAGTCTATTTTCTCTTCTGGTTTAGCGGCGGATGTCGGAGCGTTCTCAATCATTTCAATAGGTGCTTGCTCCGGGTGTCCTTTGGCGGATATTCTTTCCACCGTAGTTTTAACCCACTCTTCTATTTTTTCTTCCCGGTCGACTGGCTCTTCCATGACTGAGTCTTTTTCTTCTTCAATTAATAATGCAAGCGTTAGCTCGAGTCGTATCTTAGCGGCCGCTGTAGCCTTGAGCCTCTTTCAATTCGCGTTAGACTAGTTCGGCTGGGGTATGAAGTCAGGCCGCCTCCACGTGGCATATCCTGGGCAACGGCGGTCAATGAGACCGACGGCTGAGAGTCTGACCGACTTCTGTCGTTAAAAATGGCTGGAGAGCTGCTAACAAATACTCCTGAGTGTAGCGTGTGAGCAGCGCACTCAGTACTGGGCTAGGGCCGATGAAGGCTCAGTCTGAGCACCTAGGGTTTAGTACCAGATAGCGGTTGGCGGGCTGGTGGGTCATTCCAGTTTCGGTAGGCGCATTGCGAACTTGACGATTTAGAAAGTATGACAATGGCAAGTTTACCAAGAGTACTACCCCAGGAGGGTACCAGCGTCTCTGACGCTGGAGAATCCCTCTCCGAGCCTAACAGCTCGGGCTGCCTCACGTTCTCTGGGGGGGACAAAAATTTGCTTGACTCGAAAACAACGACCAAGGCGTGCACAACGGATTCCGATTCCACTCTCGATTTGGCTGGTGTCGACTCTGGATCGACAACTCAGGCGTGTTCCCGGACTTTTGATCCGAGCAATATGGAAATGGCATTACAAGTAATAGAAATACCCCAGGAGGTTACCAGCGCTCCCGGCGCTGGAGAATCCCTCCCTGGACCTTCCGGTCTAGGCTGCCCCGCGTTCTCTGGGGGGGGGGGGGGTACTGTACTGCAGGTAGTAAGGTTAATTAGGGACCCGTCGATTGACCGCTTATCGGTCAGCAGCGGCGGGAGTTGTACCACCATGGTGTCCATGGATGAGATCCGCGGCCCATTCTGGCGAAAGAGGAACCAATATTTCCTTTCTATGGGGGGGCAGCTTTTCTGCCTCCCCGGTTGGTTGACCTTACTTGGTCATGCCTCCTTCGGGAGGCGGGCGAAGAGGTGGGGTTGAGTAGTGTGTACACTCCCCCATCCCCACCGGGCCATTGCACGACGAGGCACGGCGGGTTCGCTGCAGGGGGTGACGCGGTGCTTGCGAAAGCCACCCCGTGTCACCCCCATCCCAAATGCAGCGGACGGCCCCGGGGGGTTTTAGTGGGTATTTCCGGGCGACTCTCGCCCGGGTGAGTCCCACACTGCACGGAGCTCGTCACTCCGTGCCCCTTATCTAGTGTACTGGGGGACTTTGATCCCCCTAAGTACAATAGATAAGGGTAGTGCGTAAATGCATTTCCCCCCGTCCATCTGGCCCTAGCCTCACGTCGCACTCGTCCTCGGGCGCCGAGTCCGGCCCGTCGGTCGTGCGGAGTCGGTTCCCGCTCGCCCCCAAAAGGGGAAAGGGCCGACAGAAAAGTACGTCGGCCTGGCGGCAGCTACGGCCGAGTACACCGAAAGGAGGGAGGAAGAGCTCCGTCTCTCCTATGAGGAGGAGCTCGTCGAAGTGGCGTCACGCATCAAGCGCGAGCGGACTTTTAGGAAACTGGAGTCCGTGCATCCGGAGCAGCTTGGTCACGAGCTGAGCCGCATCGTGCAGGATAAGGTGAACGTCATTCTTGACGTTGTAAAAAGGTCGGGTCGCATAAAGGGCACGTTCCAACGTGCCCTTAAGGAGGCGGCGGCGTCCATCGCGGAAGCCACCGTCGAATACGGTAGGAAGACCACCTCCGAGGAGCTGGAGAGGGCGAACGATGTCCACTCCAAGCTGAAGGAGGAGTACGCCAAGCAGGCGGGCGAGCTCGCTCGGCTTCGAAAGCAGTTTAAGGCGGGCCAATCTGAGGCTCGCCGGCCTGTACCGGTGGCGTGCCTATCCTCCGGCATTGCAGGCGGCTCGTCGCGCTCCCCGCTTCTGAAGAAGGCGGCCCGTGAGGAGTTCCCACCGCTGCCTAGGCGGCGGGCGGCAACTCTCCCTACAGAGGACGATAGGCTCTCGCGGATCGAGGAGTCCATTTCGCGCCTTAGCACGATGTGGTCTGCTCGATTCGAGGGCCTACAGGACACGCTTCTCCCGGAGATACGTCCTCCGCTCGGGGTCGACAGGAGGGCTGCGTCAGGGACCGGCAACGGGTCGGCCCCTGAAGCGAGCGCACCTATTCTCCCTGCGTCCTGGCAACCCGCCGGGAAGAAGGGGAGCGGGAAGGCCAAGCCTGCTGCCTCTGTTCCCGAGGCGAGGCCGCCCAAATTCCCAACGTCCCAGCAATCTGCCGGGAAAACTGGGAAGAAGGGTGGCCAGAAGGCCAAGAAGGCGCCTGCAAAGGCGAACAAGCCTACCCTCCTCACTTACAGTGAGACACTGGCGTCCGCCAAGCCTTCCTCGGGCGAGTGGACGTTGGTGGGGAAAGGGGGTAAGCCTGCGAAGCCCCGATCAGCGGTAAAGCCGAAGAGGGCAGCAGCCAAGGCGGCGCGTCCTGAAAAGGCGACCCCCAAATTCCGCGAGGTCAAACCGACTGCAGTCGTATTGACACTGCAGCCGGAGGCAGCGGATAACGCGGTCTCCTATACGGACGTGCTGTCCAAGGCATGGGCGGCAATCGACCTCGGCGTCGAGGGTCTGAGGTACCACAAGGCGAGGACTGGAGCGATCCTCTTGGAGTTACCGGGTGCGGAAACCGGACCCAAGGCGGACGCTCTAGCCGCCAAAGTTTGGGAGGCGATACCGGCTTACGTGCGTGTCACCAGGCCCACGAGGTGCGCAGATCTGCGTATCTCAGGGCTCGATGAAACTGTCATGGCAGAAAAGCTCATCGCCGCAGTAGTCAGGGCTGGGGACTGTTCTCCAGATCAGGTGAAGACTGCTGGCCCGCGTCCCGTGTACGACGGGACGGGATCAGCGGTCGTCACTTGTCCTGTGGCGACTGCAAAGAGGTTGGTTGACGCCGGGCGTCTTCTGGTCGGGTGGGTGTCGGCGAGGGTGAAAGTTCTCCCGCCCCGTCCCCAGAGATGTTTTCGGTGTCTCCGCGGTGACCACGTCAGTGTAAAGTGCCCAGCGGGAATAGATTGCAGTCGGATGTGTTTCCGCTGCAGTCAGGAAGGCCACACCTCTGGAGAGTGGAGAGAGAGAGAGTAGGCAGTAAGGCCTGCTAAACCAGAAGCCTTAACAAGGCATTATTCAACAACTGATGCGAACTTCAGTAAAGCATTGGATCAATTAACAAAACGATACAACAAATCAAATTAAATCAAAATTTATTTATTCAATTAAGGCCCTAAGAAGGCGCTTATGAACGTCTAAAACACTACCACCGGTTCGGAAAACAACCCAGCCGAGAAGAGCCGGCAAGAAACTCGATCTGGTTCTTTTTTTTCATAAATATAATATATATCATTTTTTTGTCATATAAAAAACTATACAAATCGTAGTTTTAATAATGTTAGTGGAAGCACAGAGATGTGGGTTAATTCCAGACGTCACTATCGTTCACGTAATGATCCACCCTGTAATAACCTTTTGAGATTAAAACTTGCTTGACATAATACTTGAACTTATTGTCAGGTAAATCGTTAATGTTACTTGGGATCTTATTGTAAAACCGAATACTATTACCTATAAAGCTTTTATTATACTTACTTAACCTAAAGCGTGGGACGGCCAACTTGTCTTTACTTCTAGTATTAAAATTATGACGATCATTCACTAGATCTAGCTTGTCAAAATTATTACGAATATGCATTAAGTTATCGAAGATGTATTGGGAGGGCAAAGTTAAGATATCTTTGGGTAATCAATCTATTCTGGTAAAACTTCGTAAAAATTCGCATAAATACTTTAAACAAAAATAGAGAGTCAAAGACGAAGAGCGGCAACGTCGCATAAACAAAGTGTGAGCTGGCAACGTGGCAATTATAAATTAGCCCAAAGGAAATTGGGGAATAGCGACATCTTATTATTTTTTGCGTATTATTAGGATTCTGACGTCATTGTAGATAGGCTTATATTCAATTTGATACACTCAGCGAGACCTCTCATCCTAATAGGTAATCATTTATCGTATTACGATTCTTTGTATAGGTATCAGCAGTCTAGTATATTTTCTAGTCTTTGGTATTACGTAAATAATAACTCGTTATTTTGTTTGCGTGTTTGTGAACAGCCTCAAACATAGAGGGTGAAGATCCGGAGCCACGTGCTGCGGATAGAGTTCCGCCAGATCCTGGTACGGTTATCAGTAGTGTTTCTAAGGGAAATTTAAAGAGACGTTATTTTGACGATCCTCAAACTCCTGGGGTAAAATTATTTCTAACACGACCTGTCTGTCCTTTCTATACAAACCGTTTATACCCACCCGGCCTTTGTCGTAGGCGCAATAAACAATTATTCGGATAATGACAAAAGTCCCTACATCGTTCATGTATCTCGCACATCTCCTGATCCTGCAACAGGCACCTCCATCCGCCCAATTAAGTTCAGGCAGTTTCTTGCTAATCAAAACATTCAGAATATTCATCATCGAGAGTGAGTTAAAATCTCTGTACAATTTATTTCGGGTGAAGATAGTTAGTATAATTTTATAGTACCTCCTATTCTGGCTCTCAGTAAATACACAGCGACTATTCCTTCTTTTAAGTGTGATCAAGGTAGGCTTGGTTAGAGAGGTTCCAACAGATTTATTCATCGAGGAGTTTGCCATGGACTCATACTTACCTCCTGAATGTGGCATCATTATCAAGGCAAGAAGACTTAGAGTCAGGATGCACGAATTGCTCCAGTAGTTAAGCAGTGGTCATCATACATAGACCACCCTTGCAGTCAGAGTCAATAGCTTGAAGCTACCATTGATAACAGCTCGAACAGTTGACAATTACAATTTTAATTCAAATCAATAGCATCATCGATTTTGAGAAAGTAACAATACTGCTGCTTTTGCACATACGACGACGACGGCGGCGTAGAAATAGAAAATTGTGGGTTCATCCAATATTAGAAACACTCAATAATACTGGAGAATTGAATCACTTGTGTTTTTTAATTATTTTAGAATGTCAATCTCATCTTTTGAAGAATTGTTTAATATACTCAAGAAAAAAAAAAAATTAAACGTGAAGATACTATTATAAGGAAAAGTATCCCACCAGAAGAAAGGCTTCGCACGGCTAGCAAATTCCTTAGACAGGGTCGCTATGTCAAGCTGTATATAAAGGAGACAAAACTTGCTGAATGTTTAATCTCGACTGATCCGTTTATTACATTTACACTAATGACACATTGATTTACATTTACATATATAGAGTATCCATACATCACAAATGGTTGGCTGAAAATGGCTCATTATTTGCCCGGTCTCAATTTGGGTTCAAGAAGAGTATGAGTACTATAAAGAAAGAAAGCCTTAGCCTTCTTACTACAGGCATCCAGACAAAATGTATTTAAAAAAAGTACGTGGTTGGAGTATTTCTGGATAGAACAGCAACCTATAATAACCTTCTGCTCCCGGTTCTCAGGAATAAGCTTTTCCAGCTGTCATTACCCGTGAAACTAGTTCGTTACAATTGAAGATATTATTATTTCAGCACAAAACTGGAAAAAGTTACAACACCTTAAAAATCGAGCTTATTAAGCGGCTTTTTCAATCCACAAAAAAGGAGGTTAAGCCATTATTAACACATGAGGAACTCGAAGATCGTCGTCCATCACAATATTTGCGCCATTTAGCGTGATCTGAAGTGCCGGAGGAATTTTGAAAATTCATATGGACCGCAATACGGTTCAGACAGCAATAGCTTCGCAACCGAAGTCGGACCTAAATAGCCTCGCTGACTTAGCAGACACGGTAATGGATATAGTTCAGGCGACTCCACAAGTGACATATATGTACATCGTTTTCCCCAAGGTCGCCATTTGAACTTATATCAAAACAGATTGCTGAATTAACCAATAAGGTGGAAGCACGGAAAGACAAAGATCACGCTCGCACAATCGTCGAAACCAACCCAGACGCAGCCACACCAACACGCGTTCCAACTAGAACTACAAGCGATTCCTATCATTCTGGTATCCATAACAAGTATAGAGAAAAAGCCAATAAGTGTTTAAAACTCTTTGACTACCAAGCAGAAAATCAGCAGGTCGGTAGCTAATGGCGACGGATGGCTGCCCTGGTACAGGTCGCTTATTTATAACAGACAGGGACAAAGACGCAATTTTTGGTCCACACTGCTAGCGATTTCTGTCTTCCCTAAACATCTACTCTAACAGAGCTGACCTAAAAGTACATATAACTTATATGTAGCAAACGAAACAAACATAGCTGCCTATGGTTACGCGTATATAGAACTCAACTTGGGTCTTCGGAGAAACTTCCCGTGGCGATTCACAGTTGCTGACCTCACCAAGCCAATTATAAGCGTTGACTTTCTAGTTTATAACCTGATAGTCGACGTCCGAAACCAACGGCTCATTGACACCACTACTAACTTAGCATCACCTTTTTTTTGTTTACATGGGGAAATCCTTCATGGACGAACCGCTCTCCCGGGTAGGAGAGCGGAACAGTGTCAGACTCCTACTGACTGGTGTCCACAACACGCATTATGGCGAGGGCTCGGGATACAGCGGTAAGCATTAGCGCCGCTCCCTCACCATGCGTTAGGCTCGTGAGAGCCGCCGTCCTGATGGTCTGAGAGGGGTCAAGGAGTGGTGGGACCCCCCTCTTGACGTCAACCGTGGGAGGCGCAACCGGGACAACCCCGCCGGCCGCTACCCGGAACCAGGCCGTTGGGACCCAATACTTGGGTCCTCATCCGCCCTGGCCCAGTACTTGAGGCGCCGCGCACATGCCACCTCAAGGAGCGTTTTAAGTCCCTCCGGACCGCCAGATTCTCAGCCGCCGGTCAACTGGACCGGCGTTGCCCAGGGTGCACCACGAGGAGGTGATCTGGCCCCGCACTCCAAGTTAGCATCACTTGGGGCAACCGTCACAATATCTTCTGTGAAGACACTGGCAGGTGAGTCGAAATTCTTGAAAATTCTGAAAGAGTTCCCGGACATAACCCGTTCATCTGATATCAATCACGGTACCAGCCATAACACTGTTCACCATATCAAGACTGACCTGATCAAGAAGACCCGGACCGCCAGCTTTCACAACTCCGCGTCGCCTCGCACCAGATACGCTCAAGATAGCCAAACAGGAACTCGAGGCTCAAACAGGAGTTCGAGGCTATGTTGATGAATGGCACGACGAGACGCTCAGATAGTCGCTTGTCGTCTCCTTTCCACCTGGTACCGAAAAAAAGACAACGGATGGAGACCATGTGGCGACTACCGTCTACTAAATGCCAGAACCATTCCAAATCGTTATCCGATCCGCCACATCCACGACTTCGTTCACAACCTATCAGGCTGTCGTGCATTCTCCACAATAGACTAGGTATGGTGGCTGAAATTTGCATTTGCAAGACAGCAATTACAACACCCCTTCGGGTTATTTGAATACACTTATATGAACTTTATCTTGAGAAATGCGGGTCAAACTTTTCAACGATTTGTAGGTGAGATGAACCGTTGCCTCGATGAATTCTGCTACCAGTATTTAGATGATTTTCTATTTTTTTTTCAATATCTGAGAAATCCCATGAAGACGATCTGCGCCAGATATTTACTAGGCTACAAGAGTTCTATATAGATAAGTTCACACGATGGCCCGAAGCTATACCCAGTATGGACATATCAGCAGAAACAGTAGCAAAGGCATTACTATGAAGATGGATCGCTCGATATGGATATCCATCTGAAATAATCACGGACGGAGGGACACAACTTGAGTCGTCACTCTTCAAAAGTGTATCTGAAATAACAGGATTTCATCACAAAATAACATCCGCATACCACCCGGCTTGTAATGGATTAGTAGTAAAGTTCCACAGACAGTTGAAAGTCGCAATAACATGTCACGGAAACGATAACTGAACTGAAACACTATAATTGGTACTGCTGGATATTAGAACAGCATACAAAGAAGATTTGCAAGCATCTTCCGCTGAGCTTGTATACGGCGAATCATTGAGGCTTCCAGGAGAGATGTTCAGTCCTAAGATAAACACAACTGATGTCACCGACTTTACTGCACGGCTCCGAGCGTTTACAACCACAATTCAGCCGCAACCAGCATCTAGACATTGCAAAAAGCCAATTTTTGTTTACAAAATCTCACAATCGCCACTCACGTCTACCTAAGACAACTACAATACAAAAAAGTAGCTTTTTGGGAAATCGCGTTCAAAGATTCTGCATTGTCATATTGCATCTTGTTTTACAAGGAAAATATTCATTATTCATTTTATAAATGTGAAATTTTGCAGATTTATTCTATGATAACTATACTATAAACAGCCGTGAAGATACTTTGAAGTTAGTACAAAAAAAAAAAACGTAAAAGAAATGTGAAGCTATTAAGTTTGATCCGGTATACTCGTATTATTAACGTGCCTATCGCCGTTTAGTTTTTTAATTATTTTTGGAACTGTGTCGCAAAACCAAGACGCAAGTCTGAAATTTTTGTTTCCATTTTAAAAATAAAATATTACATAAAATAAAAGTAATACTTTAATAATCAGTTACGTATTAATAGTAAGTAACATAGAATCACGAAATTTTAAATTTTAATCAACAATTAAACATAAATGCTTTTTATATTACAATTAAACCAACATAAGATTATTATAACATTATAAATAAACATTTACAAATAGGAACTTTTAAACTTTAATATTGACTTACTAATTTATCTTTCCATCACAATATGTCCATTTTAAAACAAAAAAAAAAATGTCTCAATAACTTAATAGTACTTTAACGACATAATCATTATAAACAAAATAATCTTTAAATCTCAAATGTTAATTATCTCAAAATTAAGACATATTGTTATAATAAGAAGTATAGTATGGATCAACTGCAAATTAATAAGATCTTTTTAGCAGAACTAAGTTGAAGTGCCTCTAAGTATGCCTTTTGCATGGTTATTTCCTCAATATCTGGCACCCTTTCCACCCTTTCCCTTTTTTTACGTACATTAACTTTTTTTTAAATCATCCTTGTAGAAGCACTTGTAATAAAAAGAAAAGGGTTTTCTTTGGTAAATTTCAGTACTTTAATAGTATTCCATTCTACATTATTTTTTTGTTCATCGATATTAAAATTAGAGCGCCAATTTTTTTGCAATTGCTGGAGATCGTAAACATACTGTGTTAAACTGTGAACTATAAATGGAGGACCAGTCTTCTATGCTCTTTTGATTGAGTCTATGTACTATACTGGGGAGTATATTGGTCCTGTTTTGAGATCTCTAGCTATCTGTTTTATCTGTTGTATCAAACTGTGTACTTATCAGCTTTGTTATGTGAATGGCCCTTGATAAAATATTTGTGAGTTATTGATGACAATTTTTTTATATTGGCAACAGAATACATTTAAACAAGTGAGATATTTGTTTTTGGTTTGGCTACAACAGTTATCAGAAATAAATGTTATATTTATTTCTCTGTTTTTCAGACACCATCTGTAAATAATAATGGAAACACAGCTGCCTATCTTTGTAGCCCGCAGATCCTCCTCCCTCACCCTCTCGTCCGCCTCCTGCAACATGACTCGTTCGCAGAAGGAGGCGACGACCCCCCAGACCTCCTCGCTGCCGACCATTGCCCGCACCACCGTCGGCAGCGAGAGATCCCCCCCCACCACTGCCACCACATCGCGGCGCGGCTCTTCCCACGCGGCGCACTCAGCTAGTGTGTGGTGCACCGTGTCCTCCGCCGCGCCGCAGTGGAGGCTCAGCGCCGACGGCTCCCTCCTGGCTATCTTGTGCAGATACCATCCGAAACAACCATGTCCGGATAGTATCTGCACAAGCCTGAACGTGAGGGAGCCGTGCCCCCTCTTCATCCACTTCCAGAGGACCGGGCGGATGGCGTCTATGGTAGGCCGTCCATAGCACGCATCCACCAGGTCCTCCTCCCACTTCACCAACTCTTCCTCTCTCAACTCCAACCTCAGACTTCTGATCTCCCCTGGGTGTAAGCGGAGCCCACTACCATCCCTCCTCGCTGCCGTGTGCCGGCACACGGCAGCGAGCACCTCCGCTTCTCGCTCCCACGGCAAGGAGCCGGCGAGCACACAGGCCGCCGCTACGGACACCGTGCGGTATCCGCGTATCGCCCTCAACGCCACCGTGCGCTGCACTGACTGCAGCAACTCTGACTCCCGTCCTGCGCTCGAGATCATACCTGGACGAGCCGAACCTAGGACAGTCTGCGATAAGATGCAAGACTGTCTCGGCAGTATCCGGATCACAGGCACACGCGGGGCTATCTTTATCTATGCAGGTACGCTGCGAAGCCTCCGTGACCCGTTAGGATCTGCATGTGGGCTGGTGACAGACGGGTCTTCTTCAACACCCGATGGGCCTCCTCTACCTTTGGGAAGAAGACCCGCGTCACCGCCCCCGTATCGGAGGCCTCGTAGCGTGCCTGCCAAAGCCTAATGGTTTCCCCGCGTATGACCTGTTTTGCATAGGATCTCGGATACTGATTGTAGTCGGCCGCGGTCTTTTTTGTGTGCGGCCCGTTTTGCCAGTTCGTCGGCTCGTTCGTTGCCAGCGGTGCCGACGTGTGCTCTCACCCAGTGTAGGAGAACTAATTTTAGGGGTACCAAGTCAATGTTATAAGTAAATAATTAATTAATTAATGCTAAATTCTCGTCAACAATCTCTATTTTTATAACACTGTATTCAGTTAAAATCAATAAAATAATAATAATAAAATATTATAAAAATAAAAACAATAAAAACAAGCCAATAATATAAAATGTCAATAATAAAACAAACACAGTGCCATACCAATAAGTCAATAAAACAACAAAAACAATAAATCAATAATAATAATAATTTGAGTAATAATAATAATTGACTAGAATCAGCATCAACGGAAAGACAGTTAAAATAATTTAAAAAATTTTGAAAAAAAATTTTGAGAGGCGGGAAAAATGTAATTTTGAGACTTTTTGGGAATTTTTTGGTCTTCCCCCAAACTCAAGATAGGGGGGTGAGACTATAAACGCATGGGTTAATATCTAATAACTGGCGTACACTATTAATTCTGAGTTATAGCCTACTGCGTGGAGTTCTGCAATAAGACCTTTACAAAGGGAAATACTTACAGGATATGATCAGGGCAAGCAACAAAATATTTTTTTTTACGGAAAACACTGACCTGTGTCCATATGTACTTTAATTGTAGATGAATTAGTCGATACAGTTAATGGTTATACAAACAAACATTTACGCCGCTCAGTAACAGCTACTTCCTACGTTCAAACCGAATTCTCGTATAAAACGATGGAACTTGTTTACGGGACTTGTTGATTTCGTTACTGGAAGACAACCGAACGTTACTGGAAGAAAGACGGATTATATTTCTGTTGGCGATGCTTCCAGAACTTAGAATTAAAAATTATGTATAGGATAATAAAGATATTTATTTTCTAGTTAGGTAGCGACGTAGAGTAATTATTCAATGTATCCAAACGTAGTGCGCTGAATTATTAAAATAACAAACAATTATTCAGATAAATAAAGAAATAAATACATACATAATAATAATAAATAATCGACCATTCAGCGCGCTACAGTAGGGGTAGGCGCGTCAAAAGCTACCCCGTGTATTAAAGCCACCCCGTGTTGCAAAGCCACCCCGTGTCGCCCCCCCATCCCAAATGCGGCGGACGGCCCCGGGGGGTTTTAGTGGGTATTTCCGGGCGCTTCACGCCCGGGCGAGTCCCATATTGGCACGGAGTTCGTCCCTCCGTGCCCCCTTACCCATTGCATTGAGGGACTTCGGTCTCACTGATGCAATGGGTAAGGGTAGTGCGTAAATGCATTTCCCCCCATAAAAAAAAGGGTAGGCGCGTCAAACGCCAATGAAAGCGCTTCTCGCGTACGGGGTGGCGAACTATCCGGCAGAATAACTGGCTCCCGTATTAGCTCCCGCACGCTCTCCGGGTCCCCCTCAGGCGGTGACACCAGACGTGTCTCGTTCTCCAACTGGGGAGGCTCTTGACGTCGCTGCCAGCGCGGTACAGTGACACTGACCATGCATTAAGCATCACACGCACAACACTGCACACACACTCCTGCACATAACACGCAAGTACATAGGTCCTGTAAGGAAACTTTTTTTTATGTTAAATAAAAAATGTAGGGATTACATAGGATCTGTAGAGGAGAAATGAAACAGCCGAGAGCTCCGTGACAATTGATTTATTAATTAAGCAACATCGTATTTAATATACCACACATACATATGCCCCTACAATATCCCCCTTTTTTTTAATTTTACATTATTAATAATAATTACATAACATTTGAGACGATTAAAAACATAATCTGTAAGATAATACAATTTTAGTAATACATGTTGTTTTATTTATTTTTAACTTACGTTACACGCTTCTCTATTACAATTACATGTTAAAACGTTCTTATTTATAAAACACTTTAAAATGTAACACATAGATTTATTTTCTTATATTCTATAACATTTACTTACATAACTATACAACATGATTGTGTTGCGGCGCCGTCTGTTGTTGAAACATACTATTTGTACTATTCCAAACTGATATTTCTTTTCTTAATATCTTTTGCGTACCTTTTTTTTATGTGGGAAATGCATTTACGCATCCTCCCTCACATCTCTAAACCGGAAGCAAAATCTCCCGGATTAGAGATGCCAGGGGGGTATGTGGGGCTCGCCCGGCGTGTGGTGCCAGGAATACCCACTAAAACCCACGGTACCATCTGCCGCCTTTCTTAGGGGTGACACGGGATAGGGTGACATGCACCGCATCACCCCAGCGGCTGGCACAACCACGGTAAATGACAGGTAGACAACCTGTCATGCCGAGTCGGGCCCCTTCCTATTTTTCGCTCAGGGGGGAGCTTGGTACAAAGCTACCCCCTCTTATCTGCCGCCAGCATCATTTGCGTACCTGCTTTGAATTTCTTGTACATTATATATACGAAGTATATTACCAATTACTACTGCAATACATATTATTATTTTGTTCCGTATCTGTGTAATATTTGCTCAGTATGTGAATTAGAGGCGTTATTAGCACCGTTTTGGGCGATAATAACTTCTTTAGTTTTTTTCTCAACACTGTATGTTTTACCCATTTTAATTATAATAAACGTCATACTAACAATAGAATGAAATTCGATATTAGCTCACGATGAACTGTTATAAAGTAACGCGTAATCTCTGTGCTTCCACTAAAAACTACGATTTGTATAGTTTTTTATATGACAAAAAAAAAAAAAATGATATATATTATATTTATGAAAAAAAAAAGAACCAGATCGAGTTTCTCGCCTGCGCTCTTCTCGACTGGGTTGTTTTCCGAACCGGTGGTAATGTTTTAGACGTTCATAAGCGCCTTCTTAGGGCCTAAATTGAATAAACAAAATTTTGATTTTGATTTTTGTAATACTTTATTATTTCAATCGGTTTGCGATGGTTCAACAACAACGGTTAGCAACTGACGTGTACGTTTTCGTACTTTGATCATTCTAGTCATCATTTTTGTTATACTAGCATTATTATCAATGTTTGCTTGTTACAATATATTACATTTATTTAGTTGTACGTAATATTATTTATAATTTTACATGAATCGAACAGGAGTTTTAATTATTCTTCCACTCTTAGTGTTCGCGAAATGTAAGCTAGATGGCGTTGCCATCACCAAATTTACAATTTGAAACTGTAGCTGTCAACCGGTAAAAACGTCGTCTGTCAATTAACGTCGGTAACGGTGAGTCGTGCTCTTTGAAATTGAAAGTTTAAATTTATTACATGGTCCTTCGTTGTCGGATGTCCTTTAATTTAATTATTAAGGTGTTATCTAATGTGATACGTGTTTGAACGGTGAAAATATAACGAGAATATAACGAAAACCTTATTAACATTACAAAGTGTTGTTTACCTACATTACGAACAGTTAAAAAGTTAGTATTTTTATGTTAAAAACAATTTGAAAGTGATATACACTCTTAAAAACAACGTTTTTTGGACAATATATACGTGTTAACATCAAAGATCGTATAGTTCTAACAATATTTCCCCATCGGACATCGGTTTGCTTACCTACCTACATATGAATAAAAGCCAAAGCATTTAAATACTATAACGGTTAAAACATGGAAACAATTAACAAATTGATAGCATGCCAGATGGATAGGTATGAAAAAATACAGAAATCACAGGTTAACTTCAGTAAATCACCTAAAGGTAGGATAATTATAACTTATGCTGAAACCCGTTTAGAAAATCTGGTTTGGAAGGTATTCTCCAGCTGCCATGATGATATTGTAGGTTGTGTGGACAGTGATAAAAAACAAGGTGGTGTGGAAATATCTAGAAAGTATGATGTTGAAAGGAGCAAACGGAACTTACCTTTATTATTAGCCTTCGATTAACCTGGTTCAGATTTTATTTTCCACACCTCACTTCACTTTATGAATGTTCTATATAATTTGATAACTAATGTGCACTTTTAAACATATGAGAGACAGCGGCGGCGGTTGCGTGTTGGCGTTCCGTTTTTGAATAGGAAGAGGAAGGGATAATGCATACATAGACTAAATAGAGCGGGGGCGTATAGATAATATGGACAAGAAATAATTTAGAATAAGAAGAAAATATATACGATAATAGATGGCGTTACCACAAGGTGTATCATACTTTTCAAAGGATATTACTATGAGTGCGAAGATGCTTACATTAATTATAAATGTGATTTAAAAGTAAAAATTCAGGAACTCGCACACATACAAACAACAACAACACACAAAGCATCGTCACAAAACGATTCATCACATACAGAACCAAGTCTTCCTCATATAAACATCCCCTTATTCTCAGGAAAGTATACAGAGTGGCCAGCATTTAATGATATATTATGAGACTTTGTTTTGGGCTAGAGATAATGTTTCGTAATCTATATAATGCTTGATGTGCATTCTATGGTTTCTATGCGCGATAGTGCGTTTGCAATAATGTTTTCATGTCCGCTTACATGTCGTATGTCAGTCGTAAATTCGCTTATAAAGAGTAGTTGTCTAATACATCTAGGACTTTCTTTGTTATTGTTTTTACATAATTTTGAAAAAAAAGCGAAGGTTAATGGTAAATGTATTTTTTTTTTTAAGTTTTCGCGTTCCATATTTAAAATCAGTTAATTTTAACGGGTTTTTACGCGTTACCTTTGGTTTTTTCTTTCTATCCCGACGTTTCGGCTGGGTTTCACCAACCGAGAAACGTTGGGATAGGAAGAAAAAAAACCAAAGGTAACGCGTAAAAAAAACCCGTTAAAATTAACTAATGGTAAATGGTCTGTAAAAATTATTAACTCGTGACCTTCAAATAAGAAAATATAGCAATTAAAATCTCTGTCATATTTACTATACATTTTTTGTGTTTCAGTTAATTTATTTGAAAAATAACCTAATGGATGCCATTTGTCATTAATGTACTGTTGTAGCACAGCTTCTAAACAATTATTTGATGCATTGGCAAAAAGTGCATATGGTACGTTAGTAACTGGAAATGATAACGTGTCTGCATTTGCAAGGTTCCTTTTTCATTCGGTGTCCAATTTATTTGTGTCTTGTCGTTCTTTTTAGCTTTATGAATATATTTATTTAATATTTCTAAGTATTCTATCGCTTTAGGTAAATGATTACGATAAAAGTTAACCATACCTAAGTGTTTAGTATAGGCAGGTAGTAATAGTTTTTAATTTTTGTGTCATTTCTTTCTTTTTTTTTTGATTGACGTACCACGACGGGCAGTCGCGTTGAAGGCATGCGAGTGTCAACGTGGTTTTGTATAACGTCGCGGTCCCTTATGTTTTTGTTTGTTGGTTGATTGAATTTAAGTACAGATATAGTGTTGTGGATTGTGAACTATTGTTGTATGATTGAACATTGATATAAACGTTAATCACCGAGTGTTGGAGAGTGATAGTGCCGAGCCGCCGCCTTTGGATGTCAGGTGGTATCACGCTTACACATTACTCACATCTCCTACACAAAACCTACACACCCTACTTCCACCTGTCTCCGGAGCATCGGTGTCGACTGGTATAGGGTGAGTACACTTAATTTAGCGCTGTGGTAACGCATGCCGGGTGCTCTGTTACACGGACGCATCGTTCCGCCATCCGACTATCACATATAATTTGTATCACCGGGCCCAGCACGCATAGTTGGATGGTGGTTCGGGTGCGTTCGGTTATGTAACACTAAGAATTTTCTTAGTTGACTAACATTTAGAGGTTTCGGGTAATCGATGATTGCTTGTACTTTCGTATCCTAAGGGTCTAATACCGGTTGTGGTAACTTCGTAACCTAAAAAATCGGTACTAGTAACTTTGAATGTACATTTATCTAAGTTGATTGTAATTCCATATTCATTTAAATTTACAAAACGGAACTTTCATTTTAATTTTACTATCTTGTTGTGCGTAAAAATTTCCAACACTTTTTTTTTGTAAAAATGGATATTTTTAACAGTACAGTACGACTACAACTTTCCTTGCATCAACCAAAAGTCTGAAAGGTATAATTAATAGAGTTGCCGGATCTTTTACTGTCCATCAATTCATGATATGCAATAAATTGCACATCGAGTTCCGCTTAATGTTCATCAGCCACAGTATGTATAATTACATTATTCAAAATAGATAGTCTTCCCAAAAATTGTTCGAGAGACCGATTTTATCTTCCTTTACGCCCTTTTACCCTCGATCCCGTTGTCTTAATGAATCAAAATGTTATTGTTTCTCAGTTGTAAATGATCTTTCTTAAACGGCCTTCTCAATGAATCCAATAGAAACTCATGTTACATTAGCAGAACGAACGGGTAAGATATGCTGACAGGTAACATGAATAAACTAATAGAAATTCTCCGGGTTTTCGTGAATCAATTTAATAAATAAATATAATGAAGATATTTGTACTAATATTTTCGCCACACATCCGGCGGCGTCTTAAGATATTATCCATCTCCTACATTCGGAGGGACCGTCTCTCGCCTTCCACATGTCAGATCGCATGGAATGACTATATGAATAAAGATTATTATTATTATTATATAAGGCTCTGTAGAGCCAACACAAACATTTGGGTTCTATCTGTTAAAGTGAACGTTCCTGATATTGCAATATAATAAAGTGGTGACGTGGGAATAATACATAGTGAGAGTGTTTAATAACATAGCGAGGTGGTCCCGCACCGATCACGGCTGCGAACGGATTATTTTCCGCTGAGCTCCGCTCGAAAAATCGCTATAAAATCAAAAATTACTATCCAATGGTATTTTTGTTTTTCCCTAAGTGTAGTATCTCCAGAGATATAGTGAAAAGAGTGCGGAAATAAAATTGAAAAACTTTGATCGCGTGCGCCGCGCTAAAATGATCGATGCGCATGGTTTTTAAAATTCTAGTGTGTGCCTATGTGAAACCTAAATTCTATCAAAATCTCAGATATTTCCTGTGCGTGGTTACGGAGTTATAACCAAAAAAGTGTAAAACCAAAAAGAATATTTTAAACAGTAAGAGAACACTTTTTGGAAAAAAAAATATGTTTTTTTGTGTTTGGGGATAGTCAGTGTTGTGTGGACCTCGGTGCAAAAACTGTGCTCGAAAGAAGAATTTTTTTTGAAAAATAGAATTACGTAATCGAGCTTGTATTTTGTACCCACGCCAACGGAGTAAACAAGCCCCAGGTGGTTGCTTCGAGCACGTAGGCCCTGGTGTGACGTCATAGAAACTTCGAGAGACGTCTCGAACATTTGCGAAGGTTCTACAATGGGGGGCGTGGCCTATCAATGTGACGTCGGCGAACATGGAGAGATTCCAGAACCATTGCAAAAGTTCTCGAACGAAGGCGTGGCTTCGAGACTTTGATGTGACGTCATCGAAACTTCGAGAACATTCTGGAGGTCTCTCGAAGGTTTTGGAAGGAAGGCGTGGCTTATCCCCGTGACGTCAACGTCAGATTGGAAGAGTTCTAGAACCTTCGCGACGGTTCTCGAAGGATAGCGTGTCCTCGCCACGATCAGCGGCTTCGACGTGACGTCACCGAGAGTTCGAGAACCTCGGAAGGTTCCGGAGAACATTCTCGAAGGAAGGCACTGCTCGGCAACACCGAACCCAACCAATGCCCAATGCCCTCTCTTTCCTTTCCATCCCTCTAACTCCGTGGCTAAGCATCTTAGGAGCCCATGACCAACGGATCCTGACCCCCACCCAACTTTCGTGGGATGACCCCCCCCCCCCCCCCCAACAAAAATTATCTCACAAATCCAATACCCGCCAAATCCATTTAAAAAAAATTAAGCTATTTATGTTTTCTGGATAGTCTATGAAATTTCACGTATGTCATTTTGTTCGTTTTATACCTAAAACCACCAACTTCCAACTAAATTTGACAACAAACTTTTGAATTTATTGCAAAATTCCTCAGCTCTTATGAAAGTTATTTCAAAATCCCGCTACATCTGTTTCAACCAATCACGACGCTCTATTCCGAAGCTTCCAATATGGCGTTATAGTGCAGCACTGTATGATTATTAAAGCCCGGAATTTGCATTTTTAAATAAAAATAATTATACTCGTGATTGAAGTTACTTTCGTATCATTTAAAAATTAAAATGCATGAATAGATTGTTTACAGAAAAAATACCATGGGTATCCTTTTTTCAAAAACTTGTAAGGTACAATTTTAAAATATAATACTTGTTGGGTTAACTATTAATGGTTCTAATTGTGGTGGTAGTTATAACTTGTATGATGTCATATATTATATTTTTTTTTTTCAGATACGCGCCTTCCAGCTTGCCTGTTTTACAGAAATGTAGACACAATACAAAAAGATTAAAGTGTGGCAATTTGACAATGAGTGATTTGATGAATATACAAAGCAGTTTTATGCAAAGAATAGTATAATAAACCCAGATAATTTCATTTTAAAGTACTGCGTGATAAATAATGTTCAAAGACCTAAAGATAGGAGCCGAAGATTGAAAAAATATGAGTGTAAAATATTTCATTTATAAAAAAAAAAACAGAACGGAATATTTGCTTGTCTGCAAATCGGCCTCTATGTCGACTTTAAATGTCAAATAGGACAGAATTGTTGGTGCATTACAAAAGTCACATAAATCATTAGCATTACAGCATTAACAAAGGAAACCAGAGGCGCAGATCACCGATCTTGGAAAAATGAAGGGAAGCGTATTGCTATTCACAACTTCATTCAGCCTTTTCAATGCACCGATTTTTTTTTTGACGGGGGGAAATGCATTTACGCACTACTCTTACCATTGCATCAGTGAGACCGAAGTCCCCAATGCAATAGGTAAGGGGGCACGCTTGAAGCGTCCGGAAATACCCACTAAAACCTCTCGGGGCCGTCCGCCGCATTTGCGATGGGGGCGATACGGGATTGCTTTCGCAAGCACCGCGTCGCCCCCTGCGGCAAACCTACCGGGCCTCGTCTGTGCAATGGCCCAATGGGGATGGGGGAGGAAGAATGCCCTCCCACCACCTCTTCGCCCGTCTCCCCGAAGGGAGGCATGACCCAACGGTCAACAGTCCAGGGGCAAGGGACTTACAGTATATAGGACCTGACTTAGTAGTCCAAACGTTAGTTTTTCAATTTTAACGTTAGTTTTTAATTGTTTTTCAATAACGCTATGCACGTTATCTCCATTCCATCTTCAAATTTATGTGTAATTGAGTTCACTCTCATGGTTGAAATAGCAAAAGCATAGGTTGATAGTAGATAGTTATATTCCTGCTAGCCATAACAGTTGTCGCTGTAAAATATAATATCCGGATCTTTATCTGATGCATTTTTCTCAACTAACATTTGTATACACTGTAGCACACAAAATTCTATTTCCATAGCACCACGTTTGTCTTCAATTTCATCTCAAAAAAACAAACTACATTTTTTGCAAATAAATCACGTAGTGACCTTTAGACAATTTATTCTCGATTTATAAAAAAACAAAGATGCCTGTCCTTTGGGAATTTGCATTAAGGCTTGCAGAACGTAAACCGCAACAAGTACATCTGTCCTTTCCTTTTCCGCATCCTTTTCTGATCTAGATAATAGTTTTATTTTAAATGTTGCTCATAAACCATCTGTAGGTTTCGTTTTGCTTCTTCATTTGAATTATTGAATATTGCGCAAAGTTCACTCACATCTTTTTTCGGAACGTGAAAAGAAATATTAAATTGTGTAATGTGTCGAGTACCCATAAAAATAAGACAATAAATAGGAAAACAATGGAAAGCTGGCGTAAGCGCCAGGTAAGTGCTCAATGGGTTAAATATTGTGAGTGCGTATTCAACTAGCTGCAGTTTCACTCGTGTCTCATTCTAATAAAGGTGACGAACTACCCACATTAATTTATATTTATAAAAAAAACATGTACTATTTAAGTTAAAAATAAATTAACATGGTTGAATTTGGAGTTTTTGACTTTTTTATCATACATAGATAAAATAGTTAAAAGTTGCGCGCTGGCGAGTCCGTGCGAAAAGTGTGTTTGGCTTTTCGTTGAGTGTTCGGATTTGGAAGATACAAGTAAAAACGAAAAATAGGAAGCTCAAATAAAACAAAAAAAAGTTTGATCGCGAGCGCTGCCAAATTAAGATCAGTCATCAGTATTTTTTAAGTGAAGTTAATCCTACCTAAAATTTCCAGATTTTATTTTTGCATATTTTCGGAGCATGTTAAATTAGCGAAAAACTTAAATCATATTATAATACCGTAGTAGAGAGATTCAGTGTGACTTGGATTGACCAGAGGACAAAGGAATATATTTGTTAAAGGTCAGTCCAATCGGGAGTTTTTTTGGCAAAATCAAATCACGTAAAACTATAGTGAAAGACGTCCGAGAATCCAGTTTGATCTAGTTTATGAAGGTACAAGGTGCAGTAAACAAGTCAACATGTGGCCACGGAACATTCCAGTATCTTAAAAAAGTTCTCGTAATCATTCGAATCGAACAACAAGTGTTCTCGATTTGGTCAGCATGGTTCAAAATCGAACAAACTCAGCATGCAACAATAAAGTTCCACAACATTCTGGAACACTTGAATAAATACGACTAACAGGTGCCCCCAGACTTCCACAATATTCTGGAAGACTTTAGCAATAACAACTTGGCAGATTTGCTGGAAGGCTTAAGATACAGTGAGGAGTGTGGTGCTACATTACTAATTCCTTCCCTACCATACCAATCTACCCACACCGTATTTCCATCTACGCAATCGATGCTAATCAATATAACCCAGTTCCATTATAAACTGACCGCCCCCTCCATACAACTTTATAATCCCCTACTACTTCCCCCGTCCCCCTTAGGTTTCATATAGAAAAACTCCCATCTACCCTTTTCCCCTGTTTGGCTCTCACATGAAACAGTATATGCATTATTTGCAGTATTGTAATTTAGTTTTTAATTTTGACTTTAAATTGATTTAAGTATTTTAATTATATGAATTGATTAATTGTTTAAATTGTTGATATGACTACTATAACCATAAGACTGGACTTTATTTTATTAATTTAGACGAACAGACTGTATTGTTAGATTTAAGAGAAATAAAAAGTTTTATAAAAAGAAAACATAAGCAAAAGAACATGCTATAAAAAACGAAAAAAAAAAAAAAACAATTAAACAATAAAAGATCACAAATAAAAGGACAGTAATAACAAGGTCTCTGGTCATGCCAGAAGAAAAATTGGCGGGGACAAAAAAAAAAACCAATATATGCATTACTAGTAACATTGTTGAGTTTATACGAGTACATATTATTAGTAAGTGTTGTAGTCACTATAAGATGTTATTTGCTTTATATATGTTTCAGTCAGTGTTATTAAACCATTTTTTGTCAGTTGACTTACAGATAATATGTTGGGACTTATTTCAGGAAGAAACAAAACATTTCTTATTTGGATTGGTTGTTCGTTCATCTTTGCATAAATTGGTTTGACTGTTTACTCATATTTTGTACGAAAACTGAATCACTGTTTTCCACCATTATTTTTTCTATTGGAGTGGTCTGAATATCATACACCAAGTCTGCACGTCGTGTCATGTGCATTGTGACACCTCAGGCGATGTATCAGTCATCTTGATTTACAGAGCTGTAGGCTGAAAATGTTGCTGATTTATAAATATCCGGTAAACCTGCTAGCATGTATTTCCAGCCATTTATCAACAACTCCGAAAATGATATTACATACTTTGTATGCAGTAGTTATAATTTTGTTTACATAATCTTCGTCAATGAGCCAATTATCTAGCGACGTGTCAATTAAACGGTTAAATATTGATAATACAATTACATCTGTGCCAGGTCTCTATAGTTTGCATGTAGCAATTAAAAACATATATACTCTCTTGTCTATTCCTAGTCTGTGCTTATAAGTAACACGCAGTTGTTGTAAATCATAATCAGTAAAAATAAAATACATATTGTCGTTAAGCTGTCTCTTTTCTTTGATTCTAACATAAACCTTTTAACAAGCAGACTCTACTTAATAGCCTGGAATCTTTAAACGCCTTTTGGAGGTTTTTCCACACTTCTTTGACTGATGTGGCATTTTCAATATCGCTGTAGTTTATTGGTTCGACCAAAACAATAATTTTAAACTTAGTTTTTATGTCTTCATTGGAATCGATTTCGATACCCGCATCAACACATTTCCACAAATATTCGAGTTCTTGATAAGATTTCGTCACAAACTTTCATGTAGAATAATTTTCCCAGCCGGTTAATTGTTCTATATGTACATCGCATAAAAGATAATTGAAACATGTAATAGATAATATTAAATAACAGTTTTACATAGTACAAAGTGTTGACACAAAATGTGGTGCTTATATACACTTATTTCATTCAATATTGTTTTGAGTTTGTTGACCACCTCTTGTAAGGGTCTGCTGTCTTATGTAGGTAAACAGTTTTCATGTAAAAATCAATTTAATTTACAACCGAACTCTTCTGTTTCACACTTCATTTTCTGGTGTACATTTTCTGCAGCAACTTGCTCAAAATAATTTCAGAAATTATCGTGTATCGCGATGATTTTTTTTTTATTTTCGAAAGGAAGATAAATCGTCGTCGGTGCTACTTTTCACAACTCTTTATCAGAGCATCTGAAAGTTTCTTTTTTTTTGCTGTTTGTGTTTGAACTACTCCCAGTAGATTTTGAAATGCGGACCAAGAAATATGGCCATTCATATATTTATAGTTATCATTAAAGTTGAATCCTGTTTCTCTGGTCGTGTTGTTCGCTGTGCATTTTCTACCTTTTCCGGGCATTTGGATGTCGTAATAACATGTGGAATCACCGCAGAAATAACTGATCTAAATATGTGAGTCCTTCGAACGGATTGAGGAATTTGATACATTAATTTTGAGAAAGTGTTAGATTGCTTAAAGAATTGTACAAATTTCCGTTTACCGGTATATGAATAATAATAATACGCTGAGGTAGTACTATGTTTTTATTCTGTTCCATTAAATATATTTTTTTATAAACTAGTTAATGCTGTTGACCGGAAGAACCTTAACAGCTTCACCGTAACTTAGTGGACGAATTCTGAAGACACTCGCCGCAAAACGTAACTAGCGCAAGGGTTCGAACTTCGGCTTGGTACGAACCCACCTTGGTATTTTTACTTCAATGATATTCTGCAAGTTTTGTCTATAGATAAGCCTTTCATTCAATATATCATTAGGTACCTCGGTCGGTGTCCCAACCAATTACTGCTAACTATAGTTTTTGAATTATAATTTTTGTTAATATGATGCTTGGCCCTATCTCTCCTATAGGATAATATAGGCGCGACATGTCCGAAATAATTTTTCTATTTGTTACATGTGAATTCAATGCCGGAATCTTTACTACATAACGAAAGAAGTCATCCTGCCGGTTCCAGATGAGTCCGACAATTTTTGTTTATTTCATCGATTTTTATTTTCAGTTCATCCACTTGGCATCTTCTTTCTTCCACGTTGCCTTCCTCACCAAATTGTTTTTTTCTGTTCCATTCCTAAGTTCCATTTCATTATAAGTTCTTGACTATTGCTTGACCATTTAAGCAATTTGAATTTTCCCATCATTAATTATTCGTTATTTCCTTATATAATTCTACTCCTTCTTCTTTTGTCTGACATCCTGTCAATAAGTCATTAAAATCTATTTTTACCCGTTTACAAACTAAAGGAAAGTGTTCGCTTTCGTCAACTTCTAACTACTGGAGTACTTTGACAGTTAGGCGCCTATCATTTTGTAATTTATACAAGGTCTCCATTTTATAAAGTACACAAATAAATAAGATACAATAACACTAAATGAAACTAATTCTAACCCAAAATTTTACAAGTGTTTTATACAGAGGCAAAGCATCTAAAATTGGTGTAAAGATCTACTATTTCTGCAGATGATTCTTATACGTTATACTCTATTAAGGATGGAAAGTTTTTGGCAACTCTTAACACAACAACATGAACGTATTATGTGCGGTATAACTGTACACACTACAAATCATCCAAAACTTCTTGTGCAAGAAATTAGAGGAAGTAACCCTTATTTCCTTCGAGATTCGTTATCACCTAATAACATGGACATCTTTTTATATGTCAATGCCAAGTTTACCCATCTAGAAAAACATATGCGACAAGAAACTAACAAGTATGTATGAGTCTTTAATAAGACAACAATGTGAAACTAAAAAGGACGTTTTGAAAACACAACTTGCATTGGCTGTTATTCATCCAGTAGAATTTGCTTATGTCTACATGCAAATACCTGGATATACTGAAATAGTAATGGGAGAAAAAAAATACATTTGATTAAATGTAATCCAGTGTTTGGTAGTTCAAGAAAACAGAGCCATGTGTAGGGGCGTAAGCGCCATGCATCGTCTCGCCTATATAACGTATAACGAGTGAGATTCGAGTCAGTAAGCGCTGTGCCCTATCAGTAAACAGTAATAAATATTTAATTGGGAAACCGGAGTATTTATTTAATCACCATAACACAGGGCCAGCCTTACTCAACATTGGTGACCCCGTACGCTGGTAACTTGGTGATTTTAAAGTGAAATAATTTAATAATTAATAAATTAAAATCGTACAATGGCACAAGCCGAAAGTATTGGTGAAAAACTAACCAGTGAACCAATTGCACTAGCTACGATCACAGTGTCATCATGGATGCCGGATTTTTGGACAGAATCTCCCAGATTATGGTTTGTTCATTTTGAAGCGGTTTTAGCAAATCAAAAAATCGGAGATGACATTAAATACAATCTTTTAGTGGCGAAATTAAACAAAGATATCATACAGCAAGCTAGTGACATTCTACTGGCACCAACTTTAAATAAAAAATATGAGACCCTGAAAGAGAGATTGTTACAGTGTTATGAAGAATCTGAAAATCGCCAATTTCAGAAATTATTATCGGAAATGGAGTTGGGGGACCAAAAACCTTCGCAACTTCTTAGGAAAATGAGAGATCTGGCTCGGAATAAACTTCCGGATGATACGCTGAAGATGATGTGGTCCAGTCACTTACCGCAGGCTGTAAGGGCTGTACTGGCAGTCAGCGAGGTGAAGGAACTGGACAACTTAGCTGCTATTGCCGATAAGATCTTAGAAACAACACGGCCGATCGAAATATCTGAGGTCGGGCCAACAAAACCCAGTTCGTCGCGAAATATGGACCTGGCGGACGAATTAAAGAAGTTACGTTTAGAGGTCGTCCAGCTGAAACGTCAATCCGCATGGCGTGATAACCAACGTGGTAGGAGCCGAACTCGTTCGACTACAGAGCAGTACCGACGGCAACCCTACAGATCTTCAACACGACGTTCACCCAAGGATGGGAATTGGCTATGTTTCTACCATTATCGCTATAAAAATAAGGCTGTTAACTGCATACAGCCGTGTGCATGGAATTCGGAGGAGAAGCAGATGACGGAAAACTAGCCGCGGCACAGCAGACGGCGGATACCTGTGCCATACTGCCGAGTTCCTGCCTCTCCGTGACAGACAGTGTTAGTGGTTATAAATTTCTTATCGACACAAATTTTAAATAATAAGTATGATGCTACAAACAATAAAAAGGAAATTGCTGACGATTTAATGCTCGCACCATACGTTAGTCGATCGGGTCGAGTCATCAAAAAACCCCTACGTTTTAATATATAGAGTTACTTACCTAATATTTTAATTCCAAGGTAATTACAATTATTGCAAAAAGTTTTTTTGGCATTTATGTATTAGCAGCATCGTAATTCAGAAGTATTTTTTGTGTTGACTTATAAATATGACTATGGGCAATTACAATAATAAAGAGTCTAACGAGCATGTTGTGATAGCTCAAGTCCATGCGAACACAGCAGCCGTGGATGCGAAGGTGAACAAATTTGGCCTAGTCGCTGTTCTGGTACTTAGTTTATTGTGCCTCATAATATTATACATTGGAATAAATCGCTGTAAAGAGAATATTAAGAAATGGATAATGAAACAAATTACTCGCGTTACAATTCGGAATGTGCAATCGGAACCTATAAATGCAACGGTTACGAAACCGCCACAAGTTATCATCGCTTGACATTCTTTTCTTTATTTGTTATTTTAATGCTTGTATTTGAATTTTTTTATTCATATATTTTTTTTGTAACACATGTTTAGATATTTTATTCGTAATATTTTGATTTTTTTGTTAATGATATTAATGTTTTTTTCTCTCGTCATAATCAGCATTATCGTTAGCTAAGCTCATTTTATTGTGAAATTACTAATTTTATTTTTTAATTATTTTCGTACTTTGACATGTTTTTACGTTTATTGGATTATTATTATTTTTCTTTGTATATTTTTAATGTATAATTTTTACATTTTATTAACATTTTTGTAGTTACATTACTTTTCTATTTCTTTTTTAAACATGTTTTTACATTTTATGTGATATTGTTTTTGTATTTATATTTTTACAACTCATGTCTAATTTGTTTGTATTTCATAGGATACATCTTGCTGATTCGAAATCTTCCATTTTTTAAATATATTTCTAATATTTAACTAGTTTTGAAATGAATTTACATTTGTGATTAAATTGCATTCATTTTTTTATAAGAAGGGGGATGATGTAGGGGCGTAAGCGCCATGCATCGTCTCGCCTATATAACGTATAACGAGTGAGATTCGAGTCAGTATGCGCTGTGCCCTATCAGTAAACAGTAATAAATATTTAATTGGGAAACCGGAGTATTTATTTAATCACCATAACACAGGGCCAGCCTTACTCAACACATGTAATAATGAATTTCCTATAAACTATACTAATAAAGCTATGTTCATGTCACCTACATCACATAATATCCAAAAACCTCAGTATTAAACCGCACCCGCGAACGGATCGTTTTTAACTCGCTCCGCGCACGAAAAACCGAGAAAATAGGATTTTTTGAGAAAAAAACCCGTGTGATACACCAAAATTTACGCGCTAAAAAGACGCAGCGACTGGTGTCTTCAAAATTCTCCTACGTGCAGTGTGTGGAAAGATATAACAAAATAAGTGCGGTTAAAAAAATTTAAAACTTTGGGTGCATGCGCTGCCCCAAAACGATCGACGACATATACTTTTTATTGTTTTGCGAGGTGTGTAAAAGCGAGGACTTGCCTGTACCAAAAAATTGGATTTTTTCCGTGCACAGTTTCCGAGAGACAGCCAAAAAAGTGCATAAAACTTCTAAATAAAATAAAACCGTAAGTGGACATTTTAAAAATAACCAGGCTAGATAACTTTTTAGATCGCCTTAGCCTTGACACAGGGTAAAAATTTGGTGAAGATCGGTGTGTAGTTATCCGAGATATAAAGGTTTAACCGGATCAAAAAATTTTCACACACGTGCTCGGTGTGATTATATATCAATTAGGTGTGATAGCCACGCGGGTTTTGACATAACCTCCAAAACCACGTGTAGGCTAGGCTAGATAACTTTTTAGATCGCCTTAGCCTTGACACAGGGTAAAAATTTGGTGAAGATCGGTGTGTAGTTATCCGAGATATAAAGGTTTAACCGGATCAAAAAATTTTCACAAACGTGCTCGGTGTGATTATATCAATTAGGTGTGATAGCCACGCGGGTTTTGACATAACCTCCAAAAACACGTGTAGGCTAGTGTGTCGGAACGTCGGTGGAGCGATTGACAGTGACAGGGCGAACATCGTCGTCGGTATCAGAGGCAAAGGAATTTTGTCGTGCAGCCTGGAAATTCCAACATCGGCCCAACACCATAGTCGACAAATCGGCCGGACTTGCTGGCGACGACCGACTTGACATCGCACGTCACTGTCACCGACGCTGCTGACGTGAATGACACAAGCTGCCATAACACCTGAGTGTCGCTGCCGCCGTGACGCCGCGACATTGGAAGATTGGCAAGTTGGCCTAATCCCCTCCACTATCTTTCCAAGCTCATAACTCCCTACCCAAAGGCCCTAGAAATCTAGAACCAACGTCCCTAAACCCAAAAAATTGATAAATAATTTATATATAGACCATAATATCTGGTCTCCCCCCTGACCCCCCATAAGGTACCACCTATAGTGGAACCATTGTTATCCCCTAGTCATTGGAATATTAAATATTATTTTAATTACATTATTTAATTCTATATATTTAATTTAATTTATACACAATTTATTATTTGACAATTTAAAAATTTTTTGGAATTTTAATCTAAATATTAATACTTTAATTTTAATTTAATTTTATTAATTGACATTTATATGTAACAACCCTGCTATTAATTAATTTATTGACTTATTCTTATTGTTTGTTAGTGATTGTATCGTCAGTGTACTGTGTTATTATTATTATTATTGTTTTTAAAAAATTGACATCTACATAGTTATGCATCCTGCACCCAGCCTTAATATTATAACAACGGTTTTTTTAAACAGCGTGCGCTATGGGCGGGCGACGCTGAGTAGGCGCGATAAGGTTTTAAGAATTGTCGAGCGAAAACATCCGTCGCTCATAGGATAAGTTTTAGTTTAAGATTAAATGAAAAGGCAGTCTACATTAAACTCTGTAACGACTCACTCGTTTCTTTTTAAAAACCTAAGATAGCGCTCCCGGTACTTAACTGGCGCAGCCGGTAGGATACTCAATTAATAAGATCGTGTTCGATACACACATATCGGTCTCGCACGCGGCTTTGAGTATCCACGAACCAAATAAATTTGTTATAAACCGGGTCCTACGGGTTCCTGTCTACGAGTCCAGCTATACGGCAAGGCATAGGATCGAGCGGACTGTAAGTAAACCTTTTTACTATCCAATTCTCGTCCTTGTTATTTCTCGTGGTTGTTCGGTAGACATTATTTCCGTAATTTTCAAATCAAAATCATTGAAAGTTATTTGACTTCTGCATAAAATCGCAGTGTTAGTAATTAAGTAATTTTAAATATTTGAATTTTATAAATTGTTTAATTAATTTTTTTTTTACTAAGATAATAAATATTAAATATCAAAATGCAGCGAGGTGGAGAAACAGTTCATATAATATCAAAAGATCTTTTAAGCTTAATTCCTAAATTTGATGGGGATCAAAATATGTTAAATCTATTTATAAAGAAAAGTGAATATATTTTAAGAAATTTTAATGGACCGAATAGTCCCGTTCAAACTGCTTACGTATTTCATTGTATAACTAGTAGATTGTGTGGTAAAGCTGCTGCATTATTAAGTGAAAGAGATGACATAACGACATGGGAACAATTAAAAACTGTTTTTATTCAACATTTTGGTGACCCTAGGTCGGAAGAGTGTGTTGCAATCGAATTAGAAAATTTAAAAATTAAAGTTGGTGAAACATATTTACAATTTTGCAATAGAATTCAACAAACTCGTAGCACCCTCTTCTCCAAGGTCAATTTGCTTACTGACGAGGGGGTAAAAGCCGCAAAAATGATCATTTACAATAATATGTCTCTAAATGTATTTTTGTATAATTTGTCTGAAGATCTTATCCGAATTGTGAGACTTAAAAATTGTTTAAATTTAGAAGACGCGCTTAGTGTGGTTATGGAAGAGGTCAATTTTCAATATCAATATAATGCCAAAAATAAAAATAAATCTAATACGAAACCGGTTCAGCAACCCTTCACACCTAGTTTCTCAAATTTATCTAATAATTTTAAACCGCAACCTCCATTCAGACCTACATTTAATTCCGGTATACCAGCTAATCAAAACTTTAAATTTGGAATTCCATATCAAACCCAAAATAATTTTTAGACCGGGTAATAATAATTTCAAGTTCGGTATTCCAAACCAAGGTACTCAGTTAAGACCTAATGTATCGTATGCTCCAGTTCAACAAGGATTTAGGCCGAACCTAGGCGGTACAAATAATAATTTCAAATTCGGTATTCCACCTCAACAAGGGTTCAGACCCCAATTCAACAACCCACAGATTCGACATAACTTCAACGCGCCGAACCAACAATTTAAATTTGGCATTCCGCCACAAAACCAACCTCAGCGTAATCCACCCCATTTCCAGGACAGCGATATTTCAATGCGCACAGCTCTTCCTGTTAAACAAAACATGATTACAGACACATTCTATGACACTAATTTGTTTGACTCTACAGAGCCTACACACAATTACCCCAATACTGCGACTATCAATCTGACTATGATAATTATGAAAACGTATATGCTACGGATAACCATGAATATACTGGCCATGAAACTTATTACCAAAACGCGGAACATAATATAGATGAAACTGAAAATCAAAATGAAATCGGAAATTTTCCATTAGAGGCCTCCAAGAACGACAAGCCGAAATAGTACAATTGAATTATAACGGTGTAAATAAATTACCACATGTTTATATACCCGAAATTGATGCACGTTTAATGATAGACACCGGAAGTACAAGAAGTTTTTTATTAGCCCCGCTAAAGCCAATGAATATTTTTCAGCTTACAAATATAATAATCCTTTCCAAGTTATTAGTACACATGGGCGTAGCGTACATGACGAGGTTATACACATACCTCTACTAAAAACTTTTAAGAGTACAATGATGCATACTTTCTATGTATATGACGTAGACGGCAGGTACGACGGCTTAATTGGCTCTAACTTATTAAAAATGTTGAACGCGAATATAGATATGAAAAATTTAGTATTACGGACACAAAATACGGAGATCCCAATAATATACAATCCCCCGTGGGAAGTAACTATAGAACCCCGTACCGAAACACGTGTTAAAGTACCCACTAATTTAATTAACGGCGATGCAATAATCAATTTTATAGATTTTGGTAACGAAGTACGTATGCCTAGTGCATTAGTTACTTGTCGCGATTCATTTGCAACAACTGTTATACAGAACGCTTCACAAAATAGTGTGACCTTAACTTTCCACGAACCATTAAATACGATGATCCTTAATCACGAAATTGGTAACATAAATCTTACAACCGGACATGATTTAAACGACATTGAAATTGACGAACTTCTTAAACAAAATTTATCAAAACTCAGATTACAACACGCCAATCAGGAAGAACGTGAAGCCATAGAAAAACTTTGTTTCGAATATAGGGATATATTTTATTGCGATCAGTTGCCTCTTACATTTTCTAATCAGGTAAAACATAAAATTAGAACTAGAAACGAAGACCCGATTTTCATACGACCATACCGACTTCCGCCATCACAAAACGCTGAAATACAAAAACAAGTCGACAAATTACTGAAAGATAACGTAATACAGGAATCGTTTTCACCATGGAGTGCACCCGTGCGTTTAGTTCCAAAAAAAATAGATGCCTCCGGTGAGCAGAAATTTAGAATGGTTATAGATTACAGGCGAATAAATGACATTACGATCGACGATAAATACCCTTTACCAAACATTAATGATTTATTTGACAAGTTAGGAAAATCAACTTACTTCAGCACATTAGATTTGGCGAGCGGATTTCATCAGATAGAGGTAAATAAAGAGGACATACCTAAAACTGCATTCACTACCCCATTAGGACATTTTGAGTTCACTAGGATGCCGTTCGGACTCAAAACCGCACCCGCAACTTTCCAACGCGCAATGGATAACGTGTTGCGTGGCTTACAAGGCATCCATTGCTCGTTTATTTAGATGACATAATCATTTTTTCTGCCAGCATACAGGACCATATAGAAAAACTTAGAAAAGTATTTGACCGACTCAGACAAACCAACCTTAAAGTGACGCTCGATAAGTGCGAATTCCTGAAGAAAGATGTACTTTACCTAGGACATAAGATTACAAAACACGGACTAGAACCGAATGACGATAAAATCAAGGCAGTACTCGACTTTCCGATTCCTAGAACTACCACCGAAATCAAAAGTTTTCTTGGTCTGGTAGGTTATTATCGAAAATTTATTAAAGACTTTTCAAAAATCACTCAACCTCTCACATCATGCCTTAAAAAGAAAAACAAAATCGAAATCACTGAGCCTTATATTGAAGCATATCAAAAATGTAAAGAATTGTTAATAAACGCCCCCATACTGCAGTTTCCCGATTTTTCTAGACCTTTCGTTTTAACCACGGACGCGTCCAACTACGCTTTAGGTGCCGTCCTTTCACAAGGACCTGTTGGTAACGAAAAACCTATCGCATACGCCAGTCGTACTCTTAATGATGCGGAAACGCGTTACAGCACGATAGAGAAAGAACTCTTATCTATCGTATGGGCGGTTAAACACTATCGTCCTTACTTGTACGGTCGTAAATTCACTATTTTTACTGATCACCGACCCCTAGCTTGGTTGAACTCGCTTAAAGAGCCTAATAGTAAACTCACCCGATGGAAATTAAGACTGGCCGAATTTGATTTTGACATAATATATAAAAACGGTAAGCAAAATAGTAATGCTGACGCCCTTTCTCCTCTCGCATAAAATTAAACGTACTGACCAACGATAATGACGATACCTCGCTACAGGTTAATATAGGTGACACTGAACGACCCGACAGTCCAATATTAATTTCAGACTCATCAGAAACTTTGACTATCCCTTCAGACCCAGAAATTAATCCAACTTACCCAGTTCGTTCTCCTTCATCCAGCACAATTACCGCCTGTTCATTACCTGAAACAATACATTCTGCCCCAGACATCGACACTAATGGCATACCGATTATTGAAGAATCTATAGACACAAAACCAAATCAAATCCTCGTATTTACCTGGAATAGAAATACAAAATCAGTAAAAGACCTATCGCGACAAAAACAAAAAAAAATTTTAGAGTTACACTTACCTATAGATAATCCCGATCTTATTAAAGAATTCTTGTTGGAATATATAAAACCCAAAATTAAATATTTTATTTATTTTGAAAATAAAATCCACCGTCAACAATTTACCAATGCCGTAATTAAATTATTCAAAAAGGATACAGTAAGAATATACGAATGCACTAAAAGAGTAATTTACATCGAAGACGAAGACGAGCAACGTGCCACAGTACTCGCCTACCATCAAGGCAAAACGAGCCACCGCGGTATAAAAGAAACACTGATGAAATTAAAACGGAACTATTTTTGGACAAATATGGACGTAACGGTCGCCTCCGTTATTAACTCTTGTGAAACGTGTAAAACTCTAAAATACGATCGCAAACCCCTAAAACCGGAATTACAACTAACACAAACGCAAACCAAACCTTTTGCCGAAATATTTATAGACATATTTTCAATAGAAGGAATCTACTTCCTTACAGTAATTGATGCCTTCAGCAAGCTAGGTCAGGCTTTTGAAATATCTAACCGCTCTACCCCGGAAGTAATTCGCTCTTTAATTAAATATTTTTCATTTTATGGTGTACCCAATAGAATAAGTGCCGATTCTGGTACCGAATTTAATAATACACTTCTAAAAGAGACACTACAGTTTTACAAAATAGAATTGCACATAAGCACCCCACACAACCCTAATTCTATGGGATTGATAGAGAAATTTCATTCAACCATTTTAGAAATATATCGTATCGCCAAATATGAACGGAAAATAACTGACGCTGCTAACGTTATGACGTATGCAATTATGTCATATAACCAGACGATCCACACGACCACTGGGCTTACACCTTTTGAAGTTGTCTTTGGACACACTGATTCCAATAGCACGTTTGGAGTAAATTTTAATAAACAGTACACGCAGCAATTAGTAAACGATCATGTGAAGCGAACGAAATATCTCTACAAATACCTGACAGATAAAGTTATAGAGAACAAAGAAAAAATTAAAACAAAACGCGGTGGGGAAACTTCATTTGACATACAAGAAGGGGATAGCATATTCGTAAAGGGGGTTAACACTAGACGAGGCAAAGATAAACCTCGTTTTCAAAAAGCACAAGTTTCGGGTGAAATCGACAGAAATACCTGTCCCGTTAAAATAAAAAACTGTAACACAAGGGTACCTATTAAGGACATTAAACGGCCTTCACAGGTTCCTCCTCGGGCTCCTGGCTTTGATCATCAGGATCCACGCCCTACAACTTCACAGGATCGATAAAAATCCTGGTATAATCCTTGTAAAGCAAGGTCAAGCTAGTGTAAGTTATGATAAGTGGACTATAGTTAAGATTTTAGATTTAAGTTTGATACGTGGGGACTTGGAATTTAATATGAAAAGATATGCAAACTTTAACCAACATTTAAAAACCTATTTCGTTAATAAAACTCCTAATATTCAACTTCTTAATGTAAAACTTCAAACTGATTACGTGATGAACATAACCATCGGAAAATTAGGACAACTATCTCCGTCAACACGAATTCGACGTGGTATTCTAAATCCCCTTGGATCAATTATTAAAGTTATAACCGGTAATCTAGATCACGATGACGCCATCAGATACGAAAACATGATTGACTCTTTAAAAACACGTCAGAGCACGCTTATAAAAAAGGTGACTCTGATATCTGAGATTTCCGAAGCTATGGTAAATATAACGAATTCCACGAGGAACAATTTCATTCAAATAGATAAGGAAATATGGGAAATTAGAAAATTAATAAACCAAACCAAAATTAATATCACTGAAAACAATTTCATTAATATTTACAATTTATTTTTACATAACTTTCAACTACTTTACATTCGATTGAATGAAATTGAAACTTCTGTGGCATTTAGTAGATTAAAGATATTACACCAGTCTCTTGTTAACCCTGTAGAACTATTAGAATTGTTGAAAAATATAGAGAAATCTTATAAACTCGTGTATCCAGTAAGCTATGATAATTTAGTTAAGATAGAACAGTGCATAGAGTTAAAAGCTTATGCAAAACAAAGTCAAATAACGTTCATTTTAGACATACCTATAGTTAGAAATGAAATTTACACGTACTACCGAGCAATCCCTGTGCCTATGACCAATCCTTCCAACCAAACTACCATTATTATCCCGAAATACCCATACCTACTAGTAAAAGGGTCGAAATTAGTCTCGCTCTCCCTGCCCTGTAACGAGGTTCACGGCGAGATGTTTCTCTGCTACGAGGACGAGTCACGGCCTGCAACGGAAGACACTTGCCTAACAGCTTTAATTAAATTTTCATCCAATACGAGTTCCTGTCATCCAGTACCAGTTGAAATCAGTACTATCAAGATTCAATCAATAGGAAAGGAGAGATGGATCCTTCACAGTAATACTAAAAATATACTTTCAAAAATCTGTAACGATGAGGCAACGAAGGAAAACATACAAGGCACCTACTTCCTCGCACTGGACGACCATTGCGACGTTAAAATTGGTGATGCCACACTCAAAGCTCATCATATAACTACAAATAATATTAAAAGCTTAAAACTACCAATTATCAACCTCCCCGAGATAACAGTCACCGAGCAACAATTACAACGCGAACCCCTTAATCTGGACAGCAGTGAATTAACAAACCTACAACACTTAAACAACCTTTTAAAAATGAGTGAAAGTGAAGTGGAAACCATCAGTGAAAGAGTAATTAATGTGAAAAGTATTAGCGCCGGAACTCTAGTATTATATTTAATTATATTTCTATCGATTTTTGTATTTCTAGCATATAAGTTTAATATCCGTAAAAACTTTTGTTGTCGAAATTATCAAAGCGATAATCATCCCTCTGATAATTTCGAACTTGAGGGGGGAGGAGTTATGCATCCTGCACCCAGCCTTAATATTATAACAACGGTTTAAACAGCGTGCGCTATGGGCGGGCGACGCTGAGTAGGCGCGATAAGGTTTTAAGAATTGTCGAGCGAAAACATCCGTCGCTCATAGGATAAGTTTTAGTTTAAGATTAAATGAAAAGGCAGTCTACATTAAACTCTGTAACGACTCACTCGTTTCTTTTTAAAAACCTAAGATAGCGCTCCCGGTACTTAACTACATTATTGACTATTTAATTGTTATTGTATTATTTACATTTAAGGAGACACAGTGTTATAAGTATAACAAATTAGCGGGTTGAATTTGGACAATATTATTGACCTTCAATTGACTATTAATTATCCTTATTATTATTATTATTATTTTAATTTATACAGATCTCAACCAATTTCCATACAATTTTATACTTAATTAAATAATAATCTTTCAATAGACATAATATGAAGCCTACCACCAGTACCAACACTAAGCGGCCGGCAGCAGGCAAACCGTCAAAAAGTGACACGGAAGTCGCAGCTCGGAGGCAAAAAGGCACAGACGTTGCGCGCCGCGGAAGCGATAATGAGGACGCCCTTTTGAAAGGCGTCCTCATCAAAAACACTGCGGCCGCGATGCGCATAAAGTCACCGCCAAATAAGCCTTCGACAACTATTACATCAGGCGACGCAACACCCAGTGCCCCGGTACTGGCGGATCCGACGGTCTTCGCTGGGGAGGAGGGGGACATATCTTCCGGGGGGAAAACATCACGAGGGGAAGGGCAAGCATGCTGCCCCCCCATAGGGGAAGAGCGGGCATGGCGATGGATCTCGCCAAGATACGTGCCACCGAATTCCTACAAGAGGCCAAAGACGCACTTGAAAGCTCGGGGAACCTTAAAAAAGAGATTAGGGAGAGGGTTATCGACTCCCTCCAGGGTCTGTATTCTTTGACCCTGGAGCTCGTGGACTCTAGGGGGCGACACAAGGTACAGGCGGAGCGCGCGCGAGCCGAAGGCGCCAGGGAGCTGGCGTGGGCGGAGCGCGCGCACGCCAAGCAGCTGGCCAGCCTCGTGGGGAGCCACGAGCGCAGCATCTCCTCGCTGACCAAACAGGTAGAGACGTTGGTCAGCGAGATTGAGAGGCTGCGTTCGTGGCTAGACTACGAGGTGGCCGAGCCATTGAAGTCGCTCCGGGGAGTCCGCGAGGGAGTCGATGACATTAGAAGTAGGAGGTTCCCCGACCAGAATCAAACGGTGCGTCTCGACCCAGAGGAGCTCAGTAGGATTGTAGGTGGCGCGTCTAGGATGCAGAGCTCGCTCACGCGTCTTGAGGTGGAGTTAGTAGATCTCCCTCGGCGCGTGAGTGAGCAGGTGGTAATGCCCGCTCCCGTAGTCCCAAATCCCCCCTGTCCCAACTATAGCCCCCATTTATTAGAAATCCAAGAAGCCGTCAACAACATCGCAACCAGGGTGGAGTTAGTGGGAGATAAAGAACCCCGTAGCGGGGGGGTCGGCACGGAGACCCTTAGGGACCTCATAGAGCCGGTCGCAGCAAAAATAGATACCGTGCTCTATGAGGTCCGGGAAATGGGCTTCCCTGCTCTAATGCCCCCCACAATAAACATCCTACGCTACACACGGAACTCCACCCTGTGGATCCGTCAGTAATTTCTGCAAACACCAGCACCGAGAAAGTACAGCCCGCCACAGGGTTGCGAAGCCGCGTCCGGGAAGCGGACTCGTATGCGAAGGTCTCCGCGCTTCCTAAGCGAGCGCCACCCGCTGCGACATTGATCGTGTCTTCGGTCGACCCCCGCGAAACCAGTGAGGGGGTCCTGAAGACCATTCAGCGGGTGGCGAATGCTAAGGTCACGGGAGCCAGGGTCGATACCGTTAGGAAGGCCCAACATCAAAAGGTCGTCCTCCGCTGTAGAGCCGAAGAAGATGCGAGGGCGATGGCGGTACAGCTGAGGACGGCCTCGGCCGGCCTGACGGTGGAGACACCGGCTAACAAAAACCCCCTCGTTGAGATCCGGGACGTCCTAACGGTACATACCGATGAAGACGTCCTGGACCATCTGAGGGGGCAAAATAAGACCATTTTCCGTGACCTTGAGGCCGGGAATCAGACCATGCGAGTCCGTTACCGGAAGAGGGCTCGTAACCCATTAGAGTGCCACCCTGTGCTGGAGGTCGCGCCGAATCTGTGGCAGCGACTTGTAGATGCGGGGAGGGTGCACATTGGGATCCAGTTCCGCCCGGTGCGAGACCAGACGCCCCTGATGCGGTGCGCGCGTTGCCTCGGATACGGACACGGCGTTAAGGCCTGTCCAGAGTCCGAGGAGTCTTGCGCGCGCTGAACCAAAAAACATCGCAGGGGTGAATGTCCACGCAGGGCGGACAATGAGCACCCGATCTGCATCAACTGCCACAGGGCAAAGCGACCTTCAAAAGAGTCCCACCACTCGGCACTCGATTTCGAGTGCCTTGAGTATCGCAAGTGGGACTCTATAGCGCGGTCTCGGGTGGCATATTGCTGATGGCACCCTTTCGCAGACCATCGCGCAGGCTACGAGTAGGGAAGAAGAGATCCCCCGTATAGCGATGGTGCAGGCTAATCTGCAGCGCTCCAAACTGGCTTCGGCGGAGCTGCAGTGCTGGGCATCTCGCAAGGGAGCTGCTATTGCCCTGGTCCAAGAACCCTATATAGGGAGGACCGGGGTAATGCAGCAGATACCCAATGCGAGAACGCCAGAACACTGACAGCGGAGCTGGACCAGTTAAAGCGGCGATCGTTGTTTATGGCGATAAGTTCGGGGTCACAGTTGATCCCGGACTTCTCGACAAAAACATCGCCGCTGTAGTGCTGCATGCGGGCCACCTGTCGCTGGGGGTGATCTCCGTTTACTTCGAGCCGAACGAACCCATAGAGACGTACATTGCACGACTTGAGAGAATCTGCGACAAATTAGGAGCGCAGAACCTGATAATCGGTGGCGACGTTAATGCCAAAAGCCTGTGGTGGGGATCCAGATCCGAAGATCATAGGGGTGAGGCGTACCGCTCCTTTCTGGATGCCACTGGACTACAGTTCCTCAATGAAGGTGACTTACCCACATTCCAGGTCGTTAGGGGGGGCAGCTTTTTCACAAGCATTGTAGACGTCACCGTCTGCAGCCCCGCTCTCCTCGGCGAAAGTGGCACGTCCACCCTGGTGGTCTGAAGATCTGGACCGCCTAAAAAGGGAGGCGACGCGACGGAAGCGCAGGATCCGCTGCGCCGCCCCTAGCAGAAGGCAGTACGTCGTCAAAGATTATTTTGATGCTCTTGAGTTGTACAAGAGGCAGGCAGCGGACGCCCAGACGAGGAGCTGGAAGGAGTTTTGCACGGCACAGGACAGGGAGAGTCTCTGGGACGGAATCTACAGGGTACTTAGACGGACAGAGCGGAAACGTGAGGAAGTGCTGCTCAAGGACCCCAACGGGGTCATTCTTGACCCGCAGGGGTCCGTGGAGCGGCTAACCTCCGTGCTCTTTCCGGAGGATACTGTGGATGACGAAACAGAGGTTCACCGGGCCGTGAGGGAAGGGACAGAGGGGATCCTTCCTGCCGATATTCGGAGGTTATCCGCGGACGATCCGCCGTTTACCCGGGATGAAGTGATGCGGGTGTGTGTAAAGAGATTCACCCGCAGAAGGCTCCCGGGAGAGACTCGGCTAAAGGTCTTGTGAAAACGCATGTACGTAAATGTGTAGTTTGTGTTAGAAATTTAGCGATTACAAAAAATCAATTCATGGGTCAACTACCATCAAGCAGAGTCACACCCAATAGGCCGTTTCTCCATAGCGGTGTAGATTTTGCTGGTCCCATCAATTTTCGATTGGCTAAGGGAAGAGGTAACAAGTCACACAAGGGTTACATATGTCTGTTCGTATGCATGTCAACGAAGGCCATACATCTGGAAGTCATAAGCGATCTCACTGCTGAGAGCTTCATATCGGGCTTTAAACGGTTTGTGGCTCGTAGAGGTCATGTAAGCGACATATGGAGCGACAATAGAACAAACTTTGTCGGAGCCTCCAAGGAACTTTACAAATATGTTACAGCTGAACAGTCATCAGTAGCTCTTGAAATTCAAGAATGGTTAAGTAACACTAGTGTCACGTGGCATTTCATACCCGCCCACGCTCCAAATTTTGGAGGATTATGGGAAGCCGGGGTGAAGGCTATAAAATATCACCTGAAACGAGTATTGGTGTATCAACACTGAGTTATGAAGAGCTCTCTACTGTCCTAGTATAAATTGAGGCGTCTAAATTCAAGACCTCTGTCGATGCTACATGATAATCACACAGATCCCGCACCGTAAAACTACAGGTCATTTCCTCGTCGGTGAGCCACTGTACCCGATACTCGATCGTAACTATAATCATCAGTACACTGAGGCGGTGGCAACTGAGTCAAAGAATGGTACAGGATTTTTGGCAGCGGTGGTCCAATGAGTATTTAGTGAACTGCTTGCAAAGGTACAAATGGTCAAAAATGACTCCTGAGCCTAATATTGGAGACGTCGTTTTAATAAAGGAGGAGAACCTCCCTCCAGCACGTTGGTTGTTAGGCAGAGTGGTTGAAAAACACCCAGGACCTGATCGAGTTACTCGAGTCGTGACTCTGCGGTGTGGTCAGTCTCTCTTAAAGAGACCTACATCCAAACTAAGCATCCCGCTCGTCACAGATTAGAATATTATTGTGTAATTAAGTTCTTATTTTTTTTGTTACGTATTGTGTAACGTAGTAAGAACGTTTAATAACGTTCCTGGTAGGCGGCAATCTCTTGGCGACAAACCGAAACTTTTTGCAGAGTTGCAGTGTTGCAGAGCGTGCTCGTCTACTAGCCGCTCAGGAGTGGGAGTCAAGCCTCTGGCTATTTTTAGTACTAATACTAGTTACTAATAACAAAATAAGTGTCTACACAATAATTTAACATATATAGTCTTAGTTTTGATGTAAAATATAAGTAGATTTAAGCTCACTTAATTAATTATGTGATAAGGTAACTGCATAGCGGCATGAAATATTAAAGGCAATTTTTTCTGACGCAAGTCGAATTAACCCAGAGTACGCAGAATATGTTTTATTTTAATAAAAAAGCCTCTGTCTAAAGGTATCACCATCCCCGAATATTCGCACTAAATTAGCGTGACTATGGCAAGAGACCGGATGGGATTATGCTTATGCCTTGGAAGATGGGGCGGCCCTTGGTATGGGATGATAATTGCGTCGATGCTTTGGCACCGTCACATCTTCCAGTTACCTCTTTGAAGGCCGGCGCAGGAGCTACATCAGCGGAAGATCTCAAGCGGCGCAAATATGGTACCCTTGGTGAGGGTTACATATTTATCCCGTTTGGGGTCTAAACTTTGGGCCGTGGGGTCCGAGTGCTCATAGCCTTTTTAAGGATCTCGCGAGTCGTCTAGTCGACACGTCTCGCGATCAGAGGACCGGCGAATATTTGGCACAGCGAATTAGCATTGCCATCCAACGTATGGATATGGTATAATATGGCCAGCCATCTAAGGACCTTCCCGTCTGGCGGCGAGCTGGACGGCATTCATTATTTATAGTTCTTTTTTATTTTATTTTAATTATAAAGTATTGTATAAATTTATGTACTTTTTGATTTGAATAAATACAAACTATAAATAAAAATTAATGTTGAAGCCTTGATTATACCCGGATTGACACAAAATTTATTATCAGTTGTCACGTTGTAGAATTCACGCGTCAGACAACTTGAAATTTATCTAAAATTCCGCCTTTTACACCATTCAACTTTGATCAAACTACATTGTCAATCATTGTTATATATTTAATGATGTAATATTTATTGATTATATTAATTTATTAAAGTCTAACAATGAATGTAGTATCAAAATTATACTATTATAATTAAATTGTAATTGAGTGTCACATGGAATACGAACTGGCGGAAGAATGCCTTGAAATGTAACTGATAAAGATTGAAACTCATGTAGTTATGTAAAACCGTAACGACGCTATACTAGTATTGTTACTATTATTTTATCATTATTATAAAGTTCATTTTATTGTGATTATTATTATTGTTTAGTTTAAATTGACCATTGATTGTAATTTGTCTTAGTATTAAGTCTTTCTATTTCTCACCTTAATTAATCTGCTTCAGTCAATTATTAATGTATTGTATCTATGTTCTTGTATTCCTATTGGTTGGTGCAATAAACTGACCAAATGGTATGAAATGTAATAAGTAGGTTAAGTCATAATTATAAATCAAGTAACAATAACTAGCAAAAGAATGAGCTAAAATACAAAACACCAAAAAAGCACACATACTGAAAAAAATACTTTAGAATTAACAAGGTCCCTGGTTGCGCCAGGGAAGATGCGGGACAAAAAAAAAACCGAAACCTTGTGCTGCTTCTACTGGATGGCCATTGCAGCCACAAGACACTGGTGGTAATCAGCTTTTGCAGAGTAAATCATAATTACTTGATAAGCTTACCACCACACACTACCCACAAGCTCCACCCTCTGGACAGGACATTTATGAAGCCATTTAAAGATGCATATAACCAGCGATACTACGTATGGATGAGAACAAATACTGGATGTCGGATAACGGATTACGACTGTTATCAACGCGAGTTACAGCGCCGCAACGTCAAAGGTGTTATAGGTTATCGAAGGAGCGTAGGCGCGGCCAATTGCTTAAGCATTGCCGTTTTGAGATGCACACGGACGAACATCTTGTACTGCCATTTTTGGATCATCACATTGCCTAACCATTAACAAAAGTGGTCTTCGATCCGAATCATTTATCGAAAATCCCCCATTATGTTTAATACATCACGCAATATGGTAAAACACGTGATGCAAAACAACATGAAAGATAAAAAGAAGGAAATAGAGTTTAAAGTAGCAATTGGAGACAAAAAAAAGCAAACCAAAGGAAAGAGCGTAGACAAGGGCAAACAAGCGAACAATTAATTGAAACATCTAACACAAACAAAACAATTTGCATGGTTTGCTTAGAAGACACTGACGAAGACTGGATCCAGTGCTCATCCTGTCGTGGGTGGATACATGAAGAATGTGCTACGATAAAGGTAAACCTGTTGAATAGTGCGCTGAAAGATTTAACCACTACCTCTGCAGTTAGCGAGCACAACCCGACTCGTCTAAGTCATCTTTACACCCCATGCAACTTCCTTTGTTTGCATGGGATCCTATGTAATGGCTCCATTTTAAACGAGAGTATGAAGAATCCTCTCAGCTATGTAAATTTAGCCTTACAGAAAACCTATCGCGTCTACGAAAGTATTTTCGAGGAGCGACACAAAAGCTGTTTCTGAATTACTCATTAGTGCTACGAAATAGTGATGACTACTCTAGTTTTGGTATCCTGATATAATTTTGTCTCGAATCATGAAGGATATCAAAAAGCTGCAATCAGTGTCACAGGAGTATTACAAGGACATTCTGTCTCTCGCTGTAAAAGTTCGCAACTATTTAACCGCGTTTAGTGTGATTGGTCGTAACGAATACCTAGTGACCGCAAACATGATTGCAAGTAATTAATTGACACTAACGAACATTTATGAGATTAGGTCATAACTTAGCGGTGCCTCACATTTTTCGCACCTAGGTGCTGTCTCGGGTTTTTGGTCATTAAAACTAGACAAAAAGAGCTCAGTTTTGTGCACATATCATTGTAGATATCAATATTTAACACGTTCTCTGCTAACGTGGTCAGTGCTGACAGTCAGTGAAGTTTCCCTTTAGGCCTATTAAAAATTTTAAATCTGTATAAAATTACTATATTGTTTTTTTTTTGCTTATATGCTTTTATCTTTTACTCATATATTACTTAGTAATAACAAAAGTCACTTTGAGCCACTATTTATGGAAATAATTAACGTCAGGCAACATTGACCGACGCGGCCTACAGAGAGAAAAAAACGGTTGGCCGTTATAGGGGGCCGCGCGGGTCGCGTAGCCCTTCGCGCTCCCCCGCGTTCGTTTGCGCTTGCAGTTGCTGTCCATATGTTGAATTGAGACGCCGTGTTGTGCTTTTAAATTAAATATTCGTTACTACTGCAGTGCATTTATTGGGTTTCATTGGTTTATTTGTTATCACTATGGATGAATTTGACGATTTTGAAATTACGCAAGATATCTTAAAACAAATAGATAATATAGAAATCTCGACAAAAACTTTAGAACGAAGTATCAGTGATGATGAAGAAAATATTCGACCCCTCCCCCCCCCCCCCCCCCCACCCCCGTATGAAGAATAGACATTTGCGGATCATGTCTACAAGTGAGGGTAGTGAAAGCGAAATTAATGCCGCAATCCAGGATTTACAAGCTACTTCATCGTCCAAGTGGATAGATCCCAAAGGTAATCAGCGGAATATAATTCCCTTTATTGAATGCAATGTGTCATGTCATGCCGGTTTCTATTCGTACTTCAATTATTGATAAATCTCCAGCTGATTTTTTTTTCCCTCTCACCACTGCATAATCAGTTGAGTGATTGAATTTGATCGAAAAACATCTCGAGAACCATACATTATAATAAAAATACTTTTAATTGCCCGTTTGTCGGAAATTAGTGTTTTACAGTGTCATCGAGTACACAAGTAGGAGGACTCCTAACGACGGAGAACAGCAGAACAGTGATGAGTCCCATTATTCCACACTCCATACTTCATTGTCCGCGGATTTTTAGCGGATAGTTTTACTATTGATACACTACGAAATGATTTCATGGCGGTCTGACCTTCCGTCAGATCAGGTACCGTCGCAAAATCCTTTTCACTATGCATTGTCCGCTAATGAACTATCCTTAGCTCTTGATGGGCTAACTGAATCTTCCATAGGCATCGATGGCATCCCATACTCCTTTCTAACAAAATCTTCAGATAAAGCCAAGATAGTCTTTCTATCTATTATCAACCCATTATTTGATTCTGGTACTGTTCCTGATCAATGGAAATCTCAAGTCGTCATCCCCATACTTAAACCTGGAGGGATCCCTAGAGATCTAAACAGTCATAGGCCAATTGCAATATCTTCCGTTATGGCTAAAATCGATGAGTATCTTGTAAAACAGAGACTAGAACGGCTGGCTGAAAATGAGCCATTAATTGACCGTTCTCAATTTGGGTTCAGGTAGGGTGTAAGCACTATGGACAGCCTTAGCCTTCTTACTATAGACACCAAGACAGCATTCATTAAAAAAAAGTATGTGGTTGGTGTATTTCTGGATATAACTGCAGCCTATGATAACGTTCTACAGCCGATTGTCAGGAGTAAGCTCTCCCAGCTGAGAATACCCGACAAGCTCGTTCGTTTCATCCATAACATGCTAGTGGAAAGATCTGTCGTTATCAAGTCCGATTCTGGTTTTTTCGCCCTAGAACAGTCTGGAAGGGCCTACCCCAGGGTTCAGTCCTTAGTCCTCTTCTCTACGGTCTATACACCTATGATCTCGAACAAACTGTAGTCTCTTTTTGTGAGGTATTGTAGTACGCTGATCATCTAGTCTTATACATCTGTTGAGAAAGCAACCAGTCGCCTTAACACGGCTTTGCAATATCTTGTTAATTGGTTAGGTGAACATGTTACTAGGTGAACAGCTTACTATGGTATACTGACGGGTTCAAAATAGGACTCAACGTAGGCTGTGGAATATATGGAGAGAGACCTAAGTTCAGTAAAACAACCAATTTGGTAGTTTCGCCTCCATCTTCCAAGCAGAAATATACGACATTCTGGAATGCTCCTGTATAAATCTGCAGAAAACCTACTTTAACCATACAATATATATCCATTCGGATAGTCAAGCCGCTCTCCTGGCAATGGCTTTTGGCAATTGACTCGAAGTTAGTTGCCAATTGTGTGGCAATGCTTAACAGCCTGGGTAAAATAACAGGCTGATTTTAAGATGGATCCCCGGGCATGCAGGAGTTCCCGGCAATTAGGCTGCGGATGCGCTTGCAAGAGCAGGGGCTATGAAAACACAATTTGTGGTATTTCAAAAAGCCTAGTTCGACTGACCATAAGGGACAAATACACCTATACAGCTACAGAGTTCTGGAATAAATTGCCAGGACAAATTCATTCCAAAAAGCTCATCAGGGGATATACTCAGCGCAAAGCTGAGGAAACCCTGATGCTCAGTAGGAATCAACTGCGAGTATTAGTGAAAGCGCTAACTGGGCACTGTTGTTTGAGTAAGCATATGTACAACATGAGTGCGCAGAAAACAAGAGATTGGAGATTCTGTGAAATTGCAGACGAAACACCAAAGCGTACATCTTGTGTGAATGTGACCCACTAATACCCATACGCAACCGAGTTCGGGATAAACATGCGTTGTTCCCGGAAGAGGTACAGACGCTCTCTGCCAAAAAGATCCTACAGTATATCCAGATTGTAAGTCTAGGCAGTGAGCTTTAGAAATATGGGGGCGATACAATAGATCAATTTAGGTCGCAGTGACAGGACTGTCTTAGCCTGCATAGCCCCTTTCTCAAATAATAATAATAATGCGTGAACATGGCTTATCTACCTCCCCCTCCAAAAGCTCTGTAGTTGTATTCACTAAAAAAAGAACCATCCTTTTTGTCAAAATTTCTGTTCATATTAAGATCATCCCTCTATCTAATGACGTCAAATTTTTGGGTATATGGCTGGATTCTAGAATGTATTCTAGGTTCATCTCATTTCTCCAAAGTTGGACAGAAATGTGAAAAGAACCGTTCCCTTTCTGGGGTATGGTGGGGATCCCACCCATACTCACAAAAACTCATATACAATTCTATAATTCGTACACATTTTGATTATGGTTCGTACTAACCTTGCATCTGACATGATGTCACAATGACAAATTTATATTTTTTGATATTAATAAATTTATTGATAATTTTATTTTTACAAGGGAAAGTATTCCCCAACCCTTCCCAAAACATATAAACGAGACAGCTACATTGATAGCTGGTTAGGCGGGTAATCCACATTTTATTTCTTATTTAGTTTTAATTACCCTATGCAATGAATAGGGGGTAGTTTTCTGACGCCGGACTTTCGGGTGAGTTGTTAGTCGCGAACCGCTCGCTTACCGTGCGCCTGCATTCCTTGCGCGCAGAAGTCATTCCGCATATTAATTATTAATAATAGCCTACAATAGAGAACTTTAAGTGTGGTGTAATTATTGGTGGCCACCAAGAAGTTGCGAACCAACGGGACACGCAGATAAGCAGTCGCACATCATAAATTACGGTAAGTGATATACATTTTTACCCGATGGTTCTTGGTGTTAGATACACCCCTGGTTCTTTGCAAAGGTTATTCATTCCCGGACCTTTTCATATGATGGTCATTTGAGGCTGGATTGATTCCGCATACATATTAGCTAAATATTTACCCGCAGACCATTTCAAGACAAATTAGACAGTCACGTATCTGCGTGTACTGTCATAACAGTTCACATCCCGCTACTGGAGCACGGCTATTTACACGCCTGCCTATCCAATAGCTTATAATATTAATAGGTTTAGTGACACGGCAGTATCACGTAGTTTAACTAATGATACTCTGCTTTTACTTTTTAAACCAATAGTTAAGACAAAGGAACAGCACATTACAGTATTTCACCAAAACATAAATCGCTTCTCCGGCAAAATATTGGATATAGAGTTATTACTTAATAGTGAGACTAGATATGTTATGTTTTACAGAAACCTGGCTTAAATCATATAAGTTGTCATTTAATGTGCTACATTTTTCGGTTGCTAGTATATTTAATAGAACCATCGCTGCTGTAATGGTTATATTATATTAACTAGAGATAATTTTAAACTTAAAAACCGAGAAGATATATCTATATAGTAGAACGTGTGTGAGAAGTAGCTTGCAAAGAGATGGCAGGTTTTATAATATCATGTGTATATAGGCTTCCAGCTTCAAGCTTTTTTCAATTTCAAGATTCTAGTAGCGATCGAATGAAAAAACTAAGACTCTAACTAACAGTCATTTAACCAATGAAAGAGTATCCCGCGCCAACTGCCGTCGCGAGCGGATCATTTTTAAGTCGCTCCGCGCTTGAAAAATTGCAAAAATAGGTTTTATAAGGAAAAATAGCAATTGTGATACAGGAAAAGTTGCGCGCTGCAAAGACGCAGCAAATGGTGTTTTTTAAACTAACCTAAGTGAAGTGTGCGAAAAGTTTTGTAAAAAATTTTAAAAACTTTAGGCGCATGCGCTGCAAAAACAAGATCGATGACATATGTTTTTATAGTGCTAAAAAGTGTGTGTATGTGAGGACTTAGCCCTACCAAAAAACTGGATTTTCCCCGTGCACAGATTTTAAACTACAGGCAAAAAAGTGAGTTAAACTTTAAACATCAATATAACAGTAAGTGGACCTCTTAAAAATACTACGCATAGATAACTTTTTTGACAAAAGTGAAATTGACACAGGTGTTATATTTCGTGTTAATCGGACAGTAGAGACCATAGTTATAAGGGAAAAACCAAAACTTGGACTTAGCACCCACGCGGTCGGCTTGGGTGTAGTAAAAGGGTGTGCCCGCCACGCGGTCTCGCCGGTGACCCTACCCAGCCACCACCCACCGGAGCCTGGAAGCTTCCGTGACGTCGGCCCAGAGTGAAGTCGGTGACGTCTAACGTCAGTGTCACCGATTGACGTTGGCAGTGACAACTGACACAAAACAAAAAACAAAAAAGATCACAATAAAATAAAATGCAATAAAAAGGTCTGGTCTCTGGTCATGCCAGGGGGAAACCGGCGGGGGAATATATATAAAAAAAAAAACCTATTCGCGTTGACAGGTGGGCGTTAGTTAGTAATAAGTTTTTTCGAACCAGTCTTCCTTTATCCACTAAGGTTTCTGATGTGGGAAATGCTTTCAATTCTGATAAAGTCACTAAGAGGTTCCAGGAGGGTGTTTTTCAACTAGACAACTGTATAAAGACACAGATTCTGGTCAGAACCGAAAAAAGGAACAACTCTGCATCCTCGTATATTCGGGTATTTTCTACAAAAAAAAACATGAAGAATATACTAGAAGACTGAATAAAAAATTGGTAAAAATCGTCTGATGATAACATTTAAGTCTGCTTTGGCTGCCAATATATTTTTTAACAACTCTTTATTAGGTAGCGAAAATTATAAAACTTTTTTCCAACATATAGTATATTGCCGTGTAGTGCCGGGTTAAGAACAGTATCAATCTGTATCTTCCCGTGTGTCGTAAAAGGCGACTAAGGGATACACCAGGGGATGGGCAGCAGCATCCTCCGAGTAGATACCACATACACCTGACTGCGATCACCAACCCGCCTGTCAAGCGTAGAGATTATGGCAATTTTCACCTTATCTTTGGGGGAAACCTACGTTCCTATGTTTCAATTCGTATCGTTTTTGTCTCACGCGTGGTCAATGCAGAAGTTTATCTCGGTGTTATAAATGTGGTGATAATCATGATGTTTATTCGTGTGATTTAGATGGAGAATATTACTAGACATCACAAAGGCTACAGGCAAATGTTGTTCAGAGTTTGTGCGAAAAAAAAAAACATAAAACACTATGTGTCCAATCATACAGCTGAGAAAAAAATTTAATCTGCAAAAAAAAATATTTGTTGAGGTTTTAACATCCACTCCTAATAAGGAAACCGCCTTAATGAACACTCTATTAAATAATTCAAAAAGAAATACTCTCTCATTTAATAAAATAATTTTATTGAAACCAAAAACACATGCTTCTGTATCCAAGGGGATACTATTAAAGAACATAAAGATTTAATTAAAACTTATGATATTTCTCTTTCAAGTAATGGTTGTGCCTTGATTAATAATAAGGATTCTGTTAGAATATACGAAGCACCGTGAGCCGTGAGCCATGTGCCTAACTTTACACTGTAGTTTAGTCGGTCGCGCGTCATGAGCCGATATGGTGTGTGCTCTGTATATATTTGATTAATATAGAAATAAATTATGTGATTGATATCATGTTGTGATCATTTATCCATGGCCTTACAGGTTATGGGCCCAGCTGTGAAAGTAAGAACAGTTTTGTGAACAAGTGACTCGAATTGCAGTGTTATAAGGACCGATTTTTCAATCCCCAGATAAAAGGCTAGATACTTATCTGATGAATAAAGTTATTTGACTGTTTATCTGTCTGATAACTGGTCACCCATTTTTCATTTGTCATTTATTCGCCGAATAGCTATCTGACCTATTATTTCAACTCTGGCAACTCAAATTTCAAAGAGGTGAAACAAAGATATGGTATACGCAAGCGTTAGAAAAGGACAAACTATTGTATTCATATAGAGGGTCCCGCGCCAACCGCACCCGCGAGCGGATCGTTTTAAAGCTGCTCCGCGCACGGAAATTCGAAAAAATAGGGTTTTTCGAGCACAACATACAGTGTGATATATCAAAATACGCGCGCTTAAACGACGAAGCGAATGGTGTTTTTAGAATTCGCCTAAGTGGAGTGCATAAAAAGTTATTGCGGAAAAAGTGCGGTTTTAAAATTTGAAAACTTTGGGCGCATGCGCCGCCACAAAGAGATCGATGACACATGATTTTTATGAGTGATCAAGGTGCGCATAAGTGAGGCCTAGGTCTGAACAAAAAACTGGATTTTTCCCACGCACCGTTTGCGACAGAAAAATAAAAAAGTGTCTAAAATTGAAAAACTATATATCACTGTAAGTAGACTTTATAAATTAACAGTGTATAGATAACTTTTTAAACAATAGCGGTGCTGACACAGTGTAAAAATTTTATCAAAATCGGTCGAAAAATACCAAAGTTATCAGCGATTAATCTTATCCCATACTTCGCACCCACGCGGTCAGTGTGATTTAATCACTTTGGTGTGTTAGCCACGAGGTTAACCACATAACCTCAATTGATTTAGGCTAGTGCGTCAGCGTCATCGGCGTAGTGACAGTGACAGTTCGAAGTTGTCTTCGCTATTGAGGCAAAGGAACCTTAACAAACATCCTAAGGTTCCAAGCAGTCCAACACTACAGCCGACAAGTTGGCAGGCCCAGCTGGCGGAGGCTCTAGCAACACATTCGCCACTGTCATCGAAGTTCGCCGATGTCGATGACATAAGCCGTCAACTGAGAGTGGCAGCCGCTGTGATGTCACGCCAAAGGCAAGTTGGCCTACCCCTTCCACTTTCCTTCCAACGCCCATTGCTCCCCACCCAGAGGTCCTAGAGACCTAGGACCAACGTCCCAAACCTTCCCCTCTCCGCCCTCCCCCCCAACCCCCCCCATCCAACTTCCGTGGGACGCATTCCCCCCCCCCCTCCCTCCCCAAAAATTTTACCTCGCCCCCCCTTGGGCTAACTTTGCCACTATTGCCCGGAGAGAGGAGTGCGACGGCTCTTCTAAACCAGGAAGAGGAGCCCTAAAACCTGGCCCTTACGGACTCCAGTAAAAATAGAATAATATAAATTTAATTTAATTAAATATAAGGCCACCTTGTTGGTCACCCCCCTAACCCCCCCAAAGGTTCACTAGAGTGAAACCTTACACCCCCCTTTTATTACAATTACTTATAATTATAATTATTTAAAATTATTTACAATTATTTACAATTATTAATTAATTGATTATAAAATTGACATTAATAAAAATTTATAATTCATTCTAGTCATTATGTATAACCCGCAATCATTTAAGTATTGTGAATTATTATATTGTTCTTAAATTATTATCTTTTTGTTAATTAGTATAGTGCTGTGTTTGTCTATATTGTTACAAGTACTACCAATTTATATTATTATTGACTACGTTTTAACTATTATTAATATTGATCTTAATTGTATAACTGACCTGGCACAGAGCTACAGGAATTGATTAGCGGGGAAACGACATTATATTGATATTAGTATTGACATTATTTCGATTGTTAATTGACTTATCTATAGACTATAGTTATAAATTATTCTTGTTAGTATTAGTGTTTGCTTTATTAATTCTTAGTAATCGGTCATTAACTTAATGTGCATTGTTTTAATTATTACCTTTCTACAACTTTTACAATCTACCATTTTAAATTATTACTTGTTAAATTGTTTTTTAAATTTATTATTTCAATGATTTTATATAATTATTAATCTATTAATTTTAATTCTGTTTCTTTACAACTTTTACAATTTTACCATTTTAAATTATTACTTGTTAAATCGTTTTTAAATTTATTATTTCAATCTTGATTTATATAATTATTAATTTATTAATTTTAATTCTGTTATCTTTTACAACTTTTACAAATTTACCATTTTAATTTAATTATTAATCTGATTAATTTATTTTAATTTGATACTTTATATAATTATTAATTTATTAATTTTAATTTAATTTCCATTCTATTAATTTTACAACTAATCTAAATTTATCCAGTTAATTGATTTGTGAAGCAAATTTCATTATTAGTTCCCAATTACAATTAATTTAGTTTGATCATTATTATCGTAAGTTTAGATAAAAATTCCAAAGGTTACCAAGTTGTTATAGCAATTGGACAGGAAACGCATTTATTTAAACATGAAGCCCACCACCAGTGCCATCACAAAACGTCCAGCGGCAGGAAAAACATCAAAGAGCGACACGGAGGTCGCAGCTCGGAGGGCTAAGGGTCCCGACACGGCGCGACGCGGTAGTGGCAACGAGGAAAACCTTTTAAAAGGAGTCCTCAGTAGGAACGCCAGTGCCGCTACACAACAAACAAAAAGCGCACACCCTTCGCTTACAAGCCCTCCGAGCTCAAGCCATTCGAGCGTCGTCTCTCCGCTGGCCCCAATACGAGCGGACCCGGAGGCCTCCCTTGATGTGGGGGACCTTTCATCCGGGGGAGACATAGGAAAGGGGGGGAGGCCGAGTATGCTCCCCCCCCATAGGGGTAGGACCGGCATGGCTATGGACATGGCGAAAATCAGGGCCAACGAGTTCCTCCAGGAGGCGAAGGACGCCTTGGAGGGATCGGGGAACCTAAAGCGGGAAATCAGAGATAAGGTCATCGACTCACTCCAGGGCTTTTATACGTTGACCCTGGAGTTGGTGGACTCCCGAGGGCGACACAGGACTTTGGCGGAGCGCGCGCGAGCCGAAGGCGCCAGAGATCTGGCGTGGGCGGAGCGCGCGCACGCAAAACAAATAGCCACCCTCGTGGGGAACCATGAGCGCAGCATCTCCTCGCTAACCAAACAGGTGGAGACGTTGGTCGGCGAGATTGGGACGCTGCGATCATGGCTCGACTATGAGGTGGCAGAGCCCCTTAAGTCGCTCAAAGGAGTCCGCGAGGGGGTCGATGACCTACGAAGCCGAAGGTTCCCCGACCAGAAAGAAACCAGGCGTCTAGATGCTTTTTCTCTTAAATAAAGTTATTGAGCATTCTGAACAGCACCAATGTACTTTGAAGCAAACCAGTATTACAGAGTTCTTTCAAAAGAATAATCATTTTCACATTATGAATACACGTACATGTATGTACACGAATGTACCTCTAAACTTTTGTCATTGTTATAATAGAATTGCAGTTAATAAATAAGAATTGATCAACACTAAATTAATTCGAAAACACTAATTCGAAATTTTATTTATTTTCACAAATTTCGAACCATTTGATATATTTACAACAGTCTATAATTATTAATATTTTAAGAGTCCCTCGAGTTACGAATTAACGAGAGTGGACTCTATTTTTGTACTTCCTTCGATAAGTAAGATATTCTGAAGGATTATTCTTAATCAATTAGTTGCATATTTTAAAATAGAAAAGATTTTGAATGAAATTCAAATCTACCACTGACGCTGGTACAATGCTATTATCCATATTTTTAGGGCCTGGGAGGAATCACATGTTGCAATTGGTGATCTTACTAAGGCCCTTGGCTGCATTGACCATAGTATTCTAATATTAAAACTAAAACATTATGGTGTTTCTGAAACTACTCTTATCGTTCTTACGTTTACCTAAAATACCACTGTCAGAAAGTGAATGTAGATGGAGCTATTTCCACAGGCTCATTAGTTCAAATCGGCGTATCCCAGGGTTCGATTTTGGGGAACGTTCCTATAGTAGTATTTTGAAGTTCATAAGCGCCTTATCAGAGCCTAAATTGAGTAAAGTATTTTTACATTTTGAATTTTTTTAGGTAATTCAAAATTCAACCATTAAGCACATTGTAGAAAATAGAGACATCAATAACAAATTTATGTGTCCTGGCTTTTGACGAAATGTCAATAAGGAAAACTTTGACTTTTAATTCTAAACTGGACCAGTTAGATGGTTATCAGTATCATGGTAGACAAGGCAGAACATCAGACATAGCGAGCCATGCTTTAACGTTTATGGCTATTGGTGTTCGAAAAAACTGGAAACAACCGATTGCTTTTCACTTTTCTGGAGACCATGTAACAGCAGATAGATTAGCTGTACTTATCAAAGAAGTAAATCTTGTAACTCATTTGTAGAATTCTTCTATTTTGTCCGATTTACATCTATTATCATTTGTAAGCCGCAGTGCTACTTGTACTAGATAACATTTAACAACCCTGTTTAATAAAAGTAATACACACGAAGAGATATCTGCTAAAGCTCATCAGAGTGGTTGCCTTTCATTAATGCTCTGCATCTCAGCAGCATGCAGCTCTGCATGCTCTTTCAAATGTGCGAACTCTACAGCATTACAATTTATAGATATATTATTTACAATCATAGTGTTATTATAATTATTTAGTGTTTATTATGGAATCCGTTATAGTATTTGAAATGTGTATATGTTTAAAGGTCCTGAGTGCTTGTTTCTCTGCCGGCTTGAAAGTTCTTGGCACAATATGTGATTTAGATGGTGTCAATATATGTACGTGCCATAAATTCGTTGGTATCATCGAGGGATCGACCATATTTTGAACATGAAGGACAGGAGATTGTTACAATCTTGGATCCACCCCATCTATTAAAATGTTTCAGGAATAACTTTTTAAAATACAATATAGAATTCATGTCTGATGTTCATATAAATGACAAACCAGACAAAGGTTGGTGTCATGGAATATTTTACACTGCATGATTACATTAATATTTTTATTAGTTATGCAAATATATAAATATGCAATTAATTTACTTTTTTACTTTATAAAAAGTAAATCTTTCTTTATGTGTCGTAAACAATATGCACAGCAAATGAGTTATTATTATGTATATATGTAAATGAGTTATTTTAATTTTTAAACAATATACTTATATGCCCACCACATTATTAAAGATATACTAATAAACAGATCAAGACCACTTTCTATAAAAAATACTTTTTTACGTGGGAAATGCATTTACACATCGTCCCTGCCATCTTTAATTCGGTAGTAAAATCTCCTGGATTAGAGTTCTATAAAAAGCCTGACATTAACCACCAGTTCAGTTATAACTACATTAGATACTTAATATCAATTGTAGACGAATTACAAAGGGTTGGCTCCTAGTAAATGTGGAACCAGGAACATGAAATAAACAATAATATATTCTAAGTTTACAATCAATACTTCAGCACAAAATTCATTAATTTTGGAATTCATTATAGGTATAGCAAAATAGAGTTATATAGAAGAGTTTTATATCAAAGACAAGGAAAATCCAAACCTTGTATTTGCTCCAGCATTAACCCAGCAACGCTTGCAGCCAAATGGCAAACAGAAAATGAAAGAACGTTTGGCCGCTCAAATGTTAAGCCATTCAGTTGCAGCCGGAATATTTGCCAAAGTAAGTTTTAAAGTTATGGATATTGTTTTAAATTTTAAACTATCATTATTCAGAGGCCGTGCTGTTGTTGCAATTTCAAACCATTGTTCAATGGCTTTTTAATGTTTATCCATGTAAAAAAAAAGTTACGGAGTGATTTAAAAAAAAAAATCCAAATAAACTTTCATGAATTATTTAACACCCTTCAAGTTTCACATTCTCGTCAAAAAAAGACTATCAACTTCTCTAAGGCACCATCTAGCTTCTTAAACAGACGCTTATATTTATAATTAGAGGACGTTCAAGTATCACGTAAATAAAGCTCTTAATTCCTCCTTTTAAAAAGAAACGAAAATATATGTATACATAAATATTGCGTACTTAATAACCATTGAAACCACTTGGCCACCACCTCACTTCCGGCTCCTCACTATGTCATCATAAATAAGCAAAAGATGAACCATCCCCCACCAATTATGCCTGCGTAATACTTGAATGGGCACATTCAGAATTAGAATAACATTTTATTATCCTCCGCTCCATACACTATACCTATTGATACTACTCAGTTCTTCATCCAACGCCTAGATCATTACGTGAAAATCGAATATTAAATTTTTATTTTGTTTACTGTGTTTTATATACTATAAACATTATTTCATTTAATGTGATTTTGTTCAATTTTAATAAATCCTTTTACTTAAACCATTTACTTAGTGACACTTCTTTTATACTAAACTCACGGCGTCCATTAAATTGTAATAACTTTTGATAGATTGGACCAATTTTAATGAAATATAAATATAATTTTACTCCAGAATATGCTTTAAAATTATCTATTAGTATACTTAGTACTATAATCACCCCTGTGATTAGATTAGTCAACAGTGATGCCTGGTTAAACAAACAGACAGACAGACATACATTTTAAAATTTTAAAAAATTATAGAAATTTATCCAGTATGTACATAGGTAATTAACCTATTTTTAGTCTCCTGCAATATTTCTTTTTCAGAAAAATCATAGTTGTATAGACACATGAAGTTTTATAATATCAACTAACATTTGGATGTATTTGTGTTACAGGTAAATTACCGCAAGAAGCAATCGGAACGGCGACAGTTATTTCAAACATGGATAAATTATTTGACCGTATGAATGGAAACACACCAGACAAAAAAGAGGAAAAATGTTTTTGACTAATATATCTTCAACCAGCCCTTATATGGAGTATTTTAAAAAAATGAAGTCTTTTTTCCAGGAAATGAAGTTTTCAGGAGCAAGGAACAAGCCCCTCTCTCAAGAGGGCTGGTTAAGGACTCTAAATGCTATTGAGCGGTTTTATTTTATAATTTAAAAAAATATAATATTCATACATTATCAGTTAGGAGGCTAACCCAAGATCCACGTGAAAACTGTTTTGGATGTATAAGAAGTTATTGTGGGTGTAATCCAAACCCCACGTCAGTTCAGTTCATAGCAGCATTAAAAACCTACATAATAACAAATTTTATTAATAGCAATAAAACGAGAAATTGTTTAGATGATAACAATGATTTATTAAATATTTTTAAAAGTTTTCTAAGTCAAAAACTCCCAGTTACGCTTTCTGCTGTTAGCTCACTAGACGAAGTTGTAGATAATCTAGACGAATTTTGTTTTACGGATATAGAAATGCCTCAATGTTCTGGAGAAATGCAAGCATGTGTGTTAAATGAGTGTAAAAAATGGATGACTACTTGAATAACATTACCGACACTTCACAATAGCTAAGTGATATTGGAGCACCACATGATAATGATGTTATAGCGATTATGTGATGCTATCAGGTCTAAGGGAAGACTATGATCCGTTAATAATGGCCATTGAAAACTCCCAACGTTCGAGTGAATTAGTGAAGTGCAAATTACTACAAGAAAAGTAACGACCCATCAATATTCATATCAGTGTATCAGCTTTGGCAGTCTCAAGGAAGCAATCAAGGTGCTTTAGCGCCACATTTTCAACATGTCTGTTTACAAAATGTCAGTATTTTCAGACCAAAATGACACTAAAAATGCCAGACAAAAAGACATTAATTACAACAGATATTAATTGCCCTAATTGCAATCGAAAGCCAGACAGCGACAACCAGCAATAATGCGGACGATCGCGATAAAGCTGGGTGTTCTTCGAATGTTCCTAGGGATACCTATTCACCAAATATACAGGGTGTTAGGGGTTCGCTCCCGAAAACGGTGACAGAAGATACTACTAATGACACCTTTGATAATGAGTCAGGAAAAAACTCAATCCTGATGTTTTTTTTTTTTTTCAAAACACAACGTTATATTATGATTATTCGCGCTTCGTCATGTTAGTTCAGCTAAATTAAACGATAATTTCATAAAAAAATTAATTGTTTCACTAAAAAAAAAAACCAGCAATGTAATACAAAATCAAAAACAGCTGACGCTCAGGTCAACGGTCGCGCGACTCGCACCGCCCAGGCAGCGCTTCCCCGTCCCCGCGTCCCGCTCGCGCATCCTAGTGCTAACAATCGCGCCAATACTATTTACAAAACTTGCCTAAGTATCTGACTTATCTACTTAACCTACTATTTTCCACTGTGCTAGTCTATACCTAGCCACTTTCATTCGAATTTACTGATTGAGTAGACCAAGTACAGGTTCGATTCCCCGCTATTTAATTTTTTTTTTACTTAAATTACATTTTAACAAAGATAGGCTTTTTAATCCATCATCTAGGTATGTTTATTTATATTCTGATGTATTTAGTTATGTACCTATTCAAATTAGTTCAGTATTAAGTTATTTTAAAACATTATGTAGATAGGTATGATGTTAGGTATTTATTTCACAACCTCCGTGGCCTTATAAAATAAGGTTCAAATTGTAAACACATGCATCTCGAGGTAAATATGGTCTCAACGTTGAGAAAGCCAAGTCCCGTGTTCGATTCTCTGCAAAACTACTCAATGACGAAGTAAGAATGTTAATTCTAAATGATCTTGTAACGTAAAATGTGCACTTAATAAGTTTAAGTCATTGTCACTACTTAAACTAAAAAACTGATGATTGAGATCCATTCAAACCGTATCTACCTATAACCTATTCACTGGGATATACCTACTCTACCGTAAATGAGTGGAGCCATAACAGAATACAAAATTTCAACTCTGTAAGCCTTGTAAATGAAAGTTGACATCCTTTCAATTTTCAAAGGGCTTATAAATTTTCTTGAAATAGCCAAGGACACACTCGATGACGTCGTCTTTTAAACAAAAAAAAAACGAAATCAAAATCAATTCAAACGTTTGCGAATTATAATGCCCCAGACTGTGACACCGCAAAATTATACCCCTTTTGTCCGTCGAACGTTAAAAGCACATATCTAAAAACTTATTTTGCTAATTATCTAGCTCGGTACAAAACACTGCATTAAATATTACTGTACTACAATTAACCTGTTAATACGTATACGGACCAGCTAGCGGACATGGTATGGCGAGCGGCCGAGGTCGTCAATCGCCAAATTAGGGATAGGAAACAGATTTTTCCAAAAAATCGATTTTTTTAACCCCTTCGTTCCCCGTGTCCATCTCAATGGACATAGTTTTATATTACACGTAACATGAACTGTTGTTATTAAAAACTTAATCTAAACATTACGACACACTCAGCTCTTATTTAAGAATTTTGTTTAGAACAAATCACAATCGGTCTTTATGCGGGTTGGTTATAATATTCAGTCAAGTAACGACATTCGCCATGGCTCAACGAAAGTCAGGTAAGTCTTCAATTTTGTTGTAGTTTTTTATCGAAAATTGGTGTATGTTTCTTTGATTTTTTTATTTCTCGTAGTTTACGTTATTATCTTGGGAACCATTTATGAGTAAACACAATTCAATACAATATTGTACTTCAAATATGCAATTAAACAACTATGTCCATTTCAATGGACATCAGGTCTCAAAAGTCGATAGTCTACAATGTATGGTAAAATCGTTTTGAATAGCGTTTATGTGGTTTGTTTGTTTTTTGTTATAGGTTTTAATCTTTCAAAAAGTCAAGATGTTAGCACATTACTCGATATATTAGAAAATGGAACAGTATCAGACCTTGATGAGGAAAGCGACGATGAAATAATACCAGATACATTACAAAATGTGGTTCGTGTGGGTAGTGATATTGTGCATCCGAACGTAACTCCGATGGTTATTGAAAATTTTAATGATGATGAAGAAGATCAAGAAATTCATGAAGCAGAACCCGTAGCTGAATCGAGCAATCAAAAACCAACTAAATCTCAACATGACATAAGATTGAAAAAACATTTGGAACTGGACGCACCCCAATTTAACTGGTCAGCTCCGCCGCCTTCTGTAATAGATAAGCCACTTGCACCAATTGAATATTTTTCAAAATACATAACAGATTCCTTAGTTCAAGATTTCGTTTTCAATACTAATTTGTATGCCACCAGAAAAGAAGTTAGTAATTTCAAGTCCTGTAGTGATACAAAAATGAAAATATTTTTGGGACTTCATATCATAATGGGAAATTTGAAATCTCCTCGTATCCGTTTATTTTGGGATTCTGGTTTAGGTTTAAAACTGTTTTTAGATAATATGCCTAGAGATCGGTTTCTTCAGCTGAGAAATATTTTACATGTTATAGACAATGATTCCATACCTCCAGACAACGCTGATCGTCTTATAAAGGTTCGGCCGTTATACGATTCTATTCGAAAAAGATGCTTGGAAATAAATTTAGAACAAATACTTTGCGTTGATGAACAGATTGTACCATTTCGAGGAAAATTCGAAATCAAACAATATGTGAAAGGAAAACCTGAGCCATGGGGCGTAAAGATATTTATGATTCGCTTATACAATAATGGAATGGATGGCGTAGACAAAACTGATCACCTCATCAGTTTATACCGCATCTACATCAGGTCCAAAAAATGGACCTTACGTATGATATTCCATGCTATTGATTTGGCGCTAAGTAAAAGTTGGCTGGAATACCAAGAAGATTGCAAAACCTGCAACATTCCTAAAAAGGATATTTTAGATCTGTTGCACTTCAGACAGCGAGTAGCTGAGGCTCTAATAAAAATGGGACAACCACTGATTGCAAGAAAACGAGGACGCCTTTCCTCTGGACAAAGTAGTCCCATAAATACCCCAACCAGTACACCAAAACGACATCCTCGCAGCGGTGTTGAAATTAGGCCCCCGAGTGAAATCCAATATGATACTGTAGATCATTTGCCTGAGTATGATAAAAAGAAGGAAGCGACAAGGTGCAAGAAACCAGACTGTAAAGGAAAAACACACGTGTATTGTTTGAAGTGCGAAATACATTTATGTTTTATTGGTGATCGAAATTGTTTTCGAGAATTCCATCAAAACCGCTAAATTTTTATTTTTGTATTGAAAAGAATAATGTTATACTTTTACTACGTTGCTAATAAACAATTTAGAATATTTCGGATTTTATTTTAAGTTGAAGCCACCATTACTAAGCCTTTTAAATAAAGATTTGAGAAAAAAATAAATATTTGTAGATATTTAAACTTTGTACGTTAAACTACACTGGAGACCTGGTGTCCATGTGAATGGACATATAATTATCAAAAAAACTAAAAACACAATTTCCATTTTATTAACTTTAATCGATTAATTATTACCTAATAAATAAGAAAAACGATAGAAACTTTTTTTCTAACACGCATTTTTAATTCGGGTTCGAAGGGGTTAATTGATTTACAAAACATCGAGGTCCAAGTGATCAATCTTTTTTCGACTTGATTTATTTCACTTCTTATTCGTAAATAGTATTCTTCCAGTGGTCGAAATTAGACTAATCATCATTTATTGCAAAAAATGTTTCCATTTTTTTTTGCACAAAAAAGTCGTCAAAGCAACTATACAAAAAAATTAGAACGCTTAAACTACTAAGGAAAAAATGACACTGAACTGTTTCATCTTTGCCTATTTACAGATAATCATCATATTAAAACAAAAAGGATACTCTAATAATCGATACTTTACTAGTTTTAAAGATCGACCTTTTGATCCTCGGTGTTTTGTGAATCAATTTATCAAGTTTAAATTCAAAAATCGATCTTCTTCGGAAAAGATCCCATCCCTAATTAGGTGACTGATGACTTCGGCCGCCCGCCCGCCATACCATGTCCGCGGTCTGGTCCGTACATGTGTTAACAGTATTACGCTACTGGCTCTTCGGGGTATTGATGAATCGGTCTTAAATACCAATAAATCGATTTTTTATAATCGATATCTACTATTTTTTAATTAAATTTATAATTGAAACTAGGCAATCGGAATTAGATTAGAACCATAATATTATTTACAATTCAGAATGTACCTCCAAATGTAAGAAAGTTTTTCACTTATTTAATGTTAATTGGACATTCACTACTACATCTGGATATTTCAAGTGTATTGCCAATCCTAAAATCTCTTCATTTTATAACTTTAAATTTGACATTCTTGTAAAAATAACGCTAAATATTATAAAATTATAAAAAATAAGTCCTTTTTCCATTAACGACCTTTAATGTTATCAACAAAAAAAATTTCGGCAAGATTTTTACTCAAATTTTCATAAAATGATGATTACGATCTAGTTTTTAACCAATAGAAGAATACTAGTTATGAATAAAAAAGCAAGTCGAAAAATGATCAATTACCTAGAGATCGGTTTTTAGGACCTCAATTTTCAATTAATCGATTATTTTTTTTGAAAAATCGCTTCCCTACTTTTACTTTTGCTCAAGTGTGAGCGGCGGCGGCGCGTGTGTATGGTAAACGGACCCGAAACTTTTGGCGGTACTTTTGATATCCCGCCATTGCGCGCTGACGCAATTTACCTACTAAGATATGTTAAGAAATAGAGGCGGCAATCACAATAATTAAAATAAAGTAAAAGATTTTTAAAATTTAATATGGATAGATTAATTAACTGTCTATCGTGATTGGAATTAATGTGAACTTAGAAATAATAATTTCTTGTACAAAATCGAAGATAACGATGATATTATTTTTATAATTGTGTACGTGAGTACCAAATTAGATACATTTAATAATTTCAATATAATTTTTGTAGTAACGAGCTTCTTGATACGTCAGGGTACTATTGATTGTCTAACTGTATTCTACAATGATAATTATAACTTCTAATTTCTATTAAATGACTAGTCAGTAGGGGTAACTAAACTTATAAAATAAAAGTTGCGAATGTCTTATCGGTTTATTGATCTGTGGAAATGATCAAAACGTCCACCGAGAGGACGCGCTCGTTTTGGCTGGATTGATTATTAATTTTGGTTTTGAGACAGTTCCGTGTTGACTTTCATCGGCGCGTGAGCGATACGATATTCAATCAATCGTTTTGTTATTATTCTTGTTATCATTCTATTGTTAGGTACTTTTTTGTTTCTTGTTAAGTTTGTATTGTTTTTATTACGGTTTTCTTTTTATAATGCCAAACGCGTACGTTTATAGTGCCCGTGAATACGGCAATATGTTAATGTGTCTTGGAGAAGCTCGCGGCAATGCATCGCATGCATTACGAATTTACCGAGAGAGATTCCCGACTGCTCGACATCCAGCAGACTCTCGTTTGATAACGGCAGCATTTCAGCGAGTTCTGGAAAATAGGCCCATTGCTCCGGTAGCAGCAGGAAATGGTAATCAAGTGAATGTTCGGTCCGAGGAGCGCATATTAGATGTCGTTCGCCGGAATCCGAATTTAGGTACACGAAGTATCTTTAAATTGTTAAGGCGTCGAGATGGAACAAGTGTGTCACATTGGACAGTTCACAAAATCTTAAAGCGTAACCGAATGCGCCCATACAAAGTGCATAAAGTGCAAGCTTTAGTACCCGGCGATCATGACCGCCGGCGAGTTTTCTGCCGTTGGTTATTAGACCAGCAACAACGTGTTCCTGGTTTTATCGAGCATGTCATCTGGACGGATGAGGCAACATTTACCAGAAACGGCCTGTGGAACCGAAGAAATACACACGTGTATTCTGAGAGGAACCCGCACGCTGTTCGACAAACCGGGCACCAAACCCGATGGTCGGTTAACGTATGGGCAGGCTTATTTAAAAATCGCGTACTAGGACCAGTGTTTCTGCCACAGCGACTTAACGGACAGCGATACTTAAACTTTATAAATGAAAAGTTGGTAGACATTTTAGACGACCTATCTTTGGCTGATTATCGTGGCACATGGTTTCAGCATGACGGTGCACCTCCACACGTTGTGAGATTCGTACGTGAGCGCCTTACCGAGCTATTTGGTGATCGCTGGATCGGCAGATTAGGGCCACACGCTTGGCCACCTCGGTCACCTGATCTGACCCCGTTAGATTTTTTTCTGTGGGGGTATGTGAAAGAAAGAGTTTTTAATCGGGAGTGTGACAATGTGAATGAAATGCGCCAAAGGATCGTGGATGTTTTCGACAAACTACGTGCGGACTGTGTCGAAGACCCCACAATGATGCCCCGCCTGCATGAGGAAACACAACGCCGAGCCCAAATCTGCCTTCAAATGAATGGAGCACAATTTGAACCGCATCTCATAAGGCCACGGAGGATTTAGATCGGTAAGCTATTTCAAACTTTTTTTTATAACTCTTAGTATTGGACTGATCTTAATAGATACATAACATAATACATCAGAATAATAACATTACCTTTGTTGACGCGTGCAACTTGCTTGACGACAGAAAGCTGAAGGCGGGACGAGACGTGCCGAGGACGGGCACTCACGCGACGATACTTAAAGAACACTCGCACTTAAAGACGCTCTGTGATCACCCGTGTTAATAGATTATAAATTAAAATAATAATTAAAGTAAAAACTGTATAATACATGAGCAGGGTTTTTTATTAATATCAAGCCCTCAGCTGAGCTGACTTAAGAACGGCTCCGACAAAAATTTGGCGACCGTGACAGGACACGAAATAACTTAAACGAAGAACACATAACGGGACATCGCGGCAACGTGCGAGTTCAATATTATACGAGGACGGTTGTGGCGTATTCATTGAATATAGTGCAGTTCATCATCAAAAAGGGAAGTGCCTAATCCTATTCTTATCCATAATCAGTCCGCTTAATTTGTATTAATATTGCTCAGATATTATATTACAGACTGAAGTTATTTATAAATCTTTATACATTTATGTAATGAAACTGCATAACTACCTACTTAAGTAGCTGCTTATCATTACTGTATATTAAGTGCATCCTACTTGCATTCTTAAAGTGCATAAAATTGCAAGCATTATTAGGTGTACTTACACATAGTGATAAGTGTACATAGGTGCTTCGTCAGCTTCTCATAAATGCCTATCATTTCATAACTTTTATTATTGCAAATTAAGCATTACCTACACTGCTAAATAGCTACGCATTCAAACGGCTGAATAGTGCTATTAGTGATTAGCTGATTAGCTATTAGCTGAATAGTATACACTTCTTCTGCATAAATTCATAATTGCATAATTTTTTCATAATAAATATTGCTAATTAATCACAGCAAATAGTCGTCATACCTACACTTTGAAAAATTGTCAATTATATACTCATATATTTGTTAATCGTACATTCCAGTGATAACGAGATCGTCAGGAGGCATAAGGTCTCCCTAGCAGTATCGGCACGTTGTGGTGTTCGCCGTGAGCAACTTTGACGTGCTCAGTGCGGCTCATAAGTCTACTTGTTGCTGGTTCGAGTATCAGATCTCCTTAATTTGGGTTATGAGTTTTAAGTTAACTATATCTAATTTCTTTATTTGCCTCTTATTTATAAATTTTGCGTTTACATATTATTTCTTAATAAGCTAAAATGTCTGAAGACTTGAAAGACCTCATTAGGCAAAGGGGAACTTATAAAGCTCGCGTAACAAAAATACAGAGATTATCTTTCTATTATCCAAAAAACAGAACATAAAAACCGATCAGCATTACAAATTAAAGAGCTTAAATTACGTATAACAAAATTACAATCCTTATTTTCTGAATTCGATAGTATTCAAACACGAATAGAGATGTTATGTTCAAACTTGGATGAACAAATAGAGGAAAGGGATTCTGTAGAATCACAATTCTTTTCTCTCATCTCTGAAACACAAGAGATCATTGATTCTGTTAACGAAATTCATCATTCCAATGATGCACATTCATCTCACTCGAGTTTAGAATGTTGTAATATAGATAACATAAAACTTCCCACCATCACTCTTCCTTCTTTTGATGGAAATTATCTGAAATGGTTGGAGTTTCGAGACACGTTCGAATCCATGATCCATTCGAACCAGTCGATCCCAGATATTAACAAACATCATTATTTACGTTCTTCTTTGGAAGGTAGTGCCAGAGCCGTAATAAAATCAATAGAAATTAGCTCAAAAATTATAAAATCGCATGGAATTTATTATGTGAACGTTATAATAACACAAAAATTCTTATAAATAATCACATGAAGGCATTATTTAGCATAGACTCGTTGACGCGCGAATCTCATCGATCTATTCGTTCTCTTATTGATCACGTGACAAAGAATTTAAGCTCACTTAATTCATTAGGACGTCCGACGGATTCTTGGGATGACTTAATTATTTATTTAGTGGCTAGTAAACTAGATCCCACAACTAGCATGAAGTGGGAAGAATTTAAAGTTGATTTAGTTGACTTACCTAGTTTAACTGAATTTTTAAATTTTTTGCGTAAGCGGGCAGATGTACTTGAAACCATGGTGTCTTCCAAGAGTGATAAATTTACCGATAACAGATACCAACAATCAAAAAATACGAAAGTGTTTGTAACTACAGCCACACGCAAGCAGATGAGTAAAACTAGTACGTTTACGTGTCCAGTGTGTCACGATGCGCATAGAATTTCAGAATGTGTCAAGTTTAGGAATATGAACGTGGAGAATAGATCAAGTGAAGCCTTAAAGTTAAAACTTTGCTTGAACTGTTTGCGACGGGGTCATAACGCTGAGAAATGTCGTCTCGGCTCCTGTCGAATATGCAATGCAAGGCACAATACCTTATTACATAATTCGAGTCAATCGCTATCTACACAAGTCGAGACTATAGCCACAAATGATACGTCTCCGGTGTTTAGTGCAGTAAATGCTTGCACCGCGACAATTGGTAAACAAGTTTTGCTTGGTACTGCGTTAGTAAGGGTAACAAATACTAGAAATAACAAAACACTGTTTGTGCGAGCGCTTTTAGATGCCGGATCACAGTTTTCTTTCCTAAGTGAAGACATAAAACATAAATTAGGTTATACTCATAACACTGAGAATAAACCCGTTCGCGTGGTAGGCATAAATAATATGCTACCAAATATTTCTGATCGCTGTGAACTCACCTTAAATTCATTAACGAGTTCCTATACTACAGACGTTAGTTGCCTAGTTGTACCACAAATTACAGGTAACTTACCTAATCACTATATTAATATTTTTGAACTGAACTTACCAACGAACATACAATTGGCTGATCCTGAGTTTTATATTCCTTCCGATGTCGATATGCTACTTGGTGCCGATGTTTTCTTTGATATTTTAATGTCAGAAAAAATAAAATTAGGTACTAATAAACCAATACTTCAAAACTCTAAGGTAGGCTGGTTAGTTGCTGGTCCAATAGGTAATTTAAATCATAATGACATCGAAATTTCACATTGTAATTTTACTAAGCAAATATCAAACGATCTCGCGCGATTTTGGAACCTTGAAGAAATCCCATCATCAAATATTATTTACCGCGAAGATGACAACATTTGCGAAAGGCATTTTTTGGAAACAACACAACGTTTAGATAATGGTAGATTTCTTGTAAAAATTCCTTTATGTGAAACACCCGAGAAGGCACTTGGAGATTCATTTAATATGGCTAAAAAACGATTTCTTAATCTCGAAAATAAATTAGAGAAAAATCCAGTTCTTAAAAAACTTTATTGTGAATTTATTAAAGAATACGAGGAACTGGGTCACCTGAAGAGGGTTAAAAAACCTGATTTTGGTTACTATGCTCCTCACCATGCTGTTATTCGTGATAATAGTGAGACTACTAAATTAAGAGTAGTTTTTGACTGTAGTTCAAAAACAACGTCACAAAAATCTCTTAACGATATACAGTACGTCGGTCCTGTGGTTCAAGATGAGCTATTTGATATTTTGATACGATATAGGCAACATAAATTTGTTTTATCTGGCGACATAAAAAAAATGTATCGTCAGATTTTGTTACATGAATCACAGCGAAATCTACAAATGATTAATTGGAGGGATGACAAGTCCAAACCACTTAATATATTACAATTATCTACAGTCACATACGGAATGAGATCAGCCCCATTCTTAAGCACAAGGTGTCTCGTGCAGTTAGCAAGAGTGTACTGACAAATTTATAGCTGAAATCATACGACACGATTTTTATTACGATGATTTTTTGAGTGGCGCTTGAAATTAAAGGAGCCGAAGATTGGAGACGTGGTTGTTTTCAAGGAAAACAATACACCTCCATTGAAGTGGAAGTTAGGAAGAATTCAGCAGTTGTACCCTGGCACCGACGGAGTTAGCAGGGTTGCAGATTTCGCAACACAAAAGGGGGTTGTTAGGAGGGCAATCAACAGAGTGTGCCTCCTACCTCTTTTAAAAAAATGAAAACTGAAGTGTCAGTTTTCAGGGCTGCCAGGATGTTGACGCGTGCAACTTGCTTGACGACAGAAAGCTGAAGGCGGGACGAGACGTGCCGAGGACGCGCACTCACGCGACGATACTTAAAGAACACTCGCACTTAAAGACGCTCTGTGATCACCCGTGTTAATAGATTATAAATTAAAATAATAATTAAAGTAAAAACTGTATAATACATGAGCAGGGTTTTTTATTAATATCAAGCCCTCAGCTGAGCTGACTTAAGAACGGCTCCGACACCTTTGTTAAAATTTAATTTATGTATTTTTTTTTCTGATTAGCGGGCAATCAAACCTGGTACTTGGTAATCGAATGAAAGTGGCCAGGTATAGACTAGCACAGTGGAAAATAGTAGGTTAAGTAGATAAGTCAGATACTTAGGCAAGTTTTGTAAATAGTATTGGTGCGATTGTTAGCACTAGGATGCGCGAGCGGGACGCGGGGGCGGGGAAGCGCTGCCTGGGCGGTGCGAGTCGCGCGACCGTTGACCTGAGCGTCAGCTGTTTTTGATTTTGTATTACATTGCTGGTTTTTTTTTAGTGAAATAATTAATTTTTTTATGAAATTATCGTTTAATTTAGCTGAACTAACATGACGAAGCGCGAATAATCATAATATAACGTTGTGTTTTGAAAAAAAAAAAAACATCAGGATTGAGTTTTTTCCTGACTCATTATCAAATGTGTCATTAGTAGTATCTTCTGTCACTGTTTTCGGGAGCGAACCCCTAACACCCTGTATAGTAAGGATTATTGTAACGTTTCATTTATTATTACGTTTACATTTATACCGCGATTTCATAGTATCTAATTTTTATTTCGTATTTACGCATACAACTAGATGTTAAAACGTTTTAATATTACTCTTTTGGTGTTTACTGGCTTATTATTGTTTAATATAGATAAATTATATCGTAAAATTAAGTTGACTGAAGCTAAGCGTGCGTATTTATTTAATCAAATTCATTCGACATATTCTAATTAAAGTCTGCTGGTCCTTCACCGATGCAATTACAAACATTTATCGATAAATGCGCCCCATTAATAGCTGCTTTCAGACGTTTAGATATTCCCAATCCAAATGATTTTATTTTTGCATACATGGGGCAAAGATAAATTACAATTATCTAAGGATGGAATTATTGTATCCGGAGATGGCACTTGGATGAAGAGAGGATTTTCTTCGTTTTTCGGATTCACAACATTAATTGGTTTTTTTCTCCGGAAAAGTTGTCGACTGTTTGGTAAAAAGCAGATATTGCAAAGAGTGCGAAATTCACGATAAGCTCAAAGGTACGGCTGAGTATGAATCGTGGTTAGAAAATCATCACGAAAATTGTGCAGCAAATCACAAAGGTAGCTCTGGGAAAATGGAGCCAGATCTTGAAGTAACGAAGAATGCGTGGGTCATGTCCAAAAACGTATGTGTACGCGTCTTCGCAAAGTCGTCAGTGACAGTAAAAGATCAACGTCAATCACGAAAGAAGAGAAGCCAACGACTTCAAAGAAAAAGTTAAATACATCGAATCAAGTCAAACAAGTCAGTTTGGGAGGAAAAGGAAAATTTACTGGCAAAATAATAGACGAGCTAACTATTTATTACGGTTTGGCAATTAGAAATAACATTGACTCACTGCAAAATATGAAAAATGCTTTATGGGCGACATTCTACCATAAATCATCAACGAACGAAAAACCTCAGCATTTTCATTGTCCACCTGGAGAAGAAAGTTGGTGTGATTGGCAGAGAGCAAAAGCCGAAGGTACGATTGATGAATACAAGCACACAGCCCCTTTACCTGAAATTGTACTGAAGGCATTAAAACCCATCTATGAATCATTAAGTGACGAACAATTACTTGAAAAGTGCTTAGGTGGATTCACACAGAATGTTAATGAGAGTCTTAATTCGAAGATTTGGAAGATTGCACCCAAGGGTAGTCCAGGTAGTCGGAGAGTAGTTGAAATAGCTACCAATGTTGCTGTATCTACTTTTAATGACGGAGCAGAGAGTTTATTAAGAATGGAAAGATTACTTGGAATAACAATTGGATATGAGGGGTACCACTATTGTCTCGGAGAAAATTCGAACCGGCTAAAGCACTAACGAATCAAGGCTATGAAAGCAACAAAAGAGGCCAGAACATCTCGTCGACTGGAAAAAAATAAGCAACAACAATTGCTTACTGATCAGGAAGGCATACAATATGAAGCTGGAATGGGAGATTAAGCGTAAGTTAACAAAATAAATTAAAAAATTCATTTTGAATTCTTGCTTAATTGTGCGCGACCTCGAGCGAAATGCACATGAAAGTTTAAACGCGTTTTTCTCGAAACTACTTTTCCCGGCACGGTCTGCATGATAACTCATACAGTTTTTAACATTTTTTGATGCAATTTTTTTTTAAATATTCGAAAATGTTTTCTCTATAGTCTGTCGTGCCGTATTTTCGATATTTTTATTAAAAAAATTTATAAACATAATTAAAGTGTGACATTTATGACGTAAAACGCATACTTTTTTTTCTAAATTCCGTAAATTGGAAAATTTTTCGAAATTAAAAAATTCGGCTCGACAGACTATAACTATAACTTCATTTTACAAGATTTTTTTTTATTTTTACAGATCCATCAACATTTCAAGGATAAATGATGCAGACCGTGGAGCAACTTTTTTTTCATTGTACTTTGGGTAACGTGATATTTTATGTACTAATTTTGCAAAGAAAAATTAAAATATATTTTTTTATAAACTTTAAGTACCAATAAACATTGTATAAAATTTCTTTATATTTATTTCTATTGTTATCCCTTCTGAAAACAGTTTTTCTTTTAGCGCATTTTTGGTGCTGCTGGACGTATGTAACCCCTTAACTATATCATTGATTTTATATTGGTAAAATATTATGTTTAAAAGTTGAAAATGTCAAAATTTGAGCCAAGTAAACGTCATTTGCGGGAAATATTAGTTTACTTCTTTAATTTAAAAAAATCTGCTGCTGAGGCGCATCAATTGCTCGTAGAAGCATATGGTGAGGGTGCTTTGAGTGAGAGAACGTGTCGAGAGTGGTTTAAAAAGTTTAAAAACAGAGATTTCGACGTAGAAGACAAAGATCGCAGTGGAAGGCCAAAAATTTACGAGGATGCAGAATTGGAGGAAGATTCATCTCAAACACAAAAAGAACTTGCTCTAAACATTAGAAGTCACTCAGCAAGCAGTCTCACATCGTTTAAAATCATTAAGAATGATTCATAAACAAGGAAATTGGGTTCAGTACGAATTAAAGCCGAGAGATATTGAACGCCGATTATGCTTAAGTAAAATGCTGCTAGCTAGACATAAAAAAGGGTTTTTTTTTACATCCTATCGTAACTGGTGATGAGAAGTGGATACATTATGACAATCCAAAAAAGAAGAAAATCATGGGGATTACCTGACCACGCGTCAACATCAACAGTAAAGCCGAATATTCACGGAAAAAAACTTATGCTGTGTATTTGATGGGATCAGCTAGGTGTAGTGTATTATGAGTTGCTTAATCCGAGCGAAACAATTACTGGAGCCCTCTATCGAACACAATTGATGATATTGAGCCGAGTTCTGAAGGAAAAACGCCCTCAATACTATTCTAGACACGAAAAAAATATTCTTCTGTATGACAATGCTCGTCCATATGTTGCGACTCCCGTGAAAAAGTACTTGGAAACACTTGATTGCGAAGTGTTACCCCACCTGCCGTATTCACCAGACATTGCACCGTCCGATTATCACCTGTTCCGGCGCAGCGGTTCACATCTTATGAGGATACCAAAAATTGGGTTGATTCGTGGATGGTCTCAAAAGACAAGGAGTTCTTCAGACGTGGGATTCGAATGCTGCCTGAGAGATGGGAAAAAGTGGTTGCAAGTTGGGCAATTGGGCAATATTTTAAATAAATTTATATTACCGTTCTTCTATAATAAATAATTAATTTGTGTAAAAAACGGCGGAAACTTATTTGTACTCCTAATAAGTAAACCCATTATAATGTTATCAACTTCCTTAATTCATTGTTATTGTTTTTCAATCTCTCGTAAGTTCATTAGATGCCGTTAAACGGGTTAAATAGAACTCACGGGGGGAATAGAAAAAAAATCTAGGAATAATTTCAAACGTTTTTCGGGCAAACTCGATGTTCCCAGCAAAAACCAGCTTCTTAAGCAATTTCGTGTTATTGTTTTCCTTAGACTGGCAATGTTTTAATTGTGGCAACATCGCTAAAAAACGTCAAAGTTGACATCAAAACAAGTGAGTTGAGTGAGCGTGTGTTTGATCTTCGGTAAATAATTGCATTTTGGTGTTACTAGTTTAAATTTAGTTTTCTATTACGTTATGTGTTTATTATAAACATATTGTGCTGTATATAATTGAAAAAAAAAACGGCTAAGCATTATTGTTTTAAATTGTTATTTCTTAAACCTTATTTTCTTTCACTGTTCGTGGTGATTAAATACGCGAAAGGGGTGAATAGACACGCCTGAGGGGTTAATGGATACGCGAATATGGTTAATAGACACAGGAAGGGGTTGATTAGTTACAAAAGACAGTCCATTAGACACATGATTTAAGAATTATGGTTAAATTTAATTTGGATAATATAGGTGTCATACACAGGTGTTTCAAAAATAATATTCCAGGTCAGATTATGCCACAAGATTCTTAAAAAGATACAAAGATTCCATTTCTTTGAGGATACTCGCATATGTATAGTTGCTATATAATTTTTAATCTGATTGTGTTTTTGTAATTGATTTGTGTTTAAGGTGGCGGCAATGATGCAGAATTATTTAGAAATAAAAAAGGCTAAATGTAAATAAACATACAGACAATTAGCACAGCAGATTTATTAATATCTGACGTTGTCGCACGCTGGCCAGGATCAACTCATGATCCAAGCCATGAGGGCGGACTTTCACCAGGTCATGGTGATGGAGGAGTGGGCCTGCAGGCTCGAGGAGCCAAGCTCTGGCGTGGCTACAATTGAGGCCATTCGACCAGCTCTGTTCGAGTGGCTCGGGAGGAGTCACGGCACCCTCACGTTTCGGTCGACACAGGTTCTCTCGGGACACGGCTGTTTCGGGAGATACCTGTGTCAGATAGGCCGAGAGCCAAGTGAAGGATGCCACCACTGTGGCGGCGACTCGGATACCGCACTCCACACAGTGGCGGAGTGCCCAACGTGGGACGAGCCACGCCAGGAGCTCATAACGGCAATTGGACCCCTCCTCTCACTGCAGTCCCTTATTGCGGGGATGCTGAGAGGTCCAACGGAGTGGCTCTCCGTCACCTCATTCTGCGAAACAGTCATGCTCGCAAAGGAGGTGGCGGAGAGAGAGCGGGAGCAAACTTCTCAGCTCCCCTCACGAGCAAGGCGGACAGAGCGCCGACGCTGCATGTATGTCGGCAACGACCTAAGGCCGCCGTAAAGAGGGCCTGCGGGTGGCCAACAAAGCAGGTTGGTCGCCCATGGCAGTCACATCACTGCGCAGGCGGGGGGAGGCTCATTGTGCCGTGAGCCTCTCCTTAAGAAGGTAAAGGGGGGTCCGAAAGAGACCCCTCGAACAGTCGAATGGGCCCCTACCCTAGAGGGGCCGACACCGGCCGGGTCGAGCGGTAGCAGTACAGTATCGCAATTCCCTCTCCCCGGCCAAAAGGTGTGAGAAGGCACCAAGGGGTTTTAGTGGGTATTCCCGGCCGCCCATCTTGGCCGGGCGAGTCCCACATACCCCCTCTCCGTTATTTTTACGTTGAGAGGGGGATGCCTAAGAGCATTTCTCCTTGTAAAAAAAAAAAAAGGATCAACTCATGATCATTAAATAAAGGGGAACTACAGCCGTAATGGCAGACTCAGTGAGTCACAACGCGTCCAAAGGCAATAATGCGCAACCCCCACGCAAACTACCGTTTCCACGACCGAAGAATAAGACATCAAAAGGATTACCTGTACCCATAAAGAAATCAAACACAGAAACTACATTGACAAATGATCCGTTATGGAAGGATTCCTTTATCATTGATGGCGAGACCGGTTTCGGAGCGGAGGAGGCAGCGAGGGAGTTTGAGGCAGACGCCGCCGGATACGTACTCGTACAACTCATTGAATCAAAGTACAATGCCATCACGGATGTCGACAAGCAGTACGCAAAAGCGATTCCAGCGTCAGCACACGCTTATTACCATGGTGTGCTTTACTGGTATGAAATAGCGTTAATCGCGCAAAAGCGCGGTATGTCGTCGGCAGAGCAGGACAGGTTTGTGCATTTTGTGCAAGGCTACAGCTCAGCCGTTATAGCTGCAGGAGCGGGCGAGTACCTGGAAGGACTGGGGGACTACACCGACGCCACCGGAGTTAAGCATCTTCTCCACACGTCAGAACCCAACGCTGAAGGGCACTTCGGACGTGCACAGTCACATGGTCTCTACGAGACCCTGCCAGCACCTGCCATCCTCTACCAACGAGTAGTAGAGGATTTAGTCGCATCCCAACGTGGCGCAGGACCGAGCGAAACGTGGATGCAGCATGCCATCAGCCCCGCCTAGCGGAGGCGGAACGCCCGGCACAGGCACCAGCGCCAGCACCCCCACGCGACAGACGCGTGGGTGAAGAAAGCCCACCGGACCAAGATAGGGAAGGGGGGTCTGAGGTAGCGGAGGCACCCCCACCAGAGGAGAAGCAGCCAGTTCTACCCACCGTTAACCTTCTAGGGTGGCGCAGATCAGACCGACTTCGTGCTAATCAAGAGGCTGAGATCGCCAACGTTATAGACCTTCAGTCATTATTATTCAATCATCCTGTTATGTTATCCCTGCTCGTCTCGAACCCCCCAGCCAGCATGGCCTGGCGCAGCGGTTTCATACACTTATGGTCGAATAAGAAAATTTGAAGTTTCTTGATTTTTGGTTGTTAAAAAGTCATTTTTGGAAAAATTAACTTACAAGCTGTCACTATAGTACGATCGCCAAGAGAGGGCAGCATAGGCGGAGTTGACCGTGAGCTCAGATTGTGAATCCAAACGTACCGTCTAGTAGTTGTGATAAAAATTAACGGTTCGAAATATTAAAATTTTTACATACGAGAAATTCAATTCCGGCCGACTCGTCTTCCACTACGGACGGATGACAGTGCAAACCGCGTCCCGGTGTCCAGCGTCGACCCGCGATCTGAGGCACACACCATCTGGAAATATAATAAGGAACAGAAATTTAACTTTTTCCTCCCCCCTGAAAATTTTCACTATGAACGCAGTCCTGGTCATCACACCATCTGATAGACCTCGACGTGGCGCGTCCGACGATGTATCGAACGTCCCGGAATTTATGTATAAAGATCTTGAATTAAAGAAGAAAGAATGCGTGGGTCATCTCCAAAAACGTATGGGTACGCGTCTTCGCAAAGTCGTCAGTGACAGTAAAAGATCAACGTCAATCACGAAAGAAGAGAAGCCAACGACTTCAAAGAAAAAGTCAAATACATCGAATCAAGTCAAACAAGTTAGTTTGGGAGGAAAAGGAAAATTAACTGGCAAACTAATAGACGAGCTAACTATTTATTACGGTTTGGCAATTAGAAATAATTGACGGCGAGAGCCCGAGAGGAGTTTCTCGAGATGCTCAACCGGGATCTGTGGGGGCGCCCGTATCGCTTGGTGCGCGGTAAGCTGCGTCAATGGGCCCCCCCCCCGGTAACCCAGAGTCTCGAGGCCCCTCTACTAGAGGAGGTGGTATCGACGTTGTTCTCGGTGAGAGTGCAACACACTCCTCCTATCATGGCTACGCCAATGGCTGCTCCCGAGGAATTGGAGGAAGTAGTCCCGGAGGTGACTCAGGACGAGCTGCAGGCGGCAGTTCTGAGACTCCAGAGAAAAAACACAGCTCCCGGGCCCGATGGGGTGCTTGGTAGAGTGTGGGTCCTGGTCCAGGAAGTGTTCGGCCCTAAACTGTTGTGGTTCTTCACCGCATGTATCGCACAATGCCATTTGCCGCGCATCTGGAAAACGGGATGGCTAGTGTTGCTGCGGAAGCCAGGGCGCACGGCGGACTTCCCTTCTGCTTACCGGCCCATAGTGCTGTTGGACGAGGTGGGCAAGCTGTTCGAGAGTGTGCTCGCAAACCGCCTCGACCACCACTTATCGCACGTGGGCCCGGACCTCGCAGGGAACCAATACGGGTTCCGCGCCGGGCATTCAACGGTGGACGCAATAAAGCGCGTGAGGAGCCTGGTAGAGGATGCAGTCTCCAACGGTGACGTGGTGTTGGCTGTGTCACTTGACATAGTCAATGCCTTTAACATCCTCCCGTGGAGCTGCATCACAGAGGTGCTCCGATATCATCGGGTGCCCCTCTACCTCCGTAGTACCTTTGGAGCGTACCTGTATGACCGGGTAGTCACCTTTCCCGTACGTAACGGGTGGGGGCGTCGAGAGACATTATGCGGTGTTCTACAGGCGTCGGTTCTTGGTCCGCTCCTGTGGAACATCGGGTATGATTGGGCCCTACGAGATGCCTTGCTGTTGGGCGTGAGTGTGACGTGCTACGCCGATGACACGCTCGTACTGGCAGTGGGCAAGTCACATCGGCAGGCTCTCGTTCTGGCGACACCAGGTGTGGCGCTGGTCGTTGCACGGATTCGACGTCTCGGGCTGGAGGTGGCGCTGCACAAATCCGAGGCCCTGTGCTTTCACGGGCCGAGGAACGTCCTTCCTTCCAATTCTCGCATCATTGTAGGTGTCCCCATAAACATAGGATCCTCCATGAGGTACCTGGGCCTTTTTTTTTTTTGACGTGAGGAAATGCATTTACGCACTACCCTTATCTATAAAGTCTATAGTGAGACCGAAGTCCCCCAATGCAATAGGTAAGGGGGCACGGAGGGACGAACTCCGTGCCAGTGTGGGGCTCGTTTCGCAAGCACCGCGACGCCCCCTGCAGCATGAGGTACCTGGGTATAACTCTAGATAGTCGATGGTAATTTCTGGAGCATTTCCGACAGCAGACTCCCCGACCCATGGGCGCAGCGGATGCGCTAGCTCGCTTACTACCCAACCTCGGGGGTCTGAACTCCGCTTGTCGGAAACTCTACCTGGGCATAGTCCAGTCAATGGCCGTTTACGGGGCTCCGGTGTGGGCTAGTGACCTAACGGCCCGCAATATCGGAAACCTGCGGAAGTCGCGGAGAGTGATGGCCGTCAGGTCAATAAGGGGATACTGCACCATCTCCTGTGATGCCGCTACGCTGTTGGCGGTCTCCCTGCCCTGAGACTTGGAGGCGAGAACCCTCGCTGCCCTGTACCAGTGGCGGGTTAAGTCGCTAGCGCGAGAAGCTCGCCCTGCCCCTCGAGTAATCTAGGTGCGGAGGCTTGAGCTCCGGTCACTGACATTGACGGAGTGGCAACTCCGCCTGGAGAACTCCACCTCCGGCGTCGCCACTGTGGAGGCCATCCGTCCCTTACTCCCACATTTGACAGCACGAAGGGGTGGTACCCTAACCTTCCGTCTGACACAGGTACTCTCGGGGCACGGCTGCTTCGGGAGTTTCCTGTGTCGGATAGGTAGGGAAATCACCACTCAATGCCACTACTGTCAGGACGGGGCGCACCACACGGTTGCAGTCTGCCCGGCATGGGACACTCCGCGAAGCGAGTTAGTCGCTGCGGTGGATTCCGAGCTCTCGCTCCCATCGCTCGTAAGAGCGATGGTTGAGCTTGAGGGCGGCTGGGGAGCTGTGTCATCCTTTTGCGAGGTTGTACTCCTGGCAAAAGAGGCGGCAAAAAGAGAGAGGGAGCTTACCACCCTGCTCCCTTCTCGCAGTCGACGGGCAGGTAGGCGCAGGGTTGGCAACGACCTGCACCCGCCATAAAAAGGCCTGCATGCACCGGACTTTGGGGGAGTCCGTTGCATTGCATGCAGGCCCGAGATGGAACGTCTCAAGTTGGCCGTAGAGCACTGGCTCTGACTGCGGTGGGCCCCAGTTTTCAGAGGCCAGACCCTACTGGGATGGAGTGACGAATACACGAGTGTGCTCCACTCCTCCCAGTAACAAGGTACAAGTGGAAAAAAAAAAAGGGATCAACTCATGATTCTTCTATATACCAAAACAGCCAACGTTATAGAAAATTTGAAAGAGGAGATTACAAGGATGCATACTTGCTCGCAGACAGTGGCTATCCTTTAAAGATATTCCTGTTGTATTTATATAATCTACTATATTTGTTTACTTTAAAATGGGTAATGGATGTTCATGGAAACAAGTAAACTTAATAAATATTTTTATTATTAGACAATTTTACATAAGATAGTATATATTATAATAATTTTAAACTTATCGCTTTTGTTGTGGTTGCTGCATTATATTGTTTAAGGAAAGACCAACACCTATAACAAAAATGCATACAATTATTAATGTTTCAGTTTCATCTTCTTACTCTTATTTAACTCCGAATACACAAGGGCAAGGAAAGTATAATGAAGCTCATAAAAATCCCAGGAATGTAGTAGAACGGTAATATGGAGTACTTAAGAGAAGGTTTCCAGTTCTGGCTGTTAGGATAAGATTAAAAGTGGAAACTGATATAAATGTAATATTGGCATGTTGTATTTTGCATAATTTATGCATATTAGGAAAAGAAAGCGAACCTTCACTTGATGAATCTGTTCCAAATTTAAATAGCTTGATATAAACTGGCCAAATAAACCTAGTTACTTTAAATAATAATGATCATATAATATGGCTTTAGACGAAATCAAATAACAGAATATTTTGAAAATTTAAGTAATAATTAAAAATTATCAAACAATCTGAACACGCCTTTTATTTCAAGTAATATTTCGATTTGAATTTCTACTTCTTTGGTTGCAGTTTGTAACTACAGATCATAAAGTTTCCTTTTAAATTCAATTTCTTCTATTAATAACTGTTTTCTATTTCTATAGTTTTCTATAGTTCTATATATCCTCCTCCTTTTTTTATTAACTTGTTTGAAGCTATTGCATAAAGTATTTACCGCTTCAGATTTTTCATTATTAATATGAAGTGGCCTACGCCTTTCTGACTTCCTTTTTTGACTTCATATCAATTTAGTAAAAAAAAAAATTTTCACATTACTAACAGACACTTCAATTTTATACATTAGTATATCAAAAGAGTGCGGCCTAAGAATCTGCAGTGGTGAAAAAACATAATAAACTAGAGAGTTAAAAATTGGCACCAGCTTCGAACGTGACCGACGACCGATAGAGTGAACAGAAGCCCCGATACCCCGATTAAAATACAGACTCGACAGCCGACTACTGGGAACGGGCTGTAATTGTCTGATTTGTTGTATTGAAATTGATCCTCGAAAATTTCAAGGTCACGTGTTTTATGTACGTTTTCAAAAATCGGTCATAATTTTTGGTCGCGTCCAAATCTTCAGTCATTTGAATAGGACATTTTTTTGGTTTCACTTAACATTTCCTCTGAATCTCTGACACGCTTGAATAACTTTTTTTTCTGTTCTTTTTTACGGTCACCCCCAACTAACAATACGCCAGAATAATATCTCTCGATTATTAGAAAGACGTAGCGCGTATACGCTATGAATGTCTGATGCGCTCGAGTATTTCCATGGACTGTTTGTTTTTACATGTTTAAAAATTTGCACAGGATCTAATCCACAAAACGGCGTACTTAAAAATAAACCAACGAGCAGATACGCCTACACGATCACTCGCACGTAGAACGATCATTGGGCCTGATTGGATACCGGGACGAGACGAACTCGCGTTCAACTTGAATCTAGCACGAGTTCCGCCGGCAGTGCTGTAACGGAAGACGACGAAGCAACAAGCACTGCAACTTGTCATGTCACTGTTCGACCCCCGGTGATTATCAGAGCAACGCACATATTGCAAGAAGTTTGGAAAGGAGGAACTTCTTGGGATCAACCCCTGGAACCTAACTTAGCTGCCAGCTGGTCCTCATGACTGACCCACCCTAACAACTTTGGAGCTGACACTATCCCGATGTGTTTTTTTAATATAATGAAATGATTTTTTATTTTTTTTATGTGGATATTATAGTTTTTTTTTTTTTTTTGTAGCAGCGGTAATGAAAGCACGTTTGGCAGCAAAACTCATACATCTAAGGACAACATCAATAATCACTCCGTGTTAGCTCACACCCACATTTTGCAAAGACGATGAGAACGCCACTCGGTTACGACTCGAAATGCAAGCACGACGTCCATCCTCGCATTATTTGCGTTTTATATTATTAGTACGTTTTAATATGTTGGTCATTTTGATAATGTAATATATAGTAATACAAACTTTTAATTTTAATAGCATTTTATTAATTTTAATAGATATACATAAAAAGACCATTACATCATTATTTCTTATTACATAGTTACATTAGAACTTCAAATCCCATATGATTAATGGAGTATCTTAGGATTTAATCAATCGACTGATGAGAGATTACTATGATAATAAAAATGATAAAACTGTAAATAACTAGACAGTGACCATCTCTTATTAATAAAATTATCGCTCGAACTTCTTCGCTACATTTCACATAACATTTCCTAATCGATTAAGTTGGACAAACAAAACAGGAGACAGCCAAATAGAAATACAAAATGATAAAATAACAATGTCAATAAATGTCCTAGTCTGAATCCTAATAAAATCGTTTACACATAAAAATCACAAGAACAAAACACGCTCACGCTACAATTCATCTTAATGAGAATTACATAAGAAATATCTGTTTCAATAATCTTATAAATATTTGAACGATCGCGTTCTTTACCAATTACTTCTACGGAATTTCAAACGCATCTCTTTCTAGACGATTCATTTCATGTTCATTCCGAGATAGTTTGTCTAAATGTTGTATAGTAAAACGTTATGTGATGTGATTCGTCACGCTGGTTATAAGGCATTTATTTTGAAATATTTTCAATATTGATATCAATATTTTAAAAAGGTGCGTTTGACATTAGTCATAACCTAATATTACAAAAATTAAAAAAATTCTTACATACATCATCTTTCATGACATCAGCTTTCAGTCAATTCTCATAGCATTTTAGCAATCTTATTAATAGGATTTAATAAAATGCTATGGAACATTTCCACATCTAAATTATTTGTCTTAAACTTATCGCATTAGTGTGGTAAACCAAATTTCTAGTCATCGATAATATTGTTTTGTTTTTAATTTTAAAAAACTCTACAAAATAAATTTAGTTTCTCAAAAATAATGATTAGTAGTTAAAATTTTCAGAAATAATGAAAAATTTCATTGATAGTATATCTATGAGTTTTACCACTAGAATATTTCAAAAAAAATATTGTATAATTAGTGTTTCTAAATATTCATTTGTCATATTTATTTAAGTCCTCGATCCTACTTGCAAAATGTCGTATTAATATTTTATACGTCGCTCATTGTTTATGAAAATTACTCGAAGCGCCATGTGACATCCAGACCAATAATTTCAATTTGTTAAATTTTAATTGCTCATAATGTAGTTAATTTAAAAATAAAGTTATTCCACATCTTCCAAGTTTTCACGTCCGTCGGCAGACTGCTGTTTTTTTTTTATTTACAGGTCATTACCAGCGGTCACCCTACCTATCTAGGGACGTGAACGTCCACCTCTATGTTGGGTTCCGCCAGGCTTTCTTGCCCTGTTTCCCCAGTAACATCCTCTACCAAGAGACGTTGGATGAAGGTTTCGCTGCACATGAGGCGGCGGTCTTTCTCTTCGCCTAAAGAGTGTGGAGGTTGAAGGAACCGGTTTGCTTATACCTAAGTTGTTACTTAGTTGGGGTTGTGGCATTTGCAAAGCTTCATACTCTCTGGTTTGCAAGGTACTAAATGGGGGAGCAACCAGTGGCTTGTCCTCCAGGGCACATCCCGTTCCAGTTTTGACTTTAAATGTGACCCATCTAAAGCCAAACATTACTTTAAAATTGTTTTTTTGGAGAGTTTGCATCGAGGGATCGTCAAGGGAAAAAGCAACAACTCTCCCACCCTTTTCCTCTCTAGAATGCAGCACCCTCCATTGTTCTGGATTCAATTCTGGGTTCTGTAACCGTATCAATTCGAGGGCATTCTCGAGAGACGCAGCCTCGTTGTCCGGTAAGAATACTGATCCTATTATCTGCTTGGGAAGTTCACTACCTGCCATAACAGACAGTTCAGCCCCTGGCCAGGGCTTTATTTTTAGAACTGTCTCTGTTAACCACGCCCTGCTTTTCTCATCCACGCAAGTGATTAACAACCAGCCCGACCTATGGCTGAGACCTAAGAAACGAGGCCCTGCTCCCTTGATTCCTATCTTAAGAATTTCCTGTGTAAGTGCATTGTGGACCAGTTTCATTTGCTCAACACTCATGGGATTCACATTGCGAATACCCACTCGCGTAGACCCAGTAACCTCGCCGAAGCTATGCTTCACCCTGGTATCAAGGGAAGACTTACAAACTTTATTAGGTGGTATGTTAGAAGATACCTCCTCAGACCAAATACGCTTTACCGCTTTTGGTTCTTTAGGGGCCTCAGTCAAGGGCTTTCGGCACAATATGCTCGCCTCAGTTGGGCTTATACCCGCTTGTACCAGCCGCTTGAATCTTCTCCTTGCAGCCCCAGACATATTTGGTTTTTTACCTTTTCTACCCTCACTGTCATTTCCCATGGGCGCTATGGTAAGGGAGGTGTAATCTCCCTCCGTCCCAGATGAGTTGATGTCGCTCGAATTCTCTCGGGCGTCAACAAAGAAATTTCTATCTTGAAGTAATTCTGTGTTATCCTTATCCATATTGTTCCCACGAATAGCTAGGGAATTAAAAGTCACATACCGACAGAGCCCCGCATGTCGGTAGAAGAGCAAAATTACTCTCTGAGGTGCTCTGGTATCAGAGAGGTACCGTTTAAGACTGAAATATCCCTCAGCCACGCATCCTTCGGCACGGTTCACGTAACACCTTAGATTGGTTAGGTCCTCTTCGCCAATGCTCAGCAGTGTCCTCATAAGAACACTGCTGACCATCGCCCAGGGTGCACCACGTGGAGGTTAGACCATAATCGCACCCCTACATAGTTTTTGCGGTTGACGTTTTATGTTGGTACAAGTGTACGGCGGAAATCAGATCGGTAACCTAACAAACTACGGAGCAACTCTTCAGCTACAACCGAAACAACAAGGTGATTTTAGATAAGTTGTAGTTTTTAATATATAGTTTTCTAAAGGAGGAGAGGGTACCCATATAAGTTGGTAATCCGTATAGCTCGGAAACCAGGAGCTAGAGTCAAAATAAAAAACAAAACTTTTGGGCTCGCTTACGAAAACCGAAACCAGGGGTAAATTACTCCCTGGGGTATTCCCTTCTCCCCCTGTGATTAGATTTTTCCAAAAACATTAGAGTATCTCACAAACTAAGCGAGATACGCCACAATACAATAAAAACATTGGTCATACATGATTAATATCCATTATATAAAAAAATATATTAACTAAGTTCCTTTACATACCTTTCGCGTATATACAAATGTTAATTATGACGTACACATTAACGTGTTATTTATGTTACAGTAAAAGTTTCGACAAATTTCTCGCGTCTTATCTCTGGCCTCAATAATTTGGTGAGGTAATTTAAAAATTAGTGCGAGCAACAAAAATGGCACTTTTTCCCGTCGCTCGACAGAATGAGTGATAAAAATTAAGTATTAAAGACCTTAGCCATCCAGGCTGGGTTTTATTTTTAAAATATCCTGGCTTGTATAATTATGGGATGGTTAATAACCGCACCCTTTATTTTAGGTAAGTTTTATATTTCTTTATATTTATGTCAAATGTAACCTCAAAATTTACAATCCGATATATTTTATTGCAGTTGGGTCGATGCACTGACGCCTTAAATGGTAGCCCATTCTCAAATTATCCGTTATTTGACTGGCCGGTATATGTTTATTGTCGAAAAACCCAAAATTTTAATTTCGAATCCCATTACTAATTAGGAAAATTTATTTCAGCTTTTTTGGATTTTACTTTTTTTTCTTAGGGTATTATTTTTCTTTGGGTTTTGTGTTTTTTTTTGTTGGGTCTTACTTTGGATTCGTTGTCGTCGTTTTGGCTATGAAATTAGTTCTGGCGGATCACCTTAAATTTGACTCTTGATTGAAACGTCGAACATCCGGGTTGTGACGCGAGGAGGATTGTTCCTCATGACGACCTAACTCACCATGATTAAGTAAGGAAACTTCAGTTAAACAAAGGTAACAAATTATTTATTAACATTATTCTCATTTTTAACACCTACTAAAGAGTGTATTTTCGGCCTCAGGCTAATAGTCTAATAATATTATGTTTTCTACCCTTGTGTACTACAAAAGTTACACCGTCATTTACTTTAATTTAAAAGTGTATGTACCTATTTAATTATATTAACCTTATTTTGTACAAAAAAAAAAAAACACTGTTTCCAGATAGTACTCTTATTGCATGTTGTTAATTCATAATTAAACTGTGCTTTGTAAGCGCCTTTTAATGAGATAGGATCTTTTGTGATAAATTTTATTTTCTTATCTTGTACGTTTTTGTATTGTTCTTTTTTTCAGTTTGCTGGCATAATGAATAGAGAACAAAAAAAAGTTGACTTAATAGTTAATCAATTTCGACAAAGTGGTAACTAATTTGCCATCGTAAATATTTTTGGTTTAAAGCATCTTTCTTGTCACGTTTGCTAACGAAGCGTACGGTTTTTGGAGTTTTTTTTTAGTTTTTCTGACTTCTATAGCATTCTGTATGTTTTTTTTAGAATCAGTTGAACAGCTTAAATTTAACTAGAGATCCTATTTCATTAATAATTTTGAATGAGGATAACTGCCGCACCGAAAGAATAGAACATTTTGATGGGCTTATAAACACGCAAACAGTAACAAATAATAGCAATTTGATAAAACCTGAAGATCTGTTTTCGAAATCGATTGGAGATGATAATATCATACATGACGACAACATACTGTTGGAACCGGACTTTTTTCTTTCTCAGATTCAGGCACAAAATGCCAACATATAAATTTTGTCGAGTACCCTAAATGTGCTTTACCAAGTTCCGAGTCCTCTTGATACACTTAACGTTCTTAATACAAATGACAATGCTCTAGCGGCAACTGCTCATGAATTTACTTTCATCCTTGTACTAATACAATCTACGAATCTACTGTCACTATCATTCAATCAAAACTATCACTCCTAATAACTGTACTGCCATCCCCACTACGTTTACTGCAACTACCCACTTCCTGTGCTGTCAAAGCGATTTCGTCTACAGCCTTAAAGATTTCACTTGCATCGTCTAATAATTTCAGGATAACAGGGAGCTGAAACCGAGTTAAATTCTGTAAAAAATGTTGTATGTTCTGATCCAAATATGAACGAATGGCGCAAAAGACGTATTCGTCAAAAATTTTGAAATGCTTGCATTTCAACGACAATTTGGCAATGCCCAGTCGTGCAGATGAAAAAACTACGATAAGTAGCATAAAGTGCGACCCCTTGTTGATAGGTTGAACAATCTATGTCAAAGCAATGCATCTATAACCAATTCTCAATCCATAGATGAATGCATGATTAAATTTAAGGGTCGCTCTAGCCTAAAACAATATATGCCTATGAAACCCGTAAAGCGAGGTTACAAAATGTGGTGTGGTGCAGACAGCAGTACAGGATACCTTTATCAGTTTCAAGTTTATACTGGCAAAACTGATACTGCAGAGAGAGGACTGGACAGTAATGTTGTGAAATCATTATGTGAGCCCTTACTTCAAAATGGTTTTATACTGGTCATATTGCTTTTGATAATTTCTTTTCGAGTTTTGACCTTTTGCAACATTTATATGAACAATGTGTCTATAGTACGGCAACAATTCGAAGTGATCGTGTCGATTTACCTCTTTTGGTAAAGTAACCAAAAATGACTGGAAACAGAGAAGATGAGAGGATATCTGTAGCAGATAGTAAGGCAAGTACAAAAATTAAAAAAACTGAAGAAAGGAAAATGGAAATGGAGAGTGAAGAAGAACGTAGGATTTGCAGTTTGGAAAGATACCAAACAAATTAATATTATTAGCACAGCATTCCATCCCAAAGAAAAAAAAAGAAATTGCAACAGGACCCAAAAAGATGGCTCGAAAAAGTCTATCAGATGCCCTTTACTGATTCCAGAATATACGAAACGTATGGGTGAAGTCGATCGTTTCGACCAATTACGAACACACTATGCTGTAGGTAGAAGAAGTCGCAAGTGGTGGACTCGAATGTTCTATTTTTTATAGATGTTGCGATAACTAATGCGTATTTGTTATACAAAACGAACACCCGAGTGCACAGCGTTATGAGCCAAAAAGAATTTAGAATTGCTCTTTCAAGAGAGCTGGTGGATAATCAAACGTTTAGAAAAAGATCATTCCAAACAATACCGAAACATATAACAAAGAAAAAAGAAACGAGTGGAAAAGAGTGATGAGAGACAAAAAAGACTTTATGGGGTACCAGAAGAAGTAAGATATCATAGATTAGGTGATCACTGGCCTGTAGAAATAGACATAAGGTGTCGCTATTGCAGCACAAAAATAAATAATAAGAGGTCTAAAATAGAATGTGAACGATGTAAAGTGGTACTATGTATTCACCCATGTTTGAAATTATTTCACCAACCGCAAGAGGAAAATCCATGAACAGAATTTAAGGGGTTATACGCAGTTAGAATTTTCAAAAAATTAGAATATAGAATTTTAAACTTCATTACAGTATTTGCTGCGATTAGAGAATATGTGCAATGTAAGTCTTGTAAGGGAAACATAAAATTTGAAACTGCTGCTACCCGTGGACTTGGTTTTAAAATCGTTGAACTGTGTGATAAGTGTGAGAATCGTGTAATAAACTCCAGCCCTTTTGTCAAGCATTCTTACGAAATAAACAGAAGATTTATATTTGTGATGAGAATTCTGGGACTAGGATTAAAAGGCGCAGCTAAATTTTGTAGCTTGATGGATATGCCTGCTATTTTAACACAAAATACTTATGACTTGATTATTGATAACATTCATTCTTGTGTGAAAGTAGCAGCTGAAAAACTGTTTGAAAAAGCCTGTACCGAGGAAAAAGAAGGGACTGCTGGAAACCAAGGTGACCAAAATGATGGAGAATTAACAGTTTCGGGTGACGGAACCTGGAAGAAGCGAGGGTATACTTCTTTATATGGAGTGACATCATTGATTGGATATTACACTGGAAAAATCATTGGTATAGTTGTGATAAGTTCTTACTGTAAGCAGTGCGAGGTTTGGAAACAAAAAAAGGTTCTGAAGAGTATACTGTGTATACTACACAGTGGTACGATGAACATAAAAAAACTTATGCTGCAAATCACGAGGGCTCTTCAGGTAAAATGGAAGTCGATTCTGTTATTGAAATGTTCAAGCGTTCAATCGAAAAATTCCAAGTTCCTTATAAAACTATATAGGTGATGACGACTCAAAAACATATTCTGGGTTACTGAAAGCTGCTCCTTATAATAACTATGAAATTGTTAAAAAAGAATGTATCGGGCATGTTCAAAATAGGATGGGCTCACGAATCCGCGACCTAGTAAAAAATAAGACTAAATCAATGGAAAAAGACGGAAAAACAATTAATAAAAAAGTACTTTCTGTTCGTTGGATAGTGGCACGCGAAGGAGAGGGGAAGTACTAGTTATCTGTCGAAGTCTCGTTGCTACCAGTTGCAATGAATATGACGTGTTTATTTTGATGAAGCCGCAATTTAATATTATGATGTTATGGTACATGGGTAAATGTAACTTACTGTTGCCACTTCATATTTTCGATAGACAGTAATTTGATAGCAAGAATCAGTATTTTCAAGCATGGGATATATTTCTACTGTATTTATTATGAATATTGGTGTAGTTAGGAAGTATTGCAAAATAATTTTACTCTGTTGTAGTAAATTAACCGATCAATTCGAGCCCCACAACAGATAATGCACTTACAGAATCAAGGAAAAGCAAGAATACGACAAAGAACTGCTTCAGACTCCTGTGAGTTTATTTACTTTTGTAATTAATGTGTCAGCCGTTTAGTTTTCGTAACAAAAACGTTGCACAAATAATCCAACTTTTCTGTACATCGTTTTACATTATGAATTTAGTAAGTGTGATGCGTATTAGATACTATATAACATCATGGCAGATATGGAATGATAGTGATGATGAATGATATAGATTTTGCCCTGCAGTGGAGTTGTATAAATAATTTGTCGATTTTACATTAAAAAATTTGTATTGATATCTTACAATTGAAGTTATTAGTGTGTAGTGTGTATTTAAGATACGCCAGAAATGGCGCCAAAACACTGTACTGTGCCACAATTAGAAATACCAAAGAAGGCATGTAAGATTGTTCAATCGCGATTCCTTTCAAATATACCGAAGAGCATTAGTTCAATACCTAAAAGACGGTCATCGAAATCGCTTTTAAATTTGTAATGATGTATCTTATGTAAATAGAACTCAGTCTATCACAGTCAGCTCTCACGTGTGACTATACCAAACACGTCGGTAAGAGAAGAAGCAACTTAGTACCACCATAATTTCGTTTTCATGAGTTTATTGAAGGTTATCAAAAGACAGAAGTCGCAGATCTCATAAACCCAATAAACAAAACTTATTCCTACGATGGCGAATATTCTAATGATGACACTGATAGCGATTACTACCCATCAGACATTGATCAAACTTTACGTTTATTTCATGGTTAAACTTCCACATCATCAGGAATATAGCATGGAATTTAAACGAAGGAAGGAATCGCCATCTTAAGGCAGAACCAATGACCTGGAAGAAAATAAAAAAACTTCGTATGTTAGGACAAGAATATCTAGGAACACTAAGCCGAGCAATAGAAGAATTCAACAAGATAAGACATGCTAGACAATTCGTTGAAAGATGTAATTCGCAATTTAGCAATAAGAGTAATGTTCAGAATTGCGAAAATTTTAATGTTGAAAGACCAATGGAGATTCATAACTCCTTCTGGAAACAAATGAATTTGGACCAACGCAAGTGTATGTAACCGGACTTGTAACTTGTAAAAAGACAACACGTAAAACGAGTGGACAAGCATCACAACGAGAAGGCACATTTTATTATTTTTTGTCAATAGATGAATGTCTAAAACGACTAGTTTGTAGAACAACATTCTTAAATATTTTGTGCCAAGGAACATTCACAGTTGAATCTTGGGTTAAGAAGGCACATTGTGGATTAATTCCATGTCAAGAGATACAAAATATTGTCAGGATTACAACACCACGATCTGGAACAAAGCTAAATCTTTTAATTGCAGACAACTTCTTAAATAATATTCCTAAGCTCCTACCTCACTACGCGAGAAATGAGTCATTGAGGTTATACATTTGCAGCCTACTTTTCGGTCGATATTGAGAATAATTATAAATTCATAATTCAATACTGCATCGAGTATAAACTGACACATTTCAATTCGCCGCGTTCCGCGATCAGCCACTATAAAACCAACAGTTTGTGCGGTAGTAAGATAATAAACCCGATTGAGTTGTGACTACCATACACATGGTGATATACCGCCATTATGAAATATTTCGACGTCTCATATTCCGCGATCCACCAATATAGATCGGACAGTTTGAGTGGTGCTAAGAGAATAAGCCCAAATGTGTCACGATTATCATACACATGGTGAAATGCCGCTATTGTGAAATATTTTAAGAGTCATGTACCGCGATCCGACAATATAGATCGGACACACAGCATTCAAAGACATTTCTGAGGTGTATATTGGCCTTTTGAGTTGTTATATGAAAGGATATTATTGGAATAGATCCAAAATCTTACGTGATTTTTTAACCACTAAAAGAATTGTATTTGGGCGTGAGCGTTAGTAAAGAAATCGATCGTTTATCTGCAGATGTAAGTCTGAAACCTAGAATTCAACCTTTCTTCCAAAGAATGCAAACATTTTTGACAGAATTCTATAATCAGTTAAAAACACGTTTGCCACTAATGTTTTTAAAGACTTACAACTTTTAGTCCCACAAAATGCTGTTTCCAAAGGCTTTGTATCAACAGTTAAGATTGAAAATAAATTTCCCAATGTAGTAGATAAAAATAATTTTTAAAGAGTTGACGAGTTTCGACAAATTAAATTAGACAACAATGTAAGCGATTTGTTGAACTCTGGTGGGAGTAGCAGTAGTACAGTTTTAAAAGTAGACAAATTCTGGGGATAGATTGGGAAAATGCGAGATGCAAATGAAGCTCCAAAATATCCTCATAATGTAATTTTTGCAGAAGCTCTCTTAAGTGCGCCAATGTCAAATCCCTTATGCGAGAGAATATTCTCCCAAGTAAACTTAAATAAAACAAAAATAAGAAAACAGATTCCTAAACAAACATGTATCCGCTATAATCACAACAAAAGAAGGTATAAAGGATCGTGGAAACTGTATATCCTTAACACCAACGAAAGAAATTTTAAAATGATGTCCTTTGAAATCAATGTATCACGAAAATTAACAAAATGAAGATTTTGAAGCAAATGTTGATACATAATAAGTATAATAAATGTATAATATGAATAATAAAAGTATAGTAAATGAAAAAAAAAGTGTATTTCAGGTTGAATAAAGAAATTTCATTGAATACGTAATATTTTATTTATTCAAACCCGTCTCCATGGATGCAATAATATGATGGCATATTATTGGCATTTTCTGGATTCAGGTTTGGCAGATTTTTTGCCAGTGTTGGACAGATTCGCCATTTTTAAAATGGTCACTCTGATGAGGCGACCAGTGCGAGGATTGAGTTCGTGTTTTCGTGTGTATAGACTGTAAATACATTTGTCCAGACTAACGGATTTTTTTTTGGTACACCGACATTCTAACTCATAACAATACTAATGATAATCGACCTGATGGTACTTTTATAGATTTTATTTCCATTTAACATAGCAACTAACTATTACCATGTATTAATGCTGCTGTTTGTCACTCCTAAACTTTAATTTGCAATGTAAAGATTTTGAGGAATAAAAGTACTGAAATCTAAGTAAACAAGAGAATTCTAATTACTTTATTGAAGAAATAAGAGTGTATTTCCCAATGAAGACAGATTATAATATCTATACAAGAACTTGAGTTTAATTGTATCGGTAATGTATTGTACATTGCTGTGAATACTGTACAATAAAAACAAATATCTCTTCATGATTACGCAAACAAGCCCATATTGCTGTGAACGATTCACAACATATCTAGAACATTCTATATACGACAAACAATTTTTTACTACTTCTAAAAAGCAGCCTGTTCATTTCAAAGGAGCAAAATTAATTAGCCCTTTGACTCAAATATACCTCAACACTTATCGAGCTAGATTGAAGAATCATTAAAAATCACATCTCATATCCTATAACATATTATGCCGGTATGCAATTTCCCAATGATTCTATGTGAGTGGACCCAGACTTTACTGGATGGGGCAAAGGCAATGATTCTTGCTCCAAAAACTATAAGAATACATCAAGGAGTTTGATTCTTTAAGAGTCCGACTTACACCACCAAGGCCAACTTATCCCAATTAAAATGTTTAACTAACATGGTAATAAGGGAGACATGACACAACAACGATCCTGAAAGAAGAAATTGTTGAAATAAAAATTTCAGCTTACAAAAAGGAATAAACTGAAGATTTAGAACTGAACAACAGAATATTCATTATTTGCTTATGAATTTGGTGTCAGTATCCATTAAAAGATAACTGATAAGTATTTAGCACAGACAAACAAACAAATCATACAATTTAATGTGTTTTGACTACACATTATACTTGGCTGTGATTGTATGAGGGAAAAAAATCTCAGAAGAATCAAGATGAAACAAATATAAAATCCAAATGACAAACAAACACCATTCTCAGTAATCACAACAGTGATGTTAGTTTTATAGTTTTGTTAATTTGATGTTGGAAAAAATATGTAGTCACCCATATGAGAATATAGGGGAATGTTTGACAAAAACAAATTCCATCATGGGGATTATTGGGAAAAGTTTGGTATATCTTAATTATTAAATGTAACCCTCTCTACTTTAGTTTTTTCTTTGTTACATAAATAGAGATAGCATTTATTCAATCTCTAAGGATATCTCATTTTTCAAGGTGAAAACAACATTCACAATACTCAAAGTAAATATGAACAAAATTATTTCTGAAACTCTTCAACACTATCTCATCAATTACCATTGTTGTCAGTTTGAGAAAGATGTGGGTACCCACATAAAACTACTAAGCAATTTATAAAAAAGAAAGATAATCAATCATGATAAATGTTGCAAACAAAGACTCAGTATCTCCTGAACTGTTTTTTAAACTTCTCATAATGGTAATCATCTGTAGCCCTTTCTCCCTTTGCTTTTTTCACTATTTTGTCAACGCTAGCATCAATTGTGTTCGATTCGACTTTAGGAATGTCTAATTTTTCGATTTTTCGTTTTTTTACATCCTTTTCCATATTAAATCTGTTGTGCTGTACAAAATTAACAGCCATGTTTGTTGGTACAAATTGTGAGGGTCCATCTTTCTTATTGTGCTGTTCCCAAAGTAATTTCATTTTGGCTTCTTCAGTTGCTTCAATATTTTTAATTTTAGCATCGATACCTAGATCTACTTCAGGGATGCCGCTTAGCATTTGGTTTGATAACATTTCTTCAGATCTGTGAGTTGAGGAGACACGCAAGTGCTCAGGGAGGGATAGTAAAGCTGCTTCTTCTGGTGAAAAGTACTTCAATGAGTCATTTTGATCTGCATCTTTATTGTCTTGATTATTTCCCTCTGAAAAAAAAAAAAGGCATTGTATATAAAAAATAACAACTGTAAAAATGATAAATTACTTACATGTAAATATAAAGAAACAAGATTATTATATTATACACAAGAATAAATATAAAGTTACAAATAATTGTATAAAAGTATAATGTACATATCATTTACTACTTTAACTAAATACAGACCTTTTCGTTTGAACAGTTGCTCTTCAATATATTTCATCATCTCTTCATCTTCATCTCTCTTATTTGTCTCAGCAGAAAACTGTGTACCGATACCAGTATCATAAGCATCATCAACTTGCTTCACTTTACCACTTTTTAAAGCCTGCATATTAACCATTCCTCCATTTTTCACTTTAAATGGATCTTTACAAGAGATCTCTTCATCTAACGTGGCTTTTTGACCAGTCGCCAAAGCAATAATGCTTACGCCATTCGGTCGTTCTCGAAGTTTCTGTATCACTCTTGTTTCCTCGAGTTTAGCCAAAATTTGGTCTTCGTCGTCTGATTCCTCCTCTTTGAACCGTTGTCGAAGATTTTTCTTTTTTTTAGGTTTAAATTTAATTTCTTCCACTGTATTTTCTACGTTTGAATTCTCACATTCGGACATGATTTTCGGTGTTTTATGAAAGTAAAGAAGCCAACGACCAAAGTGATTACGTTCACAGAATACAATAATCACAATTTCACAATATTATAATTCTCTTATTACAATTGAGGTATACTACGAAAACGTGACGCCATTATGGGACGCCAAAGTTGCTCGATATTTATCGATGGTGAATAAACATCGATATTCAGCTAGAAAACATTGATTATTTAATTTCTATATCATCGACACATCGATATTGTGAGTATAAATGATTGATACGTTAATATATCCTTTAGGCCCATCTAGTGTTGGATGTACTAGCTAGGGACTTTGCTAGGGTCTATATAACTATCTATTTTAACTTTTTACAGTAGATGACACTGATGAATGTAATTGAAGTAAGCCATACGAATAGTTATTTATTTGCATTTTCTAAGGGTTTAAAACAAACTATCAACTTCAATGCTCGCGTGATTTTGTATGTATTGTGTTTTGTGAGTGAACTTGTGAAGTGGAAGCGAATTAATTTGATATTGATATTGTTAATAATGAAACTTCGACAACGAAATAATAGGCGTGGTTAATATTTATTATTTAATCAGAATTTAGGTACAATGAATTTGCTCACTGTTTTATTTTCTATTTTTTAATAACAATAATGTGAAGTATCGATATATATTTGATACAAACTCCTTTATATTCATAGATATATAAAAGTATGTGGTTGCTTAATTACATAGAAATAAAACATTACGAATATATAAAAATGTTTTATTAAAATAAATTATAATTAATATAATGTTCTCAAATTTAACAAATAAAATAATATTTTTGCCTGATCAACGTGATACGAAAATGCCTACGGAATTAGAGTTTTATTTAAAAAGCCCGGCAGCTGATTTAATCCAAGACTCATTACTTTTAATGGAAAGTGCTAGAATCCACACACGGAACAGAATGAAAGGAAATTGTCTAAAAAGTTATTTTTTTACAGATGTGCCCAAAGAATAGTGGGAGTGTTAAAATATTTCTTCTATTATATTTTCAATAACAATAAACACATTTAATTAATAGAATAAACAGATTTATGTGCTGTCTAAAACATCGATGTTATTAGAAACCAATGTTTTGGTATCGATGTTTATTGAACATTGATGCTTTTAAATCTATTTTCACATAAATGTCAACATTGATGTTTTTCTAATATCGAGCATACCTATGGTATTAGAGCTAGTTGGTATTAGCGTCCATGGTATTAGCGAACAAAGTATGGATGCGTTACTGAATAAAGAGTAAGCAAACATTACTCATGAATGCATTTCGTTACTCGCAAATTTCGTATTTTATACCGAAGTTACTTTGATTGATTCTTTCTACAAACAAATGCAACTGTTTCAGTTCAGCAAGTACCGTTGATGCGTGATTGGGTATTTGCATGCAAACGATATAACTCTAAAAATATAATAAAACAATGCTTGATTTGTATAAATTTGTGAATGAAATTTTAAAAAGGGTCTAACAAGTCTGGTTCAAAATACGGTAAAGTTAAAAAGTATGTAAAGTACATGTAAGTTTTCTATATAGTACGTTAACGTCATACCGTACGCAATATGACTTGATGTGGTGTACCTATGTTATTAGGTATCAAAAGTAACGAGTAACGTAACGATACAAAAGTAACGAGTAACGTAACGATACGAAAGTAAAGCGTACTGATTATTATAATAACGAATCCTTACGGATACACTAGTTTTCGTTACTTTTACGCCTCTACAAAGTATGAAGAATAGGGATTTCTATATTCAATTATTCAACGATAGTTTCAAAACATCGTGTAGCACTTTAAAACAATGATGTTTAAAGATAGATTTCAAAATCTATGTTTTCATACAAACTTGAATGTCATCTTACAAAAATAATTTAGATTTATAGGAAATCCTTATTAAAAACAAAAGAAACCACAATGAAAATTGTTGACGGAATCTCAGTCTATCTTGTAGCAGTTGTTGTCTTTAATTAATTTACTTACGTACTGTGCAATTTTCAATGATAAGGTTTGGTTATTGTTTAATATTTGAGTACCTATGTGCTTAACCCCTTGCCCACTTACCTAGCGTGTACGCCATTGTTTTCCTATTGTCTTATTTTTATGGGTACTCGACACATTAAGTTAGTGTTTTCAGCAAACCATATTTTTTAATAATACATAATTTATTAGCAGACCATAATTTTTGAAACTCATATTCCATATTCGGAACACACTTCATTTAATCAAAAAACCTATAATTCGATACTCCATTTTCTTTCTTCTTGGATATTGCCATCTGCGATTTAGATTTACATATATATAATAAAAATAAGTTGTTTTCGATATTGTATTCACAGAGTATATTTCTAAGCTTCGAGAAAACGGATGGTTTTTCTTACTAAGCTTAGCATGAAGTATTTGACTATAATATTATGTTGGTGACATTAGAAATAATGACAACAGGCTTCATGGTCGGACACCTTTGCCTTTTCCTGAAAATGAAATGAATGAAGAAAAAATATGTCAAATGATAAGAATTGTCACAAAAATGATAAGATTCAACCTCCCGACTCCAAACTCAAAGTTTGTTCATTCACTGACGAATGAAGTTCAACAGAATTTCTTCAGTGTTAAAATATGGCTAACATTATACTATTACAATCGCCACCTCCGAAATTTGAAGAGTTACAGAAGTTAATATTCAATAAAGATGCTCTTGAGTTTTTAGCTAATGTACACAAGGTGTTTGAAGACAAAATAGAATTACTCTATAAGAGAAGAAGACGCCGGACTGTAGAGACTCAAGATTCACCCACTTTGACATTTAAAGAGTCACCAGAGAGGATAGATAAGTCATGGACGATAGCTCCCATACCAACTAGATTGCAGTATGTATAAAATACTTCTTTTTTTTGTATTCGTTCAATAAATCGAAGTTTGTTGTCTTCAACTTATTTTTTTCAATAAACTTAACTGTGTAATTCATATATAATAATATTGTTAGTTACTTTATAGGATCTAAGTTAATAACATTCAACATTTGAAAGTGTTTTTTCTATATTCAGTATTATGCATGGGTTGATTCTTTTTAAATTTACGATCTGCATGTTCATATTATCTGTATCTATCACCAACAATATTGGACATTACTTCTACTAAAAGTTTCTCTAGTATGTTGAAATAAGATTATTCAAGATTACTTGATATACGATCTACTAGATTGAGTGATGTTAATAAGTTCTAATTAAAACTCTAGAAATATATTTGTGTAAAAATTACTTTTCGCTATGCTATTTGAAAGTGACTTTGTATATGATTAATTATATCAACAACAGACTTTAATGTCATTTAACTTGAAAAGTAAATTTGGAATATATAACCGATTGATCACTTACCTGGCGTGCACGCCAGCTTTCCATTGGTTTCCTATTGTCTTATTTTAATGAGTACTCCTAATATTAATAACTTGTAAAATATTTCAACACAATGTAAAAAAGATCTTTCTTTACACATATTAAAAAAGTAGTGAGTCTAATTACTACTTTCTTATGATATTTTATGTGAATTATTACAGTCTATAGGTAATTTCACTTTGTTGTAGATTTCAATTATTCAATAAAATAAACAGACTTAATTCTCCACTAGCCATGTGCTATGAAAGCTGTTAAGTATTGCTTATATATAAGCATAGTTTGTTTTCTTGGTCTGAGGTAAACTCGAAAACTACTGGACCGATCAGCATGAAACCATAACCATTCGATGTGGAATTAATCGTAGATGGTTATAGGCTATATATTTTTCAAATGAAACGTGGGTGGAGCCGCGGGCTCCAGCTAGTATATATATACATTAAATTATATGAAATAATATATATATATATATAACTTTTATATTAAATTCTGATTTGATCCTGCCAAGTCTAGTAACTATAACTTTTATAGATGAAGCTGCAAGAGGAAGCTACTTTCTTAATGAATTTAAACAATTTGACTTTTAAAATCACTAAATATGCACTGTTTTATTTTTGTAAGATTATTTTTATTTATAAGTTTGGAAATATTTATATAATGTATTAAGTAAGGGTGCCAATGAAAGTAGTAAAACATTAATCACAGAAAAAAAAATTGCAATTGCATCTATTGAAATCAAGAGGACCTCTCAATACTTCACAATTTTTTGAACTTAGCTTGGTAGGTAGTGTAGTTAGCAATGTGATAATACTATGGTATATTTTAGTCCAGAAAATTTCTACTAAATTTCTTTGTGGAATGACAGAAATGAAATCTAAACTAAATAAATAAAAATTAATAATAAATAAATAACATGTAAATATAATGCCAGGTTTTCCACATATGTATCAAGAGTTATTTAAATGTTATTGGTTATTTAAATTATCACATAATTTAGTGACCCTTTTTTCTGAAAGTTAGGGCTACTTTTTTTTAAGAAATCTACATGTAATTGTTTATGAATTGAACAAAAAATGGTTGATTTGCTCTTCTATTAAATAAGGCAACACCATTGATAGGTTTTGTTATCCCACTGCTGGGAATAAGCCTTTTATTACATGCCATTCATCTCTGTGGTGTGGTGTGGTGTTTTCACATAATGCTAACAAGATTTATAATGTCATAGATTCATCTTGTGACAAGTGTCTCTATCAGTAATTTGACAAATATACTCTACCAGCTGTGATCACATCTGACAAAGTGTCTTGCACATTCCCATTTGAATTATATCTGATAAGAAACTTTGGAAGCCTACTCACTACTTTTTCTTTACATGAAGTTCATGGTCATACATTATAGGATTCCAAAATCGGTATTGCATTCATTTAAGTATTTATTATAGTATTTATACCATTCACCTTTTATCCGCACATATATACTCAGGAAATAACATTTTCAGAAATAGACATCTAGACCTAGGAGATGTCTCAGCCTCGAACACGGCACATTTTGTTTCTGCCCTAAATGCTGATGTTCAAGGTGTTCAAGTGGACTTTGACGATGGCCACTGCCCGACTTGGCGTAACCAATTGCTAGCATATCAGAATATAAATCTTGCCATTAACGGAAAACTACAGGGTGCTCCTTTAACTATAACCACGTGCCCTGTATTGTTGCTGAGGCCCAGAGCTTGGAACATGTTGGAGCATAATATATTGGTCGGTAAATCTTCCATTTAATTTAAGCATGATAGACATTGACGATAACATGTTGGTCAACCATTTCATTTACATACATTATTTGAATAAATCTATTGTGGCCATTCAAGTATTACTTAATCCTCAATGGATTTAAAGGTAAGGGGAGGGATAAGCTTTGCTTATTTTTCCTAATATTAGTGGCAGGATAGGCGTTTAAACGGTGATTTTGTTAGTAATATTTACTTGATTGATTCAACCAAAAGAGTCCACTCCTTTTTGGGGGAGACCTCTCAAAAAGTGGGGGAAGTGCTATATTCGCCACATTTGGCAGGCGGGTTGGCGATCATTGTAGGTGCTTGTGGTACTCGGAGGATGCTGCTGCCCATCCTCCGGTTTATATCCCTTAGTCACCTTTTCAAAATAAAAAATTCTTTATTCAATTTGAGCCCTGAGATAACGCTTATGAATGTCAAAAAATTACCACCGGTTCGGAAAACAACCCAGCCAGAAGAGGCGGTAAGAAACTCGATCTGGTTTTTTTTTTTTTTTTAATGTTTTTTTTAAAAGTGTGATATAAATTATACAATTCATAATAACAATAAACGGGTTTAGCAAAAACACAGAGAGGGTTGTCATTTCCAGACGTTCATGTAATGATCCACCCTACAATAACTTTTGGACATTAAAACCTGTTTGACATAGAGCTTAAACTTATTTATTGCCTATAAAGCTTTTATTGGACTTACTAAGCCTAAAGCAAGGAATGGCTAATTTTTTATTACTTCTGGTATTAAAAGTATGCCGGCTTTTTGGTTTATCAAACTTGTTTAAATTTTTTCAGATATTCATTAAATTATTAAATATACATTGGGAGGGCAAAGTTAATTTACACCCCACGGGCATAAATAGGCTGGTACTATTCTTAGCTGGCACCACAAGAAAATATTTACATATTTTCTTTTAATTAGTTACATATAATAATTCAAATGCTTACGTTAACTAAAACTTTTGCTTACATTTGCTGTCAGCAAGGAAGGGGTAGTCAAAATTGTTTAAGATTCTGCATACATTATACATGAACAGCCCCATTGTTATAGATGAAACATTACAGATAGACGGCAAAGAAGCCATCGGACCTTTGGTCGACTTTGCAATTTTAATGTATCACAACGCAAAAAAACTGTACGAAGCCAGCAGTGGACCGTACTTCTACTTATCTAAATTGGAGGGCGCTTCAGAAGCGGAACTGTGGAACGAGATCTTTGTTTGGGCCCAAAAAGAACTGTCGTTACCACAAGGGACAATAAAGGCTTGTGTTCTTGTAGAGAATATTTTCTCTGCTTTCGAATTGGAAGAGATACTGTACGCGTTGCGGGATCACTCTTTGGGTCTGAACTGCGGAATATGGGATTACTGCGCGTCCATTATAGCTAAATTTGGTGAACAGCGTTTTTTTTTTTTTTTTTTTCACTCACCTTATTTTTTGCATTCACTCGCTCTTTAACTGGCCATGATTTGTCATCATATCACTTCCATTTCCGAAAGATATTGAGCTGCATTTGGTGACGGGAAAATTATCGAGCTATGCAAATATATGGGACATCCTCCAGCTATATGAGGCCATAGTCGTAAAGGCAAAGATAAAATAGTACACCATCTGTTTGGCAACAGATTTTCATTTTTGTTATAATATCTATTGATGAGCTTAGATGATCATTCATTCTACGAAAGACGTCCACTGGTGGACATAGATCTCTTCCGAAGATCTCCACGACCACCGAGGTCTTGTGGGACCCGCATCCAGCGGATTCCCGCGACCTTCATCAGGCTATAGATGATCGATGAAAAAAAATCAGAAACAGTTTTTTTTAATATGACACTAGTAGTAATACTATACAAAAACGTTTTGGAATAAATTCTAAGGCCAAATTTTTTTTTGTACCTTCTGTAGTTAGACTCTGTTCACATCAATTATTTCAGACCTTAATGTCAAACATAAGTTCCTACTTAATCGAAGGAACAAGTAGGTAACTATGTATATCTCCTGTGTTAGTTCTTGTTATCAATCACAGCCTTCAGACCATAATATATGTATGTGTGCTTAGGGACTGTTCAAATTTTTTACCCCCTCCCCTTCCCCAGACTTCTTGTCAGCAATAGTTAGCAAAGCTCTTACGTCAACACGGAGGGAGGAGACAATAACTTCGTAACCATTAGCATAATTTTGAACAAAAAAAAAAAAAAAAAAAATTGTCATTCAAATATGTATAAACTTCCCCTCCTCAATCCCCGTCCCTCATATTTGGTATTTGAACAAACCCTTAGAGTTGAGAAAAGGTGTGCGGGTATGTAGCTTCACCTGTTTTTGCTGTTCTGACTATGAAGACGACCTCCAGTTTCTGGTGTCGAATACAACAGAGACTATTAAACTGTCAAAATAATGCTATCATATCACTTGTAGGATATCAGAGGGAATACCAATTACCTGATAGGAACAAATACGTGAGTATGGATAGACATTTCTTGAACAGCTACCTGCGGCTTGCGATTAGTGTCTGCCACGCGCGGGCTGCCCCCGCCACAGGTGGAATGGTGGCCGCCATGCTCAAACCAGGAACCGATGGCAATGACGAAGAGTAAGTATATATATAGATATACTTAATTGTAAATTGTTTCAATTTTTTCAAAACTTTATAGGCTCACCGGTTTCAGCATAAACGTCACCTGATGTTAAGTGTGGTTCAGGTTTGTAAACACGTTAACCCTTGAGGTACAAATGACGCTGGCGGAATCGTCTATTGGTATTTTGCGACAAGTTATCGGACTTGAAGGCGTTGTTATAAAATGTTCTACCAGTATGTTATTGAGATTAACCGAAAGCTCAGGCACATTATAAATTTGGAGAGGTGGGTTCGAATTTAGGTCCGTCGACGCGGAACCGGACTACGTTACCAACGGAACCATCATCACTGATCGGTTTTATTTTAAGAGATTTATTAAATTAACAACATTAACCCCTTGAGCGTCTACGCCTCTGGCGTTTACGCCAGCTTTCTATTGTTTTCCTATTGCCTAATGTTTATGGGTAATCGAAATATTAAAATTAGGTAATATACGAACATCATAGTCATCATATGTCTCGCTTAATTTTTAGTATAATTATGAGTGTGGAAACAGTATTGCCAATTATTGCATTATGACATTCACGCTTCTTAGGAGTTGACCTTACAGCCAATTTTTTTTTAATAATATTAACATTCACTTTATGGTGGATATTCGACTACAAAAATAATAAAAAATTGAAAGAAAAAAAAATACAAAACATTTTCGATTTTTTCTGATATTGAAAAACAAAGAAAATCAATTGACAAAAGTAGGAGAGAATTAAAGTACTGCGTTTGAGAGTTGTAATTGTTAAGTTATTGTCTAAATAATACTCGAGAAGAAATTTAGAAAAAAAGAATAATATAGTTTTTTTTTTAAGTTTTTGGTAAGTCATCTATAAGCGTATTGATGTTTCTTTAAGAAGCCTTTGTTCGTTTTGTCAATTGAACATTTCTATAAAAGGATTATAAAAACCTTTTCAGATCAAAAGTAGTCATAAGTAAAGTACTGGAGTCGAAACTGAAGGAGATAGAATGCGGCATCGACGGATTTATGGTTTACGATACGCGCCTCGTTCCTCATATAAACGAGGTGCGTGAAGTTACATTTGTCTATGCACATAATCCGATTTCCTTCTGGCAAAGGCCCAAAAACCACTTTCATATACACATACATAATATCACGCTTCATTCATGCGGGTAGGCAGAGACCACATCCTTCCACTTGTTACGATTCTGACACACGTCTTTCGCTTCTTCTTTTTTATGTCTTTTGATATCTTAACTCTGCCCTCCCAATACATCTTCGATAACTTAATGCGTATTCGTAAAAATTTAGACAAGCTAGATCTAATGAATGATCGTCCTAATTTTAATATTAGAAGTAAAGACAAGTTGTCCGTCCCACGCTTTAGGCTAAGTAAGTAAGTCTAATAAAAGCTTTACAGGTAATAGTATTCGGTTTTACAATAAGATCCCAAGTAACATTGTGGATTTACCTGACAATAAGTTCAAGTATTATGTCAAGCAAGTCTTAATCTCAAAAGGTTATTACAGGGTGGATCATTACGTGAACGATAGTGATGTCTGGAATTAACCCACATCTCTGTGCTTCCACTAACATTATTAAAACTACGATTTGTATAGTTTTTGACAAAAAAAATGATATATATTATATTTATAAAAAAAAGAACCAGATCGAGTTTCTTGCCTGCGCTCCTCTCGACTGGGTTGTTTTCCGAACCGGTGGTAGTGTTTTAGACGTTCATAAGCGCCTTCTTAGGGCCTAAATTGAATAAAGATATTTTGATTTGATTTTGATTTTCTACTTTCCATACACGTTTTTCGGTTACGGGTAATGATAGCGGCCTTTCTCCAGAACGTTCTCGTTCTGGTCCAGGTCAATCTTTTTTTCATCCATCCTCTCTTTACCCAAACCAATTAAGCATTCCTTTCTCTGTGTTTGTCGCTACATCCTCTACCACAACGCAATGGTCCCTTATCACACTATTCCTTACTTTACGTATCTATATTTCTTAGACTTCCACTTTCATTCCTTAGCATAACACGCATTACACCAGGGGCGGTCCAATGGGGGGAGTCGTGGAAGGTCATAACTTCCTCACAAAATCGTACACGTTAAATTGAAAACCCTCTTAAAAATAGACAATTTACGATAGCTATAAATAAATAGTTCAGTATTCAAAATAATTTTGAAAAAATGCGTGCGATAGTTCACTTAAATATTAACGTGACAGCGAAACACGAGTTTTTGTATGAAACTATCCCTCTTAGCGTTATCACTCTATGATAACAGCATGCAATAACCTCTTACTGCCGAAAGATTCTGAAGGAAAAAAAAATTTCGATCGTGATTCAGCTTTAATGGATTTATTACGTTTTTCATTCCATTATAAAACTATATTGTGTCTAACGTAGTTACTTTTTTCTCATCATTGACCTTCGACATTCGATCGAGTTAATTCATAATGATGACAATACAATAATGGACTGTGTATTTTCTACAAAAACAACAACTTTCAATGTCATTTGTCAGCTTCTCCCAACTCTCAACAGTGGCATTGAATATTTTTTTTACGCAAACATGCGGATTATTCAAAATCTATAGTTCTTCGTTACTTGTTTCAACGTAGTTGCTCCATCCGATGGATGTTGCCCTGGTAACATTTATGTTAAAAGAAATATATATAATATGTAAAATATATTATTACAATTTTTTTTTTATAGTAAACTGAACCTCCGTTCTGACTGACGTAATTTTAGCATATATTTTTAATGGTATAAAATTTTATAAAATAATACTAAAAAAATATAGCAAAGCATAATTCGCAATATTAACATAACAAAAAGAACTAGCGGTAGCCATGGCGACTGCCGACAGAAATGAAAACTCGAAACTTTGGAAAAACTATTTTTTTAATTATTTAAATTTCGTATTTTGTCATTATGATAATTAGTTATAGTTATGTGTATTTTTTAAATAGTTTATTCATATTCAAAACGTCTTAAACGTTGGCATACTGTAGCATGTTGACGGATGACGTTGGCATTGGTAACGCGAATCTATGTTTTTCCCTACCGAGAATCGCTTAACGCCGCTAAAGAAGTTTTCACTCCAAAAATCCGATCAAAATCAGTCAACTTGTGTGAACATAAAAAAAAATAGTTGCGTCTTTATTATATATATACTAGCAAGGTCCGCGACTCCGTCCGTGTAGAATTCCGTATTTGTAAAACAGCGATTTCAATAAAATATAGAGATATATATTTACAGCTGCTAAGTAAATATATATGTTCATACAAATACACCTATTTTCAAGTAGTTTCAATTATCAAAGACATGTATTCCTCCAGAATGGTTTATCTAAAGTATGTTTATTGTACAGATTTTGGTTTTTTTTTTTTTGTTATTTACAGATATGTTTTTAAGACCGCGTATTTTTTTTTTAACCTATTTATCCGTTTTTTTTTTACTAAAAAAAAATTTATTTACAAAGTTTCATGACTTGTGTAACTTTAAAACTGACTTAATTGTCGTATGAATTCGTATCTCTTTCTTCACCTTATTAAAAAAAAAACACATAAATACAGTGTATTTGTAAATTTATTTATAGCTTTGGAAGAAGAATGGAGCGACGCCCAACCAAATAGCGCGTAAGTTTGACTGTGACGTCAAACCCCATGATCTCCTGTCGATCCCGATGGAGGGTGTGACGCTTCAGGGGTTGAAACATAACGTGGCTATATCTATATTGTTCATTTACTATTGGTTGGCCGGGATAGGGCATTTCTTTTACAGCGGTAACGTAGAAGATTCGGCGACGGCTGAAATATCGAGATATCAAATATGGCAGTGGATTCGGTTTGCGGTAAGTTGAAATAGCTAAGCTATAAATCGAAACTCGACTGTAATCCATTCAATTATTTAGTTTTCATTTTTTGTCTTCAGTTTGCTTATGTTCTCGTGACACTTAAGAGGGCATCCATTAATCACGTGATGTTTTCAGTAACTTTATAATCCCTCAACCCTCCTGATAATAACGATGAGATTTTATACTAACCCCTCCGCCTCCCTTCCCAATATTACGGACTGTTTTAGACAATGTGCTTTCAGCGAAAAAATAAATACACGTGATATCTCATTGCGACATTCCTTGTATTATTTTGTCATTTTCTCGGAATCACTCCTCCCCCCCCCCCCCCTCCTTTCGGGCTTCATGTGAATAATGGACAATACATAAATGCGCGTCGCATTCAGGTTCTAGGGCTGTTAACCGTTGTAGATATAGTCCGGCATGATGATGATGAAGAATAAAAAAAAATGTCTATATAATTTCATTTCCAGCCCGTTTTAGAAGACGACCCGGGGAAACAGGTGACAGTACATCTGATAGAGAAGGTGGCTTCGAACTTCCTAACTAAACTCATGCGCGTAAGAATCTTTGCAGGTCCAGCGCTGAACGTAAGCGCCTTACTGCCGCTAAATACATGAGCCTCGAACTGTTTATGTCTAGGAATCCACCGGAATTCCTGACAACGTATTTGAATGACAACCATAAGTTCCGTACGATCCACAATAAAGATCTACTGAGCAATCTCTGATTAATATCATCGTCTTGCTGCCAATTTTCAGTACAGTGTCTTCTTTTTCCATACATCTCTATCAGCCATCATGTCTTTGCTTTCATTTCTTCCCTCACACAGACTCCATCTTTCTTTGGCCCTCCTCTCCCCTTCATCCAATAACCTTTATAGTCATCACTTTTTTGGTCACATGCGTTTCTGCATTTCTTCTCAAAAATATATCCACACGAAACCAAACCCTTTTAACTTTTCTATCACTGACGCCATTTTCAAGCTCTCTCTGTCTCTAACATACTCAGTCCTAACTCTGTTTTTGAGTCTACCTTCCCCTTTTCAGAAAAAAGTAAGCGAATACCCCGATAGTAACGTAAGCATTATCATAATTTTGAAAAAAAAAAAGAAACTAGAAGTAAACATTTCCTACTTAATCACTATTCAGTTAGTCCCCCATGCCATCAAAAATAAAGAAAAATAGATCTCCCTGTCCTCGTTTCGCTTACTTAATACTTGTATTTACAAACCCTTACCATCTTCAAATACATTATCACTTAAGCAAAAGATATTATCTTCACGATTTGTTTTTAACGTAACTTAATTAATACTTTAGTTTTGAATACAAAATATATCTGTAATTATTATTGGTAAAAAGAATTCTGTAATTATGAATACCATTCGCACCTTCGCAATGAAAGTGACCTAACTCCAAAACTTGCAGTTTTGATAAAATTGAAAGTCAGCACTTTTGCACGTTTATTCGTCGAATATTTTATAAAAATATATTTTTACTTTTGATTAAGTTGATCTATACTGATAAATAAAATTGAAGTTTCTGTTTGTTATGTCAAAATTATTATTTTTTACTTAATAGATATGAATGTATATACGAAACCTATACCAAAAATACAACTTTAAAAAAATGTTGTCTGTCCTTTTTTTCCGGGTAATCTCCGAAACAGCTTGATGGATTTTGACGGGACTTTTTTTGGTAGATAGCTGAATGAACTCCGGATAACTTAGGGTACTTTTAATTTTCGAAAAGAATTATGGGTCCGCGTAAAAAAATTAAAACTCCTAAAAAAAAAGATAAAATCCTATTCAATGCACAGTTTTACGGGCAAGCAAAAAAAAATAGGGTTCCGTGTAAAAAAATGAAACGAAGTGAAGAATATATGAAACGCGGGGAACTCAGCTAATATAACATAGTTTCAATGCATCATTCGATATATTATAAGAATTTAGAAAGGTAATAATAATCGTATCTGTCTACTCCCGTATGGTTATGGCATAATGATTATAACACAAGAATAATACAACCTATTATTGGTTTAGGTAATTGTAAACTTCAGGTTGTAGGATGGTTTTAATGATATTTATTAATACAGTAATACCCCGCTTAGCGCGACCCCGTTACGCGCGGTTTCACTATAACGCGAATTTCAAATTTCGCGCTCAAATGCTTCGCATTACGCGAAAGAGTGCGTATAAACATAATGTAAAGACAATAGATGTATTTTTCCGTAAAAAATAAGAGTATGTATTGCATAAAGTGTTCTTAGAATTAAAGTGATCGATTAAAATGATTTGTATTTTTTTTTGTATTAAATTTTGACGTGTTTAATCATAAACCTCGATATACGCGAATTTCAGTTAACGCGATTTTTTTCGGAACGTATCCCTCGGGTAAAACGGGGTATTACTGTATTTGTATGTACAAGCTTTACCAAATTTTTCTAAACAATCTGTGATGTGTCAAATATTTCCATTTGATTATTATAAGACATATTATTCATGTTGGTTTTTATTTATAAGTATTTAATTATAGATTGTTATGTAATAAAAAAATATTTATTAATAAAATTTTAAGCAAACTGTTTAAAATGGTGTAGTTTTTTTTTTTTAACACTGTATAAGTTCAGTGCTTTGAATACAATCTCGCGTGATGTTAAGGATGGTGAACATAGTAAGTCTAGAGATACTGGTTCTCAAGTGATGCTGCCGGAACACACCTATTAGTATTTGGCGACAGGTTTTCAAACTTGAGGGTGGTAGCTAGCCAGGCGGGCATCGTTAGAAAATGCCCTACCACCTATGGTTTCCTTCACTGTAAGCTCAGGGCGATATTTAGTTATATAGATGCCTCGAACCAGAGTCCGTTAACGCGGCATCCGACCGAGCTATCAACGGCGCCAACATGGCTTTAAAAAGCGATGCGAAAAAAAAAACCAAATATGATGTAAAAAATACTTTAAAAAAAATTAGCAAATTAATGTTGTTTCATGTTTTCCGTATCTATGGTAATAATAAATACGACAAGTAACCTTGTTTTGGATTTTTTTTTCTTCTTCTATATAAAATAAAACGCAAATCAGTCATTAACGATTTTAATTACATTTAATTGACATTTACAATTCTCCCAAAAATATAATCTTATTTACATACATAATTAATTGGTTATAAATATAAATTATTTATAAATAAAACATAGTTTATAAAATTGTCATTAATAATAGAAGTTATTGAAGTGATACCTAAATATATTCTTTAAAAAAAAACTCAAAATAATCATTTCTACGTACTCTTAATTAGAACAGATCAATTTTACACGTCATATAAATGAAAGGAAATGTAATGTTCCTATTAGTTTAAGGAAAAACAAAAAAAAAAACGAAATCCATTTCGATTGTGCAAAAAAAAATATTACAGTTCAGGTTAGTCAATATAAAGAATTATTACCAGATCTTCATCTACTATGAAATGCAATAATTCTGTTCCATCTCAGTACGCTTTTTCCAATGTTTTTTTTACATTCAAATTGTTTTTATAAATTACTAGCTGTGTGCCCGCGGCTCCGCCTGCGTATCATATATTCTTCACTCCGTAATATAGTTTCTAAATAATCATCGGAAAATAATGTTTTGATGGTGCTGAACCAAATTGAAGTTCACAATTTCGTGTGTTATTTTTACACGGAGCCCTAATTATTTTCAAAAGAAATCACGTCACAATCGGTTCAGCGAGATTAGGCGGAAGAAAAACAGACATACAATTTAAAAAAAAATGTATTTTTGATATATGTACCGTATATATTACATATTTAACATAGGTTCATATGTATTTAGTAAAAAGTTACTATTTTGATATTTGTAACAGACACTTTAATTTTATTTATTAGTATAGGTATGCGTATAAAGGAATGCAATTAAATATTATGATTTCATCACTAAAACTATTAATAACTATCAATATATAAAACCATAATGGAACCTCAAATGGTCAAAATATGGATTTTTGACATTTACAATATCCAACTGTCAAAGTACAATCAAGATCGAGTCTATCTAAAATAATCTAACATTAAATGTATTTATTTATCGAAAGATGTTTTTAATTTTCAGACTGTAATCGATTTTAAAAATAAATAAAATGAAAAAAATCCATATCGATTTTCGTATAATAATTATCTCAATAATGATTCGGTTGCTGACGAAATTTCTTTTTGACGTGTGCCACTTAAACTTGACTAGTGATGTGCAAGATATAGGATATAGAGTAAAAACGTTTTTTTAGTATTTAAGAAAATAGTTTTGTTTATGTGACGTTTGATCTTATTTCACATATGCCGCGCGTTCCTTGACGGCTAACATTTTTTTTTTAATGATTTACACTATATCTTCGTTGAAGATATTAAATTTGTTATATTTTACAGATATGGAGCTTTATTGGTTATTCTATAGTATACCGAACAGATTCCATTTTAATTTATGACACCACTAGAAAAATAACCAATCGAAATAACCTTATGTTACAGTATGGATTTAAAAACGTCCCAATTGCTTTTATACTGAAAACTAGATTTATCAGTGAACTATTTTATTTATTTATTTTTTATTTACCATTAAACGAATCAATAGTAAATTTTAATGGTATATTACTTTTATAGTAGATTATTCGCCACTTCAAAGTTGCTCGATTGACAACTGTCAGAAACGTATTCTCTCATTGTTAGCATTATATTGTATGCAAGTAAAAATAACCCGTTTACTTATATATACATACATATACATATTTTATATATATGTATAAAATGGAAGATGATTTACAAATAATAACATATATGGTTATGGAACTGAATTGATTCGAATTCAAAAAGTGTCTCTTTCAATATTTGAGATTGACTTTGTATGATTACAACCAGACATGTATTTAGTATGAAAAAAGGATTGCAAATAAGTTATAAATTCAACAAAAAAAAAATAAAACAACGAAATTATTTCCCTGTTCGTTCATACACATAGATATATGTATCAGACATGTCATTTAAGCTTTATTATACTTATTTCCCTTATTAACATTAGAGAAGAAAATTATTGAAGTAAAAAAATAAAAAACCATAATAAATTTTATTTATACATGATATTGATACATTTATTAAATGAGGAAATAAATTAATCAGAAATAAAAATTTGGGTGTACTTGATTTGTATATGTTTGAGTTGTATGCGCTTGATTTGTATGTGGTGAGTTGTATGTGCTTAATTTGTATGTGTTTTTTGAGTTGTATGTACTTGTTTTATATGTGTTTTTGATTTGTATGTGTTAAGTGTAGTTTTCCATTTTACCTTAGCAGTTTAAAGCTATAAATTAGAGAATGCTAAGAGACGTTACACCGATTATTCTGTTCTCCCCCCCCCACTCGCTGACGGAGGAGAGCTCGCGCTAGTCCCGTGTCCCGGGCCTGTGCGTCAGGGTTTTGATCTTGCATCGACAGTGCTAATGCGCGTGCTAACGCTTCATCCTCCGTCTAAAATCATATCCATTCTTATTACAAAACTGTAAAAGACCTTCCACTAAACACGTGAGGGTTGAAAGCGGGTATATGTTACTTAAACCATCACATGGAAGGGGAGGGGGAAATCCAGTGAGATATCACGTGTATTTTTTGTTAAACGCGCGACGTTTAACCCTAGATATAGCACGTGACCTTCCAGGTATCAATTTCCGAAATTAGACTATACCTTTGTAATATCATTATATTTATTTGTGGCAAAAAATTACACATGATCTTTGTTAAGTGGGGGATCTCAAAAGTTTACGTACACACTTACGCACTGTACATTGTTTTTATACATTATTAGGTTCGAACCCCAACTACCTCAACCTCCTAAAAATGCCTGAGTTTTCGGTGAAGGAACACCTCGTGAGGAAATAATTCTAGAGTAGCAACTACTCTCAACTTTGAAAACCTGTCATCAGACACTAATTGGTGTGCTCCAGCAGCATCTTGAGAACCAGTACCTACAGGCTTAGTGAGTCTACCATCCTGGACGACTTCGTCACTTAACATCAGATGAGATTGTGGCCAAAGCTCTGGACCTATACAGACTGCATAATTGATATTTAAGAAAAACTAATTAAAAACCGAATAACGTACATTTCTATGGATTTTAGAAAGAATGTAGGTGATAAAGAGTGCATGCATTATTCATATGAAAATAAATCATATGTATGTTTAATATCGAAGCCGTAGATTAGTGCAATTTTTTTAAATTAAAATCATCGGTTTACAACCACGAAATTCCAAATAGTTTACTACCGTCATTTTTCTTTCTTTCTTTCTTCGTATTAATACTTAAGTAATATTTGAAGGATCAACCCCCATAAGAATTGATTTAAGTTTTTAACACACCCACAGACGCCAGCTTAAGAAAAGTACCACCCCATATCTACCCGTGTGTAAAAGGCAACTAAGGGATAAATCAGGGGATAGGCTGTAGGATGCTACAGCTGTGTACCACAAACACCTACTGCCAAGCGTGGCGATTATGGCAATTCCCCCCCCCTTATCTTTGGGGGAGACCTATTATCCAGTAGTGGACGTCTTTAGAGTCGAATGGATAGATGGACACAGGTACTATAAATCACATACAAAATAATAAAATATAGGTAAACATTTATTTTACCATATTTCCTTGAACTTCTGTAAAAGTAGTGACCGGAGCTGTTGTTGCTATATTCTTTGGAACTGTGTTCTCGGCTGCCTTCATTCGTGCCATTGCTGCGTTACTATATATTATAATATGAACTATGTTATTACGAATCTATTGGCATTTTCATTAAAACTCCTTGCATTCCTTTAATTCTCAATTAAGAGGACATGCGAGCGGCGTTTATTCCATACAAAAGTGGTCTGGAGGAAACTGGGTTTCCTCTCTCGATATTAGTGTAAATATTTTATACAAAACAATACAATAATATATCCACCACCAACATGCTCGTACGTTTTGATTTTTTTTTTTCCATAAACAAGTTATTGAAGAAACTAGGAGCCTTTAAAAAAAAATGAAAAAAATGAATTTAAGACTTTCGTCAAACGAATTTGATGAATAAAAATAAAAAAAGCAAAGCTAAAAGCTAACTGAACAAAAATAAATAAAAATCGGTTCAGTTTTGAAGGAGGAAACGGGGTATTACGAAGTGATGTTATCGTCTATTTTGCATACGGTACAAACAGCTTGAGCTGCAGTTGTCCCTTTCGTGTTTTATAATTCTTTCTTTGGGGCGCAACACATAGCAATAGATTTCTGAAATATCTATTTTTCATATTTGTAGCAGACGCATGTCCTCTTAAGAGGCGCGTCCGTCTTAATTTTTACACAAATCAAATTGTGACGGACAAACTAAGAAACTGGAAGTGGTTAATTTACTATTTTAAATTTAGTGCATTTATTTGTTACTGGCAAGTGGGTTTTTTCTCGTATTGAACTTAAATTCTTGTCATAACATATAATTTTTTTTTTTTTTCAATATTAGTTCATGTTTCAGTTTTTTTTTTTTTAAATTTATTAATGAATGCAAAATTCACGTAATTCTACATTTATATGTGGATCGTTATATCAATGGGATTTATATTTGAATGTTTGTAAATATTTAGGAAAGTTTGATTTTGTAAACGGCGGGAATAATTATAATACAAGAATTAAGTTTATTAATTAATGAATATATGTTTTACATTCATTAATACTAATTAAAACAAATCAATGTATTAATGTTATGTTTTATAAGGTCATATTTATATGTTTTATTTATTACGGATTTATTGGATAAAAAGTTCAGGCAGTATATCTAAAGATTTTTAATTTCCAAAAGATACTATTTCGTAGACAATTGTGTGGACTATAGTAATAATTAACATCTGGAAGAGACACACCTTTCTGTGCCTCTGTTAAAAACAATTGTTACTACGTTTACTAGTTTTTTTTTTTTAAAATAAAAATATACATTTTGCAAAAAAAAAAAAAAAACCTGGCAAGCATGGGATCTGCGACAGGAAGAAAAAAACTCTCGAAACTTTACATTTTTTTTCTTTATGTTTGTTAATTGTAATTATTAACATAACCTAACAATCTGTCTGGTTTTACGTCTATTGGCGTTCTGAGCACTCATTATGTACATTTTCATTTAGTTTATTCATAATCGAAACACAAGCATAATTATAAATTTCATTATTTATCTCTTGAGCCCTTGACTTATACTTGATATTCTGTTGCATGTTGTCGGCTGACGTCATAGCATTGGTAACGCGAATCTGTAAGTTTTTTTCCCGCTACCGAGAATCGCTCGACTCCGCTAAAGACGTTTTCACTTTAAAAAGATAAACCAAGGTTGTTTTTTCGATCGGCTGATTGTATTTTGACTTTCATAATGTCCTAAATTAAATAAAGCATTTTTTATTTGATAGCTAATATAGATCATAGTAAGATTATTTATTTGGTTCAGATCAATAACACACGCCTGGAGTTTTTGGCGGGAACTCAGTCTGACATGTAGCAATTGTTTTTTTATTTTTTTTTATTCATTAAACTTTTGTATTTGACCCTAAAAAATCTTGTAACCTTGGTGGCGTTTTGTGTGATATAGTTTAGTTGTCGTGTTCAAGTCAAGTTTATTATAGACGATAACGTGCAACGTTTATTCTGAGGTGTCGACAAAACTCCACGGAAAGTTCTAGCGGCTAGGTAAATTTGTGTGTACAAAGATCGGCCAATAACTAAGGAGAAGAACTCACGCTGCCTGTCTCCGTTTCGCGGCCAGTTTCCCCTCGCAGGCGTGGTCGGGCCCGTGTCGATGTCTTAGGCAATAATTAAGGGAACACTCGCTACAAACGAGTGGGACCATCTCTTTCGCTTTGCAACCTTTGTATGAACAACGGTTTGTGAACACCTGTAACATGAGATTCTTTTCTTTATTTCACCATCATGCCCATCGAAAGAAATCCACTGATGGATATAAACCTCTTCCAACAATAGTCATCGGTCCATTCCTAACCATGTTGCGTTTTCTGGTACATGTTCGCCATTCTCGAAGCCTTTTGTTCATCATCCTCCCTGCTACCAATTTTTAGTTTAGGGTTGGTGCAGTATGTCTTATTCATCAGTCATTCAACGCGGGTTCGATTCCACCTATCTAACTCTAAAAAATTGGCCTGAGCTCCGGTGAAAAACAACATCATGAGGAACCACCGTAACATGGCGGTAGGGGATTTTTTTAATGATGTCTGCCAGGGTAGCTACCACCCTCATGTTTGAAAACCTGTTGCCAAATACCAATAGGGGTGTTCCGGCAGCATCGCTTGAGAACCTAGTACCTAGAGTGTCTAGGTTTAGTGTGTTTACCATCCTGGACTACATAATCACTTAACATCTGGTAAAATTGCGATCAAAGCACTGAGCCTGTATCGTGTACAATTTTGCTCTCATATCCTCATTTCCTCACATACTCCATCCATCAACATTCATTATTAACACTTTTTTGTCTCACGCATTTTGTTTCTTCTAAAATGTTCATAACAAGGCAAATAATTATCTTTATTCTATCACTGGTGCCTCTTTCAAGCTCCTCAACATTCTCATTTCTAACATTCAAATCCCTGCTGCATGCAGTCATTTCTCATGCATTTTTTTACTAGCCCAATACTTCGATCAATACAGAATGACAGGTTTTATATATTGACCTTCAATTTAGCAGGCGTCCTACTGTCGCAAGTTGTGCCTGAAACTTGTAGCCACTTCATCCATCCTGAGTTGTTTCTCCGCCTTTTGTTATTTAGGTAAAATAAAATCGTTAAAATTTATTTAATGGTAAATAATATTATAATTATCATTTAATATAGTAAAAGCTATCACAAAATGAGTATTAATTAACAGCCACTTTAACCTAGTAAATAAGGCATGTGATTCAAATAGTAAAAGTGTAATCAGAAGTGGGACTTTTGGAAATTACCTTATTCCTTCTTTCTCTGGCCGGATCTGAGGTGCAATGATTGTCAATGTGTGCTCCTACAGCTAAATCCGGAGGCTCCCCTCTCTTCCCTGGAACAGGAGCACACCGCACAGGGGACAAACTGGCACTTGTACATCACGGGTGTTCGGCTCAGGGCACTCATGTTTTGCGTAAGCAAAATGTTCTGAGCTGGAAATGTTATATAGAGATAGTAATGAGGTGGTGTACTATGTACTTTGTTACTTCCATTACAGTAAAGCATCTTCAAACTACAGTAATTCCCCGCTTAGCGCGACCCCGTTACGCGCGGTTTCACTATAACGCGAACTTGGAATTTCGCGCTCAAATGCCTCGCATAACGCGAAAGAGTGCGTATAAACATAATGTAAAGAATAGATAGATGTATTTTTCCGTAAAAAATAAGAGTATGTATTGCATAAAGTGTTCTTAGAATTAAAGTGATTGATTAAAATGATTTGTATTTTTTTGTATTAAATTTTGACTATGTTTAATCATAAACCTCGATATACGCGAATTTCAGTTAACGCGATTTTTTTCGGAACGTATCCCTCGCGTAAAGCGGGGTATTACTGTACTAATTTCTGTGAACTTTCTCAGATATAAATATTGACTATATACATTTTTCAAAATCTACCATCTAAAATTAAATAATATTGGGTTACCTATACTATCATTTCAATAAACAAATATCTTCTGCTCATGCACCTGTATAAATTTTTAATTTTAGTCTAAATATCATAGAGCATTACAGTACATAAGAAAATTATATTAATTTTCAATAGCAAATTCAAGCATTCTCATCACTTTTAACAAAAAATATTTATACTGAGACTTATTCTTTCATAACCACAAATATGATTATAGTAAAAATATTAAAAACAAAGTAGTAGGTATATTTACTTTAAAAATGTAATAATTGTTTGCTTTTTAATATCAACATATTTTCGTAAATTCCTCCTCAGCTTCTATGAGTTAATAAAATCAACCTATTGAACTGATTCAAATGTAGATTTCTATCACATAAATTTTGATGTTAGAAAGAAAGATAGTTAAATACATACCAAAAAACTTCTCTACATGCACCACATCTCATTGGTAGAAAATCTGAAAACCAATCATAATGAACAATGAATAAACAATAAAAAAAAGACAAGATTATTTTAGTATTTAGTACATACAAACATTGCAATAACATATCCTAGTGCTATATGGGACAATGTTTGTACTGTTAACTAATAATATAAAAAGGATTTTTAGGAGAACATTTTTAGCACTATAAAGAATAAAAAATGTTCTAAAATTACTAAGGATTATAGCTAGTTACAGGAAATAAAAATACAATTTTTAAACTCATAGCCAGAGCTGAGAATTCATAGAAGGATCTTTTACCTCACTGATATTTTCTTTAAGTTTTTACTATGTAGTAATAAATTAGAGCAACATAGGATAGACTGAACAATGTTACAATGGATTTCAAAGGTTGTCCTTGATGATTGAACACAAATTACTTAATTTCTGTGATTTTTGCTAATTGCTTAGTAGTGAGTCATAAATGGTTACTTTAAAGACAAATGGCTAATAGACTCACAAATACATAACAACAATAAACTCAAATACTTATTTTCTTTTAATGTGTAGTTTTTAAATACAGAATAAAAGTTTCTATTCGATTTTAAAAATCAATTTTTGCACTAAGTTGCAAAAAGTCCTTGATAAGATTAAATTATTACGAATTAAATAACGTTTATTGCCAAGGACAAATAAAACAAATTAAATACTAAGACAAATGAAAATGAGTGAAATATACTTGAAATTTATAAATATAATACTATACTTTTTATTCCAGAACTTTATTAGATTATTCTAGAACTTACCCAACTTATTACAATGTTGGTATGAACAATTCTTTCCTATGTGAGGGAATTCCATTCTTTTAATGAAACAACTATCACGGGTATGTAAGTCGTTCTTCAATAAGCGCTGCACTTTATATGATTATGACGCAAAATTGTTAACACTTTTATAACGTCGATAATTATTTCAAAACGATTTTTTTGTTATTCGTCATTCAACATGAAACTATGATAATACGAATTTGACAGATGAATGACAGCATGACACAATTTTTTTGTTCTATTTATTCTTTTTAAAGGTTAAGACAAACATACTAAAGCATGCAGCCAAGTCTAACGTTAAGAACTTTGCTTAATCTTTCCTTCTAAGGGAGTTGTTGGGAAATTACAGTTTTACACTTATAGAAAAATAGCCTATTAGTACTCTGTGTCACCAAATTATAAGTAATATGTAAAATGCCATCAAAGTTCATACAGAGTCAAGTTAATGAGTTAAAAACAAGGTCTACTGCATGAGAAATATAAATCGCGTCGAGCACCCCTGACACACAATATCATTAATTGTCAATACTCTTACTGCACTCAAGCTATTGAAATTACTATCACATAAATAGAACAGCAACATACCACTTAACAAATAATGTTTTTGCATCTCTCGGAATTTAATAATCGATACATTTAATGCTTTTTTTAAATTTTGGAGTCCCCAATATGATGCGGCTCTAGGACTAGGCCTAGATTATTATGTTTCACACGTGTCCAGGTCTTACAGGCTTAGGTCTAAATACAGAACTGATAAATACCAACCACATATGTCACATACATTGAACCTAGATTTACTGCCAAATAATCATTTTGATGTGAAACATCTATAGCCGCACGTAAAACCGATTTCTGGCGTGGCAAGCATTGCCGTGGCGACGCATCGCGGCAACTTCGAATATAACTATTACCGAAGTCACTGATTAAACGAATTAAGTAGTCACGATTTGAAATCAATTCTTAAGTTTTTGTATTGAATGAAAATAAATGTTTATTCAATAAATAGTCATCGATATCTGGAAAAAAATCGTAATATGTTATTTTATCATATGTCATCTTTAGTTTCTATCACAATCTGTTCTTTTCTGCATATTACTTTTACAAAATAATGTCGATGTTTCTTCACATCTGCCAGGCGTCCCGTGACGGCTCACATTTTTTTTTCTTATTTCTTCTTATTCGACCGTATTCAATAATGCCTTTATTTACTTCAGAAATAAATTAATGACACTGGCAGATACATATCTTATACCAATAGTAGGAAAAACCTTGACATTAGTGAATGTCACTCAAAGTCATAAACGTCATTTTCGTGCTTTCGCGTGTTTCGTTCTCCAGTGTAGAAGACTGTAGGGGATAAGTTTTATTGCTTAGTTTTTCGTGGGTTTTCTTAGTAAAATCAGTTCATAGTAGCCCTTTCAGGGAACCACTACATAAATCTGGGCTTCATAGAGAAATTAATTACAACAATGAGTAAAATCATTCCTTCAGCCGCTAAGCTCTTGTCAGCAAATACAGTTGCGGTCAGTTTTTACTTTCGATTATTGTGTAATTAAATTTATATAAAAGTAATTATCACCAAGAGGTTTTATATAAAAGAGTTTTATTGTTGTAGAAAGTTACTGCGCCTGTTGTGACGGCACCAAATGTGAAATACAGTACAAAAAGTGAAGCCACATTTGAAACTAAGGTGAGAATCATGTAACTTTTAAAATCATTTCAAAAAATATTATTGCATATTTTATTATGTTATTTATCAATTAATTTGTTTATCCACTCTTGTTGGGTTTTTAAAAATATATATATTTTTAAATTATGTAATCTAACCTTCAGGTGTCAAGTGTAGTATTGTTTTGGTAACCATGAAATCTCAGTGAAATATTTCCGATGCAATATTACTATATTATGTGGCTAAATTAACGTTTTCTACTCTGATTTTTTATAGAATTATGAAGATAATCTTGAAATTGATTCCGTTTATATTCTCATAGAAATCAGATAAATGAGATAAGATTCATGAAGATAATATGAGATTTAAAGTCATGTATTTATAAACAATCAAAGTTTATACATTTAAATTAAATTTTGTATATATTTATATTAGTAATAGAATATGCTTTGCTCATAGTTTCATTTTGTATATGTAGTTAGCACACTGTATCATTAAAAAGTAAATGTTATAAATTATAGAGTTATTTAGAAATATACATTTTTTAGGACTCTAAAAATAAAAAAAAACATCTATACAAAAACTTAAAAGTATAAAATTCTATTAAAGTGTAAAAAATAGTACTGTTATGTAGTAATCTTTAGAAGTTTATATGTATTCAAATAAAAAATTAGTAGTCATTTAGACATATCTGGTTTTTTGTAGAAAATATAAATATATTTGTACATTCATAGAAAAATCTAAAATTATTTGGAGTTGTATCAAGAGTAAGAAAACGGGATTGAAACGATCACATAACCATTTCTTCTGCTTATGTAGTAAAATGGTGATTTAAATAGAATTTATGCACTATATCTTTCTATAATGGTTATACAATAAATACATATGAATGTGTGTATATATAATACTTAATAATAATTTTTTTCCACAGCCTTTCAAACTACACAAATTGGACAAAGGTCCCGCTACATCTGCATCCCTTACAGCTGAAGATGCCCTCAAACTCTACGAAAAACTGGCCATCTTACGACGAATTGAGACTGCAGCAGGCAATCTATACAAAGAGAAAATCATTCGTGGATTTTGTCATTTATATTCAGGTAATAGGAGTCTTATATCATGTTCTACCAATTATGTTGTGGTCATTAGTGGTAGTAGGGCATTTCCTAATAACGTCTGCGTGGGGTAGCTAACACTCTCAAGTTTAATAAACTGTCACCAAACACCCATATGTGTGTCCCGGCTGCATCACTTAAGAGCCAGTACCTATAGGCTTAGTGTGTTTAAAATCCTGGACCACATCATAACTTAACATCAAGTGAGATTGTGGTCATAGTGCTGTGCCTATATAGTGTAAATAAAAGGACTAAATAATTCTATTTTAGTTATGATTAGAATTCACTTTAGCATTGCGGTAGTGATCACTAAAATTAACAAATAAACAAAATTAGTTTTCTGTCTGTTTTGAATTTTCAATTAATTTTTTTTTTTTGTTTATGCCCTGCATATTGACTGTGCTTAATCTGATGTTGTAAATAAAATATAGCCCAAGAGCTATGATGACGACCGATAGATGGTAATCTCTTAACAGTCTGTATTATCATGCTGGTCTCCATTAATGTAGCATAGTTAGTCTCTAGGCAGCTTTGGATATGATCTAAACTCTGCACCGGACTACATAATTATTTTTGTATCCAAATTGTTCCTCTCCATAACATCTTCACCATTTCTATGAAATCCGTAGATTACAAACAGATGTTAATTTCTGACTCAGCATGAGAAAAAAAAGTATGCAGGCATGGGACTGCTGATAGAAGTGAAAACTAGAAACTTTGGAAAAACGGTTTAAATTATAGTATGACTAGCTGTGTGCCCGTGGCTGCGTCCGCGTTTCTTGTATTTTTCACTTTATTATTTAGTTTTTTTTTAATTTTTATAGGGAACCCTAAATATTTTCCATATTTCTTTTTGCTACTAACATTTCTCACAGATTTAAATACTTGCAAGCAAAACAGTGCATTGAATCGAATTTTTTTCACAATTTCACATTAGTTCTAATTTTTTTACGCGGAACCCTAATTATCTTCGAAAACCAAAGGTACCGAAGTTACGCGGAGTAACTTCAGCTATCTACAAAAAAAGTCCCGTCAGAAACGGTCCAGCCGTTCTGGAGATTACCCGAAACAAACAGACAATTTTTAAAATTTTTGTCTGTCTGTCTGTTAACATAGCGTAACTTTAATTTTTGGAAATTATTAGGGTTCCGCGTAAAAACAATAAAAATTATGAAATTAGTATTAAAATATGATTCAATAGTCAGTTTTACGGGAAAGTACTAGAATTTTATAAAAAAATATTTTTACTTCATCTTAGTAGGTACTAAAAAAAATTAGGTACATAATTAGGGTTCTGATTATGTAAAACGCAGTGAACAATATATGAAACGCGGGCCCAGCCGCAGGTACACAGCTAGTTCCATTCATGATAACTTATGTAACAATTTTTTTATTTTTAAATGTGTTGTAATTTTTTTCATCCTAAATGGCTTGACCGAATTTGATGACTTTTTACTTCATGGTTCTTAGTTATATTTAAACCCTATGTATCGTAGTATCAACTTATTTCATAAGTAGTATTGAGTACTGTTATTTTGACCAAGGAACATAGTTTTAAACTAATGATTGAGTGAATCCTAATACTGGTTCTTTAGTACACTAAGGGCCAGTTTAAATATAACGTAAGAAAATTTTGGTCTCTTTGAACCACATCGTTTATATTGCTTACGTTATATTGCTATATAACGTAACCATTGGCATAGTTTCGAAAAAAAAAATTAGGCAGCCATGGGTACTGCCGAAAGAAGTGAAAACTTTGAAAAAAAATGTTTTGTAAATTTGAAATAAATGATTTACGGATTGCAGGTCATAGTCTGGTTACTCATGGCCTTTATTAGACAACCAACGGAATAATTTAGTATCTAGTAATCGTTTCAATTCGAACTTTTTATTTAGGCATTCATGGGAAGATATTTTAGATTATGGCAAAACAAAAGCGTCCACTCATAAACGCTATCATATATGTTACAGACTGTAGCATGTCGCTGAAGGTTGACGTCATAGGTGACGTGATCTATAAGTTGTTTGCCTAGCGAAAATTGTTTAACGCGCCTACAGAAGTTGTCACTTCAAAAAAAACTTCCCATATATCTTTAAAAATAAACATAGCATAGACCCCTACCATTGATGCCCTCTTAATACTCGAACGGGATCGCCAATCAATAGACAGAAAGACAAACAGAGGTATAATATCCAAGTGTTGTGATATTAGGACAAGAAGCTGTCGCTGTGGGTATGCAAGCCGCTATGCGCGACGTAGACTCCGTGATAACAGCGTACCGCTGCCACGGTTGGACATACCTGATGGGTGTTAGCGTGCTCGGAGTCCTGGCCGAGTTGACAGGCCGGCAGTCGGGCTGTTCCCGTGGCAAAGGAGGCTCCATGCATTTGTACGGACGTAACTTCTTCGGTGGGAACGGTATCGTCGGAGCTCAGGTTCGTGATACTTCCGGCTACAGTCAATCTTTCTTGTAATCTTATCTTGTTCCACCACACAAGGTATATCCCTGTTTGAGCACCAATTAGTGGTATATCCAGATATCAAAATTATGCTGCTCCAGACACATGCTAATAATTGATTGTGGATCTCCTGATGATTTTTGCTTGTTTTTGAACTGTGTTGAGAAAAAAACAATGCAACTAAATATTTCTTATTCAGCTTTGAGTCTTAGATATCAGGTTTTTTAATTGTCTCATTGAATGCATGATGTGATAGCCGAAAATGGGTCACATTGCCATTATGCCTGTATATTAAGATAAATAATCTGGAAATTTATACTAATAAAAATGCGTGATTTTCTTCAGACGTTAGTCTAAGACCTTACCACCTATCACCAGGGATAGGAGGATTAAAAAATTACTAAAAACATCACATGATCTATTAATTGGCATCACCATTTTTAACCTGTAAAAATATTGCACAAAAAAATTGTATCACCTATTTGGTCAGGGTACTTACACATTGCTTCTGCATAGTAGCTAGTAAGGTATGAGACCTCCTAATAAGAACCTTCTTCTGCGATCTGAAGTTGAGGACCTCCTAAAAAACCATTGGGGAGGTAATAAACATTAATTGACTCATAGTTTAAGCGGATTTTTTTTACACGGTATAGGCTTAGTGCTTTGACCGCAATCTTACCTTTTTTTTTTTTTTTTTTTTTGACGGGGGAAATGCATTTACGCACTACCGTTATCTATTGTATTTAAGGGATCGGAGTCCCCCTATACAATAGATAAGGGGGCACGGAGTGACGAGCTCCGTGCCAGTGTGGGACTCACCCGCGCGAGAGTCGCCCGGAAATACCCACTAAAACCCCCCGGGGTCGTCCGCTGCATTTGGGATGGGGGCGACACGGGGTGGCTTTCGCAGGCACCGCGTCGCACCGCAATCTTACCTGATATTAAGTGATGAAGTTGTTCCAGGATCGTGTAAACATACTAAGCCTAATTACTGGTTCTCTAGTGTTACTGCCGCAACACACCTATTGGTATTTGGTAACAGGTTTTCAAACTTGAGGGTGGTAGATTGACCCAAGCGGGCATTATAAGAAAATGCCCTACCACCATTCTATGGATTCCTCACGATGTTTTTGTTCACCGAAAGCTCAGGGTGATTTTGGATTGGATCGTCCATTGACGCCATCATCGCTTCTAATTTTGGATATTGGTAAATGTCCTACCACCATGCATATGGTGTCCATGTTGTGGTGCTCTCCAGACACCACTAGGCGCTGGCGTCGCCTTCGCCCACAAGTACACGGGCGATGGCGGCGTTTGCTTCGCGCTGTATGGAGACGGAGCCGCAAACCAGGGTCAGCTGTACGAAGCCTTCAACATGGCCAAGCTATGGGACCTGCCCTGCGTCTTTGTCTGTGAAAATAACGGATATGGTGAGCGATTTCATCACACACTTTTATAATTTGACAGTGTTTCCACCCTCGTTGTCTCTAGAATTAGGTCTTCTGCAGGACGGCGTAGCAGCAACTACCGGCGATCGATCGATGATCTTTCGATGGTCGTCGTTGTTTTTGGATTGTTCTGTGCTTACGATCCAGGCACAGAACAGTCATTTTACCGTGCTAAAGTAAAAAAAAGAGAGAAATTGTATTATTGTGATCCAACCTTAGGGGGAGATATGGCATCGGAAAGTGTTCTTTAAGGTTTTTTTAAATCACCATTTTCTAGTATGCTGTTTATGCTGCCTCGGTGACGGAGTTGTATTACATACGACTGTCGTTCTGAGGTCTCGGGTTCGATCCCCGGGTCGGGTCAAGTGGTATTGGGTTTTTCTACTCAGTATCATCCCGGAGTTTGGAATTTGTGCCCGATATGGCGACAGGCTCGCCCCCCTGTCACATCTGGGACGGAACTAAACTCGGCGGTATGTGGGTGGTGTAGTTTCGCTATTCCACCTTTGCCTAATCCTTCGGGGATAACAGGCGTGAGCTTATACATACATACATATCATCACGCCTTTCTCCCGTGGGGGTAGGCAGATATTACGTCCTTCCACTTGCTACGATCTTGACACACCCCTCTCGCTTCCTCTACTTTCATGAACGCTTTCATACATGCTCGTCGGTTATGAGTACTTTTTACCTGGCCTTTATTTAACACATGATTGATTTGGTCTAGATACATTCGCCTAGGTCGACCCTTACCGACTTGCCCATTCACCCTCGCCTTATGTATGTTTTTTTTTATGTTATGGTTTATCTCTTCAGATTTAGCCTATGTAAGCTATGGAAATTGATTTTAAGCTGGCTTGTTAACGCAAGTATTAATTTTTTCCACTACTTGAATAACTTTGGAGCGATGATGGCGCAGCGGGTAGTGCGGTCGGATTCTGCGTCAATGGGCGCGGGTTCGATCCCCACTTATCCGTCTCTAAAATCGACCTAATCTTTCGGTGACGGAAAACATCGTTAGGAAATCATAGGTTGGCGGTAGGACATTTTAAAATAATGTCCGCCTGGGTAGCTACCACCCTCAAGTTTGAAAACCTGTCGCCAAATACTAATAGGTGTGTTTTGGCAGCATCACTTGAGAACCACTACCTAGACGTAGTGTGTTTAGCATCCTGGACCACATCGTCACTTAACATCAGGTGAGATTGTGATCTAAGGACTGAACCTATACCGTATAAAAAATTAAAAAAACAGAACTGCATGTCTTTTAGTTGGCTTATAAATCTAGAACCAGTGAATCGATTTTCAGTATTGTTTTTTTTTATCATAGATCTATTCTTTGTCCTGATTTTAGTATACATTATGTTATATTTAAGGAAAAAAAATATGAGAATGTCGATAAACTGTACGATGTAAGAATGTACACTAGAGTTTCTTCGATATGTTAGTTGAATGTTGAAAATATATAATAGAGAAACACTAGAGAAGAGAATTGCCTCGGTGGCGCGCAGTTGTATTATAGTGCGACGGCCGTTCTGAGGTCTCGGGTTCGATCCCCCAGTCGTGTCAAGTGGTATTGGATTTTTCTACTCAATATCAGCCCGGAGTTTGGAATTTGTGCCCGATATGGCGACAGGCTCGCCCCCTGTCACATCTGGGACGGAACTAAGCTCGGCGGAATGCGAGTGGTGTAGTTCGCTATTTCACCTCTGCCTAACCCTTCGGGGATAACCAGCGTGAGCTTATGTTATGTTATGTAGAGAAGGTATTTAGAAAATAATATAGTGAGGAAGAGAAAATTTTATACGAGTCATTTATGCGCCACATTTGTTAAACTTATTTGACTATGTATGATAAATATAAATGTTGACTTAATTTTATCAAAGATTCTATATTATTAGTTTTTTTTTTTGAGTTTATTCATTTTTATACTTACTCTTAGTTTTAATTTGAATGGAATTGTCAGTTACATTATTTTCATTTTCTATCTCTTTGTTGTCTTTCATAAGATCTTTTTCATGATTCTTTTCGATGTTTTTTTTATTTTAATTGATCCGAAAGACGTCCACTGCTGGACATAGGTCTCCCCCAAAAAGGAGGGAATTGCCATAATCGGCACGCTTGGCAGGCGGGTTGGCGATCGCAGTAGGTGTTTGTGGTTCTCAGGAGATACTGCTGCCCATTATCCCTTGGTCGTTCGTCTTTTACGACACCCACGAGAGGATATGGGGTAGTACTATTCTTAGTCGGAACCAGACAATGTATTCTATGTATGTTATACTGCTATTCGGGGCGGAAAACAACTCAACAAATCTAACATCATAAAAATCGGTCCAGCCGCGTTCTTGTGTTTATAAATAGTGTAAATAACCCGACTTTGTTTCATGTACAAATGTAACATAATAAACGCACATTGTGAAAGTAACTTGTTAAGAATTAGCCACTAAATCGATTTTAGATATTTTTAATTTAGGTAAATTATTTGTCTAAAAATATTTAAAAATAAGTCAAATTAATCGCCCTCTCGTTAAACGGTTTGTCGAGGCGTCTCGTGACGTCACGTATCTGTTGACTGTACATATATTTTGTGCGTAGTTTTGTAATGTATGTAATGTGACCATATTCCTCGTCCACTATGGATACAATAACTAATGTTCAAAAATAAAATCAAAACATGCAAGTAAATTTATTTCGTCTGTATTATGATTACTAGTTAAGTGGACGCTGCTGCGCCCGCGTTTCATATATTCTTCGCTGCGTAATATTTGTTTTAATTTTTTTATACAGAACCCTAATTATTTCACTTTTTTTTTTTGCTATAGACAAACAAAGATATTTCTCACAAATTCAAATATCTGCCAGTAAAACTGTGCATTAAATGGGGTTTATTCACAATATCATGAGTTTTCATTTATATTTTTACGCGGCACCCTAATAATTTTCGAAAAATTAACAATACCCTAAGCTACGCGGTAAGGTATCTGCAAAAAAAGTACCGTCAAAATCGGTCCAGCCGTTCCGGAACAAGTAGACAGAAAGACGGACAAAAATATTAAAAATAGTATTTTTGACAATAACTTGCCAGACACTTTAGTTTTATTTATTAGTGTATGTTATAACTGAATGTTGTAATTCGGGTGTTCGAGTATGTGCGTTATTCCTGTTGCATGTGTTTCGAATTAGAAAAAAAAAAAATTGATATTGATAGGTATGGGTACGAGCGTGGATCGGTCCTCGGCTAGTACTGACTACTACTCGCGCGGTGATTTCGTTCCCGGCATTTGGGTGGACGGTATGGACGTAATCGCCACTAGAGAGGCGACGAAGTTCGCCATTGACTACTGCACCAGCGGTAAAGGTGAGTGAGCCTTCCCTTTGCAGGTGTCCTAGCGGTTACGTTCCCCGTCTTCAATTTTTTTCAGAACTCGTTCGAAATGCCCCAATTTCGAACATTTCAGGCCATAATAAAGAGGAGGTGGTTAAATAGTTGTTTCATAAACAATGCTCACTTTTTAAACTTTAGTATATTTTGTAAGATGGCACATGTGAAATGTATCGCACGGAATGAGAATTCCGAGATGTCACAAGAACTCCATTGAAAATTCTAAGAAAGGAAACTAAAACGATTATAGATTTAATACATGGTTGGGTTTAAATAACTCGTATTCATGGCCGTAATAAATTTAAAAGTCATATAAACCACGCGCTACACAAGTCCTGTTTGGATTTTTTTTCATATCTGGTTATAGGACTTAGTTAAGATCAATTCAATTTTTAAAAGCCTTCAAGATTAAAGGTGTGTTCCGGGTTTGTCGCTTGAGAAGTAGTACTACTTCTCTTCTTTCTAGGCTTGGCTTAGTTTACCACATTAAGAGGATATGCGAGCGGCGTTTATTCCATACAAACGTAGTCCACCTGTTTCCTCCCTGGATAATAGCATTATGGTAAATATTTTTGTACCAAATAATATATATCCACCACCGTCATGACCGTACGTTTTGATTTTTTTCCATAAATTCGTTATTGTAGAAACTAGGAGTCTTAGAAAATGGATAAAAAAAACGCTCGATTTTACCGTCATTTTCAGACGTTCGACAAAAAAAAATTGATGAATAAAAACAAAAAAATCATCGTAGAGACATAGCCAAAGTTTTTTTATTCTATAACTGAAACAAAATTAAAAATCGGTTTAGTTTTCGAGGAGGAAACAGGGTGAAACTACGAAGTGATGGTTTCGTCTATTTTGCATACGGTAAAATCAGACCAAGCTGCAGTTTCTCTTTCTCTGTGTTTTATAACTCTATTCTTTGGGGCGCAACGCGATAGCAATAGATTTCTGAAATTACCTACTTTCAAATTTGTCGCCGACCGCATATCCTCTTAAGTCACATCGTCATTTAATATCATATAGAGTTTATAATTCGGAAACATAAAAATAATCATATGATTCTATTTAGTAATTGAATAAAATCATATGAAATCCTGCCCAAAACAGCGTTAATAGAAATAGAAATTGTTAACGGTAATTTTATTTTTTTTACATAAAAACTTTTTAAACCCCCTATTAATGTTATCTTAATTTTTTTATTTGTACCTTGTGAGTTATCTACCGAAATTTAATTCTACTAAAGTACGGGAGAGCTTATTTTGTTTGCTTAAAGACTATGCATAGAAAGATCTCAATGATAATTGTTAAGATGTTTGTAATGTACGACAAATGATACATTTAAATACGGAAACCAGTTTGATAAGTTTCAAGGTTTTTTTTTTTCCCAACTCGGTTATATGAAAGTTAATTTTCGATTTATTTATGTAACAAGGTAGCTAAAGTGATCAAATTTGCACGTTATATTTTTAATACGCTTATCTTTTATTAATAAGACTACGTATGACGTTTCTTAGATATAATAGAAATTTTAGTTGCATGAAAAAATCATTCGTTGAGTAATTAATACCTTATTTATCAAAAATAATATTAAATAACTGAGGAATACTTTGTTGGTAATGTAAATTTTTCATTTTTTTTCTCTAAAATCTGCCAAAGTGTTTTATATTCTGTGGTGGATGTCTACTCACATTTATTAGGTATCGTCATAGTTACTGGATTGTACTTTATTTAATATTAGTAAAAAATGTTATTTTGCTATTACAAACGGACACTTCAATTTTATTTAATAATTCAATTCAATTATAGATTGAATTAAGTAGTCAAATAAAAAAAAAAACTCTTTCCGTATTGCGCTGGCGGCGAGCACAAAATCCTTCTCAGTTGCGGATCGGATCACATCTTAGGCCACTGTGTATGGGGTTAAATCTATCCCTGTTGGAGTTCATAACTCTAAATAGCTCCAACGAGTCAAAAACTAACTTTCATTTACACCGATATAAGCGGATGCGGAAAGATGCAAATAGAACAGAACAATTTTATAAAAATTAAAGAAAATGGTGCTCTTACGCCAACAAGGTCCAACAGCTCGATTGCTGCACTGAAACTTAAAAAGTGTCAGAGCAGCGTTGGTATTCTGGTTGAATCTTGTAGGCGTGCTGTGGAAACTTCTGAAACACGATTGTTAATTTAATCTTTTAGCCGTAGGGATTTACACTAAAACACTTCACTTATTTCACTTATTTATTAACACAATGAAACTATATCATAATATATGTATATATGCGAAAACAAAAACTCAAAGTATTTACAATAATAATTTGATCCATACCAGTGCGGCAAAGCATTCGACAGCGCGATTGAAATCGACACTGGCGCCATCTTTTGGAATAAATGAATGAACATTCAATTAGACAATGATTTTAAACAAATAAATATATATATTTTTTTTTTTTTTAGAATATAATGTCATATAAAGTATGTCTATGTAATCTATACCATCATAGACGCAAATAAAATCTGGGTATATCTCCTGATTGAATACACTTAGGGCCGCTTCTGATTGAGATGGAAACGTACCGATACTCTGGGCATTCGATGTCCGACCCGGGAACGTCGTACCGCACGAGGGACGAGGTCCAGGAGGTGCGCCAGACCAGGGACCCGATCACCTCCTTCAAGGAGAAGATCATCAACAACCAACTCGTCACTCCCGATCAGTTAAAGGTGAATATATATCTTTGAAATACCATCAGCTAATACACACACGAAGACTTACAAGCGTAAACTCATCTACACATACTTACCTACAGAAACACATCATCCTATGAAATGCACACATTTATACGTGCGCATACGTACGCTTGCATGCGGGCGCACTCGCAAAAACAAAACACCAAATTTTAATATGGTATACAAAAATGTTGATCCATCGATAGTAGGTCACAAGCTACAATTTATCTAGGTACAGACTGTGCATCAAAACAAGTCACTGAGTCTGCCATAAATTACGTGAGGTGTTTTTTTTATTTTCTGCAAGTCCCTCCCCCCCCTGGTGAGATGTCTTTAGATTTTATTCAACCACCTACTCCATCCCCCAATCTCACGTGAGATTTTTCAAAATGTGAGTTTCTTACGTAAACGCGTTGGATTGTGTTATTGTAAAAAGAAAAAAACAAATTTGCTTCGTGCTTTTATTTACGACTAGTTAAGACTAGTAATCAATATTGCTGAGAGTTTAATTATAAGTGTAATAAAAATTTAAGAATAGAATACTTAAATCGAAACTACTGTGATTAACAAATATGGTGGTTTGACAGTCAGAAATGTATAACGTTGAAGTATGAATGAAATTATTTTCTTTCGAAAGAATTAATTAATGATCTTAATCGTATTACGATTACGCTTAAGATTAAATCTTAAGCATGTACAATCTGGATTAAATGGACCAAAATAGTACAATTTTTTTTTTTTCTTTTAATCAGAAAAATAATTGCGTGGTATTTGCCGAGACCCCCCTTAAACACCTCACGTAATTTATGGACGCCCTCTTTCCATTAGGAGAGGATGAAAGTGTATTTATGTGCCACACAAAAGTGTCTGAAATGGCACGTTTGGCCTACGCATCGAGGTGTGCTAGTCCCAACACTTATGTATGGTGGTGAGTGCTGGGTTTGGCAGAAGAAGCATGTCAGTAAGATTAATGCTAGCCTAAAAATATAGCTGGTGTGAAACTGATGGACCTTATGAAATAGTGTGATAAGGGATAAAGATTCCGTGACGAAGATGGAGAAAGGGATGCTTAATTGGTTTGGACACGTGGAGAGGATGAATGAAAGAGGATTGACGAAATAAATTTACGAGGCGAGGGCGAGTGGGCAAGTTGGTGAGGGTCGAGTTAATAAGCTATCGAAGACGTTCTAAAGAAAGGCTGTTGTCAAAAGTACTCTTAACGGAAGACAGCAGGTCAAAGAAGCTTGATGTTATGTTGTATTTACTTAACATTCAGCTCTGTCAATATCCTCTTCTGTCATAAAATAAGTTGACATTAAATAACGCTTGCAAAAGCCATAATAACCAGCCGGGTTAACATAGGAAATCGACGCGAAAGTACGCAAGGAAACCGACGAGGCTTCGAAACAGGCTAAGGCCGACCCTGAGATCCCAATAGAGGAGCTCTCCGGGGACATATATTACTCGAACCTGGAACCTTTCATCCGCGGCACCCACCCCGGGGCGCAGTTGCAGCACATCCAGGTCGCTGCACGCAAATAGACCGTTTCGCAATTTAAAAAAAAAAAACAAAACATACATAAATTCTCTGGGGTCGTTCAAGTGTTACATTAAACACTAATTAGGGGGTCAGGAGGGGTCTTTGATTTGCTAATATCTCGGGGGTTGTGAGCGACTTTTTGAGGAATTTCGTAAATTCTGGTAATTCATACATTACTAAGGGTTAGGGGGGTTAAGTTCTTTGGTCACGTTTGCTGACTATAATTTAATTAAGACTTGTACGACTCCTGTGTTTTTGTTATCCCTTCTTAATATGTTCTTTCTATGTTTCTCTAATCTTTGATTTTCGATATCTTGTTTTGGGATTCGATATTTAAGAAATTGGTAAATAGTGGTAGGACATATTCATAGTTAACTTTTGAGTATAAAAGATCTGGATAAATCTAGGACCACATCGTCGTTTAATGTCTGGTGAAGTTACACTGCACTGTATAAAGAATAGAATCAAACTTTTTCTATATTTAAAAAAATGTTTAATTTTGATTTTTGCGAAATACTATTATAAAGGTTCTAGAAGTGATAAATAAATAGAAATTATTAAAAAAAGTTCAGATTGTATGCATTTTGTATATATAAATTGCCTTCGATCAAATACTGTGGTGGCATAGTTTTCTGAGAAAATCGATCATTTTATTTCGATTTTTTTATTGCATTTAATTTTATCGAATACATGATTATTTTATCAATAATTTAATGAACAATGAAGAACATATTAGAAGGGTTTAAAAGCAATTATTAATTAAATAAATTGTAATGTGTTATAGAAACGTTGACGAACAATATAGTTAATTTTATGTTTGAACAAAATAAAGATGGAGGACATTTATTCGTATGTTCGTCGATATTTTTTATTGGACTTGATAGAAAGCTTTTAAAGTTTATATCTATGGGTTGTTCATTTATTAAAAAAAAAATTATGATAAATTTTATCATTTGATCCTGTTGAGATATATTTGAAATATTTAAATCTATTTAACTTTAAAATATACTGTTATTTTAAAGTCGAGACAAAATTTAATTGTATCTTATAATATTCACAAATAAACTTTGCTTGATATAACTTCTTTTTTTTTTTGTAAAATCTATATAATTTCATCTATTTTAATATACGATAGTAGTTTAAAACCGAACACTGAAAGTATTTTTTTTTTTTCAATTTAAAATGAAGCACATTATGTGGTCTAAACTATACCTACAGTTTGACTTCAAAACATAAACAGCGGAGGCGCTAGTTTTATTTTACGTCATCTTTCTATCACGCAATCAACTCTATATAACCTATCAGGAGATACGATATGGACGAGGTTGAAAAACTGTAAAATTAACATCAGTATAAACCAGGGTACACACGCAACTGATAAGTTGTTATATGCAAATGTTTGCACAAATACACGTGAGCGCTTGGAACAAATATTTGCTTTTGTCATAAGCAAAGGTTCAGGCTTATTCAATGTAGTAATGTAGGAAGTTTGGGCTACCAGCTTATGAAGTATTAAACAGTTCTCTATTTTCACAATAGGAGGCATGATCCTTTAAAAACATATTGTCCTAATTATTAGGAATGGTATTACATAAAGGTAAATAAAACCCAACATTTATAAACTTGTTTGTCCATATGAAAATCCTATACATACATTGGATTTTTTTTTTGCATCGATCGTGGCTATCCTAGATACTCGATACTTAGTGTTTACTAAATATAAATAAAATATTTGCATATGCAAAATTGTCATGTTACCAGTTACGTGTGTACCCGGCTTTAGTTTCATTTGATTTGGCTTATAAGCTATTTAACTTACATGCTTTTCATAGTCTATTTAATAGATTATTATGACGCATATTTAGTTGTTTATTTCCTACACAGATTACTTAATGAAAACTGGGGAAATTGGTGTGTCTAAATAATTTATTTTTGTATAAATCAAAAGTTTTGATACTTGCTTCTTTAATTTGGAAACTATTTGCAATAAATATCAACAATTATCGATCAAAAACGAATGAACAACCATTTCTCATTTTAAAGTATATATGGATGTACGTACAAATTAAAAAAAATATATATTCGATGTATTTTATTATTATAAAGTGTTACTATTAGTGTTGTTCTATTATTTTTAAACCATATTTTAAATATGTTGTTTTTCATAGCGATGAATACTTTAAGTATTTATAATGTAATAATGTTGATTGTAAAAAAAAAACATTGTTCGCTTTTATTTATTTTTAATACAATTAGACAGAGAGAACTATAATATTGTGTTTCATTTCAAACCTTTATTATTATTATTTGAAGCGATGATTTCTTAGTGGTATTGCGGTCGGATTTCGCTTTGATTTACGTTGGTTCTAACCTAACTATGCGACTTTATAATGACCCTGAGCTTTCGGTGAAGAAATAGATCGTGAGGAATCGTGAAAGATGGACTACCTATCACCCTCGACAACACGACTTGAGAGTCAATACGTCTAAGCTTGACATGTTTACAATCTCGGACTATATCGTCACTTAATATTAAGTGAAATTGTGGTCAAAGCGTTGAGATTATGCAGTTTATAAAAGACACTTCGAAGAACTAGCTGCAGAGCGTATATTAGGACTGTCCATAAATTACGTCACACTAAGAGTCGGGGAGGGGGATCCACGAAATGTGTGACGTCATATCACAATATAAGCATTCATAAAAATAGTTTATTGTTTTGTCCATTTTTACATTTGTTTTTTTGAAGTTGATTTCATTTAAAATTTTGTAACTAGAAACAAAACTATTGTTCTGACTTCTGTTTTAAGGTGTAAAAAATTTCACAATATGTGACGTCACACTAGGGAAGAAACTCACAAAAACGACCAAGCAAAGGCTAAAAGGAGAGTAAAAGTCATGAAATTTTTGTGACGTAATTTGTGAAAGGGTAATGGTAAATAGATGGGTTTAATAATTAGTGGTAAAGAAGGAATAACGCTTCATCACAACACTTTCCGCCTGAAAATCTCGTCGAATATCTGTATATATGTCACGTGAGACAACGGATGCCATTCTATTGAGGTTTACTAAAAATAAAAATAAAACAAATTTATCATCTATGTACACATTTATTCTACATTATTATTGTTAGCATTATCTGTGCTTTGCAAGTTCTCCTCGCTCTCTTCCTCGACGAAGCCGCATTGTAGCTCGTACAGTTTAGCGTAGATGCCCTTGCGAGCGATCAACTCCTTGTGGGTGCCCATTTCTGCGACGACGCCCTTGTCGATGACGCAGATTATGTCGGCATTCTGTATCGTAGACAGCCGGTGGGCTATTATCAAACACGTTCGACCTTGACTCGCTTTGTCGAGCGCCTCTTGTACCACCTGTACATTTTTAGTTTATTAGTTTTAACAGTATCTTTGATTAAAAAAATATAAGTAGCCACGGGGACTACCGACAGAAGTCAAAACACAAACTTTGTATCTAGTACAAATTAAGTCGGTGTCTTAAAAACGTGTACCTATTCATGTTTTAACTTGAATTTATCAAAAAGAAAACAAAATGAGTGTTCATGAAAAATATATTTAAATTGAAATTTTAAAATAAATTTAAAACAAATTTATGAGTTGGCAACACAAAAGTGTCACCACTTAAACGAAATCTGACATGTTGTAGCATATTGACAGCTGACGTGTCATAGGTAACGCGAATCTATATTTTTTCCCCTACCAAGAATCACTCAAAGCGGCTAAAGAAGTTACGCGGAGTAATTTCAGCTATCTGCCTTTTAAAAGCCCCCGTAAAAATCGGTCCAGTCTTTCCAGATATTATCCGGAACTAATAGACAAAAAAATTGTATTTTTGGTATAGGTACCTTATATATATACATATAGGTGTTCAAAAAATAACGAGAAATTTAAATTTTGAAAAAAAAAAATCATTATTTATTCGTCGACATTAATGTTGTCAATTTTAAATTAGTCCTCATTCGTTATTATGCACTTGTACGAACGCTTCTTCCAATCCTGGAAACACTTCTAAAATTCGTTCTTTGAGATAGCCTTTAGCTCTTTCAGCGATGCGCTTTTGATATCATCTATGCTTGATAAATGTCGGCCCTTTAAGGTTCTTTTTATTTTAGAAAATAGGAAAAAGTTACATAGATCTATGTTGGCGAATATGGAGGCTGGAACATGGTTACAGTGTTGCTATTGACCAAAAATTTACGAATAAGCAATGAAGTATGTCTTTGATCCGTTTCTTTTAACATGAAATAAATCGCCGAGCTTATAAAAAAACGTCTAACCATAGTGGCTGACACAGACAAATGAAATAATGTGTGCAACTGAAAATACATAATAAAATTTAAAAAAAATTGACAATAGGACTCTCTGTACCCGCGAAATTGAAAAATTCCCGTTATTTTCCGAACACACCTCGTACATAAATTGATATGTATTTAGTAAATAGTTGTTATATATAATAAGGTTTTACTCTTAGTGTAACTTTGGGCAAAAATAAAACGACTTAATTGGGTTTCTCTGTAAGACGAAAGAAACAACATTTAAAGCCCTTTATTTTCAATTGTATTTTCTTTCACAACTCACTCTCTATCTATTTTAAATATGTCATTTAAATGTCATCTTTACTGATGACAAGGCATAGACAAAAATAAAGAAAAACATAGATAATAATAGAAACTAGATTACAATGGTTTTCTTTACATATATATTTATTAGCATAGATCACGTGAAATGTAGTAATTTGTCGATCCCGTTTAATAAATAAATAAATAAGAACCTCACCTTCTCCGAGTGCGTATCGAGCGCTGATGTAGCTTCATCTAACAACAGAACGCGCGGGTTCCTCACAAGCGCGCGCGCTATCGCAATGCGCTGCTTTTGACCCCCCGACAACTGAGAGGCGCGCGCGCCGATACGCGTCTCGTAACCCTAATTTAAAATGGTGTCAACACTTTATTTATTTATCTACAGTCAATCTAAAGTTGGCAACTAAATGAGCCTGAGGCTCCCGTGAAGGAAAATATCGTGATCAAACTATCGGCAGTATGGCGGTTTTTTATAAAACCAGGCGAGCTTGCGCCTTCAAATTTTAAAATCTGTAGCCAAGCACCTCTGTAAGTTTGTTTCAGCAACATCCCTTAAGAGCCAGAGTTTAAGGGTCGTTAAAACATTACATAAGCATTGGGAGAGGTTGATGCTTTACTCGTTGTTGCAGTGTTGCCAACTCCTATAACTTCGACTCGCTAGACTCAATATCAAAAGTCGCTAAAACTGATTGCGAGGGGGGGGGGGGAGGGTGCTCCAATTCTGTTTCTGCGTCTTAATTTTGACGCATTTATCGCAAGTGCGTTTTGGTTACTCATAAAAATATATCTCAGCTTACATAATTCTGTGTCGAGTTAACAAAAATGCATCTATTACTACTGCCTCTAAAACTGTTTCGATTTCAAAAGTCTGTCTCCAAAAGTCCTCAGGTAAGTCGCTAACCCGTTTTTGTAGTTCAATCTATTTTTTTTTTTTTTTTTTTTTTTTTTTTTTTTTTTTTTTTTTTTTTTTTTTTTTTTTTTTTTTTTTTTTTTTTTTTTTTTTTTTCGCTAACATATAATAAAGGTCGCCATTTCTAGCAACAATGTAGCTGAAACGGCAACATTGCATGAGGAATAGAAGGTTCGGAATGGTGATTACGGTAACAATATTTACGTAATCATGGGGAGGGGGAAACAGATGAGAGTTTTGCTTACTATTGCTGACCAGGGGGAAGGTGGGCTCAGAAATGGCCGAAATTTTGTTTACGTTATATTTGACCAGCCCGTTACCATATCCAGGACCTCATCGTCAGTTAACATCGGGTAAGATTGTGATCAAAGAGCCAAATAAAAAGCGACCATAACTACATGGAACTGCTCGAACACGCAGGTACATAAGCCCTGACGCGGTGCTTGCGAAAGCCACCCCGTGTCGCCCCCATCCCAAATGCAGCGGACGGCCCCGGGGGGTTTTAGTGGGTATTTCCGGGCGACTCTCGCCCGGGCGAGTCCCACACTGGCACGGAGCTCGTCACTCCGTGCCCCCTTATCTATTGTATTTGGGGGACTTTGATCCTCCAAATACAATAGATAAGGGTAGTGCGTAAAAGCATTTCCCCCCGTCAAAAAAAAAAAAAAAAGGTACATAAGCCCTGTAAGGAACCTTTTTTTTTAAATATTTAAGAACTAAAAAATGTAGGGTTTAGCTAGGTTTAAATTCCTCGGGATTTTTTTGTTAGGTAGCAGCCAAGCCGAGGTTCGAACCCTTGTGCTAGTTACCTTTATGCGGCTGAGTGCCTTCAGCACTCGCCCCCAAAGTTCGGTGAAGCTGTAAAGGCCACTTTGGTCAACAGCATTAGCTAGGTTAGAAAAAAAAAATGGAACTGCTCGTTTAACTGCGAAGCATTAAAGAAAAAAAATTAAAATTAGTTAAATAATTATTCCTAGCCGATTCAATACTCTCTTAAACAATTTGAAGTAGTAAGGAAAGTTCAACTAGAAAGAACACGACAGAAGAAGAAGAACTAAGACCAATCAACTTACCGAAGGTAGAGCTGCTATAAATGTATGCACGTTGGCTTCCTTAGCAGCGTTGACGATCTCTTCAATAGGGACCACGCGCGTATTGTCTCCGTACGCGATGTTCTCGGCTATGGTCCTGTCGAAGAGTACTGGCTCCTGGGAGACGATCCCGAGGTTCCGACGGAGCGTGCTCAGCCGCATATCAGCCGATATACTATAGTCGTCCAGGTACTGTTACAAATAGTGATAATTTCTCGGTTTTATTTAGGCCATTTTAGTGTATGAGGGACGTTGGATTTGAATATCACGAGACTCTCAAATCCGTCTCGCTTGAAGGTGAATGTTCCCCGTGAAACAACTAACATGGAATTGATGAGAGATAGGTAAGAAATTTTGTACCCGATTGTATCGCAACAGTTTTCCTACGACCACAATAATCACACACTGGGAAGAAAAAATTAAAATAAACTTGGCATAGTGACTTTGTAGGACCCGAGTCAAGTTCTCAACAAGCCTGGGATAACACACGTAGTTATTCGTCCGTCCTGTTGAGTTCGAGGAATAACAGAGTGACTAAGATATGCCTGTACTACCAATACGGCATCCGTGGAGAGCTCTATCGAGAATAAAATGACCTATAAAGTGACAGTGTGGCACCCAAAGCAGGCACTGCTTTAAGTAATCTGCAAAAATGTTTTGGGCCTATACTATAATAATGTTGGTCTACTTCTATATAAAGATTCCTTTTATTATCTCCGAATATTGTTTTATTTTATTTTATTTATTTGATTTTATAATTTCTTCGAATGGAAACAAGGAGCTTCTGTATCCACATACCATAATATATATATATATATATATATATTACAAATATTGTTTTACCGCAAACCCGCGCTATTGCAGCTGCACGCTTTTTATAATATTACGTGAAAGTGAGTTCGAGAAACCGTCCTGGACACTATACGCTGTCAGAGGGAACGGTTGCCGCCACCATCGGTGAGTAGATTGCTGCAACTCCTTTCACAACCACATCGCTTAGGCTAGATTGCCCCCCAAACCCGCTCCTAGGGTTATTTACACGCCCTAGGATACTCCCATACAATATATATATATATATATGTATGTATGTATAATCAAAGTTTATTTTATTGTCCGAGGTAAACTCGAAAACTACTGGACCGATCAGCGTGAAACCACAACCATTCGACGCGGTTTAATCATAGATGATTATAGGCTATATATTTTTCAAATTCTATGGTACATTTTACTTTTATTCATTCATTTGGTTTTTTTTTTTTTTTTAATTACCTATAAATGAAACGTCATATGCATAGAACATATGAAACGCGGGCGGAGCCGCGGGCACCTACTAGTAAATTATAATCATGAACGGCATGTAACACACAAATTTAAATTCAAAAATAATTTAGGTCCTGATAAGGCGGTTATGAACGTCAAAACACTACCACCGGTTCGGAAACGATCGAGTCATCGAGAAAAACCGGCAAGAAACTCGATCTGGCGTTTTTCTGCATGTTTTTTTGGAACTTTACAACTAATAGTTATAAAGTTATTAGTAGATGGACAGAGAAAGGTGTCACTTAAAGACATCACCAAATCGTTCACATCATGATCCACCCTATTGCGGATAAAAACTTGCTTGACATGGTGCCTCAACATATTTTCCTATAAATCGGTAATGTCCTTTGGGATTATATTGTATATTAAACTCTTTATTAGTTTTGCTAAGTCTAAAACATGGAACTGTTAGCTTATGTTTATTCCTTGTATTAAATCTATCTTGTAATTAATCAGTGGTTACGCCATCTATAGGCGGATTGTGAAGGTTTTGCTGGTGATTTGCTGTGTCGTTGAGTGGTGGCGCTGTAGTACCTTAGCTGGACTACTGCGCCGACCCGACGGTCGAGTCATTAGTGAGCCGTGACAGTTAAATTGTGTACTTGAATTCGAAAACCTCCGCTACAAATATTGTTTTTTACCGCAAACCCGCGCTATTGCAGCTGCACGCTTTTTATAATATTACGTGAAAGTGAGTTCGAGAAACCGTCCTGGACACTATACGCTGTCAGAGGGAACGGTCACCGCCACCATCGGTGAGTAGATTGCTGCAACTCCTTTCACAACCGCATCGCTTAGGCTAGATTGCCCCCCAAACCCGTTCCTAGGGCTATTTACACGCCCTAGGATACTCCCATACAATCAGTATAAATACAAGATAGTACTGAACCACTCACCACGCTCCCATCATCCGGATCGTAAAGCCGTTGCAGGAGTTGGATCAGCGTGGACTTGCCACAGCCGCTGGGTCCCACCAGCGCGACCCGTTTCCCTGAAGGGATAACCAGCGACAAACCACGCAGCACTTCGACCTCGCGCCGAGTCGGATACCGAAAGTTTATGTTCTTGTATTGGATCTTTCCATTCGCCACCTGAGGTTACCAGGAGATAATAAATAGGACGGCAAGTATATCCATGGACTGAGTTAGGACTCTACTCCACCGGTCTCACTAATACAATAGGCAAGGGTAGTGCGTAAATGCATTTCCGGCGTCAAAAAAAAAAAAAAAAAAAAAAAAAAAAAAAAAAAAACTCCACTCCAACTGTAATTTTGCCACGTATTACCGCGAGAACTGCCGAGTTTTCGTCTCAAGCCGTAACAAATGCGAACATTGAATTAACAGAGACTAATTTGCATTAGGATTGCTTATAAAATCATTCCCTAATGTAAGAATGTTCGTTGCAGTGGAAAGTAAAATTAGATTTATTATTATAATACTAGCTATGTGCTCGCGGCTGCGACCGCGTTACATATATTCTTCACTGAGTGTTAATTTTATTTATACAGAACTTTAATCCTAGAATTTTTTTATATTAAGATATTTATCATAAATTCATGCACTTGCCCGTAAACTTGTGCATCGAATCGAATTTTGTTCAAATTTTTGAGAATTTTAAACTTTTTCCCCGGAACCCCTGTAGAGCAGGCTAGCTACATCCTTTTTCGTATTGAGAAAAAAATAATGATGATACCTTGGTAACGATTGGTTTTGTCAGAGATGGTGAAATATCTTTTCGTAAAAAACATATTTTTAGATACTACTTGAATTTAATAAATTGTTATTTATTAATATTTTATTTATTAAAATAAACATCCGCCAAACCCCCAATTATTTAAATTTAAAAGTAGGCACCCTAAGGTACGCGAAGTAACTTCAGCTAACTACCAAAAAAAAAGTCCCATCAAAATCAGTCCAGCCGTAGCGGAGATTAGCCGGAACAAACAGACAGACAAAAAATGTTAAAAATTGTACTTAGGGTAAAAGTATCGTACGTATATACATTCATACCCATTTAATAAAAAAAATTTATTGATATTACAAACAAACACTTTAATTTTATTTATTATATTATAAGGAGCGTTTTCAAAGAGTATTGCAACAAATATTTTCTCAAAAAAGTTTTTTTTTTGTTGTTGTCTATGTCTCTCATTCCATTGATCGTCAATGAAATTTCTGTCAGCGATACATAAACCATTCAAAATCGACTACAGATTATTATGAATTTATAAAACCTCTAGAATAAATAATTACTTCTAGAAAAATAAACAGATAAACTCGTTTCCTGAAAAAAAAAAAAAAAAAAACACTTTTTTTTTATTTCTATGAATTCAATGTGAACATGACAAATTAATATTAACGATTATTCTAAATTATATATTAATTTGAATTGAATTATTATATAAAGTTTGAAAGTGATAGTAAATTGTTTTAATTTATAATTTATATTAATACATTAATTTTAAATTAGTTAGTTACCGATAAATAAATAAATTATTTATAATAAATTGTATTTATCGATATCATAACAATGAATGAAGTTAAAATGGAACATAATTCATGTATTTATTTATTACCATAGATAATAATACATGAAATTAAATCATCTGGAGACGCCTGGAGCTGGCGCGGTAGGCTAAACTGGCAAGGGAAGCGTGGTGGATGCGGGAACAAGGAAGTCGTGCACTGACCTGTTCCTCAGCAGCAGCAAGCGCCTTCGACTTGTAGATTCGCTCGCAGCCGCCCGAAAGCTCTCAACACACAAGGGCTTCCGACACCTTACACACTTGCCAACACACGACGTCACCACAATATGCGGTATAGTTTATTTTATTTGCGGAAAACTAATATAACCACCGATTTAGTGGCGCGGGCGCGGTTAGGAACACAAGTAGGTATAGCGGGGTTGCGAAATATAGTATCTGTATGCGATGTATGCGCGGGCGCGGTTGACACAGAAGTGCACGACAGGGAAAGGGGGTGGGGGTTTTAGGAAGCCACACTAGGTGGCGTTACCATCATCATCAAATTAAATTACCGTTCTTACTAATTTGCACTTAACATTTTTGTCAGTATTTGGCAATATTTTTGTAGAATTTTGACATCCATTAACATCTGGCGTTTAAAGCGACTGATTCATGTGCTTTATTCCAAGTCTGGCACTGGACGTAACTAGAGATTATGTCAAATTAACATTAGATTTTTTTTTGTGATTTTCAATCTAACAACTAGTCGCATCGATGATTACTAAAAGATAATTTACCAAACGGTTGAAGTGAAATAAGCAATAGAAACATAAAAAAAGGAAATCTTAGAATTTCAATACGCACGTACATATAATAGTGATCATAAACAGTTATAGAAAGTGATTAATCGTTACGTCTGTTTGTTTAGTTTGTTCATAAAGATTATGTACAAGCAGAGAAACGAATTCGGATTCCCTAACATCAGTAAAATCTATAGGCGGCAACTCGGCCCAGAGTCAGATGAAAATTGAGTTTTGGGGAACTAGTTTCCCCAAAAATCGATTCATCTTGCGTCCCGTGTAGATGTTGCGCATATGAGATGTTTCTTTTTTTTTTTTTTTCCTAACCTAGCTAATGCTGTTGACCGGAAGGGCCTTTACAGCTTCACCGAATTTCGGGATCGAGTGCTGAAGGCACTCAGCCGCAATAAGGTGACTAGCTCAAGGGCTACCAAAGTGGTACGAACCTCGGCTTGGCCGTCACCTGAGTTATTCAAAACTCACTCGCGAGTTGTGTCCTAGCTATTCCCTACATTTTTTATATTAATATAAAAAAAAGGTTCCTTACAGGACCTATGTACCTGCGTGTTATGTGCAGGAGTGTGTATGCAGTGTTGTGCGTGTGATGCTCAATGCATGGGCAGTGTCACTGTATCGCGCTGGCGGCGACGTCAAGAGCCTCCCCAGTTGGGGAACGAAGCACGTCTTGGGCCGCCGCCTGAGGGAGACCCGGGGAGTGTGCGGGAGCAAAGTTAGCCGCCTAGATGTTTCTTAATCTTCGGATTATGGTAATGATTCTGCAAAATTAGTAGTGTTGGTATGTCGTATATTGCAATACATACATAGTTTTCGGGTACGCCCGGCGCGTGAGTGCTCTGAATGGCGGGTTTGCGATCCAGTAACGTCATCACGCGGCCCGCGGCGCTAACCGCTGCGCCGAAGTTGGGGGCAAACGCCAGCGCTTGCCCCATCATCCACGCCCCGAACACGAGTGCCTCGGACACTCTACATAGATTTTTTTTAAATTAAAAACAAAATCGAATTCAAAAGAATTAACTATAAAAATGCACTAAAAAGTAAATAAATTAATAAACTTTATTAATCTGCCTCTGTATACTTTAATATATCTATTGCTTTATTCTATACTAATAATTAAAATAGAAATAGATATGAATCTGTATGTAACTATACTAAAAATATTTGTCCGTCTGCCTGTCTGTTGGTTTCGGGTAATGTCCAAAATGGCTGGACGGGTTTTGCGGGACCTTTTTTGGTAGATAGCTGAAGTTACTCCAGGTTACTTACGGTACTTTTAATTTTCGAAAAGAATTAGGGTTCCGCATAAAAAAATGAAAACTAAAAATTGGATAAAAACCCGATTCAATGCACAGTTTTACGGGCAAGTGCTTGTATTTATAAGAAACATTTTTACTTTATGTTAGTACCAAAAAAATTTAAGGAAAATAAACAGGTTTCCGCATACAAAATAAATAAAACGCTGTGAAGAATATATAAAACGCGGGCGCAGCCGCGGGCACACAACTAGTATCATTAATAATTTTGAAATCGGTGGCCAGCTTACGGATAACAAAGTGGTGTAAATGTACATCGCTAATTATATTCGTGTTTCATTCAATCAAAATCAAAATCAAAATTTATTTATTCAATTTAGGCTCTAAGAAGGCGCTTATGAACGTCTAAAACACTACCACCGGTTCGGAAAACGACCCAGTCGAGAAGAGCGCAGGCGAGAAACTCGATCTGGTTCTTTTTTTTTATAAATATAATGTATATCATTTTTTTTTGTCATATAAAAAAACTATACAAATCATAGTCTTAAATAATGTTAGCGGGTGCGCACAGAGATGTGGGTTAATTCCAGACATCACTATCGTTCACGTAATGATCCACCCTGTAATAACCTTTTGAGATTAAAACTTGCTCGACATAATACTTGAACTTATTGTCAGGTAAATCGGTAATGTTACTTGGGATCTTATTGTAAAACCGAATACTATTACCTATAAAGCTTTTATTAGACTTACTTAACCTAAAGCGTGGTTCCGGACAACTTGTCTTTACTTCTAGTATTAAAATTATGACGATCATTCACTAGATCGAGCTTGTCTAAATTTTTACGAATATCGATGTATTCGAGAGTGTTCTTTAAAATCACCCTAGTCCTTTATTTAGCTTATATACACATTCATATCGTTTATTCATAATCAAGACATACGTTGGGCTGTGTAAGTATAACTTGTTGCGTTAGCAGCGCCAGCACTTAAACGACATCTTATACGTTGACACACTGTAGCATGTTGACATACTGACGTCATAGTATTGGTAACGCGAAAATCGAAAACCTAATTCCCAACTCACTTAATGACCGATTTGTAATGTATCTCCCGGTTGGCGACGAGGACGCCGCCGTACCAGAGTGAAAGCGCGTAGCCGGCTACCGGCGCGGTCTGACCGAAAGAGAACACAGCTCCGCGCCAACGGAGGCTGTTCCTGGCGGTGACGCGCGCCGCCGCACCGGCCTCCGCGTACCTCTCTAGCACACCCTCTTCACCGCCTAACCACATCACATACTAACTTATCGTACCCTTCGTTTTTTTGTAGTGCGTAAATGGGTAGTGCGTAAATGGGGGTAGTGCGTAAATCGGGTAGTGCGTAAAAATTGGGTAGTGCGTAATTGGGTAGTGCGTAAATGGGTAGTGCGTAAATCGGGTAGTGCGTAAAAATTGGGTAGTGCGTTAATGGGCAGTGCGTAAATGGGGGTAGTGCGTAAATTGGGTAGTGCGTAAATGGGTAGTGCGTAAATCGGGTAGTGCGTAAATGCATGGGTAGTGCGTAAATGCATGGGCAGTGCGTAAATGCATTTCCCCCCGTCAAAAAAAAAAACGCCAATCTACAATTTACATGCACAGTTTTGAAGCGATGATGGCACAGTGGATAGTGCTGTCGGAAACCACGTCAAACGACGCGGGTTCAAACCCACCAATCCAACTCTAAAAATCAGCCTAAGTTTTCGTTGAAGGAAACCATAGCATGGTAGTAGGGCATTTACTAACGATGTCCGTCTGGGTAGCTACCACCCTCAAGTTTGAAAACCTGTCGCCAAACACCAATAGGTGTGTTCCGGCAGCATCACTTGGAAACCAGAACCTAGGCTTAGTGTGTTAACCAACCTAGACTATATAGTAACTTAACATCAGGTGAGATTGTGGTCAAAGCACTGAGCCTATATTGTGTAATTTTTTTTTTTTTTTAGTTTCAGTGCAAGAAAACATCGTGAGGAAACCGTAGCATGGAGGTAGGCTATTACTCTCAAGTTTGAAAACCTATCGCCAAACACCAATAGGTGTGTTCTGGCAGCATGACTTGAGAACCAGTTCCTCTAAGTTTAGCGTGTTTATCATCCTCGACCACATTTGACACTATGTGACGACCAATATCTCTCTTCATTGAAAGCTTAGTTTCGCTTGTCTCTGCCACTTCTGTCGTCTATATTATTGTTTTTCACTTCCCTTTGCTAGCTGCAGAAAAAAGGGGCCGTCCATGTATTACGGAAGCATCAAATGTGTCTATGCTTTGCTTATTTCTGATGACATGAGATCTGAATGTTGATCGCGTAAACAATTTTAATTTAGAGTCATTTAATTTTTCTCTTATAGTTAAATCTAGTTTTTGTTTTTCATATTTATAAATAGTATCAAAACGTATATATTTTTTTGGTTTGTACAGACTATTTTATAGTTAATTCAACGTACTCGCTTGTAATTAAGGTTGCATTCGTCACGTGTCTTTAAAATTATTCATAGTATGAAAGACAAAATTTAAACCTTTTCAGTGTTTCGAATACACAAATAAATTTTCGTGGTTTCTTTTTTTTTTTCAAAGTTATGTCCACCGCTTACGTAATCATGACGCGGAAGGGGTAACAGTTTCGCTTATAGTAGGGGTCAAAAATGATCAAAAATTTTCCCTACGTAACGAGTCCCTAAAATGAGTAGACAGTACTAACAGAAAGCTGAAACGGTGCGTATGTTGGTGATTGCCTCCGTCGCGATGGTGGTCGCGTGGTCTGACGCCTCCTGGACCAGCGCAAGGCCGGAGGAGAGCACCCGCCCCTCCAGCACGACGGCGCCGATCACCATCGGCACGGACACGAGGGAGACTAGCGTCATCTGCCACGTGAAGTACATGGACAGCGCGATGCCTATCACTATAGTGGCAGAGGCCTGCATCAGCGCACCTATCCGTGTCCCCGTCGCCTGGCAACGATTCGCATTTATTTCTAAAATTCTATCTTTGAAGTGATGATAGCGTAGCGGATAGTGCGGCCAGACTCCGCGTCAATCGATGCGGGTTCGATCCCCACCTATCCGACTCTAAAATCGGCCTGAGCTTCCGGTGAAGGAAAACATCGCGAGGAAACCATAGCATGGTGGTAGGGGATTTTGTAACAATGTCCACCTGGGTAGCTACCACTTTCAAGTTTGAAAACCTGTCGCCAAATGCCGATAGGTATGTTTAAGCAGCATCACTTGAGAACCAGCACCTCTAGGCTTAGTGTGTTTCGCATCCTGGAACACATCGTCACTTAACATCAGGTGAGATTGTGGTCGCATTGACCACTGAGCCTATTCCGGGTAAAAAAATCATACCCAGTGACACCTTAAAATCGTAATTGGAGAAAGTATCATATAAAATTTGTTTAGAAAAATCGAAATGCTTCACCAATTTTACGAAGGATTTTCTGTATCAAAAAGACGGAATTCGGATATGCAGAGAAGGACAGAAAAAAAAGAACGTTAATGTTTGTCCTTTTTCAACACTTATACCAATTTTAACCCCTTGAGCACCTTCCCGGCGTTTACGCCAGCTTTCCATTGTTTTCCTATTGTCTTTATATTCTTTCATTTTTATGGGTACTCGACACATTAAGCATTATTTCAAAAACTGTTTCCCGCTCTTATCCATAAATTAATCCTAACCACATCGACTTTTACTATTGACGCTCTGAAGCAAACGTGTACTATCGTAATACTTTCAAGAACTATGTCTTTTACTTGAACAAATTCAGTCAAATCCGAAATATTAACTGAAGCATGTTCAGTTCTTCCAAGGGAATTTTCGTTTGATATAGGGTAAGTCTAAAAAAAAGGAAAGTAAATAAAAAATAAACCATAAACAAGGCTTAACAATGAAAACAAAAGTAAAATCTAATCAAAAATAAGGAACTTGTAAGCACTTTAATTTTATCACACACAGCGAGAGATAGAGATGGATTGCTGGAAAGAGATGAGCATCCACTCTCAATCCCCAATAAAAACTTTCGACACTTGTAACTCAGGATTTGATTAGATCAATATAAATAGTTTCAATATAATAATTAGAAATAAACTACTCGATTCTCTCTTTAAGATTGTGACATGTCTAGCTGACCACGCTCTCGTGTACCTATAGATGTTTGGCGAAGGATTTTAATTTGAAATTGCTAGCTGACTAGGTAGGCATTATCCTTCTTTCCTTCCTTTCCTTTCCTTCCTAAGTTCCTTTAAGCAAAGGATGTTATTCCATGTTTATTCCAAACATAGAGATGATATACGCATGACTACTAGATATATGACGTATACAACTTACGCCTTGAACAGCTGCAGCGTCGGCCGCGAGCCTCGCACAGAGAGCGCCAACACCATTCTTAGCGTCATCGAACCAACCGATCTCTTGGGCTAACATTGCTCTAAACACTGCGACCCTGCCAATATAATATTATTAATCGTAGACTGGTTATTGTGTCGTTCATAAGGAGAAGGCAGATTGGCGATCACAGTCAGATGTCTGTGGTACTATTCTAAGCCTACAGGGAACACCTCAATAAGGTGGATGACTTGGGGAAGATAGCCGCAATGCGATGGATATGCGTCTCGCAAGACCGGATGTTATGGAATGATGACGTAGATTTGTTTGACCTAGGGGGTCACAGCTAATGACTTTTACCCTCCTTTTAGCCCTTGCTACAGCTGTTCGTATTTGTGAGATTCCCTTCCTAGTGTGACGTCACATATTGTATATTTTTTTTTGCACCTCTTTTTTTGACGAGGGGAATGCATTTATGCGCTACCCTTAACTATTACATTAGTGAGACCGTAGTCCCCCAATGCAATAGGTAAGGGGGCGCGGAGGGACGTCTCCGACTGTGGGACTCGCCTGGACTAATGAGTGGGACCTAGCATGACGTATTGAGGTAGTGTGGATAGTAAATTGTTTCCAGAGTCTGGCGCAAAATGTTAAAACAGTGTGGGATATTTACCCAGTAAAGAGTATAACCAAAATTTTGCTGACGTAATACTTTAACGATCCTTATCAATAAATCCTGTTTAGATTTAAATCTATTGTTATTTTATGGAGTTTTATAGTTGTTATGGCCTATAAGTAATCAAATTTATTTCATAAAATATATTTACCTAAGTCTAGCTGTTAGGCGTACTCCGGTTAGATTGAATATGTATATTTGAAAGAATATACCGACTCCGGTGAGAACTCCAACCACCATAAAGAGGAACGCTATCATGTTTGTTTCAGCTCGAATCCAATCGTCATTTGGACTCTCCAGCAACTGGCATAAATACACATTTTATTTATTTATACTTTTTTTACAATTTGTGTAAAAAGGCGGACTTAATGCCAGAGGCATTCTCTACCAGTCAACCTTAGGGTGGTGCAGAGATAAAATAAAGTAGGTGAGATAAAAGATAAATAGAGAGAATAGAGATGATTGGAAAAGTAGAGAAAGAAAATGTGTGACATTAATAGATAATACATATGATATTATATGTACATATACATACACACATACCTATATATATACATACATCCATAAACACATACCACATTACATAGTACATTTTATGTACTATTCATAACCTTACACAAAGCATAAGCTTTCTCCTTGACATTCTATATAACGAATAGACCTGGACCGATAATATGATGGTAAAGTTCGACTCTGTAATAATGCTCAGCGTTCGAATCCCACGATAATTTCGTATTTCTGGTGAACCAAAACATTGATTGGGATGTAACCATAAGTATAGTGGCAGTAGGGCATTCTGTAATGCCAACCTAGTCAGCTAGCATTTTCAAATTAAAAATCATTCGCCAAACATCTATAGTTACATGAGAGCTTGTTCAATTAGACTTGGCATGTTACAATCTTAAAGAAAGAATCGAGAGGTTTTGCCTAATTATTATATTGAAACTATTTCTATTACTCTAATCAAATTCTGAGTTACAAGTGTTAAAAGATTTTGTTGGGGATCAAGAGTGCATGCTCTATCTCTTTCCAGAAATCCATTTCCATCTCTCTCTCTCTTTGTGATAAAATTAAAACGCTTACAAATTCCTTATTTTTGATTAGATTTTAATTTTGTATTCATTGTTAAGCCTTGTTTATGATTTATTTGACTTTACTTTTTTTTTAGACTTACCCCATACGTTTCACCAAACAGAATAGCAAACATCGGGAATGAAGAGCCAACGCAAATGGCTGCCAACACGCCAATGAGCATCAACCATTTCTCCGGCTTACACAACTTCAATATCTGCCACGTCGAAGGCTTGAACTCGTGCGTCTTCTTGTCTTCTATTACAACACTATCTTCGGAAGCCGAATCGTCTTGTGTTGACGTGCTCTTTATTGAATCGACTGAAGCCAGCTTCGTTAGCTTTGGTCTGCGCACTCTCGCATCTTTTCGCAGAGATATCATTATAATTAACTTGATCACTATTTTTTTTTTTTTTTTTAGGCCCCCCTGACATGATCAGGGACTTTGGCATCAACGGTTTTAAATAAAATACAATACAACAATTCCCCCCAAATCCCTTTTTTTCTTTGTTAGACTGGTTCTTTAACCTCTTATGTCTTCCCTTTTTTCTTTATTTCTTTTGTCTCTATTTTTTGTCTTTCTTTTTTATCTTTTCTTTTGTCTTTCCTATCTTTTATACAAACTTATGTTTAACTTAAACTTAACTTACTTAACCTAGACATTATGTATTACATATTACATATTATGTATTACGTATTGCAATCCCTATTCAATATTCGGTAATACAGGTTCCATTGCACTAATCGTATGGGCTTTTTACCACACTCTTCTTGTCCTACCCTAGCTTGATCACTATTGAGTTCATAAACTTCATTACAGAATGTCTATTAGTACCTAGATCTTTTTTTTAATAGCTCAGCGCTTTGGTCACAATCTCGCATGAAGATAAGTGATGATGTAGTCCAGGATGGTAAACATACTAAGCCTACAGGGGAATTGGTTGTAAAATGATGCTGCCGGAACACACCTATTGGTGGCTTGGCGGCAGGTTTTCAAACCTGAGCAATCCAGACGAAAATTATTAGAAAATGCGGTGGAAATGAAAACCAAACGATGCCACAAAAATTTTGGATCCAGCGAAAATATTACTATGCAATGATGTTACACGTCTTGTCAATAAATTCAAGAAATTTGTTGGATCTTAAAGTCTCTTCGAGTCTTGGGTTAAATTAGTTAGTGGAGAGGGACAAATTAGGTCTCTTTGGAGTCTAAAATAAAACGATACTTACGCTTCTGTATATCGATGTTGGAAACGTTACCAGGCGCCATTGAGGGTTCATTTTCCAGTACCAAGTGGTAATACCTCCCTTTAAGATTGAGTAACTCCTCATGCGTCCCCTCTTCGATCACTTCGCCCTTATCGATGAATATTATACGTGTCGCGTTCAGTACTGTAGCGAGTCTAAATAGAAAATCATTAATGTAATAATTAGTATCTAGATACTAGTTTTTACGCAGTCATTTGATATAGGAGAAATGTGTTAAGCCAAGTAATAAGCCAAGAGGTAACTGGTTCTCAAAAGATGCTGCCGGAACACACCTATTGGTATTTGTCGACAGGTTTTTAAACTTGAGGGTGGTAGCTACCCTGGCGACCATTATTAGAAAATGAAACCACCACCATGAAAATTGTAATTGTAATTTTACTGTATACATCTACAATTTTGTTTATTACTAGTAAGTCTATGCGTTGAATCAGGAGTAACATTCGGCATTGGACTTTCAAGTAATTGATTGTCATCTCCTACTGTTTGTTTACCGATACGCGTGTGTTGCTTACACACAGCTGCCTTCAATCGCGAATTTACATACATACATACATACATATCATCACGCCTTTCTCCCGTGGTGGTAGGCAGAGATTACGTCCTTTCACTTGCTACGTTCTTGACACACCTCTTTCGCTTCCTCTACTTTCATGAGCGCTTTCATACATGCTCGTCGGTTATGAGTACTTTTTACCTGGCCTTTATTTAACACATGATCGATTTGGTCTAGATACATTCGCCTAGGTCGACCCTTACCGACTTGCCCATTCACCCTCGCCTTATAAATTAATTTCATTAATCTTCTCTCATCCATCCTCTCTACATGCGAATTTGGTTTATATAAAGTCAAATCTCTTCAAAAAAAGCCAATTTACAAAGTTTTAAATAAATTACCAACTTCCTGCTTAAAGCGTCGAAACAATGATATCAAAATCTTTGATATCCGAGAGATATCCGCGCCTGAGAGATTACATCTAACAGTTAAAGAAAGAATCACGCAAACATTATTTTCAAGTTAAGAGCGAACTAACAGGCAGATGGACAATTAGTAAATTCTGTACATCGCACCATCACCATAGGTACCTGTGGCTCACCATAATGGTGGTACGACCGTGGGCGGCGGCGTCGAGCGCTCGTTGCACCTTCGCCTCACTGTGCGAGTCCAAAGCCGAAGTGGCCTCGTCCAGCAATAGGATTTTTGGACGTCGCACCAACGCACGAGCGATCGCGATGCGTTGCTTCTGACCACCAGACAACTGAGCACCTCGCTCTCCTATCAAAGTGTCGTACCCCTGGGACAAATCAACAATCTAGTTGAAATTCGAACTATACTTCAACATTGTAGATCCAGTATTTAGCTAGGTGGTACTAATATACCTATCCATTAGACATTTAGACAAGCTAGATCTAGTGAATGATCGTCATAATTTTAATATTAGAAGTAAAGACAAGTTGTCCGGAACCACGCTTTAGGCTAAGTAAGTGTAATAAAAGCTTTATAGGTAATAGTATTCGGTTTTACAATAAGATCCCAAGTAACATTACCGATTTACCTGACAATAAGTTCAAGTATTATGTCAAGCAAGTTTTAATCTCAAAAGGTTATTACAGGGTGGAGCATTACGTGAACGATAGTGATGTCTGGAATTAACCCACATCTCTGTGCTTCCACTAACATTATTAAAGCTACGATTTGTATAGTTTTTATATGACAAAAAAATGATATATTATATTTATTAAAAAAAAAAAAACCAGATCGAGTTTCTTGCCTGCGCTCTTCTCGACTGGGTTGTTTTCCGAACCGGTGGTAGTGTTTTTAGACGTTCATAAGCGCCTTCTTAGGGCCTAAATTGAATGAATAAATTTTGATTTTGATTTTGATCCTAGGTAATGAACCCCAGAAGGGGGCTTACAAGTGAGGGAACAGATGCAATGAGAAACCAATCCCTACTCTACTACACTACTATACTCTACTAAATAATTAATAGAATAACACCGTGCGGTTTTAGTCAGTAAGATTCTTAGCTTTCATTCTTCCTTCCTTTCTTTCTTAACAAAAGGGCAATTGAGCATAACTAAATCGCGGACTTGTGAAAATCCTGCTACAGCGACATATTATTAAAGCATGTCGCGTTCCAGATCCAGAATCAGCAAGTGCTTATTCAGACGTCCTAGAAACTTTACTCGTGGTAGATAGTTATAGGCTGGTAGGATGATGACGACTGTCCATAGATTTCAATCGTTTAAGATCGTTTTAAGATTTTTTAACATCATATGAAATGTGGTTATTTTGACGATCTCGAACAACAATAAAATCTTTCATTGAAAATATAATTCTATCAAGGATGCAGGGCGTCCTGCATCAACTGAGGTGATTACCCGTCGAAGATATCCTAAACTTCGTAAATTGTTAACTTTGATGATGCATTGCATGATTTTCTCGGTGGCGCAGTTGTATTACGGTGCGACTGCCGTTCTGAGGTCTCGGGTTCGATCCCCGGATCGGGTCAAGTGGTATTGGGCTTTTCCCGGAGTTTGGAATTTGTGCCCGATATGGCGACAGGCTCGCCCCCTGTCACATCTGGGACGGGAACTAAGCTCAGCGGAATGTGGGTGGTGTAGTTCGCTACATCACCTCTGCCCAACCCTTCGGGGATAACACGCGTGAGCTCATGTTATGTTAATGCATGATTTTCAAAGTGCAAATAAGATTTTGTCAAAGTTGTCAATGTAAACAAACGTCCACAATATTGGAATAGTGATCTACTAGATATTTCAAAGATGCACAATTTTTTTAAACTACTGAAACTTATTTTGTAGGATAACTAACTAATTTTCACATAAAAAAACCGAATTTCCGATCTACTTACAGCCGGTAATTTTCTTACAAAGTCGTGACAGTATGCCTGTTTCGCGGCCACGATGATCTCCTCGTCCGTGCAAGACAGATTGCTCATACTGAAAATAAATAAACAAACATGGGCATTTAAGATTTATTTTCTTAATTGAATACGAAAAATCGAACAAAAATAACAAACACAGTTGTTTCCCAAAAAACAAAACTTTGATCATTTCATATGCAAAAATAATTACATATGTACTCGATATATAAAGCAAGCGAAAACCACTAATACCAAAATAAGTGCTGAAAGAGTTTTGGCACGCTTTCACAATAATCTTATCGAGTGTTAAGAGACGATGTGACACTCGTAATTGTAAAAACACTAAGTACAAAAGGTACACAGGCTCTTATGTGATACTGTCAAATCAAGAGACACATTTTTTAACTGTCTAAACAACAGATCTGAAGGGCCTTGATAGATTCGCCGTGCTTTAGGACGAGCGCATAAGTTACTCAGCCGAATATGACAGCCAGCGCAAGGGCATCAAAACGGTATAAACCTCGGCTTGAACTGCTATCCCGTGTCAAAAATTCTTCTATAACCTGTTTTAAAAACGGCAACAAAGAATAAGAGGGGAAATGCCCTCTTACAGAATCCATGAACATGGGAGTATCCAAGTATATGTACATACATACATACATATCATCACGCCTTTCTCCCGTGGGGGTAGACAGAGATTACGTCCTTCCACTTGCTACGATCTTGGCATATCTCTTTCGCTTCCTCTACTTTCATGAGCGCTTTCATACATGCTCGTCGGTAATGAGTACTTTTTACCTGGCCTTTATTTAACACATGATTGATTTGGTCTAGATACGTCCGCCTAGGTCGACCCTTACCGACTTGCCCATTCGCCTTATAAATTCGTTTCGTTAATCTTCTCTCATCCATCCTCTCTACATGCCCAAACCAACTAAGCATACCTTTCTCTATTTTGGTCAGCACATCCTCTACCACACCACAGCGTTCCCTTATCATACTATTCCTGACTTTGTCAATCGTCTTCACACCAGCTATACTTCTCAGACTTCTCATTTCCACTGCGTTAATCTTACTTTCATGCTTCTATGTATACAGTATGATGTGTGTAATTCTAGTGCATGAGTTATAAGTGCTTCCCCAGCTGGCTCGAGGCCGGTGGGAACGATGGTTACGCGAGTAGACAACACTCACCGAATATTCTCCTTGATGGTACCGGCGAAGAGAACCGGCTCCTGTCCGACCACCGCTATGTGGTTCCTCAGGTGCCTCACGTTCATTCTCCTGAGGTCGTGTCCGCTCGCCGTCACCGAGCCCTGGTCGGGATCGTACATCCGCTGCAGCAGCTGCAGCACTGTCGACTTCCCGCAGCCGCTCGGCCCCACCAGCGCCACCGTCTCGTTGCGATTCACCTTCAGGCTTATGCCGTTCAGCACCTTTCAACAATGTAGAGGATTTTTAATGTGAAAAATATATGGCAGTAAAACCGGCTACATGTGACCTACAAATGCACCTGAAATTTAATGGAAAATAAGACTGAATACTGAAAATTTGTCTTCATTTTAAAATCTACATCAATCGAGAATATTTTTAAACTCTATTGAAATATTATCTCTTTTATTCCTTTAAATGTCTCATCGAATGTTTTATCCGTTTTATTTCGATATGTTTTACTGCGAAAATTAAACATTAACTCTTTTTTCTATCAAATATGTTCTTCTGAAATTGATAGAACAAAATTGACGATTTCTGTCTTTAGTTCTGTGTTTACAATAAATAAGAAAACTCGATTTCTACATTACCAATGTATTATATACCTGCACGTCATCCCTTGCTGGGTACCTAAAGAAGACATCTTTAAGTTCCAAATCCCCTACAAGTTCTGGTCTAGTCCCTTCTGTTGACAGACTATCAATATTTGGTTGTCGGTCAATAACAGCGAAGATGGCCGCGCCCGAGGCTCTTGCGTTCGCTATCGCTTCCATATGAGGTGCAGTAAGGCCAACGTTCTGCGCACCTTGGAGGACACTAAAGAATACCTGTTTAAAAAATTTCATAGATTAGTAACAAATAAAATTAACTTCATTATCTATATATGTATATTTCAGCAAAGTTTGTTTTCTATGTCCGAGGTAAACTCGAAAACTACTGGACCGATCAGCGTGAAACCGCAACCATTCGACGCGGAATTAATCGTAGATGGTTATAGGCTATATATTTTTTAAATTCTATGAGCCATTGCCATGTTTTCTCAATTTGTTTTTTTATTAATTTATTTGCTCCCATAAAACAAAAGACAGGCATTTATAAAATGGGGTTCCTTTGACGCACCATCACCTCAAAACTACTGAACATATAGGACTAATACCTTTCAACGCAGTATTTTACGTAGACAGGTATTTTTTTTGGATTCCACCGATCCTCTCTCATTTTTTTTCGATTTACTCTTTTGTACATTTTCTACTTCAATTTACGCTTATATACATTTTTCTTCGCTAATAAAAAAACAAAATACTCTTACTTTTATTCATTCATTTGTTTTTTTTAAATTAGCTATAAATGAAACGTCATATGCACAGAACATATGAAACGCGGGCGGAGCCGCGGGCACCAGCTAGTACTGTATAAAAACTCAGTGGTTTCACCGCAGAGACTGCGGGAACAAACCTATTGGTGTTTGGTGACAGGTTATTTGAGGGTGTTAGGCGGACAGTTATTCTTCCCCAAAAAGCCCAGGGTCGTTTATAGAGCTGAATGTTTAAGTTAGGCCTTAAGTAAACTTATAAATGTTTTTTTTTTAAATATAATATTATACAATCCATAATTACAATAGCGTTTTAGCGTATGCAAAAGGGTGTCGGTTCATATCGCCATCGTTTAGATATTGATTCACCTTATAAATTCCCTTCGAAATTAAAACTTACTTGGCATGGGCTGTAATGTATTTACCATTAGGTTATTCGCCAAGCTATCAACTTCTTTTTTTAACTATGCCTATGGAAAAAATGTTAGAAAGAATTGACTGTCAACTCACTATCACTTAGAACAGAACAGCGGCAGAGTAAACCGGTTTCTCCTCGTGTCTACTCTCGAGGATCAGACCGACTCCGTACCAGAAAGCCAGAGCGTAAGTGGCGTATATTATGAGCCACATGATTCCGCTACCGAGCCCTGAGAATATCCCTTTGCGGGCACCGGTCTTTTTCGCCGGTTCCAGACGAACGCTGTATCTGAAATATTATGAGGTAAGTTGTATGTAGGTATGAGTGTAATTTATTAGGGACTGTACAATATCACGTATCTTCAAAATTATGCCAGAGCTTTCGTTATCATGAGGGGGGTGAAAGGTCTGTTTATTATTGCTTGCAAGATGTGGGGGATCGAATTGTCAAATATTTTGCCTACGTAATACTGGAACGGTGCTTTACAGCTAATACGAGAAGATATTCTTAAACGGAAACTTTGAAAAGGGTTGTCGCAGGAACGAGAGTGAAGTAAACGGTAAAGATGAAAATGCAGTAACTTGTAAATTAATTACTAACAGGTTAACTGGACAGAGAAACATGATGGTAAACATGAAAATCTGAAAGCCATGACACTTGTAGCTTATATATTAGTAATAACTGTGGTGTGGTGTGGTAGAGGATGTGGTGACCAAAAGAGAGAAAGGTATGCTTAGTTGGTTTGGGCATGTAGAGAGGATGGGTGAGAGGAGATTAACGAAATTAATTTATAAGGCGAGGGTGAATGGGGGCAAGTCGGTAAGGGTCGACCTAGGCGAACGTATCTAGATCAAATCAATCATGTGTTAAATAAAGGTCAGGTAAAAAGTACTCATAACCGACGAGCATGTATGAAAGCGCTCATGAAAGTAGAGGAAGCGAAAGAGGTGTGTCAAGATCGTAGCAAGTGGAAGGACGTAATCTCTGCCTACCCTCACGGGAGAAAGGCGTGATGATATGTATGTACTGTGATGGCATTCAAATTAGCTGAGCGTCCTACATTCGCACAAGTTGGGATAGGTGAGCTATTAAATACGCTTGAAATGGCAGAGTACTTATGCTATCAGAATGGAGATTTCTAGAGGTCGTAATCGAAAAAGATCAGCAATAAAATAGTATGTCTAAAGAAGTAACTACCACTGAATCATAGCAGAACATTAAAAGGAACTCTATAACATGTAGCTGCGAACAAAATAGATGGATAAATGTTGAATTTTTATATAATATAGAATGCTGGGCTAGTAAGAAGATGGATGAGAAGCGACTGCATGTAGCTGAGATGCGAATGTTGAGATGGATATGTGGTGTCACAAGAATGGATAAAATAAAGAATGAATATATTAGAGGGAGTTTGAAAGTTGCGTCAATGGTAGAAAAGTTGAAAGGTTCTCGTTTGTCGTGGTATGGACATGTTATGAGAAGAGAAAAAGCGCATGTGGGTAAAATAGTAATGAATATGAATGTGGAAGGACGAAAAAAGTAGAGGAAGGCCAAAGAAAGTGTGGATGGAGTGTGTAAGAAATGATATGAAAGAAAAAGGAGTGAATGAAGAGATGACGGCTGATAGGGACGTATGGAAGAAGAAAACATACTGCGCCGACCCCGAGTGAGTTGGGAAAAAGCAGGAGAATGATGATTTTATATTGAAAGTTTGATAAAAACACGACAATAACATGAATGAACGTTACAAATTTTCGCTCACTTTTCTGTAAAAAAAGTATCAATTGATCTTAAGGTATCGTGACATTATTTTTTTATTGTATATAACTGCGTTTAATGGCGGATATTGAAACAGACTCACGACCAAATTGATTAACAGGTGATTTGAAGAGATCGATTTAAAATAACATTATTTCACCTGTTGATCTCTTTCTCCTCGCCCCCGAAGGCGACGACAGTGCGTATACTAGATAACACTTCTTCAGCGACCACACCAGCTATGCTGTACGCCTTCAACTCTTGCGTCGTAAGAGAGGATTGGATCTACAATAAGGAAGACTTAATAAAATTGATAACAATCTTGTGTAGGCGAAAAATCTATCACAGGGAGACTTTAAGACGCATTGCGTTCCGGAATTTTCGAGTACCTTCAGAGGCTTTAGCCGGTATGGTGATGCAGAATGTCGATAGATTCTTACTGTATACTTTATTTTAACATCAGATGACTTATATGTCATTTTGCAAAAAAAAAACTATGCAGTCATGGGAACTGTCGACAGAAGTAAGAAATCGAAACTAAGGAAAAATTGTTTTTTAAAATTATAAACATAATAATAGCATTTGTCTGATTTTCACATCTATTCGTGCTCCGAGCAATAATTATGTACAATTTCATTTAGTTTATCAATAATCAAAAACATTTGACAGGCTGCGTAAGTGTAAATTGTATTATATATCTCTAAACGCCACCTAATGCTTCACATACTGTGGCATATCGACGGCTGACGTCATAGCAGTGGTAACGCAAATTAAGTTTTTCCTCTATCGAGAATCGCCACTAAAGAAGTTTTCATTTCAAAAAACATTATCCTTTGCAATTTAGTATTTTATAGATTCCATTTTACTTTATTAACTCCTTTACCTAGTACTACCAGATTTAATTTATTTTCATATATATGACATTATAACACCATTAATTTTTATTATTATTATTATTGAAATTAAACTATCTGCGGATTCTGGGTCCACACCTTTTTTTATATTGGAGATTTAAATCGACTTGCGTCGGAAAAAAAAAATTGCCTATAATAGCAATTCAAGCAGCTATGCAGTTAGTAATCTTCTTTCGCATACGTGAGCTTAAATCTACTTCTATTAAATTTTTTATATCTATATGTTAAATTATTTTGTAGACACTTATTTTGTTATTATTAATTAATTACTTACATAATTATTACTTGATTTTTTTTTAATTAAAAGTCGTAACAAGCCAGGCAGAACTAGGTCCGTGTCCGCATAGTTACCTCATAGTTTGGGTTTGGGCAATTATTGCTTGTATGACCATTGCACCATTAAAATTTATACTCCTATATGTTAAGATGTCATCATACAAATCAATAAAGGTACGAATCATCAGGAGAAACTTTAAATTCTTCATCAATATAATTTACAACCATAACCCGCTGTAACGAACTAACGCGATTCTAATACGATGCAGTGTCATTTCGCCACTCTGGATCGAGTATACTGATATACTCGCCGGTAAATACGATATAACACAAACTATCAAGCAATGGGTATCATGCACGGTACTCACCAGATAGTCTGCGTACAGGTTCTTACGGTATTCCCTTAGGCCGGCCGGCTGATGTTGGTTCTCCACTGTTCACTCACACGAATAAGATTTAGAATAGTTGGAAAACGGTGGACACGTTCTCCGTGTAGTTAACTTCTTAGAAAACGTTTTAAGCCGTAGGTCTTCCTTTTGTCACGTTATCGGAGGAGCGTGTGCCGCGACGCTTGCTACTCAGCCGGGTCGTATCGCGTATGCGCTTCGAGTCTCTCGAGCGATCCCATTGGTTGATAACCTATGTTATACCGTATATGAAGGCGTTCCGACACTGCACCGATTAGATTTAAAGAGCGCGCGAAAATCAATTATGATACGATAATAACGGAACACCCGCTTTGTAATTATGTGAAAAGTTTACAGAATCTCACCCTAGCGACGATCGCAGTTGTGGCAATAACTATAGGCGTGCATGACAATATAACTAAGGTCAGCTCCCAACCGTAAGCGAAAGATATGATAACGGCAGTCACGAATGACATCACCAAGTATATCAGCATGGGCATCTTCTCCCCAATACCTTCGCGGTATTTCTCCAAGTCACTGGAAAAGGTAGACATATATGATTGAAGCTTAGTAATTATGCATCGATGGACTTAGCTTCGAATCCATATTATCCTATTCTATAATTAACCTGAGCTTTTAGTGAAGGAAGTCTTCGTTGAACGCGTACGTGATATCTCTGGTGTTGCAGGTGGCAATGGGCTACGGTGACCGCTTAGGATCAGGCAGATCGTTTGCCTGTTTTCTACTTTAGTAGTATAAAAAAACCGTACCATAACTTCTTAATAATGTTGACTGGTGTTTTATTTGCTACCAGCTGTGTGCCCGCGGCTACGCCCGCGTTTCATATATTTTACACGGAACCCTATTTATTTTTCACTTTTTTGCTACTATTTTGCTCAAAGATACATACATAAACTCACGTCTGTTATCCCCGAAGGGTTAGGCAGAGGTGAAATAGCAAACTATACCACATTTCGCCGAGCTTAATTCCGTCCCAGATATGACAGGGGCGAGCCTGTCGCCATATCGGGCACGAATTCCAAACTCCGGGATGTTCCTGAGTAGAAAAACCCAATACCACTTGACCCGACCCGGGGATCGAACCCGAGTCCTCAGAACGGCTACTGCAACGTAATACAACTGCTCCACCTAGGCAGTTACTCAAAGATATTTCTCACAAATTCAGTAAATCCGACTTTAATCAAATTTTTAATTTTTTTACGCGGATCCCTAATGATTTTCGATAAAAATCAGCAACCTAACAAAAAAAGACCAGTCCAAATCGGTCCAGCCGTTCCGGAGATTAACCTGAACAAACAGACATCAGATAAAATTTAAAAAAAAAAACAATTTTTGGTATAGGTATCTTATATACATTCTTATGTGTTTAGTTAAAAAAATCTATATTTATATTACAAACAGACACTTTAATTTTATTTATTAGTATAGAAGTATAGATGTGACAAATTCTGAGGTGTAAACGTTTAAAGTTTAAGTAGAGATCGCGAAGCGATGCTTAATCATTTTCCTGCAAAACGAATTTTAGCAAAGAACTCGTACGCACGTAAACCGTGACGTCATATATTAATACAGCTCGATCTCTCTAGGATAAAATTAATATCCTTATAAATTCCTTTGTTTATGATCAGATTTGAATTTTGTTTCCAGTGAACGGTCTTATATATACTCTATTTTTTATCAGACAATAAGAAATAATTAATTTAGTAAACACGATATGTTAGTAAACAGATATTTTTTTTCATAATACAGTACATTACTTACTCTGATACTTTAGTGGCGAAGTTCATAGACGTGTTCAGATCGTACCAAGTTATGTCTTGGCGTAAAACAGCTCGCAGGAAATGTGTTTTCACCCTATCGATCTGTAAATGTGGTGAATAGTATAATTAACAAGATACAGATAAGAAAGATACAGTGACACAGCAAAAGTATTTCGCCTTCCATATTCTGTGTTTCTATGCTAGTGCATATTAGTTTTCACTAGTGTAAACAGAGATTCCATTATGGAACTAGTTTTTTTTTAATGAATAATCATCAACCTATGCCCAGCAGTGGACGTCTTTCAGTTGAATGGATAGATAGATGATCATGGCATTTGTTCCTTATTGCCCTCAGCCCTTTTATATTAAGCGAATCGATGATGGCGCCATGGATGGTGCGGCCGGATTCTGCGTCAGTGGACGCGGTATTAGGCCCACCTATCTAACTCTAAAATCAGCCTGAGCTTTCGGTGAAGAAAAACATAGTGAGAAAACCATGGCATGGTGGTAGGCCATTTTGTAATAATGCTCGCCTAAGCACTGTGCCTGTAATTTTACCCAAATAGCTAAGGAAATAACGATATCATGGACACTAACCCAAATGAGTCCTATCAGTGCCTTAAACTTCCAAGACTCTTTGAATCACGCGTTCAACTAACTGCTGACTTCGATGTTCAAAACCAATCAAAAGTCTACTATTTCTATTTTTAACCCTAATTAGAAAGCTTACAGTGCTATTATCCATAACGCCATAAGATGTTATATAAACATATCTACGTCATTTGTTGTTACAGGCTGCAGTAATAATTAAAGATCAAGTTGATTATAGTTCCATATTATAATGTTCCTTAAGCATTTGCAACTGGTTCACAAATTATTTTTTTTCATGTGGATATGCATTTACGCATCCCCCTGCGCTTACAACGAGAGTAGAACCTCCCGGATACCCAGGTGGGTATGTGGGACTCGCCCGGCGTGAAACACCGCGAATACCCCCGCTAAAACACCCATGGTTTCATCCTCCGCTTTACTCGGGGGCGACACGGGATTAATCAGCTGGTTCACATACCTGCCTAAGTGCTGTGTAGTTGAATAGGTCGACACTTATAGCTCCGACAACGAACTGCGCCAGAGAGAACACAGTACAACCGATTCCGAAAGCTTGCGAGTCTTCTATTAGCGCCGCTCTGTTTTCTTCGCGGCTTGCGTTTGTACTGCCAAAGAAATTAACATATGTTGATTTTGACTTTTATAAATATATGGAATAAATTGCTTATTCTATGGAAGAAAGAATGATTTCTATTAAAATTGACTATAAGTCTGTCAAATGAACTTTTTTTAGATTTTTCTGTTAGTATTTGAGTATACCATGACTCAGTATTAAGTGTCAATGACGATGTAACAAAACTGAGTCTAAACAGGAAGCGACTTTTAAGAGTAGATGCAGGAAAATAGATTTTCATATGAGAATGGTACCTAATTAAATTAAAGGGCAAGGTATGTAAGTCCATTATAATACCTATCATATTGTATCCATTAGAATGCTGGCCTGGTAAAAAGATGGATGAGAAACGATTCCATGTAGATGAGATACGAATGTTGAGATGGAGGTGTGGGGTGGCAAGAATGACAAAGTTAGGAATGGGTTTTTTGGCGGGATCTCAGTCTGACATGTAGCAATTGTTTTCTTTAATTCATTAAACTTGTGTACTTGACTCTATATCATGTAATCTTGGTGGTGTTTTGTGTGAAATAGTTTAGTTATTGTGTTCAAGTTAAGTTTATTATAGAAGACAACGCGTAGCATACATTCTGAGGTGCCGACAAAGCTCCATGGAAAGTTCGAGTAGGATAGGCCACCATTCTGTTGGAGCTTGGTAACGCTGATACAAGATCGAAAATCTTACCTACATGACATTGGCACAAATTGTGTGTACACACAGATTGCCATTAACTAAGAAGAAGAAGAAGAAGTTAGGAATGAAAATTCGAGAGAAATTAGAGGAGAAGAAAAGAATGTGGATAAAATAGTAATGAATACGAATGTGGAAATATAGAGGAAGTCCAAAGAAAGTGACAATGGAGTGTCTAAAGAATAAGAAGCAGATGAAGATGTATGGGAAAAGGAAACATGGTGCCGATTTCAAGTGAATTGGGAACAGAGAGTGAGAATGATGATGTTAGTTAGTTATATATGTGATATTGAAAACTGGCTAACCATAGTCATTTATGAATTCACACTTACAGAACTCTACCTCCTCCGAAGAGTGATATCGTAATGGTTTCTCCAGAGGTGCCGGTCATAATGGTCCGATCGATTAGCAGCGAAGTGAACTCGCCGTATATAATAACGCCTATTGGCACGAAGAGGCCGTTCAAAGAGGCCATGAAAACGCCAACGGCAAGTAAAAGTAGCTCCCACACTTTCGCGAATCTCAACTGTGAAATACGTCAATATATAGGTAATATGCTAAGGTTTTTCTGACTGAATCAGTGTTAAGTGTTACTATCGGAATATATATTGTAGCTAAATTTTGTGCTCCACAACATTCAGGCGGCGACCCAAGACGTGTCTCGTTCCTCAATTGGGGAGGCTCTTGACGTCGCCGCCAGCGCGATACAGTGACACTGCCCATGCATTGAGCATTACACGCACAACACTGTATACACACTCCTGCACATACGCAGGTACATAGGTCCTGTATAGAACCTTATTTTAAAATGTAAAATAAAAAATGTAGGGAATAGCTAGGTTCAAACTCGCGAGAGAGTTTTACACTCAGGTGACGGCCAAGCCGAGGTTCGTACCATTTTGGTAGCCCTTGTGATAGTCACCTTTTGCGGCTGAGTGCCCTGAGTGAAGGCCCCTTCGGACAACAGCGTTAGCTAGGTTCGAAAAAAAAATGCTTTAACTTTAGAAAATCCTCATGATTGAATTACAATATTTTCTCTCATTGATTTAGCTGTAATTTATTGCAGAATTTGAATTACTGTCATCAATATTTTGGGAGCACTCCCATTCTGCGTACCTCTTCCTTCCTAATGCGATTTACTATTTAAATTTTGTTTTGTTCTTTTCATTCAGCCGCATTAATATCTTAACTTCACACATCTTCTATGACTGAAAGATATACATTTAAATAAAATATAATGAGATGTTAAAAAAAAATGCTTACTAATTTGAACCATGATACAGGTTGCTCTTGCGCCTGTTCTTCTTCTCTGTAAAATAATATTAATAATCAAATAATCATTCGAATAAAATACTATAAAACTAACAGTAATATCTCGCACTAAAATAAGGAAAAGTTGTTTTTTTTTTGTACTTATCATAAAGAATTTGAAATATATCATAGTTATCAATTTGGTGTATTTTTTAATTTTCTGGTTACACGTGATATCTCACTGTATCCCCCCACTCCCCCTTTGTGATGTTTTTTTTTTTTTTTTTTTTTTTTTTTTTTTAAATTAAACTATCTGCAGACTCTGGGTCCGCACCTTTTTTTAGATTGGAGATTTAAATCGACTTGCGTCGGAAAAAATTGCCTATAATAGCAATTCAAGCAGCTATGCAGTTAGTAATCTTCTTTCGCATATGTGAGCTTAAATCTACTTCTATTAAATTTTTTATATCTATATGTTAAATTATTTTGTAGACACTTATTTTGTTATTATTAATTAATTACATAATTTTTTTTTTTTATTATTAGCGGTCGTAACAAGCCAAGCAGAACTAGGTCCGTGTCCGCATAGTTACCTCATAGTTTGGGCTTGGGCAATTATTGCTTGTATGACCTTTTGGTCTCCATGTTTTATGGCCATCTTGAAATTATAATCCGCTATGTCCTTCGCCGGTGCGCTCACCGCTCGGTGGATGAAAGCGGCCTATTGCCTTAGTGATGTTTGGTTTTCAGATCATACGAACCCCCCCCCCCACCCTACACTTATTAATAATTAAAGATTAATGCAAGATCCCCAATACGTAGGAAGGATGGAACACGCTGGCAGGAATCCATAAAATTTGCGTACATTTTTGTTCAAACCGTATCTAGTAAAACCAGAGAGGGTTTCCAGCCACCAGCCAATTTCATATTGCAGAGAGCGTAGAAAAAAAAAAGCGCATACGTAAGAAGTTTGATCAATGTGAGATGTTATGTAACAAATAGTATGTCGTTTGGTAGGAACAGTCTGGCATCTCGCCTATTGACGTATCACTGTATAATTCATGCGTCTCATGATTGAATAGATGATGAGCTATGACGGCGATGGTAACGTCACAGTCATTATATTACCAACTACAGATTTGTCAGGGTTCGAATCTTTATTAATATACAAAGGTCTAGGTAGGTAAGTTTTTTTTTGTTCGGACAAATCTTTACATACTAAACGGATTTTGATCGGGATTTTTTTTTTTGTTATATTTTTGATATCGTTGCAAGTACAATTTACTAATTACGTTTTTTTTTTTTACATTTTAAAACTTATAATAATTAACTACGTGGGTCGTAGTGGAGGTTCTTATTATTACTAATATTTATTATTGGTTTTCATGTTTCTTTCATGAATCTAACCCGGGCAGGTCATGTAGAACCAACAAGAAGAACTTTCAATAGTGATAATGTTAGAACTTCAGCCACCATTTTTAATTGTAGAACGGAACCTGATAGTAAGCTATAATTCAAGAATCAATCGTGAATCGCAGCTATGATGCCAGCCTGCACGTTACGCTTGAATGACTCTAAATTAAAGGAAAGAAGAAACACACTCGCCGGTAGACTGTTGCACAGCTTTATGGTACCACAAAGATAAGAGATTGCAAAATTTATGGTTCGTACCGAGATGGCGGTAACCGTAAATCTGTCACTGCGAAAAGATTAGCGCGTGTGGATCTGTTAGGGAAGGGAGAAGGGGAAACAGGCAACAGGGAAATGATATAGGCGCTAGAACACGTTTAATGGTGCAATGTCCTTGCGCAAAGGCGAATATTTACTATGGTAATGGTACGCCCTTACGCTTGTTTAATGAGCGCCCTCTCGGCTAAATAAGCGGAGTGTTGCGCTAATGTTTGTATTGTAAGCGAGTTGTTCCTCCAGCCGTGGAAGAGGGCCGGCCGCTGCTCGCTCAGCCTTCGCTCCCCGGTGTACTTGCTGAGGCTCCTTATCGATTCATCGCGTTTCATTCTCAACTCAACCGTTCTGGAATAATAAATTATTATTGACTAGCAACTTTTTATATTATTTTATAATCTTTTTAAGTATTTTTACACGGTATAGGCTCATTACTTTGACCACAAACTCATCTGATGTTAAGTAATGATGTGGTGCAGGCTGGTAAACACACTAAGCATACAGGTACTGGTTCTCAAGCGATGCTGCAGGAACAAACCTATTGGTATTTGGCGACAGGTTTTCTAACTTGAGGGTGGTAGCGTACCACCATGCCATGGTTTTCCCGCGATGTTTTCCTTCAATGAAACTTAAGCTGATTTTAAAGTTGGATAGCTCGTGTTTAGTATTTGATTATTTTAGTGTATCTTTATTCGATTCCGTATACAGTTAGTTTCAGGTGTAATACAATAAATTAAAACCGATAACACACAAACAAATAAACATGTTTTAGAAAAAAAAAATGCATATTACATCCCAGATGTCACTTCAAAATTAAACTTTAACGTTTTAAAAAATGATTGCATATGTACTGTGCAATGATTATAAAATAAAACATGTTTTTAAAAATAAATTGAATTCATTCCAATGAAACCATTGGACTCGATTCGGCAAAAATTAAACTGAAAATGCATTCCAATATTATGTTTTAAAAGCAATGGAATTTATTTACCGAATAATTTGAAATTGAAAACAGTTTCAATTGTTGACATTACAATAAATTCACTAAGATACATTATTTTTTTTGGCTCGTAAACGTAATATTATGTTAATTCTCATTTCATTGTAACATCCGTAAAGGATAAATGTACCGCGGTAGAAGTAAGACTGAAATGAATTGCAGAATGTATTTATAAACATAATTACGATTCCTGTTAATTTTCGTTGCAGTGAAGATTACAAAATTAAAAAAATAATTCAATTGAGGCCCTGATAAGGCGCTTATAAACGTCAAAATACTACCACCGGTTCGGAATACAACGAGAAGAACCGGCAAGAAACTCGATCTGGTTTTTTATGCATGTTTTTCGGAACTTTACTAGTAATAGTTACAAAGTTTATTAATAGATGCAAAGAGAAAGCAGACAATTCAGACATCACCATCGTTCACATAATGATCCACCCTATAATAACCTTTGCAAATGAAAACTTGCTTGATCTTGTTGTCCGGTAAATCGTTAATGTGCTTTGGGATTTTATTACACTATGCTAAGTGCTAGAAAACTGATCGTATATATCGAGCAAAGAAGCCGGAAGAAACTTAAAAGAGAAACAAATTTGCAAAATCTGAACTATTTACATAGCCTAAAATAGTCTTTGGTAAATATAACCTAAAAAACCTACACTGTAATTTACCCACTTGCTACAGAAGCAGGCATTACACACTGAGTTGGTTCTCTTTGCCTTAATTCTCCATGCAGTGTATTTGAAATAAGTTCCATTTTCAAAAAAATATTTCTTTCGTTCAATTTTCATATAGATATAAAAGTTACAACGCCATACGTTGCTAAGTATAATAAATATATAAACACACAAACGTCAATTTATAAATATACATAGAGATTAACAAATTTTTTAAATACTAAATCATTTTTTTTTTGTCGACCTTTGAAACCTTGTAAGGTTTCTAAAATTCATGTATCAAAGGTCATTCTTTCGAGTACGTACTTTGCCTCGGGCGTGTTTGAGTATATAATTACTGGGTATCAAAGTCGACGTGACTCGGCACTTCTCTGGCGGTGGTAAATCCGTTTCTATGAGTAAGTGTTTGATGCGCAATAAGACATCACATTAAATAAAAAACTTAATAATACTGTCATAAAAAAATGTAATGTCATTCGATTCTAGTATGGAATACCACACGAGCCTATTTATTGCAGTGTTTAATTTCAAAACGAAATAAGCTCAAATAACAGCCATTACATTAACAGAGATACAGGAAATCCAAATTTACGTGGCAGCCATCTTTACACATACCTACAGTGGTCGTCTGTATGTTTTATTCAGTACTAACTGTGTGCCCGCGGCTGCGCCCACGGCTCATATATTCTTCACTGTGTTTTCATTTTTTTTACACAGAACCCTTTTACATAAATTATGGCACTTGCTCGTAAAACTGTGCATTGATTCGGATTTTATTCAAATTTTTATGAGTTTTATCTTTTTACGCGGAACCCTAATTATTTTCCAAAATTAAAACTTCAGCTATCTACCAAAAAAAGTCCCGTAAAAACCGGTCCAGCCGTTCCGTAGATTAAACATAACAAACGGACACATAAAAATGTAAAAAAAAAAAATTTTGGTATAGGTATCGGACATACATTCATATCATATTATTTAGTAATAACAAATAATTTTGACATTACAAACAGACACATCAATTTTATTTATTGGTATATGTATTTCAGTTTAAAGTTTTTGTAGAATATTTTATGAACTATGATACTGTTCCAAAAAGACCAAGGTTTTACTTGATATGTTAAAAATATGTAACTTCTAATTTTAAAAATAGTACATTCTATGTCAATCTAAAAATAAAAATAAAGAAGTAATAATAAAATATGTACAATTCAATTATAAGAAGCTTTTTATTTATAATTTAAAATGACTGTAAATATTTAAATAAATAAACGTTCCCAAAGTCCCACAACGTAGCGACCGTGATAATAAAAGTGCCTGAAAATAATAAATATGGAAAAAACACAGATACAATACTGTTAATTTATTATTCCAATGACTTAAGTACTTACAATTAATACATGTAATTGAAGAATTATTTACAAAATAATGTAAATAATACATTTTTATATTTATTCTAAACATTCGTCACGTCACAGAACTATTTGTTAACCTCCATTTAAAATAATAACAAGAAGACTTGAAATAAGTCAATCTTGAGTTTCCTTGTCATCACTCAACATAGACTAAAGAAAGATATTATAAACTCAGGGCATTATTAAAAAGAGGTAACATACTCTTCTTTAAAATCAATAAAAAGGTTATGTATGTTTTATTTTTAATTGCGATTATTTTAAATATTAGTAAGTACCTACTGTAGTTCAGTTTACAGAGGTTAGTGCGGCCGGATTTTGCATCAACCGACGTGGGTTCGGTCCCCACCTATCCGACACTAAAATCGGCCTAAGCTTTTGGTCATCTTGGACCACATCGTCACTTAACATCAGGTGAGATTGTGGTCAAAGCACTGAGCCTATTCCGTGTAAAAAAGCTGCCGTGGCGAATTTATAAATATTGTGTTTTTTTTTTCCAATTCGCTGACCTTTCGTTGGCTAATAATTCGAAGCTTTTCAAAACAGACTTGATGATGGGAAGGTTCAGACCCTGTGTATATCCACATTTCTTTGATATACAGACACAATAAAGGTTACATTATAATACAACAATAAACGCTGTTAGCATAACTTCTTCTATTTCGCACACGGCTTTAAAAAAAAACGATTTTTACAATTTGTTTAATTTGGTTATATTTGCTCTTTTTAACTCTGTGGAACGTTACCCCTATTTGTTTATAATGTGGTGGTGGGGGCTATTGGTTGCGACACAGTTATACTAATGTAATCAATAAACTTGTTATTATTTTATTTCCTTCAGTATTTTTAGTAAATAGTTTTAAGTGTCTGTCAATATTAACCGTTCGACAAAATCATTTATATTGACATACCTAACTCGTGTGATACAATTATTTACAGTTTTATAGATAGAGAACTTGTTTTTTTTTTATATTCTTATCACTTACCTACTAACAGCAATCCTCATGGAATACCTAAGCTATAGTATTAGGTTGATTAAAAATTTCTACGCATTTTATATGAAAATTGGAGACATTTTTTTCCAAAGTTTATTTATATTTAATTACAGTATATATGTGCTATTTTTTGTACGACGACTTTCTGCCATCTTGTTGGTAGTGTCATGATCCCGTTGCTGTAGGACTTTTGGGAATTCTGATTGAAAAAAAAAACGCGACAAGTAGTTTTTGGCAGTCCTGTCTTGATGTTAACCTGACCCAGCCTTAAGAGTTTTGAAGAGACCGAAACAGGTGGAAATATGATGGTGCAAGGTCAGGGTTATATGGCGGATGCATAATCACCCCCCCCCCCCCCCCTCAGCCAAGCTCTCTTAATTTTTGCTGAGTGACTAAAATTGTGTGTGGTCTAGCGTTATCGTGATGAAAGACCTTTCTATTGATTAATTCCGGCCGCTTCCTCTCAACTTTTTTTTTTGTATTAAGTGTTTGAATTTGTGAGAAATATCTTCGCTTTCTGTTAGTAATAAAAAACATTTTGAATCTTTTTTATACACGATATAGGCTTAGTACTTTGACCACAGTCTCACCTGATGTGTTGTGACGATGTGGTCCAGAATGGTAAAGACATTAAGCCTAGATACTAGTTATCAAGTGGTGCTGCCGGAACACACCTACTGGTATTTGCCGAGAGGTTTTCGAACTTGATTTTGACGGCTACCCAGGCGGGCGTTGTTACAAAATGCCTTACCACCATGCTATTGTTTCCTCATGTTGTTTTCCTTCACCGAAAGCTCAGGCTGATCAGACCCACCTAGGGTTTGAACCCACGCCCGGAATCCAGCCACAATATCCATTACGCCATCATCGCTTCAAAAACAAAAACAAAGGTTCCTTTCTTTTACAATGATTAAAAACGACATCACGCACTAAATAGAAATATGTGCGGTTACAAAATATGATACGCGTGAACAGCCAGTGCAACATAAGAGTCGGCGTATGTTGTACATCTATGTATTATCGCGTAGATTGTAGGTGACGGGATTTTTAATCATCTTTGTCAATTGAAACTATAAATAATGAACAGTGGCCGAGTCCATTTGGCGTATCACACCGTATACTATTTTCACAGCAGCATTCATGTCTGGCCCTTGATCTAAATCTGATCGTTGTATTGTATTTGTCGCGTGCGTCTGCGACGATGTATTTCGTTATTACAATTATCATTATGACGCATGTGAATTTGCTGTTGGGGTACGTTATTCTCTTTGTTGGCTGCAGTGAATTAAGGTTAAAACGTTTATGACTGGATTTACTTAAAAGTTTTCCTGTTCTCTCGACACATCGAGATCGTTCGCACGCCAGATAACTTATATTTTAAGGCATCGGACATCGGTTCTACGAGCAATGTGCCCAAGCCTGTCGTCACTTATGTTTCGCAATTCTTTGGGCAATGTCAGTTACTGTGATTCTTCTGCAGATCACCTCATTTCTGATTCGATCACGCAGTGAAACTCCGGGCATAGCCTTCTCCATTACCCTTCGAGTAACTTTGAACTTTCAAATTAGGCACATCAATAATAAAAAATTAAATCCACTGATTAGGAATTCGCCCACATAAACGGAACAGTCATCGCTTCAAGAGATAAGGAGATTAAAGAATGGACAGACATGCTAACAGATAGATAGACATTGCCTTTTGATGCCAAAGTCGATGGAAAAACCAAAAAACGTAGAAACATAAGCAATGTCTTTCTTATTTTATAACTAAAAAAAAAATTAAAATCGACTAAGTTTGAAGTGGGGAATAGGAAGTGATGATTTTGCATATAATTATAATCAGCTCGAGTTGCAGTTGCCTCTTTTGCGTTTTATAACTCTATATATGAGGCGCAACGCGATAGCAAGAGATTTTAAAAAATATCCAATCATCAAATTTCTTGCCGAACACATATCCTCTTATTTATTAATAGCTGTGCCCGCGGCTTCGCCCTCGTCAATTTCAGATCATTTGCAGCCTATATTCTCCCTTATTAAATCTATATGAAATTTCCTGTTTCTCACATCAAAAATGACGAACTTGCCATCTAAAGCTACAACCCCTAATTCTATCATACTCAATAGAGAAAAATTTTTGAAAACGCTGTACGTTTATTTCTAACCAGAAGTATATGTATTAAATTTTGTGCTTCTTAATTTAGAAAAGGGCGGACTTTTAAACAACGGTTTATTCCTTATTTCACCCCCTAGGGATGAAATTTCCAAAAATCCTTGAGTTAGATTCCAAAAATTGTGAACCTAAACCATTTTCGAATCCTCAGGAATAGACAGAAATAAATCATGAAAATCGGATCAGCTGTTTAGGAGGAATTCAGTCACATACACAAGCACGGAAGATATGGTTTATTTTCGTATCAGCCTTTGCCTTTAATCATTTATGAAAGACGCTGTAGACAGCGTCGCGGAAACACCTCTTTTGATAGCTTGCCAAACTGATACGGGAGTGGCTGCTGACCACATTGAGTACTAGGAGTACCCAGTAGACCGGTCTTTAAGTATAGGATTTAAAGAACCTTCATGCCATAACACTCCATCGAGTGTTATCCTCATCATCATCGAGGCTCATCAGCCTATTAAGTCGGAAAACATTGAAAAAAAATATCCCCAAAACTGAAATGTGCACTTTTTTTTTACGCGGAATCTTAATTATTTTCAAAAAATTAAAGTAGCGGAGTAACTTCTGCTGTCTACCCAAAAATGAAGTCCCGTTAAAATCGGTCCAGCCGTTCTGGAGATTACCCGGAACAAACAAACAGAGACAAAAATTAAAAAAAAAATTTTTTTTGGGTGTAGTTTATAGGTATAGTTTATTATGCGACGCGGTGCTTGCGAAAGCCACCCCGTGTCGCCCCCATCCCAAACGTGGCGGACGGCCCCGGGGGGTTTTAGTGGGTATTTCCGGGCGCTTCACGCCCGGGTGAGTCCCACACTGGCACGGAGTTCGTCCCTCCGTGCCCCCTTACCTATTGCATTGGGGGACTCCGGTCTCACTAATGCAATAGGTAAGGGTAGTGCGTAAATGCATTTACCCCCGTCAAAAAAAAAAAAAAAAAAAGGTATAGGTTATTACCCATATCTTATGTGAGCCAATAAATACATAGACACATACTCATTCATACACACATACACACACACATACAAAAACATATACTTGCACTTCTAGCAGACATAGAAAGTTCAAATTTAGAATATAATTAGTGTATAAATCAAGGAAATAATAAAACATTGTGTAATTTCGGTCTAGTTTTCTAGATTCCTCAACTGCATGAATAACTTTGTAATCCAATATAAATGTACAAGATTACAAAGTTACATTTATAGTTAATAATTTAAGTGTACCTGTAATATTTTAATAAGTACTTTGAAGTCCCGTTTACTTCTAATCGTATTCCTTCACAAAAAAAAAAAAAAACTCTTGCGTACCAATACTAGTAGTCGCAATGGATTCGGAAATACTGTATGTGAACGACTATCCTTGCCCATACTGGATTTTATTTCATTCTTTGTCATACTCTATGTATGGGAATATTGAGTCGTCGTATGAGATTAGACTTGCTATAGTCGAATATATGTGGGTACCGGAAAGGAAAAAAGTAGGACTATCTTCAAAAACAAATGAGGTGCTACCAAAAACAAGACTTGTAAAAAAAAAACCAAGTCTCGGAATTCAGTTCTTCTACAGTATACAGTTGTGAGATCCATGTAACACCAAGTCGCAGTGCCGGATTAATCAATCGCGGGGCCCGTAGCAAATTCTTGCAAAAAGCCCTTGATCTGCTATGAGGTTTCTTAAGTATAAAGTGGTAAAAATACAATTCGATACTCAATACATTTATTTACTCAGGTTGAGATGAGTGGGCTTAAAGATGCGGGGCCCCTTTCGCGCGGGGGCCCGTAGCAATTGCTACTCTTGCTACGTAGTTAATCCGGCACTGCCAAGTCGGTTACTTTATTAACCTTCTACTTAAGGGACCTTCTGTCTCAAGTTACTCGTAGCCTCCCAACTCTTGTCTAATGAGAGAGAACAGGCGTATAGTATCGTATCGTATTGAATTACGGATTGACTTGGCCATAGCATGAAAACACAATGCTCGATTTTTACCATCAATTTCAGACGTTCGTCAAACAAGTTTATTATTCTAAAACTCAAAGAAAATTAAAAATCGGTTCAGTTTTGGAGGAGGAAACAGGGTACTACGAAGTGATGTTTTGTTGTCGAAGCTGGAGTTGTCCCTTTCGTGTTTTTATAATTATTTTTTTTGGGCGTAACGCTGTCACATCTGGGACGGAACTAAGCTCGGCGAAATGTGGGTGGTGTAGTTCGCTACTTCATCTCTGCCTAACCCTTCGGGGATAACATGCGTGAACTTATGTTTTTTTTTTTTTATGTAACGCGTTAGCAATAGATTTCTGAAATACCTACTTTTCCGCCGCATGTCCTTTTAAGCGCTTGCCTCAAAGTTTGGTAAAACTGTTAAGACCCTTCTAGTCAACAGCGTTAGTCAGAAATCGTACGTAACGCACTAAGACCCCTTATTTGTTTACAACTTCCTCTATAAAGAAAGTTTACGCTTTGGTTTCTATTTTATTAACAGACACACTAAAAAGTACAATAACCTTTTCAATGGTATTGTTCATATTTTCCACTCGAGGTCTTATCAGTTTTTCGAGTCGTTCTGCTTAATAGTTCGTTCGATCGTTCGAATTATGAAAGAGGATTTGGGCTCCTCATAAGCTGCAAGGAAGAAATCCTCTATACAAAATTACTGGAAAGATGAGGAAGAAACCCTTTTAAACAATCCCTGAGGAATAAACGAAATAAATAAATCACGAGGGAGAAACCCTCTTTAAAAATCACAGTACGGCGTTTCAGGTAGTAATACAAGAAGTAAGGAAGGAAGTTTAGACCAGATAATAACCACATACAGTAAACCAGAATCATAGAACTGCACAGGTATTTTTACCGTTCTAATTTTTTTTAATATGTTAAAAGTCAAAACTATTAGGAATATGCTTCGAAAAGGTAAACCTGTAGATACTATACGCCTGTTCTCTCTCTCATTAGACAAGAGTTGGGAGGCTACGAATCACCACACAAAGAGGAGACTGCGAACATATGATATATATATATATATATTCATTTCTAACATCCTATACAGGGGCGTTTTTGCCTATAGTGCAGGATGTGTAGCGCACACGGGAGCAGCGGGTAGTGAAACCGGATTCCGCATCAATCGACGCGGGTTCGATACCCATCTATCCGGCTCTAAAATCGGCCTGAGCTTTCGGCGAAGGAAAACATTGTGAGGAAGCCATGGCATGGCGGTAGGACATTTTCTAATGATGCCCGCATGGGTAGCAACCACCCTCAAGTTCAAAAACCTGTCGCCAAATATCAATAGGTATGTTCCGGCAGCATCACTTGAGAACCAGTACCTCTAGGCTTAGTATATTTACCATCCTGGACCACATCGTCACTTAACATCAGGTGAGATTGTGGTCAAAGTACGAGCCTATACAGTGTACTAAAATATATATGTGTCTATATACTGCACCTATTCCACAACTTTTAATTTTTTTTTTTTCTCTTTGTCTGTTTGTTCCGGCTAATCATCGGCAGAACCGTTTTTGATGCGGGCTTTTTCTGGTAGATAGCTGAAGTTTTAAAGTGAAGGTTAGGAATCTGCGTAAAAGTTTTTTCAGTCTATTCATTGATGGATGTTTTTTTATATAGATATATAATTTTAATATGATACTAAAATAGCTGCAGTATTCGACATTGTTATTATGTAAGATTTAACAACTTCTTTATAAAGTTATGACGTAATTGTTGCGTCAGGAGGTGGCTTGGGGATGCGCCCTTTAGCTTTCAGACAGCCTTGTTTCTAGGTGACCTGGGAATGCAAATTGTTAGTTTGCTAAGTATTTTCTTTTAGTTACGTCACATAACACCAGCAAGTATATTAATACATATAAATCAAATTGAAGTGTCTGTCTGTAATATCAAAATAACAACTTTTTACTAAATACATATGAATCTATATGCGATACATATACCAAAAAGATTTTTTTTTATTTGTGTCAGTTTGTCCGTCTTTCCGTTCCGGCTAATCTCCGGAACGGATGGACTGATTTTAACGGAACCCTTTTTTGGCAGATAGCTGAACTTAATGGGCGTAATTTAAGCTGATTTTATTTTTGGTAAATAATTAGGGTTTGTCGTAAAAAAAATGAACACTCATAAAATTGTGAACGAAATTCGTTTCAATGGTCAATTTTGATGGCAAGTGTTTGAATTTGTAAGAAATACTTGTTTCTTTTCTTCCTGTTAGCTCCCACAATATTTTTAGCAATGGTATCAATGCAAAATGGCTAAAGCGCGTATATAAAAGTGTTGATTGATTGACTTGATTAATCTATACTAATAAATAAAATTGAAGTGTCTGTTTGTAGTGTTAAACTAACAAATTTTTACTAAATATATATTTTTTTAATTTTGCCTGTCTGACTGTTTGTTCCGGGTAATCTCCGGAACGACTGGACCTATTTTGATAGATTTTTTTTTGGTAAATACTTGAAGTTACTCCGCGAAACTTAGGGTACTTTTGATTTTAGAAAATAATAAGTGTTCCACGTAAAAAAATTAACTCATGGAATTTCGAATAAAATCCTATTCGACGAACAGTTTTACTAAAAGGTGTTTGAATTTGTAAACATAATTTCAGGGAAAATTTTAGGGTTACGCGTAAAAAAAATAGTTATAATAATAGTTAAAATAGCACACAGCTAGTTAAATATATAATTTGATAGTTTTTTTTTTTTTCATTTAAATCGCTAATGCCATATGTAAGCTGACCTAATAATTAAAATAGTAAATAGATCTAGGACCACTAATTATATACAGGATGTATGGAAAAGTCTCGAATACCTACATAATTAGGAATTAGTAGACGATAAGTACGTATAGAGAACGAATATGAAAAACGATTCGGTCGTAAATTCTGGAAAACGTGTCTATAGCGTCGACACTTTGACGCCATGGAATGTGAATCGTTTACCCCTTAACATAAGATAAATATGACTTAGAAGGGTTACTTGCACCATACAATTTTATCTAAAGTATCTAGAAAAATAAAAAAAACATTGTATAGTTTTATAAAACAAAGATGCAAGAAAAGTTTCACACTTTTCAAATAAACAAATCAGTAAACAATAAATGAGTTATGTCAGACTCTAACTCATGTTTCCTCCCTGGATAATAGTATAATGGTAATTATTTCTATAACAAATAATATACGTCCACTACTGCCATGCCTGTAAGTTTGGATTTTTTTTTTTTTAGAGCCATAAATTACTTATTGTAGAAGCAAGAACCCATTGAAAATGAAAAAAAGTCAAACAAATTTCATGTATAATATTTAAAAAAGCAACATAATCTTTTTAAACCAAAAGAAAATGATAAATCGGTTCAGTTTTGTAGGAGGAAACAGCGTCCTACGAAGTGATGTTTTCGTCTATTTTGCATACGGTAAATCCAGCCCGAGCTGCAGCTGTCCCTTTCGTGTTTTATAATTATTTCTTTGGGGTGTAACGCGATAGCAATAGATTTCTGAAATACTAACTTTTCCGCCGCATTTCTTCTTAAAACACTACGGTATTGTTAATTCGTCACCCATTTGGCCTGAGATTAAGAACTGTTTGGCCATTACCTCTTTACAGCTGCGAGTCCTCTGTAGGACATGACTATTAGGTAACATATTGGTATAAATCGCAAAAGGATCCCTTGAAATAATGTGACACACTACAGGAGACTGATACCTATATTTTGTATTTTTTTCAGTTCTGAACGACAAGGCACAAATAACGTGCCTCAATATTGGTATACGTCTGTTTGAATATAACAAAAAAAAAAACACCATAAAACAAAATCAGACCTAAATAACTTGTATTCAATAGCCGTAATAAAAATCGTGTTGCAAAATAACAACAATATCTTGCTATGAGTTTTTGGCGGGATCTCAGTCTGTCATGTAGCGGTCGTTTTCTTTAATTAATTAAATTTGTGTATTTTACTCTATATCGTGTAATTTTGGTGGCATTTTGTGTGATATAGATTGTTTATTGTATACAAGTCATGTTTATTATTGAAAATAACACGTAGCATTTATTCTGAGGTGCCGCACAAAGCTTCATGTAAAGTTCTAGCAGAATGAGCTAGTTTTGCTGGAGCTTAGTAACGCTGCTACAAGATTGAAAATACATCTTACCTACATGACATTGGCGCTAATTGTTTGAACACAAATTGCTATTAGCTAAGAAGAAGAAGAAATATCGTGCTATTACCGCTATTACCCGTACTCCGTGGTTTTTTTTTTTTTCAAAACACTGTAATAAAAAAATAATTCTACATCTTAAATGTAATTCGAAGATCCCGGGCGATCATTGTAATGATAATAATTGAGTTTATATAACGTCCTATTGTTTCGTAAAGTTATTATTCCATTTTTATAGTTTTTATTCGTTTTCTATGTAACGTTTATATGTGTTATGTACTATTATTTTATTCGCAATTGTTTTTGTTTTACTACGGTATATAAGTTAACTTCGGAACCGCGGGTTTTAATGGGTCGCTTTTGTTATGTACAGAAAAGTCTGTCGTTTTTATTTAAACCATTTTCTACCTTACTTGATATTAAGTATATGCTACCAGGATGTTGAACATACTAAATTTAGCCTAGATGCAGGCTTTCAATCGATGCTTCCTCAACACAACATTTACAACCTATCATAAGACATGATTCATGTTCATAATACGTTTTGATTTTTCGTAATTAATCGGGATTTCCGGCAATGTGACAAAATAATATTTCGAAACACAAAGATGACAGTCATTATTGAGCTCGGAAAGGTGATGGTGCGGCTCTGTAAAGTCTGTGTCTCTAGTGAAAACTATAACTCACAATGAACTACAGTTGTATGCAAAAGTTTCCGGCCAAACAAAATTTTGCGATTAAGTTAAGGTAAAGGATGCGAAGTGGAAACACAAATATATCATCACAAAGTATCTTTATTATAGAACCAAAATGTGTATCTAAATATTTTCAAGTAACAGTTAATACATATTTACAAGAAAAATAAAAAATTTCACTATTTCATAAGTGTCCGGCCAAATTCCAAGAAGCTACAATTCGCTCTGTTTCGTTTATGTTATCGGTTACAAAGGTATGTAAACATCGAGAACAATATTTCTTTCATATCCTACCTTTATTATTAATTGGTTAAAATGCCTAAACGCACGTCTTTAGACATACGCGAAGTAGTAATTAATTTACATAATGAAGGGAACGTTTCACGTGTAATAGTCAATCTTTTGTCATTAGGAAAATCCACTGTTAACGATATTATAAATAAGTGGAAGAGTACAGGTGATCTAAAAGATAAACCTTGTTCTGGAAGGCCCAGAAAAACAACGAATCGTGTCGATAAGATTATTAAAAGAAAGGCTGTCGTAGACGTAAAAAAGTATGCTGCGATCATCGCACGTGAATTACGTGAGGAAAATTTAGCTGACATTAGTCAGAGTACTGTTTCACGTAGATTAAATAAAGTGGGACTTTTTGGACGCGTTGGAACTAAAAAACCACTAATTAGTATAAAAAATAAGAAGGCCAGATTGGAATTTGCAAAAGCACACCAGTACTGGACTACTGAAGAATGGAAAAAAGTGCTATTTTCAGATGTTCGTCGACCTAAAGGTACTAGAAATATCTTATCATATCTTCTCCCATCATTTTCAAACAAATTAATTTTAGTTTCGTCTGAAAATAGCACTTTTTTCCATTCTTCAGTAGTTCAGTACTGGTGTGCTTTTGCAAATTCCAATCTGGCCTTCTTATTTTTTATACTAATTAGTGGTTTTTTAGTTCCAACGCGTCCAAAAAGTCCCACTTTATTTAATCTACGTGAAACAGTACTCTGACTAATGTCAGCTAAATTTTCCTCACGTAATTCACGTGCGATGATCGCAGCATACTTTTTTACGTCTACGACAGCCTTTCTTTTAATAATCTTATCGACACGATTCGTTGTTTTTCTGGGCCTTCCAGAACAAGGTTTATCTTTTAGATCACCTGTAGTCTTCCACTTATTTATAATATCGTTAACAGTGGATTTTCCTAATGACAAAAGATTGACTATTACATGTGAAACATTCCCTTCATTATGTAACTTAATTACTACTTCGCGTATGTCTAAAGACGTGCGTTTAGGCATTTTAACCAATTAATAATAAAGTAGGATATGAAAGAAATATTGTTCTCGATGTTTACATACCTTTGTAACCGATAACATAAACGAAACAGAGTGAATTGTAGCTTCTTGGAATTTGGCCGGACACTTATGAAATAGTGAATTTTTTTATTTTTCTTGTAAATATGTATTAACTGTTACTTAAAAATATTTAGATATACATTTTGGTTCTATAATAAAGATACTTTGTGATGATATATTTGTGTTTCCACTTTGCATCCTTTACCTTAACCTAATCGCAAAATTTTGTTTGGCCGGAAACTTTTGCATACAACTGTATATTTGGATAGAGAACGCTTTCTGGACTTTCAATATAAAAGCGATGATGGGTCAGTGGATAGTGTGGCCGACTAAGTATTGTGTGGCCGTGGTCCAAGATGGTAAACACACTAAGCCCCTAGAGCAGTGATTCTCAACCTTTTTTTTTTTGTTGCGGCACATAATTAAGGTTTTCAAAATTTGGCGGCAAACAAAGAAAAAGATAAAAATTATTTACTTACTAAAAAGTAAAAATATTTTTAATGCGAAATTTGAGCTTGATGTTTTTTGATAATTTCATTTATATTTGGTCGTAAAAATGACAATGCTACTCTCATATCGTCTTCTACATTTAACAACCTTGATCTTTTTTTAGTTTTAATGTTGGTTAATGCTGAAAATCCGAATTCACACAAATAAGCTGTGGAAAATTGTAATAATATGTTTAAAGCTTTTTTGGCTATCATTAAATAATCGCATCTGATGTTAATCCAAAATGAATTAATTGATTCTTCTGAATGTTTTAAAATTAAATCTGGATTATTGGAAAGCAAAATGAGTTCTTCCTCTTCATTCAAAGTTAAGTCAAATACAAAAGTATCCGTTATGAGAAATGGATTACGAACCCAATCAAATTTCTTAATATCTAATTTTGGGAAATAATGAATAATTCTCTCCTCTAATGTTGTCAAATGATCAACAAAAATTAATTTAATAGTTTTATAACTGTCTTTAGGGACTGACTCAAACTTTTCTAAATTGCCTTCCTGGGCTTTATTTTTCCATAAAGTTACTTGTTTTTTTGAATACCACCAGCTTATCGGTTGAGTTTAAGATATTATCATCAGGCCCTTGCATACTTGAATTGATGTTGTTAAAAATATTTTTATTTTTAAATGATATAATTTAATAATATTTACATTATTATATATTTGCAAAATTTGGCGGCACACAAAAGTGCCGCGGCACAGTGCTTGAGAATCACTGCCCTAGAGGGACTGGTTTACAAGCGATGTTGCTGGAACACACCTATTGGTATTTGACGACAGGTTTTCAAACTTGAGGGTGGTAGCTACCCAGGCGGGCACCATTAGAAAATCCCCTATCACCATGCTATGGTTTCCTCGCGATATTTTCCTTCACCGAAAGCTCAATCCGATTTTAGAGTCGGACAGGTGGGGATCGGACCCGCGTCGATTGACGTTTCATTCACGAATAGACACTAATTTTATTTAATTGTGTATTTACAGTAAAAACTAAATCACGGTAAAAAATTAAAATGATAATAGCTCAGTGGTTGTGTTTTCTGATTCTGCATTGGCGGACGTAAGTTCATATCCATCTATCCCATTATATAATTAGTCTGTGCTTTCGGTGAAGGTAAATACCACTATGTAACAATTACATGGTGCTAGGGCTTCCTCCAATCCTCATCTTTATGTTTGAAAATCTGTCGCCAAGAGTCTATAAATCTTCTCCGCAAGCATTACTTGAGATCCAGTACGTCTAAACTCAACATATATAACCAGATGACAATGTGGTCAAACATGAGACTTATAAAGTATAAAAAAGCGTCTATTTCGCGTTTTTTTTTTTTTTTTCATACAAAACGTATAAATAAAAACAAATTTAACAATTTCATTTAATTGTTATAATAAAAATATAAATACCTAATAAAAAAATCTGCTTAGCACTTCAAATAAAATGTGTATAATGTAAAAAAAAACTATTTTAATGTGTCGAGTACCCATAAAAATGAAACAATAGAAAGCTGGCGTAAAAGCCGGAAAGGTGTTCAAGGAGTTAATTATACTAGATTAATTGAAACATATTTTATTATAGTATTTAGTATTCGGCCGAATACAAAAGTCTGAATTTGAAAAACAGTAATCGAATATTCTTCGCGACCTAATAAATCATATTACGGCTATTTGGTAGAGTACATTACAGAAAATTTTGCCGCATACGAATTATTGTACCTATAAGTACATTGTATTGGTACTAAAAAGAAAAAAAAAACTCCTTTTAATACTTAATCTAATCATAGAATTAAATATGTTGATTTATTCCAGTTGTAAATCAACTGAATCGCTCTTTACGTTAGGTAAAAGTAATTTTCCAATTGAAATCAAAATAAATTATATATTTACTAACTTTATCTTGATTGAAATGTCAATATCCCGTACTTGTATGTGTTTACAACTTGGAACTTTAAACTATATTGGTAACTATACTTTTAACAATTCGTGACACATATATTTACGAAAAAATATATATGATCAGACACCGGGATTCTCACAAGCTATTACTTAATGTTAAATTATACATTATTTGGCAGTGCGCCAACTCTTCTGAAACCTTTATGGTGACTACGAACCTCTTTGATCAATACGCAATTATTGTATACAACCTTAAAACATTTCAGCTAAATTAAAAATAAGATAAATATAATGAAATAAGAATAGCACTCACCTATATTATATCATATAAAAATTATTATCCAAATAACAAGAATTTATTTGAGTTTGAGAAATATCCACAATTTTTATTATCTTCATAAGGACACTGTATCCGAACGTATTCTAATGGATACGCGGGAGAATAGGTTTATATGGAATTAGTTTAAGGCCCCGATTCAGACGACAAACTCGCGCAACGGTTGGCATGAGACTGGGAGAATTTTGGCACTAAAGTTGTACCTTACTTATAGTTATAAGCCCTGTCCACAGTCTGTCAGTAACTAACTGCACTGCGTCCATTTGTAATGCCAACTCGTTCATTTATTTACTAGTCTTTGATTAATTATGCTCTAAAAGGCAAAAAATAGAACAAGCAATACAAAAAATGACACAGAAAATTATTAACGTTAATATTGTTACGAATATCATTATTCGACTATTTACTAGGTGTATTAAATATTTAGTTATGTTAAATTACATGAGAATGTGATGGTCGTCACTTATTTGCTGAATTCTGCTGCAAATCTATACTATAAAATAAATAAAATTGTGAAGTGTCCGTTTGTAATGTCAAAATTACAATTTTTTACTGAATACGTATGAACGTATATACATATATACAAAAATACATATTTTTTTATTTTTGTCCGTCTGTCTGTTCCGGGTAAACTCCGGACCGGCTGGACCGATTTTGACGGGACTTTATTTCGTACATAGCTGAATTTGCTCCGCGTACTTACATTCGACGATTACGAGTAAGCTTGTCAGAAGCGTAAGCTACTATTATTGCGTGATGTGGGAATTCTTTAATCCATCTTACTATTCCTATAGTATGCTCAGGCGGACTCCGACTGATCTACACTCATCAACAAAATGTTGCGACTACATGCGCCAAGCACACGTACTCGACACACACACACAAGTATTTCATATTCCCAAGTAACGAACGCCTATGGGTTCAATAACTTGACGAGCAGAATTACGCGTACTTATGACAAACAATTCAGCGATATAGATCTGTTTAACTTCATAACAAAATTATTATTTTTCTATTATTCTGTTTCAGAAACCATATTAAAGTCTCTCTAGTAAAAAATAACACAGTTTATCCATTTAATACGTGCACATGTAAACATAGACTTTAGTTTTTAAATAACGATAAATTCACTTTTGGCTCTTTATTTAATGTATCGTTGTAGTTTATATATCTACTAGCTCCGCCCGCGTTTCGTATGTTCTGTGCATATGACGTTTCAATTATAGCTAATTTAAAAAAAACAAATGATTTGAGGCGATGGTGCGTCAAAGGAACCCCTTTTTTTTTTTCCTTTTATTTATTACAAGTATAAATACCTGTCTTTTGTTTTATGGAAGCAAATAAATTAATAAACAAACAAATTGAGAAAACATGGCAAAGGGCTCATAGAATTTGAAAAATAGCATAGGCTATAACCATCTACGATTAATTTCGCGTCGAATGGTTGTGGTTTCATGCTGATCGGTCCAGTAGTTTTCGAGTTTACCTCGGACAAAGAAAACAAACTTTACTTATATATATATATATATATATATATATATATATATATATATATATATATATATATATATATATACGAGCTATTCTATACGAGCTATGAATTTTTAATGTAAATAAATACGGCAAATGTACGTACTTACGGCGTGCGGCGTAATCTACTCTTACTTACTATCGGGTTAGTTAAAAAATTCCATTGAATTTTTTACACACTTGGCTGCTCAATCCAGAGTTATGTGCCAGCTTGATGCCTTTGCGCTTGCTAATAGACTCCCGGCTGAGTGCCGAATCTGTCAAGACCACTCAGCTCAACAACGTTTACTCGTTTTAGAGCAAAGAAGTTCGCACATTTACCTTTGCTTACCGTGCAAATATAGAATGGTATTCCTGGAAGCGTGTTCCTTCCAGCCTTTCCTCTTATGATATTGGGTCCTTCTAAAGGCGTGATAAGGCATCTTAATCCCTGAACTACGTTGGTTAAACTTAACAATAGGAAAACAATTGAACCTAGCATAAATGCCAGGTTTCGTAGTTGACGACCGGTTAAGAGTCGTTCATTAATCACGTGATGTTTTTAGTAACTTTTTAAGATCTCTCCACCATGATGGTACGTTGTGAGATTTTAGACTAAGCCAACCCCACCTATTACTCAGAATCAAGTGGTTTTTTTTTTTGGTAAAAAGTATAAACAAACAAATTATACAATAACTAAATTTAAGTATGGGAAATTTTAGAAATCGTTGCCTGGCAACCGGGTGTTAAGGTCATGCGAGGCTTTACTTTGAACATTGCATTTTCAATGACAAAATAAACACACGTGTTCACTACATCACCCCACTCACATAATGATGTTTCGTGATTCATTTCGGGGGAGGGGCCCTCTTTCGAGCTTCACGTGACGTTACGCTCCCTCAGTTGGTCAGTATGGCGGTGGTGACTACCAGCGAAAACCGCCACCAATGGTAATTTCTGTTGTTATTATTTTATAAGTTACAAATGTATGTAATATTGGTTATCAAATGAATGCATGTGTGGGTTCTGGTGTGCCTAGCTGTACGACTAGGGGGTTTCAAGAGAAGGCATGTGTCCGTCTGTCTGTAAATGTACCTGAGGTAGACAGTGTTGCCATTAAAGTTTACAGTTCACACCGAAGTAAAACCTACAAACAAATACACAAATCTCGATTATAAGAAACACTATATAACGTACTAGCTGGTGCCCGCGGCTCCGTCCGCGTTTCACATGTTCTGTGCATATGACGTTTCATTTATAGCTAATTAAAAAAAACCAATGAATGAATAAAAGTAAGAGTATTTTGTTTTTATTAGCGGAAAAAATGTTTATAAGCGTAAATTAAGTGGAAAATATACAAAAGAGTAAATCGAAAAAAAAAAATGAGAAGATCGGTGGAATCCAAAAAATACCTGTCTACGAAAAATACTGCGTTGAAAGGTATTAGTCCTATCCCGATATGTTCAGTAGCTTTGAGGTGATGGTGCGTCAAAGGAACCCCATTTTATAAATGCCTGTCTCTTGTTTTATGGGAGCAAATAAATTAATAAACAAACAAATTCAGAAAACATGGCAAAGGGCTCATAGAATTTGAAAATTATATAGCCTATAACCATCTACGATTAATTCCGCGTCGAATGGTTGTGGTTTCACGCTGATCGGTCCAGTAGTTTACCTCTGACAAAGAAAACAAACTTTGCTTATATATACATATATATAGATTCTGTGTTATTCACTCTCACACTCACAGTACTATATACATATGTATGTATGTGTTTCCTTCTTTTTAATGTCGCTTTTTTTTTTTCGTTTCATCGAGTTTAAAATCAAAACGTCGGTAACGAAGTTTTAACTTTTCTATAAAAATTATACATACATAATACAATAAAATAAATCTATGTAAACCTGGTTTTCAAGAAACCTTTATAAGTTAGGGTACAAATAAAACAAATCCAATAATTAATATTATTTATTTTTATTTTCAACTAGAATTTTCGAACTAGACATTATTGCACTAGAAATAATTATGCGCTTTATCAAGATTCACATTTACATATAGTTTTTCGTTCCTTTTTTTTTTGGTGCAAAATCGAAAATTACCGACACAAACTTATATTAATTAATATATTTTGGAACTTAGAAAAATTAAATTTAAACGCGCATTAATCAACTTATAAATCACATTTAATAATAAAAGATCATTTTTGTACTTAATCCTAAGTTATATGAACCGGAAAAATGACATAAATTGAAAAGTATTTTTTTTTTACAAACGTTTTTAATTTTTTCGTTTCACGGTTATTCAAAAAACTTAGTCCACTTGACAGCTTACTAAAATCATTTTATTAAATAACAATACAGGCTTTCCGTTAAATAAAAAAGTGATGAGGCATTAAAATCCCCCAAAATTTCGCATGGAAACATGGTTTTACGTTAAAATATTCTCGTGGGCGTGGTAAAAGGCGAGTAAAGGATAAAAAAAACTAAATGGTAGGCACCATTTTGCTGAGTACCAAAAATACTTGACTTCGATGACCAACCATCGCAATTATGGCAATTCCCTCAAATGCACGATATAACAGAAAAGCCAATTAACGTAAGCAACAAATACATCATTTTTTTATACAAAAGTAATAAAAAACTTTATTAAATCATTAGTATGATTTTCTATTTAAATGACAATACATTCTTCAATTTGTTACAAAATAATAGAAACATCTTAGTATCAATTCAATTATTATTAATGTATTAAGAACAACATAACTATAAAAATAAAGCCAATTCACTCGATAAGATGGATGATTAGCATCCATTGTTTACGTTCCATCTTTCATAAAAATTATATGTCTATATACTAATTGAAGTGTCTGTTTGTAACGTCAAAAGCAATTATTTCACTCAATAGATATGATTCTATAACATAACATAAGCTCACAGATGTTATCCCCGAAGGGTTAGGCAGAGGTGATGTAGCGAACTACACCACTCGCATTCCGCCGAGCTTAGTTCCGTCCCAGATGTGACAGGGGGCGACCCTGTCGCCATATCGGGCACAAATTCCAAACTCCGGGATGATACTGAGTAGAAAAACCCAATACCACCCGACCCGGGGATCGAACCCGAGACCTCAGAACGGCAGTCGCACCGTAATACAACTGCCAAACATGTACCAAAAATCATTTATTTTTTATTTTTGTCTGTCTGTCCTTGTTCGTTCCGGGTAGTCTCCGGAACGGCCGGACCGCTTCTGGCGGGACTACTGATTTGTAGATAACTGAAGTTACTTCGCGTAACTTTTATTTTTCGAAAATAATTTGGGGTTCCGTATAAAAAAATTAAAAACTATATTACGCAGTGAAAATTATATGAAACTAGTATATATATATCTAAATTTTAGCCATAAAATATAATTTTCCATGACTATTATATATGCATACTGACCGACCCGGCAAATTTTGTATCGCCTTTGAATCAATAAAACCATTCTATAGAAAATGTATGAAAAATGAATTATATAATAATTTTTATTTAATGAATTTTTCGATGTAATTCTGCTATTATAATGTTCTAAATAACCTAACTTTGTTTTATACACATAGATATGAATATTATTAATTTAAAATATGGGAATTTGAAAAACAAACGAATATAAAGTCAAGATTTTCAGTACAAAAACATAAATAAATTGAATAAATTTCAGAAAATCTTTGGAATAATTTTTAAATGCCTGTTTTTTTATCGCAGTGTTCTCTAATAATCGATAGTCGATATCATCAAAATTGAAACACAGCCCTATGATTTATAACATAACAGTACAGATAATATATAATAATACCTTTGTAATTTTTTTGGTTAAATTTAGCCTATTTTGGATACTACAAATTAGTAATGTTATGTTTCTAAGTTACTTTTGGTGGATAATATCATGAATTTTAATAAAAACATATTTACTTAAAGGAAATAAATTATTATTAGAGACAAATATAACTCGAAAACATTTTCCAATTTGCTATTCACCCAAAGCGTACATGCATTTTATTTTTGATATACAATGGAGTTGCTTTTTTAATTATTAAAGTGGCAATATTGCAGGAAATTCGGTATTAAAGACATGTCAGTATTTTTGCATCTGGCAACATTTTGAATAATAACCACAATGTTAACAAATTTCATTACTTATGGTATTATAATTTGAGGCGATCTCCAAACACAATACAGCGATACATATATGGCAACGATCGTTTTGAGCCCTCGGTTCAAAATTGATCCATTCATATTCAAAATAAAAAAGGATATAAACAAGAGACGGGGCTTCCATACAAAATGATGAACAAAGTTGAAAAATGTACGCGAACCGTATACCAACTAAACAAACAAGTATGGCGGCGGTATCAATGCCTGTTGTAGAGTCGAACACTCGTTAATAAAGCAAGACAGCGACAGCGGCCATTATTTCCAGTAAACGTTTCACGTAAAGCTCCACTCTTTTAGAAGGTAGTTGCGCCAGTCTGTTCAAAATGGTGATGTTTTGTGTGTTAAAACATTGGCATACGTACGCTCCGAACGGAGCGTTCAGCTGTGCCACAGTCTGGCGCAACTAACTTGTAAAAAGTGAAGCTTGAACATGTATCAAACGTGTACTGGAAATAATGGCGGTTATCGCTGTCTTGTTTTAATTCCTATTCGACTATATCGTACGCATTGACACAGCCGCCATATTTGTTTGTTTTGTTGGTATACGGTTCGTGTACATGTTTCAACTTAGTTCATCTTTCTAGAAGTCCCGTCTCTTGTTTATATACTCTTTGGTACCACAGAGTACTGTATATATAGAGATAAAGTTCGCCAAATTCGTCTCAATGGCGCTAACTTGTGGACGTTACAAGCAACTTTTTGCATTCTATATACCTTTTTCTTTGACGGGGGGAAATGCATTGACGGGGAGAAATGCATGCATTCTATATACCTATTTATAGGTAGTACATATAACTATTTTTAGCCTGTATAGAAATTCCTAATTAAGAATTCATATACCATAATTAGAAATCAAAAGATTGTGATGTTTATATAGACAGTCATGAACAGATATTTTCATATCTATGATCAGAATACAGCCATTTTGAAAAAATCTTACACCTGATAACACTTCTTGCAATCCTTCCAATGTTGCCAACGCCTAAAGTCTAAATTACAGTATTTTTTATAGACAGTTCGCTGTCTTCATTCTACTAACATAAAGAGATAAATGAGTTTATAACGCAAGTGCACGACATGTTGAAAACTAGAAGGGTAAAGGGGCCGATCATGTATTACGTTAGCAACCCTTTTACCTCGTGGTGACGTAAGCATTGATATATTCTTTATAAAATCGCCTAAAAATATCGTCAAGAATAAACAAACCCCATGTCCCTCGACCTCCATTGGCGCTTACGTAGTACTTGAACAGCCCCAAATACAATTAAGAACTACATTACAAAATACATGAACTGAATGTATTTACAAAATTTTATTTCTGGGAGAAATAACTACTTATACTGTGAATTTCTGTCGTCACCTGGCAACCTTAGTAAGTTGTCTTTGACATTTCACGCATTTGAGTATTTCGTTTTTACGGATTAGCAATTAAACGTGTCGAGAGAATAAAGCTTAACATATGCCTCAAGAATTTATTAAAAAAAACTAAACAAAATTTTCCTTAAAAATAAATTAAGACCTAGAAATAATTACACATAGTATCTTAGAAATAGTGCGCTTTAAAACATAAAAATAAAATAGTCCTATAAACTTTATATATTTCTTGATAACGATTCGACCTTAGGAGAGGGATCATCGATGTGTTTGATTAAAAAGAAGTTAGTAGAAGAATAGAAGTCTCTCCTGGGCAGTTCCCGAGAGGAGACGCCAGCCGCGTTTGATATTTAAATACTGGATCACTGCGCGAACGCAGATTAGAATGCCTGGAAAGCGATGGTGGCATTATTCCCGGACGCCGTAAACGTATTAGTACGCGCATTTTAACTCTGCCGCTCTGAAGTTAGCTACAAACGGCTGCGCAGTAGATTATTATGTTACGAACAAAAGAGTATTGAGACATACGTTTTACTTCCGTAGTCGATCCGATTTAAATCAAGCTAGATTTATGTAAATGTAAATAAGGTATATATATATATATATATAATGGGTGGGTTTGTAGCTACATCGAATGATACATTACTGAGCTATCATTGCATAAGGATCATCCATTAATCACGTGAGGTAAAGTGAGGTATCGAAAAAAAAAAACATGATACAAAGGGCAATGGGGGGTGCGTTGAGATGTCACGTGTATTTATTTTTTTATTTTACCCGCGTTAATTAAATCGAAAAGCTGCGCGTAACAATGATTCGTCGTTTGCCAGATTTCCACAATATCCCAAAATCAAATTAGCTTATATCTGTATTTAAAGACAATATTCTGTAAATGTTTTGTGGTACCAAAATTACACGTGATTTTCAATAGTAGGGCGGGGGTGAGGGGAAAGAGGGGTAAAAACCCTCACTAATTTGCAACAGCAAAAGAAAATCACGTGATTAATGGACGACCCCCCGTCGGATTTCGAATAGTCGGACGAGGAAGAGGAGAGAGAGGGGTAATTTAAATACTCACAAATTTGCAACAACAACAAAAAAAAAAATCACGTGAATAATGGACGACTCCAGTGGGATTTCGCGTAGTGGGGCTGGGAAGAGGGGAGAGAGGGGTAGTTTAAACCTTCACAAATGTGCAAGAACAAAAAAAATCACGTGATTAATGGACGACCCCCGTGTGATTTTGAAAAGAGGGGCGGGGAGAGGGGAGACAAGGATAGTTTAAAACTTCACAAATGTGCAACAACAAAAAAAAATCACGTGATTAATGGACGACCCCGTGGGATTTTGAATAGTGTGGCTGGGGAGTGGGGAGAGAGGTGTAGTTTAAACCTTCACAAATGTGCAACAACAAAAAAGAAACACGTGATTAATGGACGACCCCCTCGTGGGTTTAATTAGCGCTAAATATTTACCGAAAGCCATGATCAGCCACCAGAGCCAGGAGTTCTCGTGGGATGCGAGCTCGGTGGAATGTTTGACGATTAGCGTCCATTTTGCCAGCGAGAGCCCGAACCCTGCCAGAGCACCGTAGCGGCTCGCGACCGTGTGGCAGAAACACATCAGCAACAGAAAACCGATCCAGTTGAACAGGAATGCCACTATAGAACCGAAACTCATTTTTTTACACGTAACTAGCAATCTGCACCGAGCGTTTCCTTGGTTACGTTTGGGTAAGATTTAAAAAATAAAAGTTAGAATAATATACTACTAGCTGTGCCCACGACTTCGTCCGCGTGGAATAGTGTCTTTAGGTTAAGGGGGTAGATGCACTCAGAAGCGTAAAAAAAGGCCTATTTTAAAAAAAATATTTTTTTTTACAGTAATTAAGTTTATTTTACAAAATAAATTATACAGAGTTTTTTATACAATGCTTTAACTTAACATTTATGAAAAAAAAAAAAAAAATACATATTATTTATTAATATATCGCCATATCGGTTGGATCCTCTCCCGCGAGTAGTACTTCGCGGTGACCATCACAACAGCCTTCTGGATCATCTGAATTCGACAAACCAAGGTGAAACCTTTAGTTTAATAATAAATCCAGTCTTTAATCGAAGCTTTTTTTTTTTTTTTTTTTTGAAAATTTACAAAATGGTGGCATTCGAAACTTTGGACTCTGATTTTCGATAAAATGTTAAAAGTTAATTGTTAAAAAAATATAGTAATTGTTAACAAAAATCAATATCCTTCGATTAAAGACTAGTTCTTAATGCCAAAAAGATAATATTAAAATTTCATCAATATCCACCCAATGGTTTTCGAGTTAAATTGGTCACCGAATGGAAAAACACAGTTTTGATAAAAACGCGTTTAAAGTTTTTTTAAAAGTAGATCTTGTTTAATTTTGGTGTTAAGTATCTAATTGAATAGAAAAAGTTAAATTTTGCGTAATTTTATTACTAGCTGTCTGAAATTTCACATCTCCATCACACTCCTTACACTTGACAATACTTGCAATAGCAGTAAAAACAGATATAAAGTTTATTATTCTGTATTCAACACCATTATCTTCAGGCGCACTGTCTTCGAGGTCACGTTTTAATTTTTTAGCTGACGAACTAAGAACACTTTGATCACGTTCCGCTGTCTTTGGATTGAATACATTTCTTCTTTTGACAGTACGCGATTTACGAACACCATTAGACTTTCGAAGTTCTCTTGAACCTTTCGCACGATCCATGATAAAATTTTCAAAACAATTTTCACAAATCAAAAAACACGTGTATCGACTCGACTACTCACTTCCAATGTCGAGTGTAAAATGAAATTTAACCAAAAATTTTTTATCTTATACTTGAAATTATTCTATTCATACAAGATAATAGGCGTGACAAAACCGGGCGCTTGCAGCTGTCGTCCGCTACCTGCTCTATTCACAACCGAGAGGTTGAATGTTACTTCAGTAATTACTAAATATCTTGAAAACTATTCATCGGATTGACTTGAAATTTTCAGACAATATTCTTGAAACATCATACTTTAAGAAAATGAAAAAAAAACAAAAATCGATTTTTCCAAAATTCTAAGTGCATCTACCCCCTTAATTATTTGACAAATACTTTAATGAGCTATTCTCCCGCACAGAGCTCATTGTGTACGGCGCAGTGCTCGCCAAGTTTCTTACTCGCGTTAACTACAGTTGCACATTTTGTAATGACTCCGTAATTCTAACATCCGAATAGCTCTAATATTTTGCATCTTGTCGCAAACTTATAAAACATTCACATAAACGTTACATACAAACTTTCATCCACTATTCCCTATTGTTATTTTACAAACTTTGAATGTCATATTTATTTATATCGAATCAACAGGATCAAAAGGATAAAAATAAGTTTCATGCTTCTAGTTCTAAAAATGACAATACTTCCATACAACTTTTCATAGCCCTCCTTTCAACCCCTTACAACCCTTTTTCGCATTAAAAAGTAGCCTATGCCCTTTCTCAGGCTCTAGACTGTTTGTGTACCAGATTTCATTTAAATCGGTTCAGTAGTTTTGACGTGAAAGTGCTACAGACAGACAGACAGAGTTAATTTCGCATTTATAATATTAGTAAGGATACAATTCTGGTGGCAAAGTTTGGTCATTGAGAACAATATACGGAAATAATGACACAAAGAATGAAGTTTGAAATCTCCCTTGGAAGGAACACTTTAGCTAAAGGCCGCCGCCATTTTGTTAGTGTTGTAATAATTGTGTTCCTAACGTCAGACTTCACTCCATGGCTGTAGTAATACCTTTGCCATTTCCTTAAAAAGGAATAAATGAAATCCAAAAAATTGAATACATATTATTCCAGATTCTTTTTAAATAATAGATTGACACACCAACTACAACTTGCATAGGTAGCATTATTTTGTAATTACATTTTATTACTAATGGAAAATAATAATAAAATAGTTCCCTATGCCTTGCCAATATTGTTAGAAAAATAACAAAAAGGAACAAGTGAAAAAACAATTTAACAGTTTTAAAAAGAAATGCGTGAACAAAAAGGGGTACAAATATGTCATAGTGTTTAGTATAAATAGAAACATTGAATATCTATTTATATGAAGAGTCCCATTTTTCAGGAAAAATCTAATATTCATTCGAAACCTATACTTCAGGAAATGCTAAGCCAGTTTTAGTAGACATATAAATAGCAGAATAAAAGTTGCTTAATATATCGATTACCCATAAGAATGAGACATTAGGAAAATATTGAAAAGCTGGCATAAAAGCCAGGTTAGTGCTCGACGGGTTAAGCTATCAAAATCAAAATTTATTTATTCAATTTAGGCCCTAAGAAGGCGCTTATGAACGTCTAAAACACTACCACCGGTTCGGAAAACAACTCAGTCGAGAAGAGTGCAGGCAAGGAACTCGATCTGGTTCTTTTTTTTTTTTCATAAATATAATATATATCATTTTTTTTTTTGTCATATAAAAACTATACAAATCGTAGTTTTAATAATGTTAGTGGAAGCACAGAGATGTGGGTTAATTCCAGACATCACTATCGTTCACGTAATGATCCACCCTGTAATAACCTTTTGAGATTAAAACTTGCTTGACATAATACTTGAACTTATTGTCAGGTAAATCGGTAATGTTACTTGGGATCTTATTGTGAAACCGAATACTATTACCTATAAAGCTTTTATTACACTTACTTAACCTAAAGCGTGGGACGGCCAACTTGTCTTTACTTCTAATATTAAAATTATGAAGATCATTCACTAGATCTATGTTAATTTAATGAACATTTGAAATACTCAGGAAAAGTTCAATGACTTAACCTCACTGTTGGATCTTTGTAAATCTATATGAATATTGTATCACCACATATCAGCTGTGCAAATAGAAAACATAAACGTCATGCAAGAAAAACTGCATAGTATTTTAGTTCTTGTTAGTTTGATTAGGACAAAATATTTTTTTAATATTTATCATGAGGTTTCTATAGCAGAGAGAATTCAGCTTGATAGTATAATATACAAAGTATGTCTGTTTATCTATTCACTCCTCCTTAACCATGCAACGGATTTAGCTAATCCATTGCCAGTTAAATTTCATTTATTCAGGGATAGTTCAGAAACTAGTCACTTTATATAAGATTTCGTAATAAGCTTTGCTTTTTTTAAATTTCCTCATGTAATATATAAGAGGCCACCTAATCTATTATTACTTACAATATATTACCTAAAAAAAAATTTCAGTATTCAATTTCAAAGATTCAATGAATAATATAATTTACATTACTAGTGTCATACAAAATAACTCACCAATAAAAACGAAGTTAAAAACATAACGTCTGTCCCGAGTAGACTGTTTTCCGGGTCTAGTTGCTCAGTGGCCGTCTCATTTGGTTCAACAGTCACAAACGCTGTGAATGTTGGATGATGCGGTGGGAGATCTTGCATCTGTAGCATTATTAAAACATTGACAATGACTGTAGAATATTTATCTATGATACCTAACAGAGATATTTTTAGGACAGTTAAGTTCAATTAATTTTATACATTCGAAGTGTCTGGATATATAAATAAAATATATAATGAATGTGAAGTGAAAAAGCATTCTAAGGAAGTGGTACTTCAGCCTATTTGATTATAATAAATCATTATTAGTGTTACATTGTATTAAAAACATTAATTATTATTATATTGTCAAATTCAGTTAATAGATATTAGAAGCAATAACAACAGTTCAATGGTAGTTAAAAGTACAATAAGAAATTTGTAAAAATATTAAGACTGAAAAGTACTGGTAGTTTAAACTAAAATAAGGAAATTTTACGACAACTATAACTTAGGTTATTTTCATAAAGCTAGATTTAAATAAATGTAAATAGGATCTCGCATCAAATCTGAGGAAAGGGGCTAAATGGTAGATGCTACATTCTCAATCTTATCTTATATCTAATCATCTATTAATGTGTAACTGATAAAACAACAAACCCGTTGAAGTCCTTCTCCTTCCAACTGCTTCTCTCTTTGAACCTCTTCATAAGTAGGCAGTGTTGAGTTTGCGGCCACATCATAAGGAGGTGGAGCTGAGAAATCTGCCTGTGGTGGTGGAATGTCATGGATGTGGTCTGAAAAATACAAGACATAGATTAAGGATACCTAGCACTGGATAGAGCAAATGAAGCTATTTTTTTAAATATTTTGTGTAAATATCCCACGAAAGGCAGAGGCATAAAAACATAAATATTTTAACACAACTATATAAAAACTAGAAAATAATAAATGCAGATATAATATCTACTAATATAAAAGTACATGGCAAATGATTTACGCAAACGTTCTAGGAAATTGTTGTTATCATTGAAAACATAAATCATTACATTCGGCTACATAACATTTTATTGAAAATGTAATTTCATACTTAAATTAAACGAAGGCGGCATACTGCCTTCGACCGGAGCGGGAAGGATTATTCTCAAATGTGCCCCGGGGTGCACGTTTTCAATACGGGTGCTACTCTGTAATAGAAAAAAAACACTTTCACATAAACTGTATACATATACTTAGTGCAACCAATTACATAAATAAACACTTCGAACAAACCATAATAGCAGTATAGTAAGTTAAATATTCAGCCACTGTGAATTATCAATTAAAGTCCACAAATATTACTTCGTAACTAAAAACAATTCTTTCATGATACAGTACGAATAATTCAAGGTTTTCTGACAATTTATCAATCAAAACTTACTACGGCGCACCTCAGTATGTCTAGTTAGGGAAGCGCTTTAACAATCGATATTTCGAATATCGATATTTTATTAAAATATAATCCATCTATATAACAAAATTTTTCTTTTTGAAAGATTGATTTCAATATTGATTTTCGAATATAAATAATTATCGTAATATAGTTATTATTATAATATCTATAATAAAATCCAATTTTACCGGCAAGAGCTTGAATTTATGGGATATATATTTTTACTTTATCTTAGTACTAAACAGAAATTATGGTTCCGTATAAAAAATAATGCCGTGAAGAATATATGAAACGCGGGCGCAACCGCGTGTACACAGCTAGTATATTTAAACATACAGTCAAAAAAGTATCGGGAATGAATGATTTGTTTATGGTTCCAAACTCAACTTTTTTTAGAATTGAAAACTTCTTTTGCCACGTTGAGCGATTTTCGGAAGGGGAAAATCTTATAGATTCGCGTCACCTTTATATAGTGTTAGCTTTAAACGACATGCTGCAGTCTGTTAAATATAAGATAACCACATTTAAAATATTTCCCCATAATTACCCTAATAAAATGTTCGAGTCGAAAGAATTACCACTAAATTAGTCCTTTGGTTCGTTAAATAAAGTCATGAGTAATTAGAAAGAGAACATTAGTCAGTGTATTTTTAATTTCACTTTTCATAGACAGGTTTTTCAAACTTCTATCGGCAGTCCCTATGACTGTCTGGTGGTTTTTTTTTTGTTGTTATATTGGCACAACTCTTTTTCATTTTGATGCGGAGTTTGAGTTGTATCTGACATTTAGATTAAATACAATGCTGTTTTTAGTTCAATACATATCTAGTGTGGATTCTGAATTTAATAGACAAAAACATCGAACAAAGAGTTTATCTTAAATTTTGCATCACCAATGGAATTTCGTATTCGGAGACTCTGAAAAAGTTACAGAAAGTTTTCGGTGAATCGACTTTATCAAAAACACATGCTTATGAGTGGTATAAAGTGTTATAGTAGGTCGAGATATTGCTGCGACGCGGTGCTTGCGAAAGCCACCCCATGTCGCCCCCATCCCAAATGCAGCGGACGGCCCCGGGGGGTTTTAGTGGGTATTTCCGGGCGACTCTCGCCCGGGTGAGTCCCACACTGGCACGGAGCTCGTCACTCCGTGCCCCCTTATCTATTGTATTTGGGGGACTTTGATCCTCCAAATACAATAGATAAGGGTAGTGCGTAAATGCATTTCCCCCCGTCAAAAAAAAAAAAAAAAAAGAGATATTGCTGGAAGATTGGCCTCGCCCTAGTAGGCCATTTACGTCTTCAACTGAGTTACCATCTACCAACTACCAACTACGTTAACATCGCAACAGTGAAGAAAATAGTGACTGAAAATCCTCATTCTAGTTTAAGAGAGATACCCACTGAACTTTCTATGTCTCACGAGTCGATCCATTTAACCTTAAATAATAACTTAGGTATGAAACATGTGGCCACTCGACTAATTTCACCACGATTATACGCCTTCGCACAAGCCCATCATTGTAAAATAAAATTTTACCAACTCAACAAATACCATCAATCAACCATCTTATTCTCCTCCAGCCGACTTTTTTCTTTTTCCTAGACTCAAATTACTACTTCGTGGCATCCGTTTACATTTCGTAGAAGACATAAATAAACTCAATTTAGGAAAAAGCATTTAAAAAAGGTTTTGTTGTTTGGTTTATTCGTAGGCGTAAGTGTATCGCTTCTGAAGAAGCATACTTTGATAGTGATAAAATAAATTTGGATGATTAACTGACATTTTGTGTATTATTGATGTTTTCTTGTTTATTTTTCACAGAGTAGTATGTATATAGGGGTCTACCGCAGGGTCCTCGGTCCGCGAGACCGTAGGTGGTCGCCCACGCCTTTCGCCGCCTCTACTGGTACCTACCTAATTCTAGTAATTATTGGAGGCTTTTTAGCGGCACCTCGACTGCCTCGGTGACAGTTGTATTATGGTACGACTGTCATTCTGAGCTATCGGATTCGTTCGCCGGGTCGGGTCAAGTTTTACTGGATTTTTTTTACTCAGTATCATCCTGGAGTCTGGAATTTGTGTCCGATATGGCGACAGGCTGTCACATATCGCACGGAACTAAGCTCGGCGAAGAGTGAGTGGTATAGTTCGCTATTTCACCTCTACTCTTACCCTTCGGGATAAGCTTATGTTATTATAGTATGCTTAGTCTGTCATGCAGTAGCTCTTATCTTTAAATCAATAACTTGTATTATAGAACCCTGTATTGCGTGATTTTGGTGTCGTTTTGCGGGGTATAGTTTTCTTTTGTTATTGTACACAAGTGAAGTGAATTAAACATAGTGGGCACGAAGTGTTTATTCTGAGGTGCCTTGAGAATACATGAAACACTCTAGAGCAGTGGTCGTCAAACCGCGGACCACATGCGGCCCTCTGCCGGTATTTGTGCGGCCCACGATATACCAAACAATTATGTCACTACGAACCTATACGGACTATAATTTTGGAACACAATTTCTCAAACAAACACTTTATTTTAACTTTGAAAAGAATAAATGGTGAATTAAATTATCAAAAATGGCTTCATGACTTGTTATTTATATACAAAATCTACGGGGGAATCTAAAAATATGTCAATTAATAGATGGTATCCAACACTGATCAATAATAAAAGAAGTATCCCCCACTGATCAATAATGAAAGAAGTATCCATTATCCAATTCTTAAATTGCGGCTCAAAATTGTCGGCTCACACTGACCTATGTGGCCCTTGACCAGAAAAATGTGACAACCACTGCTCTAGTGAGATTGCCACCGTCTTGTTAGGTGATACAAGTTTGAACTTCAGAATAGGCGGTATGGACAAAAGTCTATCCCATGTGACGAATATTTTATATACATACCTAGACGTGTAAAATGTCAATGTCATTTATTTATGACAGTTATCAAATTTAATTTTGATTAGTGCGGTACATGTGAAATAAATTGATTGTAAAAAATCAAAGGATACAATATAATAAATTGTAGTCATTATCAAACATAATGAAGACCGCTCTGATGGTGGCTGAGAAGCCATCGTTAGCGCAAAATCTCGCAAATATTCTCAGCAACGGAAAAATGTAGTACTAACAAAGGTAGCAATTGATTAAATTTCACCGAAATTATTTATTAAAATAATTGTAATTTAACTGTGTTTTGTTAATTTCTACTAGCGTCTAATTCGGCGTGCTCGGTTCATGAATGGAATGGGGCTTTTAAAAATGAACCAGTTAGATTTAGAATGACGTCGGTCTGTGGTCACGTTATGGGTTTGGATTTCACTGGGAAATATAACAACTGGGATAAGGTGGACCCGGTAGAGTTGTTTACTTGCCCGACAGAGAAGAAGGAAGCTATGCCTAGATTGAGGATACCAGCTTTCTTAGCGCAGGAGTCGCGAGGATGCGACTATCTAATTTTATGGCTCGATTGTGATAAAGAAGGAGAAAATATCTGTTTTGAGGTGAGTGTGAAAATTGTAATTTAAAACTTTTCCAAACTTCCGTTTTCCTTTTATAAATAAAATATAAAATGTATTGAACTGTTTAATCTTTGCCCATTTGTATGTAGATAATGTAATTTTGTTTAATTGACAAAATAAAATTGTTGAAAAAGATAAAATACATAGGATGTATTAAAATTTGATATTTAGAAATGAGAATATATTTAACATGGGTATGGGTAAATGAAATTTTCCCAAACGGAGTGGAACTTAAAAAAAGTCTATACTAGATAGCTATTATTATTATAGTAGGTAACGCATTAGAATAGAGGTTTTTCTTATAGAAGTATATTAAGTTTTCATTAATTAACTTGTTGACTGCCACAGGACTTTTAAGAAATTAACCTGGCAAGCAAATGTTTTTAAAATGATATTGTGTCTTTGAATAAACTTTCTTGTTTTTGCTGTTGTAACTAATTATATTTGAAACTGCAACACAGAAGTTCATGTATGTTAAATGTGATTTTTTCTTTCCTGAAGCCACTGCTCTATATTTATCCTGATATATTACAATTTTGCTCAACAAGCTGTACAAATATGACAACTAAAGAAAGGATGAGATAACTCATAGTGGGACTCCTGGGCAAGCTCACAAACTATGAGTTATTTCGTTGTTGGCAGTCAACTTGTTAATTTAATAGTTGTTTGATTAATTTGCCCATATAACTTCATTATATACTCACTCACACTAGTCTAAAGATATAAAAATATACATGATAAAAAAGTCATCATAGTGAATAAGCCAGAATGCCTAGGTTTAGTGTTTTTACCATCATAGACCACATCTTCACTTTAAGTTACAATATATTGTGGTCACAATAAGGAATTTCAGGTCAGATTGTGCATTTATGGACACAGGTTCGAACCCACCTACCCAACTCGTATGATGAGCCTCAGATTTCAGTTAATGTAAACATCATGACCAGAACATAGCATGCCCTTTTCTAATAATGTCCATCTAGCTAGCTACCACCCTCAAGTATGAAAACATGTCACCAATTACCAACATGTGTGTTCTGTCAGCATCACTTGAGAGCCAATACCTGTAGGGTTGGTATGTCTGGTGGGGGGCGAGCAGTATATCTCGCCCCCCGGATTGTAGACCACACTTGCCTCTTTAGAGAGGTGGGCGAAGAGGTGGGGTTGAGAAGTTTATACTCCCCCATCCCCGCTGGGCCATTGCACGACGAGGCCCGGTGGGTTCGCTGCAGGGGGCGACGCGGTGCTTGCGAAAGCCACCCCGTGTCGCCCCCATCCCAAATGCAGCGGACGGCCCCGGGGGGTTTTAGTAGTTATTTCCGGGCGACTCTCGCCCGGGTGAGTACCACACTGGCACGGAGCTCGTCACTCCGTGCCCCCTTATCTATTGTATTTGGGGGGACTCTGATCCCACAAATACAATAGATAAGGGTAGTGCGTAAATGCATTTCCCCCGTCAAAAAAAAAAAAAAAAGGGTTGGTATGTCTACCATCATGGGTGACATCAGCACTAAACATGCTTAATTTTTTAAAATATTTTTTATGTCTTTAATACTATTATTTAAAAGTAAACTGTATAAAAATTAGTTTGCGCCTATAGAATAAGAAAGCTGTGTTTACTATTAGATCCTACATCCTATCATAAAAATGTAAAAGTATAAAAAATGTAGAACTATTCAATGTAACAATTATTGTAAACCAAATTTATAAAATAAAATAAAACACACAATAGGTGAGATGTTGGTCAAAATGCTGAGCTGTAAATAGGAAAAACATTGATATTTCAATTCCAGGTTATGAGCTGTGTCCAACCTTACATGAAAGGAGATATACTATCTCCCTTAGTTACGTATCGTGCACGTTTCTCTGCTATCACTGATAAAGATATCAAAGCTGCCATGCTGAATCTAGTCAGCCCTAATGAGAATGAGTCAAGGAGTGTAGATGCAAGACAGGAACTTGACCTAAGGATCGGTTGTGCTTTTACAAGATTCCAGACAAAATATTTTCAAGGTAAGTAAGTATAAGTTATCCTAAATGTGTGTGCATGTAGGTATATATACTAAGGGAGTCTGACTTTCATGCTGGTTTAATATATAGAAAAATTAACCATGGGAAAAATAAGGCTAGGGCAGAAAAAGTTTAGGATGATCATTTTTGATTGCCAAGTTAAGGGCGATGAGGGGTGTGTGAAGGAGGGGGTGAATTTTGATGAGGTAATGAAATCAGGATACTAGGAACCTCCATTACCATATACACGAATTTCCTAGCTTTTTTAAAATATTGTTTGGCGAATAGTCAATGTGCTGATGCACATGCGTGTGTTGAACAGCAAGTGAATGAGGAAGGGGTTGGGGAAGGTATGGATTCAAAAAAATTGCTGGTGACCATCCAACCAAAAGAGGACATCCATGCCATTTTGTTCATCGCAGAACTTTATTGTAAACCTATCCCTTTTTTATTTAATTGTTGAGGCATTTTAGAAGGGTCATGATCTCTACAAGTACTCCCTTTGACCACCACTGGCCCCACATGGGAAGGTTGATTAAAAAAAAATATACATTCACTAAAAAACTATAATCAAGATTAAAATTGATTTTCCATTTTCTTCTTGGTATTCTTTTGTTCCTATGTTGTATCTTATCAGCTTAAACAATAAATTGTTTTTAATACATTAAAATACAAAACATTTTATATAAAAATTGTTTATTCTTTTGCATGTGCTCATTCTAAATATATAAATAAGTAAATTTGAGAGCCATTTCCTATGAAAAACATAACCTAAACTTAGGCATAGGCAAAGTAAGCGTATTTTCGTTCATGTCCACAGGATTAACTAACATCTGATGTTATTTTAGGCAGGTACGGAGATCTAGATGCATCTCTGATATCCTATGGTCCATGTCAGACTCCGACACTAGGTTTCTGTGTACAAAGGCACGATGAGATTCAAACTTTCAAGCCGGAAACGTACTGGGTGCTTCGCGTAACCGCCAGCACGTCTGAAGGCAGGGAGTTGCCCCTCGAATGGAAGAGAGTTAGAAGTTTCGAGAAGGATATCGCTAATATGTTCCTTGCTGGCATCAAGGAGATTAAGGAGGCCACGTGAGTGTATCTTTGTTTTTGTTAAAGTGTTAACACACGTACGGACTGGACCTTGCACATAGTATGGCAGGCGGCCAATGTTATCAGTCCCCTAAATAGGGTTGGGAATCCCTTCCGAAAAAGATCGATTTATGAATCGATTCCTAAGCTTGATGAATCGATTCACAAAACATCGTGGCCCAAAAGATAGATATTTCAAACTAATAAAATTTTAGAGATTTGCGTTACCAATACTATGACGTCAGCTGTCATGCTACAGAATGTCAGCGTTTAAGTGCTAGCGCTCAGAGATAAAAATAATAAAACTTATACTTACGCAGACTATCGTATGTTCTGATTATGGACCAATTCACACGTGGTAGAAGTGAAACCTTAAAAAAAAAACGTGGGTAACCCTGGGTTCGAAGCTCAGACCTTTAAGTCGTACCGTCTATAAGACACGCGGATTAGTCCACCGGGCAAACAACGTTCTCAAAAATTCGATGAACAAATTCGACCTGCATCAGAAACGTACTGTCGCTTTTTCGTTTCATCGACGTTCAAATCACAACGTGTAGATAGTTATTGCTCGGAGCGTCAATAGATGTAAAAAACCGTACAATTAATGTCATATGTTAATTTTAATGTTAGGTTTAAACTAGGTTTGAGAACGTGGTTAGCCCGGTGAACTAATCCGCGTGTCTCAAAGACGGTACGACTGAAAGGTCGGAGGTTCGAACCCGGGGTGGGTAATACATTTATTTTTCTCCGTGCCCCCTTACCCATTGCATTGGGGGACTCTCACTAATGCAATAGGTAAGGGTAGGGTAGTGCGTAAATGCTTTTTCCCTCTACAAAAAAAAAAAAAGGTTTAAACTAGGTTTAAACGATTTAACCCTGGTTTCTAGTTTACACTTCCGTCGATAGTTCCCATGAGCTGGCTAGTTTTTTTTTTTTTTTTTTTTATATATATATTGATTTTAACAACCAATTAAGCGATGACCGGTTTAAATACATAGTGTCGTGAATATTCAAGCCAAGGAGAAGGTAAAGCCTCGTCCAGCGGCTCTGAATACCGTCGAGCTGATGCGGGTCGCCAGCGCAGGACTCGGCATGGGCCCGCACCATGCTATGCAGGTAACTAGCTAACACCAGGCAATGAGGGGTCGTTCGAGTATCACGTAAGGGGTCGTCCATTAATCACGTGATTTTTTTTTAGGATCTTATATAGGCATTACTCGCTCCACCTCTCGTGATGTTTTGTGATGCTTTCTGAACTACTCCCTTTCGAGCGTCACGTGATTATTGGACAATACCTAAGCAACATTAATGACATTTTTGACTGCTTCCTCCCTTTTGTAAGCAATTTCTTACTTCCTGGTTACGTAACATTGGTGTAATTACAAAAAAATAAAAAAAACGGAAATTAATAGGTAAAGTTTTGGTTACGTAATCACCGTTCGCGCCCCTATTACCCCACGTAATACTCGAAACGACCCAAAAGTGGATAAATGTTGGTCCTGGAACGTAATCTGTTTGCAGATAGCAGAGCGGCTCTACACGCAAGGTTACATATCGTATCCTCGTACAGAAACGACTAGTTATTCTGAAAATTTCGACTTAATGTAAGTTCTATTATTGTGAATAATGTGTGATTATTTATTTAAAAAAAAAAAAATACAAAACAAAAAATAGTGGTCTGTAAATCCGAGGTCAGTTTAGCTCGAACACCATCAAAATTTCAAGTTAGGGGCCGTTCAAGTATGACGTAAGCAGATTTTTTCCTTTGTCTCTCGTCGCCAAATGTAAGCAAAGCTCTTACCCCCCCCCCCCATGCTTACGTGAATTTTTGTACATATAAGCATTTTTATTTTAATTTATTCTGTCTTTCTATTGATTCATGAGCAGCAGTTATAATTCTAGGAATAAGAAAATAGATTTAGGTTTTGAGACTTTAATGCTAATAACATAACATAAGCTTACGCCTGTTATCCTCGAAGGGTTAGGCAGAAGTGAAGTAGCGAACTACAACACTCGCATTCCGCCGAGCTCAGTTCCGTCCCAGATGTGACAGGGGGCGATAAAAAACCCAATATCACTTTACCCGACCCGGGGATCGAATCCGAGACCTCGGAACGACAGTCGTTGTATTACGAACTACGACACCGAGGCAGTATCGACGCAAATAATATTTTATTTATACACACACTTTATTACGGAAGAAATGTAGACAAGTGAAGTGCCGCGGTAATTTCCCCACTCGGTACTAAGCGAGTACCTAAACGTATTCATTATTTGTGGGAATCCCAAAAAATGCGTTTCGTTTTCAATCATAGACAATGGGTGTGTTGCTATGCTATGCTTGACGCAATCACTATATAGACGAAGCCCCCCCCCCGCGCCCCCCATGTCATCAAAAATAAGCAAAGCAAATACAGCACCCAGACTTCCCCTCCGGCTCCCCTCTAGTGCTTACGTAATACTTGAATGGCGCCTAAATTGCGAGAAAACCACTAGAAACATATTCAAAAATCGCGAACTGCAGTTATGAAGAATGAATTTTTTCTTTTATGGATCCGGTTTGAGTAAATCGTATTCCGAAGTTTATTTGGCTCGCGAAAACTCCATAATTGGAGTCAATTGCGAGAACCCGATAGAAAAAAGGTAAAATTGGATTTACGGAAATAGAAATAAAAATTTAGACCTGGTTCGCGAGTATATTTATTATGTAATTCTAGACGCTGAATACAAATCCGGTGCTACGGTTGTAATTAATTTATATATTCTGGTGACCAGTGGCGGCCCGAAGGGAGGGTCGTAGGGGTCATGACCTCCCCGTACCAAGTCATACAACGTTGTCATACAAGTCTTAAAAAAAGACAATTTACTAAAGTAGTAAATTAATTATTAACCTTCTGCTTAAAATGTGTAAACAATTCAAATTCAAAAATACTTTATTCAATTCGGGCCCCGATACGGCGCTTATGAACGTCAAAACACTACCACCGGTTCGGAAAATAACACAGTCGAGAAGAGCGCGGGCAAGAAACTCGATCTGGTTTTTTTGTAGAGACATACAAAAATAGATAGATATTTGAAATACTTTCTAAGAGCTTGGATCTCGATAATCTTGTATCGCTGAAATGAGTCCTTTTGAACTCGGTTGTCTATCGGGTTCGTGTTTATATATTATGGATTTCGAGAGGAGGTTCACATAATAATGGGACCGTTTGGTTTGGTCAGAGGTACGCTTCGACAGCAGCAGAACTCCTCAAAGTGGGGTGCCGAGGTCAGGGCCATTATCGCTAATGGTGTAAACAAGCCGAAGAAAGGCCACGACGCCGGTGACCATCCCCCTATAACTCCTATGAAAGCGGCCTGTGAGTTAACATTTCAGATCAATTCTTTAACACCCAATTAGCAATATCTAGGAAATTACCAGTGATATAGGTTGCTTGACAGCGCTAAAAGATGAATCTGTTCGCTCTAACTATACCTAGTGTAATATACTAAGTAGACTTATCTAAGTACGGTATTTTTATTTGTATGTTTCTTAACAATAGTGATTGGAAGATAATTTGTCATATTTAACCCCTTGAGCACTTACCTGGCGTTTACGCCAGCTTTCCATTGTCTTATTTTTATGGGTACTCGACACATTAAACAGCAAAATAGTCTGATAAGCTATTAAATAATGTGAATAACTGCATTCGACAGATAACGAATAACTTACATTTATGGATATAAACAAAACATTTACAAAAAAAAATAGACTATATTAACGTCCACAGAACAAGAATGCACTTAATCAAAATTTACAGATAAAAGAATAGGCTTAATCAACATTTACAGATAAAGAATGCACTTAATCAACATTTACAGATAAAGAATGCACTTAATCAACATTTACAGATAAAGAATGCACTTAATCAACATTTACAAATAAAGAATGCACTTAATCAACATTTACAGATAAAGAATGCACTTAATCAACATTTACAGATAAAGAATGCACTTAATCAACATTTACAAATAAAGAATGCACTTAATCAACATTTACAGATAAAGAATGCACTTAATCAACATTTACAGATAAAGAATATAGTTAATTATCATCTACAGAAAATTAATACGTTTTTTTTTTTTATCGCGTCTGAAAGAGACGGGTATAGTAACGATAGAGACGTATCGTTTTTTCCCCAATTCGCAGCGGAATCGGAATTGGAAGGTGACATGTGGCGCATATACGATTACGTGACGCGACACTTCATAGCGACACTGTCGCGCGACTGCAAATACCTCAGCACGACGATCACGTTCCAAATAGGTGCCGAGACGTTCTACTATACGGGGAACGCGCTCGTTGACGCCGGTTACACTGAGATCATGCATTGGCAGGTCAGTTGACCCCGCCCGGCGTCCAAACATTCCCCCACCCTTTCTATGTTTATATAAAAACGAACTAGCTGTGTGCCCGCGGTTCCGCTCGCTTTACTCTGATCCTTAATTAAATACCTGTCAGTAAAACGGTGCATTAAATGGGATATTATTGACAATTTCATGAGTTTAAAAAAAATACTGGGAGTAAATTCAGCTATCTGACAAAAATGTCCCGTTGAAATCAGTCCATGCGTTCCGGTGATCAGCCGGAACACGCAAACAGACAGACAGAAATTTTAATGATTCTGTTTTAGTATAGGTATCGTACAATCCATGTGTAGTTAGTAAAAATTTGTTATTTTAATGTTACAAATCGACACATGAATTTTATTTATTTGTAATAGATTTACAATGAAATAATAAATGAGAAGAAAAATTTGCATATAATCTTGTGGATTCCATAGTTATAGAAAATCATTATATGCACATGAGCAATGCATATAAGTAAGAATTAATATTTATAAACATGTTACAGTGAGAAGTTGAAATGTTTGTGTTTCTATTCCTGGTTAGGGCATTGTACAGTTGAATTTATATCTGATGAAACGGTAATGTTTCCTTAATGTGTCTTTAATAAAAACAGTGGTTTGTTTGTTCCTAAAAACCGTAAACTTTTGTCTACATTTTATCGAAAGTTCGTGAATTCGGACAATTATACTCTTGTTGTTTCATGGGAGTTATGTGAAAAATGGAACTGTCTCTAGCCTCTGCAGAAAAGTAATATGACGTAGCCATATTCTTCATAATTACATTGATGTTGCGTCATTTAATGTTTTAAGTGAAACTAAACAGATAGGGGAAAATGTACTGTTTTCTCTCCTATAATTAAATGGTTTTTTAGCGATCCACCAAAATATAAGAAATTATAAGGTCGATTCATAGATATATTTGTAGGCTTTTGGAAAAGACGAGTTCGTACCGACTCTCCAAGTAGATGATGTGTTACGCGCTCACGACCACAGACTGGTGGAGTGCCAGACCTCACCGCCGGACTATTTAACCGAATCTGAGGTAAGTGTTTTTGTAGGATTCGTGCTGTATTCTTAGATATTTTAGATGTTTTCCGAATTGAAACGAAGTAAACATGTTTTCGGAATTGATAAGAAGTAAACTTGTTTGCCGAATTGAAAAGAAGTAAACATGTTTGCCGAATTGAAAAGAAGTAAACATGTTTGCCGAATTGAAAAGAAGTAAACATGTTTGCCGAATTGAAAAGAAGTAAACATGTTTGCCGAATTGAAAAGAAGTAAACATGTTTGCCGAATTGAAAAGAAGTAAACATGTTTGCCGAATTGAAAAGAAGTAAACATGTTTGCCGTACTGAAAAGAAGTAAACATGTTTGCCGAATTGAAACGAATTAAACATGTTTTCGGAATTGATAAGAAGAAGTAAACTTGTTTGCCGAACTGAAAAGAAGTAAACATGTTTGCCGTACTGAAAAGAAGTAAAACATGTTTGCCGAACTGAAAAGAAGTAAACATGTTTGCCGAATTGAAAAGAAGTAAACATGTTTGCCGAACTGAAAAGAAGTAAACATGTTTGCCGAATTGAAAAAGAAGTAAACATGTTTGCCGAACTGAAAAGAAGTAAACATGTTTGCCGAATTGAAAGAAAGTAACAACATTCTCCAAATAGATTACAAGTAAAAATGTTTTCCGAATCGAAAAGAAGTAAACATGTTCTCAGAATTGAAAACATGTAAAAACAATATCCGGAATGAATACAAATAAAAATGTTCTTCGAACTTGAAATATGTAAACATGTTTTGGCGAATCAAAAAGAAGTAAGCACGTTCTTTGAACTGAAAGGAAGCAAAAACTTTTTTATTCGAACTGAATACTTGTATTTATAGATATTGCGATATTCCAATGTCCGTAGTAATCAATAAGTAATTGGCATGGTAGTTTAGATCAAAGCTGCTGAACACTATGCCCGCGGGCCGTAATGTGTCTGGCTTTAAATTTTTGAATGGCCACGCTACTACAGTATAGTTTCCATCAAATTGAGAGTATAACGTACGCGGTCACTAACAGGAGATGTTTATGAAAAACTCTTAGTCGTGTAAAAAATTAAATACCGGACATCAGTAACAGAACAACATATTTGTGATCTATTTTTACTATCAACACCTAATTTAACGCCTGGCATAAACGATGCAACAAAAGCTATGTCTGAATTCCCACTGATTATAGGTATCGTTTACATACAATAGTTTATATTTGGATTTCTTTGGCATAAGATGAATTCAAATACCGATCTTTTTCGGAAAGAACCGACATCCCTTTTTTTACATGGGAAATGCATTTACGCATCCTCCCTCACATCTCTAAACTGGAAGTAAAATCTCCCGGATTAGAGATGCCAGGGGGGTATGTGGGGCTCGTCCGGCGCTTTCATGGTGCCAGGAATACCCACTAAAACCCACGGTACCATCTGCCGCCTTTCTGGGGGGTGACACGGGATAGGGTAACATGCACCGCATCGCCCCAGCGGCTGGCCCAACCACGGTAAACGACAGGTAGACAACCTAGCCGAGTCGGGCCCCTTCCTATCTTCCGCTCAAGGGGGAGCTTGGTCCTCTTTCCTGCCGCCAGCAAAAATGTCCCATCGCATGGGCGAACCGTGCCCTTCTGCCACCCACCCTCCTGCGGCGAAGAAGATCCGCCAAGGGATCCTCCTCGCGCTCCTTCTCTGCGGCTTCCTTCTGCAGCAAGACTTGCTCACAGAAGGAGGCCAAGAACCGACATCCCTAGGATGTTTAATTGATCAGTGACGTCGCGAACTAAAGCAATGCAGTAGAGTCATCCCGCGGGAATTTATAATTTAAATAACTTTTTAGTGCACTTAACGTTATTTAAAAAAATAATGTAAAACATTATTATCGGCGAAGTACTAAACAAGGCACAATACCCCGACATAGTTAACAGTAACAATTAGTGGCCCGCCAAAAGTTTCTAAATCGCCCGTTTTTGGCCCAGCTGATTAAAATGTTGGGCAGCTTTGGTTTAGACTGTTGCTTTTCGTCCTTAGGGTAGTTTTTAAGATGGCACTGGTATTATTAATTCGAGGTGATAACGCTGATGGAGAAGCACGGCATCGGCACCGACGCCTCGATACCGGTGCATATAAACAACATATGTCAGCGCAACTACGTGACCGTCGGCAGCGGGAGGCGGCTCGTGCCCACGAACCTGGGCATTGTCCTCGTCCACGGGTACCAGAAGGTAAGTTCCGTCAGCCGATTTCAGGACTACAACAATGTGACCGACCCATGATGTGCAAACTGTGACACTATGCTTGGATTCGCGGCTATATATTCGAGACACCGTGCACAGATTTCACCATCTAATAGTGAGTATATTGCGTATAGGATTTACGTTTTATATTCAAGGCACTGTGCCTGATTTTTTCCCGCTGTATACAGTTCACAGTTATCGATGAATCTTATGTTTCTACTAGTTCTATTGAAAGTGATTGAGTAATAGATTACAAAATTTGCTTACGCGTGCGACTCAACTTATGTGGAAATGTTTACATAATTTTTTGTAAACATTTTACATTATTTCCAGTCCAAAGTTTTGGACAATAACTGAATTATATATACCAAGTGGAATGCCTTGAATATTATTTAATTTAGCGTCAAATACTGTTAGGTAAAGATCCATGATATTATAGAGATCTCGTTAAAAAAACCCCCTCGGAATTATAATATATTGGGGTGAGTAGTGACGTCGGCAGACGCAGTATAGGTAGGCCACCAAAAAAAAATTGACCGAAAAAACTTGGTGATGGTCGCAAAGTGGATGCAGAGATCTTTGGGGAAAACCTATGTCCAGCAGTGGACGCCTCTCGGTCGATGATGGTGTTAAGTAGTGACAACACTATTCATTCTGATTTCCAATTGTCTGGAATGGTATATATCAGATCGACCCTGAACTGGTGCTACCGACCATGAGGTCAGCAGTAGAGGAGCAGTTGAACCTGATCGCAGTCGGGAAGGCGGACTTCCACGCGGTCCTGGGCCACACGACGGAGATATTCCGTAGGAAGTTCCAGTACTTCGTGAGGTCCATCGAGGCGATGGATCAGCTGTTCGAAGTCAGCTTCTCCTCGTTGAAAGCCAGCGGGAAGGCGTTGTCTCGCTGCGGCAAATGCCGACGTTACATGAGATATATCCAGGTACGACTGATTGTGCTTTTCTATTTTGACTTCGCACAAGGAATTGCCAGTGTCATTTTTCTTTTGTATATCTTGGTAATTTAATTCTTTTCATTGATAAAAACTACTGCCATTTTTATGTTTCGATTTATAAATGATTTCTTAGTGACAATAGGTAACTGTTAAAATATAATTTGTCATAAAATGTCAATTTGCTAAAAAAAATCACAATATTATAGCATAATGGAATCCGTAAATTAATTAAAAAATATCCTGATTACATAAAAAGTAAAACTTTGTCTGATACAAAATTTCCGAGAAATCATAGATTTCGGAAATCACTGCGAACGAGATCGTTGAATATAAAAATTGCCGAATAGTTTTACTGCTGAGATATGTCTGTCTCGCTCACTCAGAGGGGTTTTGTGTGAGAGTGACAAGGATGGAAGAGAGTGTTTATGAGGGTCTCGTCGATACGTAGGCTAAGCCGGCGCGTCTCCACTGTTCGCATTGCGACGACACGTACGGGCTACCGCAGAACGGGACGGTGCGGATCTACCGCGAGCTGAAGTGCCCGCTCGATGACTTCGAGCTGCTCTCGTGGTCCTCCGGGAACAAGGGCAAGAGCTTCCCGCTCTGCCCTTACTGTTACAACCATCCACCGTTTAGGTACATCACTAATAACAACATTTATGCACATTCCAGAAACGAAAACATCGATGCTCGACAAACAGATGTTTAGAAATATAAATAAGATGTTCGAGAAATATGTAAAAATAGTTTTTTATACTGTGTATGCTTTGACCACGATATCGCTTAATGTTAAGTGATGATGTGGTCCAGGATAGTAAATACGCTAAGTCTAGAGGTACTGGTTCTCAAGTGACGGTGCCGTAACACACCTATTTGTATTTGGTGACGGGTTTTCCAAACTTGATGGTGGTAGCTACTACTAGAAAATGCCCTAACACCATGCTATGGTCTCTTCACGATGTTTTCCTTCGCCGGAAGCTTAGGCCGATTTTAAAGTCGGACAGGTGGGGATCGAATCCGTGTCGATTGACGCGGAATCCGGCGGTACTACCCGCTGCGCCAGCATCGCTTCAAGCCTAGAGAGGCACCTACTGGCTTTCAAGTGACGTTGCTGGAACATACGCCTGTATTTAGACACAGTTTTACAAGGTTAGAGGCGGTAGCTGCCCAGCTGGGCATTATTAGCAAGTTATCTACCCGTGGGTGTCTTAAAAAGCGACTAAGGGATACACCAGGGGATGGGCAGCATCATCCTCTGAGGACTACAAACACCTACTGCGATCGCAACCCGCCTGCCAAGCGTAGCGATTATGGCAATTGTCCCCCTCTTTTTTTGGGGGAAACCAAGTCCATCAATGGACGCCTTTACGGGTTGATGGATGGATGGATGGAAGTGGTTTCGATCTACTTCCATCGACACGGAACCCTTTCGCGCTGTTAACTGAGACATCATTCCTACAAAGATTGATATTGGGGAAATACCGGTAGTTGAGATAGATAACCGGTAGATGAGAAACATATTTGATGTCAAAGGTCGATAAACATAGATGCTTGATAAATATAAATAAACGTAAAGTATTTTTACGTCCAAGAAATATCAATGCTCGAGAAATATCTTTGGCTGGGAATAGTCGGCATTCAAGAAACGAATCTGATGCTTGATAAATAAAGATGGACCTGAATTTAACAGAAACAGATGCTTGAGAAATGTCGATAATCGTTAACCAGAGATGCTCGAGAAATACCGTTGATTGTGTCGTACGTTTATTTATCGTATTTTTTTTTTGTGTGTATATGAAGGGACATGAAAAAGGGTTTCGGCTGTAACTCGTGCACGCACCCGACTTGCCCTTACGGGGTCAACTCTACGGGGGTGTCGGGGTGCGTCGAGTGCGACTCTGGGGTACTCGTTCTAGATCCTTCCGCGCCCAAGTGGAAACTAGCCTGTAACAGGTCATTATTACTTGCATTCAATAATTTTTTTTGTTAAATAAAACGTTGTATTATTTTAGTTGTGTTTAAATAAATAGGAGGGGTGGAGTTTATAATTTGCTGTTTCTGGGGGTCGGGAGGGTTTGAACATTCACTTAACCCCTTGAGCACTTACCTGGCGTTTACGCCAGCTTTCCATTGTTTCCTTATTGTCTTATTCTTAACTCGACACTTTAAGCAATATTGACTTATTAACCTTCGTTTTTTTTCTTTAGTTCAGAATTATGACAATGCTTATGCATCCGTGCCCCTCACAAGACATTTACTTGCGTAATTCTTGAACGGCTCTTTTGTGTTTTATTTTAATACTTTTTTTTTAATAATAATAATTTGTTTATTTCGATATAAATGATTACGGTGACTACAATGGAGGTTCTATCCTATAAACTAGGCATGTATTTTGTAGGCCAGCGTACTCCCGTTAACAAAAAAAAAACAAAAAAAATCGACCAATAGACGTATTATACCTAAAATAAAACAATAAAAAAATCAATTGAAATAAATCTAAAACATGCAATTGATAAAAACAGAAAGAATAAATATATAGGGAGTCACGGACAACTTTGAGACATTTTTGTTCATGATCTTAATTTTGTTTTCAGCGATCGATCTTTGTTTATGTTCCGGTTTTTTTGTTAGATATTATAATAAAAGGTGATAAGTAAACATTCACCGGAGTTAAAGTCATAACCACTGTAGTCCCGGGGATGTGGCTAGGGTTTGGAGAAAAATAAAAAAAAAAAACACGGGAGGGGGAAAAAGGGTAATCCAAAAATAAACAATAATATAAATTAACCTTATATAGGTGAAAAGAAAAATAATAATAATAATTGTGATATATAAATGGTTATTAAGTTCACGTAGACGTGAGTCGTTTTGTTTTGAATATCTGTATATTTGAAAAGAATTAATTGACTAATAAAAATGTATGTAATAAAGAGTACGGATCAAGAGTCTGGAGTGTGTGAAAAAAGAAAGTAAAATAAAACATTAATTGTCTGTAGGTGCGACGTGATTATAAATATATTCGAGGAGGCGAGTCGCGTGTCCGTGTGCGAGGCGGCTTGCGGCGCGTGCGGCGCGCAGCTCGTCGCCGTCGAGTACCGCGCGGGGCGCACGCGGCTGCCGGCGGCGCTCACCGAGATGACCGCCTGTCTCTACTGCGAGCCAGCATTCAGCGCGCTCGTGAGTCCGCTACACACGCGCACGCACGCAGGCATACACATGCACACACATAAGCACACACACACACACACACACACACACACACACACACACACACACACACACACACACACACACACACACACACACACACACACACACACACACACACACACACACACACACACACACACACACACACACAACACACACACACACACACACACACACACACACACACACACACACACACACACACACACACACACACACACACACACACACACACACACACACACACACACACACACACACACACACACACACACACACACACACACACACACACACACACACACACACACACACACACACACACACACACACACACACACACACACACACACACACACACACACACACACACACACACACACACACACACACACACACACACACACACACACACACACACACACACACACACACACACACACACACACACACACACACACACACACACACACACACACACACACACACACACACACACACACACACACACACACACACACACACACACACACACACACACACACACACACACACACACACACACACACACACACACACACACACACACACACACACACACACACACACACACACACACACACACACACACACACACACACACACACACACACACACACACACACACACACACACACACACACACACACACACACACACACACACACACACACACACACACACACACACACACACACACACACACACACACACACACACACACACACACACACACACACACACACACACACACACACACACACACACACACACACACACACACACACACACACACACACACACACACACACACACACACACACACACACACACACACACACACACACACACACACACACACACACACACACACACACACACACACACACACACACACACACACACACACACACACACACACACACACACACACACACACACACACACACACACACACACACACACACACACACACACACACACACACACACACACACGTACTGTTATACCCCCGCTATGTATGCCTTAATGCTGCCCTTACAATCCCAGGTCAGCATAACTCCCTTAGCTCTCAGAAAACAATCACAGATCAGTCAGTCGGACTTGAGTTTTCATCCTGGACGGTTGCCTAAAGATAATCATATCCTCTGCGGAAACATACCTCCAAATCTATATTTCTATTAAATCTATTAAAAGTTCACCGCGATTAAAAGTTATTTTTTTTTCAAAAGACATTCTTAACATGTCCTATAACAGTACGCAGCCACACGCATACATGCAAATACGAACACCCGTGCGTACGAAAACACACACTGGAGCACTTGCACGCACGCATGCGAGCACATGAAAACGATGCTGGCGCAGTCAGTAGTGCGGTTGGACCTCGCGTCGATGGACGCGGTTTCGAACCCTCATCGACCTAAGCTTTCGGTGGAAGGAAACATCTCGAGGAAACCATAACATAATGTTAGCGTCTGGGTAGCTACCACCACCCTCGGGTTTGATAACCTGTCGCCAAATACCAATAGGTGTGTTAAGAACCAGTACCTCTAGGCTTAAAGGTGTACAATAAATACACGAATTTATTATTTCGGTTACATATAAAAATTATAAATCTAACGAAATCGATTCATATTTACCGTGTTAAAGTCAAATCACGTCGGTACTTGCCGACAGGTTTTTAATCTTACAAAATCGTCTACCTAAATAATTTATATATTTGAAAATGTCATGCCTCTATATTCAATGTATTCGTCACTATGTTTTCTTTTACCAAAAACCGTAAAAAACCGTTTACCGTAAACTTAGGCTTTTAAGCCATTGTCGCTTTCAGAAACCCATCGCATATACAGACGTCGAAAAATAATATGATACAGTCAAATATTGTGTAATTTCGTTTTCAGTGACTAGCCTTGTTTAATTATGGTGTTTCTTTGAAGTGAAAACGTTACAGATTCACGTCACGTATGACGTCACCATAACTCATGTATGTCAATGAATAGACAGACACATATTCATTCGATAACAAACATGCACAAACGACAACATAACCTACAACCGAAAAGATGTAAGATGGGCGTTTAAGTGGACGCTTCTGTGTTGCCACAAATAAAATATTTTCCCACAAATGCCCGATTAAAATGTTCGAGTCGAAACGATTACTACTAAATTATTTCTTTACTTTTTCTTAATAAGGTCATGAGGAATCAGACTCAGGACTGAAGTCGGTGATTAATTTGACTTTTAAAAAACCATTTTTTGGAATTGAGTTCACGTAAACGTCTGTAACGTTAAAAAAAAGCGTAGCCTTTTTGTAGCTGTAATTAAATTTTAGTAAATTGAATATCGCCTCCTTGGTGCTGTTGTTTAGGACGTTCAGCTGTTAACCGAAAGGTTGGTGGTTCGAAACCAGCCGGTGGCGTAATTTTTTGTTTTAAATTTTTCATAACTTAACATTAAATCTCATTTTTCAATGTATATTTTTACAAAAAATTTATCTACATACAAAACAGTCAATCGTGAAACATTTCAGTATATTTATTTTCTCTGTATGTTTTTTTGTTTAATATTGACCTACTTGAAAGTTATTTAAATAACATAATATTTATAAATAGGTTATTTTTACAAACCAAAGTTTTTTTGAATAAATATTTTGATAGATTTTCGGCCACTACGCAAATACTAGTTATATTTCAGAAATAGTTTTTTTTCCTTTTATGTATAGCCTATGTATGATGGCTGTTATTATTGCAGTTTGCTATTATTATATCATACTATTAATATTCATGTAAATAGCTGTTTCTTTCTATATTATTATTGTACTAGAAATAACAGATGATAAGAGATAATTTAGACAAGATAGAGATCTAGTGAATGATCGTCATTATTTTAATATAAGAAGTAAAGACAAGTTGTCCGGAACCACGCTTTAGGTTAAGTAAGTGTAATAAAAGCTTTATAGGTAATAGTATTCGGTTTTACAATAAGATCCCAAGTAACATTACCGATTTACCTGACAATAAGTTCAAGTATTATGTCAAGCAAGTTTTAATCTCAAAAGGTTATTACAGGGTGGGTCATTACGTGAACGATAGTGATGTCTGGAATTAACCCACATCTCTGTGCTTCCGTTAACATTATTAAGACTATGATTTGTATAGTTTTTTTATATGACAAAAAAATGCAATAAATTATATTTATTTAAATAAAAAAAAAGAATCAGATCGAGTTTCTTGCCTGCGCTCTTCTCGGCTGGGTTATTTTCCGAACCGGTGGTAGTGTTTTAGACGTTCATAAGCGCCTTCTTAGGGCTTAAATTGAATGAAGATTTTTTTTTATTTTGATTTTGATGGCGCTTTTTTTAATAATATTAAATCGGTTCCTCACTGAAGTAATTTGGTAAACGTTCAAAGTTTGAACACCAGATGGCGTCGCGCGATGTTTCATTTTTAGTTATAATAAGAAGATGTAATAATAAATTAAAGATATTTTTCTTCATGAGTCATTTTCTAATTTATATACATGTATAGTTTTGTTTTTCTTTTCCTATTTCTGTTTTAAATAAGAACTTCGTTCCTGACGGGGGTCCCTTTACCGCACAATTTTTTTTGCATAGTTTTCACTTATATTGGCCATCCCCATAGCTGCTTAGTTTTTTATTGATGTGATCATAAGTCATATTAATCAATTACATTCCTGTTATCTATTTAATGATATAGGTGGAGAAACACAGGGCTGTCGCGTCTCGCGGCAACCCTACCGGAATGGGGGGCGCCGGGAGGGGCGCGCGGGGCGCTCGACCTCGCTCGAACAAACACAAGAACAAACAGCCTAAAGACAAGATGGCTCAACTCGCCGCATACTTCGTCTAACCGGAAGTCTCGAGCAACCCTCAAATGTATTTAAAAAAAAAAATTGTAATAAAATAAATAAAATGAAAAAAAAAAACGTATAATGTGTCTCGAATAATTAAACAAGTTTTTCGTCTAAATTTCTTTCAGCCTTTAATACGAGTAATGGTGTATTTAATAAAAAAATATTTTCGGCCTGGCAATTTTAGTACCTAAGTGTTTCCGCTGGAAGCACTAGTGGTAGTATGGGAAAACGATATATACAATCATTATACATACAACTAAAAAAAAATTGCGAGAACTACCGAAGGAATTACGTTGTGTAAGCGTTGCTTCAATTTAGTATTGTCGATAATATTAAAAAATAAATTATTAAAAAAAAAACATAATTGCTTTTTCTAAGAACTATTAACAACTGCTTACTAAACATTTTTGCAACGAAATAGGTGTATTTGAAAGTAATTTTGTTTTCATATTCTGACAACGTTTAAAATTAGTGAGGCTTAAATTTTCTTACAAATTCCGGGAATAATAGTAATGGTGGCAACATTGTTCAATGTTACCTAATGCCTAGAGTGCGCCGGCAGCTTATGTAATAAATAAGGCTATTGTTTTTTTCAAACAAGTTACAACTATAATTTTAATGGAAATTAATTTAATAAGATGGTGGTCGTCTGATGTTAAAAAAATAATCTCTACGATGAGAATTTTAGTTATATGGAGTAAGCACATCCTTTGGATAATATAAACTGAATAATATTTATTACTTCGTAATAAGTCTCTAATATTTTGTAATTCTATTTTGTAAGTTCAATTAAATTACTTGAAACGACAATTTTGTTTTATTCTCTTACTAGCCGTGCCTGCGGCTTGACCCGCTTGGAATTCAGACAAATTTCCCCTGGAAGCTTGGTATGTCATTACCAACTTTCATCAAATTCGGTTTAGTAGTTTTTGGGTGATTGGTGAACAAATAAACCGACGGACAAAAAAATTTGAAAACCATCGAAATGTGTTCCTGTACTCGATTCTGAAGTATTTTTTCTTAAATATCTTCAATGTACAGATTTCGTCTCGTTAGCCTTTTATTATAAATACAAACGGATAAATCTATTATTGAGTGGATATTGGGTAAGTCAATAAAAACAATAGGGCACTCTACTGATGCTTTATTGAAAAACAAGTTTAATAGTGCCTAATATAATAGCTGCCTCGTTGGCCCAGTTGTATTACGGTGCGACTGCCGTTCTGAGGTCTCGGGTTCGATCCCCGGGTCGGGTCAAGTGGTATTGGGTTTTTCTACTCAGTATCATCCCGGAGTTTGGAATGTGTGCTCGATATGGCGACAGGCTCGCCCCCTGTCACATGTGGGACGGAACTAAGCTCGGCGGAATGCGAGTGTTGTAGTTCGCTACATCACCTCTGCCTAACCCTTCGGGGATAACAAGCGTGAGCTTATGTTATGTTATGTTAATATAATAGCGGATGCATGCGACTTTGTCTACCTTTTCTTAGATTAATGATTTCTTTATGTGTTTTTTTTTCCATTTTACCTATATTCAAGTCAAATCAAAATATTCTTTATTCAATTTAGGCCATAGTAAAGCGCTTATGAACGTCAAAACACTACCTACCACCGGTTCGGAAAATAACACGGTAGAGAAGAGCACAGACAAGAAACTCGATCTATTTTTTTTTATAAATTCTAATTATAATACTAATACTGGCACTAAGACATTCGATAGATACCAGGCTCTTTCATTTTTAAGGAATTGATTAGTTGTACACGCGTTTTCTTGCGAGACGATGCAGTTCGATGTCCTCTACAACCTCCGTATACGGAGCCTCAGAAACTCATTCAAAGAACAAGTGATGGAAAAACGATCACAATTGACTATGGAGGGAAAAATCAAAAAAATCTTTATTCAATTTAGGCACCAAGAAGGCGCTTATGAACGTCTAAAACACTACCATGTTACAAGAAACATATGGTTGTAACTGTGGATCGTGCGAAACCAGTATTCATTGAGTATTTTGGTTCAAGTCCTCTTGCTACAGCGCCAACGTCTCCTCTAAAACCACTTTCTCATCTGCAGCCGGGGTACCTACCTTTCCAACTACTGTTGCGTCTCCTGCGGTTCAGCCACAACTATTGTAAAAATGTCTTTTGTGGAGTCATCAGAAAGATGAACACATATTAACGAATTAACGTTTGTACTTTATATATATGTAAATGTAGTACAGTAAAACTATAATAATACAATAGTAACCTTTGAAGTGATGATGGCACAGCGGGTAGTGCGGCCGGATTCCGCGTCAATCGACGCGGGTTCGATCCCCACCTATCCGACTCTAAAATCGGCCTGAGCTTTTCAGTAATGGAAAACATCGTGAAGAAACCATAGCATGGTGGTAGGGCATTTTCTAATGATGCCCGCCTGGATAGCTACCCTCCAGTTTGAAAACCTGCCGCCAAATACCAATAGGTGTGTTGTTCCGGCAGTATCACTTGAGAACCAGTATCTCATGGCTTAGTTTATCATCCTGAACCACATCGTCACTTAACATCACGTGAGTTTTGATCATAGCACCGAGCTTTTACCGTGTAAAGAAAAACAGAATTGCCAAACTTAAGTTGATCGTAAAACCAAACGTAAAAAAACCGATGGCCGATGGGGCCAACGGGTTCTGGAATGGCTGCCACGGACTGGCAGACGCAGCGTGTGTAGACCTCCCCCTCCACAAGGTGGACCAACGGCACCTGGTGATATCAGGTCGTGGAGATCTTTGGTGAAGACCTATGTCCAGCAATGGACGTCTTGCGGTTGGATAGTTGGATGGATGGATTTTAAAAACTGATTCGTGTGTTACCAAGTTATGGTGTTTGTTAACGATAAAAAAAAAAATTACATCCTGTTCACGCCAATTAAAAGCTTTTTCACGTGTTGTGGAAAGGGAGTGTGGAGAGGGAGGTCACTTAACGAAAAAATAGATTTAATCCTACACTAATTGTTCACTAAATTACAATTTAGTCAACTTGCAACTGAAGACTAAATAGTTTTAAACTGGTGGTTTACAAGCATCGCTTTAGTAAAATTAAATAAAGCACTTGATCGGTTACATGTCAACAGGTTATAAGTGTAAACTGTCTAAAAAGTTATTCTTTTGTTTTTATATTGTAGACCAGCCGTGCCTGCGACTTCGCTGGCGTGCAATTCAGGCGTCCCGTCCCGTACCGTCTCGTCCTATCCCGTCGTTCATACCAAAATTCACCGAAATTGAGTTACTAGTTTTAACGTCATGTCCAACAAACAGACAAAATGTGTCCTGTAATAGATTCTGAATTCGTATATAGTTTTTTGCTCAAACATCATCAATGTAAATAAAAAATCTCCCATTCTCCAATCTGTAGATTTTGTCCCGTTAGTCTTTTGTTATACGTATACATAAGTTACCTATGTCTTGTAATCTTCCAGAGCAGTCCAAATTATTAAAAGATAGAATGGCGTCATCTATGAATAATCGTCAGAAATACATATATAATTTGCTTACGTAATCACCATTCACAACACTTCGTCCCCCATTCTATCAAAAATAAACAAAAACTTGAACCGTCCAAGTATATGTAGTTAGAACAAAATAATATTATGTTCTGTACCATATTTATACCTATTGATATAATAATTGAACCCCAGTTCACTACTTTCATAAAATTATCTCTTAAAACAACACCTAGAATTCCTAGATATTATTTTAAAATGTCAAAATATTGTTTTCTTATTTATTATATCTTATAGATTAATTATTTATCCTATACATTCTTTTATAATATACTATACATTTTATTTAAATTCAATCAATCCATAATTTTTTTGTTCTCAAATAAGACTAAAACGCATTTACTTACAGACTCTTCTTTCATACTAAAGCCGCCGCAGTATTATATTGCAGTCTTTGGTCGCCGTGTGTCATTCAGATTAGGTACTATAACTTTTGATAGAGTGGACTGATTTAAATGAAATAATGTTTTTTATGCTATCCCGGAATATGCCTTATAATTATCTTTTGAGTTTTTGAAATATACTTAGTACTTTTACAGACATTTCTGAAAATGATACAAATGTGTTTAATCATCTATTTTTAGTCCCTTGTAATAAGTCTTTCAACAAAAATCGGAAATGTATAGACAAGTGAATTTTACAATTTTATTATTAGTATAGATAAATAATTATATTTTCTCAAACATGCATGGAAATATTGTCATTATTTTCGAAAAAAGAACACGCGAAGTATCAAATTTACTGACAAAGAAAATGAAACCATTGCAGGAGCATTTTTTAAATTTGGAACATTACAACGCTCCCTCTTCTTCTTCTTCTTGTGTTTTTAATGGCTCTGCACGGCTTGTGTCTTAGCCAGTGTCAAGTAAATTTTTCCATGTGTCAATTTATGGCAAGCTCCAACAGAACGGTGGCCTATCCTGCTCGAACTTTCCATGGAGCTTTGTCGGCACCTCAGAATGTATGCTACGCGTTGTCTTCTATAATAAACTTAACTTGAACACAATAACTAAACTATTTCACACAAACGCCACCAAGATTACATGATATAGAGTCAAGTACACAAGTTTAATGAATTAAAGAAAACAATTGCTACATGTCAGACTGAGATCCCGCCAAAAACTTCAACCACAGCTTCCTTATTTACCAGTACCACAACGCTCCCCTCATTGTTGTATGAAACGACGTGTTGGGGTTATTAAAGAGTATATCTCTTCGATTGGATCTCTTTTATCATTCTTGGCATACCAAAGTCTCTTTGCTTAGTACAAATTATGTTCACGTGGCTGTATAAATGCGCTTGCCTTTCGGCACAAATGACAAAGAGAAAATTGGTGGCAAAAGCTGAACAACCGTCTTGATTTATTATTTACACACTTAATAAATATAAATTTAATAATTAAAATGAGTTCCAACGGTTCAGAGAGTGAAATGGAAATTGATTGTACTACAACAGATTTAAGATCAGAAGCCAAAAATAACATTTTCTTTTAGTAATTGCCCCAATATGACTAAAATAACTTTTAATATTAAAGAGATTAAATGCATAATGTAAAAAGTATGTTTTATTTCCCTGCATTCTTTTGAGAAAGGCACTATACATGGCTCGCCGGAAATGGCAATTGCCTGTCTTGTATTATTAAAGTCCTACCCACCTGCAATTGCCTATTTCACGGCCTTTGCAATAATGGACAATTAATTATTCCCTTACATGTTATTAAGGGGAGTGTCTCTATGTTAAGATTAAAATTCGGGAAAATAGTGAACGATATCCTATCCTTCCATAGTATTCATCCACGTTTGCCGTACTATAGAACTGTGGTGATTGTTGTGTTCTTCCCTTCCTAAAATATTACGCCCTTCGAATGTAACGTGAAGAGTTATTAATACAGAGACGAGACTGGTATTAGATAACCGAATTCTTGATGGTCTCCAATATTATTTGATTACTCCGTGCTTACCATCAAAGACTTTACCGTGCTACTATAGACAAATCTTTTATCTGACAGAATTTTCTATTTATTTAATATAATCACCATCAATTTACTTATTTGAACTACCTATACGTTTCATTAATGATATTTGGCGCAATTTTGGTTTGTCATGTAGTAATGTGTACTTATTTTTAATTCATTAACTACAGTATTCAACTTTATGTTATGTGTGTTCTGGTGGCATTTTACGTTATATCATTTGCATTAAAAATATATTGAAATATAATTGGATAAATATACTGAATTAATAAAAAAATAAATACTAATAAACATAATTACTATATTCATAATAAATTAATATTCTTTGTAAAATGTCCATCCATCCATCCATTCAACCGAAAGACGTCCACTGCTGGACATAGATCTCCCCCAAAGATCTCCACGACGACCGGTCTTCCGCCACCCGTATCCAGCAGATTGCACGCTGAGAAAAATGCCCCTACTACAAAAGTATTTTTTTATAACTATATTGTAAACGCATTCAAATGATTTATTGTTTATAAAAAGGTTATTATTATTATCATTAGCATTATTGTGCAAAAGTGATGTGTACTGATAATAATTGACTCGGAACGTCAATTTTGAGATTACACAAGAATTCTATCGAAATTTCTAACAAAGCGTCGCCATTTTGTTGATATACTAAAGACTGGGAAAATTATACAAAGTTTGGCTTAAAGAACATGTATTCATGGCCGTAATGAATTATAAAGTAAGAGATATAATCTAATGAATAATTAATAAATAATTGAAGTATACCCGGATGAAGCCGCAGACTTATTTTGTACAATAAAATTAATAAAATAACATTTTCTAAACAAGAATGATACAGTTTAATTCTATTGACATAGTCACGATATTGATATGCTTGAAAGTAAATTTAAAACAACATTTAATTTAAAATTAATTTATCGTCCACAGGACATATATTTATTGGTATCTACTTAAATATATATATATATATATATATATATAAAGTAATTTAAATACACGTACAACAATATTACTTAAAATAATTAAATTTGATAATGTCACGGATTCAAGCATACTCGTTGTTTCGAATAATTAAAAGTTGTCATCAAAGTAAATAGGAATACATCATATTTCTAATTTCTATACTGTCATCAAAATATGAAGGTTATTTTAAATTAAGGATCAAGATTTTAAAAGCCGAATGCTACCGTCAACTAAGCTATTTGTTTATAATTATGTTAAAATATATTAAGTCCCATTCTTCATATCAATAGAGAAATATTTTTTTTTGTATAATCCAAGATTCCTTAAAACCTGATTAGATAGGGGTAATATAGACCGGGAATGTTGGCTACCAACCAAAAATCAAATTCGCAAAATTTTGTTTAGATTGGGTCCTTCGAGCCGAACGCTTATTCGGATAATATAAATGAATTAAATTCCAGAAAGCTATTTTTAATCAACGAAATATTGTTATTATGATTAACTATTTTTAGACATCTACATTATGTATGATATGAGATTGGTAATGCATTATACATACATATAAATCAAATAACATTATTAGGAAGAGAACTTGAGGGTATATTATATAAATTATTTTGTAAACGTAGCAAATGCAATAATAATAACATATTTTTAAAAATATACGCAAATAAACTTTTTGGTGTCTAATTGAGTTAATATTTATACGGTCGATTTAAACAAATAGATTTCTGGCCTCAAAAGTAAACTCATTTGTGAATGGTTACTATTTGGAGGTAGGAAGTTAGGGAGTTTGCATTGTTCCGTATTGCCCCACTCAAGGTGGCGGGAGGAACCGGGGGGTTTAGTGGGTAGTGATGGCACTGCTCGCCTCGAGTCCCAAACTAATTTTGTTACTAAGATTGTCACACATCCCCGGCTTTAACCTTTCCTGGGGTTTGGCCCCGGGTTAGGTTGGACAGCAAGTGCGTAAATGCATTCCCCTCGAAAAAAAGGAGTTTGCAATGCAGATAATATATAGAAATAACCTCATTAAATACAAGAATGTTGCTATGACAAAAAAAAAAGGACATGTATTTAAAACATATAACAACATTGAAGTAATTTAAATTGTGAAGGCTTAATAAAGTTTATTTCTAAGATAATAAATAATAAACAATGATACAAATGGATAAAACGAATAAAAAGATTATTTCCCATCTGATTGATTAATCATTTTTGTTTGAAATAGTTGTCCTTGTACATAAAATAAATAAATATTTTATTTTTTAATTTATTTTTTAAATAATATGTATGTAAATGATCATAGCATACTCGTAGATTGTGTTAATTTTAAATAAATCTCTACAAGTCGTCCTATAGATATATCTGTACACTAGTTCCAGTATTTTATATTTAAAAGCCAGTAATTAAAATAATTACTGACTCTCGTTGTTTTTTTTTACTGTGAATTTAATATTTTCGTTTTTGTATTTGTTGAGATTCATTTTTACATTCCGTTGAAAATATTAAAAACATAGCTTTTCAAATTTATTATAATAATAATTTCTATAATTAAAATATTATATTTAATTTTAATCTCACTGATTCATTGATAATATATATATATGTAATTATTATTTTCCTATATATATATTAATATTTATTAGCAATTATTTACAATATCGAATACTATAGTCGTGCCTTTTTTTGTTATTGGTAAAACTCTAAAGCGATATTATCTGTGGTTGCCTTCGTTACTTTAAAACGGCTAATATTAAAAAAGACATATTTGAAAATAAATTACAATTTGTACGTGACATTTAGTTTCACACTTTTTAGGTTATTCGAGTAATGTTATTTTATTTATTTCTAATCGATTTTTTGTTTTTGAACGACCAATCAACGACTGATAAAATCGAAGATGGCAATAAGAAAAAACATATTATGACCAATTATAGGTTACATTTTCAATGCACATGTAGCGTAAAACAAAATGTACTTGCTCGCACGTCTTGCTCGTACTGCAATCTGTCACAACTGACTGATACATCACAGGGAGAAATAAAATATTCGTAAAATTCTGTTAAACGAACATCTGAAGTTAATCGCAATATATTTAATGACTTAGCTGTGTGCCAGTGGTTCTGCCCTATTTATTTTCGAAAAGCATCTGCCAAAAAAAGTCCCGTCAAAATCGATTCAGCCGTCCGTAAATAAACCGGATCAAACAGATAGATAGTCAAACAAAAATTTTAGAAATTGTATTTTTGGTATCGTATCGGTCAATTTTTTTCATTAGTATAGATTAAAACCTTATACATGAAATTGTCTTCGCGATCTTAGGAGTATTATTGAATGGATTCTTATTACCATGCGTAAAATAATCACCTTACAAGTAACCTTGTCTTTGAATTTAAATTTTGACTTAAGAAAAATACAAATTCCTCTCTATGGCTGCATACTACATTATCTATGTAATTATATAGTGCAATTTGTTAAACCTCATTTTGCGTAAATTAAATGGTGTTAATATACTCGTACATTACTTTTATTTAATATTGTTCAGTTACTTATTGATGGGTAATAAATGTGTTTGTTTTTTATATCATAAAATATCTTATAGAAATTAGCAAACGATTTTACAAAGATTTTTTAAAATCTCAAAGAATGTATTAAATGGTAGCGTGCTTGTTGTGCACCTTTCCTTGCGTCAAATAACGTGGGTCTTAAACATAAATTGACCAATCAAGAGCACCTCGCACACCTGCGCCTCTTCTGATTGGTTGATTGTAAAATCGTATTAACTCAACTACTATATTGATTATATTTACAGAAACAGAACATTATATTCTTTTAAAATGAACTTTCAAAGTATAATACAAAATTTAAACTCAAAATTGTTACACGCTTTTTATATATGCATTTGTACTGTGAATGTAGAGGAATGTTGCTATGCCACTATAATGTCCAAATTATCTAAATTTACTAAATAATCCGAATTTAATATCTATACATTTTTGTTACGATGCAACTTCAGATAATATAATTTTGGAAATTCATACGTTACTAAATTTGAGATGTGTCAAACGTTCAAGTTTTCTGAAAACCTTGATTGACAGTTTTTGTTTTTAACCCTTTCACGGCCAGGGGAAACATTTTTCCCATTGTAAAATTGGCAGCTGTCAATTTAATTATAACAATATTCGAATTTCAATTTGAAAAATATTCAAAAAATGTTTCCCACAAAACTCTAAAAGAGATAGACTTACAAATGTATCATTTTGTGATTTTCATATACTCTATGTTTACAAAACTAAAACAAACAGACAAATATTTACTCTCTGCCTACTTATGGTCCTGAAAGGTCTAAATTTAGCATAAGAAATTAAACACAATTATAGATAGGCTGTAGCAGTGTATATAGGCTACAATAACATCATCCGTGACTATGTTTGAATGAAAATGGTCTAGATTTTGCCGAGGAAAAACACATCTCATTCGAATTAAAAATGGGCTGTCTATTTCGTTTTTTTTAAATTGTAATTTTATTATTACTGTTTAGGCCATATGAAAAAGAGTTTTAATCTTTCTTTATTCTCATCTAATAATATATTTGTTTTCATTGATGCCAACGTAGGAAACCGTCAATCAAGCTTGCCTAAATTAAATGAACGTTCCAACAATCTATTCGATGAAACTGTTTAAGAGGCCAGCTCGTAAAATATATTTTTAATACTGTAAAAATATATATTACATTTGTGATTATGTTTCAACTAATTGTTTTATTTTATAAATTAAAGCATAACATACCATAATCCAAAACCGAAATATCAGCTTTTATTTTTATCAGACAATTTTTTTTAAAATATATTTAAATTAACTATTACTGTCCAAATCAAATGTTGTTTCTATATATACCAAAGTTGGTATTCCTAACGATTTAATCGATCAAATGTATAATGAAATGTAAAATGTCATGCAACCTTTAGTCAAAGAGTTATATTAATGTTTCGAGTACCCATAGGAAAACAATGAAAAGCTGGCGTAAAAGCCGGGAAGGTGCTCAAGGCGTTAATTTAAATTCAAAATAAAATGAATACAAAATACTGCTTTCCAATTGGTAAATCTATTATTTACTGGCCAATCGTATTCTATATCTATTATTCTAATCTCTGGAGAACTGTCAATATGACGTCTCGGTCATTGAACCTCAATTTATTTAAAAATAAACCGTTAAAACTGTTCACTATTAGTACAATCTATCACTTGTAAGTAGAATTTATATTGAAAATAATTCAAAACAATAAGAATAGTCTAGTCGCTATATATTTATTGTCACTGATTTTTCCCTTAAATATTTAAAGTGAACAGCCAATTCTGAGAGACCTAATTTCAGACGTATAATATGTAATTATACTCCTATGCAAGCCTCCAGTTAGTTACCTAATTAAGTATGAATTAGTGCCGTCAGTATTGGCCCCAGTGTACTTAGCTATATTTTGGTCTTGGAGTACGGTAGTCCTAAATACTTTCTATAATATGAGATTAACATTATCTGTATAGGATTACGAGAATGGTTAGAGTAAGTAAGCTATGAATAGCTTATACAATATTGAGCCATTGAAGTATATATTAATTTATATATTTTTTTTCACTATTTAAAGCTCTTAGTTTTCATTTCACGCGAGTACTAACATCTCGCATTGAATACTATTGCCCTCACGAAACGGCATATGTAAGTACCGTTTCGTTTCGGGCAAAGAATTTAAGATTATCATAGATGTAACAACTAGTAAAATAGTATATTAACTAGTATATATTTAAAAAAAAAAAAAAAAAGCTTTGCTTTTGGCAATTTTGTGTAAACACGACGTGTGTTACGTCCTTAAAGTTCGCTCACAGAGAGTTACTGAAGAAGGTCACTTGAATAGTTACCGCACTTAACGTCCCAGCAGGGGATTCCACTGTATAATGGATACGAGAAACGGTGCGTAACGTCAGCCCAAGAGTTGGCAACGAAACCTTTGGATATCAGAAAAGACAGTCACGAGTATCCATTATATGGTCCACACTTGAACTTTTTCGGCGACAACGCACCAGCTGGCCTGATCATAATATGACGAGACCACGTGAAGACTCTCCACGTATTTTTCGATAAGCTGGTCGAGTTCTCCCCGTTTGAAGACGTGGTAATACCGGTGGTAGGTGACTGCACCTCCTTCAGAGGGCAAACTATCAGACCCATCGCTCAATGATGGCAGGAGAGGCGCGTGAGGTAAAGCTCTCGAAGGTACAGATGTTGTAGTTGTTTCTTCAGAACAGGATCGAGTTTCCAATAGCTTTCTGTCTTTAGAACATTCGCTACAAGACGGTAAAGAAGCCAAACTGACGCAACCCAATGATGCAGTACTACCAGTTTTGTCTCGACGGCTCCAGTCGCTTCCTGCGGAAGTGTCACTTGATTCTATCGAAAACCCAGATTTTAATGGAGCAGTACTCGCACTAGACCTAGAAGTGATTGATTCCGGACTGATTTCCATCTTATCCAGGTCGCTTGAGTCTGTTGACTGGCCTACTTTCAGAGAAGAGCGTTTATCTGTGCTCGTACATAAGGAATCGACACTGATTTCTGACTCCAAAGAGTATCCCGTTTCAAGAGATTGACTTGTATCATAGGCTCCAGAGTCTATGGTTATCTCTGGGTTTCCGTTGTTAGAAGAAATTGCACTATCATCGTCCGGATTCTTAATATTAGGATCGGGCTCCTTTTCTTCGGTAATTGGTTTGGCGTACTGTATGTTGGCACAATTGTTTAAGTAAATATCTTCGTCGTTTGTAACTTTCATTGTTTTTTTAAGTTCTCTGTACTTATTGATGATTGGATCGACATCTTTGGATCTCTTTCTGCTTTTCACTTTGGAACCACATTTTAGGAATAATTTGTTAATATCAGTTTCTTGTGATTCGTTAATAGAAGTGATGTGTTTTAGTCCTTTCTTGTAGTTCAGCACTCAGTTTACTTAAGTTTTGCATTTCATTGCTTATTCCCTTGATATAAGGATCTTCTAAATGCTGCAAGCTATCTGACAGTTCATCAAGAATTTTCTGTGTATTTCTATCCTCTTCTTCTCGCTTCAATCTTAGTGAAATACTCTTTTCACTGTACTACTACTTGGAAGATCAAAGTCTTCTTCGTTAATGCGCTTTGAGTACTGATCGATTTCTTGCAGAAGTTTCTCACTGAGTTTTTCTGCGAACTCTGTAAGTTGGTGGTCTCTATCTTGGTCCTGGATCCAGTCATCTTCTTTAGCGATCATGTCCGACTTACAAGTAACTAAAGGTTCATTAGCATGTATCCTATTAAAGCTTTCGGACTTAGATATTGATTTTTCCGAATCAGTACTGGACATTGAAATTGAATCATACGGTAATCTGGTTGGACTTCGGTGACTTTTACTCAGGTTGTCATCAAGAGATCGTCCTTCAGGTCTATTTGGTGATAGTCTATTGAGGCTCCAAGTAGAATTACTAGTACTACCCAATTTTGGTGAGCGGTCTTTAGACCTTCTTCCTGGAGAAAGGCGCTCTAAGCTCGAGGAACTGCCACTTGAACTGGTATGTGATTGAGATCTGGATTTATCTTCTAATATTCTTAAGTCTCCAGGTGATAATTTATTAAGACTCCAATTACTGCTACTACTACTACTCGAATTTCCTTGGATGATAGCCAACGTATCGCTAGCATCAATTTTTTCTAGTTGTTTCCTTTTCGATCTTGGACTAGATTGTATAACGGTTTCACAAGTTTCCTCCAAAGTGTTGGCCACTTCAGCTACTGCTTCTATCAAGCTTTGTGGTGCTGGAGACATTGTATTATGTTTTTCTACGGTTTGCTCTTCTCTCGGTGCTTCTACCGTCAAAGAATCTGGAATGTAATGGAGTTTTATTTAGGTTTAATTTTAAAATGTCTTGCATATGCTTAATTTTAAGTTCTTATTCCAATTATTTTATTAACTTTCTTATCGGAGAGATACAAAGTCATAATAATGATTCAATTTATGATAAAAAATAGTGGTATATGCTTATTTAATATTTGGTTAACTAATTTAAATGAAATAGATATTCTATTCAGTTTTTTGTTCGAAAACATTTGCTATGAAATTACGCATAAACGGCAATGTTTACATATAGTTTTAGTATACGCAAAATTTGGACCATTAATAATCTGCACGTATGAAATAATAAGTACATGGGCTAGTAACATTACCTTTTTCTAATGCAGCTTTGCGAAGTTCCTCCGGTACCACGCTTATTACACTGTCAACTGAGTCTGGTGAAGAGACTCCGCTTGAATCACTGTCCATATCATCAGTCGCAGGATTGAAAAGCTCTAAAGACATCAACTTAGGTCGACTCTTTGCAATTGCTTCAGCTTTATTCGTGCATCGTACCAAAGGGAACGATTGTCTTTTGCTGAAATTACCTTGTGGTATACCCTTATTCAACATTTCCTTTATTTGCTTTATTCTTTCTTTTCGCTTACGCTCTGCCCCTCTGGCATCTAAGGTGTCTGCGCTGGGAGATTTGTTTTCTTTATATTTGAATTGTGGGATCTCAGGCAGTTCTGCAACTGTTTGTAATGTTATTTTTGGATATGGTTTTACATCTTGTAATATAACACGTGGTTTTAATTGATCAGTTTCCGCTGTTAATTTGTGTATTTCTTCGATATCCTTGTTAATTTCTGCGATCAGTTCTTTTGTTGCTTCAGTTGGAGTTTCTTCTTCTTCTTGAATTGGTGGTATTGGATCAATTTCTTCAAATACATCCAGGGGGATATTTATGTTTATAATGGGTGGAAGTTCAGGCTTAAGTATTTTGTCATCTGACTCAGATTTTGGAGGGGAGTTAGGCTGACTCTTCGACTGGGGCTTCATAGGAGCAGCAGTGAATGTACTTGATGTGGAATAGTTTTTCAAACTATACTGTGCAACCAGAATTTTATTGACTGGCGGAGGACTTGAAGTTGCGTTTGGAGATAAAGGTGGTCGGATAAATGGAAATGCTTGCTTTATTCTTGGAGAAGGGAGTCCTGGAGAGCTTTTCATTCTAGGTGAGGTTGGTACTGATGATACTTTAAGTCTAGGTGACGTCGGACCGGGAGATAATGGAGTAGGTGATAGAGGATCTCCTGACCCATCAGCTTTCGGTACATAAATCACTGATGCAAAACTGTCTTCTGAATCTACGCTAGTGTCACTTTGAAGGCTACTATCTTTTGAAGAGTCCGAACCATCTTCTTTGGAGTGCCTTCTTTCTGGATAACTCTTTTCAGTTCCAGTGTTATTTTCATTTGGTGTAGGAACTTCGGGTGCTGGCCCATGATTCTTCCAACCTTGAAGCATGCGTACGAACACAGTAACCTTATCAATATTCGTTGTAGATGTTTTAAATTTATTAGTGAGGCCGTTTTTAAGTGATTGAAATTTTTTCGCCGTTGTCGCAGAAGTAGAAAATATTGAATCACGTATAGAATCAAGAGCTCCTGGTCTTCGATATAAATATTCTTCATTTAGAGATGCCTGTTTCTGTATATTTTTACGTAACCGCTCCTTTTCTCTCAACCGTTCGACTGACATCAACTCCTCGTTAAGTGAAGTCTGCTTAAAGACACCAGGTTTTTTACTTTGTAACTTTTGCGTATGTATTTTGAAATTGGGCATCTCTTCTACAAGACTTTTCATATCTGTAGGTTTATCAAGATCTTCTTCTGCGTCATCTTCGTTGATAGATTTCTTTTGTTTGACAAGACGAGGTTTTTTTCGTGGTTCTGTGATTTCAGGGGCTGGTGTTTCCTGTGCAGGTGGTTCAGTTTCATCACCACCAAGGCTAGGAAAACTTGACCGCGATCTGACTAGAGAGTGCCGTTCGACATCAGCTATATCGGTTAGACTTCTCGATTTAATTGTAGACGATTCTGATGATTGTGTGAGCAACTTAGAAGGAAGTGCTTCGTCTAATCGTCGCAGCTCAATAGGTAAGTCTGCTGCCAATGGTTCTGGACGCGTACACGCTTGAGATGGAACTCTCGCACTTAAACTCCATGATTGCAGAAACGAGCGCCGGCCAGCCAGCCTTTGCAGTGCTCTTCTAACGAAGGAGTAACAGGTTTCGTTGGGTGACGATAACGAGGATGATCCCGGTGAACCGTCACGAGTTTTCCAAGCTTCTGAATTACTGTGGATTTAAAATTATTAATTAACATATATGTTTTGTGTTTTAGTTGGTGCATATACGAATGATACGATTTTTTTTCCTAAAATATTTTCATTGCACATATCCTGAAGGTAATTAGATTGGAGTAACAAAATATCTAGCTACAAAAAAAGGGTTTATGGACAAACTTGAGTTCAATTCAATATTGTATTAACACTTCATTGCGAAACTACATTTAAAACATGATTGTAATGAATGCATTTGTTTATTAGGTATGTAATTGTTTTTGACTCTATAAAAAAATACAATCGCACTAGAAATCAGCGTATTTTGCTAGTGTTATTAATCTGATTAGTGATTTTACGCTTACCGATCGTTTTCAACTGAGAGAAACCTTGGTGCTGGCGTTGGTGAGCATAATGTGACAGGGCGATGCCAAGGGATAAGTACATCCTGAAACAAAGATATGTCATTTAAACTATTATTATCTTGACAGAAAAGAACGCCTTGACAAATATTCTTCTAGAACTGTAATCGAAAATTACTCTTTCAAATCACTGACACATTGTTATCCCATATGGTGATTAAGCCTGTCTTCCCTTAAGAGAAGCCTTTAATTGCAATTTAGTTTCAAACTGGTATTGTAAGTAGTTTTTTTATATTACTTGTGCTCTATAAATATAAGTTACATTCTTAAAGCTCTTATCGTATGTTTACTTCAAGTTATTTTGTGCTATTTTATTCTTTTTATTGTGTGTTTACTGTTTGTCTATCTAATTAATTACAAACATAAGTACTATTCTATTCAAGGTCAATAATATTTGCTATTTATGAGAACTAGGATGGGATTTCACACTTGTCCCAGTACATGCCAATTATTTAAATTATAATGCATCAGGGAAACAATTGCTACTTTGTAATGGTAGTAGAAGTAATGATGACATTTTCAAAGAACTGGGGTATTAACAGTTTACCTGCGAGTGAAAGTTCCTTCCCTCATGCTCCATCGCCCAGACTGTTAGCAGCAGCCGACCTCCGATTCTTGTGACGCGTGCGAGCTCCCGTAGCGCCATCGCTCTCCGTTCGACGGTCGCGAAGTGGTGAACGACAGCGATTGAGAGGACCGCATCAAATGATTCATCGCGGAACGGTAGGCATAAGTTATCGCATACCACAACCTGTAAAAGTATGTGATTCTAAATTGTGGAGGCGAATGATGAGAATGAAAAGTAATCTTAGAATTGTCTAAATAACTCCTATTTAGGTTAAAGGTTGTAAATCTTAATACTATGATAAACAAACACCTGATGTTTAAGTAGATAGTGTATATAGAAATATAGAGCTGATAATCATAGTCTAAAGAGCATACAAGCAAGCGAGAGATCATGGAGTATGGAGTCATACTAGGCCTGTGAAAGACTAAGACAAAATAAAGAAAGTCATTATTCTATTTTCTTACATTTTAACCGGTAAGATCTAAAGTGAAGCTTGAATTGCTAAGCTAACCAAAGGCTTTGAAGAGATGAGAACTATTGAAGTAGACAAGTTCTGAACAGGAATAACCAATTCTTGGTAAAGTAGCGTAGGAAGCTCTCAACGAAGTTGCAGTGACAAATTGTGGAAGACAGCTAAAAGTAACTGGATGCGTTAATATGTCGATATAGTAGCTTGAGACAGACTTATGTTGATTAGGTTATTTATCATTATATGCTGACGATGAATAACATTATATAGCAGTGATGTACAAATGCTTTAAGTCCGTAATAGTGGTTACAGATTATTTTATAATGTATGTCTGGTTAGCTATTATTCTTAGGTTGGAAATCTGTTGCCAAGTCTTCGACTGTGCTTAGCATTCTATCAGCTTTAGGCACATCGTTAGTTAATAATTAGCAGCAATACGTGCAAATGCGTGTTTGTAATGAAGCCGTCTCAATTATTGTTTAGGGAGATCAAGAGTAAAATATGGCAAAGTTAGTTTTTTTAGTTACCTCGTTGTTATGGTGTCTTGCTTGCGTAGAGAATCTCGTGCATCTTTCTCCGCCTACGCTGTATACCGAAGGATTTACGCTCAAGTATTTTCCATTGCCGCAACCTGATGACAAATAAAATAATCTCAATAAATTTCCACTTTATTGAAGTGATGATGGCGCCATTGGTAGTTTGGATGGACGCAGGTTCGAATAGACCTATATCCAACTCTATAATGAGCCTGAGGTCTCGTTGAAGGAAACACCATAAGTCGTGGCATTTTATTATTATGGTAGCCACCAGCGTCAAGTTTCAAAATATATTAAATACACCAATAGGCGTATTTCATCTAATTCTAGACATTTCTATATCTTTCGGCAAATGTACCTATTGAATTGTGTACATATAAAATTGGCTCGTTATTTTGACATAGGTACCTAAATTCCTTACGCCATTATACAGTGAAATGATGAATTAAATTAATTTAGTAACTGCCGGGTGTTGCCAGAGTTATATTTACATTTAAAAAAAGGTAAAGAGGATATCATTTACAAATCACACACAGTGTAGAAAATTTCATTAAAAAATCTCCGTAAGATTCTCGTCGATAAACATTGTGACATTTCCTTTCTGCCTACACCCATATAGATAGGTATGTCTTGATGATAGACAGATAATATAAAAAAGTATTCCTAAGAAGCAGTGGGCGAGTATAAATACTAAATTGACCTTTACCCAAAGTAAACAAATATTTAAGATATCGCTAACAGATCAAAGTTATTTATATAGACGAATAAATATACATTTATATTTAAATTTTCACTTCGGTACAGTTACTTTGAAATAAAAGTTGGTCTGAATGTGGGACGGGAGAGTCAAAGGTCAAAACACTAGACATTTATCTCACACGAGTTCGACCAAATACGTGGGTGTAAATGCTAACAGGTAGAAAAATATAAATTAACAATGATTGTATAATGTGTCGTCCATTAATCACGTGAGACAGAGGATCTACGATTTTTTCGAAAAGGGGTAACAACTAGCCAAACGCTGGGTTTGAGAAAAAATTACTTAAAAAAAACTCAGAAATATATAATGATTGAAAAATCAATGGTCTATGTAGGAGCTGTCTGGAGCAAGTTTATTTTTAATTATATTATGATTTCGGTGCCCCCTGAAAATACCGCCCGGGGCGGATGCCTCAACTTGCCCCCCTAGATCCGAACCTGCGTGAGGCTCGAAGGGAGGTGGGGATTAAGGAAAATATCACAAAGGGCAAGGGGGGAATTGAGATAATACATACGAGTATATAGATATTCCTGTATAAGTTTATTTAACGCTCCATCCAACATTGACTACCACTCTCAATCATCTTTTTCATTCATTCACTCATACTTCGTTCTTTCAATCACTTTTTCGTTCCGAATCCAACATTATATACGAGTTTTTGGCGGGATCTCAGTCTGTCATGTAGTAGTGTTTTCTTTAATTCATTAAACTTGTGTATTTGTCATGTTCTCTTGGTGGCGTTTTATATAATACATTGTGGTTATTGAGTATAAGTTAAGTTTCTTATAGAGAATAATGCGTAGCATTCATTCTGAGGTGCCGACAAAGCTCCATGGAAAGTTCGAGCAGGATGGGGCACTGTTTTGCTGGAGCTTGGTAACCCTGATACAAGATTGAAAATACATCTTACCCAGATAACATTGGCACAGATTGTGTGTAGATTGCCATTAATTAAGAAGAAGGACATTATATACAGTGGCAAAGTATCTAAAGGACAAGTACAGGGCCATCAGGCTCAGATCACCAAGCTAGTCGAAAAAGACATGACACCCACGTTTTGACATTTCACGTTCGCATAAATTCTCGTGCATCGAGAATTATACTTATCCAGGAGAATAACATCATCGTTAATAATTTATTATTATAACATGGCATTCAATTCACAAGAGTAAGAGCAAGCCCGCGTTGGAGTAGATGGATTTCTTGGTTTTTTTTAATGAAAACATCGTTTTAGTATCATGATATATAGTGATTAATTTGCAGATAAAATAATGTATAGTGTTCTATGATTTTTTATAATATTAAGGGCAACAAAAAAAAAACTTTGAACGATTCTAAATCGCGCTAGGGTTCTGTTATCTTCCATTATACATACATGTTTGGAAACAGTGTGCCCTACAGCGGCGAGTGCCTTCAGCACCCGCCCCCAAAGTTACTGTAAACCTGTAAAGGCCCTTCCGGTCAACAGTATTAGCTAGGTTAGAACTTTTATTTAACTATTAAGTATCAGGCTCAGGCTGAGCATGAAATTCTGTCGTCAAGCACCTAAAGATATATTCTGGTAGAACATATTCACTTGACGTGTTACTATTTTATACAACATCTATTAATATTATGGCCAAACGTTGCTATTGTTGATCGAAGGACCAAACGCTAAACCAATAGAATATAAAAATCCTTTTTTATGATGTCAATACAATAACACACTAAACTGAAAGAAAGCTGTGTGAGTTTCTGGCGGTATCTTTTAGTCTTGTCCTATAGCATATCATTTTGGTTGCGTTATTTACGTAATATAGTTTGCGTTATTGTGTAGTGTTTTGGAAATATTAACGCCAAACGTTTATTCTCAGGTGCCTCAAAAACTTTTTAGAAAACTGTAATTAGATATAAATGTGATAAGTTGGCGTTTTGCTTGCTTGAGGAAACATTGAATGAAATTTTCAGAATTGTATATGTAATTCAAAGAATGTCATTGACGAAAAGAAAGCAAGATATTAGAGGTGTAGCATGTCATTTCAATCATGTCCATGAAAACATACATTTTGCAAGTGCATGAGTAGGTTATTTGTGTCGGCACCCTTCGCGGCAGTCGCCTTGTGTTACTCGTTTGCTCTTAAGGCTAAACACGCAAATAATATTACCAATATTATAGGAATAATATTTACTGACCAACGTCGCATACGAGGCTGCCGGGATCGAGTTCGGCGAGGAAGGCTTGAACGGCAGGTGCGGGCGTGCGTGACGCTTCGTCGCCGTCCGCGCCCGCTTGTTCGTACACATCATGCACGTACGCGCGTTCGAGAGCCGCTCCGCGAGCCGCGGACTCACCCGCGCTCGCCTCCGCTGCGTCTGCGCCCGCGCTCGCTCCCACCGCAGCCGCACCTGCTCCCGTGCCACCATCCCCCATCACCGGACCGCCATTACGCAGCGCTAGAACATATTATATCGAAATAAAATATGAAAATAACAACTTTTTGCTAAATATATACGAATTCATATAAGATACCTGTACCAAAAATATTTTTTGACACTTTTGTTCCGGCTAATTTTCGGAACAGCTGGATCGATTTTGATAGGACTTGTTTTGGTAGATAGCTGAAGTTACTCCGCATTACTTAGGCTGCTTTTATTTTTCGAAAATAATTAGAGTTTCGTATAAAAAAATAAAACACATGAAATATATACTATTAAATAAAATTGAAATGACTGTTTGTGATGTTAAAATAATTTTTTTTTTACTAAATAGATGTAAATGTATATACGATAACTATACTAAAAATATAATTTTAAAAATATTTGTCTGTCTGCCTGTCTGTTTGTTCCGGGTAATCTTCGGAACGGCTTGACGGATTTTGACGGGATCTTTTTCGGTAGATAGCTGAAGTTACTCCGGGTAATTTGAATTTTTCAAAACAATTAGAGTTCTGCGTATGAAATTAAAACTCATAAAAAATTGAATTAAATCCTATACAATGAACAGCTTTACTGGCAAGTGTTTGAATTTGTGAGAAGTATCTTTGCTTTATGTTAGTACCAGAAATAATTGCATGACAAATATTAGTGTTAGTGTCCGCTACTCGTGAATAACTTACTTACAGAAATTACAAATTATGGGTATGCCAAATTTGAGATTGTAAATATATATATTTCCTGGCTAACGATTTAGTTTTTTTTTTTTCAATTATTCCTGTCCAATTTTCAAATTTGCACTTCCAGTAATTTGATGATGAAAGCACAATACTCCTTCGTTATTTAATACCTCCTATTGCATACATATTTTTTTATTTTAAATCCAGTACTGGGCGGACGGAGTTACCCCCGGATAGAGATATCGGTCGGGAAATCGGGTCAGAGTCGCGCCCCTTGCTCACTGATTAAACGCAATCTGATACTTGCATTCAAACTCTATTCACGGTTTTATTTTTTTAAATTAGAACTATCTATTTTGAATTGATTCCAAAATCACCTATGAAATAAAAACTTCATCGTTATATTTATTTTTATAGCCTAGGAACCTTCTCGAATGTAGATCAACTCTTTTTTTATACTGTATAGGCTCAATGCTTTGACCACATTGGTTGGTTAACAAAACAAGCTTAAAGGTACTGATGATATTAAAGCTGATGATTGTTACGCAGATGGTAATAATAGAATAATATAATTTGACACAAGAACAAAATCGCGGTCCCTAGTAACCACTAAATGTGAGTTATAAGTAAATTTTTGCAATTCACAAAACTATTATTACGATGATTTCATTTGAAGCGATTTCGAAGAAAGTCAAAGAAATAATAATGTTGTTCGATCGTTTATTTCAGCTGTGCAGTTCCGGGACGCGAGAGTACATACAAGCGGGATCGGGGCCGATAACCGGGTCACCGGGTCAGAGGCGACAATGCGGTTGTTCCAAAACCTCTAACATTTGACTTCCGATAACTCCAAATTTGCTCATAGTTTGATTGCACGATCGAATCAGAAATAAGGAGATCTGCAAAAGAACCAAGGTAACCGACATATTCCGAAGAATTGCCAAACTTAAGTGGCAATAGGCTGAACATATTGCTCGTAAAACCTATGCCCGATAGAAAACGGGTTCTTAAATGGCTGCCGAGTACCGGAAGACGCAGCGTGGGTAGGCCCTGCACAAGGTCGACCAACGTCCTGGTGAAGGTCGTGGGAATCGTCTTGATGCGGGTTGCGTAAGACCGGTGATTGTGGAGATCTTTGGAAAGACCTATGTTCAGCAGTGGACGTCTTTCGGTTGGATAGATCGTAAGTTACGATCGCAAAAAAAGTGAGGGAGAGAGAGCAAAGGATCGTGTTCTTTTGCAGCGATCGACGAATTAGATAATAGTATAGGGTTGTGGTTACTCGCGGTGAACGACCTACGACCTTTGTGGAAAGGACCTGCAGGTAATGGATGCAGGTACGATCATTGCCCATGCAATCAATGTATTGGTGGGTTAAGGATTCATCGGAAGAGATTTTCAACACCCCAATCCACAAAAAAGGACTTTCAAAAAAAAAGACTCAAAGAAATAGAGAGATGCGAAAGGAGTCGCTACTCCCAGGCTAAATAGCTGAACGAAGGAACATCGTGGGATATACTGACTAGGAATCTGATACAACCCACCCCTCGTTGTATAGCAGGGATAGGTAGTGGGAACCCAAATTAGAAGTAAAAAAAAAATAGTACTGAACGAAATATATTTTAACGTCCATAAATCTCCTGGATAAAAAAGCAAAAAGCCGTTATATATTCCCCGAAGCTCTATAACATGATTTAAGAGAACAGTGAAGATGGAATTTCATCCGGAATTGCCAGCGCTGCATAAATTGCAATCGCAGAGAAAAAAACTCGACATTTTATAGTCTTGGAATCTTTCGAATTTGTTTGAGAATGTATTTCTAGGTACCTATAATAAAATTACGTTTATTCGAATTTATATTGAAAGCGTTTCCACGTGAATGCACAATAAAATCTTGGGGATCAGAAACAAAATTATACTTTCTTCATCCAATTTACCCTGTGACAAGACATTTATGGATGTCAATTTTTTCCTATATATTCGAAAAATGATTCTTTCGTTTAAAATAAGGGATATTTATAATTTTCAAGTATAGCATGTTATCTATGGTTATAAATAATGATATGTATATAATAATGACAGCTATATTTTTATTGCCGATGATAATTTAGTATGATCACTGAATACAAGGTTTTTAGACCTATCTTTATATTGTTGTTTTGTATCTTCAAATAGTATTCAGACAAAATGGTCGTCCTTTGTTGGAAACTTTTTAGAGGGTTTTGTGACACCTAAACATTCATATTACTCATAAATATTACATAATATAGGGCCACGGATATTAAATAATAGGTATAGAAACCACCACATAACAATCTAAGATACCGTCGAAATCGCCTTAAATGTATATATACTATTTTAATACATGTTGCCATATATTAAAAATACTTTTTGAATTGTGAACATAAATTAAACCTTATTCGCTTTTTAATTTATTGTAAATTTATCACTTCTATTAATAAATGTAAAAAAGCATTAAAAAACATGCGTAATAATATAGATAATTCTTTTTTTTTACTAAAGTTCCAAAAATCTTCACATAAATAAATTCTTCTGAAGTAAATTCTCTGTTCTGAAGAACTTGAAAATAAGAGACTGTTGTAAAAATAGTTGCGAATCTAAATAAAATGGAGTCGAACGATATAATGGGAACTTGGAACGAAACTCCGTTGAATCGATAGAGACTGCATTGAATGTAAATCGATTTTTATCAATAAAAGAGGTCTAATGAGAAGCAATGACTTATATATTACACTAGACAAGAAATTTGATTCAAAGAAAAAACCTTGAGAAATGTATTTTGAAACATATTTAGCTGTGAAGATCGCGTATTGTTTTTCGTAATTTAGTATTTGCTAGCATAAAATAATTGATAGAAAATGTTATCTCAAGGAACGATAGCTCCAAGGTAGGTAATGTTTTTATATCAGTTTTCTTTGTAATATTTAATTTACTAGTAATTCTAAGCATGTATGCAGTCTTAATTAATAGACGCCATGTTGATAAAGACGAATCAAATTACAAATAGTCAAATTATTTTCATTTGTTTCACTTTCTACGAACTGAACGAAATGATTAATAACTTTAAGGGGAGGGGGAAGTTTGGCAAAAACTACGAGTAGTCACTGAGAGTTGGGAGGGGTTTTAAAAATAGGTCACGTGGTATGCGTACGTTCTCTAAGAGCCAGTAGCTCTAGGCTTCCATGCGTCAGTCTTTCTATACTTAGCGCATCAGATGACATTGTTGTCAAACGCAAAAAAATTACGGTAACCGAAATTCACAATCTATTAATTCGTTTTAGTTGTTACCTACATGTATATAATTATTTCATGTTAAAAAATTTTTTTTAGAACATATCTGTGTGTGTGTCTCAGTTAATTTTCATCGTAGCACGTCTATTGCCATTTAGAAGTAGCCGTTATGAAAATTTTATATAATGACATAGCTTACATTCGCAGGGTTTATTGATCGTATATATTGTATAGCTAAGTGGTTTTTACATTATGTACGGTACTTTGACTCTTTGAATTAAGCGGATACTGGTTTGATTCCCGTAAAGGACGAACTTTTATGTAATGAATATTGGGTACATATAGTGATAATTTATTTTTTAGCGATGATGGTCGGATATTTCGTTAATAAATACAGTTTTGAGTGTAGTAAATCCAGTATCCAACTCTAAAACAGAGCCTGTGCTTTCGGTGAAGGAAAACATACCATGGTGGTAAGGCATTTTCTAATAACACTCGCCTGGTTAGCTTCCAACCTCAAGTTTGAAAACCTGTCACCAAATACCAATAGGCGTGTTCCGGCAGCATCACTCGAGACCAGTACTTCTAGGCTTGGTGTGTTTACCATCCTAAATCACATCGTCACTTAACATCAGGTGAGATTATGTTGAAATCACTGAATCTATATCGTTTAAAAATTAAAAATGTATCGTATATTTGTATAAATGTATCGTGCCCGCGGCTTCGATCGCATTTTATACCATCTGTTCATTCTTATTCCAACATTATTTGTTTTGGTTATTTCCCGAACAACATTTTATAATTTCCGCGCTATGTTTTCCTCCACCGAAAGCTCAGGTTCATTACAAATAAATAAAATTCGAACCTAAGATCATCGTCGTAGAATCCGACCACAATATCAATGTCCGACCATCGTCGATTGAAAATCCTGTAAATTGATTTTGTGCAAAATTATTTTTTTATTAGACTAAGTTACTAAAAACTACGCAAACTATTAAATTTTAATATGCACTTATGCACTGATGAAATCTATGCCAGTAGGTAGTATCAATGAATGAGTCAATAGCTTTGCAAAGAGGAATAACAATTGATATTAAAAAATACTTTATTTAATTTAGGCCTTTATAAGGCGCTTATGAACGTCAAAACATCAGAGAGCAGAAAGGACCATCGTTTTGCTAGAGCTTGATAACACGATAAAAGATTGAAAATTCATTTGTAAATTGTGTGCACACAAACCGCCGTCATCTAAGAAGATCTTATATTTGATAAACCTTAGCATGTCACTGAAGGGTGTCATCATAAGTGACGCGAATCTATAAGTTTTTCTCCTACCAAAAATAGTTCAAACGATTAAGAAAGTTTTCACTTCAATGATAAATAAATAACCGTAGGCAGAGCTAAAAATAAATATAGGTTATGAGACAGAAACAATATGATATGTGTTAGGGGCAAAATTGGGCAAACGTGTAGAGATCCGACGCGTCGTTTATACTCGTTCCATTGAAACTTTCTTAATAACATGTTTTCCGAGTTTACTTGTATTTGTATATACATTTATTTGATTTGAATGCTATCACGTATTATATATACTTAATAGCTACGTGCCCGCGGCTGCGCCCGCGTTTCGTGTATTCTTTACTGTATTTTTTATACAGGACCCTAATTATTTTAGAAAATTAAAAGTACACTAAATTACCCGGAGTAACTTCAGCTATCTGCCAAAAAAGTCCTGTCAAAATCCGTGCAACCGTTCTGGTAATTAAATTACCCGGAAAAACAGACAGACGAACAGAAATTGAAAAATTGTATTTAAGGTATAGGGCGTCGAATATTTGTACATTTGGTTAAAAATTGTTATTTTGACATTACAAATGAACACTTAAATTTTACATATATATATATAATAACATTGAAGTAGAAAGTTCACAAAAAAATTAACTACTTGACTGCAAATACGGCCGACAATCTGCAACTGATATTATTTCCTATTTCACCTACGTCCCATTTAAAAATTTATACAGTGGTAGATTAAATGTCTTTGAAATGAAGGCGATCTCGTTTTACTCGTAGTTTCGCCGCAGGGAAAGGGGTTAAGGTCCCCCGGAGCGACCCGCTTTCGCCCCAGATGCGTCGCCTAGCAACCGACGATGCTCGCCCTGCGCTCTATTTTACAAACATCATAGATAATATGCATACGAGTATAAACTTTTTTTTAATATAAGAGCTCTTTAAAATTACTGTTACTATATAGTAACCCTTTACATAAAATAAAGTAGTAAATAAATAGGTATTTTTACCTCTAAATAATTCAAGATTTAGCTTATACTAAAGCGCCTCAAATTGAAAAGTATAGCTATATATTTATCCAAGGCTGCATAATCGCGTGATTAGCGCGGATTAGTATATTTAATTTTTCGCCAATCGTTGTTTAGTGTTCATATACTAAAATTGGTGCAAAACAAAACATTTCTTACATTTAACGCATACTCGAAAGTATGTACTAAAATAGACAACATTTATGATTATCCTTCCCTATCTCTCAAAGTTATTTACAATCGCGCCATCGTCAGTTCTAGATATAGGTGGATTTGATGAAAGGAGTCTCGCTCCCTGTGCGTCTCATATAAGTTAACTACAAAATCATTGCACACGTCGCTGTATCGTTTTTTTTTTTCTAACCTAGCTTGTGCTGTTGACGGGAAGGGCCTTTACTAAACCCCCGCGGAATTTTAATCGTAGCTAATCCCAAGGAGTTTTTATTCAATATATAAAAAAAAGATTTCTTACAGGACCAATGTACCTGCGTGTTATACGCAGGAGTGTGTACGTAGTGTTTTGCGTGTAAGATGTACGGTCAGTGTCATTGTAACGCGCTGGTAGCGGCGTCAAAGCCTCCCCAGTTGGGGAACGGTGCACGTCTTGGACCGCCACCGGAAGGGGACCTGGAGTGTGTGCGGGAGAAAAGTTAGCAGCCTGTCCCCGGCGGCAGGAACGGCGGTTTCGCGGGCGTGGACGCCGGCACGCAAGTAAATGCGGTTGATGCGGGAAGATCTTATTCAGACGAGTGATGTTATCGTCGCGGTCGGTCAAGATGTTACGCGGTCGTCGCATCTTGGGGAGGCCGTTCGGGGCGGGCGATTACGAAACGACTTTTACTATGAGAGGGTTCGGGAGTGTGTGTCTTTGCGCGTTCGAAGAAGGTTGCTGTATCGAAGTCAGTAGCACTATTATCTATGTATACCTATCAAATAGAGAAAAGTATGCTTAGTTGGTTTGGGCATGTAGAGAGGATGGATGAGAGAACATTAACGAAATTAATTTACAAGGCGAGGGTGAATGGGCAAGTCGGTAAGGGTCGACCTAGGCGGACGTATCTAGACCAAATCAATCATGTGTTAAATAAAGATCAGGTAAAAAGTACTCATAACCGACGAGCATGTATGAAAGCGCTCATGAAAGTAGAGGAAGCGAAAGAGTTATGCCAAGATCGTAGCAAGTGGAAGGACGTAATCTCTGCCTACCCCCACGGGAGAAAGGCGTGATGATATGTATGTATGTACCTATCAAATCCACCAATATTTCCCTCCAACCAAAATACACTTCGTATGCGCTAAGCCCGTGTGACGACATATTGTGTTACCAGATGTTCCTAGAGAACCGCATCGTTTGTATTCTGTTTTGCAGGATAGAAAAGCGATTTTTGATTTATTATTTTACGTAAAAACACATAAAGTTTGTGTGGATATATTATTTATATATGATCCTATAGTGTTATAGGAAATACATTTGTATATGTCCGTAATTTTACTCAAAATCCATAAGGCAAGACCTCTGAGAACTCAATTATAATTATCACTAGCTGTGCCCACGTAGAATTAAAACAACTATATTCTCAGAGGCAGCCTATAAACTCCTTCTATATGCAATATATCTCTACCAATATATTCTTATATATATCTATGTTTATTTCATTGTATGTCTCGTCCCATCCTGTCTTTGACTATCTATTGATATTTATTCATACATTATATAAATACATATATTTGTAAAAATGCTAGATGTTACAACAGAGTATAAACTAATACCATACCTAATTTCATCGAAATCGGTTCAGTAGCGATTGCGTGATTGGCGAACAAATCAATAAACAGGCAGACAGAGCAATGGACAAACAAATTTTAAAATTACTGAAATATGTAGTCGCTTCTGAAGCCACGGTATTTTCATATAAATATGGTCAATGTATAGATTTTGTCTCGATAGGCTTTTATTTCAGAAATAAAGAAAGAAAAAAATATTCGACATACATACAACACATCATATTAGCATTATCTTATGATACACAAAGTTTAAAAAAAGTCTTGCGTGGGGTCGAAAAGGTACCTGTCTTAGCATGAGGCTGCAGGCCTACAATAAGAAGCACTTCTTACAGTATACAGATTACTTAGTCCATCCCACGGGCAGGACGTTATTGGCAGACGGGATGAATCCAGTAGGTACATTCGCTTGCGACGCGGTGCTTGCGAAAGCCACCCCGTGTCGCCCCCATCCCAAATGCAGCGGACGGCCCCGGGGGGTTTTAGTGGGTATTTCCGGGCGACTCTCGCCCGGGTGAGGCCCACACGGCACGGAGCTCGTCACTCCGTGCCCCTTATCTAGTGTACTGGGGGACTTGATCCCCTAAGTACAATAGATAAGGGTAGTGCGTAAATGCATTTCCCGCCGTCAAAAAAAAAAAAAAAAAAAAAGGTATATTCGCTTACTCAAAACATGAAAACATAAAAACGAAGGAAAGAGAAAAAGAAATGTTTATAATGTATCCGTAACCTCGGAACAAATCAATATTTGAGAGCAGAAAGCGTTTATTGATTTCATTTGGAGCCGTCAGATGAATAATCCATTAGCATCCGTACCGGTTGAGATGTATGTATATAGTCCACTCACCTCATTCTCTCTGTATTATTACGCTGCCGGTTAGAAGAGTTTAAGCTGAGACACAATGTTATGAATATACAGAAAGTATGTTAGCCACACATCACTAAGTAAAAAGAGTTCCTGACGGAAACTTAGCTTGTCTTTTAGTAGTTATTGTTTGTTATTCATTATATTATAGTATTTGACTCTATTATATTATGTAATTTTAGTCGATTTTAGGTTAGGTAAATACATCTAAAGAGTATTAAAACCATAACGACAATGACAAAAATTTTGCGGTGTCACAAAGACTCTGTGGAAAGTCCTCTAACAAAAGCCGCGATTTTGTTGCAACCCTGCAAATTAAATTCGCGCCTAAGTAATATGTATTTATGGCCGTAATCTATTATAAACAAATAATACCCCAAGTGAATATGAATGAATTGTGTTTTAATAAAATAATTCGGATCTTACAATGTAGGAAATGAACGACTTCAAAATGCATTTTCGTTGATATATAATACTTGAAATTGACCAAACATGTAATTTGCCAGTACGTATATTTATGAGGACTACACGTTCTAAATTGTTTTCGTATTGATTCGCATAATTTAGTTCGCATATATATCCATGTGGCAAGCACGCCGGCACGGAATCTGATCGGTTTTGGTTTGCCGCTAACATTTCGTGAACGCAGAAACGTGTGTATTTATGTTAAACTAGCTGTACATAGCCGGCCGGCGTATATTGTAAATAACACAGAAAAATTCTTTATAGTATCCACAGAGGACATGCATTTTCATTTATATGGATTATCTTTAGATATTCTGATTATTACATTGCAACTAGGTCGATGTTTTTCGATTGTATTAAGATTTTTTTTTTATTTTTTAATGTAAAGAATCAATTGAAGAAGAGATGCTCTTCTCGACTGGGTTGTTTTCCGAACCGGTGGTAGTGTTTTAGACGTTCATAAGCGCCTTCTTAGGGCCTAAATTGAATAAATAAATTTTGATTTTGATTTTACCTTTTAATACAATGTTGCGAACCGATTACCGAACCGAAATATCTTAACTTTGCGTTCCCAATGCGTCCTTGATAATGTAATATTTTGCGCAAAAACTTGACAAACTTCTTATTAAAAACCACCGATTAAATCTTAATGCAATAAATAAATACATATTAGGCATTTAGGTTTTAATTTTTTTAGGTTCCTAATAGTTTTGGATTTTTCAATATGGTCCCAAAGCACATTACCGATTTTCCGGACATTTAGTTAAGTGTTTTAACTTCACGTGCCATGTCTTCCGGTACCCATTTGAGAACCCTTTGGTACCATCGGGCATCGGTCTTACGAGCAATGCGCCCTGCCCATTGCCACTTAAGTTGGGGATTTCTTTAGGTAATGTCGGTTACTTTGACAAAATATTATTTTTCCATGTTGTGACAATCCATCCATCCATACATTCAACCGAAAGACGTCCACTGCTGGACATAGGTCACCCTCAAAGATCTCCACGACGACCGGTCTTACGCCACCCGCATCTGGCGGACTCCCACGACCTTCACCAGGTCGTCGGTCCACCTTCTGGGGGGCCTAGTCACGCTACGTCTTCCAGTACGTGGCAGCCATTTAAGAACCCGTTGACCCCATCGGTTCTACGAGCAATGTGGCCAGCCCATTGCCACTTCAGTTTGGCAATTCTCCAGGCAATGTCGGTTTTTTTGGTTCCTCTGCAGTACCCCTCATTCCTGACTCGATCACGCAGTGAAACTCCGAGTATAGCTCTGAACTTTGGGTTACTTTGAGCTTTCTAATTAATCCCATTGTAAGGAAATCACGTCTCAATTCCGTAAGTCATCACTGGCAGAAGACTTTGTCTTGAAAATTAAACGAAATAACAACATTGTTTATTTTTAAAAGGTGTAAGGTGGTTTAAGTAGGACCTCGAAATCGTTCAAAACCCTGACGATATTTAAAATGATATTCAAAACGAACAGATACGCATGTGCCACGGAGTCAACGGCCGCGCGACCTACTTCCAGGATGGCCGGGTGCCCTGAGACTTGCATCAGGCGCTCCCTCTCCGCTCGTATCGGGTTCAGATAAATCACATTATAGGTTATAATGTAGCGATTTATTCAATTAATGTTCCCTGTTACATGCCCCATCGTTGTGCTAATTAATATAACATCTTTAGTTACGTCACATCCCGGAAGTGATAGTATTATTTTATCAACTTTAATACTTTTAATAATAAAAATCAGGAAATATTTTTCAGTGGGTAATTTTAGTTCAAATATGTAATTAATTTAAACGCAATATAATTATTGCTATTAGTGACGAACATTAGTGATCACTAGATTGATTCATTGTAAGTTGGTGAATTGATTTATTGAAGTATGTTAGTGATAATGAAACTGAGCTTTTGGAAAATATCATGGTAAAACCATAACATGGTGGTCAGATATTTTCTAACAATGCCTCAGCCGTATAGATGTGTTTCACTAAATCCAGTGCCTTTAGACTTAACGTACCATTGCTTTGGTCCACATCATCAACTAACATCAAGGGAGATTTTGATCAAAGCGCTAAGTCTATTGCAGTACAAAAAAGTTTTTTTTATTAACTAAATAATCAAGTATTTTCATTCTATCTCATTCTCTAGCACGTTAAAGCCTATAGATGTATTTGTTATCTCTATTTAATGTCATGTTTCCGTTTCATCGAGTTTCAAATCACAACGGGGCTAAAGAAGTTTTGTCTTTAAAACAGAGTTTTTGTTTAAATACACGCATTATTCTAAAGTAAGAGATTCGTTTATATATTATATTTGTATAGAAAAACTGTGTTACGTTGTCCTATTAATATTTCTCATAAAGATGATTGAACATTGTAAAAAAAAATCGATTCTATTATTTATGAGTTATTACCCATCTAATGGACATACATAAACATATTAAAGCCTTTTAAGTATTATTAGTAGTCTCGATAGAGCGATAGCTTGTTATAATAAAAAAAACTAGCCGAATAAGTGAAAAATCGAACCTTGGGAAAACTGTTTTTTTTAACGTTTAATATGTCGATTACCCATAAAAATGAGACCATAGGAAGACAATAGAAAACAATGGAAAGCTGGTGTAAACGCCAGGTTAGTACTCAAGAGGTTAAATTTCATAATTTGTTAATTTAAATCATTAACATAACCTAACATTTAACATTTGTCTGTATTTTACATGTATTGGCGCTCCGAGCAATATTTATATACATTTACATATAGTTATTCACGTGTGACGTCATAGCATTGGTGACGCGAATTTAAAACTTAGCCCCTACCGAGAATCGCTCAACGTCGCTAAAGAAATATTCACTTCAAAAATATGGTATAGTTAATTACAAATGTGGCAACCCTAAAATATATGGTGTCCACGCGCGCATTGCGACGACCTCATTGGCCGGTGCATAGGTTAAGCTTACAAGTGACAGTTTTGGAACGCTATACACATAGTTATTTATCGTTTCACGTGGTCCAAATGCATACTGTACTCGATATAGCATTATTATTATTATAATTCCAGGGTTAATTAATTTACATGAAAATTAGATTATAATATATATCTATTCATTTATTCTATTTAACAGAAAGACGTCCACTGCTGGAGGTAGGTCTCTCCCAAAGATCTCTACGACGATCCTGCGCATCCTGCGGTGCGTGGTAGCCATTTAAGAACCCGTTGGTCCCATCGCACATCGCTTCTCCGAACAATTTACCCAGCCAACTGCCACTTAAGCTTAGCAATCTTCGGGCAATGTCGGTTACTTTGGTTCTTCTGCGGATCTCCTCATTCCTGATTCGATCACGCAGTGAACCTCCAAGCATAGCCCTCTCCTTTGAGCTTTTTATTAACCCCATTGTGAGCGAACACGTCTCAGTGCCGTATGTAATCACTGCCTACTCACACTAGTCGAAGAATTTCGTCTTGAGACACTGCGGTATTTTTAGGGTTCCGTATAGAAAAAATGTTATAAAGCAGTAAAGAATATATGAAACGCGGGCGCAGCCGCGGGCACACGCTAGTAAATAAATAAATGATATAATATTTATAATAATAAAAGTTTATTCATCAAAAAGTAAGTTTTGACATGTTATTCTACTAATCGTGGCCCCCGCACTAGGGAAATCCTGTTTCGCGGGTGACTACGAGAAAAAACTTGTACAAATGGACGTGGTGGGTAACCAACATTTCTTCAGTATGTTTATTGTAAATACCACACATTACGCATTACATACGAGTTTATAAACTAAACTAAAGTTATTATTTACATACAATAAAAAGAAAAAGAAAAAGTAAGTTTAATACATAGGATATGGATATAAATACCAAGAGGCTTTTGGTAATTTACGTTACAGTTTGCAAAAGATCTTCAATTTCTATGTATGTTGAGGCCTTGAGCCAATTTTGAGTGATTGCCTTCGCTATTCGTAGGTTTGTTTCTTTAAGATTGCAAGCTTTACATATTGTATTATACTAGAATGGGTGAAGGGACAAACCAAACCTTTTCGTAAAACTAGTGTTAATCCTAGGAGTGATTATTTTATATTTATATATGTATTTATTGTATAATATGTATTTAATATAGTCTTAATAAACGGAATTTTACATGGATAAAGTTGCGGTAACTGCTAGTTAATAATAACCCTTTAGATATTCAATTGTTGACGGCGATACTTTGTGGAAATCTTTCATAAATTATATGGTTGATTTTTTACTTTGCTAACTCCGTTTCAAATGATTTTTCAAACATTTCTGAGACGTGATAGCTGAAAATCATTTGAAACGGATTTAGCAAAGTAAAAAAATAAACTATATTATTTAATAACCCTTTAGTAGAGTAATGTAAACGTTAGCCTACTTCAACACATTTTAGTCTATATTTAGCGCTAAAATCGACTTTGCTATGGGAAAAGACAACTGAAGCGTCGACTCGTCATTGCGACGACGGTAATGCCTCGAATCGCAATGGGAAATCAATGTTGGGCGGGTTAAATATAGATTTACATTTAAAAGTACAAATTATAAATGTTACATCAACTTATGTATCTTATATATATAACTAACAGGAGCTTCAAACTTCGTATAAGTGATATTTATCTATCTTCTTTTTCTACCTATATATATATATATATATATATATATATATATAACATATCGGGATAATTTTACTACCATTCGAAGCGGAATTTTGCGTTGATGTTTCTGGGCTATTTATTTTTTTGGATTCCACCGACTCTTCCTCAGTTTTTTTTTTTTTTTCAATTTACTCTTATATTCACTTTTTTCCGCTAATAAAAACAAAATACTCATATTTTCCATCATTCATTTGTTTTTTAGGTTAGGTATAAATGAAATGTTTATGCACTTTTTCACTCACACGTAAAGAACATATGAAACGCGTGCGGAGTCGCGGGTACCAACTAGTATATATACTATTTATACAAAGAGGTAAAATCTATTTTGGAAGTGAAAATTTTTTTGGTTGTGTCAAGCGATTCTCGATAGGGGAAAATCTTGTAGATTCACGTTACGAATATTATGACGTCATACGTCAACATGCTACTGCGTGTCAATTATAAGGTGACGTTAAAGTGCTGGCGCTCAGAGATAAATAATAAAAAATGTATACACTTGTGCAGTCTATCGTACGTTTTAATTATGAATAAACTACATAACAATTAACATAATTATTGATCGGAGTGCTAATAGAGGTGCAGGCGCAGACTGCGCAGTGTGGCTTCGCCACACAGCCACTGGCTATATGTCCCGGTTAGCTGCATCGGAAGCATAAGCTGCTGCAGTCTACTTTTGAGGTGCATTTCGCTCCAACATGTCCGTCTCTGAGGCAGCTATAGCATCTCTGGGACCTGGGCTGCAGAAGCCGGAATTGGGCCGACACCCAACCCACCAGGAGTCGACGACCATCGCCAAGCCTCTTCGCCGCTATCACAGGGCATGACACCGTGGCCATGCAGAGACCCATGCCATGTTAAATGTTAGGTTATGTGAATGATTTCAATTAAAAAATTATGAAATTTAAACATGAAAACTATTTTTTCCTGTTTCGAGTCGGCAGTCCCCATAAGATTTTTTTTTGTTTAATACGGATAAACTCAAATATTACTTAACCAATTTCAAAAACTTAATTACTGTATATATAAGTGACGTCAGTTCTTCTGGGACGGAGGGAGATAACATCTTCCCAACGACCAGACTAAGTACCTCAAAAGCCCAGAGGATAGATCCTAAGGCGGAAGTTGCTTCGGCGACCTCAGCGCCCACGGAGACTGACTCTGAGGTAAGTAAAGGTAAAACAGTTGCGGTTACAGGCGGTCCTGTTTCCTCTACCTTTACAGCCTCTGGGCTGGAAGGGTCAGCGCCCCTGGCGCAGCATATCCTTCCAAAGCCCTTAGGTAGAGGAGGTTACAGAGGAGGCAGGACTAGGAAGACAGGCGGAATCCAACCTCGAGGTGGACTTACTAGTCCCCAGACAGGCAGGAAGACCGCCGGTTGGAAACCTTTACGCAAAAACCAATAGCACACATCAGTGGTCATGCGAGGTTCCTCCAGGTTAACCTCCATCATGCTGTTGCAGCGACGGCGGTACTGGAGAAATGCTTCTCAGGGGGCATTGTGGACCTCGCTCTTATACAAGAACCCTGGGTGCGCAATAATGCAATTTTGGGATTGAAAACCGCAGGGAGTGTTTTTGCACACAACTGCGGGACTAAGCCCAGAGCTGGTATAGTTTTTAGCAAAAGAACTAACTTTCTACCTGTTCCAGAGCTTTGTTCAGATGACCTGGTTGCGGCGTATATTAATCTTGACGGGTGGAAGGGCTCCAAACTATTAGTTTGTTCAGCCTATCTACCTGGAGAGAACAGTAATCCCTCAGAAGAGCTTATGCGGATTGTGGACTATGCGAAGAAACACAACGCTGAGCTGCTGGTGGGGTGTGACGCCAATGCTCACCATACTACTTGGGGTAGCAGTGACGTTAACGCAAGAGGAGAGTTACTTTTTGATTTTATTACAACTAGTAACCTAACTATTTTAAACAAAGGATGTAAACCAACCTTTGTTACACGTGCCAGACAAGAAGTCTTAGACATAACATTCGCCACTAACAATGTAGCTAGGCATATTATAAACTGGTGTGTAAGTGACGAAAACTCTATGTCTGATCACAGGCATATTAATTTCGAGCTCTTATTTTCAATAAAGAGTCAGAATGTTCTATATAGGGATCCCAGGAATACCTCATGGGATACCTACAGGGATACCCTAAGGTCTAACCTGGAAACGCTCCCTAAAAATATTAAGACAATTGAGAGTCTAGAGTTGGCAACTAATGCTCTCACGGCATCTATTACTGATGCTTATGAGCAGAGTTGTCCTCTAAAACAAAAGACCTCAATAAGACAAGTTCCCTGGTGGAACTCTAAGCTTAAAAAGCTTAGGGAAAAAACTAGGCGGCTTTTCAATAGGGCCAAAAACACAAAGGAGTGGGAGCCATACCAACTGGCCCTAACCAAATACAATAAAGAAATTAGGAAAGCGAAGCGGGCTTCCTGGAGAAAGTTCTGTGAGGAAATCAATGATACGCCTCATGGAGCAAGAATTCACAGGGTGCTCGCTAAGGACAAACCTAAACAAATAGGACTCCTTAAAAAACAAGATGGGACCTTCACTTACAGTGAAAAGGAAACCATGGAGCTCCTTACGTCAGTTCATTTCCCAGGTTCTGAGAGACCTACTTCTAGAAGACTGCCCTCTTCAATAAGGCCTCAATTAGAGGACTGGCGTAGAGCGGCAAGCTTTATAAGACCACAGAGTGTGAAATGGGCTATAAAGTCATTCAAACCATATAAAACAGGTGGAGAGGATGGAATTCAGCCTGTGCTATTACAGCGAGGTCTTGACATCCTCACACCTGTAATTATTAAGATTTTCAGGGCAAGCCTTGCTTGGGGATATATACCTGAACTATGGAGAAAAGTACGACTGCTTTTTATACCCAAGGCCGGTAAAAAGGATTATGCTATGCCAAAGTCCTTTAGACCAATAAGCCTTACATCTTTTCTTCTGAAAACTATGGAGAAGATAATTGATAGAAATATTAGGGAAGTGGTACTAACCACAAACCCTATAAGTTCTAAACAACATGCCTATAGCAGAGGAAGATCCACTGAGACTGCCCTGCTCTATCTTGTAGATAGAGTGGAGAAGGCATTAGAAGATAAGGAAATTGCACTATGTGCATTTTTGGATATTGAGGGCGCTTTTGATAACACACCCATTAGAACACTAGTTCATGGGTTAAGTGTTAAAAAGGTAGATTCAACCACTATAAAGTGGATTGAATCAATGCTCTCAAACCGTATAGTTAAATTAACATTGCATGGCACTAATCATGAGGTGGTAACCACAAGAGGTTGTCCACAAGGAGGCGTTTTATCGCCCCTGTTGTGGACCCTAACAGTGGACCAACTCCTGCATAAGATGGAGGAATTAAGGATTGACGCCCAGGGCTACGCTGATGACCTGGTGGTAGTTGTCCGAGGTTTCTCTCAAAGTACAATTTCGTACCTTATGCAGAAAGCACTAAGTGTCATTGACAAATGGTGCAAGGACAATGAACTGAGAATCAATGCAGACAAAACTGTCCTAGTACCATTTACCAAGAAAAGGCGTCTTGACCAATTGGTACAACCTTCACTAAATGGCAAGACAATAAACTTCTCACCAGAGGTCAAATACTTGGGTGTTATTCTCGACCAGAAACTGACCTGGAATAGCCAAATTGGATATATAATTCAAAAGGCTAAAATAGCAATGGGGATCTGTAGTCGAATGGCCGGAAAGCGCTGGGGTTTACACCCCAGGCTAACCTATGGCTTTATACGGCAGTTGTCAGACCCATAATAACATACGCCTGTGTGGCTTGGTCCAAAAAGGCACAACAGCAGTCTGTTTGTACCCGATTAGCTTCAGTACAAAGAATAGCTTCTATCTTAGTGACAGGAGCCATGTCGACAGCCCCTGGAGCGGCTCTGGATGCTCTATTAAATCTGACGCCCCTTCATCTACATGTAGAGAAGGTGGCGAGGTTGACGATGCACAGAATGTACGCCCTCGGGAGGAGACAATGGATATCCCAGTCCATGAGATCTTTCTTAGACTCAGTGATAGAAACACCAATTTTAGGGATGATATCAGATATGATGATTCCTGAAAGTAATCTTAAAAAATTGTATGATGTCGAAATCCCTCCACGGGACTCCTGGTTAAACAGTGAGATAACGTGGAAGGAAGGCAGCTTACTGTGGTTTACCGACGGGTCCAAAATAGGACTTAACGTAGGCTGTGGAATATATGGAGAGCGACCTAAGTTTAGTCAAACAACTAATCTTGGTAGTTTTGCCTCCATTTTCCAGGCAGAGGTATACGGGATTCTAGAATGTTCCTGTATAAATCTGCAGAAAGCCTACGTGAACCATACAATATATATCCATTCGGATAGTCAAGCCGCTCTCTTGGCGCTGGCTTCGGACGTAGTTGAGTCGAAGCTAGTTGCAAATTGTGTGGCAATGCTAAACAGCCTGGGTAAGAATAACAGGCTGATTTTAAGATGGGTCCCAGGCCATGCAGGAGTTCCCGGCAATGAAGCTGCGGATGCGCTTGCAAGAGCAGGGGCTATGGAAACACAAATTGGGCCTGAACCATTTTGTGGCATTCCAAAAAGCCTAGTTCGACTGACCATAAGGGACCAATATACCTATAAGGCTATAGAATTCTGGAATAAATTGCCAGGACAAATTCATTCCAAAGAGCTCATCAGAGCATTCACTCAGCGCAAAGCTGAAGAAGCCCTGATGCTCAGTAGGAATCAGCTACGAGTATTAGTGAGAGCACTAACTGGGCACTGTTGTTTGGGCAAGCATATGCACAACATCGGTGTCCAGAACACAAGAGAGTGCAGGTTCTGTGAAATAGCAGACGAAACACCAAAGCACATCTTGTGTGAATGTGATCCATTAATACCCATTCGTAACCGAATTCTGGGTAAGCATGTATTGCTTCCGGAGGAGGTACAGACGCTCTCTGCCAAAAAGATACTACAGTATATTCAAGTTGTAGGTCTAGGCAGTGAGCTTTAGCAATATAGGGGCGATCACAATAGATCTGACTAGGTCGCAGTGATACAGGACTGTTTAAGCCTGCATAGCCCCTTTTCGAATAATAATAATACTGTATATATAAATATCTATATATATCTTCGTACATACTGTATATATATACATCTTCGATAACTTAATGCATATTCGTAAAAATTTAGACAAGCTAGATCTAGTGAATGATCGTCATAATTTTAATACTAGAAGTAAAGACAAGTTGGCCGGAACCACGCTTTAGGTTAAGTAAGTGTAATAAAAGCTTTATAGGTAATAGTATTCGGTTTTACAATAAGATCCCAAGTAACATTACCGATTTACCTGACAATAAGTTCAAGTATTATGTCAAGCAAGTTTTAATCTCAAAAGGTTATTACAGGGTGGATCATTACGTGAACGATAGTGATGTCTGGAAATAACCCACATCTCTGTGCTTCTTCTAAAAACTACGATTTGTATAGTTTTTTATATGACAAAAAAAAATGATATATATTATACTTATGAAAAAAAAAGAACCAGATCGAGTTTCTCGCCTGCGCTCTTCTCGACTGGGTTGTTTTCCGAACCGGTGGTAGTGTTTTAGACGTTCATAAGCGCCTTCTTAGGGCCTAAATTGAAAAAATTAAATTTTGATTTTGATTTCTAAGTGTCACGATTTTGATTTTTATAATGACGGATAGAATGCAATAAGAGAGAAATAAACATAATTCAAATTCATTCTCGAGGAAACATCCGCATGATTACGTATTTTAGAAATTGGGCATACATATTTATCATGTCATTCTCGGTCTCAGAAACTTATCCTTTACTTATAAATTACTTTGTAGATTTAAACTTAAGATTAGCAAAGAAGTTTCACATCTGACACGTGTACTTTGTACACGCGGTCTTTTTAATTTCTCCCCCAACATTTTTGTTTGTGTCTTGTGTCACATCTAAAAATTTATATTTTACCTGTTGACAGATTGTCCTGAAACTTGATACAACACTTTTGTTCTGATGACAATACAATTATGTGTTCTCTATTTCTTCTGTGTATACACAATTTGTGTCATATTCATGTGGCTAAGATGTAGTTTCAAGCTTGTGTCAGCGTTACCAAGCTCCAGCAAAACGGTAGCTCATCCTGCTGAAAGTTTCCATGGAGCTTTGTCGGAACCACAGAATAAATGTCAGAAAATAACGCGTAATATTCTATAACAAACTCAACTTGTACATAACAACTAAACTTTTTACTAACACCAAGATTACATGATTACATGAAAAATTAAATAAAACGACTGCTACTTGACAGACAGATCCCGCCAAAAACTCCAAATTATGTGTTTTATGTACCTACCATTGTAAAACCAAGATGGCCGCCGCAACATAATGACGCATTACATATTTTTTTACAATCCCCTATGGATATCAAATGAAAGAGTTTGATAAGTAGGATACTGAACATTATGAAAAAAAAATGTTAAAGTATTTTTTTATTTATTTTATTAATAAATAGCTGTGGCCCGTTCGTGTTTTATATATTCTTCACTGCGTAATATAGTTTTTCATTTTTTTCCACGAAAGCCTAATTATTTTCCTATTTTTTTTTGTACTTAATGAAAGCAAATTTCTCACAAATTCAAACGCTTGCAAGTAAAACTGACGACTAAATGTTTTTTTTTTACTATTTCTTGGGTTTAAATTTTTTTTATACGGAACCCTAATTATTTTCCAATTTGTTTATGTATAGACAGAAAGCAGATATTTTTCTCACAAATTCAAATAGCTACCATTTTCACACACTCCTGCACGCATCACGCAGGTACATAGGTCCTGTAAAGAACTTTTTTTCATGTTCAATAAAAAAATGTAGGGATTAGCTAGGATCAAAATTTCGCGGGAGTTTTCACACTCAGGTAGCGGCCAAGCCGAGACCCGAACCCTTGTGCTAGTTACCTTTTGCGGCTGAGTGCCTTCAGCACTCACCCCCAAAGTTCGGTGAAGCTGTAAAGGGCCTTCTGGTCAACAGCATTAGCTAGGTTAGAAAAAAAACCTGCCAGTAAAACTGACATTCGATCTGATTTTTTCGTCATTTCATGAACTTTAATTTGTTACTATAGGTAATTATTTTCGAAAAATAAAAGTACCCTAAGTTACGTGGAGTAATTTCAGATATTTTCCAAAAGAAAGCCCGTCACATTCGGTCCAGCCGTTCCGGAGATTAGCCGGAACAAACGGACAGACAAAAAAGTGAAAAATTTTATTGTATTTTATTTTTAGTGTAGGTTTCGTATGTACATTAATATGGATTTAATAAAAAAATCTTTTTTTTATATTACAAAGAGATGCTTCAATTTTATTTATTTGTAAAGATAGAGATAAAATTCTGTTAGATAGTTATGTATTCTATTATAGCTGGATTTAGAACTCGATTAGCTTGTTTAGTCTATCTTTAGCTCTATTTTCACCACCCCTCCGTTGTGGTGGGGCGGCCCGCTATGGAATCTTTGGGGTGAGCTTACCACGGTAAAAACGTTTCTGACGTCAGCGCTTACAGAAGCTTCGTAATTTTTTTTTTTTTTTTTGTTAAAATCAATAACATATTTTTCACATTATCTAATTATTTTGTTTTTTTAAAAAGTTGCGAGTAATTGGTCATTGGTCTATTGATTATTGCCGTTCGCTGATTGGTTAATGCTATTTACGTTCTAAGTTTCAAATTCGCGCTCTTTTAAATTAGTTGTGAAACCACACTGATTATAGGTATCGGTTACATACCATAATTTTTATATAGTTTTTTTTTTTGCATAAGGTGAATTCAAAGTCGATATTTTTCGGAAATAGTCGATATCTCTGGGATGTTGACGATCAGTGACGTCACGAATTAAAGTAACATGGAGGCCAGCGTTTTCGCGCGGGTATTTATAATTTAAATTACTTTTTAGGGCACTTTACGTTGTTTAAAAAAAAAATCTTAATCTAATACCTAATCATCATCGAAGGAACAAAATAAGGAATAATATTGTATTATATTTAAGTGAGTCATTTAGTGGTCTGTCAAAAAATTCTGAACCGTCCGTTTCGCCCGATTGATAAAAAAATTGATCAGCCTTGGGATAGTTGGTAGAGCATTTTCTATTAGTGGACCTTTGGTTAGTTGAAAATCTATTACAATCCATCATTATAAAGAGTTATCAGATAAAAAATACCCTCCCAATTATTTATTTTATTTTTGACAATTAGTGATGTCCTAAACGCGTTACCGGTTCAATTTACTATAACAAATTATTTTATTTGTAAAGAAGTTTTAATCGATTCAACACATTGATAAAGTATTTTATTTTTTTGTTATTATATAAACATACCCAGGTGTTTAAATGACGAACATTATTGAAATAAATCATTTATTTTACGCTAATTGTATTTATAATTAAATTAATATATAATAGACATTTCACTAAATGAAAATATTTACATAATCTGTGGGCTCGATAAATATTCGATGATATATATCGGAGTATTTTAGTAAAATAGAAAATATATAAGTACGTATTCAGCACTACTAAATCAACCAAACAATTATAGTTAACCAAAAATGTAGGGTTCTATATATGGTAGGTAATTTGACTATTCATGCAGTTTAATAGGCGTGACAAAACTGGCTGCTTGTAGCTGCCGTCTGCTACATGCTCTATGTTCCAATGCCTCTTAAGTAATTATTGAATTTCTCGTAAACTATTCATGGGATTACATTGAAATTTTCGGATAATATTTTCAAAATATCATATTTTAAGTATATGTAAAAGAACGATTTTTTTTTTCAAGTTCTAACCGCATCTACCCCCCTTAAATGTAACAAAAATGAGAGCTGTGGGAATGTGACGTGCCAGTGTTTAGGTACAAGGGAGCCGCTAGTCACCGACTAGAAATCAATGTATGACGTCAAACATAGAACCGAATCGCGACTCGTGTAAAAATTTTAGCTTTGAAACAACGTTAGCCTTAAGTAAATATTATTTCCAGACTAGACGTAGCTTAGAATGAAGAAAAAATAAAGAACATAATATTTCACTTTTAACTTGAACTGATACGCATTATGTAAATTACGGTTATGCTTGGAGTTTTACTGCGTGATAGAATCAGAAATGAGGATTACTGTAGAAGAACCAAAGTAACTGACATTGCCCGAAGAATTGCCGAACTAACGAGCAGTGAGCTAGGCACATTGCTCGTAGAACCGATTGCTCGATGGGGCCAACGGGTTCTCGAATAGTACCGGAAGGCGAAGCGTCGGTAGACTTCCCAAAAAGTAAACCTACGGCCAGGCGAAGGTCGCGGGATTATGCTGGATGCAGCTGGTGTAAGAACCGGTCGTTGTGGAGATCTTTGAGAAGACTTATGTCCAGGAGTTGGCGTCTTTCAGTTGAATGTATAGATGGACACGATGTAAGACCCTGTCATTACATATTAACAGGAAACGCGGCTGACGTGTATTTATTTAATCTTTATTCTATAACATTAAACACATATTACTTTATGACTTTGAAAATGTGAAAATAGTACAAAGGGCCTTATTGCTAATAGCAATCTCTTCGAGGCAACCTTTGGATGGATATGTTCCATGGAGAAGAATCAGCGGTGTTTGGTTATATAGATAAATCTTAATAAATACGACTTAAATTTAAATAATTTGAACTCTAACTTACATATGAAATATACTATAAATACAGATAATATATAACTTATAGACTAGATATGAACCAAAATTGAGTATAGTATTACAATTTATTACATAAAGTTATGTTAAAAACGACATTTAGTACTTTTTGAGCAAATTTAAAAATTGTTCCTCGTTTGTACCCGTCTCAGAGAAACAGGTAACGTATTCCATAATTGTGCAGCCTGGACTGTGAATGATTTTGCACAAAAATTTGTAGTGTTTTTTTTTTTTTTTTTGCCAAAAACCAAATTTAACGAATAAAAACAGAAAAAGCAAAACCTAGGGATTATTATTGCAAGAAAAATTAAGGTCGCAGTGTTCTGGAGGAGGAAACAAGGTACATTAAATAATGATTTCGCGCTTTATAACTCCTTTCATTGGGGCGTAACGCGATAGTAATAGATGTCTGGAATAGCTATTCGTCAAGTTGCCGACCGCGTTATCTCTTAAGCCGGGTCGCATTCCGGTTCCAGCCAGTGTCGATCCAGCAGTTAGCCAGTAAGTAGGTCTATTGAGCGAAATAGGATCATCACGGGAATCTGTCGACATTCAGCACGAAAAAATTAAAGGCAAAAAGTGTCGATGGAATCCAAAAAATAAATAGCCTATAGTCTCATGTCGATACGTTTAATAGTTTTGAGGTGATGGTGGGTCGAAGGAACACCGTTTTCTCTATATATATGTAGATTTACGATCCGGCGCTGCGTCGCATGGGTTTATAGAAATAAAAATCCTATATTACCCTATGATAGTGTAACTTTTTACTGGTAAAAGAATTTTGGAAATCGTTTAGGCAATTATTGAGTTTATCCATATCAAATTGTAAAAAAAAAACTCGGTAACCATGGGGACTGTCGACAGAAGTGAAAACTCTAAACTTTGGAAAAACTGTTTTTTTTATTGTTTAAATTTATTATTAACATAACAATTGAAATTATTAACATAACCTAACATTTATCGGGTTTTTACGTCTATTGGCACTCCGTCTAAAAATGATAAACATTTTCATGTAGTTAATATGTCGATTACCAATAAAAATGAGACAATAGGAAAACAATGGAAAGCTGGCGTAAACGCCAGGTTAGTGCTCAAGGGGTTCCATGGCGCGTTAATAATCAAAGCACACGATTGTCTGCGTAAGTATACCTCGTCTTATTTATTACTGTGCGCCAGCACTTAAACACCATTTTGTACTTGGCATACCGTAGCATGTTGTTGACAGCTGACGTCATAGCATTGGTGACACGAATCTATAAGTTTTTCCCCAACCAAGATTCGCTCAGAAGAAGTTTACATTTCAACTTATATAGTATGCATTATAATTCTAGTTTTTTAATTGCACCTTTTAAAAAATATCTTTATATATCAATCTTCTATGCGTATATGACTAAACTCCTTCTAAACGTCTGAACCGATTTTAATAAAAAAAATTGTGCCTATTCCTGAGGATTCGAGAATGGTTTAGATTCGCAATTTGGTCTAACTAATTTTTTTTAATATCAAACGCGAACGACTTCGCAGGCACAGCTAATACTTATATATTTTGAAACGGGCATTAAGAAAAAAAAAATTGTATAATAGTTTTATATGAAAAGCATTTATCTTCGTATTTCTAGTATAGTATAGTTCTAGAAGGCAGGCGTAGTGAAATGCATAATCGCAATGCAACGAACCAGCATAAGACGCTCTAGATCCATTTAGCGCCGTGACAAGATTAACCCTTCCAGTCCTGCGCTAACGTGACTTTCAAATGCGTCGTCGATAGCAGCCGTTTCATAATATTTACATACAAAATTATTTGCATTAAAAAAACATATATTTCTGGACGTAGGTACGAAACGACCTCTCTAACTCTTAATCTATCGATACAAATAAATAAAATTGAACTGTCTGTTTGTAATATGAAAGTAACTAACTTTTACTAAATATATGTACGTTCACAATCTCTTGAGTTTTAATTTTTTTTGTTACACGGAACCCCAATACTTTGTCTGATATTATTTTTGATAATAACAGAAAGCAAAGGTATTTCTCACAAATCCAAACACCGGGCAGTAAAATTCTGCATTGAACCGGATTTTATTCACAGTTTAATTCGTTTAAATTTTTACGCGGAGTAACTTCAGCTATCTGCCAAAAGTCCAGACGTTCCGGAAATTAGCCGGTAGTGTTGTAAATTATTACAATTTATAATAGAAATAAATAGTTATATTTTCTTCACTTCTCTGTAATTATTTCGATTTTTTTGTTCAATCAAAGATCTAACAAACAAAATACTTTAAATTTTAATTTTAGAGAACTATTTTTATTTATATAAAATCACTTCTTCTTATTAACATATTTAACGGCCCTGGATTCTAGCCCTTTTAAGCTTACAATATTGGTATTATTTTATTAAACTTTATTTGCAATGCTCATATTACTAATATTGGAAATATTCGAAAATAAATGCTATTATAGTTATAGTTAATATCCTACGACGCGGGCTAAATACGTTTTCACTTTAAAAATCATCCCAAACGGACGAGTCGTTTGCATACAATGAATACAGGAGCTTGTTCCCTCTTAAACACCGTCATTAAAGAATATGAACGGGTAAACACATGTACGCCGTGTGAAGGATGTCTTTAAAAATTCCATTTTCCACCGGATCTGTTCGCAAAGGGCTGCATTGTGAGACGCAAAGGGGTCTAAATACACGTTCAACGTCCAAATACATAACACAACAGACACGTAACGCACAAAAACGCTTCAAGCGTTCCCTCTCGTCGGTTTTAAAATTATCTCCTTTAGATTTACAGTGCTCCGATGAAAGCATGGAAAGATTTACTAAGAAATTTTCTATGGAATTCGATGTAGTTTGGGATTACAAAAAAAACTAGGCAGAAACTTTGAAAGAACTATTTTTAAGTTGATTTTTTTTAACAGGGGGCAAACGAGCAAGCAGGTCACCTGATGGAAAGTGACCACCGCCGCCCACGGGCACCCACAACAACACCAGAGAAATCGGAGGTACGTTGCCGGCCTTAATAAAGGACTTCAGTAAATGCATTTTCCACGCAAAAAAGGACTAAGTACAGATCTGAGTTTGATTACTTATGATGTTATTTAGGACAACCAAAGGAACAATTTAGAAGTAATCAGGTTACGAACATTTTTATTTGGGCATTTATGAGAAGATATTTTAGATTATGGCAACGCAAAAGCGTCCACTTATAAACGACAGACTGTGGCATGTCGCTGAAGGTTGACGTCATAGGTGATGCGAATCTATAAGATCCCCAACCGAAAATGTTCGCCCGACGGTCATCGTGATTCAAAATTATCAGAAAACCAGTTAACAAAATATTATAATCAATGGGTACTAAAACTCATTAGCAACGACTAAACAAAATAGGAAATCAGTTGATGAACAATGGTGAAAAATATCTTGAACATTATTTTATCTATGCCTTTTTATATATAGACTAGCTGTGTTCCCGCGGTTCCTCTCATGTATTTTGACTGTTTTCAATTTTTTTACAATCTTTAAATAATCACTTGATCCTTGAGACCCTATTTTTTATACAGGGCCTACATTATTTTTAGTATTATATATATATATATATATATATAAAAATATACTGTCCGTTGAATCGGAGTTTGCTCATAATTTAGAGAGTTCCAAAAAATGGAGATTTCATTCTTTTGACTCGGAACCCTAAATTGTCTATTTCAGTAATAATAATTAAATTGCCCATTAAAATTCAGTGATTTTGTTTAATAAAAATATTAAGTTAAAATTATTATAATTAGCTACGAAAAAATGGTAAAAAAAACAGTATTAAAATATTTTTTTTGTTACACAATAATACACAGTACCTAGATCACTGGATTTTCGTTCTCGTTAATATATATAACCTACGTATTGACCTAAATAGATAAAATCTATCTATCTATCATAATCTATAATAATAATTTTATCTATTATATCTTTTAGTGAAAATATAATTGTTGAATAAAATTATATTATTATAACTTTGATAATAATATTATAAACCTTGTTACTCAAAAGGTAAACTCCCCATTTACCTAATGTCCTTAATAGAAGTAAGTAAAAAATTAACTATCCTCATAGTCCGAAAGATAAAAAAATTTGTAATGCAATGAATATTTGCAAAGATAGTAAATTATTAAAAGCGAGTGGAGCCGCAGGCATAGCTAGGGATATTATATTAGAAACTACACGTAATCAAGTTTTCTATAGAGCAGGGTTAAAGTTTATTTTTTCAATGATTTTTGTAGGTTGTTGATTCTAAGAAGCCCGCATAATATAATTTTTTTTTTTTTTTTAAAAAGAAAAATAAATCGAATGTTCTAAAGAAACTAAAAAAATCACAACTAAATCGGTTAAAAAACACAACAAAATAAAATCTTACCTATGTTGATGACATAAGACCCGAATTACAGATTATAAAGTAATTATTTTGCTGTGGCTTAATAGATTTCACTGTAAATTATTTTTCGTTTTTTTTTTTTTTAATTCCATTTTGATATCTCTTTGTAAATATTTTAAACTTTCGTTTTTAACAATGGTTTAAATGAAGTTAAAATACAAAAGTTACAATGCTATAATGTAAGAACACATGTATTCTTAACTAATAATAATAATAATGAAAAAAATATATACATTTTACCTACCTATATCATATTCTTCTGACAGCCTGTAAATTCCCCGAGGGTCGAGTCATAGCGGATCCTGAGAGCGTCGTGTTTCTCCGTTCATTTCGTATATTTACACGCGATCCGACAGATCGAATTTATTTTCACTGATCACTTGTTTCAGTTTATTTAATAACACTCTTAATTCTCTATTTTATTTATACTTAAGAATTATATAATACATATGTTATTGTTCGCAAAGTCTTTCACAAATTGTTAATACCTGATTTTTTGATGGAAATTATATTAAAGACAAAATTTTAACTAAATAATTTTATTTCTAAAAATGTTACCTAATACCTTATGGCCGACATCTGTACAAATCCTAATATATATGAATAAATACGAAAAAAGTGTCCGTTTGTAATGTCAAAATAACATTTTTTTACTAAATACATATGAATGTATCCATGATACATAAGCTCACGCTTGTATCCCTGAAGGGTTAGGCAGAGGTGAAGTAGCGAACTACACCACTCGCATTGCGCCGGGCTTAGTTCCGTCCCAGATGTGACGAGCCTGTCGCCATATCGGGCACAAATTCCAAACTCCAGGATGATACTGAGTAGAAAAACCCTATACCTCTTGACCCGAACCGGGGATCGAACCCGAGACCTCAGAATGGCAGTCGCACCGTAATACCACTGCGCCACCATACCACACATGATACTTGTTCTAAAACACAATTTCGAATTCTTTGCCTGTCCGTCTGTTTGTTCCGGATAATCTCCGGAATGGCTTTTTTTTACACGATATAGGCTCAGTGCTTTAACCACAATGCCACTTGATGTTAAGTGATGATGTGGTCCAGGATGGTAAACACACTAAGCCTAGATATTGGTTCTCAAGTTATGCTGCCGGAACATACCTATTGGTATTTGGCGACAGGTTTTTGATCTTGAGGGTTGTAGCTACCCATACGAGTATTGTCAGAAAATGCCAAAACACCATGCTATGGTTTTCTTACAAGGTTTTCCTTCACCAAAAGTTCAGGCCGATTTTAAAGTTGGATAGGTGGGTTTGAACCCGCCTTCATTAACGCGGATTCCGCCCGCACTATCCACTGCGCCATCATCGCTGGACCGATTTTGACATAACATAACCTCTCGCCTGTTATCCCCGAAGGGTTAGGCAGAGATGAAGTAGCGAACTACACCACCCACATTTCGCCGAGCTTAGTTCCGTCCCGGATGTGACAGGGGGCGAGCCTGTCGCCATATCGGGCTCAAATTCCAAACTCCGGGATGATGCTGAGTAGAAAAACCCAATACCACTTGACCCGACCCGGGGATCGAACCCGAAACCTCAGAACGGCAGTCGCACCGTAATACAACTGCTGCGCCACCGATTTTAACAGGACTTATTTTAATAGATAGCAGAAATTACTCCGAGTAACTAAGGGTACATTTGATTTTCGAAAATAATTAGGGGAAGCGTCTAAAAAAATACTCATAAAGTTGTGAATAAAATCCGATTCAATGGTCAGTTGTACGGGCAAGTGCTTGAATTTATTTAAAATACTTTTACTTTATCTTAGTATCAAAAAAATATTGGAAAAGTAATTAGGGTACAGTATAAAAACAAATTAAAACGCAGTGTAGAATATATAAAACGCGGGCGCAGCCGCTGGCACACAGCTAGTCATACCTAAATTCTCAAAATAAGTCTTTTTTAATTTATATACTTTCGCGAAAGATGTTTTTGGAGAGTTGGAGAGCGCAGAAGAAGCTGGTTACTAAGATTTTACACGATGGAAAAGGTCCATATAAGTAACTCAAGGTTGTTGTCTCATGACTTTTGAGGCTTATATAGTTTTTTTAAGCAACAGCTTTGTTACCTCTGGTCTTCTGATAAGATTTTATATTTCAAAATTTACGCTTTATTATTGTCTATAACCTTCTACATCAATACTGCGTTCTATTAATAAATCAAAATACCCTGGTGTATAGATTTCTATATCATCGTTTATAAAATTAGTGAGCTCTAGAGCAAGTGGAATTTCTACCAAAGTTTTCATCGGACACCTTTCTATAGGTGTCTCTTTTAACATAATTGGATTCATTAATTAACCTTTTCTTGCATCCTCATTATTACATTTTATCGCGATCATATTTCAATCTATGTCTTTAGAAATGACAATCCTTATAGGTATCATTTGCGCTATGTTTACATGCTCTGCATTTACACTATAAATGCAACTTATAAATATATTAAAAAAAAATCTCAATGATATTAAAAAGCAATAAACGCTTCAATTAATAGTTTGCAAAAGGTGACATTAAAATGAGTGGACAACATCGCAAATTACTTCGAAACACAAAACTCGAAAAATCCATAATCGGAATCGGACCCACTTATAGCCATTAGTGGAGCATATGGCTAGCAGTAGACAGAGATTGGCTAATGTTAATAACGATGAAATTTTATTCAAAATCAAAAACATCTTTATTCAATTTAGGCGCTAAAAAGGCGTTTATGAACGTCTTAAACACTACCACCGGTACCGAAAACAACCCAGCCGAGAAGAGCCGGCAAGAAACTCGATCTGGATTTTTTTTTTCATATAAAAAACTATACAAATCATATTCTTAATAATGTTAGCGGGTGCGCACAGAGATGTGGGTTAATTCCAGACATCACTAACGTTCACGTAATGATCCACCCTGTAATAACCTTTTGAGATTAAGACTTGCTTGACATAATACTTGAACTTATTGTCAGGTAAATCGGTAATGTTACTAGGGATCTTATTGTAAAACCGAATACTATTACCTATAAAGCTTTTATTACACTTACTTAACCTAAAGCGTGGGACGGCCAACTTGTCTTTACTTCTTATATTAAAATTATGACGATCATTCACTAGATCTAGCTTGTCTAGTAAGTTATCGAAGATGCATTGGAAGGGCAAAGTTAAGACATCATATTCTTGATACTTGTTCTTTAGAGATTCGCGAGGTCCCATATTGTATATAATTAGTATATAATATAATATTAATTTATATTAACTAGACTCTAGTATTAACTAGAGATTAACCCAAAAAAGCGATGGCATAAAAATTTTACATTAAAATATGGGTACTTTATATTTAAGTTAAATTGTATTTACACAAATAAACATAATAATATATTATCTAAAATAATTATAGTACAAAAAAAAAAATACAAAAGATTTTTAAGAATCTTTATTGCTTCCTCTCTAGAGCTGTAGAGAAATTTTCTGTACCGGCTGCAGTTTATACGTTTGCATAATTTACACCGCGACCTATATTGAATAGAGTTTAGTGGATTTTAATTTGAATATAATTATCTGGAGTATTTTATAGATTAATTTATTGAAATGGTGCTATGAATGGGAATGATTCTAACATGACGTTTAAAGGTATGTTTTATTGGTTCGAGAAGACCAATTGATACTGACTTATGCGGACAAAATTATCAAATTTCTAATCGCATATAGTGCTCTAATTAATCAAAAGCGACGATGGCTTAGTTGTAAGTGCGTTCGGATTTCGCGTCAACTCTAAAATCAGCCTGAGCTTCCGGTGAAGGAAAATATAGTAAGCATATTGGTAGGACATTTTTTAATAGCGCCCGCCTGAGTATCTGCCACCATCATGTTTGAAAACCTGTCGCCAAATACCAACAGGTGTGTTCCGGCTAGGCTTAGTGTCTTTACCACCCTGTACCATATCGTCATTTAACATCAGCTGAGATTGCGGTCACAGCACTGAGCCTGTACAGTGTAAAAAAAAAATCAAAGCAACAAATGGAGTGAGGAAAGTGGAAAGAAAAGCGTACTAAATCTTTTTTACCTTAGCGCAGTTTGATTGTTAATATTAGATGCGTTCTTTGAAACCGCATTAGTTATCACACGTCATATAAACATTGCAAATAATGTTTATTTCTCAAGAGACAATTAAAGACAAACTGAGGCCATTTGAAACATCTTTTTGAATTAGCTATTTTTATATTCCTAATTATGCGTTCAATCTTGAAAACCAACTAGCACGATAAATAAAAACATTCAGATATTAAGCATATAGTTAATATTGAATATAACGTCAATTATATAAAAGCTTCCGAACTGTTTAAGTACGGCAAATGAAAATTATTGACTAAATTAGTTCTATCGCTTATAACTTCGCACCACGAAGGCTTTTTCCATCTCTTCTCATTTATGAGCCTACTGACGAATATGTGCGTATGAAAGCAAAACAAGATTAATTATGAAATAATTCTAGCCGTATTTGCTCGATTTTCAGCTTCGATGAATTTAAAATCAAACAGAATAACTTAAATTGAATAATCTTCAAAAAGCTAATACAGAATATGAACTAACGAGAAACCGCTATAATGTCATTACCAGTGGAGTTAGAAGTAGTAAATTTGGATAGTACTTTTCTTATAAATTGTAGAATTTTTCTTAAGAAGGATTATGAAATAATATTCAAAGCCACACGTTAAATCGAGAAGGTATCGAAATTTGAACTTGGGAAATAAATGCTTTACTTGACAAATTGATAAATTTTATCAAATTTTACACTTTATTGAAAACTATACTCTATTTATTAGAAACAAGCTTTCTCTCTGTTTAAATATTTTAACAATACTAAATTACACTTTCTAACATTACTTTTATTCTCATCGCATTTTATGTCGCCAGTAGATCTGGCAAGTGAGACAATGAATTAAAAATTCGTAAATAAATGACCTAAATTCTTATATATTTGATGTGATTGTCTACTTTTCGGATTATGAAATATACTCGTCTATAAGGCAACTATAAGATACAAAAAGGTTAAAGAAATCTAAACGTATCCAAAGCATAGCTATAAATAGAAATCAAAGAGCCCGTTAGTTATATGAAGCAGTATAACGGATATATTTGATCGCAGTTATCGACGTAAATAATATAACTCCAGAGGGATAAGCGTCTAAAAATAATAGTTGACAAAGGGGCCGTGTGTGCCTGTATCGAGACACAGCCGTGTGTACCATCGTTCTGTCTACGTCACAGTCATTCATCCGCTTCGATCGCACGCACACACGCGCCTGCCACTCCGCGCGCACACCACGCCCGCACCCCATCACACCAACAAAACCCCACGGGGGACCAACGGCCACCATAAATGACCATAAAGTCACACGACGTCGCCCCTCGATACGACACAATCGGCCACCATCTTAAAATTCATTCACAAAAATCGCTATCGCACTGCCCCTATTTGTTTACCGTTTTGTGCTTCCATAAACGTATTTTCGTCCTTATCAACGAACGTCGGTAACTTTTAATTATCGCATTTCACGTTCCGCACGTTTATTCAGGTTTTTTTAAAATGGTTTTTCAATCGTTTTTGTTGAGAATAATGACGTGCGAGCGATTGCGGGATCGTAACATCCGCTCAACGCGACTGTCAATGTGCAACTGAAGAATGGTGGCAGGACTGCGGACAGACGAGAGACGCGCACGCGTAGTAACTACCCGCCAAAATACACCTACGCGCATGTATGAGTGATTTGCTAACGAGTGTGCTGACTGAGGACTGAAAGTTACACAGATTATAAAAAAATATTCAAAACATAGTTTTTATTTTTAAACTGTAGACGATAATCTGATAGAAAAAAGGTTGTGTCAGTATGTGTCAGTAATTTTTAGGCCACGTTTTTGAAAGCGTAGCGCGAAGCACTACGAACTACGGCGTAGATTAGCTACGGAACAGCTACGGTACAATGTTACATTGATGGCAATGATCACGTCATGAATGGTCAGAATTATGGTACAATATGTCCTATTTTGTGTACAGTTTCTTATAATTAAATTTGTATAATGTTTATATTATAAGTTAAGAGAGTGGCTAAACGAGAGATGAAAAGAAATATGCTCGTAATTTTTTTACGCAATCAAATTCAGAACCATATGATTCGGCAGAGAACCAAAGGCGCCGACGTAGTTCTTAAAGCTAGAAGGTTAAAATGGCAAAAGCTGTTATTTGGATATTACAAACAGACAATTTTATTTAGTTGTACAGATAACGCAATAGATTTTAATTAAATTTTTTAATTGAATGCCTTGAAATGAATCTTATTATTATGTCAGCCTTCTTCTTTGGAATCACGAATTTTATAAAACTGTCATGTATCTTTTGTATTATTATACAATTTTTTTTATTAAATACTAGCTATATGCCCGCGTCTCCGCTCGCGACTTATATATTCTTATATATTCTTCACTATACATTCTTCCGTAATATAGTTTAAATAGTTTTAAAATTATCATTTAAAGCATTTTCTAATAATCCAGCCTGAGTAGATTTTTTTACATGGATTAGGCTCATCGCTTTGACCACATCTCACCTGATGTTAAGTGACGACGTGGTCCCAGATGATAACACACACTAAGCCAAGAGGTAGTCATTCTCAAGTAATTCTGCCGGAACACACCTATTGGTATTTGGCGACAGGTTTTCAAACTTGAGGGTGGTAGCTACCCGTTGGGGCTTCATTAGAATATGCCCTACCACCATGCTATGCGTTCTGCGCGATGTTTTCCTTCATCGAAAGCTCAGGCTGATTTTAGAGTCGGATAGGTGAGGATCGAACCCACGTCGATTGACCCCGAATCCGGTCGCACTTTACGCGCTGCGCCATCATCGTTTCAAACCACCCTCAAGTTTGAAAACATGACGACAAATACCAATAGTTGTGTTCCGGCAGTATCTCTTGAGAACCAATACCTTTAGGCTTAGTGTGTTTGGCATCCTGGACCACGTCGTCACTTAACATCAGACAAGATTGTGGTCAAAGCACTGATTCTATACAGTGTAAAAAAAGAACCTTGTCATGAGATGACTGGGTTCGCCGTTGACGGATACGGCAAGGAAACTATGGATTCAATAATTCCGCGTACTTATAATAAACAATTCAGTGATATAGATCTATTTAACTTCAAATTTCATAATAAAAACATATCTAAAAACAGTTTTAGAAATCAAATGAAAATCTTTTTTAGTAAACAATTAACACAAAATTTATACACACGCACACGCACACGCACACACACACACTCACACAAATACATGTAAACATTGTCTGATAATTAGTTTTTAAATAGTTATAAATTCATGTTTGGCTCTTAATTTTATTTATCAGTATAGTTTAAATGTATTTTTATACGAGCTGTGAAATGTAATGTAAATAAATAAATAAATCATCGTACCTATAGATTCTATCTATCTATCGAATGTCGTCATCGTTTTCGACCTGTATTTTATTTAATGTCAGTAGAAATGTATTCATTTAGCCCAATCCGTACAAATAATACATAAAATATATTATAGTGCATAAGTTATTTAGCTCGAATGCAACTATCCAAGTCTATTCGAGGGCCTGAGATTTCGTTCTAGGAAATCATCGTGAATAAAGCCATAGTATGGTGATAGGACATTTTCTAACAAATACTAGCACCATCTAGTTATGAAGACCAATGGCTGTATTCCGGCAGCATTACTTGAAAACCTTTGCCTCCAGTTTTAGTGACTTTACTATCCTGGACCATGTCAAATATTTCGCAAGATTGTCATCAATGCGCTGAACCTTTACAGCGTAAAAAAAAAACTAGGCAGCCATTGGGACTCCCGACAGAAGCGAAAACTTGAAACTTTAAAATACTTGTTTTTTAATGTTTAAATTTCGTAATTAACATAACCTAAATAACATTTAACGTAAAACGTTTGTCTGGTTTTTACATCTATTGGCGCTCCGGGCAACAATTATGTACATTTTTCATTCTATCAACAATTTTTATTGTTTATCGAAGACATTTTCACATAGTTTATTCATTATCAAAAACATCTACACTTGACATATTGTAGCATGTTGACGACTGAAATTATAGCATATATGGCTATATATTAAGAGAAATATACCCTTTGTAAATATATAACGTATACTAATGACGTACGGAGATATATCTATGTACATACATACACAGTTTACATACAGCTCATGGGAAGCGTGAGGTGACGATGACGCGAATTTCATAATTTTTGTTCACCCTGTGCTCAACGCACCTAAAGAAGTTTTAACTTAATCAATAACCACAATACACTAGACAACAGACATGAATGTATAGAATATTATATAAACTAAGAAAATCCATACGCCCCTATCCCCCATGAATGGGAGAGATATCGGATGACGTCCACATTTTGCGCCATAATAACGCTGTATCTCAGCGTTTGACGCAGCGTGGATATCCCAGACAGCCATCCTGGCGCCTGGACGGCTAGACCGAGGTCAGACGATATCAAGCCAAAAAATAAATACTTGCCCAACATACATTTTGATCATTATATAAGTCGATGGTTGTTTGCCTAACGGTGACGTCAACGTTTTAATGCGTAATTCATTCTATGTGATTCATCACATTGAATCAATGAACAATACAGTCGTCAATGTAAGAGCAATATATGGGGATTTTATTAAAAACCATCATAAACTGAAAACGATACTAGTGGCCTAGTCGGATGGGTATGAGTTTTTGGCAAAGGAAACCCTTAGCGATGAAACTATATTCGGACGTAAAATACAACCTTTTAAAGTCTGCCAGGTTAACTACAACCCGATTTGAAAATAGGTCTGTTCCGGACGCACTACTTGAGTGCCAGTTCTTGTGGGCTCAGCCACTTAACAGCAGATGTAACCTAAAACTTCTTTTTTATCTGACTGATGCTGTTGAACGGAAGGACGTTAAACCCGAAAAAGGCCGAAAAAACTAGCGCAAGGCCACCATAGTGGCTCAAACCTCGGCTTAGCCATTACCTGAGTGTAAAATTCCGCTGAATTTACCGTACCTAATCTCTGTGATTGGTAAGAAATGAAAAAAAAATGCTCTTATAGAATTCGTGTACCTACGTGTGATTTACAGGCGTATGTTTGCAGTGTGTTGTGGATAATGCTAGAGTGCATGCAGTGTCTGCAAGCGCCTTCCCAGTTGGGGATCGAAGCAAGTCTTAGGCCACTACCGCAGAAAGACCCAGGTTGTGTGCGGTAGTAAAGAAAGCCGCCCGTCTCCTACCTAAAACCACAAATCTACTATGATGAGAATTTGAAAAACGAAACTATCAGATCACGATGATGGTATAAATTAGTACGAAAAAAGAAAGAATTTAATTTCTCAAATTCTCTCGTCTATGACGGCAATAGTTATTTATATCTAACCTTCTTTTCCATCTTGGTTAAAAATAGAATTTACATACACAATTCTGGCCCTGTCATGTGGACGTGGAAAACTTATTACAAGCCTTTATCCATTCAAGCAAAAAGTTTATTAATTTCTTGGTTAATTTTATGGGATCCCAAAATTCGTGTTACGTTTAATTAAACGTAACACGCGCACAACTACCACATTATATAATGCTAAATGTCATCAAAATTACATGCTCGGAATAGCTTTTTGTTAAGGTGTCCTCAACGCCATAATAAACCTGCTTCTTACGCCAGTGACTGGCTGAGCATTCACAAACCTAGCCAACGCGCAACAACGCTTAGTTACTCTCATAGATTTTTATAGCGTATGCTATGGGTTACTCAGTAAGGTCTTTCTAGTAAGGCTATACTTTTTTTTAATACTACATAAGATGTGGTTCGGGCCACACATACTACTCAGGCGGTCTATATTAGAAAATGCTCTACCACCATGCTAAGGTTTCTTACAATATTTTCTTTCAACGAAAGCTTAGGCTGATTTTAGGTATGGATAGGTGGGTTCGATCCCGCGGCCGTTTATGTGGACGTGTTTACGTTTACGCGCCATCATCGCTTTCGCTGCGACTCTTCAAGAAGGGACTGAAAAACGCTCTCTGAGGTCGGCAAAGCGTCGGTAATACCCTTGGAATTGGAGTTAAGCATTGGTGACGGTAACTCTTTTCTGATGAAAGTGATCGTCTTTCGGTTTGATGGTGCTTTAACTTAAATAGTGATAAATTGGAATCCCTCTAAAAATTCTCATATCTAACCTTAAAAAAACTGTAAACTTGAGGCATGATTGCAATGATTATGTAGAGAACGTACATGTCTCAAATTTACTTGAGCTTAAAGCGAAGATGCTTCATTTTGTGGCGCGTATTAGTCTCTTTTTGACATATTCCACTGACGCACATCCCCTTCCGGCAGCAGCCAAGATCGTGTTCCAATCCCCAATAATAGAGAGACCTTTGTATCTGCAACCAACTTGATACAGTGACATCATCATGCACAAAAACAGCACGCATCCCACACTACACGCAGGTACAATTGTTCTGTAAAAGACAACTTGAGATCAGTAGTTACCTTATGTACAACTCCGGGCAAACTCGACGGAATTCACGGCTCAATTTGCAAAATAGACATTACGATTAAGTTAAGAGATAAGATACGTAAGTACGTTAACTTCACATTCACTATACTATGAGGTGTGAAATAAAATAATGCCAAAAACTAACTAACACTACTCAATAGAACCACATCGTTCAACATCTCAGCAGTTAGATCCGTAATGAATTAATATTTTGTATGAAAATGCTACTTGTTTATATGTAGAGGATTTTTAAATAATAGCAATTCTCCATCAAAGTAGACGAAAATATATTCTTGTCTTATATAGGTAATATTCCTACCAAATTAAAGTATCGTTATGAATCTTTCATAACAAGTCATACGACGATCCTGTAAATGTAAGTCATTACAAGACATCAAATAAAAATGGAGTCTTTGCAGAAAAGCTTTATTTACCAACAAAACAAAACTATAAAAATGCTCCTCTGATCTCGCAAATAGGGGACGCAGCCCACCGCGCCGGTTACGCGAACGCCTACGATTTTAAATTTCGAAGCATTCATACATGCTAGAGAGAGACGGAATGATGGTAACTGCCCCATTGTGTACGAGAGTAAAGGAGAGAGATGTGCTCATCGATCGACTTGCGTCACACAGGACGCGTGGGCGCGATGACGTCACGCCGCACCCGCCAATCGGTGCGTTAGGAAAAGGCGCCACAAATTAGTAAAAGCGGTTTGTCGGATGTAGGCACTTGTCTAATACATTTTTTTTTATAATGTCGCTTTTGTATACGCACTTAGCGAAGTGAAGTATTAGACTTTGAATTACTTAAAATTGACTTCTAAAATGAAACTTAAGACATAATAAAACATTTATTATTAACGTTTAATCACCATTTTGATCTTAGGCAAAAGGCTATGAACATTTGGATTATATGATATTTTTTTAAATTTTTTATTGCAGGCACACTTTTTAGTAATATAATTAAGAACTTTAATGGATTTTTATTCCTTTTTACATCTAGTAGGTTGTTACAACTTTGATTACTGAATATTGAATAATAAAATATTTTTATTAAGTGTGCGCCATCTATTGCCAATATATTTAAATACTAAGGTGACGTGCTTGATATTTCTTATTCGTGCATGAGTATTACAGACTAATTACTAGATGGCGCTAAATAAATAATGTGAATTTCATAGATATTTAATTTATAATAAATATATGTTTAATATTTAAAAATATGTTTCATTAGAAATAATTTTCTTTACCAAAACACCACAACTTGTTTAAAATATTAGATATTGGAGTATATTTCGTTTGTATTATAGGTTTGTTTTTGTGGCTTATTAATAAAATTTATCCTGTTTCTTATTCTATTCGTACAGGTGAAAGACCTTTTTGATATTTGACATTTCACATACCTAAATTATTATGGAAAAAATTGCCAGGTCGTAAATTCTGTTCGTCTGTGTTCTTTTTTTCTATGTCGTGTTATTTTGTATGTAGTTAATCATGGGTTATTTTATATTTTATAATATATGTATTTGCGAACAAGTTTGAAGGCGTCAAAGTGATTCCCCTCAGGTAGGTAGGTACAATACTGACACTGACAAGTATACAAAAACGACGCACATCCAAATCATCAGTTCAATGAACCTCCTGTTGGTTTTTTTTAAATTATTTTTGTCATCACTCCACAGATAAATATAAAGGTATTAAATTCGTTTAACTCTTTTTATCTATTATCATAGAGTGTGGTTGATATATCTACCTACAGTGACTAGCGATACCCCTAAGAATTGCTCCCATAAAAGAATGTGCTTATACAATCCTATTCAATATGATACTATTTAAAATTTAGAGAGTACCAAGAATATATTCAGTGTTTTGAACTATTTTTTTAATGTTCAGTTTTTATTTTAAAAATAAATGATAATTTTACGTACAACTAAAAAAAAATAGACACGCATGGGGATTGCCGACATAACTGAAAACTCGAAACTTTGGTTAACATGTTTTTATTTAACGTTTACATATCATAATTTGTTTATTAAACATTTATCTGGTTTTTACATCTATTGGCGCTCCGAGCAATAATTAAGTACTTTTTAAATAGTTTATTCATAAACAAAAGATACGATAGGCTGCGTAAGAATAAATTTTACTATTTATCTCTGAGCGCTAGCACATAAACGCCATCTTACACTTGACATACTGTAGCATGTTAACGGCTGACTCTGACAAGCATTGGTAACCCGAATCTATAAGCTTTCCGAGAATCGATCAACGCGGCTAAACAAGTTTTCATTTCAAAAATGGTGACATTTCAAATTAGTTTACGTTTGTTTTAAGAGTGAATAATAGTGTTTTCTTATGTTTTTGCATTGATATAAATAATTAACGCGATGATGGTTACTACCACTGGAAGTGGAGTAGGATTCCGCGTCGATGGACGTAGGTTCGAATCCAATGCCCAATGTGCAACATATTGATTGTAAGTTAGAGATAGAAGGGAATTTAGTAGGCTTAGTTGACAAAACTCTGTTTTTAGGTATCACACTTGATAATAAGTTACAATGGGGTCCGCATATTTTTTTTTTTTTAGTCCCCCGCCTTTTTCCCTCTGGCATGACCAGAGACCTTTTTATTACTTTTTGTTTATTGTGATTTTTTTTTTCTTTCTAAAGCGTGTTCTTTTGCTTTTACTATTTTCTTTTATATATATATATATATTATATTTATAAAAAAAAGAACCAGATCGAGTTTCTTGCCTGCGCTCTTCTCGACTGGGTTGTTTTCCAAACCGGTGGTAGTGTTTAGACGTTCATAAGCACCTTCTTAGGGCCTCAATTGAATAAATAAATTTTGATTTTGATTTTGATTTTGATAATCCTGCTGTCCAGAAATGAATTCCTGTGAAAATGAAGTCCTGTGCAATATGGAAATATAGAGCTTGAAATTTCTGATCTAACATATAAATAGCTTTTAAATTTTAATTTATTTACTCGTCTTGTATTATTGCAGTTCGTTAATTGTAAAAATGTATATTACTGTAATGATTAATTTTTTTGAAAGCTTTTTTCTCACCCTCCGTATTTACATACTCACAATCACTTGTCATATAAAGCCCCGAACACCCCTAGTATAAAACCGGCTACGGTGAAACCTGTGCCACTATACAGTAAAAAAAAAATATTCCTTTTCTTACATATAAAAAAAGTCCAAAGGCGTTAATTTGAATGCGGTTTGACATGTGAGAGCATTCACCTTAAAAAATAAAAATAAAATAAGTCATTAGTTCTTAATGAGGTTATTCACATAAAAACAATTTGATAAATAACTAGATGGGTCCATGACTTCCTACGCTATCTATAACTATGCTTGTATCAAATAACACCTTCGAACCGTGTTTGTCTGCTCGTTGGTTGGTTTGTGATTCAAAAACGACTTTACGTCATTCTTTTTAAATTATAGATATCAGCCTCAGTAATGTTATTTATTTGTACTTATTACATCAATTAGTAATGAAATTAATAACAAATGAAGCCAGGAAAATGAAGACTAAAAATTGTTAAGTGAATGATACCGCGTTTGGGTAGCTACTTATAATCTTCTCGCCCGAAATATCGCTGTATTTAAAAGCAAAAAATCTTCGAGCAGTGAGATACAGTCGCTTACAATAGGCCTAATTAAAAAGTTACCCAAAGGGCAATGGAAAAGGCTATGCTCGGAGTTTCATTGCGTGATCTAATCAGGAACTAGGAGATCCGCAAAAGAAACAAAGTAACCGAGATTGCCAAATTTTTCTGATGGGGCTAACGGGTTCTCGAATGGCTGACGCGTACCGGAAGACGCAGCGTGGGCAATCCACAATGTGGACCGACGATGGATACACTGGATACACATAGTGCAAGACCGGTCGTTGTGGAGATCTTTAGAAAAGAACTATGTCCAGCTGTGGACGTCTTTCGATGATAAATGGAAAGTAAACAATTCTGTAGAGTAGTAGTAGTTGGATTGCGTAACGGCCTGCCCCATCTAGTTATTTAACAAAATGTTTTTATGTGAATAACCTCATTATTTATTAATGACATCTATTTAAATTTATTTTAAAGGCTCTTAAAGGTCCACCACATTAATGGCACCCTGGACTGATCTCTCGTCGGTCGATACGACTTGTGTGTATAGCTCCCAAGATTTCCGTAGAGCACTTGAACGACCTCTCATCTCAAATTACATAACAACTATTATTTTTTATTATACGTTAGAATATGTGTATTATTAAATTTTAATATAATCAACAATTTATGAAATGCAAACAAATATAAAATTTCACGTAACAATTTTAAAAAGACATACCAATTATAGTCGAGGTATTCGTATGGTATTATTTGTCAGAAACGAGCCGAGCCGCGATCGCAAATAGTGTTAAAATAATCGATATACAATACAATTGAACGCTTCATTGGGCGTGGCGCATCGGAAAAAACACATCGAAGGCCGCAACAACAAAAAAAAAAAAAACAAACCATAACAAAAACTAACAATCGAACCCACAATTATTGTAAAATGTCCATCACTCACGATGACTTCAAATGTTATGCGTTCGCATTGTAGAAAAATTACATCATCCTACATTATTACTCTACTAATTAGCCACGGGAACTGGCTATAGAAGTGTAAACTCAAAACATTGGAAAAAAAAAGAACTGTAAAAAAAGGGCAATCTAGAGGGTTATGCTCGGAGTTTCTCTGGGTGCCTGTAAGGAACCTTTTTTTTTTTTTTTTTTAATAAATAAAAATGTAGGGAACAGCTAGGACACAACTCGCGAGAGAGTTTTGAATACTCAGGTGACGGCCAAGCCGAGGTTCGTACCACTTTGGTAGCCCTTGAGCTAGTCACCTTATTGCGGCTGAGTGCCCTCAGCACTCGCCCCCAAAGTTCGGTGAAGCTGTAAAGGCCCTTCCGGTCAACAGAATTAGCTAGGTTAGAAAAAAAAAAAATAGTTTCACTGGGTGATTGAATATGAAATGAGATCCGCAGAAGAACCAAAGTATCCAACATTGCCCAAAGAATTGCTAAAATTCAAAAGGCAATGGGCTGGACATATTTCTCATGGAACCGATGCTCTATGTGTAGGTGGTGGAGGTGGACCGGCGAACAGGTGAAGGTCGAGGGATTCCGTTGGATGCGGATGGGGCAAGATCTTTCGTCGTGGAGATCTTTGGGAGAGACCTATGCCTAGCAGTGGACGTCTTTTAGTTGAATGGATGGATGGGTGCGAAATGTTTAAATTATAGTATGAATAATAATGATTCAAACATAACATTACAAAATATATTATTATAACTCCATAATTTATTAATATATTAATTATAAAAGTTATAAAGCGCCATCTTATTCTGTAGAATATACGGTCAACACATCGATTGACGGAAGCTTTCCAACAAATTAGAACATTATGGAACAACCACTTGGTTAGTTACAACTTTCAAGTTAAAAAGTCAGATGTGATCTGGAAATATCACTCGGGAACCAGTTAATTTAGGCTTATCATATATACATCTTCGACCACTTAGTATCAAGTGAGATTGTAGTCACAACGCTAAATCTATAAGTATTAAAAATATACTTTGACCGCATGGTCTGTTCTATTTTGCACCATTTATATCGGCCCGGAACAATGCGCGACGGTTGATATTGTTTTGTTTTATTTTGTTACGGTAATCCGCAGCAATCAGAAGGTCATGTGAACGTACGACCTCGTAGAGAAATGACAATTTCTCGACTCCACTGACTGTCGTTGGAATTACCTGGCGGTATTTTAGTTTGTAACGTAGTTGTCCTTATTTTTAATTCATTAATTTGCTGTATTTAACATTTTATTATGTATTTTTGCTCAAATGATACCTGATGCCGTTCATTTATAGGGCATAACGACACGGAGCGTGAGTTCTGAGATCTCCCAAGCACTCCGGTTGAAATAGCTATAACAGAAGACGGCCATTTTGTTATGGCGTTCATGAATAGTGTTCCTAACGTCAGACTTGGCTGTATGGACTAGTACCTTTCCCTTAAATGGAATTTAAAAAAGGCTATATTTAACAGAGTAGAGTTTATGTTTTGCAGGCGATTCTATTACTATAAGATAACCGTTTACGTTCCTTATAAATTTATTCACGATATTATATTTCAGAAACATTTAATAATTTAGGTAAACCACATGCTGTAGGTTATTTTTCTTTTGATTTATAATTTATTTATATAATTTATTACTAGTCCCATAACTTACACTAGTATGTGTTATAGTTCATATACTAGTATATGAACGTCTAGTGACTGAAATATTTACTTAATACCCAATTAGTATTGAAAATATAAAAAAAAAAAACATTTAAAAAAATATTGATTGAATTAAGCCTCTTCATATGGTACTCAATAAAAAAAAAAGAAATCGGTTAATAAGTAAAGTCGATATCTTCAACGGTTGTATCTTTGTTATCAGTTTTATCTTTTCAATGTCTACATGATAACGAACGACTGTAATTGTGTAATGACCTTCTTGGAATATACTTTTTCTAACCAATATATCGTAATGTAATTAAATAATATCCATCAAATAATTCTTTCACAATACCAATGAAATAGTCTTAGAGTTTTTATACCAATAATTGTCACTCCCACGAAATGCGTGCCTTGTCCTTCTCACATTAAACTTGTCTGTATTCAAGATAAATTATCTGTATATTAAAAAAAAAAAACATCCGCTGTAATATGTTTAATAAATAAAGTAAGGGAGTACTCGAGAGAAATAAAAATTATTCTCTATTTAATGAGATTCATGTGTGAATGCGGCTGCACCCACGTTTTAAATATTTTTTTTTCTGCATAATATGGTTTTAATTTTTTTATACGGAATCATAATTATTTTCGAAAAAAAAAATGTATACTAACATTCAGTAAAGGTATTTCTCACAAATTCAAATACTTGCTATGCATTGAATCAGATTTTATTCAATTTTGTATGAGTTTTCAGACAGACAAAAAATTTAAAAAAAAATATATTTTTGGCTTCTGTATCTATAAAAAAGTCCACCCCGATTATAATTTTTAAGAATTATTAAAGTACAGATTTGACTTAGTTACGGTTTTCTTATAGTAATAGATATCTCTATATGCACGCGCATCGCTTCAAAATTTCTAAACTGTTTCAAATGTTGTTTTCAAATCAGCATAGTTGAGAGAATAAATTATAAAGCATTCAGGTTATATTATAATTAATTAATTATAAACATTTACAATTGAATTCTTTCTACGGTTATATTTTTCACACTTCCTCAGCTAATGTCAAGTGACGACGGGGTCATGGATGGTGACACACACTAAGCCTAGAACTACTGAGTATCAAGTGATTTTGCCGGAACAAACCTATTGGTATTTAGCATTGATAGAAAATGCCCTACAACCATTGTCATCTTCCTGCTCCCAATTTGTTTTTGGGGTCGGCTCAGTATGCCCTACAACACTATTATAGTTTCGTCTTGATATTTTCCTTCACCAAAAGCTCACGCTCATTTGAATAGTAAAGTAAATAAAGGAATTTTATTTTTATTACACTGATATAGATTAAGCATACATACACACACACATGCACGCTCATACACGCAATACTAACACATGGTCATTTATATATTTATTTTTTTGCATTTTTTGTTTGTTTATTTTAATATTACTCATATATATTTGTATTTATATTCTATAAAGTAGTTTTCAAGATATGTACCGGAGGCGGGAGATGGTAGTTGCAACACAGTTTTTAATTAAAGCAACTATTATCGTTTTAAAACATTTTGTATAAATTGTTTTATCTAAATAAATAAAAATATACTGGGTTACAAAAAAAAAAAAAAAAAATAGGTGGGGTTGAATCTGCATCCATTGACGCGATATCCGACCGCACTACCAATTGCGCCGTCCATTTAGCACGTTAACAGAGATGCGCCCAAAGCTAATCCGTAATTTATATGCATATAAATCTATAGAGACCTTCATATAAAATCATTTCAAATAATGTTTCGCAGTTAATCGATTAATTTAAGAGAGGAGAGTATATCGTTTCCCGTGCGCCATCTGCAATATTTGGTTTGATGAAACCTAATGAAATAAATTATTTTATTTAAACTATAAAAATATTCGATAACTCGCTGGATTATATATGCATTGTATGCATATGTATGCATATACAAATAGGTACTAATCAAAATTAGAATATTAATGTGTGGCAAATATGTGATGGTTTTTGGCGAGATCTCAGCCTGCCATGTAGCAGTTGTTTTCTATAATTCATTAACTTGTGCATTTGACTTTATATCACATGTAATCTTGGTGGTGTTTTTTCTGTGATATAGTTTGGTTATTGCGTTCAGGTTAAATTTATTATAGAAGATAACGGGTAACATTTATTCTGAGGTGCCGATAAAGTTCCATGGAAAGTTCAAGCAGGATGAGCCTCCGTTTTGCTGGAGCTTGGTAACGCTGATACAAGGTTGAAAATACATCTTACTCACATAACACTGGGACATTGTAATTATCTAAGAAGAAGAAGAAAGTCAACGTCAGAAGTTAATGCTTATCAAATAGAAAGCTTCATCGTTACACTGCTAATTTAATTATTACTAATATACAAAAAAAAAAAACAAAAACAATTTATCAATGCGAAGGTGTTTCCTTTTACAGTTATATTTATTTAAAAATATGGAAGCCATTTTACGCTGTGACCTTTGAGGTTAGTTTATTGACATTTGTTTTTTTAGTAAGAACAAAATGTAAGCTGCTATATTTCACACATCCCTAACTATAAATAATTATCATCGTCAGACATGTAAATAAATAACGGATCTAAGAACCAACAATAGAAATGTCAAAGAGTATTTTCTCTTTGTTTTTTTTAAAACTCAAACTGCTTTTTAAACTCAGTCCTTTGATACAAAGAGCAGAGTACGAGAAATAAAAAATCTGATAGTAAATATTATTAGGAAACCTGAATTAATATACCATGTTTTCATATTTTGGTTGTGGCAGCACTGTGGGATCCTATTAGCTGTCAACATTCCTTATTTAGTTAGTATTCAATACAAAATATTCAGCATAATTAAGATACTTTATGTTAGGTATATAATTAAATTTTAAAAAATCATTCCCTTTGTAATGTTTCTGACCTGTAACCCATTAAGTTACCTTACGTTTAAGTCTGTAGACTATTTAAAATCAATAATAGCGAGAGATTTACCTAGGATGAATCCAGCGGTATTCGTATGCCGATAATAGCCCAAATCGAGGTTCGTACAACTGTGGAGTCTTTTGCTAATTACCATTTCAGTAGCTGAATGTTATGTGGGCTCACTTCAAAACCCAGGTGATGCTCTCAAAGGTTGAGGTCTACAGCGTTAGTCAGTAAAAAAAAAACAACACAATAATTTAATTTCACTTCATATTTTAACTTCACTTGGTCTTATGTATGATTGAAACTTAACAGTTCGTAGTCTATTATAGAACAATAGGTTACAGAATTGCTTCGTTCAATCATTCTTATGAGAAATAGAACTTATTTATTAATATCTATTGTTTAATCCGAATGATATTCTATAGAAATATTAATCGGACAACGTGTAATAGTTTTTTTTTTAATACAAATGTTATACCCGTATGTTAGTATATGCTTATATAACGGAAACTTTGAACATGATTTTGACCCCCTTCAAAACGTCGAATTGACTCGAAATTTGACATACTTATCAAGGACCGATAAAATTCAATATTTTAAACAGTTAGTTCTGGTATACTAACCAGGATTTTCAGGATTAGCGATTTTTCAGTATTTGATATCCGGTCATGTCTTTGCGCCGATAGGACTACTCGTAAATGCGTTAAAAGAAATGACTAGATTACAACGTTATTCATAAATAAATAAATAAGTAATAGTTAAAAAATATATTTTTTTTACAATAAAATCCATTTTTTTTCTCTTACACTATTCTTAATTCAAATTATTTTTCTACTTTTTTAGTTGGCTTTTCTATAAAAGAGTTTATTTTTTTTTAGTTTTTTTAAATTATATTTTTTCACGTCATTGTATATAGTTAGCATCCATGGCACTACGGTTTCGTTCACGATCTTTCTTTGCCTTTCTTTTTTTTCTGATGACCTTATTTTTTACCTTATGCATTTTTTTATATAGGCCATATTTATAAAATATATCTAATAAGGTTTATATTTTAAGGATGACTTAGCAACGTATCTTTGGGCGTCTATATAAGTTTATTTTTTCACTGAAATTTATCTAAGTCTATAACAACGCCTTTTGAAGAAGACTTTTTATTTCTAATATCGAACATAATCCTAAAGTAGTTTGAACCGGGAATTAAATTTCTCTGGAATAATTCCCGTAAATCTAACAAATATCAAGAAATTATTTCTAGTTTGTCAAGAGCTATATGTCTCATTATGCCCTTTATATTACATGTTCAAAAATCGACACAAATAAACGAACAAAATCATACTTACTGTGCCCATAATTTTTGCAGTGCCTAAGTCTTTAAGCAGTTTTAAAGGAGTACGTTTTGTAAATTCTGGACAAGTCAAATGACCGAACGTTTTCCATGTAAGCGTATTTAATTATTGGATTAAATGTTGCAATACAAATAACAACTGGGCAAACTAGATTGGGATAGGAAATCGTCAAAATGCACTGGAATTGCGTCAACATTTGATACAGTAAATAGATATTGTCGGTATTACGTTGTCCAGTTTAGCGAATGTAACGGAATAGGTGAAGGTGATGTCTATAAATGTTTCGTGGATTGTTTTATAATTATGTATATATATTTTGACCACACCTCCTTCCTTTGCTGAATCATGGCTTCCGTGTGAATATAAAATGTTATAATCGATCGAGTGATATTCATACCTAAGATCTTAAATGTTATACCTTTTTTAATAGGAATCGCTTATCGCTTAATGATCAAAATTTGACCGTAATCTGTTTTAAAAAAATGAAAACAAAAAGAAACTGTTATTAAAAAGCTGGTCAATTGCAAACCTATTGAACAGAATAAAATCGGTTGACAAACGCTGAAGAACAAGTAAAAAAACTGTTTTATTTAGTTTATTTATATGGAAAATCTAAAACAATAAAACGATATAGCACTAAGAACATACAATAATTAGTCAATTAAAGATTTAAACGAATAGATAATATATTTTATAGAAAATACACATGTGAACAAAGTCCCAATATTATATCTGACTTATTGTATCCAAAATTTAAAAAGAGAAAATTATAATAAACAGTTAAAAGTAGACATTAAAGGATGACATGATTAACAAAAAAATATTCGCTTATAGTAGCCCAAGTCGTGGTCCGTACAACTCTGTTGCGCTTATGCTAGCACAACTCTCCCAGCTGGAGCCCCAAAAATCCGGTGAGGCTGTCAAGTATAAATTTAATACCAGTAATAAACTAAAATTAGTCAACCCGTTTTCTAGAAATAAAAAACTCTAACAGTGACATATAAACGTAGAAAGGCGTCCAAGCACTGTTATTAGTGTAAGGTTATGAAGTCAATAATAAAAGAAGTTTTCATCCCACAAGTTCAATAAAATTAATGAATGTTTTTAAGGTAATAATATTTGAGTCTGCATACAATAAGACACCAAAGCACATAACCGATTTATCGGGCAATAAGTTAAGGCACAAAATCAAGCAAATTTAATTTTAAAAACGTACATCTGCTAAAAACAATTTTGCAAGGAGGGTTTCATACAGACATAAATTCTATTGAATTGCTCATCACCTTTTCTTGCGATGAGCAAATTTCCTAGACAGGATGTTTTGTTAATAATCTTGTTTTAAAAAAAAAATCAATCTAAATCAGTGTTTAGTTTAAATGAAATAAAACTGGATTAGAAGTAAAAAAAAAAAAGGTCAAAAAACTCACTGATTGAATCTGATTTATTCAACATTATATCATCTACATTAATATTATAAAGAGAAAAGATTTGTAGTTTTGTGTGTAACGAACAAACTTAAAAACTACTGGACCGATTTGTATGAAATTTGATATGTAGATAGTTTGAAATCCAGGAAGTGACATATGATATAGTTTTTTATTCCGAAACTCCCACGGGAACGAGAACTACGCGGATAAAACCGCGGAAAGCAGCTAGTAAGAGATAAAATATGATATCATTACGGTTTTAACTATAGTAAAAAATAAAATTGGAGTGTCTGTTAGTAATGTTAAAATTATTTTTTTTAATACATAGATATGAATGTATAGGGTAGTTTTACCAAAAATACAATTTTTAAAATTTTTATCTGTCTGTCTGTTTTTGTTACGGGTAATCTCCGGAACGGCTGGACCGATTCTGACGGCAGATAGCTAAAGTTATTCCGCGTAACTTAAGCTACTTTTACTTTTTCGAAAATAATTAGGTTTCCGCGCAAAAAGAAGAATGAAGAATATATGAAACGTGGGTAGAGCCGCGGGAAAATAGCTAGTAGATAAATGTATGTACATGTTTGTGTGTATATAGATATTTTTATATTTTCTTGCCTTATCTTGTTTGTAATTACATTTTATAGTACGAAAATAAAATCATTCGCGACAAAATAATTGAACCTATAGCATAATCATTTACTGTAACTTAAGATACATTTTACAGACAATATTTGGGTGTGTTATTGTGAAAATCTTGCAATAAAGATTTTCGTATTTTCCTTTTATTTGTATGGTTTCGTCACGTTGCTTTTTCATAATTATAACAAATACATTTACCTTATTGAAAGTGTACAAAATCGATTTAAGAGGCACTTAACTTTTAAATGTAAATTGTCAAATAAACCTTTGCCACGTCTGCCTTCACTTACTAATCGTCGAATAGTGAGAGATCAAATTTATTTATTTAAACTTCTTAGAAATTTTATTGATTCTCCGTTTCTTGTTAGTGAAATTAATTTTAGGGTTCCTCGACCAAATGCCAGAAACCACTTACTTTTTTTTAAATTCCTGTTGCGCGAACGAAGTATCCGAAGAACACATATTTATTTCGTTCGTGCGATATATATAATAAGATTTTTACTAAAATTGATATATTTGCACGCCCCATCAGTTCCTTTAAAAAATTGCTGAAAATAGTTTTAAATTTATAGTGTTTGCCATAATATTTTTTATAGCTTGTAATGATGGAGGTATTAGTGTTGTTATATTTACTTTCAATAATTATAATTTTAGTAGAAACTTGACTGGTTTATGTATCATTGTTATGTTATTTCATATGTGTATATTATTAACTGTGTGTTTCCCAAATAAATAAATAAATAAATAGTGTTGGTAGATTCGAAGCTACGTCCATCGATGCGGTATCCGGCCATACTACCAACGAGCTTTTATCGCTTAGTTTTCGTTCAAGGTGATCTCATTTATACGATACCTGTAGTTAAGTCGTCGTGATCGGTCGCTGCCGAGCCCTTTTGACCTATAGCGTAATGATGTCGATTAGAACAACTACAATAAATTAATATCAATATTTCGCGTCGAATTATATTATCACTAGTTATGCCCGCGGCTTTAAACGTACATATTTAGGTAAACAATTTCTATTCTAAAAAACCCTTTGACTCACCATCACCTCAAAACTACAGAACGTATCGGGATGGGACTACCCCATTCGACGCGGAATTTTGAATATTGTTTTTTTTTTTATTATTTAGTCCCCTTACATCTCAGACATAATCCGAGTTTTGTTTACTTTTTTTGTGGCTTTTACCTATTTTTTCTTCTTTTATTTTGTGCCTTTATTGTTGTCATCTTATTTCTATTTTAAAATCTTATTCTATTTCTTATCTATGTGTTCCTATTGCATTGTGGTTATGACGAATCTTTATAGTATTTACTTAAATTCTATTTCTAATTTACAACCCTTATTTCATTTCTTATCTGTTTTTTTTAAATGTGGTTATAGGCCAACTATTTATTTTTTTGAACCCTTTCTCATTTTTTATTTCAATTTACTCTTACGTACATTTGTAAAAATACAACTTTCATTTTTCTTCGTTCATTTGTTCTTTTAGTTATGCAGTGAAGAACATATGTAATGCGGGCGAAGCCGCGGGGATTAGCTAGTCTATACATATATTCAAGGATAATTAAAATAAATTATAAAATAGAGAAAAAGAATGAAATAAATACAGCATTTATTCATCTATGACATAAAAAATACATAAAAAATTTTAAAAAAAAATAAACAAAATGACATGCAACAACACACATAATATCAGGGTAACTCACAAGCGCGTCTCATCAGATGAAAGAGTGTCCAACTCAGGTATGTTCTAAAGTACCAAGTATGCTGATTTTCAGCTAAATCATCGCTGAAAATACATTTTGCATGTTCAAATGCCGATAACGATTTCATAAATTTTGATAATTCATTTAAGAAAAACCGGGATCTCGAATGGCGACCACGTTCCGGAAGATGCAGCTGGGTAAACCCTCAAAATCTGGACCGATAACCCGGTGAAAGTCGCAGGAAGTCGCTGGATGCGGGAGCGCAAGACCGGTCGCTGTCGAGTTCCTTGGAGCAGGTCTATGTCCAGCAGTGGACGTCTTTCGTACGATATGATATTCTATCTTAAAGTATTATCAAATCTGTACTAATAAATAAAATTGAAGCGTCTGTTTGTAATTTGCAATGGATATTTAGATGCAACGCAGGCGCAGCCGCGGGAAATTGAATAAATTCCGATTCGATGCACAGTTTACTGGCAGGTAATTCTATTTGTGAGAAATATGTTCGCTTGATGTTAGTAGCAAAAAAAAATATTCGAAAATAGGGTTCCGTATAAAAACTTAAAAAGTATATCACGCAGTGAAAATTTATATAAAACGCAGGCGAAGCCGCGGGCACACGACTATATAATATAATTAAAAGATTTAACACCATTCAGCTGTTCTCTAGTTATCTGCGTAATAATGGAAAGATAAGGAAAGAAAAACAAATCTAAAGAAATAAACAAAATTGAGCTGACTGTTCGTAATATCAAAATAATTTTTTTAACGAATACATATTAATGAATATACACTGTATATAAACTTATACCAAAAACATAATTTTTAAAACCTTTGTCTTTTTGTTTGGTTCGGCTAATCTCCCGAGCGGCTGAACTTAAACGAATTCTGGGAGATATCTGAACATACAAAACGTAACATACAGTATTATTGAAAATATTATTTACTGTTTATTATTGAATATTATTAAAGTATTTATTATTCAAAAATAATAGGGGGTCCTTGAAAAATAAATCATAACTCGTAAAACTCTGGACAATATCCGATTCAGTGGACCTTTTTACACCGGCAAGTGTTTGAATTTGTGAGAAATATTATATTAATTAAATATAATAGCTTTCTGTTAGTTGTACAAAATAATATACATCTGCACAAAAAATAGGGGTAGTAAAAAATCTATGCAGAGAATAGTACATATGAAACGCGAGCGGAGCCGCGGGAACAGCTAGTTTAAAATTACAACTATATTTGTGAATAGGCATGAATTAACATTACCACAGAAAAAATATTAAATGATGAAACACAGAATTTACAAATTTTAAATTACATAAATATAAATTATTATTTAGTTATGTGTACAGTTATTAAATAATTAGGTTCCTAATTTCAACGCAGTAGATACCAGCCTCCGTGGCGCAATTGGTTAGCGCGTTCGGCTGTTAACCGAAAGGTTGGTGGTTCAAGCCCACCCGGGGGCGTTCACTTTTTTTTTATATATCAAATTAATATTATATTATATCCTAATAATATTATATACTATCTGTTTCCGCGACTCTACTTGCGGTTCAATTAAGTAGTAAAAAAGTTTTATTTTGACGTTACAAATAGACACTTCAGTTTGATTTATTTGTAGCTTCATACCGCCTCTGAATAAATAAAACCCGTTCAGTTTTATACTGAATTTATGTATGATAAAATGATTTTTAAGTTCGTTATTTTTTTTTTTAATATTTTAATATTCTGCTATTCGGAACATGATACATGCAGCTGAGATACGAATGTTGAGATGGATGTGTGGGGTAACAAGAATGGACAGGATTAGGAATGTGTATATTAGAGGAAGTTTGAAAGTGGCGCCAATAACAGACAAGTTAAGAGGCAGTCGTTTATCCTGGTATGGACATGTGATGCGCAGGGAGAAAGAGAATGTTGTAAGAAAGGTATTGGATATGAATGTGGACGGTTACATGGGAAGGGGAAGACCAAAGAAAAGATGGATGGACTGTGTGAAAGATGATATGTTTAGAAAAGGAGTGAATGCGGAGATGACAACAAATAGAGAGGAATGGAAGAGGAAGACATGTTGCACCGACCCCAAATAAAAATGGGAACAGGGTAGGGAGATGATGATGATGATGATGATGATGGAACGGATGCAAATATAACAAACAAATCAAAGATTATACAAATTCTTGAATTATATATGTTCGAGTTAGTCACGACTGTAATCAAACGAATCGCGCTGGGCCCTAGTCTAAACGATTCGGGGTCGTGATTCACCCTGGCCGACCTGCGATTCGCAGTAGACCAAAATAATGTAAGATCGACACTTACCTCTCGAGTAACGCCGTGTCCTGCTTCACCTTCCGTAGCCCGTGTGTAGTAACCAGTGTATAGTGCGAATGTGTGAACTGAGTAATAGCTAGGAAGGCTTAACAATCAACAAACAATCAATTTAACATTTAACGCTAATCACAAATAACTTTCATCTATAACAACGTGTATTCTCGCGTCAAGTTATTTCCAAACTGAACCCTGCGACAATTCTCGCGGGCACGAAAGAATTCAAGTGCCCCTTTTTTTTTTTATGATCAATACTTAACAATATATGTTGTAACTAACCCGACTTTTCTTATATACTATTAAAGTTAAATCCAAAATTAATAATAAATTACTTAATATATTAAAAAAATCTTATTCAAAAACATGTGACAAAAAATCCACCCTAGAGTTTTTAAAATCAATAACGGAACACATGACCGTCATTTTCGAAAATAGGTTATTTAAATGGGATGCTTATAATGCAAACAAAAAAATTTTATAAAAATAAGTCAATCGCCACAATTTAAATTCTTTACATATCATTACAGTAAATTAATTAAACAAGACGAATAAAATGTTAATTAAGAATCCGACACTGATTAATAATTCTGATACTGGTCAGTGGTAATCAGATTAATAATATTCTCCCACGTTTACAGAATTATGAAATATAACTATTTAATAATTAGTATGGTAAGAGAACGCTGTGGTCTGGTAGAGGATGTAGTGAGGAAGATAGAGAAAATTATGCTTAGCTAGTACGCGCATGTAACAGGATGGATGACAGAAGATAACAAAACGAATTTATAACGCGAGGATGACTGGACAAGTCTTTAAGGGTCGACCTAGGCGAACGTATTTTGACCAATTCGGGCAAGTCTTAAATAAAGACCAGGTGAAAAGTGCCCATAACCGGCGAGCATGTGTGTAATGTAGAGAAAGCGAATGAGGTGTGTCAAGATCTTAGCAAGTGGAAGGACGTAATCTCTGCCTACCTTTTTTTTCTTTTTTTTTTTTTTGACGGGGGAAATGCATTTACGCACCACCCTTATCCATTGTATTTGTGGGATCAGAGTCCCCCAAATACAATAGATAAGGGGGCACGGAGTGACGAGCTCCGTGCCAGTGTGGGACTTACCCGGGCGAGAGTCGCCCGGAAATACCCACTAAAACCACCCGGGGCCGTCCGCTGCATTTGGGATCGGGGCGATACGGGGTTGCCATGGCATGTCGCCGCGTCGCCCCCTGCAGCGAACCCACCGGGCCTCGTCGTGCAATGGCCCAATCTCTGCCTACCTACCCGCACAGTTAAAAGGCATGAAAAACTATGTATGTACTATTGAAGTAATAATTTCTGTTGGGTCTGAGAAACAGCTTTACCGGCCTTGGCAAGCATCGCTACTCAAACTGATAATGGCAACCAAATAAACTTACTACGATAATTGTTAGCGACGCTTCAAGAATTTAGTATTAAGAACTAATTGTAAATAAAATAAGAACTATGCGATGTGTAAATTATGTGTAAGATGTTAAATAAAGATAATTTCCTAGTTAGGTAGCTTAGTAGATAGAGTAATAATTATTCAATGTTACGTAGTGCGCTGTATTATTAAGATAATAATTATTGAGATAAATAAATAAATAACAACGTGGATAATAATAATATTTGACCATACAGCGCGCTACAGTAGGGGTATGAAAGAGCTTCTCGCGTACGGGGTGCCAAACTAGCCGGCACAATAAGAATAGGCCGTATGGGCCGAGAAAGGGTAGTCTCGTCGCGATCGTCAAAGAGAAAGTTAAGTTCAAGACAAGTGATTTCTTTGTAATAGTTTAGTGAGAGAATAAAAAGTGTGTACAATAGAATATACAGCGTTGTTGCATTTTTCCCGCCAACGACCCGGTCCACGTGCTCTACTGCGTCCCTTTCGGCATACAGAATTGTCAAACTTATACCATTCTGTTTCTATGCTGATAGGGCGTGGCAGAGCAGTCTACGTAATAGTACACACGGACGCTCATACTCGTGTGTCCGTCCGTTACAATAATATAAATGAGTTTTTGGCGGGATCTCAGTCTGACATGTAGCAATTGTTTTCTTTAATTCATTAAACTTGTGTACTTGACTCTATATCATGTAATCTTGGTGGCGTTTGTGTGAAATAGTTTAATTATTGTGTTCAAGTTAAGTTTATTATAGAGGACAACGCGTAGCATACATTCTGAGGTGCCGACAAAGCTCCATGGAAAGTTCGAGCAGGATAGGCCACCGTTCTGTTGGAGCTTGGTAACGCTGATACAAGATTGAAAATCTTACCTACATGACATTGGCACAAATTGTGTGTACACACAGATTGCCATTAACTAAGAAGAAGAAGAAGAAGAATAATATAAATCTAGTCTATGACAGCTCTTTTCAATTGATGACAATTCAAAAGAAGATTACATATTTAGGTAATTAATATTCGAGATCTGATTAACTATTCTTTGACAATTGCAAAATTCATAGATCTATCTTATGTGTCAACTGAAAAACGACTTTACTTGAAGCGGTCACAGTACATTATCCAATAACGTGTTTTCTATTATTCATTATCCAATCTCAAAGTTTTGATAGCTATATCATTAAAATTAGTGTTATTTTATCAGTACTATTTTACATCGAAATCAAACATAGGATCGTAAATAATGTGATAATGTTTCAAACAATTTTTTTATTAAGTACAAATTTTTGTATAATTGTGAGTGTGAAGCAGTATTATAATTTAGACAAGATTCTTGTACCCTTCGATAGCTCAGTTGGTAGAGCGGTGGACTGTAGAAGTTACATATATCATAGTAGTCATCCATAGGTCGCTGGTTCAAATCCGGCTCGAAGGATTTTTTTTTTTTGCGATATTTTTTATTAATTACAAATTAAACATTATTTTATTGTCATAAAAACATTTTGTTTATTGTTTTAAAAAAAAAAAATACTTAATTCACTTACCTTTTTATGGACAAGGTCACGACGATTTCCGCTCGATTACAAAACTGGCTACCCTCGACCGAATTATGTTTTATTTTATTGCCTACATACATTTTTCAATATATGACTCATACGCATTAATCTGGCAACTGTTATATAAAATTATATTTTTTTGATCTGTTTTTTTTTTTTGTTTCGTATTTACCATTTAGAAGAAGAGCATTTGACGCACTCGAATGGATTCTCGGCCTTACCATACATATATTTAAAATTACTATTCAAATAAATTATATAAACATAATTGAAAATCCCTAGTGTTCTCCTGCTAGTCGACATTTGATCATAATTGTAAAGAGAAAGATAATCTGTTTCTAACTAATAAACAAAATTAAAGCGTCTGTTTGTAATATCATATTAACAACTTTTTACTAAATACATACGAATGTATATACGATACCTGTACCAGAAACACATTTTTTTTTTTTTTAAATTTTTGTCTGTTTGTTTGTTCTGGCTAATCTGCGGAACAACTGAGGTCCGATTTGGACGGGACTTTTTTTGGTAGATAGCTGAAGTTACTCCCGCTGTAACTTGGCCTACTTTTATTTTGTGAAAATAATTAGGGTTCCGCACAAAAAAATGAAAACTCATAAAATCTGTACTAATAAATAAAATTGAAGTGTCTATTTGTAATGGTAATTTTTTTTTTTACTAAATAGATATTAATGTATATAAGATAAATGCAATTTATAAAATGTTTGATGTCTGTCTGTTTGTTTGTATCGGGCAATTCGCGGAACGGCTAGACCAAGTTTAAAGGGACTTTTTTTCTTTAGAGCTAATGTTGCTCAAGGTAACTTTTCATTTTCGAAAATAATAAGGGTACTGCTCAAAAAAAATTAATAAAATTGGATTAAATGTAGAGTTTTATTCAGTGCTATAATTTATAAGAAATATTTTTACTTTATCTTAGTACTAAAATTTATTTAGGAAAATAATTCGGGTTCCGTATAAAAAAATTAAAACGCAGTGAAGAGAGTGTGAAACGCGGGCGCAGCCGCGGGCACACAGCTAGTCAGAAATATTTGTGCTTTCCGTCAGAAAAGAATAAAATAAAATATATTTATTACATAAGCAATATTTACTCATCAATCCTAAAATAATACCAATGCTTACGTAAACATAAGATCTTTGCTTACTATTGCTGACACGGGGGGATTACGTATAAAAAGCCCACAATATATTACGTTATTTCAATTCTCTTAGCGGACACGCTTACTAAAACAGGCTGTGCATAAAACAAAATATTCGTCCGTTGTTATGTTATTATATTTAAATATTCTATACATGTATAACAGCTCGCAGTTAATGTGGACCACCTTGAATTCAATCTCGGTCCTTTCTAAAATATATTATTTTGCATACGCGTGAGAACTCGGCTGATGGCCTGTAGCATTTATAATTATTGTATATACAACGTGACTCTTTGCTCTGTTTGACGTTTCCGTGCGGACCAGATCAAGGTCCTCATTACCGATATTAACAAATTCGAACACTAGAGCCACACTTATAACACACCATGCTACCCTAAGCAACGGGACGTGTTTCCCTTTATGCATATAAATGAAAAGGCTTGAATAATAGAATAAAGTAGACCATGCAAAATTCCAAATCCAAAATGGTTGCCTCCATAAAATGACTAATTACATTTTTTTTGTCCAACTCTCTCAGTATGAGTATTACTCGATATGAGGCTAGTATAAAAGAATACGAAATAGCATGAAAAACAGTGTTGTCAACACGTACGATAATTATTGGGGGGCGTACGATAGTTTAGCTGTACGATGTACGATAAGGAATGTCTAAATTATGTTCAATATTCGATAATTTGAAGTAACAACTAAGAAATATCAATGTGCAAAAACACAGTACAAAACGTATTTTTTATAAATAAAAATTAAGCGCAATAAACACCACTTGGCTACTTTATTCACCCTCATTTGTAACAGGCTCATAAATTGGTAAAAACCCGAAAACTTTAAGTAAATAATCTGTAATTAGTACTCAAGTGAATAACTATAGTTAACTACTATAGTAAAATTTTATCAGTGATTAAATACCTCGAATATTTTTGTTTCGTTTTTTTTTAATTTGAACGACACTTGAAGGTTATGCCAAATCAAGTTCCGAAAGTGGTTAAAAAATCGTTTTTTGTATTTTTGTAATATATTCCTGGCTGTACGATAATCTTATCCTAAATACGAAAATTTCAAAATAAAAATATAATAATCTCATTTTCAAAAGTTAGCAGCATTGATAAAAAAATCTAAATCCAAGATGGTCACCAGTGTCGACACAACAAAGTAACAGATTTTCTTTTCTGGCAACATAACGTGTTACAATTTAATTCTACTCATAGTCTTTGGCGGGATCTCAGTTTGTTATGTAGCTAATATTTTCCTTAATTCATTATCTTGAATATCATGTAATCTTGGTGCCGTTTTCTGTTATATAGTTTGGTTATTGTGTTAAGTTTATGAAAATAGAAGATAACGCGTAACATTTATTCTGAGGTACCGACAAATCTTCATGGAAAGTTCGACCTGGATGTGCCACCCATTTGCTGGAGCTTCATAACGCTGATGCAATTTTAAAAATAAATCTTACCCGGATGACACTGGCACAAATTGTGTGTACATAAATTGCCATTATCTAAGAAGAAGAAGACTCAAAACGCGTCGTGTTCCGTCGGATGATGTGGCATATTATTTAAAGTATGTCTCCGCTTTAATCCATGTTTGTACATTTAAAAATGAATGTTGTAAATCTGACATCGGCAAATTCTAATACTATTTGTCCGATCATTGTGAAAGTTAGCATATTATGTATGATTTTTAAACGATGTTATTTAGCTTATCCTGTTATCAAATCAAGTAAATGATATTTTATCAACTTCCTATTGATCGATTCATCATCTGGATCCTCGTTCTGATGACAATACAATTAGGTGTTTAGTATCATTGTAAATCTAAGATGGCCGTCACCACATAATGGCGCATTAAATATTTTATTATAACCTCTCTAATATGGATATCAAACGAAAGAGTTTGACTACTATAATACGGTATACTATAAGCAAAATTCAACTTCAAAATAGTCCACAGCACAAAATGACGGATGAATTATTTTTTAATCTGGCTCAAAATGGCTATCACACGAATGAGTTTGACAAGTAGAATATAGTATGCCGTGAAAAAAAAGGTTAAAGCACGTTATTATAACCTCTTTAATATGGATATCAAACGAAAGAGTTTGACTACTATAATACGGTATACTATAAGCAAAATTCAACTTCAAAATAGTCCACAGTACAAAATGACGGATGAATTATTTTTTAATCTGGCTCAAAATGGCTATCACACGAATGAGTTTGACAAGTAGAATATAGTATGCCGTGAAAAAAAAGGTTAAAGCACGTTATTATAACCTCTTTAATATGGATATCAAACGAAAGAGTTTGACTACTATAATACGGTATACCATAAGCAAAATTCAACTTCAAAATAGTCCACAGCACAAAATGACGGATGAATTATTTTTTAATCTGGCTCAAAATGGCTATCACACGAATGAGTTTGACAAGTAGAATATAGTATGCCGTGAAAAAAAAGGTTAAAGCACGTTATTATAACCTCTTTAATATGGATATCAAACGAAAGAGTTTGACTACTATAATACGGTATACTATAAGCAAAATTCAACTTCAAAATAGTCCACAGCACAAAATGACGGATGAATTATTTTTTAATCTGGCTCAAAATGGGTATCACACGAATGAGTTTGACAAGTAGAATATAGTATGCCGTGAAAAAAAAGGTTAAAGCACGTTATTATAACCTCTTTAATATGGATATCAAACGAAAGAGTTTGACTACTATAATACGGTATACTATAAGCAAAATTCAACTTCAAAATAGTCCACAGCACCAAATGACGGATGAATTATTTTTTAATCTGGCTCAAAATGGGTATCACACGAATGAGTTTGACAAGTAGAATATAGTATGCCGTGAAAAAAAAGGTTAAAGCACGTTATTATAACCTCTTTAATATGGATATCAAACGAAAGAGTTTGGCTACTATAATACGGTATACTATAAGCAAAATTCAACTTCAAAATAGTCCACAGCACAAAATGACGGATGAATTATTTTTTAATCTGGCTCAAAATGGCTATCACACGAATGAGTTTGACAAGTACATATAGTATGGCGTGAAAAAAAGGTTAAAGCACGTTGAATACTGTGTGTCATATTGGTGAAATAAAAAATACTTTAAAATACATTAATTCAGAGAATATTTTAAGTTAAAATACGTAATGGTGCATATAATGCACTAAAAATGTAGAAAAAATAACTAAACAGATACCAAGTACCAGTGATGACACCTCTATCTTTAACAATATAAGGTAACGATCATCTATATTGTCTGTTTGTAAAATTAAAATAACAACTTTTTACTAAATACATATAAATCTGTTATACATAGGGTACCAATACCAATAACAATACCAATTTTAAAAAAAATGTCCTTCTGTTTGTTTGTATTTTTTTTTAGCCAACTAGCAGCTTTAGCTATTTTAATTAAAATCTATTTATTGTAAACTATATTATTAGAATAAATAAACGCGTTATGGGATTTAAATGTAATAAGCGATTCGAAACGCGTCAAGTATAAATCTAAACGCGATAAATTAAATTCGACTCGTCATAATAATACAATCAAATTAATTAATCGATTCGTTATAGTACATTTTATTTATCGTCAAAGACGCAGCGTACTGTTTACGGGAGCGTTCAATTCCATTGGGTTAGATTGAGCAGTAAATCAGAAGGACCAGGCTGAGCAGGTAAGGCGGAGGCCGGCCGGAGCACCCATGGTTCGCCGTGGGAATACTGACCGCGGAAGAGCTAGGAGGAGGTGTCGAGGCTCTCGCAAATGACCTCCCTGATGATTCTCCAGTCAACAGATGCGGGGGCGTTTATTGCCGCGTAAGGAGGTCGTCTCAACTAGGATCACTGCATACTGGTGCTCTATAGTGATGTACTGGAGAACTTGGGTCTACTCCGAGATGAGGGTCCCAGAACCCAGGCACATACATCATATGTTAATATGCATATTTTGTTATAGATGGGTGTGTCAAAAAACCTTTTGTTCATAGAAGATCTCCATCTAATGTTTATAGCTGTAACTAAAACCTTCTTTTATTTTATTTTTTTGACGAGGGGAATGCATTTACGCACTACCCTTACCTATTGCATTAGTGAGACCGAAGTCCCTCAATGCAATAGGTAAGGGGGCACGGAGGGATGTCTCCGTGCAAGTGTGGGACTCGCCTGGACGTGAAGAGTTCAGAAATACCTACTAAACCCCCCGGGGGCCGTCCGCCGCATTTGGGATGGGGACGACACGGAATGGCTTTCGCAAGCACCGCGTCGTCTTCTGCGGCAGACCCACCGGGACTCGTCCATGCAATGGCCCAATGGGGATGGAGGGGGGCGGAATCCCCCACCCACCTCTTCGCCCACCTCTCGAAGAGAGGTATGACCATAGGTCAACAGTCCGGGGAGCTGTAACTAAAACCTAAGATACGATATAGGTTACATTAAATGTATAATTTTCTTAATACAATTTATTCATTGTAATTTAATGAGACTTTTAACCCCTCGAGCACTAATCTGGCTTTTACGCTAGCTTTCCATTGTTTTCCTATTGTCTCATTTTTATGGGTAATCTACATATTAAGTAGGAGGGACCTTTAAATACTTTTATCTTCTCAAAAAATTTAATTGTTGTGATGTGAAGTATATAAAATGAACATACACTGCACACCGCATACTACAGGCGAGGTAAATAGGTTTAAAGGGAATATGTTTTTTTATTTTATTTTTTTTGCTAGCTTAAACCAATAGGTTCAGTTTAGGAGAACCAGTATCTAGGCTTAGTGTGCTTATCATCCTGGACCACATCATCACTTAACATCAGGTGAGATTGTGGTCAAAGCACTTAGCCTATATAATGTAAAAAAAACATTCCGCTGAGTTCTTGATCTTTTGGGTTTTCGAATGTATGGCAGTTTTGTCAGACATGTATGCGCAGTAGTTACAGTCAGGAACAACCCATCACATGTCCGGCTACTATAAAACAAACGTTTTTTCATATCGTACCATACCACAATCTCGCCTGATGTTAAGTGGTGACGTGGTTGAACACACTAATCAAGTGTTGCCATCGAGGTTTATCACAATGTCTCCTTTCATCAAAAGCTTAAGTTAATTGTAGAAAAAGGTTCGAATCTATGTCGATCTACACAATGTCCAAATAAGCACACAGACATTGCATTGCATCCCTCCAAAATCATATTAAAGCGTGTAATAATTTTGCCAAGTTATTAAAAATCTAGTTTTACTAAAGGTGGAATAACAAATCTCTGATATCGTTCTCTATCAGAAACGTCTTTACCATATCCTGTTTCATTATTAAACACAAAAAGGTTATAATTATGCATCATTAAAATATTTTATATATGTCAATAATTAAAAGTTTAAATAATATATATACATAGTCATAAATATCTACTATAAATGTGCGTTATAGTTTCATAAGATTCTCTTGTAAACATACGGTCAATTTTCTATGACATAAACGCGAACGTACTAAATATAACGATTATGTTTTTTTCGAAATTTTTTTTATTCGAATTATTTGTATGTAAATTATGTATTATGTAGAGATTATGATAATCTTTTCCCCTTTTTATTTTTCTTTCTGTATTTTTTATGCGGACTCAAGTTCTCAAAAATATCAACACACACAACATTTACACGATATGCACAAATAAAAATTCCATGTGTTGTCCGCCCTACTTCCGGCGGCGCCTCGTGATATTGTCGACCAACTTCCGGTGGTACCACACGTGTTATATTAGAAGTGCGAACTTGTATTAAAAATGACAATCAAATTATATTTTCGACTATCCGATTCTAAAATCTAAGCCTAAGCTTTTGGTGAAGGAAAACTTCGTGAGGAAACCACTGCATGGTGGTAGGGTACTTTCTACTAATACCCGATTGGGTAGCTACCACCGTCAAGGTAGAAAACCTTTCGCCAAATACCAATAGGTGTGTTCCCGCAGCATCACTTGCGAATCAGTACATCTAAGCTTAGTGTGTTACCATCCTGGACCACATCGTCACTTAACATCAGGTGAGATTGTGGCCAAAGCACTGAGCCTGTACCGTGTAAAAAAAATAGTTCAGACCATGAAAAAGCTTTTGCGGATGTCAAACGTCTTGGGTGTTTGAAAAACAGTTCTGTTATTACGAAGAGCTGATCAGAAACGAATGTGGAATTCACTTTCGGTCGTTCATCAAGTCGATTATAACACATACAAATTGTTGTATAACTTTAAAAAATTACTACTATAAAGCTCTACTTATGGCCGTAGTTTAGGGGAGGGCAATAAAAACATAAAAAAAATATTCCAGGGTCTTGGAATAGTTGAAGCCAGTTGGTTTGCGACCACCGTGCTCTTGTAAAAATCCTGTCACAATGTCACATTTGCTTTATACGTATTAAGTATTAAGGAATCATGAAACAATAACATCATAATTGCATAATTTAAAACAAAAACAACTTCGTAAAAGTCGCGAGATTTCGCTGTATGCGAATCGTGCAAGACCGATCGCTGTGGAGATCTTTAGGGAAATAATAATGTAATTAAAAGAAAAGAAATAAAAGGATTTTTACATCCACCCTGAATGAAACCACAGCTGCCTTATTTTAAAATCAACTCTAGCTGCGGCCTTGAATCTACTTTGTGAAAAATAACTCAAAGCCGCGTTGGTAACGTACATCCATGTGGAGCGCTAAAGCTAACTGTCGTTTTACGCGAATCAGAGTAATCCGTATCAAGGTTACGTGGCGTCTCTCATCCGGCATCGAGACCAGATACGCATTTAGGAATTCAGTTCATGGGGGGTCACTTTCAAAACGGCCATATACAATTGAGTACTCTACTTCCGTTCTAATGACTATTATGATTCTAAAAATAAAATGTTCAGTTATTATCATAATATTTTACAATATACTTATTTATTTACTAATATTTTATGGCAGGTTGGACATTATTTAATTTTATATTTGATACGAATGTCCGTCATAACTCTATTATTATTAACTAGTTATTTTTAACCAAACCGGAACATACCTAAATAATGCACTATTTATATTTAAAGTAAACGTAATAGTAATTTCCATAAAACTAACAATTATTAATATAATTAAGTTTTATATGAATCCATATCCACATTACTCTGATCCGTCCCTGTGACCAGAAGAATCTATTTAAAAAGTGTTCTATTAAACTCCGCACCGCATTTCCATTCTGTATACGGAGATTCTGTTACGTAATACAAGCGTTTACATGTCCCATCGCGGGACAAAAACTATCATTATATCAAATCACTCCCACTCAGGGACCCACCTACTTCGCCTCTCGCAGAGAGGTTGTGACTCGGTGTCTATGGTCTGCCGCGAGGATCATACGTGTGCAAAAAACTTGGTTTTCGGCACACGTCCGAGCGTTCAACGAGCAGATTTCAACCAGTTAAAAAAAAAAAAAAAAAAAAAAAAGGGCCCACCCACTAACTAACTAATTAACAAGATGTATGTTGACTGATCATTTTGTATTATGTCATCAAAAACAAACTATAAATAGGGCTGATGTTATTGAAAGCACAATTTAAATCTCCTCGAAAACTTGATCCAAAACATGTAATATTTATGCTAGAAAGAGTAAGGGCTTTTTCTATATGACGTCACACTAACAAGTTTCTTAAAAATGTTCCACAAACATTATTTTTGCGGAAAAGAGATAGAGCATCCCCTCTCAATTCACACTATAAACTATAAACTTTTTGCATTATGTTTCATTCGTCGTCCACGTGTTATAGCGTATAGGATAACTGTGTCTGAATGGTAATTCCATTAGCGATATTTACTTAAAAATTTATGCTTTCTTCCAAATAATGGTCACTTAATAATGGGGGTGAGGTTTGTTTACCATTAGTGAGAGAGAGAGAGGTAAAGTAGGGTCATGCTTATCAATAATCGTTTAAGTAATACTCGAGTAATCTCTTGTTTTCGATGATGAATAATTGAAATGCGGGCGGAGCCGCGGGCACATAGCTAGTCTATTTATATAAAGTACAGTCTGGTTACTTACACCGTTCATAATGCAAGAGCGGCTGGACCGATTTTTATGATGTTCTATTTGTTGGATTTGTGTCCGCCCCGAATAGCAGAATATAACTATTAAAACATCGGATAAATTCACGAAAAGAGTTAAGTAAGTTAAGTTATGAAGAAAATGCATTTTTTCATACATTTTGTATGGAACTGATTGATTGATTCTGAGGCGGTATGAATATCATCGGGTCACTTAGTGTTATACTTACATATATGCTAGATATATCCGTGATTTCCACTAAACGCTAAACTTTTAAATAATGAATGATTTTATATTATAATGTATAGATTCAATGCTTTAACCACAATCTCACCTGATGGTAAATGACACTATGATCCAGAATGGTAAACACCGTAAGCCTAGAGGTATTTACTGGCTCTGATTGATTGACTGATTAGTACTGATTGATGTCAAGTGTTCAAACTTAAGAGTGGTAGCTACCCAGACTGGCATTAGTATAAAATACCTTAACAACATGCTGTGTTTTCTTTCACCAAAAATTCAGTCTCAGAATAGAATTGAATCTTTCGTCCTTCGACGAGGAATCCCAGCACATTATCAACTAAGCCATAATTACTTCAGATTAGTCAAATATTACAATCAAAAATGATCGTAGAAATTTGTACATTGACTTAATTCAGATCCGTATAACTTGATACATTTATTAATTAATTAGCTTAAGCTCGCGACATCGTCTGCGTTGACTTTTGTATTGTATTCAGAGATATAGTGAGTTATTGTAAAGCAATCGCCCGAGATATACCATCTTGAAGTTTAGTCTAGGATTTTTAGGAACTTAATTTTCTAGCATACCTTTTCGATGTATCTGTTACAATTTATAAATATACAATATTCTTGAAAAAATATTTATGTGAACTGAAGTGGAAAATTCGTCAAAATCCGTAGCGTCATTTAGAAGGAATTAGGAACAAATCCCGAACAAAATTCGGGATAGAGAAAGCATCTATAATTAAAACAAATCGTAGATTACTTCAGTCGTTATGGAGTACGCACGTAACATATCTATACTGAACTATACTTGCTAAGTTATAACAGATTTTTTTTAGACTTTATAACCATTATCGTATGTAAGAAACGAATTAATCGTTAATTTCGAATACTCCTTCCCAGAAAACGATCTTGTTCAATGCCCGTTCACTGTATATTTTAAACTGTAACGTATATATTTAAACTCTATTTTGTTTTTATTAAAACAAACACCTCCATCGTTGTCAATGTTCGAATAAAAACTGTTGCGAGCGTAACAAGACTAGTAATGTATAGTGAACATTAGTGAGGGGTTGTGGTAAACGTGTTAGGATCCGTCGATAGCCGCTGACCGATGTGTGGGGGAACGAACGCTTTTGCTGTCAACTGTAATTCTCACAGTCGCCGCTTCGTATTGAATGCGGTCGCTCGCTCTTTCCCCGGCAACGTACAATTCGAATAACGAACTGTAATTCGATTTTACAATCGAAACCCAGTGATTGGTGGATTTTAAAAACGGTATTACCGTATAATTTACGTACAAGAAAAAAAAATAGACAAAAAAAGTTTTAGAGGATTTTCGTTGAAGCCGATTTTTCGCATTACGTCGTCTCTCTTGCGGTGAGTGAAAATAAAATTATATTTGTTTTACCAATAAATTAGAGCGTTCTTTTACAGTGATTTAAAGGATTTTTATACATATATCTTGAATTATTTTGTATTTCTGTGTAATTAATATTAGTTTTATCTTTAAAAAAATATGAGATAAATAATTACAAGTCTGTGTTTCATTCTCATTAATACATTATGACACAAGAAAGAAAGTTTGCGAGAAAGTGGTAATATCAATATTACGTTTGGTAAATGTCAAATTCGTAATTAAAAACAACCGTTTATTAAAGCTTTATTGAATGATATTAAAATGCAATTATTCTTGTAATAAAATAATATGTGTTTTGTTTCCCAATAATTTTTTATCATTCCATTTATTCGTTTTAAATATTTGTTACTCTACATTTTTGATAGTATTGATAGGAATAAATTGTTTATTGATGCGTTATGAATATATGATATATTTTTTATTGTAAATTACAATGTCAGATTTAAATATTTAATACAGAATACTAATTCAGAATACAGAATACTAAAAAATGTAACATACTCGTAGCGACTAGTGTGAAGAGGAAACAAAAATTCTATTATCAAATTAGGCTTGATTTGAACTGGACTTTATAAAAATAAATACGTATTCTGATTGTATTGTTATAGATTATTTATTAGAGGTATGGATATATACTTAAAAAATATATTACAAAGAAAGCTGCGTTTGCGCACTTTTATTTGATAGTTTTAAAAAGACATCAACGCACTCTTAAGCTTAAATTATATAAGTTTGCGTCATATAATGTTGCGCGAAACTTGTTATATATATATCATGCGTATATATAAACAGTATGTCTGTCCCGTCTGTGTTACAATTAGATTGTTACACTTGTTATTATGTCGAGGCTGTTTGCAAAACTGTTTATAAATGTGCGATTATGTAAATCAATTCAAACGCTATCTTACAAAACGTGTGCAGTTGTTTTTTTTTTTTTGTTGTATTTATAAAATCGTTAAAAATATATTAACCCTGTTTAGTAAATAAACAAAGACATACATGTAGATAGTCATAAAAGCATATATGATTATGTGTTTAGATTACAATGAAAACCATGAAGTTTAAGCTTAATCAAATATTATTTATTTATTTATTGTTACCCAAAACAATGCTTTATATTTAGAACTAGAACGCTATAAAATATAACTTAATGTTTCCGTATATTATAATAGCATAAAATTGTCAAACCTATTTGTTAAAGAGTTAAGAAATAAAAAGCTAAATTATAAGAACATTATTATAAAATTTGTGTTGAAAATTAAATTTTAAAAATAGCTAAAAGTAAGTAAATTCAAACAAATAAATAAAATTATATAAACATTACCTTTTGTAATCCTTTTATTACTTTTGTGAATATAGTATAAAATGCGAGCGCATCTGCTGGGAAATACTGATGTCTCGTATATGTGATGCATGAAAAAATATTTTCAAATACAGATTGTAATAACTTACCAGGTAATAATAAAAAAAACCATTTTGCTTAACAGACACCATATAATGAAAATTTTTATTACGATAAAACTGCATAAAGTTTGTATATTAATTTGCTTGATTTTTTTTATTGTTCAAGTCTAGTCTCAACCCATTTGTGCAAAAGTTTTCCCACACTTTTCGGCGAAATCCCCGTCTATCATGTAGTATGTCGTTAGAAAGAAAGAAAATATTTATTTGCACGACACAACACAGTGAACACAACACAATAAAGAAACATTATACAATATCATTAAATAATCTTTTAAAAGAAATATACACAAAATAAAAAATGTTGTGCGGAAACAAACAGGCTCAGCCTCAGCATTATTATTGCTGCACTGAAACCATGGGTTTCCAGCTTAGCGCTGGTATTCTGGCTCTACCTCCTAACCCGACGTCACGGACAAAACAAAAATAATATATATTTATAATATACATTCCAATTATATATACTGTTGATATTTAATTGATTCATATTGAAAAATAGAACACAATAAATGCATAATGACATTCATATATTACACAGAGAGAGAAAGTTGCCAACATAAGACATTAAATTGTATCAAAAGACAATAAATATTAGGTTGCGTTCCTATTTTCCAACATATACGTATATATCTAACCATATGTCTACATACTTATAAGTACACATATATATACATCCACATACACACATACATATAATATTAGTTACAAAACTAATGTACAGATTGCGGGGGTAATAAACACATTATAGATACATGGAAATGGCGGTGAAACAACATTTAAGGACGAGAAGGAAGAGAAACCAAGATTTGCATTTTTCAAGATTTTCTTTATTTGTTTTTCATTAATTTGTGTTATTTGAACTTGATTTGTGTAATTATGGTACCATTTTGCGTGATAACGTTTGATTATTGTAAACAAGTTTATTGCTCTTTATGTGTGGTGTAATGTCTCATCAAAAGTTCCTTGGATAATTTATCAAGATGGCGTTTCAATAGACCGTTGAAGTGTTGATATAAGTTTGGGAAAATATTATACCAACATGACATTGGCAGAATTGTGAATGTAAAACACAGATTGCCATCAATTCAGAAGAATTAAACAGTCATTCCTGTCTTATCAGACAAAAGTCCACTGTACAGACATTGTCTCCTCGAAACATCTCCACAATGACAGTTGATGCTCCACACTCATCCATTAGATTCCCGCGACCTTCCCCAGCTCGTCGGTCTACCGAATTACTCTGCACCTTTTAGAACGTGGTTGCCGTTCAAGACCTGTTGGCCCCATCGGGTATCGGGTCTACGAATAATGTGCCCACCCCACAGCAAAATCAAAATCAAAATTTATTTATTCAATTTAGGCCCTAAGAAGGCGCTTATGAACGTCTAAAACACTACCACCGGTTCGGAAAACAACCCAGTCGAGAAGAGCTGGCAAGAAACTCGATCTGGTTCTTTTTTTTTCATAAATATAATATATATCATTTTTTTTGTCATATAAGAAACTATACAAATCGTAGTTTTTAGTGGAAGCAAAGAGATGTGGGTTATTTCCAGACATCACTATCGTTCACGTAATGATCCACCCTGTAATAACCTTTTGAGATTAAAACTTGCTTGACATAATACTTGAACTTATTGTCAGGTAAATCGGTAATGTTACTTGGGATCTTATTGTAAAACCGAATACTATTACCTATAAAGCTTTTATTAGACTTACTTAGCCTAAAGCGTGGGACGGCCAACTTGTCTTTACTTCTAGTATTAAAATTATGACGATCATTCACTAGATCTAGCTTGTCTAAATTTTTACGAATATGCATTAAGTTATCGAAGATGTATTGGGAGGGCAAAGTTAAGATATCATATTCTTGAAACTTGTTCTTTAGAGATTCGCGAGGTCCCATATTATATATTGCTCGAACAGCTCTCTTCTGTAACGTGTAAAAAATGGTGTCTACCTCTGCTGCTGTACCCCACAGCAAAATACCGTAAGACATTAAGCTGTGAAAGTAAGCAAAGTAGACTAACCTAGCAAAGCAATATCCGTCAACTGGCGAATTTTCCGAACCGCAAAAGCAGCGGAACTAAGCCTTCCTGCCAAAGTTTTAATATGCAGCTTCCATATTCTTCGCGCAATGTCTACCATGGTTCTTCTACGATTCTCCTTACTCCTTATTGGAGCACGATCATGAAAACTAAACTAATTTAAACCTTAGTCTAATTATATTAAATGTACTTTATTCGGATTTCAATTTAAAATAATTTGCATGTGATTTCAAATATTTCGTCGTTGCCAACTACTATTCGAAGTATAAAATTCGTGATTTTTTTTCATGAATAAAACACTATATGCTCATTAATTCTATCCGGAACTGTATGGGAATTACCAACAAACATGTATGTAATTAATAAATTCAACATAGCACGGGTGTTGCTAATATAAATAACATTATATATATATATATATATATATATATATATATATAAATAAATAACTGCCTCGGTGGCGCTGTTGTATTACGGTGCGACTGCCGTTCTGAGGTCTCGGGTTTGATTACCGGGTCGGGTCAACTGGTATTGGGTTTTTTCTACTCAGTATCATCCCGGAGTTTAGAATTTGTGCCCGATATGGCGACAGGCTCGCCCCTGTCACATCTGGGACGGAACTAAGCTCGGCGAAATGCGGTTGGTGTAGTTCGCTATTTCACCTCTGCCTAACCCTTCGGGGATAACAGGCGTGAGCTTATGTTATGTTATGTTTATTAGTTTATACAAAAACTATATTTTTCAAGATCGTCTAATTTTTATCTATTAATTTACTTTGTAAACGATTAAAATCACTAAATCTAATTAATGAAAACGCATTCATTCAACTGTGTGACTTTTAAGCGATTGTGGAAAAAGTAATATTTATTCTCTATAAAACAACTACCGCCAAGCGACTTTAGTTGTGTTTTACCAGCATCGGTTGAGAGTCTGTATCTCTAGGTATAGTGTCTTTACTATCTTGGTCCACATTAATACTTAACTTGGCTAATAACGCATATTTAATCTGTTAATCTTTTTTCTTTTTTTTTTGTCGAGGGGAAATTCATTTACGCACTACCCTTACCTATTGCATTAGTGAGACCGGAGTCCCCCAATGCAATAGGTAAGGGGGCACGGAGGGACGAACTCCGTGCCAGTGGGGGACTCGCCCACTAAATACCCACTAAAGCCCCCCGGGGCCGTCCGCCGCATTTGGGACGAGGGCGACACGGGGTGGCTTTCGCAAGCACCGCGTCGCTTAATCTGTTAACCTAATTAATACTAAACATTAAGACCTTTAAAAGATCCTAGATTTGAAAAATATTGTCACAATTTTTTTTACCACTAACCAACTTATCTACAGTTTTCTTTTATCACTTTATATATTTGGCGATTGATAATAACGCGCTGTGGCTATAATTATTCATAATAATAATAATTTATAATTTTCAACTGAGCTTAAAATTTTTCCATCACCGTATCATGAATTCTTTTTTTTTTCTACACAAAAAACCAACAGTCTCACCTGATTATAAGTGACGATGTGGTCCAGGATGTTAAACAAACTAAGCCTAGAGGTTCTCAAGTGATGCTGCCTGAACACACCTATTGGTATTTAGCGAGAAGTGTTTCAAACTTGAGGGTGGTATCTACCCAGGCGGGCATCACGCCGTACGATCATATCCTCACGATATTTGCTTTCACCGAATGCTCAGGTCGATTTTAGATTCGGATAGATGAGGATCGAACCTGCGTCGATTGACGCGAAATCTAGCCGCAATACCCGCTGCTCCATTATCGCTTCAATTCGCACCATTCATTGCGCCGTTTTCCTTCACAGAACACTCAGACTCATTATGGCAGATATCATAGATAGATTTAGACGTGTCTCAATTTCTAAAAATGCCACAACTTGTCGATCATCATTTCAAATAATAAAAATATAATGCCCTCTCCTAGTACTTATACTTTTAACTAAATAGTGCTTAAGAGGACATGTGGTGGCGACAGATTTAGAGTAGATATTTCAAAAATATACTTTTATCGCGTTGTGCTCCAAAGAAAGAGTTATAAAACACGAAACGGACAACCGTAGCTCGGGCTAATTTTACCTATGCAAAATAGACGAAAACATCACTTCGTAGGTAGTAACCCTGTTTCCTCCCCCAAACTTGAGCAGATTTTTAATTTTTATTTCAGTTATAGAATAAGAAAGACTTTATTAAATATGCCTCTACATTTTGTTTATTTTTTAATCTTATTCATCAAACTTGTTTGACGAACTGTTATATATACAGTCCGTATATAGAATACATTACTCTCCCTAAACCAAATTTCCAGTCAGCACCTTTTGATCATCCATAATGTTTGCCATACAGTTAGCGTCAGTTCTATTCCATCATCCGGCGTTGACACTTGCCTCAATCTCTAAATTCTAATAGTGTTTAATTCAATCTCATTGTAACTGAGAAATAAATGTGTTTATCTTAAAAAAAAAAATTTAAAAACCTTATAACAGAACGTCTGAAAATGATGGTAAACATCGAGCTTTTTATTTTTATTATCAAAGGCTCCTAGTTTTCACAATAACTAATTTATGGAAAAAAATCATTGCGGTGGTGGATATATATTATTTGTTACAAAAATATTAACCATAATGCTCTATAATGCTCCTAATGCTATATCCAAGGAGGAAACAGGGGACTACGCTTGTATGGAAAAAATGCCGCTAGCATATCCTCAATAGGTCAGTGAGAACTTCCTACCTCCGAGTATTTTTATATAGGATCATTAAAATAATTGTTCTTGAAGGTCAAACCGTATTGAATTGTAAATTATATAACACGTAGACGTTGTTTATTGTTTTATTAAACGATTAAATAAACATAGCTGTCATTAGTCACGTTATATCTTATTTTATGTACATATGCGATGGTGGTTTAGTTGGTAGTTTGGTCGGATTTCACATCGATGGATGTAAGTTCAAAACAATTCTTCTAATTTTATAACAAGTCTAAGCTTTCGGCGAAGGAAACCTTAGCATGATGGTAGGACATTTTCTAATAGTGCCCCCCCCCCCCCTTTTTATCGTGGATATATGGGACTCACCCAACGTGAAGCACCGGGAATACTAACTAAACCCACAGTACCATCCGCCTCCTTATTGGAGGCCAACACGAGATTATTCTAGCACACTCCGTGTCGCCCCGGCGGCAGGCTCAAACATCGGGCCACTACTTTTGTCTTCCGTCAAAGAGGGGACAGCCTGGTATCGGTTTCCCCCCCTTTTCTCCAACCGCTAACCAAAGAGCCTCCACCACTCGCCTCTCTGCATTCTTGTCTCTTGAAAAGAAGTCAAGAGAAGAGGGAAGTAGGGCCTCCCGATTAGCTGAAGGATGCGGGAACTGAACTAACGTAGAAAACAATTAATTATTACTTCTCAATTTAAGCTTCCTGAAAATACATATAAGTACTTCTGTAAAATATTCTCCCACCTAACTAACTTAACTAACTAACTAACCTACTGTCTCATAACAATATTTTAAATTTTTCAAACCTCAATTGTAAGATTTGAACCCGCGTCGATTGAGTCGAATCCGACCGCACTATCACTAAGTTATCACCACTAGACGCGCACTTCGACCTTTAGCAACTCGTACACATCAAACGTCCAATATAAAATCATCCTATAACTATAGAATTCTGTTTGTTAGACAGTATCACAGTAAATTGGTCGTTTTCTACTACATCCACACAAGAGACTATTAATGAAAGTGAACCCACGCGATGCGGATGAAACCGCTAGTAAAAAGTGGTTATACGTAAATCATTCAAGCATATTATGTACTGCTTATATTGTATATTTTATGACACAAGTTAATTCGTTGAAAGTGTCGAGTTAGAACTAAACATAATGTAAACTAAAGTAAATGTAAGCAACACTTAATTAAAATTACTTGTGTTTAGAACTATATCATAATTTTTGCATTTTTAAGCGCTGTTGAACAGGTCATTTACATTTTCTCCAGACTTTGAAACGAGCTCTTAAGGCACTCAGCCTAAAATGTTAGTCTGCAAAAGGGCAAGACGCAGTAGAAGTGAAACTTATTTTCGTTATAGTGACATCTAGTTTGTTTATTCTGCACTAACAAACAAACGTGTTCCAGTTATTAGGCTAATTATTTAGTGCCATCTACTGGTTAATGATGGAACTGTTGCCACTTTTTCGTTACACATTTTTGTTTCATAAAGTCCAATTTACACCGACCCATAAGAAATTTTACTTAAAAAAGGTTCCTCACAGAACTCATTTACTTTGCTTGTAGTATGTAAGTATGTGTGCGCAGTATGATTAGTGTGATGCCAGTTTATAAAGTGTCATTGTATTGCGCTAACTGCGACTTTCCAAGGTAGGGATCGGAACATGTGCGACTGCCGGAAGAGGACCAGGAGTGTGTAAGGGACCTTTTTTTTTTTTACGTGGTTGAAATCTGCTCGTTGAACGCTCGGACGTGTGCCGAAAACCAAGTTTTTTGCACACGTATGATCCTCGCGGCAGACCATAGACACCGAGTCACAACCTCTCTGCGAGAGGCGCCCTCTTTTGGTGTCCGTGTGTCAGGTTGGCCGTAACCGACTGACTAAACACTCCGCGTCCCTAACCGGCGCAAAGATGCCAGGGTCTCCGGAAACACATTATACATGTATTCTGCAGAGGCCCTGACAACGCCATACCTCACGGGAGGTCCGACGTCAGTGTGTAAGGGACCTAAGTTAACTGCCAGTAGCTCACTTATGGTTTTTTGTTGCTTCTTCAATCCGACGTTTCAAACTCTAATTGAACTGCCTGGGTTGACCTGTGAAACGCATATAGAGTATCAAAAGAGTTTTAGAGTGACTTGCACACACAGGTCTGATGACTCTGTATATTACAATTATCTTGATGTTATTAGTCTTTCTGTTTCAAGTATAAATGTTTTTGAGATCGTATTAGTGATAGAGATCGTGTATTTGAGACCATATTAATTGGTAGCTGCAAACAATGTGTCTTCTATTAATTTTCTTTCTTTCTATTCTATACAATACAAGATATTCCAAAGGCAAGGAGAGCCGGATAATAACATTTGTAGTAAATGTAATTTGATTATGAATTGATGAAATAAATAAAGTCACGTTTGAATCTAATTATATGCAGATCAATGCAGCCACTTGTTATGTTTTGAAAGTAGGCCACGGATTCCTAATTATCATGTTTAATATTGCTTTTCATTTATAATTTTTGCAAGATTCAATATGTTACGACATAATCTAACGAATACGTACTATTATTATTATTATTCTGGCATACAAAAATATATTTTTACGTAATTATAAAATTAGAAATCAGTATGTAAGAGGATGAGGAGAGATGAAAGTCACGTGACTAGAGGTTTGTTAAATATGAGGGTGGACGGATATAGAGTTAGAGGAAGAACGAACAAGATATGAATGCATTGTATTCTATAAAAGGTGTTAATGTTGTGATGACAGAGAAGGGTGGAAGAAGAAAACATATTGTGCCACCCACAATTGTATGGTAACTACTTTCTACCGTTTTTGACTAGAATATATTTCTATTTTGTACATATTTACGATTCCAGTTTGAAAGGGTGAAGTTTATTGCTTAGTTAACGTAAAAAGTTCACCCGAATCCCGCAATTTAATCGTGTAGTAAAATCAATGTTTACGTGACTTGCGTTGATCGCGTCCAAAATAACATGTGATGTCAGGAATCCGGCAAGACTGCTTTCGTTTCATCGGCGAGCGACGAAGCGCAGCGCGGATGTTGCCAATGTATTGCACAGGTTAGAACTAGAGTTACCATGATTAAATTGAATTACGGGGATAATACGCAAAAAGAAAAATACATTACGTTCTTTGGCTTTGGCTGGTCGTCGTTCTTTTAATGTCAAAATATTTGGTTGTTAAGAGCACGAAAATACACCAAAACGACAATGTTAGTTATATGGAAATCGAGACTTAACAGTTTACTGCTGTCGTACGTTGTTTGGCAGACCTCCTATTTATTTAAATGTCACTCACTATACATGGCAATACTATAAACTATAATAATCGTATTTGAATTTAGCTATGAAATTTCTAGGCTAATGAATTACTAATGAATGAATTTCTGCGTCTTTCAAAATTTAATAACACTACTGATTCCTGGAGCAGTGAGAAAGAAAGGGGTGAAAAAGAGATAGAGTATAAAAGGAAGAAAAAGATGGCACGTGTCGCCGTATATTTCAGCGCCAACCTATACTTTATTAGCTTATGCTATTTACAATAACATTGTTTGTAAATATCTACGCGACTTCGAAATATTTATCTAAGGATCTAACATTGCTCTAATTATTCGGTCACCACGTTTTCTTTATTTGATCAATCAAAATCAAAAATCAAAATTTATTTATTCAATTTAGGCCCTAAGAAGGCGCTTATGAACGTCTAAAACACTACCACCGGTTCGGAAAACAACCCAGTGGAGAAGAGCCGGCAAGAAACTCGATCTGGTTCTTTTTTTTTTTTTTTCATAAATATAATATATATAATTTTTTTTATGTCATAAAAAACTATACAAATAGTAGTTTTTAGTGGAAGCACAGAGATGTGGGTTATTTCCAGACATCACTATCGTTCACGTAATGATCCACCCTGTAATAACCTTTTGAGATTAAAACTTGCTTGACATAATACTTGAACTTATTGTCAGGTATGATGATGAATAGTATGCGATTTAAAACTAGATTTACTTAGGCAAAATAATTTATCAAAATCAGGTTTATCGGTGTGTTTGTCACGTCGGTGCGTGTTGTTTAACTTTTTTTATACTGTATACGTTCGATCATAATCTCATCTGATGTTAAGTGACGATATAACTATTTATGGTAACACGCTAGGCTTAGAGGAAGCGACTCTCAAATGATGCTGCCGGAAAAAAATCTCTAAGTGCTTTGCGACAGACTCCAAAGCTTGAAGTAGATAGGTAAATAGCCAAGCGAGTATTAGAAGTTGCCCTACCACCATGCTACAATTTTGTGCTTCATCGTAAACGACGGTTCATTATAGAACATTATACTAGATTCAATCCTACGTCCATCGTCATAGTATCTATTCACAATATCGTTAAGCGATCATGTATCGCACTTGACACGGTGTTAGTTCATCAATTTTTTTTTTTAAACTTTCTATAAAGTTTAAATATTTCGTCAGTAGATGGAGCGCCATCATGCTTTTTAACTTGATATGGGAATACGTAGTAGTGACTTAATTTTTGTTGTAATAGAAATTTCTCCATCTCCTATTCAAATTGCATTTTTTTTTTATCGCTAATCTTTATAAACCATTAAAAATTTATAGGCCAGTTTTCGGAATACTATTATCAAAATGTAATAATCAGAATAAACGACCAGCTTATATTTTTACACACATTAGAGAAGGCGATAATAGGTCTAACTCTATTTAAAAACTAGGAAGGTGTTCAGGCTTGCTAAACTTATAACTGGTTGTCTATTCATATATTTTCGACTTGCAATATTGAGTTGGAATTTAGGTGAGCCCTAATAAATAAATCACGAAACAAATTTTAATATATTCGAAGGAACAGAAATCATTGTCAACCTAGTCTCGTGGAACTGGTGACAAGCTGTCGGGAAACATTTAAATCTACCTGTTTCTTTGATCGCTAACGACTTTCTTTTATATTATTTACAATAGGAAGTTGATTTATGCAAAAATTAAAACAGACATTTCAAAGATGTCATCAAAGTTTCACTTTTGATTATTTCTAAAAGTCATATAATTTAAAACACAAATAGATAAAAAATTTATTGCACATAAAATTTGTGCAACTGCCTCGTTAGCGCAGTTGTATTACATACGACTGCCGTTCTGAGGTCTCGGGTTCGATCCCCGGGTCTGGTCAAGTGATATTGGGTTTTTTTCTACTCAGTATCATCCCGGAGTTTGGAATTTGTGCCCGATATGGCGACAGGCTCACCCCCTGTCACATCTGGGACGGAACTAAGCTCGGCGAAATGTGGGTGGTGTAGTACGCTACTTCACCTCTGCCTAACCCTTCGGGGAAAACAGGCGTGAGCATATGTATGTATGTATGTAAAATTTGTGCATAGGCGAGCTTAATGCCATTTGACATTTTTTTCCAGCTAGCCTGCTGTAGTGTTGTCAATACAAAGAAGCGTGTGCGTTTTAATGTAATAATATTTGTTTTATACTGAAAAAATCTAGTGTCAAAGCTTCAATGCTATCATAATACGGTTAACATATTTCTAGAACTTTTCTCAGTCACATTTTTTGTGATATTCCAGAACCACCTGAGATGTTCCATGCTATAATTGTAAAATGTCGCCAACGTACTCTGCTAGCTAATAAATTAAGAAGAAATGCGTGTGGCGCTCAGTCCATATAAACATATTCACCATTTTGTCTCCAGATTTTCATAACACTGCAATTTGTATAAATTATTATTATTATTCTAACTAGGATCATTTAGACATAGATTTTCTTATATTATAACTGAAAGAAAAATTAAAATCGGTCCAGTTTTGAAGGAGGAAACAGGGGTATACGAATGGGTGATTTCATCTATACATACATACATATGCTCACGCCTGTATCCCCGAAGGGTTAGGCAGAGGTGAAGTAGCGAACTACAACCACCCACATTTCGCCGAGCTTAGTTCCGTCCCAGATGTGACAGGGGGCGAGCCTGTCGCCGTATCGGGCACAAATTCCAAACTCCGGGATGATACTGAGTAGAAAAAACCCAATATCACTTGACCCGACCCGGGGATCGAACCCGAGACCTCAGAACGGTAGTCGTATGTAATACAACTGCGCTACCGAGGCAGTTTCATCTATAATGCCTAGTTATAACTAATAGACAGCAGACTGAGGTCCCGCCAAAAAATCTAAACAAACCATTTCTAAATATAAATATCAAATGACAAACAAACGCAAAACATTTGTAACATCTGTCATCTTAATAATTGAAGTGCTTCCGAGTTACCTACTACATCGTTTAAATTAAACTGTGTAATCGTCTCTATCCTTGCCACTTAATATTGTCGGGTCAAGTTTTATTAATATGACTCGTCGAAAGGTCACAGCCTCTGTTCTAGTGATCTAGTTCAGTCCACCGGCGTCGCTTATTTGCGTGTAATTACTCTCTCATTTGTTCACCGTAATGCGCTTTAAGTAATTTTGTTATCGAATTCATTCAATATTAAGTTCATAACTTAATCTATATATGACTATCTAACTTAATCTATACTTCTATACTAATAAATAAAATTGAAGTGTCTGTTTGTTAAAAAAAATAACCTTTTTTACTGAATATATATGTATATATATACAAATACCAAAAATACATTTTTTTTTCATTTAGGTCTGTTTGTTCTAAGTAATCTCCGGTACGGCTGGACCTATTTTAACAGGACATTTTTTGTAGATAGTTGAAGTTACTCCGTGTAACTTAGGATACTTTTGTATTGCATAAAAAATTAAAACACATGAAATCCCAATCTATGGTCAGTTTTATGGGTTGAATTTTTTGAGAAATATTTTTACTCTATCTTAGTACCAAAAAAAATTACGAAATATATTTGGGTTCCGTATAAAAAAAATCAAAACGCAACGAAGAATATATGAAAAGCGACCGCTGTCGCGGGCACATAGCGGTGTGCCTGTAACATAAAATGGAATTTAAACGACATTTACGATTCAAATAAAGGTTAATGTCAATTTATATATATATACATATATATATATATATATATATATATATATATATATATATATATATATATATATATATATATATTTATATATAGGTATGTGTGTATGTATATGTACATATAATATCTATTAATTATACACATTTTCTTTCTCTACTGTTTCCAATCATCTCTATTCTCTATTTATCTTTTATCTCACCTACTTTATTTTATCTCTGCACCACCCTAAGGTTGACTGGTAGAGAATGCCTCTGGCATTAAGTCCGCCTTTTTACACAAATTGTAAAAAAAGTATAAATAAAATAAAATAAAATAAATCACTTTTTGAGTTATAACAGTACTAACACACAAACGTAAATATGATGGAATAGAGAAAAAGATTGATAATAGTTGTATTTTGTTTTAGAAAGGACGACCTTGGAATAAGTGTGCACGTGCCACTATATTATAATAGTCTGACCGACGATTAAGAAATAAAAATACAAAAAAAATATATCGTGTCCGTGAAATAGAAACGAGAAGAAAAAAACACAGATTATTCACTCGGCTACTATAATAATAATGTGGTGACTCGTTATTATAATTTTTACCAGACGAGTGACCGCGGCAGCGTCTGCGTTTCATATATTCTTCACTGTGTTTTTTAATTTATCGATAATTTAAATTACCCTAAGTTACGCGTAGTAATTTCAGTTATCTACCAAAAAAAGTCCCGTCGAAATCCGTCCAGCCGTTCCGGAGATTAGTCAGACAGACAGAAATTTTAAAAATTGTATTTTTGTTATAGGTATCGTGCAATATATTTTTAGTTTAAAAAGATATTTTGACATTACAAACAGACACTTCAATTTTATTTATTAGTTTAAATGTGTAATAATTTGATATTTCATATAGTAATAGTAACTAACACATTCGCCTAGTGATCGAAAATTCGATCAAAGTTTGTTTGACACCGTCATGATTTATAAACTCAAACGAGGTAAATATTGAATCTGTGGTCATTGTTCCCAATAGTCTTTATTGTATGTACCGTTTATATAATTCCATTAACAAACGAACAGATCTGTGTGATCTCAATCCCTATACAAATGAGACTGTAAAGTGTGCTGTGTATTTTAAAGTCCAGTAAGTAACTTATTATTATCGCAAGGCAAATAAACTAATTTTACTCGTAACATTCGCAACCGGCTATTTAGTATTTTTCGAAGCATTTATTCCTTCACACGCCGTTGATTTTAAGTTGAAAAAACACACCAAGGTCAATGTGATATGTTAATAGGCATCTTTCCTTATGTCAATAAGATTATTATGATTTATAGTTCTCAATGTTAATTTGTATTTTGTTTTAATATTATATCATATATTATTTTTGAAGATTTTTTTTGATAGCATCCCCAAGGAGCGTTTACGTCAGGCGGTCGTAAAATAAATACCCAATACATAAAGCAATATGAATTCAAAGAGGAAGACATATTGCGCCGACACCATATAAAAATGGGATAAGGGCAGGGAGATGATGATTGTCCCACACTGGCACGGAGCTCGTCTCTCCGTGCCCCCTTACCTATTATATTGGGGGACTTCGGTCTCACTAATACAATAGGTAAGGGAAGTGCGTTAATGCATTTCCCCCCGTCAAAAAAAAAAAAAAAAAAAAAGGGAGATGATGATTATTCTTCGTTTTCCCCTTTTATGGGGGGCAGGAAGTATATTTATGTATATACATATTTATATACATATGTACCAATAAATAAAATTGAATAGTCTGTTTGTAATATCAAAATGTTTTTTATTTTTTATTAAACATATGTGAATGTAGAAACGATACTTAAACCACTAATGCAATTTTTATAATTTTGGTCTGTTTGTTCAATTTTTAAACGGGTCTTGTTTGCTAGATAGGTGAAATTACTCCGCGGAACTTAGGGTATTTTTGTTTTTCGAAATTAATTAGGGTTCTGCGTAAAAAAAAATCAAAATTCATGAAATTGCGAATAAAAATTCGATTCACAGTTCAATTCAATGCTAGTTTATGGACAAATTAGTTCAACAAACAAACTATAATAGAATTAACTAATACATAGAAACAGCAAATTGCAGGGAACGCCGCTAGCACGGCTAGTGACTGAGTTCTTTCTTACCAAAGTTTTCGTATATGAAAATATAAATAATCAATAATTATTTCAGACAAGAAATATTGCATAAATGTCAGCAATTACAATACAATAGAATGCCGCTTTCACACTTACTGTGCCCGCTATTGTATTCCGCAAAGGGGTTCACGAAAAACAGTGAGTCAGCATGTTAATTAGATAGGTAACAAAGGCGCATATGAAGACACGTCCGTATGCAACAAAAAATGTTTTCAATAGTCCAGTTACTAAAATACGTCGCACGATGCTACGCATAAGTAATTACTACCTTATTTAGGGTTTTATTGAATTATAGAAATTGTTAACGATTTAATAAAACTTTCGGTAAAGTTCGGTTTGCAATGATATCCGATAAACCGGTCATAGTGTCTCTATTGAAGCGATGAGGGCGCAGTGGGTAGGACGGCTGGATTCCGCGTCAATGGACGTGGGTTCAAGTCCACCTATCCAACTTTAAAATCAGCCTGAGCTGTCGATGAAGGAAAATATCGTGATTCTAATAAGGCCTGTCTGGGTAGCTACCACCCTCAGGTTTGAAAACCTGTCGCTAAATACCTTTAATGTAGTAATATACCTAAATAGTCTTTCGGTAGCATCGCTTGAGAATCAGTACTTTAATGTGTTTACTATCCCGGACCATATCGTCACTTAACATTGTGGTCACAAGACTGAACCGTATAAAAAATATATTTGCTTTATGTTACTACCAAAAATAATGTCGAGAAAATTATTAGGGTTACGCGTAAAAAAAAAAATAGTATAGAAAAAAAAATTGATCATTTTCATTAATCTATCACATTTATGAACTGACATGTACGTTTAATTACACACCACTTAAAGGTTTCATACGTGTTACGAATGTTGTAACAGTTAATAACATGGATTTTTTTAAGTTAGCTTACTCTATGATTAGGTATTAGGAAACGTACAACTAAGTACTCTACGATTAACGTATGAAAATTGCAAGTTATAAGTCAGTATATTTAGATGGTTTATATTCAGTTTCAGAACGTTATCTTTACGTTTTAGTATCATGGAATCATGATTCAAATAATTAAATTATAAGCGCTTTGAATCCGCTAGATGCGGATGGCGCAAGACCGGTCGTTACGAAGATCTTTAGAGGAGGCCTATGTCCAGTACAGACCTTACGGTTGACATGATGATGATAATTAGCACTTTGACCAAAATCTCATGTGATGTTAAGAGTAGAGGTGGTCCAAGGTGGTAAACAACTAAAGGCTAGAGGTACAGGCTCTCAAATGATGTTACCGAAACATACCTAATGGTGCTTGACAATCAATTCCCAGCTTGATGTCGGTAGCCATTTTGATTATTAAAATGTATTACTTACGCATATAAATTATTATTAAATATTACATTCTTAAGTGACGAATAAATAGCATTTATTTCGGCTTTCGATAATTATATAGCAGATAGTTAATTCATGATTTGTAGACGAAGTATTCTTTTGTTTCTCAACGTGTATTGTCGGCCGTGTGAATTCATTCGTTCATTCATTCATTCGCTCGCGTATTGTAACGTCACTCTGTAATTATAACCCATGATTGATAGTTTTAATATAGCTTTTTATTGTTTTTATTTTAGTTTATATTAATACATATATAGCTTAATGTAATAAAATATGCAAACCGGTTCAAACGTTCTTAAGTTATAATCGCAAAAACTAACGAACAACATACAGACAGGCAAGACCATTTCTATTTATAATACGATGGTATTGCTTTGATGGCCATCATGTGCCCATCACGTTCCGACGTGTCGCATTCCGGTATCAGCTAATATTAATATTGCAGTTAGAGGGGTGGATTTATTATCCAATCTGTCAAAATTACAGGTTCATCAAATCGTGGGGGCGACGCGGTGCTTGCGAAAGCCACCCCGTGTCGCCCCCATCCCAAATGCAGTGGACGGCCCCGAGGGATTTTAGTGGGTATTTCCGGGCGCTTCACGCCTGGGCGAGTCCCACACTGGCACGGAGTTCGTCCCTCCGTGCCCCCTTACCTATTGTATTGGGGGACGTCGGTCTCACTAATACAATAAGTAAGGGTAGTGCGTAAATGCATTTTCGCCCGTAAAAAAAAAAAAAAAAAAGGGCTCATCAAATCGCACAAAAAGATATTCCAAGAAACTTTCAGAACATAATTTAATTTATCTTTTTTTTTTATTGTTTGTATTCTCTAAATAAATAATAAAGATCATTTAGATATGATTACCGAATATAATTATTTTACAAGTAGCATACATTGTGTCCCCATATAACTCGTATCTCGTTTCTCAACTGGGGAGACTCTTGACGTCGCCGCCAGCGCGGTACGGAAACACTGCATCTAGCATAACACGCACAACACCGCGCACAAACTTCTGCACATAGCACGCAGGTGCATAGCTTCTGTAAAGGGATTTTTTTCTCCGTTTTGTGATAAAAAAAAAAACTAAACATGACTGCCGACAAAAGGGAAAAGTCGAAACTTTGGAAAAACTCATTTGTTAATTGAAATTCTTAACATAACCTAACATTTAACGACGTTTGTCTGGTTTTACATCTATTGTCGCTCCGAGAAATAACCATGTACATTTTGACATAGTTTATTTATAATCAAAACATACGATAGGCTGCTTATTTAAGTTTTTATTATTCAACTCTGAACACCAGCACTTAAACGCCATATTATATTTGATACTAGCTGTGTGCCCGCGGCTGCGCCCGCTTTTCATACATGCTTCACTGAATTTTAATTTTTTTACGCCAACCTTAATTATTTTAGAAAATTAAAAGTATACTAACAGCTATATACTAAAAAAAGTCCCGTCGAAATCTGTCCAGCCGTTTCGGAGATTACCCGGAACAAACAGACAGACAGACAAAAATGTACAAAACTGTATTTTTGTTATAGGTATCGTATATGAGTACATTAATATCTATTTAGTAAAAAAAAATTTGGCATTACAAACAGACACTTCAATTTTATTTATTAGTATACATACTGTACAGGGGGCGACGCGGTGCTTGCGAAAGCCACCCCGTGTCGCCCCCATCCCAAATGCAGCGGACGGCCCCGGGGGGTTTTAGTGGGTATTTCCGGGCGACTCTCGCCCGGGTGAGTCCCACACTGCACGGAGCTCGTCACTCCGTGCCCCTTATCTAGTGTACTGGGGGACTTTGATCCCCTAAGTACAATAGATAAGGGTAGTGCGTAAATGCATTTCCCCCGTCAAAAAAAAAAAAAAAAAAAAAAAAAAAGTATACATACTGTAGCATGTTGACGGCTGACGTCATACCATTGGTGACGCGAACCTATATGTTTTCTCCTACCGAGAATCGCTTAACGCGGCTAAAAAGTTGTCACTTCAAAAATGTAGCGACTTAGCTAGGAATCAATTCCGCGAATATTTTACCCAGGTAACGGCTAAGTCGAGGTTCGTGCCTCTTTGGTGCCTTTGTGTTAATTACCTTTTTCGGCTGAGTGAGTGCCTTAAGTACGCGTCCCAAAGTTAAGTGACACTGTAAAGACCCCCCATGTCAACAACGTTTGTTAGTTCGAAGAAAAAAAGCGAGATATACATACGTACTTAATATTCACTTGTATGTACGTACGAGTCACAGCATAATGTACGCATTGTGGAACAATTGCGTCATCCGGCGTTAAGTTACTTCTGTTTTCACTGCACTTTCGATTTTATTCTGTCGCGGGGAATCCGACATTCCAACTATCTGGGGCGAAGCTTTTGTTCTTTCCTTTGTAGCGGCAATATATGATTATTTATTTATAACATTAGTACCTACTGTTGAAAAAATATTTTTCTATAAAACATGCATACATTCGTCTATTATTAAAAACATCTGTCAGACTTTTTCACTTCATAATTTGTGTACTATTCTGTAAACGTGTAAATATGTTATCTTGAATGCTTTATTTATAATAAGTAATATTCTATATCTATCTATAATCTATCCATCCATCAACTTAATCGAAAGAACTCCCTTGTTTGGACATAGGTTATCTATAATATATCTACAATAACCACTTTTTCTTTTTTTTTTTTTGACGGGGGGAAATGCATTTACGCACTACCCTTATCTGTTGTATTTAGGGGATCAAGGTCCCCAAATACAATAGATAAGGGGCACGGAGTGACGAGCTCCGTGCAGTGTGGGACTCACCCGGGCGAGAGTCGCCCGGAAATACCCACTAAAACCCCCCGGGGCCGTCCGCTGCATTTGGGATGGGAGGCGATACGGGGTTGCTAGGCATGTCACCGCGTCGCCCCCCTGCAGTGAACCCACCGGGCCTCGTCGCCCAATGGGGATGGGGGAGGATATTCCTCGACCCCACCTCTTCACCCGCCCCCCCCCCCCGAAGGGAGGCATGACCAGCTGGTCATAAACCCAGGGGCAGGATATACTCCTGCCCCCACTAAAATTGAAGGAAGAAGAGTAGTGCAGTGACGGGCAAGGAAAAAGTGGAAGAAACCCGCCACTGCTATCGAAGGGGAAAGATAGGTCCCTCTCCTGTACTCGCCTTATTTATACAACAAGACGTAGCAAGGAGAGGGATACCTGAAGAAATAGGACGATCCCTCACCATCCGAACACCACCCCCCAACTATCCATCACTCAACTCTCCAACTACCACCCAACTATCCAACCTTCCCTGCCGCAGCACCACCGCTAGCCCCCAACACTCCTCGCCTCATAGGAGGTCGGCAGAAGGTCCCTCCCATCTGGTGACCAGCCTCCCTCCCCTCCTCCGCACACAGCGCGCACCTTGGACGCTCCGCTGTGCAGTCCATGGCCTTATGGCCATCGACTCCACAACGGTAGCACTGCGTCCGCCTGTCCACCATCGAGGTACACATCATTCTAGTGTGACCCAGCCCCATGCACTTGTAACACCTCAAGGGGAGTGTCTCAAGTGCACGGACCTGGGTCATACACCACCCGATCCTAATGGATCCCCTATCCGCCAGCTTGACTGCCACCTCCACAGGCAACGACACAACAAGTGCCCTTACACCCCTCTCCGAACACCTTATTACTCCCGCTCTCATCTCCTCAACCGAGCACCCCCCCTCCTGCGCCACTCTCAGAAGGGCCTCCTCCCTTGACACAGAGTCCTCCAGGCCCACTAGGCGGACATCTGCCCGCTTCGTAGGCCTGGAGACCACCGCCACCTCCGAAACCAACTCCCTCAACCTCGCCGCCAGAACATCCGCCCGCTCCCCCCCAGTCGGTCCCGGGATCTCAATAATCCGAGACCCCGCCGCGGTGGAGCGGCATGAAATGTCCCTCACCCCCATCATCTCTAAGTCCACCCTTTCCCTGGCCTCCCCATAACCTCCGCATACGTCAGCCCCTTTGCCACCGCCTCCGGCCGCAGCGTGACCACCACCGCTGCCGAACGCGGCAGCGTAGGGAGCCTCGGCCTCACACCCACCGTCCCCCTCTCACGCACCTCCCGGGGCTCAGAAGGGGCCGGCACCGCACCCTTCCTTGCCACCTTCCTTCTCTTCCCACTCGTCTCCACCACAGCCCATTCCCCCTCAACACTCCCTCCACCAACATCCTCCGCCTCTTCCGCCGCAGCCTTCCCTCCACCAGGAAGAGGGGCCCAGTCCATCCCCAAAGGGGAGGCCGGAGCCAGGCCCCTTCCCTCCGATGTCATCCTCCGAGACACCTCCTTATTCCCAGCCTTCACCGTTCCAACCATCACTCCCACAGGCAGTCCCCTGACTACCCCCGCCACCTGTTCTTCCAGCAGCCCCAACTTCTCATTAACACCCTTCAATACCCCCTCCAGCCTCCCCATGACCGCCGTGACCACTTCCGCAGCCACATCATCTTTCGGCCTCTCCTCAGCCCTCATCTCCCCCTCACCACTTAAGGGGCCCGCCACAGCATTAGCTGTATGCTCCTGCCGCAACTCCTTCTCCTTCAAGGCTTCCACCTCCTCCTCCAAACCCTCCTTCATCCGATACACCTCCCTCGCGTGCTCCGTCATATCTACAGCATATGCCGCCACCCTCCACATAAATATCGCCAACCATCTCATCTTGTGGATCTCTTTACCACTAATCCTTCCCTCCAACCCCACCAAGAAATCAACCATCAAGTCCGCCGACTCAAGGAGCTTCCCCGGTGAAAGACTACTCATTCGCGGCATTTTCTCCGCCAACTTCTTCATCTCTTCCACCAAAACTCTCTCCACTCTTTTTCATCATCCGCCCCTCGTATTTTTTCCCATGCGAAATCCCGATCAGCAAGATCACCATATTCAGCATCCTCACCCAACCCAAAGGACGACTTTATATTAGCCTCCCTCATCGCAGTACCGCCATCAGAATCACCCATCCGAATCACCATCCATCCCAGCCTCCAACAAATCCACCCCAATAAACACCACTAGCGCTAAAAAAAAAAAAAAAAAAAAAAAAAAAAAAAAAAAAAAAAAAAAAAAAAAAAAAAAAAAAAAAAAAAAAAAAATTGCATACATATGGTATTTTTTCATGAAAAAGGTCTTTCCCTTTTGTAGTAACTCACCACTAGAAGGCACTACGCCATATTAAATTTTATATTTTATGCCGTTGAATATATCGCTGTTAACTTTGCTACACACATAAATTGTATAATGATATAGCTTTATAGCTTCAGTATATAATTAGAATACAAGAATAACAAATAAATATGTTAATATTTAAAAGAGTCTTACAAATTAATGTAATGATACGTTCTTAGTACTCGGATGACCATAATCATATGTTAATATGAATCATTTAACATTAAAACGATTGTTATTTGAATATCTATGCGCGCATCATTAGATTTCATCGTACAGAGTAATGTAAGTCAAACGGTATGACATTCGAATATAATTTAATTCGTGAACTATTGTATTATTTATTTGTGTGTATTTTAATCGATGTGTTTTTGTCTCTGTCATACCTTGTGGAATTTATTATCCTGCCAGTAATGTTCATTATTTTATGTTATACTGTGATCGCTAAGCGATAATTTTATTTGAAGATAGTAAAAAAGTAATTCTAAAAGTCTGTTCTCAAATAACGTCGTTATATTTTAACATTATAATGTTTTCGCTCAACGTATTTATGAAAAATAAAAAATAAATTGAACTTTTTTTTAATAATAATTTTATTAATCTCAAACAGGAAATAATTGGAAGCAACATTGTACCTAAGGAAAATAGTTTAAAATTTCCTCAAGTGTTCAGTAAATATTAGTTTATCCTTGTTTTAATTCTGTTTTAATACGGAATATTTCGTAAATTAAATCGACTATTGTTTGTTAAATGATAGGTATTTTGAACATATTTTGGTTTCACAGAATGTTATAAAGTTAACCTATTTCAAGCTGCGCAAAAGATTGCAGCGTATCTACGCGTGAACCATTCATAAATTCCAAGAATCGGTTACGAATGCACCATATATTAAGTGTATCTCGTTTTTTACCTTGGTAAAAAACAGGAAATGGTCTTTATTTATTTAAACTAAAAATATTTTATTCGATTTTTATACACTCAGCTGTGTACATACATTTTAAAGTTCCTTACCTACTAAAATCATTAAAACACAAATAAAAAAGTGCCTCCGTCTGATTAAATCCATCCTACTTGATGTGTCTTCGAAAAACGACCGTATCCATGAAGCCTATCCACTTTTTTTTATATCGCTTTGGAGTTTTGGATGCATTTAAAGTCATTTTTATTTATTATTAACAGGTTTATAACAGTTGACCGTAAATTATATAATTTTTGTGGCATTTACGTAATATCGTTTGGTTATTGTGTTCATGTGAATTGTATTAAAAATAATTCCGTTACCTAAGAAGAAGTAATTGGTAAAGTATTGGTTTAAAAATCAATTTACGCCTTAGAATTAGAATAACATTATATTTCATTTTATGCACCCCTTGAGCACTAACCTGGCGTTTACGCCAGCTTTCCATTGTTTTCCTATTGTCTCATGTTTATGAGTAATCGACATCAATACTCCAGTATGAAGTATTCTCAAATATACATATTATTGTACATGTTATGCATAATAGTTATAGTAATAACCTTTAGTTAAAGATTTTTCTTTCCAATTCCAAACCGATTATAAATTAGAACAATCTATTTTATTACACTGCAGACGAATATTCGATGACAACATAACAACAGGATTCATGTAATCCATTTCTCTACATTCCATACTTTATTTAATACTTTATTTTCATAAATTATTTTAATCCTCTTAATTATTTTTAAAAACAGCTTCAGCTGATGTCAAATGTGCTTTATCAAATTTGTATATCACATATGCGTTTTAATATAAAAACACACTTACGTTACTGTTCACTGTCATATTTGCTACATTTTAAATTGTAGTACGCAAACAATTTACAATATTTAACGTCGTCATTACATGGTATAATGTATGATAAAACGATAACAAATTATTATTGTACATTGTCTATGAGAGGACGTTAATAGATCTCAACAGTACAATATCATGTTACCTCGTTAACGTCACTGGCTTATTAGTTTCGAGATTTACGACGAACTATTATTATCTATTCTGCAGATGTTTAGTTTATATGACCTCGTGTTACTCGAACGCATGTGGGTAAAATAGTAATGAATGTATAAAGAGTAGAGGAAGTCCAAAGAAAGATTGGATGGGGTGTGTAAGAAATTATATGAAAGAAAAATGAGTAATTTTTTTATAGTAACTCGGCATAGTGACAGCATTTACCCTGATGGGAAGCACAATGCAATCTTGAAGCAGTGGCGACTGGCGAGAGCTCGGTTATCCATCGTCAGTCGTCCTTGCCATGCCGTCCAAGGTATCGGCTCAGTGCTTTGACCACAATTTCACCTGTTGTTAAGTGACGATGTGGTCTGGGATGGTCAAAACACTAAGCCTCAGTACTGGTTCTCAAGTGATGCTGCCGGAGCACACCTATTCGTATTTAAAGACATGTTTTTTGAACTTGAGTGTGAAAACTACCCAGGTGGGAATGGTTAGAAAAAAGCTCTACCACTATGCTGTGGTTTCCTCAAGATGTTTTCCTTCACCGAATTCTCAGGCTGATTTTAGAGTTGGATAGGTGCGTTAGAACCGCGTCCATTGACGCGGAATCCGGCCGCACTATCCACTGTGCTGATAGGAACGTATAGAAGAAGAAAACATACTACGCCGACCCCGACCCCAAGAGTTAGGAACAGGGCATCAGAATAATGTTGTTACTCGAGTCATTATAGTTCAGTTCGACGTCTGTATCTTTGTTTTACATTGAACTACGTCTAGTGGTAATTGTTTTTTGAAGATTTAATTCAGAATTAACCTCAAAATTTGTCATTCATAATTTGGATAAAATCAAAACCGATGCTTTCAGTGAAGGAAAATATCGTGCGTAAGCCGTAGCATGGCACCTCGATATCTACCATCCTAAAGTTTATTTGTCGCCAACCATTTATATTTGTGTTCAGGCAGCATCACTTGAGAGCCAGTACCTCTAGGTTTAATGTATATACTATCCATTAATACAAGGGCACTAAGCCTCATATGCGATTGTGTTTCAAAGCGCTGTGCCTATTAGTGTGTACTATCTACAAATAGAAATAAATTGATCGACGGAACTTTTTTTTTCTTTAACTAAATTTATTGGCACATTAGTAAGATTTGAATTGTGAACTCTCGCTTTATTATTTGCAGTTTTTTTTTAAATTATACATACGATAGTTGCGAGATTAAACTGTTGACTCTATACAAGACAAGACCGGTTGGAATTGGCCCATATAAAACTTGTAACCAGTTCATAATATAACGTGAATGCAATTATTAAGGCCTACTCACGCAATGCAGACCGACGTTATAAGATTTAGAAACGAATCATTTCAACTTCTAGTGTTGACCATTTATTCAAAGCGAGACATGCCAGCGGCTTTGCTCGCATTAACAGTTTTAATTCTTTATAATTATCCAACAATATTAGCTGAGTACATATTAGAAATGGAGTAATTAATATGCACACGTCATCGTAGGTGATAGGAAAAAAGGGAATAGGTTCAAATCTGTTAGCAGTTGCGAAAAAAGAGATTACACTAAAGTGTTGCCATACAACATTGTTTTTTTTTTTTGTTCCATTTATTCCTTTTTAACCCCTTAAACACTAACCTGTCATGTACGCCAGCTTTCCATTGTTTTCCGATTGTCTTCCTATTGTCTAATTTTTATAGTTAATCGACATATTAAGGAAAAAAACAAAGGTACTAGGTGATCATGCAGCCAAGTCAGACGTTAGAAACACAATCAATAAACGAAAGGTGGTAACAAAATGGTGGCCTTCTGTTACAACCATAAGAGGAATGATTGGGAGATTTCAGAATTCACGCACCGTGCCATTATTTTCACTTCACTACACTTTTGCATCATAACTAAACTATATCACGTTAAATGCCACCAAAATTACATAATATGTAGTCAAATACTGCAAAATAATTAATTAAAATAAGGACGACGACATGATAGACCAAAATCGCACCAACATTATACAAATATTACACTTTCTTTATTATTGCCAATCTAAAAAAAATTAACCACCACACTTAACTTTAATTCAAAATGGAATAAATGAAAATTCTTTTTAATAAATAGGAATACATTTGTTTATATATTCGTTTGTCTATTATCTGTATAACTTGTTCATATAGCTCTCTGTTTTTGGTAGCAACCAGAATGACACTGACACTGACACTTTTGAAGTTTCAGTGCAGCCAATCATGCAGTGATTGAATTTAGTTTGCACAAGCGCAACACTTTGTATTACGTCATAATAAATATGTACTTCTGTGTGTTGAAATTTGTGTTGTGTATGTACAAATAAAAAAGTATTCTATTTTATTCTAAAATACTCAACATCTGAAAATTATTTTAAGCGAAATTAGTTAAGTCATATCGGCCATATTATTTACCTTGAATTTTTCAAAGTAACGTCTCCATCAATGAGATAATATCAATACACTATGTGATTGACACAAAGCCCGGTGAAAACTGTCATGGTTTTTCAAATCAAAGGTGATATTTAATTCGAGAAAAAAAGCCTCAAGCGAAATCTCATAATATAAAAAAAATTAGTAATTTAGACTAATTTGAATCCACTGGAATAAAAACCATTGTTTTCTAGTTACATTAAAGAAGGGGAAAGTCGATAACGAAGTTCAGATACGAGATCGTTTCTAGAAAGTTACAATAAGGAAGCGTGTGTACCATAAAAATACTACTTATGAGCGCTGGAAATAATTCACATTGATTTTTTTTTATTCATCAAGCCTTTTCGAATACATATGTCGCATGATCGAATACTAATCTTTAAGTCAACGAATGTGTTTTTTTTTTTAAGAAATAGATCAGTCTTTAATCTGCTAATATAGTTATTTCGATTTTCATACAAATATCCCATTCATAAAACCATTTGTTGTTATAATGAATTTGAAACTAAAGGTAACAGATCAGACATTAGATCGAAGGGCTGTTCTTTTTGGAGACAGCAAGAGTTACAGCAGGCCACAGTAACCACTCAATATTTCGTGAACTGTAAGCCTGTTTGCTACTTTATAGCATTAAAAACAATAAAAAAAAATGACTGTTTCAACTACAACAGAAAAAAAATTTATGACTCGAAATCTCTTAAGTAAATCAGCAAAATTCCAATTCGCGCCCAACTTTTATAGATGTAATAAATAAGTATCATCTACGTTCAGTCCTTATTTGCGATTACTACTCTTCGTGTGATAATATAATCTACCCTTAATTATAAAATTTTGAAATTACTACGGGTCTAGTAAATGTATCATTTACGCCTATTTTTTAGAGCATAATCGAGCTAGCTTACAAGGCATAAATTAAGCTTACAAAAAATAAAACATAAACAGCTGTTAAGCTGTTAGAGATTATAACTCGAAAGTTATTACGGTCCGATACAATGGCTATGGACGTTATTTCGAATCAATCATTAATATTATTCTCTAAATTTAAATCAGACCCAGTTAGTAAACGAAAAATATAGAGTGAATGAAAACGCAGGAATGGTAAGTATTGAATGATTGAAAGAATAGTTGTATGATATTCGTTAAATAACACTGAACAAAAACAAACCATAATAACATGTCCTTCATTTGGAATATAGAATGCATATTTCAAAAGTAAGAGGGCGAGATATGGTACCGCCATACCAAATGATATGGACCTCCGGTAACAGAGGCTTGATTTGTGTGAGCAGTGTGTAAAAGCAGATGAAGCCGCGAGAACATAGCTAGTCAAGAAATTTAATCCCTCACTTTATTTTTTTTTTTTGTTATTTTAGTATTTAATATGTCGATTACCCATAAAAATGAAACAATAGGAGGACAAAAGGAAAACAATAGAACACTGGCGTAAACGCCAGGTTAGAGCTCAAGGGGTTAAAGTATTATCCAGAATTTTTACAACAGTCGAGTTAAAGGTTCCTCAACAACTTTAATACAGCGCCCATCTAGATCAAGCTATGCCACTTATCACAATAACATATCTAAATCAAATTTAAAACCTCGTTCTTTTAGAGTAATAACGCTAAGAGCGATAGTTTCATATAAAAAATCGCTTAACAATGAAACTAAACTTTTATGTGTGTGTGTAAGTGACACGCGATTACGTAATCACCGCACGTAACGAAAGATATACGCAGCAGCGACTCTAGCCCTTGTAGCGTCTGTGTGGCACCAATATCCTTGACGCCCCGAGAAACGCATCTCTGTAGGTGTCGTGAGCGTCGTTCGGCGCCCCCTAAAACCCTACGCCCGTATGCGTTGCATACCCTACACTATAGGTAAACCCCCGGCTCTGGATATACGTAGTCTTTTAATGCCAACTTGAAATAGGTTCACTCCGCGGACGACTACTGCCATTCTAAGTGTTTAAATTCTATGCTCGTTCTAAATTGTATAATTTTTAAGTTATTTGTTTATTACAATTCTGTCGCAATTTATTATTAATGAATTTAGTAACAAAACGCATATTTGTATGTGTAAGCTTTATATGCTTTTAAAGTTAACTTTCTTAGCCATACGAAGAGATTTATACATTATAAGCAACGTAACATCCGTTACATTTTTTTTTCTACTCAAAAAAAAAATCAGATTTTACGTTAAATAATCATTAATGTTATCTATATAATATATATTTCTGTGTGTCAGTGTAAAATTATAATTGACATATATATTAAAGTTCGATTCGGTTTCTTATATAAATGTATTACATAAAATTGTAAACACACGCCGTATGTATGCGACCATTCGATTTACTAATAAAGCGTCATTATCCATTTGAGACGCGTCGCTTTGAAAGTCCACTTTGGGACGTGACTCTCGTAAAAAAAACACACTCTTTTCAACCATAATCGTCATAGAATGTCATCACAACCGTTACGTGCTTCGTCAAAACATAATTATTTGTATGTCTCTAACATTTATTTGATGATCATTTGGGCTACTATTGCATGTGCATGATTATCGAAAATAGTATACGGAATAAGCCCCCAGTTGATGTCGCAAGAGACCACCATCATCAGGCCCCCCGGCCAGTGTAATACTAATTGCGTCTATCGTAACCTGACTTGCGTACCTAACATGAAAATAGTGTAATAATTATACGACCGTATGCTACATTACGTCAATCACGTAAATTTCCAAGGCGCGTTACGTACTTTTCACCTGCATAGTTTATACATTTGCATTCCCGTTATTTTATCTTGAATGCGTCGATATTTGTCGGCACGTCCTTTTGCTGATACTAAATGAGATTTCTCAAATCACGTCTTGCTAAATTACCATAGAGTAACAGAGTCATTTTGGTCACTCAATATTTCTCTGTAAATTAAGATAATTTAATTTAAACAGCTTCGATATGTGGATATAGAGCCACTGTAGAATCCATCAATACGCAAGGAGCCTTTTTTATTTTTTTAGAAAATGCATAGGCTTACTGTTGTATCGAGGTTGGGACAAGTAAAACGTCACGTAGATAATTACACACTGTTTATTAGACAGGTGTCGCTCGGTGTCGAGCGGCACATATAATATATACACACATATATAACACTTACCAAAGATGAATCCACTGGAATTTGCATGCTAATAATAGCTGAAACCGAGGATTCTACTATTATGGTCGTTTGTGTTAGTTACTATTTACCCTAAGCGTTCGTCACAGTCACAAGTGAAGCTGTTAAAACACTTCAGTTCAATAGTCTTAGTTGAATTCACAAACAAGCCATACTCGTCAGTAAACATCAAGTAAGATCGCAAAGAAACACCGGACTAAAAATCATCGAAAAATGTCATATTATGTAACATTTTGTTGTTGTTTTTTTTTATTATTTTTTGTTCTTTTTTTTTGTGAACTATCTGCTTCAATATATTATTTTCACATTCTCATACATACATACATATGCTCACGCCTGTTTTTCCCCGAAGGGTTAGGCAGAGGTGAAGTAGCGAACTACACCCACCCACATTTCGCCGAGCTTAGTTCCGTCCCAGATGTGACAGGGGAACGCGAGCCTGTCGCCATATCGGGCACAACAAATTCCAAACTCCGGGATGATACTGAGTAGAAAAAAAAACCCAATATCACTTGACCCGACCCGGGGATCGAACCCGAGACCTCAGAACGGCAGTCGTATGTAATACAACTGCGCTACCGAGGCAGTTCCACATTCTCGCTGGAAGAAAAATACCGCGTGACTTACATTAAGTTTACCAGTGTAAAATTTTATTACTTTAATAAAGAATGCATACATTCCTTCATAACTCAATTTAAAGCGGGTTTCAATACCGATTTTAAAATTTAAGATTGTGATCAAACCTTTCAAAAATATATCCATTTGATTGAGATCGCATATAAATAACATCGGCTCTACCTATATAATTCAATCACTTTTGATAACGGTTGCGTTAATGTATCTAGACACGACATCCCGCACAACGTAATTGCTACTGCCACGTGAATAATACATATCAACGTGAACGAATAAATCGGTTAATTATCGTATCACTGTCTACGCTATAATAATGTCCCCGGTCAGTGACTGTAATTTTCTCTGTTCAAATCATCCTCATATATCGACTAATTTAAGACAGACGCATGATAAATAAATTAATCCTCTCACGATTTGCTCTAACTGTTATAAACTGTATGAAAATAGCTTTATTTAAGTAATATTATTACTGTTTTTTTTTCTGTCTATCTGTCTGCCTGTGTGGTTGTTCCGGGTAATCTCCAGAACGGCTGGATCGTATTTGACCGAACTAGTTTTTTGCTAGACAGCTGAAGTTACTCTGCGTAACTTAGGTTACTTTTTATATTCAAAAATAATTAGGGTTCCGTGTAAAAAAAATTAAAAACACAGTGAAAAACATATTAAACGCGGACGCAGCCGCGAGCACACAGCTAGTAATACATATGTAAATCAATAAGCGCGGGTGTGAAATAATTAATTGTAATTGATGGTTGAGATTATATCTTATATTATTTGTATAGAGAGAATTATTAGAATGTGACGTCTTTAGGTTTTTTTTTTTAATATTTGTAATCAACGCAATATCTTTTCAACTAATTTATCGTAGTTCACGATTCTTTTTTGAACTTTAAATAAATTATTGAAACGCGATGATACTAATAATATTGTTGAAAGTTTTGTTGATTAGATTAAATGTCGCAGGTTAGGTTTTATAATGAGATCCAACAGAAAATTACCCATTTCCTCGCTATAAGCTCAAGCACTATGTCAAGCAAGTCTTAATTACCAAAGTTTATTACTGGGTGGATCATTACATGAACGATTGCAATATCTGGAAGTGACACGCCTCTCGATGCTTCCGTTAGCAACGGTTCTAACTATAATTCTGTATGTTCAAATTTATAAAAAAAAGAAACCAGATCGAGTTTGTTGCCTGCGCTCTTCTCGACCGGGTTATTGTTCCGAACCAGTGGTAGTGCGTTGACTTTGGGTTTAAACTGAATAAAGAATTTTGAATTTAATTTGCTATATAACGCATAACAGTTTGTCCATCATTATAATGTTACTTTTTAAACGGTGTAGGCTCAGTGCTTTGACCACAATCTCACCTGATGTTATGTGACGATATGGTCCAAGATGGTAAACACGCTAAGCCTAGTTACTAGCCTAGGTACTGGTTCTCAAGTGATGCTGCAGGAACACACATATTGGTGTTTTTGATGGCAGGTTTTCAAATTTGAGGGTGTTAGCTACCCAGGCGGGCATCATTAGGAAATGCCCTACCACCATGCTATGGTTTCCTCGCGATGTTTCCCTTCACCGAAAGCTCAGGCCGATTTTAGAGTCGTATAGGTGGGGATCGAACCCGCGTCGATTGACGCGGAATCCGGCCGCACTACACGCTGCCCCATAATCGCTTCAAACTATAGCGTGATATAGCATTTTCTTATATCTGCCTATTTAGTTAGCATTTCTAAATTGAAAACCTATCACTAAGTGCCTATAGGTATATCCAGTAACATTATATGTGGCCTAGTTCCTTTCAACCTATTTACTATTTCCATCTCATTCTCATATAACATCAAATGCGTTTGTATTCAAACATTAAAGCTGTTACATTATTGCTATATGCTACGTGCTAAATGTTAGTTATATTTAGCGCGCGATAAATGTTGCTATAATTATAACAACCTAATAGATGTTGAAATATGTGATTTTTAGTAAACGTGGAATTCAGTTAAAAAAAAATTTATAACACGACGACGCGAAATTATACACAGAACTTAAAGCAAAAATAATTCTCATACATAAAATAATACTAATTGATTTATATTTTTAATACAGAGTTAGGATAGTCTGTAATTCTTTTATAAAATTTATAAATATATTTTTAATTAAAATTTAATTACTTATATCTAATGTTAATTGTAATTTCCATTCAACTGAAAGACGTCCACTGCTGGACATAGGTCTCGCCCAAAGATCTCCATGACGACCGGTCTTGCGGCAGCCGCATCCAGCGGATTCCTGCGACCTTCACCAGGTGAAATTAAGTGGCAGTGGGCTGGGCGCATTGCTCGCATAACCGATACTCGATAGGGCCAACGGGTCCTCGAATGACTACCACACTAAGTCGTAGCATGGGTGACTCCCTAAAATTGTAATTTGGAAGTAATTATATAATTAACGGCATATTTTATATTTATTTGACCGTTTATTTACATTTCGCTCATATTGATTTTACATAAAAATGTTACACACAGCTCTCAAAGATATTACAAAAATTCGTTTCAGCTAACAATTTGTAAATGAAATTGTGAACTAATAAAACCGTTTATGTGAGTTTTCTTAACATTCATCAGGTATATGACGCTTTATTCGAATATTTATTTTATCTGAGATCGATATTTTTAGTATTTCCTTCTTAAAAGGCTAAAATTTTATCAGATCTGCAGCACAAATATACGTCATAATAATTACTATGTAATATATTAAACAAAAATATCAAACACTAATTTAAAAAAAAACTACATAATTAAGCAGAGCTGACAAAGACATTCGTGCACGCAGTTCAAATGTATCCGAGGCAGGATACGAATGTATCCGAGGCAGGATAGAGCTACTGGCATTTCGCTGACAAATTTACCGACAAATTATAATGAAAATAAATGCTAAAATACCTACTCGATTACGTCTGACTGGTAAATGTCATAAATTGCGAAATCGCAAGACGTTAACGGACACAATTATCATATAAACAGAAATGCATAATTTGAATATCTAAATGTTTAATTTTAAACGTATTTTAAAAATTTAAATAAAATTTAGAATTCTATTAATTCTGTCTTGAATTTCTTAAGTATATTAATAGTATTATTACCTCGTACGATGTTTTTTTGTTTGTATTCTAAAAAAAGTGAATTGTTTTTCAAAAATTTGAATTTTCTCTTCTTAATATGAACGCGGTCTTTCTTCCATACAAACGTTTTGACCAATTTCCTCCTCGGATAAGCGCATTATAGTAAATATTTTAAAACCATATAATATATATCCACCACCGCCATGATAGTACGTGTTTTAATTTCTTCCTTAAAATAAATTTATTATAGAAACTAGAATTTTCGAAAATTTAAAACAAGGTCTTCTCTGTAGTCTTTTATGACGTCTGTCAAACAGATTTGACGAATAATAACCAAAAAAAAAAGAAAGGAAAACGTATAGGCATATTTAAAGTCTTTGTTATGTTATCATTAAAAGAAAAATTCAAATCGGCGCAGTTTTGGATGAACCTAACACGGGAATACGAAGTGAGGTTTTCGTCTATTTTGCATTGGTAATCAGCCTGAGCTGCAGTTGTCCCTTTCATGTTTTTATGTGTCTTTCTTTGGGGCAGAACGAGATAGCAATATTATACAACATAATACTTATATTAAATTATATTATAATAATATTTTATTAAAAAAATAAATTACCTATTCTTTTTGCCATTCTTTTGCAATATTTATTCTATTGTTGCCGACCACGTATCCTATTAATTAACTTTAAAACATACAGACAGCCAAAAAGAGAGGCGTTGCCTTTTATCTATACTAATAAATAAAATTGAATTGTCTGTTTGTAATGTCAAATACTTTTTATTATGTAATAATAAAATACATATGAATGTGTATACGATACCAACATCTCTGTAAATATTAACCCACATCTCTGTGCTTCCGCTAACATTATTAAGTATAGTTAGATTTGTATAGTTTTTTTTTATATTTAAAAAAATTATATGTATTATATTTATTAAAAAAACCAGAACCAGATCGAGTTTCTTGCCTGCGCTCTTCTCGACTGGGTTGTTTTCCGAACCGGTGGTAGTGTTATAGACGTTCATAAGCGCCTTCTTAGGGCCTAGATTGAATAAAGATGTTTTAGATTTTGATTTTTGAACACCAAACATACAATTTAATTTGTTTTTGTCCGTCTGTCTACCTGTTTGGTTGTTCCAGGTAATCTCCGGAACGACTGGACCGTATTTGACGGGACTTTTTTTGGTAGATAGATGAAATTACTCTGCTTAACTTAGGGTACAATTGATTTTCAATAATAATTAGGGTTCAGCGTAAAAAAAATTAAAACGCAGTGAAAAACATATTAAACGCGGGCGCAGCCGCGGGCACACAGCTAGTAATACATATGTAAATCAATAAGCGTGGGTGTGAAATAATTAATTGTAATTGATGGTTGAGATTTATATCTTATATTATTTGTATAAAGAGAATTATTAGAATGTGACGTCCTTAGGTTTTTTTTATATTTGGAATCAATGCAATATCTTTTCAACTAATTTATCGTAGTTCACGTTTCTTTTTTGAACTTTAAATATATTATTGAAACGCGATAATACCAATAATATTATTGAAAGTTCTGTTGATTAGATTAAATGTCGCGGTCTCGAATTCTACAATTAGTTATTCAAATACTAATAAAATGATATTAATTTAGTATATCAGGTACTTATAACATGCGTAAATGCATTTCCCCCCCGTCAAAAAAAAAAAAAAAAAAAGGTACTTATAACATATAACTCACTACCAGATTTAGTTGAAATAAGAATGTTAATATCCGGTCAGATTGTGGTCAATTATTAGACTAAAAAAAAAACTCAAAACTGATGTATGTTTCTATAACTTTATAAAAGATAAAGAGGTAAAATTGATTCTTTGTTTGTTTATGGATAAAGTCAAAAACTACTTAAACGATTTTGAAAATACTCTTAAAGGTAGATTATTTATGTCTTTGGCATGCATATAGAAAATATTTAATAATAAATTCTAAATATGTTACCATTAACGTATCCTATGAGGCTGGCATAGTCACCTAGAATGGACTGTAGCCTCGTTAATGGTACGGTAATACGTGAAATAGTTTTAAACTAAAAGACTTTAAAACGGTTCTTGCCATATGACAAATCGTAAACGTAGCTAAAGATCTATGTCAATGTCCTTTTTTTTCTTTTTTTTTTTTTTCGAGGGGAATGCATTTACGCACTAGCTGTCCAGCCCGATCTGGCTGAAGCGCGTCTGAAGATGTGTGTGACAGTCTCTCGCACGTAAGTACGAGGGGCTGTCACACAGGATTAGTGTGGGACTCGCGGCGAGAAGCGCCGTTGACCACTACCCACTAAACCCCCCGGTACCTCCCGCCACCTAAATGGAGCAAGCACGGGATCGAACTAGTGCATGCACCGCGAATGCTCCAGTGGCCGCCAAAAGATACAAACCTAGTCACAACCGGGAGAGGGTAGAGAGAGTGCCTCCGCCCCCCCCCCCGCCCCCCGAGCACCATCAACCCCCGGCATCTGTGGCGCATGTCACACTGGTCCTTTTTGTTTTTTTTTTTTTTTTTTTTCGATGAGAATGCATTTACGCACTAGCTGTCCAGCCAGATCTTATAGGGACCCCCCCTTCCAGATCTGGCTGGATGTCACACTGGTCCTAAGAATACGTAATGATGCCTAAATGTAAATCCTTTGTTCTAACTGTTATTTTGAAACGGCTATTACATGAAATAACACTTTATTAAAACGTACGTAATTGATGAAATAACCTCTGTTTTCTGTCATTACAATTGTAATTAAATTAATAACACGTGTTGTATTCTTCTCTAGATGCGGCCGTCATAAACCCGACCTTGATGATAAAATAGACAGTTTTATTGTGTGATGCTATTAAATTATTAAATGATAAAAACAATTTAATAAAATTTATTGTAAGGCATTACAAAAAACAAATCCTATTCTATAGTAAAACTATAGTGTCAGCTGTTTTTTTATACTACATTTAATTTTTTTTATTAGTTACTGTATTCTGTAAATTTTCCCCACAACGAAAGCTCAGGCTTATAGCATAACATAAAAAGATTCAATCTATTCTGATTAAAAAAAAATCTACTCTTTGTAATTCACTGTATTATTTAATTAAATTATTAATTACTTTTGATACAAGTGTTGCACAAATCGCAATTGTGATAATGTTTGTGTTTATTTAATTCACTTTTAGCTTGATAACTTTTACATACATCGTGTAACAAAATCAGTGGTTTCCGAATTACAAGCGAACTAACAAACATACAGACAAGCAAACAGACGGACTGATAGCTGTTGCGTTTTATGCGTTTAGCATGCATGTTAGGACGAACATGAGAATTGCACGACGAGGCCCGGCGGGTTCGCTGCAGGGGGTGATGCGGTGCTTGCGAAAGCCACCCCGTGTCGCCCCCCATTCCAAATGCAGCGGACGGCCCCGGGGGGTTTTAGTGGGTATTTCCGGGCGCTTCACGCGCGGGCGAGTCCCACACTGGCACGGAACTCGTCACTCCGTGCCCCCCCTTACCTATTGTATTGGGGGACTTCGGTTTCGCCAATACAATAGGTAAGGGTAGTGCGAAAATGCATTTCCCCCCGTCAAAAAAAAAAAAAAAAAAAAAAGGACGAACATGAGAATGGTAGATAAAGTAAGGAATAGTGTGGCTAAGGGATCTTTATGGTGTGGTAAATGATGCAGTGCCAAAGATAGAGAAAGGTTATTTCGTTTGGACACGTAGAAATGATAGATGTAAAAAGAAGGAGGAAACAAATTTACAAAGCGAGTGTAAATGGGTGAGTCCATAACGTGTCTCGACCAGATTGAGGGCGTTCTGGAGAAAGGCCGAGACAAAGTTATCCGTAACCGAATAGCATCATTGAAAATGCTTTTAAAAGTAGAAGAAGGTGGAAAGATGTTGTCTCTGCCTACCCTTATGGAAGAGAGGCGAAATGTTATGTATGTATGTATGTTAGGGCGTAACAAAAAAAACTATTTACAATCTTTAGCTTATTAATCACATCCACAAGATTTACGCTAGTCTAGTAACAGGGCCCCTCGACAATTAATTGTAATACAGGGCCCTTCGATAGTAAACTATACTACTGGCTTATTCCATATAAGTGGGTGTGTTCGTATGGCAATACGTGAATGTGACCTTAATCGAATTATCGATTTATTTTAAATTTTGATTTATTATTTTAGTCTTAATTTTATTTCTTTATTTTAGTATATGTCATTTAATACTGTAATAACGAGGAATATGGAAGTAGTGATTTTCTATAATTAAGGTTCGATACTTTGTTTGCATGCTAATTGTTTTTCCAGTGTATTCCTTGTTGGAAATTCTTTTATATAAATAAATGAGATGCAGAGGTTCTCGGATTTTAAATAGAGAAACAGGCAGACAGAAAAATAAGAACGAACGTAAGGATAATTTATTAACATCACAATAAGATCGGTAATATTATCATCAAGGTCAGAATAGACATAATTGTGTAGAGAAGATAAAAACTATATGTTAGAAAAACTATTAACAAATTTAAATAATACTTATGTACGATTTTAGAATGTCACTGAGCTCAAGATATTGCACAAATTCTCCTTATCGAAATATTAAAAAAGTGCAAAAAAAACTGTGTTCGTATTATGTAGGTACTTCATACTGGAATAATAGTTTCTTGAATATTATTTTTATAATACATTGAAAAAAGAGTTTAATAAACGTTTAATACATTTATATTAATGCATAACGTTATTTGTATTACTCTTTTCCTTCGTTAAAAAATGTTTAAATTTCATGCTTAAATTATTATTTGTTTATTGTTTAGTTTGAAAATCTTACAATATTTTTAACTTAATTTCCTAAAACCGTTACTATATTATAGGTTTTAAAATAATTTTATTGTGTGTGTTTTATGTACTACATTTTCATTTAAAATTTACTTACAAAATCATTAAATTTTCATTAAAATATCGAATATAAGAATATATTAGAGGGAGTTTGAAAGTTGCGTCAATGGTAGAAAAGTTGAAAGGTTCTCGTTTGTCGTGGTATGGACATGTTATGAGAAGAGAGGAAGCGCATGTGGGTCAAATAGTAATGAATATGAATGTGGAAGGATGGAGAAGTAGAGGAAGGCCAAAGAAAGTGTGGATGGAGTGTGCAAGAAATGATATGAAAGAAAAAGGAGTGAATGAAGAGATGACGGCTGATAGGGACGTATGGAAGAAGAAAAAAACATACTGCGCGTCGACCCCAAGTGAGTTGGGAAAAGGCAGGAGAATAATGATGATATAAAATATCAAAAATCTGTAACTTCAAAATAATATTTCAATTTTGCAACCAAAACTAGACAATTCCGTTGCATAATCTGTCAAAATATATATAAAATAAAACCAAAAATAATACGAGATTTTTTCTAAACACATATAATACTAAGGTTAAGCCGTTTGTTTATTTCCATAGGGAACTTGACCCGCTGACCCGTAACTCTAATGTTATCGTCGATGCAATTAACATGTTTCCGTTTTTGTTACAGATAACTGACACCGCGGAACTGCATGGATCACATCGATTAGCCTCTTTATCTGCATCCTCGCTTGTTATAACCTCGTGTGACATGACATCTTGTTGACAATTCGCATTATATAATTCATAATATCACACACGTTTGTGGACAATTTCATTTTAGTGCTATAGAAAATAGAGTGCGTGTGCTGTTCTAAAGTATGATACTTGCCTTTGAAAGATAGAATCTTGTATTTTTTTTTTTTCTCCGGGGCTGTGTTGAAATAGTAATGGCGTATTGGAAGTCTGTTGTTTTTTTGGACGATCTGTGTTGTTTCTTTACTGGGAAATATCTCGGGCTTGGACAACGGTTTAGCCCTGACGCCGCCTATGGGCTGGCTCGCCTGGGAAAGGTTTAGATGTAACACCGATTGTAAAAATGATCCTGAAAATTGTATAAGGTATGTGATTTTTGAAATATTTTCTAGTTAAATTTTGCTTGTTAAAAATGAAGAGTAAGTAATGCGAATGATAAATTATAGACACTTTTTATAAAGTCAAATTATCATTATTCATTTTTCTGTTCAAACAACTCTTAGACGTATTCTATCTCTGTTTAGTTTTAAAAAAAACGTATTTTGAGAAATATAAACCAGGAATCAGAATACATCTGAACATTATATCTAGTAAAGAGGCGAAAAGTAGCATTCGTTCTTAATCATTAGAAATTAAAGGGGTGTGGTTTAAAAAAAATAACCACGAAAGCTGAGCTGAGTCTGATTGCTCTGAATCGGGCTGTCAACTTCATTGGAACTCGTCAGGGGGGGGGGGGGGTGATTTGTCAGAAACGCATAGATGTGTCGCCGGCCGTATCTTACCATACTGAAGATTGCGGAAAATGTTCCGTTTGTTGATCATACAAATAGTTTATATTTGATTTTTTGTTGTTTTTCTTTTATAATAATAACGAATAGTTATAAAATAACAATAAATATATTTAAAAAACAAAAAATTATTGTATTATAAAACTATAAAAATGCACATATGAAAGCATAATTACGTTCCATTACACGTAACTTCAAACACATAAAAAAAACTACGTGTCTCCAACGGGTTGAGGGAGGTGTTATTTGAAAAGAGTAAACAACGCCTATAAAAAATAATCCTTATGTGTCGAGTACCCATAAAAATGAGACAATAGGAAATTAATGGAAAGCTGGCGTAAACGCCAGGTTAGTGCTCAAGAGGTTAACAACCCCAAATTCGACAAACGAATTTCAAATGCCGAACCGAAATTAATAAATAAATATTTAAATAAAAAAATGCAGTTGAATGAATTATATATATTTTGAAATTAGATTCTAGTATCAGTGCTCTGCCGCCATTTACTCTGAAATAAATATATGATGAAAATTTTAATTTTTTTTAAAGTGAAAGTTAACAACATTTTATCGGTTCCAGTGACCGGTTGTTCCGCACGATGACCGACATCCTGGTGACTGAAGGTTACGCGGCTGCTGGTTACGAATACGTCAACGTCGATGACTGTTGGCCGGAGAGGGAGCGAGACATCAACGGACGCCTTGTTCCCGACAGGGAGCGGTTTCCTTACGGAATGAAGAGTCTCTCTGATTATGTGAGTTTTTTTTACTTTTAAATATGTTTTGCATATCAATGTATCGCGCTGAACCAGGTACCAAAGCTTCCCCAGTTAATCGGAACACATTTTAGGCAGCTATCAAGACTACCATTAAATCTGTTATCCTTGATAGCTCAGTTGGTAAAGCAGTACACAAATCCGTCTGGACAGAATTATTCCCTGAGGCTACTAGTACTAAGCTGACAATACTAATTGTCATCACCTCCCTACCCTATCCTATTTTCATTTAGGGTCTGGGCAATATTTCCTTTTTCATTCTTTTCTAAATACAGTCATCTCCGTATTCACTTCCTTTCTAAACATATCACCTTTCACACAATCCATCCATCTTTTCTTCGGTAACCTTCCATGTAACTGTCCACGCAGACGACTGCTCCTTAACTTCTCTGTTATTAGCGCCACTTTCAAACTCCCTCTAATGTGTTCATTCCTAATACTGTCCATTCTTGTTAATCCATACATCCATCTCAACATTAGCATCTCAACTACATGCAGTCTTCTTTCGTCCGTCACCTTTATGGGCCAACAGTCTGATCCATACAAGACGACAGGCCGTACCATGTTCTTGTAAATCTTCTCCTTTAATTTAGGGTAATTTGCGGATTACACGTAGTAGCTGTGACCTGCCACCAATCCCAAGATGATGCATAAATACTCCCGGTCTATTTTGCTATCGTTTTTGAAGGAGTGAGGTACTTGAACTCGAGGCAGATCGATATTAGAGTGCCATCTAGTGTTATAACAGATGAGCTAGAAGAGGACAATACTAAAATTAAATTAATTATTGGTTTTATTGGAAATAAATTATACGATACGATATCGATTATCGAAAAAATTAAATTATTGTATTAATTAAATTAATGTATTTTAATTTTTTTTTTTTAAAGTACATTAAACGTAATCGTTTTGTGAGTCTAGTGTAAAATTATAAAACAAACTAAGAGTGAGATAAAATTACGCATTTTTTGAGTTGTGTGTTGCGTATTTTACACCGCGTAATATAAGCTTCATTCGATTTCATATAAAAGTGTTTCACACGAAGATGTAACATGAGTTTTCTGTTAACCGATTTCGGCCGATACTTCAACTCCGACGCTCGGATACGGACGAGCGGAAAGTGAGTGAACCAAGCAATTTCATTTTGAAAGATAAAAATCACATAGTAATAAGTTTCTGATCTTCTAAAGCTTTATAAAAATTCGATCACTCAATACGACACAAACAACACGTACGAACGTGAATATGCAACTGAATTAAAAACTAATGCAATCTAACCGAATTTCAGACGAACCGAAATTACGCGATGCGACTCACAACTCACAAAATTACGCTAGTTTAATATAACTCTTAGCAATTTGCAGATAAATAATTAACTATTTTCTATATTAAATTCAAAATCAAAATCAAAATTTATTTATTCAATTTAGGCCCTAAGAAGGCGCTTATGAACGTCTAAAACACTACCACCGGTTCGGAAAACAACCCAGTCGAGAAGAGCGCAGGCAAGAAACTCGATCTGGTTCTTTTTTTTTTCATAAATATTAATATATATCATTTTTTTTTTTTGTCATATAAATGTACAAATCGTAGTTTTTTAGTGGAAGCACAGAGATGTGGGTTAATTCCAGACATCACTATCGTTCACGTAATGATCCACCCTGTAATAACCTTTTGAGATTAAAACTTGCTTAACATAATACTTGAACTTATTGTCCGGTAAATCGGTAATGTTACTTGGGATCTTATTGTAAAACCGAATACTATTACCTATAAAGCTTTTATTAGACTTACTTAACCTAAAGCGTGGGACGGCCAACTTGTCTTTACTTCTAGTATTAAAATTATGACGATCATTCACTAGATCTAGCTTGTCTAATTCTTATATTAGTCACAAAAAACAATTCTCTTAAAAGTTAATATTTTACATAGTGGATTTCTTAGGCGTAACGCCACAACCGCAATTTGTTTTAAAAAATAAGCCTCACGGTCTCAACTGATTGAATTCATACATTGTATTATAAAGACGAAAGTAATTGCCGATTGTAATTATTATCGCTCTGATGGCTTATTTGTTATGATTAATGCCTTTTACATTATTTAACATCTACGGACTGTTATTATAACGTGTATATATCAACTGTTGCAAAAGAATGAATCATGTTATGCACAGGTACGTACATATATGTACGATACATGAAATCGCATACTTTTGCGTTATATTTACGCAATACGGTTCGAACACGCGTGAGATGCGAGAATGTTCATTGAACCGTTATTATATTCACTATTATCGAATGTTCTAGATTACAAACTTTATATAACTTTATCCAGATTTATGCTCCACGTAGTCCCAAGGGCCAGGATTTAACCGGCTCATCAAATTATTATGTAATAATACTAATAAAGTTTTGAAAATTGAAGTAAATAGTTTGAATATAGAATTTCGGATATGCTTCCATTTTGAGCCAATAAATGTGGTATGTGTGTGTTGTATGTAATTTAATTAAAATGTATGGTGAGAAATAAACAACACCACGTTGTTTAGTCGTCACGGACGCATCTTAGTGGAAAGTTACAACTTCACAATAACCTCATTTTTTAATAATTTCCATATGAATTTGGTTTGTTTTATTTTAGCGATAAATAAAATATGTCTTTATTATTTTGTATGATTCTATTAACGAAGAAAAAATAATACAGAATGTGCTAATTTAGCAGGAATATGAGAATCGCTTCTCGTGGGGTCACTATAAGCCCGCGGGCCGTAGCTTGAAGACCTCTGTTTTAGCATTATGTTGTTTAATATTGCTTTGTGAGTACTATTGAATATTTTGTCTATAATTAAATCTTTTTAATAATGCAAAATAAAAACTGACAACATCCAATTAATTTATCACTAACACTGGTTCAAAGCTCATCAATAAATAATTTAAAAAAAAAGAACGAAATATTAACGAAGAAAATCGGTTGATAAACACATGAGAAAAATATTTTGAACTATTTTATTTTTGCCTATTTATATGTAGATAACAGACTAAAAGGCAATAAACTACTTAATTTAAAAATGTTAATTCTTTTTTGAAGAGGATCTCGATATTAATATGAAATAATTTTAAAACGAGTCCTGTGCTAAAATGTCGCCACGTCATGTTATAAATCAGCTAAAAGTCAACGAACTTGGGAATTCAAGTTGATTTTTTTTTAATAACTTGAACTTTCGTAGGAAACTTGTCCGATATACTAAAGGATAAAAATTAATTGGTTTACATTAGCATAACGTGCTTTTATTAATTGTGTCGCTTGTAACATGTCCAGCTTATTTATTTTATATATACTGTGAGATGTTGAAATAAAATTCGAAATAATAATGTACCTCATTTAGTTCGCTTTTTCGTCCGCTAACCTTTTATAATAGTTTTAGGCTTTTATTAATTAAAATTAATTAGAAATTGTTGAAATTCTAGGCAACCCTACAATCACTACATAAATTTGGTGTCTATTGTACACACACGGCTACGTTACAATCGCTTTAGTTTTTATTAACCTTTAAAATTTTCTACTCAAGCCTAATTAGTGCCAAGCATTTGTTTGAAGTTTTCTAAAAAATAAATGCGTAGTGACTATCAAAATATTAAGTTTAACTTAAATTTTGGTGACCGTCCTATAATTCCAAAGAACTATGTAATTGACTTTTTTTTTACACTGTATATTGTTATTTGACAAAATTCTTATTTTTTTTTAGAAAATTTTATACTAACTTAAGCAATAATGAAAATAATGATAAAACTGTGCATTATAGAATAATATAAAAATAATACCAAGTTTTGATATTATGTCTATTTGTAGAATTTATTTTGAATATTGATTTACATCTAAAAACATAATTATATCCTGTCATCCATCCATCCATTCAACCATAAGAAGTTCATGGTTGGACATAGGTCTCCCCCGATAAAGAATCAAAATCAAAATCAAAATGTATTTATTTAATTAAGGCCCTAAGAAGGCGCTTATGAACGTCTACAACACTACCACCGGTTCGGAAAACAACCCAGTCGAGAAGAGCGCAGGCAAGAAACTCGATCTGGTTCTTTTTTTTTTTTATAAATATAATATATACCATTTTTTTTGTCATATAAAAAAACTATACAAATCGTAGTTTTAATAATGTTAGTGGAAGCACAGAGATGTGGGTTAATTCCAGACATCACTATCGTTCACGTAATGATCCACCCTGTAATAACCTTTTGAGATTAAAACCTGTAAAAAAAAAGAGGGGGGGGGGGGGGGGGATTGCCATAATCGCCACGCTTGGCAGGCGGGTTGGCGATCGCAGTAGCTGTTTGTAGTACTTAGTTTGTGGTACTATTATATCCTGTATTTTAAGGCAATTTTTATAGCCAAAGAAGTCTTCCAATCGAGTTCACAAGATGGCCGTTTATAATGCAATTACACGCTCGCGTTAATAAATCATTTCGAATTCGTTACGATTTATGTGCATTCAAATGATGTGTTGTAACATTAAGTAAGACATTTGATGATTACGATTACGAACATTAAAGGAACTTGCGTCCAAACGATTTTACAGTTGCCTGTTAATTATTTACAGGTTATTTTAATTAAAGAAATAATGCAAATGTGTTCGTAAATCAATCGAGCGAATGATGGGTTTTATTCAAATTAATTATACCACTTAAATTTTATACCACTTTAATAAATACGGATCTTATATTAAATAAGATTAACAATATTCCTTTTCTAAAAGTTTTGAATAGGTACTTTAACTTTAAGTTTTATTTTTTTTATCACATTAAAAGTAATTGTTAGTTATCTTTTATTTATCGCATTACTCATCTTGTTAGGTAGATCCAAATTTGAGAAAGAGGTTAACAATGGAATCCAACTTGGCTGGGCCGCGTTCGGGAAGCTACGCAGAATCTTCACGTCCAAAATACCGCAGTGTTTAAGACGAAAGATTTCGAGCAGTGTGTGTTTCTCAGAGTAGCTCAAAGGGCAATGGAGAGAGCTATGTTTGAAGTATCACCGCCTGATCGCAGTGGATGAGGAGATTCGTAGAAGAACCAAAGTAACTGACATTGCCCAAAGAATTTCTAAACTTAAGTGGACTGGGCACTTTGCTCACATAACCGATGCCCAATTCTCGGGCCAACGGGTTCTCGAATGGCTACCACGCACATGAAGATGTAGCGTGGATAGGCCTCCCACAAAATGGATCGACGAACTGGTGACGGTCGCGGTTGACTCAAGACCGGTCGTCGTGGAGATCTTTGGGGGAGACCTATTTCCAGCAATGGACGTCTTTCGGTTGAATGGATAGGTAGATGGATTATTTGATTCTGTTTAAATAAACTTAATGGTATTGTAAAGCGTATATTTCGGTTACTCTGCGTAAGTGAAGCGAATGGAATCTAACATTGAAGCAAACTCGAAGGATATCGACTTTACCTTGCCTTAATTAATTTAAATTTTGAAAAGACGTTTTCTACTCTTTCTTATATATGGCAGCTTGAGATATCAACATTTAACAAGCTTATTAAAAACTCCATAATATTGTCGAATATTGGGTTCAGATTATGTGATTTTTTTAATGCAACGTGGACTGTAAATATTGACACATATTTCCACAGTGTCACCTATCAGATTTTTAAATAGTTATATAAAATAAATTTACTGTGTAGTTTATAACGTACTAAATAAAAATCTTAATATTTCTTGTTTAATTAATGATCCTGTAACACTACTCTTTTCGATACAAGGTGCGATTAATTTATGTAAATAAAAAAATTATTAAAAACGCGACCTCAGTATTATTAAAGGATTGACACTGGCAAACGCTTCTGCGACGTCTATAATTATAGAGTGTAAAAAAAAACAATTTGCTACACTAGAAAAAAAAAACAGATGGAATTAATTGTGTTTTGTGAAATAATCACGGCACGCCACATCAATTTCCCTTACAAGGAAGTCATTACTCAGTATTGAATGAAGGTATTCATCATAACTCATTAGTCGACCGCGTCATGAATAAGTTTATTTACGAGATGATGTTTTATTTAAACCGCAAACGAATTGATTACTCAGTAATTGTTTTGAATGTGGTATGCAGTAAGTTTAAAGAAAAAGTACCATTAAATTTCCAGTCGACATAGTAGAGTGTTTTTTACGTAAAATTATGTAACTCCCGTAACCATCATGAATATACTGTCATTTTGGTTGAGCAGTTAAAGCCGATGGTGTGTTATCCTGATGATCACTAATTCGGGTTTCATCATACAGCAATAAGTTATTCGAAACTACTGTAAATTTAATTTAGATACATTATTTAGAATTTGGTTCTTCATTGGGTTAGTTTGAAGGCGGATATAAACATTTTGAGGATTCATAAAATTTAGTAGTGTACTTTTGAAGACGGGACGGACGATCAATTTTGTTTTTATAAACATCTCTGAGCTTCCTCCGGCAGCGGCCCACGAAATGTTTCGATCACCAACAGGGAAGCATTTATTATCGCTGCTATCACGATATCAAGTGGCATCGCATACACTACTCATTAGAATCCCATTTATAGAATCCCAATTAACCCACATCTCTGGCTTCCGCTAACATTACTAAGGCTATGATTTGTATAGTTTTTTATATGAAAAAAGAAATATATGTAATATATTTATTAAAAAAAAAGAACCAGATCGAGTTTCTTGCCTGCGCTCTTCGCGACTGGGTTGTTTTCCGAACCGGTGGCAGTGTTTTTTAGACGTTCATAAGCGCCTTCTTAGGGCCTAAATTGAATAAAGATATTTTGATTTTGATTTTGAATCACACACTACACACTTCCCGTTGAACCACAATAAGTTTCAACAAAATATATTCCGAGGAATTATCTTCATAAGTAACATCCAAGTCAAGGTGCGTACTATTTTGGTGTTTTTGTACTATCATTTTTCGGCCTGACTCGCTAAGTTCTCGCCTTAAAAATCCGATTAACTTTTCAAGGTCTCTCAGCAAATCCGTTCCGAAAATGTAATTCATTTAAAAAACGTACTCCATGATACTTTTGACCATAGAGAACTTTGACTCTGTTCTTTTCCACTTTATAGATACTTCAAGAACATATTTCAAATTTAAAAAAATATGTCATCGTATCATCCTCAGAATAGTGTGAATAATATGCAATGAAAATTATTAGTTCTATATTACACCTATAGTCAAATTCAGATAAGGTTAATTATAGCTTATTTCTTTACCAAATTTACCAGCACGTGCGCTGTTAGAAATTTAGATATTTACAACCCGGGTGAAAGTGTTTTATATATTGTAAAACCTATTGTAAACAGTATTATCTATGCGTTATGTCTTTTTTTTTCTTTGAAATGAAACATTTATTTGTGTAGTAAATAGAGTGGTCATTGTTAACTTTAATTGAAGTGAAAGACGTTGAACAATTCTATAAAGTTATAGAGGGGACATAGACACTGAATTCGTAACCGTAGTCCGTTTGACAATTGTCAACTATTTACACACTACAGTTAACTGTTCCGTGGCAAAACAACTAGTTAAGACTAGTCTTAGTTTGTTGAATAATTTATTATAATTAAAAGACATATAGGTACCGTAAAAAAATTGCTTCTTTTAATTTTATTTTTAGCGGTATATCGATGTTTTGTGGAATTCATTAACATTAAATAGCTCGGCAGACTTTGTTCCGCCTTTTTAATATATGGAGAGATAAGTTTGTATAGGTACATAATTTCTTAAGAACTGGATTATAGCGCGCTCTTTTTTTCGTTCCATTTTAAGAAAAAGTCAAAAATAAAGACTATCCACCGAAGACTGAAGTCAATTTTTTTGTATAATGTTTAGCTATAATATATCTTAGAAGACCTTCATGGTCGTAGAGCATTTTCTGTATTCTGTACCACATCGTCACTTAACATCAGGTGAGATTGTAGTCTAAGAAGCTAAATCTTTTTTTATTCAAATTTTTTTCTATTCACTTTACGTATGCACTATAGCTCTCTACAGGTGAAATAATTTTCGAAATTGGTCAAGTAGTTTTACTTTATCCTAAACAAATAAAAAATCTATTTTACCTCTTTATAAGTATAAATACGTATGAGTAAAAATATAAAATACTTGGATTTAAACAATGCATTTATGTATTTTTAATCTTATATAATAACATAAGAACGCTCTATACACTTTAATGTCTTTGATCTGTATAATAACTTATCTTTGTAACAATTTATTTTCCAATTGGGTGAAAGTCGGGCAGCAAATTTATACTATGACAACAATAATGTGAAGGTTTCGAGACTAATTGTCGTATAACACTCGAGTCGCAACTTCGAATCCCGTTTGGAATTAGTTGTAGACAAAAGAAAGATAGGTAGTGCACTGTTATTGTTGATCCGAGAGGTTGTAGCTTCGATTCTCTTATGCGATTATAGATTTAAGAATAATGATCATAAAGTGTCAGTTTAATTTATTTTTAATTTCCGTATAATTAATTAAACATATAATAGTTTATTAGCTTTTTCTCGTCTATTTTACAACAGATTTTTTTTTTTTAATTTTTTTTACTATGTTGACGAAGTTATATACCGATTTATGCGTGATTCTTTTTAAAATGTCAAAAAATATGATGATGTAGAAATTTTTTTAAAACTAATATAATGCAGTTACATAATTGTTATTAATCAAGTAATGTTTTATGTACGATCAAAGCCACGGGACACGTCTAGACTGCGATAAGTGAAACTAACAATTCGACGATAAATTATATTACTTGAGATCGTTTATATCTGAGCGAGGCTAAACTTGACAGGTACTTTGTTGTGCTACGAACACAATACTTTTACTAAAATACCTATGCGCTAACTATAGCACGCGAGTCTGGCTGCGGGTAATTAATTTTGTGATACACGTGGTAACTAAGATCTATATATCTCTATATATTGTAATGCTTAGTATTTATAAAAGGAATACCATAATGTTTTTGAGTACCTGGAAGGATCAAGAATAATAAACCGTTTATTGTTACAACAAAACCAGAGATAGCTGTAGCCGACAAAAAGCAATCAAAGTTGTTAAATCTTTAATCAAAATGCATTGCCCAAATAAAACGTGAATCGGTATAAGAAGCTATGCCAAGGACATTTTTTATATAGTCCCCGATTCCCACGAAAATAATTCGAGACTTTATTAATCTTATTTGAATTTAATAATGGTTTAATCGCATTTAATATCACCTAAACTGTTTTCAGTATTTATGGAAATTATATTCACAAATCTATACTGGACTTTTAAGGTTATATTATATAAATTATCAAAACAAAAAACCTAGTTCAGATTCACCGATGACCTAAACCTCTTTTACAACGGCCTAAACGTAATATAAAGTACGCACGAACAGTTATCAATCTAGAGTGAAATAAAACAAAACAACTAAGATTTAGATTACACATGATAAGAGACAAATAGAGAAATGTACTGAACTGAAACGAAGCAAAATAGTACTCCATAAAGAATAAGAGGTACCGACACAGAAAAGATAACACGCTTACACGCTCGCTCTAAAGTTTGGTGAAGCTTTCTTGGTAGACAGAACGTTACTCAGGTCGCAAAAAAAAACGATGGAAGTGTTTGAAGGAATTTGTATTTGAATAAAAAACCGGTTGTCAACAAACGAATGCACAACGTTCGTAGTGTAAATACTGCAATAAACGCTTAGTTTACGTATTTGTTTAACGTTTATATATTTAATTATGACGGATCTGTTAAATACTACTGCTAAATAAATGCTAAAACAATGCGTTTTAAATAAAAACAAATATTTGTTACGGAAACGAGACTGTTTGTTTGTCTTTGTTTTGACTAACTGACCTAACCAAATGATAAATGTCGTTTAGTTGAATAAACTTTGTCGAAGTTATGATACCTTTTTTGTACATTTTTTAAGATCTCTCCGGTCAGTTAGGTCAATATCCTTACGTGTTATAAAAGATTACGCCTCTTTGTCTTTCTTTAGTTGGCTTATAATTCAAGAATTATTGAGCAGAAATACATGACTATTCTTTAACCAGAAATGTATGATTTTAGCAAAATTCAAGTAATTTAGGATAGCAGAGAAAAAGATACACACACACATACTAGCAACAATCTTTAAATAGCATGATTATTGTGTACCAGTGAAGTGTATTGAAAATAATGTGACACGGAGAATCTCTGAACTGTCAGTTGTCACAACAACTCTCTTTGAACGAATTAACAAAGTGTAATCCACACTTTGTTGGAGCACTAAAAGTAGTCAAATAATAGTTATTTAGGCCTAAACAACTTGCATTGATGCACCGTAATAAATTATAAAAAATACACGACTGTGCACAGTATATATAAGATACCTAGGTTCTCTGAGAGACTTTTTTTACACAACGGATAGGCTTAGATAGGATGAATTCATCTAAATGGGCATGGAGGTAACGGTTCATGCGGAGTTTAGCTACCATTACCCGACTGAGTGCTTTAAGTCAACAGGGTTAGTCAGTTCGAAAAAAAAAACATTGAAACTAATGGTTTAGTACTTCGCTTTTATGATAATATGTACGTGAACATTATACAGTTTTATGTAGGAAATTTTCAACCAATCACCAATCTGCATGTTCCTGCAGTATCACTCAAGTCATTATACAAAATGTGTTTTAAATCCTTGAGCATATCGTCAATTAACATCAGATGAGATCATGGTAAAAGCGCTGAGCTTATATAGTGTAATTTTTATTTACAAAGAAACATAGGCAGGGCATAGAAACCAGGCTGTCATTGCATGGAAAAAATTAGAGTGACATTAAAATATGCAATTGTAATCCGGACGGCATCAGTAGTGACCCGCTTTCACGATGAATCACCCCGTAATTGTTTCAAATCACTGGACGATTTCCAGACGTCACTGAGACGGGGTCTCGCGTTACGCTCCGTGGGAAACAAATTACCTCTTGTGGATAACAACTTTCTTTTCAGTTGCTCTAGACCCTTGACTGAAGTGACAAAATAGAATTAAGTTTAAAGGAACTGTAAAACTCTTGTAGACAACGTACATATTTAATTTGGCGGAGAGATTTTCAATTATAACCATGCATTAAAAAATGACCCATCTACTGCCATTATTATTTAATTTTGATCTATTAATTTACCGAATGTTGAAGCTGATTGTAGAAATCAAATATAAGTACTGGCTGATGCATCACCATCATCGCGATCTTTGACTTATCCGTTAACGGCGACAACATCAAGACAAGATCCGATCATGAGCACGTAGATGGCTGGTAAAGCCAAATTTGGTTTAAAATTCCTATTGTATGACATACAGTGCAAACGAACATCCTTGTTATAAGTACTATAGGAAGACTATGGTCGGGTTTTAATGATAAGGTGTTTCGAATCCAGATCCTTCAATCGCATTTATCGCAAATTATTAACAACCTTCTCATCAGGCTTGCGCCGCTCTCGTCTCTGTTTCGAGTAGCTTTCATAATCCTCACATGGGAGGAAGATGATGTTTTAAAACATTCCTGTAACGCAGGAACTGGCCACCAGATGTATGTTTTCCCTTTTCCAACTGTGAGTAAAAATGGCTTTAGGGAACCTCCATAGACGCAAGATGTCTGCACCCTCCCAGTGACTTTATCAATAGGGACTCTATATCAAATACTTTTGTTTTGCTACTAAGTAAAGTCAATCGACATAGTGCCTGAATATACTATCATTAAAACATCGTTGCTTACCACAAATTGCCGGATGTTAGGTAGTTGGATGCGGACCATTTGAATTTGAATACAGTTCACAGCGGCATCAATAAACTCAATTGATGCGATAATAGCTTGTTGAGATAGTACGGTGGATCGAAGTAGCAATTTAAGCTATAATAGCGGCATTTCCTAATAATATCCATCTGTAAAGTTACAAACCTCAAGTGGTTAATTTATCGTTTCTAAATCGGAACTTTCGTGTTAATTCTGTAGGTTGTCCTTTAAGTAGTGTCTTGGCAAAATTGTTTGTTTTAAAACTTGCATGTGACTACGGCAATCGACTTTTTTAACATTTCCTATTGTTTTTATAAAAATGAGTTAGGGTGATCCTGACCTAGCAGAAAGGGAGTTATTAGTTGCACCATGTAACTCGAATCAGAAAAAGTATATAGGCGTCGTTATTTGATATTTACAGTTTGCGAAATCGAATGAATGACCTCACTCCACTTACGATTTAATATCTTGTTCTTTATACTTATGTTCGAAGTATAAGTAATTCTAGTATGACCAAATATCGACGCTTAGTCATTCTTTTGCGGTCGATTGCCACATATATTATCACCGTATAAGGAACGAATCAATTAACACTACTTTTGAGGTCTAAATGTTTTGTTTTGTTTTATTTTTCTTCTTGTTATAATAATAATTCGTTTATATTATCGTATGCAAATGTATTATTCCGTTATAGTCAATATAAATCAGGGTACCTTGAGATATTAATATATAGGGTTGCCAGAGAAATATTAATTGTGTTTTTCAGATTTTCGGCGATTTTTTCGTAGCCCTAAATTTTTAATAATATTCGTGGTGTTTCTATGTTCGACTTTTAAAGAAATATACATTTTTATTTTATTGTATACTATATGTCAAGTACTTTACAACCATATAACAGTTCTCATAATAAAATTTACTCTTGCGCAAGCCATCTTTGATTTTTTTTACTGAATAGACTCAGTAGTTTGAACACAATATCACCTGACGTTAGATCTCGATGTACATACTAAACCTAAAGGTACCGGAAAAATCCGATAAATATGCTTGCTGGCAGATTTTCAAGCTCGAGGGTGGTAACTAATCTGGCGAACATAAAAAACGTCTATGATTTCCTTATGTTGTTTTCCTTCACTGCAAGCTCGGTTTCGTTTTATGGCTTCGAAACTATACCCATCGACGCGGAAGTCGATCACTCTACATCGTCAAGCTATTAACGTTTTAAGGAGTATCCAGATATAGAACTAAGACAGAGACATCGCCTTTTTTTAAATTGCAATGGTGTATATATAATATATAAACTTGTTAGGCGACTTTACAACTTGGCGGTAATGAGTACTGTCCTTTATATTTATAAATAAAGGGCTAATAAATGGTTAATTAATTCGAGATCAAGTTGTGCCTTACGGATCCGTTGTTGTTTCGGCGGCGGTCGAACTTGACCCAGTTCTGAGGCCGAGGCGATGACCGTAATTATAACAATTTTACCCATGACTGAATGTCAGTCGTTTCTCTCACGGTAGTGATCACTCGACTTTGAAGAGTTTTCTACAGACTTAAAAATAATATAGTGAATATTACTTTATTATTAATATTGATATAGTATCTTAGTCCATATCTTCACGTGGGTGTAGTAAAAGGGGACTAAGGTATAAACCAGGGATTGGGCAGCAGCATCTTCTGGGTAACACAAACACTTACTGTGATCCCTTCTCCCAAGCGTGATGATTATGGCAATTCCTCCCTTATGAACGACACAGTTCGTTATAGGGATCATTGCGGGAGACCTATATCTAGCAGTGGACGTCTTTTGGTTGAACGGATGGATGGATCCTAGTGGTTTCGTGAGCATCCTCACATTATGTATTAAATCAAACGTCTATCTGTCAGTCTGTTTGTTAACTTACATACATTCTTATAAAATATTTATTTATAAAACGGCTGAATCGATTTTAATTAATTTTTTTTGTGTTTATTCCTGAGGATTCGAGAATGGTTTAGATTCACAGTTTGGTCCATTTTAATTTGTTATATATGAAACGCGAACGGAGTCGCGAGCACAGCTAGTAGATATTATAAAATTAGTAATCGTTCCTATCTGTCCATTAGTTGGCTGGCAGCTTGAGAACTAGTGAACTGATCTGTATAGTTCTTTTATCATCTGAGAGAAACTGCGAGGATATTTTGTACATAGTATATTTATAAACGAGTTCTGTAGCTCATTGAAGTATCTGATGGAGAATGACAGAACTCCGGGTCACACTCCGTCAGAGGACCAGAACATGCTCCGATCTGTAACTATGGATAGCGGATAGCAGTCCAAGGCGATATCCTTGCCACTTTGGTTCCCTTGTCCTAGTTACTACTCTCCCGGCTGAGCGCCTTAAGCGACCTCAACACTGAACTAAAGAAGAAATTGTTAAACAAACAAAAAAAAAAAGTTATTTTTCTTAAAGTTAGAATTTAATAGTGCGTATAGTCTGTGTAGTGTATCGGATTAATGTTTTTTTTTTATTACGATTACTAATTCGTCATGTTCACGCTTTCGTTACATTTCTTCCGTAAAATAAATTGGTAACGCCCCGCATTTGTTAAACTTTTGTTTTTTATTTACTTTGGATAACGTTGTATTTTGAAAGTGGCGCCAGTAATTCAGTTAATAATTTTATAAAAAAAATATATTGGTACATGCAAGCCGAGCCACATGTATAGCTTGTATATCAATACAGTATAATTTCATTGCGTAATTCAATCTTAAAATACCCATTTTAAATTTGTATTATTCCGAAACGCATTAATATTGTTCGTATTGTGGCGCGCCCCTATTCTGGTTTGTCGCATCGTGACAATGTCGACGCGTGAGTGACAGATGTCATCAGCCTTGACACTGACATCTTTGACATATTATGAGGAAGTGCACTCACTCGTGCCGTTGATTAATGTAATTCCAATTGCGACATTAATTACGTGTCGTTTATAATTACGTTGTAATATAATTACGTTTTTTTTGTCTTCTATTTTTATGATGTGCGTAGAGTCTGGTCGTCTCACAAAGTCATTTTTATGAGTTTGTGGTTGAAAGATTAATCAATTAAAAATTAACTTTACTTTTATTATAATTTTTTAAAGGTTTTATGACCTGATGAAGCTTATTGTTTGACTAATTTCGTTAAATTTTTTTTATTAAATTATTTATCCGTTTTTAAATAGCGGTGTCGTTCAGTACGCAAACGTCTTTAGATTGGATTTAAAAGAAGTCTCCCTGTGTCATTTTACGCTACATTAATACAAATAATTTTAATATTTAATATTGTTATTTGTATTTGGCCGCATATCGATGGACGTCGGTTCGAATACATCAATCTTTTTTTTTTAACAGAACAGAAAACAGATCGACATGAAATCACAGGTACCACTCTCAAGTTTTAACATTTGTCGTCAAGTATCTATACATATGTTTCAGCAGCACTATTTGAGGCCTCATAAGAATGTGTTTGCAATCTTGATTCATATTGTAAATTAACATCAGGTGCGATTATAGCCAAAGTGTAAGAACGTAGTAACAATAGAGATACACAGAACTCCTTAAAGTTTTTTTTAAATTCTATATGATGACATTCATTTCACTCAAGTGTCTAACCTTTTAAAGATTAGGTAGTTAATTAATCTTTAGTTAATTGTTATTATCATCACATATGAGATTAGCCAGACGGATATGTCGAAAGGTGTTGAAATGCAAATGTGTAGTGACATTCAGAATAGCCCCTTTTTTTTATTATTGTGTTTTTTTTTACAGTTCTATTCTCATTCGTATCCGTGTGCATTTTTTCAATGCTACGTATATGATGTATATATTTTAGTGTTGCCATAGGTTGATTGTTGGAAGTGCGACGGTTGGTACCGTCGGATTTTAGTAGGTATTCCTAGCGGCTTACAGCGATTCCCATATACTCCCTTTCTTTTTTCGAGGGGAATGCATTTACGCACTAGTTGTCCAGCCAGATCTGATAGGGACCCCCTCTTCCAGATCTGGTTGAAACACGTCTGAAGATGTGTGACAGTCTCTCGCACGAAAGCGCGAGAGGCTGTCACACAGGATTAGTGTGGAACTCGCGGCGAGAAGCGCCGTTGACCACTACCCACTAAACCCCCCGGTACCTCCCGCCATCTGGTTGGAGCAAATACAGCATCGCTATGCATGCACCGCGATCCCATATACTCCCTGCCACCTTAAGTGGGGAATGTTTACTACCCGCTTAATTTGGTAGGGGGATGCGTAAATGCATTTCCCCATGGAGAAAAAAAAATGTCGAATCTTGGAAGAGGGATTTTCATTATGCAGGCCTAACATAAATGTTACTGACATGGATAAATTTGATAGCCATTCCTCTGGCCAAGTAGAAATGTTAACATTTTGGAGGGGATAGTCCCATATAACATACAGCCGTTACCATAAACAGTTACAAAACTGATTTCTGTTATTAAAAGTGTTAGTTATTTAATAAATTATTTTTCGTAATAACAACTCCATTTACTTCATAACAAATGTTTTAGACAATGCTTGAATTGTAAATTTAGCTATCATTTGTTTATACTTGTGACATATTAACCATATTTATTACAACATTTATAAATGTAAATTACGATATAATAAATATTCGAATTCAAAGAATGTAGAATCTTTTAAATGTGTCTCAGTACATATTTGGTATGGTCGCGATTAGACAAGCATCATACAACCTCAATATGCCATATCGGTCGGTATCATCAACCAAACGAATTGTTTTTGTCGGTCATTGAAAATCATCTCCATACGAAACGTGAAGGCCTTTTCGAAATTCACGGGATACTTATATATGCTCTAGAAAAACAAACAAACAACCTTTGCCACTCGAGAACCATGGCGTAGCAAGCGCGTGGGAAACCACATAAATCAGGGGTGCCAAATTATTATAATAAATTATTTTTAGTTTGTTTACTACTTAGCTGAAATACGAATGTTGAGATAGATGTGTGGTGTTACAGGAATGGATAAATTCACAGATTAATTTATATTATAGGCAGTTTGAAAGTTGCGCGAATGGTAGAAAATTTGACAGGGAATTGAAATCATTTGTCTTGATATGGACGTGTTTTTTTTTTATATTATTGAAATTAAACTATCTGCAGACTCTGGGTCCGCACCTTTTTTATATTGTAGATTGAAATCGACTTGCGTCGGAAAAAAATTGCCTATAATAGCAATTCCAGCAGCTATGCAGTTAGTAATCTTTAGTAGTAGTAAAAAAAAATAAAAAATAAAAAAAAAGATATGGACGTGTTATCAGAGGAAAGAAACCAGATATAGACAAAGGCCATTTTATGGGTGGAAAGTGTAAGGAATAATACATAATTATATTCATAACGTCACGCCTCTCTCCCATAAGGGTAGGAAGAAGCTACATCCTTCCATTTGCTATGATCCTGATACATGTATTTCATTTTTTCTACTTTCATTAGCACCTTCGTACATGCTTTTGGTGACGGGTACTTTTAATCTGGCCATTCACCAGAACGTCCTCGATCTGGTCGAGATACGTTCGCCTAGAACGACCCTTACCGTCATGTCCAGTCACACACGCCTTGTAATTTTGTTTCGACATTCTCTTTCATGCATACTCTCTACATGCCCAAACCAATTAAGCATCTCTTTCTCTATATTTGTCACTACATCCTCTACCACACCACAACGTTCCCTGAATGAAGAAATTCTGGCAGACAGGGAAGTAGAAATTATACTGTACCGACACCAAGTGAGTTAGGAACACGCCATGAGAATGATGATGTGTTCGTTAATTTTAAATATATTGTTTGAAGTTACAAATCTTTTTGAACAACATTTGCCATACTTCACTGTTTATTATTAAATCTCAGACAAAATGAATACCTATAATATTCGATGCATATAACTACATCGCATTCGGGAATTTGAAACCCATTCTTAATGTCTAAGTTATTAATATATTATGAAGATGTTTACACAAATACATCTTACTATTATAAAGTTAAAAAAAAATGGGTGCGTGTACTTATGTACGCGCGTGAGAAGTTAAACAAAAGTATATAAGCACAATTTTTTTCACTAATATTCACAAATAGTAAGTGATGTCAATCAAAATATTCAATTTAAATCACTACTGAATATAATTTATTAGCACATATATAATTCGCACTTGTATGAAACTAAAACACGTGTTGTGAATGTATAAACTAGAAACATGTTGATAAATATTATAAATATGAAAACAGTGACCAGAGGTGACGAGCGTACCAACATGCGCGACTAACGAGACTTAATGAGCGGTTAAGCAGACAACTTCATACTGTTAATTTTGTGTCACAGATGCGCGCGCATCTTAAAATTTCACTCTCATCATTTTTTCATAACGCGCCTAAAGAAGTATAACTTCAATAACTTATTTTTATCTACTTATACTAATATACTAAATTGAAATATCTGTTTATAATGTCAAAATTATTTTTTTTACTAAATAGATATGAATGCATATACGATGCCTATAACCAAAATACAATTTTTGAAATTTTTCTCTGTCTGTCTGTTTATTCATGGCAATCTTCGGAACGGCTTGACGGATTTTGAAGTGACCTTTTTTTGGTAGTTAAATGAAATTACTCCTGGTAACTTTTAGGGTATGTTTAATTTTCGAAAACAATTAGGGTAGCGCGTAAAAAAAGTAAAAGTCATAAAAAAATGAATACAATCCGATTCATTGCACAGTTTTACGGTCAAGTGCTTGAATTTATGTGATATATTTTTACTCCATCTTAGAACTAAAAAAAAAATTAGGTTTCCGTATGAAAATGTAAATGCAGTGAAGAATATATTAAATGCAGCTGCGGGCACATAGATAGTTTATCCTAAAGTAAGTTTGGTAACCCTAACCTCGTTACAACGAAGGTCTGATATGTGGCGTGATAAAAAATCGCCTTATGTAGAGCATGTACCTACGTACGTACGTATATAAATCGTATCATTCATTGTTGCTGCGTGCTATTGTCGGCCGGTTCACATAATTGTAAGGGACAATTACGCCATTCTACAATTATTTGAACAGAATGAAAATGCCACAAGTCTATTGCAAAAATATACGTTTAAAGCAACACACACGCGCATACAAAGAAAGACGCACACGCAAAGACACGTCCGGCCGCAAAAACGATCCAAATACTCGTATATCCTTACATATCATAAAAGTCTCCATCTGTTTGTTTGTTAGCTTATAATTCGAAAACTACTGAGCCGATTTACATGATTCTTTTTTTAAATCGTAGATATGTTTTTTAACTAGATTTACTACGTATATATATAATTTGTTAACTTTGGTGATGTGCGGAAAAATATATGCAAATAACAATGAATGAAGTCGGTCTAAAAATGGTCAATACCAACCTTCACACAACACTTTAAGTAAGCAATAGAGTATTTTGAACAAATAACTAGATATAGTTGTTTAGCTAGATACTCAAAACTAGAAATCTGTCAGGAAAACATCTATAAGCAAGTAAATCCCGGCAACTGTATATAAGGTTATTTATATCAATGTAATGTGCCTTGAGCACTCGCCCCCAAAGTTACGGTGAAGCTGTAAAGGCCCTTCCGGTCTTTACACGGTCTAATTAGCTAGGTTAGAAAAAGAAACAATGTTTTTAGAATACCAAAAATATAGAACAAACACCACTAAGTTTCTCTGTAAAAAGAAACGGCATTAAAGTCCATTCTACGTATCTTTACAATAAATTAGAAAAAAATAACATTTCAAACTCTATTAACAACGGTATTCACAGAGCAACAAGTAACATTTTATCATTTACCTCTTTTTTTTTGACGAGTTGAATCCATTTACGCACTACCCTTACCAAGTTCATTAAGAAGACCGAAGTCTCCCCAATGAAGTTGGTAGGGAGTGTGGACCCCGTGTCGCCCCCATCCCTATGCGGTGGACGGCCCCGGGGGTTTTAGTGGGTATTTTCGGGCGCTTCACGCCCTGGTAAGTCCCACACTGACACGGAGTTCGTCCCTCCGTGCCCCCTTACCTATTGCATTGCGGGACTCCGGTCTCACTAATGCAATAGGTAAGGGTAGTGCGTAAATGCATTTTGTCCCGTCAAAAAAAAAAAGTCACCAGTGTGGGACTCACCCGGCGAGAGGCGCCGGAAATAGCCACTAAACCCCCCGGAGCCGTCCGCTGGATTTGGTATGGGGACGATACGGGATAGCTTTCGCATGCTCCGCGTCGCCTCCTGCGGCAGGCCCAATAGGCCTCGTCCACTCGTTAGCCCATTGGGGATGAGGGGGGAAGAATGTCGCTGCCTGACCCACAGGCTCTCTCCCCACACCCCACCTCTTCGCCTAAATTCTCATCAGAGAACTTCGTCCAGGGTAAATAAACAATGATAAATTCTCCGCACCCTCGATGTCAAACTAAATAGTAATTATTAGGACTGACTTCATAAATGAGTGGCAATTTCAACTTTAAGAAATAGCATAGTTCTATACATTTGACAATAGATCCTCATTCTAAATTCACCTTGTTGATTCATCATTCGTCTCATAATTTTAATAAAATTAAAAGGTTGTATAAGCAATTTTAAATTATTGTAATTAAAATGTAGGTAACATGTACCATATAAATGTGGTATTTGAAAAACTTTAAAAATATGTTGCAATCGCAAAAAGTAATATTGTGAAACACGACACACGCTGCCCTTTATTACTGTAATAGTTTAGTAGAGTTACACGATTGACCTAAACCAATTCTGTTATCTCGAAAAAGTTGGAAATTTTTTTTAACAAAGTAAGTAATAAAGGCATAACTATATTAACTTAACACGTTTAAAAAAAAAATGAACGACTTATGTGGATGATGGCGCTGTGCGGCCGGAATCCGCTTCAATGAAAGCGGGTTCAGATCCACCTATCCAACTGTAAAATCAGCCTGAGTTTTCGATGAAGGAAAACATCGCGAGGAAACCATAGCACAGTGGTAGGGCATTTTCTAACAATGCCCGTATGGGTAGCTACTAGTTACCACGCTAAAGTTCGATAACCTGTCGCCAAATACCAATAGGTGTGTTCCGGCAGCATCATTTGAGAACCAGTATCTAGGCTTAGTGTGTTTACCATCCTGGACCACATCGTCACCTTTTCTTTTTTTTTTTTTTTTGACGGGGTAAATGCATTTACGCACTACCCTTACCTATTGCATTAGTGAGACCAAAGTCCCCCAATGCAATAGGTAAGGGGGCACGGAGGGAGACTCACCCGGGCGTGAAGCGCCCGGAAATACACACTAAAACCCCCCGGGGCTGTCCGCCGCATTTGCGATGGGGTCGACACGGGGTGGCTTTCGAAGGCACCGCGTCGCCCCCTGATGCGAACCCACCGGGCCTCGTCCGGGCAATGGCCCAATGGGAATGGGGGGGGGGGGGAACTCCGCCACCCACCTCTTCGCCAACCTCTCGAAAGAGGTACGACCAAGAAAGGTCAGCCGTCCAGGGGGCAGGATATACTTCCTGCTCTCCAATAAAACAGAAAAAATGGGACAGAGCAGTGGCAGGCAAAGAAAAAGGGGAAGAAGCCCGCCACTGAAGAAGAAGATAGGTCCCTCTCCTTTACTCATCTTGCCTTAGTCGACAAGATGTAGGAAGGAGAGGGATACCTAAGAAGACAAAAGAAAAGAGAAAGAAAAAAAAAAGCACACAACACACACACACAACGACATCAGACAAAACACCACGACAAACACCAACACAAATCCACCAAGAGACACTTTACCACATCGTCACCTAACATCAAGTGAGATTGTTGTCAAATCACCTATACCGTGTAAAAAAAATGATACACTTGACATTGCAATGAATAATCAATGATTAGGAGTGTCTCTTCAAATATAACAAAATGTTTGCTAATGTCTAATTTGAAAATTTCATAAATTTAAAATGCCAACCCTATACAGCCAATGGTATTTACCATTAGGGCCTCTAGTTGAACCGTTGCAAATAAGGACAGCACGTAACCAAATGCGTAGGAAGTAATAATCTTGAACCAACCGTAGGTTCACGTGAGATCAAGCGTTTTATAAATCTTACTGCAGACTCTCTGATTCAAATCGTCACCTACTATGTGTGTAAAGGAAGATTCCGAACTCGAACGTATTACGAATTCCACAAATATTATATTTTAGATCGAAATTAAGATTTAACTATATTTTGTTATGCAAACAAAATTTCTTGTTAATTTCGTCGCATTTCGTCAAAATTTACCAATATTATGTATAAAAAAAATGTCTATTTTACTTAATCTACCTATATATTATCAGGTATGGGAAGCTTCTTCACTGCAATTATAATCTTGTACAGAGCGTTTGTCCATCAGAATGTTTTTTTTGTTTATCGTGGTTGTATCACCATAAATATAAAAAAATGTCTTCGAATAATAGAAATTACCCGTGCCACCTTTTTTTTTTGAGCATCACTACGTATGCTCTATTACTAGTACATAAGAATTATTAATTAATTAATTCATTAAATTTTGCCCTTTTACCTTATCTTGATTTTTTTAAATTTGTTACAAAACTAAGTAGGACACAGCAACATGAAAATAAAAAATTTAACGAAGTAAAATGTCGTTGATAAATAACTATTTTATAACGTAAATTATTTGAACTTTCGTTTTTGCACTAGTCTCAAAAATCTGTATGTAACATTATCGAAAAAAAAACAACTGCCTCGGTGACGCAGTTGTATTACGGTACGTCTGTCGTGTTCTGAGGTCTCGGGTTCGACCCCCGGGTCGGGTCAAGTGATATTAGGTTTTTCTACCTAGTATCATATCGGGGTTTGGAATTTGTGTCCGATATGGCGACAGACTCCGCCCCCTGTCACTTCTGGGACGAAATTAAGCTTGGCGAAATGAGGGTGGTGTAGTTCGCTATTTCACCTCTGCCTAACCCTTCGGGGATAACAGGCGTGAACTTATGTTATGTTATGATCAAAAAGTTTAAAACAATTAAGAAAATCACTGTAAACAAGCTTGCGTTGTTGACAATTATTACAAATACAATTTTTTACTTAAAAAATGTATCATTTCCTATTAAAATAGCACTCGAAAGCGTTTCACGCGGAATGGAATACGAGCGTCTCGAGTGCAATTGGTAATCGACCGAAATGCATACTTTACGACGACTAGGCGTGATAGATAAAGGAAACTATTAGTGTATCAAGCACATCAAATGTTACAACACACAGTACCACTCACTCTATGTGAAATAATTCTCACGGGCTCCCGCAATACGCCTAGTGACATGATATTTAGTCTGTGTACTATGTGGCTTATTGTATAACTATATATCGTCTGGTGTAGTCGTGTGGTGCCGGCTAAGTGCCACCTCATCTCTTCCCGTGGGTGTCGTAAAAGGCGAAACCAGAGCAGATGGGCAGTAGCATCCTCTGAGTACCACAAACACTTACTGCGATCGCGAACTCGCCTGCCAAACACGGCAATTATGGCAATTCCCCCCTTATGAACGACACAATAATGGACCGGTTCCTAGACCCCGGCGTTTCTGCTTTCCCTGGCGGTAGCGATAGTGGTAGCGGCCAAGGTAACAACGGGGTAAGGGGTGCTAAGAATCTTCAGCAGAAATCCGGCTACCACAACCAACGACGTATCGATCTGGCGACCTACATCACACGAACACTGCGGACCGACGAGAAGATCGCTGAGCTAGAGGAAGAAATAAGCAAGTTACGATGGGCTATATTGGAATTATCTAAAGTCCGAAGAGAGGACTCAATAATCCTCAAATCCGGCAACTTGCTGTATTTCCAGGAGGGTGAAAATCATTTCCAAGATGGTGTCGGATTCCTCGTCCACAAGTCGCTCGTAAATAACGTGGTGAAGATCGAGAGTGTCTCGAAGCTATCCGTACGGTTGGGTCTAAGTATGTTAAGACCTGTCGTATACGTAGAACAGGGAAGCTCTCTGAGTTAACCCTCGGGCTCATGGTGTAAAGATGTGACTGACTTGAGATGGTCTTGCAGTCATCGGTCGATGGTAATAGACATCGGACGATCCAACGACACTATGATACTATCCAACTTCGAGAAAGCTGTTAATCATCGAATCCAACTAGGCTGGGCCGCGTTTGGGCAACTACACAAAATCTTCTCGTCCGAAATATAGCAATGACTCAAGACGAAAGTCTTCGAACAGTGTATGTTGCCCATTACATGAGTCTTTCCGTTACACTTTGAGCAACTTTAAGCGTTCTTATTATGCGTCGAATTGTATTGAGGTTTATTTCTTTAAAAGAAGCAGATAACCCCACCTATAAACTGCACGCCACCAACGCACGGTTGAAGTATTTGGACACGCCTTCGTAACAAATTATGTATAACTAAAGCGTTCATTGCATTTTTTATGATTAAAAATGACCTCGATGTTTTATGACTGTACTCTATATTCATATAAGAAAATGAATATCCGTCTATTTGTTTGCTTGTTTAAAGGTTGCTAAATTCCATAAACAGCCGATTTCAAGGTAGTTACTTATCGTAGTAGTAATGTTTTTTTTTTATCTCAAAGTATTGTAACTTAATCATTTTTGCAGTAAAGTGTAATGACAGTTTCGTAACGCGAGCGAAGCCGCCTTGAGATACTAGTTTATGATATATAAATACGTCAAAATCACTACGGATGTCTTTTATTACATCGTCGAATTACATCGGCCTTGGTTTAGTTATTACAGACTTATATTAAAATAATATTATTATTATATACCTATATCTTTATTCATATATAGTGTCCGAATGATAGATGTCGTAACTTATCAGGGTTGTCAATTTTTTATTTATAATATCATAAAAAAACAGGAAGCATGTGTAATAAAAATATCCATAGAATTCGAGGGTTTCTCTCGATTTCTCTGAGATCCATCAATCAGATCCAGACTTTGGGAAAACTTCGGGAGTGTACTCATCAGAATTAATTTTTTTCACATCTGTCCACAATTGACGGAGTAATTGCGTAACAAACATACAGACTAATTGAGACCCTCCTCCTTTTAGTAGTAGTCGGTGTTCGAGTTAGTCACGACTGTAATCAAACGAATCGCGCTGGGCCCTAGTTTAAACGATTCGGTGTCGTGATTAACCCTGGCCGACCTGCGATTCGCAGTAGACCAAAATAATGTCTAGATCGACACTTACCTCTCGAGTAACGCCGGTGTCCTGCTTCACCTTCCGTAGCCCGTGTGTAGTAACCAGTGTATAGTGTGAATGTGTGAACTGAGTAATAGCTAGGAAGGCTTAATAATCAACAAACAATCAATTTAACGTTTAACGCTAATCACAAACAACTTTCATCTATAACAACGTGTATCCTCGCGTCAAGTTATTACCAAACTAAACCCTGCGACAGTTCTCGCGGGTACTACGATAGAATTCAAGTGCCCCTTTTTTCAGTTATGATCAATAATTAACAGTCGGTTAAAAAACTCTGGTCATACATTCCCAATGGCTCGAACTTTGAACAGTTTCCGTAATGTTCTAAACGTAATGCGATATAATCTCTTTATGAATGTAATTTATAAATTAGTTACGGGCAACCCTATGTGTAACCTTGATATACCACCGTGAGAACAAACGATTGTTTTTTTATTCGTTATTATTATTATTATTGTCAATAATTTGGCACGCGATATTAATTATACTATAATGAAATTGTATTGGCTTATCATATTTTATAACTTGTGAGTACTATTCGATTTGCCTGGCGGCTTCGTTCGTAAACAATCAGTTATTCATATAAACTTGTATACTCCATTGTTGTTTATTCAAAAAAAAATTCGATATCATTTTTATCGACTTAATTCATTTATTATTCATACTAATATTATAATCTTTAACGTTATACAATATTGTAATACCAAACAATACAATGTTTCTATGATTTATAAAAAAAAAAACCCATGTCATGATTGACATTAGACGGACAGACAGACGTTATTTTCTATAAACTTATGTTCGTATGATGATCGAAGAATCGCATAATTTTATAATAAGAAAAAAAAAAAAAACTGTTTCCAAATTGTTTTTTAAGTTAATCAACAAGTATACGTGTCAAAAGTGAAACTTTTTTGGCAATGTTTAGTTTGAATCTGTAAGACAAATTATTAGTAATGAATTAAAAATATGTATGGCCATTTTACTAAATACCGTTGTACGCACGCATATAGCATATAGAACAAATATGGCACAGAGAGTAGAAAATAATAATAAACAAACAAAAATTTAGCATAATTGTTATATCTGTCAATAATGAAGCGGCCTTGAAATTCTTTTCCCTTCACTATCGCATTAGAAAAATACAGAAAACCGATTTTTAAATCAAGACTTATGGCCAGTATGTGATTTTAATCTGTTTTTTTGAACTTTAAATCCTTTTTTTTTCTCTAAAGTATTAGATCAGTGTGAGTGACCAGTCATAAAAACCGACATATTTTGGTTTGATTTCAATCTTAGTTTTTAAGATTCGATATTGACACCCGCCGTTAAACGTAATGAGAATAAAGACTATTGGTAGAAAATACCAACTGCGGGCTGGCCGGCCTCCAAATCTCCTATTTCTTGCCGAGGGTCTGGTGATACACTGGGTCGCTCAGGGCGAAAATATAAGGAATATGTCCACTTACCGAGCAATCTCTCGTGCACATCCAATCCCGAGGATCCTGCAGCTTATGTAATGGCGTAGAAGCGGTGTAAAAACGTGATGCGGCGATATTGTAGATTATTATAAAAGTTATGCGGTTTGCGTTGCGGAGCGGTTGCGCGTATACTTTTAAAAACAACTGTCAAACTTAACTCGCGGCGCGGGTTGCCAGGCAAGAGAAAATCACTCGGCAAGAATGACAGTGATTCCTGACATTCTCACCCCAGCAACCGAATGATTCACCATAACCCCCGACCTTAGGAGAGAAGCGTCTCCTAAGCTCAAAATATTGGAGAGGAGGTGAAAGAAAATTAGATGGATGAGCGGAAATGCGGAAGCGGAATTACAAATTTAACTGAAGGATAAACTAATATTAAAGTAGAAAAAGGATAATAATATACAAAGGAAAGGAACTATTAGAAGGATTATTGGGTAGGTAAAGGACAGACCTTTACAACCGGGCGCGTATAAGTACCGCTTTGAGTGCGGACAGTAACCACACGGACTATTCCGTCAGCACCAGGGTGGCAGGTTTCAATAATACCAAGTGGCCACCTTAATGGAGGAGCGTTATCAGATTTAAGTAGAACAACAGAACCTACAGTAGGATTTGCGGTACGTGCATTCCATTTTTGTCTAGTTTGGAGCGTTGACAAATATTCATTCCTCCAGCGTTTCCAATAGGATTCCACGAGCTTATCCAATAAGTATTTGCGCTTCAACAAAGATTGCGGTTGCGAAGCAGTGTCAACTAAATTAAAAGAATTGAGCGGTTCATAGTTAAGAAAATGTGCGGGAGTTAGAGCTGTAGGTTCGGCCGGATCCGAACTCAAAACAGAAGTGGTCGTGAGTTTAGTATACATTCGATTTGTGTAAGAAGTGTTGTAAACTCTTCATAGGTAAGTAGCGTGTCGCCTATAACGCGTTTTAAATGCGACTTAATGCTTTTTATATTAGATTCCCAAGCACCACCAAAATGAGGAGCGTTGGGAGTAATCGTTTTCCAGGTAATACCGTGCTCTACAGCTTCATTCAAAAATGCCTCCGAATATGTTTTAGATTTAATAAAATTATGTAAATCATTGTAATGCGCTTTTGCACCTACGAAGTTAGTGCCATTGTCCGAAAATAACTCTAAGTAATTTCCTCTACGCGATATAAATCGCTTGAAAGCTTTGATAAATGACTCAGTACTTAATAATAACAATGCACATAATTCGAGGCGTGCTAGAGTTTGCATTTTATTAGCAGTTGGTGACACCTTGCTTTTAGCGCATACTAGATTGACCGTGTTGGGAGAACCCTTAATGCATAAATAAACGTTGGCGCCGTATCCACTTTCACTTGCGTCTGAAAAACCTACTACTATCAACTCGGAACTGTAAGATGGCACTCCTAAGAAACGAGGAATTTTTACACTAGATAAAAGTGGTAGCTCATTTCGAAGGATGCACCATGCGTCGCAAATATCTTGCGGTGGGCATTCATCCCAATCTACATGTTGTAACCAAAGCGATTTCATAATCAACTTAGCCTTTAATATTACGGGTGCACAGAAACCATTGATATCCCACAAGCGAGCGATAGTTGCTAAGATAATGCGTTTAGTAATTATTTGCGAAGTTTCCTTTACCGAGATTACGAATTGATCTTTTTCAGGAATCCATTTTAAGCCTAATAATTTTAAATTGTCATTTTGATCAAAATGAACATGTGAAAGGTTATGATTTTCAGGAATTGATTCTAATAATGCGGGGCAATTACTTATAAATTTTACTAGATCAAAACCACCTTTTTTAAAACATGTTTATTAATTGGTTAGATAGGTTTATACCTTCTTGCGGTGTACATACGGATATTGCCAAATCGTCCATGAATAAATTACTTTGAGCTACATCTGCTGCGTATGGATATTCCTGTCTCTCTTGTTCAGCTAGTTCGCGGATTGTCCGCATTGCTAAATATGGGCTGCAAGACAGACCGAAACAAACGCGATTGAACTCATATAAATTAGCGCTATCCTCATCTTCAAAGCGATATAGAATTCGTAAAAATTTACGATAATTATTATGTACCAATATTTGTAAATACATCTGCTTAATATCGGCACTTATAGCAATAGGAAATAAACGAAATTGAATTAAGATCGCAAGTAAATCATTTTGTAAGTTTGGCCCGGTATGCAGACAGTCGTTTAACGACAACCCGGAAGTTGTTTTTGCACTTGCATCTAGAACTATTCGTAATTTCGTACTAATTTTATCATTGCGTGAAGCTGCGTGGTGAGGAATAATATATTGCCTCTCACTGGAATTATAATTATCTATGCGGGTAATATAATTTTTATTTAAGTACTCTCTAATAATTTCGTCATACTGTAATTTTAAATTATTATTGAGTTTAAACTTGCGTTCTAAATGCGTATATCTCTTAGATGCGATTTTAAATGAATCCCCTAACTGCGACGGGTCTTGGTTAAAGGGTAAAATAGTAGTGAAGCGGCCTGATTTATCGCGAGAAATATTATTTGAATATAACAACTCACATTGTTTATCCACGGGTGAAAAAATGTTTTTTGTCCGGTACATCTTCGACGTTCAAAAAACGATTCATTAAACCTTCCATTGAAGTATCCTCACTACAAATATATGAGTATGTGTCACTGAGACAAGCGGTAGCGTTAGCGGACGCGGATTGTAAAACACGTGCGGAGCCTATAATAATATAACCAAATTCGGATTCAAGAGCGTCGGGATTCCCATTCGAACCTATGATTTTATTTCCCTTCAATATGTGGGCAAAAACTTCTGAACCAATTAGCATGTCTATTGGACCCTTCGTATGAAACGATTGGTCTGCGAGCGGTAAATTAAATAAATAATCGAGCGATGTACAATCTACATTCACTTGCGGTAAATCACCCGAAATCTTATTAATAACTAAACATTGTATGTTCAAGCGGAAATCATTATGTCGCGAAAATACTGTTACATTGGCTATACCCTGTATCGGTTGCGGATTGTCACCAATACCATTTACTTGAATGGAATTGGCGGAGTTAAATATATTTAATCCAAGTTTCTTACAACATTGTTTGGTAATAAAATGTCTCTGAGAACCCATATCGATAAGTACTCTGACTGGGTGTAATATATAGAATTTTTATCTTTTACTAAAATGACTGCGGAACCTAATAAAATAATTTTATTTTTATGACGCGTGGATTCAGAATTCATCTGACTACAAAGAGATACAGTTTTGACTTGGGTACTTTTAGACGTATCGTTATTATGTAACTGATTATCAGAGGTCAATGACCTTGAATTCCCCCCGACCATGCCATCTAAACTGTTCTCAGGAAAGTGTAACAAGGAATGGTGCCTCTTGTTTCCTTTACAAAATTTACACGATGATACAGACTGACAAAATCGACTAGTATGCAACAAACTCAAACAATTTATACAACCGTTCACATTCTTTATATATTTGTATCTATCTAGCGGTGAAAGAGTTTTAAATTTCGAGCAATTATATATTTGTTCATGTTCATTCGATTTACAAAATGAACAGTGTTTATTAAGACGCGCGGTGACGTCATTTGCAATTAATGCGCGTGGAGCTCGCTGTGTCGAGCGACCCGCTCCTCGCGTCTCCAGCGGCGCAGTGCTTATACTTACTACCGGCGCTTGCGTTGATTTTAATATCTGGCGTAATTCTTTTTAATATTTTATATTGTTCCCTGAGAAATATTACAAATTCTTCGTAATTGGGATATGATTGTTTTCTATTAATATTTTCGAATTGTTGCACTGTGTCCGTATCTAGTTTGCGTAAACCTAAATGAACAAACATGTAATCTAACAAATTATCGATCTTTAATTGTTTCAAAGCGGCTACAGACGTAGAATATTCGTCAATGAATGCGTCTAATTGACTCGGCGTAGCATTGTGAAGCGATTTTAGATTTAATATTTTTTCTATATAGGTAGTAGCTATCTCACGGTCGTCCGTGTATTTATCAACCAGTGCGTTATAAATTATATTATAATTTTCTGCGGTCGGGCTTAAACTTAGCCATATTGACTCAGCCTTCCCTTTAAGTTTACTAATTAAGTACCTTACACGTAGTGAGTCATTTAGACTCGGATTATTGTGAACCATTGAGTTATAACATTCAATGAACATAGGAAATTTTTCATAGTCACCATAGAATTCCGGTATTGATAATTTCTCTAATTGAAAATTTAAATATTGTTCATTGTGTTCAGCGGTATTAACATTTTGCGATATATTGAAGCGTGTTAAGGCATTTTTTACTCCACAATAATAATCTTCGAATGCCCATATTGCCTCATAATTTGGTAGGTACTTAGGATCTAATTTCAAATTAAGTCGGTTAATATTATCGACTATATTTTGAAATTCTTCGCGCATCGAATCTATGTTTGTCGCTTGACTAATAAAGAGAGGAGTTTGGCGATCCTCCTGACTCGTAGGTATAGATTCGTAAATAGATTTAATGCGTAAATAATAAGATTGTTTTTTTACTTTCGAGTAGAGATATTTCTCCGATACCTACTGAACCTTCAGCTACTTCTCCCTTTTTGGACCTATGCTCCATTTTTAAAGTTAATAATAATATACAATATAATTAAAAAACAAATACGATTGAATAGTATTCGTTTCAACGGTAATATAAAATATCAAAAATGCGAGGGTAAATAATAAATTTATGAAATTGCGTATGCGGTTTTAAAGTCTTAGGATGTAAAAATAGGGAATTTAGGGCACAATCCAGGAACGAAGGACCATTAAAAGATGGTAGAAAATACCAACTGCGGGCTGGCCGGCCTCCAAATCTCCTATTTCTTGCCGAGGGTCTGGTGATACACTGGGTCGCTCAGGGCGAAAATATAAGGAATATGTCCACTTACCGAGCAATCTCTCGTGCACATCCAATCCCGAGGATCCTGCAGCTTATGTAATGGCGTAGAAGCGGTGTAAAAACGTGATGCGGCGATATTGTAGATTATTATAAAAGTTATGCGGTTTGCGTTGCGGAGCGGTTGCGCGTATACTTTTAAAAACAACTGTCAAACTTAACTCGCGGCGCGGGTTGCCAGGCAAGAGAAAATCACTCGGCAAGAATGACAGTGATTCCTGACATTCTCACCCCAGCAACCGAATGATTCACCAACTATCCATAATTTAATTGTAATTAAAAATTTAAAAAAATATTACATTCTCATTAATATACTGACATTAAAAAATATTTTAAACGAAAGTTCAATGTTTTATTCTGGCCTTAGAAAACCATTAGTGACAATCAATTCAATACTGTAACCATAATATTCCAACATTCAAATTAATTTTATTGGCGATAAAACGATTTATAAGTCTTAGGTGTAATGAAAAAAATTTATGTTAAAATAAACTATTATTAATTCAACATACATATGGAATGCGATAAAATTTAATGATACATAATTATTAATATGGAAGACGAATTTTTCGCTATTTTGTATTCACGAAGACTCATGACGACCCTGTATATTTTGACCTCGGACCACAAAAAAACAAAACTCTATATCTCATATTTATTATAGTCTAAATATGAATGTAAATTGTATGCGCTGAATATATCTTTAAAGTTTAATTTGTGACAACTTAAATTTAACGATTTAACTCTGAAGCGATGATACCTCAGTACTTAAATCGAATGTTATATATAGGCATATACTATATGCATTCCTAAAACTCAATCATGCGGACACGGACCTAGTTCTGGTTGGCTTGTTACGACCTTTAATAAAAAAAAAAATATAATAAAAAAAAATTGAAGTAAATAATTAAGTAAGTAATTAATTAATAATAACAAAATAAGTGTCTACAAAATAATTTAACATATAGATATAAAAAAATTAATAGAAGTAGATTTAAGCTCACATATGCGAAAGAAGATTACTAACTGCATAGCTGCTCTTGAATTGCTATTAGAGGCATTTTTTCCGACGCAAGTCGAATTAAATCTCCAATATAAAAAAGGTGTGGACCCAGAGTCCGCCGAAAAACACAATCATTTATTATCCTGTGATGAACTTGGCAGATTTTACTTTAAATATTTCCGTAGCATCGGAAGCAGAATTAGTTTAAAAATGTATAAATAATTTTCATCTTTATTTACAGGTACATAGCAAAGGTCTCAAGTTTGGCATCTACGAGGACTATGGTAACTTCACGTGCGCCGGATATCCGGGCGTTGTCGGCCATCTTGAAGACGGTGAGTTAGGCTCCGTAAACGAATTAATATAGCACTTCAAGCTAGCATATTTAAATGATGATACTAAAATACCTAAAAACAAACATTTTTTTTTTTGTTTTAAACACATACCCTTCTAGAAATATGGGAACTTAGAATTCACTACTACTTCTTCTACAGTACTACTCAGACCCTATCGGGAAGTTAGGTTTCTCTTTATTCCATTTTTTTTTTGTTTATATATGTTTTTGTTTATGTTTCATTCTTCACTGCGTTTTATTTTATTTAAAGAACCCTAATTATTTTGCTTAAAAAAAATTAGTATATGGATAACGTAATAATATATCACATAAATTCAAGCACTTGACCGTAAAACTGTGGATTGAATATGATTTTATTTAATTTTTTTTTAATGCAATTAAAAATTTACATTTTTGTTAAGCGGAACCCTAATTATTTTCGAAAATTAAAAGTACCCTAAGTTAAACGGAGTAACTTCAGCTATCTGCTAATAAAAGTCCCGTCCAAATCGGTCCAGCCGTTCCGGAGATTACCCAGTACAAAATGATAGACAGACAAAAATTTTTTAAAATTGTATTTTTGGAATAGGTATATACATTCATGTCTATTTAGCTACAAAATTTAATATTGACATTACAAACAGACACTTCAATTTTATTTATTAGGATAGATAAACTGATAACAAATTGTATTTTGTTACCCAAAATATAGCGCATCGATGCTTAATACATATTTATTAATAGTTTTTTTTTAATACTGTGTAGGTTTATACGATAATCTTACTTGACCTTAAGCGATTATTTGACCCCTAATAGTAAGAACGCTAAGCCTAAAGGTACTGGCTCTTCAATAAGGTTGCTAGAATAGGTGCCTGGCGACAGATTGTCAAGCATGAAGTTGGGAGCGAGCCAAGCAAGCGTTAGCAACTTTTATCTTGTTAAACTATTTATAGAATTTTGAATTATTTTACAAATTACCAATTCATTTATTATTATTAATTTTTAATTATTGTCGACTCAATTGGTTTTTTGACCATTTGTTTTACTTTTAAGTTTTAATCCAATCAGTGACACGAATTATGGCCTTAATAGTAGCATAGTTGTATAGAATAGTAATAAGTATAAAACATAGCAAAAAAAAAAAACATGCTAAAATAAAAAAGAATAAAATAATAAAAACAAAAGAGCACTTAAAAACTAAAAATAAAGCAGTATCAAGGTCCCTGGTCACGCCAGGGGAGATGCAGGAACACTAAAAAAAAAAAAAAAAGCAAGCGTTAGAAAATACCCTACCCCAATGATATGGTTTCCTGACGATATTTCCCATCACTGAATTCAGCTACGGAATATAATTCACTAGATTATAAAGGTTGTTTCAAAAGAATCCATTATGTAACTCGCGTGTGTATTTGCAAACCATAATCATTATAGCTCCGTGATTTCCTAGCACACGTAACTTATTGTTGTGGCATACGGCTTTCTTTTATATCGTTAATGGGTATATTTGTTTAAACCCACCGGTGGATGTAAACGCTTTCAATGTTCACGTATACCATCGGCCTCTGGATTTCATATTGTAGTCAGCTTATTGTTACTCTGTGTACATAATTTGAATAAAAATGTCTTCGGGGCCTTAGAGATTATGTTCATTAATTACGTGATACAATGTTATCAATGTTTTCTTAACAAATTATAATATTAATTGTATTAAAGAAATTTCTCAGTACATATCCCGATTTTGGTTAAATGACTCGGTTATTTCAGATGCGAATATATTCGCATCCTGGGGCGTGGATTACGTGAAGCTGGATGGATGTTACGCGCTCCCAGTTGATATGGACTACGGTTACCCAGCTTTCGGTAGACAGCTCAACTTGACCGGGAAACAGATGGTATACTCTTGCAGTTGGCCCGTCTATCAGATATACGCCGGTTTACAGGTAAAATGATATCCTAGTACCTATAAAGCAAAGTCGCTTTTCAATTACGTCTATGTTTAATTTATCCGCTAACTCCTTACCGGAATGGCCTTAACAGCTTCACCGTAACTTTTTGGACGAGTGCTGAAGGCACTCGCCGCAAAAGGTAACTAGTACAAGGGTTCGAACCGCGGCTTGGCCGCTACCTGTATTACCGTGGAACGGATTCTGATCCGATTTATATATTCCGTGTCAAATGCAAAATTGCGTATCAAAGTAATTGGCTAGAGTACGATGTCATAAAAGGCGCTTAAATTTAAAATATTAAAATCGTTCAATAAGTAAAGATGTGTTTAAAAAAAGGCAATTGACGATAAAAAAAAATTATAATAATTGTTGCATTTGCCATGGGTTATACTCTAATTAATCTTTTCTCCAATAAAAAAAAAAAGTAAAATAATTGCGTAAACAAGTCGCTATAAAAATAAGTTCCATTTCATTGAAAGTCGCGGTCAGAAGGGAGTAATTAACTTCATCATCATTCTCATGCTCTGTTCCCAGCTCACTTGGGGTCGGCTTAGACTGTTCTTGTCTTCCATACGTCCTTATCAGCCGTCATCTCTTTACCTTTTTCTCCTTTCTCTTTCATATCATTCCTTACACACTGTATCCACATTATCTTAGGCATTACTCTCCTTTCCGTCCCTACCACATTTATATTCATTACTATTTTACCCACATGCGCTTCCTCTCTTATCATTAGTTGTCCATACTACAACAAACGATTCCCTTTTAACTTTTCTACCACTGGCGCACCTTTCAGACTCCCTCTAATATATCTTTTCACAGCACACATTCATCTCAACATTCGCACCTCGGCTAAATGCAATCGTTTCTCATACATCATCTTACTAGCCCAGCATTCTGATCCATATAATATGACAGGTCTTATAGCTTGTAGTAATTTATAATTAAATACTAAATTACAAGTAAGCCATTGTGTGAAGAGGCGATCTAGCTTACGGAAACTGTATAGTTCTGCTTGGCATGTCTGCAATTTGCATTCTTGCTACCAACAACTGAAATCTAAATCTTAAGAGGCATCTCTTTTAACTATTAAAAGTTTATTTAATAACCTTCGCTAAAGTTGATTTTTAGTGCTTTAATTATAGGTGTTAGGATTTGTTGCAACCACAATGCCAGTGGTAAAAAAGTCCACTACAGTGACACCTGAAATCGCTTTGCACTTTGGTATTATACGCTCTAGCTATGGTACATATAGGCCGACATGATAACGGTGACTATCAATAGATTTTAAACAATCAACGACTTTTTTGGATTGTACTTTATTTGAAAATCAAATGAAGAGTGCTATCATTTTGTCTAGTCTAAAATATTTAAAAAAAAATCGTTGACTTATTGTAATAACAATTCTTAAGAGCTAGTTTATCCCTATTATGTAAGACGATATGAAAACTTAACTATAAGGTATGTCTAACGTTTCAGCCAAATTTTTCGTCGATAATCGAGCACTGCAACTTGTGGCGCAACTTCGACGACATTCAAGACTCTTGGGCCTCCGTCGAGTCTATAATAGACTACTACGGAAATCATCAGGACGTCATTGTGCCAAATGCCGGCCCTGGACACTGGGAATGACCCCGACATGGTGATTAATATATTTTTTTTTTAATATTTACAATACAATAGAATTGTTGATAAAAATTAAAGATATCTTCTAGTGTGATAAGGACAAAATTATGATATTTAAGATTAACAATGTGGTTCTGAAATTATAAACCAACTAACAGGCAGATCGATAGATGTTACCTTTTGTGTTCTGTAAAATTTATCTATACAAATTCTTTTTTTTTTTTTAACATGCAATCTTTAATATTTGTTTGAACATTGGATTAAATATGTGAAGACCTCTACGTGACGTAAGCTAAATATAAACGTAAACATAAGACGTCCACTGCTGGACATAGGTCTCCCTTAATGAGAGGGGATTGCAATAATCTGCACGCCTGGCAGGCGGGTTCGCGATCGCAGTAGATGTTTGTGATGCTCAGAGGATGCTACTGCCCGTCTCATGCTTTATCCCTTAGACGCCTTTTACGACACCCACGGAAATATATTGGGTGGTACTATTTTTTAGCCGGCACCACACAGCAAGTAACAAAGGATAACTAAATTTAATTAATATGCCTATATAAATGTTTACAGCTGATCATTGGCAACTTCGGGTTATCGTATGAGCAGAGTAAGACCCCCAGTTCGCGATATGGGCGATACTCGCCGCCCCATTGCTTATGAGCGTGGATCTTCGCACCATCAGGCCCGAGTACAAGGCGATTTTACAGAACAGGAAGATCATCGAAGTCGACCAGGACCCGTTAGGTATACAAGGCAGGAGGATATACAAGGTAAGCTATTAAAAATTATCATAAACATAGCACTAAAACATCTTTCCAGGTGACATAAAGCAGTATTCGTTTTAGTAGTAACTGCGCTTATGGTTAAACAGAGCAATTTGGGATCCACAGTTACAACCATATGGCTGGCAGTTAGGGCCTTGGATTATCATGGGAGGTGCAGAGTTATGCACATTTTTATTAGCACGCCTGCTGCGTTTTTGGGACTCCTACCATAGTTACTATAAATTACCTGTATTTAAGTGTCATTAGAATTTTCAATAAATCTATCTCTTACATATAAATTAAATAATTAATAACTGAAAATGCCATATACCAATCATTCCTCCTTTGTGGTCGCCATAATCATCCAAGATGCAGTGCAACCTCGTAAACTGAATAGATTAAAAAAAAAGTATAACGATAACATTTACGTTATTACATAAAAGTAAACAAACCATAAAAAAGGGTTGTTGTAATGTCCTTTTTAAGTTTTAAAAGCAACCCAAATACTTTTTACAGTACAATTATTTTTTGCAATTTTTTCCTTGTTTATTTTTGTTTCATTTGTTCTATTTCGAAACGGGAGAAATAGCTTTGCGCCGTTGTACTTCAAAGAATCCAAGTAGAGATGAAATCATAAGAACATACCTTAAAAAAATTAAAAACTTTAAAAATATTTCTCATAAATTCAAGCACTTGCCTGTAAAACTGTCCATTGAATAGGATTTTGTTACTTTTTTAAGAGTATTAATTTTTTTTCGCGGAACCCTAATTATTTTCGATAATTAAAAGTACCCTTAGTTACCTAGACTAACTTCAGCTATCTACGAAAATAATTCCCGTCAAAATCCATCCAGCCGTTCTGGAGATTACCCGGAACAAACATATAGGCAGACCGACAGACACAGACAAAAATTTTTAAAATTGTATTTTTGTTACAGGTATCTTAAATACATTCATATCTATTTTAGTAAAAAAAATAATTTTGACATTACAAACAGATACTTAATTTTTTTTTATTAGTTGTATAGATTCCATACCATACAATCCCATATTGTGTATCTGCAAAAATTGTTTTATGGTGTGGGACTGGACTTATAATTTTGCGTTTGTGGCATCTAATCGTTACGGTTGCAAAGGGGAGTGTGCAGTATTTTCTAAGGACTAGTTTAAGCACAAATACCTGTCTTGCTGATAATAAATAAATCGATAAATTTCACAGCACAGAGGCATAGAGATCTGGTCGCGGCCTATCATACCTATTCAGGGGCAGTACTACTCTTATGCGATCGCTTTCGTGAATCGTCGTACGGACGGAACGCCTTCCGACGTAGCGGTCACATTACGAGAACTCGGCCTTAACAACCCTTCAGGATATAGAGTCGAGGTGAGTTGTTTATGCAGTTAATTCCTCTTCTTAGTTAATGGCAATCTGTGAGTTACACAATTCTGCGTGTGTCTAATGGATAACGATATATTTTCAATTTTGTATCTTGTACGTTTCTAATCTCTAGCAAAACCATTACCCACTTGCTAGAAGTGTTCACGGAGTTTTCGTGGCATCTCAGAATAAACGTTTCGCGTTATTATTTTCAATACACTTTACTTGTGCATGATAACCTAGTTCGGTTACTATAGTACGTATACCTCCACTAACACATAATAAAGGCTCAAATATGCAATTTAATGAATTCAAGACAATAACTGATACATCACAAACTGCGATGTTACGAAACTATACAGTTAATTAACATCATAAATTACTATTTTTTTATCTTTTAATCATAATAAGTCGATCATAAATAAGGTTGACAACTGAATACCAAATAAACATAACATAACATAAGCTCACGCCTGTTATCCCCGAAGGGTTAGGCAGAGGTGACGTAGCGAACTACACCACCCGCATTTCGCCGAGCTTAGTTCCGTCCCAGATGTGACAAGGGGCGAGCTTGTTGATACCGAATAAAACTTGATCTGAAATGTGGAACTTATATAATAAGCTTTTTTAAATTTATCACACACACACACACACACCCACAAAATTTGTGTACGGGAAGCATGAAATCGGTATTGCGATCGGTATGAAAAACAAAACAAAATCAGGGCACCCATATTTAATCAAGATAAAATACATAGACAAATTCGCGGCCGCCCGTTATTTAAATAATAATAATAATATTAAGTTAACCACGTTAATACTTAAGTATAAAAAACTTCTTTATGACCCTTTCGAAATAATTGGCTAGATATTTTATATATATTTTTGTTTTCAGGATCTGTACGAGGATGTGGATTACGGCATTCTGACGCCCCAGACCAAGATCAAAGTAAAAGTGAACCCCTCAGGTAGAAAGTGTCCCGCTTAATCTGTAGTTAGATAAAACTTTTCACAGGTGCATTTACAATATAGTGCAAAAACTTGGTCTTCCTATGCAATACGTTTGCCCGTACATTTGCGCCGGGAGTGTGGGTTCATTATAGAAAAATCGATTTTTAATTGAATTATGCATTAAAAGATCGATTAATCAAGTAATAAATTGAGTTTTAAGCGTATTGCTTAGAAAATTGAAAAAAAAAAAAAGTAGAATTTTTGTCAAAACTTGCGATGAATGACTAATGTTTTAGTAGTAGTTATATATAAGTTATATCTGTTCACTAAATTAAATAATTTAACTATTATTATACATTCTCCGATTTTTAAGTCATTTGATTCCAAAAAATATTACTAATATTAATATTACTAATCGTTGGTTTATAAAAATCAGACGGAGTTTCATCTTCATATTTCACAAAACCTATTATCTGTTCGATCTGTTAATGTGAATCGATTCGGTGAATCGATACAGCGTTTCCAATCGATATAAAAAGATCGATTAATCGATTTAAAATTGAGAAGCCAAGCCAGTAATACTTGTCACTAAACTTTCATGCCTTACATCTCATGGGACAAGTATAAGCAACAGGTATACGTAAAGTGAATGTAATTACGATTGCTTAGAGTCTTCTAGCGTAACGAATTTGTCCAGTGAAGTTAGACTCGATGTTTTTTAAAGCATCGTTCGCAAACCTGCCTCGATACAATGGCGGATTATTCAAAACCATTCTAAATGTATTATCTTGTATATTTAAGGGGTTTATTGTTTTACACTGGAAAAAACTCAAGCGTGTAAAGGTCTGCATATTTAAAAAAAAGTAAGATGATAAGGTTAAGTTAAGGCAACAGCGTATGTAAAAATATTCCTGAGTCTTTTTTTTTTTTCTTTCTTGTAAAATATAAAAAAGTTTTGCCGTTTTTGTTTTCAACAATCGCCCAATATTTGTTTGATAGTTTGATAGAACTGATCAATAAATGCATAAAAAATATTCTTCTTTATACGTTTAACCCTTAAATGCATGATTTTTCCTTTTTAAATACAATAAATTGAAACAGGTAGACAACTAAACATTATTAACAAAAAAAAAAAGTACACTCGAGGAAGTATTTCCGAACGACAACATATTTCTGTTTTTAATATTTTTCCACCTAAAACTTACATTATTATAATATTGTTAACAATCTCATTTTTTTTCTTGTTCTTTGTGGATATATTACAGAGCTTATATTTTCACTTTAACACTATTTTAGACGTCATAGGTAGCGTGCATTTTTATAATATAAATCATCCATGTACAGGTGTGGTCATACTTCGAGCGGATGCGCAACCTTCTTACACGTACAACACGATCACATCGAGGACTCCTTACGCGCCCCTCAATGACGTCTTCAGGCTAAGCAAGAAATAATAATAGCGCCATCTATCTAAAACCGACTGAACTAAATGAACCCAGTCACTCTTAAAGAGCATGTACAATTAGGCTGTCTCCAGACTGTCAATAGTGGTGGTAATTTATGTCAGTTTTTTATTGACTAAACAATAAAATTCTAAATTTAAAAAATAAAAAAGATTAATAAGTAGTTTCATGTTATGCATGTTGTAAATCAAATATTATTTAGTTTTCTTTAACTGAGTTATATAAAGTCAACTTTCAATAGAATTATAAGATATTAATGTATAAATGAAATAAGTTATATTACTTTAGTTTGTGAGACGCCACTATATTATTATATGTTTAAAATTCAAATGTCAGTCTGAGGCGGCCTCAAAAGTATTTTATATTCTCTCTTATCTGTCTGTACGTGTGCGGAAGAATAGTTACCAATAGGTATGTTTCTCTTGCCTCTAGGTTACAATTTTTTTATTTATATTACATTCAAGTTAATGTGATCAATAATCATACAACGAAAATACGTGAAGAATTGAATTATTTGCCATTATGTTGTACCTAGGATAAGTTTGTACATTTTAGGTGCCTGTTAATGTAAGTTTTTTTGTAGAGAATCAAATAAAGAATATCTGTAATTATGTATATCCTTCTGTGTTTTTATTTCATTAACTCGTTAGTTGACTCTATCAAACTTTTCACATTTAAATATGATGATCATCAAATAAACTAGTTTCTAAGGAGGACATTACAAGACTACATAGATTTACTATTATATTTACAATTAAATTCATATAAAACTCAGAATTGATCATTTTTCATGTACAAAGATATTTAACTAAAATATTTTAAAATTATAACAGTATGTATTAGTATTCTTATAACAAACTTCGTAGTATCAACGCACGTGAAATTGGTGCTTCAAATGTAACAGTCTAAGATGACATTTTTATGTTTCATTTATTGAAATTAAATAATCTACATAATTAATAACAATTATTCTCACGGGAACTTCATAGTGGCCGGAATACCAGTTATGTTCTAATGGAAAATTTGTAGTTTTTTTGTGTTTTATCGCCTATTTCATTACGATGATATGAGTTTTGGGGTCGAAATTCGTGCATATTTTATATATTATATTTACTTGCACAATATATAATAATGCACGGCGACAATCGCATCAACGATGTAAGGTTGGAGCATCTACTTATTTTAAACATGATTTTCTCTGCCAGAACATATTTCTATCTATGAATTAATGTTTTTGAAATGTAAATCGTTATTCAGTATTTTATACTGTCCTGTGTATTTAATTCCAGACGCCGTCGTACCCAAATTCTCCTCTTCTATAATATTTACAGACCTGTAAATGTATTATAATTACAGTTAAACATTGTTAGAAGCATAAACCAAGGAAATTAATACAAATATGCACCGAAATCGTCGTTATTATCTCTAGAACAATATTCCTTATTTCCATGATAGTTATATGTCTCTCTTGTATTAGACTCTACATTGTTAATTCTTATAATTTAACTTTACATAACGGTAAAGAGATTAATTTGTATACTACCATTCCACAGGAAGGATTTATTTATTTATTTACATTAAAAATTCACAGCTCGTATAAAATAGACAAATAAACTAAACCGATACATAAAATAAAGAGCCAAAAATGGATTTATCACTATTTATATACTAATTATAAGACTATGTTTACATGTGTGTGTGTGTATGAGAGTGTGCGTGAATATGTTTATGTAAGGCTGTGGATAAATCTTGTGTGATTTTTTTACTAGAGAGATTTTCATTTGGTTTCTAAAACTGTTTTTAGATATATTTATGTTTTGATTATTCACTTTTATCAATGTCATGAATTAAAACAGTACACAGTTCTTACTATAAGGCTTTTGTTCCACTGTCATTGCTTCTTAAATTTCGTTATCAAGTTTCAATAAAATGTATTCAAGTATACGAGAGTTTCAACTTTACGATAAATTTATTTATAGAAAATTATTCAGTACGAATGAAGAACATGAATAAAGTGCTTGATATTTCTGCTGCTCGTTTATAAGCAGCTTTATTTTAACAATTTTTTTAATTCTTGGAAATATATTATTAGGGTGCGCTCAGAAAGCTGCACTAAAAAATGATAAATTATACTAAACTATAAACCAAAAATAAATCCACTAAAATGATACCAGGTAAATAGTTATTTAATCAAGAACCAAACCAAGTTGTAACATTTCAATAAATTATTTTGACCTTTTTTTTTGACGAGGAGAATGTATTTACGCACTTCCCCTACCAAGTTCATTAAGAAGACCGGGGTCTCCCCAATGAAGTTGGTAGGGGGGTGTGCTGGGACGTCTCCACACTAGTGTGGGACTCACCCGGCGAGAAGCGCCGGAAATACCCACTAAACCCCTCGGAGCCGCCCACCGCATTTGGGATGGGGACAATACGGAATAGCGTTAGCATGCTCCGAATTTCTTTTGACCTAAATCCGTATATGCACTATTTCATCAGAGGCTCATGAAAACATATCTACGGATTCGTCATGTCATTTTATCAGTTACATACTTTAAGGTTTAATTTAAACATTTTTCTTATTACACAATCGAATATAATATACTTCGAATCTTATTCCATATTTTAAAATTGTTCTAGAATGTTTGGGATTGAAAACTTTCTTATTTGAGTAATTATAACATTTTATTAAATTTACCTTTTAAATCTCGGCTCCTCGATGAGTACATCTGCTGTTATTTCAAAATAATCAAAATTACTTTCAGTGACAAATTCAGGTTTATTCACGTCTTTAGTTATGAAAATAAATTCTGCAAAATCCTTTCTATCTTCTTCAGAAATACTTTTATCGTCATATTTCGTAGAAACTATCGTATCCATATATTGTTTGTCTAATATTGTTTCTGTTTTATTTTGAATAAATACTTGTTCGTTATTTGTAATACCTTCATTTTTGAATTCTGCAACATCAGAAATTACAACTGCTTGATCACCATCAAAATTTGTAATCTGAGGACTGTGGCTAATATTTTTAGCTGTTGGAATAGCTACTTTGTCAAGTAGGTTAGGATACGAGTCCAAATCTAAATATTCAACAATTGAGTCGTTGATAATTTGCTGATTATAGATCTCGTCAATTGCGGCACCGATTTCCATATTATATTTAAAATCTTCACGTTTCGTTTGTAAGTCATCATTTTTTAATAGTTTAGGCGGAATATTTATACGCGATTTTTCTGCATCACTAAAAACTTGCGGTATATTCTTTATTATCAAAAAATTATTCGATGAATTCAACTTGTCAGTTCTTTCATAATTCTTTTTATATTCGGCTGGAGAAAGATTCACGTCTGAGTATTTCTTTAGAGGCTTTGACAAATTCTCAATCTTTTCTAGTTTCTTATTTGAATCTATTAAAGATGTGTTCGATTTCAGACCAAAAGCGTTGGTAATGATGCCAGCTTCAGTGTGTATTATAATAACAGCTAGTGTTATAATAACCTGAAAGAATATAAATGGTAAATACAACAATTATACTAAAACAATAAAGTATGACGTTACCTAATATTAAAAATACCGCTATGAAATTATTAAAAATTTGGAGCAATAGCAAAAGAACGAGGCGAGAATGCAGTTCGTACACAGAAAATATAAAGTTACATTCAGGATTTGGATCACCGATCTCCACCAGCTTCAATTGAGTTAAGAAATGTTCCACAGAAAGAAAAGGAGATAATTGAAGATCTAACTGATATTATCTCCAAAGTCAGAAATCTCATAAACATAAATATAGATCCAGCTAATTTACATGATATAATTAATACATAATACCTGGTAGTTCTGGAACCAACAGAACAAAACAAATTTCTAACAGCTGTCCGTCAGTTTAAAAAGTCCCGCCCAAACAATGAGAAATTAAATTCTAAATTGCTATATCTACATGGCGAATTTAAGCCGATATATATAGATGATCATTTCTCTGCTTGCGCTAAGAAACTAAAATTTCAAGCTCGCGATCTCGCCAAGCTTAATAATTATAATTACTGTTGGACATCGCACGGCAGTGTCTTTTTGCATAAAGACCAAGGTGACAAACAAATTTTGATTAAAACTGAACAATGCTAGTCTAACTTAAGGTAAAAAATATGACTTTATTTTGTTATTTTAGTTACTAGTTCTTTACATATGTATATGCATGATGTTTTAATTTTAGTTTATCTTACATTTTATCATTTTGTAGGAACTGTATCATAGTTATAAATTTGGAATTCTTGTAAGCGACCAGATCCTTACCAAGTATCCTTAATACGAGACTATCACCAATCATGTATACAAAGCAACTCTCTAGTTATTCTTCCTGTAGAGGTGGATCAAGTTGCAAATATTATTAAATCCCTTTTTCTTTTTTTACGTGGGAAATGCATTTACGCATCCTCCCTCCTAAAATATGATCAAATCCCAGCGAAATGACTGTGCTACTGGCTGACCTATTATTTAAACTTTAAGGCACTTCTAGCCAACATAGAAGCTTTTAGAACAATTAGTGTTTCGTGTATAAATCAAAGAAAAATATTTTATAAATTCGGTCTAGTTTTCTAGATACATTCAATGCATAAATTACTTTGTAATCCTATATAAATGTATAGGATTACAAAGTTACATTTGCAGTTAACTGAATTAAATAAATTAAAACGTAAGGATTTCTAGTATTGATATGGTCACTATAACATGTTGTTAGGTTAGCTAATTAAGTAATAACTTAAGACAGAAGGCCCCTTAAATATGGACTTGATAAAGTTACTGACTGGTATTACATGAATCTCACAACTTTTTACGGTAGAAGAACTGAGTCCCGAGACTAGGTTTTTTACAACTTTTGTTTTTGATGCAATTTATTCTTTCTCTTTTATCAATTGCATGTTTTTCCACTTATTTCAATTAGTTTTTTATTTATTTTTTATATACTTATATATTATTTTTCTATTGTTCTATTGAGATATAGTACGTCTATTGGTCTATTATTTCTTATGTATGGAATTAACACTGACCTACAAGATGCATATCTAGTATGTAGGGCAGAACCTTTACTGTAAAGACTGTAATCACTTATAATGAAATAAGTAGATTATTATTTATTATTATAAATCAGAAATACGTAAGTATATTAATAAAAGTACTATTTACAGGTTAGTTTAGACTTACAGCGTTTTAGACTCAAAGGCATAATTATTGTGAAAAGAAAATTGCACATAATATATTTCTACATATTTTACTTTTATAAGCTCAGAACTAATACGTATATTTCACAATAAAGAGGACTTTCCTCGATATAGTACACAAAATTTATAAAACCGTCTGACAATTAAATCCAAACACTATTAAATTTTAATATATCACTCCATTCAACCTAAAGACGGCCATTGCTGGACATAGGTCTCCCCCAAAGATCTTCACAACAATCTATTTTATACCAGGAATTGCCATAATTGCCATACATGACAAGCGAGTTGGTGATCGCAATAGGTGTTTGTGGTACTCAGATGATACTGCTACCCATCCTCTGGTTTATCCCTTAGTACTCTTTTACGACATTCAATATATGGAGTGGCACTATGCTTAGCTAGCACCACATGGCAAGAAATTGTAAATTTTAATATATAATATCGAATAATGCATATATTAGAATAGAAAATAAGATTGTTTTACTTACACTTTTACTGTACATTTTGTTTTTAATACGAACAGCTTCACGACCAATCACTACTCAGGAATGATAAAGGACTAAGTGAGAGTCGCATCGTTTAACCAATAAATAGTGAAGGAAACACATTTAATGACGACTAATAGTGCAAATTAATTAATACTTTAACCGTAATTATTATAAATTAGTCTAATACATTCATGGTAAAAGAATTACTCGTAATAATATTCGGAATTATGATTACGCAACCTTTTTTTTTTTTTTTTTTTTTTCGAGGGGAATGTATTTACGCACTTGCTGTCCAGCCAGACCTGATAGGGACGTACCCTTCCAGGACTGGATGAAGCGCGACTGAAGATGTGTGACAGTCTCTCGCACGTAAGTGCAAGGGGCTGTCACACAGGATTAGTGTGGGACTCGCGGCGAGAAGCGCCGTTGACCACTACCCACTAAACCCCCCGGTACCTCCTGCCACCTAGTTGGAGCAAACACGGGATCGAAACGCAACCTAACCAAAAAAATTTACATTTATATTACATTAAATTTGATTAATTGAAAACGTTTTAAATCAATGATAAAAAATAACAGAGATTAGAAATTCGGCTTTGTTTAATGAACCTAATTATGACCAGGAACTAGGAACAAAGTTTGATATTATTATGAAATTAGGTATACCGTTATCAACACTATAACGACTCGTATAGAGTTCGAAAGGTCACGCATGACATCTCACAGATAAAGACATCTACTTTGTTATGATATGACCACATACATACACGAACATTAACCCGTAATTATAAACACAAATAACAAGACGGAATAGTTTATTACAATGTTAAACATTTCACAATTTTTCAGCAGGTTAAATTTAACTCAATAGACCGACGACTTCAAATGCAGGTAAATGCCTAACTATTCCGGTGAAATTAGGAACAGTACAACAGAAAGTGTACCCTTCAGTGGCATTATCAGGATGCCAAGACAACCAATGGAAATCCCTGTTTCCCCTACACATGTCTTCACAGAAAAATTTATCTCTAGCTTCCATTGGTGTGTAATATGGATTATTGATACCAACGTAAGCTATACCACGTTGCGTACTAGGCTCGTATACTACTTTATAATAATATTCCGGGACAGGTATCACTGCATTATTATTTTTATCAGTATAAAGGTAAATGTCAACCCTCTGACCGAACTGATTGAAGAGCTGTGTTATTCCATAAGTTCCTGTGTATATAATCGTATCGTAGCCTTGTGCGTGTACGTGATTCCTTAAATCGACCTCTAAGGTATTCCAGTTACCGCCATTGAAACCGGTCCATTGGGGGGCGCAGTTCACGTAATGGAAAGTCGCACGCTCACCGAATGCAAAAACGAAATCCGTCTTCGCAGCCAAATGTCCGCGAGACAAATTCTCAGTGCCCGTTACATATCTATCGATCATAGGTCCTACGATTTGACTGACGGCTGTTTTGAGACCGCCCGGTGTGAATAATGATTCGACAGGCACCGATCCGAAATTGTCGTTCGAGATAAAATATGGCCGGACGACCCTCGTTTGGTAGAATGCGTTGTACGGCTTCTGTGTATACTTTGAATAGATAACCGTCCGAGTGTCTTCGTTGAAACACGATTCATAGACAGGGTAAAACTCATTCTCGATTCTGTATCCGACTTCAATAATATTGTTTTCCTCGTAGCATGTTCGATTCGTGCGCCTACTCCTGTGCATGGGGGACGAAGAGCATTTGAAATATGGAAACCACGAAGACGCATTCAGCCATTGATCGTTTTTAAACATGTCATTATTCTCGCAGTATATTGTCGCTGTTGTCACTTGCGCTATTACGTTAGGATGCTCTATATACCCGGCCCCATCGCAACTTAACGTGAGACTGTCTCCGTAATTGAATTCGATATTACCAAAATTGTCAGTAGGCTCTAAGAGGTTACCATTTCGAATAATAACAGGCAGCGGTTCACCGAAATGCGTTCTTGTCGATAATTTACATTTTTGATCTGGGAGTATGTTAAGCGAACAGAGAATAAGCATTAAGGATTTGCGACACATTTATAATTTATGGAGTTTAATGTGTTCTATATCTGATTCTGTTTATTTCATTTTCTGTTTTTGTTCTGATAATATTGTGAATTACGTATAATTTAGATATGAATATCATAAGTGATGACATCTCTGTATTATCTATGGTGATGACATGTTTTAATAATATATATATTTTTTTTAATTTACTACTAAGAGATTATTAGTAAATAGGTTAAAAGCTGAGCTAAAGTCACTGAGAAATCTACATTTATACTAATATAATAAATAAAATTGAAGTGTCTATCTGTAATATATTTTTTTACTAAATAGATATGAATACGACCAAAAATACAATTTTTTAAATTTTGTCTGTCTGTTTGTTCCGGCTAATCTCCGGAACGGCTGGATCGATTTAGACGGGACTGTTTTTGGCAGATAGCTGAAAATACTCCGCATACCTAATTTTCGAAAATGATTACGGTTACGAGAAAATAAATTAAAACTCATTTTTTTCCATAATTGTTTCATTTCAATGCACAGTTTTACGGAGAAGTGTTTGAATTTTTAAGAAATATTTTTTCTTTATCTGTAACCAAAAAAAAAAATATAAAAAGTAATTTGGGTTCCGCATAAAAAAATTAAAACGTAATAATGAATGTATGAAACGCAGGCGCAGCTGCGGGCACACAGCTAGTATGTATATAAAAAATATAACGTTGGTTTGTTCAAAATCGCAAATCTTTTAAAGTTCTTTACCGATGTTTTTTTCCCGGACGGAATTATATCATAAAAGCGAACGAAATGTCGAACAGAAGCTAATTTATAATACAACGCATCGCCTAGCACATTTAAAATATCAGTACAAAAACCATAGATCCCAAACACACGTGTATAGAGCTTACGTGATCGATTATAAAACGTCTTGTCCTTGGCTGTTGAACTGTAACTTCATCTGTATATAGACAAAAAAGTCTGTAGTGAAATCAATTTTTTTTAGATCCTACGTATCACCTCGACGTTATAGTTGTTTTTTTATTGCCGTTAAGAGGACACGAGATCGGCAACAAATTCAAAGAATAATTATTTTAGAAATCTAATGCTATTGCTTTGCACTCTAATGAGAGATTTATAAGGCACGAAAGGGACACCAGTAACTCGGGCTGATTAGATGAAATCATCGCTTCGTTTTACCTTGTCTCCTCCTCTAAAATTGGGTCGATTTTCAGTTATAAAAGAAGAAATACTTTGGCTACGTCCCTTAGTAAGTTTTTATTCATCAAATTTGTTTGTCTAATATCTAAAAGTAATACGAAAATAGGGCATTTGTTCTCCTTTTCGGAGACATTTAGTTTACAATATCTTTTTATAATAATTTATGGATAAACGTACGGGCGCATGGCGGAGGTGGATATATATTATATGATATAAAAATATCTACTACAATGGCATTATCTAGGGAGGAAACAGGGTAATACGTTTGCAAGGAATAAACGCAATTAACGGGTAAAAAATGAACTTATTAGAAAATATTACCTAGACGACATACACATATAATAACTTGATGGTAAAGCATTTTCTAATGACAGCCTTGGTTAGCATTAGTCGATGCAAACTTTATGGCGGTTTGGAAGTTTCCGCGTACTTGCGCGGTCAAGTTGAAAATAATTTTACCCAAATTATTTTTTGTTTACTTTCGACAGTATTCATGACATAATTATATTTCTTTTTTTGTTAAAATATTATATAGATATTACTTATAGGTTTTTAGAAAATATTAGAGCTTAAATCAAAAATATAATTTGACTGGAAAATGTATGCCATTTTATGAACAACAAATAAATAAGAATATAACTATTTCATTTATTTTAAATTAACCTGTTTAAAATAAAAAAAAAGCAGTTTAGAATTGTGCACACGTGTATCTATAAAAAAATCTCTACGTCTTGAAAATGACACAATTTTTTTTTTAATCTATTCGAACCTCGACTACTTGCGCTTTGTTGTTATTGCAAGTACTTTGAGTTTCAGAACTAAATAAATCATTAGTACAGCTATTTATTTAACGTGAAACCGGTAAACGAAAAAAAAAAACTAATAATACAGCCCTATTCATGTCTAATTTTAGAATCAGCGACATTAGCTCGCAAGGTTATACTTTCGACAACAGACAATGCTGACATGAAATGTTGAGTTTTATTAAATAACGCTTATTTCCTTATTTATTTTTTTACATTTAAATCACAAGTTCGTAAACTATTGTTGCGTGGATGTATACCACTTTTAAAATATTATTCATTATTATTTTCTCTAGATAACTACGGCTGCCTAATTTTACCGCATGAATCTGTTTCTGATATCAAAATAACATATTTTAACTAAACACATATGAGTGTATATACGGTATTTGTGACAAAAATACATTTTTTAAATTTTTGTCTATCTGTCCGCTGTTTCTTCCAGTTAATTTCCGGGACGGCTTGACTAATTTTGACGTGCAAATAACGTTACTAATAGATTAATCTACCTTCACGAGTAACAGCCTAATAGTTTCGTGATTGTAGCTAGTAAAATCAGAAATCCTATGTTTTTGGAATCGCTTATAAATTCTGAACTAGATAGGATCAAAAAGATTTACCAGACACTGACACGTTAATTAATATTATTACTGAAATATATCTCTGTAAAAATATATATGTTACAAAAACAACTGCCAACAGCAAATATAACAAGTCCATCGTAAAGTGTCACTGCTACGTCCGTTTGCATAAATCCCCCTTCAAGTTATGCTATAAGAACCACATAAGCCGTGGAACAGTTTCTCGGGTTCACAGTATGGGACAGATTAATTATTATCTTTTTCCTTAACCCCTTGAGCACTTACCTGGCGTTTACGCCAGCTTTCCATTGTTTTCCTATTGTCTTCCTATTGTCTTATTTTTATGGGTACTCGACAGATTAATACTGAGGTGGAGAGAGGGACAGCGGATCGTAGTTTTTTGGGGCCCCAGACTAACTGGGTTTCTGGAATTCAACCCTTTTATTAGCACAATTTTTATAGGTAAGTGGTAAAATAGTAGTTTAAAAGTTGCAGTAGAAATAGCTTTTATTTATTATTTATAAAATATGAATGTCGCTATTAGCAGGCATTAGTTAATTGCGGGCCTCTTTCTCCTTTTGGGGCATTAGGTTTCACCCCACATTCTTCTATGGAAGATCCGTGTATGATTGAAGATCACTGTGAAGCTGCATTTCCAAAGATCAGCGTGACTGGTCCTGTTATGGAAGGGGAAAGTTCTGAAACAGCTCCTGAATTACTCTTGTCCAGTACATTTAAAACGTATTTTATATGATATATACCATATAAAAACAGGAAATTTCGTACACGTACTTCATACATTAATCAGAACAGGACGTTTCTCATCCATGCGTTCGAGAAATCGTATGATTACAAATTACAGTTAAGATAGTTAAATCTGTTAGATCAACGGTTCCGTATGCTTTTAACGTTGATCCATTTAATCATGAAATTATTTTTAATATTACTTTTTTTCTCTCTGTTTCCTTTTAGGCTTAATCTTCGATACACTCTAAATACAATGTAACTTTTCATTTTGCTGTCGTAATTCTTTTAGCAATGCTCCTTACAGTATTGCGAAGCAGCTAGCATTGCTGATATTATTTCAAATACTATCAGTATATTTCATTTTGTATACCTTTTACTATAACTCTATACTTACTTTCGTTTGTGACGTACTGACAACCCGTTGATAAGTTTCATACTGATTCTACATACGCTGAAACCCTTGAAATGAAAACAAAGATCATTATTTATTTATACTTTATTTACAATTACTGTAAAAAGGCGGACTTAATGCCAGAAGCATTCTCTAACAGTCAACCTTGGGGTGGTGCAGAGATAAAATAAAGTAAGTCTAACTAAGTAAAGAGGAAATCTGTACATTGAAGATATTAAAGAAAAATTACTACGCGGGGCTTCAGCATCGACTATAGAACACATTTCGATAGTGTTATAATTTTTTGTTTCTCTGTATGTCGGTCTGTCTGTCTGTTTATTAATTTGTTCACCAACCATGCAAAATTTACTTAACCGATTTCGACCGATTAGTTCGGTGAAAGTTGGTAATGACATATATTGCATCCAGACCAAGAAACTAGGCAAATCGCAAATTGTCTGAATTCCAAGGGGGTAAAGCCACGGGCACAGGTATGATATTGTATATTTCTCAAATATCTTTAAATAATCTGTTTTTTTTTTTTTATTATTTCATTCAGTTTTTCCTCCTTGTTAATTGCTCAATATTCACAAAATATTTACTAAAACCTTGGCAGACAATATATTTGTAAAATAAAAATATTTTAAAAAATCGGTTCAGTGGTTCTTGAATTATAATCCAAGTAACGGATAGACAGGCAAACAAAGATATGTTGGCTATTATAATGTGTTATAAAGACAAGGGTGTGACTCACCGAATTATATACCGAGAATTTCTTTTGTCAATATTGTTTTCAATACAAATAATTAGCATAATAATATTATATCTTCTATAAGTATCCCGTTTTCTATAAATAATTACGGAACCCTAAATAGGATAACTTATTTAGGGCGCTTATTAACGAATGACATTCTCACAACAATCATACTGTTGGACACACGTATAATAAAATATTTAAATAGATAAATATACAAGAACATTATTATTTATATGTTTGTTTATGTTTGAAACGAAAACATTCCTATTGTGTGTTATTTTTATTGTTTGTGTTAATTTCATACGGCTGATGAAAGTAATCGAAGTATGACGCGGACGCTGGTAAGTGGTTTTTTTTTACATATTTTATTTTTTCTTAATTATAAATTTACCGTTTACAACGACAAACAGTTATATAATAAACTCTGATAAGGACTTCAAATTATTTGCTATCAATCATACTCCTGATTTTTTTTAAATGTAATTATTACTTCATGCTTAGCGCATAGTGTTCCTCACAAACTAAAACACTTGGCAGTGTAGAACTCTTTTAACAGAGTTTTAACATATTTTACGCGGATTTCTGGTTATTTTTTTTTTTATTATTTTGGTACTAAGAGAAACCAAATATATATTATCTCACATCATCAAAAACTCGCCGGTAAAAGTGTACATTAAATCGGATTTTGCTGACAATTTCATGAGTTTTAGTTATTTTTGTACTATCCATCCATACAATCAACCGAAAGATACTGCTGGATATAGGTCTTCCCCAAAGATCTCCGCAACCACCGGTCTTATGCCACCTGCGACCTTCACCAGGTCCTCGGTACACCTGGTGGGGGGCCTTTTTTTTTTTTTCTTGACGGAGGGAAATGCATTTACGCACTTCCCTTACCTATTGTATTAGTGAGACCGAAGTCCCCCAATACAATAGGTAAGGGAGCACGGAGTGACGAGCTCCATGCCAGTGTGGGACTCACCCGGGCGTGAAGCGCCTGGAAATACCTACTAAAACCCCCCGGGGCCGTCCGCTGCATTTGGGATGGGGGCGACACGGGGTGGCTTTCGCAAGCACCGCGTCGCCCCCTGCAGCGAACCCACCAGGCCTCGTCAGTGCAATGGCCCGGTAGGGATAAAGGAGAATAATTCCCCTCCACCACTTAGCCCGCCACTTGAAGAGAGGCATGACCCTAAGGTCAGACATCCAGGGGGCGGAACAAATTTCCGCCCCCCAAAAGAAGGAAGGGCAAGAGTTGGAAAGAGCAATAGCGGGCAAAGGGAAAAGATGAAGAAACCCGCCACTGCTTTGAAAGAGAAGTACTTCGACAAGACGAAGAGAGGAGAGGGATACCTGAAGAGACAGAAGGAAGAAACACAACCAAGGACAGAAGAAGAAAAACCCCCACAAATCCCCTCAACACAACCTCACCACACAACACACACCCCACCATTCTTCCCCCCCCTGGGCAGATGGGGGGCCTACCCACGCTACGTCTTCCGGTCCGTTGTGCCATTCGAGAATCCGTTGGCGAGAATTTTTGTACGTGGAACCCTAATTATTATCCAAAAATGAAAGTAGCATAATTTATGCCTTATAACTTTCGCTACCTGCAAGTCCCATCAAAATTGGTACAATCGTCCCGGAAATTAAAAAAAAATGTTTTTTTTTATTTATGTCAATTTTACAAGTATATTCAATTATTTTAAAACCATTAAGTGTTTTGAAAACATGCCATTAAAAATTATCTACAAATTAGTTAACATTCACCAATCAGTAGATAGGGGATTGTTTGTTTTGTTTTGTTCGAATAGATATAATAGCCCAAGAGCCCACGACAGCCAGACCTTCGTCATTTCGTAAAGGCTGAAAGTTTCTCTATGTACGTATCCAAAACAGGTAAGATTATGAAACTTGAGTAGTGGTGTCTTAGGCAGATAACAAGCACTGAAGATGTAAAATATTCACCTTAAATTCGTTACAGTATATAGCTCAGTGTTATATATTTTATTAGGAAACTACTTAGAAATCACGGCGTTCATTGCCAGAAACTTAGCATAAACTATAGTAAATTGAATGTATGCTTTCGTTATAGTATTAAAGCTGATTTTTATGTATGTTACTTAGGGTACCATCAATAGATGTTTTCTCAGTTACCAGACTGTTTCGAAGGTTCCTTCAGCTTGCCAGACACATTAAAAAACTGTCGAGCGCAAAGTATATATATGCAAGCGGGTGTGAGTGAAATTGTACATTCGGTGAAGCGACGATGGGGCAGTTGGTAGTGCGACCGGATTCCGCGTCAACGGACACAGGTTCGAGGTCATCTATCCAACTCTAAAATGAGCCTGAGCTTTCGGTGAAGGAAAATATGTGAGAAAACCATAGAATGGTGGAAGGGCATTTACTAATAATGCTTACCACCCTCAAGTTTGAAAACCTGTCGCCAAATACCAATAGGTGTGTTCCGGAAGCATCACTTGAAAACCAGTACTTAATGTGTTTATCATACTACTGGACCACATCGTTACTTATCACTTAACATCAGACAAAATTGTGGCCAAAGCACTAATTCAAATTTACTATAGTTTAAGGATGTCAGGCAGGGATAAGGAACCATGCTAAGTGTCTGGCAATGAACGCAGTGATTTCTAAAGATTTTTACTAATAAAATTGATAAAAACTGAGCTATATACTACAACGAATTTAAGGTGAATATTTCACACCTTTAGTGCTTGTTCTCTGCCACCGCTACTCAAGTTTCATAATCTGGGATCGTTCTTACCTGTTTTGGAGACGTACATAGAGAAAGTTTCAGCCTTTACAAAATGACGAAGGTCTGGCTGTCGTGGTCTCTTGCTGTATTATATGCCCAATGTAAAAATGTTTTCCGTACAGATTCATAAAGTTATTATTTGAATTATAAACTAGTTATAAGATGTCTACGCAGAGCTGTGAGCGCCTGTAATGGGTACGCATATCATAATTAGATTTATACAATTAAGCGACTAATTTTGAATACATGTACGGTTGGTGCTGCCTTTGTGTAATAAATTAATGAATAAATATTATTTACAGCGAGACAATTGTTAATATTAATAGAATGTATTATGTACCTGACAACACAATCGTCTTTGTGCGATTGGAGTTCCTGGACACTTTATAAATAACTGCGTAAATTATTTATATCAAAACAGATAAACAAAATAAGTAGATAAGGGAAATTCTAGATTTATTTAATTTTTTATAGACTGATACCGATTTAACTCGTATACCACATCGACATAGAATGACGATATCATATTAGGATTGACGATGTGAGATAGATTCATCTAAAAATCGATATTTAAAATTAAAAAAATCGATTTTTAAATCGATATCTAGAACTTTTTCATAAGAATTGAAAATCTTTTGATCGTATAAGAATGTACCCAAACACGAGTAAAGAAACGAAGACTTTTTTTCACTAAACTAAAAACAAATGGCTTTGGTCAGTTTCCTTCGCCTTTTTTTAAAAAACGTCCTTTTTTATACCACTAAGACAGCAGACAAATATTTTGCCTCTTTTTTGTTTAGTCGATTGATACAAGTAATGACGGAGTTTGATGTTACAATATTTTTTTTTTAATATTTTATGATTATGGATAAATTTCGACTATTGGGAAAATGTTAGTCACAAATAAAACAAAACATAATCGAAAAAGATCGATTTCTTTGTGAATCGATTCATTCAAAATTCGATTTGAATCATTTTATATATATAGATCTTTTTTGGAAAGAAACACCTAATGCTGTTGTAATGTGTAATGCTGCCATGTCCCCTTTGACGCCATACATGTAAACGTAAGCACCAATGAGGGGTGAAGGGTTTACACTATGCTAATTTTTGATGACACGGAGATAAGTATGGTGATTACATAAGCAAATTTTACCGCTGACAATGGGTAAAACTATGTAAAAAAAAAAACCCATTTTTTATTTTGCAAAGAAGTAAATTTAGCTACTAATAAATCCACAAAATTGCATAACAGCCCAAGCAGAGGTTTGAATAAATGCAGTTTATACTAGTTACCATTTTCCGACGTAGTATCCCAAGGAGTCATACCAAACCAAGTGAAGCTTATAAGGTGTCTTGATGTTAAAAGCGTTAATTCAATTCTCAACCGAAATATCGAGCGTACTCTCACCCACGCCCGACTAACCACCGTTGGGACGGGCGGCTAACTTTGCTCCCGCACACACTCCAAGTCCCCCCTCGGGCAGTTGCACAAGACGTGCTTTGATTCCCATCAGGGGAAGCTTTTGTAGCCGCCGTTAGCGCGATACAGTGACATTGCATGCACACGCATCATCATGCACTTGCACTTACTTGCACATACTTGCACACTACACGCAAGGTATTTAGATTATATAAGCAACCTAGTCACTTTATAGGTTTACTAACTGTTCAGTTAGCTAAAGCAAATTCCGTGGCTGAGAGAAGGCTCGTACCATTTTGGTGCTCTTACACTGGTTACCATTTTTAGACTGAACGCCTTAAGCGCTCGCCTCAAAGTTCGGTGAACCTGTTAAGGCTTATCCGGTCAACAGCGTTAGTCAGATAAAAAAAATCTAATGCGTTAATCAAAACCATCTTTGTTTATTGTTATTGTTATGAATTAGCAAGGGTTATCAGATCCAATTTATACTTCGAACCTATTTGTAAACGCTACCACCAATAGACCATGAAAGTATTTGTAAGGTCAGGAAAAAAAAACATGACGTAAAAATGTACGGTACTTGGGTTGAGTACATAAATATAATTACAAATAATACCTTATTAGACGAAATATCGTGAATATGAAACGAAACTCGAGGATTGTGGCACGAAAACCGCATGAACACCTTGGTAATAAAATCATAGACGTTTCAGATGGACGTACGTAGGCCTGTGAAAATTTATCAAAGTCATATTTTAGTGGTATTACTAGAAATATTCGTCCGAAGGCACAGGATAAGAGACGTTTATCCATACCAATTATTCTGAAGTTCAAACTTGTTTCAACACCCTAGTAAGACAATGGTAATTCTTTTTTTTTTTACACGGCATAGGCTTAGTGCTTTGACCACAATCTCACCAGATTTAAGTGATGATGTGGATGTTAAGGATGGTAAACACACTAAGCCTAGAGGTACTGGTTCTCAACTGATGCTGCCGAAACCACACTTATTGGTATTTGGCAACAGGTTTTCAAACTTGCGGGTGGTTAGATAGGCCAGGCATCATTAGGCCCTACCACCATGCTATGGTTTCCTCACGATGTTTTCCTTCATCGAAAGCTCAGGCCGATTTTAGCGTCGGATAGGTGATGTTTGAACCCGCGTCGATTGACTAGGATCCGGCCACACTACCCGCTGCGCCATCATCGCTGTCTCTAGTTCCATGTATTCTCGTGGCAACTCAGAATAAATGCTTCGTGTCATTATTTTCAATTCACTTCACTTGTAACGCCACCAAAATTATATAAAATAGGCTCCAGTAACACAAGTTATTGAATTAAAAAAAACAGCTACATGATAGCCGCCGCCAAAAAAAAAACCCAAGTCACACTTTAATAAATAAGATCTGTTGAGAATCCAACCTTTATACCTTTTTTTGTCTCAGTAAATAACCTTTTTTTATTCTGTTTAGTTCTTACTTATAATAAACAAATGTATTTTAATTTAAGAATTCTATGTACTGTCAACTACTGATACAATCAAAAGATACTCGTACAAGATACACCGAATATCGCCTTTTTTTTCTGTTTTCCATCATAATATTTGCCCAATCTTCACCTAAAACTGAGCTAATCCGCAACAAGATCGCTAAATATAACCATTATACAAACGACCTTCATAGAAATTGATATCATTTTTTTATATTTTTATTGTTGAATGGTTTTTATGTTAAATGAATCAATGTCATATCTTTAGCACACGTATTAGGTATGTATTCTGTGAATGTATTCTTTATTGTAGATACTAATAAAATTATACACTGGCGAACTCAATGGCACGTGGCATTTTTTTCCAGCTAACTAGCGAGAATGTAGAAATAATATATTAAAGCAGGTAGTTCACAAAAATAAAAAAGTAGTCATTCCAGCGGTTGCAACTGTTTTTGGGCTTCTCCACGTTAACTAACCAGTAGAATTGCCAAGTTAAAAAAATGTTGATTTCACAACATAACCTAAGTCACGATATATCACTTTAACAATTACGTAACTATTTGTTTATTATTAGAACAAAGCAAATATTTCAGTTCTACCTTCGATCAACAATAACAAGAATCTTGAAATTTAGCAATTTTCAGTTTCGTCACAAAATTCTAATGTTTTCGAAACACTCCTGCTCAGTAACTGTGTTTCCGGTTATAACTGATTTATCAAAGTGTTCCGAACATATAACCGAACTCTTAGCTGGCTTATAAAAGTCATCTCTTCTTTCTCTGGCGACAATCGAGATCCACTCTGCACACGTAAATGGATTGCTAAGAAAGCTAAAATAAAAAAGGAAATCTAAGTGTCTAATAAGAGTCCAACAAACAGACACAAAAGTAGCATTAACCAATTTTAACCAACCAATTTTGTGCTGATAACAAAAAAATTAAAAAAAATGATTACAATTCTAATCTACTCCACGCATATACTGTTCTCTTAGACAAAAGTTTGTGCATGTGTTTAACGAGAGCCTTGGCCGAACATTTCTAGCGGTGGTTTAAAATCGGTATTTTTTTTTTCAAATTTAATGTTATTTGTTACTTTAAAGCTTAAAATATAACTTATTTTTCATGTACATACCGAAAGTAAGTTACTCCGGCCGTTAAATATCTATAAGACATCTTTACATTGACTGTGTTTAAAGCGAACTAAACAAAATAAGAGCTCGCTTCTCAAGAGACCTTTAAATACTTCCATATATTCAGTGTATTTTTTTAAATATATAATATTTGATTTCAAACAAGTTATTAACTATTGGATATTTCTATTCCAGATAATAATAGTACTTCTAATGGAATTGTTATTAATAACAGTCAACGGATACGTAATACCTTCGGTAATGGAGTCGAGACAAAGCTTCCCAGAGACCGTTAGAAAAATTATGAAAATGGCGCCACAAAATAACCAGATCTCAGACGATTACAGGAAATATAGTTATTTGATTACGACATATTTATAATAAAGTGTACTATGTAATGATATGAATATGGGTACCGCGTATAAAATGGAACATTCAGAACCACAGAATGGCATCAGAGAACTAATTGAAAACTGAGAGTTTAACAAATTTAAATAGCAGTTTTTTGATAGCCAAAGTCATTTTTTTTAGTGTTTCATATAATTGAACCCTAAATAGTTGTTATTTATAGTAATACAATTATTATAATAAATATTGTTTTCTTTGCCGACGTTAATATATCACCTGCCACGTCCTGTTCCTTGACTTGATAAAAGATAAAAGGAAAGAATGAAATGAAAATGTTAAGTAAGGCACGCTAGTACGCCTTTTATTGAAAACTGCATTCGTTTTAAACTTTCATGCGTTTTTTTTTTTTTAACTAATTAGTATTTTGAAACGATGATAGCGCAGTTGTTTGTGCGCGTGTGGACTTTCAGTGTAGATAAATATCGTGAGAAAACCATAGCATGGTGGTAGGGCACTTTCTAATAACAGCTACCACAAGTTTGAAAACCTATAGCCGAATACCAATAGGTGTGTACCGATAGAATCACATGAGAACCAGTATATCTAGGCTAATTATGCTATCAACCTAGACCATATCGCCATCTAACATCAAATGAGAATGTGGTTAATGCATTGATCCTATACAGTATACACTCTTTTTGTAATTGCTGAACAGAATGTTTTATATTTATCGCCGATTCTGCGCATGGCCGTTTTCTTTGTTATCACCATGGTTACCCCGCATTACAGGGTGACCTGGTTAATGTTAATAATTTGTTACGATCGTTTGAATACCATTTCGTTAGGCCAGATTTTGGTTTATCTTTCTAATCTTCAGCCTACTAACATAGGGTTGCCTTTTGTTAAATTTTTGCAGAATTCTCTCTCTAAATCTCTTTCCTTGTACACAACAGCCAAATCAAATAAAATAAAATACCACCAAAATTACATAACCTAACTAATAAAAAGTAATCCCCATAAAAAAATCAAGGTGACCCCGCTAACGATAACATTGCTAGTTTGCAAAATGATCCCTGTAAATATTTAGGTAATGATTTAAAAAGTAAATAAAACAACACAACTATCTTCCCTAGTTTTTATTTCTCCAACAAACGAACAATATGGTCAAACACACGTGTCATCAGCGCGTCTTCGCGTGGAAGGCATCGGTTCTTTATACCTCTGCATTGATCGCCAACATGCTTTGGCCGATGCGCTATACGTGTCCATGTATTCGGTTCTGCCCGGGAACTCTGTGAACCATCTGCGGATCGATTTGGGAGTTACACCGGTATGGACCGGCCGCGGAGGGTTTATCGTCGGCCGGACCACCGGCGGATTCTCTGTGAAGTGAGTCGGATCTTTGTAGCAGAGCAGGAAACCGAGGCGATTCGTCTCCATAGGTACTGGTGCATTCGATTGCGTAGCTGCTATGATAGTCCTATAGTCCGAGACCGGGAATGCTGTAATTGGAGTAAAAAACAATGAGCATTTACTGATTCTTATTGTGCCGTGTGGTGTGGTGTCGGCTAAGAATAGTACCACCCCATATCTTCTCGTGGGTTTAATAAAAGACGAGTAAGGGATATGAACCAGGGAATGGCCAGCAGCATCCTATAGGTACCAAAAATACCTTAATGCGATCGCCAACCCGCCTGCCAAGCGTAGCGATTATGGCAATCCTTCCCTTAATGGTAGAGACCTATGTCCAGTAGTATAGTCCATGTATTTTTTTATGTAACCCTCTTATCACGTGAAAGGTAACATAAAATATTTCTAGCTGGTTGTTTAGTTGGCTTATAATTTGCATTTTTTTAAGTCATAAATTTAACGAAACGTAAACTTTCAATAACACTAGACGTGCCCTGCGTCTAATCAATCATAATTATTAACTAGTTTATATTCCTAAAACGTTTAAATTTTTTTACTTAAAGCATTACAACAAACCTGTTAATTTTGTATTGAGTTTATCCACTCTATAAATCATATCTTTTAATCTAATGTAGCTAATAAATAAACACTAAAAGCTGGCCAAAAAACAATACCCGTAATTTTAAAACGATCACTTAAATCGGTCCAGTGGTTATCGAATAATAAGCTAAATAACGGACAGACAGACAAACAAAAAACAATGCCTTTCATAATATGTAAAGTTATCAATCATACCCATGCCTTTAAACTAACCTCTAACTAAATTATATGTAACAACAAACTAGATTATAACTAACATCTTTTTTTAAAACTGGCTTGATACATGGTCATCATCTTGCTATCGGTGTCATCACACGGGTGATCTAGGATATCGTTTGTCACATCGACCATCTGAGAAAATTCTTATAAATTGTTAAATTGTAAAAAAAAATAGGCAGCCATGAGGACTGCCGAGAAAAGTGGACAATCGAAATACAGTAATACCCCGCTTAGCGCGACCCCGTTACGCGCGGTTTCACTATAACCCGAATGTCAAATTTCGCGCTCAAATGCCTCGCATTACGCGAAAGAGTGCGTATAAACATAATGTAAAGACAGTAGATGTATTTTTCCGTAAAAAATAAGAGTATGTATTGCATAAAGTGTTCTTAGAATTAAAGTGATCGATTAAAATTATTTGTATTTTTTGTATCAAATTTTGACTATGTTTAATCATAAACCTCGGTATACGCGAATTTCATTTAACGCGATTTTTTTCGGAACGTATCCCTCGCGTAAAGCGGGGTATTACTGTACATAAAAACTGTTTTTGATTGTTTAAATTTCACAATTACCTAACATTTAACATTTGTCTGATTTTTACATCTATTTTGTAGCTCCGAGCATAAATTATACACATTTTTATATAATTTATTCATAATCAAAACATACGATAGGCTGCTTAAGTATACATTTTTATTATTTATCTGTGAGCGCCAGCACTTAAACGGCCATCTTGTGCTTGATATAAAGTAGGATATTGACGGGTGACGTCATAGCATTGATAACAGGAATCGTATAAGTTTTTTCCATACCGAGAATCGTTCAACGCCGCTAAAGAATTTTTCACTTCAAAAATACTTTATTCAATTTATGCCCTAAGTCGATTATGAACATTAGCACCGGTTCGGAAAGCAATCCAATTGAAAAGAGCGCAGGTAAGAAACTAGATGACTAGTTTCTTAAAAGAAACTAGTACCCATGATTACCTAGTTTTTTCTTTTCTTTTGATTAATTTTAACTTACCTGTCTTCTCAACTGCTCATAATCTTCACACAATTTCTTTTCTTTTTCGAGGAGCTGCTTGTACTGTTCCACTCTTGGTGAGTATGTGTGCGAATCACAATGACAGTATGGTGCGACGGGAGCGGGACGGACGGTCGCTGTCGCCGTCGGAGTAGGTGGCTCACATGGCCTGAAATAAGAAACCGGTTTACCCTGAAAGAAGCTTCTAGAGTTTTCCTGACCGACTGTGTTATAAAGCGACCGCTTTCAAGTACTTAGATGTGCACCCAGACGTCAAAATGACACTCAACATTTATCTCGAGAAAGTCAAGCGCCAGACTGCCATGGTGCTAGGTCGTCGCTAGCTCTGATAGCAAAATGGCCCTCCGCCATAAAGTCACAAAATGGTGATTAGACCCATCATTACGTACTGTGCCCTAGTATTCGCTTATATTAAGAATTTCCAGATGTACAACTTACAAAAGATTCAGAATCTTTTGTAAGGAAAGCCGTAGGTGCCCAATAGTATCAGAGAAATGTGGATAGACACAGGAATCTGAACCTGCCTACCATCAATTCCGTATTTAAAACTCAGTGTCGCGCCTTCTTCGAACGCGCAGAGACACCCGAACCCTCTCATAGGTACAAGCCGTCTTGTACTCGCCCGTCCCGAACGCCACCCCAAATATGCGACGACCGCGTAACATCTTGACCGACCCGGACGATATGACGTGACGTACTTCGTTACCCAACTGGGGATGCTTTTGACGCCGCTATCAGCGCTATACAGTGACACTGTTCATGCATTAAACACTACACGCCAACACTGCACACACACTCCTGCACATATCACGCCGTTACATAGATCCTGAAAGGAACCTTTTTTTATTATTATTAAATAGAAAATGTAGGGTTTAACTAGGTTTAACAAGACGAGTACAGGAGAGGGACCTAGTTCTTCTTCTATAGCGGAGGCGGGTTCCTTCTTCTTTCTTCTTGGCCCGTCTCCGTTCTGTCCCTCTCTTCCCTTTTCTGTTTATGGGGGGCAGATAGTATATCCTGCCCCCCGGAATGCTGACCGACGGGTCATGCCTCCCTTCGGGGGGGGGGGGGGGGGGGCGGTCGAAGAGGTAGGGTTAAGAAGTATTCTCCCCAATCCCCATTGGGCCATTGCACGACGAGGCCCGGTGGGTTCGCTGCAGGGGGCGACGCGGTGCCTGCGAAAGCCACCCCGTGTCGCCCCCATCCCAAATGCAGCGGACAGCCCCGGGGGGTTTTAGTGGGTATTTCCGGTGCGCTTCACGCCCGGGCGAGTCCCACACTGGCACGGAGCACGTCACTCCGTGCCCCCTTACCCATTGCATTGGGGGACTTCGGTCTCACTAATGCAATGGGTAAGGGTAGTTCGTAAATGCATTTCCCCCGTCAAAAAAAAAAAAAAAAAATAAGGTTTAAAATTCCTCGGAATTTTTTACATGCCGGTAACGGCCAAGCCAAGTTTCGTACCGCTTTGGTAACCCTTGTACTAGTTACCTTTTTGCGGCTAAGTGCCTTCAGCACTCGCCGACGAAGTCACAGTGAAGCTGTAAAGGCACTTCCGGTCAACAATATTATCCAGTTACAAAAAAATAATTAAAAAGCTGAATCAAGCAGTTAATAACAAAATCGCATTCTTAAAAACGAGTGAAACCGCGAAGATAATAATGTATATTTGCAACTTTTACCAGTTTTACATATTAGTCTAATGGCTTATATTGGCTTTATAACCTACTCTCAAGTCCTAATAGCAATTGATTTTTTGCATAATATTGCAGAAATAATTTAATTAGGATCTTTAAATACCTCCCCACAACTGGTTTCGGAAATGGCCACTGATAATCATTATTTGTTGTAGTTTTGAAGTCCATTTTTAGAGAGTTTCCTGAAATATTCACAAGTTTTTTAATATGGTATTTATGGTAATTTTTTATAGATAAGTAGTTATAATAAGGTATACTTCATTAAATATTTTCATACCTCAGTTGATAACATTAATGTTTTTCAGATTTATAATTACAATTTTGGCTATCTGACACCCTACATAATTTAGAATAGCTTTTGAAGCCAAAAATTTTATCTGTAAAATAATTTCTTCGACAAGGGAAGATAAAAACATTTTGACATTATTTAATATTTTTTTTTAGATCAATAACAACATCAACCTATTTATATATACCATAAATAAATATATATTGTACATACGCTTCGAAATGACAAAGTATTGTGAGTTTATTCGTTTTTATGCCAGTAAAACTAATTTAAAAAGTTTTTTTATGAATCATCAATGCAATTTACTAATATTTAGTACTCATTATGACAAGCCCGTTAAAAATTAGGTAACCGATTCTTGGAACAGAAAGTTAGACAAAATCATATTATGTCACCTATAAAATCTTTCATAAAGACTAATTAAATATCTCCCGCGACGTTCTCCGATTCCCGATTAAGGAAGCTCGTGTATGAATTCGCTGCGAGCGCGATCAGTTATACCAAACAGAATGTAACCAATGCGCACTGACTGTACATCATATACATCGAAAAAAATTTTTTCTTATTGTGCAAATCAGTAGGCTTAACTAAGGCTGCCGGGTGGTGTCGGTTAAGAATAGTACCACCCCGTGGGTGTCGTAAAAGGTGACTAAGAGATAAACCATGGGATGGGCAGTAGTATCTGACCTCAGTAACTACAAAAACACCTAATGCGATCGCCAACCCGCCTACCAAGCTTGACGATTATGGCATTTTCCCCCTTTTTAGGAGGGACCTATGTCGAGCAGTAGACGACTGTGTTTAATTCAACCAATTAATCAATCAGCTAAGGCAAATTTCGGAGAATTTGCGGAAGAGTAATAATTAAGCTTTACTTAGTGCACATTATTAACTTATGTTTTAGTCTTTTTTTTTAATTTTATGCAATACATTCGTAATTATTATTGTCTAATAATATATGAACTATTTCATGAAGAAAAATAAAGATTCAGTAAAAACTAAATATAATAAATTTCAGTAAAATATCACAAACTACACCGTTATATAGAACGTGCTAAGTTAAATATAAAGAATTAAGGAAAAATATCTTGTATAAAAAAATAAGTATGTGATTAATTTTGCGTTATTTAGATATTGAAGATACGTTACCTATTCGTACATACCTACCAGTAAGTTGTTAAATATTTTATTTTATCAAAAAAATAAATACTTATGGCAAGAATAATAGCAAGTATGAGTAAATTTTCCTACTGACAACACTATTGTTTTGCTGTCACCCGTCACCAAATCAGCTGTGTTCCACACACAGAGAACATGCAACACAATTTATGTGCGTATTAAAAATTATTAGTGTAAAAAATGTCCATAGAAGCAACTAGTAAAAAAGCAAATCAATGTTTATGATAAATTCACGGTTGAAGAGCAATGGCGCGCCGGAGGAGCAGCGGCATCACGAGCCTTAGTTTCAACCAGGATCAAGGTGTGTATATTTCCTAGTTCGTCAACCTTAGTTCTTTGTTCTCAGGTGCATACGTGATTTCAGATGAGTCAAGATTAGTTCATTGTGCACTAAGTTTACATTGTGTTTTAATAGTGACACAGGATTGCTCGATACTGCGCTGAGAGATTTGGTTGCAAAAATGGACCACGCTTCTCGCGTTGAGCGTTCCACGTGTTGTTTATATATTTTGCGTCGCGCCTACGCATACTTTCATTTACGAACTCGTTGTTTGGCTGTTAGTTTGATCCGACCTCGCGGACGCGTAAGCGTGCATGTAATTCGAAATTTAAAACGCAATTTATACAAATACATTTTATTTACTCACCAATTATATTGTATGTTTTTGAAAGAATAAAAAGAAACACTACAATTATTTTATATGACATTGTGTTCAACCTGGAACATGTTAGGGAAATAGAATGTTCATATTTATTTACCATTCATGTCTTACTCCATGGTTATGACAAATGTACAAGAACACAAGAAAACCTTGATCAAGTTAGGCAATATCTTCATAGATAAATCTCCTTAAAAACTGAATTTATTAAAATAACACCTTACTTATAATTGTCAATATCTATATGTCTAACTGTTAGCTTATAACTTTTGAATTACTAAGCCAATTTACATACCTGTTTTATTAAATCATAAGTGTGTGCTTTTAAATAGTTTTAGTGTATATTTTTTTACACTGAGTAATGGTACACGAATAAAAATATGAGATTAATAGTTAATTACTTAAGTTACCAAAAATGATTATTAGTACATTTTCTTGAATTATTTTACTAGAACAATTTACTATGATATAATGCATATAGAATTGCAGACACAGCTTGCAGTTTATATTATACTGTACATTTTAATGTTTTACTAATCATAAACACTTATGTATGATATAGTAAGTATTAAATAAGTATAATTACAGAATATTTACAAAAAAATCATAAAATTAAACTTTGATTTTTTAAATTCAAATTTTATTTATCATGGCATTCAAAATGTTTGATCATAGAACAATTTTCATAATAATAATAGCTAGTGATTGAAATTCTGCTACAATTATTACAGAAATTTGAGGAAAAAACTTTCCATTATTTTTTCTTGATAAACAAAATAAAAGTGAAAGTCATTTGCAAAAAATCACTGTACAATATACAAATTATATTTGAAGAGTCACTCCTAATCATTGATTATTCACGGCAATGTCATGTGTATCATTTTTTTACACGGTATAGGGTATTTGCTTTGACAACAATCTCACTTGACGTTAGGTGACGATGTAGTCCAGGATGGTAAGCATACTAAGCCTAGATACTGGTTCTCAAGTGATGCTGCCGGAACACACCTATTGGCGACAGGTTTTCAAACTTCAGGGTGGTAGCTACCCAGACAGACATTGAGAGAAAATGCCCTACCACCATGCTATAGTTTCCTCACAATGTTTTCCTTCATTGAAAGCTCAGGTTGATTTTAAAGTCGTATAGGTGGGGATCATACCCTCATCGATTGATGCAGAATCCGGACGCACTACCTCTGCATTATCATCACTTATAAAGATCTACTTTTTTTTTATGCAAATCTTTAAAACTGCAAGATGGATTTTGATTAATTTTTTATGCTTCATACATAGGAAATTCGTTAGAAAAATTATAACAAATTGAAGACACTAACTAACTTGAAAGGGAGTGAGGGTTCAGCCTAAAACTTAAAAAAATTGTCTAATTACTTAATTATACAAAATATTAATAGTATCCCTTTTATACATAAATATAAGATAGTTACTTGTTATAATTGTATTCTTAATGAAAGGTTTATATTTGTTTGTTTGTCAAAGCAATCAGACTATGTCTGCGAATTATCAACCTTGAATAAACTTTTTATGTGTTACGTTTTTATATATTTAACATAATTCATATTATCTTAACCCCTTGAGCACTTACCTTTAGCTTTCCATTGTTTTCGTATTGTCTTATTTTTATGGGTACTCGACAGGTTAAATGAATTAGTGGGTTATTATTACAATGTCAATTATCACTGATATAATAAAATTTCCTAGTTTCAAATTCAAATACCTTCAAGTAAAACTGTCTTTTTTACACGATATAGACTCAGTGCTTTGACCACAATCTCGCTAAATGTTGAGTGATGATGTGGTCCAGGATAGTAAACACACTAAGCCTAGGTACTGGTTCTCAAGTGATGCTGAATGAACACACCTATTGGTATTTGTTGACATGTTTTCAAACTTGAAGGTGGTAGCTACCCAGGCGAGCATTATTAGTAAATGCCCTACCACCAGGCTATGGTTTCCTCAATGTTTTCCTTCACCGAAAGCTCAGGCTGCTTTTCATATTGAACTGTATATTGAATCGGATTTTATTCACAATTTCATGAGTTTCAATTGTTTTATTATTTTTGAAAAATAAACATTCAAGTCCCATCGAATTCGGTCCAGCCATTACAGATATTTTTTTCTATAAATTAATAAACAAACTTATGTGACTACTGTACTTTGGTTATACAATAATACTAGCTGTGCCCGCAACTTCGTTCGCGTTTCATTTATACAAAATTAAATTGTACCAAATTGTGAATCTAAACCATTCTCGAATGTTCAGGAATAGACACAAAACATTTCATTAAAATCAGTTCAGCCGTTTTGGAGGTGTTTAGTCACATACACACGCACAGAAGATTTATGTATATAAAGAATGGGTTATGTATTGCTAATTAATTGTCTGTGTGTGTTCCCAGTATGAATAAGTATGAACAGATAAATATATTTTTTCTCCTGCAAAATCTAACTTTTTGATGAGAATCATTAAAAAGTAAGTTTGCAGTGAAATTGGCTAATAATACATTCTAAGATTAATTGTCTATATACCTTGAATTATATCATAAAAACTATAATTTTAATATATGTACTAGATATTGACATAAATTTACTTGAAATTATTAAATATTGTTATCATATATTTAATTTGGTAAATAAAAATAAAATAATATATTTTTAATAATGTGGACAGGTTAGTCATTTGCTGTATTTGATTTTAGACTGTTCAAGAATTTGGTCCACATTTGATTTTTTTTACATTCCTAGTATTAAGTAGAATTTTAAAACTTTTTTAAGAGTTCATATTCCAAGGAAAATAGTAGCCAAGTATACTCCATTTTTTATAGGATCAGATAACAAAGTTGGTGATCAATTAACACTGTTAGGTCATATAAAACGTGGTCTGATTTGAACAAGTGTCCACAAAGTCTGTACCTATATGTAGGTGTTTTATACAATATTTTTTTTTCAGGCTGTTTCACATGCTGCCTGAAGACTGGTCTCCGCGTCTACAATGTGGAACCGCTCGTTGAAAAGGCTCACTACAGTAAGTTTAAAAAATCTAGTTATAAGGTAAACCCATAGATGTAATAATGGGGAATCTATATGCTCGTATGATATTAAATTTATGCCGAACCTTTAGATCTATATAGGAAAGTTGTAAATCATAGAAATATTAAATTAAGCATATAAAATATTCTCCATAACCGATTGTTGTAAATAGCGGTTACTATAATTTGACCTCTTGGACACTGACTCTGTTATTTTCGATCCCGTAAATGATTCAGTAGTGTGTAAATATTAAATATTCATCAATAAATAGGTATCTCTTGAATTACATCGTTTCGGGATGTTAACTAATTTTCTGACGCTATATTTCAAAAGATATGTCAGTTGTTTCAATCTACGTTCTTACGGGAATCCCCTTGTTTCGCGTTATTAACGTGTGGGGTTAGTGTTAGTGTGTTAGTCCTGATATCCGGGCAGCGGGTGGTGAGTATATTCATTACATTGGCAAACAAAAAGAAATAGCCGTTTGTACATTTGACCAAACCCACCTACCTACATACTGAATCCGAATCTGAGAGTTGTCTAAGATCTTGATGGAATCGTTATCCTTGTATATGTTGTCCATAAGTGAAATTTTTACCTTTTTTTAAATTTATCACAAATTACTTAAATTTTGGAGGGTAAACAGGCCAAATAAACCTCGTATTCCGAATCAGCGTATCGAACTACATGAAAAACTGTCTGAACATAACTATATCCATAACCTTTTTTTTTTCTGCGCAGTTCTTCGCAATTTTTCAGCGGTTTTTTTCGCAATTTACTCGACATTTTGAGCGGTCTACTCCGGATGTCAACCGGTCGTGAATCTCAAAATACAGAGCAGAAAATCCTTAACCAGTTCTGCCACTTACAAAAGGTCGCAATAATTTGGTAGATTGCAGAAATGTTATATTTCAATAATAGATATAACATAAGCTCACTCCTGTTATCCTCGAAGGGTTAGGCAGAGATGAAATAGCGAACTACACCATCCGTATTCCGGCGAGCTTAGTTCCGTCCCAGATGTGACAGGAGGCGAGCCTTTTGCCATATCAGGCACAAATTCCAGACTCCGGGATGATACTCAGTAGAAAAACCCAATATCACTGACCCGACCAGGGGATCGAACCCGAGACCTCAGAACGACAGTCGTACCGTAATACAAGTCCGCCGCCGATTTTTATAATAGATATTTATAAACAATTTAGTCATTTGGGGAAGGATGGGGTGCTTGTGAATATGAGTACCTATGTATAGAGGAAAAATAGCCCTATTTGAAACACCATATTTTTCCGTTATAAAAGTTTTGATTCTTGAGGTGACATCACAATATCCGCATCGCGTGCCGCTTATGCTAGTTACGCCGCTGAGTATGACCCAAACAGTCTACAGATTCGAAATAGACTTGTATGTTGGTGGCTCTAGTGAAATGAACTGACCCGTCACTAATTTTTTTTTTGCTTACTTAACTGGATTATGTTCTTTGGTAATTTTGCATGTCGGTAAAATTTCAAGCCGAGGTTCGTCCCATACGATGCCTTTGTACTAATTACCATTTTCCGGTTTAGTGTCCTAAACGCACGTCGCAAAGCTCGGTCGTAAAGAAGACCCTTCAAGTCAACCGCTTTAGTTTGTTTTAAAAAAAGTTATTTAAACGTTTCTTTTTTAGTAAATTCTCTTGTAAGTTTTGAGTATATGTTTTATTGTATTCGGTACAAACATCATCATTCTCCTGCCTTTTCCCAACTCACCTGGGGTCGGCGCAGTATGTTTTCTTTTTCCATACGTCCCCATCAGCCGTCATCTCTTCATTCACTCCTTTTTCTTTCATATCATTTCTTACACACTCCATCCACACTTTCTTTGGCCTTCCTCTACTTTTCCATCTTTCCACATTCATATTCATTACTATTTTACCCACATGCGCTCATAACATGTCCATACCACGACAAACGAGAACCTTTCAACTTTTCTTTCATTGACGCAACTTTCAATATATTCATTTCTTATTTTATCCATTCTTGTGACACCACACATCCATCTCAACATTCGCATCTCAGCTACATGCAGTCGCTTCTCATCCATCTTCTTACTAGCCCAGCATTCTGATCCATACAATATGACAGTTTTATGATGGACTTGTACGAGTATATCCTCCCCTTCAATTTAAGGGGCATCCTGGAGTCACAAAAAGTATTCGGTACAAACAATTTTATTTATTTGGATTTGGTTATTTATTCATTCGCAATATTATAAACTTACACCATATTTTATTACAGAATTTATTTATTGCGCATAAATGCAATAAATTTCAAATAACAGCATGTAACGTTAATTTCTAACTTACTACGACATGGATATTGATAATGTTAAATATGCTTACGTAACAGCCTGGTTATCGAAGATCCTTATGTGGCACAATGGCCCAATTTAACTTGATTTACATACATAAAAATAACAATGGCACAAGTAATTCGGGCACGAAAGCCTAACCAACCCGCAATCGTGTCGCCAGTTATAAGCGAAAGTTCAGGCTTATTGTAGAAAAAGCCGCGTGCCCACGGCTCCTCATTTAGTAATAAATTAGCTTCAGTAAGTACAAAGTCCGCTCCTTCTATGATTAAATAATTTAATAAATAGATGGTTCGTCATTAGAGATTATACCTCTTAAATATTCAATATGTTCAGGTAATCTGTTGATTAATTGACTCGACCAAAAGTCGTCCACTGCTGGACATAGGTTTCCAACAAAAAGGTGAGAATTGCCATAATCGCTACGCTTGGCAGGCGGGCTTGCGATCGCAACCAGGTCTTTTTACGTAGACGAGACTGCTGTGCATCCCCTTGTTTATCTTTTAGTCGCCTTTTACAACACCCACGGGGAGATTAGGGGTTGGTACACTGGTACTATTCCCGTGAAAATCGGTCTAGCCCTTCCGGAGATTAGCCGGAACAAACAGACGGATACAAACATTTAAAAAATTGTATTTTTAGTATACATTCTTATGTATTTAGTAAATGCTGTTTTGTTGTTACAAACAGACACTTATTATTTTCACTAGCATCCATCCGCAATTAAAAATAATTTGTGTTTATATGTGACATTATACACCGACGTTCAATCAAAATCAAAATTTATTTATTCAATTTAGGCCCTAAGAAGGCGCTTATGAACGTCTAAAACACTACCACCGGTTCGGAAAACAACCCAGTCGAGAAGAGCGCAGACAAGAAACTCGATCTGATTCTTTTTTTTTCATAAATATAATATATATCATTTTTTTTTTTTTTGTCATATAAAAACTATACAAATCGTAGTTTTAATAATGTTAGTGGAAGCACAGAGATGTGGGCTGTTCGCTCAGACTCACCTACCGCGTAATTTCGGGGTAATTTTACTGTAATGTACATAAATAATCATCAACGAATCTTACAATCAACAGCTCATTAGAAGTCACTAAGTACCCGCTGGGGGTAATTTAAAAACAGTGACGCAGTATGGATTCGAGAAAGTCTAAAATTATTTTAAAACAAAATTTATTTATTTAAAGATTTTCATATATCTGAATGTATCATTGGTTCGGTAATAATTCGTTGTTTAATTCTAGAAAGGAATTAATAATTGTTCAAATTTATAATACTACTTTCCAAACTCGTGTTCATGACGTTATTCGAACTCGAACATAAAACAAAAAACTTTAGTCAATGTTATTACAAGGGTATTGATGTTAATGAACCTTTAGTTAAGAATATACCTTATTAATGCGATGAATTGTTATAAATAAATCCATACAAATAAATAAAATTAAAATATCTGTTTGTTATATCAAAATAATAAACTTTTATTAATATATGAATACGGTGCCTATACCAAAAACACAAATTTTACATTTTTTGTATGTCTGTTTGTTCCGGCTAATCTCCCGAACGGCTGGACTAATTTTGACGTGACTTTTTCTGGCAGATAGCTGAAAAATTACTCTGCGTAATTTAGGCTACACTTATTTAATATATTTAAAATATTTCGGGTACTTCGTTGTAAAAAAAAATAAAAAACTGTGAGATATGACATTGTGAACATAATACGATACAACTGACAGCACAATCAAAATATTATTTTACAATAATTATTTAAAAAGTATATTACGCAATGAAAAATAATTATATAAAACGCAGGCGGAGCCGCGGGCACGCAGCTAGTTCCTATTAAATTTAGATAAGAAAGAGAAGAAGAAAGAAAGACATTTATTACCATTTTTTTGAACAGATTTACAAAAAAACTACAATTAAGCATATAAGGAAAAAAAACATGGTAATAAGGACTGGCGTAAGCATTTGCCGCTTTATAACTGTTGCCATAAAAAACGGCGCTGTTTTTCAGCCAGACTTTTTCCGGCCGTAACATAAAATATATAAATATAACACTTCGTACCTTACTTTTATAATTACAATAACAGATTTTATTTTAATAAGTAAAAATTAAAATTACATAAATAAACAATATTTAGAAAACAAATTTAAAAACTCAATAGTGAAGTAGTTATAATTTAACTCAAAAAAACTAAAAAAATATAATAAATAAAAAGTAAATGCAGACATCAGCTTAACGAATTGATTAAAAAAAAAAAAACAAAAAAAAAAAAAAAGGAAATTTTGCTTGTAAGTTAATTTATCTAATCTAATCTAATAATGTATCTTCACTTTACGAATGAAGAGAGAATGATTTTTATATTATAATACATATAACTATTTTGTATTTCGTATTATCGTTTACAGTTGATTTAATTTTTGCGTCATCCTGTATGATTGTGTTAATTTTCGCTCCATAATTTACTTGTCATATACGACTTCGCGAATTTCCGTTGCATAAGTTACTTACTCGTCATATACAGTTACGATAATCAACATTGCATAGTGTACGGATAACTTGCAGTCGCGTTAATTTTCTTTGGACAATAATACATTAGAATATTTCCATTCAACCATAAGACACCGACTGCTGGGCATAGGTCTCCCGCAATAAGAGGGGATTGCCATAATCGCCACGCTTGGTTCAGAGGATGCTGCTGCCTATCCTATGGTTTATCCATTAGTCGCTTTTTACGTCACCCACGGGAAGATATGGGTGGCATTATTCTTAGCCGGCACCACATTAGGCATTAGAATATTTACTGTAAATAAATGACTACTACTGCCTCGGTAGCGCAGTTGTATTACATACGACTGCCGTTCTGAGGTCTCGGGTTCGATTCCCGGGTCGGGTCAAGTGATATTGGGTTTTTTCTACTCAGTATCATCCCGGAGTTTGGAATTTGTGCCCGATAGGCGACAGGCTCGCCCCCTGTCACATCTGGGACGGAACTAAGCTCGGCGAAATGTGGGTGGTTGTAGTTCGCTACTTCACCTCTGCCTAACCCTTCGGGGATACAGGCGTGAGCATATGTATGTAAATAAATGAATTAAATGGCAGTCGAGTAATTAATATGCACTGAACGTTCGAAATGATCGATCGTGCAAAATCGTTAGGTCGAAGGTCAACAAACAGAATTTATTTATCAAAAATTCCATTGTACTCGTACTGAGGTACGCTAATAAATATGCTAATAGATGTATGCAGCTAAATTTAAAGGAAGTAATTCCTTGCGTTGGTAGCAAATAGTTATTTCTGTAAATACATTATTTGCTTAAACATTTTGCAATACGCCGGAACTTAAGTGGTTTTTTTTAATTTATGTGTTAAATATAAGATACAGAAATAGTTACAAAACCACAATAAATAAATAATATCCTTTGACACGGACATGACATTGCAACTTTTGAAGTTGTACACCCCAAAATATTTCGTAACAATGGTATTATTTAATTATCAACGAACATCTTCACAATTGATGTTTGCTACGCAAATATCCACTTACTATCACCGCGCGCGCGCTGTCTATTCTTACTTATCGTGCGATTGATTCAGTTCAGTGAACGTTCTTTATGTTCTAGATGTTTCTCAGTATTTATGCTTACTTATTCGAAACCTATTGTTGTCGCCTAGTGTTGCCCCAATGAAAAGAGTTATAATGCTTAAAACGGACAACTGCACCTTCGTATTCCCCTGCTCCGACCTCCAAAACTTAGTCGGTTTTTTTTTTAAATTTTTCTCTTCAATTATATAATACGAAAAGATTTCGTCATGGTTATTTGCTATTATTCGTCAAATTCGTATTACAGACATCTGAAAACGATGATAAAAATCGTCCATTTTTCTCATGATCTATTAAAATTTATGAAAAAAAATCGAAACGTACGGACATGAGACGTCGGTGGATATACATTATACGATAAAAAATATTTACTATTATGCCATTGTCAAGGGAGGTAACGGGTGAATACGCGTGTATGGAATAAATGCCGCCCGAGGTTCCTCAAAACTTTATTTTTACACCTAAAGTATAGTCAAAATATTATATATGATTCTGTAGGCAAGGAGGAGCTCGGCGAGGTATCGCTATGCGAGATGGTGTTCCGGACCAACTGGCTGCTGGTCGTGAAGGCACGGAGACCTTGCAGCCTGATGCTACTGGATGACCAGATGCGCGCGTTCCGAGCTGAGGTTCTCTTCAAATCGCCCATCAGAGCCCTACGAGCTAGGAGAGACAAGTCAGTAAACACATTCTTTAGGACACGATTTTTTTTTTACGCCACACCGTTACACGGACTTACTATAAATTATACAGAACAACTCACCAAAGTTTCAAACATAGTCCAATGAATAAGATTACAAGTGCTATGAGGACAAAAATACTTACATTGATTTTTAGTTATATAGAAGACTAGCTGCTCTCCGCGACTTTACCCGTTCCCGTGGGATTTTCGGGATAAAAATCTATCCTATCTACTCTGGATTTCAAACTAATCTCCATACGAAATTTCATCTAATCGTTCCATTAGTTTGTAAGTTTATTCGTTACATATTCCTCTTTGTCATATTAATGTAGTGTTCGCCCAGTGGTCGAAATTCGTGCGATGATCGTAAATCATTACTTTTATATTTATTTTATAAAAATTTAATTGTTGAAAAAAAAATTTACGTCTTGCTTTATCAAGTGCTTGAAATTCTTGACTTTGCGGAATTTAGTAAACATTCTTCATTCTGCATGGTAAACAAATCTGACTGAAAATACATTGTTAACATTGGCTAAATGAAGGTAAAAGGTATATAGACCTCTGGCTAGATGTTTTTACAGTCAAGGTGCTATCTGAGTTTTTGGCGGGATCTCAGTCTGACATGTAGCAATTGTTTTCTTTAATTCATTAAACTTGTGTACTTGACTCTATATCATGTAATGTTGGTGGCGTTTTGTGTGTGAAATAGTTTAGTTATTGTGTTCAAGTTAAGTTTATTATAGAGGACAACGCGTAGCATACATTCTGAGGTGCCGACAAAGCTCCATGGAAAGTTCGAGCAGGATAGGCCACCGTTCTGTTGGAGCTTGGTAACGCTGATACAAGATTGAAAATCTTACCCACATGACATTGGCACAAATTGTGTGTACACACAGATTGACATTAACTAAGAAGAAGAAGAAGGTGCTATCATTATTTCTTTTTATACGGTATGGCATCAGTGCTTTGACCGCTATCTCACCTGGTGTTAAAAGACGATGTGGTCCAGGATGGTAAGTAGCGTACTGAGCCTAGAGGTACTGGTTCTCAAATGATGCTGCCGGAACACACCTATTGATATTTGGCGGCAGGTTTTCAAACTCGAGGGTAGCTACCCAAGCGGGCATCATTAGAAAACTCCCTACCACCAAGCTACGGTTTCCCACGATGTTTTCTTTCACCGAAAGCTCAGGCCGATTTTAGAGTTGGATAGGATGGGCACGAATCTGCGTCCGCCTTTTTTTTCTAACTAGCTAATGCTGTTGACCGAAAGGGCCTTTACAGCTTCACCGTGGCTTTGTGGGTGAGTGCTGAAGGCACTTAGCCGCAAAAAGGTAACTAGCACAAGGTTTACCAAAGCGGTACGAATCTCGGCTTGGCGGTTACTTACGTGTAAAAAATTCCGCGGAATCTTGAACCTAGCTAAGGCCCACGTGTTTTATTTTATGTATGTAATGTTGTAATTATGCATGTAAACGATTCCGCGTCAATCGACGCGGGTTCGATACCGACCTATCCGACTCTAAAATCAGCCTGAGCTTTCGGTGAAGGAAAACCTCGTGAGGAAACCAAGCATAGTGGTAGGGCATTTTCTAACAATGCCCGTATGGGTATCAACTAGTTACCACGCTAAAGTTCGATAACCTGCCGCCAAATACCAATAGGTGTGTTCCGGTTGCATCATTTGAGAACCAGTACCTCTAGGCTTAGTATGCTTCCGGGGGGTATGTCGCGGTGCATGCTTGCGATCCCGTGTTGCCTCCCCTCGTGTGGCGGTAGAGACGGTCACTCATGGGGTTTTAGTGGGTAGTCGCTAGGGTCTCCTTCTCTAGTGTTAGTCCCACACACCCTCCCTGCCCCCGCATGGGAGGACGGTGCCTAAATGCATTTCCATATGTAAAAAAAAAAAAGGCTTAGTATGCTTACCATCCTGGACCACGTAATCACTTAACATCAGGTGATATTGTGGTCAAAGCATTGAGCCTATTCCGTGTAAAAAAAAAATGCTCCTTACAGGAGCTGTGTACCTGCTTGTTATGTGCGGGAGTGTGTGTGCATTGTTTTGCGTTTAATTATTGATGCGTCACTGTATCGTGCTGGGGGCGGCGTCACGTATGCTTCCTCACGATGTTTTTGCGATATTCATTCGCACTACCATTAAACCATTATCGCTCATAAATGAAACAAATACATACATACATACATATCATCACGCCTTTCTCCCGTGGGGGGTAGGCAGAGATTACGTCCTTCCACTTGCTACGATCTTGGCACACCTCTTTCGCTTCCTCTACTTTCATACATGCTCGTCGGTTATGAGCACTTTTTACCTGGCCTTTATTTAACACGTGATCGATTTGGTCTAGATACGTTCGCCTAGGTCGACCCTTCCAACGGCGCTTATCGCTGCGAGTCCCACACTAATCCTGTGTGACAGCCTCTCGCGCTTTCGTGCGAGAGACTGTCACACATCTTCGTTTCGTTTCAACCAGATCTGGAAGGGGGGGGTCCCTATCAGATCTGGCTGGACGGCTAGTGCGTAAATGCATTCCCCTCGAAAAAAAAAAAAAAAAAAAGGTCGACCCTTATTGGCACGGAACTTGTCACTCCGTGCCCCCTTACCCATTGCATTGGCGGACTCCGGTTTCACTAATGCAATGGGCAAGGGTAGTGCGTAAATGCATTTCCCCCGACAAAAAAAAAGAAAAAAAAAAAGTCGTACCTTATCGACTTGCCCATTCACCCTCGCCTTATAAATTCAATAGTTTAATGTAAATCGATTTAAATACAAATTAGAATAAAAAAATGATAAGATAAACAAACGAGACAACCTTCACCGACTAACCCGTGCAGCGAATTTTATCGTAACATTAAAACGGTAAATATTGTATTTATCTTTACATATTTTGTTTATGGTATTGTTATCGTCTTTTTTTATTATTATTATTGCCCGTTACAGTAATTATTATTGGACTAGCTGTGTGCACGCGGTTGCACCCGCGTTTCATAAATTTTCATTTCGTAATATGTTTTTATTGTTTTTTATACGAAACCCTAATTATTTTAAAAAAAAATGTGTTACTCACATTAAGCAAAGATATTTCTCACAATTTCTAATACCTGCTAGTAAAACTGCATTTAATCGGATTTTAGTTTTTACGCGAAACCATAATTATCTTCGGAAAACGAAAGTACCATAAGCTACACAGAGTAACTTTAGCTATCAACTTAAAAAAAGTACCGTCAAAATCAGTCTAGCCGCTTCGGAGATTACGCGAAACAAACAAACAGAGAGACAGACAATACAAAAAATTGTATTTTTGGTATACGTATCGTAAACACATTCATATCTATTTAAGTAGTAAAAGAAAACCTTATAGACATTACAAACAGACACTTCTATTTATTTATTAGTATAGATACCTTTTTTTTTTTTTTGACGGGGTGAAATGCATTTACGCACTACCCTTAACTATTGTATTAATGAGACCGAAGTGCCCCAATGCAATAGGTAAGGGGGCACGGAGGGACGTCTCCGTGCCAGTGTGGGACTCGGCCGGGCGTGATGCGCCCGGAAATACCCACTAAAACCCCCCGGGGCCGTCCGCCGCATTGGGGATGGGGGCGACACAGGGTGGCTTTCGCAAGCATCGCGTCGCATTAGTATAAATATCTAGCACAGATGAACTAGTTTTATTGTTCAGAGCAGTTACTTGTTTGATTTTTAATTCATTTTTATTGCTTTGTATTGTTGAAGATTTATAGCTGATTTTGTTGAAGCTAATTAATTACATGTCACATTCGTAGCTAAAAGGTGCTAAAAGAGACCACCGAGTATAAGACGATCGTCTAAAATGTAAAATACATACGTAAGATGCTATGTGAAATGGTAGATTTTAAAATGTAATTTTAGCGCCGAAGTGGTAATTAATGTGTCGAGTACCCATAAAAATAAGACAATAGGAAAACAATAGAAAGCTGGCGTAAACGCCAGGTAAGTGCTCAAGGGGTTATAGTGGTAAATATACACGCATTCAAGTACTGCCAAGTAATTTTTTGTTAGAGATATTGTTGATTACCATACAGTATGGGCTGAGCTTTCAACGAATGAACATATTGTACTGAAAACTTTATCACAGTAAAGCAATTTCTAATTTTTTTTACACGATATAGTCTCAGTGCTTTGACCACAATCTCACCTGATGTTAACTGACGACGTGATCCAGGATGGTTAACACACTAGAGTTACTGGTTCTCAAGTGATGCTCCCGGAACATACCTATTGGTATTTGGCGACAGGTTTTCAAATTTGAGAGTGGTAGCTACCTAGGCGGGTATTATTAGAAAATGCCCTACCACCATGCCACGGTTTCCTGAAAATGTTTTCCTTTACCGCAAGTTCAGATTGATTTTAGAGTTATATAGGTGGGCTCGACTCCGCGTCCATTGACATAGAATCCGGCTGCACTATCCACTGCGCCATTATCCCTTCCAAATATTTATTATTATAACCTTGTGTAATATAATTTAAGAAAAACAATTCAGTCATGTTTAATTATCCCTTTCCAATACATTGCCTTATCATACTACACACGCAAGGTACATAGGCTCTATATGGGTCTTGTTTTCATTTTTTTTTACAAAATGTATAAACTGAGAACACATTCCGTGGAGTTTTACAACCGATAACAGCTCAAGCCGAATTCCATACCATTGTAATCTCTGTAATTCCTGCTGAGTGTTAACCTAAAGGGCCTTTGAGTTAACAACGTTGGTCAATTAAAAAAAAAGAAAAACATTGTTTTGTCGAATTGACTAGATGTTTTGCATGTTACCAAACTTTTCAAGCAATTATTTAGGACCGGGTGAGTAGTAGCTAGGGCAAGGTCACCAGAATGGTACGTATCTCGTGAATTCCGCGGAATTTGGCCTAAGGTTGTTAAGGAAAAGTACAGATTCAAAGTCCCAAATAGAAAAAAAAAGCCTTTAATCAATAACTTATAAATATTAAATTACACATTAAAAATACAAAACAAATATAAACTTCTCCCATTACCGACCATATTTCCATTTTCCTTGGAATAGTGGGCCAGGGCGCTCTCTAAAGATATCTCCCCATCTTCTAAATAGTTTGCCTCTTTTTCTTTGGCTACTTCTAGGCAGCCACTCGGTACTTAATTTTGTCCATCTATTACTTTCCATTCGAGATGCATGTCCAGCCCAGTTCTGTTTCAATTTCCTTATCCTTTTTATTACGTTCGTTAGTTTTGTCTTATTTTTAATAATTTTGTTACTAACTCTATCTTTTAACCTTATTCCCAGCATACTTCTTTACATCTTCCTCTGGCAGACAACTGGTATGTTCTCATCTTCTTTTTTCAAAGACCAACTTTGACACCCATATGTCAAACATGGGAGAATCGTTGCTTCATAGAGTTTCCTTTCATGGCATATATCTACTTCTTGATTCTTCATTATTTCTTTATAGCCCCAATACCGTTTCCAAGCGATTGCTCCTTTGAATTTCGTTACTAGAACTATTGTTAAAAGATATTGACTGACCCCATTATATATATTCATTATTCCATATTTTCCATTCCGAATGTTATCTTTGTTGTTGGTCCATTTGTTAGTATTTTTGTTTGTGTGGTATTGAGAATCAATCCTATTATTTTACTTACTTCGGTTAGATTATTTAGCAAGTTTTCCATGTCTATATGATTATTTGAAAGAAATCCTCGTATACGGTGAAAATATTACAGAGTGGCCGTCGTACTGACGTCTAGCGTTCAAGTACTATCGTTGCCTTCTCTCCAGCGAGTGGCGCTGCTCCGCACTGCGCCGTCGTCACGCCCGCTGTGCGCGATCGCAACGGAAACGAATGCGACGCAGCTATTGGCTGCGCCCGCGCATCGGAAGGGCTCACTACAGTTACTAGTATGATGTTATTTATTTATTACTTTTTTATACAGGTCCGGCTATATGAGAGCGCTGTGCCTGGTGGTGAGTACAGGACAATCCAAAAAAAAATTAACATACGATCACCGTTGTTATCTACTACGTCTTTAGCCTCTAGATATGTCTGAATATACACACTTGCTGATCCTGGAACGTGATGCATAGAATCTTGTTACTATGGCTGGTTACTCACTACGTGTAGATTGTATTTGGCGAGAGAGCAGTAAAACTTTTAGAAGTGTAATTTACACTTCCACCACTTGCCCATTGTTCTGTATTGGAATGGAGATAGAGGGATTTGATTGTGAAACTCTTTAGAAAACTTAAGAAACTCTAGAGATCTCTCTCTCTCTCTCTAGAGATAATGATTGCTCAGAGCGCCATTAGATATACAGTCCAGTAAGGCCAATAATTACAGTTAGCAAATTATAAAATTTAAACATGAAAAAAGATTATCGACAGTCCCTATGGCTTAGTTTTTTTTGTTGTTCTTAATAATTAATCCTTACTTTACCATTACTGTGATGAATTTTGACAGAAATCAACTGGCCAAATACATATCGATTATTAATTTTACGCTATTCAGGATACAGTAAATAATGTTTAATTGGTACGGGCACGCGAGGAGGATGGGTGGGAAAGGGATACAAATCTATAAGCGAACGTATCTCGACTAGATCGAAGGTGTCTTAAAGAGAAAAAAACAGTACCCGTAACTGACGACCTTATATAAAATGCTCATCAGAGTAGTAATGAGAGAAATGTGTCAAGAACGTCGAATGTAATCCTTGCTTACTCTTGTTGAAGAGAATTGTGATTATATTTTAGAGGATATCCTAGCGGCATTTATTCCATACAAACATAGTTCCCTGTTTCCTCCTCCCCGGATAATAGATTTTGATTTTTGTCCATAAATTATTTATTGTAGAAACAAGAAGCCTTTGAAAATGAAAAAAAAATTTGCTTGAATCTTACCGTCATTTTCAGACGTTCGTCCAACAACTTTGATGGATAAAATTTATAAACGTACAGGCATAGCCTAAGTCTTTATTATAGTGTAAAACTGAAAGAAAATTAAAAATCAGTTTTGGAATAGAAAACGGGGTACTACGAGGTGATGTTTTGTCTATTTCGCATACGGTACAATAAGCCCGCGCTGCAGTTGTCCCTTTCGCTTTCTTTGGAGCGCAACGCGATAGCAATGGATTTCTGAAATACCTACTTTTCCGCCGCATGTCCTCTTAACAATGTCTAGAGTGATACCAATAATCCTCCCCCAGGACGTGTCTCGCGCTGTAAAGGACGCACATTCTAGTTCTCCGGCCGTGGTGGGGTGCCACCAGACCGATCTGGTTTGCCTCAGCCTGTCCCCAAACGGGAGTAAGCTAGCCACCGCCTCCGAACGCGGGACCATCATCCGCCTGTGGGATACCGCCACTAAACATATGCTGCACGAGCTACGTAGAGGTTCCGATTACGCTGACGTCTATTGGTAAATATGAACATTCTTTTTGCCATAAAACTGAAAAAAGCTTCAAGGTGTGATTTCTTGGTGATGATGAATACAGGATCCTGGACTATTCAGAATCATTCTATGTGCATTTTTTGAAATAATCTTTTTTATCTAACTGCTTGCCAACTGCTTGTTTAAACTGTCTACGTCCAGGGGTCTTAGCCGATCTCTCACTGTGGGTAAGAAGAAGAAGAAAAATGGCATAGGGCCTGCCACTGTTGCCGTCGATCCTCTTCTTGCCAGTACGTCTGCTGCGTCCGTTACCCAATGCTCTACTGTGAACCCTTTACCCGTTGTAGGATGACCCCGTTGACTGCCGCTATGCGTTGCAATGCAAGGTTACATTCGTAAATGAGGCCTGAGGTGATGGAAGCACTCTAAAGTGCTTAAAGTACGACCTAATTATCAGAGAGGATTCGGATATGAAAGTCCCTTATCTCCCTTTTTGGAGACTGCATTTGCTGCTTGGATGGTAGCGACATATTCACATTGGAATATTGTGCTATGCTCATGCTAGACTAAAACGAAGCATCTTTTTCGATATCGGTCGATGATTTAGACCACTCATATGGTGATCTGCCGATCTCTAGGCATCTGCGTATTCTCCTGTCCTCTGTCGTTGGATAACAGCGCAAGGATCTGGATGTCCACAAGGAGCAACCAGCAACTTAACCGTGCGAATGAAGCCAGCCTTGATAAGGGTCGGCTCGCATCCGTGATCCGACCTTTCTCACTTCTATAGCCATAATCTCTTCTTCTGTAACCGAGTCCTCCAATCTCAATGTGCAAACTGTAAACAGTTTAGTTGTCCTGGTCACGGTCGCCATGTCTGAAACAACTGATATGCTTTGTTCAAACCATCCGGGATATCAATAATTGAACCCTCCGTAACTGTCGGATGGATCGATATCTCCTCGATCGCCAAATCCAAATAGAACCCCAATCTTTCAACCCTTAATAGGGGCACTTTATAGCTTAGCCTTTTCCGCAATCGCCTCCGACCACATTGTTAATACCACTGCCCCCGAAAGCCATGGCGTAGGGAATTTCGCCTTGGGTTACGAACCAGAGACGCCCTCTTTACGAGGCGACAAGTTGCATGGACAAACTATGATAGCCCATGCTAGAATGGTCGGACATCGCGTAATTCGTCGTAGGTTCGAATCGTACAAAAATCCTGAACTTTCCGGCGAAGGAAAGCATCCACAACTACTTGATGATAGTAATAATGTGGGTGAAGGAGGTATCACTCAAACCACCGAAGGGTTGCCTCATCCCAAGTATTGGTTAAATACTAAAAATAATAAATAAATAAATAAATACTTTCTAATTGATATCTGCACAAACAAAGAGACGGACAAACATTTTTAAAAAAATTATAGAAATGTATTTATTTAATTACCTATTTTTAGTCCAAAATCAAAAACATCTTTATTCAATTTAGGCCCTAAGAATGCGCTTATAAACATCTAAAACACTACCACCGGTTCAGAAAACAACCCAGTGGAGAAAAGCGCAGGCAAGAAACTTGATCTGGTTCTTTTTTTTTAATAAATATAATACACATTTTTTTTTTCATATAAAAAAGTATACAAATCGTTGTCTTAATAATGTTAGCGGGTACGCACAGAGATGTGGGTTAATTCCAGACATCACTATCGTTCACGTAATGATCCACCCTGTAATAACCTTTTGAGATTAAGACTTGCTTGACATAATACTTGAACTTATTGTCCGGTAAATCGGTAATGTTACTTGGGATCTTATTGTAAAACCGAATACTATTACCTGTATAGCTTTTATTACACTTACTTAACCTAAAGCGTGGGACGGACAACTTGTCTTTACTTCTAATATTAAAATTATGACGATCATTCACTAGATCGAGCTTGTCTAATTTTTTACGAATATGCATTAAGTTATCAAAGATGTATTGGGAGGGCAAAGTTAAGATATCATATTCTTGAAACTTGTTCTTTAGAGATTCAATAATTCCCTTAAGTCCCTTGCAATAATTCTTTTCACAAAAATCGAAAAAAGTATGGACACGTGAAATTTACAATTTTATTATTAGTATATAGATTTCCTACGATCAAAACTGAAATGCTCCTTTATTTTGTTTTGAGTGTTTTCAACATTATCCATGGCAGTGGTCTTCACACTTTTCTGGTGAAGGACCACGTAGGACAATGTGAGGTACCGCTGCGGGCCGCACTTTTATGGATTGGGTAGTTGGTACCATCCAATTGACATAATATTTTTATGAACTGTCAAACGTGATGTCCCCATAGACTTTGTATGGCAATAACAAGCTGTGTACTCATGTTTTTTTTTTTTATTGAAATTAAACTATCTGCAGACTCTGGGTCCGCACCTTTTTTTATATTGGAGATTTAAATCGACTAGCTAGACTCGGAAAAAATTGCCTATAATAGCAATTCAAGCAGCTATGCAGTTAGTAATCTTCTTTCGCATACGTGAGCTTAAATCTACTTCTATTAAATTTTTTATATCTATATGATAAATTATTTTGTAGACACTTATTTTGTTATTATTAATTAATTAATTACATAATTATTACTTGAATTTTTTTTTATTTTTATTAACGTTCGTAACAAGCCAAGCAGAACTAGGTCCGTGTCCGCATAGTTACCTCATAGTTTGGGTTTGGGCAATTATTGCTTGTATGACCTTTTGGTCTCCATGTTTTATGGCTGAACTCATGTTTGTCAATCTAATTCGACTTGAGTTATTGTCAAAATTGTTGGCCGCACTTTGACTATATGGTCCGTTCTATCTATCTATGGACTTCTCGATTCCAGTATAAAGTTCAACATGTCCGGTTCGCTGGTGTGTTGCGTGTCCGATAAGGGCACGTTACACGTGTGGTCGGCTCGAGGTAACTACGCGCACTTGGCGGCCGCGCACGCCCAGCCCGACACGAGAGCGCTCTGCGCCTTCACGGACGACACCACTGCTACAGGTCAATATTACACATCCACCCCACCCCACCCCCTCAAACACACACACAAACAACTAAAGTTATTAACGACAGTTGCCAATTAAAAAAACAACTGTCAATTAGAATAAGAAAAACAATATAAGAAAAATGGTTTCTCTGTGGTCAGTTAGGTAACTATAGGGTGGCCAGAGTTGGCAAAATGAATGCCACGGGGCTCGGACCCACGAAGCCGCGAGCTCAGAAGAACCCTAACATTTTTAACAAAATCTAGTAAGATTTTATAAATAGAATTAATGTTAGACACGATTAAATATTTAAACGTCTTAGTGATTGATCGATTTGGTGATTTATTAGAATCAAATTACGACATGGCGATTTTTACTGGGGGCCAATTTCCAATTCTAATTGCAATGAATTTGCCACGGGCCTCAAACGGTATAGTTACGTCACTGTCTGTGGTATGATTCCACAATTCACTTACTATCATCTAATATGAATATATATTATACTAGCCGGTGTCCGCGGCTACGCCCGCGTTTCATATGTTCTGTGCATATGACGTTTCATTTATAGCTAATTTAAAAAAAAAAAAAACCAAATGAATGAACAAAAGTAAGAGTATTTTCTTTTTATTAGCGGAAAAATGTATACGAGTATAAGCGTAAATTGAAGTGGAAAATGTACAAAAGAGTAAATCGAAAAAGAAATGAGAGAGGATCGGTGGAATCCAAAAAATACTTGTCTACGAAAAATGCTGCGTTGAAAGGTTTTAGCCCTATCCCGATATGTTCAGTAGTTTTGAGGTGATGGTGCGTCAAAGGAATAAACAAACAAATTGAGAAAACATGGCGAAGGGCTCATAGAATTTGAAAATTTGAAATATATAGCCTATAATCATCTACGATTAATTCCGCGTCGAATGGTTGCGGTTTCACGCTGATCGGTCCTGTAGTTTTCGAGTTTACCTCGGACAAGAAAACAAACCTTATATATATATAGATGAAAAAAAAATTGAAAAATATGAGATTCCAATCCTCGTTCATTTGTTACAATGTTAAAAACTATTAACATGTATTACATACTAATTAACCCCTTGAGCACTAACCTGGCGTTTACGCCAGCTTTCCGTTGTTTTCCTATTGTCTCATTTTTATGGGTAATCGACATATTAATTAAGTAATATTATACCATGGGAGACAGAAAAATCCGCCGAAATGAGCAATCTTTATTAAACGCAAAAATGGCGACTATATAAACAAAGTAAAATACATTTAACGGTAACCGCACCAATTAAAAACTGTATCAGCACATCTATTTTTCGTATTTATCGGTAATTACCGGTTTTATATGGAAATAGGTTATGAACCGGTAATTGCCAATAAATACGAAATAGTGCAGTTACCGTTAAATGTATTTTACTTAGTTAAATAGTTACCGTTTTATATATATATATATATATATATATATATATAACCGGTAATTACCGAGATATGTTTTCTATTACAGTCATATGTGAAGACGGCACCTTCCATAAATTCGCATTCGCAGCCGAGGGGACATGTCATCGGAATGATTTTGAATATTTCTTACAGGTTCGTGATACTATTTATCACCTGTTTGTTACCTTAATCTCACATCCCCAGAAATATAGGCACTTTCGAAATAGTTCATCAATCAACGTAAACGCTATGAAAATAGTCAAAAACAACTGCGACTTAGTGGTTTGATGATTTGCATAAATGTCTGGTAGTCGATGATATCCACTTTCACGGAATTAATCTATAATTCCATAAATGGAAATAGTTTTATAAAAATTAAAATAAATTTTCCAATTGCCAATGGAATACTTTAACATAATATAATAACTTTAATACAGTAATACCCCGCTTTACGCGAGGGATACGTTCCGAAAAAAATCGCGTTAACTGAAATTCGCGTATATCGAGGTTTATGATTAAACATACGTCAAAATTTAATACAAAAAAATACAAATCATTTTAATCAATCACTTTCATTCTCAGAACACTTTGTGCAATACATACTCTTATTTTCTACGGAAAAATACATCTATTGTCTTTACATTATGTTTATACGCACTCTTTCGCGTAATGCGAGGCATTTGAGCGCGAAATTTGACATTCGCGTTATAGTGAAACCGCGCGTAACGGGATCGCGCTAAGCGGGGTATTACTGTAATTGCATAATTTAATGTAACAAATAATTACATATATTAAAAACCGTATATGATATAGTAACTAGCTGTCATAATTTAAATATCAGAGACAATCACAAATTAACAGTGTCATCGCTTTAGGCTTAATAAGTGTGCCACCGGGGCAACGCGGGAGAATGCGTACGCCATCCCGTATTGCCCCACTCAAAGTGAGGGGAGGAACCGGGGGGTTTAGAGGGTAGTGGTTAACGGCGCTCCTCGCCGCGAGTCCCATACTAATATTGGTGTGTAACAGTCCCTCACACTTGTGAGAGACTGTCACACACCGTCGGATCCAGTACGTCCATTTGGGTTAGGCTGGACAGCAAGTGCGTAAATGCATTCCCCTCGAAGAAAAAAAGCTTAATAAATGTTGTAACACCACAAATAGTAACAGCAGTCGACAAGAGATGTCGCCACTTATATCCAGCATGAGTATATCATAAGAGTGTGCCTTGATCGCCAAGAGATGGCGCCACAAGTATTTTAGATGCCGCTATCGGAACATCAACCTGAAACAAGGACCCCCAAACTGTAATAACGTTAATGTGCTTCCCTTGTGCTAGTCACCTTTTGTGGTTGAGTGCCCTCAGCACTCGCCCCCAAAGTCACGGTGAAGCTGTAAAGGCCCTTCCGGTCAACAGCGTTAGCTACGTCAAAAAAAAAAAAAAAAAAAAAACGTGATTGTGCTCAGGTGACGGCCAAGCCGAGGTTCGTACCATTTTGGTAGCCCTTGTGCTAGTCACCTTTTGCGGCTGAGTGCCTTCAGCACTCGCCCCCAAAGTCACGGTGAAGCTGTAAAGGCCCTTCCGGTCAACAGCGTTAGCTAGGTTCGAAAAAAAAAAACATTTATGTGTGAAACAACATCCCTCTAGGGACTAGTTCAATGCACGCTATACGTTTTCACCTTTGTTGAGACGTTTTAGTGTAGTTGAACTAGAAAGCCGTTATCGCTCACATATACTTCCACCCCACGTTATATACTGGTTCGATCCGGCGCTGAGAAATTGTATTCGACTCTCTTGCTATCTCCTGTAAATAAAGTCGTCGAGCACGAAGGTTGTTCTTTTCTTCTCTTCCTCGTCATCTACGAAAATACTTTCTATACTATAATAATTAAGAGCTTTTTAGGTAATAGTGTCAACCAAGCTGGGTAGACCAAAGCACATTACCGATTTACCTGACACGTTTTAATGTCCAAAGGTTTATTACAGAATGGATCATTGATTATGTGAACGATAGGGATGTCTGGAAATAACACCCCTTTCTATACTTCCCCTAAACCCGTCTATAACTATGAACTGTGTAATCTGTATATATAAAAGGAAAATGGGGTTGGTTTGAAGCATCATCAGCTCAAAACTACTGAACATATCGAGATGGGACTACTACCACTCGACGCGATATTTTTCGTAGATGGTTATTTATTTTTGAATTCCATCGACTCTTTCTCATTTTATTTTACACATTTTTTCCCTTAATACAAACCAAAGTCTCATTTTTCTTTATTCATTTGTTTTTTTTTTTTTAGATTCGGTATAAATTAAATATGTACTTTTTCACTCACACCTAAAGAAAATATGAAACGCAGGCGAAGCCGCGTGCACACAGCTAGTTATACAAAAAATATTTTATTTAAAAAAAAAACCCAGATCGAGTTTCTAACTTGCTCTCTTCTCGAATAGGTTGTTTTTGAATCGGTAGTAGGTTTTGACGTTCATAAGCCTCCTCTCAGGGTTCAAATTAATTTTTTTTTAATATTTTGAAAACTGCTGGTTCATCTATTTTTTTTTTTTTTTTATTGTTTCCAGGTTGGTGATGACGATGAGTTCCTACAGTGATATGTATACTAAACTGATATCGATTGGACGAAAACGCTCTTTAGTAATTATATAGTGAAGTGCTTATAGTAAATATCGATGATACAATGTTTTTTTTTTATTGTAATAATGTTTTTCTATCATTATAAAGCATGTGATACTCAATTATTATCGAAAATCGTAAATGTCACCGGTATCATTGTAATTAAACGGTTGAAATATTTAGCGTGAGGTTATTTCGTAAACCCGATAAATTGATCGGTTATCGGTTTTAAGATACCGTATTTAAAACGGCTATAATTCTATAAGTGATCTTATCTGTTTTGTTGAATGACCACGTGTGACCTTATTGAATACATATTTATTCAATTGATAATAATAATATACATATGTACAAACGATTATATTATAAATTATATTTACTTCATTTTTATAACCTTCAAAACCGGTTATCGTGTAAAACCGGTTTTTCGATCTTCGTCTATTACGTAATAGATTATTTATTATAAAAACGAGAAACCCACTAGTTGTGATTTCCGTCAATACCATCGCGTAAGTATGTGAATTCGCTTAAACGTGGAGAATATTATGGATTAAATTACTCGTATGTAAGGACTTTAAAATTTTACTTTTTCATATAGCGTCTTTAAAATATTGTGATAAATCGCGTGCACTGCAAAATATAATTAATATTAGCTAAAATAATAAAATCGTCTACGCTCGGAATACTATTGTTTATTCGGTACCGTGAAAATTATGAAACGAAATAAAAAACAAACATCGTTAATCATAGACAAAGCTCATGTAATTATGTGCAATATGGCGTCTGATTTCAATGTGTTCAATTAGTGAAATGTAGAAATACACGTGTGAGAATTTAGAATTATATATAAATATGTATCAAAAACATCTTCAAATTCTACGAAACAGTCAAATGTTACTACTCTATGAAAAGTATTTTAAAATGGTAGTTTTTGTTATAAAAATAATTATTTAATTCTACCATGGCTATTTTTACACTTAGTTATATTACAGTTTTTTAGTTACATTTATTTCGTAATAATGAATAAAGTTTTTATAAATATATATTTATATAGATATATGATGATTAGTAGTAATGTTAAATTTTGTATCCGACTATTCGAGGGTCTTGCAATAACGTTTGCTTGAAAGAAAGGGCGATATATTTGTCGTCTCTTTCATACGCAGTCAATTAGTCACAAGAAATAATTACTCTATTTTATTATGAAACGATTGGTCTTTCATATTATTATTATTAAATTACAATATAAGTATTATTTAATATTAAAAGACACTGTGCGCATTAGATTGCATTTTTTTTTATTGTTTTAAGGTAAACTATACGTTCCTGTATTCATTTCGTTTGAAACTCTTTTATAGATCTATTTGTTTAATCAATGCAAACAAATATTGTCCATACAGGTTATTTTAGTAATATAATTTAACCTAAACTTAAGCAAACATGGTTTAACGGGGTATCATGGGAAAAAATTAAATAACTTAAAAACTTTTTAAATAGGTTCTACCTACTTATTTAAATAAATCCTAACCTCAAAATGGAATCTTTGTAATGTAATTTCGATTTTATCATAAATTATAGAAAGTATAGTAAATTAACTGACTTATTCTGGATTTGTTAAAATAAACTGAAAGAAAGAATAAAAAATAATAACTTTCAAACCTCATTTTCCATGCATAGTTTTGATCCATATAATACAAAAAAAATGTTTGAGAAATAACTTTAACAAAAATGTATTTCACATTCTTATTAGATTACATTTTTTTAAACAAATCAACAAAATAATTTTATTGTAGGTGTACCTTTTTTATTATACTTTCGATTTTTAACAATGCAGTATAGTCTGACATTTAAATATATTTCTATATGAATAAGATGTTATCAAAAGAATGTTGATCGAACTGGTGGTCATGTAAATATATAAAAATATCAACACCTACGAAGTAACATTAATGAAATACTAAATCTATTTTTTCGAAAAAAAAAAACTCGATAAATCATGCAATCAAGAGTAGGCACAACACTACAGTGTCTAGTCTAAGCGTAATGGCGGCGCGTCATGTGACTATTGTTTTTGTTACATAAAATAAAAATCATTCAGTACTTACACATCAAAAGACTAAATTTTACGGTTTAGCTCCTATAATAATTTTTGCAACATTTTACTACACAACTGGCTAACGTTATTACGTAAAATATTATTTTATGAAAGAAACTAACCTGATGAAACGAGCGAACCGACTGAGGGCGTCTGGGAATTATACATATAAAATACATGTATGAGAGATATGACACGCGAAGCCAACATGTTCGTTCTATTGATAATTCTTTGCAAATTACAATTAATTTTACTGAATGTATTTTGCATACATATTTAGAATGCACTCAAATAAACCCTATAATCTGAATGGACATTTAAATGAATGAAGTGTCATTTTAATATATATTATGGATCTATATAAATATATATTAAAAAAATAAGATATTTGTTTCTATTTATTTTCATTTATATATTCATTTTTTTATAATAATTTACACAATAACGCTTAAATAAATTAAAGAAATATGTATGCATGTATCATATGGCCAAGAAGACATCAAGCAAAAGAACCCACAAAAACATCCCGAATGTTGTTAAACGATTGATAATCTAAAGTTCTAATCCTAAACATAAACCCAGAATTAAAATAAATTTACCTGACATCACGGACTGCATATGATATTTGAAAGTGCAAATAATTTGAGTTTTATAATATACAATACTAAAAAACAATCCATATTTTACTTCACATAGATACTATTAAACCATGTTTATTTATGGTTTTATTAAACTGAAGCAAGCATCTGAATGCTACAGAAACAAAAATCAAATAATTAAAATGACAATTCACAGATTTTAACAAACCTATGAATATTAAATTCCACTTTGAGAGTATTAAATATTTGACACGTAATTAAAAATCCCACAAAAATAATAATTTAAAAGCAAAGTGCACATTATGTAAATATTGTATGTATAAAAGATTGAATATTTTTATATTAAATTAAAAAATATGCTCCACTGGTTTGTAAAGCTTTAGATATACAAACATGTACCTATTGAATAATTAGAGACAATTTAATTATTTTTTTTTTTATTAAAAAATTCTCTATATATATTTGTTTATTTTATTACCTACCTACCCTCTTTCTTGTTATGTTAAAGTTGTAGTGGATTTATCTATTATTCTATAACTAAAAAGGTCAATTATTTTGCATTTGAATTCAGGTGAGTTGTAAAATAATGTTGATTTATATTACTTTCAAAGTATGGAAATCGGTATGCAGTTCACAGTTGTTATGTGTTGGTTACATTTATTTTTATTTATTTATCTTTACATAAAAAAATATTTATGAATACTAGAAGCTGCTATAGTTGAAAACTATATTGTGTTTATTTATTTAATTACACCAGCTCAAAAAGAGTGCAGTCCCATCTGTGGTCTTTCAAAAATTGGATACTTATCCTCAGAATAAAATATGTGTGTGTCCTTCAGACCTGAATAACAGCATGATTGCAGCAGCAGTTGAGAATTCTCACTACTTATTAATGTATGTATAAAAGCAAATTTAATGAAAACTAATTTACTGAACAAAGAGAAAACTTTATACATATAGTTTTTCTACCTGATGTGGTAGTAAAAAAAAAAAAGATGTTTTATTGGTCTTCTGCATATGATCCACCACTTGTATAAATATTAGAGACATTCCCTTAGATTTAAAAAAATGAAATATTGTTCTTATGAAATAAAAATTTACTACTTTATTTTTCAGAAGACCCAAGTCTACCATTTAAGAAAGATTTATGGAAATGTTTAGAATTAAACTCAAGTAAAATAAAAACCTAGTATATTCAAAATTAATATTTTAAATAGTAAATAAAATTATACATCTGTTTACTACTTACTTATTATTTATTACTTATTAAAATACTATCGACTCTTAATACTACATAATTATTCATTATCTTCTTTCTTCCTTCCAAATGGATCTGTCCATACTTTCATATCTAAAATAGAATAATTTGATTAGAATTACGTAATTTGAGTAGTTTCAAATTATTGTAATTGATAAAGAACTCACTTCCAGGTTGTATATCTTCTTGCCTAATATCCTTTCGAGCTTTCTTTTGAATTTTTTCTGTAACATTTTTATAATACGAATTATTTGTAGTGTAGGTATATAACGTTCAATAACTGTGCCGACTTCGAGAAATATGATATATAAATCTAGCAAAAGAAGAACTTTCTTGGTGGTAAATTTATTTCTGAACATTTACAAAATACCTAATTATAAGCCTGGTCCGAATTACTATAGTAAACAAGTGAAAATTAATTTCATTTAAAAACAAACAACAGAAAATATATTCGAAAATATAAATGTGTAATAAACTCACTGTATTCTGAAACGTCTATCATAGGACTTATGGCGATAGGGTACATCGCTAGCCCTATAAAGCCGACGAAACCACCAATGAAAATCGTATATCGCCACCCTTTGAAGAATGCCATTTTATTTATAAATAATTATCATTTATTTACAATTAAAGAATATTTTTTGTAGAATCAATTGCGAGGATTGTCAATTGACATAAAACAGCTGATTGTCAACTATCACAACCACCTAGATTGACATTTTATTACTGCCTTAAATACAAGTTTTTTAGACCAAATTTCATATTATTTTACTATTTTCAATGTTCCAACAAAGTGACGACCAATTGTTAAAAATCGTTCTGAGGAAATGAGAACTCATAATTCGTACTCCGTGTCATTATTTTCAATACACCTCACTTGTGTACAATGACCAAACTATCTCGCGTAATACATAATTACATAACGCAGAGTCTAAAAATTAAATAAAAACAAAGACAACATGGCAAACCAAAATTGCACCAAAAACCCAAGTATTAATTATTCAAGCCCAGGGTTCAGGACTATTAATTATTCGCAGGAGTCAGTGTTGCCAACCCTTGAAGATCTAGGTATCGTATTTTCGTGTAAAAATTGTTTTTTTTTTTGTAAAATTATTAAACAACCTGGTATTTGTTACCACAATACAAAAACGATTATTTCACCCCGTTTGAAATTTAATTTAGAGTTATTTAACAGCATCCTTCATTATTCTTAATTCCTTAGTGTCCTTCTAGTGGCCATAAAGTAAAAAAAAAGTACACTTAAGGTATTTAACCATTGGATAAATTTTACTAATGTTTATTCACTTACGTCTAGAATTAGTCTAGATCTTTTATACAGAACTTTCATTTTTTACAGAAACTTATACACCTGTTACAAGTGAAAGGGATTGAAAATAGTTTGATTACTGTCGCTTATTGTGCTAAATTTTCGCTGATGAAAAATGCGTTTTAAAGCGTGATTAGATTGGATGTTCATTTATTTGTTGCTCAAAATTATCATATATGATGTAATTCAGACACCCGCGCAATTACTGTAGGGGTTGCCAACGCTTATAAACTTAATCTGCTACTATCTGTGATCTAACTTAAAAATAGTCAAGATTATAATCCAACACCTTCTACAATATTATCAGACAAATAATAATAACTTTTATACTCTTTACGTGATATATAAAATATAGTTTAGGTGCCACAAAAACTCCCTGAAAAATTTGATATAAGATTGGTGAGATGCTTTACACTGACTGATTTGTGTATGCAATTCACACGTTAGAAAGAAGTTTACATTTAAAAATTGTATTTTAATTTAAAACCACAAACGTGCACAATAATTAATAAAATAGTGAAGCTTTAAAAATATATGGATACAGGTACTTACTGTGGGTAAGTATTGAAAACACGAATCTTTGTTTAAGAGTAGGTATTAGCCTACTAATTAAATCATGATTAAATAATTACTGTGGTTTTTAAATATCATTCGATAGTACTACTGCACTGTTCTTGCAGAATGAGTCATTCATTCTACTCAAAACAACGCTATATCTAGTTAAAAAAATCTTTTTACAAATTGGGTCCTAAGAAGGCGCTTATGAACGTCAAACACTACCGTCGGTTCGGAGAACAACACAACCGAGACGAGCCGGCAAGAAACTCGATCTGGTTCCTATTTTTTTATAAATTCAAAGTATAAATATACATATTATTTTTAAATAAAAACTATATAAATCATAATTACAATCATTCTTAGTGCAAGTAAATAGAGGGTGTAAATTCCAGACGTCAGTGTCGTTCACGTAATGATCCATCCTGTAATAAACTTTTAAAATTTAGAAATATAGTGCTTGAACTTATTGTCAGGTAAATCGGTAATGTTCTTTGGGAACTTATTATAAGCCGAAGACTATTACCTATAAAACTTTTATTAGATTTACTTAGTCTAAAACATGGGACGGCTAATTTTTCTAGATTTCTTATATTAAAATTATAACGATCATTTACCAGATCAAGCTTGTCCAAATTTCTACGAACATACATTAACTTATCGAAGATGTAAAATAAATAACATTTACGTTATAATTTGCCCATATAAACAAACCGATACATCAAATAAAGAGCCAAAAATGAATTTATCACTTTTTAAAAACTAATTATAAGACTATGTTTACGCGTGTGTATGTATGTGTGTGTGTGTGTGTTATGTAATGTGTATATGTGTGTTTGTCGATATGTTTATGTAAGGATATATGGCGATGGATAAATTTTGTTTTATTTTCTTACTAGAGAGATTTTTATTTGGTTTCTAAAACCAAATCTCATTGCTCGTCTGTCCGTTAATGATTTGCTTATAATTCGAAAACCATTAATGCTATTCCCATTTTTTATTTAATTTAAAACATGGGTATACTGTGTGATCTACTTCGTAAATATTTTTTCCGGGTGAAGCGGTAAAAGAAAGTATTTAATAATTGAAAAAATCTTTATCTTTTTCTCAAAATTAATTATTTGTGAGTTTGCAAGTTTCTGTCAATGTCACGATGCAATAACTATTATGTGTCGAAAAAGCACGTCTGGGGTGACATTATATTTTAGCATAATGCTTATTTCCTTATTATTTTAAGTTCCTTATTTTGGATCAGACATTTTAAAAAATTGACTGCCGTCAAAAGTGAAAACTCAAAACAATGGGAAAACTATTTTTCTTAATGTTCAAAAACCAAAATTATTAACCTAATATTTAATATTTGTCTAGGTTTTACACCTATTGGCGCTCCGAGCAATAATTATGTACATTTTCATACAGCACTAGCTGTGCCCGCGACTTCGTTCCCCCCTTAAATATATAAAAAATTAAATTGGACCAAATTGTGAATCTAAACCATTCTAGAATCCTCAGGAATGAACACAAAAAATTTCATTAAAATCGATTCGGCCGCTTAGGAGGAGTTTAGTCACATACACACGCACAGAAGATTTTTATATATTAAGATATTCATAATCAAAACGTTACGATAGGCTGCGTAAGAATAAATTATATTATTTATCTCACCACGTAAACGCCATCTTATTTGTAATATAATGTAGTATGTTGACAGCCGACGTCATAGCGAATCTATAAGATTTCCCCCTAACGAGAACGCTCAAAGAAGTTTTTACTTCTAAAATAATCATTAAACATCCTTATTGTGAAATACAGAAATTAGTTTATGCGAACGATCCGGTAGCGCAGTTGTATTACATACGACTGCCGTTCTGAGGTCTCGGGTTCGATCCCCGAGTCGGGTCAAGTGATATTGGGTTTTTTCTACTCAGTATCATCCCGGAGTTTGGAATTTGTGCCCGATAGGCGACAGGCTCGCCCCCTGTCACATCTGGGACGGAACTAAGCTCGGCGAAATGTGGGTGGTTGTAGTTCGCTACTTCACCTCTGCCTAACACTTCGGGGAAAACAGGCGTGAGCATATGTATGTATGTATGAACGAAGCCGCTAACAAATATTATAGTTATCCATTTACTGTTTTCTTGAATGCAATATACATCTTACATCCTTGTTCGAGTTAAAACAATATTATTATCGGAGAGGGTAAAGTTTAAAATACGTATGAATCATAATAACAAATACACATTATAAAGACGTAATCACGTTTCGTATAATAGGTCATTTATTTATTTACTAGTTACTTATGTTATGATTATCAACTTTAAATAATTAATTTTATGTTTACCAATACGGGTATTGTCTCGCATCTGAACGATTGTTATGTATAGTAGCTTATAAACAAATATCATTTTTATGAGTTCAAATTTTACATTTAGTTTTTTACATCGGAAGGATTTAATATCTTTACATTATAAATATAGAAACAGTAAGTAAATATAGTAAAGTCTGTCTGTCTGTTAGTTAGTTGGCGTTAGCTCTAAAACAATTTAACTTACACGATCTTCTTTTCTTTTTTTTTTAATCGTAGATAAACATTTTGTCAGGTTTCAGTACATCTATGGGGGGCAGGAAACTTATCCTGCCCCCCGGCTGGCTGACCATCTAGGTCATGCTTCCTACGGGAGGCGGGCGAAGAGGTGGGGTTGAGAAGTGTGTACACTCCCCCATCCCCACTGGGCCATTGCACGACGAGGCCCGGCGGGTTCGCTGCAGGGGGCGACACGGTGCTTGCGAAAGCCACCCCGTGTCGCCCCCATCCCAAATGCAGCGGACGGCTCCGGGGGGTTTTAGTGGGTATTTCCGGAGCGCCTCACGCCCGGGTGAGTCCCACACTAGCACGGAGCTCGTCACTCCGTGCCCCCTTATCTATTGTATTTGAGGGACTCTGATCCCACAAATACAATAGATAAGGGTAGTGCGTAAATGCATTTCCTCCCGTCAAAAAAAAAAGAAAAAGGTTTCAGTACATGTTTTGTTACGTTAGTTCTTGCGAGGCGAGGTAATCAGAATAATAGAAATAAGTACAAAAAAATAACCAGTATCGTATACCTTCCTCGTAAAAAGCCAACGTTTGTCTGTCCGTTATAACTTGAGAAACAGTCTACCTTTGTATGTATATGATTATTTTTAATAAATTGTAGATATATCATCTGGTTAGGTTTTAGTATATATTTTGTTATGGTAAAAACTATCTATTAGTATAGAATATAGTTATAACAAAATTAATCTGAATAATAGAAAAAAAAATCATCTTTTCATGGGCGTGTACACTGACAGCTAGTATTTTATAAATTACAGTAAAATTTTATTTAATTTGATAATAACAGACTCTGAAATTTTTTATACACTAAATAAATTACATCGCGTACGTCGCGTAGGTCAATCCGTGATGCCCTCAACTGACCGTAATATTTACTTAGATCCCCTAAATCTTTACTGCTCCTGTAAGATATGAACTAAACTCCTCTACTAACATCTGATTATCTTTAAAATACGTAATAATAATATGGGTAATTATTATTTGTAAATGAGCCATCGAGGTGTCGTTATTTTTTTTTTTTTTTTTTTTTTAGTGTGAACTTTAGTTTTGTCTTCATAGTGTCCGCAAACCAGTCTGTCACTAAGTTGCAAACTTATCATTAGGTGCTAACAATCGCTACAAAAAGGAACAAATAGAAAATAAATCTGTTACTAGTAATGTGTGGTTCGCATTTCTAATTAATCTAAAATAAAATTGAGAATAAGTGTTACGAATAATGTATCGAACTAATAATTTTGTAACATATCATTAAGAAATCTGTAAACATAGAAGAAACATTACAAAGAAGATTACTCAGAAAACAGAGTACACAAGATCTCGGGTTACTAAAAAAACTATAATTAGTACCTAGGCCGGCTGATTGTATCTCTATATATTTCCCCGGATCCCGCTCCGGCAGCGCCAAAAGACGTGCTTCGATCCTTAACTAGGAAGGCTCTTGTAGCCGCCGCCAGAGCGATACAGTGACACTTAATAATAAGCAACACGCTGTATATAAAATACTAGCATAAGGGCCCTTCAAGTATTACGTAAACATAAACGGGGGAAAGGGTCTATCCTTTGCTTATTATCAATGACAAAGGATCGGAGCGTGGGGTCTCAATCTGTTACCGATATTTATTTATTAAATTTTCCTATTTTTTATTATGCCAGTGCTTACGTAATCGTGGGGGAATGGGACGGGGAGGGGGAAATTTTTGCATACCTATTTTAAGGGGGTGTCAAAAATAACTATGATTTTGTTTAAGTAATACATCTACGACCCCACACCACACGCAAGGTACACACGACTGTGTAAAGGATCTCTGTTAATTTAATCTCATTAACTATTAATTTAAAATTAAACTAAAGTATTAACTACGTTAAAGATAGAGTTGGTAACAAAATTATTAAAAGTAAGACAAAAATAACGAACGTAATAAAAAGGATAAGGAAATTGAATGGAACTGGGCTGGACACGTATATAGAATGAAAAGCGATAGATGGACAAAGCTATGTACTGAGTGGCTACCTATAAGTAGCCAAAGGAAAAGAGGCAGACCGTTTAGAAGATGGGAAGACATCTTTAGAGAGCGCGCTGGCCCAGGCTGGCCCACTATTGCAAGGAACAGGGAAGTATGGTCGGTAATGGGGGAGGCCTACGCCGAGGAGGCGACTATAACCTATTAGTTTAATTGTTATTTAAATTCTCTGTATTTTAATGTGTCATTTAAGTTATAAGTTATAGATTAAAGGCTTTTTTATTTTATTTATTAACTACGTAGGTACTTTATATTAATAAAGCCATATTACTATGTCAGTTTGCTTTCCATGGACCACAGATTTTTTAAAGCCGTTTTATTATAACTTTTTGCATGGTGGTAGGACGTTTTCCAAATACTAACAGGTGTGTTCCGGCATCATCGCTTGAGAACCAGTAATTCTAGGCTTAGTGTATTTACTATCCTGGAACACATCGTCACTTAACTCACTTCAACTATAAACGAGTTACTTCAAAGGTTACTAACCTAAAACTAATACTAGTCAAATAAAATTAATACGTTTTGCGGAAACAAGTATATATATTAATATTGACAGTAGTAATCTTTGATATTATTTTATTATTGTGTTAATTTTTTGAACATAAATGCGTTTTTGTAATTGCATGCTAAAGTCAAATTTAAATAACACTGAATATTAATTTCAGATTTGATTTCAGTTTTGTTGGAAATAATTTCTTTTTCAAGATACCTTTTATCTGTCAGTATTTATTATTATAAAATTGAACAATTTCATAGGTATTATATTTTAAACTAGCTGTGTGCCCGCAGCTCCGCGCGCGTTGTTTGTTCAGTAAATTTGTTAAAATATTACAAGATACGCCCAGGTAGTCACTTTTTGTAGATTTCACTATTATCCTTGTAACTTACCAGAAATATTTACCAGAAACCTGATCAGAGAATATAAAAAAAACGTTGTATTTTGTATAATGTAAGAATAAGGACGTAAGAATAGAACAGGACAATGGTAATTTACGTGATGTAGTGTTTCTATTATTTACACAAAATAAAACCTGACCAGATAAGTGCCTTCGTCTATTTCTTAGGAAGGAAAAAAACAAGATAAAAAAGAACACTAATAGATATTCATTTGTTTAACTTTAACATCATAATACTATTTCTCTTAAACTAATTAATTGTATTCAAATTACACAGTAATTACCCGAGACGTAATATACGGATCACTCACGCCTTCCTCTAACATTTGCAATAGCTTAGCATAGACTAAAGTAGGTGCGTCTATCGCCCACATAAAGTCTATATGATTGAATTCTTTCAACGGCACCACATAATGTTCTATCGGATTCACCAATTGAGCATACAAATTAGTTACGTCCGATTCACTCGCGAGCCAATCGTTATCAGCGCTCAACAGAGCAATTGGCAGCGTGATTTTATGAAGCGGATATTCGGGAGGATTCGGTATACCGTACTCTCTTATATTCCCCTCGGGCCCGTAATCGAACTGTTGGAATTTACCTACATTTTTTATCTCCTGCGCGTAATGAATCAATGTCTTCGTCGAAGCACCAGCGGGGACGTGCCCTAATATTATTGGTAATAAAGATTTATTGAATTGTTTCTCATCGTGCCCGCATAAAACGAACAAGGAATTCTCACATATCGCCTCTTCGTAATGATTTATCTCGCAGGCGTGTTTTCGCTAGCCAACGTAATACAGCGTTCGGCGGTAGAAATTCATTAGCGCCGAGTAACTTCATGATATATTCAAGGTTGTTACTAAACTTCGCCAATAAATGTATAGGGCTCTTTATGTCTGTCATATACGCGACAGGAGCCATTGCGAAACCGGCCCTTAAAACTTTATTGTACTCAGTTTTAGTAGATAATAGAGCGAACAACACCGTTGTGCCCATGGAATGCCCGATGTAGTTTATCTTATACGTCCCATCCCTTTATCTCCATTATGTAGTCGATAACGGCCGGTAAGTCGTTCTGGCTTATATCGTGGAATGTGAAATTCCAAAAGGCGAACGTATCTATATTCTTTGATATGTGAGCTTTAGAATAAGTATTGCCTCTGGCGTTTGCAAACCAGACATCGTAACCAGCTTCGGATAGGATGTAGGCCAAGGCTTTTTTAGGTCCAGCTAAGATCCAATCAGCTGAACTACCGAGCAGACCATGATGGAGTAATACAGTCTTCCGAGGTGGTGTTTTAGATTTAGCGTTCTTCGCATAGGGTATCCTGTGGATTGTGAGGATGTAGCCATCTTTAGTAAGGACTGTGTGTGCCTCAGCCGGGTACCCATTCAGTGCTAACAGCTGAGGTGTCGTCATCTGATTCGCTGGATCATCCGTACACTTATACATAAATTCCTCCGGTGCTATACTATCAAATACCTTATTATTACTCACTTCGGCCTCTACCAAATAATTATTAAACTTCCTCTTGACCCTCAACTGTTTGTTGTCTTCGTAGATTTTCGTAGAATTTCCATTATCGCCAACGAAGTAAGACGTGATTTTGTTCCGTACGTTATGAACGTAAAAGTCTCTTATACTCCGACCTTTGTCTCTGACGTAGTTCGTTAATTGTGCCGTTTTGTTGGTGAACGTGTCGAGAACGTTCGGGAACCATGATACATACCTCGATTCACAATACCCGTTTAAGATAATCAATGTAAACATAATTATGAATTGTATCTTCATGTTTGTTAAACAGAAACTGACGCGCGGTAACGTGAGCAAGTCAAAACCAGACTGACCGATGTATGAACTACGTAAAGTAATTTATCCCCTCGTAGGCGGGGTCAAGGGGTGTGCGAGTGAGGTAGCTACGTCATATTGTTGATCTATATGTTTTTATTTTGTAGTTATTAACAATGTTTATCTATTATTGAACTATGATTGTATTGAACATTTTTCAAAGAACTAGCTGTTGCCGCGGCTTCACTCGAGTGAATTATAAAAATTATGACAAGCGTTTTTTATTACTTTCGTATAATGTAAGGATAAGGATGTAATAAGAAAGTACAAGATAATTGTCGTTTTATGAAGTGATAACTTTATTAGTGGCGTTTAGCGATTCTCGGTAGGGGAAAAACTTACAGATCGCGATACCAATGCTATGACGACAGCCGCCAACACGCGATAGTATGTAAAGTATAAGATGGCGTTTAAGTGCTCAGAGAGAAATAATATAATGTATTCTTACCCAGCCTATCGCAAACAACACTGAATAAACTATATGAAAATGTAAATTGCTCGAATCATGAATAAATGTAAAAATCAGACAAATGTTAGGTTATGATAATAATTTCAATCAACAAATTAGGACATTTAAACATTAAGACAACAGTTTTTCCAAAGTATTCACTTCTGTCGGCAGTCCCCGTGGCTCCTTAGTCTCTTAATTATTGAAATTACCTTTTTTTATTATAGATACTATTTAACGTGACAAAATATACATATTATATTAAAACCTGTCCAGATGACATGACTACGATTAAAAAGTATATTATGTCAGTTACGCAGTTCTCAATTTATAATCTAACTGACGGACAGACAATCAGACAGACGTGAACTTTTATATAAAGTAAGGATAAATATAATTTCAGTATATTTAATAAGTTTGAAAAGTTTTCGTAATTACTATGTTTTATTCAATTATAATTAGTAGTTACTATCCATAATTAAGATCATATTTGTTTGTCTTTACATAGTAAAAACAAAATAACATTCCGCGACTGTCTATCGGTTTATCTGCTTATCCAGCTTAAACCACGCAACGAATTTTGATGCAATTTTCACTCACGCAGTTTATTGAAGAAAAAAGAAAAGAAAACCGGTTAATTAAAAAATACGTATTTGTCACTACACACAGTCAAATAAGTTTTGGGCTGGTGAGTGCTGCCACTCTAAAATCCAAATTATCGTATCGTATTTTCGCGTAAAAATTATTTTGAAAACATTTGCAACATAATATATGACAAATTAATCGATCAATCTGGAATAAGAAGCAAAAATATTAAATAATTATAGTACCTATGGCACGATAATTATTGTAAAGTACGAGAACGCAGCATTACAGAAAAGCTAATTATATTTGATGTTAAACGCAAGATCCATCTCGATTGCACCTAACTGTGCACAAAGCTGGGCAATGTGGAAAGTGGCTTGGCTAGTAGAAACTCACATCGCGGCTTTAGTTTCGTGGCTAACAATTATTGTTGTTAGTGTTTCACATCATCAAACGATAGACGTCCACTACTGGAGATAGATCTCCCCAAAAACCTCTAAAACCTCCAACTCCACGGGCCTCCACCGTTTACCAAAGTACCTGCGTGTTATGTGCAGGAGTGTGTATGCGGTGTTGTGCGTGTAATGCTTGATGCATGAGCAGTGTCACTGTATCACGCTGGTAGCGGTGTCAAGAGCCTCCCCAGTTGGGGAACGGAGCACGTCTTGGGCCGCCACCGGAGGGGTACCCGGAGAGTGTGGGGGAGCAAAGTTAGCCGCCTGTGCCCGACGGCGGGTACGGCGGTTTTGCGGGCGTGGGCGCTGACACACAAATGATCTTGGATTATAAGGAAAGATCCTTTTACTGCGAGTGATTTTATCGTAGCGGTCGATTAGATGTTACGCGGACGCCGCGTTGTGTAGGGCGTTTGGAATTGGCATCTCGGGATCAATTCCCGGCACGGGACACGTGATACAAGCTCCTCGTGAGTTAACACAAGTCTGTGGTCATGAACTTCAGACTTCGGTTTTAGCTCTAAAACATTAAATTAAGTAAAAATATTATCACTGCCCTATGCTAACACTGACTGTGAAACAATTCTAGCATCGTAAATATTGTTAAAACGAAATTATTAAAATCAGCACTTCCACAAATAACACGTTGCTTGTGAAACTGTATTTCGCTTGACCAAAGAAATGTTAAATTACGTGAAAGATAGCTCAAATATAATTTTAAGAAAGGAGAAGAAATAAGCATATTTGATATAAGAAATTGATATAATGATGGTTGTGACTAATGACTGAGCCATTGTTATAAAATCGAAAATACTTATTTTTTATTTTAAACAATAATTATTTTATGAATCTTGTACGAAACTGTCAGGACGTGAGTTTACTTGAACTTGTCCAATTTATTTTTTATCGCTGTACAAGTATAAAACAATTATACAAAACTATATTGGTATAAAACAATTGCAAAAGTTTAAATTTTGTTAAAAAAATTTTAGGAGACAAGGCAATTTTTCAACTTTTACCCCAAAACACGGCAGTTATTTTTTTTAATGGCAAGGAGAGTCATCCAGTGTCTCCAGATTGGGGGTTTTTCACAATTTTGGACAAAAGTATTTTTTTGGAGAACGTTATGGGAAAACGAAATCCTTGGGAAAAATTTAAGGAAAGAAATTTTCGTAAGGGGAAAATTGGGGAAGTATTTTAACGGCCTACCATTGTTGATGCAGTACATAATTTACATAAATATAAAAGATGTCAAGTCACAATAGATATGATTATAATTCTTGCTTTACTCCGTTATAAATTACATGTAATGTATATACAATGTACATAAAATGTTTATTTTTTTTTATATAAAAGTATGACCAACAAGGAATACAATGATAAAACCATTAACATGCAAAGAAAGTATCGAATCTTGTTAAGTATCATTTTGAGGAATTTTTTTGTCTGCAATAAGGAAATTTCGAAAATTTAATCTGGAGACCCTGGAGTCATCGTAAACCCTAATTTTTTGCTACGCAATATTGCCACATTGCGATTGTTCTTAAAAACTATTTATTAATAACTTTATTAGATTTTCAAAATATATTATATAATGTTTTTAGTAAGACAAACTAAAAAGTAAAATAAACCTCGTTACAAATTGTCAACAAGCACCAATACTGTAAGTTCTTTGATATCTTTTCTTTTATTATTTTATCAGCGATTTTCATTTCAAATTTGTTAAATCAGATTCCTTTGCATACCAACCATCAGTAAGATGACGGCGGACATGGAAATAGAAAATAAATCGAAAAAAAAAAACGAAACACCTGTCACCTGATAGTTTCGAGGACATAATCTGTGAAGATCATCTGGCATCACTTTTGTAAAAGGTATAACACTTTTCCGGGAATGAAGCATAACTGATTGGCAGTTTAGCTTTGTTCCATACCCTTTAAGCGAATGCCTAATGAACTATATTCTTATCCAAATGGGTATAGAAGTGAAGTCGAGAAAGAGCCTCAATTCTAACCTATAGCTTACGTAATTGGTAATCGACCTGCTCTGATTGTTCATATTTGACCCACAATAATCAAGGGTTAAAATGTTTTATTAACTGAAAATGTTTAAAAGTTTTGTTTAGAACCTGTGCATAAATTCATATACAGTTGTTGTTTTACTGCCAAAAACAAGATTGCTGGTCTATTATTGATTATCATGTATGGAGTGGTTGGTTTTATCTGTAAAACAAATCATTTGTTTATAAAGCAATGAGGTTTTGTATACTTCATAAATGAGATCTACTGCATACCACTGAAATTTATTTGTTAAATGTATAAAATGTGCTTTCAAATTATATTAAAGTGTAAATTGAGTAATAAGGTTGACAAGGTAACAACTTGACTAACCGCTTGTGGAAGAGACATCAAAATATTTTGCATATAATCTCATGTGTAGCTGGTGATGATGATTGTGCCTCATTGTTATCTCTCGGCTTATTATAATTTTTCATTCATTCATTTCTCCAAACGTAATTTGGAGTAACTATAACAAAACATACCTAATTAAAAATTGAGTTTAATAGGTATTTTGATAGACATATATTACTGTAACTCTATGTGATATGTCATTAAATTTCATAAGTATAATTATCTAGACATGATCTCATTACACACTAAACTTTAGGGAAAAATGGCGATTAATAATAGTAGTGGATTAGGCCTACTGGGGATACCACTTTAAAAAAAACGCACCTCAAGCTCTACCTCTATGGTGGTGTGGAAAAGAGCAATAAGTTAATAAATTCATGTTGGTATCATGGAAGGTAAAGATACGGAGAACTATCTTATAGGGAGGACAAGATGAAAAAGGGGCAGTTGATAAGTAGGAAATAACCCTTCAGAATCCCCCTAGCAGATGTATTTAAGCTATCTACTGCCCCAGGCCCATTTACAAAAATAAATATCTACTATTAATATTTTTAAACATCAACATAGACGTTTTTTAATTACCGAGACTGTTCTCCTTGCTTAATCTACTCAGGAGGAATTAAAGATAAATGTATATGATGTGTTAACAAAAGTATTTTAGTATTGTAAATACACAAATTTGAATCTCCGTAATGTATGTATGTAAAAAATGTATTTGTTTTAAAATCTAAATTCTGCTTATTAATAAATAAGGTTTTTAATATTTTAAGAATAATTCTTAAATATGGTTGGTTAAGGTTGTTAAAAAGTAGGTAAATGTAAGTAAAGGTAAAAATATTGTTATTCGAGACCTTGATAAAAAGTAATTTTCCATGATAAAACTGAAAACTATGCTTATAATAAAAGGCCAGAGAGACAAAATCTGTAGATTGAAGATATTTCAGAATAAAGACCATAAGTGGGTTCAGAATCCAGAACAGAACAATTTCGATGTTTTTATTCTTTTTGTCTATTTATTAATCACGCAAAAACTACTGAGCCGAATTGGATGAAATTTGGTGTGATTGTAGTATATACTCTATAGTAACATTTAGAATACATTTTTATACATTGCGTAAATAACGTTTATCTATATTCATATTAAACCCTCATAATAAATATGTTCGCTTAATATATGAATGTGTCGAGTACCCATAAAAATAAGACAAAAGGAAAACAATGGAATTTCTAGTTATTTTATTATTTAGACTGAAACATTATAGTCTATATAAAAATATTAAAAGGAAAAAGAAATATTGTCCGTCTATTTATTAATCTGTTCAAAAACTACTGAACTGATTTCGATGAAATTTGTTACGTTAGTAGTTAATAATCTATTAAAAAACCATACTACTGAAGTGTATCCATAAAACATTTTTACTTATATTATAAAGATAAAGTTTGTGAGATTGGATGTTCGGGGTAATCTCTGGCGTTACTGATTCGATTTTGAATTTTTTACTGTTAGAAAGGTATATTACATATAGGGCAATTTTTATTTTGGTAAATATATATTTTCAAGAATTAATCACAATAAATGTAATTGA